>OZ020604.1:28112313-30988313 GCA_963971545.1 Philophylla caesio | reverse complement strand
AGAACAAAATCAAACAAAATAAGAAACAAAACTATCGGGAACGTTCTCTAAAAAGAACGAACGCAATGAGAACAAAACCCTCGGTGACGTTATAAAAAAGAACTATCGCCAATAGTTCCCAAAAGAGCAAAATGTGAACTAATCTCTCAAGAACTTTACGTTAAGAATGAAAGGAGCGTACAAGAAGAACTTAAGGAAATGCTTCACTTAAATGCTGTTTTAGAAATTTTTTAATTAAACGCATTTGGTGTCTGTGATGTTTGTAGTACAGCTCTTTATAAAAGCTCTCTATACCTTATCATAATAGTTTGCGCTTTCGTTATTAGCGAATGGTTTCGAGAAAATGTGTTCCCGTTTTCTATCTGTCAAAATATCCCCGTCGATTTGTTCTCAAGAATTTTGTTCTTTTTGAAAAGATTCCCGAAGTATTTTTTGCATTATATAATTTCGATCATACCTTTTCATCATGAGCCCTGTTATACACATACTTCTCAAATTTTGTAAATAGATAATTTAAAACAAGTAAGACAAGCTAAATTCGGGCGAAACCGATTTTATATACCCTCGCAATATATTTTTGTATGGTCAGTGCAGTGCCCATGATTTCATAAAATTCCCGTTATTTGGAAGTTGGGCGTGGTGGTTATGGTCCGATTTCAAAAATTATTGACGGTAATGCTAATGGTATCAAGGACAATATGTTCACCAAATTTTGTGACGATACCTTACATCGTTATTGATATACCTACAGACGTTTTTTTTTATAAGTGGGCGTGGTAACGTCCATTTTTCAAAATTTCATAAAAATCAAGTTTCTTCATTAACTATCTCTCTAAATATCAAATTTTAATTAATATGTTCCAATAGATAAAGAAAAAAACGAAATTTTTGTATTTTTCAAAATTTCCGTTATATGGGAGGTGGGCGAGGTTATGGTCCGATTTTACAATGAAAACAGTGATTTTGTGACGATACCTTTCACCGTTATTGTGATACAGACATTTTTTCATAAGTGGGCGTGGCAACACCCATTCTTCAAAATTACTTAAATACCAAATTTTTTAGTTCAAAATCACTCCAAATACCGAATTTCACTCAATTTGCTTTAATGGATACCGAAAAAACGGAGTTTTGCATTTTCCAAAACTTCCGTTATATGGGAAGTGGGCGTGGTTATGATCCAATTTCAAAAATTTTCTACGATAATAATAGCGATATCACGGAAAATATGTCCACCAAGTTTTGTGACGATACCTTACACCGTTATTGGAAACAGAAATTTGTTCCTAAGTGGGCTTGGCATACCAAATACCAAATTTCACTTAATTTGCTTTAATGGATACCGAAAAAACGGAACTTTTTCTATTTTTAAAAAACTTCCGTTATATGGGAGATGGGCGTGGTTATTGACCGATCTTGACCATTTTCAATACCAACCCACCCTGTCCAAAGAGCAATTTATGTACCAAATTTCATTGACATATCTCAATTTTTACTCAAGTTATTGTAACCACGGACAGACGGACTGACGACAGACAGTCAGGGCTAAATCGATTTATCTTTTCATTCTAATCATTTTAGTATATATATGTCTATATCTATCTCGATTATTTTTTGCTGTTACAAACAACCGTTATGCGAACAAAGTTATAATACCCTAGCGTGCAGATTTAAAATATCGAGCGCAAAGCATGAAGGGATTTTCAACAAAAACTTGAAACACTCGTTCCTAGTTACAGGAAAAGTGGCTTTTCGTGTTTAATATTTCGCTCTCATTATAGGATAGACAACCGGTAACCCTGCTCTGAATAAACAAGAAAATTCGTAATTAACGCCAAGTCTGACAACAGATCCGGTAGATTAACGAATAAGGTAGGAATACCATGATTAAAACACCTACTCTTACAAATAACGTATTTTGAAGACCTTCTTTAGGCGTCACTTAAATTAAATTAACTTTTAGTGAAGAGAGCTTATTAACTAATCACCTAGTCACTTATTTAGTTACTTGTCTTCAGTGAACAAAATATGTACATTCGTATGTACATAAGTTAAATGAAGTCATCTGAAAATTAAACCTTGATCTTATAAGGACGCCGCAGGGTAACATTACGGGCAAAGGAATATAAACAGTTTCCTTTTTCGTTTATTTTGATTGATGGCAAAATAATCTGCTTGAGGATAGTTCTGGAATAAAAGTTTAAGTCTGTTAACTTATATTGTTTTCTTCTTTTTCTTGTCCGACATGGTGGAATGTTGATATTTATTGGAACGATTTTCCGTCATCCCTTGTCAAGTTTGGTTTGGAGACAAACCGGTTTCGGCGTTGTGCCATCTTCAGTGTCAATTAACACAAACTTGACAAGGGATGACGGAAAATCGTTCCAACAAATATCTGTCAACTTACGTGTTTGTACAGTAATATTGCACCTTCTTTTTCATTTAGGTTATATAGTTTTACTTGAATGAATTCCATACCTGAGGTAGAGACCTGCTTCTTTAGATCCCCTCTCTATATTTTTTGTTGGCGACACTTTATTGCCGATATAACCACTGAAGCAGTGCAATGAAATTACTTACATATGAATACTATAGTTAGTTATAAGAATTATATTTACCATTGCTTTTATTATCTATTAATATACGAACACACAAATGTACACTGAACTGTATAAAAAAAAAATGCAAACCGTTCGTACACCCCGCAAAAAAAAGATTCACCTCTATCTTACATTTCTCGTCCTACCTAAGACATTTATAATTGGATCTTGAATTATGATACATCGGTGTTTTCTTCATCGATGTACCACACTTTAAAACCCGACTATAAAAAGGCGGCGAATAGGGCAGTCAAAAAAAAAAAAAAAAAATCGAAATCGCTCTGGAAAAAGACTTTAGATTGCACTGCGTACGGCGAACTTTTTCTGATATGGTCTAGTGTTCCCACTCGTACATACATAAGTACAATGTATGTAAATAAATTGTAACACTATTTACTCACATGAATATTTCGTCTGCCACCACAACATTACTCCAGTCAATAAGCCGCAACGTTAAAGTGGCTAAAAACTACTCTTAACTATTTACATACAGCTCTGTAGCTGCAATGCTACGCTTTCGTTCTAATGCATGTAAGTAAAAAAAAAATTCTAATACTCGCAATAATAATCATGAAAATATTAAAAAAAAAAAAAAAAAAAAAACTTAAAATAGGCCTAAGAAACAAGTTAACTTTTGTTATGTCTAACAACCTACCACCACTCACCAGGCAATTTGAACTTCTTAACTTTAAACCAAGCAGCCAAGCGGCAGCGCAATCAGGCCGAGTAGCAACCAACCCGTCACGGCAATAACTTTTGCCATGGCTCACTACGGCATATTGGCGCAGTTGGAGTTGGGCCCGTTGTAGCTGTGGCGCGACGCTCTAGTCTATTCTGCAGGTTCATTGGCCTTTTAAACGCTTTCTACAACAGGCTCAATTTTTCGCCAACTACAGTTATGGATTTTGTACTTGTACCATGATAATTGTATGTAGTCTGTCGGCGCGCGCTGCTGACTGCTTTGGGTTGATGCTTGAGCTTGTGGCTCCGATAGTACGCTTATTACAGATGAACTAAGTATGTACGCGAATGTTTGTATGAACATGGAGTTGTTAGGCTAAAAAACGCTGATTAAGATTCACATATGCTGTTATCAGCATAGATTTGAATAGGGGATAATATCATTCAAATCTATAAATGTTTGTATGTACTTATGTTCTATGAATTTTTTATGAGTTTGCACCTAAATCGCCTAAAATTACAAGATTTTAGTGATCTTCCCGATAAGTATCATATCTCGAAGTTTAATTTTTTAACTCTAGAAGTAAAAGTGAGTTGGGTTATTAGACATCGCCAATCGCTGGTCAAAATAAAGCTTTTCTTTCGTTAAAATAGCCTTATGTACTACGTACTTCTGCCCTAAGTCCACAATTTAAGTTTTTTGTCGTCTTCGCGCGATTTTCGCAGACACGAATTGAATTTCAATCACTTCGGTTTCCACTCAACAAATACATCTCAACTTATGTTGCACAAAATATATATTATTTTTATATGTCAATGGTTACTAAAATCAATGTAGAGTTACCCGAAGTGAGTCTAATATATGTATGTATAGCCAGTAAGTTAAATGAGCTATAAGATTTATAAGAAAATGTTTGGCAAATGTGTTCATAATCAATATTTTCGCAAAGTTTTTGTCTTCAAGGGGGTCTATTTTTATCGTGTGTTCCCAAGAAATCATTTAGGTTTTAGCTACATATAAAACTAAGTTGTCGGTTTAGGCCGAGAACTTAAAGCTTCGACAGTTCCATGCCTCCTTTGCACGGTTACGCCAATTGATAACCCCTAGTAAATACAGGTCCTTCTACACTTGGTTCCTTTAATGTGTTCGGCGGCCTTAGTTAAGCTGGCGTAACCACAAGTTTTTTGGGAAAAAATTAGAGCATTAAATTTAGGGTTGCGGCATTAAATTAGCATTAAATGAGCTCTTAATTTTGATATACGTTAGACTTTGGTTGCTTAATGTGGTTACGCTATCTTAACAGACCTGGCGGCCTTGCCTTCGTTGCCCGTCGATGGGTGCCGATTTGAAGGATCTTTTCGCCGGAGCATCATCATCTATACGAACTACATGGCTAAGCCATCGCAGTCGTTGAATTTGTATGCGCTTGACTATGTCCATATCATTATACAGCTCGTACAGTTCATCATTCCATCTTCTTCGGTTCTCGTCGCTAACGCGAAGAACGCCAAAGTCTTCTCTTCGTACCTAAGCCTCGAATATTTTCTTTCAAATTCATATGCTCTGTCTAGGCTGCTACATGCATTTGTTTCTGCTCTAAAAGCAGTTCTGCCATGTTGATGAGAAGGTTAGAGATTAATTGCAAAATGAGACCGTACAATTTTTTAAAGGTGGAAGATAAATTGGAGAATGATATTGGATATCAAATTGAGAACTAATAACTTCTTCGAACTTAAAGATAATGTGGAGTATGATGTTGAATATGCACTGAGAAATATGCATTTTTCCAAGATTGGAGATATTTGGTGTTTTTTGGGACATGGAAATATTATGAAATTAATTATTGCTTTGATATTAAGAAATATGCATTTTTCCAAGATTGGAGATATTTTTTTGGTGTTTTTTGGTTCATGAAAATATTATGAAATTAATTATTGCTTTGATATTGGAATATAATTCAAAAGTGTGAATACAATAGCATAGGTCGTCTATACGAAAAAAAAGCGCATTTTATAAACAAAGAAATAACTCTTTTCCGCTTAAAAAAAAATTAGTACGCTTTTTTTACTATGTCGGAACGAATTCGACATTCCTTTATTTATACATATTATAATTCAATTCAATCCTATTCGTTGTGGTAAATAAACCCGAAATATCTTACCACAGGAAACGAAATGGCGTAAAACGTCTTTGTTATTACCCAAGAAGGACGTATTTACCATACCGGAAACCTATTATCTAAATGAGATTGGATAATAATATTATTTAACGAACGTCACGATCGTTCTACGTAGTATGATGAAATAAGTCGAAATATAATGTTACCGGAATCGAGCGGTAATTGGAACTTCTTTTGTAAAAAAGTACGTCATTTAGTGGTTCGGGCTTTAGATATTTCTGATAGAGTTGTTGCGGTTGAACACATTCAAATAAATTTGAAATTTCTTAGTCTAGGCAGAGTTATCATCAAAATGATAAATATGCGATTCTTCAAAAAAAGCTTTTATCGATATTTTTTCTCTAATCTACTGACAGCATAGGCGAAAATTTACTTCGTCTTTTTAATTATCTGCAATCTGCTGAATTCATAACTCTTCTGAAAGCATTTTAGATAATTTTTAATTGTACAGCTTTCAAGAAATTTTTTCTGTTGCTTGAAAAAGTGTTTTGCTGTTTCTAGAAGAAATAAATATACGAGCATTTTTTTGAGAATTACAGACTGATTAAATACATACTTAGAAGATTTTTTTAATTTCATATACATAAAATATGAATTTTTCGATATTCTTGAAAGCTGTGTACTAAGCTTTATGACGTGAATACAGTTCTTAAGAAAAATCACAAATAATAATTTTAATTTCTTCTGTTGCTTGTAAAAGTATTTTTCCGTTGTTAAAAATTTTCTGGAAGAACATAATGTACGAGAATTTTGATCCTTAAGAGCTTTAGACTTATTAAATAAAGTTTTATAGAAGAAAATTTCTTTTTAATTTCTTGAGTGTCATTTTAAATAAACCTTTCGATTTTCTTGAGATCCGTATTTTTGACCATTTTCGACAAAACTTTCTGAAGGCTTGTTTTAAGGTGGATAGGATTTCGCAAAAATTGCTTGGTCCAAATGATGCCATAAGTCGGCGTACGAGAAATTTTCTTTCGCAAACAAAAATATTTGCTGTGCAGCTTGTGCTGTACATTTGTATATAACTACATATATACTATGTAGTTACATACATAAGTCTGCCAAATTCTAAATTGCTAAATTGCTGCTTTATTCTTACACTGAATGAAAACAAGAAATATTGGCAGTAGTTAATCTACTTTTTTCGAATTTTCCAACTTAAGAGTATTTTATGCAAATTCTTTTATTACACGCATTTCAATACATATACAAGTTCAAACATATGTACATACAAACATGTAAGGATATGTATGCACTACGTAGTTTTTCCCACTCTAAAATAATATCGCCCAGATGTGACATAATTGACACACTCAGTTGCGGTAGTCGCCCGCAGCGACGCCCACCCAACGACTCTAAAGCAGATTATATCATTTTCAAACGCTGGATGACTGCAGCAAGTGCATTTGTATGCATTCATTCAAATAATATATATGCATACCACATACGAGTATGTTAGTACATACATATAGTACATACATTTTTGTAATACAAATGTATGCAGCTGTACAAATATATTTACATACAGACATACGAGTACATACATATGCATGAGCTACGTCAGCAATGCTGTAATTCAAAGCTTTGGCGATTTTTTGTCGAATATTCGTTTGTAGTTTTCGGCGATGAATGACAATAAATTAGGTATTCTACTATTTTATACTTTTGTTAAAACGCAATAAATACTTACTTGCAAAGTGCATTTTAGTGTAAACAAAACTGAGCTATGAGAGTCCAACTTGTATAGAAGATGTACTTTTTACATTTTGCATGGTGTAGTAGCGTTCGACTGCTTACTAATACAAATGTGTAAATATATATTAAGCTCTGAAAGAGTTTAAATATAATAAAATAAAATATTTCATTTGATACTTTTGGAGTTTTCCATTAAACGCCAAAGCCCACTCATTTTTGATCAGTGTACGATTTTCCATCCAAAATTCCAACACTATTACTTGACAAACAGTTGTACCTACATACTACCTATAATTCATATCCATGTTAGTTTTTATTACCATTTGTCTATAAAAAGCATACTCATCAAACTCGTTTCTTCGCTTGCTGGCCTGGTAATTTGAAATTTGAAATACTAACAAAAAAATAAAAATAAAAATAACGTTGACATTTTTATTAAACGTCTAAATTGCAACATTCGATTTACGAACATTTAATGCATCCTTAAAGAGTTTACTGGATTATGCTTCTTCAAAATCGATGTTAATTAAATTCAACAATACAATACAAAACGGGTACTAAAATTTTTCATGACAAAAAAAAATGTTTTTACCAAATCGTAGAGGTAAATAAGCTGCTTGTAATAATTAAAAAGTAGTGGTATTACGTTTAATTTTCATGGACTTTTACCATTTCGGTATTAAAACAAATAAAATAGGATTAAAAATAAAGGCGCTTTCACACGTTCAGTGTTGTATGAAAACATGTGTGGCGTGACGTGAAGTATAAACGTGAGAAGAAAATTAATTATTGTTTGTCGTTGTAAGGCTGTTTCTAAAGCGGTGTTATTTTTCGACTCACTCTTGATTTTCTTCCTCTCTTTCACTATAATTTTCGTCAATAATAAGAGCTTATGATTATGCTTGCGACAACTTTACTCTTAAAAACTTAAAGCTAAATGCATTTTGCGCAAATGTGTGAGAGTGTGTTTGCATCGTGCAGATTCCATCATTTGCAACTTTTGTTAATACATTTATTCTTATAAATTCGCAATTCGCTTGAATTGAAAATTTCGTCATTATTTTTATTATTTTTATTTTGACAATTTTTATTTGCCAAGCACACAACAGCTGATAGTTGGACAGAATTAGCAGACATAATAAGTAAAATTTCTTCGAACTGAGACTGGTTACTTCTAACAAACAGACTAAATCCTACACTCTCTTTACTCTGTTGTCTTCTTATTGCTTTCGACGAACAGAAAGATTTTCAAACAAAATCAGGTAAACAATTTAAAGTTCGGACTCGTATGGGGCCGTAACTTTTATTTACTTAAAAAAACTACGTAAAGAGTCAAAAAGCATTGTAAAAGCTTGGTGAGAAAATTAATTCAATAATATCCTTTAAAAGAGATAACTTTTGAAAATATTGGGCATCCCGCAGAAGAATAGAAATAAGGAAATGTAAAAATATTGTTTTTTTATATTTAAGAATTGAGAAAAGTATATTTATTATCTCTACCTGCTCAATTGACAAAACTCTTCGCTTGACTACTGTCAATTATAATTCGCCTAAAAATATACTAAAAAAACTTGATTCTGTTTACTAATTTGTTTATTTATTCCCACTTTGCGAAAAATATGTAAAGGGCGTATATAATAAGTAGCTATGTACTTATCTATTTAGTAAACTTAACTCAAAAAAAACACAAAATTTAAAATAGCTCAATCTTTGTAAATATGATACAGGTGTAGTTTATTTTAAGCACTTCAATTTGACTAACCTTGCATTTAAAGCGTCAATTCTCCGCCGTCACGCGAGCTGATCAATGAGACTACCGGCCGGCAAGACTCGTACGTTCGAGTTCGAATATTTATAAGTTTGTAAGCATGTTTGTATAAGGTTGGTCTGTTTGTAGGAGTGTGCACGATTTTGTTAAAGCGATTAACTTGCGGTAGTTGATTTGCTAATGAGCGCAATTTTCGTGCACACTTATCCATACATACTTGTACATTAGGGCGATAAAAAAAAATATATATAGTCAGAATTGTAAGGAAAAATACAATGTAAATATTTTATATTGGTTAAAAGCAAAATTCCGTAGAAATTGTATTGCATCCTTGGAAATCAACATAATTTAATTGGCAAACGTTATTTTTTTCAGAAGACTTCAAATATTAATAAATTATATATAACATTTTTTGTTATACTTGTATTAACTACTTGTTATGGTTATGGTTTCCATAAAGACAAAAAAAAACAGATAAAATAGTTAACATTAAAGAATGATTGAATAAAAAATGTGTTATTGATTTTGCAGATTCCTAAAGAGAAACTGGCAAAAGTTCCGATTGAAAAAATATTAGTTATCATTTTTTTATAGCATTTTTATGAAAAATTGTGTTTTAATAATAATTATTATTTGGCGCATAGACTATATAGCTAAGTGTTTAACCGAGCGCGTCTTAATATTATACCACAAATATAGGGACCTTCAAATTTGTGCCGCCTCTGAACGGCAGATGTATTTTATAATAACCTTTTTCATGGCAGAAATACCCTCGGACGTTTGCCATTGCCGAATGAGGGGTGACCGCTATTAAAAAAAAAACTTTTTCTATCAGTAAGATTCTACTTACCCTGACTGGCGGCCGCTAAAATTGTGTTTCGCCCATCTAAATTATATGGAAGCTTTGAGCGAATAAAAATAAATTAGTTACATTCCTTTCGATACTAGAGAACAATTCTGACTTTACTTCTTTTCCCCAACCCTTCACCGCATACACATCTGGACCACCCTTATGTACTAATGTACTCATTTACATACATATGTATGTACATATGTATGCAGAAATTTATATAGCTATGTATGTGTGTGCCCCTATTAATGCAAATTTTTTAATTAATTCAAGCACTTTTTTACTTACCCGTTGCTTACAATTGGCTCACTAAATAAAGAAGTCAATAAAGTTTCGTTCGAGGATTAAGCCAATTAAACCTTTTCTTTTTGTTTAAATAGTATTAACCACATCTGGAGGTAATTCACAGTCAACATTTAAAAGAGGTCAGGTTTTTTTTTTCGATTTTGAGAATGAACACCAAATAACTAAATTCTAATACTCGTATATGTAGTTTCAGTTTATTATAACAAAAAAAAATGTCAGCGAGATGAAAAACGGCAATTAAAATATATTTCGTTAATGATGCCAAGAATGCACGCACTAAATTATCCACTTATCTACATAGTACATACATACATACCTGCATATTAAAAACAATTGTAAAATTGCAAGTGACTAAGTATTTAAATAGTGTAATGCGTAAATGTATACTAAACTTATGTACGCGAATGTGCAAAATAGTAGCTGTGTTCCCATTTAATTGTTCGTAGTTAAGTAATTTTCTATTAACAAAATATTGTTTTTTTTTACAACGTTTCTAATTTTTCGCTTAGGTTTTTACAATTTTTTATATACATAAATATTGTCTATAACACAACCAAAGCGTTATGAATCAAAGTTTAAGACTAACTGCAACATTTATAAGAATTCCTCAAATATTCTTCAAGAAATCACGAATATTTTTATAGTAAAAATACTCTAAATTTTTATAGAAAATATTCGTAGTTTTGAAAAAAAACCGAGGAATTTTTTTAAATGTTATATTTAGTTTAAAGCTGGACTATATTTTGAAAATATCTTAATTTTCTTCTGATTTTCCGACTGGGTGGAAAGTTGATGTGTATCGGAAGGATTTTCCGTCATCGCTAGTCAAATTTGGTTTTGTGATATACCGATTTCGGCGTTGTGCCACCCACCTTCAGTGTCGTTTTCTTTCTCTATATTTTAATAAAAATAATTTTTAAATAATTTTACTTGAAAAATATTTCAAATATTGGGAGCGTTGCAACGTAACTTAACATGAGTCGTCAGCCTTTTTTTTTCAAATGCATATCTCTCGACGGTGGATAATTAGTTTGGAATGTTTTTCAATAAAATGAAGTTATTTAGGAATAAACAAAGGAAAGAATGAGAAATCTTTTAATTACCAAGAGATTTAACTAATAAATTACTAACTAAACTTTGCAAATAATGGGTACATTGTGGACAGCAACACAAGCAGGGTTCAGTTGCCAGCTAAAAATTTCCCCACAAAATGAAATGTTATTTTGCTATTATTTTGCACAACACTATCAGTTGACACAGCCAACGCAAATGTGAAGTGTCGCCATTAAACGCCGCTTACACAGACAGATCCTCTTTGTGGGGTTCCTTCAATTCCTGGGAGCATTGCCCAACAATACTCCAATTAAGCTGTGAGCAGCACTCGTAATCCAATTATGGTGGTTGATGACCGCCATCAACTCGGCACAATTGCACTGATTTCGCTTGCAAAAATAAAAAAAAAACTGTAATTCAGTCATTTCACATTATTAAATTAGAGCAAAATGAAATAACTCCCACACTGAGTAGGTAGGTAGTAGCATCATTTGAATAAATGCCAAGGGGATTATAATAACACTGAATAAGTTATGTTGATCTGAATGAAACGCTTTTGTGACCTTTTTAATACTTTTGCACTAAAAAAAATGTGGTCTTACAAATATTTTTAAAATATGGTGCAAATTAAAAATTTGTAAAAGTTAAAATAAGTTGTTTTAAAGCTCAAGAAATAGTCACACATAAGTATTTCCGAAATAACGAAAAAAAAAATAAGAAAAATTTTCAAACTTAACTAGAACGGAAATGCTTCTGAGTTTATGCACACATACTTAAATACACTTATAACAGGGATATATGTATGTATGTATATAAACATATGTATATCATCACATAATTGGGGTTACGGGCACACCAGACCGTTGGTCGCTCGATTGATTATGTCATGTTGGACAGCAATCACCTTAACATAAAAAAATTTAATTCCAAATAAGACAATCAATATGCAGAAGTAATCGACACTGTCAACTTTTTGTTGCAAGTTAACACTTTTGCCATACATGTGCATGCAATTTGTATTAGAAATGCCCTGTAAGAAATATTAATCGAAAAGTAAAAAATTGATTTTATGAAAGTTGTATTTTTTTTGTGAACCGTTGTGAAATGTTTTTGATTAAAATCATCTGGACTTAGTTGTAACTCATTTCCTTTACAAATTTTTAATATTTAAAAATAGTATACGAACACTAGTTAAATATTTTGGTTAAAATTTAAGTGTAGCTCGATCTTCTTCTAAAATGCAATTTTATTCAATCAGCAAAGGTTTAGTAAAAATAAGAGATGTTGGTGTGAAATAATAAAAGGCGAGAACAATGAACAAGATCTTAATCATTTGAAAGTGTCGAGCGTTAGACATATTTGGGCATCACAAATTTAAAGATGCAGCTTGAAGTTCAATGTTAATAAAAATACAAATTATAGTGAGTAAGGCTTCTGAGTTTGATACTCGGTTCGAATAAAGTCCGGAGTCAAGTAACAAAATTTGCATTTAATTTCTCTCTTTTTGTTGCCTTTTACTTGCCTTTTGATTGCCTTTTACTTGCCTTTTGATTGCCTTTTGATTGCCTTTTTTTTGCGACTTTGTGTCCCTTTTTCCACCTTTTTCTCTATTCTATTTTGTTTTTTTTTTATATGTTTTTAGCTTTAAAAAACCCTATTCCTTTGTAATAAAAGTATGGCGAGTATGTCATATGGCTCATTGTTTGGCGGAGCTTTTTTTACAATCCAGATGTAGATCTTATTTCTGAATCACATTATTCAGATAATAGTTTCATCAATTCTTTGTAATTCTGGAAGATTGAAACGCTTCTTTAATGCCAACTTGAGATTAAAAAGAATAGGTCTAAATCAATTGAAATTCAAACGATAACATTGTATCGACAACAACAGTAAAATCGATGGATGTCGATAAAGTTCTAAATAATAAGTATAGCCATGAAAATTATCAAAAACTTCCCAACATAACAAAAAATTAAGAACCAAGACACATTCTTTTAACATTAAACTTATATTCTCAATTGAAAAAATTTTAGAAATATTAAGCGATATATTTTTCAAATAAAATATAATTAAAAGGTAGAAAAAAATTTAATTTTTATCTTCATACAAGCAAAGACGCGATTTCGCAACTTATTGATTTTGCTTTGCAAAAAGTTCAAAAATAAAAGTTTAATTCAAAGGGTAGCGTAGTAGTTCATACATACATAAGTGTTTGTAAACCGCATACCGTCGGTGTAAAATTCAAAAAATCGCAAAAAAATAATTACAATAAATAAAATTCAAGCTCACGTATTTTAAATAAAATTTGAAAAATACATTTTAGAAAAATGCACATTTCTCATTACACACTAAAATATGCAAAATTCGGAAAAGATTACTGCAAAAGCCGAACAAAGTTTAATTGCATTAATTTCCTACAAGGTGCTCTCGTACACTGTTGTTGCATCAACGTCAAGTACTTACATAAGTATAAATAAAGTCGATTGCCATAAATGTCAGGCATCGTTAGATTTAGTACCTACATACATACATACATACTCGTATGTACGTATATAACTAAATAAAAAATCTTGCAGCGCACCGGACAATCGATGGTTGTGGCAGTAAGCCAACAACAACCATAGAGATTTATGGTGTGCTACAGGCACACTTTACTTGCAGTGCTGGCGTGGAAAAGCGCACAAAAAGTGGAAACCGACGCGCCGCAACTTTTTTTTTCACCATTACCATATTCATTCATAGCCGTAAGTAGTATTTGCACAAAAAGCACAGGAAGTGATGGAAGCTACCAAGTGTTTGGTTTGTTTTTTTTTTTCGTTTTGCTGTGGGTCATTTAATTCTCAACACTTTGGCGGCCACACCATTTGATGGCAGGTCTATTAACAAAGTGGCGTATCACTTTAGAAATGTATGTATGTACATACAATACATACTTAGATATATTTATATTCATAAAAATGTATGTCCATATGCATGTAGATATATTAACATAAATATTTGCATATTACTTTAAAAGAGTAGCTACTATTGTTTTTATGAATGGATCTATGTAAGCGTTCATGCACACCTTCGTATGTACATACACAAATATGTTAATATTTACTTGCTCATCTTTTTTAAGTCAATTATGATCCATAGCGGTTCGCAAAGTAAAATTGTTTAAGTAATTTGCTTTAATTGAATAGATTTTCATATTTCTGTTTCGCTAATGTTTCTTGGGTCAATTAACACATACATACATATGTACATATACATTTATTTCACATTTTTCTATAATTACTCTAGCGCTTAATTGTACCCATGCTTCAGTTTTCGCATTTGAGTTCTTGATATTATTTTTTAAGAAGTTTCTCTTGGCTCTTGTCAAAATTTTTAGGCATTTGTAATAAATGTATTACTTTGTACCTATTTGGAGCCATTAACCATTAGCGATGGTTGCGAATAGAGCTGCATACCTATCGATAATGAGTAAATTGACAGTGTTGGAAGCATTATTTTCATCCTACGATGTATTCTCGAAGGCAAGGCCGTATTTAGAAGGGGATTAGGAGGGTGCCCACCACCCCATTACGATTTTTGTAGTTACAATACATAAATGAAAAATTCAGGGAAATATTGCAAGGAGTATGCAAACTTTTAACATCGATTAAAACAATTTCGTATCGCCTATATTAGGCATGTCAATCCTGGGATCCCGGCCTTTTTTAACTCCCGAATATCCCAAGAATTGCAGAAAATAGCTATTTATTTTTTTAATTTTGTATTATACATAAAAATGTCCCTTTCAAGTGCAAAAAAAAACCTTTGGAGAGTTCACAATCAGCTTGTAAACTCCCTAAAGGCTTTATTTTACCTCTTGCCATTATAAATGAGCTGATGAATATCCTCCTTGAGTAGGAAATGAGCCTTACTATGAAAGCGATGTTCATAGAACTAAAGACGAGGCGCTTGAAGTGGATAAGGCAGAAAGTTTCAAAGATAAATTGCATCAATTTTTAACGAGCAGCTCGAGCAGTATCCAATAATCGAAAGGCATAAAATTTATCAGAAGGCTTGATAAAAGAAAATTTATAGTTTTTGTTTTAAGGCGATAAAGGCTTTGTCTTACAGAAAGCATTTAACTTTTTGTCGACAATCCAACCAACCAGTTTTGAGGCGCAGCAGTGTTTCTCCACTGCAGATTTTAAATGGAACAAACTTAGGACCAGGTTGGAGGTTAACACACTTAAGGCTAGAATTGCTTTAAGATTGCAATTTGATCAAAATAAGAAATAATTCTGCCTCGCTCAAAATGGAGTGGGTGATTTTTTTTTAAATTTTACCATCTTTCTTTACTAAACGGTTGTATGTAAAGTTTTAACTTTTTAGCTTTTTTTTATTCAAAAAGTGGTCGAAATGATCTAAAATTTTACTGACGCCGTATGGTTTTCATTGACATTTTTTTAAATCCGTTTACATAACTTAAATTAAGTTACGTTAGCAAGCAAGTTGAAAGTTGAAAGTTTTCTCAAGGTAAGCATTCTTCTTTTTGTTTTGGTTTGATATTTGATAAAACATAGTGATGAGAAAGTTTAGCGTCTACAAATAATATAATAATTCAACGACATGAAAAAAGTAAAATAATAAAAAAAAAATCCAAGCGAGAATTAAAGTCTGGAAAGGGTTGTGAACAATTTGCGATTATGTCTCGAAATCTATTGAAGAATGTTTTGAATTTAATATGCCTAAAAAAACTTGTCAAGTAATACTTTAAACCGAAAATGAAGCAACATTTGATATCACCACGCGAGTGTTTCGAGGCAAATATCACGAGTTTAAAAAGTAAAGTAGATGGGAAAAGAACAAAAAGAGGTCCTGAATGTTTAAATTCATTTAGTAAATGTTTGACGTCTCCACAAACTGACTCTGTTGACAGTTAAAATTTGCAAAAATGAAACTCTCTTTCCAACAATTGTACTAAATAGCCCTGATCTTTTGGCTCTCTCTCGGTGACCCAAGACCATACTCGGGAGCTCGGTTAAAGCTTGCTCATTACATTTACTTGCACGCTTCTTTTCTTTTAAAAATTAGAAGAGTCAAACGTAATTTTTTGTTCACAAATTATATCACAACTACATAATTACAGATTTGGAAACTTTATTTTTCTTTTAATTAATTAAAATTTTTTTTTTTCAAATAAAATATGGTTCATCCTTTAAAAAAAACTATGGGCACCCATTTTTTAAACTATTTACAATATGTACAATGATTTAATTTGATCAAAATTTCCAACATTTTTGACAAAATCTTTTTATTGGCATTTTTCTCCATACAACGCAAAAACGCGAATAGTTTTTAAATAGAAGAAGTTGCATTTTATTTCACTAAAATTTAAAGAGCTTCATATCCGAATACCCCAAAAAATTCCGCCCTAATGTACCCACTGTACACAAGTCAATGCACAAACACGTATTGACACATCTGGACAATTTATTTTCCTCAAATTGTTTAAAATAATTTTTCAATAAATATACTTGTCCGCCTGCATGTAAAACCATCCATATCAATGTTTAAACTTTATACAAAATGTGCATTGGTTTAACAAAATTTTATAAAAATTTTTAACTTAAAAAATTAATTTTTTTTTTTGTTTATTCAATTTCTTGTAGAATAATATCTAATAATTATAATTTGTATTCCAAATAAGCAAACCACCAATGCTTAATAAAATATTTAACAATGAGTAATTAATTCTTTTTTGCACCCATAAAAGCTTATAAATTCTTTTTGGTTTTAACAACCACTCTTGGTTGGTTTGTTTATTCAAACTTGTACCAAATGTTTATGTACATAAATGCTTATCATTTGCACTTTCATAAATGTTTACATTACCAATTTTATTAAATTTTCTTTGAAATTTATTTGGAGAATCTTAATTAAGCACAGGAAATGTTATACTGAATTGTTATGTTTAAACAATTTTTACATTTGTACATACATAGGTACGTAATCATTAGTTTGGTCTGACCACCCGTATAATTACAAGCGGTTGTTTAATAGCAATATTTCATGTTAGATTAAAACGCATAAAAAATGCAACGAATTTCCGGTACTCGTAATCCTTAAGATTTGTGTTGGCGCACGCACGAAATGCGTAAAAGAATGCTTTAATAAAGTACATATGTATAAATATAGCCTGTATAGAATGTATAAGCAAAAGAAAAAAATGTTTATGATATACATATACTTACATACATATGTATGTATAAATATGCAGTGTTATACATATCAAATTCAAAATAAAGTAGTTTGCCACTTACATGCATTACAATCGATCTCTTTTTAACGCGGTTGACCGGGACACTAATTTGTAAGCCTAAAAAAAACCGCGTAAAAATAAATACATTTCATTTCAAATTTGTTTATTCGTACCTAATTTGCAAAAAAAATCCGCGCAAAAAAAGAATTCCGCGTTAAAATAACCAAGTTTCCACCCGAAACCCAAATTTGGGAAAGCAGACAAGTTCATTACATATCTACATTTTAGCTATGCCTTGATTCATATTAAAAAACCTTTGTCTTATCACAAAAAATCATAGTGAGATCACCTATAACTTAAATAATATTAAACAACGAATAAATCCATACTTCAGTTCTTAATAATCTGCTAATAATCGCTGAGGTTTCTCTTTTTGCATGTCGATATATGAATCACGGCAGCACTCCATAGCATTTTTAAAATCTCGACGAAATTTCGCTAAACGTTCTTCATTAGCGCTTGCAAAACGCGTTTAAAATAAAACAAAAGGGCAAAATCAGAATGAATCGCGAACCGCGTTGCGGAATAATTTGTGATAAAAAAATTCGCGTTAAAAAAGTAAAACCGTGTAAAAAGAGACAAGGGGGGATTGTAAAAAACTCCGCGTTAAAAAGAACCACGTTAAAAGGAGATCGACTGTATATTCATTTATTAAATTTTCAATAAAAATTCAGTTTGTTCTCTAACAAAAACGATATAAATCCAAGTTTTTAACTTTGTAGAAAACTAAAAAAAGGTTTGGAAATAATAAAAGTAGCTTATTCGTTATATGAAATACAAAAAAAATTATAAGAAATCCACGGCAATTCCTAGACACTTGAAATTTTGACATTGTTATACCAAAATTGAATTATAGCCCATACTCAAAAACACTTCTGAGAAAAAAAATCAAGATCTATATGAAAATTGGTTTTTTTTTTAGTTTTCTACCAAGTTTAGAACTTGGATTTATATGATTTATGTATAAGAATAAACTGAATGTGGCAAACTATGTCATTTTGAATTTTGTTGCTAATGATATGCACAGCACTGTATGTATACATCACTCGATTTTTAAATTATGCTTCTTTTTTACTTTCAGTTATATTTGGAATAGTCTGAATTATTTTATATTCATTTATTTTGTCCCCTAAATCTATTTAAAACACTTAAGGCAGTTACAGTCACTTACAAAATTGTTCACTCTAGGCCTTTGTGGCTATTAGTTTTTGTAAATTTCGAAAACTTTCTTTTGTTTTTCAATAATTTTAATTTTATTCAAATACACATATGTCAGGTCATTTTCCTGTTGGAAGATAATGTCCACAAATTATAAAAAAATTATTTTCTAAAACATTAATATTTTATAATTTTATTGAGCTCAAGGCCAGTTTATGGAAGATTTGTTTGTGAAAACAAACACAACAGCCAACTCGGCTAGCGTAGCACAATAGGTAGCGTATTGGCTCTGCAACTCCGAGCTCCCGGGTTCAAAGCCTGAGAGAAGTGGTTATGAAAATTAAATTAAAAATAATTTAATTTAATAATCAAAAAGAAGTCTGATGAGGAAAATGTGGTGATTTCCGAAATAGTACTATAACTTCAACCATTAAAAACTGTTGTTGTTTTTTCACAAACAAATCTTCCATAAACTGGCCTTGAGCTCAATAAAATTATAAAATATTAACATTTTACTAGGCCAACAGAAAAATGAACAAACATTCTAAAACATTAATGTTTGTTTATTTTTCTGTTGGCCTAGTAAAGGTTAATTTTACAATTTTTCATAAACTGGGCTTGAGCTCAATAAAAATTGTAAAATTAACATAAATTTAATTAATTTAATAAAAAGATGTCTGATGAGGAAATGTGGTGATTTCCGAAATAGTTACTATACATAATTTCTACCATTCAAAAAACTGTTGTTGTTTTTTCACAAAAATCTTCCATAAACTGGCCTTGAGCTCAATAAAAATTGTAAAACTAAAACATTAATGTAAAACTTTGCTGTCATTCGTCCTTAAATTTTTGTCCACATACCAACACTATGGGTTGTCATGCAGACCCACACTATAATTGAGCCCCTTCCTAACTTAAACCTAGGCTGAACCGTTTATGGTGTGGTTGCAATTTTACGCCTTTGCTTCTACGGACCCACTCGCGACCATCGACCTAAAACGATTTATTGTGGTCTCATCCGACCATATAATTTGCTCCCAGTCCCTTGAGTTTCAATTTTGATATTTTTTCGTGAAGGCCAAACGTAGCTTTCTGCTTCGAACAGTGAGTAGGGATTTTTAATTATTGCTCGTTTTTTCAATACAACACTTTGCAAAGTTCGACAGATTGTCTCTGCTGGAAATTTGTACATATACTCGTACCATGTTGTTGTCCTTTTCAAGATGATGGCACCGCGTTTTGGAGTTTCCTACATCTTATTCTTCTGACAACGTCCCGCTCCTGGTTTGGATTAAGCATTTATGCCTTATTTTTTGTTGGTAAATTCGAAAACTGTCAACAGATTTTGCTTAGCACTCTTACAGTCTTTCTATTAAGCAGAAATTTCGGAATATTTGTTTAATTTCTTCCTTAGTCGCGCGGCTAATGGTCTTGTTGTGTTTTTAAATGTCTATTGATGATATCAACACTTTAACAATGGAAATTGTATACTAATTCTGCTTCTTACCTTTGTTATTAAAGTAATTTAATTTATAAACGACTTTACCTTTCGAGCTCTAGTCACAGATTGAAAATGGTTACAAGTAAAAGCGTGAATAATTTTTTGAGTGACTGTACTTAGTTGATTTATTGTTTTTTTCCCTCCTAAAACTGAAAATGATCACCACAATTTCTTTACTGGCATGTCAATTAACGCGAAATTGTTGTTGTGGTTTTATAAAATAAAAAATCTATTCGAAGGGTTGATTGTACCTCGCGTGTGTTGGCTTGCGGCCAAAAACTGCCAAAACAGCAAAACACACCACTTCGCCGCATCTCTTCAAAATATGTATACACCACCTGACCCCTTCTTATACTATAATGCATTTTATCACTTGCAGCACGTGTCGGCATCTTTGGGTAAAGTCGCGTGCCGCCAACACGACTGGAGACCGGTTGGCAACTGCGACGTTTTGCACTCGTATGCATGCAGACAGTCAATCCCAAACAGCGACTGTCTGACTCACCAATTTTAACCATGCCGACTATATGTACATACATATGCACTTGTAGTATATACATACATACATACATACATACATATGTACATATGTATATGTATAAAATATCAGCACGTTGAAGTGGTCATAATGCCGCATTTGTCGACTCGCCAAGAGATTGCGGCAAACACATTACGGTCGTTGAGATTTAATATCCTTGCAATGAATGAGTCATACGCACCCCCAAATGTTCTAGCTCCATGGCTTTGTGGCTTGGGAGACGGGCGTCACTGCAGCGCCTAGTGACGCCATTATTTCGTGATTATGCGCTCCATCTATGCTGTAAAGGACTTGCTTTGGGGTTGATTTGTTACTGCATGCATTTTTTTGTATGTATGAATGTACTTAGTTTGTGAATAGTACATAGACTCGTATACATATGTACATATGTATGTACCATACATACTCGTATATGCTTCGTATGAAGTACATAAATAATGTCATAAATGGGCGTAGACCTACTTGGCGCTCAGTTATTTATTGCTTACAATTACTTACTTGATACATACATATATGTATATAGTACTTGTTTTTATACACTGTTATGACGTGACTCACCTTAATCTATGACCTGATCCGTGCACTACATACATATGTCGCGACGCGTTGAACCGGCACGTTGCTTTGCAAACTCGAATGATTTTACATTAAGCCACAAAGTGGCCTCAAGGGTATTTACTGTGTAACTAAGTCACAAATTGTTTTTGTTTAAATTGAAAATACGCATTGATGCATATGCAGGAGTCCCATGCCCGAATTCAGTAACTTTGTATCATCTCAAGTCTCAAAATGAGCTACAGATTATTGCGTTTCCTCGCTTACATGTTTTTTTCTTTTGTTTTTAGTTAAATTTTTTGTGACCTGCTCATCGCCAGGTGTCAATTTTGAGACTAGCGGCTTTATTTTGAAACTAATGAATGCCAACTGGTCTAAAATTGTGACTTTTGTCTCTATTATAGACTGAGACCGCTTACTGAATTCGGGCATTAATTTTGAGAATAGAGACTTTATTTTAAAACTAACACAGTACAACATTTTTCAGTTCATTGATTGCCAACTCAATTCTGAGAACTGTATGTGAAATTAGACCCAAAAAAGAATAATTGAGTAAAGGTATGAATTTCAAAAATTTGCTCGACATATGCACAACATTCAATTGCGAATAAAAGCGAAACGCGTGCATCGATTTTCATGATCTTTATCTCATTTTGCTCATGGGTTATGTGACTTTGCGAAAAAGTAACTAGACTTGAAACTTATTTCCGTTTTGATTTTTTATGAATTAAAAAAAAATAAAATTTTTTTCTTCATGCGCTTATTTTTAACTTGAAAACTGTTGCTTGTATAGGAAAACAATATATGAACAGATTAAGGGAATTGTAATTCTAAATTTTTAAAAATTTATTTCAACTAAATCGGGCTAGTGGCTGTCAAGCTATGTCAAACAACAGGGCCTAAAACGTGATAAATTCCCCTATACGATAGTACAGATCGATATTAAAAATATTTTGGCAGGTAAGAAGACAAAACGAATGATGCAGAAATTATTCTTTTTGGGTCTAATTTCACATACAGTTCTCAGAATTGAGTTGGCAAATCATGTGTTGTACTGTGTAATGAATGCTAACTGGTCTAACATTGTAATTTTTGACTTTATTAGAGACTGAGATTGCTTACTGAATTCGGGGGGCAGTCTCTAATAAAGGCTAAAGCCACAATTTAAGACCAGTTGGCATTCATTAGTCTCAAAAGCCTCTTGCCTCAAAGGAAATTCTCTAAATTGTTATAAACAGGTAAAAAAAAAAATAATACAAACACCTGAAATATAAACGGCAATAAATAGTCTCTAGTTGATAGTCTCAAATTTTGAGACTTGAGATTATACCAAATTAATGAACCGGCGTTACACGATTCTCAAACACTCTTGTTCACTTGAAGAGGGTCAGCGTCTTTTCGCTTTAAAATAGATGCAAAACTTTAAGCAGTTTGAGCGACTTTTAACGATTTTTTTTATTTCAAAATGTATATGCACATACACATACATATGTATATGTGCATATGTTGTTTTTTGATATATTTATAGCATACCTAGAGAGCTTAACAGATACGACTTTTTATTTTTTTACCACTTTAATGTAAAAACATACACTCCTTTATTTTCTTTTATTAATTTTCCTATGTTTTTCTTTTAAAAAACTATTCATTCTCTAACATAAAACCAAATTAAAAACATATTAAGGCAAAATCAGTTCATTTAACTTATCGGCTATTGGCTGATTTTCTGACGCTTTTAAGCATTTTAATTAATTTTTTGAGAGCGCAGTCGAAGTAATAAATAAAATAACCGAATACCAGTAACCGACATTGTTTTCGTTTGAAATTGGAAATGCGTGTGTGTTTGTGAGTTTGAGTTCTCAGTTCAAAATAAAATTGCTTGCGAACTTCAATCAGAAATGTGCGGTAATCGGTTGTCAATTAAAACTCGCACATTATTATACTCAACAAAAAACAAAATCAAAAAAAAATTATTTTATTTTGAAAGCTTAAATTATTATAAATGTTGTTGGAATATTATAAACTGTTTTAGCTAGAAAATGAACCGTATTTTAATTGAAAAGCATTTCGAATGAAATAGAAGAAAAAATACTGGAAAAAAGCGAAAACGCGCTGCTCTTATTCAAGTGAACAAGAGTGTGTGTATATATTTACATTAGGGTGTTCCCAGAACTGTATCGTTGGAACTGTATGCCCTCACTCACTATCACTGATCTATGTATATCGGAGAAAAGAATACCCGTATTTTCATTTTTATATAAAAAAAAATTTAAATAATGCATAATGTTTTTTCGCTGTGGTTTTCATGTACAATACAATTTTTCTTTGAAATGGTATCAAATCAATAGCCAATTGTATTTTTAAACGTTAGAGTTAACTATTTGATTACTACGTTTTTAGCGTTGTTTATTAAACTTTGGAGCCTCTGTAAGGTAAACCGAGTTTGCTTATTAAAACAAGTTTGATTTCTGAAGAGTAAAAAGCATTTCTACCAAAACTGGTTTTCCCATGTAAAACACATGGAAATATTTGAGCACTTTCAGTGACCTCTAGATGTTTTTTTGATCTAAAAATATATGAACATTGCTCTTTTTTCGATACACCAGTCGAACAATCGGGGATGAGTGTAACAAAACGTTGACTTTTTCTTATAACGATTGTATGTACATAGATTTATGTACTCAAGGAAATGAAAAGGTGCTCTCTGTTTTCTTAGATACGGAATCAATTTTGTTTGATTAGAAAAAAAAAAGTTTGCTCTTTTACTATCGGACATAAATATTCGCTATGGGATTATTGTGTTTAATGATTGCAAATGTTTATATTTGTATACAGTTCTCTAGCAATACATGTTCGTTGATAAGAGTATTTACACACATACATACATACATATGTATAAAAATGTATGCAGACATACTACATAAATAAATAAATATAAAAGCATAAAACTGTTTATTTTTTTATTGTATTTTTGCATTAATGTCACTCATATCAGTTCAAATAATGACGATAAGTGATGTCTATGTATCTACGCATTTGCTTTTCAAATTACGAAAAAAAACTTTTGCTTTTAAAACACATAACACAAGTTAATTAAACAAACAAGTGCATGAAAATAATTTTTTAGATAGAGTGGTTTCGATTATAAATCTCGACGAGTTAGCTTGCCAGATATTTAGATTTTATTTTGCCTTTTTTGCGTACTTCAAAATAAGTGCCTTTTTTGACTTTAATTGCATTTTAAAAGCATATTTTAAATTTGTTCAATAATTTTTAAAATAAAAATAAAGTTGTATAATTAGTATAATTTTTGGAGCTCCAGTTGATAACGGATTTAATATTTTTAAGATAATCGAATAAAAATACTTCCCTAACTTTCATGAAGCATTTTTTGGTTCAATGTTTGATTGGATTGGAACCGATTTGTTGAACGCCGCAAAACTTTTAGTTTTCCAAGCACTCAGGCAAGTTTGACGGTTAATAACAGCAATGTTGACTCCAAGGATTGTTTCGCATCCCAGTAAGAGCTTAGGTCCTTCCTTGTCTGTTTGAGGATAATATCGCCACTGCCTTATACGTTCTTCTCAGAGCCTGATAGACCACCGGTTCGTCAAATCATTAGTCAGTTAATTACGATGAACATCCTTACATAAGTTCAAGCTTATTCCATTTTTTCAATTTACATTACTCAACAACCTTTGAAGGAGTACGAGCGGCTTCCAATATTTAAAGTGCGGCTTAGATTTCACTTTCCAACCTGCCTTCCAGATACCAAACCGCTCCATTTTCATTTTCATTCTGGGAGTCGTCCATATACAAAGTTATTGTCCAAAGGGACAACAGCTCATTGCGTTAACATGCTACTTTTTTCGACAAAAAACATACTTGATTTTTTAATGGAAAATTTTAAATTACCAGCTGAACTTGGTTATATATTAAAATAGGGACTAAAACAGCCTGAATACAGCGTGATATGGTAACATATGTACATAAGTATGTATATGCAATTAAATAATGGTAATAAAAGAATTGATATATTGAAAAAAAATATTTTGTATAGTTCAGGGCTGCTCAACAAACGAAACGATACCATTTTGTTTTGTTAACGAGCAAAATTAACATAACGAAATGAGTTTGTTGCGTTTCGGCGCCATGTTATCAAAACGAAATCAAATCGTTAATGTTGCAGCGTTATAAAATTTCCGTTTTCGTTAGTTTTAATGTGCCTAAAAGTATGCAGCGCTTCTGTTTGCGCTTCTGTTTGCGACGAGTGAATATCCAGCGTTTTTCTTAACGTTTTAACGTTAACGCCAGCATTTCGTTTCGGTTCAAAACGTAATGAAATTTATTATGATAATTGCTTTAACGATAATATATTGAAATGTTTCAACCGAAACATTTCGGAACGGTTAAATTTAACGTTAAAATGCATCCTTGGTATAGTTTACTTTTAGCTTGGCTAATCAAATGTACATATACATATAAAGATGACAGCTACCGTCAATAAAAGTTAGTGAATGTAGTTGTGCACCGTTTGACAGTCACTCACCAAAGTTTCAAAAAGTCGAAAGCGCCGTTTTTAGTTGACAGTCGATGTGAATGTTTTTGTAAAAAAGGAAAAAATTGTGTATCGAGCTGTCATCAAATGTTTGTTTTTGAAAGGCAATACGGCAACTCAAATCAAAGATGAGTTAGGCTCTGTGTGTGGGGACTTTGTACCATCATTTACCACAGTGTAATTTTGGACAGCTGAATTTAGACGTGGCTGTAAGAGCTTCAAAAAACTGCAAACAATGATGATAGCATTAAAGTGAGAGAGATAGCAGAAGTTATAAAAATGTTCAAAGAAAGTGTTTGAACTGCTTGACCATCGGCCTTACTCTCGAGATCTAACCCCAAGCAACTTATTTTTGTTCCCTCATCTAAAAACTGCGCTCGGAGGACAGAGATCAATGAGGAGTTCATTACCTTCGTGAACAATTAATTTGTTGATTAAAACGACGTGTTAAAAAGATGGGAGCAGCACCGGCAAAAGTGTGTAAAGTTAGAAAGGGACTATGTAGAAAAAAAAACAAAATTAAGAAAAAATGTTTGGTCGGAAACTTTTTAGACAACTATCGTATACCATGTTCAATACTTGCCTATATGCGGCAATGTTTCTTAGTACATACATATGTACATATGTACACCCTTAATGAAAATTGTGGAATCACCGGCGTTCAAAAAAATATGCAATAATTCTACTTTACTCCTTATTGAATTGAGGTTATTGTCAACTTTTTGGTTTGCTCTGATGATGGTCCCTAAAAAAAAAAATTCAAAATGGCTATTCAGTTATTGTTAAGAAAAGCTTTCTAACCACTTCTGAAACACGGAATATTCTTAGGTAGTTTCACATTAATTATTTATTTTTGTTCACATATTGCAAATTTCCAACAGCTGAAAATTAACTAAACGCTTCACTTTTACTTGCAGATAAATTTCGAAAAACATGGCGACAAGTCCAAAGCCCGTCAAGAAGGTGCCCATACATCTGCAGGTAAAACTCGAACTCTTACCGAAATCAATACAGTGGCATATTTCTAAATTTTATATTCTACCATTTTAGAGCTCACAAAATCGCGTCTACATCAAGAATGGTCACGTCGTCAATCACGACAAGTCATTTAAGGCCGATATTTACATTGAAGATGGCATAATTAAGTAAATATATTTTCTAAAATATACACTTTCACTTACTGATAATAGATAAATATTAATAAATTTGCAAATGCCAGATTTGTTGGTCCCGCCGCCGAGATCGTTGTGCCTGGCGGAGTGCGCATAGTGGACGCTGCCAATATGTTGGTGCTGCCTGGCGGCATTGATCCACACACCCATATGCAGTTGAAATTTGGCGGTTGCGTAGCCGTCGATGATTTCTATAATGGCACCAAAGCGGCTGTGGCTGGCGGCACCACCACCATCAGTGAGTGTTATACAAATAAATAATCTTGCATTACTCGTACATTTCTCCACATTTCATTTTGTATTCACAGTCGACTTCGTGCTGCCCGACAAGGGCGAATCTCTAGTTGAAGCTTACGATAAATGGCGCGCATGGGCCGATCCAAAAGTTTGCTGTGATTATGCTCTACACGTTGGCATTACTTGGTGGTCGAAATCTGTTTCGGAGGAAATGAAAATCATGTGCGAAGAGTTGGGTGTGAATTCTTTTAAAATGTTCATGGCCTATAAGGGTCTATATCAGTTAAACGATTCCGAGTTGTTGGATGCTTTCGAACGTATTCGTTCACTAAATGGCGTCGCGCAGGTGCATCATTTGAAGTCTATTATCAATGCTTAATATATTTAAAAGTGTATATTTTTTGTTTACTAGGTCCACGCCGAGAATGGTGATATAATAGCGAAGAATGTGCAAAAACTGTTGGCCGCTGGCGTTACGGGCCCTGAAGGTCATGAGCTTTCGCGGCAGGAGGAGGTAGAAGCAGAGGCAGTGAATCGCGCCTGCATTCTGGCACATCAGGTAGGGTGCTCTTAATAATATGAACTAAACTCGTATATGCAAAAGCGGTAGTTTAAGTAATTAAATTTATATGACGAACGTTTAAATACTTATGTCGCTACACGTTCTTTAAAATTGTATTTACTTAAAATATGTAATTTTCAATTTTGTTGCTGTAATTTTTTTTTTTTTTTTGTGACCAAAATATCGAGCCATAACCGCCAAAATGACGTAACCGATTAATGAAAAATTTTAGAGAAAAAGGCTGATTCTCTTTAATTTCCCGTCAGAAGCAAAGCACAATTTAATAAATATGTATAGTCGCTATTTGTCGAAAAAACAACGTAAACCTTGTATACAAAGCTGCATTCAAATGTGAAGCTTAACTGTGGAGAGAATTCGCTAAAAAATTTAGTTGTTGCTTACGTCCTTTTGGAGGTTATGGCTGGATATATTGAGAAAAAAGTTATAGTTATTCATATCTCCGCAATGCTCTATTCACATATATTTGCAGAATTTACATAGAGCGATTAGGTTAGCGATTTACAAAAGCTTTTTTTTTTTTGCTAAAAACAATTTTGAATAACATAAAAAATCGACTGATGTAAATGCGGTTTTAATTTCACTTAAAACTCTTTTGAAGAGCATGTGCGACACATGTTCAGTTACAAACTGACGATACTTACATATGTATGTATGTATATAGATAGAGCATAATACAAACAAAATGTTGAACACTTCATAAAAATGGGAATTGGATTTATATGTACATATTTTGTATATACATACATACGTACTATATACAAGTACACGAATGATTCTTTTGGTGTTAAGATGAACATTGTTACTTTTTTTTTTTAATTTTTTGATAAGCATATCAAAAGAGAAGAGGCAATGCATGCGATTTTATTTTGATTTTTAGTGTAGAAATTTAAATATTTATATTAAAAATGTGTCTGTGTCAGTTATTCGTATTTAGTTGTTATTTTTTGGTTTTATTTTTTATGAGTACAATAAAACTTTTTCTTTTATATATGTATATACATACATACATACATACATACATACATACATACATATGTACATATGTAACCTAAATTTGTAGCACATTAACTTTGATATTAAACAACATTTTTTTTTTAATTTTCATTAATTGTTGCCTTATATGGACTGAAAATAAGTAATAGTAGTGCCAATGAAGTCAACTTCAATTATGTCTACCCCGTTTTTACGATTATACATTTCATGAAAATGCAATGCTATTTTTATTTTGATTCGATGTATGTCTATCGGTTGTTCTTAATTTTAAGAGGTATCCGACTGAAATTTGTTAAACAGCCGACTAATCGTTCGATCATAAAAAAAAATTTACACGTAACTAATTGGTCAGAAATGAAAAGGATAAAATTAAGCGTTGCCTTACTGGTTTGCAGCTATGAAATTGCCAAATGTCACTCATACGCCATGTCGCTTTGCAGTGTACATATGTATGTACATACATACATATGTACATATACCGAGTCGGAAAAACACCCGGCAATTTCACAAATTTTGATTATTTTTGTTTTTTTTAGTTAATGCAATTAAATCCTGATTTATAACTTTGTGCAAAAATTATAAAAATATTGCAAAATTTCACCAAATTTCAAGCATTTTTCTCAGAAGTGTTAAATTTTTTATATTTTTTATTGATATAAGAGGTTGCAAGTCTCAAGGCTCAAGTGTCAATGAATTTTCACTGATTTTTTGGATCTAGTTTTATTGCAAACGATGTTTCGATTTTCTTCCATTTAAAAATTATATTTTGTTCAATGTCTCTGCTCGACACACTAATCATTTAGGTATACTTTCATCGTACCAAAGTTGTAATAAAATTTCATTGTTATAAAGGATATATAAAGTTTTGTTTTATAACCATTAAGTTCGTGCACTCGCAGTTTCATAGTAACAATATGGTAAAATAAAAGCCCGTTCAGCGCGGATGGTACGCAGAACATGTCTTAATAGAAAATACTTTTAATATGATCTGAGAATAAGTTAGTTAAAAAATTATGCAAAAAATGTTTGTAAAATAAATAGGAAATTTTATTCCTTTAATTTTAAGACTGAAATGGCCTTCCCAAGTTTGAAAAAAATTGCAATTAATTATTTTCAAAAATGAAAAAATCGTAATTTGCTTTTAGCATGATTCATAAACACATTTCAAAGATCATTACGAATTTAAATAAATTTTGCAAATAAAAATTGTGGTGCAAATATTTTATTCACCCCCAAATTAAAACGTCATTAAGTTGAAGGTATAGGAAAAGAAATTAAAAAGCAGATACCTTTTCACACCAATTTAATCGTAAATACATATTAACTAGGTTATTAATAATAAAAACATGAAATATTCGGTACTTTTGAAAAAAAAAAAAATTATTTTGTACGTAGTTATTCATTTATTACTTAAACTCGTATTTTTTTTTAGTTTTCGATGTAAATATAAGATCCTCGTGGTTAGTGGCAAAAATTTGTCAACTTATATTACTTTTTTTTAATTTACACTATTTGTCAATAGAAATATAGTTAAGTTAAAAAAAACACATATAACACCAAAATTTAAAACTTCGCACAAAACAGACAAAAGCTCAACAAATTTAATACATTCGTTTTTGATTTTAAGTTTGCTTTTAAAAAATATTTCAATTTAATTTGTGATTTGATTGAGCGAACATATTAAAATTAAATTTACTTATGTTTTGATTCGTCTGCAAAAACAACTTATTGCTATCAAATCAGTTATCAATTTTATTTTTGGTTTGTTATTTTACTTTTGTAAAATCGTCAAAAAGTGAGAAATCTGATAAATGAAACTTTCATTGGAATATTTTCTTTGGCGACAATTTTCTTTATATTAAAATGAATTTTATTTGTAAGACATATGAAAGGAAATGCGACAAAAAATAAAAGTTTTAAAACAACTTCTTATAATAAGGTTTTTATATGAAGTTGTTTTAAAACTTTTATTTTAAAAACAAAAAGTTTTTGAAATTTTGATGAAAGTTGATTGAATATTTTAAGTTTTATAGTAAAAAATTAAGGTTTATATGAGTTAAGCTAGAAAATGAGTCATATTTTAATTGAAAAGTAATGGAAGACTGTTGATGGTATGTTGTGTGGAAGAAAATAAAATCCGAATAAATCAACGGTACTTTTAAGCCAACTGAAACTTGCACTAAAATTGAAGGTGCTACAAAACTCCATACTACACAAGTTTTTTTAAAATCTTTTATAAAAAGTTTGAAATTTTGATGACATACATACATACATATTTTAGAAATCTGATTAGTTTTTGCGAATTTCAGTTTTGAAACTTATATCCTACTAAATTTTAAATGAAAATTATCAAAAATAAATAAATAAATATAAGTATCAAGAAATATCATTTTGAATCTCACTACTACATATATTTGTGATAAAGGGTGTATATAAAAGTTATATAAATTTGTTAATAAATGTATGTAGGTATACATATGTATGTACATAAAAGTAGAAAGAATTTATTTTCCAAAATTTTTTTATATATTTTATTTATTTATTTTTATCACAAGTTTTATAAATTAAATTTTTTTTTTTTTGATTTTTATATTTATTCGTACATATCCACATCCACCCTTGTACATACACATGTATCTGCACACCACCTGACCAACCAATATACTGTGCTCCCATACCAACAACATACATACATACAAACATATGTATACTCGTATACACTCTCTGTACATTCGACCACGTTCCGTATATGTAGGCCGATTGCCCATTGTATGTAGTGCATGTAATGAGTAAATCGGCGGGCATTGAGTTGGCCCGTGCCCGCAAGCGCTACAAGAATCAGGGCATTTATGGTGAAACGCTGGCAGCGGCGCTTGGCACCGATGGCACCAACTACTGGCATGAATGCTTCCATCATGCGGCGGCACATGTGCTCAGTCCACCGTTGCGTCCCGATCCGACAACACCCGAATTTATGATGAAACTTTTGGCGAAGTAAGTTATGAAGAGCGAAAGGAGAGAAGGTCAATAACTAACTAACACAAACGCAAAAAGCTTAACCGAGTAAACCTCACTTTGTATTTGTGCAAAAAAAATATTTTTCGCAATTGGTTTTAAGGACAAAAAAAAAAGGCACTCACTAATTTATTTATTGCATGCATTGCGATTTACTGGCTTGGTTATATTTGTAAGCGCTTACATAAATTTATTTACACTTACATACATACATACATACAAGTAATTACCTCTAATCATTATTAATGTCTCTAATTATTCGCCATTGCAGTTAAACCATTTTTTATTGTGTGTAATTTGCCTAACCATTTTGTTTGTTTGTCTCGTTTGTCTCGTTTGGTTTTTGCATATTTCGTATTCTCTTCCTCATAATCACACAAATAAACTAAACACACACACACACACACATTATAATATATGCTTTCTAACCGCCTTTGATATGGCGTGGATGATGATCAGATGAAGACGCCACTCTATGTGACACGCATCACCTCGAAATCATCGGCGGAAATCATTGGACGCGCTCGCCGCAGCGGCTATGTTGTTTTTGGTGAGACGTTGGCCAGTTCGATTGGTCGCTCAATGAATGGTGTTCGTCACCAGGATCGCTTGAATTACATAACAAGTCCACCAATACGTGAATCAGCCGAAACGCCAAGGCAATTGATGAAGTCGTTGGCGTAGTAAGTATAGCAACGTCATACAAACATACATACCTACGAGTACATACATAAAGGGTGTTTTGCTTAGAGCTTTTGATAGTAGCTGTAGTAGTCTTCATTATTATTATCTGTGTCCTAAGAAATAGTTGTAGCGTTATGACCTACGAGGGTAGTCTTAAAAGTTTCCGACCTCAACGTCAAGATAGCAGTGCTCATCAATAGGTACGTTCATTTATGTATCTGATAACACAAGTCTGCGAAAAAATAAAATAATTGAGAACTGTTTTGGTTTTTTTGTGTAATTCTTATGGTTTTGAGTGTGCTGAATTCGAAAATAACTTTAATTTTGTCATAGAACGTCACGTTTTCTGACAATGTAGGTGTTTATGTTAAACAAGCTATCATCTTAAAATAAAATATAAAAGATTAAACATTTTTTTTTTAATTTGTAATTGCGTAACAAAACTAATTTATTTATGTAAAATACATTAATTAATAAGCACTAAACACATTTCTTTTACTCAGTAAGACTCCTTTTGGTACATTTTTGCTTGTGGGAAGGTCTCTTTGAAGCGTCCAACAGCAGCTGCGATCATTGAAACGCTCCATCTTCCCTGGTATCTTTTTTCCATCTCCTTAATATCTTAGTGAAATCGTTCACCTTGCTCTTCACTCACGTCTCCTAAATTTTCTGGAAAGTAGTCGAGGTGGGAATGAAGAAAATGTACTTTTAAACTCATCAAGCAACCTAAAGCTTGAAATGCTTTTAACATTCTTTTGACGGTTTGTTGGTTGTTATTGCTTCAAAATTTCTTTATGACCTCTTTAAAGGCAATCCACCCTTCTCTTTGAGGATCCGTCATGGTTGTGATGAATAGTAGATCAGCCATAAGCCGTCTAATATCTGGTCCAACGAAAACACCTTACTTCAACTTTGCCTCCGAGAGTCCTGGAAACTTTGATATTAAGTATTTGAAGCAATTTCCATCTCTTGGAAGTGACTTTACAAATTGCTTCATCAATCCGAGCTTTATGTGAAGCGGTGGTAGAAGAACTTTACGAGGAGGCACCAAAGTTTCATGCAGGACATTCTTTTCGCCAACTTTAAGCTCCCTCGTAGGCCAACATATTTTGGTCCAGTGATTTGTTTGGTCTCTACTATCCCATAGACATAAAAAGCAAGGGGATTTGGTAAACCCAGATTGTTGTCCGAGCGCCATGCTCAAGGTTTTGAAATCACCGCACACTTGCCAACCGTGGTCTAAATATTTTAATTTGAAAATAATCAATTCCAAGTTCTTATAGGTTTTATGTACGGAATGACCGACAGGAATGGAAATATAGAAACCGCCGTTGTGAAGCAGAACTGCTTTAAGGCTGTTTTTTTTGAAGAATCTATGAAAATACGCCACTCTGCTGTGTCGTATGAGATCTTAAATGTATCCATTGAACCTTCAATATTGGTACAATAAACCAACTCGTCCTCTTGGGCAAAGTAGGAAGTAAACATGTTTATGTTTGTTAATGCAGCTCACTTAGGCTGTTCCTTATTTCAAACTAAATACTAGTTATGGTAAACATTTAAAAACAGTAATCAAAATAAAATTATACCTATTATTAATGCCTACAAGTTAGCCCAAAAAAAAACCCTTTTTTATAATAAAATTCTGCGTTTTGTAAAATAACCTTACCTGGTATTTTTTTAGTTTTCAGAACACCTAAATACATAGAAATCAGTTGGAAATATCCAGACAGCATTTTTGTTGCAGACCTGTGTAATTATTGAAAGTTTTCGGAAACGATCAGCTTTTAGCTTTCGCGTACACATACAACTTGCCAAAGCAATTTGCCAACAAGAAAGCAGCTGATCAAAAGCAGTTTGGATAAATAAAAAAATGCTATTTAAGAATTTTAAAGGTGAAATTTACAAAATATATGTTTGGTTAAGTTTCCGTAGCAGAATGTTTCAAGAAAAAATTAAAGCTATGGTTTTCATTTTACATATTTGGATGCGGACAAGATTTCAATCAGCTGTTCGTTGAACTTGCAAATTTCAGAAAATTTTGCGTTCGTGTATTATTTTTGATATTTTTCTCTTGTGAGAGAACATAAGCCATTTGTCTTGAATTTTGCTGTTGAATATTTTAAAGTAGTTGTCATTTTTTGAGAGTTACTCACCAAAGTTTCAACCATTTTAGACGCGCAGTATTTAGTTCGCAGTCAAAAACTGCAACTACTGACGATAACATCGCTAAAATTCACCAAATGGTGCTAGACGACCGTCAAATTAAATGGAGAGAGAGATAGCAGAGTTTATAAAAATGTCCAAATAACGTGTTTGTCATACATATATATTAAATCAAAATTTAAGAATGACGAAAGCTGGCCGCGCATTGGGTGCCCAGTTTGCTCAAGACCAAAAACGTAGATGTAAGATACGCAGCGGTCGCTATGGCGAAAAAACAACGAATTACGGTTTGAACTATTTGACCATTAGCCTAAATCTCAAGATCTAGCCCCAAACGACTTTTTTTGTTCCAACCATTGCTACTTTAGGCTCCATTGAAAATTGAAAAGCCGACAAAGAGTTTCGTTGACAATCTCCTTAACCATGGAAAACTTTGAAAGCTTTCGAAAGATATATTCTAGGGCTCCGGCTACCAATGAAGATGGAATAATGAATTTTACGAGCTATAATGAAAAGGACATGGAAAATTAAATGAAAGAAAGCTTTTAAATCAAACGAGTTCGAATAGTACTTCAGAGTTCGATTTTCCACTTCTCAAGTTTGAACCTATTATGGCTTATAATTGGTACTTTTCTATAAGCCAGAAGCCCTAATCTTGTAACTACACGTTAAGGCTCTTGGCCAAAAGTTAGCATGCATTTCTGTTTTTGTTTTTGTTGTTCTTGTAGCGACTACGCTTACCCTGTTTTGTAAACGAATCCGATTGGTCGTTGCTGTCAATCTCATCGAGCAGAAGTTTCCGGAAACGTGTAGTTTCGATCGGATTTGACCAGAGGGAGAAGGGGGTTAGAGGAGTTGGCTTGCGTTGCTCACTTTGCTAGCTTCGTTTTACTTTGAATGTTTCTATGGCCATAAGATAGCTTTTAAAGCTTCCATCACCGACCAATTGAAAACCGACAGATTAGCACATCACCCTTCGAGAAATAAAAACATCAAAAGCGTTCGAATTGCTGTCAAATCCAACTTTGGGCTTTCGAAACTTTGAAGTACTTCCAGCGCATGAAGCAAAATTGCCATTTGAGCAATTTTCATAAATTTCAACATATTTCTATTAATTTTTGACAATTTTCAAAGCAGTTACATGCCCAAACGCGAAAGATACATATGTTATTGAAATAATGTATAAAACGAAAAATCAGTGTAAAATTAAAAGATTTCAAAACTTTGTAAAGAAAAGTGTAAAGGAAAGATATCAGTTATTACTTGCTGAGACTAAAACGATTTTTCGGTCATCGAATTGTAATCCCCACCCTGAAGCTGGCCTAACAAAATATTTTATTTGATATTGAAATGTTCTAAAGTATCTACATATAAGAAAATAACATTAAATGGTCTTTAGTACTCTTTTGTTTTCCATTTTGGTACTCAAAGTGGAACAAATTCACGCACAATTTTTACATAATTGTCTTTCGAGAATTCGTTCATACGTTATTAACTCAATCACATTTTGTGTGTATGATGTACCCCTTTAGGGCGCGTGTTTTGGTGCTAGCTAAAAATTCTAATCGCAATCCTTTTTTAATGTAAACCTTTTGTGTGCTTTCTAATAACATAAATAAAAAAATTTCTATGAAAATCAAATTAAAAATTCAATTTGTTAATTGTACTCAACAGCGATGACCTGCAGACGACTGGCAGTGATAACTGCACCTTCAATAAGGAGCACAAAGAGCTGGGCAAGAGCAATTTCACCAAGATACCCAATGGTGTTAATGGCGTCGAGGATCGCATGTCCGTTGTTTGGGAGAAGGGCGTACACGCGGGCCTTTTGGATCCATGCCGCTTTGTCGCCGTGACCAGCACCAATGCCGCCAAAATATTCAATCTCTATCCGCAAAAGGGACGTATCGCCGTTGGCTCGGATGCCGATATTGTTATATGGAATCCAAATGCAACGCGCACCATATCGAAGGAGACCCATCATCAAGCATGCGATTTCAATATTTTCGAAGGTATGGTCTGTCATGGTGTGCCCGAGATTGTGTTGGTGCGTGGACGTATTTGTGTAGAGGATGGCGCTGTACGCGTAGCCGAGGGCTATGGCCGCTTCGTTAATACACCTACACGTCCGCCCTATCTTTACGATGTGTTGGAGGGTAAGGTCGCACTTAACGACGAGCACAACGGCGAGGAACATGAGGAGCAGCTGAATAATGGCTTGAAGAAGTTGGATTTGGGCGCATTGGAAATCGAAATACCTTATCAGGAGCCAATTTCACGTACACTGTTGGCGTCCATGCCGGGCGCATGCGGTTCGGTAGCTAGTACACCGTCGGGTCGGGGACGCGTCGAAGGTACGCGCAACATGCAAGAATCAACGTTTTCCGTTAGCGGTATGGAAAAATGTTTGGTTTGAAATGAATCGAATTTCGAAACTAAATTTTCTTATTGTTCATTGTTTTTATCTTTATAGAGGAGCTGGACAAGTCTGGCACTCGTTCGTGCATTCGCGTTAGAAATCCACCAGGTGGCAAATCATCTGGTTTTTGGTAAATCAACAAATACATTCACTCCCAGCCATCAAACAACGCAACCAATCAGCACCAAATCGCACAATTCGATGCATTCATACAAACATACAAATTGCCAACACTATTTTAAAGATTTGAATGGCGCGCGTTTGCATGCAATTATGTAATTTGCTTTGTATGAATTTGCGCATGCGCATAACGGTATGAACCATATATGCGAACGATGGATTCACCAATTGTTGGCGAACGAGAAACTTAAGTACATAAATTTAATGTATGGCATATTAAGCTACTGAACCAAAATCTTTGTACTACACGAAAAGCATTAACGAATAGTAAATGAGTATTATGAATATTTAAATTTAATTATAAAAAAGAAGTTATATTCATTTACTCGTACTTGCGCATATATGTACATACATTCGTACATACTCACATACATTCATATGTATGTGTATGCATGTAACCACTAAAGAGTTAAGTACATAGAGAATAATAAATTAATTGTAATATCTGCTTTTTTGTGCAATCATACAACATACAAAAATATTTATATAGTTTACATGTTAGCTTAAATATTGTTTTGTTTTTTACCTACATAGATACATACATATGTATTGTATATATGTATGTACATACATATATTTGTATTGGTATCTACACCACATTTACATACAATACATATGTACATACATGCATTGTAATTGTAAAAAAGAATAATAATTAATTTGCAAATAATTTCGCCTTTGCACAACTTCGCTCATTCCCTTCTGGTCGTGAAGTGCGTGAGCTCACATCTTCCCAAGTGACTTAAATAAAATGAAATTTGCTTCTTTTCTTACTTTAGATACATTTACACACTTACTAATAAATTAACAAGCGATTATTTGTAGATCGTTCAGTTGACAAAATTAGTTTAAATTTGTAAAATTATGGCTGACTTCGAAAACGTACTATTGCAAAATATCGATACAGTTTGACTACAAAAAATAAATACAGCATCGGTATGCAAAGTCAAACAGCATTGCAAAGAGTTGCGTTGTACATATATTTTGAGGTTATACAATACTTTTACTGCAACTTTAACTTTTTACTGTGGTAAGAAGTAGTTTCTTGCGTTCATGTGTCCATTTTCTGCAGGCATCACTAAAAATAATGCATATTTAGTATAATTGAATAAATACAAAAATAATAAAAAGCCTACCGATCTGAGTCCGTCATCGCTGCATACATATGTATGTACGAGTATGTACGAGAAAATGTTAAAAAGCATCAACTTTCTTGTTGTGGCGCGATCTTATCTGTCACTGCGCAACGACTATCGGGTTAATGTGTTTCAAAATATGATGCCATGTAATAAATATTGCAGAAGCGTTACAAAATATTGAACATTGTTCATAAACATTGCAATTGGCTGTTTTCGAAGTCAGCCCATTTCTACCTAATTTTTATTCATATTGAAATAATGGAGATACAAATTAACATTTAATAAATCATCATCGTTGTATGCTAAAAAGAGAGTCGTTTTATTTGATAGCTGAATTTACAATTGAAAATCTAGGAAAAAATCGATAATAAGTGAGTAATAGTAGAAACTAAGAAAGCGAAGTTTTGATTCAAATACATATGTACATACATATGTATGTACTTATAAAAAATCAGCGGTAAATTTTTCAAACCAAATTTTTGCTGCTGAACCTATTCTAACGAAATATCGCATGTAACGAGTTTGCTGTGCGAAAAACGGTTAATTGCCAGAGTCTGACGATTGATTGGCATCGACAACAGCGTCAATTTTTATTATCGGCGTCAAATTGAATATTTTCGGCGATATTTGGGCAACTTATTTTTATTGACTGTACATGTAGAGGAACGATAGAAAAGAACATTGCGCCTTCCCAAAATGCGTGACGTAACGAGTGAGTGATTGAAAGAGGGGGAAAAAGAACAAAAGTTGAAGAGCGACCGCGTTGCCACTTTGGTAATTTTTTACCAAAATTGGACATTTTTTTTATATTAGAACGGATTTGATAAAATATATTTTTTTTTTGAAAAATTCAGTTTTCTCGTGAACAAATTAATTCAGAAATTATTCCAACTCGAAACATACTACAAATGTAGCGATCATGGTTTATATGATATCAAAAAATATGCCGTTTCGTGCAAAAAAAAATTTTATAAAAAATCATAACTTCAAAAAACAAATTTCGGCTACTTGGCAGTTGGCCAGATAAAAATATAAAAAAATGAATTTTGAAAGTTTTTGCAATTTTTTTTTAATTTTCATGTAATTTCTTGTATTTAAAAGAATAGATAAGTGCAAACATTTGAAAAAAGTTACCTAAATCGGTTGATATTTGTCGAAGTTATGCATGTTTAAAAAATAAAATTCGTGAAACGAACGAGAAAACTTGATTTTTACGAAAAAATTAAATTGCGAAAAATCACAAAAAAATTTGTTTTGCGCAAAAAAAAAATACGTGTCTCTTTAAATTGACCGAAAAACAACATATTTAAGTTTCGTTAAAATCTAAAATCATGACCCGAAGTGTTTTGAATTGGAAAAGGCCTACTACTTTGAAATTTTTACATAGCATAGACGAAGAGGTAACGAACATTTTAGCTTATTCAAATTGTTTATTGTATTTTAAGAGTTATGGCAGCCTTTTAGGGTCAGTTTTTCTGTGTTGGTTTAAACTAAGTTTAGTTATACTTAGTTTAAATTTAAACTCAGTTTCCTTGCGCTCAATCAAATTTGTTGTAACCAAAACAAAATAGTCAGCAAATAGCTGATAGGTAAGACTAAGTTCAATCCTGCAATATCACCGTTTACATATTGAAAAAATTAAATAAAAATTGTAGATTTTAACGAGTTAAACAATTTTTGGTAATATTTTTCTGCGGTTGGTAATTTTTTTTAGAGTTGTGGTAATAAATTAAATTCTTTGTGGCAACGCTGTCACTAACTTAATGTCACTCAACTGTCAAATCAGAAAAATGTTAAGTATTGAAACCCCGAAAGGCGTCATATCAACTCGCTGCTTCGTAGTATTTACATGTACATCTTTTGTATTGTACCAAAACAATGGAACCTACTTTTTTATGCCGACTCCCAACATCAGACGTATTTTTATAAGCAGCTTTTCCTTGGCAGGAATGTCCAAAAAGGTTTGCAATTGCCTGCCGAGGGACAACCGTAATAAGAAAAGTATTTTCATTACAAAGATTATACATCCATATAATCTTATTAACATGATTATCCCATTGAACTTTCGTCTAATCATCGACATTAAGTACGCGGTTAAACCACTTTACTAATTGGTATTTAAGTAGCAAAATACAAATTTTTCGACCTTCGCTATTAAACCTAGAATGATGTAGTTTTCAGTGGAAATCTTTGATTATTTGGAAGTTAAATTTGCTTAGCTGACTAGGTGACAGTATCTTCTCTCGATTTATATGGAAAAATTCACCGTCTTAACTACCTTGGACTAGCAAATCAGCGAAAATACCGCTTTGTAGAAAAGAAGTTATCGTTGTCCGCTCTACACATTGTTTTATACTGTTGGTACCTTTCATTAGAGAAATGTATTTATTTATGTAATAAATTCCCTTACGATAACTTATTTTATTACACTGAAATTTAAATATGCATTTAAAAATGTATACTACAAGTCCAAACGAGGTAGTCAGAGGAACTATTTTTGGATTTTTTTAAAACTGTATAGAGACAGTCAGCATACCAGGGACCGTAATCATTATAAGTTATATATTAAAAATCACGTAATAATGATTATACATTGAGTTTTACGATTTTCTTCACCGATAATGATTAATTTTGATTAATTTTATAATAAATCATTAATAATCATTATTTTTGAGCAAAAAAAAAATAAAAATCACAAATAATCATTATTAATGATTTTTATTTTTTTTGCTCAAAATAAAACTCACTTTTAAATCACTGGTTTCTAATGAAGTTTTTTGCTTAATTCGTTGCATTTCCTTTTAGAACAAATCTAAAGGATCAATATAAAGTAAATTATTATAATTTGTTTTAATTATTATTCAGTCTTATAAAAAGTAGTCTAGAAATAGACTCACTTGAAAGGTTGCACCTTTGGTCTGTCAATAACAATTTCGGTGCTGACAAAAAAAAAAAACACTCACTTGTGTGGCAGGTACAGAGTGCACCACCTTGGCTAGCTGATATAGATGGGGGTATTGAAATTGTTTTTATTTCCAATATTCCATTATTTTTTTGCTTAAACTGACTGGCTTTGGACTATAATTGTCAATTTCGGCATATCCCTTTTTCAGTTGCTCACTGTGCGCATCATCTTCTATTTCGTCATCAGCACCAACCTCAATTTCATTCAAAAACTCGTTTAAAAGCGAGCAGGTGGTCGAGTTTTCAGAACACAATACATTAGGTGCTTCTAATGATGTCGATGCTCTCAGACTATTTGGGCAAGTCCTAGGTGTTTGATTAATCTAAAATGTTATTATATCGATGAACTCGTTTCACTCGTATTAGCCGACAGATATGATTTTTGAGTAATCTTCATATTTTGGACCTGATTTAAAAGTGAGTTTTATTTTGAGCAAAAAAAATAAAAATTATTAATAATGATTATTTGTGATTTTTATTTTTTTGCTCAAAAATAATGATTATTAATGATTTATTATAAAATTAATCAAAATTAATCATTATCGGTGAAGAAAATCATAAAAATCCGAAATTAAAAAATCATCATGGAAATGATAATTTAATTTATTTATAATTCTAAGTGATTGATTTTTTCATTTAAAAATCGCAACAATAATCATTATTTACGGTCCCTGCATAATGCTCTTGACAGTTACAAGCCAGAAAGAGTAGAGGAAATCGTGAACTATGGAGCCATAATTAACATCAATAACATTGTAAACTGGCGATTGAGCAGTAAAGTCTCCTCTCGGCAAACAAAACTTCATTCAAAAAGTCTTCGAGCATACTTAAACTATTGTATGACCCAGAAGCTTGGACGTTGACAATATGATATGATCAGAGTGTGAGCACTTGGAACGATGATCTGCACGAGGTGTACAAGGACATATGTACATATGTAGACATTAGGGATGGGTAGTTGGAATTTCGAATTTTTTCAGAAATTCAATTTATCGATTCGAAATTCGGTCGGAAAAGTTTGATTTTTCAAAAAAAATTCTAACTCAAAATTTAAATGAGTAAGAATGAAAAAAAATCTAAATTAAAACGATATTTGCAGTTATTTTAAGATTCATCGGATTACACAGTTGACTAAAAAAAAGTACAATTATTGGTTTTTGATCATAAAAGATTGTTTAAAAAACACATACATACCTGAAAAAAGCCACCTTCTCAAAAAACTTTTCTAACAGACCAACCCGCCTCGGCTTTATGTGCTTTGACTTCGAAAAAATTAAAATTAATATTTGGTAAATACATATGTAAATATTTAAAAAATTATTTGGACAATTTTCAGTGGTCGGAGTGGGGTAAGTAAATATACTAAACTTCCAGATGACGCATCTTATAAACTGAAACACATGAGACGCTACTGGCAAGTAAGCAATTCGAAAATAAAAATTTTACCAAAAAATCGTCGCGAAAAAACTTCGAAAATAAAATAAATGAATTAAACGAAATAATGTCAGCACTATTTTAATTAAACATAGCATACAAAAAGTAAATATGTAAAGTTGCTCTCCTTTGAAAAATAAACCAAAAGAGTCAAATTATTTTCGCAAAAAGGCGATTGTACCGAATTTTAGAATCGCAAAGTTTCGTTTTAAAAAATTCGCTCATTTCAGAGTAAAATTGAATTTTAAAACCAATCTCGAACCCTCGAATTTACTCAACTCTAACAAGCTAGGCTAAGTCGTTCGAATGGATAACAGCGCTCCATCTATGAAGGCAATGAACGCAGTATCCACTGGTGGTGGCAGAGAAAATAAAAGACCTCCTCGGCGTTTGTTGGAAAGCCCAAGTGATAAAAGACTTGGCTTAACTTGGGGTAAGTATTTTTGAACCGTTCCTATTTTTTGCCGAAAAATTAATGCAGCCACACCACTTAGATGCTTTACCGCGTCCTATAAGAAAAAAAAAACGGTTTAAAGGTTTTCTTTTACTTGGTATTGTTGTATTTTCGAAATCTTGGAAAAACAACTTTTCGGACGTTTTTTCTAATTTATTTCTAAAAACGCTGAAATCCAATTGAAATAAAACTAATTCCAAAAAATTAAACAAAAAAATTGGAAGGTATCATGAAAAAACTACATATATCAAAAATGTAAATTGGAGAGCATTAGAAAAATGGGCGTGGTTTTAGAACTATTGTTTCGCAGTTAATTTTTTTTTTGTAAAATACTTTCAGTGATGTTTTTTTGCAGGTATTTGATTTTTTTGATTGAAATTTCAATATCAATAAATTTAGTAAAGAGTACTTAAAAATTAATGATTATTATAGTAAAGGTTCGATAGTTTGCATGAAACTCCAAATATGCCATCCCGATTAACGCAAAAAATTGTTCCAACGTAAAAAACACCTTTTTCTATTCACATTTCCTTTACTGTTTACTGGCAATAAATGCAGAAAGTTAACTTTGTTCTTGTAAATACAATTTGTATATACCATTTTTAGTATGTTTGTTTTGTTTTCGATTCTTTGTGCTGCACTCGGAATCAGTAACTATGGTAACCAATGTGTGCAAACAATAACAACAGCCGCTGTACTTTTTATATTCCTAGGGACACGAAAGAGTTGCCCGGCCTGCGCTAGGAGTTGTATTTGAGTGGAAATAAAACGTATTTAGTGAATAATTATTTTCAAGTCCCCTAAATTCGTTCGAAATGCTACACCAAGGCATAATACTTAGAGAAGGTCATGTAACGCGCACAATTTACCATTTGGTAAGTACATTTTTGTAAATACTTTTTTTTTGCTCCAATAATTCTATTCACTCGTTCGTTAATCTAATTTACTGTAGATAAAAGACAAGCGTTACGAAGATGTTATCGAGTGCCTGGCGAGTTTTGGCGAGGCCGCCAATAGCAGAGCCGGTCTCTCTACGCTGGGCTACTGCTACTATCACGCACAGAAATACGAGGAGGCAGCCACTTGCTATGAACAATTGTGTACGCTGGTACCGAAGGAACCAAAATATAAGTACATGAGATATAAAAAAAAAACAAAAAAAAACAATTACACATCTACTACATAAGTGTGTTTGTATGTACATATCAACTAATAAGAGTTTGTATGTATGCTTTTAGATTTTACTATGCGCAATCCTTGTACCAGGCCGGCATTTTCGGCGACGCTTTGCGTGCGTTAAAGCAAATCAGCGATCACGAGAGTTTACGTGAATCCTGCCTGCAGTTGCAGAGCGCCATACTCTACTCAAGTGAGGACTTTGCAGGCGCGCAAAGCGTGCTGAATCAACGTGCCGCCGGCAATGCGGACACGCTCAACGATGAGGGTTGTCTACTCTTTCATGCCGACCAATATGAGAATGCAGTGCAACGATTCTCGAATGCATTAAAAGTGGGTGGCTTTAATCCGCTGGTGGCATACAATTTGGCATTGGCGCACTATCACAGAAAGGAGAAGACGCAAGCCAATGAATACACTTGTAAGTGAGGGGGAAGCGATTATGGGGGGGGGGGGGGGGGGGGTCTGGTTGTAGAAGAGTTAATTTTTGAATTGATTGCTTTGCCACTGCAAATCTTTATTTTTTTCCCCACTTCTCTTCTTTTATTTCTTTCGCGCTACGCGATAAACCGTTTAGCGGAGATTGTGGACCGCGGCATACGCAATTACCCGGAGTTGGGCATTGGCGCACAAATCGACACCGATGGCAGCGCACGCAGTGTGGGCAATCCCATTACAATGGCCATATCTGGCATAACACAGGCCTTGAATTTGAAGGCGGCCATCGAGTATCAGGACGGTCATGGTGGGTAGTCGAATGACAATGCGAATTTGTAAATTCATTCATTTTGCGTGCTTGCGATTGGCAGTGGATGCCGCGCGTGATGCACTTTTGGATTTGCCGCCACGCTCAGAGAGTGAATTGGATTCGGTTACCTTGCACAATATGGCATTGACCGATCCCAAGGGCCCCGTAGATGGTTTGCGCAAGTTGGCGTTCCTCTTGCAGCTTGGACCGCCGGCTTGTCCGAAGGAGACATTCGCCAACATCTTATTGATTTGCTGTAAAAATGAAATGTACGAAATGGCCGCGGATATACTCGCCGAACATACAGATCTCACCTATAAATATTTGTCGCAGGTAAATGCTGCGTTGCATGTACTACATAACTTATGTCTTTCAAAGTGGCCATCCATTTAAATATAGTATCTGTACGAGCTGTTGGATGCATTGATATCCACGCAGACTTCCTCGGAGTTGGCGGAGAAGAAGCTGGGCGTCTTAGCCTCCAGCTTGGCGGGTAAGTTGCGCGGTCTGGCCGCCAAAGTGCAAGAGATGCGTGGCACCACCGATCAGGCGGCGCTACGCAGCGCTTTGCAGGACTACGAAAATGCCTTGGAACTGTAAGTAAATTGTAATTGCAATTGTTGAAAATCTCAAAAAACTAAAAGATCGTCATCCTATTTCAGCTACATGCCGGTTGTCTTGGCACGCGCTTGGATTTATTGGCGCGACGATGACTTTGTCGGTGCAGAGCGTGAGTTTCGTGCAAGCGCCGAGTTCTGTTCAGAAAATTCCGTTTGGCGTCTCAATGCCGGCCATGTGCTCTTCATGCAGGGTGACAAGTATAAGGAGTCGGCGGCATTCTACGAGCCCATCGTGCGTCAGCGCAGTGATGATGTATGTAGGAGTTTCGCTATCCTTTATGTGAATATCGCTTAAACAAATGCTTGCCTGCATACATATTTACTTTCAGATCATGTCCGTGCCCGCCGCTGTTTTGGCCAATCTCTGCGTCTCCTATATTATGACCTTTCAAAATGAAGAAGCCGAGGAATTGATGCGCAAAGTTGAGAAGGCCGAAGAGCTAAAGGGCAATATGGGTAAACAGTATCATCATTTGTGCATTGTCAATTTGGTTGTGGGCACCCTGTATTGCGCTAAATCCAATTATGAGTTCGGTTTGTCGCGCATCGCACACGCTTTGGAGGGCGGCAATGGTGCTCGCCTGTACGCCGACACTTGGCTGCATGTGAAGCGCTGTGTGCTAGGACTGCTTACCGGGATGTCGAAGCAGAATATTATTTTACCGTATCCGGCAGTGCAGGAAGTGATGAGCTTATTGAAAACTTGTGAAGGTAAGTTGGCAAATTTATTCGTTTTAAAATGTAGGGAAATGTAGGTATAAAAGGTGTAGTAAAGATAGTTAAAATGCAGAGGCTTGTTCTGTGCCATCGTGAAATAAAAAAATATATTTTAAGCAATTCACTACGACGGCGATTAAGTAACTTTGTTTCAAATCTCCAGCAGAAAATAGTAGTGTTCTCGAAGTCAATAGTTTGTAACAATTTTTAAAAATCCATCACGTTTTGGCGTTCTTGTACGGAAAAACTTGCAAGAAACCTGCAAAGTAGTGGAAATCGAGAGAGCGAATTGACATTTTATTTTGAAGGGAAGTTGATAATAAATAAATAATAAAACTTGCAAGTAGGAAAAACAGCTGATCAAAAGCAGCTGATTGCAATATGGATAAATATGAAATTTTAGTTTAAGAGTTTTAAAGGCGAAAATTGTAAAATGTGGGTATCAAACATTCAAAAAGCAAGTCCAAGTTCCTTTGGTTAAGCTTCGTTAGTGGAATGTTTCAGGAAAACACTAATGTAACGTTTTTCATTTTGTATATTTGGATGCGGACAAAAATTCAATCAGCTGTTCGTCAAACTAACAAGTTTTTACTGGTTTTGCGTTCTTGTACTTTTTGGTATATTTTTCGGTCTGAGAGCGAACGTTGTCAAATTCTAAGAAATTTCTTTACTGGATAATTCTTACTGGAAAAGTACGAGAACAGACCAAATATCCAACAGCAAAATACTGGGGAAATGTGTTCTCTTCTCTCACAAGAGAAAAATATTCAAAATAGTACGCGAACGCAAAATTTTAAGAAACCTGCCAGTTCAGCGAACAGCTGATTGAATTCTTGTCCGCATCCAAATATGTAAAATGAAAAATATTCCATTATTGTTTTCTTAAAATTTAACCAAACTAACATATACTTTCTTCTTGCTTGTTTAATATTCAAATTTTTTATAATATTTACCTTTAAAAATCTTAAACAAAAATTTCGTATTTGCCCAAATTGAAATGTTTCCTAATTATTTAATTGGAATTGACGCTGACGTTGTGTGAAAGTTTAAACTTTTTTATGGACGATGGTAAGAATTTTTTTTATATAACGAAAATTTATATGAAAGAAAATGCACACCATTATCAAAAAACTAAATTACCAAATATTAATAATATTTTATGTATGTATGTATGTATATACAATTCAAACTTGCTCTATAAAGAGTTATAAAGGCAGATACTTTAAAATTTTGTAATATCTATTTATGGAAAAAAAGTTGAAAATTTTAATGAAACTTTGCTGATTTTTACAAGAAATTTGAATTTCGAATTACTTAAAATTAATCTGAAAAATAAAAACAAAATAAAATAAATAGCCTAAAACGGGTGGCTGCATCAATTTATCAGAAGTGTATAGGCAGGCTTTAGTAACTATTGCAGTTTTTGAATGCCAATTTCATATTCATTTTTATATAAATTGTAGCTTGGCTACTAAAATTACACAAATAAATAGTATGATTGCAATATTGTAGATACTAACAAAATGCGTTGAAAAAATAAATTGCGAATATACGCGTTTTATGTTAGAATTTCGATAGTATCGAAAGTTTCTTAAAAACATCGAAAACTACATTAACTCGTATTGCGTTAAATGAAAGGGAAACAAGTTTAGCGTGTCAGTTTTATTTAAACACTTACGTTGAGAAACAATAACCATATTTCTTTGACATAAGACACCCGTTAAAAACAGCTAAATCGCTTTTTTGCTACAACTGTCTTATTTGAGGTTCGATTTTTAAGAACTTAATGTCACCGAAAAGATTCCTCCCAGGATTATATTTGGTTTTGGCCTCAAAAGCCGTTTTGAATTGTACCTTCACTAATTTTGAAAATACTATATCTTGTCCCTTACCTCCGTCTACTGATTAAAAAAAAAACCGATTGAGTTCGTTTTAAAACTGTACACACCATTTTGGTTTCTTTTTTAGAGAGAACCAGAAACTTTTTCAAGGATGTCGAAATGTATACCAATACATACTTACACTACCGATAACACTGGCCAACAAAAAAAAAGTTGTTTGTTTCCTGTGATTTTTTTTGTTTCTATATCAAATTGAATCAAAGTATTTTTTTAAATATCGCAACAATTTTTCTCTAACAGCTTTTGTTTTTGAGTTACAGCTAAATAACTACATTTACTATTTTTACTTAAATTTGCGTTTTTTTTGACTAATTCTGTATTTTGTTGTTGTTTTCGATATGGCTTCGTCAAGAAGATGCTGTGTTCTTAATCTCAATTGTTTTTGCTATATTTTTGGTTAATATATATTTTTGCAAAATATCGAAAACGGAATTAACGCTGGAAATCGAAATATGTTAGTGCTCATATCCTAACAACCAAATTTGCTGATGATCCAAATCTCTTTGAACCCAAACGAAATACATCAAGTGAAGATTCGGATTCAGACTACAAAAAGTTTGGCCAGTGCGGGCAGAGCTAAAAGTTGGTGCCAAAAATGTTATAAAAATGCCTTTAGTTGGCCGCGACCGCGTCATACATACTTCTACCACTTCATATTAAACTCGGCGTAATGAAACAGTTCGTGAAGGCGCTTGACAAAAGTCGCGAATGTTTCACTTTTCTTTTACGCAAGTTTCCAGCATTAAGTACAAAAAAATTGAAAGCTGGTATTTTTGATGGGCGACAAATTAGAAAACTCGTGAATGATCTTAATTTTGTCAAATCAAATTTTGTCGAATCCAAAGTTTGTAATTCATTTGTTTTGGTCATGAGTAATTTTTCTAGGCAAAAAGAAATCTGACGATCACGTCGAGCTTGTTGAGTCCCTGCTATCAAACTTGCAAGAGCTAGGGTGCAACATGAGCATAAAAATCAACATCCTGCACTCGTATTTAGACCGATTTCCACAAAATATAGGTGATTTTAGTGAGGAGCAGGGAGAAAGATTTAATCAGAATCTGCGAACAATGGAAGAGCGATATCAATGGCGGCGGGACTCACATATGATGGCAGACAACTGCTGGAATTTGCAATGAGGTTTACCTAAAGTCGTTCATTCATGGAAATCTCGTAAAAGATCATTTTATAAAATGCAATAGAAATCTTGTTAACATAATGTATTAATTTGCTGTTAGTAATCTCCCAATATTTTTTTTTTTAGTCAGGACCATAGAAATACCCAATTAAAGAAAAAAAAAAAGTAAAGGAAACAAGACTTGTGTTAAACATTGTTATCGAAGTATTTTAGAAGCACATAAAAATATTTTTCATATCCGCAAAAAAAAAATATAACGTTCATGTTGTACGTATTTTATACAAATAAAAATTTAATTATTACTTTATTGCAGTTTATGGCCTCTTTACGCCCGCAAATATTTACACCGCTGCCGATGAAGTGCCCGCCGAACCACTAACTATTGGCTTAGAAGCGCGAAAGTTGCGTCTATTACTTATTAAACTCAGTGAATACGACTATTGAATTGTCACCTGTCACCTGTCGTATCGACGTTTTTTGGAGCGACATAACTTGAATAACGTTCTCTTAAAAAAATGTAGTTAATACATTTTTTATGAAATTTTAAACTCGCACTCGTATGTTAAATTAACAATAAATGTATTGTCAACTACTTAATTAAAAATAATAAATTTTTTAGAACTTCTACATGAACGTTTATTTGTATTTATGTATATTTTCACATATGTATGTAGTATATGGTTGTATGTATTCATACGTACATAAATAATTTAACATTACAAAATATATGAAAAAAGATCGTTATAAAGTTTTAGTGTTCGATGAGTTATAAAATGTATTCAAAATTTGCAATTGAATGATTATGAAAATTGCTTTTGTTTAACTTTTTATTTTTCTTTTAGATATGACTTGCAATAAATTTTTATAGTTTATTATGTTATGTGGTTAATGTGTGAGCATAAACGCTAAAAACTAATTATTGTATGAGTTATTATGGATTTCACACGCTTTAGGCGAACTTTGTTTATATATGAAGTTTTGTAATGCCTGTCATTTCTTTCGTTTTATTTTTAATTGATTTACTTGAATCAATTTAAATGTCAAGCACTGCCGAGGAGGCCATCTCACTGACACCACAGGTATTATCGCCACGATAGACGCGATAATAACCTTGTTCACCCCATTTGGGTCCCCAAGAATTCTTAACAATCCAGTAGGGCAGCGTCTTCTTGAACGTTGGATAGTCGGAGACGCCATAACCGACAATGAGAACACCATGGTCGAGATTCTTTTTGGAGCACAACGCTTTCCAGGGGTGAGAGACACCGCCGCGATAAAACTGCATTGCGTTAGCGTTGATGCCTGTAAAAAGCACATAAAAGCAAATGTTATTAATATTCTGGATTAATATTAAATAGTAGTTTTAAAATGTAGTAATTCTTAGAGTGAAACTTAAGCCTAAAATTTAATTCGTGAGTAAAATGTGTTTTGAAATGTAAATTTCAATAACGTTTTTACGATCACCCACTTTTTTCACAAAATCTGCATATTCGTTATTTTTTTCCTGCAAACGTATTTCGAAAATTGTGCAAAAAGTACTTTTTTTTTCGATTATATATATTGTGTGCTGTTTCACATATTTTGTATAAATCTGAAACCGAAATAAAATTGGGTTTTAGAGGAAAATGCACTCTCTTCGGAAAAAAATCCAGATTAAAAAGCGTCAAATTTTGATAACAATTTTAGAAGTTTTTATAATTCCTGTGAATTTTGAGCAAGCTTTGAAGCTTGGATTGAAACATACAAAGAACAAGATTTCAAACAAAATATAGTTTATATTTTTTACTTAAAATAAATACAATTTGTGAGAACCTAGACTACTGATAGTCTAGAATTTGCTTATGATTGCATGAAGCTTACGCTTTGTATATACTCGTATAAAACCGAATGAAATGTCAGAGTAAGGTATAGATGAACTGTGTCTAATTTGAACGTAGCGATGCCTTTTTTGAATCTGAATAAATTAAAAGTGGTATACGACTCGCAAATCGATTCAAATAAATCGCGGTTTTTTCTAAGAATGTTAAATTTAATAAACGTCGCCGATTTAACTTCATTTGTAAGAGAATTGAAAACAATTCTTGCATGGGAATTATTATAATGCAATTCATAAAGTTCTTAAAAAGTCTCATGTTGAAATAGTAAGCTAGGGTCTATGAAATAACTCCCACGAAATAAGTCCCACTTTTAAAAACGAAATAAGTCCCACCAAAAATTGCTTAAAAAAATGAAATAACTCCCACGAAATAAGTCCCACTTTTGAAAACGAAATAAGACCCACCAAAATGAAATGATTTAAAAATTTACTTGAAATGAAATAACTCCCCCTTGAATAATATACATATTTCTTAAATGAAATAAGTCCCACTTTCATAAACGAAATAAGTCCCACTTGTTCACTGTTTAATGCGATTTCAAATAACTGTTTAATGCGATTTCAAATAAGAAGTATTTGGCTCTTCGAAAAAAACACACGTCGAATAATATGAATAATCAAAGCAGAGGAATAATAAAGAAAAATCGTATGCAAGCTTGCAGAAGGCTTCTTAATGGAATGGATATTACGAATTTTGATAGAGTTCCAGAATTTATTATTAATTCTTTTTTCGGTCAAGGAACGTATAGAGAACGCCTACTAGTAACAACGTTTGGATTCGTAAATGGATTAAGTACAGATCAATTGTTCTTATTATTAAGATGGAAACCGTTTCGGAAGGACCATCAGATTAAAATTATCGACCTTTATAAATGGCTTGAAGATCCAGTGCATGGTAGACGGTATTATAGTTTTAACGTGGCATTGGGATTAGTTGTATTTTGTAATGGTGATATTAGAAAACATGGAACACGAATTCCAATTTCCTACTAAAAATACAATAAAACACATACATACGTAATTACGTCAACAATTTTTTTTAATATTGTTTTCCAGTAGTTAAGTTCGGTACCTATTTGTACACATTTCTTTAAAGTTTTTTTATTATAGTAAGTATAAAGTAATTAATAACAAAAAAAGGAGAGCCATGAGAGATAAGGGCAAAAAAATATGGTTGTCCCTTTTACGAAATGTCCAATATATAACTTTTTGCATAAGAAAAAAATGAGAAATAAAGCCATAATGGCCTTATATTTCATGGCTCTATCGCACCCCTCCATAAAAAAATCATTTATTTATCAGATAAATATGTGAAGGGTTTCATGAACTTCTGCAAGACAGAATGGACATACTAGTTTACTGGTTTGATCAATTTTGTGAGTTTGCATTGTAAGACAGCATTCACTGCAAATTTTCAATTGCTTACAAGGAAAAAATAATGCTTTATGAAACAAACCACACACATATTATTATTAATTGTATTCTGGTTGGTTTCAATATGGTTTAACGACTCGTCTTCAATGTCCTCTTCCAAATATAATAATTCTTCAAAAAGATCTTCATCAGGCTCCATTTGTACAATTAAATTATTTTTTGATAACACCAGTTGGTCAAGGAATTTAGAAGGAGTTATAGTACCTTGTAAGAGATCATTCTTGAATTTCGAAATCATATCTGCTTTCAAAACACAGGACTTTTTAATACGCTTTTTTCCCACACTACCATTGGTATTCATCAATAGTTCAAATTTTCTTACTTTTTCAAATTCTCACATCTGTAAAAATGCTACAAATTTGAAAAAAGTAGCCTTCTTTGGAATGCTTTTTCCTATGACGCTATTGTAAGCTTCTATTGCAGACGTAGTGCGGATTTCAGAATCGAAAACTGAAAAGTTATGTGGACCGATCTGTAATAATGAAATCATAACACCTTTTTGTAAATATTCTGTAAAAGGGAATATTGTATCTTTTGCATCCATTGATTCTCAAAATATTTTATAAATGATTTGAATCTATCTAAAGCTCCCACTTTACAAAACGAATTTATTCCCACTCAAAACGAAATAAGTCCCACTTAAAATAAAAACGCGTCACGAAATAAGTCCCACCAATTGACGAAATAAGTCCTACTTTTAAAAACGAAATAACTCCCACTTTCAAAATAGCAATTTTTGGTGGGACTTATTTCGTTTTTAAAAGTGGGACTTATTTCGTGGGAGTTATTTCATAGACCCGTAAGCTATTGTGGTGCGGGAATTAAAACTTGAGTAAAATGTTTTTTTTTAATGAGATAATTTATTCATTTGGTATTTCAGAATAGGATTAATACTTTTATGTTAAAAGTTCAGTTTCTTATTAACGCTTTCGAGTAGAAAATTCAAGTTAAAAATATGTATCGATACTGAGAGTTCGACTTTTTTCTGAAAGATTTTTAATGCATCGATTCCAAAATGCGCTATGGTTTATGTTCTGTCATCATTAAGCCGAAGGCTGTCGATTGAGGGTTTTTTTTTTGGAATATAAACATTGAATGCACATTTTGTAATGAAATTTCTCAACAACTTTAAATCATTCGTTCTCTCATAAACCATATTATTCGGTTTATCAGTAATAACAAAAAAAGGCTAAGCAGTGAAGTCCTTCTCAAATGACGTGTTAACCACACATTTTTACTTCTATAATCACTTTCGAAATTACGAACTCGGGATACCTACCAATCGATATTGGTCCATTGGTAATCAGCCACTGTGCTATGGCCGTCTCATTTTTGGGCAAATCGATGCCACCCTTCACTTTAACATGCACCAGCGACTTCTTGAATTGGCACTGGTCTTTGTGTCCCTCATATGGATATTCGGATTCCAACTCCAAACCGCCAATACGCTGTATCGCTCTGCAATTTCAATAGCAAATAACACAAGTAATTGACAATCGAAAGCAAAACAAAAAATGAATGCTCGCAATAACGTTCACTCACTCATAAGCATTGTCCATCAAGCCGCCACTGCAGGCCGAATCTGTGGTGTCGCAATCAAGCAATTCCTGCTCGGAGTATTCCTCCAGCTTGCCCGTCTTCACCGCATGCAAACCCTCCACATTGCCCGTCACACTGAAGGCCCAACACGAACCGCACATACCTTGATTCTTCACTTTCGAAATGACACCCTTCTCTCGCCAATCGAATTCCTTTGGCAACGCCACATTCGGAATTACAGCAGGTGCATTCCCGGTTGGCTTAGCTTCCGAACGTTGCCACAGGCCGGTGCGTTGTTTGTATTCGGTGCTAGTCAAGTCTGAAAACAGTGTAATGCCATACTTGGCGCTACCTGTGAAGAAGAAAATGGAAAAGTTGAGAGATAAATAAAAGGGAATGCATGAAAGAGTGAAAGATATGCATTTGATAGCGCACGTTTGTAGCGAGTAAGGAAGTAAAACTTTTGCACAGACATATACGAGCATGTATGCATGTATGTATGTGCATGTCGCTACATTCAAGCACAAGTGCACTTACCCATCTCATTACGATTCAATTCCTTTATGGTTTGCAAATTTTGTTTGAAAATTCTCAAGCGCATTTGACGCTCCATTGCGGTGTGATAGCGACGATTGTACTTAATTTGGAATTTGCTGAACAAATGCTCGCTTTTGTCCAAACTAAGGTGATTGCGTTTCTTGTGCGTCTTCTTTTCCAAATGTTCGACGGAGCGACTGTGACGCCGCTTCACCAAATCCTTATTGGGACACTTAAAGGTCACCTCAATGCCCTTGGGCAGCCATGGTTGCGACCAGATTTTGACACTGCAACGTGTCTTGGCATCATTCTCATCGATGAGTTCAGCATCAATTTTGGTCAAAGTACCCGAAACGACTTGTGTGGTGGCTGAATAAATTTTCGAAATCCTAAAATACAAAAGAGGGTGAAGGTTCAATTAGCATTAAAGTGTAGTTTAAATTTTTTTTATAAAAAATGTATCCATTTGACTTTAGCAACTTTGGTTTTTAGAAAGAAGATTTGTATTTGAGTTATTGTGTTAAATCACTGTATGATCGTCCATTCATTTTATAGACTATACGTGATAGATATTTTCAAATAAAAAACGTAACAACTGAAAATATGTAAGTATGTTGTTATAACTATTTTTTGTCGAATGGAAAATTATGCAAAGCCAATTGCAGCCAAGTTTTCGGAAATCTGAAAATAACGATGAAACTAAGATCTCGTTCATAACGCGCGTTAAGCGTCTGTCACGTGAGCAGGATCTTATATAATCTGTTCGAATAGATATTCAGTAAAAAAATTAAGGAAAGCTAAATTCGGGCGAAACCGATTTTTGTTATCCCCTTGCTATGTATTGCTGTATGGCCGATTCTTTGTTTTAAATCGCTGGTAGTAATAAACTTTACTCAATTTGTGCCAATACAAATTTTTGTTATATGGAAGTTGGGCGTCGTTGTGGTCCGATTTTTTTTACAGACTTTTTTATAAGTGGGCGCGGTAACGCCCATTTTTAAAAATGTCATACAAATCAAGTTCCTAATTAATTATTTCTCTAAATATGCAATTTTAATTAATATGTTTCAATAGATAAAGAAAAAACGAAATTTTTGCATTTGTCAAAATTTCCGTTATATGGGAGGTGGGTGAAGTTATGGTCCGATTTTACGATGAAAGCAGCGATATTGCGGAAATTTTGTAAACCAAATTTTGTGACGATACCTTACACCGTTATTGAGATACAGACATTTTTTTATAAGTGGGCGTGGCAATTGAAAATTTACCAAATACCTAATTTCTTAGTTCAAAATGGTTCGAAATACCGAATTTTACTCAAATTTTGCAATTTTTCAAAAACTTCCGTTATATGGGAAGTGGGCGTGGTTATTAACCGTTTTCAATACCAACCTACCCTGTCCAAAGCAACCTACTACATATGTAAAAATTTGTATTGAGATATCTCAATTTTTACTCGTTATTGTAACCACAGACAGACAGACGGACGGACAGACAGTCAGTCAGGGCTAAATCGATTTCTCCTTTCATTCTGATCATTTTAGTATATGCATATATGTCTATATCTATCTCGATTATTTTTTCCTGTTACAAACAACCGTTATGCGAACAAAGTAATAATACCCCTGTGTACAAGTACGTTCGGGTATAAATATACAGCAAGAACTTGCAAGAGAGTATTGTAACATATAAATATCTAGAAAGTATGCGCACGCAAAATTTGTAAGTTTTACGAACAGCTCATTGAATAATTGTTCCCGTTTAAATGTGTAAAATTGAAGATTTACTTCCCTCTTGCATTTTCAAGAACTCATTTGTTCAATTCAATTTCAATTATTCATTTGTTTAAATTACAATCAGCTGTTTGTGGTCAGCTGTTTTCTTGCCAGCAAATGGCTGCTGCCGAAAATTTTCCAGCAGAAGCTCACAACTTCCACTCCAAATCAACTGTCGATATGTGCTCTACATTTTTCTACTTTGCTGGCAAATTTGCGTATTCGTTAGCGAAAAGCTGCTAATTTGTGATTATTATATGTACATATGTAAGTTCTTGAACTTAAAGTTCAATTGTATTATTGAAACACTTTCATGCGTGGTGAACGAGAACATCCTCTTAAAATAATTTATTGCTGGCGGAAATGTTAAATTTAAATTATAGACAACTTCTCAGCAATGAACGAGCAGCATTAATAATCGACCCATTCCTGTGAAAATTATGTAAAATGGTGTTTCCTCGGCAAGTGAATCATGTTTGAATTACGAATGGCCAATCAACCCATTTACACGAAACATTCGTAATTCCTTTTGCATATCTGTTGCTGTTGTAATACATACATACATACTTTTGCGTCTTAATTCAGTCTAGATTTTCCCAACAACCTCTTTTACATGATTATTTTCTTCACAAACTCAACATTTGGAACCATTTAACATTTAATTGTTTCTTGTTTGTTAAATTTTTGTGCTGATTTTATATTTATAAGTACTTTGGCAGCTATTTTCGACAAATTTCCGATTAAAATTAGAGAAGGCATCGATTTTTACTTGATTCGCATGTTGATTCAGATTGAATCAACTACAAATGAGATGATTCGCTCAGAAAAATTTGTATGGGGAATCGAGTAGATTCGATTCGTGATTGGGCTGCCAATTACGAATGAGAGAGCGAATTACGAATGGGAGAGCGAATCATGTGCCGTGGAAACATAGTATAAGCCTAGACTAATGGTGTTTTCTATTCTCGAAAAAACTGTTACCTGTTCTCATTGTAACTTTTGCATTAGGCTATCTACATATGATCTTGATAAATGGCTATATTAGTAGAAATGGTTGCAACTTTCATTGATCAGAGTTCAATAAAGTGAGAAATGATTACACAACGTGTTGAAAGGGTTGAGAAGAACAAACGGGGCAACATTATTTCGAAAAAATAGATCGCCTTTATTTAGAAAAATTAATGTTCATTCATTACCATAAGAATCTCAAAGTAGCTATAGGCAATATTACGAAATACAAAACCCAATTTGATATTATGGATATTCTAGGTATGTGGCGTAGTCTCTAAATCTAACTCTTAATTGCTCAATCAGTTCTTAATTGTATGCAAATGCAGTCGAAAGCTTTGTTTTTGAATCGAAACCACAAACAAACAAATTACAGTAAACTTTTAGTGTTAATTTCATTTGGTATGTTCCATACCAGACAATCAGGAATAATTGTCGCTACTATTTTTTAGCATGTACATATTTCTTGGCATACGAAATTAAAAAGGAAAGCAGGAGAGAGCGCATAATGGGTGTTGATAGTGCCTAGTCGGTTTTTTTCTTTCTAAGTTAGCACCTTTTCGCTCTTTATGAGAGCAATATTATATTGCCTTCCATCTGCTAGTTTAATAAACGTATCTTATTATTGCCTATCGCTAAATGAGCAGCTGATTGTGTATGAACACCAAAAATCTCTGGCTTAATTAAAAAATTAATTGAGCTAAAGCAATTTCTATATGAACATATTATTATCAATTTGGAGTTTTTTTTTTTTTTTGAAACAACTTGTGTTCGAGCGAGCAAATGAAATTAACAGGATAACACTTACGGGCGACGCATTTAAATGTAACAAATCGGTTTTAAAAGCGGATATCTACCAAGCCACTAAGAAATTGATAGTGAAAAGGAGAAATATACATAATCGCTTACATATGTCTTTAGATATTTATGTATCAATCTATCATTCTTGATCTCGGGTGTGGGTAAAGGTTACAAAACAACGGTTTCATTCTGGTTACAAATCAGTATGTTGCTCTAAGTCCCTAAGTAGTATTAACACTATGTTCATTTTGCGGCATAAACTCGAGTTAAAGGTTTCGTGTTTATGAACAACTAATTAGTTTGACAATTGTTTGTTTACTTTCTCTTATATAAATTAAAATAAGAACCGTGAGTCTTGTTTGACGTTAAACACTAAAACGGCCTATTAAGTCGAGTTTATGCCGCAACGTGAACATAGTATAAAAGCACCTTTCCTTAAATAAAAAAAACTTTTCACACTTCCTAAAGGGAAAGCCAAAAATAACTTCTGCCTAAACAATAATATCTAAATCTACCACGAAATTTAAGTTATTTATGTTGTAAGAATTATTTTGATACTTTTATTCAACTTCAAGTTGCTCACGAGTACTGCTAAATAAATTAAGATGAGATATAGTCGAAATTTATTATGTAAATTAAAAAATAACTCACCTATAATTTGGACCATCATCACCGGCAGCTAACTTATCGAGTGAGGCTTGCAAACGTTGTTCAGCATCCTCGGTTTCCAACTTGCTGACACCACCAGCTAGACTGTAACTACGCTTGGCGCGTCCATGGACCTGCTTGGAAGAGAACGAGAAGTGATTTAATATTATTAAGTTTACTTGTGGCTAATAAAAAATATCTATATAACTAGCTGTAGCACAAAGAAGAATTTTGAGGCTTATTATTAAAGAAAAAAGACATTTGCTTCCGCAGTTTTTGACAAATCTGCGACTTTATTGTTTGCTTTTAGATGTTTAATTAACACACACGCATACATACATATCTTCCTGCGACTACATTTGTTTTTTTTTTTTACAAGCGTCCTATTTAGTATGCAGTTTCATACACCCAATGAGTTGCTTTGAGTTGCGAGAATTTGTGAATATGGCGAAAAAAATTTGCAAATTCATTAGTCACGGCGAGTATGGTGAGTCGCGTCTGGCGATGAACTCATGGCCAACAATAATTCGCTGACAGCCAGTAAATGCGTCACATGCAAGTGTTGAAGCGCACGCAAGTTTAATAAAGAATTAAATTAAAATATTTTTAAAATTTCAAATGATTAAAAGTCATAGATCATTATTTCAATATGCTTTGTTATTTAGTTAAGAAAAAACCACAACTTTAAGTCACAAATATTGCGCATTTTTCCGCACAAAAATAGCTGAGCTAAAAGAGGAATGAAAAAAAATGTGAGTAATCATCGCAAACACATTATTTAATATTGGACAAAAATTCGATTTTACAACGAAATTATATGTAATGTAGTTCTAGACTATTTTTTGAATCTAACAACAGTTTTGAAAACTACATTAGAATGTGATTATACATTGCTGTGACAGCATGAATACCAATTTTTTTAATTTAATATAAAGAAATGAACGAGAGAAATCTTTTAAGACAAAAAAAAAATTTTGGTAAGAAAAAGCAATAAAACTTTAATCAATGCATTCATTTGCAGTTCTTATATGAGATTATAGAGGAAAGGCATACAGTAGTCCAAAAAAAAAATCAGAGGGTTTGGCATTGAAAAAATGTGTCCAATTTATTTTTCTTTCACTAAATTTTCATTATTTTTCAATTCAAATGCACTTAATTTTCTAACGAAATCCTTATACATATGTACATAAGTTAGTATGTATCAGAGATCAGCAAAAACCACCTTTTTCTTGATTTCATCATACAACAAAATGTTTACTTACATTTAATCATGCAACAAAAATCAGCATTGAATAAAATCAGCGAAAGTAAGTTCGATTTGAATAAAATCAAACCATATGATTTATTCAGTTTGTTGTGCAGAAGCAGATATTTTACTCCGTAGAAAATGTCGGACGATCAAACTTTTGTAATATAAAGAAATGTGAATTAAATTGTTTTCTTTATATATTTTATTTTTCTTATCTTTTTCATGAATTATATATTACTTTTTATTTGTATTTATGTACATTTATAAATATGTGTGTATGAAAATAAATATAATTTAATTGTAATGAATTAATATTCCTTCTTTCCAATCAAATTTCGCTTTTTCCGTTTATCCAGTTTGTCCACCGGCACCAAAATCAAAGCGTTCATTTGTGCCTTTTTTGATTTATTCTCCATCAAAAAAATCATGTTGAGTTAAACGAACAAATACCCGAATTGAGTGATTTGAGCCGATCGATGATTAAATAATTGGGCGAACACGAACCGCGTGGTTTGATTGAATTAAAATCAACGTTGAATATGAGTGTTTCAACAAGTTTGATCGCTTGACCGTAAAGGCATATATTCCGGACAATGATTATGTATGAACATTTTACAATCACCCGTTGCTGATCTCTGGTATGTAAACATAAGTTTCAAACTTTATAAAAAGTTTGAAAAAAATTAATTGAATTTAATCACAATTTACTACTTTTAAATACGACTTTTCGAACAAATTTCGATTCTGCAGTTTTCAAGCCCATTCCTCCCATTCCTGTAATTACTTTTTAATCATTATTTACAAATAAATAAATAAATAAATAAATAAATAAATAAATAAATAAATAAGTCGTAGGTACTAACCGTGTAGAAAAAATTGTGCGATTAATCACCGAAAAGAGTATTCCGAGGCTAGTCTCAAACAGGTATAATTGAGGTTAATTAGTCACAATTAGTCTCAAACGAGTATTATTGGAGATCAATTAGTCTCGGCTCAGCCCTTACGGGTATGATTGGAGATTGGAAGCTTTTACAGAAAAAAATTAAATTCTTTAAAAGAATTTACAGCTCAAAGAAAAGTAAATAAACCACATTTCTCAGCACAAACAACAATAATTTGAGAAAAAAATTTTTAACTCCAAAGTAGAAAAATCGAAAATTTTCAAAGAAAAAGTTGATTTATTTAAAAAAATATATAACCTTTCTTTTAATATACAAGTACATTAAATTTTTTTTATAAAAGTTGCGACCATACACTTGTGAACTCGTTTAATTATAGTAATATTAAAATGTTAATTTCGATGACGGTTTTATGAATTTAAAAGTAATTTTTTTATTAGTGTTTAAAGAATTGTAGGAAAAATTTGAAAATCAATATTTTTAGGTTATAAGTAATTCTATTACTTTTTTGAACCAAATCAAATAAAACTACTCGTGTAATATAAATAATAAACAACAAAATGTAAAGTTATTTTATTTACATGAAATAACTTAATCAAAAATAACTAAATATGCAAACAAAAAAAAAAATAAATTTTTGTGTTTAAATATGATATATTCTAAAAATGGACTATGCCCGATAGATATAAAAAAGGCTTATCTCATCTCATTGTGGCCGCTGTTGTCGAGTGGTTGCTATTACTTGATATGCCGTTGTGTTCGAGGTTCGAATCTCAGCCAGGGCAAGTAAAATCCAAATAATAGAAACGTTTTTTTCTAATAGCGGTCATCCCTCGGCAGGCAATGGCAAACCTCCGAGGGTATTTCTGCCACGAAAGAGTTTCTCATAAAATATATCTGCGGTTCGGAGTCGGCACAAAATTGTAGGTCCCTCCATTTTGTGGTAGAATATAAAGACGCACACCACAAATGGTAGGAGAAGCTCGGCCAAACACTGAGCTATTTAGTGTAGTTTTTGACTTCAAATGCACTACTTCTAAGAGGTATACAAAAGTGTAAAATAATTGTTTCCATAAAACATACTCAAGCAAAACAAGGAAACACATGGTGACATTAGTCGCATGTTCCTTTCCGACTCATCCTGAACACACCACGGACTCGTCGCAATTTGATGCAGGGAAAGTACTCGTATAAACTTATATTTTTAAGATCTTATATAAATCCTTTGGAAATGCAGCATTTTACCTGAGATTTACTTTCAATTGCTTTTTGAAGTATCAGAAACTCTTAAATACTTAATAAATACTCGTACTATATGTACGAGTGTTCTATTATTTCAATTTTGTAAAGATTGTAAGTATGTGTAATTGTAATTGAAGTCAATTCAAATGCATATTTCCCCAACACAATTAAATTGAAATTTTAATTGATTTCCGACAATATGTGTGTAAAGTGAGTAAAATGTAAAATATTTAGCATGAGCTGAAATGTAAATATTTACATACAAAATAGTATAATTCAATATAAATAAATAAATATTTTCGCATGTCTGCATGAATATAAAAAAGTAACAATGCAAATATCGCACCTTAAATGACAAAGAGATGTAATTCAAAATTAAATTTATGCGCAATTTATTATTTACACAAATGTAGTACAAAAAACAAAACGAAACTCCTAAATATATGTCCTAGAATAAATAACTAAATATATATATTATTTACTTATATCATCGCCTTTTTTTTAATTCACTCTTTTGTTTGGCTCATCAAATTAAATTTGTTTTATAAGCTGAAAAAATTAAAATTTTGAATTTCCCAACTCTCTTTTTTATTAAACGTGTGATATGAATGTATGTATGTATGCATGTTAAGCCTTTTGCAAGAGGACAGGAAAGGTGCAAAAAAATTAATTTCAGTAAAGTTAGAAATGCCGTACGTAATACTAACAAAGAGAAACTGACAAGACAACACAGCAGCGTTCGCAATAATGTGCAATAGATACAGACAATCAAAAGCTGTTTGAGTCATTTATTTTTATTAAAAAAAATATACGAGGGCGGGTCCGTGAATTTTTGAATTTCATGCCTCATTACTAAAATGGCAACACTGCTACTACGAGTATCAACAGGCAATTGTCAGTTGACTCCTGTCAAAATTTGAACAAGCTGCGGCATTTAGTTTGTGTTTGACAGCCATTCATAGCAGAGGAGAAAATGAAAAAAAAAATTTATTTCGTGTGCTCATTAAGCATTATTTTTTGCGGAAAAAGAACATCACTCAAACCGAAGCTAAGCTTGATAAATACTATTGGGACTCTTCACCATCAATTGCAATGGCAAAAAATGAATTTCGTTGTGGCCGTACAAGCACGGAAGATGCCGAACGTTCTGGGCGCCCATTTGAGGTCTCAACACCCGAAACAGTTAGGAAAATTCACGATATGGTGTTGGCCGATCGGAGATTGAAAGTGCGAGAGATTGTGGAAGCCTTAGGCATCTCACAAGAATCGACCACAAACGCAAACGCACACATGTGTAGTTTCCATGGCAAAAATCCATGAATTGGGATACGAATTACTCCCTCATCCGCCTTATTCTCCGGATTTAGCCCCCAGTGACTATTTCTTATTTCCAAATCTGAAGAAATGGCTCGGCGGAAAGAGATTTGACTCCAACGATGAAATAATCTCACAAACAAATGCCTATTTTGATGCCCTCGACAAATCTTATTTTTTTGAAGGGTTAAAAAAATTTGAGAAACGTTGGACAAAGTGTATAGAACTTAAAGGAGACTATGTTGAAAAATAAAATATTTGTTTATCCAAAAACTTGTGTTCCATTCATAAAGTTACGGACTTATTGACCCGCCCACGTATATAAAAAATTGTTAAATACCTACTTACTAAAGTATACATATATTAATATATTATTCAGATTAAAACTTGACGGAAAACATTTCCAAAGTAACTTTAAGCAAAAGGAATTTACCTATATGCATTTTTATTAAAACACACAAAATGATTTAAAATAACTGATTTGATAACAATGAGCTTATGACTATAAGGGAGCTGAATTTTATAAATTTTATTTTTGACCTTATTTTAAATTGGTGTGATTTTATTAAATAATAAAAAAAAATATAATAGAAATAATAACAATTTGGAACTATTATCATAGCTAAAGCTTTGGTGATAATTCGTATGGGTATTAATATTTTTGAAAAGTCGGCACGTACATATATAAATTTGAAAACTCGATTATGATTTTCGATTATGGAAAGCACGGTCAGCTGGCAAAGCAAATGAAAATACAATTTTATTTTTTCAATTACTGCCACTGTAGTTGTCAGCTGAGAGTTGTTAATTTTCATCTATAACACAGTACAACACATGATTTGCCAACTCAATTCTGAGAACTGTATGTGAAAGTCACATAACCTATGAGCAAAATGAGACAAAGATCATGAAAATCGATGCACGCGTTTCGCTTTTATTCGCAATTGAGTAAAGGTATGAATTTAACTTAGACTTGAAACTTATTTCCGTTTTGTATTTTTTATGAATTTAAAAAAAAAAAAAAAAAAAAATTTCTTCATGCGCTTATTTTTTTTTTAACTTGGAAACTGTTGCTTGTATAGGAAAACAATATATGAACAGGGGCCTATTTCACAAAACTACAATTCTACAAGTTTACAAGTTACAATCACAAGTTTAATGTTCACAAGTGTTGATAAATTGCGTTTCATTAAAATTTTGACAACACTTGTAGTTTTCTGCACTTGTGAACTACAATTTCTACAATTACAAGTTCTTGTATACTTGTGATGTCAATTTAACAATTGTTATTTCTAATTATTCAAAATTCTACAATTGCTTATAAAACGGAAATATAAAACATTTGCATAATTTAAAATGAATTTTTTAAATAAAATAAAATATTTTCATAAAGTTATTTTGATAAATTAAACAAATGTATTAGTGTGGTGCGGGAGAACTTAGCTGCCAAAGACATACTCGTTGGTAAGTTTAGCATAGGAGTAATAGAACTGTAGATTGGGTCCGCAAACCAACATACACGAAATGGAGTGATTACCATGCCTATCATTATAAGCTTCTTCTTGCTCTTTGGGTGCATCTAATTTCATTAAAGTGCCGTCCAAACAGCGGGAAACTATCGGCATGCCTCTGATGGCGTAGAATTTAGTAACCACTTGATCCACATTTTCTGGCCATCTTACATATGTACGTTGCAAACAAAGCGGTATTTAATGCAGTAACTACGCTTTTTACCACTCTGCACACAGTGGCTTTGCTCACACCATGCAAGTCACCTATTGCATGGTATGTGGTTGCTGTTCCTAGCCAGCGTAACGTAATTAGCAGCTGCTGTTGCACCGTTAGAGAATGGCTTCTATTTGTCTTCCTCTCCAGTGTTGGACACAACAAATTTAACAACAAAACAAATTTTTCACGTTTTAGCCTAAAACGCTCATTATACTCCAACGTGGATTCCAGGAATTCATATTCCAAACGTGGCCTAAATAGTCTTCTTCTTTTTAATGTGATTTCATTATCGCTTTCATCAGTAAAATCGTATAATAAGTTCATTTTGTACACACAAAAAAAATATGAGCTTCTTAATATAATATAGTAAGTTTCACTTGCAGACGTGTTCATTTATTTATAACATATGATTAGTGGTGTTGCCGCTTATCGATAATTTGTAATAAACCAACAATGCGATTCGATTAATGTGTGTCATAAAATATTAAATATGTTTTATTTTGTGTTCATTTGAATTAATTGTTATAAACCAAATTCTATATCAATTTATCATTCACTTGTAACTTGTAAAATTTTTTCTTGGGGTCTCCGTCGACCCTAAGGTTTTTTTCTACAATTCTACAAGTGTACAAGTGCAAATTTTGTTTAGTGAAACAAAATCACTTGTAAAAGTATAATTTGTAGACTTGTGACTTGTAGAATTCACTTGTAGCTACAAACTTGTAATTGTATTTTTATGAAACACAATGATTCACAAGTTCACAAATTCACATGCAAAAACACTTGTAATTGTGAACTTGTAGTTTAGTGAAATAGGCTCCAGATTAAGGGAATTGTAATTCTAAATTTTTTAAAATTTATTTCAACTTAATCGGGCTAGTGGCTGTCGAGCTATGTCAAACAACAGGGCCTAAAACGTGATAAATTCCCCTATACGATAGTAGTAACTTCAAATCGATATTAAAAATATTTTGGCAGGTAAGCAGACAAAACGAATGATACAGAAATTATTATTTTTGGGTCTAATTTCACATATGTACAGTTCTCAGAATTGAGTTGGCAATCAATGAACTGAAAAATGTTGTACTGTGTAATATATCCTTTCGACAACTGGCAATGCGCAACTAAAGTTCAGTTGCACTCGCCAGTCAAGCCATAAATCACAATTTTGTGTGTTTGATTTATTTTATTCTTGTCTCAAAAACAAACTTAAGTTAGTTGAATTTAGTTTTTGTGCCAAAAACTGAAAGTAAAGGTTCTAAAATCAATTGAAAATTAAGAGTAAAGACATTTTTGTCATATCTATTTTTAGATACATATTTTCTTTGTATTTAAAAATGTTGTATTTTTTTCTAAACCAAATTTGTAAGTACGTTTACGATACTTTGGAAATGTTCCGACTTTTGCCAACAGAAATCCCTCAATGGAATTTGAGATACGTTTTCATTAGAGCCCTAAGCAGTTATGACTTTAATAATAGAACTTTCGAAAAAAAAAAATTTTTTCCGATCGCAAAATTATCTGAAAAGTGATTTTTATTTTTTCTGTCAGACAGTAACTAACTGTTTGTCAAAAATCAAAGGATTGACCTGGTTACAGCCTCTAAAAAGATACATACAAGAAAATTGGTTCTTCATTGGTAAACCAAATGTAACTTACACAATATATATGTAAAATTATGTATAGAGATTAGGATAGCATGCTTCAAATGTAAATAGTGAATGGAAAGATAGATTCCCTATAAGCTGAAATATATATGAACGCTTTGGTTTTTCTTTTGAATCCAAAGGGCATTGCCAAATTTATGTTTTCGGGCTCACCACAGTGGATTTAGGTGGACGCTTTCGCCATCAGAATTTAGAATTTCCATGGGACTTCCGTCTTCAACCCTCGAAACTAGCACTTTACTAAAGTGAAATTGATAAAATACAATTCGAGTCCTTAGCTTAGTAGGTAGAGTAGTGGGTTTTGAAATCGGTTGTAATTTTTGCTCTTAATAAACAGTTAAATTTAAAGGAACATTGAGTATATGAAAATCGTAAATGCGTCACGATATAACAAACTTTATTCACAAACTGAAAGTTCGATTTAAAAAAAAAAGAAGTAGTAAAAACACGACTCTAAATGCTTAACCGGCCTCTATTTCGCATTGCCTATGTAATTTTTAAGTGTTAGAACGCATATTACGAATGGACGTACATACATAAATGCTCAGGTGCTGTAGGGGGGAGCAGAGGAGACTTTAGACACGCTTGGATGCCACGTAAGCGTTACATTAATTAAAATTGCGGGAAAATCGAAAGAGGCGGTCGTGATAGCGATGAGCGTGGTAACGTGCCGTTTGCGGATTTTGTGGCAAACAACATTGAATTGGCGGAATGCTGGAGAGCAGAGGGATAGAGAGGTGGGGAGACTGTATATGATTACATTAAATGCAGCAGAAATTCACAATTTCGACACACAAATGCATAATTACGTACATACGTACAAATAATGTACATTAAAATGCCTCACCAACAAAATTTTGCGTTTTTTTTTCACGGGAATTTTAATAATTATCATATTCTACGGTTTACCCTTAAATATTTCAGAAAAATATTAAGATTTAATTGAACTGGGACGACTTAAAAAAAACTCCAAAAGTGCAAATAATTCGAAACTTTTTGAACGGAATCAAAATAATTTTGTGGGTTTATGCTGTTTTTTTTAACTTTTTTCGGAAGTTTGATTTAATAAAAACTTAGAAAACTCCATCAAAACTTGATCAATTAACTAATTTGCAAACAAATTATTCACGTGCAAATTTTTTCGCTCATTTAATTTGAATATTTTTATGTTAAACTTAAAATGATTTATTTTTTTTTGGAAAAAATATTTAAAAAATATATAAAAAATATTTAAAAAAATATATTAAAAAAAGTAATAAAAAAGCTAAAAAAAAAGCTATGTTTGAAATTTTTTCATGCAATCATTTTAAATTTAAAGTGACGTAATTTTTTGGAAAAAATATTTTAAAAAAATCTATTTTTTAATAATATAAATCTATATTTTCAAATCGTTGCAGCTCACGTAAACATTTTTTGAAATATTCTGACGGATGTTTTAAAAATATATAAATTTAATATTTCTTATGCAAAACGTGTACCCGATTTTTTTTTTGTACGGCGAGATGCTGTCTAATGTAAATATATACAAACGAAATCAAACAGATATACATAGACATGAGTGTAGTGGGAAAGCTATAAACATTAATAGTCAACGGAAAGCCAATAAAGTAAATAATGTGCACAAAAAAAACCTTAACAAGCACACAATATTGACGACAATTTTGTGGAGGGAAGCTGGTGATTTTAAAACACAAAATACAACAGAATTTGCGCGGTTGCCAAAAACTGATAGTTGGCCCAGCACAAAAACAAACATTAATTTGTGAGGGACAATAGAGGGAGAAGGGCGATGAAAACAAAATTTTAATTAATGCAATTTCAGTGATGTTGACACCACCGCTGCACGGCATCTTTTTTTTTTTCGTTTTTTATTTTTAAACAGTGCACAGCAGACAAATGGTGGTGTATTGATTTTTGTGGGCGCGCAATTTACCTGTTCTGGTGGCGACGGGTCGTCAGCTTTTGCCAACTCTTCCGCTCCATCCGTCTGCGCTTGCTCCAGTTGTTGTTGTTCCTGTTGTGGCTGCTGCACATAATTACTCGCAGCAACCTCATCAGTGGCAAGATTATCATTGCTGTTGCTTGCTGCACGCTCGGCTGCTGCCTCCTGTCTCTCGCGCTGTGTCTGCTCAAAGCTAACTGCGCCCACCGATAGAAAATCATCCAACCACTTCATCTCGTCTTGTGTTAGCACTGGCAATGCAGATGTGGACTCTTCTTGATCGTCTCCATCAGTCAAATCAACCACAGATGCAGGCGCTGATGTGACCGCTTCCGCGCTTAATTGCTCTGTCGTCGTCGTGAACGCCGCAGTGGTTCTTGCGGTTGTGGTTGTAGTCGAAGTGGTAGTGGAGGTCACAGCATCGCGTCGCTTCAGACCATTCGTTCCGAATGGCATTGTCAGAATTTCTGACTCTAATTTGGACATTTCATCGTCGGTCAACTCATTTCGTGTGCCACCATTGAAGAGCGCATTCCTCGTGTACTTATCGTTGAGCGCTTTACTACGCGCCGCCATATCAGTCAGCGTGTCCTCTTCGTTGGTGCAATTTGAGGCGCGCAATTCGCGTACCTTATCACCCCATTCGGTGCGCAACCAAGGCTTTTCAATTATCACTAAACGGCACACCACATCGGCGTCCTTTGCTTTCGTATCAACGGCATTTAAAACTATTTCATAGCGCACGCCATCGACGATTTCTCGAAATGCATCGATGATGTTGATGAAATTCATCGAGAGCGGCAGGTATGTCATGGCGATGTTCTGTACGCCAATTAGATTGGGCGAGAGGTATTCGCGTTCGCCGGGATTTAGAACGTGTACCAACTTTATGGGTTCCTCCGACACAGGCTGTGGCTGCTTACATACATCCATACATACATACATACGAGTATATGTTGCGTAGTGTTGTTTTGCGATTTGGTTGTTTCAGTTTCAATTCGAATGTTAACAATCACATTAAATCGACGGACATACAAATATATAGGCGAGAGAAACAAAGGTGGGATATTTTTTGTATGAGCACGACTTGTAGAAAAACAAAAATACAGCATTACAAGCGATATGCGGATACATATGCGATGTGTGTGTGTGGGTGTGTGCATTTTGTATGTGTGTGTGTGTGTATGTAGGTATGAATGTGTGCATTTGTGTTGGCATTCCATTACAAATATTAGTCTGTATGTATATGATCTTCACTACAAAGCCTTGCACCAGTTGCCACACCAGAATCAGGTTAAAAGATTACAATCGCATTAAATATTAGTTTAACAAATAGAAAAAAAATTAATTAAAAAAAAATACAATAAAATAGTTATTTTTTAAGATAAACAAGTATGGAATGTATGCAAACAAAATTTAATTCTAATGCAAAAAGAACCAGCACCCCCTTAAATAAGCCGATTATAAATGTCAGCTTTTTCACATGAGTCACAATATAACACTCACTGAAACCAAAGTAATAACGAAATTATTTTAGCTATTTATACTTCATTTAAAAAACAAAAAAATTGCAAATGAGAATTATAAAACTTTTGAAAAAAGAAACTTTGTTCAAATGTTCGCTTAGTAAAATTGGGTTTCATGAAAAATTGTATAACTTCGTAAATTTTTAACGATTTTTTATATAATTAAACCGATTTTTTATAATAAACATTTGTTTTACTCGTTATAAAACGTACTTTTTGATTAAAAGCTAGTCGTATAACGTTTATTCATGAAAAAGTGCATAAAAACACCATCAAAGTTGATAAAATAAACGAGAAAGTAAAAATAAAAAACAAGCACTGGACAAATAAAATCAGATCTCTTATCTATTATTAACTTTTATACGAGGGCGGTTTGATAAATCAGTGACTTTTTAAATAAAATATATTTTTTTCAGCAAAAAATCTTAATTTTTCAACATAATCTTCTTTTAACTCTATACACTTATTTAGTCCAGCGTTTTTTCCCATTTTTTATTCTTTCCAATTATTTTTAAGACTCTCAAAATAAGCGTTTGTATCTGTAATGCCCTCGTCATTTGACCCAAACCTCCTACCACCCAGCATTTTATTCAGGTTTTGAAATAGGAATTAATCGCATTGGGCTAAATCTGGAGAATATGCTGGATGGCGTCGCAATTCGTTGCCAAATTCAATGATGTTTGCCATGATGGCAACACACGTATGCACCCGCGGCGTTTATGGTCGAATGTGAGCAATGGTGGCACCCATCGCGTGTATAGCTTTTTCATATCCAAATGTTCGTATAAAATGTGATGAACCCGCTCAGTTGAGATGCCACTATTTACCGCTTCCTGCTTTCAACGGCTGTTAAGCATAAACTCAGCTTGCTCAAAATTTGACAGTAGTCTATTTATAGATGACAGTTAAGGGCAACAGGGACGAATTTAAAGTTACTGCGCGGGAAATTCAAAAAGACATTGACTTATTAAACCACCCTAGTATAATCAGAAAGTTCTGAGTGTTTTCTACCTCAGAAAATAAATAATTTATAATTAACCAAGTTAAAGGCTTATAAGAAAACAAAGGTACTAAAAACCGTTCATTTTTAGGGTTTAAATCAAGATTTTGACAGTGTTTGTCAAATTTCATGAATGGATTGTTGTACTCGTATTACTTGACAAGGCCTGTAAGAAAACTAGCATCACTTTTCAGCAATTTTCACTGTGTTCTCCTTTATAAAGCAAATTGCCATTTTTCGAGGTATTTTGTATGGGTAGACGAAAACTTTGCTGGACAATACTGGGTTAACGTTCGACACCGCGTTTGACGTGGGAAAATGCAGATTTATTTTTTAACTTAAAAAAAATATCTTTTACACTTTGACGATCAAAGTGACTCCGGTGTCACTTTTACCCAAACTTATTTCCTGAATACATTTTTTTCGAAAAGGTTCAATATATAATATGTGTATGTTTTAAGAATTAACATACCTAAAGTCTAGAAAAATTTAATATTTTTCCTCCTGTCTTTTCATTGCAATATTTCTGTATTACTCGTTGTATACATAGATCCCTTAAAAAAAGTATTAAATTTTAATTTTCAAAAGATAATTATCTGCAAACTGTTAACAATAAAATAATTTGACGAACAAAAACCTTGTAAGAAAAACACTAATGGAAAAGTGAATAATTAGTCGTTTAAGTTGACTCGAATGTACGAGCTTGTATAATGACATTCAATAAATCGATTTATCGTTGGACGTGACTTGTTTATCGTTTGATGTGACTTATCCTCGTTAGACTTTGATATGAAACTTCTAGAAAATATCTAGAAAATACTTTTATTTGCTTTTGTTTTCAGTAACATTTTCGGTGAATTCGTTAGAATTATCGATGTCGTTATTAGCCAACACAGTTTATCGTTACTAGTATTTTTTTAACGAATATTGTTATCGATAACTGTCGCGGTATTTTTATTAATATTATAGTTTAAATGCTGCAACGGGAACGTACATATATAATAATTTCATTGTAAGACGTTTGCTTTTCATATCTGAGATTTTAATTAATCTTCTTCTTTAGAAGCTCTAATTGCTTTTACAATCAATTTCAATTTCTCATTAGCACTCTGCGGCTTGTCATTGTTAAAATGAGGTTGAAGCCAGCATGAAGTAGCAGCCGGAGGTGAGAAAGATGTAGAGAGTGGCAAATACAACGTTTTCTTCACTTTTACTATTTTTCAATTGCTAAATGCGAAGCGCTCAATACACACTTCTTGAAGTTAATAGACGCTCACAGGTTTACAAAGTTTTCGAAACTAATAAAACTTATTCGAAAGTAGTTATTGGAGGAGGCAGAAGAGGTAACACAGGACGTTCATCTAAACCCAACCTAATCTTGATTTAACTTCTTTGATACCATTTTCGATTTGAAATCGCACGAATTTTAGTTTATGCTTTTGAGTATGGCGTACAGTTTTTCAAAAGTTTTGCAATTTTTAATAGAACAAAAATCACTGATTTCATTAATTTAATTTTACAGAGTTTTTGTATTCAATAATCCACAAACAAATGTTGTTATATATTAAAATAATATATTTACATATTTACGTATCGTGTTAAAGGGATTTAAAGTAATCTTTCTAATGCCTAATTTCGAGGCAAACATTGAAACAAGTTTTTGTGTAACCACACATTTATTGTATGGATAACAATAAGATATAAAAAAAGCTAACCTAACATTAAGCCAGTTAATGCATTAGGGAAAATTCAGTGTACACATTTATTACGATTGAAATTTTATGAGCACTGCAAATTTCAATTTTAATCACAAATAACTTGGATCTGGGTATATATGTATGTATGTGTATGTGAGTTCATTTGAAAATGGCATTAGTTGAAATTAAAATTAGCAAAACAAATCCAAATTTGGCAAGCAACCACAGACTAAACAAAAACTTTTTGCTTGCATTGCATTTATTATGATGACAAGCAAGTATTTGCTGAAAGGATTATTATTTATTAAAAAATCAATTTATTATGAGCAGCGAGGATTAATGCAAAAATTGTTAGCCAACTGAATGCCAGACTTGTTGAATTGAATGGAAGGAATGCTGGCATAAAGGCAACAAATTTCTGCAAACAACAACAAAGAGACTAGATTAATTTCCGAGATAAAATTATCATTATTATATTTAATGTCTATGCAAGAAGAATAACACATTTTAACGAATTCAATTAAGCAAGAATTATGAGTAATTGAGGCGCAAAATAAATGAATTTCACCAAAATGGATAATTGCTGCAAAAGCTTTTGTGGCAGTTCACTAAGTACTTTTACACTAAATAATGCAAAAAAAAATCCTGGAAAACTAGAGCGAGATTTGCGCTTTAGGCAGACTATAAGCGTCAAATCAAATCCACTAATTAATGGAATTGAAGAAGTTGAAAAGCTGAAAAGTTGAAAGCGCACAAGTTATCAAAAATAGATGGAAATTTTGGTAATTCTGGTCCGCGAAAAAATAAATGGTCAACGAAAAAATAAGTAAAAGTAATGGCGAACAAAAATAAAAAAAAAAGCCTCTGAAATGCTTTCATAACCGGTTGAACGCTTTTGGGGCTTTTTATTTTCGTTTTCGTTTCATGATTTTATTAACGTTGCATTGATGACCGGAGGAGTAGAAGCCAAATGCCTGTAAGCCAACTGACGTTGGTGTTGTGGTGATTTTTGTTTTCGGTTTAGCAGACAAGTTTGTTTTTTTGTTGTTGAAAATCTAATTGGTGCGTGAATATCTTGTTGAGCGTTGTAGTTTAGATTAAAAAAAAAGTAGCAACTTGTGTAGAATTTTTTTGTGCTGAAGTGTAATCTGATTTTAATTGTCAAGGGATGATGTATGTCAGTGATTTAGACATACATAGCTGAGAACAAAGACTAACGATAAGAGCATAGAAAATCGTTGATCACATTTTCTTCGCTTTAGTCGCTTTGATCAATATGAACGCATAGGAGCTAATAAGTCAAATGTTGGCAAGACCTGCTATATGAACCCAAGACAAAACAAACCACCACAATTGAAAAATATTAATTTGCTTTATTAAGTTAAAAAAAAAAATTATAATGTTCATGTTTTTTGTAATACTCCAGCATGTTATACGAGAGTAAAAAATTTCCAATAAATCGCGTGTCATGCAAAATAGGTCTGCTATGACAATTGTACCATATTTTCCTAACTTTTCTTCAATTTTAAATAAAACATAATCGCAGGTTTCAGTATTCATTCGCATATACTCCGAAAACTCGACAAATTATAATAAAACACGGCAAAAATCTGCCATTCCTCAATAATTGGGTTTTGCAGAAAATTTGCGGGCTTCCTGTGCACTTTTAAATAAACTATATAAAGAAGTTAAAGACGAAAACAACATTTCTTCTCTATTCTCTAGTCCCTGCTCTCTTCGCTATCTTCGCTCTTATGGCAGCTCAAACATAAACGCACCCTTACTTTAAAAATTATAGAATCAATTTGTGGCCCTAACAACAAACAAACGGTTGAAGAGCCAAATAAGGAGGAAACAAAAAAATATAAATTAGAATATTGCTCGGATATTTAGTTTAGCGAAATGATCTGAAAATACTTAACTAAATGACTGCTTGATTTCTGTAATAGCTAGGCTGCCATAAAAAAATGTAATCTCAAAATCGTCGAGTTTTAAGACAAGTGATGTGAAAATAATTAATTTATCACTTGACCTACTCGTTATATTAAATTTATGAATTACTCACAAATGGCTAGATTTAAAGCTACTATTATTAATTGTGATGATGACACGACAGCAGTTGCAGCAGCACAGCAGCAATGCCACTTATGACTTACAGCCTGTCGCCATCCAAGCGGCTGATGTCGCCACTAACGGCAGCTTACGATTTGAAGTCTACATAACTTTTTTAACGTTGATGACTTTAAGGGGGTCCTCTGCGAATAACGTTTTTTTAACACTTTTTTGAGGATGGATTGCAGGAAAACCAGTAATGCGAATGGGATGCGACTTCTTTGGTTCGAATCGTTTATTATTGACCTTGAAAGCACCCCTTTTAAAAAATCTAAGGTCAAACGGTTGGGTCAAGTTGGGTTCCGGTCATGCAATGCATCTGAAAATTCAAAAATAATTTCTTTTTGTATTCTTCTAAGCTATTGTCTGACACAAGGTTTTTCCAAAATTCGTAAATTTATCAAAATGGCTTAGAAAAAAAGCTGCAAGTTTTGTAAAAATGCAAAATTGTGTCAGACAATAGCGGTTCGTTTTTCGAACATTTTTCAAGTTGTTCCAAGTCGATTGTTAAATTAGTCTTTGAGATATCTTGCCAACCAGTTGCAAAAACAAGACTTTTGCGAAAACACGTTTAAAAATTAAAGTGAATGAAGAGGATGGACGCGCACAGCCATGTTCAAAGCTCACGGAAAACTATACTAATGCATATTCCGTTTAAACATTTTACTTAGGAGTGTATTTGTAACATGTTTTATAGTAGAAAAATTCCACAAAAAAATAAACCGATTTTTATAAACCACATTTGTAGAGTACCCCCTTAATGTTGTAACGATTCATGCAATGACGTCGCGCCGATGATGTTGCCACCAACGACACTGATAGCAACAACTACATATGTATGTATGTATGTATGTGGAATTTTCAACTCGTTCGCTTGTAATTAATTCGGTGTTGTTTGTTGTTGTACTTGATAAATATTGTAGGAGCAATAGCCAGCCATCGCAGCCATATTGGCTATTTGGTTATGGTTTCGATTGATGCTGCATCAACGCGCATTCCATATCGAATAAATTACGGATTATTACGTAAGAAGGAGGCAACTACTATGCGAGTACCAACGATGAACAGCAATAAAACAAGTAAAAGGCAGAACCACGGTGCTATCATCGCTCCATAGTTCAACGACCAATGGCCAATGCGTAATGGAAGCAAACTGCGCTGTACTACAAATATACGCCATTTCATAATTATAATATTACAATTTACTTATTTATTAAATGTTTATTATATTCAATCAAAATATAGAAAATTCTCTTAATAAAAACAAAAAAAATTTAGAAAATTTTTCCATAAATTGACCACGAGGTCAATAGAATGTCAACTTTGTGCGCAGTAAAAAATAAATTAAAAAAAAAATTTTTTTAATTAAAAATTTTCTCTATGTTTATACAGCTTTGTTGTACATCTACATATCTTCTATATATATGTATGTATATTTTGAAGTTAGCTTGCCTAAACTAAAATAGCTACTGAACTAAAATACAGTCGATCTCTTTTTAACACTGTTCACTGGGACAGAAATGTGTTCGCGTAAAAAAATCAATTTTAACTCCGCGTTAAAAAGGATATCGACTGTGTACCATATATCAAATGTAAGGGTTCATTTGCACAAAATTGAAATTAAAAATCAGTGTGTTAGTGCCTGAGATATTTCGCGTGGAAAGGTATATAAATTTTCATATTATTTATCGATATTAAAAAAAAATATTACAATTGTTCTTAAGAAAAACGTAAAATTGTTGAGTTAAGCACAACCGATTATCGGGAGTTACATACTAGTTTAATTTTAATACAATAAAGTGAAAGTTTGATGTGCTTACAAATTACCTTTGAATTTTTAACAATTACTTAGCCAAGAAATTGCAGAGCATCAGTTAAAAAAAAATTAAAATCATGGTCCTTTATAGCCACTTGAAAGTTTTAATTTAATTACCTAAAAAACTGCAAACTCAAAAAAAATTTATGAAAGCTTTTTAATTTTTTTTTTTAAATATGGTTTTAGTGTAGGAATGTTATGTACTTCAAATGTAAAATAATACAAATTTAATAAATAAAATGTTAGTTGTCAAATTTGGTTGCGTTGTAACTATGAAAAGGAGTGTATTTATTCAGCTAAAGCGTGACGACGGTGCCAAGAGCAGCATATCCATGTAATTGCTTACATAAATATGTATGGAAGTATGTGCATACATATGTATGTGTATATAGATATCTGCGAGTAATAACAATAACAACAAAGATCACATAAATTACGTAACATCATCAGACATTCAAGCCGGTTTGTTAGCATTGAAAACCGAGCCGGACAAAAGCCAGATTACCAAAACGACCAGCGGAGTCGGCTAATATGTAAGTGATTTTCGAAAAATTTAATATCATTCACAAATCGAATGGAGGAAAATACGGATGATATTAAGTATTAGGGCAGTTGTGAGGCGGGAAAGTATTGGTCTATACAAAACACGTATGTACATACATATTTATGTATGTAACTGTGATGGACTTTAACAGAGCACTGAATAATTGAATGGCGCGTAATTCCGTGGCATTTCGGTATTTTTTTTTATTTAAACAAGAAATTGGGAGTATGATGCATAAAATAAAAAATAATAGAATAAACTTAAAATTTTAAACGGTAATAATTTCAATTCGGATTGTACGTATGAGATATATTTTTAAATTATTGTGCAGTTGAAAAGTGGTATCTCAGATAATGGGCACGTGTAAGCAAAATGTTAAGGACTCGCGTATTTATAAATTCTTAAGGCTGTGACATTTAAATCATAGGGCCTTTTGGAACATTGATTTGATTTTGGCATTCGATAAAAATCTGTTAATTGATTTGTGTACTATCTAAATACATGTAAATATATTTTATTACTTAAAAATTCATATTTCTCATTTACGGAATTATGTACCTTTTTCGTTTACAATGTACCTAATACCGTGCCTATCACGGATTAAGGGTTTTTAACACTTTTAATTTTCGTTAATCCGATTGAATATTTTTAGAAAACTTTCTCCCACTAAGCCATTTTATCATCTAATAAATCCCTGGGGAAATTGTTGAGTTAACTCTGTGGAAAAGTGTTTATTAAGTGAATTGTTAATATTTCAATAAATTTATTCCATGTTATACCCCGCATTTGCGTTCAAGCAGTAAAAAGAGAAGCACCGAATTGCGTGGCATTAATTTATATGAGCCAATTTTTAAAAATGGTATTGAAAAAAAAGCGGTTACTTTTGCAATTTTCTTGCAAAATCGCGTTTTAGTTTGCAGCCAAATTGCTAAAAATCGTTTTACGAGTTCCGATGTAAAAAAATTGGGGCCACCAGTTTTGATGAAAAGCCGAGAAGTCTATGCCTTTAATGATTTCAAATAGTTTATACAAATGGCTTTGTATTAGCCTAACAATTTTTAATAACAGTGATGGATTTTTATTTGATAATTATTTGAGCAATGACTTTTGTTTGTACTTTAAGAACCCATTTTCTAAAATATGAGTATGAAAACTTTTGTAAATTTAAAACTTTTGTAAATAAAAATTGTATTTCGTGCTTGAAAAATAATTAATTTTAAGTTTAAAACATAAATCTGTATATGTATATACGCATAGCCCGGAATTAGAGACATCTTTTTAGGGAATTAGGAACATTAAAGAATTTCTGCCACGGAATTAGGGACGATTGAAGGTGTTATTAATTATATTAATATAAATTATAATACGATGTTTTTTTCGCTTATTAGTTATTGGAAACTAATCTAAATTGATTGATTTAAGGGGGATACGTTAATTTTCTCAACGTCACACAATTTATAAGTCCATTTACCTTATAAAAAGCAATCATTTGAATAAAAAAGTATTAAAATTAATTTTTGTAAGAATTTTATTGAAACTAAACCATCACAGGTTTTCTGCAGAGAAGTTAAAAGCTTGGCTATTTATTGAACAAACCTTTTTAACAATTTTTATAATGAATGAAAATTTAATGGTCGTTCAAAATATTTATTCACCATTAAAAATTATTGCTATGTGAATCAAAATTGATTTGCGACTCGAAATTATTTGAATAATGAATGAAAATGTATATTTCCTACAAAAATAAAAAATTTGTGCATACATTTTAATTTAAATTTAAATACTTAATAATTCGCTCAAAAACGCCCATCACAGATAAGTAAAATTACATATTACATATTTCGTAGAGAGTAGAAATGCAGCAAGTGTAGATAGTCATGTAGCAAACAAAAAAAAAAATTTTAAAGTTTTAATGAATGACATTATGTTCAAAGAGCGACGCTACGCAAACAAATAAAAATACTGAAAATCACACGGGCGTGAGGCTTATTTGCATTTAATTGTGGCGCGCAGACGGTTCAATGGATGTCGTTGTATGAAAAAATTAAATAAAAAAAAGGTTTCTTATATTGAGATACCGCGTGAATGGCGAGCTGTCGATAACGCAAACAAACGGCAACATAAATTACAATAAATGTTTTAAATTAAAAAAAAAAAAAATTTATTGAAGAGCATTGAAATACTTTGGCCGCGGCGGCGCCGGTTGGCTATAAGCGCTTCAAACTGAAAGCAAAGTTAAATACCCGTTTAGATGGAAGACAGCGCCGACAATGGCCACAACGATTTTAATCAATATAATGCCACAACTAGACCAACTACTAAATACTAAATGTATCAACTTTTTGAATTCAAAATCGAAATCAAAATACACGGCAATCACCATTCATATTGCATTCGTAATTTGAGATGTGTTTAGACATTCAAAAACTCACTTATCTCACTATTTGTATAGTAACGTTTATTTAGATGTGCAGAGCTCATTAACTGACGCGCCAATCGACACGCTGTCTGCTTGTTTGTCATTCCATTTCAATAGTAATTTTCGTTGACCATATTCACCGCCATTCATTAGCTCTATTTTCCAACTGATTTGCATAGACTTTGCATGCCACAACACCGGCTAACACAAGTCTGACTAGAGACCAGTGTACATTGAAGTTTAGCCATAAAATCGCTTTACGGATTTAATTCTTAATTAAGATAACAAAAGCGTTTCGACAAAAACGACAAATTCGAATTTTTATGATGCTTTTGTTACTGCCTAAGAATCAAAATTTGCATTTACATATTGTATATGTATTCATATTCTCTAAATCATATTCTACGACTTAAAGCCAAGGTTAAATGTTAGATTTGCAAGCTACATAAATAAGTACATACCTGAGATTTAAAGTAAAAATTAATCAACAAAAAACACATATACACATTAATAGAGGTATTTCGTCAAAGACAAACTATAATAAATATATAGATTTACTATAAGTTACATAAAGTTCCAACTACTTTTAATTATTTATGTCGATACTTTATCTATAGGGATAAAAAGAAGGTTTGTGGGAAAAATGTCTTATGAAAAGCAATTTAGCAATTAGCAAGTTCGCAAAAAATGTCGAACGCAAAGCATAAACGGGCCTGTCCTGCATTTCGATTTCTACAAATTTGGTCAGAATCGGAATGTTGTTGGTTTTTTTTAGTTTTGTGAGGATAAGAGTTTATTCCTTTCTTTTCGCAGAATCAGAAACAATACTTAAAAATAAAAATAAAGATTATCGCTTTCGATGTATAGCAATGCTATTCATTCCGTTTCCGGCCAGAAAGAAAAAATCGATATTCTGGATTACATTAATTTGAAATTAAAGAGCATTCATCTTGAGAGAATGGAGTCTTAAAAGTGAAGAGAATGTATACTCGCATCAAACTAAGTCAAAGAAAAATTTTAATATGATTAGTATCTATGTAGAGGAAAAGCACCTGGCGTAGGTAATGTGAAACGATTTCGATATATTCAACAACAAACGATTATAAGTACGTCAGGAGAAAACTTTTTCACGTCTCCCAAACACACACATAGGAAAGTTAACTATCACTCTTTTTTCCAGCAATTTCATCGAAAAAAAAATTTTTTTTTGGAAAAAATTATAGTAGTAGAAAATATCAAAGATTTGGAAATCATTGTGTACTGACGAGTAAACAAACATTTCGTGTGTTTTGTATGGAAATGATTTTCATAATATTAATAACTCTTGTTACCATGATCCAATTATAAAAGGTTGGATACTTATTGACGTTTAAGTTTTCCGACTGCCTTGTAAGGTTGCATTTAGGAAGGTCTGATAAAGGGGAAAATATTTGATTCCTTTTCGCGCAAAGGTAGTAGAAAAGTAAATAACTAGTAGCAAAATGCGGTTTGTTCATATAATGAAACATATTTGCAGAAATTTGATATTTAAATTTAATATAATATAACCAAATATTCAACCACACATGTATGTATTTATATACTTAGCACCTGCATACAACAAACTATATAAACAAAAAACGCAAGTGTGATTTAGAAGCAATTATTTTTTACACATTTTATTAACAAAAACAATGTGATTTTAACCTTTTTTAAGTTTTTACATGCAGGAAATAGAACCATCACATTTGGAAAAATTTTGATAATAAATTTTTCTTGTCAAAATACTAATAAATGTTCTTCTATTCGATATTGTAACTGTATAATTTAATGGTTGTTAATATTTAAATAAATTCTTTTTTTTTTTTAATTTTATGTTATTTTGTATAAAATATATACAGTAAAAAATTTAAAAACATAAAATGCTATTAAACAAAATGATCTGACCTGGCCGTGGTCGTGGTCTCAACGGCAACCGCCCCTGTGAGAGAACCGTCCTCGTGGCTTTGGACTTGTCGAAGGCCTTCGACACAGTCAGCCACTCTATCTTGCTGAAGGACGTGGAGGCCTCACCTCTCCCAGTGGCGTTGAAGCGATGGACCGCGAACTACCTGTGTGGTCGTCAAGCGTCGGTGTGCTACCGTGACTCAGTATCAAAAGCGAGAAGAATTAAGCAGGGGGTACCACAGGGTGGCGTCCTATCCCCCCTATTATTCAATTTCTACATCTCGCGACTCCCTTCCCCGCCAGAGGGAGTCACACTGGTCTCGTACGCCGATGACTGCACGATAATGGCTACCGGCAATGGAATTGATGGCCTCTGTTCCAAAGTGAACAGCTACCTCCCAGACCTTGCTCACTATTTTACAGGACGGAATCTGACGCTGTCTCCTGCTAAGTCCACGGCGACCCTTTTCACATCTTGGACGAAGGAGGTCGGGCTCACCCTCGACATCCACATCGAGGGGACCCCCATTCCGACGGTTAACCAACCGAAGATCCTGGGAGTCACCCTCGACAGCCTGGTCTCCTTCTCAGCGCATACAACCGCAATCGTCAATAAGGTACAGAGCCGCAACAAAGTCCTCAAGTCGCTCGCCGGCAGCACTTGGGGCAAAGACAAAGAAACGTTGCTGGCAACATACAAGGCGATTGGCCGGCCGGTTCTAAATTATGCCGCGCCAATTTGGTCGCCTGGAACTAGCAGGACTCAGTGGTCAAGACTAGAGACCTGTCAGAACGCCGCACTCAGGACAGTGACGGGATGTCTCCTGATGACGCCTGTGGATCACCTCTACCATGAGGCTAACGTGCTCCCAGCGCAAGAGCACAACAATATGCTCACAAAGCAGTTTCTACTGGGATGCCACCGTCCGGGGCACCCCAATAGAGACCTGCTCGCGCTGGAGCCGGCACCGAGGCACATCAGGGGACATCTCTCACAACTGACGGACGAGGTCCAGACATACATACACCGACCGCTGGACCCAAGGACGTACCGACAGGCTCTGGACAGCATCCACAGGGAGTCGGTGTCGAAACATATCGACACCCGCCCTGTGAACCCAGTCCTAGGAGTCCAACCACCACCCATTGCAGCTGAGGAGCTCCAGCTGCCTCGTGAGACCCGCGTTACTCTGGCCCAGCTCAGATGTGGATATTGTAGCAGGTTAAACTCCTACCTATCCAGGATCAACCCCGACACCCCCAACACGTGCCCGGCATGTGAAGAGTCTCCGCACGACACCAATCACCTATTCACATGCCCGGCCAAACCTACTCAACTAACACCCCTCTCCCTATGGTCCGACCCTGTTGAAACAGCCCGTTTCCTGGACCTTTCGTTAGTTGAGCTTGACGATAACGATTGAGGGAGTCCGCCAGCCCAGTGGGGTGTAGCTAGCCGCTACAACAACAACAACATCTGACCTGGCCGGGAATCGAACCAACCACCAATCAATTGCATACATGCAAAAAAAAAAAATGTCAATCCCTGTTCGCTGCTAGATAAGCAAAGCTACTGGGAAACATACGAGAATGCCGTCAATTCGATTTTTTAATTTTGGTCAACTCATGGAAGACATTTGATAGACTTTGAGAGGGTTTTATGACCATCCGAGGGCTCTTACTTCCGTAGCGTTTTTCAAAACTATATTGCGAATGTTTTTCACTACCACAACAACAACAATGACAATGATAACTTCTAATATTTTCCAAAGTGTTTAAAATTAATATTTATTAATATTAATTCATATCACTCTTCTTCCACTTGAGTTTTTATTGAAAGTTTAAAATTTTCGATTTTTTGACTCATGGAATATTTTTTTTTTTGCATCCATATAGCCTTGAGCGAAAAAATCTGACAAAATCAATTTACGATACAACTTAAGTTGACTTAAGCAATTTTTGTTTGTGACCAAAACGATTAAGTAATATGCATAAAAATATGCAAATACATATGTAGATAGTGAATTTAAAACCAACATTTTCGGACAGCAATAAACCGTCTACAAATAATAAAAAAACTAATGCGAGTTTTGTAAAGCATATTAAAATTCCGATTAAAAAATTTGAATACAAAAAAAAAAACGATTGGTCACATCACACTGCCATCGAAGCGCCGTTAGAGTAATAAATTGCTTCCACAATGACCTCTAAAAATTTAAGCTACAAACATCTTATTTTTTAAGAAATTTTTTTTTGTGTTTTTACAGATTTTATTCCGAGGAAAGGAAAAGCCTATAGGAAGTATTCGTGAAAATATTTTATAATAAAGAAAAATAAGTTCGGTGATTCCCATTAAATAAATCTACATATAATACATACATACATATTAATTTTGAAGTGTGAACCAACCTAAAATGTCGGAAATAATAAATCTTACTTTTCATAAATTTTTCAAATTAATGGAGTAATAATTATTCTTTATTATACAAAAATATCAAAACAAAAATATTAACATTTACAAACAAATTTCACCCAGAATGTACAGTTAGGCAAGAGCCAAAATTAAAAGCACTTTCAATGCACTTTATTTGCAAAACAGAAATAACGAAATATATTTTAAAATTAACGATAATTATTAGTCACTTAAAATTTGCACAAAATTTAATAAGATATGAAACTACATAAAAAAAATTTTAAATTTCTGAGAAATAATTTGAAATTTTCTTATAAAAAAATTTAAAATTTCTGAGAAAAAATTTAAAATTTCTGAAATTTTTTTTTAACGCTTAAAACCTGGGTTTGTATGGGTTGCGTTAGAGAACAAACTGTATTTGAATTGAAAAATAATAGAAATTTCATATGTAAAAAAAAATTGCGAAAATGTATCTAAATGTGTATTACTATTATTACATATTTTCAACACAACTCTGTTGTAAAATAATCCTTCAGCACTTTCTCGCATTTCGAATGAGTCATTCATATTCAATTTATTTTAGAGAGACGTATAACTTTCCATTTCAGAAAGCATTAGTCAATGGCAGTTAAGTTACTCGGCTGTCAATAAAAAGTGCCGAACAGCAAAATTTGCATTAAACAACGTTTTGTGCTTAGCAAACGCTTAGGCACTTTTATTCTTAAACATGATAATCAATTCTGTGCTGACGCTTGAAAACGAATTGGCAGGTAAACTTGTTCTTAAATCAACAGGCTTTGGAACTAAACAAAAAAACTGGCATGTGCACATATACATACATATGTGTGTATGTACATACCTTCATACATTTCAACTCATACATACATGCATACAAACATACAAACATTTGATATCCGCAACAACTTGAATAGGCAAGTCGTTAAAGTTTGGCACATTAATTTAAGTGCGCGTTAAAAAAAGATAAACAAGAATACAAAAGTATGTTACATATAAAAATGTCACGCATGTGGAGCACCACTTAATACTGTAGAGGATTTGCCGTTTTTTTTTTATAAGCTTATGTAGCATCAAAAATTCGAGTGACGAAATCAAAGTAGCGCACAAATCTTAAAGGAGAAGGAAATCTGTAAAAGCATAATAGCGCAGTTACCCACGAACGTGTACGTAGCATAGCGTAGACGGCGGTAGAATCTCATTTTTACAAAAACTAATTACCGTAGTCTTAGCGTAGAAATCAGCTGTTCTCTCATTGCATACAACTCGCTTCTTTTTGTTTAGTTCGCTCACTTTTATACAATGTTGCCATTGATTTATTTATATATGTTTTTGCGTAAAATTACAATTTTAGTTAATATTTTTATAATGAAAATGATCGAATCGAAGTGCTGACCTATTTAAATAATATATTAAGCTATAATCTGCTATATTCGGTAGAATTTTTATAATAATTTATGAATATTTCAAGTATTTGAAAAATAACTTTTAAATGATTTCAAAAAGTACGCGGTGGCAACCTGGTACGAGAATGATGAGAGAGAGAACAATCAGCTGATACGTTTCTACGAAAAAAATCAAATTCGTTTGGATTTCCTACGTAAGTTCTCCGTAAACACGAAAATTCTACGGTGGTGAGTTTTCATTAACAAGGCGCTCTCATTAGATAGGTCGTGTCCCAAGAACGATAGAATATAAGATTGCGCCTTCCCGACGAAAAATGATGTGAAGCAAAATGCCTGCAACGTCACGAACATGGTTTTACTGAGAATCGAAAGAAATTGTAAACAAAAATGTGAGGTTAGGTTCTGCATTGCAGCATTAGGAGACACAAGAAGCTTAACTTGCTACCAGTGCGCACAGCTACACTTTTACATCATTTTATAGCGAGTTGTATAGCCCCGAATCATTGATAGACTCTGTGATTTAACAATTAACACTGCGCACTTCATGTTAAATAACTTTATTTTAAATAAAATAGCTTTTAAGCATTGAATTTAAGTAGAAACAATTGTATGCTTACAAACATACAAACAAAACTAACCGCGTTCTGTGACGTAGCATAAACAGCTGATTCTGTCAAATTTGCTGAGAGCGAATAGCGGTTTGCGGAAGGCGCAACCTCTGTATTTTCTAAATCGTGGTCGTGTCTAGTCTAGGCTCATCCGTTCGTTCATCGCTTCAACTGCAATCACACGACTTAACTCATAAATTTGCCTTCACTTTGCCAACGATTTCAGTTAAAGTATGAGTACGAGTACTAATAAATCGCCATCATTCAAATGACAATATTTGCACGAAGAATGATCATAAGCACCTCCAAACTATACACACTCGTACATACATACTTATGTACATATGTACATATGTATATACATATGTATGTACAATTGTTGCGTGTTATACATTAGGGTGGTAAAAAAAAAAAGTAAAGCCTAAAATTTTATGTTTTCACCGCTAGGGTTGTTCTATATTAGAAAAAAAGTTCCGCTCATGTTTTAATTATAAAAATATTAAGAAGTTGCTCAAAGCTGCCCATACATATAACATTTGTTTTTTTCAATTTTATTTAATATTAATTCAATTTAAAATTAAAATTTTAAATTCAATAATTGGCAATTATTGTTTGAAGTATACTGAAGCGAAATGGAGTTTGCATGTTGGAAAATATTGGTTATCAACAATGAAAAGTTGTCTTTTTTTATTATTAGTCCAAGCCTACCATTAAGGGATGGTGTCTGCACAGTCCTCCTCAAGAACCAGGCTGAGTTTTGCTCCGAGCCAAACTGATTGGGTCAGTCAAAGGATAAAAATATGTATAATAAAACTAAATGTTTAGGTATGTAATTAGCCTCAAATTTTTAAAACTTTTCACCAATTTTCGTTAAAAAAAAATTTTTATTTCACCAGAGGTTCAGTAAACCAAAAGAGGAAATTGTTCATTTACACTAAATATTTAAATCTTTATGTAGTTAAATCCTTCCGATAATAAAATAGAGAAAGCTTCACAATATTTGACTCACATAAGATAACATAACAGCGGATTTCACCGGCGATTTACCGTATCGTACCGAATTAAAATCGTACGATTTTAAGAACATGCCTAATAAATGTCTTTATATTTTATTTTAGGAATTACTTTAAACATCCTTGTGTGATATGTCGAATCCAGAAACATAAATTTTTTTTAGTTTTAATGCTTCTATCTTAATGCAATAATTTATGGTAAAAAAAACGTCAATTTACATAGCAGCAGTGTATTCCAGATTCATATAAAGCTGTTCGGCACATATTCCTACAATGTGTGTGTCAAGTGAGTGAATTTTATATAAAATAGTTACCTCGACGTCCATTTGCTAATTTTTTACAATGACTAAAATTTAATTTTTGCCATAGAAAGCCCGGCAGATTAGTGTATTTCAGTAAAGTCATGGGAGCACGGAACATTGCCAATTAATGACAACTACTCTCCTTCTTTTCATGTACATAACTAACTGATTTGATAACAATTTTGATTTCGTAGAAAAGCAGGCAATAGCAGACAATTTTTAATATTAACTATTTTTTAAGATTCGCATGGGTGAATTTTTGGGGCGACCATATTATGGATATTATTCTTTAAAGTCTACCAAGAGATACAAAGTGTGCCGCTTGAAATATTTTGATTTTATGCATTCTATACCATTTATACGAAACATTTTTTTCAGACCTACAAAAATTTATTTATTTTAAAAAGAGTAAAACCAAGCGTATTTTTGTTTTAGATATAGAACAAATATTAGAGAGAGCTATTAAGCTATCTGCTTTAAAACTTTGAACTTTTTTTTGCCCACCCTAATGTAAATACATACACCCATATGTACATACATATGTACGTATTTTTAATGCATATACATATGTATGTACTTAGCGCCTTGTATGTCAACTGCTGGCAGTTTCTGAATAGAAAAGCCTGCGGCGCAATTGTCAATTGCATCGATTCGATTTGCTATTTACTCTTTGTTACATACATACATATTTACGAGTACATATATGTATGTATTTACATACCTTTGTGTGTGGTTTATGTACATAAATATATACATATGTACTTATGTATTTGCTTTTTAATCTATGATAATTTTAGCGAACAAAGCAGCAACGTTTCGCCAGCATTCGGCTTCCGATAAAAAAAATATTTTTTTTTTGCGAAAATTAGCATTACGTATATTCACACACTAAATAAATACATTGATACATCGATGTTTGTATTTGCGCATAAATATGCAGAAAAACACATCTCTAAGTAGTTACGTCTTAAAGATTTTTTCACAGTTCCGGTGATGCTAAGTCCACCTGACAAGTCGTAGCGAAATTCAATAAGAAAAAAAATATATAAATATTCATTTACTTACTCACAGTCGCACTGCATTACTGTTTTAACTGTTAGGGGTTAACGTCCAGTAGCGAACATTTGACCTTAATCGAGCTGAGCTGATATGAAAATCGTTTTGCGATTAACTGCTTTGCAAAGAAATCAAAACAAGTTGTGTTGAATTCAAGCACAATCATTTTTATGCAAACAGCAACTGACGAATGGGTCGAAAATATATTTTTATCGAAGAACATTTTTCACCCAATAAAGTACGCAGATCTAAGGCAGCCCCAAGCAAAAACATTGATCAATTCAAATTGAAACGCAAAGCGCTTTGTTGAGGAGAGCTTCAAATAAATTAAACGTTTATTGAAGTATTTACATATTAATAGAGGCCTGGAAAATTTGATATTAATTTCCATCTCTCGGAAGTGACTTTACAAATTGCTTCATCAATCCCAGCTTTATGTGAAGCGGTGGTAGAAGAACTATATTGGTACAATAAATCAACTCGTCCTCTTGGGCAAAGTAGGAATTAAACTGCTTCTCACGATATCTAAACCAGGAGGAACACACTCCCGGCAAAAGTAAGTTCCTGAGTGAGAAAGTGAGTTTAAAAAAAGTAATCAAAATAAAATTATACCTATTATTAATGCCTACAAGTTAGCACAAAAAAAACCCTTTTTTTATAATAAAACTTTGCGTTTTGTAAAAAACCTTAGGTTCTGGAATTTTTTGAGTACTTTTTTAGTTTTCAGAACACCTAAATACATAGAAATCAGTTGAAAATATCCAGAGAGCATTTTTGTTGCAGACCTGTGTTATTTTTATATTGAGACCGTTAATAAGAGAGAATTTTTTTAAAAAACCTGCAAAGCCGGGGAAATTGAGAGAGCAAAATGACATTTCATTGCAAATTATTGCTGGACAACTTTAAACCAGCACAATTTGCAAGCAAGAAAACAGCTAATTGCAACTTGAATAAATACGACATTTTTGTTTAAGAAGTTTAATAGTGAAAATTATACAATATAAGCGTTTAACATGCAAGAAGAAAGTCAATGTTAGTTTCGTTGTTTTCTTTGTAGAATGTTTCAGGAAAGCACTAATGCAATGTTTTTCATATTACACATTCGAATGCGAACAAAATTTCAATCAGCTGTTCGTAGAACTTATAAGCTTTTGCAAATTTTACCTTCGACTAAAAATTTACAAGCATCTCTCTTTGAGAGAGAATACTATAAAATTCTCTGAAATTTCATTGCTGGACTTTTAGACGAACAGACCTAATATATTGAACGTTCGAAAGTCCAAACTAATGCAAGTTTTTTTATATTTGACTAACGAATTTGTGTCTAATTCTAAAATACACACTCTCGGACACTTAAACGTCGTAGCTTAATAAGTACATACCTTCAAATAGATGTTTGACTTGCTACTTGTTGTCAATTAGATTAGCGCACAAAATTTACATTTTTTAGTTCAATAATATTTTTATGAAATCTTGGTCCCAAACTTGAAATATTTTCTAAAGATATCCTACTAAAGGTAGTTTCGACAATACGAAACCTCTCTTTGCTTCATAACATTACCCTGAGCTAGAAGAGTTTGAATATACTTTGTTTGCTTTTGTTTAAAAAAAATGGTCCACTATTTGTTGTATAAATTCATCACTTGTTCGAGAATAGACCAGGCCAAACCTGAGTAAGACCATATATGGATTTTCAAGGGACTTTAAGTTCATATACGTACTACTGACATTTGATTAAAGATAAAGATAAAAGATTGGAAAATCTGAATTTGTTGCAAGGTCTGGCACTTATTAAAATTTATAATTATTATTAAACAATACTTTTGAAAAATTGCTATCCGCTTGATGGTGCTGGAGTCGGACATTTGAAAATTAGCATCAAATTGTTGTCTTACACAATTAAAATAATATTAAAAAGAGTTAAGGAAAATTTTACTCAAACCTAATTTACACATTTTTCTCAGGGAAAAGCAAGAGAAGTGATATTAAAGATTTAAAATCGTGCATTCATATTTTGTTCGCATTTTTACTATCAATTTCGAATGCATTTTACTTATGGAAAATCTCTTCTTTAAATCATTTTCGCAGATTACACACATCCAGCTTAGGCAATTATTTAAAAATAATGTCTGTATTTCCTTTTCTTCTGAAGGTTGACATTTAATTGCTATTGCAGGCATTTCAAATATTTATGAACAACAAAGTTTGCGATTTACAAATGCGAAACGCATAAATTCCGACGTTGGTTAGCATTGAAAAGTCAGATTTAAGAATAATTTAATTCACATTCGTAATGCAGCTTAGGAAGAATACTAAATATGGAGTTGTTAGTCATAATATTGAATAATTCAAGTTTGTTTGTATATGTAATTTTTTTTGTATTTTATATCATAAGTAATAACTTTAATTTCAACACAGCGAGGCATTAAAAATACGAAGTAAGTAGATTTGAGTTGTAAAACAATATTTTTCATGGCGTACTGTATCTACATATGCTTTGTTTTAAATGAATTTTAAATTTTTTTTTTAAGCAGCCAAATCAATAAACATACGTACATACTCGTACATATGTACATAACAAAAAAACTGCCAGTAAATAAAATAATAAATTGTCAAAAATTTTACTAAATAACAATCTATGTATATTGAATTGAACACTCGTTGGTAAAGCTATTTGTCAAACATAGATATATTTTATATTATGTACCTTCAAGGGTGGTGGTAAAAATGTTAACAAAATGAATTTTTGTTCAATAAAAAATTATTTGAACAATGTCTTTTTTCTCTCTTTGTGCTAGGCAGAGTTTTAATGTAAATATATGTATATGGAAGTATGTAGGTACATAAATACATATATGAATGCACATGTTTATTCATGGCTGTTATATAAAAAAAAAATTTTGCATTGAAAGTTAATATTTACTCGCAACAGAATTTGTATAGGCATGTCTCACCGTATTTATACACAAGCCCGTAAATTTTTGTTTATTTCTTGCTACGGCAACAATAACATTGGTCGTTTGTTGATTTAATATGCAAACAACACTTTTTATCGTCTGTATTAAAACGAATCATAAAATGGTGCAAACCTCTGTAGAAGCAACCGAAATTTAGATAAAAAAATTACATATGTACATACATACATACATACATACATATATCAACGCATTAAAACTTTTGAAGTTTGTGTAAACTTTGTGCGCTTATTCAAAAATAGTTTACAAACATATTTACTAGATATTTATGTAAGTGTGTGCGCAGAGCTGTATACTTATGGACAAGAAATGTTGTTGTAAAGTTGTAATATTTAAATTTTAGTTAAAACCCCCAAAATTTTAAATGTTTCTACATACTTATTTTAAATGGGAAAAAGCGATTTTCGTAGACAGGTTAAAGAAATATCAGTAATACCTAATAGTTTAGTCATAGTGAAAGAGAACACTTAAATTTTGCTTTTCTTGTCGCTTTGAACCACCCTAATGTGCATGTCACTTGCACTTTGAAAAATGAGTACAATACAAGATTGATATACATATGTACATATGTAGAAGTACTGCTTGAATATGTAAACATACAGCAAATTAATCAAATCATCCGACAATACTATCTACTCTGATAACGAATGGCACAAAAAATAACACGTCAACATTGCTTTCTCAGTTGTGGGCGATGCGAAAACCATTGTGTGCTTAAACAGAGCACCGCAACTAATACTTACATTTAAAAAATATTTATATACATATGTATGTACATACATACATACATACATACATACATGCGTACAAACATACAAATATACTAAGTGCAACTATAATTGTGTTTTCACTACAAATGCTTAGGATTTGCTAGAAGTCAAATTAGATCAAATTTTTTTTTTTTTTGCGTTATTTAGTTTTCTTATCAAGTTTTCTAATAATAAAAGGAACGCGCAATTGTTTTCAATTGCTTATTTCAAGCATTTTTTCTTTTTAATTTGAATAAACGGACATGCAGTAGAGGCACAATGCAATTTGAAAATGAACATTGGACCTACATATGTTTTAAAATACATCATCCAATACTGCTAAGAATTTTATACCTAATATCGCTTGAATACTATAATTTTAATTAAGTAGTTTGGGGGTTGGCGATTGAAGGTCGGTTTTACGAGTATAACAGAAAATAATAAGTTACAATACATAAGTACATACATATGTATGTAGGTACGTAGGTACGTATGTATGTATGTATGTCAAATAATAATGAGTTCTTGGAGAATATCTGAATGAACGTCAACGCACTATATGTAGACAGGGTTTGGTAAAAAAAAAACCAAGATAACGTTATTTTCGTTAAAAAAAATATACAGTTATATTATAAACATTAATGAAGTCAGTAACCTAATATCTTATTTTAAAATTTTTTTTGTTATCACGCCATACATTTGAAGTTTTAAAACCATACAGGTTTATATCGGTCCAAAGGCCATCATTTCGGCAGCATTCATTAAAATTGTTTGGGGAATGGTGTATACTTTTTATGCAGACGGCAACTGTCGTGTGAGTTGGGCGGAATGAGAGTAACCAATTGGTTTATTTATTCAATAAATATAGCAAAGTAAATATTTTGTATCCAAACATTGCCCATAAATTTTTGGTGGTTGAAATTCAAAGCCATGCAAATTTGTAGTGTAAACCTTATAATAAAAATGTACGCTATAAATCACCGCCATCGATTTGTCTTTACAGTTAACTATTCCCTACTCCATTAATTATTTGCTTGTTTCGTTATTTCGCCAAGTCCCCTGGATGCATATTAGTTCATCGCTTTTTATTGCAAATCTTTATTTACAAATTATCTACATTATGAAATCTCAAGCAAGCAATGAAAAGAAGCGTTATCGTTTAGTCACAAAGATTGTTGCGAAAAATTAGCACTAGCTGAAGCAATAATTATTTAGATTACTAAACTCACCTCCTCCTCGGCACCCGCATCTTGAGCAGCAACAAGCACAGCCAGCAGCGACAGCGCAGCAATTGAGGCTGTTGCGCCAATGGCGAGACGCATTTTCCTTTGTTTTCGCGGTTTGTCACGGACGTCACTTGTAATAATATATTAATTGCTTATAGGTAGAACTTTCTGTTTACCAACACCTTTTGCTAAATGCGTTTTAATTTATATATCCACAACTGTGTTACTAGAGACACCACTTGGAACACTTTTCACAAAAACAAACTAAACACCAAGAAATTCACGAGAAGACTGATGGCAAAATAGTTGCGGTTGTTCAGTGAATGAACAGCTTCGCACAGGGTTGTAGTGGTGTTCCTTTTTAGAAAGCAGTGTTGTATTTAGAAATGCACACTTTCAACCATTTTTGTTTAAATAATTATTTCGAAGGAATTTGGTAACGAAACTTGGCGGGTATGTTAAGGGAGACCCTCTTTATCTAAATTCATCACTGTTTTAAGTTTATTAATATTACTATTTAAGAAATTTGTTCTTATATTTTCTTCACTACCACCAGTTTTCTCCTTATTACGAAGTATTGATTTAGTTAAGCAAAGGCAAAGATGATATGATACGAAACTCTCTCTCTCTGCTACTGAGCTGGTCCCCTGAACTCTCGGTTCGAGTTGGCAACACTACCGAATCAGGGGACCACGAACAGCTGATACGCAAAAAGACGCGCTACCAGAGGCAAATGCTTGAAAAAAGCTATCAAATCAGTGAAATTTTATTTGGATAAAAAATAGAATTGATGTTATTATTTAACGAAATGGGTGTTAAAATATTTAAGTAAAGAAATAAATTTCATAGTTTAGTGATAAAAAAAGTACTTAGGTTTTAGCTTTACTTAAAAATATGGTTTTTTATTAAAAAAACAAATCATAAAGATATTTTTTCAAAGAGAACTGGGCATTGATTGGATTTAAAATTGCCGTAATATTTATATAAAAATACGCATATTGTTTTGAGTATATATTTTCGGCTGTAGGATAGCGCATTGTACATAAGTTTATGAATTTCCGTGATTTGGTATTGTTTTCATGTTGATTTCAATATTTTGTGATTTTTTGGTAAAATAGAAGATGATATCGTGTATTTCTTCTTTTTCATAGCATTTGCATTTTTTTCTATTTACATACTTCAACGATTGTGTGGAAACTGCAAAATCCCCAAAAAGTAAAATGAATACTCCCAAACCACATTTCTTACATAGGGCACTATAGGAAAATGTTATAAAAAATGCGGATTTTGGCAGCGCTCTCACGAAGCAAAGAGTTTCGTATCATATCATCTTTGGCAAAGGGCCACAGGCCTTAATTGTGGTATATTTACTTTTGAAACGTATGGCAGCACACTTTTGCTCATACTGTCGACCATTCTTATTTATGTTTGTTTGCGAAAAGTAGTAAACATTCTAGACACATTTATAAACGCATTTATTAAGTTAAATGTATTAAAAAAATTTAACAAAGTACTATATACGCACGTAAATAAACCAAATTTTGTATACCGCACATAAGTGAAACGTGTAATTTTGACTGAACATTTGCTGGTGGTAGTGAAGAAAATTTAACAACAAATTTCTCAAAAAGTGATATTAATAAGAATAAACAGTGATGGATATAGATAAAGAGGGCCTCCCCCAAAATCCCAACAAGTTTCGTTACCAAATTCCTTCCGCTTTGCTGAAATCGCGTATGGTTTCTTATTGGAAACCCACACTTTAAAAAAATACGACATAAGTGGGATAAAGGAGGTACTCTTGATTCTAAATCTGAATGTCCCACCCACCGGAGGTTTACAGTTTTTGAGTAATTTGCTATTAGAGTTGCCAATAATGTGTGGTGAAAATTGACACAGTACAAGTAGAATATCTATTAGCGAATTGGCTTCCTATTTTGGCACGTTTTAACCTTGCGATAGTGGAATTGCCCTACATTTCCCATATAATGATGTTTTTTGTAACGGAAGTTGGTTCGAATTTTTGCTAAAAAATTCCTTATTTTGTTTATTTTCTTACCATAATAATTCACAAGTTTATTGAGCTCGAGGCTAGATTTTAATTGGAAGGACAACTGTCAGTCAGTACCTGAATTAAATGCATGTAATGGTTCTGGTTCAATATTTTTTTCGAAGAGAACAACACAATAGATTATAATAGTGAGCAGATAGCATTCCAACACCTGTTTGGAAAAATTAAAATGCTTGGTTAACAATAAAGACAAACACTCGCACAATCCTATCAACTTTGGTTACCTTGGCTACCAAAAAAAAATATAAACAGGTACATTTGTACTATTGATAAATCGACCAAAGGCAAAAGGAAAAAAAGTATTCAGTCAGAGTTAAAAAAGGAAATATTAAGAGTTTTGGTTAGTAAACAAACAGGTTTTAATAAATGAAATTCAATAAAAACCAAAAAATTTAATAGCATAATGACTACACAGACTAGTAGATCATTTTTGCATTCATGTTTGAAAGTACCCATCGATCCATGTAATAATTGTCCAGCACCGATTTATAATCGTCCAAAAATGTATTTGGGTCGTTTGACAGCAACACCGTTAAGTGCGACAAACAAATCGCTAAAGACAAGTGAATTTGAAAATGTGGACGCGTTACTGGTGAACAGTGGAATACGTTCTCTGGCGAAGCTCTATGATAGTATACCAGGTGAGGAAATGCATTTAAAAATGGAAGAGTGTATCATTTAATATTTCCACACATACAATGTACTTCCAAAATTACATTTAGATTATCGCGATATTAACCATTTACCAAATGAAGAATTTTACTCCACCTTGGACACGATACGATCTAATTGTTGTGAACTTCGTACCAAGACAGGTCAAACTTGTGTGGTGGAGGCGAGCAGCACCACATCGTCTTTATCTTCCCATTGTGTCAGTGTAAAACGGGGTAATTCGGTTGGGCGTACAAAAACTAGGCCCACAAGCAGTAAAAGCAGTAGCAAAAAGAAAGTTGGAAACAGTAATAAGAATCAAGAAATGTTTTCCAATTTGCAATGTAGATCAGAAACTCCATTTAGTTTTGCTCATAAAATTAACTTTGCCAAGAGACGCGAGATAAAAAGGTGAGCATTTTGACAAAGCCTGAAATAACTTGTATTCATAAGAATTAATCCCTTTAACTTCCAGTTACAAAAAAGAGTTTGAGGATGAAGTTGAAGCGTTCCAAGACTCTTTGAAAGAATTTGAAGAAGAGCTCAAACAACGACATACTTTCAACTCTTCAACGGAATTGAAGATGAGAACGACCAAAATTAACCCGAACTTAAACGATGGTAACGAAGTGAAAAAGAGCACAGAAAAGTATTAATACTTAAAAACAATATCTAGTCTACAAATACTATGTCAGCATGGTTTACCATTTCAGGCCCCCGTTCAAACCGAGTATACCGAATTTTCGGGAGTTTTATAGACAAACTGGCGAAAACCTGCGCTCTTGTTCTAAGGCGAGCACCCCAAGTTTTCGGAAATTTTTAACAAAGTCCTTTTCCTTCAACGACATAAATAACATAGCCGACAGCAAGGAAAGCCAGTATACTGAAAATAAAAATCACTTAGATAAACTCTCAGAAACGGAATTGCTTATAAACCGAACACCAACAAAATTTAGTAGCTATTTCGCGCAGAAAACGAGCATGTAAATTAAAATTGAAACTTTGGAGCGTAAATTTGTTATGATTAAAATTCTCGCCCTAGCACGTCTCCCGAGGACAGACCTCCGAAGATTGTTATCGAATCGCCAAGCACTGAAGCAATATCTGCGGAGGCTTCAAGTTATTCAAGTGGTGGGCGCAAGAAGAAGACGAAAGCGAAAATGGAACAACGAGACTTCAAAGTACCTTTCTCTATATTTAATTTGGGTACAAAAAGAGAATGTGAAAAGGTGAGTTGTTAAAATGGATGTTGGCACTGAACTTTTTTTTTATTTTTTTCATTATTCATTAGAACTGTGGAATAAATGTGTTATGTAAAAAAATTTCAAGAACTACTATTTGTAAGTTTTAATAAATTTTAAGTATTATTTTTTTTGCCGTTGTCCTGAAATTAAGGATAATGATTAAGCATCAAAACAACAAACAAATATGAAAGAAATAATACACTTTCTTTTAAATTCCTTAAAATCTTCGATCCACAGCATTCAACCCCATCGCCTATACATCCAGTGGCGCGCCCCAACCTTGCCGCCACATTAAGGGCTGAGATGTCGAAAAAGAAACTCAAAGAACTGCAAAATAGCTGCACATGTTTCGACAGTACGCCACAATTCGATTGGGAAGTGCGAAAAACTCCAGCTTGGAAATCTTTATCGCTCAAGTAAGTGGCTATAGTTTTGGGAAATGCAAAACGTATTAATTTTAAGTTTTCATCTTCTAGTGAATCCCACAAAGAGATATTGTCTGTGCGTTTGGCTACCCGTAAAGTCGAACAGGCAATGCAACAACGGGAATACGATTTGAATATGGAATTAATGCGCCAGCGTGTCAAATCAGCACCACTTCTATTAGAGGGCGCCACATTTTGGGGTCCTCATATTGGTAAACTAACACACACTTGCCAACGCGAAGGTGCCAGTCACTGCTGCGAATCTAATCAACGCAAGGCACGTAGCAAAAGCGCCGATAGCCGCAGAAAACGGTGCTCCCGTGAAATCGAGGACAACGAATGCAGTCAAAAGAGTAATAAATTAAATATGCTACGAAAGATATATGGAGGCAGTGCAAAGGTACATACGCGCAGCGTAACACAAACGCCGGTGATGACAAAAGCATCGCAGTCTGGTGAAAAGCAAAGCGCAGAACAAGCGCACATACCACAAACACTAAACGATAGTGGTGATGAGCTATCTAGTTTAGACAGAGCATTTTTGTAGATATCGCATTTGTATTTAGTGAGATAAGCCCATGTTTAAGTTATAGTAGGATAAGTAGAAAGCATATTCGTCTTGTCTTATTACAAGTAGTTATGTAGCCTCAATTTTTATTTTAAATTTATCTTTAAGTCATCAAAACTATCTACAACTTTAAATTCAGTTTTATCATCGTCGGTTAATGGCGCATTGCCGGGACGATTGAGTATCACGACCTGCATGCCAGCATCCCGAGCAGCTTCAGCCTCTGAAAAGCAGAAACATTTATATCATTTTCATAATATAAATTATATAAATAAATACACATATTAAAATCATTTTTATATCAAACCTTTCACTACATCGGTAAGGAACAGTATGTCTTTACTTTCTAACTCTAAATCATTCGCTATATTCACATACGATTCCTTTTCTTGTTTGTACCCAATGGCAGTATCATAATGACCGCTTATGTAGGTAAGCAAATTTCCCAGCTCTGTTTGGCCAAAAAGTAATTGCTGCGCCTTTACACTACCACTGGAGTAGATAGCAATGCGTATACCAGTCTCATGCCATCGCTTAAATGCAGTTGGTACATCGGGATATACGCTATCAAATACAAAGTATGTATGTATGTATGTATATGAAAATGTAAATCTAACAATTTACAAAAACGGTATACCAAAGGTTACTTACTGGCCTTTAATGTTTCCACTTCCATAGCCTTTCACCCACACCAATCCCTGTAGCGATTTCAATGGTCCTAGTTTGAGATCTTTGTCAATAAGGAAGTTGACAAAGCGTGCAATATTGCTAGGGGAAGGGGTATGCTGTTCATCACCACCTCCGAAATATTCTTTGTGCTGTGGTAACTTCTGCAAGTCCTGTACAATACGTTGAGTATCTGCATCATTCCACGATTCCTCTAAAAATATCTTAGTTTTTGTTTTTGCGTAGGGGAAGAGCACATCCTATAATATTGTAATGTTAAGCATTTGTTTAAAAATGATTATTGGTAAAGAATTATCACCTTTACAAAACTGATAGAGGTCGTCGTACCCTCAATATCACTGAGTATTAATTTCACTTTAAATTCTGGCATACCAGTAATTCAATATATTTTTAATTGAATTCCGAGATTCGAAATATCCACAACAGATTTCACAGATAAAGGAACAGCTACAACAATTTATGCACAATTCCATTGGAAGCGGCACTGATAACAACAGTGATGCCACATTATAGTTTGATACGAAATTTGTAGTTTTCAAAAGTTCAAAGCTCTTTTTTAGTTAAATAATACGTTGTTCATGCTGGAATAAAAATGCATATTTAGATTTTCGAATTCAGTTTAATCCCCAAAAATGTGAGAAATTACTTAGCGAGAGTCACTGAATTCGGGCATTAGTTGAAACGCGAAATGAAGAAAAACTGGCAGTAAAAACTTTCGACAAAAAAATTGTATATCTTGAGCAACATTGGTTAATATTCGGTATAGCGCCGCATAAAAAGGGGGTGGTGGGCGGTGAAGGAGGGGGCGTGGCACCCCCCAGCACACCGTTAGAAAGGGGAAAGAATAAACTTTTCCATGAGCCCCCTCTGGTTCCTCTAGACCCTCGGTGAGGCCCTAGGGAAGCCTTTGAAAATGGGCAAAAATCCAACTTTTTCCATACAAAAGGGAGACAAAGTTACCCAGTAAACATTTTTTATTAAACTCCAGACAAAATGTGAGTTCATTACACATGTTCAAATGCGCGATTTTGAATAACAAATTTTTAATATATTACGAAATATATATTTATTAGTAAATAGCGCCGCAGGCGAAAATTTGCGCGATTTTTTATTACAAATTTTCAATATATAGCGAAATATATATTTAAAAATCGCGCGATTTACATCACGAAATATTTATTTTTGAAAAATCCCACAGACCTTAATTGTGGTGTATATACTTTTGAACCGTATTTCACAACTACTTTCCGCGTACTTTTAGCTTACTGGGTTATATTAACTTCCATTTTGTTTCTCCTTCGCTCGTTGTTTTCAGTAGTTTGACAGAAGCATTTGGCAAGAATTTTAGTCTTTTGTGCGGGGCTTAAAAATGCAACTATTTATTTAAGAAATGTAAAGTATTTAAATAGTTTTAGTTTCTAAAAACAGTAAAAGCTGATAGCACAATGTGTTAGTAATATGTGTGTGCCAAAATGAATGCATTAGTGGCTCGATATTAACTGCAGTGAATGAAATTCCAACACCATATATGTGAAAAATGCAAAAAAAGGGCATTTTTAAAGTTAAATTCTGTTAAAATTTGTGGACGGATTTTTGCAAAAAGATAGTTAAACAAAAGTTTATTTTGTTGTTCATCTGTGTGCATTGGAATTTTTCAATTTGGTTTACGCGTTTAGCCACAGTAAACCAAACTTATGCGGCGCTATATCGAATCCCACCCGCAACATTTGTTAAATATATTTTTTATTGTGCACATCCAACTATCCAACAAGCTCTAACTTTAATACTAGCTGTTGTGGTGAGATATTCTAGCAAGGGTGACAGTTGTTTAATTACCCTATAAGTAATGAATGAAATAGGTATAGGCACTAGTTTTATCTCGCTCTATCCGGAATGTCAGAGAAATGCTACAATAAATAAACTTAAAAAAATTTGACGTTTTCTTACGTTCTTTTTAATATAAATTTAATATACGTCTATGGTTAAAGTGTGTTAAAAACTCATAATTGCAAATTTTCGTAAAACAATTTGTGAGTTGTAGGAAAGATTTGTGAAATTATGTGATATTTTACGTTTAGAATATAGTAAGAAAACATGAGTAAATAGAAAACGGCTACGTACGCCTTCAAAATATATCAGATAAAAATCGACGCCTAAAATAGAATCTAGCAACTAGATCGGGTCGAGTGCACTGGCAAACTTAATATTCGGAAAAACGGAAATACTTAGCAAGCGAGCAGTAGCGACGAATTTAACTGGTTATATACACTAATGGAAAAGGTTAAATTTTATAGTTTACAGTTTCCAGAACTGAATGAACTGTGATTCAAGGTAGATTAAGAGACAAGTTTCCCAAAGGCGATTGCATCAACAAAGAGAAATAATGAAATGTTTAATACCAACGCTTGATTATTTCGTCTAGCCTACGTGATTAAACCACATAATTTATGAACATTTGCGGGTGTAAGAGTGCACCGGTAATTGCGTTAAGAAGCCACTACCAGCAACTGGCACGGTGTTATGGCGCTACACCGAGAAAAGTGTTCGTTCATGGGCTTTTGATCTGTGGGAGGTGCTCTGTAGCAAGTGTACTCGCTGTCCCTCTTTATCAACACATATAAATTTCTCGGAAACCAAGTACTAGATAGCAAAACAATTGCCACTACTTCGCAAAAAGAGACTTCGGGATAAAAACAAATACAGTCCATATACTTTGTGTATCATACGTACGTATATGTATATAATTACAAAGAAATACGAAAACAACTACAAAAACAGCTGAGATTGTGGCGCAAGATAAAGAAGAATTAGGTCAAAACGACGACAAAATATAAAGCATAAGCTAAAAGACGTATCACACGCTGAAAGGAAGGTCCCTTTCAAGGTTAAATTGAAGGCGTTTATCCCTTGGAGGTCATATGTAGAAAAAAAATATTCCTACACAAGAAGCTTACGGGACGTATTTGCGTCAGTTTCATAGACCTTAAAAACCAAGTTAAACTCGAAGCTGTAAGTGAAAGTGATAAGGACAAACTTCGTGATAAAAAAATGGAAAAGTTTCCACAGTGTGCCATTTGTGGCACTACGCAGCAGTTGTTGCGTTGCGTCAAATGTAAGACGATCTTTTATTGTTCCACTACACATCAGCATATGGACTGGCCAACACATAAACAATTCTGTCGCATGCTGGCAAAACAACGGAACAATAATCGCATGCAACATCTGCAACAGGCGGTTGCGGCAACTACGCTCAACAATAAGAGCCTATCAACAATGCCTACTATCGACATTTGCGATGTCGATGCTGGTCACCATCGCGTGTCTATCAACACGGACGATGTCAGTGCGGGTATTATAGGTTTCGGGTTATTGGGTGGTAGCGAAAGCGCTGAGGTTGATCCAAGCATTTTAACTGCAGTGTCTCCAATGGCTATTATGACAGGAAAAAATGAAAATGCATCCAAAAGTGTTTACGATCGGACATATCATTTAACAAATGAAGATAATACCACAAACCATATCCCAGATACTGGTGGTATGATGACAAATGCAACTGCAACTACTTCTTTGTGCATGCAGCCCCATTTCCATCATGTGCATCAACGTCTTAGTGAGGAACAGCAGTTGCAGCGACAACCAATGCCCCCACCACATACTTCCTTTACGCCCACATCCAGTTTTAACAGCCATAACACACATCACCATTACGAAAAAAGCATCAGCTGTCAAGTTGGAAGTGGCAGTGTAGTGGATGAGAATACTTTTGGGATTGCAAGGTGAGCAAAATATTTTGATATACATAGACACATACATACATATTAATTTAATTGACTGTTAATTTTTTTTTGGTTTAGTTTGTTTTTTTCATGTAAATTAGAGTTCCATGACAGTATATCCGGCGAGGAACTGTCAGTTCAGCAGAAGCAAAAGATTTGTTAAATTTTGAGCATAAAACCGAATTCAACGTGTTATAACCGATGCAATTCTAGTATTATAATGTGCAAGTTTCAGTGGCTACAAATTACGTTTTTTTTTTATAATGGCCAGTTTTCCCACTGCAAGTTTTACACTGTTTGTCGTTTAAACTGAGTTTAAACTCAGTAGACAGTGTTTCAGTCAACTTTAAACGGGGTTTAAAATAAGTTTAAACTCGGCTTATATGGCAGGGTTAAACTTAGTTTTTCATCTGATTTCTGAGTACTTTATTTTAGTTGCAACAAATTTAATTAATTTTAAGAAAACTAAGTTTGAACCAGCACTAAAAAACTTTCCTAAGTGCGGTATATAGAAAGAAATTTGAAAATCAACGGCAATGCTTATCGACTTGAAAGTAACATCATATAATATAATTATTTAATGAGAAAAAACCCAGAAAATGACCAATACATTTGAGAAAATTTTTTTTCAAGTTTTTTAATAGAGATAAACCCTCTATTATTAAAGGCGCCTAACATCATATTCACATGACAATGATACAAATTATTAGTTTAAACGGCTTGTGCATACTTTTGTTATTTTGTTCCAGTCGATCCAAACGTTGACCATTTATTAGCTCTTTTTTATTTGATGACTTTGGAAAAAATTAATCTAATCAAAAAGGAGCAAGTTTGAGCAGCAAATAGTTGTACCATATTAGACTAGATCGATTAGAATGACAGATACATATTCCACGAAACAATTGGTCAGATCTGTAAAAATATTGCGATCTTATTTTTAATTCTGTTCAGCAAAAAACGTATGCTTCGCCGCTCACTCCTAATAATATTTTCCATTGTTAAACTAATCTCGTTTCAATCTTTTTGTATGTATAAAATACATCCACATTGAAGTGCAGTTCACCTAAATAAAATTCTGGTACAAATTACTATAAAAATTTTAAATTTATTATTTCTGTTCTAATTTAAGTGTCCAGAAGAAAGAACGTCTATTCAAAATTAAAAAAAAAACAATGGATTAAAATTTGACTTTTGCCCTCAAAATGTGCTTATCTCAGACAAAGTACAACGAACGGAACATTTTAAAACTCAACAAACTTAATTCTAATTACAAATTTATTAAAAAAATATAAAAGTTACATTGTTTCTGATTCATTCTGGTCTTTTAACTACAAAATTGTGTTAAAAATTTACACAAGCACCCATCTCAACTACATTGTCCGCAATTTTCCATTTAAATTAAAAATGTGTTAATCCTATAGCTTTGTCTGCATTTATTTTAATTATGAATAAAAAGTATTTACCGGCAGTTTGTCACTTTCAAGCTTCGTCGTTTTAATTCGCTGTCACATAATTAAAATGTATTGCTAATGTGATGAAAAGCTTTTGGTTAACATTTTTTGACACAGAAAGTAAAGGCAACAATATAAAAAAATAACCCAAAAATTTAAAATTTGGCTTAACGCTTGAGTCGTGCAAATTTTGATATTGTCTACCACAACCATGTTGTTATCATGGTAAAGCGATGACAATTTTGTCCGGAATAAATTTCTAAAAATACTAGCAGGCTCTGCTATTGTTAGAGTCAGACTATTTCTGTCATTTTAATTATTATGATTAAAGTTGTCCCGTTATGGCACAATCACAATGCCGCGAATACCTTTTATATACATACATATAACATTTTAAGACACATCGAATGTATAAATAAATGTGTATAATGGACTAAGGTTAGCGCGATAGGAAATATGGAAATATACTCACTATAATACTGACTTACTTAGTTGGCTTTATAACCGTTTAGGCGATTTTGGCCGAGCTCAGCAGTGACACCAGCTATTTCTATTTTCGCTAACTGGCGCCAATTGGAAATACTTTCTTTTATCGTTCATCATATGTACATATGTATCTCTAAATGCCGTTATATTAGGTACATACCGAATTAGCTCTCCATTCACACGATATGATTTTGTTGTTGTTGTAGTCGGCGAAGCCATCGCGAACTATCAAAGGTCCATCATTTTTTCAGATAATCTTTCTTCCGAGCACTTCTTCGAATGTAATGCGAGATTTAAAGTTTAGAAAGATTTTCCGTTGAATTTCAATGTTGATGTTGTCAAACGCGAAGTAGTGCTCTAATTTGTCACAGTTATAACTGTCAATAGTGATGTTAGTGTCCAAAAGGGAATGGACTCACTGCTTGTTTGATGACAGGTTATACTTCGTTTTCCCTTAGCTCATCTCCAGGCGCATTAATTCGGTTCTCTGTAAGGTTTAGAAAATGCCAAACCAAAATCATCGGACGTGTTGAATCCTAAGCTTACTTTCCGTCCCCAGCGACGGGTTAATCAAGTCGCACGAAATTATGAAATTTTCCATTACAATAGTAATCATTAAGTAATTCTTTGCATTTTTAAATGCAAATCAGCAATTATTTATTAGATATAAATAAAAAAAACTATTTCACAATTTTATTAATTTAAAGGCCTTATTGGCCTTGTTGTATAATTGTTTGTCATTAAAATAATAGACAAATTTCATCAATTAAAAATAATCAAATAATGAGAGAGATTAACATAATTCATTTGGTTATTTGTAACTATTTGATTACTTTTAATTAATTATTTAAAAAAAAATTTTTTTTAATCATTAAAAATAATCATATAATGAAAACTAAAGATACATTTAAAAATGATCAAATCATTGAAAATAATGAGATAATGAAAAAAATGAATTTGATTATTCTTTTAATAAGTTCATTATTTTCAACTATTTGATTATACTTGATGAGATGATTAAAAATATTAATTTTATTATTCTAAGCAATTTGCTTGGTTTTTAATTACTTAATTTGTGTTAATTTTTTGTATATATATTTTTATTTATTTGATTGTTTTTAATTATTTGATTTTTTAACTATTATTTTTACAATTTAAGGAAGATGAAATAAACAAAACAGCCAACTCGGCTAGCGTAGCACAATAGGTAGCGTATTGGCTCTGCAACTCCGAGCTCCCGGGTTCAAAGCCTAAGAGAAGTGGTTATGAAAATTAAATTAAAAATAATTTAATTTAATAATCAAAAAGAAGTCTGATGAGGAAATGTGGTGATTTCCGAAATAGTACTATAACTTCAACCATTAAAACTGTTGTTGTTTTTTCACAAACAAATCTTCCATAAACTGGCCTTGAGCTCAATAAAATTATAAAATATTATTATTTTTACATATTTTACCAAATATGAAGATAAAGTTTTGTTTGGCGGACAATAAAAAAAATCTAAAATAATGGAAAGTCATCAAATATTACATACATACATATATCAATTAGGTAATAAAAAAACTAATCATAAGTTATGTTATTCATGCAAATAAAAAAAACCAATTAGTTAATTAGTTTGTTTTTTTTTTAAAGAGAAAAATAATAGTTTTTATGAATTAAGCGGTTACAAAAAAAAAATAATTTCCTTTCATATATTTTTGTGCGACTTATTTCATCAACATTTGTCAGAAAAAAAATGTATACAATTATTATTTTGTATACCTCATTTTATTTCAATTCTTCGTTGCATATTATTTTCTTATTATTCAATTCTTAACAACAACAGTTTTACACTCACAATATTAATCTTAAAAGATAAGCTCGTACGTGCGGAATGTCTGTTATTAGCACATCTTGTCCGAGTGCTTTATAATCGTTCGCCTTTCTTTGTAATTATTTGTTTTGCTTGCGCTACTCGAGACAATCGCACTCTCAACGTTCAAACACGTCAGAATGATGAGTCTGTGAGCTTGTTAACAAATATAAATAGCGGTCATACATACATATGTATGTACATATGTATGTATGTATGTATGTATGTAAATATATACATAATTAAATATTTGACTTGTCGCTTAGATTACATTCCGTTTTATCAATCCAATCAAATATCAGTTTTCAATTTGTTTACATGTACACAGACAGCTGTTTTATTTTTAGCAAATTAACTGATATTTTGAAAATCCCTTATAAGCGCTTCAAAGCTCATAATTGTCTTCGTATTTTGCCGCTTGTGTGTTGGGCTATTCCCAATTAGACTTGGCGAGTTCTTTGTCTGCAATTGGAACAAAGACCGCGGGGATGGTTTACATACCTGATTGTTATGCGATTTTTTTTTTTAACATACAGTGACTCGGACAATTGACCGCAATGTGATTTTTTGGCGTAGAATACGTCTTACCTTACGGTATGGGCACCCATGTCAGGTTTTTATTGTTGTAATCTCTATTTCTTTAATTATAAGGAAACGGCACGGTAACTTTTTTTAAAAATTTTTTTGTAGTCAAATGAAGATGTTAGCTTTCGTTTTTTGTCAAAGCGGAAATGTATTTCATGACTACTTTTTTTGTTTATGTTTTTTTCAAAAATTAAGTTACATATCCGCATGAGTTGAAGTTTCAAATTTTACGAAAAGTTTATAAAAAAATTCACGAATTTTGGTAAAAATTTAAAATATCATCATCAATTGCAGTATAATAAATTCCTGGTATCAAGTGACACAAAATTCGCAATGCTTTTTAACATTTTTTGTAAAAAACTACGTTTTTACTTGAAAATTCAGATTTATTCAATTAAATATTGTTTTGATAAACTAAAAATCTAAAAGCGGCGACCACCCTATAAGTTTGTATGTATGTATGTAACTATACCTTTGTATGTAGTAAATATGTGTAACCAATTTTTGTAATTTATTTCTATTTGACAAAATTGTTGCGCAGTTGGCAATCAGCGCTTTGTACATATGTATGTACATACATATATTCTTGAAAATCGTGTTATTAACATTTATTGTTATTATGTCAGATACATTAACACTAAGCAATAAACAATCAAGGAAATTTTCTACAATAACTTGCAAATATTAAGCACCTTTTTCTATTTACTGCATAAGAATTTGCCACAAGTAAGACGAGGAAAAAGAGGAAGAAGGGGAAGACAAAGATGAAATTCCAGAATATGTGTTGGACGAAATTATCGGCCTTGCTGATGATGATGACGATGACCAAGATATTAGAGAGAGAAGTGATGGTGATCCACAGCCCCGCCTGCTAAACGGCAACTGGCCAAATCATTAATTTAATTTTTTTACTTAAAAATTTTTATAACTAACATTTCAAAATTATATTTTTTTTTGCATATTTTTATAATTTCTTATTCAATGTTTCTTCAAAGCCAACACTGAAAAAAATTGGTACATAAGAAATGAGAAGTAAATTAATATTAAGCTGGAAAACGTAAGTTTTGTATTACGATTGTTTTATTTTCAAATGAAATTTATTGAAGAAACTGAGAAGCATATTATAGATCAAACAGAAAGCAAAAAAGTCTTAGTTTTGTGGAAAATATGTTCAAAAAGCATGAAAAAAGATAAAATTTCCAACATTTTGCTTCATAAGCACTAAAATTTTTTTTAATTGTTGCAAAGGTCTCTAGCAATAATTTGGCTTTAACAGATTGAAAAAATATCAATTAGTCAACGAGTTATAGCCAAAAAACCATATAAACAATATGCTGAAAATCGGTATTTGACTGCAAAGTTCGAAGGTCGATTAAAAAAAAATTCGAACTAACATAAACAAACACCGCGATACGGGTCTTCTAATTTAGCCTCTATTTTCACCCCTAACTCTCAGAATCGGCCTAACTTTTGCTAATCTGAATTTGTTCCACAGTGTTATCAAAACTGATAACCGAATTTTTTCTGACCACACACTGTCCGCATACCCCAAACATGTGTGGCTGGTGTTTCGAGCAAATACATCAACAACAATAACTTGTAAAAAACTTACTTCAAATACCCATATTATGTAGTTATTTTTATTAAAATATTGCTGAGACCATCGCATTTCAAGTCGAACTTCTGGGAGCCCAACTCATTTATGTATTTGGAGAATTCTGCTCATTTTTCGTTTAAAAGATTATTATTATCATATCTATGTATGTATGTAAGTATGTATATTGATAATGATAAATTCTTAAATTTTGCACAATACTGTACAAAATTGCACCAGCCAATTATTATTACTCACTTAGTTGTTGCGCGTTTTCCTAGTATTGTCGGTGGCACTTAGTATCCATTGTCTGTTTAAATTGTTTTTGCACTTTTTCCAAAGAAAAAAAAAATATGTAGATATACTCCATGTAGTAGAACGCATTCATACATACATACCTAAAAACATACATACATACATATGTATGTACATCGTACTTGACATTAAATGTATTTCTGGGAATTCATCGCAGTCAACACCCTCTAATACTGATAGATGGCTAGTCATGCATACATACATACAAACATACATATGTATGCACATACAGTGATGTTCAAAATAAAAATAGAACTATTTGTTTAACAAGAACTATTAGTACATCAGGAAACTTTTTTTAGCACAAAGTTATGGAAATGGAAACTTGTTATAAATGTAAGAAATGTTGATAGTCGGTCTAGTTGGTTGGAGGAATAAGAGTATACTTATAATTTTTGAAATAAAATTCCAATTTCTAACAGCGGTACTGAGAAACAGTTAATGCCCGAATTCAGTAACTCGGTATTAACTCAAGTCTCAAAATTTGCGACTATGAGCTAGAGATTAGTAGGTAGTGTTCTCGAAGTCAATTGTTACAATTGTTACAAACTATCACGTTTTGGCGTTCTTGTACGCAAAAACTTGCAAGAAACCTGCAAAGTAGAGGAAATCGAGAGAGGGAATTGACATTTTATTTCGAGGGGAAGTTGATAATAGGTACGTTCGTTTACAATCTCCAACAGAAAATATCCAACAGCAAAATTCAGTGGAATTGTCTTCTCTTCTCTCACAAAAGAAAAATATCCAAAACAGTACGCGCACGCAAAATTTGCAGGAAACTTAACCAAACTAACATTTACTTGCTACTAGCATGTTTAACACTCATATTTTATAATTTTCACCTTGAAAATTCTTAAACAATAATTTCGTAATTATGCGAATTGAAATCATCTGTTTTTGATCAGCTGTTTTGCTGTTGGCAAATTTCTGCTGGCAAAAATTTTTCCAGCAGAAACCAACAGCTTCCCCTCAAATTGAAATGTCACTTTGCTCTCTCAATTTCCCATACTTTATTAATTTTTGGCGTACGCGAACACTAAAAGCTGATAGTTTTCGAAAACTTTCAATAATTATCCGTACCCGAACTTACCTAATAAAACTTGCAAGTAGGAGAAACAGCTGATCAAAAGCAGCTGATTGCAATATGGATAAATACGAAATTTTTGTTTAAGAGTTTTAAAGGCGAAAATTATAAATTGTGGGTATCAAACATTCAAAAGGCAAGTCCAAGTTCCTTTGGTTAAGCTTCGTTAGTGGAATGTTTCAGGAAAACACTAATGCAACGTTTTTCATTTTGTATATTTGAATGCGGACAAAAATTCAATCAGATGTTCGTCAAACTTACAAGTTTTTACTGGTTTTGCGTTCTTGTACTTTTTGGTATATTTTTCGCTCTGAGAGCAAATGTTGTCAAATTCTAAGAAATTTCTTTACTGGAGAAGTACGAGTACATACCTATTATTGCTTTTTCTCGCTTTCACGTTTCTCTATTTTGTTTTTGTTTTATTTTTTGTGACCTGCTCATCACTCTATTTTAAGAGTAATGAATGCTAACCGGTTTAAAATTGTAACTTTACCCTCTAGAACTTTAGACTGAGGCTGCTTACTGAATTCGGGCATAAGTCTAGCAAAAGTGATTTACATATATTTACAAATTTTCTTTTATTTTTTTTTTTTTTGAATAATTATCTGAACCATTTCATATCAGAAGTAAAATCCAAGTTTCAAACTTTTTACATTTTTCCGAAAAACTTATGAAAGTTTCACAAAAGCGCCATCAATAACATTTTAAACAGAATGTAACGCCCGCATGAATGAAATCTATGTATTTTTATATGGAACAGTGATAATTTTCCCAACTTTAAATTACAATTTTATAAATTTTTATTTTGCAAAATTCTATGACAAATTTGTCTCGTATTCTAAGATTTGCATAAAAACCACTAGAAAAAATTGTTCAGCCATCTCATACATGAATTTGCGTCAGTCAGCTACTGCTTGCTGTATTTACATATATAAAATCTATGTACATGTACATATGTATGTATGTACATATTAATTTTTTATAAAATGGAATAAAAAAAATGTGTCATGAAAAATTTTAGAAAATGGAGGTGTGCCATTATCACTGACAGTCACTGTATATGTATATCCTCTGGGCCAATTACACAATGCAGCGTTGTTACTTTAATCCTTTTTTTTTCAATTTAACGTTTGTGTGACGTCAATTCAAATTATAAATAAACCATTTTTGCACTCGATTAATTGGTTTAAGTACCCGAAATTACAAATTTCTGCTTTCTTGGACACTCTTCCGTTTTTATTAAATTCACAAGAATTAAAGATAACATGATTGCGCCTTCCCATTTCCTCAACGTCGCAGAAGCTTTTAAACAGCGAAGATGGCGAAATAATAAATAATAAAAATTGCAAACTGTAATTTCAAGTATATGTATGTATGTATGTGTGTATGTGTGAATCCGGTATAAAAATAGATTTGTTTATAAGCTTTATTGCGTTACTCAACTTTCAAATTAGAAAAATTTAAAGAAACGGCACCCCGGAAAGTGCCTCTCTACTCGCTGTATCGTGTTAAATGTCCGATATTGTTCTTTTTGCTTTCCCACAACAACAATTATGAAAAAATAGACGCGCCTACGTTCAGTGTTTTGTCATTCTCCCCGTCTTTCTCTTCTTTGTCCATAGTCTATAGTGATGTCAGACAGAGGCTGGGCAAGGCGCACTCCCAATGCGCCTAGTATAAGATTAACGAACTTGTTTGTTGATTTAGTACTGAACGTGACATAACACAAAATTCTGTATAATTAGCTGTCGATAAAGAGCCTAATGAATTTCTTTTTTGATGTTCACTTAGTGGTTTTAATAATTTTTTTTTGCTTATCATTCACAATTTACAGATTTAATGGCGTTTTGTCATCCCACAAATAAAGTACGATTTTCAAAGGGGGCTTCAATTCCGGTTTTTCAAAAATGATAACTAAGCCTCATATTTTTATTTTATATACATTTATATTCCAGAATGAGTCCGATGTTATTAGTACAAAAAAAAAACAAATATAATTTTTTTCATTACGGTTTCCGTCATCGCTTGTCGAGTTTGTTTTGCAGACAAACCGGTTTCGGCATTGTGCCATCTTCAGTGTCATTTTTCGTTGACAAGGGATGACGGAAAATCGTTACAAAATACATCGCACTTCAACCCTGTCGGAAGCACCAACAAACAAAAAGAACATAATTTTTTTCTTTTTTATGAAAGTTACTTCCGAACGATGGATACAAAAGGTTATTAAACTTTTATAAGAAGATACGATTAGCTTATATACTTATAAATTGATGAAGATATATAAATTTTACTTCCAACTACTTTTGATACAAAAATGTGTCGTGGTCTAATCAGTTTACAATTGTAACCGCATGGATTAAACGCTTTTACCTTTATGACTCTGTAGAAATTTGACAAAACAACTCGTTACAACTTGGTAGTTCATCATGAAAAAATCGTACTGGCATGGTGTGTAGCGATAAAAGTAATCACTCGAAGTGCTCTCCGGTTCAAATTTCGGCCGGCAGACATACAATATGATTATTCTTTTCTACATATCTTTTTAACAAAAATAAGGTTTTAATATCGATATTTTTATTTTCCCGTATTTGTTTCCATTATAATTATTGCCGTGACGTTTTTAAACCAGTCATTGATGTTTTTAACGTTACTAATATTATTATTATAATTTTTTTTAAAGTTATCGATATTTTCAACGTCGTCGACATTTTTGCAGTCATCAATATTTTCATTGTTGTTGATGTTTTCATTAATATATGTAAATGTTTTTGAAGCTATTAAAATTTATATAATTATCGATATTTTTAAAAGTAATCAATCTTTTTATTTTTATAGATACGTGGTAGTTATCGATATTTTTTAGTTATCGATATTTGTATGGCCATAGTTTTTAAAGCCGTTATCGATTTTTTTGTCGTTATTGGAATTTGTATGCCTTTTTTGTTTTCGTAATCTTCATCACGGTCTCAAAACTAATGAAGACAAAAAAATGCTCTTGTGCAATTCGATGACCAACATTTTATTTCTACTAGTTTTGTTCAATTGCCTTTTAATTTAGTAAATTTGTATTAAAAATTGTCTAACAAAAACCATACAAGCCCAAACTTCGTACAGGATTCCCAAAAATGTTCAAATCTAAAACTTATTTCTTTAATCCATCCAATTTTTAGTGGAATATTGCTTGTTCACAATTCAGTACCACATAATACTCGTAGTAAGTATCACATAATAGTAAAATGTGGTTCTTTAAAATTCGATTACCCAGCAGAGTTTTTAAGCGTCTATAGTTTGATAAGAATTTTTCCGTGCGTCAGATGCAATTTTTTTTCAACAAAAGTACAAAAAGAGTGATACTTGATTACTCTTAAAATATATATGTATATATAATTTTGACGCGTACACTATATAGCTCATTGTTTGGCCGAGCTTCTCCTATCATTTGTGGTGTGCGTCTTTATATTATACCACAAATGGAGGGACCTACAATTTTGTGCCGACTCCGAACGGCAGATATATTTTATGAGAAACTCTTTCGTGACAGAAATACCCTCGGAGGTTTGCCCGCTGTCTGCTGAGGGGTGACCGCTATCAGAAAAACAATTTTCTATTATTAAGTTTTTGCTTGCCCTGACTGAGATCCGAACCTCGAACTCACCGACATATCAAGTTATAGCACGCACCGCTACCAACTCGACCACAGCGGCCACAGTATTCGATAATTGAGCAGTGCCTTGAGACTGACTAATGAACTTTGCTCTATTTTGTGTCAATAACATGAAATACTTACAAACGTGTGTACATATTTACACACAATTTTGATTATTGTCAATCTTAATTTTTAATTTTGTAAGTCATGGCCAAGTAACTCGATGCCAGACACTTGTATGTATGTACTATGTATTCACTAAACTTAGAAATTCTAAAATATTTAAGATATACAGTTTTCACACATTGTTTTTTGTGGAAATTAAAAATAATATTTTTCTTCAATTAGAAAATGTAAATCTACATTCTGTTCACATTTTATAGCACAAACACATATTGACACATTTGGACAATTTATGTATTCATCCTTCAAATATTTAAAATTCATTTTCAATTAAAACATCGTTAATTCGCTTACAAACACCGTAAAAACAGTCTTTTAAAATTTTATAGAAAATGTAGACAAGATGTATCAAAATTTCGAACATTTAAAAAAAATTTTTTTGAGATATGCTAATATTTATGTAGCTTATTCAATTTTAGTATAGCAAAGTGCAAGTTTCTAGTGGTTACGAACTACCTCTGTTTTTTGAAAACTTTTTTACTGACGCGGTCTTGCGTTGTATGGGGAAACTGCCAATAAAAAAATTGTCAAAAATCAGTGAATTCTGGCAGACACTTGAAACTTGCACTTTTTCACACTAAAATTGAATGAGCCAAAAAAGAGCATACTCAAATTTACATTGTAAATAGTTTAAAAAATGGGTGTTTATGGTTTTTTTAAGGGTATAAACTATATTGAACTTGAAAAATAATTGTAACTAATTAGAAGAAAAATAAACGGTATGATTTGATTTTACTAATTTGAACTTGCACTTTAGTCAAAACTGAATATGTTACAAAGCGGCACATCTACACTTTTTCCAACAGTATTTCAGAAAAACACAAATGTATTTCAGAAAAACACAAATGTATTTCAGAAAAACGCAAATAGATCACTGGCCTTGAGCTCAAACAAAATTCGCAACAAAAATTAAATTTTTTTAGGCCAAGAATAGAATTAACCAGAAAATATTTTGCTTAATAAACAGAAAACAAAAAGGTAAATTTTTTTAAAGAAGTCGTGCTTCTAATAATAAAGCCGCCACTGTATGTTCACAAATATACTTATTTGAAATTAATTCTGATTCACGTCGTTGCATTGAAAATTGAGTGAATCAAGGAAAATCTTATTTGCTCATCATTTCGATTAGTTCGTAAGCTCATCAAAATGTTGATATGTACGTAGCTGCTCGTATATGTATGTGGTTTTGGGTTTAAAAATGTTGATTTTGTCGTTAATGATACTTTTATTGTTATCGACATTGTTATTGTTATCATATGTATATATGTATGTATGTATATAAATACTGTCGACCACATCAATAACTTAGTTCGGTATCGCAATATCCTCTATCATTGCTATCGTTATCATCAACCACTTTTTTATTGTTGTTAACATCTTTATCGACATTGCATCGTTATCATCATTGCTATGATTATTAATATTAGAAATACTTTTATCGACAATGAAATTTTATCTTTATTTTTTAATTATAATAATCGAAAATTTGGACTATAACACTAAGATTATTCCGAGGGATCTTGTTACTATCACAAGTCGAATATATATGTGTATAGTATAGTTGTATGGAATTGAAGGAAACTTTTTTGAAGCCTATTTAAAAAGAAAATATCGGATAGGACCAGGCAAGAGGATTGGACGTGATTGGGGTGATTTTAGGATAGTTTTTCATGGCTTATTATATACCAGAGCGTAGAATATAAGTAAAAAAGTATATTCGAATAAGTAAATAAAGCAATAGACCGATGAGATACATATGTATGTACATACGTACGGATATGGGATTGATCAAGGAGTAAAGTTGGGAATTGCGTGTCGTATCATGGCAAGCGTGAACATTTGCTCTGTCGTCAGTCTGACGGGTATGTGTGTTTTTATATCAAACTTGAATATTAGTTGATAATCATTTATAAAAAAAAAAAATATACCAACAAAGAGGTTCATCTTGTGAGGTATAGCACTTCAGTGGTAGTTCAGTGCTGTAATGCGGCGAATACAGGCCGATCTGTAAACCCATCAACAGTAACGCCGCCACATTGCTTCAATTTTCAGATGTTTCTCAGTATTAAACAATACATTTTTTTTTTCGTTTGTTCACAAGTAATGTAAATATCACGTAGGCATCATTTAACTATGAGTAAGACGCCTTAATCGTTTACACATACAGTGACTTCAAAAATTGATCGCACGGCGATTTTTATGTCATAGCGAAAATGTTTTCATGAACTTAGTTTTTATGTTATATTATTTTTGAAATTTTTTTTTGTTATTTTTTTAGTTTTTCACATTTAAAAAATTTAAAAAAACTATCGGATTATGGCAAAGTTTTGAATTTTTTAATTAGAACCTCTTGAAGAAATAAAGCACATCTTGCGAATTCTCAACAACCTGAAATATTGGTGAAATACAAAAAAATTTTCAAAACCCATTTTTAAAAAAATTTTCAAAATCTGTTGCGGATTCTGAACCAGTTGAAACTTGTGTTTTATTGTACTAAAACAGATTAGGCTATATGTATATCTGTATACCCAGCATTTTTTTTTACGTTCTTTATAACTCAGTCCGCTTTGGTAAGAAATTCACTTTGTGGTCAATTGTTGTAAATTTAGCGCAAAAAACATTTTATTTAAAAAAAAATCAGTGTTTCTTTGTTAAAAATATGCGAAAGCTGAGTGCTTTCATACTCTTCCCATTTAGATTTTTTTTTATTAATGAAACCTGCATGATTAAGTCTTGCATCTTGCAGTATCGATATTTAAAATGATAAAAAAAACCTTACAAGAAGAAATTGCTCTATTATAGACCTCGTTTTCTTTCAAAGAAGTGGTGAAGCCACCCACCAGTGTTAATGAAGCTGGTAATGTTGGGTGACATCATTTTCTTCGACAAAAATATATTTTTTCCACCTAAGGCTACACCCTACAATGATTGTGCAAAGTATTAAATGAAATTCGAATATTTTTACTTAAAATAGTATCTCCTAAATTTACATTTCATTTGAGGTTCTGAACTTTCATTAAAAACTTATTTTTCAAATCGAAATTTGTATGTACTTAACGCTGAGAAATTTTTTAAAGTAAAAATGTTCTCAAATCCTAGTGGACATCAGATAAAGCAGTGATATTGGTTTGTACTCGTATGCAAGAAGTTTGCCTATTATTATTATTATTATTTCAATGAGCTTCTTGTGAATTCACCGATTTCATGGAATCGTGCCACAGGAATGTGTGAAGATGTTAGTTTGCAATAGCACACGCATTGTTTTTTTTTTTAAACACTGTAGTGTTGTTCCTTTGTGTGTCTATGTGTCGGCAAAAAACACGTCAACAATTCCATTACACATTGCTCGCAAATATTATTTTTCTGCATAAATACACAAATAAGTAATTGTAAACATGTTTGTGTGCAGCAGCTTATGTCAACAAAATAAGACCAACAACAGCGTTGTTGTGTACGATTTAGTTGAAAAAAATATTTATAATTAGGTATTTGTTGTTCTCCAAAATAGGATTGCCTTATGAGATCAGAAATTTAAACATTTTACTGTTCTTTAATTTATGTAACGGCCTAGTCATTTTTTTATTAATACTGTTTACGCCGGAACTCATTTTCACATTTTTAGACCAGTTAGCATTTACTAGTCTAAAAACAAAAATTTTATATGCCGGAATTCAGTAAGCAGTCTCATGCCCGAATTCAGTAACTTGGTATAATCTCGTCGGACATCAGTCTCTATTAGAGACAAAAGTCACAATTTTAGACCAGTTGGCATTCATTATTATAATAATATTAATTTGACGCTTATAGCTCAGAGCTTCGCCTGCCATTTGTGGTGTGCGTCTTTCATATTATACCACAAATGGAAGGATCTAAAGTTTTGTGCCTACTCCGAACGGCAGATGTACGAGTGAGTATGTTATAAGAAGCTATTTTCTTTAGTTTTAAAATAAAGCATCAAGTCTCTAAATTGTGACCAGGTGATGAGCAGGTCACAAAAAATTAAAATAAATATAAAAGAGACCACGTGAAAGCGAGAAAAGGCAATAATCTCTAGCTCATAGTACGAAATCTTGAGGCTTGAGATTATACCAAGTTACTGGATTCGGGCATCAGTTTCTATTGGAGACATACATATGTAAGTCATAATTTTAGACCAGTTATCATTTATTAGTCCCGAAATAAAGCCTCTAGCCTCAAAATAAAATCTCTAAACTGTGACCAGACAAACACAAAATAAAACAAGTAAAGAAGTGGCAAAGTTTCAGCTAAATTTTTAAATTAACTAGGTATAATCTAACATGTGTGCCAAGTTTAGACGAAATCGATAAAGTAGTTCCAGACATATATGTACATATGATCTCATATAGTCGGATTTCTGGCTGCAATACAACACCACATACTAAACTCAAGATATTTTTCTTCAACATTTATTTAAATATCCGATTTTTAGTGTTTTCGAAAATTACCGTTATATGACAGGTGGGCGTGGTTATCGTCAGATTTTAATAAATATCGCTTAAATGGGCATAGTGGAATACGTGTACCAAATTTGAACAAAATCGGGTGGGTGGTTCCAGAGATATACATATGAACTCATAAGTGGGCGGTGCCACGCCCCCTGTAGAAAATTTTGATGCAGTCGGATTTCCTGCTCGAATACAACAATACATACCAAATTTGAGGATATAAGCTTCCATAGCTACTGAAATATAGCAATTTTGCATTTTCGATAATTGCCGTTATATGGGAAGTGGGCGTGGTTACTGTCCGATTTAGCCCATTTTCAATACCTACCTGCTTTGGGTCAAAGACAATCTACCTACCCAGTTTCATTGAGATATCTCAATTTTTACTCAAGTTATCGTCTGCACGGACGGACGGACAGACAGACAGACATCGCTAAATCGACTTTTCTTTTCTTTCTGAGCATTTTGGTATATACTTATATGTCTATATCTATCTTGATTCCGTTATGCTATTACAAGCAACCGTTATGTGAACAAAGTTATAATACCCTTGTGTACAAGTACGCGGGTATAAAAATGTTTTCTTTTTCTTCTTTTTTTTCTTTCATTGGCTCGATAACCGCCTATGCGATTTTGGCCGAGCTTAGCACAGCACGCCAGTTATTTCTCTCTTTCGCTAACTGGCGCCAGTTGGAAATACCAAGCGTACCCAAGTCCTTTACCGCCTGGTCTTTCCAACGCAGAGGAGGCCTCCCTTTTCCTCTGCTACCACCGGCGGGTACCGCGTCGAATACTTTCAGAGCTGGGGCGTTTTCATCCATTCGAACGACTTGACCAAGCCAGCGAAACCGCTGAATCTTAATTAGCTGCACTATATCTATGTCGTTATAAAGCTCGTACAGCTCATCGTTCCATCTTCTCCGGTATTCGCCATCGCAAAGGCGTAAAGGCCCATAAATCTTTCGAAGAATCTTTCTCTCGAACACTTCCAGAGCCTTCTCATCAGATATCTTCATCGTCCATGCTTCTGCGCCATACATCAGGACGGGCATAATGAGAGACTTTAGAGCGTAATTTTTGTCCGTCGAGAGAGGACTTTACTGCTCAGTTGCCTACTCAGTCCGAAGTAGCACTTGTTGGCAAGAGTGATCCTCCTTTGGATTTCGAGGCTAACATTATTATTGATGTTAATGCTGGTTCCTAAGTAAACGAAGTCTTCTACTTTTTCAAAGTTATAACTGTCAACAGTGATGTTTGATCCCAGTCGTGAATGTGCCGACTGTTTATTTGATGACAGGAGATACTTCGTCTTGCTTTCGCTCACCTCCAGACCCATTCGATTTGCTTCTCTATCCAGTTTGGAGAAGGCAGAACTAACTGCGCGGTTGTTAAGGCCGATGATGTCAATGTCATCGGCGTACGCCAGCAGCTGCACACTCTTATAAAAGATAGTGCCTGACCGATTTAGTTCTGCGGCTCGAATTATCTTCTCCAGCATAAGGTTAAAAAAGTCACACGACAAAGAGTCACCCTGTCTGAAACCTCGTTTGGTATCAAACGGCTCGGAGAGGCAAGGAAATGCAATATTCTCTAGCTCATAACCTCAAATTTTGAGACTTGAGATTATATCAAATTATTGAATTAAAAAGTTTATTGTAACATTATTACAAATTAAAAATATATTCAAATACTAGACCACTAAAAAATCAAGCAAATTTACCTATAAAAATGTCAGAATTATTTATGATATTTGTTTACTCATTGCGATTTGCCGTAAAAGTTCAAATTTGTGAATGCGTACGTGATAAAATCAAACGTACAGCCAATACTTAAACGCTCGAAGCGACAGCTGGCCAGGTAATATAGATACTAAATCCTCTTTCTACACTTAACACACATGTGTACGTACATATGTATGTATTTGTATGTAGTTTTTCGACTTGCAATTATCCTCTCATCACTTTTATTTTGGTATACATAAGTATGTACATATATTTAGAGCAAACCGATAAATATTCTATACTTCGGGAAATGTAAAATTTGCGAGCGTCTACCTGCTTTTACGCACATCTGCTGTTTCAAACCTTTGCAACTGGCATTGATTTCGATGAATTTACTTAGATACGCATTTGCGGGCTCATGCCGTGACACATACATACATACATAGATACATACATATGCATGTGCACGTGAGTGTACGTGTGTTGGCGTATGAAAGTATTTTTTCCAACTACAATTGTGATTTTAATTCTTAATTTTTTCTTGTAATCAATTAACTTTATTAAGGTGGCGTTGTCCTAGGAGCAAGTCAATTATCCGACACTGTATTTGATTTCAACCACTTTCAAATATATTTGACTGAAATAAAGTCAAAACGACTTTCTTTCCAAATGCAATAAAATGTGTCAGCTGTTTTCGCCACAACCGCAAGATTTGCACGCTGCATTTATTTCGAAGCAGTTGATTTCCAACTACTTTAAAACTCCTTAATTTTTCAGACTGTGCTTTTTCCGACAAGGTTAGCATTCAAGATCAGTGTGTAGTGTTAGCACAAGAATTGAATATAAAAATTAAGAAATAAGTAGTAATTTTGCACTGTGGCTTAATTTTGTACTAATTCAGTTGCCTGTGTTACTTCTTTTTATGGACATTGTTTTGGTAGTTGTTTTATTTTGTTCGCGTTACTTGCGACTTTAAATAAGATTAACACAAAAATAGGATATGAACTTTTAAATTTTTTATGCAAAATTTTGTATCGATAACGTCCACTGTGCGCTGCTGGCACATCAAAATCAGAGAATTTAGTGCAAATCTATGACCAAATTCCATCGCAACCGCACGCACATATGTATGTATTATCGCCGGCAAATTCACCTTGAACGCCTTGTTTGTTTGACAAAGAATGTTTGAGAGGCCATACCACATATGTACATACATATGTACCTACATACATACAATAATGCAATCTCGAGTACTTGTACATCCATCGATACATACATATGTATGTATGTATGGCTTTCCGGGCGTCCTTGAGGCGCTTACGTGAGCCGTTGACCTTATTACGAAGAGGTACTTGGGGGAAAAAACCTTGAAGGCCTCGCTTCATATCTACTTACGAGGGTGGAGTAGATGCAATGCGTACACTGACCTACTTAGTTAGCGTAAATGCTCTTCATCGCCCATACAAGTACAATTTTCGCTTGTTCCCTTCAAGCATGAAATAAGCAACGAAAATCACACTTTTTATGTGCCGAAGAAGAGTAGACCTTTCGTATTAATTGTGTGCTACGTGCTTGCAATCATGGCTGTTCGACGCCTCAACATTAGAGTAGGTTAGAGTGTGGTTATAAATATATACATATATACATATGTGCACATGACGAAGACGTTAGCGCCAGTAAATACCACAATTGCGACGGCGACGACGTCGACGGCATTAATGTTTACCGTTGAGTTCGTTAAAGGTTGATACGACGACGACGAAGCTACTTGCGAGAAAGCAAGTGATGTGAGAGAAAACTGGTGGACTACATAATCAAGCAAAGCAGTTGGGCAACAACACAAAAAAAAAACAATGATACTCGTACATTGGCAGAACGTTGCCACCAAATGAAAATTTATTGCCTCCTCCGGTAGTCAGAAATTTCCTAATGCATGATTAGTAATTTGTGGAATTGGCGTGAAGTCAAGCGGGTCATTTAGAAAAATACATAAATTCATTCAGCGAATATGAAATACAATTCTGTAAAATATGAATTTTTGACTAAGTTATCGAACGTTTATTATAGGTCCATTCCTTATCTACAGATTTTTACAGTTTTTTACAGTTTTTTACAGGATTTAGTCCAAAAAGCATTCCCGTACTCAAAAAAACTGTAACTGAGAGCGCACTTGAGAGAGTAACTGCGACTCTCTTCTTGTTCGAAATTACAGGATTTAGTCAGAAGTTTTTTTGCCTGTACATATCCAAAAAGTGTCAAAATCAACTGTTAGCAGTATTGTTGTGAAAGCACAAAATAAAGAAAATTACAAAATTTGTGTAAAAAATTAAACATTTCAGTGAAAATGGAAAGTGCTAATGTAATAAATAAAATCGTAAGTTCTTGTGATAGTTTTGCTTGCGTTTAAGTGTTTTTATTACCATTTTTTGTATAAATATTTTGACATTCGCTTCTTGGGCTAAAAAAATGGTTTTTTGCATTCCCGTACTTTTTCCTGTAATTCTCTTTTAGAGAGCGTTTTTACCTTACTCTCTTGCATTTTGACACTTTTTAGGAACTTACAGGAAAAGTAAAGGAATGGACCTTATATGTAGGTATAATAAGTAAAAATTTCAGTCTGAAAAAGTGCAAGTTTCAAGTGTCTATTAGTTATCACTGATTTTTGACAATTTTTTTATTGGCAGTTTCCTCCATATAACGCAAAACTGCGATTATTTTTTATATGAAAGGAATTGGTAAAAAGTGTCAGTAAATAGTTGTCAAAAATCAGTGCTACTTCGTAACCATAAGAAACTGGCATTTTTTTGTACTAAAGTTGAATGAGCTACATAAATGCATATTCCAAAAAATCCTAAATTTCGTTTTTAAAAGATTCGAAATGTTGATAAATGTTTCCTACATTTTTTTATAGAATTCTAAAAAATAATTGTAATGGTGTTTGTAAGAAAATTGACAATGTTTAATTGAAAAATAAATTCAAACAGAACAGAGTGTACCTATGTATGTGTATTTATTTCTGTGGCCACAAGGAATAACAACATACTCGAATTTGAGTATTTTTAAAAAACTTCTTTAAATTGAAATTAATTAATTTAAATTATTAACTCAAGATTTAGTTTATATTTCTTTATTGATTTAAGACTATGGACTATAGTTTCCGTAAAAATACGGTTTCAGTCTGTGGGCTCTTGAAAAGTTTGAAGATCAAACATTTTTCGTCCAAAATTTTGTATAACAATAAATATTATTTTTGGGTACGGCAAAAAACAAGCCACCTCGATTTAGAGCAAGACTATGGACTATAGTTTCCGTAAAAATATATTTTTTAATAAACATAGTGACATATGTAGTTCAGTCTCATCATTTTTTCTTTATATATATTTCTTACTAAATCGAGTTTAGTTGGTATGCCTTATGGCCACACATGAACATGTGCATACCTACATACATATGTATTCCTTTATCCATATTTATGTCTTTGAACATGTACATACATACATATGAACATACCTATGTATGTACATATGCTTGAGTTCATATTTTCGTAAATATACAAATTGTGGCCAAGGTCAGGTGCCTACGTGTCCCTGCTCTTGTAAACGATTATCTACCCTTAAAATTTCTTTGGACCATGCGTCGTAGGTACTACAGCGAAAGCTAACAACTCCTTTCACAAAGCGCAGCTCCCGCTCTCTGAAAACTTTTGGTTTTATTATGTACATATGTATGCTCTGGTGCTCAGAGCTTGCCGCCAATTTATACCTACTTAATTTCAACATGCATATGTATGTATGTATGTATATACAAAAGTTGAAAGTACATATATAAATTTGTAAATAAGAACGTACACAGTCACATTGATACTTACAAGTTTATACGTGTGTACAGTTATGTAGCATAAAGTATACTCGTACATACTTAATTTTTTCGCCAGACAAAAAGCAGTCAAAATACTGGCAAAAAGTTTTTATTTTTAATTAAGCCTATAAAACACAAAAGAAATATCTTTGTATGCACACATGTTCGTATTTTAAAACAGAATTTTTGGTTTTGAAAACCCGCTGTACCAAACTTGGTTCGCTACAGGCGGCATCTCCCGCACAAACGCTAGTATGCAACGTTGCGCGGCCAGTTGTCAATTGCCCTGTAGGGAGTTTCTATCAATACCGAACTTGGTCGCTTTTAGTTAAATTAAAATAAACAAATACATTAAATTAAATAGCCGATACGCGTTCACTCTCTTTCCCCGCTGCACTATTGGATTTCATATTTTAAAAAATTTAGTTAATGTGAAAACCGATCAGTGTGCAATAAATATAATTTTTTTCCAATATTGCCCTTGGCATCTATGTAAAAACGATACTTTTTTTTAAGAGTTATTAACAATAGTATTAAACCTTAACCAAAGAATTCTTATATATCTTACCTTTGATACCAGTTTAGTAATATTTCATTTATCTCTTATCAATTTACTTAAGTTAAATTTTTTAAAGAGAAAGCAACTCTGCTCAAAACGAGTGTCAAAAATAAGTTTTCTTAATCCTCTTTCGTTTGAAACCAATATTATTTTATTGAATTTATTTGATCAATTTAGTTCAAGTTAAGCTTTTCAAACAGGCGTCCAGTTTTTGATATGACCACATTCAAAATAAAAAAGAGGTTGTAATTCCGACATACATATGTACATGTAAATGTATGTATTTTTTTTAATTCCATTAATTTCCACTTCCCTACAGGGTATCTATATAAAAAAATATGTATTTACATGTGTATATGAGTACCTTATACAAAAGTGATCTTTTATTTTTTGTTGCCTTTTCTAAAGCTACTTAACGAAATGTTGTGCTGCTCTCGATGCCGCTGCCGTTGTGGGCGAAGCCATTATACAGTAGACTATTTTAGATTTGTAGTTAAATAAAATTGATCTAAGGCGTTTCTATAAAAGAGAAAATTGCATAGTTAACATTGAATCCTTACATTAATAGGTTATTTATTGAATAAAGTTTTTTTAGTATTTTTTTATTTTTGGAAAGACCAGGCGTGGAATCGTGAAACTTTTGTAATATTGTTGCGCTGTATTGTTTCCCAATTGATTCTTAAATTAAAGGCTAAGGATAATACGGTTTCAGTCTGTGGGCTCTTGAAAAGTTTGAAGATCAAACATTTTTCGTCCAAAATTTTGTATAACAATAAATATTATTTTTGGGTACGGCAAAAAACAAGCCACCTCTATTTAGAGCAAAGAAGCAAACATAGAAGTTTAAGAGCTGCCATTACATCCGGTTTAGTGTGGTCTCATGAGATAAACTAATTAACGTCAGATGGAGGTGACGAACTTGCCCGATCTAGCAAGCTTGTTTTAGTTATTTTTAAACGTATTTAAAATTGACCCATACTACAAATTTAAGTAGTACTGAGTATTTTGAATTGAAACTAAGTACAAGTGCAGTACGAAGTACCACCGATTACTTAGTTTAAATACTTTTTAAGGATCGTTTTCTAACGATTTCTTATACAATTTAGTACTAACTAATTTTGGTATACTTGTATATTTGGTCTATAACAAATAAAAACTGTAGCGATAACTATAAAAGTAATGATAGCAAAATCGATAACAATACATATATAACAATCGATAACAGTATTGATATCGATAATAACGCAAACATACATCAACAAATTAAAAAGATATCGATCACAATATGGACAAGAACGAAGGAAAACACAATTTGTTTTCGAATACGACGATACGCATATTTGCATTTTTAATTTTTAATCGCGGTAACTGTACAAAAAACCACTGTTGTTTACCTAGTAAATGAATGAAGACATGTATGTATGTATGTATTTAGGTATGAAATCAATTGTCTTGCTAATTTTTTACGCAAAAAATGGTCCAAATATATTACAGTGCTCTCAAGAAAGAGAGTACTGATTTGTTGTCTGTCATTGGTTCGTAGCTTTTGAACACACCGTCAAAAGTTTTTTTTTTGCATTGGCTTGGTGCTTTTTATTAAGTCATTTTGGTTGACTACAACAATTTGGCCCCCACCAGATAGCCGGCGACCGGTACCACGCATGACTCACACAATTATAGCGTCGAGCGTTTAAATTTGCCTCTCGCCGCAATTGTCGAAGAGACTTCTCCGTCGACGACTACAATAGCGAAAATTGGTCGTTTATGTTTTCGTAGTCATTCGCATGTTGGCTCATTCAATTTCTTACAATTGTTGAGTGCGGACGCAATCAACGGAAAACTTAACAAACAAAAAAATTAAATACAAAGCTACTAAAGCCGAAACAATACACAACTAAAGCAATTACCACATTTTCTTAACAAAACAACACTCGTAGCTACAAAAGCGAGGAAAAAGGATAAAAAACTGTTCTTGGTTGAATTTTCGTACCTGTTGGTAATTGAAAAAAAAAAAACATTAAACAGAAAAAGCAGTGCAAATGCATTTTTGCTGCTTCGTGTACACACACAGTTTCATAAAAATGTTATAAAAAAATTAGAAAAACAGCAGTGAAAACATATAATATTGACCGAGTCAGCGATTATTTGACAACTGGGTAAACAAAAGTGCGTACGTGCAGACGCCACATAACGCCAACAGCGATAGGAATAGACACAACAACAGCAATATTGAAATCGTAAATCATAAGCAACTTATTTCCGCTGCTCACACCTATAACGTCGCTGGGGGGATTTTTTTTAACAGTGTGCGTGTGTGAGTGACCGCCGTGTACTTGCGTTGAAAAAGGAGGCGTGTCAAACTCGTATACATATTTATGTATCTACATGCAGGCGGCTTTTCCAAGGTCAATAAAACTGTGTGAATAAAAATTAAATTTCGCGAGCTGAGAGCAAAAAATTTTTAAGAAAAAAAAGTCGAACAAAAAACTAATACCTACATACATATGTCTAAAAGAGACAAGAAAAATAAAAATTGCCAGACAAAAATAAAAAGTCAAATAAAATATACTTAAACTGTGCAAAAATTGCTATCAGTGTACAATAACAATAACAAAATCACACTGCCTGCGAAACTGCGACTTCTTACTTCATTAATTCACTCAAACAGCCCATCAGCTGTTTAGTGCTTATTTTTCTGCATTCGCTTGTTATCGTCGTGAGACATTAACAAATTTATTAAACATACATATCTGCATGGTATTTTCGTTTGTGATATACAATTTGGAACTATCTGTGATTTCAATTTAGCTACCTTTTGCATTCATTAATGAAAGCTGAAACTTTCAATTACAAACACAACCAACAGTGTTGTAGCTATTTAAGTAAGAAACTTAAGAGTAAAAGTATTAGCAAATCAACGGCGAATAAGAAAATGATTGCCTCGAAAGTAACAGATTACGATAGCTTCAAGCGACCGGCGCAACCTTCTAATGCGGAGCAGTTTTTTCGTGACAGTTTTGACAATAGGTAAAGGTTTTAATGTATAAAAAAATATTTAGATATAATACAAGCTTTCTTAATTAAGGCGCCAATTAAGAACTTATGCAAACCGGTGCAGTGTTGGTTTGAAACCTATTCCACTAACAAATGACAGTTAGCTGTTATGTGGATTTTATAAGATGTGTTAGCCAACTGAAAATCAAAAGTAATTATCTTAAGTGTTAGTGCCACTTAAAATTAACAAAATAAGAGCAGAAAAGAACACAAAAATAGTTCAAAACCAAAGTTTCAATCAAAATACAAAATTTTGATTAAATAAAAAATTTTTTTTCTTTTTTACTTAAAAAAAATATACAAATCTTGCTTTTGATCATTACTGATTTTTCTTGCCTTTATCGCGATTTAATTTTGGCTTATAAAATTTGTTCACTCGTAAACGTGATCCGGTGCAAATGCTTTTGGCATATTTCGGTGCAGTTGCAAGTTCATTTCGTTAGTAAATTTTCACTTAACCGTGAACTGCCCTAACATTTACAGTTACATATATAAGTTAAATAATATTTTAGGTTGCTAGGCAACTTTCGTAATTTTTGTTTAATCATCGCAAAAATTGCAACACGCAAACTACACACATTGTCCACTTTTTTAATTACTGGTTCTCTTTTCTTAAAATTTTTTTACGCGTAGTTCAAACATTAATTTAGCATTACATTATTTTCACGATAAATAACAGGTTTCAGTTAAGTAGTATGTGGGCAATAAAAAGTTGTCATCAAATGTCATTTTAGTATGACGATTACTTGGCGCAGTAGATAATTTCAGGAGTCAAATGCCATTTCAAAAGTTCTTCCCGGGAGTATTTTTTTTATTGGAGTGAAACTAATTGAAGGACTTTCGCTTTTGTTTCCAGAAGTGCTTTTGCAGCACCTAGAAGGCCTTTTGAAGCAATTTTTTTTTTAAACTATTTCTTTATTCAAAAAAATTGCACACATGATCGCTTGATAATCCTTATACATACACCAACAGTTGCGAAACACGTTGTCAGATCAGCAAACTGAAAACATGAACAGGCAAACCCTTTTTAAAGGTAAGGTCGGCTATTTGTTTCGGCACCTCTTGGGTAAACCTTCGAACAAGTGAAATTCTTTCTTTTTATAAAAAAAATTATGAAAGTTTTGGAAAGGAAATAATTTATTCATTGAACGCTAATGACTTTTATGTTCGATTCAATCCTGCTTGCTTTTAATCAAACCGATTTTTCATTTTATTATTTTTTTTAATATCAACTAAACTCAACTAATTAAATTTTTTAAAGTTTGCATACAATACAAAAATTATTTATTTTTTCCACTGGCTTACAACTACCAAGTGACTAGTTACCAAGTGATGAAAACGGACTAGCATTTAACTAGTTATCTATTTACTTCGATAGTTTATGTAGGTTTGCCCTTTGAGCAACATTATATGTTAGTACTATGTGTAGGTACGTATGTACATACATACATACATTTTCTTCGCTGAGCGATTGTTTTAGAGCATACGTTTTGGAGCTCACGTACTCACTAACTCACCCCTGAACATTCCACGCATAACAAACCAAAACCGGTAAACGTGAGCTAGACAAAAGTTGACGATGATGATGAATTTGTTTGTAATGTGTGGGCAAGAAATATTGATGACAGGCACTTAACCAGCGTTGTAATGAGTTTTGAGAAATCCGCTTATTTAAGTTTCTTAATTAATTTTCGTTTACTTCGTATAAGTACTTAGTACAAAAAATAAAATGATACCAACAATGAGGTTGCAAATTTTTCTTTGGTAATTTTGGTAAACATTTTTAATTAGATACTTTGATATCGCTAATGAATAATGAATAATAAAGTAATTCTAAGATTTTTTAAGCTTTCATTTGCCTAAGTTATGATTCCATAATTTATTTAATTTATTTAATACTCAATATTGTTTTCTTATTTTTCAATTACAGTGAACGTCGTTACGATGACCTATGTCGCATAATTATTAATGACATGAATCTGTATGGCTTGTCGGTGGTCGATGATTTTCTTGGCGTCGAGAAAGGTTTGCAGATCCTGAATGAAGTCCGTCATATGTACGACGCTGGTGTTTTCAAAGTAAGTAAAATTGTTGCATTAGTTAAACTTCTTAATATTAAATTTAAAATTTTTTCGTATATTTACCTCTTTTAAGGACGGCCAGTTGGTGAATAATTTGCGTGAGGAGGAGCTGCACACGATACGTGGCGATAAAATTACGTGGGTTAAGGGCGTAGAACCGAACTGTGCAAATGTTGGCTATTTAATAAATCAGGTACTAATGAGCTTCTGCGTTTTTTCTGCACTTCCGTCTGATTAGTCAATGCCATTCATGCCCTTATAAATTGTTTTATTTATTTGTTTACAGATTGACGCTGTCATTTGTAGGGCGAACGCAATGAAAAATAATGGCCAATTTGGCCAATATAATATTAAAGAGAGAACAAAGGTGAGTGTGACGCATGTTATTGCTTTAATGCATTGCATTTTTATTTTGATTTCATGAAAATCAGTAAACAACCCATAAAGAATTGCATTTATGTATACAATTTTTTTTTGATTTATTTTAGGCTATGGTGGCTTGCTACCCGGGTTCCGGCTCGCATTATGTGGTGCATGTCGATAATCCGAACAAAGATGGCCGTGTTATAACGGCCATTTACTATTTGAATATCAATTGGGTTAAGGAGCGCAGCGGCGGCGTTTTGCGGTAAGTTTGCGATTAATAATTGGCTACTTGCTATGTAAAATCAAAGAAAATATAGAGTTTGTGTAAGCTTAATTTTGCATTATTTGTGAATATGAAATATTTCTGAAGGCGGCAATACACAAATTTAAAAGCTAAATAAAACATGTTTAATTTGATAACAATTTATATTTCAATCATTCAATATTTTTTCTGAATTAAAACAGTAATATTAAGACCGGTTATTTACTTTCAAAAAAATATATATCCTACGAGTTTGTATGTGTGGCTATGAATTAGTATTCAAATGCAGTTAACCTGCACTCCAAATTTTATTTTCTTTTACTAAATTTTTTCGAGACATTGTTTTTGTCTGCAATTATCTTTGTTATATAACATATCCTTTTTTAAATTTTGGTACATCCTTCTATTATTCTTTTTGACCCATACAACTACATATTTACGGTACCCTTGATCCACTTTTATCTAGAAATCACATTTACAAGAGCTTAACATACCAAAATTATTTATCAACAAAAATTTAACTACGATAATCAATAATCTTCGGTACTCGTGGTCACGATAATAATCTTAAAATCGATAATTCTTTGTGATTTTACTTCGTTAATAAAAGAATAACATCAATGTGATGAAACCTAAATAACTCAAAATGCCCAAATGTAGATTCGGAAATAGGCAACGCTTCTTTTGTTTCTTTTAAGCTAGTGTGTTTAATTAATTTTTTTTCTTTTTTTAATTGCAAGTATGCATTTACTAATATCTCTTCTTCTCTGACTACTCTATTGCAGGATTTTCCCCGAGCACGGTAATTCAGTTGCTGATATTGAGCCGAAATTCGATCGGCTGATATTTTTCTGGTCCGATCGACGCAACCCCCACGAAGTACAGCCCTCACATCGCACCCGCTATGCCATTACCGTGTGGTATTTCGATGCGAATGAGCGTGAAGCGGCGTTGAATCGTATCAAAAATAACAAAAATAATGCCAAAGCAACAACAAATACAACAACGAGAGCAACGGCGCCAACGAATATGTTTGACGACCCAAACCACACCAGCCTCAATACAAATTCTCAAACATATACAACAAATACGTCGGCGCCAACAATAACAACAGCAGCAACAGAAATTACAATATCATCGCCATCGCCGCCGCCGCCGCAGCAATCACTGGTGACAACAACGCCAGCTAATGCCAAAACGCTTGTGAATGCGAATTTAAATGGTATCATAAATAATAGTAAATGTACGAGTATAGACAATACAGCTGTAAATATAAATGAACAAATGGATAGCAATAACACAACAGCAACAACAACACATGTGAATGCGAATACTATAAGTAATAACGCTGTGCTGGCGAATTCAAGTGAAATTTGTACATAACATCGTAATCAGCTATTGTTATTGTTGGTGTTATAAGAGCTAGTATGTTGTGACGTGCCGCGTGCGCTGTGCTGTACTGTGCTGGCTTTGGAGCGTGCTAAAGCTGTTGGCTAGCAATATCGCTGCCGGCAAATGGTTGTTGTTTACTAGCTGCAAAATGGAAATGCGACCAATTTTTCAAAATTGTGAAATAACTGCTTGATAACAGAACCGCAACGTTGGTCAAATATGTATGTACATACATACATACATATATAGCAAACAAGATGTTTTGTACTTCTTAAGTTAACATTTGTTTTAAAAAAATATCATCGTTTTTTTATTTTTTGTGCGGTTCGCTAGTACTTTGAAAATTAAACTGTGAATAAATTCAAATGTAAAATTTGGAACTACTAAGCTCTTCAAGTTTGCATAGCTAAAAGTATTAAAAATAAATTCAATGTAAATATGGTTCTCTAGAATTAGGCTGGCTACTTTAAAACAATTGCACTTACAATATGCGAAAGTTAAGCAAGCTTACGAAAATGTTATAATTTTTGTAAAAACGTAAGCGGCGATTGTAAAAGAAAGTCTAAAGACCGTTATTAAATGAGAACATTGGTTTAGCGAGTACTACTTAAACGAGTCATAATTATATTAAAATATATGTGTACATATGTACATACATAGCTACATATGTACGTAAATGCTTATATACATACAATATGTATTTATCATATTGTATATTGCATAGTATTTATTAACTGTACATACATAACTACATATTTTTAAATTGGCCAAGTTTTTTATTGTTATTTATCGGCATGCAATAATTTGCAAAGAACTGCTATACATTTGCTCTTGCTTGAACGGAAAAAATGAAATGCATTGTAACGTTTCAATTCATAGGAAATTGATTGTAATAGAGTGGCTTCCATTGTTTTTTTTTTTTGTTATTTTTCCTTAATTTTGGGGTAAATTGATTTTCCTTACAATTTCAAAATAAACACTAAATAATTTGTTAATAGCCATTGATTTTCTCTGAAAGCAAAAAAACTTATACTCGCAATTATCTTTTTTAATATATTCCCTTTTATTTTAATTCATCACACACATGTGCATACATACATACATACACATGTACATATATACGAGTATGTATGTATATGCATAGAGCTCTTGTGCAACGCAAATGCGCATTATAAGTGCAAACGTGCACTTGGGCATGCAAGCAAAAGTAAATCTAATTGCAGATAGTAAAAAAAACTTGGAAAAATTGGCAACAACTAAGCACCTAATAATAAGGAAAGTTGAATAATGAAACATAATTAACGTGTATAAATAAATGTTTACAGACACATATGTAACTGTTTATGTGAATGCCCTGAAAATGCTGTAAAATTCAACTAAAAGAAAAAGAGTTTTATTTGTATATTATTATTATAAATGAAAAGCCTAATTACTATAAAATTACTTGCATAATATTTACATGTCTGTTAGACTTAGCTACCTTGTATTATATATAGTTTAGTATAAGTACGTACAAATATAGTACGTATGTATGTACGTTTACGTCGAGAGCCTGTAAAAAGCGAAGAAATTCTGTAAGAAAGTATTTAAAAATTCAACCAAATTGATCTGCTAAAATACATATAAATAATTTATTATTTAAATTAAAAAAAAAAAAAACAGTTGTTGCTTTTTTTTGCATCAAATGCTTAAGACCATAGCTTTGCAAAAGGTAGAGGCATGGTTTATGTAGACCAAAATGAAGAGACTTGTTTTTCGTTGTTATGGAGCAACGCTTTTACGAAATGTCAGCATATTCCGTGCCTGCAAAGGAATGTGTGTATAACGTACCGTGGACTGCGGGACTACGTTGCTAGCTCAAAAGAATTGTTGTTGGTAGATACGAATCACGATTTGATGTTTCCAACGTTCTGCGTTCCAACGAGTAGCTTTTGTTCACTTGCGGGACAGGTACCGAAAGGAAAATCAAAGACTATGATCTGAAGTGAGAGTTTGATATATAAGTAAATATGGTAATTTTAGTCGTTTTTAACTCGTAAGTGACTTTCGAAAAGATGTTTCCACTGACATAGCAAATTTTTCTGGCTTTCGATTTCCGTTTCGATGAAATAAGTTAGTGATGATTCGTAGAGTCTTCGTAAGCTGAGCGCGCTTCAGGTAAGTAATGATATTAGACTTACCTTTTCGAGACTCGACGCTTTTTATTTACATTATTTCAGCAGTGATTGACGCTAGAGCATCGCCGTATTCAACATGATTCTCTAATTCATGTTCTGTTTGCAAGATCGAAGAAGAGGGGCCAAACCAAAGTTTGCTGTATGCAGTCTTAATAGTTCTGTTTCCTGGTACAAGGAGTTCGTGTAAACGTTTATTCCCTTATCTTCTCATCGATGCAATTTTCATGGTTGAAGCATTTCCTTAAATGGATGTGCTGGAATTGTATGATTTGGAAACTAAGAAAATTAAAGTGTTTACGTCTAGAATTTTTAATTGAACAAATCTTATGACTTTTCAGGATGTCAATGTGATCTGACCGTTTAGCAAACCGTATACAGTTTTCCGCGAAGGAGTAGATTTAATATGATTTCTAGGCGTTAGATTAGGGTAGTGGATAATTAAGAATGATGCAGACACCGACTGCGTAGGGTGAACTTTTAAAACTATCGTTTTGCAACATAAAATTTTTATATTTCATTGTAGTCATACAACTGATCCGGTAGTGGTAAATTTTATGCACTGCGTGTCATAATTTTAACAAACCAATTATTGACAAGTTTTGAAATTTATTTTTACAACAACCACACAAACAAGTTAAATAGCGGCAGATCAGTTGCTCTTGTTTGTAGTTGGTTTGTTTAAGGAAGATGAAATAAACACAACAGCCAACTCGGCTAGCGTAGCACAATAGGTAGCGTATTGGCTCTGCAACTCCGAGCTCCCGGGTTCAAAGCCTGAGAGAAGTGGTTATGAAAATTAAATTAAAAATAATTTAATTTAATAATCAAAAAGAAGTCTGATGAGGAAATGTGGTGATTTCCGAAATAGTACTGTAACTTCAACCATTAAAAAAACTGTTGTTGTTTTTTCACAAACAAATCTTCCATAAACTGGCCTTGAGCTCAATAAAATTATAAAATATTTTCACTTTCATTAATTTTAATTTTATTAAATTAAAATACATTCCCTCACAAAAACCACATAAACACATGTCTTGAACTTTGTACAAGACTGAAAAAAATGTAACAAAATTTTATAAAAATGTTCAACTTTTTGCAAGAATTTTTTTTTTTTTTCTGTATACAGTTACTGGCTGAACAGAATGTAGTACTACAGCCACAAACTATTTCGGTAGCTACATCAGCTGATGGCGGGTTTTGTGGCAACAGTTAAATATATTAACACAATGGTGTAGCTCATGTCAAACAAAATTTCGAAAAAATTGTAAACTATTGAGTACAAAGAAGCCGCGGTTCGTCGCGACAGTTGTAGCAAACGAAATATTCGAAACCGAACCGTCCCTCGTTTACAGAGGGTCATACATTCAGTTGCACGCGCACTATGACTTCGTTATGTTTGATTAAATGCGGTTCCAGTTTTCTACCCGATTTATGTAAATTTTCATTAAGAGACTTTTACGAACCGTTTTTACAGACAACAAAATCACAGATTGAGTTCTTGAAATCCTGTAAAATGAAGATAAAACGAAAATCCGGGCTTCTTCGTAAACTCCGGGCCCGGGGGAAATCACCACCGAGCATCCCCCTCCCTCTCGACGAGTCTGGTTACCACTCATTAATTGTAGCGACGAAATTTTTTTTTTTAAGAAAATCGGAGGTAAAAAATGTTGTTTGTTATATAAATATATTGTTTCATATTATTCATTGGTTTTCTTTTTATTTTGTTAAAAAAAAACAATCGTTTCCTGTAGAAGCTAAACAAATTGTACGAAACGTTGGGCCATAAGCTGAAGTAAGTTTATTTGACTTGCACTCTAAAAAATAAAATTTACATAAACGATTTACGCACAAGTTACAAACTTTGTACAGTCTTCACAAAAAATTATCTAATCTGAAAAAAGTGTCATTAAAATTTGATTTAAAAATATATTTCGTGGTTGCCTTCGGCAAAAAAATTCTCAAAAACCAACGGAATGCTTGAGTCACCCGCACTTTTGCACTTTGTACGACAAAAATGGAATGCGCTACAAAATTGCATACACACAATTTTTTTAATTCCATAATTTTTTGCGAAAAATTTGAAAAGTTTGAAACTTGAGTTTATATGACTTTTGTTAGAGAATTATCTTAATCTGAATTATAAATAAAAAATAACCAAAATTGAATATAGGAATATCTGATAGTCAAAATTTATTTTTTATATATGTAAATCATATATGTACATGATTCAATTACTTAAGGTTTAGTAACTAAGCAGCTGGCTCCCTCACTTTCTGTCAAACTGCTCCGTTAGCATTAAAACCGTGTGGCTTCTTAAAAATAATAATATTTAGTAGTAACCTCGAAGCTTTTTAATACCAAAAACTAAGGGTCAGCACTTCTTGTTTTTTATGTGCGCGTAAATAGTAAGTTTATATCCGGATTTTAATGACAGCACTTTTTTTGTTTACATGATTGACCCCGTCTCGTAAATATTTCATGTATGTAAATGTAATGACGCGCTTTTTCATTGAACGCTTTTCACGCGCATATAAATTCGAAATGCCAAAAACATGAATTTGTAAAAACTAAATTCCTGAGTTATGAAGTTTGATTTATTTTTCTTTCATCACAATATTAAAATAACTCTGATACCAATGGCATATCAATAAAAGGAATAAACCATATAAATAACTTATATTTTTCTAATACCATAAAATCGTTTAGTTCATGGGACAAATATATTGAAAATTTATTTGCTGGTAAAAAATTAGAAAAAAAAAATATCTACCAAGAAGTAGGTAGGTAGGTATATGTGGCTGTCACCGTTGCTTCAGCAACCCACTTAGGCCATGATTGGAGGCCCGTTGTGATACCACTAGCTAAGTGTTCATTCCCCTTTGCTGAACCATTTTGAGCTCTTGACGAATCTCGCCAAGCATCTTGGGTCTATAGAACCTAATTCTCCGAGGTCTCCAAAAAGTGGTACCCCTAGAAAGCGTAGCCTGCTTCTTGCTAGCGCTGGACAATTGCATAGAAGATGAAAAACAGTTTCCTCCTCTTCATAATTTTTGCAGCTTCTACAGCATCTGTGAAAGGGTACACCGAGACGCCCCGCGTAGTTGCCTATGAGGCAGTGCCCCGTAAGGGCTCCACTGACCTGAGATATATCATCCCGTTTTAAGGTGTACATACCACGCGACCGTTTACGATCCCATCTAGGCCAAGTCTGCCTAGATATTCTACAAGTCGTGGTCTGTGCCCACCTCTCATTCGCACGAGCATAAGCATATTCTTTTAAGAGCAGCCTGCAAGTACCAAAGCGCATGCCAATGCGTTCTTTACCAGGAAGAATCTTCTTGGTTGTCCCTTCCCTCGCAAGTTCATCCGCTATACATTTACCCTTGATGTACCTGTGGCCTGGAACCCAGATGAGGTTTAGTCTGTTCTGCTTAGCCATCTCCTGAAGAGATCGGCGGCAGTCCAGTACAATCTTTGAAGTTATCGCAGCTGAGCTCACTGCTCTAATTGCCGCTTGGCTATCGCTAAATAAAAAAAACGTTGTTGGCTTTTAAGACGGTTTGCAACCTGTTCACAGCCTCCTTAATGGCTGAAACCTCAGCTTGAAAAACACTACAGTGATCCGGCTGCCTAAAAGAACAGTTCAGAGATAAGTCTCGCGAGAAGACCCCTCCTCCCACTCTGCCATTCAGCTTCCAACCATCTGTAGAAGTACATAATTATTTAAATTTTGTAAGCGTAGCTATTGTATTTCTTAATTTAATTGAAATATCTTCGAAATTTTTAATTTAAAAAAATCGCTAACATTTTACTACTTATTACTTACTTTTTAAGAAAGGGTTACAAAATCTAACCCATTTTCCATACTTCGTAAAACAACCCTTTATAAGAAAGTGTCAAAATTCGAATGTCATTATTTATCTAACCTTTTATAATTAAATCATGAATCATATATTATTTTCAACATGACCCTATTTACGTGAAAATTCTAATAATCGTATGTATGTACATATGTATGTAAGTAATGGAAATGCGCATGCAACGCTTGCTTTTGAATAATATACATTCTTTATTTTCAGAAAAAAATTATTTAATGATTTTACATTCACATTACAAGTAGATTGTTTATACATATGTATGTATTAATACAAGTGTGTGAATGCTTGCATGTGTGTTGTTATACAAATGTTAATATACATTGATTTAAATTTTTGTTAATTGTTTTGTAATTATGCATAGAAAGCTTGCTTTCGAATGTACTCGTACATACATGCATACATATTTATGTATGCATGTGTGAATGTATGTATGTATGTATGTTAGTGTATTTATATTTACTTATGCATGTATGCAACTGACTTTCTATACTCTCTTGATTTTATTTATAACTTTACACAATATATGTATGTATGTATGCATGTATGTATGTATGTGTGTATGTATGTTTGTTTTTTGTTTTGTTATATAATACCTAAATATATATGTACATATGTATGTATGTACTTAAGTGTATATGCGTATATTTGCACACACAATTTTTTTATATTTGAGGGATTTTTTGTTTTAATTTTTATACAATAACAATTTTTGTTTTAATTTCATTTTGTTAGCTCATCTTTGTTAATTTGTTTTGTTCAATTATTTTTGCTTTTGAAAAGCGGCTGCAGTTTAAGGATTCTCTGTTGAATTTTGTTCTCTTAGTAATTACGCTTCCTTTTTTTTTAACCATTATACATTTACTCTGTGTGTGTGTGAGTTTCAACATTTGCAACTTGTACAGCAATTTCAAAAATATTTTCTTTTGCGTTTTGTACAAATACTTTTTTGTAAGAAGAAATTCTTAGCATTTTCTTTTTTTTCTTTTTTGAAAGTGACCATTAAAGTAAAAATAATAAGAAACAAGTTTTTTAAAAGTAAAAAAGTAGGCAATTTTGAAAAACAATGCAGTTTAAAATTAAAAATTCTGTACTTAAAACATATCATCCGCGTTTTTATGTTTTAATTTTGAAATGATTTAATCAACTTGGGTTGACAAACAAATTGCATGCTTTACTTATTTACATTCTTAATTTTTTTGTTTGTCGCGCGATTTTTTTTTTTTTTTTAATACACTTGATAGTGGAATATATAATTTGGTAAACTTAACCGATATTTATGCTTGACATTTTGTTCGGAGTATTTCTGATTTTGCATTTATGTCATTTTTAATTAATAATTTACTACTTTTGTTGTTGTATATATATTTTTTTTATATATCATTTTGATCATAGTATGTACCCTCTGTTAATCGAGTGTAAAAGCACTTATCGATCGTTATTCAGCATTATTTTTGTTGTTGTTGTTGTTGTGTTTTGTTGTATCCTACCAGTATAAAAATAAATATTGAACTTTCATAACATTTCACGCCACCCACAATCCAAAATCTATTTAATTTTTTTTGCATGTATGTATGTATGTAAGCAGTTGTTATTGTTTTTGTTGTGCACGTCACTGTGCTTACACCTATTATATCAAGCACGCAATCTAATTGCGGCTTGTAGTTTTTCAGCTTCTTCTGTTTCTCTGAGGCAATCCTTGTTACGGCACTCTGCTGCTAATAATTTGATATTTTAATGAAAGTTTTGCTTCTTTGTTGGTGGTGGTTGCACTTGCCCTAACTATTCCATCACAAAAATATATGTAACACACATACATATGTATATGCATTCTATTCCATTTCTATGTTTGTATTATAATTTGTGTGTTTTCAGTATCTAATTAGTTACTTTATTTTATTCTGGTTTTTTTTGCTGCTAAATTTTTCCAGATATATCCATCAATAATCAAATAACAAACTCATGAGTAAAAATTATAATTCGTGAGTGTGTAAATACATATATTTTTTTAATTTTCTATGTACATATTCCTTTGATGGAGATTAAAAACCTCTAAGCGACGGTTTGTTTCCACTTTCCTGCTCATACGTACGCTGAAAAAGTTCGTGAGCTGAGCAAAGCGTAGCAAAGAGCGCACATTACTCAGTGGGCTGTGAGTGAGTTTTGTAATAAATAATCACAAATTTTCAACTCACAGTTGTTCAAAGCAATTGCGAGTACGTATGTAAAGAAATTTTTATATATTTTTAATGAGCTCTTCGTAATATATATTTTTTATGATATTTTTATCCATTTTATTAGCCCTTTTCTTTTTAAATCGACACACAATTGTTCGTACTGATGCTTTGCTTTTTCTTATCAGATCATTTACACGCATATAAATGTATTTTCGCAAATCTCTCTCAATTTTGTTTTTATTAAATTTATATTCTTAATATTTTAATGTGCGCACAACTACATTTCAAAAAACATTTTCAACAATCGGTGCATTCGTTTAAAGCAAATACATACGAACTAACGGCAGCTAAAGATTTTCTAGCTTTTCTCTATACTAAGTTATTTGAAAAAAGTGTATAGCGGTATAAAGTTTTATAAAAGAAATTTCAATAATAAAATATTTCAATAAATTTCTCAATGTCATAGTGATACTTTATTTGTAACTGAACTCTCTTGCTATTCGACTTTAAATCATTGACAATTTCACTGAGCTCGATGCTCGACTTTTATTTTTTCTGATTGAAGGAAACATAATTTTATTTTACACAAATGTACAAACGAGTACATACGATAGATAGAAAAGAAGATGAGAAAATGAGAGAGACTCCAAGTTCCGGGAATCAAAGCAGTGATCCGTTATTTAAAAAAAAACACCTTGGTTGGATTCTAGTAGCGTTGCCTAGGTTACAGCCTGACACCGAATTAATGTCTCTTAGTCTGTATATATCTTTTCTTGAGCTACTTATGTGATTTATCCTTCTTGATTTCTCTTAGGTGGACCAACACACTGCAGGAGGCTCTTTCAATTCGCAACGTTTCCGCGTGTACGCTACTAGCAATGAGAGAGAGACAACTAGTTTCTTTGAGAACATCACAACATCCACACTGCGGTCAAAGTAAAGTACCTCTTAGCGACAAATAAAAAGTCCTCGCCTATTGGGAGCAGCGTCACTGTGGGCAATTACAAGTTTAAAGTAGTGAAGAATAAAACTTGCAGAAAGGTAATCGTTTGAACTTGATAGACATTTAAAAACCAAGCCCTTTCTCCTCGAACATAAATCTTGCTCTACGAATCTCTCATCATGCCGGTCCATTTATATGGCGCACGAACTTAAGACTAAGTGTAAAAGGACCTGTGGTCACTTATGCCCGAATTCAGTAACTTCGTATCATCTCAAGTCTGAAAATGAACTAGAAATTATTGCTTTTCCTTGCTTTCACGTTTTATTATTTTGTTTTTATTTGAATATTTTGTGACCTGCTCATCACCAGGTCACTATTTAGAGATTTTATTTTGAGACTAGAGGCTTGATTTTTAAAGTAATGAATGCCAACTGGTCTAAAATTGTGACTTTAGTCTCTATTAGAGACTGAGATTGCTTACTGTATTTGGGGGTTAGTTTGGATAAGTAGGTTTTAGTCTTAGCCCAAATAGACAAACGGTTGTAGTGCCACAGAAGAAGAAAAATCTCAACGGCTACCTTTCTCTCGCCCGACGCTTTCTAACCCCCAAATTCAGTAAACGGTATTAGTCTCTAATAGAGACAAAAGTCACTATTTTAGACCAGTTGGCATCGATTAGACTCAAAATAAAGCGTTTCATCTCAAAATAAAGTCTCAAAATTGTGACCTGGGGATGAGTAGGTCACAAAAAATCAAAATACAAGCAAAAGAAAAAAAAAACGTGAAGGCGAGGAAAAACAATAAACTCTAGCTCATTTTGAGACTTGAGAAGAGACTGAGTTACACAATTACGGGTATAAGTGTGGATATCGAAAACTATTCAGGTACAAAATCAAATTCATCTGCTGATTTCTTATTATGTCGTTCTTTTTTTATAAAACTCTACACCACTATACCTTCATTTCGGTACATTAAATTTTAAACACTGCACTAAATTACAAATCACCTGCTGAGGGACACTACAATTATCCTTTCGATATGGCAATACGATATTAAAAAAAAAAAACGATTACGATTTCAATACACTCAAGTGCTAAAGTACGTTGACACATTAATGAATACGAATACATCGATCAGCAATGGTGTTGAATATACACATATACATATCGCACCCTAAACCAAAAACCGTCACAACTCAAAATTTTTTTAAATCGCTTTTATCTCATAAACCTATTCCCAGAATACTTCCCAAGATGCTCCGAAAATTTCTTTATCGTAACTACATATCTTATTTACTGGAAAAGTACGTTGAAAATATTACAACCATTTTTACATACAAATTTTTTACTTCTATTGGATATTAAAAAAAAAATTTTAAAATAATTTTTCCACATAAACTAATTCACGAAATACTTCCCCAACTGCTCCAGAAATTTTTTCGTAGTTACTATCTTCTTTTACTGGAAAAGTATGATTATAAAATTATCATCATTAGTGTAGAGACTGTATGTTTTGCCTCTCCTGAGCATTTGGGTTTTTTTAAGTTGTGTCTGTTTTTGGTTTAGGGTGTATGGTATGTACGTTTGTGTGTACACTTGTTGTAGATTCGCCTTTAATCTATACATTTCGTACTTTTATATTTCTACTACTTGTCGGAGAAATACATTTTTTTACATTAAAGCAAAATGGCGGCATGCTAATGTAAAATGCTTAATATTACAACGAATGTATAAAGTTGTGTGTGTACATATATTCATACATATATGCAACGTATTTGTTTTTTTGTTTTGTTTCAAATAAACACCTACTACAAAGCTTTTGGGGGACTTGCCTACTATAAATTTGCTTTAAGACTTGAAGCACATTTTTCGCGCAAATTTTTGCCGCTCAAATATTTTTTTTTTACTGTTTATATGCATTTAGTGCGGTACTTATTATAATTTATAATCGTAACAAAATTTAAAGTTCACAGCTTCAACTACAAGTTTTTTTTATTTGTTTTTTTTTTGTTGCTCAAACAAATATTTTTATATGTACATATGTAAGTATATCTAGGCTTAGCGTTTAAATGGCTTATAATTTAGTGGAGAACTTTCTTTTTTGTAAAATATTCGCATACCAATTTCATAAAATTTATAAATTTTTTATTATTATTTTTGCTTTCATACATTATGCACATTTAGGAATGTGATTAAGTGTGTGTGTGTAATATAATTATTATTCGCTTGGAATGATCCAGTCTACAATTTAATTGACAGAAGTTACGATTTGCCGCGCATTCAATTTATTTTGTGTTTAAATATTTTGTTTAATTTTATTTATGTTGTCCTTTTTGGCTACACAACAGCAAAAACAGCGGCGAAATATACTTTTACAATTTCAAATATATTAATGTATGTATGTATATAGTTACTACATATATACATATGCATGTATGTATATAAATATTTATATATAATATAATAATAAGCTACGCGTGTACATAAATACAAGCCTACAATTCATTATAATAATGTTAATTTACATATATTGCTGTATTATTCTTTTTTAAAATTAATAAAATAATTTTCTGTAGTTAAATCTGCGGCTCGCAATCCTACGAGAATAAATCTACTTGCCAATTAAAATGGTTACATGAATGTATAGAGTGATGCTGTAAACTATATAGAACATTTTTGTTCCGATTTGACATTTGTGAAGTCAAACACAACAAAATATGCTGCCACAAGATCAACTTTGGAAATATTCACTGGCCGACAAGATCATGTCCGTACTTCTTTTGTAAAGTTTCTTTAAGTCACGAGAGTCTGAACAAGCCTCAGACCTTTGAAGTCTTTAAAGAGAATATTCTTAAAGAAGAGGGACCTTTAAAAGTTAAAAGTTCTGGCAAGATTGCAAAAGAAATTAATTAAAACATAATCGAAAAAACAGAACCAAAGTATTTCCATCATAAAAAAAAACAGACGTACAAGTGATGACGTCGAGCATGGGATATTTGTGAGTATCGGTTTACTAGTCGTTTCCCCGCAAACGTTAAAATAAACACGTCAATCAGCTACATATGTATCCATATAAATTTTGCTTTAAAAAGATAAACTAGAAAATAAAGAGCATTAATTATTTGGTTTTTTCCGTGTGTGTTTTCATCGAAAGCAGTTAAAAATTAAAATTAAAATAAAGTTAATTTCATATGCTGACGTTTAATTTGCGACAATCTACCATAAACAAAAGTGAGCTCGATCGTGTGAAGCATACGAATAAGTAGAGGTGATCAAATAATTTGTCTGTTCGAATAAATCACCGGTGAAAAACAATATCCAGCAGCAAATTGAAAAATAAATTGACGAGAATCGTCTTTTTGTCGATTTCCGAAACGCTTTCAACGGTAACAACGAGAAGAAGTTGCCCATACACAATATCAATTCGCAAAAAACGAGATGCGCAGCGCCATCTACCTTCTGAGCGTGAGAGTAAGGCAGAAAGTAAAAAATACAAAATTGTGTTTGTTATTGGCTTTACAATTTTTATATATGTATGTATGTATATATGTATATATATTTTTTGTATTATTATAATAAGATTATAATCTATACCAATTTATGTAGGTATGACTCTATGCCTTGGAAGGTGTGATGCGGTGTAAAAATATAAAAATTAAAAAAAAAAATATATTTATTTAGCCCTGTAAATTGGTTAGGTTACTTGATAGTACTTAGCGATAATTAAAATACTTTAAAATTTCCTACAAAATCTTAGGAGTTACTGTTTAGAGGTTAAATTTTTCTCGAAAATAAAGCTTTTTTTTTTGAGTGATCAACACATTTCTGGGCAAAAAGTGGGCGTGCACAGTTGGTTGATTGCTGGCGATCTTAAAAAAAAAAAAACAATACTTGAATACATTTCGTAAGTCTTGTCTTCGTGTTTATTTATTTTTTCTTTAACAATTTGTGTTTTGCTTAAAAAATATGTATGTATGTACCATATAAAATGGTCGTTGACATTTTTAGAATAAACGATTGAACGTCATACGCTACATATATTTTGAAATATTTTATTTTTAATGATTTTTCGACAATTACAGCAACTCGTTTGGCTCTTAACATCTTTAATAAAGCTGTAGGATATACATACATATACATACATATATTTTTTTTTTTATTTGCGATATATACATATATTTTTAAATGCACCAAAAAACTTTTGCAACAGCCTACTGATTTTTTTTTTTTGTAAAGTAATTAACTACTTTTTTTTCTTTGGTTCTATCGAATATTTGTGTTGTTGTGTTTTTTTTTTTTTTTGGTTTAGAGAGTGCAAAAACTATGAGACTACACGAAATCCACCGTAGATATATTTGTATTTTTATATTACAATGCGCTTACAAATATATGTATTTATAATTTAATTTTCGCATTGCTGATATGAATATTTGTTGTTTTATTTTTTTTCTACGTTAATAGAGTAATGCAAGCAAAAACCATACACCAATACGGCTACGATATACGAGTACAGAATACGGTATCTATGAGTATATGTTAATGCCAATTTGACGATACGGCGATACAGCAACAATACGGGTACAATATACATACAGATTCAGTAATTTTTCTGCTGGTTTAGGTATTCGTTAAGCTTTTAATGCTTTTGCTATTAATTTTGTTTTCATTAACCTATGTACATGTGTATACGGTTTCGATTTTCTAGCTTTCAATAAAATTTATAAAAAATTTGATTTTGCTTCGTTTCTTACAGAAAATTTTTAAATTTGTGTGCGTTTTGTATTGACATCTTTTCACGTTTACTGCGAATAAGTGTTATTGAATTAAAGTTAATTAAAAATGTGTCACCAACAATTAAATAAAATTAAAAAATGTATGAAAAACATAAAGCTAATAAATATGTGTATTTGATCGAGATAGCAATACAACGAAAGTGTAAAGTTTTATTTTCATAACACAAAATTTTGGCTTAATTCCTTTTTACTTTTACGAGGAGCAATATTTTCAAGGCAGAAACAAAATAGGAGGTCTTACTTTTTTATGCTTTTCATTTCACTTGGCTCTGTTTATATTTGTAACTGAGTACTCAGCGGCATTAAGGGTTATATCAGAGGCCAGACATTTTATAAAAAAGAGTAGGAAAGTTTATCTTTTAAGAATTTTTATTAAGCTGATTTTAACTTTAGAATTAAAGAAGACTTTTCAAAGGACTTCCTTGAACTGAGCTTAGGTTACATATGTAAATAATAATGAAAGCTTTTCATTAGACTCAGTAAAAAATGCTTTTAACATTCAACGCATCGATCAGCTTATTGAGCTTTTAACTCAACCATATGAGAACATTACTTATGAGAGCTTTTTTGCAGCGAACTCTCCTTTGTAGAAATTCCAAGCCTTTCTTTTCTACCTTATCGGTGGAAAATATCAGCAGACAAACTAGAAAAAAAAGTATACGGTCACTTTTGTTTACGATGATTCAGCGCATCTTATGATTTTTAATATATATACCCAGAGGTCAAGTCGATTTAATTGGGAGTATTAATGTTATTTATAGTCCGATTTGATCGATCTTCATAATATATACGTTGAAGATAAATATCCTCAAAATATATTCCTATAGATGGTGCTGGGAATAGGTTATGTTATTAAGTAAAAGTTCATTTAAGTTGCGAAAGCACTGGCGTTCAATATAGTAACTCTGTTCACAAATTATGGCACAAACATTTATTGACACATTTGGACAATTTATTTACCGTCCAATTATTAAAATAATAATTTTAAATTAAAATATCGTTAATTCTCTAACAAACACCATTAAAAACAACTTTTTTAATTTTATAAAAAATGTAGAAAACATTTATCAATGTTTCATCAAAAACTGAAATTAAAAAAAATATGTAGAATTTTTCGGGATATGCAGATATAGAGCTTATTTAATTTAAGTGCAACGAAGGACAAGTTTCTAGTGGCTTCGAATTATTATCGATTTTTGACAATTTTTATACTGACGTTATTTCGCAATTTCTTCCATGTACAATAAATTGTTAAAAATCAGTGATAACTAGCAGAGACTGGAAACTTACAATTTCTTGTATTAAAATTTAATGAACCAAAAAACTACCTACTCATTCTAGAAATTTTTTTTATAAAGTTCAAAATTTTGATGGAATTATGTTAAATTATTGTACATTTTGCAAACCGTTTAAAAAATTGGCGTTAATTATTTTTATTCAAAAAAGAACCATATTTTACTGGAAAAATCAGGTGCCCAAATCTTTCAATACGTGGTTGAGCTATAATTTATCAACAGAGTGTACACTAACCTTGCAATGAAAGCAAAAAAAACACTTAACCGCTGGATGGATAGGCGACACTGAATATAAATTGCGATTTAAAATTATAAATTTTACAAAATGATATACCAGCTTCAAGTACTGTGAGAAAAAATATCCGGAAATGTGAAATGACCAGACTATTACATTTTAGAGAACATGTTTGATTTATGCGCTAACTATATAGAAAATAGGTAATTTCGGTCAGTAAATAAAGAAGAAATTATATCATTTCTATCTTATAGAGATGCAAATTATTTACGGATTTTAATAAGCAGTTCCAGTCACTTATAGAGACAAAACATGCTTTTAGACCAGTTGGCACTTTGTATTCATTGCTCTCAAATTAGCGTCTTTGAACCGTGTAGAGGTGATTCAGCCAGCTTATAAATATTTAAAAAAAAAACATGAAAATTGAAAAAAAGAAAAGAAAAGAAAAGAAAAAAAAAAGAAAAAAAAGAAAAGAAAAAAAAGAAAAAAAAAGAAAAGCTCATCACCACAATTTAGAGACTAATGCCCGAATTCAATAAACAGTCTCTGTCTCAGTCTCTAATAAAAACAAAAGTCACAATTTTAAACCAGTTGACATCTATTAGATTCAAAATAAAGCGTCTAATCTCAAAATAAAGTCTCTAAATTGTGACTTGGTGATGAGCAGGTCACAAAAAATTAAAATTAAAATAAAAGAAAAAAAACGCGAAAGCGAAGAAACACAACAATCTCTTGGTCATTTTGAGACTTGAGATGATACCAAGTTACTGAACTCGGGCATTAATTTTAAGGCTAGAGGCTTTCTTTTGAAACGGATGAATGTTAATTGGTCTAAAATTGTGACGTTTGTGCCCATTAGAGACTGTGACTGCTTACAGAATTCGGGCATTAGGCGCCACTGTTGAGCTAATTAACAACAAGTGCCAAAAGATATGCAATTATTTTTTTTTATCAAGTACAACCATACACTTTAATCCTCCTGTAAAAAATTTGACTAGCCCAAAAATAGTTAAAGACTAGAAATTTTTTCCGTAACACTAGCTCCCGTTCAATTTACAACTCACTACATCAACTGCTGACTCTAACATGGAGGTGACATTATTGGTGGAAAGCTATGAACAGGGCTTACTTTGAATAAACGTACTATTATTTATATAGTTGTCATGTTTCGATACAGAACGCGATAATTGGCCAGTGCGGGAAGTCGAGTTGAAACAAACAACGCCAACATTTCCTGAAAAACTTCTAATAGAGCGAGCTTAATTATTCGTATATGGCTGAAAACAAAATAAAAAAATTCCAAAAAAAAATGTTCTCGAGCAGGGTACATCAAATAGGTAGGCGCAACAAACTTTTTTAAATTTTTTATTTTAATTTGAATTGTCAATTTTGTATTTCGTTGTGATATGAATGCTTTCAGTATAATTAAAGGCATGATTTAATTATTAAAGGTTTGGTAACTAAGCAGCTGTCTCCCTCACTTTTTTCAAACGGCTCCCTTAGCATGCAAACCGTGTTGCTTCTTAAAAATAAAAATAGTAGTAACCTGAAAACTTTTTAATACCAAAAACTAACAGGCAACACTTTTTGTTTTTTTTTGTCCGCGTAAACGGTAAGTTCAAATCCGGCTTTTAAAGACAGCCTTTTTTCAAAATACAAGACCGACCCCGTATCGTAAATATTTCATGTAAATGTGTATTAATGAGGCGCTTTTCCATTCGCACGAATATAAATTCGATGTGACGAAGTGGAAAGTTTTGTAATTTCAAGAAGGAATAGGTTTCATTAAATTTAAAATAATGTGTCATAATGTGATAGTCATCCAAAAACATGAATTTGTAAGAACTCAATTTTTGAGTTATGAAGTTTGATTAATTTTTCTTATAATAAATAGAGATTATCTTTTTTAAATTTCGAATTATTATGGTTTTCGCCGTCCAGGAGTTCGTCGGGAGGGAACGTTTAGTTTTATTTCGCCAAGAAGAGATGGGCTATACTTCATGGGGCAAATAAATTGAAAATTGAAATTGAAAATTTATTTGCTGGTCAAAAATTAAGAAAAAAAATTTACCAATAAGTACATAATAATGTTTTGTAAGCGTAGCTATTGTATTTCTAAATTCAAATGAAATGCCTCCGAAATTTCTGTTTAAAAAAATCAATAACATTTTATTACTAATTATTTACTTTTTAAGAAAGAGAAAAAAATTCTAACCCGTTTTCCATACTACGTAAAACAAACCTTTATAAGGGAGTGTCAAAATTTGAATGTCATTATTTACCTAACCTTATATAATTGAATCATGAATTCAAGGTAGTTGATAAAATATTTTTGAAACTTTAGCTTTTAAAACCAAAAACACAGAGCTCTTAAATTTTTTTTTTTCATTTTTTCTACTACGCCTTTCTATTGAATATGCATTGGTTTCCCATTTTGTTGAAAAATGTTTAAGCTCAAAAATATAATTATATATTATTGTAAATACTATAAATTGTGATTGAAAAACTCATGTTTTTGAAGTTAGTAAAATCATCTCACAATCGCTGGTGGAGGGTCTGCATTTACTGCTGTGTCCCTAAGGTATTGGACTGTTAAGAAAAATTAATCGATTGCGCCTGAAAGCAGGTGAGTGTTAATAACTGATCACGATGTTAAGAAAGAATTACGAACATTTATATGTATGTACTATGCTGTCTTGTTGATGTGTAAGCCAAAAATTGAATTATTAGTAATTGTTAAACTAGAGAGTGGCTTTATCAATGAACAACTAGTGCATGATTTTATAATTTTGAATATCACCCTACTAGATTTTAGGGAAAGTATGGACTTTCTACATAAAAAAATTTGATAAACCACTTCCATTAATGAATCACAAAAAGAAAAGCATTTTCATTTCATTAGCTGTGGCTTAAATGGTTGTATGGAAAAACAAATCTTAAGTTGTGAGACATGTTATCAATAAATAAAAACATGTTTATTGATGTCTTTTTTTTGTTTGGAAACCAATTTGCGATAGAACGATGGACGACCTTGATAGATACAGACCTTATTTTTTTTTTTTATTAACTTTTCGTTCAGTTGGAAAATAGGGAAGCAACTTTCGAGGTAATACGAGCTTTGAGAACTAATGTTTGCACTTGGTCAAGTATAAAATTTACTAAAAAAATTATGTGCCGCCAAAGATATAACAAGTGGAGCATTTAATCTACTCTGTTCTTGAATGTTCATTCTAATTCAGCAGAGAAGTGATCGGGAGTAGTAAGTTGTTGGTAAGTCATTATTATGTGGTTCTTGTTGCCTGCTCTGCAGCTAGAAAGCAAAAATAAAAGTTGAATTTGGTACTCCCCATTCACATTGGTAATCACGATTCGTTTAGCGTTTGCGGCCTTCAGCAGTTATTGAGCTTCTGTGAAATATTATAGCTGAATAAAGTGCTAAAAGTCTGAAAAGCCGAAAACGCTTTGTTAAGAAATCTGGCTATACTCTTTACGACCGTGCCTATCTCTACCTAAACGAAGGTCAGTCAGACGCGTCTCGTTCGGTGTATTGGTTGGTTTATTATCGTTTAAATATGTTTCTAATTTCTGGTATTTTCAGCTCATCTGCTTACAAATTTGGAAACAAAATTGTGTAAAATATTAACATAACGCGCTTGTTCGCATATATTCGGTTTTTTTTGGTTTTTGAAAGTGAAAGTGCTTGCGTCGCTCTCTTATTCATGCCTACAAACCAAGGCACATCATTTAGGTAGGCGCAGCAAACTTACAGGTGATGTCAGTAAACCGAATAGCTGTAAATTTTGACAAAGCCCGCTGGCTTATTTCCAGTGCTGCCTACTCTCATACCTTAAGGCGAATTTGATGAGGTGGCGTGTGTAAGAAGCAAAATTAATATTTTTTAAAATAAAACAAAATAATTTTCTTAAATTATACTATATTTAATTTTTTTTCCTCTTTTAAATAAAAAGCAATGTTTTCATAAAAAAATCCGTTATGTTGCTTAACTTATAACACATGGCATTATTTGAAAAATTTAAAAGTTTTCACGAGCACGTATATTTCAAAAGACGATCGAACATTATGCGTTATCACCTCGTTTTTGTCTCTTCATTTGATCGTCAGAAGGAAGCTAATTAAACGTTCTCGTTTTTGAACTCGTCAATAGTTTATTTAATTGTGTATATTTTTAATACGCTACAATTAAAAGAGTAAACCAATAATAAAAAATTGGTACCTATATTTTTATTTAAACATGTTTCCTGATTTCTTGTCGGTTGTTAAGGCTCTAACAGAACTTTACTTAAAAATGTATACAGCAGCAAGAAAAGTTTTAATTATAACTTTTACATAATAATTAATTTAAGATTTTTTTTTAATTGCAACGTAGAAAATAAATTCTAGAAAGGAACTGTTGAAAATGAGATACCATATTCCTTTTACATTTTCAAAATAATTTTAAATTATTTTTCCAAAATTTGCGACAACCTGTTTTCAAATTTTATTGTCATACTCTGAACACCAACACACTAACAAAGCTCGCACCTAGAGCCTGTCACATTCACAGCCTGTCAGAAAATTAAGAAGAGAAGACATGCGTTGCTAATGAAACTGTATATTTCTGATTTTGAATAACAAATATTGAAATGGTGAAAGTTTGATGTCTTCTAGTTCTTTTACAAAATTGTCTCTTGGATAATATTTTTCTCTCCACTGAACAAAATATGTACATACATACATATAAATGTCCGAATTGGGCCTCGTAATTAAAGAGTAGTTTCTGATTTTTGATTTACATACATATGTATGTATGTAGTATATATTTAAATTTTTTATGTATGCGTAAAAAATACATACTCAAATTTTAGCTAAACAATTTACATGCATTTTAATAATTTTTTATTCCTGGACTTATTTTCTCCCCTTTTTAATACTTTAAAAATGCCTGCCACAATTATTGATTCAATTATAAAAGGTTAGGTAAATAATGACATTCGAATTTTGACACTCCCTTATAAAGGGTTGTTTTACGTTGTATGGAAAAAGGGTTAGAATATTTTTCCCTTTTTTTTTAAAGTAAATAATTAGTAGTAAAATGTTATTCATTTTTTAACTAGAAATTTTGAATACAATAGCTACGTTTACAAAACATAATTATGTACTAAATGGTATTTTTTTTTTAAATTTTTAACCACCGAATAAATTTTCAATTTATTTGGCCCATGAACTAAACGACAAAAAATTTCGATTAATCATAAAACATTATCTTGAAATATTTAAGTTATTTATTCGCTTTATTCTTTTTATTTACATATGTACATATGTACATACATACCATTGACATCATTAATATTATGACGAACCTCTGGACGGCGAAAACCATAATAATTCGAAATTTAAGAATGAAAATCTTTATATAGTATTACAAGAAAAATTAACCAAACTTCATAACTCAAAAATTTAGTTCTTACAAATTCATGTTTTTGGATGATTATCACATTATGTCACATTATTTAAAATTTAATTAAACCTATTCCTTCTTGAACAATCACACCCTCCAAAGTGCTTAGTCTCATAAATAGCCTAAAGATGGAGTGACAACTTAAAGGGTTAGCACAATAGATCTTTTTTTTTAGGTCGCAGCGCTACTATGCCCTGATAATAATAATAAAAATTCCTTCTTGAAATTACAAAACTTTTCACTCCGTCACATCGAATTTATATGCGTGCGAAAAGCATTCAATGGTAAAGGTCGTCATTTATACACATTTAAATAAAATATTTACGATACGGGGTCAGTCTTGTAATTTGAAAAAAGGCTGTCTTTAAAAACCGGATTTGAACTTACCGTTTACGCGGACAAAAAAAAACAAAAAGTGTTGCTTGTTAGTTTTTGGTATTAAAAAGTTTTCAGGTTACTACTATTTTTATTTTTAAGAAGCAACACGGTTTGGATGCTAAGGGAGCCGTTAGACAAAAAGTGAGGAAGCTAGCTGCTTAGTTACCAAACCTTTAATAATTGGTAGTTGATAAAATATTTTTGAAATTGTAGCTTTTAAAAGCATAAGCAAAATATACAGAGCTCAAATTTTTTTTTCTATAAACTATCAAATATAAACTCTAAAGTTCAGTATACACTCGGTGTGCCCCTTCAAACTAACCAACAAAAGTGAAAATGCACAGAACCAAGGCAAACGAAATAAAAGAAACTATGTTTTCTTGTTTGTAATTGTTTTTGTTTGTAAATATGTATGTATTTTTAAGTTTTCCTTTTAATTTACTCATTCACATAATAATTGCATAAATGTATGTATGTATGTATGAATACTCGTAATTTGCGATTAGCGTTTTGAGTTATTCCATTTATTTAACTAAATTACACATTTTTCATTATTTTCTTTTCTTTTACTTTCAATTACATTACGACGATTATTGTTAAAAAAAAAAAATGAATGTCGTGTCGAAGTATTATAAATTAATATATAAAGAAAGGAATTAAAAACAAAAAAAAATTAAACAAAATAAGCAAAAGTTACACGACGACAATTCGCAAAAGTTGCACGTTAACAACAATTAAATAATAATTACAATTATATTAATAATATTATGTGTAGTATGCACATTAACTTAAATTAAAGTGAAATTATATACGCAATCAACGCGCATTTATTTTTAACAGCTTGCTCACAACATATTTGTATAAATAGTTCAATTTCATTTTTTTCTGTTTTGTTTTGCAATAATTTTTGCTGTATTACCACCAAAAATTCACGCACATGCTATGCTCTGTTTTTTTATGTTTCTATGTTTATGTATTTTGCAGATGTGTATGTAAGTTTGTGTGCTTTCTTCTCAAAGCGACAATTTGTAGCAACGCCGCTGCAATGGCTCTGCATGCAGTTAGTGAATACCATTTGTTTTATTTTCTTAAATTTTTTTTTTTTTTAAATTTGGATTACAGTTGTTTTTAAGCTATTATGTGTGTTGCGAAAATTGAAAAAAAAGTACGCGTAAAAGCAATACATAACTTCAATTAAGGCATTCGACTTGAATAACTCAAATACATAGCTGGAACATGCACTGGCGTAGCGAATTTAATTAGTTTTGGAAAAATGTAATTTGCCTTTTTGACGCATACAATTTTTCGGCGTCATACCAGCTAATTTCCGTTAGTCGTAAATGAATATTTAATAATTGAAAACAAAATCGTTTTTTAAACAATATTTGTAGCTACTATAGCTCTTTTTGGAGCTTTGCTCATTTTTATTTCAAAATATTTTGATTGTTATGTATTTAGTTTTTTTTTTCTCCACCTAATTTTTCAACAATAATAAGATTAAATACATTTTTTTTTTGTTAAATTAAACAGCCGCACTTTGCAAGAACTCAACTGAATTGCCCATCAGCTTGCGGCTCCCTAAAAAAAGACGACGATGCAAGTTGCTTACAAAACGTAGTCTTCTCTTAGTTAACCCACCATGCGATAGATTGCATTTCGATTGCTTTTCGTTCAGTCGACTTTTACATTTTTGTAAAATTTTTTTTTTCTGTTTGTCTTTGTAGTCTAAATACATAATAACTTAAATCAAGTAATGACACTGCTTTTAAATATATATTTATATATGAATGTATACAATTCGCATAAAATAATGTCGTCTAAGTCTGTGTATGATGCGACTTTATGTTGTGTGTATGTGTGTATATATGTATGTATGTATGTGTATGTGTAGCATTATGCATTTGCTCTCATAAAATTATGCTTACTTGTATGTATGTGTGACTTTAAGGCTATCTATTGATACTCGTACGTTGCGTTCCATTGTATGCAGTGATTAAAAAAATATTCTTTACGCACATGATATTCATCAATATGTATAAAAAAATAATAACAATTCTCTCTTTTATCTAAACAATTTGCCGCTCTTGAACGATTGCTACATCATTTTTAATATTACTAAGTTTAGGTATGTATGTATATATTTATGTATATTTTTTTTTTGTTTTTAGGTATTTTTTTTTTATTAATTATAGCAGGCGTGTGTGTTTACATTCGCTGCAGCATACCAGAGTTGCTGTTCGTCGTTCGTCATTCGCCGTGCACACTGCTGGCTGGGGGTTGCTGTTGTTTTCACTTTTGCTGCTGCTCCGCTTTGAGAAGTTCTCTTTAGGTTGTATTTTGGTTTCTTGTTTTCACTTTTTACTTTCATATAATAGTTGGTGATACACAAATATGTTTTGTTTTCTTTTTTTGCACATTTTAATTTTTTATAGCTGTTTTCTTCTTCTTCTAATTAATATAGTTTAAGTTCTTTTCATTAAATAATTCTACTAAAAAATCTTAAACAAATGCCCAGCATTCGAGTGTTTTGACAACAAAGTCTTCTTGCGGTGACAATGGCTCATTGCCGTACGTGCTGCAGGATTGTGATCGTCCTTGATTCAGGTCACCGTCTAGCCACAGACCAAAACGGCCACTAAATAGTAAAAAAAAAAGAAGAAATAATGGATTAGTGAATATTTCTTGATTGAAAACAATTAAGTGGAATTGTAAAAAGTTAAATTGTTTTTTATATTTTGTTCTAATAAAATTAAGGCATTTCAAGATGGCTTAGCAAATAAAAAAGATGGAAGTGGAATTTAGATTCTGTATCTTTTTCGCATCTGCTATTCCAGCAGATGTCGCTACGAGGAACTCGGTACGGTACAGTGGCGGTTGCCTCAATGAACTATTTATGATTTGAACTTTTCGCCTTTGTCGTGTATAACTCAATTAATACATTTCTTATCTCAGCGAATTCATCGTTTAGTAGAAAATGTAATTTTTATACATAAGTATGCCATGTAGAGGTCTGAAAATTTTTCTTTCAAATTAACGGATTTTCGTATACTAAGCAGACGATATCTATTCGGCCCGGGTATTATCAGGCGACTTACAGAAAAGCTGGAAGTTTCTCGGTTGTATATTTTACCGACGGCTTATCTAACTTATCGATACCTTGTAAAACTTTTCACTAAGCCATTTTGACTTGTTCAATATGCCTAGGTCTACTAAACATTATACATATGTTGATGAAGTTTTGAATTATTATTATTATTATAACCCAACGGAAACCCACTTTCCCGCCCAACCGACACGTGGGGCTCAATCCGCATAACGTACGGATGTTTTTATATATATACAAATCTTTGGTGCCGAGTCGTGACAGAAGAAAGTTTGTTAAGCGTCGAGATCCCAAGCTGCTCAGCTACAGAATAAGAATTCATCAGCCGAATATAAAGTTAGAGAAATGGAAATTAAGAAAATTGGATCGTTACCTGTTATTAAGAGAGGATAGAAAAGTTCTTTAAATTATAAAAAATGAGTTCGATACATCAAAGGTGCTGGAATGATTGTTAAAGTCCCGGCATAAACCTCGAAACGGATCATTCAACTCAAAGTTAGTTCTGCATAGTTTCAAGAAAAGTGGTTTAAAGTTTCTCGTTGCATGTGAGGGTACATTAAAATTAATTTGCTCTAGAAGAAATGGACTTGAGATCCATCCATTGACTAATTTTACCATAAATATTACACCTAACATTTCTCTGCGACTCGGAAGAGTAGGAAGATTAAGAAGTTTCAAACGACTAGTGTAAGGGGGCAGATTGTATGGCGAATCCCATCGAAGATTTCTCAAAGCAAAAAGTAAGAATTGTTCACGAGGATTCCAAACTATACAACCATACTTCAGTATTGGTCTTACCAATTAAGTAAAAAGTGTTTTAGTTATAAACGGGTCGCGGAATTCCTTTGACCAACGCTTTACAAAAGCCAGAACCCCCCCCAGCTTTATAAACTGTGGAATTAATATGAAAATTAAAATTGATTTTACAATCCATACCAACACCCAGGTCAACAAAACGGTTTACTGTTTACTTTATTTATCACCCAGAATTGAATTTAGGGGATGACTTTTTTAAGAGAAGACCTTCCTGAATTCAAGAAGGGATGAAAAAAGTGTATCCCTGCATGTCTACTAGAAAAGGGGTTTATATTTATTATTTACGCAAATGCAACTCTGTGTGAACTCAATGTGCTGATCTGGCAATGCGATTTATAGCTTATGATCCATACGGATTTTCAAAGCGATCGTAGAGTATAATAATTACAGGAGCTAAAGTCTATTCCAAAATCTCTTTCTGAGAGCGGGGAAGCCTTTTTACTTCACTGCCTTTTTTTTCTCTGTTTTGTATAGAATGGCATAAACTTCCTTCGTATCGATAGGCGTGCAGAAGAGCATTTATAGGACGTCTTTTGAAGGAGTTGTGGAAGCAGCTCATCAATAACTGCTTCTTTATTTGAAAATTTACCGACAGTCCGTGTTACAAACAGAATTAAATTATTTGGATTGTGTGATTATGCTCCATTTTGTGTTGCCATAATATAAAATATAATGAAAACCTGCAATTAGGCGTCAAATTGCAGTGAAATAAATTGTAGGAAATGGACTCATTTGCCATATAGAAAACTTTAAAATATGTATACATCAATTTTAAACATTTGTATAATGGTATCGTTAAAGATTTTGGAAACTGGGTTAAAAAAAAAATGGCGAAATTTAATTAAGTATTTTGGAACGAAATATAAAAAAGAGGTAACGCAATTTTAGCAAACAATATCAAAACATCAAAAACGTTTTGTCTCAAAACCAAATTTGACAAGGCATAACGAAACATTATACCAAATACCGAGCCGAAGGTGATATCACTAGTGTTCCGAATGAATGTAAAGCAGTGCGTCGTCGCTACTTTTCATACATATATATAATAATAATAATATTATACCAAATACATAAATCATTTAAAAATTGCCTTTTCACTATTTTCAAGCAATCATAAATTGCAATTAACAAAAAAATTAAGTATCCTCCAAATGGCAAAAACTACTTACTCTCCAGCACCGATGGACAAACTCTGCATATTGCCCTTAATAAAATATAAATTTTCGCCGGTCCAATGGAACACTTTAAAGCTGGGATTAAATTTGTATAGTAACGATTCGCCGGTGCCGTAAAAATGATCGGACACATGCAGGGAGCAGGACGTTAATGCGCCAAAGACCTTTAAAGAAATAAATACAATTAACATACATATGTAAGTATGTAGGCAAATGGAGTACTTTTCTAAGTAGTAACGAATTTACTTACATTATTATCTGTGTCCTGTATGACAATTAGTATGGGACTCTCGAGTTTTTGCATCTTTCGGTAGAGCGAATTTAGCGAGAAGCCATGCTGGGATGTGCTGAATATTAATGACCACGAGTAGCCTTCAGCGCGTGCAGGTAGATGTCCACAAAGTTTTTCACTAAAAATAAAAATATATTTTTTTTAAATGAAACACATACTCACATACTCGGTGTCATGTTACAAAATGGTACGGTATTCGATTTGCAAATTACATACATACAGACACATATGTATGTATGGTACATATAATTTTAATTACTAATTAAATTTGAATAATAACTTTTTGCAAAAAAAAAACTGTTTTCGTCTGAAGGCGACAACTGCTTCAGTCATTAACTTAAAGTGTATGTATAGATGAGTGTATATACATAAGTATATAATTATGTATGTATGTATGTATGTATTTATGAATGTGTTTCTGCATTTGTATTTTATACTCAAATGTGCCTCACTCAAATATTGCCTTTTTAATTAAAAATTCAATTAAAATTTTTCAAATATTCGCAGCTAATTGCGTATTTTAAAGAGTTTTACTGTCAACGAAATCAGATAAGTCTTTAAAAAATTGATTATTTGCTTAAATGATATAACGCGCTAATTTGTTTTCTGATGATAGGGTGCATGGAAGCAAATATTTAGATACAGTGTGTCATACAAGTGAAAGTACAGTGAATGAGTTTATGCATCCATTCACATTTTTCAAGACATTATTTTTCGTAACTTTCCTTTTTTATACAAAAAATAATTGTTATATTAAATTTTAAATTTATTTAATCAAAGCTTCAAGCACTGTATAAAAAAAAATAAACCACTACCTTGTTTCCGGTTGTTTCGCTGTTTAGCAACGATTGTGTGAAGTTTTTCTGGATACAAATTATTTACGAATTTTTTTTTAATTTTTGAGCAATTTTTTTTAAATCTCAAAAGCTTTTATTGGCTTAAATTTTAACTTAAAAAACAATTCTTAAACATAAAGAAATTCATATTTTCACCTTTTTTTCAAAATTCAACGATTTATTTGAGAAATGTAAACCAAATTTTTTCAAACTAATTTGCTAAAATCTTAGCTGAAAGAACATTTACTAAATTTTTTTAATACATATTTTAACATTTAAAAAAAGTTTTTTTTAAGACGCTGAAAGTTTATCTTTAGATATATCGTAACAATTTTTAATAATTTGTTCGGTTTTTTGAAAATTTAAAAATAAACGCATGCATACTATATTGAAGCAATTAAAGAACTGGAAAATTATTTAATGTACAAATTTTTAGCGAATTTTTTTAAGAGTTTTACAATTGATTTCTTGATCACAAGGCAATTTTTTACAGTAATAGTGGCGTTGTTTTGAATAAAGTTGTTTTTTTTTCAAAACATCTAAAAGTAACAATTAATATTTGGCTTTTACTTTTTTTTACCAAAAATAAATGCAATTAAAATTTGACATTTAGATTTTAAACAATTGAAAAAATTTTACCTTATTTAACCAAAAAAAAAAAATTAATTTTATTTTTGCTGATATAAATAGTAATTTTAACGAAAAAGTAAGTAAAAATAAAAATAATAACAAAAATTTCAATTTAAAAATATCCTATTCCTTTTTAGCAAATATAAATGGTTATTTTAAGGATAAATTAAGTAAAATTTTAACTGGTCTTTTTGGTAAAAAAAAATTATTTTTCATAAAAAAAAATTTATAAAAGAGTATAATAGATTTTTAATAGAAACATAATATTTAAAAAAAAAGTAGTTATTTACTTTAAAATTTTTTTTAACGCTTTATTTCCACTTACCGATGCTCTTCTGTGAGGATCTCTGTTGTGCCTATTAAATCTGGTATGGGGAAGTCCAAGTCGAAGGAACCGGTAGCAAATAACGAGGCTTTGCGATAATCATCTGTGCTCATAGACAAAACCTGTAGCGTGTGAGGAGAAGAATGGAAGAAAATGACAAATTAGCAAAATTATTGAATTTAAAATGTTAATGCAACGAGGCAAGTGTGTATGTGTGTATATGTATATATGTGTATTTTAGGGTTTTTGGGTATTTATTAAAGAAGAAAGAAGTAAAAATAACCTAGCAAATCAAATTGGTACAATTACATACATACATCGTCAATCAATCAATTCAATTCAATTCAATTAATCAATCAAGTGAAAAAATTTGCAGTTTATACGTTTATCACAAATATAATGGTGTAATAATACGTGATTATAAATATTGCGTGATTATTAAGTGATTATATTAAGTACATTAATAAACTAATTGTTTGTTTTTTACTACATACTCGCTGACTGGGTGAAAGTGTTTCGCAAAAATTACAACAATAATTGAAAAATTACGCAATATCATTAATTTCAATAAAATTTTTTATAATTAAAAATAAAATTGATAACTAAATAAGTTTAATTTGTGTATAATTATATATCTATGTATATAAATGTCATTACTGTACGCTACAACTTAAATAAAAAATGTTTACGTAAAACTATAAGAAATAGTAAGTAAAACCTATACTGAAACTTGGAAAACAAAATTCAGAAAACCGAAAATTTAATCATAATATAAAATAAGTTTAGCGCTAAATCGCTGTTGGCAAAAATTTCATAAAATTTTTCCATCGCTCGAGAAGTTTGCGTTGAAATTTTGATGTTCGTTCCTTAACGCTGACAAAGACAGAGTGCGCAAATATTGAAAAAGACACTTGAAACTTTAAGTTTTACTATTCGGAAAATTTGTTGGAACGAAAATAATTCAAGCGAAACTATTTTTTGGTTTTCTACAATAACTGAAGTACTCGTATTGTAAAAAAGGGGTTTTCCCACAAAAATCTGTAATTAAAAATGCTATTTTAGGATGTAATTTTCTTTAAATTTTCATTAAAAATTTTAAGTTTTTCAACGACATTTTTAAGTCTATTTTTGCTTAGTTGTTTAATATTATTTATTTTTTAATGCTTTTTTTTTTTTTTGCAAAATTTTAACAAAATTTCAAATTGTTTAATTAGTATTTCCAGAATGTTTTTATGAATTATAGTTTTCTAAACATAGATAAATCTAGCAGAAAAATTTTAAATAATATGGATTATTTTTAAAAGTTTTCCTATTTTTTATTCCAAATACGTATGTACATACATACATACATATGTATAGTTTGACGCACACACCATATAAATACAAGTTTTAATTTTTTCAATAAATTAAAAAAAATTAATTAAACTTTAAAAAATTATGATCAAAATTTCAAACTTATAAATTAGAATTTTTGAAAAAAAACTGTGTGTCAAAATTTCAAAATTTTTTATTTTCATTTTTGGAACTTTTCGGTTATGCAATTTTGTAGCTCATTTAATTTTAGAACAATAAAATAAAAAAAATACAAAGCAAGCATAACAAACAATACGATTTTGAATTAAGTTGCTTATCATATTGCCACCACTGTATACTACGATAACTATTACAGGTAGAGAGCATCAGCTCAGACTCAATTTATAGAGAAATCAATTGAAAAGCCTGGCACATTATTTCACCTCATTAATCGTCATCAACCGTCAGTTTGTGCTTTTACACAACAAATAAAATATTTTGAAATTTCCGCCAACAGCGATTTAGTTGGCTTTTAAATCATATATATTAGATAAACTAAAAATAATTTGCAATTATGTCATTTAGTGCAATGTGCGCTAAAAGTTTTAGAAAAACTAATAACAATGATTCACATATGAAACACTCAACGATTTCACATAAATTTGCATAAGTAGTTAGCACAAAAATCTATATACATCAGTGCATGTGTAATTTTTTGTTTGTTTTCTTTTTCTCTTAATTTTTGCCAGTGACTTTTGTTGGGTGCTGGTGCCATAAGGTAGAGGCGTATAACGGTACATACAAAGTAGAAAGGTGCATATTACTTGTACGTACATATGTATGTATGTATATAGATATGTATTTAAAAAATATTTATATAACAAAAAAAAAACAAGAATTGCGTAAAATATAAGTAAACAAAAATGTATGTCAACTGCAGCGCGTTTAGTGGACAGAACGAAGAAAAATGTTGGTAAAAGTTATTACACAATGTATCCACAAGAGTGAGTGAGAAAGAATGAGCTATTGATCGCACGACTGTTGTGAGCGCACTCGTCGATAATGACGACAACCTCACACACACATACACACACAATCAAATACATTTTAATGTCCTTCACTTCCAACTTGGACGTGATACCGATTTAAGATAATTGTGAAATAAAAAAAAAAATGGATTTTTTACTTAGTATTTGTATGTATTTCACAACAATAGTCCAGCTAGGAGTGCAGCACGTACAGCGCAGCAATAAACTGTTATCGATTAATTGCATCCACCAATAACTATTTATTTACAAATTTATTGTAAGCACTAAAAAGTGATACCACGGCTAGCAAAAGATTTGAGTTATTGCCAAAGTGCGATTTCACAATTGTTGCTATTGGACATAACAACAAATTTACAAATTTACTACACTCCACTTTTTAATACCTCCATTAAATGGTACTTCAGTAGATTGTACGAAAGCGTAATTTTGTAAGCAGCATTAAACGTACATATTTAAGCAGTAATCGATTAAAGTACCTGTTTTTGTCATTATTAAAATTGAAAAAAAAAAAAAAACATTTTCTCAAGGGCGTTCAAAAACAGCGCAGCTCTTTCGTTTGCTATTCTTTTTTTTTTTTTTTTTTTTACTTTTTTGCTCTTTTGTTTGTGCTGCACTTAATTTATCTTAAGCACAAGCAAATATTTATTGTTGCGCACTTTCGTCATGTTTGTTTAAGAAAATTGATTGTCATATCTTAACTAAGTACCTGGTTTGTAACATATGTACTCGTATATGGACAATTGTTAATGGCGTAGTAAACAAATGATAATTTTGTAGGTGAAAGTAAAATTAAAATGCAAATATTAAAAAAAAAATGATGTCAGCTGTAAGTAACTGCGCAAAGCAAAGTTTGACACACTGAATTTCTTTCGACAAGAAAAAAACAAAAATGCCACGAGGTATTAGTGCTGATAAGTTGTTTGTTATTATTTTCTTTATTGCGAGAAGTGACAGTAAATAGGACTCTGACAATTTGACAATTTTTTCCCCGTATTTTTTCTATTATCTTATTAAAAATATTTTTCAATAAAAACCATAAAAATAAAAAATTTTCGATTTAATAAAAAAAGAAATTTCGAATTTTTTTGGAATGCACTTTGTAGCTCATAAAAATTTAAACTTGCACTTTAGAAGTTGTTAAAATTACCGCTGCCTTTAAAATTTGTTTGCCGCATTTGCTCTCCATACAAGTTTTAAACCAGATTTACATTTGCATGGAAAATAAACGTACATACAAAAAATCTTAAAAATAAGCGGTTAATTTTATTGATTAAAATAAAAAAAAAACTTGAACTTTACCATATTAAAATATTATGCGTTACAAAAATGACTACAACGAAATTTAAAATTTTTTTAGATATAAATTTTGCTGAATTATTTTAAATTTTGTATAAAGTTTAACATTTGAATTTATATGGTTTTTGCGAAAAAATTTAATTTTAATAAAAAATAAATATATATCGTTATAATGATTGTGATACATTTAACTTTCAATGCTTCATCCAGTTCAGAAGCACTCAAACGAATCAAGGGTTAACAGCGCGTCATATTCAATATTCGGATTTTTGCGTCAGAACAGGAGTCATCATAATATGACTGTTGTCATTTATTGATTTATTGCCGTCATTACAGAATTAAAAGTAGCTTAAAAGCGAATAACTTATCAGTTAACAACGGCTTGCTGATTTATTTTGGTTTTGTTTATTGAGTACAAAACAGAAAATGCGACGCCACGTTAAAAAAAACTTGGTCCAATTACACCTTTTTATTTTTGCTTTTGCATCGCATGGCAAAGTAATAAATCTTCTTCAAATGATAGAACGTATTTATGTTTTTAGTTTATTAAACCCAGAAAGAATAAAAAAAAAATTTTTTTTTAAATAATTCCCAGTTGCCTTAAAACTTATTATTCCCACTAATGGCATAAGCAATTAGCTGATATAACCTCAAAAAATGCAAGACGTGTTAACTTGAATTATTATATAGGAAGTGATATGTATTATTTAACTAAACAGTGTTTAATAATTTGCTTTTGAGAATTATGCAAATTTTACTGCAATTGGAACGAAAAAAATTAAAAACTATAATTAGAACGAAAAAAAGTGCGAGTTATATTCGCACTTTGCTTACATTAGCAGGTACAAGTTAAAGTTTGTTTTAAAATAATTTGCACCAAGTTTATCGCCCCAGTATATTGCCCAGCTTGTCGAAGTGCTGAAAAATTCGAGAAATGCATTTCATATTTACTCCTTATCAAAATTATAACCACACCACAAATTTCCAAGTTTTGATAAATCATATTTCTCTAATAATAAAATACAGTTCGTTCTCTAACAAAAACCATATAAATCTAAGCTTAAAACAACACATAATAACAGTTAAAAAAATTTGTATTTAAAACTTCGATAAAAAAAAATTGCTTTTAAGTATGAATTTTGGGAGCCTATTTAATTTCATTGCAACAAAGCGCAAGTTTGAAGTAACTAAAGATAACCGCTTCAAAATTGTACCTTTTTGTAATGAAAATTCATCGTCAACTCAACTGCATTCTCACAAAATTAAAAAAAAAATGTTTCTCTTACGAAAGTTTGCTGAATTTTTAGAAATCGTTCACAAAGTTTGAAACTTTAGCATTCCAGGGTTATGTTAGAGAGTTCATGGTATTTTAAGTACAAATTATTAAAAACTCAATAAATACGGTTATAATTTGGAAACGGGGTTTTTTTCCAAAATTCCTAGCAGCCGACTTGATTATGAAAAGTTGATTGATTTCTAATTTTTCGAAAAAATTTATTCGCTATTACTATAAAGCCTGAAGGATAAAGTGACTCCAAGTCACCACTTCGTCGACTAATTGAAGTGACTTTGGTTTTTTGGGTAGAGAAAAAAATGAGCACTGGTTCCAATGTCTCCATGCAGTTTCCTTAAAAGTACCGAATCAAAAGTTCTGTAGCACTAGTGGATTCCCAATGACAAGCACGTGTATCCTGGAAGGCTGCACTGGCGACAATGACAAAAGGAAATGAGTGCAGGAACTTTCCAGATTATTCTGTATAAGTTTATATATATGTACATACATACATATATGAAAAGTTCAATCACTATTTAGTTCCAAACACTCAATTCACTAAAACTAAAACATCAAAATCAAGTATGAGCAACTTTTTTAGTTATAAATAGAAACAAATATTGGTGGAAAAAAGAAAAAGCAGCGCGCCTGGAGACACTATTTATTACAATAATAAAAACAACAAATTCAAAGCATAAGATTAGAGATAAGTAATGAACAGCGCTGATATAATAAAATAAAAATGCTATAAATACGAGTACGTTGCTATGCTAGAGAAAAAGTATTGCAACAAAAATACAAATAAAAATTAAAACAAAATTTATCAAATGTATGTATGTTTGTAAATTGCCGGTTTGCTCTATATTGTAAACACTTCGGTTTGTAATTTCCATTGTGACGCTTAATAAATTTTTTGGTAAAGCAGCTACTTTTGACTATTTAGAGCGTGATAAATAATTATTTATGGTTGTAGGACAACAAAAACACTTCAGCTATAGTCACATAATTTCAAAACAAAAAAATTTTTAAAACCACAAAATGACACTATTCATTACTGATACTTGTTAAAATATTTAAAGGACAGTAAGAGAGTAAACGTGTCGTTTTTAATTGAATCGTTGCATATTTATTATTTTAGACATTTTTCAATAACTTACTCTTATTATTGTCCGTCACTAATTCTAGCAATAAAATTTTAAAATTTATACCGCATTTAAACATATGAAGGTAACCGGCTTCTGACACGTGAAGTTCCTTATAGTAATTCTGCTCGCACACGGTGATAAGAAGAGAGAGAGCAAGAGTACTTTTATTTCTCTTTTAAGTGCGCGCACAATTGAAGGCACAGTGAAAACGTTACTGAAAATTTTTGTAGTAATTTACTTACTAAAAATTTTTCAATTCTTAAAAAAATTGGAAGAACCACAATTTTTGTAAAAGGAACAGCAAAATATATTTAGTTTAAAAAAAAATTGAAAAAAAGTGAGAGCCACTGTATGTGGAGGAGCGTCATATTTTACCTTAAAAAAAAAAGGACATCCTTAAAAAAAATTTAACTTAAATTTAAAAGATGACGAATAATTTTGCAAAACTTTGCTGTCTCAGAAATGCGAGAAAGCTTTTTATGATAAGTTTCTATTCTATTTATTTCAACATTTTGGCGAAACTGAAATTATAAGGCAGAATCCAGCCTAAATAGCAATGTATATCGCATAGCAATTAGAGCAATTAGGTGTTTAAAAAAAATCTGATTTCGTTATAAAATTCGAAATAAAGATATTTTTATAGCCTTTTTATATTTACACTTTGCAAAGTTTTAAGTGACTAAAGATTACCGTGGATTATTAAAAATATTTCGAGAATTTTTCAGTCATATAAGAACAAATTTTTTTCATGGTAGGAAATGTAGCGAAAAAATGCTCAATAATCAATGGAAATATTAAGATACTTGAAACTTACGTTTTATTATATTTAAATTTAATGAAAAATGGGTAGGAAATTTTTTTTTTCTATTTTGAAGATTTTTTGTGAAGATTTGTACAATGTTTGAAGCTTAGAGCATCATCTGTATTTTAATTAAAAAAATAATCAAAATTGAATAAGAGAAAAACTTATGTATTTGTTAATACTAAGTGTATTGTTTCCCTCACTTCATTTTAATTTGTTTTAACATGCCCGCCACTTGTTGCTGCACTTTATATAATTTTCAATTGATTACAATGATAAGTATTTTTCACTTTTGTCAACTATTATACTTGCAATCGCGAACATGCATCCATCGTTTTGAAAATAAACTCGCGTGTTCTAGAGCACGTTCCCCGCTACGTGCAGGCAGCTTGCGGCTTTGCATTTTTTATGTTTTTATTAAATGCAGCACAGCTAACTCCATTTAACTTATTTTATTTGCATTTCACACAATTGCCTATAATAACTTGGATTACTATTTTCCTTACAAATACTTGCACTTTTCTCCAAACACTTTTACTTATATGCAAATACATATTAGTATGTAATTATGCATTTTTCTTTGTCAATACGTACACTACTGCGTCGCCGCCAGGGTAGCAAACTCCAGCGCCTTTCTGTGAAACGTTCTCGTATTGTATTTTTTACCATTTTATTAATGTTGTTACTTCGAGTGATTGCTTGTTTATTGTGCCGCCCAGCCGAAGTAGCAGCTATTTAAATAGCAAAACTGTTATCTAATGGCAACTGCCAAAGCGGCGTAGATGTTTAATTGATAAAAAGTGTAAATACAAGCTGCAGCGACTAGACCAAGTGGGGAGAGTGCGAGGAATGAGGTGTTTTTTTTAATTGTTTACCGCCTGCCATATTTGTGTGGTTTTTTTTTGCTTGCCATATGTTTTAATGCAGTCTTAAATAAGCGCAATTTGTTGAAGATTACAGTAGCAGCTTATATTAAGTATTTTTGTTTTTTTTGTGATAAGCGACGTTTTATTGGCCGGTGTACATATTTTTCACACGCCCGTAAGAGTGTTGCTAGACTAGGCACTTAACAGTACTCAAGGAGCACGAGGCCATGAAAATGAAATATTGAAATAAAAACATAAAAACATAGTATATTCGATGAGTAAGTAATTTGTGGAAACCAATCAAACTTCGCTGTATTTATCTATAATCTGTTTGGCTGATAGCATACTTTTCAGCAACATTTGCTTTTTTGGCCGATTGTGTACGGTCAAGGAGCGTGAGTAGAGTAGAAATAAACAAATTGATTAAGTATAATGGCTGATAAGGTGAAATGAAGGTATGATAGTATTTTATATAAGAAAAAATTGGAAGCGTTTGATTTTCGATAAATATCAAGGTTTACATTAAGTTTTAGTGGCATTTTCAAAACAATACCCGGAAATATTTCGCTAAAAATGTTTGTTTGATTGAGAATACAAAAAAATGGCCAAGAGCAAGGCGTTTCCTGTTTAAATATTTTTATAGATTACCGAGCGTTGATATGCTTTAAATGTGCAAATAAAATATAAATAATTTAAAAATTTGTGTGAATTTTGTACAAAAAAAAAACAAAAACAACTTGTGAAGAAATGGTCTTAATTTCTTCAATATTTTGCAACAAAGAGCTTGAAGTACACAAATATGTATGTAAGTATGTACCTATAAACATATTTTTTTAACATTCTAGTTTAATTTGGTTGACCTAATTATTTTTAAGACATCAACCTGAAATATCTTGTTTAATAAAAAAAAAATCCATCATTTGTGATCTCTGCATGTACAGTACTTTAAGCAATTCGAAAAATAAACATTTAATGAACAATTAAAAAAAAACCGAAACAATTAAATTTTTTGAAATAATTTTATAAAAAACAACGTAGCAACATATTAAATATTATTTATAAAAATTTTCGGATTTTAAATTTTGAATTACCAAAAAATATTTTGTTTACTTCTAAAACATTTCTTAACGTAACGGAAAAATGCTAACAAAATTATTTTACTTACTTACATATAAATTGTAAAGAATTTTTGTTACGCGTCTCTAAAAATAAAAGTCGTTTCAAAATAATGTTCCAAATTACCAAAAATAATAATAAAATAAATTATTTAAATGAAATTTTTACCGTTTTTTGAAAAATCAAATATCGCATTAAAATATTTTATTTTGAATACAAAAATTTGTTTATTTAATTTTTAATGTTTCTAACTAAAAATTTGAAGAAGTACTTTTGCACGATTTTTTATTCGAAAAATTGCTTTATTTTTCGTTGCATAAAATTATATGTAACTAAAAATTAAAACAACAAAAAAGAAACAATGATTGTAAGTTTTAAAAATACGAGGTTCCGTTATTTGTATTTGTATTTTCATCCGAGAACTAAAATATGTACAGAAAAGAATTCGAATGAGTTTCGAGTTATTTGGTAAAATAAGCAATAAATAATAACAAAAAAAAAAAATTTTTATACACACAAATTTCAAAGACACTATAAAGCAGCGTAATGCAAATGCAAAAGGAATGAATACAATCTTGAATTGTTGTTTGCCGTAAAATAAGTGTGGAACACGTTTTATATTAATAAATGAATGTCATTAAATTTTTATTTAAAAATTATTAAAACTTGCAAACTTTGTGTTATTAAAAAATATAAATTTAATTTTTCATATTCCAGATGTTTATTTTATTATGATAAATCTTCGAATAATACATGTAGATATATATTTTTTTTCTTACGAAAATTATGAAATGAAGCCGTAAAGTTTTTGGTCATATAAATAAATCTGCACGTGAAGGGCGTGTGTTAAAAATAACCTCCAATAAACTTTTGAAAGCTAATAAGAAGGAGATTAGAAAAAAAAACAATATTTTTGGGCTAATTAATGAAGAAACGTAAAAAAATATTAGCGCATATCAAAGGAAAAAATTGTTGAGTAAGGAAATAAAATGTTGTTCAGGTCGGTTGTATGAAAATAAAAAAAATTTAATTTACAATGTCGCTATCGTTTTATTACACTTTATTTGGACTTAGCGATATTTCATTAAAAGAGGTAAGTTATTTTAGAGAAAACTCAATGGCGTCATCACCAAAAAAAAAGGGCGTTTGCTAAATGAACGCAAATCTTTTAATTTTTCGATATTTGCACATTTCAATTGGTGCAGCTTGAGTTTATTTTTTTTTCAAGAACAAAGAATACAAACATTCTAAGTGTTTATATAATGAGTATTTAATGACTGCGGCTTTGTTTTCCGAAAAACAAACGAAATGTTGAAACTACAAAAGAAAACCAAACTGCCACGAAGTGGATCTAAAAGCGAAGTTGGATTATTAAAAGCAATTAGCAATGCGCGAATAAAAAACAAATCAATTGAGTGATATTCTACCAAAACCCGTAGAATAAAAAAAAAAAAAAAATGATACGACCGTACACCACATCTCATAATAATAAACGCACTAAATTTCACAATTTCTATTTCACTATTAAAATTTCAATTAATTTTTAATTAAAACACATTGCGTTCTCTAACTAAAGCCATAAGCATTGAAGCTTCAAGCTCTGTACACTATAATTAAAAAAAAAAAAAATAAAACTCACACAAGTACTCTTTTTAAATATTTGGAATTTATTAGACACCTCAAATTCAGTACAATTAAGTGCAAGTTGCAAGTGGTTAAAATAATCGTTGATTTAAAAAAAATAATTTTACTGACACTCTTCTTTCTTATAAAGCATCTTCGAGACTAGTTTTATGGAATAGCCTGCGCAACTCCATCAGTAAAATATGTCAAATATCAATGATAATTTGTAACTAAATAGTTGAAACTTGCTATTTTTTTACTAAAACTAAATTTGCTACAAAACAGCATTAAAAAAAAAACTTTAAGAAAAAAGTTTAAAATTTTATTATTTTTTTTAATCATTTACAAAGCTTAAAACTAGAGATAATATGGGTTTTGGTAGATAATTAACTGTAGTTTAATTTAAATAAAAATAAAATTAACGAAAAGAAATATAAGACGTTGTCAATATAAGGTGCGGTTATAATTTTATTAATAGAAACAGCAATTGCTTACGCAACTTATCACCACAACCGAATATCGTAATTTTGAATTGATTGTTTGTATATTTGTAGAAGCAAATAAGCAAATGGTTTTAAAATTGGATGACAGCAGTTAGATGCGAAGAAGCCTTACTCAGGGCCATTAGATACTTCGCTATTGTCAGACGCTCGTTCATTGCTCTCTCGACGGTAAGGCAAACAGACAGCGGTAAAAACCAATGTACGTTGAAGTGGAATACACACAGAGTGTGCAAACGTACAAACATTTGTAAATACTTGCATAATGATATATATTTTAAAATATATACTATATATATATAAATTAATATACCTATATACATACATACTCGTATGTACTACATAGCCACATACGAGTATGTACATATTTAAATTTGTAATTGCTTATAAGACTTCAATTGTCAAGTATTTATAAATATGAATGTTGTTGACTTAAACGAGGAAGCCATTGAAATGAAGATTGATGGGACATTTATGATGAAGTAGGAGCAAACACTAGCTATGTATGAATACTATATGTATGTATGTACATTAGGGTGACAGTTAATTTCGAAAGTGATATTTTCTTTGGTCTCAGTATTTTTGTGTGTGTAGTTTTATTTAAAAAAAATTCTAGTAAAATTTCAAGGTCGTAGGAAGAGGATTAGGGGGCGCGTCGGCCCCCCAAAGTTACACAAAATAAGTTTTTTAACGCAAATTCTTACTTTGACTGCTTGTAACTTTCTCTGTGTTTTTTTTTTTTAAACATTACTGGCGAAAGATGTTCATTAATATGTCTACAATAACATCTGTCAATAACATTTTTGTCTAATGTTAATATTTAATGAAAAAAACTTAAATATAGGAGAAAAAGTACGCCTCAATGTCGATTTATTATACTTAAATAAAATTACTTATATGATTCAAATTTTGGATTTTGTTCAGATTTATTTAATTAAAGATTCGTATAGAAAATTCCTTATGATTTACGTAAGAGTAGCTTTAACAATTATATACAGTAAGACCTCGCTGGTCCGAACTTCAGACTTTTTTTGTTTACTTTTGTTTTCAAGTGTAAGAATTGTCTTTAAAAGTTTGCTTCAAATTTTTTTTGCCTGTATGCTGAAGCGATCTATAATATTGACAATTGTGACCGAGAATATTCCCGTTACAACCTCAACAATATTATTCTCAATGCTTGCGTAAGCTACCGACAAAAAATCAGCACCAATGTTTCTCGGAAAATAGATTCTTATTTTACAGTTATATGCAGCAGCCGCAAACATTTTTTAATAGCATTAAATTTGCAAAAAAATCATTCGAAGTGAATATTTGAATGTGAAAAGTCGAAAATGTCTGCTAGAAATTTACGTGAACGCATATATTTAATTGGTTATTGTACCAACTCATTAACGGGAAGTAAACTACCCTCCAATATAGAAGTGTTGAAAGTTTTGTTTTTCAATTTACGTGTAGTAAAAAAAAATTTACGGGAAAGTTCAGATTTAGTTGTAAAAGAACTATTCGTGTTCTGGGAAAAAGCCCGCATTCCGGTCAAGGATAAACAACACTGCATTACAAATGTAGAGAAATTGTATAAAGAATGGCAAAGCTTTCAAAAAGATTCAAAGAAGACTTCTAATTTCCATAAGAGCAAAGTAAACACGTGGAAAGAAAAATTGGATATGCTTTTTGACGTGGCGCATGCAAGTGCATTAAAAATAATGTCGAATCAAGAAGATATTGATTTCTTGATAAGTCAATGAAAAACGGGGCGCCCAGGCTTTATGTATGGTATCGATTACGAAGAAGTACGCCGAGAGTGCCGACTTGAAGAACGCAACAACAATTTATTACAAGAAGTGGAGCGGAATAATCGTGAAATTGCATTAATTGGTTCGTTGTATGTTATTGTTTATTTTTTATTTTCTTTAAATTAAGTCGTTTTTATTAGATGAAACTGCAGAGTTGCTGTCATCTGAATCTTCAGAGAATGATAACAGTTTTCCAGATATGGAATGTGACCCACGTTGTAGTCAACCTCCAGCCAAAAAATGTAGGGGAACAAATAAAATACTAACACCAAAACTGGCGGCCGCACTCGATGTCTGTAAAATCAGTGACAGACATGCGGTTCATCTAATAAGCGCAGTCGTTGAAGCTCTGGGTAATAATGTTGAAGATTATATTTTAAACCGACGTCTGTACACCAGGAAAGGGAACAAATCCGTGAAGAAAGAATTTCAGCATTAAAAAATAAATTAAAATTAAATGAGCTCGACGCTATCTGCCTTCATTGGGATGGTAAACTTTTGCCGGCGCTGACGGGAAATGATAAAGTTGATAGGTTGCCTATAATAATATTGAGCGGTAAAGTTGAACAGCTTCTTGAAATACCTGCACTTGATTCCGGTACTGGAAAAGAACAGGCATCCGCTGTATGCGATGCTATTTATGAATATGGTCTGCAAAATCACATCAAAGCTTTAGTGTTTGATACAACAGCGGTCAATACTGGGCGTTTCAATGGTACCTGTACGTTAATTGAAAATAATTTACAAAGAGATTGTTTTAAGATGCGTTTTCGAAGAAAAAATAAGCTGTTATGGAAGTCCAAACGTTAAAATGTTTGAGAAATTTAAAAATGCTTGGGCTAAGATTGATGCTAAAAACTATGAGTATGGCATCAACGATCCAACTGTCAAGACGTACATGAAAGAGTCTGCTGTTCGCATTATCGGTGCAGTAAATAATATCTTGGAAGAAAAACAACCCAGGGAAGACTATAAAGAATTCTTGGAACTCACTTTGCTCTTCCTGGGCCAAAAACCAGAAAAGACACATCCAAACAGCCTAATGTTTCGATCGCCAGGAGCTGTTCACCATGCAAGGTGGATGGCAAAAGCGATTTACTGTCTAAAAATATTTTTATTCCGTAACGAGTTCCAGCTTTCAGCAACTGAATTAAATGGGCTTCGTCAAATTTGTGTTTTTATTGCTGAAGTCTATTTGGAAGCGTGGTTTTCTGCTCCTTTGGCCATTAAAGCGCCATATCAAGATTTTTTATTTTTACAAAAACTTGAAAACTTCAAAAAAATTGATGCTGCTATATCTTATGTTGCTCTTAAAAAGTTCAGGAACCACTTGTGGTATTTAAGCCCTGAGGCGGTTGGTCTTGCATTTTTTGACAGCAACGTATCCCTTTTTTTCAAAACAAAAAATGGTGGCGGCTTTGGAAAATGATTTTGAACAAGAGCAAAACACAAAGCGAGCTACAATAAATGATAGAGAAATCGTTGAAATATTCCATGACGGAATTGAACAGTTCGTCTCTGCCGAAACAAAAGCATTATTTGAAAGATTTCAAATAAATACTGATTTTTTTAAATTAAACCCAGACAAATGGGAGCAGGACCAATCTTATTGTAAAGCGGCTGAACTGATGAAAAAATTAAATGTTACAAATGACACTGCCGAAAGGAGGGTTAAATTGATGGAAGAGTATAATAAACTATTTACCAAAAATGAACGCCAAAAACAATTTGTTTTAAAAATTGTTAGCGATTACCGCCATCGGTTTCCGGACTGTAATAAAAAGACATTGTCTCAAGTGCTTTAAACAATATTAATAAAAAGAGAAATCATATACATAAGTAGTTTTATTTAAGTATAATAAATCGACATTGAGGCGTACTTTTTCTCCTATATTTAAGTTTTTTTCATTAAATATTAACATTAGACAAAAATGTTATTGACAGATGTTATTGTAGACATATTAATGAACATCTTTCGCCAGTAATGTTTAAAAAAAAAAACACAGAGAAAGTTACAAGCAGTCAAAGTAAGAATTTGCGTGAAAAAACGTATTTTGTGTAACTTTGGGGGGCCGACGCGCCCCCTAATCCTCTTCCTACGACCTTGAAATTTTACTAGAATTTTTTTTAAATAAAACTACACACAAAAAAACACTGAGACCAAAACAATAAAGAAAAAAAAAATACTCCATACATTTAATTGTCACCCTAATGTACATATGTCTAATTAAATAAGTATGTCTCATTTATAAATATATAAAAAAAAAAATTAAAAACACCGCTCGATTTCATTCTTTTTATTTTTTCGTTTCTTTGCGTTATTTATCGATATTGTGCAAGCCCTTGAGCAAGCGACACTTGAGTTTGCACAGTTCAATACACTGTGCGTGCAATTTGCGGAAGAAAAAAGAGTAAAAACAAATATAAATAAAACTATTATTGAGAGATGTTGACAATTACAAAATTGAGTAGGCAAATTTTTGTATTATAATTTGATGCTTTTGGCACAGTCATATCTAAGATTTTTATATAAAGGAAAATTATGCTATAAAAGGGCATTGATTTTAGAATTGACAATTATGGGGTTTAACAATTTGACAGCATTCAAAAATTCGCAGCTCTCTTAATAAATTTTATTTTTCCCTTTTTTTTTTGAGGTTTTCTTATTCTTTTCAAGTTTTTTTAAGATCACAACTAAGACACATTAAAGAAATATATATTTTTTCCTTTAGCTTTTTTTATTTTCTTTATAAAGTTAAAAAAAATGTTAGAGGCTCTAAAATCAAGGGGTAAAAATCAATATAAAGTCTACTTTAAAATTAGAATCAGCATAGTTTTCTATTGAAATCGACTTTATCTTTACTCCAACAACGCGCTTAATTTAAAAAAAAATTAAGATTCAATGGCTTTTGAACTTGTTTTATTAAACATAATGTGAATTTAAATTTAAAAAAAGAGAAAAGTATGAAATTTTATAATTTAAAAAAAATTCTGTCATTCAAAAAAATTATTTTCCCATCAAAATTTTTATTAAATAAGACATGTATTTAGTAATACAAATTCAACTACAAAAAAAATTAAAATTTAAGATTTAAAATAATAATATATATCGCCTAGTTTTGTCTTGTAAGAAACAAATAGGACAATAATTTTTGCAGCACTTATGAAAAACCAATAGAAATTCTTTTAAAAATTTAAAAAGAATATATGTAAAAAAAATACCAGCTTTAAAAGCAATTTACTGTACAATTTTTTTTCAACAAAGGTGTCACATATGTATGTACGTGTGTGTATTTATGAAATTGCGCTCTAATACGTCTTAGTTCAATTACATCCTCAAAAAATTCTATATTACTATCATCAGTTTTTTGGCACTTTGTTTTTGAGGTTAGTATTGAACAAAGACAGCAGGTCAAAATACATACATACATATGTAGGTATACATAAGAGGATGTGAATACCCCAGATCAAGTCAATTGTTTGATGCTGTGTCATTAAGCAATAATGTCAGCATCTGGATTAGCTATTTTGAATTGCTTATAACAGTCTCAGAACTAGTCTAAAGGATATCCATTCAATCTAAACCTAACAAAAACTCCTAATAATCGTTTATCATTTATTGGAGCAAATTTTTTTAAATTACTGTGTACTTTTATACGTTAATATGTTAATTTATAATTGCTTCACAGTTTTGGGCGCAGCAATATTGACGACAATGAAATTCCCCTAATAGTATGGTTAAGAGGTTAAGTAAAAATAATATTTATATGCATTTTTTTAACGAGGTCTGATTGAATACAAGTTGCTTCTGAGTTGAAATATTTTTATTTAATTTTTAATTGTTTTATTGCTCTGTCTGTAGCATGTTATCATGTAGCTTAGTATTTAAGAAAACCAAAATTAAAATTCCATGATCAGAACAATAATTTGTGATATATTTTTGGCAAATACAAAACGATCGCTTAAGCCTGTAAAAAATAGCATCGATGCTTAAGTACTTATGTGTATGTATAGACAAATATAATGTATTTTGCTTTGGGAACAAACTCATTTGCATTGACGTCAACCGTGGATACCTTGAATCAATTATTGCCAAAATTAGTATGAATTACTGTTAAATTATGTGTAAATTCTAGAAAAAATTTACTTATGTAAATATAGAGAACCAAATATACTTATTTACATATGTACATACTCGCATATGTACATAAGAAATAGTTTGGAAGCAAATCATTTTAGATAACTTGAATAAATCCGCAAAATACGTGATTCTTTGATGGTTGCTTTAATTCAGAGCATCTGCAGATCTCTTAACACTTTAGTGCTTGTAAATTTTTTGCGTAAACACGCCCACAAATCATACAAAATTGCCGCTGAAAAACAAGCGCAGTGCACGTTTCTTTGAATTCCCTGCGCGTTTTATACTCACTTCATCGATTGCTAAGAAATAAATACATACATACATTCATATGTACATACGAACACTTTTTTATGGTAGCATTTGATTAGCAAAATCACGGCGATTCGCACTCAGCCAGCTGTCATTGTGTGTCGACAAAGTGTGCGTGTCTGTGGCAGTGACAAAGTGCCAATAACCTGGCGGCGCCGGTCATAGACATAGTCGCTTATGTTATTTGTTGTTATTATTGCTAACTATTTTGCCTAAGTAGCGCCTGTGAATGTACGGAATATGCAAACTGTTAAATCGTAGCTACGTATTAAGTAAAGGAGTTCTTGTTCTCTTGTTTTTTTGTAGTCATCTTCTAATAGAAAAGTGAGTGAATACAATAAATTGCAATACAGCAATTAATATGTGTAACGTTAAAGCAAGCCGAAGCGAGCTAATGTTGCTAGAATCAATATATTTCCAATTTATTGCATCATTTTGGTAATTTCCGCGCATTGGAATATTTACATTTTATTCCAATGTCCGGCTGTTGCGAATTTTTTGCTAGAACATAATATTTTCTTTAATTATTTTTCGTTTAAATCACTACCTCACTTGGCATTTCACATGCAAAGCACTTTTATGAATTAAAAAAAAAAATAAAAAAAGCGCCAATTGCACACAGCCGGGCGTATGAGTAATAGTGAGGGTTGACGTTGCATGAATGCAAGCGCATTACTCATACGTCATGGGGCACACAACAGAATGTCAAATGGATTAGTGAAAGCAAATGCATATACATAACTAGTTATACATCATTTAAAAAGAAAAATTTACCCAAACGGGTATGAATATATGAACATATAAGGAATATTATACAACAACAAAGCCACATTCACCACAGCCAATTCCAGCGTAAAATTATGCATGGAGAAAATACTAATAACTACCTTCATATACATACATATTAAGCGCATGGTTCCGCTCTGTTTGTGTTTGCTGCAAAATTAAAAAAAAAAAAAAATAAATCAGAAAAAACAACGCTGCAACCTTCATAAGCGCTCTCACTAACTATTCACTGTGACATTAACATTTGCGTGTTTGTCATTACTTACAACAGCGACTAGAAATGAATTGAATTATGCATAGCAAAATAAGTCTACACACATATTGCAAGCATATGTATGAAAATACATATGTACATACATATGTACATATATATGTAAATGTGTTCAGGAGATGTAAATGTGTTCAGATAGATAGATAGTCGTTGTTCAGATTGATCTGTAAAAAATACAAAGTTTTAGTAGAAATAGGAAGTGTAAAGTGGGGCTTCGCCACACAACATACGCGAGAAGTGCCTGGTAGTCCTTTTTGGCTATCCGAGAGTCGGTGACACTAGTTTTCGACGGGAAAACCATTAGTTTCGCGGTTCTTAAAATTCTATTCATACTTTTTTTTTCTTTTTTCGTAAATTCGCGCGAAAAGTTTTTTTTTTTTTTTTTTTTTTTTTTTTAAGTGAACGAGACAGGTAAGAGTTGAACGTGTTCTGATTAATTGTCAAATACAGCTGAGCTTGTCTTCCAAAGCAGGAACAGCTGTTAGTGAAGTAGCAAACCTTGCAGTTGCGAAGGCACTGTAGTAGGGTAGTGATTCTAGCAAGGTTGTTAAGAAATAGCTCATTAGGGCAGGACATAAATATAAAAAAAATAAAAATAAAATAGTATTACACAAAACACATATAAAATAGAATAGAATCATAAAATATAAATAATAATAATATTAACAAAATAATAATAAAGGAAAAACACTTAAATTAAATATATAAAGAAGTAAATAAATAAAATAAAAAATAATAAAACAAAAATAAAAAAATATATATATAAATATAAATATAAAAAAAATAAAACGAGTAATATCAATAAAGCTATGAGTGTTACTAGGTCGCCCCCTCCAGGGCGAAATATCTCAGAGGCCGTAGGCATAGCCATATCAGGGAAAACTGCGTCAGATGAGGGTAACCCACTTGCGAAGCGTCCCAGGCTGTTGTACTCGCCACCGAAGCTTCTGCCATCTCCTCCGGGTATCGAACATGCCTCCGCTAGATTGCAACGTCCTGCATGGCTCACGCTAGGAGAGAAAATACGTGAGCTCAACGTTATGATGGATGATGGCAAAAGAAGATCAGTCAACCAACAGATGCGGGACATTATTTCGGAGCTGTCCATCTTATATGGCAAGGTCGTTGATAACCCAACGGATATGATAAATGTTGCCTCACAAACAACCCCGAAAGCCACCACGGGCAAGGCTAAAAATGAAGAAAGCGGCAAAAAACCATCGCAGCAAAATAAAGCAGCGGCATCTATTAAGATAAAAAACAAAGATGTTGGCCCTCTTATACCATCAAGTCCCCATAAAGAACCACAATGGAAGACTGTACTGCCCAAAACAAAGAAGAATAAGAAGGCGGTACGCCCAGATGCGCTTATTATAAAGAGTAATAGCGGGGGAACATATGCAGATGTACTCAAAGCTGTAAAAAGCGACCCACAACTCAAAGATGTTGGAAGTATGATATCAAAAGTACGAAAAACGGCTGGTGGAGATCTCATACTTCAACTGGCGAAGCCCACAGACGCACATACTGAAGAATTACAACGTGCGGTTAAAGCAGCGCTAGGCGATAAAGCCTCGGTCCAGACGCTAACAGCGGAAACATCTATAAAAATTAGAGACCTGGACGAACTTACAAGCAAACAAGAGCTGTGTACCGCGCTAGAGAAAGAGTTTGTTGGGATACAGTTTGCTGAAACATGCGTGAAGTCCTTAAGGAGCGCCTACTGCGGGACTAAAACAGCAACACTTGTTCTTCCAGTTATAGCTGCAAACAAATTGATAACCGCGGGTAAAGTGCGAGTAGGGTGGGTAATCTCCCGAATACGAATGAAAATCCAGCCAATAAAATGCTTTAAATGTCTAGAGTTTGGCCACCTTGCTAGAAATTGCAAGAGTGCGTTTGATCTAAAGAATGCATGCTTCAACTGCGGAGAGACAAATCACAAAGCAGTAGAATGCAAAAAGGAAGTGAAATGCGCAATATGCTCACGAAGAAACTCACCCCAAGTGAAGCACAGAACTGGTGGCAGAGAATGTCCCTACTATTTGGAGGCGTTAAAAAAAGCCCGAACACAATGAAACTGCTGCAACTAAATTTAAATCATTGCAAAGCTGCGCAAGAGCTTCTGGGGCAGACGGTAATAGAAAAAAATATTGACATAGCCATATTAAGCGAACCGTATAAGGTTGGAAATGCCCCACTGTGGGTTAGCGACGCAAACCAAAAATCAGCTGTATGGAGCTGCGCCAAAAGGCCAGTTGTGATTGAGCAACTAAAGGTGGAAACAGGTTTTGTCTGCGTCCGAGTGTCGGATATTGTTTTATACAGCTGCTATATACCACCTAGTTTTAATCTTGCTGAATTTGAAAACGTCCTAGACAATCTGGTTGACGACGCAAGAGCCAGATCATCAGTCGTTATTGCCGGCGACTTCAATGCATGGGCCCGAGAATGGGGCAGCCGTTGGACAAATGCTAAAGGAAGGGCACTGCTCACGGCTCTATCATCGTTAGAATTAGCTCTGTTAAACACAGGCGATAAACTTACCTTCCAAAGAGATGGAAGGGGGTCCATAATTGACCTTACTTTCGTAAGTAAAACACTCTTCCGAAGAGCGTCATGGGAAGTGTGCGAAGATTATACTCACAGCGACCATCAGGCAATAATATTCTCGATAAAAGATAAAGTAGGGGTAGAAAACAACAAAAGGGCGAAATTAGTTGGCTGGAAGTTGCATACGCTCGATGAAGAAGCACTTAAGGTAATGATAACAGACATAATGCTACCACAAGGAGCGATAAACACGGCAAATCATTTAATGCATAGTATTAAAGAAGCTTGCGACGCCTCTATGAGAAAAAAGTCTGTTTCGTCCAGACGAGCACCAGTGTACTGGTGGAGCGAGGACATTGCGGATCTGCGCCGGCAATGCAATAGAGCAAGGCGAAACTACCAGAGGGCCAGAAGTCGTAGTGTAAACTTTACAGAGCAGCAAAATATGTACAAAGAAAAACGAACTACACTGAAAAAGGCAATAAAAGCTAGTAAGATTAACTGCTTTCGAAGTTTATGTGACAACGCAGATAAAGACCCTTGGGGCTTAGCATACAAAATCGTGACCAAAAAGCTACAGAAATCAATTCAACCGCAGATAACATGCCCTAAAAAGCTTAAAACAATAGTGAGTGTTCTATTTCCAACCCAACCGCCATTTGAGCGGGAAAAATTTCCCCCTATAATAAATGAGACACCTGCGATCACAGCAGAAGAGGTTCTATTGGCCGTTAAAAGTTTAAAGGACAAAAAGGCACCAGGTCCAGATCTCGTCCCAAATCGCATTTTAAAGCTAGTTGCTAATACCAACATAGAAGCCCTTGTTCTCACATATAACGAATGTTTAAAAGACGGTATATTTCCACCAATATGGAAGCGCCAACGACTGGTACTCTTACCTAAGGCTGGGAAACCCCCAGGGGACCCTACAGCGTATCGTCCAATTTGCATGCTGGACACAGCCGGTAAACTGCTTGAACGAATTATTAGCAACAGGCTGATAAATGAAATTGCAAAAGGTGGAAACCTCTCAGAAGCGCAGTTCGGATTTAGAAAAGGGCGATCAACCTTAGATGCGGCTATGCTGGTAAAGAGAATAGCAGAAGAAGCAATCAGTGGAAAAAGGTGGAAAGGTGGATCAAAAGAATATTGCCTGGTAATCACGCTAGATATTAAAAATGCGTTCAATTCCGCAAGCTGGAAGAAAATAGCTGAAGCTCTCCGCGGTTTTAAAGTGCCGATATATCTGCGGAAAATATTAAGCAACTATCTAGAAGATAGAGTACTTACATATGAAACAGACGAAGGCACCAAGCAATGCAACACTTCCGGAGGAGTGCCACAAGGATCTGTTCTGGGTCCATTACTCTGGAATATAATGTATGATGGCATTCTGCGTCTGCAAATACCCGAGGGTGCGAAAATTATCGGTTTTGCGGATGATATAGCTCTAATAATCGTGGCCAAGCATCTAAAAGATGTGGAGCAAAGAGCAAACTTAACAATTAAGCGAGTTCAGACATGGCTCGAAGATTCCGGCCTCCAGTTAGCCCAACAAAAAACAGAGGCAGTATTAATAAGTAGCAGAAAAGCTCGTGAAGTCATCAAAATCAAAGTTGGAGGACATGAAATTGTCTCGAAACCTACCCTCAAATATTTAGGCATAATTTTCGACGCTAGGTTAATATTTAAGCCTCATTTAGAATATGCAGTTGAGAAAGCAGAAAAAGTTGCAGCGGCGCTTTCACGACTCATGGTGAATAAAAGAGGCCCTAAGCAACAAAGCAGGCAGCTATATGCAAGCGTGATACGGTCTGTACTTCTGTACGGTGCACCAATTTGGTCGAGTGCGCTCGAAAAGACTTCGTACGCACGCGAGATCAGATCATTATATCGCCTTTGCGCGATCAGGGTGTGCAGCGCGTTCAGAACAACGTCGGAAGAAGCAGCTCTGGTAGTGGCAGGGCTCTGTCCAATAGAGATTTTGGCGAAAGAGGTTGTGGCACCCCCGACAAATAAAGTAAGACGAGAAGCGGCGAGGCAGAGTTGCCTGCGGGGTTGGCAGAGGCGGTGGAGTGTAGCTGGTAAGGGACGGTGGACATTTAGGTTGATTCCCAGTCTGGAGAAATGGCTAGATAGGCGACATGGCGAAGTTGATTTCCACCTAACCCAAATTCTTACGGGACATGGTTGTTTCAAGTCTTATTTGCACAGGTTCAAACACGACGATGACCCTTATTGCACCTTTTGTGCAAATCAGGTGGTCGAAGACGCCGAACACTGTTTTTTCGTCTGTCCGCGGTTTGCAATAGAAAGGGATGACTCGAACACGAAGTTAGGGAAATCGCTTTCGGTTAAAAATCTAGTAGATACTATGCTCGAGTCCAAAGAAAATTGGTCTGTTGTTTGCAATTTAGCGAACAAAATCCTAATTAAACTGCGTCAAGCGGAGCAACTCCGCAGAAATTCATAGAAAGGCAATAGGCCGCTCCCCCTCCGCGAAGTAATACCTAACGGTAGTTCCACGGAGCGAGGGAAACGGAGCAGGGGTGGGTTTTTAGTGCGGTGAGCCGAAAGGCAAGTCCCACACTTCGGCTTTCAATGCTTTGTGCCACCTCTAGAAAAAAAAAAAAAAAAAAAAAAAAAAAAATGTACATATATATGTATGTATGTACAATACGTACTTGTAAATATGTGAAAGTACTTAAAAGCGCCTTTATTATTCATTTGAAAATTTGCTAGCAATGACCATGACTTTAAGTTGTGCACGTTTCAATTATAATTTAAAAAAAAATTAAAGCAAAGTTTACGAACAAAGTGTAGCTTGCATTGACAATTTTATTGTTTTATGTTTATTAAAAAAACGCTCATGAGTTACGCAATCACAGAGTGTACAGCGAGCTTTATATTTCTCAACGCAAAAAAAAAAAAGAAGAAAAATGAACTCTTTTTGCTGGAAAATTTATTTAATTTTTGAAAAAATTTCATATAATTTTTTTAAATTTTCATACGATTTTTAAATATTCAAAGAATTTTCGATACGGTGTTCTATTCTATATTATCGTTATCGATATTATTATCATTACCGTTATTGTAATCAAATTATTTTTATCGTTATCGAAATTATAATCGTTATCATATTTACATATAGTAAATATTTTATTTTATTTTTATTTTTGATTTTCTTATTACTTTCATTGAAAGCAATGCCTGCGATTGGTCTACGGCAGAGTTAACCTAGTAATATTGATGAAAATGAGTTCAATTTGTTAAAAAATTAAAAAAAAATTTAGAGCGTTTGCGGAAAAGGTTATGTGATATACCTGCGAACTTAAAAAAAACCAATATCCAAATATATTATTGTAATGTAGAAAAAGTCAACTTTTTAAGAATATGGTGTTATGTCAAAACCTGTTAAGTGATAAAAATTTCAATATAAAATTTATTAAGAAACTTTGGTTGAGTATACAATTTTTAATATTTTTTTAATGCATTCTATTCTCTAACCAAATTCAATTAATTAAACAAAATTTCATCAAAAATTTTTAAACAAAAAGTTTTGTATATTTAAGTATGCAGTTTTGTAGTCTATTCAAATTTAATATAATGAAGCGTACGAAGCTAGAAACTATCACTGATTTTTGTAAAAAAAAAATTTGCTTTCGCATGCTCGAGATTTTTTATATTTATTTATTATATCGAAAAAACAGTGCAATGCCATCAATAAAAAATGTTCAAAAATCAACTACAATTAAAGTTTGCTCAACTCTTTTTTTCAAACATTGCTTCAGATGGTTTTTATAAGAGAGCGCTCTGCTCTTTGATTAAAATATAAAAAAGTTTTATTAAAAGCAAAACTAATGTTCAATATGTGAGTGGCGTATATAACATATGAATATACATACATACATAGGTACATATATCTGTGTAATGACCGGTATCACCAGCAATTTGTGGGAAACTTAAATTTTAATTTGCTGTCAGTTTTAATATAAAATTAAAATAAAAAATTAAATGGCCTTCCATTTAAATTGCTTTCCTGAAAATTGCTGTAAGTTGTGTTCCATTTTTAGTTTAATTTATTTGTGAGCGTAGTTTTTATCTAATTATAATTACCTCGCGTCGCAACGCTGGATTTAACGCCAATTCACACATATTTACAAAACACGTTGCGCTTCAGTTGATTTACTTGTTTACTATTTACTAGATTATCTGTACCAATACAAGGCAGCGAGATATGAATATTACTTATACGCCAACGCCAAATTCCACTTGAAACAATTTTTTTTTTTTAAATTAAATAAAATTTTTTTTTCCAACTATAAAAGACAAATACGCCTTATCTTCGGAATACCCGCTTAAATCAGCACAATTGAACTTTAAATCCAATTTATTACACTCCTATGCAGGTAGCAAGTGCTAGTGTTTATTACACAGCGCAAAAGTGTTGGTGGCGATAAGCGTTATCACTAACCGGCAAAAAGTTCTCACACTGCACACTAATTAATCAGATGTTGCGAAAGTGGACACACAAAAAAAAAAAAAAAATCAAAAGAATTTAAACTGATTAGCACACTTTTTAAAATGCGTAAGAAGTTTTATCGCCTCTTCGAGAACAAAATTATAACACTGCCACAATAGACAGTGGCTGCGATATGTCAACGTACAATAACCACTTTGCCACATCCAATACTTTTGACTTTTGGCGGTGAGTAGTTCACGCGTGAAGGTGCTAAGTGTGACACAAAACGGTGCAAATCATAAACTCAAATAAGTTTTAGAAGTTGACTGCGCGCCGTACGACTCGCGAAAGTTGTCTGTTGGCGACAGCAATTCAATACAAACTGTTGCTCAGCAGCCGAGACAGAGCTGAATGAAGGCTTGCTGGTTTGCTGGTTGGCAGCTGCTGAGCTGTCGGTTCACGGGTTTAGCCAGCTGACTGACTGATTCACCGGCTGGCAGACTGTCGCGTTGATTGACGATATGGCCAGTGCGTCGTTAGAGTGACCGCATTCAAGAATTTTTACATAAATACTCGTACAACAATTCTTGTTTCACCTGCATGGCTTCTCTTCCTCACAAGCACACTCTCTCTCCCTCTCTTTCTTTCTCACTCTCTCGTTTTTCGTGCCATTTAGTTGTGTTCAGAGCATGAGATTAATAACAAAAAAAGCGAAAAAATTAAAAAAAAAAATCTGCATTTAATTCGTCTTACGGTCCATATGAAATTTCGCTTACGTATGTTTGTATGTACAAACTCGTGCTTGTGAGTTTGCGCAAGCAAATAACACGTCGTGCTAGGCACTCTGTTATTTGTTACAGTCAATTATTTGTTTTTGTTCTTTGTACAACTCGCATTACAAATGTTTTTCGTTATTAAATTTAACTACCAATCAGGTTTGTTTACTGATTATTTTTTTGGTGGTTGTAATATTATTCTGAAAATTACGATTTATTTTTAATGCCTAATGAAATATATAAAAAAGAAAAATTGTAAATATTCTCAGTCCCACAGTTTTTAAGTACTTTGTCGGACAAAGCTAGTCCTAATCTTGTTGGCCAACACTTGCGTAATTATCGAGCGAATAACTAAGTACTAAATTTATTACATTTACTTGTATAAGTAGAAATTCATGTGGCTAACAGCGGGTTAGTGTTTGCTGTTTACGAACAATAAAATTATCGCAATTGCAAAAAATTATTTATATATGAAAAAGTTACATTCCACAATTGCTAGTTAATTTTTAGAGTATTTTTCGTAGCATTCCTTTACGGTGCAACCCACAAAGGAGTGAAGTTCATGATGAAAATTAAAAGTTTTTATTTTTTTTTTCGGTCTTCAAAACAGTAATACCAAAATTCATAAAAAATGCAATGTTATAAAAATTTTACAAGGAAGCATTTTAATGCAACAAGCTCCTCTAATTTTTTCCAAGCGTTGGCTATGGTTTAATGAGATTTTTGTTCCTTCTACTTCATTCCAGACTGCTAAAATGAGTGCGAAAATTGACGAATGGCATTTCTTCACAATTATTATCAGAAAGGTTTTAGTGTGTTACATAAATATAAAATCGCATTCCTAAGTGTGTGATAACAAACCAGATATTTTATTATTATAATAAATGTTTCAATCACAACACAAACAATAAATCCGAAAATTCAATTACAGATCAGAACTCTCATTCATGTATCAAATATAATTAAGTCAACAATTTCAGTTTTCTTTAATAAGCGCAAATTTATGTAATTAATTTGCTAAACAAAATGATTCTCAGATTTTTTCCTTACACAAAAAAAAAAACGGTTTATCTACGCCTGTGAATTTTTATATTCAATTAATGTATGTTTACTAATATTAAATGGAAATTTGCATGAGAAAGATTTGCACGCGATTTATTTTAAGTTTGCATTTAATTACTGCACATAAGCGTATATTTATTATTTAAATAAACAAAAGTATTTTGTTAAAAATATGTACGAATATGTACGAGACGGTGACGCTTTGTGAGACAACAATAGCGTAAACAAAAAATTATTGACGCATCGATTCAATGGCAACTAATTGAATGCTTCTTCCTCATTGGCAAAACTATCTGTGAATCAATTTCAAGACAATACAAGGAAGAGTTTGAGGCAAGGCGAAATCGGAAAAAGAAAATTAGAATAGGTTAACAAACAAATATAAATATTTATGTTATACTCGTATGTTGTATAATTGTTCATATTTGCGTTAACTAAGTGAAGTACAATGAGTTGATAAAGCGTGTAAAGGAATGCGAACGAAATGAATCTAAAAGTAAATCAAAACAGGAAGGGTGGCGATTGTAGAAACGATTAGACGTTCCAGAGTGCAAGTGTCAACTAATTTTTAGAGTGTTTTTGTTAATAGAGTGGCTGCTGCTTCCGCTTGTAGTATTTACACATATTTATGTATGCACGTAAATCATTTCATTTTACTGTAATTTTTGGTTACTTTTGCGTATTTGTAAGCCGTATACCCTTTTTGTGATGTCGTTTGAACTAGTTACGTACTAGTATCTTATGGACTAGCTGACTTTTTAGGTTACTAACTCGGTTATATTTACTCCGACAGAGTTTTTGTTTAAATGTAAAATAAAACTGCTGATTTAGTATTATCCATTAAATCTCAGCCACATTAGCACACAGTACGCCTTCCACTTTCGCACGCAGGCAGATAAATGACGATTAATAAATAGCAATAGTGAAATAAATAATATTTTCGATAAAAAACATTGATTTTATCGACCAAAATTATACAAGTACCGATTATGACCATCGAAATCGGTGCCAATAAAAATATCGATAACAATAGAAAATATCGATGACCGTTAAAATATTGATAACGGTGAAAGTATCGATAACGTTAAACATATATCGATACCGATAAAAATAACGATAACTATAAAAGTATTGAAAATATCGATAACGATAAAAACCGCTAGCAAAAATAAAAATATCGATGACGATAACATATCGACATCACGATAAATATCGAATGACAAAAGATATTTTACCTTATCGACTACCGATAACTTTAAATTATAATTATCTAAAAGCAATAAATAACAGCTTCATGTGTATCTCATTCACATCCAAGTCGAGAGTTAAACAAAATTCCCAAGTCACATTTGAAGTACGTTCAGTACAGTCAATTTTTTATTTATCTGACGCTTGTATTAAAATCTAAAAAAAAAAGGATTTCAGAATAGGCCAAATGTATTTCAGAAAAACGCAAATGTATTTCAGAAAAACATAAATGTATTTCAGAATAGGCCAAATGTATTTCAGAAAAACGCAAATGTATTTCAGAAAAGCACAAATGTATTTCAGAAAATCACAAATGTATTTCAGAATAGGCCAAATGTATTTCAGAAAAGCACAAATGAATTTCAGAAAAAGAGGAAATTAATACATTTATGTTATTCTGAAATACATTTGCGTTTTTCTGAAATACATTTGTGCTTTTCTGAAATACATTTGCGTTTTTCTGAAATACACTTGTGTTTTTCTGAAATACATTTGCGTTTTTCTGAAATACATTTGCGTTTTTCTGAAATACAATTGATCTTTTCGGAAATTCATTTGTGTTTTTCTGAAATACTGTTGGAAAAGGTGTAGTGTGCATAATTTTAAAGCCTTACATTTTTATAGCCTATCTCAATCAATGCAGTTAATCGAAGCGCTCATTACACGATTAAGGCGCCTTTCTGATGATATCCACAACTGATTGCGATGAAGTGTGAGTTCAAACCAGTTAATATTAGTTACAAACAATGCTGTGCTGATTAGGTGCAAATGGCATAAACAAAAATTTGATAAATTGAGTTACTCGCAATTAAAAATGAATTTAGCTTAAATTAATCATTAAGCGTTTTACGATTTTAATCGCTTCAAGAAATGATAGCACATTTTGTCGAAATTTATTTGCTTTGCTTGAAAGTAAAAAAATGCCAACAATCAGTTGTATTAAATAAGCAAACAAACTGGTTTAAATCGGTTTCATGATTAGATGAAATCACAGTTTTTGTGCGATACATACGAGTACATACATATGTACATATAAAAGTATGTATGTATGTTTGTATATACACACAAGTATTTATACACATTCGAATTGAGCAAGAATCACGGGCGACCACTTTGATTGGCCGGCGACCGCCATTGATGAGCTGTAATGTGGCAAAAATATAAAAAAAAGATAATTTTTACCCACTCTAGGCTAGAATAATATTAATTTAATATTTTTTATTTTAATAATTTCTTCTCACGCGGTGTCCAAAAAACAAAAACACCTTCGGTCATCTCACCTTGCGTTCACTTTGAATGTTCGCAAACATAATAAAACCGGTATTAAAAAAAAAGTAGCGCGTTTTTGTGTGTGTCTCTTTTCGTTTGAATTATCACTTTTATGACTTAAATTCACGGCTAGAACTGGAATTTTGTGTAGCGCTTTAGCTGTTCGTTTCAGCTGCCTTAACTAACGTCTATGAAAGTGGTGTGGCAAGAGAGACGCACCATTGCAAACTGCTGCCACAAAGTGGCACATCCGAGTACCAAAGTGACGAGCAAACAACAATAAAGTGAGCTATTGCCTGCCTTTGTCTACACAACGCCTCCTCACACACACACACACACACATACACAGGCTTACACACACATACGCACCCACTTGCAAGGCGTTTAACAGTGTGGCAACAGGAAAAAGCAATGAGGAAAATAGTTACAAAACGAAATGTGTTAAAAATAAAGAAAGATAACAAAACTAAATATAAAAATATATTTAAAAGGAACCATAAAATGCAACTTAATACAGTGAAGCTTCTCTATAGGCGATGATGGGTGGTAGTAGCAGCCATCAGCAACCCGCTTGCGGCCAGAAAAACTGCATCAATTGCAATCACTGTCGCCAACAGTCTGCGGCACATATTTACACTGAGCCAATATGCGGAAGGCATGAATGCAAATTTGTATTCGGCTTAAAAGCAGAAGGTGGAGTGATTCTGCTGGCTTCATTTCTTTGCTGCTGTTTGTTGGGCTCTTCACCGCAATCAAGCTGGCAAGGCATTGTGTCGGCGTTGGTGGAAAAGTTACATAGAAGTTAAGCGATCGTTAACCTGCTTATTACAAACAGACGCTTACATACACTGTTTATGTGTGTAAAGTTGTAGTATACATATGTATGTATGTATAAATATTACAAGAAGATTTGCAATTTAAATAATTTTAAAGAATAAATGAGAGTTTACGTTGCGAGACACTTACTACTGACTTAGTTAATAATTATGAAAATTTGAATGACAAATAATCGAACGACTGAGCGGAAAATAGTTTCAAAAATCTTCAAAAAAAAAAAATCTAAGTTAAGTAGGTGCATTGCGTTTTTGAACCTTTTCGGTAATTTCTATTTTTCTTTTATTTAATTTTTAACATTCAAAAAAAAAAAACGCACCTTCAAAATCTAGGGTATCTTACTTAGTCTTTCTGTATTTATAACTCTAACACTGTTAAAATCGATTTGTATATGTTACTGAAAAAATTATTGATGTAGGCTCAAAACTATATATAAATTACCGTAAAATAATAAGAAATGGCGGGATTATACCGCAAACTAAAAAAAGTTTAATTATTACGGATTTTTTTTATTTCAATTTAACTTAAAAATTGTTTTTCAAGTTGCACTAAGGTACATACATACATACATTTATACATATATCGCGAATGAAATGCGATATTCCACAAAATAGTTTGATATTACAGGCATGGTTTCTTAACATTTTTTTTATTAGTATTCGCCTTAAATGGAATATTAGGCAGCTTAATTTGTTTATTCCAAGCGCTTTAACTTAACAGCGAAAGAAGATAAAATATAAATATATATATATATATATGTACATACTCGTATGACCATAAAAAGTAAAAATATAAATTTTAAATAAAAAACAAAATTAAATTTAAAAAAATATTTCAAAACAAAATTTAAAAAACTTTTCAAAGACAATTTAAAATAGAAAAGTTATTGATTTTTATTAGAACAAATATTTAATTTTTAATTTTTTCATCATATAAGTTATTACCATTTCATTACACATTTCAAGGGAAACAAATGTAATTAAATTAAAATCAAAATCGTTTTAAAAGAGTACGTAAGATATGTATGTATATTTGAAAATTATGCACTTTTTCTAAATTTTAAGTTTAAATAAAGAAGTTCTTTAAATATGGCCTAATGTAAGTACAATCAGTTAACTTGATATTTTAGTGTAAACACGTCTTGCTTAATAAAGCGGCATTTAAAAAATATAAACCAGCCGATTTACAAAAAAAAAACCTTGTGTATTTTGTTATTATTATTTGAATTAATGATAAAATCGACGCTAAAGTGGAGCATTTACTTCACAGGTACCTCAAACAAAAAAATAAAAAAACTCAAAAAGCTGATTCTTACTTTGGAGTCGATATTATTTCGCACATGTTTTAGTTTTTGTTTAGTTGATTTTTAATTTCATTTTTTTTTTCGTGCTATTCATATTTTCAAAACCATAGGTAATAGGTTACTGGTTCATGCGCCAAATTCCGCACATACAAATGTACACAAGCGTAAGTATATCGTTGACCTTAAAAGAATTACATTTGTATATACATACATATATATATATGTGTGTGTGTGTGTGTGTGACATACTTTTCGACAGCTATCAATCGAAATTGATGTCGCACATTAGGCAGCAAACTTTGAGTAAGATGTTTAATATGTTTGCAATTGTTTTGCAACAGAACGTGTCTGTCTGAAGGCAACAATATTTTGAAAAAAAAAAAATAAAAATTGTTTACAAGTAACAAAAACGAAGGTATTCACAAAGCAAAACGTTACAGAGCAGTTTAAGCGAAAAATTGCAAAAGTTAAAAATAAAATAAAGTAATTTTAAATAACTACCTTGGGTTGAAACATAATTGTTTTAGATGCAGACGTGTTTACATCCGTACACAAACCAATTGACATTTATTAAATGCCACTTTGTCGGCTCAAAATTAAAACAAGTTGAGGTCATGGCATAAAAACAAAATATAAATTTAGAAATAAAATAGAATATGCAATATTTTTACTACGTTTACTTATTTGAATTTTTACTTTATTTATATATTTCATTCATTGCAAAATGGCCTACTTCAGCGCGCATCTTGCCATCCTGATTTCGCAATGGTGTATACATTTCTATAATATTACTTATCTTTATATAAAAAAATATACACTTATTACTTAGCTCAAATGTACAGTAGACAGGAACGTGGCTTACAAATGAAAAATAAACATTGTTGAAAATTACAGCTATACCGCTAGTTTGAAAGCTTACTCCCAAAGGATTTTAGTGTCATATCTCTAGTCTAAACTATTCGAAATTCGCTTAAAGCAAAATTCATTATTTAATATTTAAAAAATTTCCATTTTATATAGCATACATACATTTAAATCGAATTTACAACGTACGACGTAGAAGTTTGCTTGCGAAAGGAGACACTTTAGGGTAAACTTGCGTTAGAAGAAGAAAAATTACTCCAAAATGCAAATCATTATCAAATGATTTTTAACAAATTTGAGGCATAGTTAGAGCAGAAATTTATTTTTATTAAATTCTTTTGAAAGTATTTTAATAAAATACAGCAAATATCACGACCGAATTAAATGTGAAATTTCTGATGTAAAATTGCTTAAATTACGAACATTAGACGAAAAGAAAAATTGATTGGCACTTTTTACGACGCTCCCCTTTCTCCTCAATTGCCTCGCTGCCGATCGTTATGTGGCTTGCCACAAGCCGCACCAAAACCAGTCACGACTTCTTATTTCGATGCACTGCGGTGCAGTTAATTTAAAACGAAAAACAAAATAGAATCGTTAATTGTTAATTATCTTCTGGTGATCACTGATATTATGCAGAGCGCTTTTTACAATTTAAATGCCATTTTAAGTGTTGGTAATAGTCAGGTAGTAGGTAAACGCTTTGGCATCAGCACATCTGCCTGATTTGAACGTGACAAGTTAGACATCACGTGGAAGTTGCACAGATTGTCGCAAATGTGTTTTGATCATGTAACAAGTTTTCATATTAAAATGTATATTGTTTATTATTCTTTGCGATTTGGTTGTTGTCGCTTTATGTAAAGTCGTATTTATACGTTTTCAAATTAAATGACTTACTTTGCGCGAGATACATACAAGCATAGGTTGAATAAAATGGGATAGGCGACAATTTGTGCATTCATTGCAGTTTTAAGTTTTCATTTAATTTCAATGTTTTTTTTTTGGGTTTATTCGTTGGAGCTTCTTTTGTGTTAAGCTATTAGAGTTGTATTCACATTTGCACATTCGTATGTACACACAGCGTTGGTAGGAAACAATATTGTTTGCAACATTTATTTATTCATTTGTTTTTAATAATTTTCGTTTAGAATATATTTTTATCTTAAACAGTTACAAAAATAAAATTTTTAACTTTGTTAAACAAATTATAAAAAATAATTGAATTAAAAAATCAAAATTTCATTAGTACTTCAAACTTAAAATTCAGAATTTTTAGAACATTTTCAAGTATGCAGTTTTGTTGCCATTTAAATTTGAATTCAATAGAATACAAGCTGCAACTGGCTAAAATTAACCTTGAATTTTTGAAATTTTTTTCTAAGGGCATTTTCTATTGCATTTTCTTCCGAATAGAAAAAAGCCTTTTGAATCTTGCACTTTATTGTATTTATTGAATGGGCTAACAAACTGCATACTCAAAAACGTTCTAAAATTGTTAATATGTTTAAAATTTTGATAATAACTTTTTAAAGTTTAAATTTGAATTAAATTTGAATTTTCAATATTGTTTTTTGAAACTTGTGAAACATTTTAAATGCAGTTTAAATATTACCTTTGATTTAAAAATAAAGAAATTTACATACACTTAAAACGAATTTATTTACTTTGCGAAGCTTTATAACAAAACCGAATAATTCCATTGTTAAATTTTTTGCCCTTTGATTGGGTACATAAAAATTTATGCACATCAGTAAAATGTAAAAAAAAAAACGTCAAATTATCTCACATGTTCCGTAAATCGAAAATTTTGAATTAAGCGATTTGCTATTAATTTATTGACTATGTCTGACAAAAAACTGAATATTTGCAAAACAAAAAAATTTTTTTTATGAATTTGTTATTGAAGTACTAAATTTAAAGCACATATAATTCTTGTTAAATAAAGTGCAAGTTTCAAGTGACTAACATTAACTGTATTTTCACAATTTTTTTTTTGCTAAAGGGTTGTGTTTTTCTTCCATGTTGCCACATTTTTTTCGTGCGTTCTACGGAAGCGTATGCGGCACAAAATTGTTCAATATCTACTATAAAAATGCGAAATGGATGCTTAATTATTTGCACAACGAACAAGTTATTTTTAATTTTAAATAAACATTTTTTTTTGTTGTTAAAATCATTTCAAAAGTTATTCAGTCAAATGACTGCTAGCCGTTTTTTAATGTATGCCGAAATCCAATTTTTACGAATGCGCAAAATTCATTAAATTTTAATTACAAACATGCATAACTAGTACACGAAATTGATAAGGCGTAACTAAAATGCGCAGTGAATTGATACAAACTCACGTGCAAACGCCAACTGGCGAGCGAGTGTCTTTATGAAGTGGCCTACGATATTTATAATTTGAATAAGCAAAATTGAAAGAATATAACTTTGTTTGTATAAATTTTGTAGCTCCCCACAATACCAGCGAAAGATGCTAATCAATTTTCATTTCTATTAGTTTCTTAGCCACCTGAGCGGACTACAGATCAAACTGGGTGTGCACGTTTGTGTGTACATTTGATTGACGGCTCGCGAATAACTCTATTGTTGTTGCATCTAATTGTATGAAGTTGTAATTGGTGTTGTTATTGTTATGCAAAACTCACCGTTTCATGCATTTCCCCACCCTCATCCAATAAACCCTCAACACTTTGCTCATCTTTGGTTGGCGATGGTGGCGGTGTGGGTGCACGATTTTTTGCTGTTAAGATGGCGCGCGGCAGAAAGTTGCGTCCATAGCGCACATAAAACCAGCGACCCCATTTACGGCCAGCGGCAGCCAAAGCCACCGCACAGCCGACCAAGGAGATAACGAACCACATTCCGATTTAGTTTTTTTTTTTAAGAACGTCGAAGCGGTGGTGTTGCGTACGAAAGAGCCGGCGCTGAAAGTTGTGCTAAACGAAAGCAGTAAACAGCTGCTGGTGTGCTCTAATCGCTGTTTTTTGTTTGTAAACAAAGGCGAAATTCGGCAGATAAGTGGAGCGTAATTGTGTTTTTTTTTTTTGGCTTTCTGAGTGTAAGCAAAAGCTTTTATGCAGCTTTTTCTTTTATTTGAAAGCTTTGAGCGTAAGTAAAATGCCGGTTGTTTAGCGTGTTCCGCGTGATTTTCTTCAGTTCGGCGTATGTGTGAGCGCAAATTCGCTCAATCAATGTTTTGTGCGTGGGTTTGGGGTCGCTCAGCGCTCCACCAACTCAATTGGCGCTCGGCACTTTGTGTCGCTCACGTGTTATCGCTGTAGACTTTTGCGCGAGCTCTTCTCACTGTTTCGTGCCGTGTGTGTGTGTGTGTGTGTGTGTGTGCGTTTGTTCACTCTTCGATATGGTATCTGCTTTTATGCTTTGCACTTTGTGCGCTCGATACTTTTTTTTTTATTTGTTTTTGATTTCGTTTATTTTATCGTTCGTTGCGTTGTGGTCTTGTGACTTTTATCAAAGCGCTCGCTGATATTTGTCGTTGGTTCGCTTTGCTTGTGATTTAATGCACTGATGTAGGTACTTCTTTTTTTTTGTTTTTTTTTTTCAGCCACTAGCACAATTTCAATCAACTTTTCCTAAATTTCTTAGATAAGCACATGCTTTTCTAGCATTTTGCCATCGATTTTCATTACTCTATTGGTGCTTGCTAGCTTTTAAAGATAGTTTTTTTCTTGTCAACACATTTGACTGCTCGATAATCGATTGCACAAATCCACTCACTATCGCTTCACCGCTGACTGTGGCAATGAAAATTGTTATAACTTCGACTTTCAGCCTCAAAGTCACTCAATGAAAGAAAACAATGGAAAAGCACAGCTGTCTTCTGACATTCCGCTCTGTGCTCTACATCATTTGACAGTGAAAATGGAAACTGCAAAAAGTGTGTCGTATTTCTTGTCGATGAGCTCAGCAGTGGGATAATCAAGTGGGTAGCGCGCCACATGCGAGGGCAGGCGACATGGAGGCGATAACAGTGGTTACGAACGTATTTGGTCAAAAATAAAACACACAAGCCGGAGGCGAAACGTGAACTGGATTTTAAATGTCTTTAACATACATTTCATTGCTAGTTTCAGCGAGTGCAAAAGGAAACGGACTAGTGGCGCGACGTAGAGCAGCACAGCAGCAAACAAAAACACACACAGAGAAAACTAAAGAAGCGGTCTCAGCAGCGAATACTCGCACACAGCAATGTGGGAGAGTATGATTGCGAAAAAGAGAGTGTAATTGTGAAGAACGAGCGAGAGCGTATGCCGCTAAGCGCCAAATTTTTTAGGGGGAGCGATTATTAATCAATGAGCTGTGGAGTCAGCTCGCTGCAGGTGTCAACGAATTCGAACGAGTAGCGAGTCGTTGTAGTAGGTAGTATGGAGTTAAAAGTAACCGGTTATCTGCTATGAGGCTCGTTTATAAATAAAAAGAGAAAGAAGCAGAGCAAGTGACTAAAAATGTGAATATTTATGTACATATGTGTTTATGCACACACCTCTTAAATAGCGAAGTCGTGTGACTCGTTTAATGCTGTTTGTAACACTTTTTTTTTGCTCTTGCTTATAAAACACAGGTCTGGTGAGTGGTGCCGCTGCAACAGCAATCAAAAAAGCTGGAGTTGGAATGCTGCCGTTTCGATTGGACATATGCATATGTATGTATATATGTACTCTTTCTTAGATGGCATGCATTCAGCAAAAGAAACCTGCTCAACAGGTGAATGAGCAGACAAGCAGTTCAAAGTGGTGTGGAAACGCTTTTACAGCTGTACAACTATTAGGGTGGCAACAAAATCGTTCAAGTTTCAACCAAAACGTCTGAATATGTTAATGAAAATAAATGCGTTCTCTTAGAACTTCCTCAAGGTCGTTCAAAGTTGGAAAATTTGAACAACTTCGATTTTTTAATTATAACTTGTAAGAATAAATTTAATTCAGTTATTTAGAGAATCATATTTTATTTTATGGAAGCCCAAGTTTTTTTTTAATGCAGATAAGAAATATTTTTGGTACGTTGAAAAGCTATTTTGAAAATTACAAGTCGTTTTCACTAGAAGAGGTTTTATTTAAAAAAATCGGCTAAAACATATGGGACTGGTTTTTTTTATAAGAGCGCTTATATACAGGTATATTTGAATTATTTAGCAAAAATAAAATCTTTTGGGAGTTTTCGTTTGAAACAAAACTGAACTATTATGTTTTTTCTTTTGTGATTTGTGATCTTAATAACTTTTTTTTTAAGCAAGAATTGTTATTGAGCTCGTGTCCGTTTGGATATACCAATCAAACTGACCTTATTTTAATGTACATATAAGTAATTTTTTTTGATATTATAGACATAGTTTAATATTTTTATTTTTACGCTCAGATTTAATCGGTTATTTGTGAGTTTCAAATTTTCGATAACAAATTATTTTTATGTTATTTTTTTTATATAATTTGTTCATTGTTTTCATATTTCAATTTTTTTTTTGCATAAAAACTAGCGAAAAATACAAACCTATGATCAAAATAATAAAACTCACAAGAAATCAAAAATAAAAAATCACATAAATTTGATCAAACATATTAGAAAAAATTAAATTCAAAAAATTGGAATCAAATTTGATCAAAAAATGTTAATCAAATTATTACGATAAAATCGTGTTTTTCTATTTTAAAGTGTTAATGAGCTGATAGTATTATCTCAAATTGGCAGGAGCTAAAAAAAATTAGCTTTTTGCTACCACCCTAAGACCTACATATGAGTATGATAAGAAACTATTTCAATTAGTACGAGTTTATGAAATGTAGACATGCCTGCTGTTTTAATAACGACATACTAGATTGTGAAATCTTAAGTAGCATTTTTGCCACCAGTGGCAGACTTTTTGAAAGTCTTATTACTAATTTTACTTGAGCACCATTTCCATTTTAGTGCGGAGTCACTGTGGCGTATGCGTAATTTTTTTTAAATTTCTGTTTAATTGCGCGATTGAGGGGTGAAGCGCCATACGCCCAATTAATTGCAGATTGAGTACTGAATCATAAATTAAGAATACGTTAATTCGTTTAAAAAAAAGTTTTATAAAATTTTGTTTATATCTTGGAGACAAATACTATAAATACTTAGTACTTTACTTTGGTGGGAAGTGCACACAGCTATTGATGAAAATGAGTGTTCAATCAATTTATGAAGATTCTTCGCTAAATAAATTTTCTATATTTAAATTTAGCACAATTTCAAAAATATATCTCCTCTTCAATTTCAATCTATTGTTATTTACTTGTGAAATTTACTCAATCAATTAGCTGCAATTCATTTTGAGGAAGTTTGTATTCTAAGCGGATGTTTGTTGTAACTTTTATTTACGCTGTGTAATGGTGTTTTATTTTATCAAAGTACATAAACAAATAAGTAAGAAGGAAAAAAAAACACGGTCAAGGGCAGTGATCGGCGTCTGCGTGCTCGCGCACGATAAAAATTTAAAATGTTGTTTAACACATTTTTTGTAAATGCTCGTATCAAGAAAGTACTTGCTTTTCGCTTACACAGTCATGCATAGGTGTTTATTTAGTTTACGTTATGTTTGTTTCATGGTCACAATGTTGTGAAATTCGTTGAAATTTCGTAGTAAAAAATTGTATTACAATTGGATTCAGTGAATAATTTATTTGTACAAGTACATAAATGACACTTTATACGAGTTACACAAACCGAAATGAAGATTGTTTTTCAGCTCAAGTTCAAGTAATCCAACGTTGTTACATAAAAAAAAAAGCAAAAATGTGCCGTGTACAATTTTTTTGTTTTGAGCTCGTCGTATGCTCGTTTTTTATGTTTTATAATCGTTTAGTGAACATATCATATTTTGAATAGGCAGTTGAGAAATCCTAGCGCAATTCTGAAGTGCCCAGAAATTACAATTGATTTTTGACAATCATTTACTGGGGCTTTTCCGCAATTTCTGACAATCAATTAAATAAAAAAAACCGGGGCAACGCCATCAGTAATATTTTTCAAAATTCAACGATTATTTGCATCCTCCAAAATTTTTTTTTATATATAAATGAGCTTACTAAATTGTTTGCTAGATTTTTTGACATATTTTTTTTGTAATAATTAAGTCAATTTTGTATTTAATTAAACAATTATTTTTTTTGTCTAATTTTAGCGTTTTGACTCTTTTTTATTTAATGTGTGATAACTAAATAACAAATGAAAATTATGTACAAAATGTAAAAAATCAAAAAAAAAAACAAAATTATTCGAAGTTCAAGCTTTTCAATCAGTTTATACATACTACACACATATGTAGGTGTGGTGCATTTTTAAAGTATGTACTTTCATTTCTAATTAACAAATTAATAAACAAGTTTAAGTTTGAAGTTGCTAAGATTGCCATTGATTTTTGATAACAATTTTTTGCTTTAGAACTTTCACACAACACACATTTTTTAAATTAGAGATTTTTCCTTTTTCTCATAAAAAATGTGTGTTGTTTTTGGGGGTCTATATAATAAAGAAAAAAAATAAGAAATTTACGGTTAGAAAAAACAAAAAAAAAAAAATTCAAAAGTTAAGAAAAATCAAAATCAAATTAAAATCTAAAAATGTAAATTTAATATAACTTAAAAAGGTATTGATTTTCTTATAGTATAAAATATATAAGAAAAAAAAAATATTTTTTTTGTACATGGCATGGTGACACTTTACTAAGTAAAGGATTTTTTATTTACCATGACCCGGCATACATATTACATATATAAAACAAAATCAAAATAAGTTTAAGTTCCAAACGAAATTGTACTCAGTTCACTACCAATTAAAAGGAAAAAAGTTATATCTTTTTGAAATAAGTAGATTTTGTCTCAAGAACTTTCGCTGCAAAATTAGCAAAGTTTCACACCAGCAAACAAACATACCTACATACATACATAAATGTCAACCCTGTGCATTTTTTTTTTTTTTAATTTAGAAGAGGCGCCACTTACTGCATAAAAAAATTTTACTAAATAAATTTTGAACTCTAACAAATTTTTTATTTAAAAAATGTCTTTAAGGGTTTTACGTTTCTTGAGAGCTAGATACAACATATATATTTTTGCACAGTAGCTCTGCTCTTGTCATCTTTACAACTGCGTAATTACATAATGGCATTTCGTAAAAGTTAAAGGTATTTAAACTTAAAAGCTCTAAACAAATATTTTGTACGTAAACGTAAATATTTTATTAACTCCTTTAGCAGAATTCCTCACAATAAAACAAAAAATTTATAAAAAAAATTAAAAACATAAGCAGCTGAAATGAAGTGAAGGCAGCTGAGAAAAAGAAAAAAAAAATGGGCGGGCAAAAAAAGCAAGAAAAAATAAATACAATCACCCAACGAAGAACTGCGCGTGCATTTTTATACACCCAAGTATGTACATAGATATAACTGCCGGTATGTGTGCATATTCGTATCATTCACCTAAGTTGTATAAAATTTTTTGCTTTTACAATTAAACGATCTGCTATGACACACTGTGCCAGAATGATCGATGGCCAATTGATCTAACAAATAACAGAGAGGGCGCGCAATGAAAATATATAGAAATGTATTTATCTACATAACATTTTTCGCTTAACTTGATAAATTATATAACTTTAAATTACACAATTTAGCACCTAAGAAAAGTGTCGCGCATTCGGGTAATGCGAGTAAATGGGATCAATTGCAATGACAATCCATTTTTGATTGATTTGATTATTGTAGCTAATTATGTCGCAAATTTCATTGACACGAAGGCATATTATTCATTTTTAACATCCTTTCGCTTTCGTGGCACAATCAATATAAAAAGCATAGAGAAAAAAAACTGAAAACATAGTGAATTAAAAATATAAAAAAAAAACGGAATTGATTGACACAATTAATTTTTGCTTTTCGCAATTCTTTAATTGAATTGTAAATTGGTTTTTATAGAAACGACGTCCTCAGTTCAATTACTTGTCAATGCATGCGTGAAGAACGCGAATTTGTAGACGCTGTGGAATACCCAGTCCACAAATATGTAAGTTGCATATGAGTACATATGTTGTGTGTGAGAGAAGCTGCACGCCTTTGTGGAGACAGGCAAAATTTAGCAATAGCATGCAATATTTTAAATAAATGTTTTTTTATTTAAATTTTGTTTTTTGTTTTGAGACATAAATAGCAAAATACGATAAATGGAAATTAAATAATGATAGTTGTAATGAGGACGCCGACGTCGAAAATTTCTGCTTAAAATACGATAAATGGAAATTAAATAATAATAGTTGTAATGAGGACGCCGACGTCTAAAATTTCTGCTTAAAAATGGTAAAAAAAATATATTGGCCAGTGCTGCCTAAATGTATGCAATGATAAGCATATCTAAGCAATTTTTATGTTACACGAAGATGTGACTGGAATTCGAAATGCATGATGTGGTGTTAAAACGAATCAAGATATAATATATAATATTGATATAAAAGATTCACATCAAATAAATGTGTTAACATCTTAGCTTCCGATATTGGTGAAATTTACGATAACCCAACAGAACTGATTTTTTTAGAGCGCAAATGAACGTTTACAGAATAGTTCAGCCTATTTCCGAACTGCCTAGACACTAATAAAGGGTCTTTCAATAGGGATGCTACAAAAGTAGACCGATAGGGACAGCAAACCACGCGATATTTTTTCCCGCTCTCTTGACATTTCTCTTCAATAAGGTTTGCCATTTCATCATGGAAAGATATAAAATCCAACAACGAGTCGAAATTATTAAAATTTACTACCGAAATTCGGAGTCAGTGGCCTCAACTTTAAGAGCGCTACGTGCAATTTATGAAGAGGCTCAATTATGGCTCAATGCCTTCGTCAATAAGCAAAATATGCGTTATTGGTCACACAGCAACCTACACGTACTCAATGAGTTACCTTTGCATCCCGAAAAAATTACGGTTTGGTGCGGTTTATGGGCCGGCGGCGTCATGGGGCCGTACTTCTTCCGTGATGATCAGGACCGGCACGTTACTGTGAATGGGATTCGCTACCGCTCAATGATAACCGAATATTTTTTGTCCCAATTGGATGATATGGACTTGGACAATATGTGGTTTCAACAGGACGGCGCCACAAGTCACACAGCGAAGGCCACAATAGATTTATTAAAAACCCAGTTTGGTGAATGTGTTATCTCACGAAATGGCCCAGTCAATTGGCCGCCTCGGTCGTGCGACTTAACGCCGTTAGACTGTTTCCTGTGGGACTACGTCAAGTTTATGGTCTATACCAACAAGCCAGCGACGATTGATGAATTTCGAACGTGAAATTACAGCAGTATCGGCTGATTTATGCTTGAAAACTGTCGAAAATTGGGTTCAGCGTCTGGACTTCTGCAAGCGTGCCCGTGGTGCCAATGCAATAGAAATCAAGTTCCATACATAATGCCTTTGAATATACTTTCGCAGGAATAAAGAATTTCATTGATATCCAAAACCGGTTTTATTTTATTTAAAAAAACTTTTGTAGCGTCCCTATTTAAAAACCCTTCAGTTCACAACTAGTTTATGGACTATTTGTTCGGGGTTACTTCGGGAGCTGTTCAGTACTATTTTAGGTATTTTTTTGGACAATCTTACGAATATTTTACGAACACTAGTTCTGGTGTATTTAAGCCCAGTGCAGAACCATTTTGCCACTAGCTCGGGGTTATTTTGCGATTGGTCGGCAAACTATTTCCTATGATCCTCATTTCTTAAAGTGTGCACGAATATTTCATAAACATTTTAGGATCACTCCAGGCTCTGCACAAAACCATTTCAGAAACATTTCGAGACCTTTTGAAGACTTTTTAAAAAATTCTGCTTGCACATATGTACATATGTATGTACATACATACATACATACTCAAATACATTTTTTGAAGTTCTATAAAAGCTTTTAACAATAATATTAAATACTGAAACATTGGCGATATAATTTTAGGTGGTATTTTCTTTTTTAAATTTTCGGTAATTTTTTTGAAGGAGTTTAAGTTGTTAAGTAAAAAAATTTAATAAAATTTGATTGTTTAAGAAAAATAATTTATAAAAATTGTTTAACAATTTTATTTTAATGTAACTAAAAAGTACAATTAAGTAAAAAATAATGAGTTAAAAAAAATGTTTTTAAATTTTTATAAAAAATATTTTTTTTTTTAATTAAATAACTTTCTGAAATTTCTTTTTTTAACTTTATCACAATTTTATTTTTTAAGAAAAATTTACCTATTTATAGTTGAATTGAATAAAAATTTGCGGCAAGAAGAATTATTTTTTAATAGTCCTTTTTTCAATTTGTTCTATGCAAATACTATTAAACATTTTGTTTGGTATCACTACTAAAATAAGCAGCTTATTTTGAACAAAACAGGTAAAGTTAATTTTTTTGGTTCGATATGATATACATATATGTATTTAATTTAATTTTTTTTCAAATCAAAAATGGATAAATTCACAGAGTGCTTAGTAAACCAGGTGCTAATTGTGCTAAACAAAGTTAATATTTGAGAAAAGGAGCACTAAAAACTCACTTCATTCATCTTTTCTTGCAGATATAAATAACAAAAAACGAGGCGACTTTTTATTTTAATTGAGCCATTGCGTGTTAATAGCGAATTCCTTAACCAAAAAGGCTTGAAGGTGAAAATAATGAATTCAAGGTAATTAATTTGCTTTTGAGACAACATTTTCGAATATTTTGGCAATAATTATTATTAATTATGTACTTTACTTTTAAGCGACTGCGATGGCGCATGCAAGGAAACTCAATGACAGACCAGTCAATTCGTTGCTATTGTCGCGCGTAAGTTTTTGTAAAATAATGCAACATGAAAATATTAATTAACAGACGACACAGCTAAAGCCAACTGAGTGGGAAATGCAGCTTAAATATGTACAATTGAAAGTGTACTTTAAAACTCTTGTCTGCTTCCTTTTATCTTTCGTGCCTTTAATTAAATTCTTTCGATGGCGGTAGTTGTGTGTGTGTGTGGCTGTGTGTAAGTGCGCGCGCGGCGTGCCTTCATTAAAATATTTATTTTATCAAGGCATTATGCTAATTTGATAACGAGTTTGGTTTTCCTTAACTTGATCATTTTTGTTTTTTTGGCAGCATTATAAATATTTAATGGCACATTGTTTATAAAGAAGCGCATCAACTATTAACAATACATACGTACATATTTATTTGTGTATATATGTATGTATGCATATGTAGATATGTACATATTTATTTATGTGGTCGTATACGTTTATAAATTGTGCAGTCGTGTAAGTCAGCTGACATGAGTTGAATTAATTTACATTTTTTCTGGCACACAAAACTCACGTACTTGCCATTTTAAGTTTTTTGTATCGATAGTTTATAGATTTTTTTTTTAATTTTTAATGGATACAAGGTTTACTAAAGCTCAACAGCAACGTTCTTTATGGGTTAATTAATAAAATCGTTAAAGCTTAATGGGCATTCCATATTTTATATTATACAAAACTATTAATAAATATATTTTGTTTAACTTTGTATGCCTTCCAATCGATAAAAGGCGATAAAAATTGTGCAAAATTGGGCGGCGTGATAAATATCGCTTGTGTATCGTTTCGTCCTAATGTGCAGCCTGCCATACATTTTCAGCTAAAGTGAGTATTTTGTAATAATCAAAATGCAACTAGGGTAGCAAATTTATTAGAAAATGAAAAAAAGTGGAAATTCTATAGCGTTATTCTGCCGCAAACGAGACGGAGTAGAAAGTATCGAACATTATGTGTGTATTGGGGATGGCATTTTGTTGGGGTCTGAAAACCAAATCCCGGGATCCCGAATTTCACGAAGTTTTGATTCGTAATTTTTAACTTGCCAAAAAATGTAACACGTCTGTAATCGTTTTATTATAAAAGTATACAAACTGACATTTATATAACAAAGAAGAACGAATTTTTGTAAATCAAGAAAGAAAGGAAATAAACGTAAAATTTGACACACTTACAAAATAATGTATACTTCAAATAGAAATATACATATTTGGTACAGAAGAAGCACTGCAGCGCCTCAACACTTTTTGGTTGAATTGTCGACAATAAGTTAAATGCTCTCTGTAGGACATAGCCTTTATCGCCTCATTAAAAAAAATAACAATTTTTTTTACCAAGCCTTCTGATAACTTTTATACCTTTCGATTATTGGACAATTGCGAGGTGCTCGTTAAAACTTGATGCAATTTATCTTTGGGACTTTCTGCCTTATCCACTTCAGGCACCTCGTCGTTATTTCTATTAACATCGCGTTCATAATGAGGCTAATTTTCTACTCGTGTGGGATATTCTCCAGCTCATTTATAATGGCAAGAACAAAACAAAGCATTAAGGGAGTTAACAAGCTGCGTTAATTGTCGATTGCGAACTCTCTAAGGTTTTCTTTTGCCCTTGAAAGGGGAATTTTTAACAATGATACAAAATTTGTAAAATAAATAAATATTAAATTCTTTGTTTTCTACAATTTCGGGATTTGAATAAACTTATCCCGGAATATTCGGGAGTTCAAAAAGGCCGAGATTTCGGGATCCCATGATTGACATGCCTAGTGTTTATGTATATTTTATATGAAAAAAATATAATAAATAAAAATAAAAAGTAAAGCAGATGTTAGCGTAGCCAACTGTGAAGCAGCGCGTAGATTTAATGGTAACTCTGGGCTACTTACACCTGTTGCGGCAATGAAACCAAATATAGTGAATAGAAATTCGAATGTATGTATGTACATACACTGCATATTTGTATTATGCAGTGAAATTTAATAGCATGTATGTTTGTCTATGTTTGATGCGCATGAACTTTTACAATTGAACAGCAGTCAGGTGTAAATAGCGAAATTGAATATATTACGCAAGCGTGTGGACAGTAACGCGGTTATAAAAAAAAAAGTTTAAGTTGAAATTTTTATGTACTCATTCAACTCCCAGGATTGCGCACTATCGGGAATAAGTACTTGAGTGTATTTTTAATAAAATATATATATATATATTTAGAAGCTGCTCGTTAGAGCGCTCAAAGTTTCCTCTTTTATTTACAATGGTGAAACATTTTTTTGTATAAAGCATGTAGAATCCCTTAAAATGTTTTTTTAAATATCAGCTAATTTTGCTTCTCTTCAATAGGCTTTTTCTACCATTTGTGGTGTGCGTTTTTTTTATGTTGTACCCCAAAATGGTGGCACTACCTGATTTGGGTCCACTCCGAACGGCAGAAGAATGCTTTTCTGAGAAGTTTTTTCATAGCAGAAATACCGTCGGAGGTTTGCCATTGCCGTTAGAAAAAAACTGTTTAGATTTTACTTGCCCTGGTTGAGATTCGAACCTCTAACTCAGCGGCATACCGAGTTATAGCACGCTCCGCTAAACACTCGGTCACAGCGGCCACATCAAATAATAACAACTAAGTTTTTATTTATCACTGAATTCATATGACTATCGCTAAATCATTGCAACTCTATTGTGACAATTTCTACGCCTAAAAGTATGCCTGAATTAAATGACTTCAATTATAGAAAACATATTTAAAAACCATTTTTAAAAGTTTAAAGTAGTAAATACTTATTAGGGGTTCATTGCGCGGTATTTTAGAAGAATTTAGATGAGAGTTTCGAAAACTGTTTGATTTTGATAATAAAAATGATACCAAATTATTAAAATAATCAGCAATGCACAAAAATTTACGTTTTTTTAAATGTTTAGCAACAAAAAAAACAGTCTACAACAATAATAAGTATCACACCTTTACAAAGTATTTAATTTGTATGTTTTAATATGGCAAATTCCGGCACATGTGGTTCGGAAATCCGATCATGTTATTGATACTTTGCGGTCATCTTTTGTTATTATTTTGTTTTTCTTTGTATGCCTCTCCGCTTGCAAAACGCGTGTTAACTACATAAATACAAAAACGTCTACTAGCTTTTTTTTATATAAAGAAAACCATTTCTATGTTAATACAGCTGCTAGATTTTCCGTATTGAGCAGGTATTGTGTTGGCGCAGTGTATTGTTTTTCGAAATGAATGCATACAAAATGGAGAAACATATAAAGCTACTAAATAAAACAAAAGAATTGGCACAGAAAGGAAACTAATCCGTATAAAAAGAATTATATTGAATAGAGTAGAATATAAAGATCGCACGAGCTTTAGTTTTTATAAAAATTTCTATAGAGTCAGCGTATTTTAATACGTAGTTTTGTGGCATAAAAACTAGCGGTGCCATATTAAATTCAGATGCGCAACAAAACAACAAAACAAAATAATTCTATAAAGTAAAAAATATAAAAAGATAATAATGTTACATAGTGCGACAAATTTAAACACTTTTGCTCAGCAAATAATCGTTTTTAGTTTTTCACCAGCACGTATGTAAGTACTTTTTCTGAAAGGACCTTAAAGTTAAAGTAAGTACCATTCTTCGAAAAAAATAGCATCAATCTATAAGAGTGTATGACCTTAACATCTCTTTCATGAAAGTCTTTAACAATAATTTGGAGAAATTCGTTTACACATTTTTTTGTGAAAAAATTAAATCTTTCATTGAAAGACAAAACTTGTAAAAAATATTTTTAATTTTTTGATAAGCGAATTTTTAAATACTCCTCCAGCAATTACATTAATTTAATAGTATGTCAATATCAAATAATTTTATAATTATCATATTTGAAACTTTGAGGTTCTGTGAAAAAAAAATTGATATGATTTTTTAAAACTTAGAACGCAGATTAACTATATCTAAGATCTATTCAATACGTATATGTAGGTTTATATCTTTTCATGTGTTGAAAAATAGATTACATTTTAAAACTAACAGCAATTTAAATGGAACTTTAGTTTTTATTTTCTATTATAATAATAATAATTTGGCGCGTACACTATATAAGCTCAGTGTTTGGCCGAGCTTCTCCTACCATTTGTGGTGTGCGTCTGTATATTCTACCACAAATGAAGGGACCTACAGTTTTGTGCCGACTCCGAACGGCAGATATATTTAATGAGAAGCTTTTTCATGGCAGGAATACCCTCGGAGGTTTCCCATTGACTGCCGAGGGGTGACCGCTATTAGAAAAAACTTTTTCTATGATTAACATTTTGCTTGTTTTCTATTAGTTTTAATAAATAATTAAAATTTTCAAATTATTTCCATTTAAATTGTTTTGGTGAAACTGGCTGTAATCGAACTCATTTTGTACGATTACTATCTAAATCTACATCAATAACGATATCGATAACAATAAAGGTGGTTTTGGTGACGATAAAAATGTTTGTAGATAACACTGTCAGTAAATAGCAATAAGTTTCGCTATCGATAACAATATCAATAAAGAAATATTTTAATACCGACAAATATTAATATAAATAAAAATATCAATATGGCGACAGTCCATTGTAAATATTAATAGATTTCGCTATGGAAAATAATATAAATATCGATAAGAAAAATATGGATAATATTAAAAAATTTCTTTATTGATATCGATAATGTAAATATCGATAAGAAAAATATCGATCACCATATAAATATCGATCACGATACCAATGCACTGCAAATATCAATTATTGATGATACAGATAACTTACATAAATATCGATAACAACATATATGTACATACATATATAGAAAAATTTTAATATCGAAAAGAATCAATATTAATAATACCGTCAGTAGCAACTTAAATATCGATAGCAATCGTGGCGATAACATCATACATACATATGTACGTACCTTTGAGATAACCAGTTCGATATAAATGAGATACAAAGAACGTGTCTTAGATATTCATATATGTATACCAATCTAAAATAGAATATTACAGTCTCCTTTTGTTTCCACCAAGTGAACATCGTACATTTCTACATACTCGTATGTATATGTACATATATGTATGTATGTAGTTGAATGATGTTAAAGGGATGAAAATAAGCTTAAAAAAAAGTGAGATATGTACATCAAAGCTATTAACGCTTTGCTTGAGTAATACAAATATTTTAAAGATCGTTAAAACAAATTCATTGCTATTTTGTTTTTATTATAATATTATAACAAGCCATTTCGTTTATGATACGTAAACAACGAAGATCTTGCGCTGATGAAAAAACATAATTTTACTACTTAATGTGTAGACAAGTATATATAAATGCTTAGTATATTGTAACGAAAAAACCGATCTGGGCAAAGTCGAAACTGCAAAAGTTTAATCACCTACTATACATAGAAATCGTAATAGATATAATGCGAAAAAAATAATAGATTCAATATACTGTGCCTTTCGCCCAACAAAAGCTGGTAACGAATGCGCTTTTCAAAATAAATACACACGTATGTATGTACATACATATGTCAAAATGTACATATATTTTGCATAAATTAATCAAAAGCAAATCGGGCAAAATAGAAATGCGTTTGTGGCTTACAACACGCTTGAAGTTACGAGTATTTATGTGCAGCAATCAAACGTTCGACGAGCATTGAACCTAAACAACAACTATGTGTTTACACTAGGTGTACGTGTTGACTGGCAAATGCTGCAAACGGAGATAGACATTTTTTTTGCATTTTTTTTTTTGTTGACATGTTAGTAACGTGCGCAACTCGGTCGCTAAGCTGCATAAAATGCAATTGATTAGCATAAAGATTGGAAAATGTCCGTTGTGAAGCGTTTTGTAGTAGCAAAAGTACTTATTTATCGGTCATGTTCTGCATATGTTGATAAAAATAGCAAAATTACTGGTTAGCTTTAAGAAATAAATAGCTGAGAAAAATGTGAAAAATAAATTAAAGACACCCCGCGTGCATACATAAGTATTTATGTATTTATATTGTTTTATTTACGCGTCGCGCCGCCACGGGGAAGCTTCGAGAAAGCCGCACCTTTGCACTAAAAATTTCTTGGCTATTTGCCTCAGGCCTCTAGCCGCTTACGACTTTGTATTGAATTTATTTTCTTCTTTTTTTTTTTGTTTGTTGGCTTGGCATTTGCATGCCGTCAATACACATACACTCGCGTACATACTTAACATTTTTTTTGCTGATTGCATTTTAGCTGACATAATGCGCTGTTATTGTTGTGGCGGCTGGCGCTGCCATTACAACATTTTGTTATTTTGCTTAAACTGGCATTGCTTAATTTTTAACGGCAATGTTTTCTGCATTTCTCGTTTTCGGTTTTTTTCTTTTCTTGTCTGTCTCTGATCACTTATCTATTTGCAAAACGATTGTATAATTGTTTTTAGAACATGCCAAATTTTATTTCTTGGCACACACATTTGCATTGGGTTGCAATTGCGAGTAGTTGAATTTGAACACTTGCTATTTTGAGCTATTATGTCTGAACTATTTTTTTGGCGTTTAAAAAGTCTGTAATTTGTTTCTGGCAATCAAAAGCAATTACATAAATATATTCTTTATCAATTTAACAATTCTGAAGCAATCGTGTGCACACCATGTTATCTGGCGACTTTCATTAACCTTTTTCTCACTCACAAAGTGTTGTTGATCTCTTTTATCTCTTTTGTTTGTTATGTTTGCAGATCAACACTTAATTTATTTTAATTGGATTGCGGGAAAAAATGCACAATCAGTGGTTTCAGTGTATCGTATAATTTTCGAAATAACTTTCGGATGTTAGTTAGCTCGCGACTGTAAAATCGGCACTTTGGTAGGAAAATTGTGCTCAGATGTCCAAGTTATCGATTAGAACAACCTACAGCTACAATACCTGGTTTTGACAATCAATCAAAAATTAATAAAGACTAATAAAATATTATGTTTGTTACGAATGCGTTAAAAACTTGCCATATTTATCGATAACGATAACAACAGCAGTATTGATTACTCTAAAGATTATAATGTCTTTAGTCAACGACTAGGGTGGTAACAACGATAAGAATAGCAATGCCAATACAAGCATGCCGATAGCAATGTCGTTAACTATTAAAATGCGGTCGTTTAAGCGACCGATAACAGTGCCAATATTCAACTTATATGTATAAGAACAATAAAATCGATAATGATAACAAGTAGCGAGTTTATCGATAATAATATCATAAACAGTTGCCAAAGACTTAAATGACACTTCTTAGGCGACGAAATGCCGCGAATTAAAATTTTTCAATCTTAGTCACGCAAACACCAGGCAACTTAGCAGAAAGTGATTAAGTTACTCCACCTCCAGAGCGTACAATATTTTCAGCCATTAAATAAGCAAATTAAATATATTTTTTGTTTAATCTTTTTGTCGCCCACTAAACGAGAAATCAGTTCAAATTAAAAAAAAAACTGTCCCAATTTCGTTTGCCGCTACTGTAAATGCAATATTGTGTAGATAAAAATCGAAGTAGCTCTGATACTGTTAGGGCATTTGTCTTCTACTGCAATCTTAGTCGTACGGCTGTGAACCAAAAAAAATAAAAAAATTAAAAACAGTAGCGGCCAAACTTTGGAAGCCAATGGCCTACCAATGACGAGTAGATACGGTTAACGAAGGCAAGATCTTTATGGGTGCGTAACAGTATTTAAAAAACATTATCAGCGAGCAATAAAATAAGAGAAATGGCACAGCATGCAGATACTGTCTTACATACAAACATATGTAAATAAATAAGTATGAACTGAAGTGTAAATATTTGCACGAATGCATATTGTAGCTTTGGTATGTTTACAATAAACTGGTTTTGCTCCACTTGTCATCTTTTATCTTTCTTAACAGTTGTAGCGCTTTCAATACAGATAAATAAATAAAAAATATAAATATAGTATGTCTAAAAAATTTAAAATAAATATCTAAAAAGCATAAATAATATAATTACATCTTTGTTATGCGCCATTTTATGCAGTACAGAGCTTCATTTCATTGTACACCACCTACACACACACACAGCACTGAGTAGAGATGTCACAACAAAAAAGGTTGAACCAAATTAATATCAGTCTATTATTACTTGCTGTCAAATGTGTCGAATAAATTAAATTCATTATTTTTTGCGACAAAGTTCAAGCGCAAAAATTTACTCGCATTAAAAGGCTTTTTATGTTTTTCTTTTGAAATATCTCCAGTTAAAAAGACATTAAACTCGACAAATAGTTTGGTTGTAAAAATTGAAAAATAACTTTCTCTTTGCGAATTCCCAAATAAAATTATTCAAATGGATTTTCAAATATGCAACATAAAATTTTGTAAACACTATTTCTATGTGATGACACACAAAATTAAAACAACACTCTTGGCCTTCCTACAGCCACACGTCAACACTTCAGAAAATAGACTCATCGCTGGGAGAAGTGAGAAAGATACACAAAACATATGGACCGATTTAACGATATGTATGTATGTATATGCATAAATATTAGTAAGTACAGAGACGCGAAAAACACCTAAGTAAAATATTTAATTAAAAATTAAAACACTAGAAATGAGAATAAATATAAAAACAACGAAATACTTGTACGAAGAGCAAAAAGAATCAGAAAGAAATAAATAAATGTTTACAAGCACACTTGTACTTACATATGTATGTATGTATGTGCATACATTTTAGGAGAAATATTTGAAAAAAACAGAAGACTGTTACATACAAAATAAGTAAAAAAAAACAATAAATAGAAACCACAAGCAACAAGAATTGTTTAAAATATTGTGAATACTTGAAAAAAGGAAAGAAAAATATAAATTCAGCCAGCAACTGCTTTAGAATATTCTAGTTAGATTTTAATGAAATGGAATCACAAAAACTCATCTATAGTATAATAAATTTAAAAATGTATTACGACGATATGTAATTTTAAAATACAGTGTTGTGCATATCAAAAGCAACAGCATTTAAAATGGTATAGCTTGCCCCGTATATTTCTTTATTTATTTTATCTATTTTTAATTAAAATTCAGTCCATTCTTTAAGATAAACCATAAAAATCAAAGTTTAAAACTTTGTATATAGATTTTTTTTCTTAGAAGTGTTAAATTTTTTTTGAGTATGCAGTTTTATAGCCCATTAAAATTTAGTCTAACAACGTGAAGGTTTTAAATTGCGAGGGACTACCGTTGATTTTTAGTTTTTTTTTTTGTTAAGAGTGTTGCGACTTTCTTTCATATAACGAACAAGCAATATTTAATTGTATGCCATTTTCATAGCTGTTGCTTTTGATATGCACAACACTGTATGTACATTTATATAAAAAGCTTTGATTTTTTATTTAATTTTATTTTATTTTGAATATTTTTCTAACAACACAATTTAGCAAAATTATTTTATAGAGCCAATCAAGAGAACGTAAAGCAGTATTATGCTGAATTTTAACTGGCTTCAAAAAAAAGTGACGTTAGAAAGTTAGAATATTTTTATTTTTCTTTTTTTATGCACTCAATCTCTGAAATTAAAACACAAAAAATAAATTTAAAAAATATAAACTTTAGAGACATATTTTTGCGATTGACGTCATATTCAGTCTTTTTCGATGAATAAATAACAATTTTTACATGAATCTCTTAAATTAAATAAACTCAATTAAAATGTCGATCAAATAAGGACCAATTTTCTTAAATTTCCCATGCATCAATCTAAAGTTTAATAAAAAAGTTGGAAGCTTTAATCAATCAGCTCGAGTAATAAATTCATTATTTCGTTGATAAGGTGATTGATTGGCTTGAAATTCTGTCTTATCAGGTCAATGAAACAAGTTCAGTGGCGTCAAAGGACTCCGGATTCAATTTTTTCCAGTTGAATGATGATAATTGTTCGTTTTTATTTGATTTTGTGAAAGTGTGTTTTATATACATATGTATATATATGTACATACATACATATGCGATGCCACTACTATGGAATAGAAAGATCCAAAAGATCTAGCGCATGCGCGTTAAAGTTTATAAACGAAAAAAAAAAACGTTTGCAGCTCTGCGTCAAGCTCAAATTTCAAAACAAAATAAATTGAATTTTAAAGTTCTCAAAAAAAAATTTTTTTTTAATCCCGAGTAACAAATTTGCTGTGTAAATTCAATGCTGCACTCAAGAACCATTTAAAAACAATTAAAAAAATTAAAAGTAGACAATTTTATGAAAATCGATGGGCAAGTTTTTTTTTTTGAAAATTTGATTTGAAATAAAACTCTTTTAAAAGTCTTTGAAAATAAAAAGTTGAAACTGAAACCAGGGGAGCTACTATGCAACTCGATACGAAACGAAAACTTGCTCGAATGCGAATTTTGTTTTGCTACCATACACAACAAATTTGAATTCTATACCTACATTTTTTTTCGAATCGAGTTAGCACCAGTTCGGATTTTAAACTGCGAACTTAAGACCAATTAAATTTTGAGCGTTCAAAATTTTTATTAAGAAAATAAACATTTTGATATTAAATTCTTTTTTGGAAAATTAAAATTTTGGAAGAACATTTTTTGGAAAGTTTAAGTTTTGAGTTTAAACATTTGTTGCCGCAATTTTTTGCAACACTTGTTTTCGAATCGAGTGCCGATTTCAAATTGCAAACTTAAGATCAATTAAGTTTTCAGTGTTAAACATTTTTGTTTAGAAAATAAGTATTTTGCTATCTATTAGATTCGTTTTTGGAAATGCAATTTTTTTTTTTTTGGAAATTTTAGGTTTTGAGGTTAAAAATGTGTTGCAGCATTTTGTGTAAATTTGTTGAATTTAATAATTTGTATAGTTTTTAAACATAAATTTTTTTTTAAAGGCTTCTAGATTTGCGTAAAAGCGTAAAACATTATAAAATCCTTAAAGCAGCTAACTTCACACATTTTTTTTAAAACCTACATAAATACTTTGAAGCTGAAATTGAAAAAATAGAAGCCTAAAAAAAGAAAGAAGTTTTCCACGCCCTTTTTTTCCTTGTTATATACAGGGTGCCCCAAGACTGCTACAGTTTTTAGATATTATTTTGTAAATATTTAGAGAAAGTATTTTCTCAAAATCGTTCTCTTGCTAATCTCGCTTAATTACACAAAAATATTTACCTTCTTCTTAATGTATTTGGCGATTTTCGACAACTTTATCGCCTTCAAATTTAATTTGTGTGACGTTGGCTTACTCGCCGGCGGCATATCGAATTTGGTTATTTTCGGCAGAGGCTCGATGTGATTGTAGCTCATCTTGGCTGGCTTTGTTGTTTTTGTTGTTGTGAAACAAAAAGTGTACGTATGACGTAAATTTGGAAATTTGTGTTGCAGTTTAATGAAATCGTGTGGTTTTTACAATTCAGTGAATATCGACGAGTGCGTCAGAAAAAATGAATATTAAGGAACTTAAACAGTTTACCGACTCCCAAATTAAAGCAGTTTACTTATTGATGTATGTTTTTTGTATTTTTATGTATGCCAAGGGTGTTCCTTCAATTGCTTTATAACAAATATTTTTTACTTTATTGTTTTTTCAAGTTCTTGGTTATAATTAAAGTTTTTATTATATTTTTTTTTGAAGTTAAATTAGCTTTTCAACCATTCTTTTAATTTACATTGTATATATGCTTTCACTTTTTTTTTACCACAATATTGCTTTTGTATTCACGTCTCTCTATTTCTTCACTTAAATCAGTCACATTTTTACTGTTACTTCAAAAAGCACACAAATTTAGTCAACAACTCATTGGGTAAGCACAAATTCTGCTTCAGCTGCAAAAACTCGCTACGAATAGTACAGTACTGATAGATATGATTCTCACGCGAGCTTCACTTTTGTATTGGAACAAAACAATAGAAAAAGATCTTCAAAGTTTTAAATTTTATATGCAATTTTTTTTTTTTTTTTTTTTAAACCGTCTTGTTGATCACTTCGATCGACGTCGCGAACCGCCACTAAATACAAATTGAACGTGTGATTAATAAGAAGCACAAACTGTGACTGAATGAAATGTTTTCGAAACCGTCACTTGTACGTCGGCGTTTGGCTTACGTCGACGGCGTTAGCTGGCGTCACTGCTGGCGCGCATTCGACAGCAATTCAATGCGAATAGACAGCAATTGAATAGGCAAGCAAGCGCCATAATGTTTATGTGCAGTCCGATCGAGTTGCTTTGTTTTGCGAGCCTGTCAGTAGTCAGCCCATCAAGCCAACCAAGCAGCCAGAGCTATCAAGCACGATGCGTCAAAGAGACGTCAGTCAGCGGCCCTGTCGGCTTGGCACTGAGTCGACGTCGACGTCGACGTTTCGGCTCTTTGTCGCAAAGCATAAAAGCTTTAAGTGCACGTGAAATTTATGCTGGCTCCATGCGTGCTGGACAGCCAGACACACCCACTTCGACATAGCGCACTTGTTGTTGTTGCGGTTGCTGCTGTGAGGTTTTTTTTTACTGCCGCGTTGTTGATATTGTTATCAATGCGACTACTGCAGCTGTTGGCTCTCCAAAGCCATAGCATAACATAGCAGTAATTTCTCATTATGCGTATTTGGCTTTATCTGGTTTTAAAGAGTACAAGACTGCGTAGCTGCTACGTCTACTCTACTTGCAAACTTGCATAGCTCGCTCTATAAGATTTCACGCGGTGGCTACGGAAAATTGCTGAGTTCACTAGGCTGCTGGCTAAGCTATGAACTGTCTACCTACCAATTACATGGTGACATATTTATGTACTTCAAACTATTATAGAAGCTTATGCATATAAATCTGCCATTTTTTTTAATCAATTTAACCTTGGTACAAAAGCTATTTGGTTTTTTTCTATTGAAATTTTACTATCTTGTTTTTGATAAGCGCATTTAAATTGTTAAAATACGTTAAGCTTTACTTATAAATTTTGTCAATTTCTTTAAGAGACATATACTCAGCTGTTTGTAGGAAAATCACAGAATGACGTTAGCTAAAATAAGAATTACTAATGAATATATTTTTTGCAAATGACACATTATTATCTTTTTGATATGCTACTGCTCTAGCATTTAATATAAAACAGTTGTTAAAATAACTGCCGCTGCAAATGTTATTATACATAGGAGACGAAAAAAAAAGTTCTAAAACACCTTAAATAAATTGAGTTTGCGGGAAAACATAAAATTGCAACTGATACAGATTGAACAATGTATATATCATCGCTATTTTTGTTAAATTTTATTTTATTTACTCTTTAAAGCTTATTTTTCGATATGAATTTAAGCTGAAAACAGGGTGTGCGCTTCGTATGATGAGATAATGACTGTTTGGGCACTGGAAGCGGTGTGTGGAAGAGTGTAAAGTAAAAATTGTCTGACAAAACGTGGGTAACAGGCTAACACCTTAACCTAAATTGAAGGAGTAAAGTTGTTTGTCGGTACAAAATGTCTCACGCCCATACAATTTGTGGGAAGCTAACCGAAACATCGTGGCGGCATAGATGAGCGGTTATAAAATCTGATTTTGACAGCGCGTTAGGAATTGATGTTAGCTGCCATTGTTGACGGAATTTCTTTGTTTTTATTTACTTTTTGCTATTTATACGAATTTGTAGTTATTGTTTCTTTTGATCTGACATAGCGCTGCCGCTCTTATTCAGGTACGACAACTAAGCTCTCCGCTCTTGTTTAGTTTGCAGTGAAAGCTGACAACTTCGCTTACCGTTAGTGCTCTCTTTGTCGATGTGACAATCAATTCGCTGACGTCATATGACAATGATTATCTGCAATGGAAGGGCGGAGTTACCGAAAAAGCGCCAAACGTAACAACTGACACAACCTGTCACCTATCGAATTTTTTGGACGTTTATTTGCCAATATCGGCATGAAAATGCTGTCCCAAACTCACAAAGAATTGCTGTTTTGAATGTGAATAGTTGCCAATAATTGGTTTGTTTGTGTGCAGACGTTTATCAAAGAAGGAATTATAGTTGCTGCACTTTCACCGATTGCACACAAATACAAAAAAAAATTACATTTGTATGTGAAAAACGCTGCTTTAAGTGCACTTTAATGCTTTTTTGTCTAGTATATTTATAACAAAACATCGCTTCTCCCACTTCTTTCTCTTCTTCTTTCCAAAATTACTTTGCTGTCACTTGCTTGCACTGAAAAAAATTTACATAACGAAGGCCTGCATTTTTTAAATTACTAATTTATTGAAAATTCAAAAATCTTTAACTTACATATATAATTATTAATATACACTTATTAGGAAACCGTTATGACCGTTATGACCGTTAGAATGACCACCGGACAAAAAAAAATTATATACAAAAAAAATTTAATTTTTTATTATAAAATGCATTCTTAAAATTAGTAAATAACTAAAATAAACAGAATTGCACAACACATAAACAACAACCACACAAGCAAGTTTTAAAAGCGGCAGATGAGTTGCTCTTGTTTGTAGTTGGTTTGTTTAAGGAAGATGGAATAAACACACAACAGTCCACTCGACAAGCGGAGCAAAGCATGTAGCGTGTTGGTACTACAACCCCGAGGTCCTTGGTTCAAAGCCGTTGGTTTAATTTAAAGAAGTCTGATAAGGAGATGTGGTGATCTTCGAAATAGCTGTTATAACTTCTATCACTAAAATTAATGGCCGAATTCAATAAGCAGTCATAATGCTTTTATAAACTGGCCACAAGGCTCAATAAAATTGTTAATTATTAAAACATTAAAGAATAGTTTTATAAATTTTTATTTTTATTTTAAATTACAATATTATCAGAAAAAATCACTTAAAAGCAAATTGTAGAAAAAAGTATGAGAAAAAAAAACATTGGAAAAAGTGTGAACGATATAAAAACAATTTTAAAAACTTTAAAAGAAAAAAAAACAGTAAATGTATAGCAGTTGTAATAATTATAAAGTAAAAAATGCTGATCGCATCAGTCAGCAACAAAGATGCATACAAAACAGGTGCACACGCTATTGAATTTTTTTTTTTTTTTTTTTTTAATAGGCATAAAATATTGTTGAAATTATCTCAAAACGAACGTGTAAGGAATATGCTCGACTTATGTAAGTGCATTCCTTAACGACTTACTTTGGTATGTCGAGAGCAATAAATTTTCAAAAGCGAAAACTTCTAAGAGTAGGCGATGCTATAAAATTGGAATTGTATTAATATTGAACTGAGAGACCTGCAATAAATTTAATCCATTCAAGTGAATAGCTTGTTTTGAACTTTGAATGACATAATTTCACTTAGATGAGCAGGTGTTTGATGTTTTAGAAGCTGTACGAAATAGGAGTGCCAATATTTATGTATGTAAATTTATTTATTTGTTTAACAAATGATTCTTTGCTTATTATTATTATTTTAAATAAAAATATATTTAAGAAAATACTAGAAGTGAAAGCAAATACCGCTCCGCAAAAATTGCGTTTTAAAAATTAATTTCAATTTCATCCCTCCGCGAAACAGGTTAAGAGAATTCTAATTTATATCCAACATTTTGTATGCACCGAGTAATGAGTGGTGGTGACACCATAAATGCCACATCAATGCTTAGCGTTTCTCTTATGATGTCAGTGTGCCGCTTTACTGCCACAGTTAATATTGAAGAAAAATAAAAAATAATTAATACGTTTTGTAATTAAAATTTTCAATGTACGATATGAAAAACTTGCTCGTACAAGTTAATGTATGTATGCATGTAATTGCATTAAGTAACACCATTGACATGTGGAAGTATTGTATTTGATGTATGAAGATCAATTTGCTGTGCTGTTGCATAACAGTCAAACCCGATATTCGACTTAATCGTAACAATCGAACCGATATCCGTGTCGAACTAAATTATTAAATCGCTATTTGCGTTGAGAGTGATACTAAACATTTATTTCTAGACACTCATTACATTTTGGGTCATTCCATGGCGACTGGCAGGTCGTATGACTCAAGAACTTGACAAACTTTGAATTATAATTCCATCATCGGAAATGAAATACATTTTTTTACTTAGATAAACAACTAATATGGCCGCTGTGATCGAGTTGGTAACGGGGCGTGCTATAACTTGATATGCCGGTGAGTACGAGGTTCGAATCTCAGTTAGGGCAAGCAAAATCCTAATCATAGAAAAAGTTTCCTCTGATAGCGATCACCTCTCGGCAGGCAATGGCAAACCTCCGAGGGTATTTCTGACATGAAAAAGCTTCTCATTAAATATATCTGCCGTTCGGAGTCGGCACAAAACTGTAGGTCCCTCCATTTGTGGTATAATATAAAGACGCACACCACAAATGGTAGGATAAGCTCGGCCAAACACTGAACTATATAGTGTACGCGTCAAAATTATATATTATATATGAAATAAAAAAATATGCTAACTATTCTCTAAATTCTTTGTAAGTATTATTTAAATGAATTTGAATATTTAAAGGAATTTTATTATTATTTTTTCCATGGAACGTTCCATACTACGGTTGCATCAAAGATTGAGAACGCTTTTTGGTAGTGGTTTAGTTCAGTTTGAGAACAAAATGTTAAGTGAAAAACGTTCACAGAAAAGAATCAAGCAGGAGCAAGAGTATTGAGAACAGTTTGAACGGCAACAAGTTCGAATGATAACATTCACTAACGATTCCGCGAAAAAAAAACAAATATAAACCAAAATATCGGCAACGTCTTCAATAAGAACAAAAAGAGAACACAACTTTCGGGAACACTACCAATAGAGAACAAAGAGTACGAAACGTTCGAGAACGCCACCAATGAGAACAAAGAGTGTACGAAACTATCGGGAACGCTACCAATGAGAACAACATGAGAACGCAAGTTTTATAAACGAAGCCATTAGTGGCTTTCACGCTAAACTCGTTATTCCTTTAATTTGTTATTTTTAACATTCTTAACGGTAACTTTTTATTGTATTGAATAACATATAACGACAATGTCTGAATTACTCTTTGTTATTTACAGTTTGCCAACACTCTCAAACTCACTGCTTTACTTTGTTTTCGGTATTTTTGGCGCTCTCTCTGTCTCTTCTTGCTTTCAATGCCTTGTGTTGTTAATAAGCTCGCTTTATGTAGCCCACTTTTACCGCTTTATTTATGCCAAAGTCTTCATCTTTAAATGAACTTTTTATATAATCTGTCTGCAGCTTAAATAAAGTGTGTTTAGGTTGAATGAAAAAGAAAATATGCAAGTCTTTAAATATTTCAGTACATACTACATTAATATTCAAGCGCATATTGTGAAATGCAACCGAATATATGTAAGAAACATTAATTAAATATTGCATCAGATGAAAAAAAAAAAGGAGTGAGAAATGCGAGTGCAATTGCTTATATTCACGGGTGAGGTAATAAGAAGCTGACGAAAGCCTTTTCGGAGTTGATTTAAAGCTTTGAAATCTTTTCACGCGAAACTTTCGAGTGTAAAAACTTAAGAAAATGTCTTTCGTAGTAAGCGAAAAAACTTCCAAAGCATTTTCGAAGTTATGCTTAACTGCAAGTATTTTAATAAAAAAAAAAATTACATCGCTAGTCAATGTAAGCAGATAAAAAACTGATTGGGATAGAAATTATAACGTGGTTCAAATGGGTCAACAGCTGACAGCGCTCAAAATTATAAAGCTCGGTATATAATTTTTGCTTGAATTTGTACGTTTGTGTGTATGTTTGCAGGTAGATTATGACTGTCAAAATAATTTACAAATATCTTGTCTCAATACTACCTCCACAGTAAACTGTCAACACAAGATTAAGATTTCAACATTTTAGGGGCTTGTTGCTACGATAAGTGCGCAGATATGAACCGTCACAATGCAAAGCCTTCATTTTTGCGTATGAAAATATTTTTTGCAAAATTTTTAATCACAAAATAATTTAATGAAATTAATTACCTCGCATTTAGCTAAAAAATATTTACACAAACATTCACATTTGTGCATTTTTGGCAACTCAAGCGAGTTAGCGTCGAGCTTAAAATGGCTGCTTGCCAAGCAAGACTTCTAAACAAGTTTGCGGTTTTGCTTAAAAAAAAAGTCAGAAATAGATTTAAAGATTGGCTGCTACTAAAATGATCTTATATGTGTGTATGTTTGCGCCTATATTCAAAAGTATAGTGTCGATTTCATTTCCAAATTAGATGTTCTGCATAACAGGTTTCATTTGACTTATTTATTTATTTGCATATTTTTTATGGAAGTGAGCACACATACAAGCATTTGAAACAATGCAATAGAAAAAATTATATTTAAATAAAAAATAAAGCAAAATTAAAAAAAAGTTGCTTAATCAGGTGCGCTATAAATACACAAACAGAATTATAAAATATTTGGATGCTATTTAAAAAAAAAATACTCAGCAGAGAAACGTTAATACACAAAAATTTCAGCCAAAACATGTTCTAGTTCGAAAACTAGTACCATACATTTCGTTAGCAACGAATTGGAGTAGCCACAAACATTTAAAAAATTTGTACAATCCAATTACTTAAAAATAATCTCTTGATTAGTTCTATCGCCTGCAGGACCTGCAGAAAATGTTGTCGAGCCAAACTAAACCACTCTGTCAAAGTCAGAACTGATAATGAAGGAAAGCGAATTCAGTAGATGACAGCTTAAATTGTTGAAAACGTCGCGGCATTAAATTTTTTAGTTGTTGACATGTGAAAGAAAATAAAATTTCACTAAAACCGAAACAATTCTTGTCAAGTGATTTTCTTGCAGGGATTTCACAGCCGACATGATATGGTAAGTTCACACCTACTTACAATGGTATCAACTGATAATTACTCTGATGTACATATGTAACAAAATATGTAAGCTTTTTTGTTTACTCAAACTCTGTCACAATCATTGCGATTCAAATAGGTCTAAATAAACAAGATTAGAGGAAATAAAGTTTAAAAATATAATTGCAGTTCATACAATCATAAATTACAAAATTTGATCTGAAGTAAATTATTTTTCCAGAGGTCCCCCCCCGTTGTAAGCGATATCAAATTGTTCTTCTAGTAAAATAACGATATTTGGAAGCTTTGAAATCTATTTTACAGCCATTAAGCAAAATCGAGTACAAAACTATGGAAAAGGTTGTACTGTCAAGTAGAGCATTCAATCGGAAAAAATCAATACACCATCTGTCAGGCCAGATTATATTTTTTGTAAAGAAGTATTTGCGTGATTAACTCGATTTAAAGATTTGGTTTATGAACAACTCTCAGGCATTCACATTGGGGTGTTTAATAAACTCCGAGTTTAGTTTGACATTTGTTTGTTTACTTGCTGTAATATGAACTGTCAAAATACTTAATTCGGCCATATTTTTTTTAGCAGTTCGGCTAAATTTTCCAACAGTGACTTCACAATATTCAACAATGTGGCCAAATTTCGTTCCAAATTGGGGTAACCTATTCAAAAACTCGAAATAAAAGTGAGTGTTGAAAACGAGTTAAGTGAAAAAGAGTGTATGGTAAAATCCGAGTTTATGAGCAGACTTTGATGTTAAACAAAAAAATCGAGTTTTTGCCTCCATATGAACGTACTATTATTCTACACTGTAATTAATTTTGCAGTCACTATATAACATACTAAATGTGAGCATGAATGAGATATTGATAACGTTGATGATAACAATTTCGAAAATGTCGATAACAAAAACGATGTCGATAATTTGGATACGACAAAACTCATAATGTTGTTTACGATAACTAGAAAAAGAAATTAAAAAAAATTATTATATTTATCGATAAAATCGATAACGAAACCAATCGATAACAACATCAATATCGATAATAGCCGTCAAAATATATATGCATGTATGTTGATATATAAGACATAACGACGACGATTACTAAAACGATAACATTATCGATAATTTATTATTATCTTTTATGTTGAATGCATCTATCGCCGTGACTGCCATAACCTCTTTTCTTTACTTAATTTCCTATGCAATATATGTATGTATAACAGAGCAACGCAAAACTGTTAGTGGTGCTAAAATCTAGCTTTTTTTCAATTTACTTCTCATGCGTTCAGTATACAGTAAAAATTTGCATAAAAATAAAAAAAAAAATAATGGAGTATGCGCAGGCGCGCACGATTGCGTAATTGTTATTAACAACTAGTAAGCGCTAGCGGTAGCTATTATTAAACTGATTAATAAAACATTGCACAAATGCTTAACGTTGCAAATGAATGCTAGAAAAATGCAAAAACGCTTAGGCAAAAATTTTAAAAGGCGCCATTACTGATACGCTTTTAATTTGTAAAAACAAAACAATAAAAAACAAAAACTATTGAGAAGCTATTACAATTTAATTTCGCTAATACTTAATTATAATTATTAATTTATTTATGTTTATATTGTTGTTTTTTTAGCTAAGCTGAATTTTAAATACAGAAAAACAATTTTTAATAAAAAACTTATAAGCTGAAGTCCAAACTATGTATAACCAAACAACCGCCTGCTAAGCAAAATGATATTTTATAAATTTGTCGATTCGCAAAAGTTTTCGAGGTAGCTGGCAGTTTAAATTAGCTGATAATAATTTCTAATCAGAAAAATATATAAACAAGAGCATTGATTTTATATTTAACTATTTTTGTAGGTAGAATTCGCATAAGAAATGGAAAAGATTCATAACTCAAATACTAACTATAAAAATGTTACTGATTTTTGAAACAGGCAGATGCAACGACCATTAATATTAAAAAAAATAAGTAACGTTAATTTTCTTATCAATAAATAAATCAAGAAAAAAAACCATTGTTTTGCATTATTTTCCTCACATTTTTTATTTTAAAATCTACATAAACAAATTTTGAGTTAGACTCCTTAGTGGTTAAATGCGAATTCCAAATCAAGTAGAGTTCCAATCACATGACCGCTAATCCAAAATATTTGCCGATAACCTGTATGCAGTTACTCGAGAGCATTGTGTACGAAATTTCATAAAAAAACAAAAATACTTTAAACGGTGCATATGTACATATGTATGTATGTATATATGTATGTATGATTTGTATGCATGATAATCCGAAGCGGCAATCTGATTAAGTTAAGCGCTTTAAACCGCATTTTTCCAATTAAGTTCGCATTGCAAAACAATAAACAAAATCCATATATGTTTGTACATATTTTTTTTATTTTTATTCGCCATTCCAACGGAATATATTTTTTTATTTTCCACCTTTCTTTACGAAAACAAACAATCGAGTGGCACCACACCTCTATTTGTTCGCCGGTTCAGCGAATTTGGCGTAACAAATGAATGCACGAACTTTGATTCGCAAGCACTTTGTAAATAAAATCAATTAAAACGTAGTTTATTTAAAAGAAGAAAAAAAATCCAAAAACACATACAATAAATAGCTACACATATTTACATTAAATCACTGCACAGTAGCTAAATCTTTGAATGCTGCACTGCACATTGCTCAAATTACTTTCAAATTGTTTATCCTTTTTGTTGATTTTATTATTGTTTTGGTTTGCAACAGCCCACGCCTTTCATTGATTGAAGAAATGGATTAAAATGAAAATGTAGGTGTGTAGGTGATTGACATTTGTTGTTCGATTATTTTTGGAAAGTAAATAAATTATTTAAGTGAGCGCGGGTTACCAATTTGCGATGTTGAGCGAGGAAACATGCATGAGAGCACGCAGACAATGTGGTAATTGTATACGCATACAGATGATATATACATAGTTATATGCATAATCTACATAAGCACATAATATATGTACGAGTATGTATGTACACAAGTGTTGTTTTGGCCATTCAAATTTTCAAACGTACAAAAATGTATTGGCGGAGCCTAACAAGAAGCAGGTGCCAAAGATGAGAGGAAGTCATAAAAAATGCGCTGTTAATGGTTTAAAATTCGAACTTGTTGTTGTTGTAGAAATGAGTTATTTATCACATACATGCATATGTATCTATGTTCAACTAATAGCACTACAACAATGTTATCGAACATAATAGCCGTCTGTTTGAAGGTATACAAACTCGTATGTACGAAATATTTTTCTCTGGTTTCTTAAAGTCATATTTCGACAAAAAATTATGATAAATAATAACATTTACGTCGTTATATGTAGGTATTTGAAATGTTATCGATTATTTTTAAAATATCGAAAGCGTATTCGTTCATACTTGCACATTATTAAATATATTAAATGGAACGGGCTACAAAGGTGCATAAGCGAAAGAATGCAATCATTTCTAAGAAAATTTTTTAAATTTTAGATGAAAATTTACATATGTATTTTACATGGTTGTAACAGTCAAATTTTCATTCTTTCAATTTCCAACACACTAATACTTTTCAATTTCATTTTTCATTTTAAATTCGTTTGAAAATGATATGACTTTTAATTATAATTCTTAATTGAAATAAAATATACAACCATTTTTGCAATCAAAAAATATTAATAATTGAAAATTTTTATCAAAAAAAAAAAAGAAACTTCAATTTTAGTAAATGAACTTATAGCCGCTATTTAAGAGATCACTACATCTCCTCATCATACTTATTTTTATGTAATTTATTTATTCTTCATAGCCGCGTCCCAAAGTTTTCGCATGTATTTTATTAAAGACGAAGTTTGAGCGAAACCAAAAACATTTTTGATTAAAAAAACGGTAAAATAATTTGTGGACCGCCCTAATCTTTTATTCTAAAATTGTTAAAAAAAAAACACAATCGGATATTATCCGTCGATGCCCGCTTTAAAAATAGAGTTTGCCGATAATGGAAAAATATTGAATTTTATGGAATCCCTACAATTTCAATTAAAAAATTTTTTTTTCAGCATTTAAAATAAATCGACAATATTGAGTGATCTCTAAATATTTTGTGATAAAAAAAAGTTGAGATGTTCTTATGTTTGAACAATGCTCGAGGGCGAGATGATCAGATGATTTTGTTAAAACTTCTATGAGTTTCTTAAAGCAATGCAAACAATTCTTAACGAAACTCTCATCTTGCTTCTCTACAATCATGAACATATTTGTATCTATCCCGCTTATTCATAATAATTCTTGTTTTTTTTAGTAGTTCATCTTCGAAAATAAAAATGATTAAAAATGGATTTATTATTGCAATCGAATCGAACCAACAAGTGACTAAATAAACACTGGCTTTCTAATCAGAGCTCTGACATTTTACCAAGATCGTCACTTGTAAATCGTTATTCAACCGATAAGGTTCGAAAAAAATCGACTCAGCTAAAATTGACTTGCTAAAAACTTTTATTTTTGAAATGTTTTCTTTGCTGGCCTGTTTTTTAAGTTGCACAGTAAGTCTTACGTTAAGACAACGAAATTTTAATACTTGCTTTGCCTCCTAACTTTGACGACTGCTTTTAAAATAATTTGTTGCAGGGTTGCATTTTTTACATTTAAATAACAATAATTATAGTTTAAAAATTTGATTTGACAATGAATTTTTTAAAGTTAGTTAACAATCTGAAATCGCCCCTAAGTGTGACTAAATTTAGAATATTCAAAATGTTTTTGTGCTCAAAAAGTTTTCAATTAAAATTAAAATATATTACACGTTCAGATAAACACGTGTTATTTAATACCTACATACATACATACATACTATGTTCGTATTTGTAAAAGCCATGGGAAACTACTCGACGCTGCATTATTTATTAATCGTTTCAATATTTATTAGATAAACTGTATTTTACAGCGTTTGGAACTATCAATTAGTGTAACTAATTACAAAACTACTCATTAAATCAATCGTAATGCGATTTAAATTAGAGTTCTTTACATATTTTAATGGGGAAAAAAACGAAAGTGAAAATTTTCACAATAATAAAGTTGTACTTTTATGAAAAAAAAAAAAATTAAATAAAAAACCACAAATAGTAGTAGGCGGACAAGTAACCAAGTCCGGGAAAAAATATCAACATTGGATTTGCCTTTCATTAAACACGTCAATTTTGTGAGTAATTACACAGACCTAAGCGTTTACATTCATATTTATATTCGTGTAGGTACGATATATTCACATTTACAAGTACTTAGTTGAGAATTTAATAAGGTAATCAAAAGAAAATTTTAACATCTGTGGGAATCGCATGTTAAAATGTATTACAAATATTACATTTAAAATGTGTAAATGGCAATTACTTAAGTATTTAGAACGGTGTTATTAAGAGTTAAAAGCTTCGCTTGCGTTAACTGAACGGCTGATAGAATACATATTTGTAGTTCGTTTTCCGTTAAATAGAAAACGTGTTAAAGCAAATTCGGAATGCGGAATTGTTCTTGCAAGCTGTTGGGCCCTTTAGTAAATGTAGATGAGGAATTGTGCTTCTAATGTGTACTGTATAGTTGTGTCATTTTGAATTTTTTTGTTATAAATAAGGGCCGTATTCTCATGTGGTGTTTTAAAATTTATTTGGCTTTTTAAAACAATTTTTTGGAAACAAAACTTGGGTTTGGAATTTTAAAAGCTTCACACTAAAACGACTCTAGTGATTCAAATTTAACATATAATATTTTCAAAGAAGTAAATATTGTCATAAAAAGAAAGAAAAGTGCAAAAGACAATCTTTTTTTTTTTGAAAATCATAAATTTTAAAAATGACTTCTTATACTTTACATCTTCAGTCTTAAGTTCATAATTTACAGGTAAAAGTATTTTTTTGTGTTGCTTTCAAAAGTCAATAATATTAAATGAAGTTGGAATAAAAACTATACATCAAACTAGAAGACCCGTCGAACTTCGTCCCGCCCAATTCTGTTGCACTTTCCGCAATTACTTTTTTCGATAAAAATATGAATTTTTGTGAATTTTTCGATCAAAAATTAAAAGTAACCTTACTTTGTTAAAATTTTTTGTTTTTACTTTTTCGAAACTGTGAAGACGTAATCGGATTCAAACTCCTATTTTTAATTGGAAAAAACTTATTTATTTATTTATGTACATTTAATTATCATCAAAATCTAATTTTATATGGAAAAAAATGCTCAACACGCTTGACAAAAAAAGTTCTTTTTAGTCACTTAAATTAAATGGGCTAAAAAACTGCTTACCCAGGTCTTTCCTAAAAGTTCTGAATAAAATGTTTAAAATTATGTTGACAATTTTAAGAAATTTGTTTAATTTTTGCGAATTCCGTATAAGCTTTGAAACTTTTATTTTTTTGGCTTCGTTTATAGATCCTAAAAAACTTTTAATGAAAATTATCAAAAATAAATAAAGTTTCAAAAAATATAATTTTGAAATTTACCACTATTTTATAAGTAGTTAATAGTAGTTATAAATAATTAAATTCCCTCTATAAGATATGTGAAATTACAATTCCGAAGCAGGCTGGTTAAATTTGCTCCTTGTTCATACAGTGACTACCGGAGTTCACCATATTTCTTCACCAGATTTCTACTATAGCTGAACACAAGCTAAACAACAGTAAATGACAAAAAAAAATATATTCGTTATGAGTGCAAACTATTTCTGTTAGAAAAGTTTCGGTAGATGGTATACATGTTTTAGCAGATGTAGCACATTTATTCTATATGAAATTAAATATATTTTTTTTTAAACTTTTAATGAAATATATTGTTGATTTTTATGAGTGATTATTTATGATTTTTTTAAGTTTTTTTAATTTGATGAATATGACTTTTTTCTCGTTTGTAACTGCAAAATGCAGAAGTGGAAATGTTTCATTCTCACGCGCAGTCACTGTAAATTTTTTTACATGACGATTTATGCGTATAATTCAACGAGTCAACCCCTCAATGGAGAGCCAAACAAATAAAAATCGTTATTTATTTCCACTAATTGAGATGTCTGTTCACTGTCTCCCTGTTGTATTAAATAAAAGCCAATTAAAAAAAAAAAAAGAGCAAATATTTCTTCGCCATCACTTCTCATTCCATGCGTCTCCACAGCCACCTGCATAAATCAGGTCAAAACTGCTCTGAAGTCGTGTTGCAACAAGTATTCACTGACAACGGTAGACAAACTGTTTACAATTTTTTAATCAATACATATCTTGGAGTTTATTGAAAGCAAAAAAAAAAAAAAACAAAAAAAATCCAGCAAGTTTATGTAATATTTTTTTTTTTTGCTTGCGAGAAATCCTTGTTAAGCTGGTAGGAACTGCAAGTAGCAATTGAGTAAAGTAGTTACTTGTTGATGTTTTATACATCCGAGTATGCGTTAACACAAATTACTTTAATTGAAACAATTGATAGTGATAACGCTTTTGCATAGTAGCATTATTTGTTTTAATAAAATACCATAAATAAATTATACAAATTTAACAACGTTCGAGTGTGACAAGATAATTTGTGTGTAATATATTCATGGGTAAAGACTCTTAATTGCAGTGTCCCCACATATAATTGTCGATCTAGTGTGCTTCAAATGCTTAATGGATGTTGTTTTTTTTTTTTTTTTTTTACTTTTATGTAAAATATTAGTAGTTATGTGTTTATTTACTTCAGGTAATAAAAGCATGTATGCCAAAAGGTGAGCAGGTATAGGGTGTTTCAAAAGCATTTTAAAAACTTATTTATTATAGAGAAGAGTGAAGACGAACTCTTTTTTTTATTAATTTAGCGAGCGAGGAGTTACTCAAGAGCTACCTGCCAACCCAAACAACGACAGAAATATATTTTTCCTACAAAGTTTTGTTGTTTTCAAATGATATCAAACATTTTTATCTAACCATTTTAAAGGCTTTGAGAAACTTATAGTTTTCACGTTGATATCAAACGTTATTGGAGAAGTATGTTGGAACGATTTTCCGTCATCCCTTGTCCAATTTGGTTTTGTGAATCGTTCCAACATACATCAAACTTCCACCATGTCGGAAAATCAGAAGAAAATCAAAATACAGTTATTGGAGAACATTATATTACCCAAGTTCAAATTAAACACGATCTGTTCTCAAATATTGCAGAAAATTATAGTTCTTACGTTGTTATCAATTACTATCTCTCCTCAAAGCTTGGATAAAACTATTGTTTACAAGTTGATATAAAAAGTCTTACTCCAACTATTCTAAAACTTTGGAGACTTGAGAACGACTTTTCAAGTTGAAAATCGTCGAACAACTTGATCTTACCTAAAAATTTTTTTTTTTATTGATTTTCCAAATCAAAAACACATGAGAAACAAGAGTGAAGTTTAAGAAGTATTTTAGTTCACAACTTAACCTCAATTTTGGACTCTTCATTAAATGAATTCTGGGCTTATTCGTGGCTTTTTTTTTAACTTAACTACTTCAGATTTTCGTCAGTTTTTGAATCTATGCAGAAGTTCAATAAGGGGAATTTCACTTGCTGGCGACGAGCGAAAGGAATATAAGGCTATTAGCAGACTGTATAGCAACAACAAGATAGAGTTTTTTTTCACATTTTGGGAGTCAGTAATTGAAAAAATAATCCTCTAAAATAATTGTTTTAAGTGTCATTCGCATCTTTTTACAACGTGTCAAAATATAAGTATCAAAATAATTTTGGATCGCCCTGTACTCTACAATGAAACAACTTGTCATCATGAAGATTTAATGTTTATAAACTTGCATTTGTTTAGAAAAAAAATATATGTATTATTCAAACTGTTGAATAAAGTTGTTTTGTTATTGCTAAAAAGGTCATCTATTTAATAGCAGAAGGTCATTTGTGTAGTGCTTAATGTGAAACTGCACGCAAACAAATGTTTAAATCAACATTGTTATGTACGAGTTACGTACGAATTAGAATTTATTTTAAGAAATGAAGTTTAGTTTGAGTTTCATATGATAAATATCTCGCGACTTATTTGATTAATGAAACAACACGTGTTATAATTTAATTAATATTTATTCAAGCAAATCGTGCGCACATGCCTTAAACCGAGCATCAAGTGAGAAGACGAAGCACTGCATCTGATATAAAATTATCAACTTGCTTTTCTATTGGCTTTAAACTTAAGGGTTGAAGAAAGTTTAGATAGTTGAATCGTATAAGATGTTACTCTTTTTTATAAATTTCCCTCTAAATTTAATGACGAAATCATAAAAAAAACACAGTAAAAAAAGCTATGAAGCCTTCATACCTTTCATGAATGGCAGAACTGTATGAGAGCCATATGTATAATTACGTCGATATTAATATTAATTCGATATTAATGATTTTGACTACTATAAAAGTCCCAAAAATATTTAATATTTGTGAAAAATTGCAAGTCTTTAGCTGATTAAATGAAGAATTTATGGCCAAAAATGCAATATCTGAACTATCGGTTGCATGGCAGCTGTATGTTATATTTATCCGATCTTATTGAATTTCACTGCTAAAATAGTTTCCATAATAGCTACAAAAAATAGCTCTACATACAAATTTTCGTTCTTCATCCTAAAGTTAATTTTATGATTTTCTGGTTAATTATGAACAAAAACAAAAAGAAAATACCTTTTTTCCGTATAAAGTTTGCTTCTACTTGTAGATGGCAAGGATAACGTTTTCATCAGGACATTTTTGAGCTTCGAACAACGTTATCAAGGCCAATACAATGAAAACATGATAAATACAAAAGCAAACTTTTTATAGCTATATATTTTTTTTTCGTCTAATTACGAACTAAAGAATCGAAATTTAATACTTTTGAGTCTAGTTAAAATTTCGTGTTGACCCGTGTTATTTGTTCACGACTTTAACTGCTTAAATGGAGGTGTTTTCGTACTAAATGAAATATCTAAAAAAATTAGTTGTATGAGAGTTATATGTTATATATCTTTAATCTATATGATTTTCCCTTCTTCTATGGAGCCTATAATAGCGGACCTTCTGGCAGAATATCAAACGTCTAACTGCTTAAATTAACGAGTTATGAAGCAAAATATGATATCTGAACAATCAGCTCCTATAAACGTTATAGTCATCCGATCTGGCCGGTTCCGACAAATGTCTAATAAATTATAAAACGGCAAAGTTTTATTCAAATATCACAAAACATATCGTTCTGGTACTTACAAACATCGGACCAAAGTGAATACACCATTTCCATGAAAGGCATAAAGATCATATTTTTACACTGAACTTGTCATAAATACAGTAAATATGCATTTTATATTCTTAAAAAATGGTGTTTTCTTATCATTGTTGTTTTTAATTTATTTTTTGGTTTTTTTGCGATTTAATTCGTGTCAATGATTTTCTAAAAGATACAATATTTTCATGATTTTTTGTATGCGAAATTTTATATAAATAAATAAATGTTTTTGGTGTTTTAATGGCAAAAACGTGCTGCAGAAGACGATAACAGAAACCAATAAAAATTTAAATTAAATTATAATTTAAAATATACATACATATTTTCATGTGCAATTGTTTAGCTTTGGTCACAAACTGCCAACCAGTGAAATTTTACATACGAAATTTATGTAGATATTTATGTTTATAAGTAAATGTATGTTACTAATACAGAAGTGTCTGCTGTTTAAAGGCGAAAGGGTGCAGCGCTAACAAACAATCAAATCAATTCGATTTGTATTTTATACAGGGTGTGTGTTCAAAGAAATTCAACTCGCCATTAATCGAAACTAAAGTGTGAAACAAAAAATATTAAAGAAAATTTCTTACAACAGGCAGGCGTTGCTGAGAAGAGTTAAATGGTTTGAAAAAATTTTTAATTTTATTTCAATTTTTAATTTTTAAAATAAATCATTGAGATTTTATCTTTTTTTACTTTTACTTGTGTTAAAGCAGATTCACAAATACTGAGTAAACAGTAAACAAGCTTTTAAAAACAAGAAACTTGGAAAAAATTAATTTTTTATCTACGAGTATATAAAAAATGCTTTTTGGATTCCCCTTTTCACATAAATTTATTTTCATATACATATTTTAATATTTTCTAAGTTTTTTTTTTTTAATTTTGTGCTTTCCGTATTTTTTTAAACGTTCTTATTTATAATACTAACATGTATCAATTATTTTTTATTTAAATTTTCTGCTTATTAATATTAAAATAAAAACTTTAATTCAGATATTTAATAATATAATCCTTTAAAAAAAAATTTCCTAAAAACAATTAATTTTGTAAGATTTTTTAAACTATTTCTGTCAAATTTTTTTTCATTCAATTATAAATAACAAAATTCAGGTTATAACGGTTTAAAATCTGAACTTATTTAATGTTTCTTTCTTTTCATTAAAAATAAAAATGAATTTTTGCATCAGATATAGTTTAAAAAAATGATAGCAAATTTAAATATGTAATTGGTTTTATTTTTCATACATATATGAATAATAATTTAGGTTAAAGTTAATTATTAAATATTGAAAACATATTTTTTTGAATGTCAGTAACTAGTTTTAAAACGGTTTTTGCAGATACAGTTGTTTTCTTAAAAAAGTATTTAAGTAATATTTATTTGTAATGTAAAATTTTAAAAACTGCATAGGCTATACAAATTTTAAACAAACTAATTTGAATTAGAAAAAAAAAATGCGTAAGATTTCTGAGTCAAAAACATTATTGCTTCATATTTTAAATTTGTAAAAAGAAATCGATTATTGAAATTTGTTAAGTCTAGATTTATATTTGCCTTCATATCGAGGCGAATTTAGTAAGGTAGCCTTAGTAAGCAGCTGATTGATTTCCTTTTTCTATCGCCGTGGTACAGCAAATGTCAAAATCATTTGTTTGTTGGTTGGTTTTGACATTCGCTGTACCGAAAGCAACAACAAAATACATTTACTTTTTAATTCGCCTTGCTTCATATTCAAAATTCACAATATACTTTCGACATACATATGTACAAATAAAAAAATGCATGTCTTTTTTTTATTTTAATAAATGTTTATATAGCTCTTAAAAAACATGATAAATCAAATTCGTTATTTGTTATTTAAAATTTTTTTTTGTTAATTTATAAAGTACTTTTAGCTGTCAAATTTACAAAAAATATCAAAATCTATAAAAAAATTTCGGTTATTTTTTTATAAGAAACACAAATATCACTTTTGGCAAAACACATGTTTTCATGTTCTTCCATTTACCCATAAACAACAACGCCGCCGGCAATGCAACAACTACAACTCAAAAAAGTATCATATAAACAAAAACATATTAATTTTGCGAGCTAATAAAAAGGTTCGAACACATTTTTGGTGTTTTGGTTCTAGTTAAATACACTGCTGTTATTATTTTGATGTGTCTTTTTTGTTGATTTTGTTTTTTTTTTTCTTTTTTTAACAATAAATACAAATTTCGTTCCTAACCTCGCCGCTCAACAAATCCATTTCATGCGATGCGGCATGCTTTGCCGTTTTTATAATGCTGTAGGTCTTGGCGAAGGGCGCCTTTATAAGCTGATTATTTCGTATATAAATTTTACGTACATATTTTTTATTGTTGTAAAATTCATCAATTTTTGCATAGTTTATTTTTTGAATTGGAGTAGTTAAAAGTTATACATATTGCGGAATAAAAAAACAGAAAAAAAGAATTTTAAATGAAGAGAATTTTGTTTAAAATAAATGCAAGAAGATTGATGGAATTTTTTTTTTCTAAAAAATTTTAATTTAGATAAACAGCTAAATTGTTAAAGTAAGTAGTAAGTAAATTAATTATTTAGTAATTACGGTATACAAATTTTATGAATCCTTTTTTTTTTGTGATAAACCTAAAATTATACATAATTGATAAAAATCTTGCACAGATTGAGGAAAATTTTGAATCTTATAATTTATAGAGAACTTACAATAGTAGAATATATAGTTAAATATAGTAGTAGTAAAAGTGAAAAAATAGTAATTATGAAATAAGTTCATAGGGCGCAACTTTTTGATGCATCCTCAAAGATACATATACTCGTACATACACAAAAATGTATATGTATATAGATATGTTTTTATAGTCAAAACTTGTGTACTCACCTCCCACGATTCGCGTGTCAGGTCACTAATTTCTTCATTTTCCTGACTGCCGCTGCGACCACTCTTTGTGGTGCCACTCTTCGTCCACTCTGTGTCATCTTGGATGAGCTCAAAGCCACGCACCTTGATTTGCTCCTCATTCAATTCACCATAGAGATGTTGCACCCAGGTGTTTATGAAGCGATACAATTCATCGACGCTGCAAAAGAGTGGGGGTGAAAGGTTATGACTGCCAGCTTATATACTAGTGTGCCCAAATGAACTATAAATTTGCTCATATCTGAGATGATAAATGTATGTATCCGCTAGGTGGCGCTGGGGTCGAAACAGTAGCGGAAATTGTATTTAAAATCTGATTTGACTCAAACTGAAGACATATTCTGGCATGCATTGCATTTCACTTTCACTCGGACTACTCGGCGTGGCACGTTGAAAAGTAAATTCACGCGGAAGTAAAATGCAGAACATGCCCGCCAGACTGTATTGACTAGGTGAGATAAAATAAAAAACATTTTTTTAACCAAATTACAGTTTAACAACATAAAACTACAGCTTTGGTAAGGCTGAAATTTCTTTACTTATATTCTAGAATAAAAGTAATGAGTATGTTATTTTTTTAATCAGTTCAAAAATTTACTTTTACTTCACCGTAACTTTTCCACCAGTATCCAAATTACTAATTAATTCGTAAGAAAACTTAATTCGACTTTAAAAATCGTAAGCACTTAATCGAAAGCTACTTCTTCGACAGCTTTTAAGTAAGAGGAAACATCCATTTTAAAAACTTTTATCAAAAGAAAGAAATTATAAAAAATAAAAACTGTTAAATATGCAATACAATGTATCTTTCAATTCGGGCGTATCGGTCACAGTACCAAGTAAGGAGTTAATTTTGTATAAAGTTAAATATTTCAATGCAAGCCGTGTACAATTTAAATATCATTCGAATCTGTTCATAAATGCGCGATTTCAAAATATTGATATGTTTTTGCAAATGTCAAAGCGACTTTGCTTATTTTGCGGACAAACTTAAAAAAAAATCAGAATTTTTGGTGTGTAAGTAAAAACGTTAGAGTCAAATACATAAGTTTTTTTTATGTGAAAAATAAACACGATTTTTTTTGAATATCTGTTAATTTAAAGCCAAAATGCAGTTTTTCTAAACGAGCACTTCCAATGAGCCACCTAGCGGATTAATTTTTGCATTACATATCATTTGACTTCGAGTCAGTTTTTTTTTACTGCAGAGTTAGTGACAAAATCGGTGGCGAAATCATTTTCAGTTACTAAGTATGCTACTGTTAGTATAAATTAACGCAATTCACTTACCGATTTTTAGGTACACTAAACCAATATTCAGGTCTCAATTTATTTTTGCCATACGACATAACAGAGGTCGGTAACGGTATTGCCTTGCCAATGGGCTTGCCCATGCGCAGGCGTAAGTACAATGGTGGGTCCGGGCAGGCGCGTGCCGGTCGCGGTATCAATTCTACAGAAATAAAGTGAAAGTAAGATTAACATAAGATTGTTAATGATATACATATATGGTAAGAATATTAACTTTAGGAAAATTGTACGTGCTACATTTACACATATATGTACATTCTTACGTTAAGAAATACAAGAAAGCACGGCGCATAAATAAATATTTATATACATACATACCTACATATGTACAATACACTAATATACATATAATACAATAATAATCTATAAACATTTTCAAAATGATCAAAATATTTAGTTAAAAAAAAGAGTACTGAGAATCTCAGCTTGATTTATGATAACAATTAGGTTAGGTTTTACGTACACACAATTTTCGCTCATAAATTAAATTATTTATACCGCTTAAGCTGCTTTTACTTTTTAACTGATAACAGACTTATGTATGTATTTACAAGGGCACAGCAAATGAGGGTAAAATTTGGTATTAAACAAATATATTTGCTATGTTTAGACACAGTTGGACTTTTTAGCAATTTTGTACTTGCAATTCTTACTTTCAATTAAAGTTTTTATCTATATTTTTTTATATCGCACACTTATGGCAGAGTTTTAGGTATTTATACAAGGGAAATTAAATATTTTTGCGCATATGTATTTACATATACACACACACATAGGGCATTAACTTTTTTTCTTTTGTAGTATATAAAACACATATTTATTTAGTGTTTTGCACAAATTGTTTCATAAATTCGTTATAGATATTCCATGACATACCAACAATGTTCAAGTGCGGAAAATATGGCGCCCGTACTATGAGTTAAAATTTGGCAAATAATGGAATGGACGAGAAAGACAGTTGTGTAAGTCGATGACATAGTTTATTATTTAATTTTAAATTAATATTTACAAGAAGAATTGTGTTACAAAATAATTGCGTGTAGATGTGTACTAATCGCACGTTTAATAATATACAGAAGTAACTGAAAATTTGAATTTTTTTATGTTTTTTACATACATAATTAGCGGGTTCACAAGGTGTCCTAATGTGTCATAAAGTCATAAAAATTCCTAGTTGTGTAATTTACCATCCTTTTTCTGTTAAACAAAAAACTGAAGTTTACGAAAATTTGTATGGCTGAACTACTTTACGACATTTTACGACACCTTGTGAATCCCCTAAATAAGTAAATTAAACGACTGTTGAGATAATGCGCAGTCAATGTGACAAAAAATGGATATCGGTGGACGAAAATCAATAAAAGTCTATTTTTTTTTTATTTAAGTGAATCAATATGAAACATTTCTGTTTTGAACTAAAAGATAAATATATTTTTTGTTATAATTGACTCAAAAAGTTGCTCAATTTGGACTCAATTCAGTTTATTACAAAAATCATTGTAAAAATTTACATACATATATGTACATATGTACATATGTATATATGTACATGGCCGCTGTGGTCGAGTTGGTAGCGGTGCGTGCTATAACTTGATATGCCAGTGAGTTCGAGGTACGAATCTCAGTCAGGGCAAACAAAATCTTAATAGTAGAAAAAGTTTTTTCTAATAGCGGTCACCTCTCGGCAGGCAATGGCAAACCTCCGAGGGTATTTCTGCCATGAACAAGCTTCTCATAAAATACATTTGCCGTTCGGAGTCGGCACAAAACTGTAGGTCCCTCCATTTGTGGTATAATATGAAGACGCACACCACAAATGGTAGGAGAAGCTCGGCCAAACACTGAGCTATATAGTGTACGCGCCAAAGTTATATATACATATATACATATATATACATATACATATGTACATATGTACATATTTCACTTTGTTGGAAATTATTTTAAATATTTTAATACTGATAATTTCAGATTGAATCAGTTTTATATTAAAATTAATGAATTGTAAAATGCAAAATAAATTACATTATTCTAATTAATATACAAATTTTTTGCGACAAACTGCTAACTTGATAATACTAGTTGGTTTTTCTTTTCTCCAACTTGAGTTAAAATAATAAAACTTTGCTTGCGATTACTCAAAAACATTTTTTTTAAATTCGAAATATTTCTGGATATTATTAAACAAACGATAATTGAAAAGTGTCCAAGTTGTCGAAGTTCCATTGTAACTAAGCGTTCAGAAAATGCATTTTAAGCATAAAATTATAAAAAAAATCTTCTGGGCAGATAAATAAAAAATTACGTATTTTTTTGATATTTTTTGTGCGACAATCACAAATATTGAATTCTGTAGGTTTCTACAATGAAAACACCTTTTTTTGTAGGAAAAGTACCAAAGGAAAAACCGCCAATTTCGTGCTTCATTTTTTAACAAAAAAAAATTATTTTATTTTTGTTTTTGGGACTTAATTGGAAAATTAATTTTTTTTAATTAAAATAAATTCTACAAAATAAAAATATTTTTTGTTTACCTCCGTCAATTTTCAGTTACTTTTTTTTTAAAAAAAAATGTATTTTTAACAAACATTTTTTTCTTATGTTTTTGAACTTATTGTGTAAAATAAATACTTCATTTAACAGTGTAACTGACACATTATGATCTCTACGCGATTCTACTGCATTCTTATGCATTAAAGAGATTTTTCAGAGTGCTAGCTATAAATGTTTCAGCTCGATTAACTAAAAAACAAATATTTTTCTAGTGTCAACCATAAATTTCTCATTGAGCTATCAATGGCGATTTTTCTAAATTAAACAGTGAACAATTTTATTTCAATAAAAATAAAATATGTATGTATGTATATATTTTGCTCTTCAAGTAAGACTTATCAAAAAAGTTATTATTATTTTCGCGTAACAAATAAAAACTAAATATGCACAAAACAAATCCTCGCGTTACTTACTATCAACGCTAACGAACAACTCCGGTTTATCATCAACTGATACCATCGAACGGTAGTCCAATTTGGGTTGTAGTTTTACATCCTTCAATTTCGTTGTGGAAGCAGTGCCCTCCGACGATTGTGGCCGCATAAATGTGCCAATCGATGAGCGTCTGTATGAGGAGAGGAAAGCATTAGAAGATTAATTGAAAAACCAAAGGTAAGTGTATAAGAAAAGAAGACTCGGTTGTTATAACACTGAAGTGTGCTTTGATATTCGAAAAATGTGATGACTTCGAAACAACCTACACAAAAATGCATACAAACGAATGCGCGCAACATTAAAGTAAAATAGTGAATTTTTTGTTTTTCCAACCATTTTGGCAATGAAACATGACAAAAAAGTGTTTAGAAATTTATTCACGCAAACTAAGTTTACAAACCATTTTTTTTTTCTTTGGATTCAATGAACGAATGTTTAAAATTTAAATTCAACAGTAAAAGAGAATATACGGGCGCTATAATTGAGGAAAAGTATGTAAGCGTGTGATTTATTTTTTATTTTTACTTCAATTAGACACAAGTTGTGAATAACAATAGGGGAAAATCTGAATTTATTTATTTACAATAGAATTTAGAAGTTTTTGCACAGAATTCGCTATTAAAAATAAGCAATTTTGAAAATACAGTTAACGCTAAACCATTTTCATTTGTCGTAAACGAACAGAGGGAAATTTAGGAAGGATTATTTACACAACTTTGGGTAAGCAAACAAAATTCAGATAATAGATTATAAAAGTTCGTATTTGGATATAAAATAAAAAGGTATACCAGTTTATATAGAAATGAAATTTATTTAATACCAAAAAAATAATTTTTTTTTTAATTCGCAAGGGGTCTTAGTGTACACATATTTTTGAAAGCTACTGAATGATTTAAAACTTAAATAATCAATTCAATTGAAGTATTAAAAGCGTTCATAGTTTAATTGCCTTTATAACAAAGGATTAGGAGTAATATTAACTTGTATAAGTATGCGTAAACATAAACATAACCTTAAAAAAACGCGAATAAAAATGTTCCACACACAAAAACAAACTGAAAACTAAAACCAGCGTTGTCTACATTTGGATTTTATTTTTTCTAATATAAATTTCATAAATTGTTTCAAAATTTTTTTAATTTAATGTATATAAATTACTGAAGTATAGTTATTTTTGTTGGAAAGCACGTCCCTCGTTTTAAATGTTGTACTTTTTTTTAATAACTTTAAACTAAATTAAAATTTTTGCATATTTTGAACAAATATTAAATATGCGAATGAAACATAACATTTAACTAAGTTCTTAACAAAGATAAATATAATAAAAGATTTGGCAGTTTAGTTATTGTTATAAAAAGATGTTTGCATCACACAGTGCCTTTAATTCTAAAATTAATGCGTATTGATACCTCAAGATGAACCACTAACAAGAGATATATCTTTTAGGATCGGTTTCTATCTAAGGGAAAATAACTGTCGTCTACACATTTTTGCAAATTCTTTACCTAAAGAAATTTAGAATACGATCCGAACCGGTTTACTCCTTACAATATTAATCTTTAAGTCTATTAGGGGGATTTTTAAAAAACTTTTTTCTTTAAAACATTCAACAAACTCTCTTTGGGAGGAAAATAAAAGTCAATGCAATATAAATTTAAGTAGTTCTAAGAAACTTTATCTCTCTTTTCATTAGAATACAAACTTTTTTTCACTGCTTGAAGTTTCTTTATAGGTTAAAGCTAAAAAATTGTTTAAACCTCGCGAAAAATATATTGAAACTCGCAACGGCAAGAGTAAAGAAAAAAATCGGTTTTGGTACAAAAGTATATTTGGATATTTTTCTGCACTTTATCTCGCGCAGCCACGCCTTGCATTCCACAAATTTGCATTCCACCTATTTCTGTGTAGGGTAGAGTACTATTCTTATGTGGAATAAAAACCATTTTTATTTTTATTTTAGTATATAAATTTTGTTGTATTGTTGCAAGGTGAGAAGTGAAAGGGGCGTGTAAGTCCTAAATTTTAACTATATACATATATAATTTTTTACTTAATTTATCGTTAGAATGGATGGGCAGACAGACAAGGTCCACGCAATTTAACATTTTCATGCTGAAGAAAAATGTGGATATATTATGAAATTTTTTTCCCTACAACCAAAAATGTAAACTTATGATTTTTTTTAGAATCATTTTGAATGATCATTAAATTACATACTAATGTGACTACTAAGAAAAGATAGTGTTAGGTGCATGAAATGAGTTTGTCTGAATGAAAAAATCTTCCTACACACATTGAAGAATAAAATGACGTGATATTTACAAGAAAACATATGAATAAAAAGTTTCTAAAATATTAAAGTACAGCAATTTTACAGAATTTTTGTTTTAAATAATGCATAAGAAATAATTTCAAATTATTAGGGCACAACTGGATTGGATTTTGTGTATGAAATATATACATACATTGTATGTACTTTCATATTAAATTTTTAAATTCAAAAACCAAGCAACAAACAATTCAACCCAAACAGTGAATTAATATCGAACAAAAAAAAAAAAACCAAAAAAATAATTACTCAAAAATATGCACTTCCATACATATGTATGTACATAAGTATGTATGTACATATTTTCAAGGACAATGAAACGACACTCAAGCACTTCGAAAAGCAAACCCATTAATAATTTACTAGTATCTTCGACTTTCGATTTTGAAATTTTACAAATATTCCTTTCAATGCTATTAGCCAAATTTAAATAAATTCAAAGCAACTGATTCTTACCCACTGTAAATGTGACCCTCGGAATGAGTTGAATGCGGAGTCAATGGTGGCACTGGTGAGCCACCAGAGTCTTCGGACGGTGTTTTTGAAAATAAATTGCCACCCAACTCTGAGACCAAAGTGATGGGTGAACTAAGTATTTTTTGTTTTGTTTTTGATATAAGTTTTAAATTGGGTGATGGTGAGTTTTATATACAATAAAATTTCAAAAATGAAATAAAAACAAAAATTGGTAGTTTTTCAAGGTTTATGTTCGGAGTGTTTAGGTTATTTGGTTTGGTCGAGCGTTTTAGTTTGTGCATGAAGTGTGCCAAAATATAATTAATTGAAAAAAAAAAAATAAAAATTCGTTTGAATCAAGTGGTGTGGAGGACAGTTTTTGTTTTCATTTAAAAAAAATATATATTTGTATATATTCCAATCGCCGCAAGATAAGTGAGCATTTTTATTTATTTACAAAGAATATTGGTTTGGTTTTTGGAAAAGAAGAAAATCAAAGGAAAAAAGTTGAATACCAATTAATTTTGCTTTTTTTTTAAATTGTTCAATGAACTTAAAACTAATCAACTAAGGTAACTCAAAATGGTAACGGAAACAGGGGGAAGGCATTTAATTGCTACTCACCTTGAGAATACTTTTGAAAATACGCTCTGATTTGAATCGCCTGTGTTGGGCGCCGAATCAGAGTCCGCTGACTTGCCGAGGCTGCCACCAGTGCCCGGAGGGCCACCTGCATCCCCAGTGAGGCCTTCAACCCAAGTCAGTGGATATGATAAGCGTTTCAACATCTGCAAATTACAAAAAATTTGTTAAAAGTATTTATCCAATTTTTTTTTTCTACACAATTTCTCCATACTTTATTCTTCTTCTCAGCATTCTTGTCACCCTGAGCCGAGACTGCGGCCGCGGTTGCCGCAACTGCTGCCGCCGCAGCAGCAGCTTGTTGATCGCTATTGTTGTCATCGACACTGAAACTGACACTGGAGGTTTTCTTGCGTCCACCACCTGTGCCCGCATCGAGACTATGTGCGCTCAAAACTGAGCTACGCGGTGGCGATTCGCTCATTAACGTCGGCGAAATGGTCTTCGGCGGCACCCAATCGGAGCTCAGCACAATATCGGCATCACTGTAGACGGTCTTCTTTGGTATGGGCTGCAAATTTGGTATGGGTTCGCGTATATCGATGCCGGAATCGTAGCACGACTGCTTAGATAATTCCTCCAAATGTTCGAGATCGGCGGGTGCCAGACCGCCGGGCGCATGCGCACCAACGCCACTAACTGCACCGACGCCGCTGATCGAGGACGTGGCCGAATGTGGATCCTGCCCACGAGCGCCACTATCGATGGTCGTCTGCGATTCATTGTCGCCTTCGTCTTCCGATGATCTTCGAGAATTAAGATAATAGAGGCTGAATTTTTTGAACATTTTCATATTGCATATTTGAAATGTTTAGCGTTGTTGATGATTGATTTTTTTTTTTTGTTTTTGTTTTTTTACGTTTCATGAAGAACAATTCGGTTGATAAATGAAAAAACAAATGATGCGGGGTAATCACAGTTGACAAGGGGGAAACAGACGAGTGTGGATGTACACAGGTTGTAATAATGTGTGTTGCGAATTGTAGCCAATTGTGTTTTGCAGTTGCAGCAAAAAACGCAGTTCATTGTATATAAAAAAAAAATTGCAAGGATTGATTTTGCAAAATACCCAAAATTTGTGTGCGTGTGTGTGGTTTTGAAGAAGTAACATAATCGACATATGAAAATATAGAATATAAAATGTTTATAAAATTAAAATCGAATATATTTTTTAACTACATATGTATATATAGTTTATAGCCATACATTTACATATGTATGTATGTATGTATGTATTTATACTACCAAATTTCGTGCATAGACACACGCACACACATAAACCGATTAAGCATACGTTATTAGTCATCGCATAGAAGAGAAAACACAAGACCTCTTGTAGACCAAGAAAATTTTTTTTTTTTGACATTAAAGAAAAGTGTTTTTTAGACAAGAAATTTAACGAGCTTGCTTTCAGAAGCTATACGAGTTAGTAGATAAGATGGAAAAATTAGCACGAAGCGTCAAGGAAAATTGCAAAATTAATTAATTTCGTTTTTAGAAAAAACACAATTTTCGAAGTTTGTTGAAGATTTACCTATTAAAAATATCTGTTCAGCATAACCAATTTTGAGAAAATGAAGCAATTAAAAATCTCAAAACTATTTAAAAAAAAACACATTTAAAAAAAAAACCAGTAAAATAAAAAAAACGAATTTTGACTGTTCAGGTGGAAACCTCTATTCCTAGAATAATTAAAGACAATTAAAATAACAAAAATTATATCTAAATTTAAAAAAAAATATTTTAATGACGCCCTAACATTGTGAGTTTTATAAAATACTTTTCTTTTGATTTTAATTGGATGCAATGCTACTAAAGTTGTAGGAAATCACAGTTTTTTCGAATAGCTTAAAAAGTTATTGACAAAATTGTATTAGATATACATACTTGAACGAACTAACTCTGAAATTTATTTATTTTTATTTTTGAAAGGCTTTCGTATTTGCGCAAAACATAGGTTAGTATTTTTTTATTAAATATTTCATCAGTCCCAAAGGTTTTTTTGAAGGTGAAAAATTAAAAAAAAAATATTTTTCAAACAATACGGGAGAGAATTAGAGAAATTAGCTGGCCTCGAAGTCTAACATTTGTTAAAAAGTTAAAATAGCAGTTTTCACTCGAAGTTAGCGATACTTGAGTTATTTACTTTTACGTTTTGTTTAAAAATAATAATCATTCAGCCAAATAAATGAAGCCTATAAACAAATTTATGCTTGGTAATTTTTGCGGGTCATAAGCGAAAATACTACTTTTTATTTGTACCAAAATATGTTCAAATCCGTTTTAAAGTAAAAGTGTCAAGTTTATTGCTTTAATAACGGCTAAAGTTTGAATTTACGCTTTGCAAAATATATATGTATATATTTTTTCAAGCAGAACAATAAAAATCTACTTTTATAAAATCCCTTAAAGTACTGTTTTCTTTATAAAACACTGTACACAAGCATATACAGATCCCTGCTATAAATTTCCAGAAACACTTTCACCACACTCAAAGAGGACCCAACGCAACAGAAGTGAAATTAACATACACATATGTACTTAGGTACGAAAAACAAGAATGCATGCGGAGTAGACTTTTTTTTAGCGCATAACAATTGAATGCTGATTGCTTACCGATCCTTGCTGGGTACAGCCCAATGGTGATCTAGCAGACTCTTGCGTCGTTCCTCCAGCGTAGTGCGTGTATCGGTGATATTGAGGTTCTTCCTCTGCAAATCATTAGCATCAGCATCGTCAACAGTTTTGGTGGTTTTCGCGTTCGCTTCTTCATTATCTCTTTCATCATCAGTCTTAGCACTTTTTTTGGCTTCCTTTTCATCGACTTTCTGCTAAACATAAAGTACATAAATGTAGTATATTTTATCTACTTATAATCGAATCGATCGAAATCATGCAAAGCCATCACTTACGTCACGTTCGCCTGTGTGCGAGCACACTGATTCCTGATCGTCACATGTCTCCAGCGAACCACCTGTTTTTACGTTTTTATGTTGTTTTTTGTTTTGTTTTTGCAATTAAAATATATTAATACAAATATGACATGAATAATATAACACCGCATATATTTATCAATACATTACGCATGTACACTTACCCTCTGCACCCGTTTCCTCTTTGGCTTCATTTACTTGTTGCGCTTCTAATACTGCTTTTGGATAATAGATTTCGGCATTTTCATTTTGATCGGTGTTCACACCGCCCGACACACGCATATGTGCTATATCGTGAAAAATGGCCGCATTGACAACCAATTCCATTGGTGCAATTACACCATAGCTCTCGGGTCCATGTTCAATTACCAGCGGATCAGAGACATTTGGGTCGAACATAACGGCATTTGGTGTGACCAAGAGAACACCGCCCACAACACCTTGTCCATCGGTGATATGGCGTACATTGATTTTGAGGAAACGTTGTGTGATGACGGGATCGTTATTGGCATCTGCTTGTGCATCATCGCTGCTCTTCGTCGATTCGACACGTTCAATGTGTCCCGGTTTCGGTGAACTCGGGCGGAGACCTTCAAGTATATCTGAAAAATAAAGAAAGTTGGCAGAATTAGTGAAATTGAAAAATACATTTTAAAGTCGATATTTAGTCGCTTAATGCTTAAGTCTGTAACATATGTAAGTAAGTTTCTAAATAAAAGCTTTTCACACTTTAAAATGAGTGCTATCATTTATAAATGGAATAACTTGTAAACCTTTTTTACACTGAATTAGTCTTATAAGATAGTCTTCATACTATTTTTGATCTTTCGACATTCGCTGCGTATTTATTACTGACAATGTTTGCTTGGCTGGAATAAATGGTATATTATAAAAATAACGCATTTATGAATACTTGAGCTATAAAAACTAGATTCCGGGGATCACAAACTTTTATGAGCTACTTTAATAAGTTTTATGATAACTCAATAAATATGCTGCCAATGAACAATGTGAAAAGTTAATTGGGGGCAAAAATAGTATTTGTGTGTGAGATAAATTTATAGTGCCTCAAATGTCTACCGGCTATCATTCAGCCAATTTTTCACTATTCAGACTTTGAAATTTTACTTTCTCATAACTTAAAGAGGCAATGATATTTATGAAATTTGGTTAATGTGTTCATGTGTGATGTTTCCGCTTTGTATGTATATAAATTACTTTTATAATTACTTCTTTTGTAAGTTGTATTAGTAGGTACTTTTTTTTTCGAAAACTGGAAGTTGTTGCAATTATTTTTAACCAAGGTGTTTTGGGCGGATTTTACGCAACTCTCTGTTTTGCATTGTTATATACGCTTTACGAGATCCGACGGTCCAGAATGTCTATTATTTTTTAACAGAAATGGCTGATCAATATCTAGTTGACTCAGCATTTAATCATGTACATATGTACATATGTATGCACGTACATAAGTAGGTATGTATGCAAGTGTGTCCACAACAGTATTATTAAAACTTTGCGCCTAGGGATTTAAATTTTATTTGCACTATATATTGGTATTAACTCTAAATTATTTAAATAACAACTGCAGTCGGACCTATCCTTCTTTGAACAGCGACAGCATTAGTAGTGTGTATATTTAAGATTTTCAACTGATAAGACCTGAAGCACAACACGTATGTAGGTAGGTACATATATACATATACATATATATATATATGTTTAATAAATTTAGTTAGTAATGTTAACACTTTTTACACAATATTGATTTATAATTTTGTCATAGAAAAATACAAAGTACAGAGCTTTGTTATTATTTAGGTCCCATATGGTCTAGTGGCTAGGATATCTGGCTTTCACCCAGAAGGCCCGGGTTCGATTCCCGGTATGGGAAGTGTTTTTTTTTTTTTTAAGTTTTATTTAGTTTAAATTTAATTTCGCTGATCATGTAGTTTTAAGTGAAAATTAAACCAAAAAATTACGAGTCATGCACTGCTGTAACAAAATTTTTCCAATAAGAAACTGCGAGTTCATATAAGAATACGTTTTGTAAATACAAAAACTTAACACAATACATTAAAGCCAACACTGCTTACGCATTTTTAACCCAACTCTTTAACGCTTTTGCCCATGAAATTTCGATATTTTCCCTCTGGCCGGCTAACAACTAGTGAGCGGTAAATCAACTTCGCTTCGCTACTTTAACTGGTATTAATATATTATTTCATATTTCTCATTTTTTTTTTCTTTTTTGTTGAACTATTAGCACATTTCATCTATTGTTGATTTATTAAAAATAATGTAAATAAAGAACATTTGTATTTGTTTTCACCTCCGTTACGCCAGAAGACCGCTGTGTGCATTGTTACTTTTCTTTGCTTCTCCTTGAGCCACTGAAATTTGTAGTTTTGGATATTCTTGCCACGCAATCACTCACTTCAAATACCAAATTTGATTTATTTAACGACTTTCCATTAAAAATTATATGAAATTTTATGGAACGTAATTTTTAATTTATTGAACTGCTGACTTTATTAGTTGTGTTGTTGTTTTTACGTGTGCTAGTCAACAGACAGACAGAAAAACGTCAATAGTAGCTCTCACCACAAAATGTCTAATAAATGTCAGTGAGGATCTCAACACACAAGCGACATGTTCGAAGATGTTGTGAAAACGAATTTCACCACATAGCAACATGTTCGATGGTGCTTGACAATTAACGGTGCTGCCACACTACTCGTTTGATTTGGGTGTTGCTTGAAAATTATTTAAGAATTTCTATTTGGATGCGATAGTTACATTTTTATATTTATAGATTTCTTACACGTAACATATGCGCAAGTATATGTATATAATTTTAGTATGAATTAAAAAATATACAGCAGTTATTCATTATAAGTATATGAAAAGATTTAAAAAAGGCATTGTATGCATTTAGTTACTTATTACGTACAAATTTCTGGATATGTATTTTGTTTTTGTAAAATTGTGCAGTTGATTTATTAACAAACAAAATTATTACGCCTGCAAACTTGATATATTTAAAGAAAGTGTATCAAAGTTTATACATTTATCAATTATACAGTTGATAATTGATACTCTTTCGTTATGGACAGTGGTTGGAATACAATCAACTGTTTATTATTTATTCGGCTTACTAAAATCGTTATCAATAATTGCTACAAGTAAAATCTTTTGTAATCGAAAACATTTGTGTGATAGCGAAAAAAAAGCAGGCGCAAAGAGATAGTGTATTTTGGGAAAGCTTTTCAACTAATAATTGCAAATGTTATACATATACATATACATATGTACGTGTTTCTGCTTGTTTCCTTTAACATTCGTTTCGATTCGGATGAGGACAATTTATTAAACATTTTTATTAATCTTCCAAGATGGAAAAAATAATTACCAAACAAAATTATGTTTGTATTACATTAAAAAAAAATTACTTGGTTTATCATGACAGCAACAAAACAATATATCTATAAACCTTTCGTAAAGTTAAACCTCAAAATAAACTCGGCTTTAAACGAGTATGAAACAAAAACAATTTTAAACAATTAAATTTGTTTATTATTTTTATTTTGCTTTATTTTTCTCAAAAATATAATGTTTGAATGCTTAAATAATTAAAAAGTTACCTAAAATTATACAACACTTAGAGCCGATTGCTCAATGTCCGTTTAAGCGCTTAATTGGAACCAAAAGCGCTGGTTAGACTCATCCGTCAGATGAGCGCTGAATATTCAGCTGCATAATTTTGCTTAAGGGCCAGGGTTTTAGTGCAAGTTTAACTCTGTTCGTCGTTTAAACTACATAAGTTTAAACTCAGTATGCAGTTTTCCAGTCAACTGTAAACGGAGTTGCGATCGGCCGTTTAAACTTAGTTTAAGTTATCAGCTGTTTGCTGACTTCTTCGTTTTGGTTGCAACAAATTTAATTGAGCTCAGGGAAACTAAGTTTAAATTTAAACTGAGTTTAACTAAACTTAGTTTAAACTGAGTTTAAACCAGCACTGAAAAACTGGCCCTAAGTCTGATTGGACTGAGTACCTGGCTGTTAGGAACCGAAAATTTTCTTCTCTGCGCATGACGTCAGGTTTCCCTTGAATAATTTAACTGTGGATATATTTTCGCATTCGCCCAACTATGTTACGTGACCGATGAGCTGATGAATGCAAAATTTTGTGAAAGAAGAATAACGGATCTGCGTAATACGTAATCTCTTATACATAAATCTAGCCAGCAACCTGGATAAGTAAACAATCTACATATTTATTCTATTAAATAAAAAAATATTTTGAAATTGTTCAAAGTGCTCATAGTTTTTTTTATGTACTTTAGATTGGAAAAACAGTTTATTCCTAGAAATGGTATATACTCCTTGAAAATCATTATTTTTCAATCAACAAACTCTACATCATTATTCGTTTGAGAACGATCCTAGGGGATAAGATTGTTAAAATTTGGAACAACAATAGAAGTGAAAGTGTATTAACGCCTTTCGTTAAACTTTGTCAGAACCCCCAAACCGTGATTTTGTGGGCAGGAATTTGTGACAGCGCCTTAAGGTTGAAATAAGCTTTTTCTTTTGCCAAAAAATAACCAATACTGATAGAAACTTAACAAGACATTAATATGAAAATCATTTGAACTTGCCAAGTAATCGCACTTAATGATTTAAGCTTAAAGGGAAGTGTACTTTCGTGAGTCACTCCGGCGAAGTCGTTTAGATTTTCCAACAAGAATAAGCGCCAGCTCATTAAGCTAGAATAACGCAAGAGTGGTGCAGAGTTCATTATCCTGACTTCATTTCAAACAGAGAATGGTGGTAGGGATTCCCCAAATCTAAACTTTCTGAATTTTGGAGTTTGTAAAGGTTTTAAGGCTGTACAGACTGTGGGGAGTCCAACAAGCAGCTTGATAAGTCTGCAATAGGTGTCTTGTATAGGGAAGCAACATCCTCTAATCTTTTTTTTGCCGGACAAGCAATTTAAACCGAAACGAAATATAAGATGAAGTTTGTGTTTCAAACATATGAAAACTCCCTTCATTAACTGATTAGACTTGAGATCTTTAATTAGAGTGAGAGTATCTATTACTGCTCAGAGAAATAATTAAATTATTAGAACTGCGCAAGGCACATCAAATAGGTAGCCGCAGCAAACTTTTTTCATATTTTATTTTAATTTGAATTGTCAAATTTTGAATTTCGTTGTGATAAGAATGCTTTCAGTACAATTCAAGGTAGTTGATAAAATATTTTTGAAATATTAGCAATTTTTCTACTGCTGCTACCTATTGAATGTGCCTGGGAACTGCGGCTTATTTTTCTCATGACAGCTTAAAAAGCGGTTTCCCCAGAATTTCGTTCTGCGTCATCGCACAGTTCTTTAATAGCTTTCTTGAGTATCGCGTATATCATAGATACATACATATGTATATATTATTATATTTATATGATTTACATTAAACTAATAATTGAAGATCGTTTATTACAAAATAAAAATTGAGGGAATCCATGTTTAAGTAAATAATCTTTTTTTCTGAACTCAGAAACCGCAATTTCTTGTCAACAAACTTGTATATACATACAAGGTTAACGGGTTATCTTTTTAAATGGTTAGTCATATAATCAGATAACCGCTATGAATATGTATGGAGGCTTTCATTTCTTTTCGTCAAATTATGATTTAATAACTTTTTAATAGTTTTTAAAATAAACTTGTGTTGTGTGCTTTTCAACAAATTATCGTATGTAAAACACACAACTTTTTGAAAGCTGAGTATGCAGTTTTGTAGACCATTTAATTTTAGTATAAAAAGTATGATCAACAACTCTTCCGGTTTTTTTTTTATATAAAAAAAAAGAAACATCCGTTTTATCAAACATATTCCGGAAGTGTGTCAGTAAAAAAAAGTCAAAGAATATATTTGCACAATATTTTACTGAAATTGAATGCGCTACAAAACTAAAATTTGAAGAAGGAAAGTTTAATATTTTCTTCTTAAATTTTGACGCGTGCACGAGCTGTAAAACGCAATCAAAAAAAATAAATAAATAAAAAAATTAAGCGTTCGTTATTAAAACGAGAGAAGCGAATGGAAAAGACCTTGGTTGATTTCCAAAAGTTTCAAAAAAGTACGAACCATACTGTTATTTTTTCTTAAGTTTTTGTAAGTCTTTTTCAATACTCGTTTTTTTTTTTTTTTACATAGCAACTCACCCTTCTCATCATTCTGCTCATCGGTGGATGATAACTTGCGTTCGATGGGGCTCGATGTGCCGGAAATGCTGACGTTGGAGCCCTTCTCATCGATACCGGTCGCACTGCCGCTAACCGAATCATTCTTGGCCGCACTCTTATCCGGCACCAACAACTGTTGCCCCGGATAGATGAATGAACTATTCAAACGATTGAGATGTGTCAATTCCGAGGGTGTGGTATCGAAGCGTGCGGCCACCGAGGTCAAGGTATCACGATTTCCTACCGTATACGATTTGGTTGGTATGGTTGGCAGCGATGACTTTTTGCGCTCATCTAAAAACAGGTTACACGAGGGGGGCGGGGAAGACCAAGGTACGAAAGGAAGACCAGGCGGTACGGATTGGTGTAGAGGAAGAGTAGAAAAGAAAGAAAATAAGAAAAAATATAATTAAATAAATGAATAATAGGTAAAATTAGTTGTTCCAAAAAAAATGTTTGTGTAAAAATAAATGAACTAAAATTATGATTTAAGTAATACAAAAATTGCATTGTAGTAGAAATATTGTGTTAGTTTTAACATATTAATATAGTAGTACATATGAAACTAGAAAAAAAATAAACACAAGCGAAAGAATACACAAACACACTTGTTGTTGTTGTTGCGATCGCTATCACTTTCGGCGTTTGCTCGAAGATAACAAAGTCATCAAAGGCGCTGCTCGCGAAAAGCTTTTGCAATGAATGATTTTCATTATCACTGGCGCAGGTGTCAATGTCAATAACGTCGTTTGCATTGGCGTTCTCATCCCCATTCCATATCTTCAACCAATCAATCGTCTCTTCACACCCTTTACCCATATAAACAACAACAAAATTACGTAAATCTACACCATGTCTAAACATTTGAATGCTTTTCATTTGACTGATTCGAGGCATAATGAGGTATGTATTGAACTAATTGTAATTTTCGAAATACCAGCAAACACTTTTAATTCGAAATTTTCGCTGACTACTAAAAATTCTTCGCGCCGAGATTTTTCCACATGTTTATTTTTCTTAGAAATTGAAATTTGAGCAAACTAAACGGCAATAATAAAAACCCGTTCGCTACGACTTAAATCGCTTTAAGTAACCGTCAACAGCTCGACGTTGCCTCACATGCAACTTTTTATGCCACCACCACCATCGCACCGCCACTCAATGACCAATGCGCGCGAGTACTCACTAACTCCGACTTGGATCTACTGACTATACCGGCTGAGTATTGTGCACTTCGCAGCCGGCGGAGTGTGAATGTTTGAGAGTGGGAAGCAAAAAGGAAAATTGAATTGCTTGCATTGTGCAGAGAAGCCATCAACTTACCACACATTACGGTGTATTTGGGTGTTTTTTTTTTTTTGGGCAATTGACCGATTTCAGGAGGCAGTTCAATTTTATGAAATTTGAAGTATTTCCTTTTTATTAAAAAAAAAAAATAACAAAAATCTCAATAACAACTGCAGTCTAAATATTTTCTATTCAAATTTTAAAGGTCGTTCGTTGGGTCGTTTTCTTCTTCTTTATTTTTCTAGACTCAGCGGAAATCGAATTCGGAACACTTTGGCATATTACAACCAATGTCAATTACTTTGCTCTTATCGCGGTCTCCTTTTAGAGGTGCAATTTCAGTGATACCAAATACCCAAAATGCTTCAAATGACTTTATTCTAGAATCAGTGAGGATCAAATTCTCTATTAGCAGCTAACGCGGCTATAACTCACAACGCCCCGGATAACCCAGGTTCCAAACTTAGCCGGGGCCTACACTGATTCCATAATTAAAATCAAAACGTAGGAGACCTAAGAGAGTTGCGAACGCCAAAATTTTAATTGTTATATTTTAGTTTTAAATTTATATAAATATTTGTTTGTTGAACCCAAAATATATAATATTTTGTGCTGCTAATTGACGAAATACAAAAATAAGTGTTGGCTACCCTGACATTGGCGATCTACTTACATATCTTGGCGCGCTTTAATTTAAAGTTGAACTAAATGAGTTCTCTTTTGTTTATTCTGATAAGTTGCATTTGTATTGTGCTATTGATTTGTGTTTGCACAAACTGAGCTGCTGCCTTATTATAAAATAAATAAACAAATACTTGAAAGTACTTTTTGAAACTCAATTAAGTTATGAAAGAATAAAAATTTGCTACAATCGGTATAATAAACTTGTGGACGAAAAAAAAATAGTTTACGTTGTAGCTTTTACCCTATAATGGCAACTAAATCCAAAGTTATCGGTGTTCCTAAAAGTATTAATAAATATTTTTTATCTCCAAGAGCGATAAGTTGATTCGTCGATAAAAAAAAATTGAGGTTTTCGGTTTGTGCTTATAAATTTTCAGCTTCCAACCACAAAATTTAACTGATTTTTACTTTTTTTTAATTTTATTTCTGTACTTTGTTGTTAGAGCATGAAAGAAAAAAACAATCACTTACATGATTGCATAACAACCCAATAAACATTTAGGCTTGAGCTCAACTTGAGGTTAAGTTGAGAACTAAGGTATTTCTCAAACCTCCAACGTTGTTTCTCAAGTGCATCTCAAGTTGAGAATCATAGCGTTCTCAACAAAAAGGGCATTTTTTTTGTATGGCAATAATTATGATTCTTAAGTTGAGAAAAAGTTACTTTTCAACTTGATCTCAAATGTGATTCTCCAATTGGTCTCAAACGTTTAGTAGCAGTACTGAAATAAAAATCGAAAATATATTTTCTTCCTTTTGAATTTAAAACACCGTGAATAAATGTATGTAAATTCATTATACTCGTACTTTATTGCTTTTGATAGTCATATGAAAATACCAAAAAAATGAGAAGAGTTGGAGAAATACGTTGGATATCAACTTGAGAACTATGAATTTCTCCAAGGTTTAAAAAAATATTTTTTTGATGTTTGTTGGGAAGGAATACGAAAGCAAAAATTTTTAAAAAAAATTTCACATAAATTTTGTTCTAATTGTACATGAAAATCATTGTTATTAATATTTACGTATCTTATCATCTATATACAAACATACATACATATGTATATCTATTTAGCAGAACCATATATTGACAGATTTGGACACCTAATTTTTCTTCTAATTAATTACAATTAATTTTTAAGTAAAATATCGTTCATTCTCTAGACAAAACCATAAACACCCAATTTTTAAACTATTTACAAAATGTACATTTCATCATAATTCCGAACTTTTTAAAAAATATTTTTAGTATTTTTTTTGAGTAAGCAATTTTTTGTCTCTTTAAATTTTATTTTAAGTAAGTGTAAGTTTCAAGTGTCTACAACAGCGATGCCCCAAATTTTCAAATGGAAGTGCGCGTACTACTACATTAAAAACGAAATCAATTTTTCAGTGCGTAGCCGTCAAGTTTTTTTGGCAAATTAAATGCGCAAAAATAAAAAAAACCAAGTAGAAGCATAAGCTACAGCCAATCAGTTCAAGCGAACAGCTCTAGCATACCAAGTCGGGCTTGCTTGGCTCAAAAATGTACTTATCACATCGTTTTATGGAATGTTATAATTTAGCCTTACATTATAGTAAAAATATAACGTCTTTATGCAAATTACTCCCGATTTAATTAATTTAGGAACTTTGTTCTGCATGTTCACAATGGGCACAGCGTACAAGTTTCGGTAGTAGGCGATGCTGAAGTGTTTTACAAAAACAAAAAGTGCAGAAATGTATATGGCGTAGGCATCGCTGGTCTACAAGTTATGACTGATTTTTTACAATTTTTTTCGGACAGTTTCCTGCATACAACGCAAAACCGCAATTATTTTTTTATATGGAAGGAATTCCGAAAGAGAGCCAGTAAAAAAAAATGTCAAAAATCAGTGGTCATTCTTAGCCACTAGAAATTTACACTTCGTTTTACTAAAATTAAATAAGCTACCAGTCTGCATACCCCAAAAAATTCTAAATAATGTTTGTAATAAGTTCAACGTTTTCAAATGATAAATGTTTTCTAAATTTTTTATAAAATTTAAAAATGGTGTATGTTAGAGAATTAACGATGTTTTAAAATAATTTTAAACAATTATAGAATAAATAAATTATCCAAAATGTGTCAATATATACTTATGCTATACTTTGTGAACAGAGTGTACAGACATACATATGTTTGTATATAAATGACTGGCTAGTACTGTAATTGTTACTTTAAATTTAGCAAATTCGGGAGCCAGTATTTTTTTGTGCTTTTATTTTTTAAAACAAGTAAGATAAGCACCGAATTTTATATATCCTCGCGATGAATTTGTGTATGGGCGGTGCCACGGTAATTTTTCAAAATTTCTTTGTTTCAAATCGCAGCTAGTATTAAACTTTATTCAATTTCTTCCAATAAATACTGAAAAACGAACTTTTTGCATTTTTCAAAATTTCCGTTATTTACGGTGATGCTAGTGATATCAAGGACAATATTTTCACCAAATTTTGTGACGATACCTTAAATCATTATTAAGATACCTACAGACGTTTTTTTATAAGTGGGCGTGGTAACGTCCATTTTTCAAAATTTCATAAAAATCAAGTTTCTTAATTAAATATCTCTCTAAATATCAAATTTTTATTAATATGCTTCAATAGATAAAGAAAATACAAAGTTTTTGCATTTTTCAAAATTTCCTTAATATGGGAGGTAAGCGAGGTTATGGTCCGATTTCAAAAATTGTTAACGATGATAACTGTGATATTAAGGAAAATATGTTCACCAAATTTCGAGACGATACCTTTCATCGTTATTGAGATGCAGACATGGCAACGCCCATTTTTCCAAATTACATAAATACCAAATTTCTTAGTTCAAAATCACTCCAAATACCAAATTTCACCCAATTTGCTGTAATAGATACCGAAAAAACGGAGACCGATCTTGGCCATTTTCAAAACTAATCTACCCTGTCCAAAGAGCAATCTATGTATGTATGTACCAAATTTCATTGAGATATCTCAATTGTTACTCAAGTTATTGTAACCACGGACAGACGGACGGACGGACAGACAGTCAGTTAGTCAGGGCTAAATCGATTTCTCTTTTCATTCTGATCATTTTAGTATATATATGTATGTCTATATCTATCTCGATTATTTTTTGCTGTTACAAACAACCGTTATGCGAACAAGTACGCTCGGGTATAAAAAAGTCTTCATATTTCTTTAATAACGCTTTCATATAATATATAATTTTGGCGCGTACACTATATAGCTCAGTGTTTGGCCGAGCTTCTCCTGCCATTTGTGGTGTGCGTCTTTATATTATACCACAAATGGAGGGACCTACATTTTTGTGCCGACTCCGAACGGCAGATGTATTTAATGAGAAGCCTTTTAATGGCAGAAATATCCTCGGAGGTTTGCCATTGCCTGCCTAGGGGTGACCGCTATTAGAAAAAACTTTTTCTATGATTAAGATTTTGCTTGCCCTGACTGAGATTCGAACCTCGAACTCACCGGCATATCGAGTTATAGCACGCACCGCTACCCACTCGACCACAGCGGCCACAGACCACCCAAATCCCCGGCCATGACGTTGGGCTCCGTCGGTTACCCAGCCAATCAAATTTTTCAATGGTATGTTAGTTGCCTTTGTATGCATATTTTTTTTTAAGCTTTAGAGTGATTTAAAAAATTTGTATAGTAGAAAATTTCGTTTTCACTTCTTGAGTGTGATTTTATACGTACTAAAATTAAAAATGTATGTGTTTTTACTAAAAAAGTGCAGATTTATTAGAGTAATTAATTATGAATATGACAACTGCAAGAATTGGGCCATTAAAGTCAAAAAGATGTCGAACAAAGTTGTTGTCGTAACCTTTTTTTAATGAACAAATGCAAAATAATATTTTTTGCAACTTATGTTTATTTTGACATTTTCGTTATTTTTAATTTTAAATATATTGGTTCGATTTCAAGGCTTACACACAATTCAGATAAATTTAAAAAAAAAAAACGACCATTAAGCTTGTAGGATTTTATTCAGAATTGTTAGAAATTTTTAGAATTTTGAATTGTAGAGCTATTTTCGTGACCACCACGGTACCTAGCACACATCCATACATATGTACGAGTATCTACTAGGAATGTCAGTCCCGGTCTTTTTTAACTCCCGAATATCCCTGTATTAGTCTATTAACATCTCGGGATTGTTGAACACCTTTAATTTAATAGAAATTTAAGTTTATAAAATTTGTATCATAAGTCTAAAAGCATTTTTTGTTACACTATTTGATAAAAGAGCTCCCCGCCCAGTCAATGATTCTCTTTAAGCTTAATGTGCTCGCAATTTGGACTTATTTAATTGTGACATCGCTTTACATTTTATGCTGTCTACACTTATTAATTCAGGTGCTCATTTAGTCGCTTTTTTTCAATTTATATTTTATGAATAAGAAACATTTTAGACAATTCGTTTAAAGAGTATATTTTAGAGCATATCTGAAAGTTTAACAGTAAATATAAATACATACGAGTATCTTACTCTTTATGAACCTCAGCAAACCAATGAAAATTAAAAAATTAATTGGGTGATTCACAAGGTGTCATAAAGAGTGAGATTGTCATAATATCATACATTTTATGTTGGTTTAAAATATTTTGTTGTTGCTTGCTACATGAATTGAGTAGTAATGAAATACAACTTTGCACAAGAAATGGAGGAAGGAAAAACATCCTTGTAAGTTATCGAATATAAAAGCATAAATATCCACAAATTTACTAAATATGTACCTACATTTGTTCCACCCAAAGCCATCACCTACACCAAAATGAGAAGCAACTTTTCGTATCGATAATTTGCAATTCCCAAGTGAATACTTCAGCGGTTGCACAAAAGGCTTAACAAGTTCATCATAAAAAGTTCGTCGGATTCATATTACTCCTCCTCATCGCCTTAAAGAGAATAATGTACGAATGCCAAAAAGATAGATATACAACGATTTATGTTTATATCTTACTTGAATCTACAAAAACCATGTCCACAACCTGATTTATGCAGAGTTCAGTAAATATTTTATTTTTCACACTTTCCCGCGTCATATTTTTTTATATTCGAAATCAGCAGTTTAATTATTTAAATAAGACAAAAAATAGGAAGTTTGCTCACACGAGTTTTATATCCACACAAATTTATTATATGACTTTATGACACCTTGTGAATCACCTAAATAATTTTTTCCTATGCTTAAACTTTGAAATCGATTTTTTAAATTTTAAATTTGTGCATATTTTTACTTATGAATATTACAAAAATCAATATAATTATATGTTTCGTTCACATAGAACAGTTTTATATACTTTACAAAATAGAAGTTGAATCTGATTGATAGATGAGATAGTTTTCGCGCACTCAAAGTTTTGATAAAGTGCAACGAAAGAAGAATTTTCGTCGACGTACTTGAATATAACCTGAAATATCTTTTGAACCACTTTGAAATCAAAGCTTATATTTTAACATACACATATGTATGTTTTTAGATAATTTTGGAAGAGATTAAGCAAACAAAAATTGGGTTTTCTTCGATTTAAATGATCCGACCTCCTAATATAATCTTAAATATGACTTTCTGAAGCTTCTAATTTTACTGTGATTAGAAAGGATCTGTAGAATATCCTCCTTGATGTAGAAAATGAGCCTTACTATGAAAGTATGTTAATTTTCAAAACACCAACGAGGAGGTGGTTGAGGTGGATAAGGAAGTAAGTCTCAAAGATAAATTTCATCAAGTTTTAACAAACGAGTGTCCAACAATAGAATGGCATACAATTTATCAGAAGGTTTCATAAAAGAAATTAATATAATGGGGACAATGCAGATTATACATACATATATGCAACAAATTTAAGTCCAGGTTGGAAGATAACACACATTAATGCTTTAATTTATTTAAAATCGCATTTTGATCAAAAGAGGGAATTATTCTGCCTTTCTCAAAATGGAATGGGAGATGCATTTAATTTTTATTTTTTTATTTTATTTACGGTCCGATTCTGTGTTCTTCTTAGATTATCAAACGTATACAAATATTTAAAATATTTATAATTTGTCAATAACATTTTTTATATAAATAATTAAACAAAGAAAAAATCGTTTTCTTTTTATTAGAATACATAAAACTTGGTAAATTTTCAATTTTAAATATTTCTAAATAAATGATGATTTATCAAGAACCAGAATCGGGCTGTTAATACGGATCTCAAAAAGTGATTAAAAATAATTTAACTGTATATGCATTTGCTGCTGTGTCTACCAAATATATTTGAAGAATAACTAAATTTGTATGTTGGTCAAATTTTAGTTTTTTTTGAGTACTACAATAATATGACAAATTCAAAATTACGAATCAAAACTTCCTGAAATTCGGGATCCCGGGACTGTCCCTGGATTCTTTAGTTTCAGATCTAGAAAATTCCCGGATCAATAAAATGACAAAAATTGATATCCCTCGTATTAACATTTGTACTTAAAAGAGCACATGTGCGTTTGTAGGTACTAAATATTTACGCTTGCTTGACAAGTGTAAATTAAATATAAAAAAAATTATGTTTCTACAATGTACATATGTACATATGTATGTATGTATATATGTATGTATGTACATAACGTGATAAGATTCGAATTTAATCAATAAAGTTATTTTCTAATAAACATTATCTTTCTTTTTGTTTATATACTATTGTGCATTTTCTTTGCATTCAGTTGTAACCAGTGACGGATCTAGAAAATATTTTTGGCGGGGTCCATTTATTTTCAACATTTTACGATATTTTACATATTTTGAGATATTTGATTATAATCCATTATAAACATGGATATAATAATTTGGGTAAAATGTTGAATGCATTTTTACAAAGCCATAAAGTTAATCAAATATAATAAAAAAAATAATATTGTAATTAATTGTCTTAAACTCAGAATTTACAAACAAAATCAATTAAATAAAATTTGAATAAGACAGCCATAAAGTTAATCAAATATAATAAAAAAAAAAATAATATTGTAATTAATTGTCTTAAACTGATAATATACAAACAAAATCAATTAAATTAAATTTGAATAAGGCAATCCATTTGTATATTCCAGTTATTGGGTAATAATTTTTAACGTTTTTGTCTAGAGTTAGTTTTTGTGTGTGCTATGAATTTGAAAACACATTTGAAATTTTCTGAGACCACCGATATTTTGGGGGTGCAGTGGGGTTCAGACACCCATGACCCCTCCTCTGTATCCATCCCTGGTTGTAACGCACATACATACAGACTCACATATTTATCAATTGAAGTACGCAGGCTGCACAACATTTACTTATTTATCAGAAAGCGCGGATTTTTGTTTACATACAATATATGTATGTATGTATGTACATATGTACATTTACACGGTTCTTTAGGATTGCTTAGTTTTTTCCCCGCTTGCTTGTGCCAGAGATATGTATGTATGTATGTTTGTATCGGTTCTCTGCTTATACAGAACAAGAACATTTCTGCCTAAATGTATGCTATGTTTGTTGCTACTTAATTATACTAATACTGAAGATAATCCAAAGCGCAGATAAAAAGGTGCATGTCTTAACTAAGAGTGCTAAGGAATTGAGTGAAATTGTTGCGACAAAGGAAAAATGTTCGAATGCCATGCTGTTTTTTGTGGAGTAATATTGATATGGCAGAGCCCAGGTACATACATACATACATATGTACATACATACATAAATAATTTGCAAGCGATTTGAAAAGTGCAAAGTTTGCCATTTTTATTTATTTATTTTTTTTACTTTTATGATTTTTCAGTTAAAATTTAGTCTATTCTCTAACATAAACTATATAAATCCAAGTTTAAAACTTTTTAGAACACTAAAAAAAATTCAACAAGCTTACATTTTGCACTTCATTTTTCTTCTAATTAATTTAAAAAACAACAATAAAAACTAATTTTTTAAGCTAAATATTTAAAAAAATTGATTTTACAAAATTTTCTTAAAATTTCGAACTTTTAAAAAAAATGAGTATGCAGTGTAAGTTTCAAGTGCCTACAAGCTATCACTGATTTTTGACAATTTTTTTTACTGGCAGCTTCCTCCATACAACGCAAATTCAGAAAACTTTCGAAAATCAGTTGTAATTCGTAGCCAATAGTAACTTGCACTTTCTTGTACTGAAACTGAATAAGCTACATTCATTTCAGTATACTCCAAAAATTCTAAAAAAAAAATGTTTAAACATCTAAAATTTGGATGAAATTTTGATGAATGTTTTTTACATTTTTTATAAAATTTAAAAAGTTGTTTTTATTGGAGTTTGTGTTTAAAAATAAATTTTATATAATTGGAGTACAAATAAATTGTCCAAAGGTTAACAAAGTGTGTAGCTCTTAAATTTCAGAAGTAAGAAAAGCGGTTGCCAATATTTTTCTACTAAAAAAAGTCATATTTGTTATTTGTAAACAAAAAATTGTATGTAAATTTTACAACTTTTGAGAAACTCTATAAACATTGAAAGCTACAAAAAGAATAATTATTAAAATTTTTTTTTTTACGATTTTGAAAAAAACATTGTAATTTTACAGTATTTTTCGGCGATTTTTCTATTTCTATTTCTATTTCTATTTCTATTTCAGAAACTTTCTATTACATCTTCTCTTACTGAGAAACAAATCAAATCAAATTGTTTTCTAATTGTTTCTTTTTGTATTTATTTTCCAACTACACGAAGACGTAGGTGTAAAAGAAAAAGTTAAAGTTCTGAAAATGTATGCAGCGCTAGGCATTTAATAGGTACCAGCAGTATCAAGTAGACAGATTTGACCTTCGAGTGACGTATACAACTACTTACTTATTTACTTTACTATTAACTTTATCACCTATAAATACTAGCAATTCGCATTGAGATTCTTATACTCACTTGTTAAACGATCGACGCTTTCAAAGCGTCCCTCCACCTTGGAGCGCAGTGAATCCAAATCGAATGGGGCTGCAAGGCCGTGATCAACGCTACGTGATTTGCTCCTGTGAAAGAGAAATAGAAAAAGCAACAAAAATTAGTCACAAGCTTAGCTAAAAAAATATTTATATATATTTATAAGCATACATAAGTAGATAATGAATGTTATGAAAGTACAAATACAAATGTATGAATTCGTTTGCTGCTGTGTATGTTTTTGAAAAGATAGCAAGAATATGGGATTGGTGGCGGCAGTGGTGGTGGGTGGATGATGGCGTAAGATAACAAAATTGTGTGTGCGGCATGACTGGGAATGACAGGTAGTCATGTGCCACCAACGTAAAAGGCCAATAATTTTGGTTTGGTAGCATAAAATTAATTGTTCATTTTTGTTGGTGTTGTTGTGAGTTTATATCTTTACTTTTCTGGACAGCGGTATTATAATTTTAAATTTAAATACGTATCTGTCTTCAAAACACATATAATAAATAATAAGTTTATGGGGCTTAGCCGAAAAAAATTTATTAGCAGCATGGAAATATTCGTAGCTTTCGTTGTGGAAATAGCCCCAAAAGTTATGCTGCCGCTGCTGGTTGGTAATTGAATTTTAAAAATAATTATTTTTATTACTTTATTCCTTGTCAATACAGCAGTAGTTGATCGATTTATTGCTGCGACGCAAGATAGCTTAACTCTAATTGCGATTGCTAGTATTTAAAACAAAACAAGCGAAAAATTAGGGGATAGACGAGCGCGAAGAAGGGGTTGTGTACTGTTGCATTGGCGCCAGTAGTCGAATGGTCAGTCCGCCTTAAGGCGATAAAAATCTCATAAGAAATACACAATTTTAAACGTTTTTTAATTGATTTGTTTTACTGATGCGCGCGTGCGCACACAATATCGTACGTTTGAGCAAAGTTTTATTGCTGCAGGCAAAAAAAAAAAAAAAAGATAAATAAATTTGTCGCGTTTTGCGATTTCGGTTTTCCTCTACATATTTTTCATTTCTTTTTTTGTCATTCTATTTTTGAAATGTCTAAATATTTATGCGTTTTTGCTATTTATAGTTAGTAATTTATGCACTTGAGTGGCGTTCGCAGCGCAATTTCGACTAAGTTATGGGAAAACGAGTGCATACTGTTTATAATCTTTGTCTAATCTTTTTAACCTTAAATTTCAATCACTGCCACAATTTGTTTTTCATGCATTGCTATGGATTATTTGTTTTTATTTTGGTTAAAATGTGCAGTTTTTTGTTGGCTGATAAAGGGTGCATCACTGTGTGATTTGTTTTCGTTTTTTTTCAATTGGGTTTCTCTGCAAGTATTTAAATATATACATAATTGAAATGAAATTTGAAAAAATTTTAAAATCGCTACAAAAGTATGAGAAAATTATAAATTAATATTTTTTTTCGCACATTTCGTTAGTCATCAGTTTTTCGGATATGTCTTGTTGAACAACAGAATTGGGCAATTTATTTGCAACCCTAACATACAACCATAAACTTGTTACCCAATAGATGCACCTTTTTAGGCGCTCACATGCAGTGTCATTAATTTGACGATGACAGTAAATTGCATTTTAATTTTCAGCCTCTAAATATGCTACATAAGAGAACGAGGTATTTAGGGCAGTTTGCACCATCTCCGGTTAAGCGCTTAACCACAACTAAAAGCGTCGGTTAAGACCATCCGTTAGTAGTTAGTAACGTTCCCACGACGGTCGGCTCTACGAAACCGGAAAGACCTGGATTTATGTCCGGCCAAGGACTGTCACTTCAGCAGGTTTTATGCTACTACAATAACAACAACAACCATCCGTTAGTTAAGTAAGCGCTGAATGGTAAGCTGAATTGTAGCTAACCACCAGTAATTTTAACGAGAGATGGTGCAAACGTCCCTTAGTTGTTAAACGAAAAAGTGACTTCAACATCGAGATGTGTGATAAGATCCTTCGGTTGGCTTAGAAAGTGCGAAGGAGTTACTCAAGAATGTGAAATAAAAATGTTTTTACCACCTAAGGGCAGCTTCTAGAGCGGTCTTTCATGAAATATCCACAAATGGTTTTGAATATATGTAAGAGCTCTTCATTCAGTAAATGTATTTTTCCGTTTTTTTTTATCTCCAAAACTTTTCTGCTATGTTCCTTTATACTGTAACAATCTGCGGAGGACAAAGAAAACTCTAATGCGAGTTTATAACCCGAAAGAACCAGACTGGATTCGCTTCTAGAGAATAGGCATTCGCTTCTGTGGTGCTCAAGGCTTTCTAAATATCTAAAACCTCACTTCAATCCTAAAGGAAACCTCACTTAAAAATGTTTTCTGCATAACTTTAGGCGCAGGAGTTTTAACAACAGTAATTCTACGATATTTATCGAAACTTTAATAGCTATTCAATAAGATAATTCGGCACTAAACTATTCTAATCTGGATAAAGTTTATAACCAATTTCCCAAAATTTAAGTATAAAATAAGATGCAAAAAATGTGAATGGAATTTTTTTTAAACAATGAGTACTGTAAAACGTTCACCTTACTAACGAAGTCAAATAGAGAAATAGTTAACCGACAGATTGTTTACTTAACTCGCAAAGCTGCCGTCTTTTATTGGTCAATTTGAGTTGAATCAATTGCTTAGTTAATCCGGATTAGTGTTTGCTTTTACGCCAATTCCAATTGATTAAGCAAACCTCGGAAATATACGCAAGGAGTGGATTAAATTTCTTTAAAAAGTTATTTTCTTACTTGAGAAAAAAAATGTTTTTTCTCTTAGTTGATAAAAATTACTTGTTAAACTACTTCAAATTAGTTTCATTTCCAACAATTTAACGAATAAAATTAAAAATAAAAAAATTAAAAAAATTAAAAATAGTGCCAACACATATTGCGACACCCTTTAATTAGAGCACGGCAGATAGCGTTGAAACATTTTCATGCCAGACATTCCAACAAACAGTTAGTTTATGCGGCTATTTAGCGAATTAATGCATTTTATTTGTGTAACGGCTAGTTAGGCTTTTTACACAGTGTGTGTATGTTTTATTGTTGCTGTTTGTTGTTGTTGTCGTTAGTTGCTCTATTTGCGGCCATTGCTTCTGTACAATTTGTTGTACATTGTTATTGTTTTTGTTGCATTTGTATAACTACTGCCTTCGCTGGTGTGTGTGTGTGTGTGTTTTTCGCTATTTGGCCCTGTCCTTAAAATGTTTTCCTTGAATTGAAAAATTTGCTACGGTGATCGCTTTTATTTAACAATAATGAAAAAAACAAAACAAAAAGAAAAAAACAATAAAAACATAAAATAAAATATATTACACAGCTGTAACATATTATTTATGTACTTTAAGAAGCTATGGAAGTTAATTCGCTAGCAACGAAAAATGTCAATTTAACTTTTCCCAGCCATTAACTTAGTCAATAATTTCCTGAAATAAAAAATTTATAAAAAAATATAGCAAAGTAAGAACCATAAATCTATACTCTTCCTGAAATTTGGCTAGAGGGCTAAAAACTTAGATATGCCGTCAGAACATAGCTTTCGGTTACCGGATGAAGTTTGCGCCTACAAAGTGGGATTGTCAGAATGTTTAAAAAACATCTATGTACATACATAAAAGACCATTCGAGTAGAGAACTCGAAAAGAGAAACTAAGATGACAAATATGATTGAATTAAAATGTGCCTTATTAAGGTTGCAGTTAGCCTGGTTCTCTACATTTTACTAATATTTTTATGGATAGTTGAATAATTTTAAGCACAGAAAGATGACCACACATCTTTGCAAACCCTACAAAACTTTGTATATTTTCCCATTAAGAATAAGTTATATTAAATCAGTGCAGAGAAATCCAAGATTTAATGAAGCTCAGAGGTGCGCTAGAATCTCTTCTGCTTGTGAAATATTTAAGGCGTAACTTGTCCGAGTTTAATCGTAGGCCAAGAAAACCACATTGTCCCGGCATTCTGGCCAAGATGGTACCTTAAATTAAATCCGCGATATATGTTACTTAATTCAATACTTGACTAGGGTTGATGTGCCGATTTTGGAAAAATATGTTCGCCTGGATAACCAAATAATGAAAGTGCCAGCCTTCAGTTGTTTCAAACCTAGCACTTTTTACAAGCCCCACAGAAAGCGAACACTTCGGAATTAGAAAGCTGCAGCGACCTTTCGATTTCAATGTTCACTTTGTTGCAGTAAATAGTACACCTCCCTGTCTTTCCATTCCATCTTTATCAATAGAAATTTTACATTTATTGGATACAAATCTTATAGTTGAAGTTTAGTTAGATTTACAATGATTTTTTGGTGCATTGAGAGAGTGAAATAAAGCGTGTGTTATTTCGCGAAGCTCCAGATTAACTAACCTCAAAACACTTTCTGTGATAAAGCACATCCTACGGAGGAATGTGACAAATCAAGGCACGCAATTGAACAGGATCTGAAAGCCCCAATAAGCAATAGCAAGGCATTTTCACTGAGAAAGCCTGCTTATCGTCACGCAAATATAAATGCGTTTTAAATTGGCTCGGGTTGATGGTTGGCAGCGTCTGTCTAATCTGTGTTTTATTATTAACTCTTTGATGGCAAATTTACTTGATTATTTACATAATTAAGCAGTACGTACAAATTATAAAATATTTTATTTGTTGATAAAACTTTATTATCGAATTGAACGTTCGTTAGTCCAAACGATGCCGACATGGCGTCCACCATCATCCTCATAGTCATTATCATCATCATTAACCACGGAAGGCACTTTTAAAGAATGACAGAGTTGTCAAGCAACCTGCCGTATTTGGGACGGTGCGCACTCACAAATGTTTTAAACCACAAGTTAGTATTTGATGCGAGTGAGTTTTGGGATGATGTTGCTTTTTTTTAAACGACGTTGGTCAGGCCAATTAAGTGAATATCAGGCGCTAGCGAATGATGATAACTAATTTACTTTGGTCTAAATTTATTGATGTGGACGTACATAGACGACGACGTGCCACAAGCGGATGCCAAGATACACACGGCCTCTAAATTAAAAAAAATCGTTTCATGTAATGGCTGTAACATGGGGGGGTTTCAAGCTAAGCCCTTCGCTTAACGAGAGTGGAGAATATAATTGTTCTGTGCTCAGGTTAAGATCGGACAAACAATGCGTTCTTCTGCACGCACCCTCTCCTATCAAGTACGATAGTGCAGATAATATAAAATGTTACGGCTTTGGCTGTTAGGCATCTAGTTGTACTGATCTGTGTGCCGGGACTTGATCGCCGAGCTACCTCGTAGCTAAGAAAATCTCGTAGCAAGTAAAGGTTTATTCGCCGCTGAGCCGCACCTCTCAACACTGGCAAAATATGGCTAACGGTAGGTGGAATAGCATACAACCCTGTTAAGTCTGCAAAATTGTTTGGCCAAAATACATTTTAAGCTTAATAAAACTGGATTGAAAGTAGTATGTGTTTAGGGTAACTGCCACTTTCACAGGAAACTCGATCCTGGATACTCAAGCGGCAAAGCTAGGGCGGGCACCATAGCTGCAACCTACAATAAGAAAAATAAATGGTAGACATCTCCTGCCCTACATTGGCAAGCTTGAGAATGCCTTAACTGAAGCAAATTCTATTCACCTACAGAGCTTCCTGAAGTACACACTTAAACTCAATAGACTAGATTTAAATTGTATTAGCATTTTTAACTCTGTTATCTTCTATTTCCTACCGAAATTGTGGTCTTATAAAAAACCTTCGTTGGATTGATAACAACTCATAGGATCACATAGGCAATATTCTGGTATTTAAACACATTTACATCAAGCTGAAGAAATTATAGCCCCGATCATATTTATTGAGTTTATGCATCAATATGAAACTCTTGCGAGTATATTCCTAGTTTTGTGAATAATCGTAGTTAATCTTAGATTGGTCTAAGTTATAGCAACATATTCTCTTAATTGTTTCTGTTTGTAAGTTACCGAAATCGCGTTTGGACTACTCCAGGCTGGATAGATTGGCACAGTATCATTTTTACTGAGATCTTCCACCTTTTACCTTTCTCCTATTCCGGAGAAATATTTGGGGCCTGTTAAGTGAATTGATGCTCCTACTTTTGCCAGCCTTTTCGCAATCTTTTCGCCAATATTATCAGCGTGGTTCCCATCGTAAGGGACCCAGCATCTGTTGGCTCTCATCAAAAGTGTTCAGTTTGTTAAGATAAGATGAGAGTCTGAAAAGCTGCTTGTTTGGTCGACAAGAGCGCAATGTGCTACCTCCCATAAATAAAAAAAATCCAAAAACACCATGAATTAATTTAAAAAAACGTCTCTTTAGCATTTTGCTAATTTTTTGCAGCCAAAAGTGACTACCTGATTCCAAAATTTTGAATTATTTTTTTCGCCCGACTCTCCTGAACTAAGTAATTCCATTCAATGAAGTCAAAACAAATTTTTTAATACACATTGCTAAACAACTTGTATATAAACTCGTACATACATACATATGTATATACTATATTACATAGCGCGTATGTAGAAATACATGTATGTATGTACGTATGTACAAGCGCAAGCCAATTTTGTTGACTTAAGTAAAATGCTAGCAAAACAAAAACAGAAAAATTTGAAATACGCCGCCTTTGCATTGCATTCATTCATTCATTTAAACTTGAATTTATTTATAAAAACAAAAACAACAACAAAAAAAAAATACAAAAATAAAGAACGCTCCGATTACGCAAACTCAAAAGCTACGATGAAAACAAAACTAACACAAAAGTGCAACAAAAATAAATGTCGTTTTATACAAATGTATGTATGTATGTATGTATGTTTATAAAGTGTGCTCAATCTTTCAATTTGTTAAATTAAAATATGAGACAAGCAGCGCTCACAAACCAAACCAAAACAAAAATATTCGTAATGCAAACATATTTGTTTTGGTGCAAAAAAGAAAAAACAAAAACCAAAGGAATAACGCATCGCGTATTTTTTGTTTTTGTATTTTTGTGTTGTTTTCAAATTCGGATTTTGATATGACGTATTTGCGCAAATTTGCTAGCAGTGAGCGTTGCGTCGTTCGGCCGCTTCCCATGAAGCAGCAGCCAGCCGCCTGAGTAAGTCAAGCGCAAAATAAGCAGAGCAAATTTAGAATTTCAACATTTTTATTGCAAAGCATAAACAACTACATTGTGAGCACTTAAATAAAGTATATGCACACATTAGTTCGGCTCGGTGTTAATAAAAAAAAAAAAAATATATTATTATCGGCGCGAGTTTGAAAGCTTACATTGAGTTGTAATGTTGTAAGAAAAATTGTAATGATTTTGATTCGATTTAAAATAAACTTTTTTATGGCCCAGCCTTATATTTTATTATATTAAATTGAAATGCCTTAAAGAGCGCAAAGGCGCGGCGGTAACGTTTATATTGGCAGCGTAGACAGCTCAATGGCAGCGTAAGTACATATGTAAATACTTACACAAGTTTGTTAGTAGGCGGAATTTAATATTTCTTTAAATTTAAGAATTGTGGATAAATTGCTCGTTTTGGTCGGAGTGCAGTATTTATAATGCACAGTGGGACGAAAGTGTAATTTAGACTTTAAATACAAACTAATGCAGTTTCAATTAGTGTTGATGCTTTGTAGTGTGACGGCTTTAACTTGCTGTGGGAAAAAAAATTCGTTAGGCACGTTTTAAAATAGATGGAACACCTTCCGAGCAAACTTCGATGCCACAAATACATTTCTGACATTTCAAGAAGATTATGTAGTTACTTAGTTATTCGTATGCATGTTTTTCGAATATACTCTTCAAATACCCATCTTCATATGAGGCGAACTCGATGCAACGGCACGTTTACTAAGCAAGCTCCCATCACTTCAGCTCGATTCGAAGCTAGTTAGTCTTTATAACAAAACAACCGAAGTGGGCTTACAACTTGCAGAGAGAATTATATTTATTCGTCGAGAGAAAGATCGCAACACACTCAATAACATAAGTAGATCCGCAAGCTTTGTTGTAATTCGGCGAAACAGCTACGCTCATAAATTTTGTTTCGTTATAACCCCTTTTTCTTTGATTATAGTAATGAAATTTCTGAACATTTTTTTACACAGCAATGCAGATTTTTTTCACTGCATTTTCTATAATATCTCCAGAAAAATTTCAAACTTTTTTAATGCACTTCTGAAAATATTTCCGCTGGTCCTACAATTATCCATCATAACTGTGAAGTTTTAAGCAGGCTCTCGGACTTTTATAACGTTAGAAAAGTGTTAGTTTTGGACTTGTTTTTGTTTGAAATAATATAATTGGCCAACCCGCACTTTTATTTTCTAAGTCCAGTAATAACAGTTAAACTTGACCAAATCTTTTTAAAAGCCGAAATAAAAGTCCTTTCCTAATAATAAACAAAGCGCTTATCCAAATTAAACAAATTTGATATCACTTTTGGTATCAGTGTTTAATATTAGAAAATTACTTTTATTTTGCCCTATAAAACTACATATAAGATTAAAAAAATAAAGCTCGTATTTTTCAGTTGTTATTGGATTTTTTAACATAAAATTTTAAAATTATAAAGAATACAGGATTCTTGCGCAGGAAATTCTAGAATCAAAGGAACATTGATAACTTTCTTCTACAACAATGTTTTACACCTGATTTTTAGAACATCGAAAAAAACTGATATTTTCGGTTCCGGGTTTTTAGTGAATTAAGGAAATATTTTCAGACAAAATTAGGTGAGAAATTGCTACTTTCCTAATCAAAAAGATAGCAAAACAGTTTTCAAAAAAGCATGACTAAAGCTGCGGTGAATGAGAATGAAATTGAAGAAAAATTTGAAATAATTCAACGGATCTTTGGGACTTTGGGAGAGAAAGGTGCATATAAATTTTCTTTTTTTTTCTATTTTTTAAAACCTCTTAATAATACTAAGCTATCAACTAAATTTCTATAAAATGGTATATGCATGTTACTTGGTTCCTACAAATTTTCTAAAAATTTTTGAAATGCATCATAACTTTATTGTATTCGAAGACCTGAAAGCATTTTTATATTAAAGTAAATCCAATATTTGAAAAAAATCGATATATTCATGATTTTTATTAATTTGAAAAAATGCTAAACTTTTGCGAGTATGGAGTTTTACCTTCTTACAATTTCAGTACAACAAAGCGCACGTTTGAAGTATCTGTAAATAAATGTTGATTTTTGACAATTTTTTTATTGACATTCTTGCGCAATTTATTTCGGAATAGCTTCAGTAAAAAAACATGCGCTTTGGTGTACTAAAATTCCAAGAACAGTTTGCAGTAAATTCTATTTTATAATTTTCTGAAAGTCTGGCAGGTGTTAGGGGCTCTTTAAACTTACCCCTTATTCTAACGAACATTATAAAATTAACCAATTATTTTTAATGCGCCTAAAACTGTGCTCTACAAATTTCTGTTTAACGCCCAAGAAATATGGAGCAATTTTCTTTTATACAACATCAATCGAGTTTTAGGCGCAGTAAATATAACAATAGTGAGGCGTTGATTTTTGTGATGCTCGTTAGAATAGGGACCAGAGTGTGCATCACAAAAAATATTTAAAAAAAATTGCATAAAGTGCTCAGTTTTATTTGCAACTCCATTTTTTTTTATTTTAAAGTAGCCACCAAAAAACAGCTAACAACAGCTACTCTACGTAGCGTATACGTAACATGGCGAACACTTAGATATTTCTTAAAAAGTAGATATCGAAGAAGTGAACAGGTTAATTGTTTGGCAAAAATTTCATTGCAACTGAGATACAAATACTTAGAACAACAAATACGTTCACAAACTGGCAAGCAAAGCGAGAGTGCAAACTTGTCTCGAAGACTTTGCAAATATTTGTTTGGGAGACAGCTGCAACTAATATGCATTCATACATACATACATACATATGTACATACATATGTATGCGAATAATCTCTTGCCCACACCGAAAAATACTCATGGCCATATAAGGTGCTGCATTTTTGTTGTAAATGTTGCGAGTTTGTGGGTGTTGGCGGCGTGACGCATGCAAGCATCGATCTCACGTTGTATTTACAATGACAAGCTACACCAAACTTCGAATATTTTCAATATTTCTGAATTTTGCTTGATTAACAAAGCTGCTAATTTCCGCCATGGTGCATACGCACATGCATGAATGGATGTATGTAGAGAGCGCAGCGATCGGATGTGAACAGTGGGCTTAGGTAGATATAAATATATGTACATACATATATTCGTGCGTCCTTATGTATTTATATACAAAAAGATGTGTATGCTTTCACCTTCCAGGGGATGTGCCATATTAAAAAAAAATATATATCCCCTTTTATTTTGAAACCAAAAACATAAAGCGGGCGCTCAAAGTTACCCATTTAATTTACAAGCATTTCATAATTTTATTTTGTAGAAATGGCATAGAATCTTTGAAAATCAATATATTAAAATCGGCAAGGGTGGTTTCTCTTCAAACGTTTGTTTCTTTTCTGGGATTTCAAGAAAAAATATCTAAATGTCTTGCTTGGAATTACAAATCGTACAAAGCGAGTGATTACAAACTCGATTTGTATATTGTAAACGTAGATATCCAGCTAGATATCTAGCACATTTTTTTTTCTTAAGAGAGTTTCACGAAAATTTTGCGTAAGAATACCGTTGTAAAATTTTAGGCAAAATAATTTTCTAGAAAAATTCAATCCCCTAACGACTTAACGTTTCTCGAAGGTTTTCAATAAAGGCCGAAATGACCCTTTTTGGGTGGAAGCCAATGGGTTGAAATGTTCTACAAAAATACATCTTGTCTTAAACCATTTATTTTCTAATATTTTTCAATTAAAATTAATTTATTAATTAATAAGCTCTGTGCAAATCAAGTATCGAAATTCGCACAGAAAAAATTTTTTTTATAAATTTTTTAAGTATGAAATTTTTAATTTTAGTATAACAAAATGCAAGTTTTAAGTGGCTAGTAATTATCGTTGCGTTTTAACACTTTTTTTTTGTCGAATTTGTTGGGTTGTTCCTTATAAAAATAAATTATATTTTTACGTTGTTTTGTTATAAGAAGGAAAAGCGGAAAAAATCATATAAAATCAACGTTAATTATTAGCTAATTTAAACTTGTACTTTGTTGTAATTAAATAAAATGGCTACAAAACTGCATACTCAAACAATTTATAATATTTTTTTCAGTTTGAAATAAAAAATTTTTTTTGAATACAATTTTTTTCAAGTTCGAAAATTTGTTGAATTGTAAAATGTTTTTTTTTTTTAAACTTCATACGCTTTTCGTTAGAGAAAAAAAAATTGTTTCATTTTAATCTATGAAAAGAAATATTGCCAAATTCGTTAATAGGTAAGTGTGATAAAGTTTTAAAACGACATATACTTCTTATGTCGACTGGGTACTAAGAGAATTTAAATACAAATTTATTTGTATTTACGAATATGTGTTGTTAGTGATAACAAATTTAATGACTACTTCTTCAATAGTATTTACGATTTTTACTCACTGATAACTAAGTTATTTTTGTTTGTAAACAGAAGGTTGTTTAAACTTTTTATTAATATGCAGTGCAAACAACTGATAGGCGAACGAACTAGTTATTAAATAACTAAACAAACGCTGCTAATTTGTGTACTTGAAACGAAAAAGGCTTTAAGGCTGTAATCTTCGGCTCAATGGTTGTTGACTTTTTCACGATCAAATGAAAGGTATAAAAATTGTAGGAAATACATATATTTGTTCATTGTACTTGAGATCTGAATAAATGCTAAGAAAAATTTTGAAAACATTTAAAAGTAATCAATTTGCGACGCAATTTGGGTGTGCTTGAGATCTCATCGGATATGAAAAGGGGTCGAAACTCCAATAAATGATGACATCATCGACGTACCGTCATCCGACTACATATATACACATATGTAGCACGGCTAAAGTATATCAAAGCCTTTAGAGCCCACGGAGTGCCAGCTGAGTTATTGAAATATATTGGCTTGTCTGCCGATTAGACCTTAAGTGTACTCGGATCGATTCGCAAAAAGTGATAATCCTGCAATTTGCAATAACCACAGAAGACTCAGTCTTCTTAGTATTGCATATTTGATTCTATTGAGCGCATTGTGTGAAAGACTTAAGCCCACTATCAGTAAACTGATGGACCCTTATCAGAGTGACTTTAGGCTTGGTAATTTTACCATTGACTAGATATTTAAAAACGTCAAATTTAGGAGAAAAAAAAACCCCGAGAAAGAAGTCATGGCTTGCCGATTTTAACTATAACATCTCAAGTTAACTAAACACTTCTTGTTTTCTTAACACTTTTACATAATTTAAACCAAAAAGTTTCAATATTATGCCTTTATGGATAGCTTAAAAGACAAACTAGCTTTTAAAATAGTTTTGCAGTGTGGTTTCTATGCAAAATTTTTTTTATTGAACGCAAAGTTCTTGATTTCACTACTTTGTATTCTATAATCTAAATCCTAACTGACGTTGTTGCTGTTTCAAGCTGAAATCAGCTTTTTTACAGAATACAGCTGGTTCATCAATGTATGTACATACATAATTGATTTCTGCTTAATCGTCGCTGCTGTTGTTCCTTAAAAAATTTACCAACTCCATTTCCTGCTACCATTTTTTTTTAGTTGCTTATAATCATAAAAGTGGGTATCAATTTCAAACTAATTTATGAAGCCTTGCCAATCCCATTTCTTTTTATTTCGCAAACTTCTACTCACGTAAAACTGAAATTTAAATCTTCAACAGCACGATGCCAATTCAAACAAACATATGTATGTACATTAGATTAACTGCAAGTATCAAAACATACAAAACATTTGCGCGCGCGCTCCCCAACTCCTGCCAAGTTTGCACTGCTAATCAACTGAAGTGGGTGTCATTGACCGACCAACGGCCCAAACGACCAGTTTTAAACACTTTTCCTCCTAACTTCAACATTGTAGGTGTGACTTTTCTATTTGCAAACAGCGGGAGTAATAATTGAGAGTGAGTACTCACATAACCACACGAGAATGCGTTCAAGGGTTTATAAAAGTGTAAGTGAGTACTCATAGGTATGTAGATATGTACATAGTACATTTGTATGTATGTATGTAAATACATATGTATATATATAAATAAATAAGTATGTAGATATGTATGTAAGGAAAAAGCGATTGCAACATACAATTTTATTTGCTGTGCGGTGGCTCTTGAGTGCAGCTCATAAAATACAATTATCAGGCAGTTATACTCGTATACATATGTACCTACATCGGTATATATATTTATATAGATGCCTATGTACATATGTATGTATGCATATGGCCTTCCAGTTATCGCTGAATTTTCTTTTTTCTTTGCATTTTTCTTTTCATTGCCAGCTAAAGTGTTTGTGCAGACGATTCATTTACTTATTTAGCACTCGATATATCGCTGTTTACTTTGAGAGTTGCCAGACGACTCGAAATAGTTTATATATACATATTATTAAACATATACATAAGCCCCGAGTTGCATATAAGACTGTGCAATATTGGCACAGTTTCGGTCTGGAGCAAAAAAAAAATTTAATGATGAGAAAAGCAGTAGATGAATTCTTTGTTCAGAATTTCTTGTAAAGCCAATGCAACTGTCTTTACTGGGACGTTATTGACAAAAAAAATCGGCTGCTGTCAAAATAAATAAGCCTTGAGAAATACAAAAAAATTATTTAACAATTTCTTAAAGCATACTTTAATGCGCATTAGTTCTGACAATAGTCAAGTCCTGAGATTTGTCAAGGGTCTGAGAATAAGTAGAGCCGCATAAATATTAACACGTCTGTTATGCGTACACGATTGCAATTTCAATCTTGTTCTGACCGAAATGCTAAGATTTTGTAAAACATTTTAAATGGTTATGGTTCTCCAAAAATATTGCTGCTAACACTTTTCTTAAGAGGTCTTTAAAAGGTTACTTAAATACTTTGAAAATTAAAATAAATACTCGTATTTGTGCTATGTTTTTTTTTTTTGGAAAATTCTGCAGTAAATCGCAAGCTTAATCGCGTATACATGTTCGGTTAATATTTCTCGACCACATTTATCGTGCCTGAAAGTATGCAAAGTATAAGCTAAAGATTTTTTTTAACTACATAGTTTGTAAACCATACATATTTGTAACTATTGCTATAAAACAATATTATTGATTAACGCGTTGCATACCTTAAAGTATGATGGAGTCGAGAAAATTTAACATACAGCTTTGCAATATTTAAAGAGGATCGAAATGAAGTAAGTTAAATATCTGTTGCCTATTTTCAGGTAACTTCTTTTAATTTTATTTTCAGTATTCCTGCGCTGAACAAAGTCTATAAGGTTTTAATTGCCTAACTTTAAGAAAAAAAAGTTTCTTAAAAATGAAAATGCAAAGTATTTTTAAATACATATAAGTTTTTGCGGCATAGCCTTAGGCACGACGGTTTTCACATATTGAACATGACAGTTATACCCCTATTCTAAAAACTATGACAAAGAAAAAATAAACGAATCACTCTTGTGATATTTACTACGCCACTGTTTGTTATACTGTGTAACTATCGATAAAGTAAAGAAAAAAGCAAAAAAAAGCGCGAAATACATATATGGCATTGAGATAATCAAAGCCGCCAATAACAATGTCACACTGAAATACGAGCATTTATCACCATACGAATGGTCAGATTGCACTATGGGCACGACACTTGAAAACAAAACAGCTTGTGCACTTCAAACACTTCGGCATGCCACTTCGGCTTTGCCATTGGCAAGATGATTAGATAAAGATCGGCCACTTTTAATTTCCGTTGTGAATGCTTAAGGCTTATTTTTGACCAGTTCAACACTTTTCCATCCAATTGAATGCCTAAAATTCGAGTACTTCATTATTTGTGTAGTTCTTTAATATAATTAGCTAATTGCCTTTGTTATACGAGTTATACGACTGCGTCACAAATCCATAAATTTGAAGTGCTATCTGCTTCAGCGTGAAGTATTTGTACTTTAAAGTGTCCAAATAATAGACTGCCATAGCTTGAATTCGTGATAAATTGTCTTGAAAATAGGTCTATTAAGCAGGTTGTTCAAACAATTTATTAATAGCATTATAAAATGGTGGAGATTAGTTTGGTTTTTATTATACGACATACATATGTTTTGTATATGTTCATATGTATGTTCAATCTATTCACAAATTATAGCAATGTCAAAACGAGTAACAATTTTGGACAATTTATTAATATTCCAATTATTTAAGATTATTTTTCATTTAATTTAATACCTTTAATTCTTTAACGAACAACATTAATCACAATTTTTTAAATTTTATAAAAATCGTAGAAAACATTAATCAAAATTTCATCAAAAATTTAAAAAAATAAAATTTTAAAAATTTTTGTGGTATGCAGATAAGTATGTACGTATGTAGGTCATTCAATTTTAGTACAATAAAGTGCAAGTTTCTGATAGTTACGAATTAACACTGATTTTTGAAAATTTTTATGCTGACGCTATTTCACAATTTCTTCCATAAAACTATAATAGCGGTTTTTCGTTGTAAGAAGGAAAATGCCAGTAAAAAAAAATTGTTAAAAATCAGTGATAACTTATTCTAAAAACTTACTTTAAAAAGTTCAAAATTTTGTTAAATCGTTGTACATTTTGTAAATACATTAAAAAATTAATGTTTATGATTTTTTTAAGTATGAACCATATTTTACTTTAAAACTAATTTTAATTAATTAGAAGAAAAATTAACTGCCTAAATCTGGCAATATTTATGTGGTTGTGCTATCATTTATGAACAGAGTACAGTGGCGGACAAAATTCTACAAACACCCTCTGTTCTCGTTGGTGGGAACGTATGAAAACTACAGTTTTTTTCTTGACATAAAACAACAAACGCATGGAAGAAAAACCCAAAAATTGCGTTGACAAAAGTCTACATACAGCACGAACTTTATACTAAATGCGCTGTTGTGGTAACGGAAAGAATTATATATGTTCGTTTCCCTATGTTTACTGCTTGGCAATTATTGAAATTAGTTGTGATTTGAACACTTAAATAGCTAAAATGGCTCCGCAAAAAGAAATATCAGTTGATATAAGAAATTTGGTTATAAAACATAAAAAAGAAAATAAGTCATATGTTGAAATTTTAAAAATTCTTAACTTAAGTCGAGCAACAGTACAGACAATTGTAAAAAACTTCGAAAATAGTGGTTCTACCGAAAATAAGCCGCGAAATGGCTGCCCAAGATAGCTATCTCATCAGCTTGATTCTCAAAGAAGTGAATAAAAATCCAAAAGTAAATGCACCAAAATTAGATGAACTCATAGCAAGTACATCGCAAAAGAGTATCCATCCAAGAACAATACAAAGACCTCTAAACGATAACTGAGTCCCGAAGAACTTAGTATCAACTGTGAAGCACGGTGGCGGCAGCGTAATGATTTGGGGAGCTGTTGCGGCGTCTGGAGTTGGAAGATTAGCTTTTATTGAAGGCAACATGGATCGTTACAAATATAAGACCTTATTGGAACATAATTTGCAACATTCAGTGTATATTTTGGATCTCAGTTCCGGTTGGATCTTCCAACAAGATAACGATCCATTTACCTTTAAATATTTCGAGTAGTTATTAGTAAAGTCACTCGACGGTAATGGAGTGTTTTTTTTTTTGTTAATTATAAGCTTTTGAGTCTTCTAAGTCTGAAGCTCCGTTACGACACTAACTGGCAGTTAAATGTCTTTAGGGCTTACAATAAAGTAGGTAGGTAAGAGGTTTGCGGTTCATCGATTGTTTGTATTTCTGCTTTTAAAGTGGCTACTCATAAGACCCTACTCCTATCGCTTTCTATTCTTCGAACTTGCCTCTTTTGAGTTTCGAAAAGCTTCACTGTATGACCTCTGTGTCAACTCGAAGAAAGTAGAGCTTGTAAAAGTACCTCAGATGCATTAGTCAAAGTTAATTGAGATCTTTCGAAGCTTTAAATTTAAGCAAAATTCCTTAAATTTTTTTTTTCGCCAAAAAAGTGTTCGATTTCTCAACATACATACTCGCTTTTCTCATGCCTCTCAAAATGGGCGTTTGTTTCCGTGATGCCCTCTTCATTTGACCCAAACTTTCTTATCACTCCATAGTATTTATCACGCCTTTCCCCGGTTTTGGCGATTATTTTTTTACCCAAGAAATTATCCTTAATCAGCACATAAAATTCATTATATTCCATTTTTGTTAAAAGTCAAGAGGTTATCTACTTTCAACGCGGGAAATTCATAAAGTCACTTACTTTTCAAACTATCCTCACTATGGGTATTGCATCACTCAGATTTTTACTTGCTCTGTTTTTATTTTTATATCATTTGCGGGCGCTTTTGCAATAAAAAATATTGCAGCACAACTTTTTATTTAAATTATTGAAAAAAAAAAAATGAAGAATTTTAAAAAATTTCGCCAATTGCGAAAAACATTTTATTATTTACCATAATTACAAATTTTTTTTTTGGATTTACTTCTGCATGTGAGTATTTTTAACAAATCGAGCTTTTTGCCAGTAGATTTAAGGGATTTTCTTTTTGTAGACTTCAGATTGTAAAAGGAAGGCACATTTTTGACTATTTCCACAACAAGAAAAAATGCTGAAAATTTGTAAAGAAATATTGTACATGTGTCTCTGTCACTGAAAATTAGAAATTTATTAATTTGGTATTTTATATAATATTATATATTATTGTGTTTCTTTTTGATTTTTGTATGAACATTTTTTTGTACAAATTTTCAGAAGAAATTTTTTAAATATGCAATGTAAAAGTAACATGTGAGTATAATAATTTTGTAGCTCGTAATTAGTAATATATATGTAAGTATTTTTAAACAAAACATGCAACTGCAATCTTTTTAAGGACATGCTAAACATACATAAATATATACATAAATATTTACATAAGTAAAAACATTAAATTACATTTTGGAAATACATACATACATACACAAATATTAATAAACAGATAGCAGAAATTGTATATAAAAAGCATAGCAATACATTAAAAAACAAATAAGTGTGTAATTGTATATAAAATATTTGAGTGCTGTTAGAGGGTTAATTTGTGTACTTACCGGCGCACTGGCACAGCCAAATTGTCAACACTGCGTGACATAAGCGAAACATCTTGACTAGCCCTACGTGACCTACGCATGTTTTTTTTGCGGTTTTCAACCAACGACCAATTTGGAGTGAACATAAAACAAATTAAAGAAAAAACGAAAATAAAATAAAATACGAAAATCATATAGACTATTTAAAATAAATTCAAGTAATATTACATTATTTAATTCTAAAAACAAAAACAAAAAATTTTAAACTAAAAAATTCTTAAAGTTAAAAAGACGCGCATAATTCATTTAACTGCGCTTGTCAAAGTGAATTCAAACTGCATTTCTTGGAAAAGTGCTCGGTAGTAACTAAAAAAAGGCAAACTTGCAATTAATGTGTGTAGCCTTTCTTATCTGTCTGTCTCTGTGTGTATTGGTGTGTGTGTGTGTGTGCAAGGTAAGTAAAATTTACCGACAGTTAACGGTATTACTGCCCCATTAAATCGTTTTGCGACTTTTGTGCGCAAAGTTCGACGTGAGCTGAAACCTACAACCGCGAAGCATACCCTTCCACTCCGCTCCCCTCCCCGTCACGTCCATTCTCCACACACAGATTCACTACAAACATGCGTTGCATTCACTTGCAGCAATAAAGTGACCTGCTGCCGTTCGAAAGTGAAAGGAAGTAGCGAGGAAAATGTGGAGGGTCACGTTGGAATTTGTGTGCACCTTTGACATTTCGAATACTTTCGTTTCTCTTTATTACTCGTTCTATTACCATTCAAATTCATGGCCATAATAAATGCACATCACCGGTTTATCTGTGGCTCACGACTTGTGTGTGGACATGGAGAAGGGAGTGGAAATATTGATAATTGACTGTTTTGGCGAGGGGGTGGCGATTTAAGAATAAATTATACATAATTTCCGCATGTATTTAGTTTAATGGATTTATTTCAAAATGCTTGCTTTTAAATAAAATCATTTTAAATGGAGACTGAAATATTTTGGGTAATAGTGCTTTGCACGTTTTTCATAATATATGTACATATTTGTATATGCGAACAACAAAGGGACTAGTTTGTGACTCTGAAAATTTTTTTTTTTAAACCAGAAATACCATATACTTTAGAACTGCTTAACAAGACTTCGTGCTACATTTCAGAAGAATCGGTAAAATATCGACTAGAAAACGCAAAATATTTGACGATAGATCCGACGGAATTCCACCACAAACGCAAACAGAAATTCGGTATGTGATTCTTTTCGATTTTCTTCGTCAGCTATGGCTCTACTACAAATATTCAATGAATGCCAAAGTGCATATGGAACGATTGCCGTCGATTATTTTCCAATGGTTTGACGGCCAACCTCCGAGAAGGTCGACCAAACCCTTTCACTGATGACGTCACTGTGACTCTGGTGAAGTCCAAAGTTGATGAAGTTGACACAAAGAAGTCTGCTTGATTGTTTCCACGATTTTTAAATTACGCCCAAAGAGAGGCTCGATTGCATTTTGCAAAATTTTTGGTAAATTATTTCAAAAATGAGCAGTCTAGCAATAAAGTCTTCATTGGTAACGAATTATGGTTCTTTAAGTACGATCCGGAAACCAAGAAACAGTCCATGGTATGGAGCCCAACAGGAGCAAACTTACCCGTTAAAGCTTAGCAACAAAAATCAGCAACAAAAGTAATGATATCAGTTTACTTCATCGTGGCTGTTATTCCCTTGGAAAAGGGTCAGACGGTAACTGCAAAATAGATAACCGACCACTGATTACCAAATGTTTTTTCAAAATTTGTTGGAGAGCAGGAACAAAGAGGATTTGCTACGCTACTTTTTACATCATAACAACGAGCCAGCTCACATTTTATGGCAACGAAGAAATACGACCTGGATCTAGCACCTTGTGATTTCTGGTTACTTCCAAAAATAAATAGAAACTTGGAGGGAACGGTTTTTAACAGCAACACGAAGATAATTGATGCGGTTAATGCTGAACTTGATAAGCTTAGAAAGCACGATTTTAAAGAATATTTTGAAAAGTAGATTTATAGGCTAGCGATTATGTAGAGCAGATAAAATATAAGATGTTTGTTAGCCCCCTCGTATGTATTAGCAGTGAATTTATTTTCCTACATTACTGTCGAGCTTACTTTGAAAAATTTTCAATTTGTGGGATACGCTATAATAAATTCTTCTGTTCGGACTGTTTTCAAATACATCTAAAAAAAAAGCGTTTATTGGGTCGATTCCTCCTCACCCTGATCGAGTCAGCTTCTGCTGAGAGTACTTGTTGATATTCACCATTGCTGGAGAAGTGATGCAATAGCACACAGTTCCGTTAGGACGTTCGTAAAGACACTTACTACAGATTTATTAAACGCTAGAAAGTTTGCTTCTGTTTGAGGTATCGCTCACTTCCCGCTTGCTTTTCAAGTGAAAACTGGAAAATATGCCTGCTTTTATTTCGAATTTTGACCAAACAATTTTTTTGTAGACTTTTTTAAAAATTAAACAACATAGACTTTTAAGTCACTTGCATATTTTTATTTTAAACTTAAATATGTCTAACACGGCAAATTAAAAAAAAATCTAAAGATTGAGAAAAAAATTGGGTACATCAAAATAAAATAAAAGTGGAGTTAATTTCTCAAATTTGTATGTAAATTGATAGCTCCTTTAAGCACTTCAGAAAGCAAATTCTGAGAGTTACTTGCATTTCACACACAGGATGGCTAGATAATATATATTTATGATTTCTCGCTAAAATTGTAGAGTTCTTAAAATAGGCACCAAAATTCAAAATAACATTGGTTTAATTAGTTCATATATTTTTTTTACAATTTTCAAATGAAATATATCATCTTATATTAAAAAAAATCAACTTCAATCAAAGTTAAAAAGTTAAAAAATTCAAAAACAATTTTTTTTGACAAAGCAACACCGAAATTCGTGCCTACAAAATCAAATTTGAAGTTGTGGATTTGCTAATGCGAATGTATTTAAAAGTGTGATCTATGCGATTTGCCTTTTACAATAATCATTAATAAGGTTATTTACTTAATTTATTTGAAACAATTTTTGGTGGCCGCTGTGGTCAAGTGGGTAGCGTTGCGTGCTATTACTCGATATGCCGCTGGGTTCAAGGTTCGAATCTCGGCCAGGGCGAGTAAAATCTAAAAAATACAAAAATTTGTTTTCTAACGCGGTCACCTCTCGGCAGGCAATGGCAAACATCTGAGGGTATTTCTGCCATGAAAAAGATTCTCATAAAATACATCTGCCACTCGGAGTCGGCACAAAATTGTAGGTCCCTCCATTTGTGGTATAATATAAAGACGCACACCACAAATGGTAGGAGAAGCTCGGCCAAACACTGAGCTATATAGTGTACGCGCCAAAATTATTATTATTATTACTAATACGCATTTTAGATAGATTTTCATCATATATACATACATACATACGAGTACAATATATACCTATGTATATACAAAGGTCTATAAATTCAATACATTTCCTCCGCTTACTTTAATTCTTTCCAAATATTATGAAATGCATTTGTATATTTAAGTAAACTACGGAAATGTACCAAATTTGATTGCGTAAACAGTTGCATTTTTTACATTTAATTTAACAATTTAACCAGATTAACTGCCTTCCTTTTAGACGCCCATCTGGCTCTCGAAAAAAACTGCCTTGCAAACATTTTGGCGGAAATGAGATAAAAAAAAAACTTAATTGCAACTTGCAAACAATATTTGCAAGTATAAATTCATTGTATATACAAGTATATTTTTATTTGCACCCAAAATGGGAAATTGTAAATATTTGCTGTTTAAGCCGAATTGTGCTATTTACTGGCTAATTGCTAAGTAAATCATGGTAATTACTTATTTTACGTCGCTGGCAGCTGCTTAATTTATGCGGCGCTAATAAATTGGCAAAACGAAATTGAAAAATCAGAATGAAATGTATGCGTAAATGCAAATTAAGATTGAGTAGATACAAATTGTAAATAATTTTAAATGAAATATTTGTATAGGAAACGCGTGTCATAAAATTATCGATAAATTGGTAGATCTTCGCTTGAAGCAATCAAATTTGAAAACATATGTATGTACATATTTATGTAGATATGTATGACATACATTGTAAGTATGTATGTATTCAGATTTATCCAATTAAAGTGTAGTCAGGTGATCGCTGGGGTAAGTAAAGCATATGCTTTATTGTATTGGCTATAGTAATGGTAATGACAATGGTTACCGGCATTGGCATTGGTATTGGTAATGTTAATTGCATTACAATTGTTAAGTTAATGACAATGCAATGGTACTGGTACTAGTACTGGTAATGGTAATGGTAATGAAAACGGTTATAACAATGTATTGGTATTAGTAGCAGTAACAGTAATATACTCCTAAAGGCTCTGTTACACGGTATGTATTTTACATATGTAAAGCTACCACTTTTCTTTCACATGGAAAGCAACCACCTTTGAAAAGTAATATTTCGTGAAAAGGCCTTTAAACAAGAAGGCAAAGCAATACAACTTAAAGGTTAAATGCAGTAGCTTTACATACATACATATGTAAAATACATACCGTGTGTGAGGGCTTAAAGCAATATGAACGGTAACGACAATGTTCAAGAAAATGGTAATACTAATGGTAATGTAATGATAAATAGATTGATACGATATTGGTGATGTCGGTTACATGTAATTGAAAAGGCAAAAGGAATTGTAAGCTTAATGAAGATTGTTATAGTAATGTCAATTGTTATGTTAATGCCTTTGAAATTTTGGATGCAGTTGTTCTGATAGTGGGAAAAATAATGGTAATGGTAAGTGCAATTTAGTAACAAATACGTTTATAAAAATTGTAGCAATGGTAATTGTAATGAGCGTAGTAATGACAGTGGTATTGGTAATCGTTTAAGTTGTAATCGTAATGAAAATGACCAGTATAATGTCAATGCAATTGTTATAAGAATAATAATGGTAATAGACAATTGCAATGAAAATTGAGATGATTCAGGTAATTGTAATGGTAATGATATCTACAATAATTATATGTTAAGCAAGGTGAAGATCATAGTAATGATGATGGGAATGTATTTAGATATATGGAATTATAATTTACAATAGTAATGTCAACGCTTCGCAGCAACAAATGCAAATACCGCAGAAACAAGTGGGGAGTTAAAAGCAAAGGCGGTAAACGCTTGACATTCTCCATCTAGAAAGAGGGCGGTAAAGGCTTGCAGGCGACTTTGCATACCCCGTAAAGAGCTGCAGAAGTAAAAATTAACTTAGACATTTCTTAAGCGCTTACGAATTTCCTAAGATTTAAAGTTTTTTTCTGAGGTCAACACCTTAAGCCAAAAAGTGATGCCTGATTTTTTGCTGTGCGATAGCTATAATGACAAAGGTCATGGAAATTGGGTTGAGAACAGGTCCACCGATGCCGCCACTTTCATAAAGTCCATTTGTCTCAAAAAAATTGTTCTTGGTATTGAAGAATTTTAAAATTATTGTTAGTTTCTCATAAGAAATATGCAATAAACAACTTGAAAAAAAAAAAAACAAAAAAAAAATTATTTGTCGGGAAAAAATTCTAAAAATGCCCTTATTAATCGTTATCAAAGTCACTTCGTCCATTGCATTTGTATTGGAAATCCTAATTACCTAATCGTCGTCTCTATGTCTACATAAAGATTTATTGCACAAAGGCCGACTTGCTTACGTGACGTAGCGCACATAAGCCAAACATATATGTTTAACAACTTAATCTAAGTAAATATATGTACATTCATGTATACATACATATGTATATTTGTAGATGTTTTAATGTATGTATGAACAAGCGTCTTGTTGTTGTTGTTGTCATTTATCAATTACTCTAAACTGAGTCACGAATCAGCACAAGCCGTCTGACCGATTCTCCGTTGACCCTAATTCAAAAATATATATATTTTTCCAGCAAAAGCATAGCGGCGACGGCGGCGATGTCTGGGATACCGCTTTTGGCATTGAATGTGTGTACTCACTCCAAAAAAAAAAATAGAAAAAAAAAATTAAATGTGTCTATCTGCCTGCCTTTGCGGCGTACATTTGTTTACTATTTTAACAAGCCAAAAATTTATTTATGAATTGAAAAAAAAAAAAAATGTACAAATTTTTTAAAGAGGAAACTCCTTAAATGGATTTGACCTTTGATATGCGGCCTATTTTGTGCATACTAATTATGATTAGTTTATGGAAAGTAGTAATGCTAAAAAACAAATTTTTCATAAGAAATATGTACGTGTGCCCAGAAAGGAAATATGGCTGTCGAAATTTTATAAATACGTGCTTTTTGCCTAATAGTTTTTATGTTTACACATAATGTTGGCTTTTGCTAAAAAGCTATAAAAATTCGTTACAAAAAGGGTTGTGGTTTGTTTTTGCATTTTATTTACAATAAAAAGAAGAAAAAGGTATTATTATTATTATTATTATTTAGATGCTGGTATGAATACCAGAACTAAATGATTTAATGAGCATTGGTTGCCGAGACCAGCAGCTCTAATATACAGAAAAAGGTAATTGAGAGGTCTGTCTAAGGCGTTGGGGTCGGATTTAAATATAAAGAGTTGTGTGCATGGATATTGAATAACAAGATCCTCACTTAAATTGCAGTATACACAGTCATAAAATAGAAAATTTGATCTACCTAACCGAAGTGAAGAACGACGTTAGAAAGCTAAGTACGAGCGTTTCTTGTCAAGACACGAGATACAAATTAGGTTCGATGATATCGAAGGTTGGAAAGAGGATTTATGAATGAAAAAATTGAGGTGCGAAACATGAAAGTCCTTGGCGCTAGTCTCCAACGTAAGAAGATTTATGAGGGCGAAGAAGTTTGTCAGTATTATAAAATAAGCTTGGCTCCAGCTTATATTGAAAAAGGAAGAGCGCTCTATAATCATAAACTTTTTATGTTTTGGAATAGATGGAAATAGAAGCGCCGGAAAGAAATCGGCGCTTGATGATGAGCTCAGTGCGTAACAAACTTTTGTAGCTCAATAGTAAGATACATAGAAGTATTATTGTTTGTTAAAAAAAAAATGTAAAACGTACAATTTTTCGATAAGTCGGTTGAGAATTGTTGATGACCGAGCCAATTTAACGAATTAGCGAGTACACTCAGTTTTAATTTGGTAATGACATTTTTTGACTTTTTTATCTTAAGCTACTTACGTGGGTAGTGAATTTATATGTTTACTACTCAAAGCGGATAGTAAATCATTTCGGCCTCGGATGCCTTAAGACAGATTCCAGCTTTAGCCAATTTGTAGTCCTATACCTATTTCTATGTTCAACATTAGTATATGTATTATGTCGACTAACAAATGTAAGTTTTGGTTGGAAATGGGCCAAACAATTTTATGGTAGAATATTATCTTGGTAAAAGCGGTAAAATCAAATCAAGCTTCTCGGAGATTAACTCTCCTCTCGTTAAATGCTAACTTCTTTGAAGAAGGTGCAAACGGTCATTTGTATCAAAAGAAATCGTACAAATTGAACGACTATAATACTTTATGTAATTTATAATAAAATAGCGTTCATATTCTGCCAGGAAACACCGAACTAGCAAAGAAAGTTTCTGGTTCCGAACAAGTAATAATAATAATATTTTGGCCTAACATTTGTGGGGTGCGTCTTTATATTATACCACAAATGTAGAGACCTACAGTTTTGTGCCGACTCCGAATGGCAGATGTATTTATTGATAAGCTTTTACAGGGCAGAAATACTCTCAGATGTTTGCCATTGCCTTCCGAGGGGTGACCGCTATTAGAAAAAACTTTTTTTTATGATTAAGATTTTGCTTGCCCTGACTGAGATTCGAACCTCGAACTCATCGGCATATCAAGTTATAGCACGCACCGCTACCCACTCGACCACAGCGGCAACAAGTGCGATTCCATTAATTTTTAACCATTTCAGGTTTCTTCTCGCGATTTGTGACATCTATCGGCAAAGTGTAAAAGTTAAAAACCGAAAAGGAAACCCAAATGACCACTTGTTTCGACTTATGTCATATTTAAATTAAAGTAGAACTTAAAAAAATCGAAACTAATATGCATAAAATGATTTATAATATATATTTTTTTTCGATATGCGTTTAATCTCAACAATTAAGTTACAATTTTTGAAAATACCAAAATTTAGCTATTCATAATTATTAAATATTTTCATAATAGCCTAGATTACTATTTTCTCTTCTAAATAAAAAATTTAAACTATTATTGTTTCTTAACAGAAAACCACATATTTAGGTATTTTTATAAATGTTTTCTTACCAGTACGATTGCGTTGCTGTTAGAAAATGTTGCATTGTTTGATATTGTTGCATGTACTCGTATGTATTGCTTCTTTTTTGAAAAAAAATTTTAATATAACTGTCAACGGCATTAACTTTAATTAATTGTCCGAAAATCTTTACACATTTTCCACCAACACAATTTATTAGCTTTACATATTATTTACGCACTCTTCTTTACTTCTCTTCTTGACTACCACAACGAAGCTATTTTTGAAACATCAATTTTGAGTTATCAAAAAAATATAAAATAGCAATTGATATGTCAAAAAAAAAAATTACACATATAATGAAATATGTGAAATATTCAACACTGAGCAAACTCATGGTGAATTTGTGTTAAAATAAAGAGTTGCGACGCTCACTTTCGCTACGCAAACATTTGATTTCATTAATATGTATTTGTACTAATTGCTTTTGCTTGAACACACCGATCCATCTTGCGGCGACTGTCACGGGAGTCTAACAAAGAAATACTGGATTGTTGTTTGTGATGAATGAGATTTTGCGCCGCAAACCAATTTCAAACTAGTACATTTGTATGCTTATAATTTATTCCAATTTTCGAGCTTACTTGCACAGTCGCTTCATTATCATTGTCCGATAAGACGGCAAGGTTAAAGCAAGAAACAAATTAGAACGAGGTTCATTGGAACGCCGCACTTAAGTATCACCTGTTTGATAGTTGAAATTAAAAAAAAAAATATCGCTTTGCAAATGAGTGATATTTATTAATTAATTTGTTAGCGCCATAATTGAAAAATGTTTGGCATTTGCTCTTTTTGACTACAACCGCTCTACTACGAGATCACTGCTTCGTTCCTTACTATCTGAATAATTTGCGTATGTTTGGTTTAAGTGTCACGAGTTTGTGAGTAAATAAATTCCAGCTATTCTGACCTTATTTTTGGCCAATCATATGCCACGCGCATCGAGGAAGCTGTAATACAGATATAAATATAAGTACACCCTTACATATGTACATACGTATTTATGTACATATGTGGATACGAGTATGTTTACGTATTTTGTGGCAATTTCTCAAAGCGATAATAGCCGTCAGTGGCTGGGTTATCAGCGCCTTGAGCATGGCCGGTTGACTTTACGAGATAAATTTGATGGAAGACACGCGCACACTCATTAAAAATAAAATGAAATAAAATAAATAGCAAAAATAAAAAAAATACATCAATTTAATTGCTCATCCAAGAAAGAAAGTATTACGAGACCTTAGTAGAAGCCATGAGTGGCCTGAGTAAGTTCTTAAAAACAATGATAAGTATTTAATAGGAAAACATGTGAATGCGCTTAGCACCACTGACTAGGCTTTGAACTGAAAATTGTCATCGTTTTTGGTATCATTATTGACGCATTCCAAATGAAAGGCAAGGTCGACATCTGCGATTTTATGCAAAACTGATACGAATATAATTGTAATATTTAATGTATATGTATCTCAGAAAAACAGGAATGTATTTCAGAAAAGACTTATTGTATTTTAGAAAAACACAATTGTATTTCAGAAAAGACGAAATTAAATACATTTGAGGTTTTCTATAATACATTTGAGTCTTACTGAATTTCATTTTGCCATTTCGGAAAAGGCGTAGAATATTGTGATAAATTTTGATTTTTTTAAGATTTGCAAAAAGTAGTAAAGTAGTAAAAAAATGTTATTTAACAAAAATGCTTTTGAAAATTATTTCATTTTATGAAAAAAATCGTTACAATAAAAAATTAATAAAAAATAAATTTTTGTTAAGTAAATGAATTTTTTAGTTAAATTTTTGAACAAGACCATCGATTTTTTTAAAATAAATACATATCATCTCTAAATTGTCCTTAAACACTTGACACATTTAAATTACATTAAATTTTTCGTTCTATAAAAATAAATTTTTAAATATTTTGTGACGTTTTTCTCCTTGTGACAAAGTTAAAATTTTTTGATAAATTTACGAATACATTTTTTTGCATAAAATTAAATAATTTTTAAAGATTTTTTTTTAAATACAATTTTTTGTTAGAACTAATAGGTACATAAGAAGATTTTTTTTTCCGAAGAAAAAGTGTCAAAAATTTGCATATCAGAATAAAATTGCAAATATTCAAAAATTGGAAAAATAAATATTTGATTGCAACATTCTCGGTACTAAATATTATACAAGTATTTATACCAATTTTGAAGAAAATCCCATAAGTCGATTCTACCTTTCATTTGCAATACCTCTATTGTCAAACCTATAAATTTGAGCATCGTTGCCGTTATTCACACTCTTATCGTTATCGATATCATTACCGCACGCAGCTGCTGTATCGTTCCACCACCAGCAAAAGTTTAAATCTAAGCAAGAGCTTGGACTCTATGTGAACTTGTTCAACTCCGCGCTTTCGTATTTCATTTAGGTTGGGCTCTTTTTCGCATTTTTTTTATCCAGCAATAATTGTATGCCAACTTAATCAGTCTCGACCATGAATACTTTATCACGAACGAATTCTACTTTGACAGTAAAGATTGTTGGTAGAAGAGTACTGTCAAATCGACGCACACATCTTTAATCAAACCTCAAAAAAGGTAGGAAAGGCAAAAAAACAGCTCCACTTTTCAGATAAAAAGACCATTTAAGGCTTTTTGAGTCCAAAGGATGGCACTGTCAAAAGAAAAAAAAAGTCGTTGAAAATAATGAAATAACTATACAAAATGACATGCCAGCTGTGTTTGACGTCACAAAACATCCTTTCATACTTGACAGCTTGTACGATGATATTAATCAGACCTTAACTACTTGTGCTTCAACTGGCCATCCACCATTGAATTAATGAATTTCAATCAAACAGTTTTGTACATTCTACATCCAATGATGGTGGTTTCGTATGATAAGCAATTTCAAACTCCGCTTTGTTAATGAAGTTTCAACGATTAAAAGAGAACACTTTGCCAAATTGTTGAATAGCGGCAGTTTTGTCGAGTTTAAAGTTGATATTTGTTGGATATCTACGAGTATGTAAACATACATATTCACAAATCAAAGTTTCTTCCTCGCCTTAAAGGCAATCATACGATCACAAACAGATGCTCTGCCGATTGAGTTGATCAAAAGAATGCGACAAAAGGTTAGTGTGGCGTAAGACGACACGCAAAGCTGTTAATTGAATGCTGTGTACAAAAATGTTCTCAAGGGTATTGTGCCAGATGTGTTACTCAAATGGGAAACATAAATATTTATATAAAATACTTAGAAGCTTGTATCTTCGATTTCAACTAACAACTGTATGGAATAATTGAACAGAAGGGTAGTGAAAACAAGCACATGACAACCTGTCAGATCTCTTCATTTCGCAGCTGAAAGTAAGTAAATAAATAAGTCTAGCAGATAAAGTCTTTATGTTGAGGTTTTTATTTTATTTTACTATTGTGAATATGATTTTGTTAGCAAGTAATTAATAGCTGGGCGCTAAATAATTTAGTAAATATAGCTAGTGTGCTGATGTCGTCAGATGATGTCGAGCTTAACAAATACCGAGCTCTCTTTTGGCACAAATTGAAAATTTTTTTTCTGTAACCAGTTTGTATTTTTCACTGCAAACAAACTAAATATTAAGAATGTGTTTTGTTATAAAAATAAAATGTTTTTAAGTAGCTGCCAACAAAATCATTTACAACCTAGAAAGAGAGTTACAGTCAAACGCCTTTCGAGGACTTTCACCATTTTGTGGTCTTAACTGATCATTTACCGAGGCCTTACAAGAAGTAAGTAAATGTAGAGCGTGGCAAGTCCTAAGCAACAAAGCAGATCGTCTGAGCTTTAATAGAAAAGGCGTGAAGCTTTTAGAAAGGGTAGTAAACAAGTTACTCGCATATCAATTGCGTTCTGCGAGCCTATCGACAACCAGATGTGATATACCACAACAGCTTCTGCAGTTCAAATAAAATTTATTCATCTCATGGAAATTGATGCTAGACAAAAGTTTGCGAATTGATAGTGACAATCAAGCCTTAGGCCCCTTAATATATTGTAAATTCAGATTGTTAAAACTTGAAGCGTTTTTAATAAAATTGTCATTAATTAGAGCTCGAAATTTATTTCATTAGCGAGCTTTATTGATAGAGCATAGGGATTTCATTAGTCTGAGAAAATCTTCCGGCTGAACGTTACAAAAAGAATGTCTTCGTCTTCTCATAATTACAGCTCATGTTTGATCCGACCTTCTCATTTTCATTATTATGAATGCAAAAACTTTGTAGAATTTCTGCCCTTTGTAGCAAATCAAGGTTTCTGGACTTTCTCTAAACATCACGCTAAAGCATGGAACTTGTACATCCATCGCTCGCTTGAAGACTGATCCCATCGACTTTGCGAATTCCCCATTTTGCGACGTCCCGCTAGAGGCTTTCAAGAGGCTCTGTTGATTGCGGTGTTATATATTGATCACAATTTCTGGCTGTATGACAACGAATCACGTTCTTTCACCGAAATCTCCCAGCCAGAGAGTATGCCTGATTTTAGGACAACAACAAACGATTTCTTTACATTCCTTTTAGTTCCACTTGCATTTAACCTTGAGCAAAGGTCGACAATCGGATACTTATTTATTTATTAAACTAGAAATAACTTCAATTTGTGACTTAAAATGTGAGTACTTCTAAACTAGATCAGATTTCTAATGTGATGGGTGTACTCTATTTTCGCAAGAAACTAACAGTGAAAGAGAGCGACTCTCTCAAATCGACCAAAGCGTCATATTCGCGATTATATATGTACAGGGCGTCACTAGCAATTGCAATACCACAAATAAAAGCGGTTGATCATTACCGTGGGTCTAACCTACATATTCAAGGTCTTCAAGCAAAGTAAATATCATTAGCGGTGCTAAACGTTACTTGACAAAAATATTGATTAAATCGGAACTTTGTGCTTTGCGATTTCGATAAGATTAGCAAAAAGTAATATAATCTAGAAGTGTATAAGACGATTAAATGCAAGCGAATTAAATGTAAATTTTCAAAAACCTCTTGAAATTATTGGTTTGGGGGTTTTTTTTTTGTTTTTGCAGTGCAATGGCAATAAAATAGGTTTGTCTTAAAGCGCGCAATCGGCTAATGGACGCAATAAATAAAGAATTTCACAAATTTATGACCGCAACGAAGTGAATAAATTTTACGACCGCAACAAGGCACTTTCATTTTGTTTTTGTGGGGATTCTAATGACGAAAGTAAACAATTATTTTTAAATTTATTTTTGCCGTTCCTTAAGTGGCCAGAGTGCGAATGTAAAATAGAAAAACGATGAGAAGCATAGCAAATACTTGAATGTTCGGTTGGTAAAAGCTCACAGAAAAGCGAACATCTAACGAGTGTCGTCATCAGTCAAACGCATCAGACGCACCGTGCATAAACACCGGCAATAACAACAGCAACAATAACAACCAATCATAAATTTATTAGCATTGCGACAATTTTTATGATGAGCTTTGAATGATTGCAAAGAGTTGAGCGATTGACGACGTAATCAAAAGCAAAATAATAAAATAGTGCAAAGGTGCGGCGTGGCGTAAAATAAAGTGTGATCTAAGCAAATGCGCCACATTGTCGCTTTGCGTTGCTCGCGTACGTGTCCAACTCGGCAATGACCTGCGGTGCAGCGCTGGCTAAATGAGCTAAACAATGAATGCTTCGTGTCATTCGGCCACCAAGAGCCATCAACTTCACCAGCGCATCATAGATGCTAAATGTTTGCGCTTAAATTGGAACAGCAAATTGATTTTGTGGATGCAAAAAGTGTCTCTAATTCAATCAATTAACTTTGCTTTATTACTCAATTTTACAGACAGGGCGATTTTAAGATTCAACCCGTCGTGTGGATGTGGCTGGTGAACATATTAACCACATGATGCATTTTTTTTTGTTTGCCATCGGTGAGATGTTATTCGTGACCAATTTATTTGCATGAATTAAAGTTTAAAATTTTGAAATCAATTTTAGTGTAATCATTGACATTTTATTAATTGCGAGTTCAGTTTAGGGAAGAGGTTGACTTTTGGTAAAACAACAATAGTTTTATTGGAAGCAGTAAAAAGTGTTATATTGGAGATGTCCACATCACATTTTCTCATCTGACTTAATTAATTTTTCTACATCAACGCTTCAATTTTTGTATAAAGAGGTTGTCTTTTAAAGGGCTCAAACTTTGTACGGATTTTGTTAAAATATTTGTTAAGTTTAATAAAATCTTTCATAAAATGGCCTCGAGCTCATTAAAATTTTAATTACCGATTTTTGAAAATATCTTCAAAACTCGTTTTGAATTTTTGAATTTTTTTTTTTATATAACGAAAATTTTTTTTTTTAGTAAAAATACCTAATTTCTAAGATATAATTTTACGAAAAAAAAAAAATTCAAAACTCAAAAATACTAAAAATGTTTTCTTGAGATTCTAAATAAAAAAATTTAAATTCTATTAAAATCCATTGATATTTCTTAAATATTAATTATTCTTAAAATCACTTCATGCTAGTTTTTATAAATTTTTTAACGAAACAAAAATTATGGATATCATTTTCACTATTTATGTCAGAAAGTGTGTCCGACGATTTTTACTACTTTGCGAGCAATTACAACTTTTATACGAGTTATGCTCAACGCAATGCTTAATTTCAATCAAAGCGAATTCAAAGAAGGTGGTATATTCCCGTCAGCTGATTGCTTGTTCTATCTACTCCTTATTTTGTTTATATTTTAAATTTCTATTTATGTTCGTGATGTAAAACGCCATGTGTAAGACAAGCAGCATATAATATTATAAAGAAATTCATTTGAATATTTTTACTGTAAAGTATCAGTACATTTGCTTTTTGTGTCAAATTTGGAATTCCACCCCTTCGTTCATTTTTGTTTTTCTAAGTTACTCTGACATTTTCATTGCAAGCTACACACAATTCTTTACTTTTATGTGGAGTATACCACCCAAGACGAATTCGTGTAAGGTGGTAGCGATTCTAAAAATGCAACGCATTGGTGGGTCCTTGTCAAAGTTTATCTCCTTTGTATTTAATTTTCGCGAAATAAGTTTTACACTATTATAGTCACAGTAAAAAGTTATAGTGAACCAAATCTTTAAATTTCTTGTAGTTAAACGGAACAATTGATTATTTGCAACTAAACAATTGATTTTGACAACCAACCACCAATCAGCTGATTGATTAACACGACCTTTTATGAATTTGCCTTGATACCACCTTTAATGAATTCGCCTTGATTTCAATTGACAAAAATCATATTTTTCTCTCTTTTTTGCTTTCCTCTACAACGTCGATTCAATAGGCGTTTGTTATGATATTTTTTTATTTGCTTTCTGTTTGAAAGAATTAAAAATAAAAGCTAACGAAGCAAACAATTGAACGAACAAAGCTAATTGCAACAAAGAAAAAACAGAAACACAAAGTGCGAATGTCAAGAATTATTTTAAGGCTTGAAGAGTGCACGCCATTCTCAACTCAAGACCTGAATTTTACACATTTTTTTCCGTATTTCAGGTTCGAATGCTTAAAAATAATGCGGGTTTGCCGGCAAAAATTAATGCAAATTTGCCACTAAACCTTAAATTGCGGCAAAGATGGGTGTATTTAATTGATTGGTTGTCAGTACAAAAAAAAAACAAAAAAAAAAAATACTGATTAAATAAAAACTTGTATAAGGGATGGGCGTGTGCTTGGTAATCACATGTAAATAAGTAAATGTATGTGTATGTATATGAATGTATGTATCTACATATTGGTTATTTTTAAATGTTATTTAAAAACTAATACATATATCTAATTTTATCCTCGCTCAATGCTCTAATAACGATTCGTGTTGTGGTGTTCGTATTTGCTAATGTTATCGAAACTGTTATCGCCTTCGCATCACCAACTTAAACGATATTTATACTCGTTGTACATAGTTATCGAAAAGAGTGGCTAGTCATCCACTAAAGGTAACATTAGATATAAAAATTTTGAGATGTGGGTATGAATTTCTAGCGCGTCAACCTAGCTTTCCCCTACCACGCAAGCTTTTAACGTAAGAGACAAAGAGAGGGAGAGTGCGAGTATATAGCGCACAACAGTGAAGAACAAGATCGGCAGCAAATGGATCGGAAATGAGCCTACGTTCAAAATTTGAAGGATTACACTGTACGAGCATTACAAGAACATAAATATAGCGCAACGATTTTAAGATCCAACTGCTACGCTGACTTGGTCATATAATAAAAAAAAATTTAAGCTCGACAACCTTGAAGAAGGCCATTTTTGTTTTGAAAGGACCAAGCGGAAAAGGCATTTGACAGGTTTCGTGTTTTCATTTGGCGCCAGTTAGCAAAAGAGAGACGCAGCTGGCGTTTTTCAATTACTCATCAATTGCAGTGTTAGTTAGGTCACTACTTTCTTTTAATTTTAATACCTTTTAATTCGATATTATTGTACTATCTTCAGCTGTTTTCTCCTCCCATTATTGGAAGAGGTTTCCATAAAACGGGGGGTAACCCTTGACACTTCCAGAAAAGCATTCGGCAATATTTTCCTCAAATCTCAGTACAATTTATGAAAAATAGTAACTTTGTGTTTCTTTGATGAGGAAAACAATAAATTCATTACTTTTCTAAAAGTGGTTTTGAAATCATTTGTTTATATTGATTTGTAAAGAGATTGCGGGTGATTCGCTTTGGTTATCGTCCAAAAGAACCTTCCTAAAGACTCGTAGTACGGTAGATAATTTCTTGACTGAACTCGAAAAATCTCAAAGCAAGACGAAGTTTCTTTCGCGATTAAAAATGTTTGCTGGGATCAATTGCAGGCATGTAAATGTATTTGTAGTAAAAACGTAAGGCTCGCATGTCCCAAATAAAATTTTTTATTTCTTTCGTCTGCTCAAAATATGGTAAATAAAGTTGTTTAGATAAGAGCCTATGTTAATTAAGTCAATAAACGGAGCGCTGAAAATTTTGGTGCGTCTGAATCACAGATTCAATGTGGGCCAAGGTGACGGTAGTCACGGCGCTAACGGAAAGCTGTTCTAAAATACCAAAAAGTTGATAATTGCGAAGAAAACGATTCGATTGGTTCGTTGGCTGTTACCAAGTTAAGAGATTGTAGCTGAGAATTTTTTGGAAATTGTTCATATATGTAGCTATTTGTTGTGTAACTTAACAACGAATTTGCACAAAAGAAGCAGAATAAGAGTGAAACTGGGTAAATGGAGTGAGAGTGTGGATGCGAGTTAGTAGTCTAGGCCAGACTTTTTTTTTCAGATACTTATAATTTAAAGGTAGAACTTCGAAACGGTATTACATAAAAGTAACGCGGATTAAATTCATAGCTAATGGGATTTCTTTCTTTTTGCCATCAGTAGGAACAGAGAACCGTATACTTACTTATAGCATAACAAAATAGAGATTCGAGTGAAGAAATTTCTATAATATCCACACCAAGGAATTTTACTGGAATCAAATTGATTAAGCTACTTGTTCGCCTTTAACAAGTAGCCGGAAATTAAGAAAATACTGTTAAGATTACGGCAAAAAATCTCTATCTGTAAAGGCAGCTACCATTTTATAAGCATACGAAGCTCCCTTTATCACCTAAAGTCCAGTATAAGCAATTCGGAGTACCGTTTATCACAAAGAACGTTGCCTAAGCCTCGGCCAGCAGCGATTCTCAGAATGCACATCCTCTATTTGTTTGAACAAACCTCCTCAAGTTTGTCTCATCAAGTCATGAGGGTTTCTTCTAATGTCCAAATGCCCTGGCAACATGCTAACAGATCAGAAAATAATTTGGAAGTTTTCAAAATATTAGATTATACACGCAAGCGTTCGAAGGAGAAGCAACTAGTTAACTTCAATCGATATATGAAAGACCCTGATTTCCAAATAGATTTTAAACTGGACAATTGACAGTTTAGTTCTTTGGTCTTCTTTTTGGGTTGTTGTAGTGGATATTCAAATATTGCCCCCACCATAAACGATAAAGCCACAGTGAATGCTACCATATGTATGTGGAATCGGTCCTGTACTAGTGTTCAGGAATTTCGAAGAAAGTGCATAGAAATCATTACTAAATACCTCGATTGTCTTTGCAGAAACGTTCAATGTTTTTGAAAACGGGGTCCCTTTGCTTGAGTACTACGAAGCTGAAGCATCAGGTCACGGCATGAGCCTCTAAAGACCACACCGCGTCTGATCTAATTTTGGATAAACTTATACTAAATATGACATTGACGTATACGAGTATACATACATATGTCCAACATTAGATCAATATGCCATGCACAAGCCTACACAGACCGGTTTTGAAGAGTGAAGCAATCAAATAAATATTGACACATGTGACAGTTACTCAGGTGTGAAATGTGAATAATGGCAACAACATTATATGCACGAATATGTTCAACAAAGTGGGAACAGAAGTCCAAAACAATAACAAAACTGGTTGACTAGCAAACAAAAGGAAACTGAAAAGTAAACAAAAGATATACAAAATGTGTTGAGCACGTGGTCTCCTGAATCGTTTTCGAAATAAAGTGTGCTCCTAACAATGAGCCGATTAAATTTATAACCACTTTTTTATTTGTTGCTTTGTTTGTGTGTGTGTTTGTATACACTAATACCATGAATTTGTATGAACGACGCGACGGGGTATAATCCGCATTATTTACTATTTTCGTTTAGCAAAATATGAAATTTAAAAAAATATTTACCAAAGCTGCCTGCTACTTTTTGATAAAAGAAAATATGGCAAAAGAAAAAATACATTTTTATACATTTTGTTTGCGCCGAATTGAGATAAAGAAAAATTTTTTTTATTATCAAGCTTTAGCAAACAAAAGTTTCTTTATGTCACTCAATGCAAATTATGAAGACAGTTGTTTTTTGTAGTCTGCGTAAGCATCGTATTTTTAGAAGTAAAACAAGAAATAGATAAACATACATATGTACATACATACATACATATGTATACATATGTATTTCGCCAACCCGCCGTATTTGCCCCGCAATTAGATAAGCCTGATAGGGAGAATTATGTATATCGCGAACTACACTAGTTTTTTTCCAACGAAGGTTTAAATAATTTAAAAATTTATTATCTTTTTTTTCGTGAATAAAAGTTTGTATTTGTTTTATTTTTAAGTTATTGGAAAAATTGTCTAATTTTAGAAAAGTCCATATTTATTTCTACAATGTATACATTTTTTGGTAAGTGACAAAATATATTTTATGGCATATGTACATACATACATACATACATATCTTTAATGAAATTCTTAAAATTTTGTGCATAGTTTTTCGTCTTTATAAATTCGAAGTAGGTTTTTACTAATTAAAAAAAAAAAATTTTCTTTAAAAAATTTTATGTTTAAAAAAATTAGTTTTAAATGATTTTTTTATCAGAAATGTATTTTTTAAAATTAATACTAAAGTAACAAATTTTTTAATTTAAGTTGGTGGCTTCTACCAAATTTGATATTTTAGATTTAAAAAAAAAATGTGCTTTAATTCATAGAATATATTTCATGGATAATTTCCCTTGCAAAATTTTGTATTACATTTTTTTTCTTAAACATTTTAACTGAAAAATTTGAATGATTATTTATTTTAACCAAAATGGTTTATTTTTAAATTCGCTTTTGTAACGAAATGTTGACACAAAAGTTTAAACGAAGTTTTAAATTAAAAATTTAATTTTATGCAAGTAACACCTTTTTTAACTTTAAAATCAGGTTATTAAACTAATTTTTTATAAAGTTCATACAAATATTAAGCAGTTATTATTTTATAAACTTTTAAAATTTACTTTAAAAAATCATAACACAAAATGTATCTTAAAATATTTTTTAAGAACTTTTTTAATAAATTTTTAAAACTTTTATAATAATTTAAATAAAATTGCTTCTAGCTAATTTTTGTTAAGAATTAACCTTTAAAAACCGTTTTAGCAGAACATTAGTTTTTTTTTTCAAAATTTCAGAATTATTATTTTATTGTTTAATAATTGTAGGTTGTTTGCGACGTTATTGTTTATAAGCGAAAACAAGTGCAAGTTTGTTTGTGATTATTATTTGATTTTATTTAAATAAAGAAGTAAACGAAAATAATTATAAAAATTTGTTTTGTGAGCAAAAGTTCAACAAACTGCAATATTATTTTATATTTTTGTATATGATAAAAATATTTTTAAACCAAATTTAGGGCTTAGCAAAATTTTTTTTTATTGCAGAGAAACAACTGGCAGTAAACTTTTTTACGTTTATTACTTTTTTTATTTACGGCCTTAATAACATTTTATCCACGACTTGTATTGAGTTCGAGGTCAGTCCAAATAAAAAATTGGACATGCTAAACAACAATAACAACATATCCAAGTGTAAATAGCGGCCAATCAGCTGCTCTTGATTGTAGTTGTTTGTAGTTTTGTGGAAGAAGAAAAAACAAAACAGTTCACACGGCAAGCGTAGCGCTGTGAACCGAGGTTTCTTGATTCGATACTCCAAAGAACGTACATTAACAAGAAGTTGCAAGTCCCGTTTCGTTCCGCTAAAAATAAATCTCGCACATTTTTTTCATACTTGAACGAATTGGACATTTGTTGATTGATATCAGAATCCAATTCGATCTAATAAGATTTTGATGAGCCGATAAAACTTGCCAGATGGAACGAAACGCCATGCACCTTGTCTAAGCAATATACGTTCTCTGCATACTAGGAAAAAGTGTTGAGAAGGAGATGTGTTGATATTCGAAAAAGCATCTATAACTTCCACTACTTAACAATTGCTTTTTTTTTCGAATAAAAAAATTTTTCACCAATAAAAACTGTCCTCGAGATTTCTTCAATTATATAATATGTACATTAAAATAATGTTTTTAATTAAAAAATTTTTGAGCGATTTTTTCGAACTGATTACTTCGTATCTTATCAATTGCTATTTTTTTTTTGCCCTACACTATACTTTTCTGCACTTTTTCACTTCAAAACAATGCAACAAAGTTTGCGCGGATCAGCACACTTTTCAATTAATCACTTTTTTATAATTTTTGTTTTAAATGCACACACTTTCATATGAATTCCTTAAGACACTTTTGTAAAATAATTTTCATTTGTCTTTTCTTTCTGTAAATTTACTTAGCGACACTTTCTAGTAAATTTCCGTAATTTTTCTCTGCACTACATATCCGTTAGCTTTTCCGCTTCGCGATAAACTGGTCTTCAAAAACGTCGAAGAGACCTGTCGGGGTCTACGAAATATGTTCAATGTGTGTGTGTGTGGGGATGTATATACGAGTATGTAGAAAGGCTCTGTGCTCCAGCCGGCAGCATTTCAGCGTTCCAGCGCTCAGTAGGTCGATAAGTTCTATCTTTGTGTAGTCGTCGCGGTTCGTGATTTTCTGGTTTGCATGTTTACCTTCATTCAGTTTTATTAATGTCACTTTGTTTTCTCTCCATTTACATACATACATACAACCATACAATTGGACACACATAATTGTGCCGTTTCATTAAAAGAAGCCTAAATGGCTTTTTCAGTTTTTATTTTGATTAAACAAATTATTAGTTTCCCATAAAAAATTATATACTTGCGTTTAGTTGCTGTCAAAAGTTGATCTAAGCCTAAAACTACAGCTAATTTATTTTTAAAATTATGGTTGGGGAATTCCGCGAAGTATTGCCTCAAAGTGAAAATACCCTAACCTCACTAAGGCTACTTTAATTCAGAAGCACAGATGTGTGTAGATATGTATGTGTATGTTTTTTTTTGTTTTCTTATTATTTACTTTTTGTGGATTGTATTTTTTATTTGTATGAAAATTTTATCGCTTTGTTGTCTACGCAACTTAACTCAGCTGATCATGTGGAGCGTAGCGGGAGCGATTTCAAGTGTAGCATAACAACAAAAAACAAAGCGGTCCATTTAACCGGCTTACAACCCTGCAAGAAAAATGTGTGTCCAATTGCTCGCAGAACACCTTTGTTGGTATAGTAGTTTTGTATTTAGACCGAAGAGAGTGCAAATAATAAAAGAAATGTAATGAAAAATTGCCGAATTGTACACAAAGTGGTCCGAATGAAATGGGAATATAATTTTGCATGTGTTTTAACCAAACTTGGAACAACACCATTTCCAAGCCAACTTCAGAAGCGTTAAACGTGTTTCAAAACCCGTAAAATGTATTTCCCAATAGTCAATTATACTTTAGAAAGCGTTAAGTTAACTTCAGAATTGTCTATTGTTCTTTAAAAACCACAAAATGTTTACGGAATAGTCAATTGTACTGCAGCAAACCTCGGTCAGTTGTACTTCAGAAACTGTAAAATGTATTACATAAAATGTACATTGTATTTCGGAAAAGGTAATTTTACTTTAAAAACTACAAAATGTATTTCGGAATAGTCAGTTGTACTTCAGAAACCGTAAAATGTATTTTAGAAAATGTACATTGTCAGCTGGGAGCACAGTTTCACATTTCAATTCCACAATGTGATTTTAAAAATTTCCTTTGAAAGTGAATTACTGTGCTCCTAATTTCACAAATTTCTTCGCATATCACGTCATCTCTGTCACACATATCGGTTATCGTCGTGGCAATTCACAAACAGCTGTTGTTGAAATTTCCCTTTCGGATTGAGTTATGTATGCTTTTTTGAGGAGTCCGCATATTTCAATGAATAACTTATACAGAAATATCATAAATGGCTTCTACAAACATCAAAAAATATTTAAAAAATTATTCCAATCGAAAATAATTAAACATTCAAACACTTTTTCTCATTTAATTTTCATTTCACATACAACCAAGCATTCTGATTAAATTCACAAAAATGTATGTGAATGTGAAATTGGGAGCACCAAACATGTGATTTCAAACCGAATCCACAGGGAATTTTGTGAATGTGAAACTGGCTGTGTATTTCCAAAAACGTAAAATCTATTTTGGAATAATCAATTGGACTTCAGCAAACGTTATATAAACTTCAGAATAGTCAATTGTACTTCAGAAATTGTAAAATGTATTTCATGTAACACATTCATTCGTGCACTTAATGTTTGACGCCTACTGGGCAAATGGACATATAATTCCTGATGGCATTATGGTCACACTGGCGGCCGAATGTTTTGCTGATAAAAACTACATACAAACTTGGATATGTTATGTACACATATGTACATATATTCGTAGATAAATGCTTAATTGGTCTACTTGTATGTACGATTATGTGTGTGCATACAGAGTTGCATTTGTTCTAGTTGTATCCAAGCAGTGAGTATATTCTGGAAAAAATAATTTTCCATCCCAGTGAACTCCTCAATAATGTCGATGGAAAAAGTGCGACATTATTCTCCACAAAGCTAAGACAGCGTGTGTCTGAAGGAATTCAAGTTTTAATGCTTGAACTTGAACCGACTTCTGTGATAGAACCGAATATTTTTAGAATATTCACTGGCAGGTGAGATCATTATATTAACTTGTTTTACTCTTCTTGTTTTGGTATTTCTTGAAGTTTCGGGTCCATGTTAGCAAGAGTCAAACTATTTTATAATTTTATTAATATGAACTTAATCGGAACTAAAATCGCCGGTTAAGACCATCCGTCAGATAAGCAAGCGCAGAGATTGATATATTTGGTATAACAAATATATGCAAACAAGTATAATTTTCTACGCAACTATGCCCATAGAAGAATTCTGAAAATTTTCCATGCTTCGTTGATACGTATAGTGCAAAGTGTTATCCACACACACACACACAAACACACACACATATATAGGAGTAAGTAAAAAGATATGCTTACAAAAGCGCAAACAACACAGAACATCCGCTCCAGGGGGGATATTGGATAAGAATAAAATTGCATTCAACCTCCTACAAACATATGAGCACATACACACTTACATATATATGGATGTACATATATGCATTCAAATGCACATACACTAGGATGGTCCCAAAAAAAAGTGAGTAAAAAGTAAGGTCGGAATTTAAATGGCGTCACGAATTTGTACTGTGCCATATCGAAGAAAACATACTGTCTTCTTCTCGAAATCAAAAGAAAAATTATTGAAGACCGCGCAAGGCGCTGAAATATTTCCATGTAGTGTACATACTACAGCGAAAAAAAAACAATTTTTGGCAGAAATATTTTTTATTCGAAAAAAAAAATATTAAAAAAATTCATTAACGCTTTTTTTTGCATTTAATGCATATATAAAACAGTTACAATTTAAAAAATTTCAGAGCAAAAATTGGAAAATACTTCCGGAAGTTTTCACAAGAGGAACTGTCTTGCCGATTGGGATATATTGCATTTCAAAGTTTGTAAACCATAAATAGAAAAGTATTGTTCCCAGCTTTTATTTTTCGATCCATTGTTGGATAACCCTTAAATTGGTTTAAAATAATTTAGGAACTTTTTTTCGATAACGAAAACAATAAAATCCCAATGTTTTTTTTTTCATCAACCTACAGTTGATTTTTGAAAATTTAGATTTCAGATTTTTTCAATACGTTTTTTTTTTTATTAATTTGAATTTTTATCATTTTATCATTAATCTCCAAATTAATTTTTGAAATAAACTACCTTCTGATATTATACAATTAATTTCCTATGTACATCTCAAAATTTTTTTTTTTTATATAATACATGAAACTTAGGTTTATAAGAGTTTTGTGTAGGAATGAAATTTTATAAAAGAAAAATTAACTGTACAAAATTTGTTAATATGTGTGAGTGTTATATTTGTGTTGCGGTCTGTATTAACTCGTTTCACTTATTTCCACAAAAAGGTTACACACTCGCTACAAACTTCCATATTTATTTTTACATTTACATACATACAAAAGAAGTATGAATGTTTGTTTGGTTGCCTTGAAACAAATGTGTTAATTGTATGCAAATAGTTAGTGTTAAATATTACGCCAGTTAAATGTTGAAATGATTAAATGAAAACAAAATGTGCGCTAAATACTCGTTATAATAATAATAACGTCAACTGATAAATGGCTAGTGACAGCAAGAAGGGAATAAAATAAATTATAAAGGATTTGTGTGAAACCAAAACGAATTCATTAATATAATGACAAATAAGCGGAATAATTAATTGTTGTTTTTTTAAATAAAATAAAGCAACGGCTTTTGGTCCATAAATTAGTTAAGGAAGAATTGAATACAAATAAACAAAAAATAGTAGAAATTTATTCGCTTATTTATTCTGTTTAAATACTATGTAAAGATGAAAATTTTCCTTTTTAGTGCATAGTTTTAGTCATTAAGGAAAGCGAAATTTCTATTCTTCTTGATTTGATAAATGAATTAATTATTTATTTATTAAAAAATTTGGTATTAACTTCTACTTAGTGCATACAAATGTTCCTCATATACATAGATTTTTTAAACATACATTTAATATTTTTAATTACTCTAGTATTTTTTTCCATTTAAAAATATTATATATATGTAAAAAAAGAATGCATGAAAAGGTTTGTCATTTCGGTAACCAAGCTGTTATGAAAAATCTACAATTGATTGGCCGAGAGTCGAGCTTAAAAGCAACTTTCGATAATAGAATATATAAATTACATAAAAGTGTATACTCTCAATTTGGTGGAATTTTGATCAACTTTCTTTCTACCTAAAAATTTTAACGTATAATAGGACTGTTCATGATAGAAACATATATTATTCATGCCTTTTTTTTAAATTAAAAATCCGAAAAAATTGCACGCCTTTATCGCAGATGCTTGTTGGATGATTCGAATTAAATATGCTTTTGAAGGTAATGCAGCGAATAATTTGATACTTCAGTATCAGGATCAGAGTATGAGTCCAAGTGGTAATCAGATTGGAAATGAAAGTGTTTTAAACAGCAATCACAACACATAATGCACATTAATTGAAAACAATACAGGAATCAATAAAATGCTTTATTTTTATTTTAGAACGGGAAATAAAACTTATAATTTATAAAAAATATAGGTTTGCAAATATTCGAGCATACTTAGAAAACGATTTTGAAATTGTGTTGAATGTGATTCTATATTATAAGGTTAAATAGCCTGGGAGAAAATGTGTGTAGCACAATTCATGTTTAAAAATCCGGAGTAGCTCTATTTAAAATAAAAAAATCCAATCAAAACATTTTAACAATCTAGAAGTCTTCGTAGTAAGAAACTAATTACAACGATCGTCTAAGTAAATTTCAAGTTAATAGTCATGTAAGTAAAAAATTAATGAACTTTTCTTTGTTGGCTTATTTTATTTTTTGCAATTTTCAAGCCAAAGCAAGCAATTTTTTACTCACTTTAACTAAATTTACATAAACATATATTACTTTATACCATATACATATGTATTTGTATATATGCATACGATTATGTACCACCAACTTTTTTATTCTCTATTTGAGCTGCGTGAGTTTGCTATTCAGGAAGGTTATAGTTAAGTTCAAAGATATGGCAAGTTAAAAAAAACTAAAAAAATGTAATTGCTACAGTTAAAAAAGAGTAGCTTTAATTGTGTAAATGAATGAAAAAGAAGCAAAAAAAGGTCTAGTTTATACGTCTTGGCCTGCAGGCCAAATGTTGCTATAAAAGTGATATGATTGGTTTTTTTACACCAAAAAATGTATATAAGTATATTGTAGGCTAACATTGGGCCGTTGACCGCAAAAAATAATATCTATTCTTTTTTTCTTAAAATTCTTTATTTCTATAAGAAATGCGTTTTTTGGTGCTTTAGGCAGTTATTTGTCAATATCGACGTAATTGCAATATAAGCTGGGACGCCACATACATTTCTGACCTGTTCTCTCCATCTTATCTACATTACTTGTTTCTTTTTTATACATTTTGGTATACGTATCATTTGTAAATTTATTGTTATTTACTACAAATTTTAAGAAAACACTTTTTTTTCACTAACCGCCGGTCATTCTACTGCAATAAAGTTAAATTTTTTTATCAAAAAAAAAAAAAAAAATTAAGCAGTTTTTTGACGTTTTATCTTAAAATTTTATAACAACTTCTCAGAAACTAAATAATTGACATTTAATAGCTGCTAAATGCTCAATTACTCATTTTGTTTGTATTGGTGTAGTAATAAAAAAATCGTACAACCACTTTACTAGCCGATTTTTTGGACTATTGAATGAGGAAATGGTGAGATAAGGTATATAGATTGTTGGAGAATTCTGCAAAATTTACTAATGGGGATAAAATAGAGATATCAAATGAAAGGAATTTGAGATATATTCCAATACAAGTTTTCAAATCAAAATGCTTATAAACTTTCTACTGCACTTTCATTAAATATGACGCGAAGGAAGTTTGCTTAAAAAAACTACATTTTTTAGTAAAATTCTTACATATTCAGACAATTGAATTTAAATAAAAATTGGTCTATATTTCCCAACGCATAATAGTAACAACTACTTACTGTGCACACAATTAAAAGTAAATGTGATAAATGTTTTTGAAAGTTTCCCCTTTTTTTTAAAAACATTGCAAATTGTCAAAATTTTTACTGACGCTCTTCCGCATTTTCTTACACACGATTATAACAAATGCTCTAGAATTTTATATGCAGAAATTTGGGAAGGAGCGTTGTTAAAAAAATTAAAAAAAAAAAAAGCATTTGCATTGAACTTTAGTTTGATTTAACTACATAACTATACTATATGTACCTAAAAAAACCACTGGGAAGCGGTGCGTACTATACCTCCATATTTCGCTGAGCTCGAGGTTCGAATCTCAGCCACGGAAAACAAAATCTTAATCATAACTAGAAAAAGTTTTTTTCTAATAGCAGCTACCCTTCGGCGGGCAATGTCAAACCTCCGCGGGTATTTCTGCCAAGGAAAAGGTTCTCACTCAACTGCCATTCGAAATGTAACAGCCAAATTATATTATTATCAAGTTTGATGACTCTTTTTTAAATTAGTGAGATTTATGCTTAAAGTTTTTAAATGTAATAAGCCCAATTAAAAAATATTTTTGTAAGTGGTTATCTTAAAAATAAAATTACACAACTATCACATTTAAAAGCATAAGTTTGTACATTAAAATGTCACGCAAAAAAAGAGTCGTCTTCTGCAAACGAATTGTAAATATAAAACTTGGTACCTTGTGAGACTTTAAGTGAAAAACTCCGACTAATTTTACTCATCTGCTGAGACTGCAAAGGCATCTTCTAGTTACACTTACTTTTTCTTTAATAATTCTATATTGCGAAATATTCCTCAGTTAACCATTTAACGTTAAAAAAATGTAGACATAAATACTTTTATCAAAGTGGAAAGAAAAATCTGCAAAATATTGCGATTTTCAATCTAATTATTAAATGACATACATATTTATGAAAATTTTAGTAATTCTGTTAAGTACAAACTCAACGATTTAAAGTGTAATTAGAATGACACGGAAATTTTTCAGTAAATGAGCCAACATTTTGTAGATAAATTTCTGTAATAATTCAGAATAAACCAGAAAATTTATAAAAATGTGGAAAATAAATTTTCAGTAATATTTTTTACACGAAAATACATTAAGAAAGTAAGAAAAAAAAAACAAACTTTCGAGGCACCTAAAAATTGAAAGTGTTTTAAAACTACATATTTAAACCTACTCTAGGATGTCTGATTAAGAAAGTGGAACTTTTTATAAAATATGTTAAATTTGTGAATTTTCTTACATACATACGCAAATTTTATTTGATAAATTAAATTTAAAAGTAATGAAATATTCAAAACTTATCTACATGCCGCACAATTATTATCTAAAATAAGAATGTATATGTAAAGTTTTGGAAATATCTGCACAAAAAGTTTACAAAAAATGCGCATTATTCATAAATTTTGCATTTTTGCACTTAAATAAGCAATGTTGTAAAGTTCTATCACTAAGCTGTGTGCATTAAGGTGGAGCTGTCGCATGGTTCTACACGGCGTATGAGAGACCTGCCTAAATAAATGACTTATTTTAGCAAATTAATAATTTGCTTAGTAAAACATAGTAAAATTATTGGCATTTAACTTTCAAGTGTTGTGTGCTGAGCGATTACTAAATATTTTTATACTTCGTAACTAATTTGTGATGCTTTCATATATTAAAAAGTTATGTAGAGTCTTTAAGAAAACCAATTTAAAGGCAAACCAATTTTAAAAGTTTACAAGCCTAGCACTCATCATTGATTGTGAACAAAAAAAAAATACGCAAATTAGTAGCAGCAAGAACGGTATTTGTTTTTTTTTTACCATAACGATAGCATCGGAAGTGAATTATTTTGTGCCGCTTCAACTTCAAAATGTTTAGCGGCAAGTTTATTTTTATTTTTACCATATTTGCTATGTAAACTGACGCAAGTGCTCCAAAATTGCCGTTTCGTTTTATTCTTTAGGTTTTTTTTTTATTTATTTTATATGTATATTTATGAATTTCAAATTAGCGCAGAAATTTCGTTGACGTAGCTACATATGTTTGTAAGCACTCGTATGCATGTGCCTGTAAATATTTTTTTTTTGTTTTTGGTATTTCAGGTTTTTTACAGCAGACATACATATGTATGTATGCACATTATTTTTTTTTGCTGAAAATAGCGACTGGCGAGGGTAAATAGATTTTATAGCAAGTGATTTTTTTTATGTTGCTTATAAATAGCTGCATTGCAGGGGATGGGCTTTATGTGCCAAGCCTTAGCCTTAAATTGCGTTGTGAATAAAATAGCAAACTGTTTGCAATATAACAGGTGCGCAACGTATTGGCAAATTTGGCAAATTTTTGTGCTTTTACTTAATTCTGATTGAGTTTGATTCATTCTATAATGCTAATGAAAAACATACGGTGAACGGATATTGGCTTGTTTTGGTTTTAGCTTATTTGGATTGTACTTTTTTTTTTACAAAATACAGTAAATTTTTTTAACAAATCCCAAAATTTCCAAATTTATACAAAATTTTTAATTAATAATTTAACAAATTTTTAGTAAACTATTCTAAATTTCTTTTTTATATTTTTTGTGTGCTCTTTTGCCGCCTATTCAAGTTTTGTGTAAAGTTAATTTTTGACAATATAAAATAAAATTTTCCTTATGCATGGAAGCAAATGTGGCAAAAATTTTCAAAACCCAACAGCAATCTTTAACTACTTGAAAAATTAAAGGGCTACAGAACTGCATAATAAAAAAAAAAAATTTTTAATTATCATTTTTTTACTTTGGTTGTTGTTAGAAAATGAAATGAATTTTAGTTAACAATTTTGTAAATATATGGTTGCTATGATAGGCAATAATTTATAAAAAATCGAATTAACGCAGTTTTATATTGCACAGTCAAAAGGCTCTATTTTTATCTAAGCTTGATCCAAACTATTATCTCGTTTGTAAGAATTATAACCATTAACTTAAGAAATTTTTCTTTAAAAATTTATATTAAATTAAAAAATTTATTAATAAATTAGATTGTTTTTTTCAAGTTTAATAATGTTTTTAATAATTTTGGTTTCTTAAATTACCAAGTCGTTTATAATATAATTTTTTTTAGCTAGCTAGCAACTTTTAAAAAGTACGGAGGCGATTATGAAAAACTGATACCGTATTGATGGTTCAATAAATCTTTAACATAAGACAATTCTGAGGATTAACCAGTGCTTAAGGATTAACCACAAAAAGTCTGATAGTGCTTTTTAAAGCCAATATTTCTGTAGCGTAAAAAATGTACAAAATAAAGAGAACTAATATTGGTTAACGTTTTTTTTCTAACAGAAAGGCTTTACAATTCCTGAAATGATTGACATTTTTTTCTCTAGGGAAAAACTTCATATATAGAATCGGAAGGAAGAAAGGTTATAAGAAAATTTGATAACTGAATCCACAAACTACCAAAAACAAAAGTAAAATATAAATTTTATTTTTCAACTTTGTAAAGCATACTGCGCAACCGCAATTAGCAATATTTTTTTTACGTTTTTTGAATAAGATGGCTAAAAGCAATTTTCTGTAGCTAAAACCGCATAATTATTTGTGGTTGTACTTTTCATTTGCGTTATTTGTTTTTTTTTTTTTTTTGTATTTTTGTATTCGCCGCTAAAGCCACCAAAATACTACAAACAATACAAACAACAACGCGCTTCTGTTTGAGCAACAACAATTACTCATGCAAACACCCAAAAATCGTGTAATAGCTACCTAGCGCTTTTCGCTTTTTGTAGAGCGTTCGCTCAACATTTTCGCATCGTTTCCTAAACACGGCTGCAATTTCCAAGCTACATATGATCGCATTTTTTGTTTTTTCAACTTTATTCACTCAACTCTTCATTCATTTGATTTCATCATTTGTGTAATGAATTTTTGTTATGTTTTGTTTTTTTTTTTGTTTGTTTCACAATGTCTTCTATTTTTTTTTCAAGTGCAATTGACTTTTTGGCCTGCGCGCGCTCGCCTCTTTGATTGTATGTTATTTGTTTGTTATTGTTTACTTACACGGCTGCTGTTCATGTTGTTCGTAATTATTGCTAGCGCTACTTAGGTTCCCATCTACATGCGGGCACATACCTAACTATGTACATACATACATATGTATGTATGTATTTACTTACGTACATATAAGTATGATTGTGAACTTTAAGGTGCCCCTTGCATAAATAAAATTAAAAGCTTGTTTAACTTTTCACCCAAATTATAAAGATTGTTCAATTTACAGACTTCTGGCCGAAATATTTGGATATATTTGTACATAGACCTATGTATGTATGTGTAATGAAATCCAAATCTATAGTTTAAGCTAATATTTACTAAGTGATAACATGAAAGCCACAGCTGTGCTAATAAATTTTCTCCAAATATTTTAATAAAAAATTTCCTGAAATTGCGAAAGCTTTTAACAAGTTGACTTACACATTTTTTTTTTATATTATCCCATTTTTTTGTATTTAATTCAGGAACACATACTTTTCCCACTGATAATATTTCATTATTAATTTGCGTTTTAAATTTGTATGATTTTTCAGATGCTCTTAAATTCTTCTTTTGTTTTTCGATCATTTTGGGTATTTTCAAGTTATTTTTCATTATTTTTATGGCAAATAATAGCGTAATTTTTTTTGATTAATTATTGAATTATTGTTTGTGATAAATAAATTATAAAAATAGTTAATATACTCAGTATTACTTGTCATAAAAAATAATCAAAATTAATTTAAAAACACCGCATGTTCTTAATTAAATACATACAATCAAAACAACAACCAAATGCTTAGGCAATTAAAAATAAAAACCAACAATTTTTTAATTCTCTGAATATATTGAATTATTTAATACTTTTAGCTATTTCATTGATATTGATCAATTTTTAATTTTAATTATTTCATTATTTTGAACCAATGAATTAAAAAATTTAATTAATATACTCACTATTACTTGCCATAAAAAATATACAAACATAATTTAAAAACTTCGCATAGTTATACTTAAAACAATCAAAAACAAAATCAATTTATCAATTATTTGATTATTTGCCATTATTAGATTATTTTTAATTAAAATTATGCGTTATATTTTTAGTTTTTGTGCGTGATTGCCAAATAAAAAGTTTATACATAATTTATTTGATTATTTCAAATTATATGACTAATTTATTTATTTAATTGTGTCAATTACTTTTTTTTTTAATATTTGCTTAAATTATTATTTTTAATTAAAAAACTTTGATTTATTTTATTTTTATAAGAAATAAACAAACAAAATGGCATAGAAGGAAAAACTTTTTTTAATTTTTTTTTTAATTTTTTATATTTTTGTTATTCGTTTGGTGCATTTGTCTTATTTTATTTTAGTGATTGTTCTCATACTTGTATATTAAGAAACTGCATTGAAACGTGTTATTTTCAGAGTGCTTAACATTTAAAAACCATTTTATTTTGCAGAACAAATTGAAATAATTCATAAAATCGGAAAAAGAAAACAAAATTTTTTGAAAACAATAAAAAATAACCATCAAATAATCTAGCTGATTAAAGAACCTAAAATATTTCAACACTATTAAAAATAATAAAATTAAGAATAATTGAAAGTTATCGAAAATTATCAAATAATTATGTTTGGCATTTAACAAAAAAAAAAATTAAAAAATAATAAAAAAAATTTAGTAGAAAGTTATAAATCATTCTAGAAATAAATATTTTATTAAGATTCCTTGACCCCGAAAACCTTTAATTATATTTGTTCAAGGAATCAAAAAAAATTAAAAATTTTTTTTTTGCAAATGCCGGATTCTGAACAATCCACGTAATGTAGACAAAACCTAGGGGGACCTGAAAGTTCTAACTTCAGAATTGGTTCCAGCAAATCCAAAAGCTTTGTCTGTTGTACAGTGTAATTAAACTCGGATGCATTGAAAACTTAAAATTTTTTTGATTAATATATGTATGTAAGTAGTTGCAGAATATTTTTACTCATTAAAATTTTGAAGTTTATCTCGTTTTTTTTTACATGTCTTTTAACGACATCTTTTTCGAATACCAATCTAATATTTAACGATTTTCTCACGTGCCACTATTATATGCTTTAGTTCGAATCGATCTGAAGATCGATACTTTCAATTGAACATCTTTACATGAAATCCATTCTATAATCGATATTTCAGTTCTCGATATGGCATCTCGCGTCCGCATTGAACTCGCTCATTGCATCTGCACGTGTAAAGAAGCTGTAGCCGACGCCTACCGTTGCTTCGGGCGGGAGCTGTTCGGGTGTGTGTTTTTATTTTTTGGCATACACATACGAGTATGTATGTACATATGTATATATGCTAGTTTCTGCTACTATTCAGTTGCTGTTAGGGGCAAATTGCTACCTTCGATCGCTCGGTACCGTTCATTGTCATGCTGTTGTCGTTACTTTTGTAAAAGGCTGTAGGTGAACACTATGCATATACATAGTTAAATAGATAATGAATGGTTCAATTTGTTCTTATCTTAATTAAAATTGACTTGTTTTGTTCATGAATGCCATAACAGCGAAGTGTTGCATTAATTGTCGGTAGTGTAGGCGTAGCTTTACATTTAACTACTTATCTATGTATGTATGTATGTATGCATGTAAATAATGCTAAATTAAAATTATGGAAAATTTTTGTGATTCCCTTGTTTGTAGTAAATATTTTCTTTCAAAATATTTCTGGAATTTAAATGAAGCTCAATTGCTGTTGACAAATTAATCGTTTCAATTGGTTTTTTTTTGTAAAATGATCATTTATCATTTATTGCACACATTTATGCACTACTTTCATACAACAGAGCGCTACATACATACATATGTACATGTATATTAACAAATTCAGAGAATTATTTTTTTCTTTAATTTCAAGTTTATTTTTTTACCAGTAGAAGTACCGGTAATGCTTTATCAGGTATTCAACCTTGTGCAAAACTTAAAAAAGTAGAAAAATATATTAAAATTTGTATAAAATTTTTTACTTTTTACAGACTGTTTTCTATACCCAAAATAACTTTCAAAATAGAGATGTGCACCAATTTAAGAGAATTTTGTATACCAAAATGGTAGAAAATTACTTAAATTTTCAAATAAATTTGATCAAATCACTATTTTTTGTTTCGCTTGGGTTGCTAAACTAAAATGCGAAATATTTTTTGAAGTCAAAATGGCTGAACGGAAATGACGCTTTGTATTTTAATTTTATTTTTTTGACATATTTTTATATAATTCTAAAAAAAATATTTCTTGATTTTTAAAACTGACAACGAATATTTGTGTGAGATTTCAAAAATCAAGAATTACATAACTACATTGGTTATATTTATTTGAATATGTATCGATATTTTTCGAATAGTTTTTTTTTTTGATTAGCATTTATTACCATAAAGATTCTAGGGAAAATCTTTAACCGGTAAAAGGCTTGACAAGATTTTAAAAAAATTGTATTACAAACACGAAGAAGTGAACCCAATGGATTACAGCTTTCGAGAACACTACTCGGATGTGTGCACATACATACATATGTACACACATACAAACATATATATATACCCTCCGAACGTTTAATTAGCAATAGTTATAAAAGCTAGATATTTCAATTAATTTATTCGCCTACAAATTAGCTATATTGGACAATTAATTTATTGCACTAAATAACGCGAGGTATTTATAATCTTAAATATATCTGAATAACTAAATAATTCTCATGGGAGTCGATGATTGTGTGAAAAATATCTTTAGCATCATGACAGGTAACATATACACTTATCAGTCACACATGGTTGGTGAACATATGTACGAGTATGTAAATTGTGGATTCAACAACAGCAGCTAACAGTAGTCGCTTCGACAAGCCAAGAAAGTTACGAGCATTACAAACACTTCATGAATCAGTGAGTGCAAGCGATCTCAATGCTAAAAATATATGCTTCACATACCCAATAGGAAAATGGCGCACCCGATGACAGAGCGACATCTAATGAAGTGGACGACGATGACATTGCTGGTGAGAGCAACAGACTTAATTTGACTTTTTAAACACTCTCAAAGAATCAAAAATCGCACGAGTGATCAACCTGTTATGTTAAATACGAGTTGAAGGCGAAAACGGGAAGGGCAATTTATGTGACATTTTGGAGGAAATATCATGCGGCGTGTCAGGTCTGAAGAAGGGACCTTGGAAAAAGTTCATCAATTATTTGAAGTGAGCATTGATTGCTGCTTAGTAAAGGAAAACAATACCTTTTCATGTCTATGCCATTATATGATGACAAATCTCGCTTTCCTTACTGTGTACCTACTTGGGTATTTGCAGGGATACTTACAAACTTTTAATGTGAGTGCTCATATCTCATTACAACTTACAGCTATCGAACTTGTGAATTAACAAATGCCACTGGACAGTGTGTAGAGCTACTTACTTGTATGTATACATTTGCATATACAAGTGCATAGATAAGTATCGTAATATGTGACGGATTCACTTGAGTGATTAGCATATCCGCTTTTATTGACATTTAAAGTAGCCGTATAGGGTCGTGAGAAGCTATGAATGCAGGGTATCAAGTTGAGACTCTCGACATAAAATCAGCATTTGTTAAAATAAATACTCATTGTGTTCCGAAAACTTAAAAGTTAGTAAAAGTTATTGAGTTCGTTGATATTGTACTGGGAAAATTTTTTAGACAGATAAAATTATCCATTACAAAAACAAGTTCTTGAAATAATAGTTTTTTTTTTTTGATTTTTAAGCGTCAATTCTGCGATTTATTAAAGTTTCCTATTCGTGCTTACTAATATTTCTTTACCAAAATGTTTGATTCGTACATTGATGGCCAAGCAACCCCATTCAGGCAATCAGCTGATTTGTCTTCTTTTACCAATTTTTACAAGCAATGGAAAATTTTCCGTTTGTTTAATGTTGTGCTTTTTCTTCTCTCTGGGAGAGAAGTTTTACTAACGCTCCTGATTTGGATTAATGACTGGCGATGACTAATTTTGTAATCGAATGTTTTGAGTTTAGCCTTCGCTCTGTGGCAGTCTAAAGCAAAAAGAGTGCTTCTGAAATATCGTAATAGGTGATGAAATTGAAATCGAGGCATATCCATATGAGTTCGAATAAAATTTTTCGGTTTCTCTGTGCAAGTTGCAACTGCTGCTCTTTAAGATCGAAGATCAGTCAATGCTCAATGGTTTAGTTACAATAATTTTCTACTCGTAAGTTATCGACAAAATTATAAACAATAAGAGGACACGTCGCCACATGCATCCTTCACCCCGACAACGCCACAGAAAACAGCTGCAAGAGAAAAAGAAAATTTACTCATTCTCCATAATCACCAGATTTATCATTAATGACGTCTTTCTTTTTGTTTTTTAAGAACAAAGTGCATGGTGACTATTTTCCAAGATCTGTAGAGGCCGTCAAATTATTATTTTTTTCTAATTTAGAGGTGTATAGATCTTATGTTAAAGGGGAATATTTTGAAGAATACTTTATTATTTTTTCTAATAATTTTTATTTTTTTTCGGTCATTCCGAAAACTTTTGACAGAGTTCTTTTACAAAAATCTTTCTATCCGACATGAATAAACTCAAAATGCAGAGTCTATGAAATTTCAAAGTTGTGTGGATATTTTACAGTGCGGATACTCAAGCTCGGTATTAATATTAAATTACAACCAGACACGAAATTAGAAAGATTAATTTTCCGAATGCAACCCTGTTGTTATAACAGTATGTTGACTTTCTGATTTTCAAATGACCAAAAAATAAAAAGAACCAAATTGAAACCGTTTCAAATGGCGGTTGTATTTTTAAACCGTCCAAATGTTTCACAAACTTTTGTATGCTATATCTTAGTATATTTCTAAGAGAGCCAATGGAGACAGTAACAATTTGAAAAAGTTGAGAACTTTGTCTACCTAGGAACCAGCATTAACACTAATAACAATGTCAGCCATGAAATCCAACGGATAATCTCTCTTGCCTCCTCTCTCGACCGACAAAAACCGTACTCTATAAGTCTCTCATCATGTCAGTCCTATTGTACGGCGCAGAAGCATGGACGATGAAGACATCTGATGAGAGGGCTCTTGAAATGTTCGAGAGAAAGACTCTACGAAAGATTTGTGGACCTTTGCGACGGCGAATACCGCGTGGAACGATAAGCTGTACGAGCTTTACAAGGACGTATACATAGTGCAGCAGATTATAAACCAGCGACTCCGCTGGCTAGGACACGTCGTTCGAATGGATGAACTAACTGCAGCCCTGAAGGTTTTTGACGCGCTACCCGCGGTGGTGGTAGCAGAGGAAACGGAATACCGCCTCTGCGTTGCAAAGACCAAGTGGTAAAAGACTTGGCTATACTTGGGATTGGCGCCAGTTAGCAAAAGTTTATCGGTGACAGCCACATAGCAAAAGATGGGGAAAGCAGACGTGATTTGTTAACTTCGGCGGTTATGGAGCCAATTAAGTAAGTAAGTAATGAAGACAGTAGTCATTTGTTTATACTATAAAATTATTCTCGAGCTGCAGTGATTGCGAAAGCTAAAATATTAAAGTTTGCAACTCCTAAGCATTCACGGTTTCAAGCCGGTCAAAACAAAATTTTATTTAGCAAAAAAAAAGATATTAATAAAATATGTTAAGGTTGTCAACACTGTTCGAAAGTATGTATGTATGTAGGTTTATATTATTGAATATGATTTAATCCAAAAAAGGAGATCTAAATTCCTTTGCTATTAAATTAAAAAAAAAAACCAATGTAAGTATATTTGACAACCCTGTTAATGTGATGAATGCGCTGAATGACACAGTCCGAGTCATAAGATTTATCTTTAAAATTCCATTAGTTTGGGATCATAAAATTTTAAACACTTCTAAAATACTCAAATATATGAAAGAAAAAAGAGGAGAATAACTTGTTTTAGTGATCGCAAACCACTACAATGAATAAAAAAAAAACTTAATGAGTAAGTAGCCTTCTTTGTTTGTTAAGAACGCAATGCGCATATTTTTAGCATTTCCTAATTCGCAAAAAATTACATCAAAAAGAGGGCAGGAAATAAAAATTTGCTCATAACGGAATGAAAACTCATTTTTTAAATGGAAAAGGCGCGTCAAAAATGTAGCCTGAAGAAGATATAAAAATATGAGTACGCAGGCGACATCTCGCAGCGTTACGGCGGTTGCGATTGTTATAACAAAAAAAAAATAAGAAAATAAAAACTGAAACCATTAAAATGCGACCAGGCGAGATGTGCTGCCTCCTTTTCGACATTCTTGGATAACTGCATGCAAGTTATTTATTTTTGTTTTTTTTTTAGAAACACCCATTCAAAAACCCACAAATATATTTTTTATTTGCGAATATAGATATGTATAAGTAGGTGTTCGTTCACACAAGGCATGTGCACGCTTGTATTTAAAATTATGCCCACAAGTTAATATTTGTTAGTCATATTTAAAACCCAGTTGAGTGTCTTCACGCCAGTGAAGAAAAGTTTAAAAATAATTGAACCGAGTTAAAATTCCACTAAAGGTTATTTGCACAAAACAGGCACAAAAAAGTGGAACAAAAACAAATTAAAACATAATATTTCAGTCAATTTGGTTAAGTTTAATGTGTCAGCAACATTTCGTGGTTAGCATTGCACACGTTAAAATATCCTTTTACATCTTCAAAGCATTTTTGTTTTAGTTTCAATTGTTCACTCATTATAAAAGCGTTGAGCAAAATAATTTTTTTTTTAAGTTAGGTAATTAATAGCAGCTTTGAATTCACTTGCAACGGCAGTTAGCGGGTTAACGTTTTTAGTCGTGCGCTCATTCTCTATAAATTCTTTTATAAAATTGAAATCCTCTTCCAATCCTCTTGCTCACCTGCTCTTCAAATTCTCCGGCACAAAGATATTCCACCATGAATGACGCTTTTGTCGCGGAAAATATGCCGAGTGATTTGTATCGAGATCACCGTATGATGAAAATTCACCCGATGTCGAACCATTGCCACCCATACTGCCATTGGTCAAATCGTTTTGTGAGCCGCTAGGCAAACTGGTGTCGATGCTTAACTGGCTGATGTCGTTGTTTTTGCGGCGATGCCGCTCCAATTTTGCTTGCAATGAGCTGCGTCGTCGACGATTGCGCTCTTTGTCGACTGGCGAGTCGTAGGGATTGTTAATGCCCTTCACTATGGGTCTGAGATTGGAGCCATCATCGAAATATGTTACTTTGCCTGGCTCGTTGGGTGAGGAGGCGCGTATATTCTCTTTTGTGGTGTACATAATTTCTGGACTAACTGGCGTATTTGAGCCATCGCTCTTTTCGTGTTTCACTGCTGACTCATAGGAGTCTTTGGATGCGTTCTGAAAAAAGACAAACAAATGTATGTAGATATGGAATGAATAAAAAAAATTAATATGTTTCCATTATATCTGTTGCGCTCTACGTATAGTGTTCGACCTTCATCGATTAATGTTGACTAATCTTTGAAAGAAATTTTCTATATTGCTAATTAAATCGGGTTTTATATGAGCGTCTGAACGCATTACCTAATGTAAAAAAAATTATTAAAAATTATTAAATATTTTCAAATTACGAATAAAGCTAAACTTTGTTTGCGAAATAGTACCGAAATGGTGCCGTACTTGTCTCCCGGGACTTTCTTGGGACTAGTTCAATTCAAGTTCGGGACTACCTCAGAAATTTCTGGGAAATGATTTGAAACAAATCCCGAACTAGTCTCCAAATTATGACCAAAAATCCCGAACTAGTATTGAACTAGTTCCGAAATGATGCCAACAAGTCCTGAACCGGCCCCGATCTGGCTTCAAACTAGTCCCTAAGTGGTCCTGAAGAAGTTCAGTCCTTCATGACTTAAACAATTTCTTCTCATTCACAAATATTAACAATCTCAAAATAAAAGTCTTTGAAGACTTAAAATTATTTTTCTCGCTGATAATTATTATGAAAAGATTTTGGTTATATACATACATATATGTACATATGTATATACTTACGTACATATGTAAATTTTTCAGTGATATTAATAAACTCTCCGAAAATGTTTTTTCTTTCTATACTAATAATGGACAGACTTTTATTCGTTTATCTCATAAAATTGTTGTCTCTAGTTTTCAAATAGTATCTACCGAAAAAGTCATGAACTTATCCCGAAAAGGTCCTGATAACCAGTCGCGTATTGATCCCGAAATAATTCTGAGCTGGTCGCGAATAAGTCTCAAAATGATCAGGAACTAGCTTAAAATTGTACGTTACTAGTCCCGAAAAGATCCCGAACTAATCCTGAAGTAACCCCGAAATTATATCTATCTGCACTTATACACATATGTACATACAAATGTACATATGAACATGTATGGTTTTTGCGTTGGAATTTAATAATTCGATTAAGGCTAAAAAATGATTCGTCATTTGGCTTAAGGATCTTCAAGCAAATTAGTGAGTAATTGCGACCTTAATGGTGGAAAGTTTCAATGATTGCATATTTTACCACCCACAACTTACAACAACTTTTCAATAATCATCAAATATGTCTTCGAAATATATACATACATATATCCTCAAAGATTAATCAACATCTTTTATAAACCATTTTCAATATGGATTTAAATGAAAAATATTCTAAGCCTAGAAACACAGTGAAGCGATGAGCATGGTGACTAGCATTCCTTTTTAAATAAACGCTACTCGTTCAAATACTCTTCGCTCCACTATGTGGCAACCCTACTAATATTAATATACATAATTATTTAGTAAAAAAAAATTTATATTTCATAGACTCACCTTATTATTGTCTCGCCGCAGAAATGAGACCGCAATCGAGCTGCGTCGTTTCTGACTCTTATCGCCTTTGCTGGAGAACAAACCCAATGCCAATGAGCTGCGACGCGGTGGTTTCGGTGGCGGCAATGTTGGTGTTATTTTCAATGAATTCTCTACTTCATCGCCCACATGCTCATCGATGTTGACCAATGACGGTATGGAGGCGCTGGCCCAATCTTTGCGCAGCCGATAACGTCCGCTGTCGATAATGCTCATTTTGAACGAACGCGCGCGTAAATGTCGGCGGTCAAAGTGTGTAGTTGAGAGGTCAAGGTTAATGAGTTAATGAACTAACGAATTAACGAATTAACGTTTAACAATCAATCAGTGTCGATCTTGTTTTTTTCGCGTTTGCTTTTTGTATTTTTTATGTTTTCGATGTAACGTCCTTTTCGTTGTTTGGTAAAAAAAAATTTAAGTGAAAAATCTGTATGCAAAAAAAGAAGGAAACAACAAATAATAATGATTAATTATATGTAAAAGTTTCAAATTACATATGTGATTGTGAAATAGTTCCCAAAGAATTACGTTTGCGCGAACACCTTTGAAGATCACGCGAGATTATAATTTACATTCAAAACTAACCGTAGTCGGTCGCGTAAAAACCATTTTTTGTTGTGAGTTGAAACATTTAAAAGAAAAAAGTAGTAGTAGTAGTAGTTAGGTATATTTAAGTGTTTAATGTCGATTTAACGCTTCGTTGGCATTGACTGCTTAACGCTCAAATTATGGCTAATTGTATTAGCAACAAATTGTACACCAGCTGGAGGAGTGAGTGAAAAACGTTGTGTAATAATTGCTTTAAATGCCCGTCAATTTGTGCGACGTGCGCCCTTTAACAACTCCGTCGTCCGACTTTCTACAATTCAATATGATCGTGCGGCGGCGCGATCGGCGGCGATCACTCATTCATACACACATTCATACTCAGAGCGCGCGCGCCCATTGTTTACATTGCGAATCTCGTGTAGAACACGGGAAGTACAAGCGTTGAGCGTGTTTGCCACTTATCGACAGATAATCAGGCAATGAGACAAACAGCTAATCAACCACCCGGTCGTTCCCAGCAAAGCAGTTTACAGCTGCGAACAGTTGGGTGGTTGAATATCGACGAGATTAAGCGTCGATCAAAGTTGTGGGCGTACCCGTCTGCCGTCTGTACGAGCACATTAGGAAAACTCATATATAATTCATTTTTATTTATGTATGTATGTATGTATGTACATATTTCCTACAAGTATCATTGAAAGCGAAAGTGTCGCTTCATTCGACACGATCATTGATCTTTGGCCTGTTTTCCCACGTCGCGGCGCCGGGTCGCACGATTGACTGCGACAGTCATTAAGTGTGGGTATTATAACATTTTGTGTGACTTGTAAACGTACTTATGACTTTGTGATTTTCAGCAAAATATTTAAAAGAGTTGTAAATACTATTATGAACTTAGTGCATAGTCATCGCGCTGTAACGAACAGGCGTTTGATGATTTTTAAAAATATGTAGTCAAGCAAGTTGACTGACGACTATTCGTAGCCAGGCACCAAGTAGGCTTTTTTTTTTATCGGTTGGCCTATAGAAATGTAATTTTATTGCTGGCTTTGCATACTCGTGTGCATTTTTTAGAATTCGAAGTAATTATTTATTATCTGCCATTGCTGCTGAGTCAGTAATTAGCGTCTTTTAGTGTCACGTTAATTAAGTTCAACGCAAAAATAGCGTGTTGTACATAGTTGAATGTTTTGTTGAATTTAGTAATTGCAGCGAATTCGAGATACAACACAAGCGTGAATGGCATAAGTAGCGCTGTCACTTGGGTGCATCACTAAAGCGTATGGTGGGAGAGGGTGTGGGTTTAATGAACTCTCGTATAATGAGAAGGTGATGAGAGGGTTCGGCAGCTTGTTGTTGTACCAAAAGCTTGTTTTTAAATGCACTGAAATAAGAAGCGCGCTGCGATTTAAAAATAGTCTTGCATTTAAGAGGAAAACATCTAAAAAATTTATAAGCTAAATTGTTCGTAATACTTAAAAATAATTTGCAAAAATACCTGTTTCCCAGCAAGACTTAGAGAATCAGAAATGTTGTAGAATTAATAACTCGATGCTCTAACTTTGACGGAATAGATAATCCGGATTAATCGTACAATTAACGCGATTGAAATTGAGTTCCGTCGGACGACAGCGCAGCCGATTAAGTAATCAAATGCTTGTTAGATTGCGTTTTCAGATAGCCAAAAGTCAATACATATAAAAAACAGACTATAATATTTTTTTTTAATACTTTACAAGTGCGTGCAGAATTAAAACTACCATGTTTTGAAGTAAAAGAACTCAGCTTTGCAATCGGCTGTGTCATTTGAAATTGCCTTGATTCTTTTAATTTTTGCGAAATTTACTAGAGAGTTGATCTCGATTAAAAGCTTTAACTCTCCAAGTTAATTCCTAACTAGCAGGTTAATCTGAATTAACATTGCCGCCTGTCTAGCCTATAATCCAAACTATTTTCTTCTGCGAAAATTTTTAACGGAACATTTCTGCGAAATATTTTCTATTGAACATACGAGTATTAACTTGCCTTTGAGCTTAGAAACCTAATAATTGCGCCCTAGTGAAAACGATAACAGTATCGATAACGTTAGCAATGCGCATACAAATAACCAGAGCGATAGCATATTGATAAAAACTAACAGATTTAACTTTACATTGTTATCCATAATGCAAAGAATAGATATGGTATTATTGTCTTTGTCAATAATGATAAATTAATCATTAAAAATGTAACTAACCACACCGAAATCAGCTTATTAAACGATTATATTTGCAATAATTTGTCGATCATGATAAGTGAAACCAAAGCTAACGATATATACATATACATATATCGATAACAATTCTTGTAGTGATAACAATAGTGATTTCATTAAAAAATATATACATATGTATAACAAATATTAGCACAGATCACTTTTATATTAGCAATGAATTTTCGATCAATATAATAAAAATCGTAACTATAACGACACCCTTCAAACATTAGAGCACAAATAACACCATTAATATCCATACCTTTGTCAAAAAATAAACATCACATTTTTTGATAACGATTTCGATGAATGTATCGATATCTAAAATATCGTTTAAAATATAAATTTGAAAGTAATGGCTATAACGATAATAATAGTGTTAGTGTCATCTATATTGATAAGTATATCGGTAAGCACAACGAAAATGAAAACGGATGATAATACAAAATTTTAATGCTATTAAGATTTGCTTTAAAAAAATGTATAATTGTAGATAACGAAAATATACAAATAATAAAATTTCGATATCAAAATATATTCCCTATTCCCAAATAACCAGAATCGCTAACGTTTTCGAATATGATAAACAAGACGATGAAATATCAATAATGATAACGATAGTTCCATGAATTTCAATGAAAATATATATTTAACTCAATTCGAAGGCAAAGTGACTTAGCTGTTGGCTATGAAAAACATCCATTAACCCTGCTATTTGGTTTCTTTTTAAATTTGTGGGAAGCACTGCAATTAATCACCATTACATATTACAAATTTACAAACTCGAAAAATCACCAAATATTTTTTCAGAACACCCTGACCATAATATAACATAAGCATTTACGACTAAGTTGCATCACAACTATAAAACCACCATTTACTAGTATAGTAAGTATGCATGTAAATTGTCAAGCTCGCTGATATTTCCGTTTGCAAATGCTAAGTTAAATCCGTATTCATCAACACAATAAAGACATTTAAGTTTTGCAATTAAAAATTACCAAAGCTCATAAATAATGTATTTTACATCTGTAGCCGATTGTCATTTGAGAATACTAAATAAAACTCTAATTAGTTCACTATAATTTCCAGTGACTTACATAACAGGGTTTAAACGCTTAGGGCAGGTGCTTTTTAAAGATGCTGGAAATATTGAGTCAGCGATGCATAAATAGAGGCCAGATGGAAAATTTTGAGTTTTTTTTTAATTACAAAATCTTAAGGAATTCATCATTTGAGTGCGTCACAAGTATCACATGGTATATTAACAGATGTTGTGTAATTCCCAAAGTGTGGTTTACGAAACTTAATTAAAAATCTGGTGGCTGGGAAAATACTAGAAAACAAATTCAAAACTTTTTGTTTTGTTTTTAATCATAAAAAAAAAATGGTTCGCGGTCAAGAGGCAGTGTTTTGTACAGAAATACTTCTTGCTTTTGATAGTAAAGCTTAATGCATGGCATGGACGATTACCATTTGCAATTAAAACTGCAGACGAGATCGGAAGCCATGGGCCGGTCTCGATGTTCTGCTAACATAGAGTTCTATTGAAAATTCCATTTCGAAAAATATGCCAAAATAGTTAAAGTGCAGTATTTTTTTACAGCATAACCAATTTAAATTTTGTCAAGGAGATTTTTCCATTCAGAACCGTTTAAAGTATCCCTTTAGCCGACTTTGTTCGTCAAGCACGATAACGATAACTGTATCGTGTCCATAAACACGTCTTTACATACAACATTGATGGTAAGAAGATATCGATAAAATTATCTCCACCGATTTCAATAACATATCATAGTGATATCGATAACTGTGACCATAGCGATAGCTATATTTAATCACAAACGCTTAACAATATCGATTATGTTTACGATACAAATATGAACAGTCATAACGGCAAGGATAAAAATACGATTATTCTTGCTGATAATGGGACTGATTAATACAATATGATATCGCACGACGATGACGTTGATAACGATATTTTCAACGATTACGATTTCGATAAACAAGAAGATATACGATGACAACATCGTTAACTATAAACGCCCTTAACAAATATCTCTGCAACAATAAGCACACTTTTAATGATTACGATTTCGTTAAAAATAACAAAAAATGATATCGAAAAAAATTGCCATATCTATAGGTATAATGAGTCCCCAAATAGCAAAATCGATATTTTTATATAAGTCTTCAAAATATCCTTCAAATAATAATATCGATCAAATTCGCTTTTGTTATAAAATAACTGTAACCTAGCCGACAACGATAGTTTTGGCCATATTAAAGTTTATAAAAATATCGATAACGATAAATTATTGGTTGATTTTAATAAGTATGCTCATATCCGTATCTGCGCAAATAATAATGAGATAATCCAAAATAATAATGAAGGCAATATTCTTGATAAAACTACTATTTTCATTTATGGTACGTTATCGCACAACGACGACGGCGTCAACTATAAAAACGAACGATTACGATGCTTATAGCAACAAACATACATACATATCTTCATCTGTTGATGATGTTATACATATGTAGATAAAAAGAAATTTGCCGATAACCATACCACAATATTAGAATATAGATAACAATAATTGGATGTTAAGATAATCGCTTATTATAATCAACACGATTATTACGCAGTTCGAATGTCTGAAATGGAGATTTTGAAAGGAATATGCGCAATTTGGTCAACAAATTTTAATAATATTTTCGAATCTTTTAATAATAATTGAAAAAGCTTATTTTCAGTTTTACTCTTAAGGACTACAGCGGGTTATTTAGTCGAACAGCTAAAACAAAAAAAAGTCACTTATTTGGGTTCAACAACACTTAATGATGACCAAATATGAACATCGAATTAAACTTGTTGTGGTCTACTCACAAAAGAAAATAAAATTATAATATCGTACTTGCGATTAACTAGATTTCTAGAAGCTTCCGCCACCAATAAATATTTCGTTTTAATTGATGCATATACTTTAGAGTTCCATCAATCTGTATAAAAAACAGCAATATTTACAGATGCACGTACGTCGTATGTATGTACATACATGTAAGTAGATATATACACACATACACACATACATACATATATGTATTCAATTTAATTGTTGACTAATTTAAAGGACTTATATGCAAAATAAAAGATGATACCAGCCGGCGATGGCACGCTGATCAACTCGACCTTCGCGCAATATATGTACATACATACATACATTTGTACGTGCTATATGCATATACGCAAATAAATAAATGTGTACTTTTACATGCATGTAAGTATGTTTGTGTATATGTATAAACTATGTAAGTATGCGAAAATGTCGGTATTGCGAAGCATCAATTACAAAGTTGTGAAGTGCACTTGTTATAAATAAGGGATTTTATATGGAAAAACAAGCGAAATAAATCTTAATTTTTTTTTTAATTTTATTTCTTTTTTCATAGCATCACACGTGCCAGATATGCTCACAAATTGTCGGCAAGGAATTTGATGAAAATAAAAATGGAAACAAATCATTCATTACAGGTTTGCTAAGTATAACGAATAATCAAAAAGTATGTATGTACATATGTACATATATCGAACTAACAGTGGCTATGATTATTATTTCAAACTCGGAGAAGTTGCTATTTAACACGTGCCATTTTGCAATGAAGCGCATAATAACGACGTGAAATTATCAGAGACTTGTAAATGAGAGTTTTGGCACGTCTTAGCTAAACTACGACAAAATTAAACATTGTCAAAAAAAAGATTGACACATTTCGTCAATTTGCTTTTAACTAAATTTATTTTTTTTATTATTTTTCAATTAAAATGGCGTCATGTAATTCCGCGAAGAAGTTTGCGGAAACGCCAAAAAATGTGTGAGCTTGGATGAGATGCTTTGCCCATTTATCTAATATTTTCGAACTTCTCAAAATTAATGTTTGCCTGCCAAATTCATTGAATAGAAAACGTTTTTTTTAGCTACTAGAGAGTTGAGAGAAGGTGATAAAACAAAACGAAAAGTTTGCTATATTTTAATAAAAAAAATGCGCTTTAACTGTTAAGTAAAAACGGCACTAGGCAAGTATTTTAAATCAAAACAAAATTACACACAATATTTTTCATAATTTATGTCTTGAAATTGTATAGTCACCACTCTAAATGTATTTATGCTCATTTAAAGATGTAAATACTTACATTTAACTATATAGTAGATATCAGAATTATACGACATTCACAAATTAATACATTTTGATTAATTATTTTTCTTTTATTTAATTTTTAATATTTTCTCAATTAAAATACAATTCATTCTCTTACAAAACCCATACAATAAATAAAATAAAATGATATCGAAATCCCAAATTTAACTTTTTTTACAACCTTTCTGAGTATGCAGTCATGTAGTCCGATTAATTTTATTAAAGCAAAGTATAAGTTTGAGGTGACTACGAATTATTGTTGATTTTTCACCATTTTTTATATAGGGAAGAAATTGAGGTACAGCGGCAGTAAAAAAAATTGTCAAAAATCAATGGTACTATTTAGCCAAACGATACTTGGATATTGTTAGAGTAAAATAAAATGTACTACAAAACTGCATACTCCAAAATAATAAAAAAAGAATAATTTTATTTTGAAAAGTAAAAAATTTTATTTAATTTGTAATAAAATTTGTATAAAATATATAAATTAGATTAATATAATTTTTGTAAGAGAATGCACTGCATTTAAACTCAAAAATATTCGAAATTAAATGAATTAAAAGTAAACAATCAAAACATCTCAACCTGTGGGAGTCGCATATTTGTGGCAAGCAGTACTCTTCGAATTACTCATACGTAGCAGCATATAAAAAAAAGCAAAAAAGGTGAAAACCATAAAACATTCCCAAAAAAAAAAAGCAAAATCAATTTCAATAAAATTAATTGAATAAAGTTAAAAATAAGTAATGCCTAATGATTTACACTTGACTGACTGGCTGCCGATTTGATGCGCCTGCCAACAGCTTTTATGCCAGCTTGATTACCGGCAACTGGTGGTTGGCAACCAACCGGCTCCGTGCCGCCGATGTCAATATCGATGCTGCTAACGTCGCCATCGAAATCGACACCAATCAGCTAGCCCAAACAAAAAAATATATATATTTACGAACACTGGCACAGGCAACACCGTTAGCAGCACCACCGACACAGCCGGTTTCGGTAGCAACTATGTATGTACGGGCAATCAGCGAAATTGTAAGCGTTGCACTTATTGCTTGCTGTACGCTGGGGGTGGTATCAATTACGTTGTTAAGCGATAAATTTGCGTATATACATACATACATACATAAAAAGGTGGATATGAGAAGAGGTATTTGCACTTTGAACTAGACAATATAAAAGAGCACATATACATATGAGTAGGTACACTGCAGAGCAGTTTTCATGTTCAAACTTTTTTGTAAATATTTTATTAAAAACAAATCTTTCCTTACAATGACTGAAAGCATGTAAAAAAGGGTTTGCAAGGAATTTTCCAAGTTTAGCAGATTTTTAAACTTTTTTATTTATAACTGACCCTTTCCATTTCAAATCAACCAGTCCGCGCAGGCCATATTTTTGTACTTTAATAAAAATGAAATATGTTGCGTTTTTGTTTCTGAACTATCACAGTTTTATAGCACTTTAAAATAGGTAGAAATTATCGCAGACTTTTGATAACATTGGTTTTATTTTAAATTTTGAACTGACGATTTTTTTGTTTGTAGCACATTTTTAGGGTATTCATCAAGTTTTGTAAAATGCCGTAAAGTTGTAAAGTCGAACAAATTTTCGATAGCCTAAAATTTTTTTTTTGTTTGTATTGTATTGCACAGAAAATGGAAGTAAAATAAGGCAACATGGAATTTTTCATATTTTATAACTTTACGACAAAACGATACTTCGCGACACCTTGTGAATACGCTAATTATATATTTTATGTTCTTTTAATTTGTAAGAAACTTGAATTTCGGCGTTACATGTAAAAAACTTTATTAGATAATTTTTATTTTACAACTAAAAGTACTACAAATCTGCTTACACAAATAACTTTTAAACTTTAATTTAAGAGTTCGAAATTTAGCTAATAGTGAAAGCGTCTAACAAACTTTGTGCAAAGTTGGAATATTTTTCTACTTGGTTTCAGCCGCCTATTACTATGGAATATATAATTTCTGAAACCTTACGAAAAAGTTTTGATACGATAAAATGTGCAAATATGGTAAATAAATTGAAAAATTGTAAATAAAACACATTAAACAGCAGCATAAAAAAAATATTTTTTTTATTTTTTCATTTTAATTTGAATTGTCAAATCTTATATTTCGTTTAGATAAAAATGCTTTCAGTACAATTCAAGGTTGTTAATAAAATTATTTTTTAAACTTTAGCTTTTAAAAGCAAAATTCAAATACCCAGACCTTTTTAATTTTTTTTTTTCACTTTTTCTACTGCTGCTACCTATTAAATATGCATTGGTTTGTACACATTTTTTTCAAATCAAGACATTAGAACTTTAAAGTGTTTGAAACATTAAAATTTCATAACCCACTGTACCGAAAATATAGGATTAACAAAAACAGAGGGTTTAATTTTAATTAATTAAAAACTTTAATTGATACTTTTGTGTAAATATTTTTTTTAAGCAAAATTCAACTTTCAGTTGGGAATTTTCAAAGCTTTCCTTATGTTGTTAAGGATAGCAATTACTCCTTCGGTATGAGCGTTCGATTTAGGCTAGCAAAGAATAAATTCGTATAGTTTTGAACAATTTTTTGTTATTAATAATTAATTAATTTTTATTTTCCTTCAGTAATTTTTTATGAAGACGGTACTTCCTTAAAGAGCAATCGTTCAATTAGATTAAATCCTTGAAAAAATTCGCCTAATGATATAAATAGACATAAAAAAAAAATTTAATTTTTTTAAATAATAAAATCCTTTTTGCTGTAACTCTTAAAAAACTTTAAAATGAATATATGAAGCTAACATGTACATATGTAACTTAAAAGAGTAAATATTAAAGTAACCAATTGCTTTAAAAAATTCCTATAATTTCAAAAAAAAAGTTAAACGTATTTGTGGATATTCCGTTTGTTAATTTGTGCCTTGGTTTGTTTTTTATGTGCTGCTATTGTGATGTTCATTTCTATGTCAATGTCATGACAAATGTTTTACAAGTGTAAACATACATACATACATACATATATATGTATGTACATATGTATTTACATGCGCACATGCTTAGTAGTGTAATCGATAATTTAATTCATAGCAAAAGCTAAAATTTTATGAAAAACGAGCTTTGAACAATTTTTGTTTGTTGATTTTAAAAATTTTTAAAATAATTAAATGCACAAAGCAATATTGGTAAAAATAGTGATAGGAACTAGGCTACTACCGGCCATAAACAGAAAAATGAGCGATATCACTTACGGTTTATATATATTTTTACGAAACACAACGGTGCCTGAATGGCCCGCAGCTTTTCTGTGGTGGATGTCAAAGTCAAATGAAAATTTAAAAGATTCATAAACTCCTGCTGTAGAGTATCTGAGCAGGTGTTTATTCTTAACAGAGCATTACAAGCTGATCTATTATCTACATAACAAGAGGCAGTTAAAGGAGACGAACTGCTGGTTCTGGAATATTTCCGATCAGAAGTGCCGCTTTTCAAAAATATCGTAACATATTACGAATTAACACAATAGATCTCGATAAGACGCTAGTAAGTCATATTTTTAATAACAAAAATAATTATAATGTTAATAAAAATAATGTAAGAAAGATACTCCATTGTAAACGAGAAGTGTGAACATTTCAAAAAAATCGCCTAGTAAAAAGAGAGCAGCCTTGAGGATTATACTAGAGCGCGCTCCCGCATGCAGAAGTAATGACTTGCGGCGCCAGTTCCGGCTGCTGAACTAACGCGCGGTTGATGGGAATAAGGATTTAAGTAAAAGTAGACCAACAAAAAGGAGTCCCCCATTCGGCGAGGCCAGTGTATAGACTATTATCCCCGTATGTTCATAAAATGCCCCTCATACGAACAAAACAAGAAGAAAAAAAATTATAATAATAATAAAATATAAAATAATAATAATAATAACAATTAAAATAACCAATATCATAATAGTCATGATAATAATATTAATAATAAAAATAATAATAGCTCCGGGTAGTAGCTTCCCTTATAAGTATGGATTATTATTTTGGTTTTTTGTTTAAAACTTTTTCATGGAAATGGTTTATTAAATTTGTTCCGATGTTTGTAAGTACCAGTTTACCTTAAATATCAGGATGATTATATCCGTCTGTTTGAACTGAAACTAGTATCTCAATTTTAGAGCTATTTGGATGAAATTCGGCATAAAAAGGTAACTATTTTTATATTGTAGGGATTACACAGGTCTGCAACAAAAATGCTGTCTGGATATTTCCAACTGATTGCTATGTATGTAGGTGTTCTAAAAACTAAAAAAAAAACCCAAAAAATTCCACAACGTAAGGTTATTTTACAATACGCAAAAATTTATTACAAAAAATGGTTTTTTGGGCTAACTTGTAGCCATTAATAATAGGTATAATTTTATTTTGATTACTGTTTTTAAATGTTTACCATAAATATCATTAATTTCTAAATAAGGAACACCCTGTGTGAGCTGCATTAACAAACATAAACGTGTTTACTTCTTACTTCGGTTTATTGTACCAATATTGAAGGTTTGATGAATACATTTAAGATCTCATACGACCCAGCAGAGTGGCGTATTTTCATAGATTATTCAAAAAGAAGCCTTAAAGCAGTTCTGCTTCACAACGGCGGTTTCTATACTTCCATTCCTGTCGGTCATTCCGTACACCTCTAGAAAACCTACAAGAACTTGAAATTGGTTATTTGCAAATTAAAATATAAAGACCACGGTTGGGTTTACTAAATCCCCTTGGTTTTTGTGTCTATGGGATAGTAGAGACCGAACAAATTACTGGACCAAAAAGTGTTGGCCTCCGAGGGAGCTTAAAGTTGGCGAAAAGAATGTCCTTGCATGAAACATTGGTGCCTCCTCATAAAGTTCTTCTACCATCGCTTCACATAAAGCTGGGATTGATGAAACAATTTGTAAAGTCACTTCCAGAAGATGGAAATTGCTTAAAATACTTAATATCAAAATTTCCAGTCCTCTCGCTGGCAAAGTTGAAGGAAGGTGTTTTCGTTGGACCAGATATTAGACGGCTTATGGCTGATCCACTATTCATCACAACCATGACGGATCCTCAAAGAGAAGGGTGGATTGCCTTTAAAGAGGTCATAAAGAAATTGTTAGGCAACAACAAAGATCCTAACTACAAAACTACAAACAAATCGTCAAAAGAATGTTAAAAGCATTTCAAGCTTTAGGTTGCTTGATGAGTTTAAATGTACATTTTCTACATTTCCACCTCGACTACTTTCCAGAAAATTTAGAAGACGTGAGTGAAGAGCAAGGTGAACGATTTCACCAATATATTAAGGAGATGGAAAAAAGATACCAGGGAAGATGGAGCGTTTCAATGATCGCAGACTGCTGTTGGACGCTTTAAAGAGACCTTCCCACAAGCTTTAAAGAGACCTTCCCACAAGCAAAAATGTACCAAAAGGAGTCTCACTGAGTAAAAGAAATGTGTTTAGTGCTTACTAATTAATGTATTTTACATAAATAAATTAGTTTTGTTACGCAATCACAAATTTAAAAAAAATGTTTAATCTTTTATATTTTATTTTAAGATGATAACTTGTTTAACATAGGCACCTACATTGTCAGAAAACCTGACGTTAGATGACAAAATTAAAGTTATTTTCGGATTCAGCACACCCAAAAAAACCAAAACAGCTCTCAATTAGTTTGTTTTTGCAGACTTGTGTCGATCGGCATCACTCCTTCATTTAAGCAGCTATAGTCTTGAACTTTTGCATTAATATCTGTTATTATTAGCAATTTATTGGCCGCTGTGGTCGAGTGGGTAGCGGTGTGTGCTATAACTCGATATGCCTCTGAGTGCGAGGTTCGAATCTCAGCTAGGACAAGTAAAATTTTAATCATAGAAAAGTTTTTTTCTAATATCGGTCACCCCTTGCCAGGCAAAGGCAAACCTCCTCGGGTATTTCTGCCAAGGAAAAGCGTCTCATAAAATACAACTACCGTTCGGCCAAACGCTGAGCTACTCGTATATTCATACATACATAGTGTAAGCACCAAAATATTACGAGTATTTTTATTATTATTCGTATTAGTAGCAAAAACCATAAAGATCAGAAAAATATAATTCGTCCATTCATGAAAGGCATAGCCGAAGACAATCTTGTTTTTACTTAGTTTTATGTTTTTTTTTGAAATCGGCATTGTGTATATTCAATTGATTGTGTTGAGGTGTGAGTTTAAAACTGCTGTGAGTGTATGGAAAATTTAAAAATTAAAAACGACAATCTTGAGGGAGAGATGTGTAATGAAAAACTGCAGTGCAAATGCCACCGCTTTGCTCCCTGTAATTTTTTGGCATATTAATGCTTCTATTATGTATGGAGACCAGTGTATAGTTGCCGCTCTACTAGCCATGGCTATAAAAACCGTTCTTCGTATTTTGCATGGCGATTGATCTCATTATACTGATTTTACAGTTTTGACAAGTACATTTTGAAGTAATAGGAAACTTTATTCAAATGTAAATGAGAATTAACTTCGAAAATTATAAACATCGTTTGAAAAGGGAAACATTTACATACTTTCAGTAGTCGATAGCCAGTAGCGGGTTGCGTTGCGTAATGAAAATTCAAGTGTAGTTGCTTAGCGGCTTCTAGTCTCCTGCTAGTCTCCATAAAAATAGGGGTATAAGTATAAAAACTATATGTATGTATGTATGTATGTATATATTATTTTGAAAGAGTTATCTTATATTTACTCCAATAACAATGTTTATTCGCTTGAAGGTTGTCATTGCTTTTCACAACGAATTGTACGAAAAATTATTGATTACTTGATAAGCACAAAAATATTTGTTTCGCCCTGCATGTACATACATACATACATACATTTCACTTTCACTTAAACGTTGCGTTAATGGAAAATTACGAGCTCCATTTTAATGACAGCTTGACAGAAAATAATTATTTGTTGCTACTGATAAGCAAAGTCGAATGATAAGCGCTGCGTAATTGCGTCCAAAGAAGGGCAGTCGGTGAAAATACAAATACACACATTTACACACATAAACACATAAATACACACACACACACACGAAACGGCGCACTTTTGCTCGCGAACCTTTTTTCCACGAACAAATTTGTATGTGGCACTGTGGCGCAATTGTGCAGCGCGGCGACAAATGGTATGATTAGATACTTGGAAAACAACAACGTCAACAACTACAACAACAACAAGAACAACAAAAAACGTGTAGCATTTGAATAGCTCGTCAGTCATTTTTGTTGCACCCATAACTGAGCGATGGTGTCGTGTGGCATACCAGCGAAATGGCGAAACCGTAAAACGTTTCGAATGCCACATTTCGCGGCAACAGACAGCAAGCAGCAAGCAGCTACATTGGACCAAAGCTACAGTGATGAATGACGGGGAGACGAAGACGACTGTTTGCGCCAGATTGGCCAGCAGTCAGCCAGTCAGCCAGTCAGCCAATCAGTCAGTTATTCGGGCAGCGTGCAAGCAAAACATTTTCTATTTGGATTGCACGAATTAATGATGTGTGAATGCCTAAAAATAGCGAGCGACAACTGTGACAGACACTATCACTACAATAATAACAACAACATGAACAACAACCGCGAGCTTTAATAACAAAAACAGCTGCAATTGCAACAACAAATACACATCTCGCTATGGGTTTCGCGTAATAAAGTTGCAAATAAATTTTCAAAAGAACAAAAAAAAAATCAGCAATTAAAAGCAACGTCAAAGCTGTGCACTGCATTGATGGAAGCGATGGTTGGAGGCCTCAGGAGGACTATTGCAACAGGAGGAAAAAGGGAAGGGGGTGACGCGATGGTAGTTGTAACTACACGGACGCGAGCAATCAATTAATCTGTTTGTGCCTCAAAACGAACCAACTGTCACTCGTCGATTGATCTTATTTTTTGTTTGTCATTCAGTTCAACCTTTCATTTGTCTGCTAATCAGCTAGGCAAGCGAACGCTCGGCACATGCGCATCATCATCGCCTGCACAGTGCATCTAGGCATGTTGGCTGCGGCCAATGTTGCCAGATTTATTGTTTTATTTGTTATTTAGACAAGCTTACAGTTTTCTTAAATAACCTATGTAGTACAAACAATCTTTTTCCGAAATTTCAGCTTTGAACGAATTCATTGCATAATAATAATAAATTACTGAAAATGTGGAGAGAATATTTGCCCAAATCAATTTAAATAAAACAAAAATAATAAATAAATTAAAAATTCCAGCACTCTCTGGTATTTTAAGAACAAATGATTTCATAAAAAAAAATGTTTCAGAATGTACTAAAATCGAGGTAACAAATGAAATGTGTTAAAAAATCAATTAATTAATTTTACGAAAAATAATAAGACTGAATTTCATTAAAACAAAATGTACTTTAAATATTCGAGTATATAAAGACTGTTTAGTTAAGTATAAATTAAACTGTTAATGTTATTTTAGTGTAGTTTTAATAAAATAAAAAAAAATTTTTTTCTAAAATAAACTTTTCTTTTAAGATATAACAGTGTTTTGGTAAAAAAATTTTTTTTTTTTTAAATTTACAACTTAAAAAAAAATTTGGCAATACTGGCTAGTTTGTTGTTTTGGAAATTTATAGTAATATAATTTAAAAAAAAAATTTCGTTTTTTCTTGCACAAAAGAAATTAGATCGAATAGCCTAAATTAACAATAACAATAAATACATTAAAGAACTCGATTAAATAAGCTCAAAAATAAAAAAAATATATTTTCTAAAACAAACTTTTCGTTTTTGATATACCTAACAATTTTTTGGCCAAAAAAAATTTTTTTTATTTTTAAATTACAACTCAAAAAAAATATGGCAATACTGCCTGCGCGCAACTTCGATGGCATCTTCGATAGACAAACATTGTCATTATATTTCCATTTGCATTGTTGTTGCACGCTTACGCATGTATGAAAGGAGTGATAAACTTTGACTCGCACTGATGGAGCGTTGGAAAAAGTGCGAAAACTTTCCATGCAACAGATTGCTGCTGAACGAAATGTAGTTGGTAACAGTGATGGGCGTTATCAGAAAATTATATGATTGAATAGCGGAATAATAATAATAAATTTTCATTGGTAACACATTTTTTTAATGGCTTGAATATAGCTCTATAGAAAAATCACTAGTAATATATATGTATTTCTCAATTTTTTTGTTGCCTGTAATAGAACTTTGGCGTTGCCAAGACGAATTCATTCAAGGTGGTATACTCCCATGATGCAATAATGAAAGGTGTTGTACGTTGGCAACTTCTCGCTCTAAATCGGCCATCTTGAACGCCCTTAGAAACTGTGTTGTTTCTTTGCAGAATTTGGTTACCAGTTTTGTACAAAAAATAATTTGAATTGTGGCAGAAAATTAAGTTTTTCATGTGGAATTTATAATAATTGTTTTTTACATTTTGGATAATTTTACTCATTTGTTGAAAATTGGTTTTCTAAAAGCGATAATTTGAATAAGTTTTTGTATAAATGGTCAAGTATTTGTATAATGAAACATTATTTGTTAAATTATTAAGTGGGGTTCATTTCGGAAGACAGGATAAACCATTTTATTGGCATTTCCAATACAATATTTTATTGGCAAGAAAAAAATGTCCGTTTTTTGATAAAGTATCAAAAATAGTTCTTTGGAACAAGCTAATTTTATATTCTATTTAACATATAGATGTGGTATTCTAATAATTATACCATAAAGGCTAAAGGAACTCCAAGGACCTGTATATTTATGCTTTTCCAGTTATCAATTAGTATTTCTTTCTAAAAAATCCCGCTTTCAGTGTTTTATGCTCATAATCATTGAGGATTACCTTCAGTTTTTTCATGATCCAATGATTGGAAATAAACTATATTAATGTGGGAAAACTTTTCCGAAAAAAACATTTTACATTAATTACTAAAGAATAATCATTATCGAAGAAGTTTGTCTTTTTTAATTTTCGCATCCAAAAACACTAAAATTTCGTACCGTGCGCAGGTTTTACCAGCAATTTAATACAAATTATGTTAATAATTTTTTTTATCAGTTTTCATATAAAATTCATAATATTCCAATCATTGTGGTTAAATATTATGTAAATATCTTCACTCATTTGTACTTTTTCCTAAGAACGGCCTTCTTTTATTCCCGTTTCTCTAATACTTCCAAAATACAACATTGAGCTAAGGGCGTTCAAACTGGCGCTGTCACAGCGTACAACACCTTTCATTATTCCATCATGGTATACTTTAAGTAAAAAATGGTGTGTAGTTTGCGGTGAAAATGTCAGAGAAACTTAGAAAAACAAAAATAAACGAATGGTTGGAATTCCAAATTTGACACAAAAAGCAAACGCACCGAGGCTTTATAGTAAATATATTCAAATAAATTTCTTTATAATATTATGTGCTGCTTGTCTTACACATGAAGTTTTCCATCACGAACGTAAATAAAAATTTAAAATGTTAACAAAATAACCATTTTGACACTTTTACCGCATAAGGCGTAGATAGAACAAGCAACCAGCTGATGGGAATATACCACCTTCTATAAATTCGCCTTTGGCGTTGCTGTAAATTTTCTTGAAGGAAATAATTTACCATTATTTTTTTTTGAGAGCTACAGACTGATTTAAGTATTTTTTATAGAAACAATTTCTTTTTGGCCCAAAGAAATACCACTAATAATTTCTTTTTCATTTATTGTCATTTTACATACATACTCGTTTATGAATTTTTCGTTTTTCTTGAGAGCTGTACATATACTAAAATAAAATCTACACATTTGCCTTCTGTACTCATCTTAGTAAAACTAGTTATACGAGTAAATGAGGATCAAGACTTTGGTAAACTTGTCATAATGTTTAATCACCACATGGAATTTTCTTTTAAGACTTTATACAAAATAAATAAAACTTTCAGAGAAAATATTTTTATTTACTTGTGTAAGACCAAGGCGAATTGATGTAAGGTGGTAGCGATTCTAAAAATGCAACCCTTTGGTGGGTTATTGTCAAACTGTATCTCATTGATTGATTACTACCACCTTTTTATGAATTCGCCTTGTCCAAAGCGTTACAATTTTCAAAATTTACACAATTGAATTTATCAACACAAACAATTAAAAATGTATGGCGGTTTGAAAACGACAATGTAATGGCGATACAAAAACGAGAAGTCTAGCAAAGGCTCTTCGATTTTTTAAACGATGAAGATGCAGACTAGAAAGCAAATGTGCAGAAGACAAGTTTTTATATTTGACTTTGTAGGAACATATTAGGTTAAGTAAATCTGGCTAGCTTAGTGCCACACATAGACCGATTGGTCCCTCGCAATACCAGATGGAGACATCATTTAGGATGCCAACGCCTTTGACGAATTTGAGTAGAGATTGAAGGCCCATTGCTATGGCATCTTCAAGCTGATTAAACTGCGGAGTCCTAAATAGTTTAGGCGGCTTTTTACTAGCGCAGTACATATAGGCATAAGAGGTGTTCCAAGGTCTCCCTTGCTTTTGCCTCCCTGCATTTCCTGCATACGTCGAGCATCGTAATTCTTATTTTGACCTCTGTGTGCCGCTAATAGACAATGTCCTGTCAGCATACGAATAATAGTTCTTCGCCTCTTCGTGACAGCGATAGTACCAATCGAGCTGGCGTGTCTTCGTTTGGCTTGCACATGATTCTTGTCATAAGAGGAATAATTTTTTATGTTTTATTTTAATTGATAATTCACTTAGAAGCATCCATCACTGTCCTGCTAAAAATTGTGTAACTAATCTCTAAAAAGAGTAGTCCGGGGTTAGTATTAATGGGGAACATCTCTATCGGGTATAATAAACAATGCATTAATATATGGACGCACTTAGGCAACAGAGTTTCATGCGCGTCGTTGGCAGTTAGCAAGCCTCGAGCAGTTTGTTCGAATCTCACTCGATTCTATGATTTTTATTTTTGTTTTCATAAAAAACTAGTCTTCATTTATACCTTTTCTAGTATAAAATGGTACAATTAGTCTCTTCATAGGACATGCCCGAACAAATGAGAACAGTTCATTCCATATAAAGCGATCAGATGTGGTATTAGTCGCATGTTCCTTTACGACTATTCCCGGACTTATCTTAGACTAATCACATTTTCCGCAGGGTGGTTAGTAAACAACAAGAATTACGACAAAGCCAATTTGTTGCCTCAATGTATCGGTGTAACCAGCTCCGTAAGAGCTCATAGCTCCTTCCTACTTTAGTAAACAAAAAACTTCCGTTCTGTAACATCTTTCCGGAAAATACTTGGTTGTTTTGAATTAGTCAATATCACAATCGCATTCCTCAGTAATCTTATTTATAACTCTCCTAATTACAGTTCTGGGCCGAAGAATGACAACCGCGGTAAGGGTATTTAATATATTTATTTATTATATTACAACACATTAAAATTTAAAATTTTCTCAGTACATTTATAGCCTCTAAAGCCGATCGTTACCAACAGTTAGCTCTAGCAACTTGTAAAATTCTCACTTAAACCAAATAATTTTTTTTTTCAATTTAAAGAAAATGCATATTTTTAATTAAGAAAACCATTAGTTTGGCACCAATTCTTCTAGTTTATGAAACTTTTTCTCCGTTTAAGAAATTTTTTTTAGTGTAGATATTTTATTATTATTATTTTTTTTTTTTGTTTACGTGGAAACACGCCCACATTAACATTACTTTTCGACTGAAAGTAAACCGGCAATAAAAACGACCTTTTTGTTTTTTGCTTAAAACAAAAGCAAAAATCAGGGCGGCTAATTTTCATACTAACAAGTGAGAGTTCGGTTACTTTTAAGCTGTCAAAATCTACTTTGTACGCATTACTCAAATCTTAAAGCGCAAAAAAAAAATCGGCAATTTTCTTTGTTCCGCATTGTTGAACAGACCAAATAAGGTGAAAAAACATGAAAAAATTAAAACAATACAAAAATAAATCACATTTGACTGTGTGCACATACATGTGTATGTATGTATTTTAATTACATTTATTTTTTTCTTCTACTTTTTACGCTTTTAAGAATTACACGACCAGCGTTTAAATTGACATACATGGGCGAGCTGGACTTGTCATTTCTAATTGCTACAGCGCAATTTTTATTATCTTTTAAGAGCATTATTCGTCAATTAAATTTGCTGCAAAAAGTATTCTTTTTAAATGTAAATTTTTAATTTAATTTACAAAGCATTTGTATAAAAAAAAATGTGCCACATTATCGAGAGAAAAAAATGCTAACGAAAATTTGTCAACTGTTTTTTTTTAAGGTATTTGATTTCAAATTTCATCCATTTTTTATTTTAATTCATTTTTTTTTTACACCATCACTCAATAAATGTCATCGTTTCGGGTGTCAACAATTTGAACAAAGTAAATCAATAAATGCGAGCGCTCGCTAATCTATGGTAATTTAATGCGAGTTTGCACTTAACACTTTTTAGTATGCGCAGATATCACTCAATACTTACAAACATACAAACATACATGCATACTCGTAAATATGTACAAACACACCTAATTTTTTTTTTGTATTTGCGCTCAAAGTTACGAACATTTGGTTTACTCATACTCGTATGTACATATTCAATATCGAATTTCTTGTTTTAGCTTTAGCGTTGGACATTTTTTTTATGTAATTTGCATAATGTAGAAAAATTCTTTAAAAAAAAATTGCTTTTCAATTTGCAATCGGTTCTAATTAATGTTACAACTTTTATGAATAATCACAATATTTTTAGATTTTTACTGGGTGCATTTGGCGGCGCTGATTAACTCGGGTCTAGGTTAAGTGCAACATTAGTGTCAAATAAATTTTGTTATATATCACACTTTTAATATTGAGATACAATTTGTTTATAAAAAAAATATTAAAATATGTACATATACAAAGTGCGAGACAAAGTTAGAGTAGGCTGACTTATGCTGATGCAATGGGAAAATACATTTGTACACTGAGAAAAATCAAAGATTGTTTGGTTGGATGCAAAATGAAATATATTTAAATTTAGTTCATAAAGATATGACTATGTTCATATACATATACCTATGTATTGTATAAAAAGAAACGCAGAAAAGTTTAGTTTTTAACTCGCTACCGACTGACGTGATCTCAAAAATGATGTCAATTATATCAAATCGCATTTAAATTCCGCCTTTCGGGGCCACAGAGGATCTTCATATTAACGTCTCTAATGCCCGAATTTTGTTAGCAGTCGCAGTCACCAATAGAGACAAAAGTTACAATTTCAAACCACTTTGCATTCATTCGACTCAAAATAAATCCTCTTGTCACAAAATAAAATCTCTAAATTGTGAACTGCTGATGAGCAGGTCACAAAAAACTCAAATAAAACAAAAGAGAAAAACGTAAAAGCGAGGAAAGGCAATAATCTGTAACTTATAGTCTCAAATTTTGAGACTTGAGATTATACCAAATTACTGAATTTCGGCAAAAGTCACAATTTTAGTCCAGTTGGTATACACTAGTCTCAAGATAAAACCTCTAACCTCAAAATAAAGTATCCAATGCCTAACTTCAGTGAGCAGTATCAGTCTCTAATAGATATAAAAAGTCACAATTTTAGACCAATTGGCATTCAATAGTTTTCAAATAAAGCCTCTAGTCTCTAAATAATGACCTGGTCACAATATATTAAAATAAAATCAAAAAAAATAAACGTGAAAACGAAGAAAAGCACTAATCTCTAGCCCATTTTGAGAGTTGAGATTATACCAAGTTACTGAATTCGGGCCAAATTTTAGACCAGTTGCGTTTTATAAGTCTCAAAATAAAGCCTATAGTCTCAGAAAAAAAGCAAAGCAAGGAAAGGCAATAATCTCTATCTCATAGTCTCAAATTTTAAGACTTGAGATTATACCAAATAACTGAATTCTGGCATAAGTGACAGTTCTGAAATGAGGAGAAAAAAGTGTCACCTAATATACTTCACTTTCGTTTTACCTACACCGATGTACGCAATACGAGTAATTAACCTATCACATTTCAAACTTCTTTCTCTCAGCTTTTAATAAGGTTATAAGGACTCAGTTAAATTTCATAAGAATAAGTTGGAAGTTGCTGAAAGTACTTCATGATTTAATTAAATTTTTTTTGAGGGCCATGTTTCACTCCTTTTTTTTTAATTACTTTAAACTTGCATATTATTTTACTAAAATTGAAAGTATTGTAAATTTTATATTAAAATTAAATGGACTACAAAACTGCCTACTCAAAAATTTCTGAATAACACTGTTTTAAAACTTAATAATTTATAATTTAATTGATTTGCTAGGTGGCGCTGGAATCGATATATTCTGAAAATCCGATTGAGAAGAAATAAGAAATTTATTAAATTAGAGAAATTAGATATGACATATCTATATTTGATACTGGAGCCGAGTTGTTCACAAAATGAATCAAATGAATGATATTTTAAAAGTAAACGGCCGCACGATTACAAAAAAACGAGATCCGTCAGATGACGGAATTTACGTTTCAAATATTTTACGTAACTTAGACGCAAGGTGGCACTGAAGTTGACACATTAAAAAATTTAATTAAACATTTAAAATGATTTCAATAATCGTGTCGTTTTTTTTTGCAATTTTTTCAACATTCTTCAAAATGCTTCGGCATATACATATTTGTTTTTTATAGTAAATTTTGAATTATTATATGTTACATTTTGTATGAAATCTAATTTAACTATACACAAACTAAAGCCTCCGCTATATTACATTCTCACTTTCGTTGAAGAACTGCGCATTTCTTCTGGGCATTGCTTTTAAAAGTGACTTGTTTTGCTCTCATATTTCGACACATTTCTACACATTTTCTACAAACACTTGTATACAAAAAGCACATCACAAATAAAGCAACACATTGTTTACTACATTGTAAATGTTTATAAAATTTCTGTGGCCAAAATTTGTATTGTACTCGTATTTATTTAAGCATAAAAATTTCCTTGTCTCGTCTATGTCTAATTTGAAATTGGAACATTGCCCGAAAGTTATTGCTACATAGACATACGAGTACATAAAAGCGCTTTTGTTATTATTATTGTTTACATTGTTGGTTTTAAAATTTATGCGCATAGTTATTTTAAAGTTTAATCGATAAGGTAATAGCAAATTTTTAAAGCAATGTTATAAATAAATATTTTTAATACTGTTGCAATTACATTGCTTTTGATGTATTTAAAAAAAACTGTTTTTAAAGGCAATTCAATTTCTTTTTACAAAATTTTCAATTTGTGTTCAAAAATTTGCCTCGATAATATTTGCAAGGCACTGTATCCTACATTCATATGTCTGTTGATTATTTATGCCTACACTTCTTGGCACATTGCATTGTCTGTGGCAGCGTAAATGACAAAAAATAAAAAAATATAAAAACAAACAAATAAACGAAAAATAAAATAAATGTGTTGAAAGCGAAAGCTTTTCGTGAAATTGTTGTCGCCATAGCTTCGTTTACAATTTATGTTTGCTACTCCGTATACCTTTATTCTTTAATATTTTTCGCATTCGTCAGGAATTAATGGAGAGGAAATGGAAAGGCATCTTAACTTGACATTGATTTATAATAAAGTGCGGTCACTTTTGCTGTTATTGACCTCAACGTGTTAATGTGTTTTTCATTTATTAATTTCCATTTGTCGTTTCGTTGTACTTTAAGTGTTTTTACTGTGCTTTTAATTATTATTATTTTTTATAGGCACATTCACTTGTAAGACGAACGCAGCCTTCCGCTGCGTTGTTGCATTGACCATATGCACAGACGAAGCATGCGTGCAAAGGACAATTAAAAAGTTAGCTGTCAATACAGATGTTTCTTAATAAAAAAATTAAATGAATTCATAATTTATTTAAAAAAAAAAAATAAATAAACTGCAAAGTAATATTTTTGTCTCCATTTGTTGGCTATTAAAAAAAATAAAAAATCAAAAGAAAAAACGTTTTGAAAGTATGCACATCTAATTTGGAAACAGAAGGGAAATTTTTAGGTACACTTTCAGTTTCTAATAAGTTGCATATATGTATGTATATATGTACATATACGTAGGTTGAACTAAATAATATACAGCTAAATTTATGTCGAAATAATAGAGACAAAAGTCACATTTTTAGACCAACCAACCTCAAAATTGTGAGCAGTTGATAAGCAGGTCACAAAAAATTAAAACAAACTCAAAATTTTAAAAAGCCAAGGCGAGGAAAGGCAATAATCTCACAATTAAATTTGTATATTAAAAATGTATGTAAACATTTTGCCCATTCCCTCAATGAAGCCTCTCTATGAATATCACTTAATGGTAATAAGTAGTAAAAGAAAGCTGTTACAAATACATATTTAATGCTTGAATTCAGTAAGCAGTCTCAGTCTCTAATAGAGAGAAAAGCCACAATTTTAGACCAGTTGGCATTCATTAGTTTCAAAATAAAGTCTTTAGTCTAAAAATAAAGTTTTTAAATTGTGACCTGGTGATGAGAAAGTCCCAAAAAATTAAAATAAAAACAACAGAAGAAAACGTGAAAGCGTAGAAAAGCAATAATCTCTAGCTCATTTTGAGATTTGAGATTATATCAAGTTACTGAATTTGGGCGTAAGTAAAACTTTTTTTGTTATTGCTTACCAACTGCATATTTAGGGCTCTTAAAAAGAAAAAAAAATGTTTGCCATGAAAGAGCTTAGGTAGCCTCATACCTCAAAAAAATATTTTTTTTTCAACACTAATATATTTAAAATAATGTCAGGACACATACCATTGAAAGTGTCACAAAAGTGAATGTATATCACAATTCTCACGTTTTAACTTAGATCATAAGCCATTATTTATGGCATGAACGAATGAATGAAAAGAAAATATATCGACACTTTAATATAAAAAGTTAATCGTATGTGTCAAGGCACATTAAACAGGTAGCACCATTAAAGAAAATGCAACCCTGGGGTATATTTTTTGATTTGTTGTAAATAGATATATCAAATTTGAAGAGTTTGATGATTCTAAATGTAAACAAATTGTACGCGATTATACATTTTGCTTGAAAAATGCAAGTCGCAGCATACTACACCGGATCCTCAGGAAACATTTCTCCTGGTCACAAAATTTGGAAAAGACTCTCGTGGTATACTTTCAAATATGCAAAAAATGGTCGGAGCGCACCCAACCGTTTGCAGAAAGCGGCATGCCGAAATTCTGTTCCAATTGGATATGAAAATCAAGATCCGATCTTTTCCCGTCTTTTAGAACACAATGTCTCCTTAATGAGTATGTACATATGTTTTCGCGTTAATAAAAAATTTGTATAAATTAGAAATAAGAAATATACAAAATGTAAACAAATATTGTTTCGTTTTATTTAAGAAAAAAGTTTGTTTTGTAAACAAAGTTTGACTTGTTATGGACCACTTATTAGAAAAAAACTCCCATCAGCTGCTAACATTATACTACCTGTTTATTTTACCATGGTATGTGTCATATATAGTGTGCTGGTAATAAATGTTTTGCTCTTTTATTTAGGTCATAAAGCACTATTCCGACAGCTATGTTATACTATGAATTATGTCGTGCAATAAAATGAAGCAAGTCATTAAAGAAACTGCTCGATATCAGTAGTGTAATTGTAGATTCATTAACAATAATTTATGTCATGAGATAAATTACAAACCATAAGTCAGGTCATACAATAAATCGCATCCAAAGCATGAAAGAGCGAATTGTGCGTTTATGCCGTCAGTAATGCCACCTGAGAGTTAATACTGTGTTCACGTTGCGTCAAAATTTCAAGTTAAGGGTTTTGCGTTTATAAATAACCGTGAAGCAGTCTCACTGGAGTGTTTGACTAACATCACAGTTAAGCTTGATATTTGTTTGTTTACTTTCTAACTTTTTCTAATGTGAACTTTTGAAACGCTCAACAATGCAGCCAAATTTCTACAGTTTTCAACAGTGCGCCCAAACTCGATTCCTAAAAACAGCGTTTGCATGTCCATAAACACTAATAAAAGTGTAATTAAAAACGAGTAAAGCGAAAAATATCTCGAATTGATGTAATCGAAGAAGTTATATAAGTGATTAATTAAATTTAAAAAATATTTTAGTATTGGAAAAAAATGTATGTTATATTATTTCTACAATTAATGTTAAAGAGAAATAGATATTCCATTTCATGCAAGAGCTTGTAGACCAGCGTGCGTCTAATGAAATAATTCGCTAAACAATTTTTTTAAACATAAAAAAATATACTCTTGTATGGCAATGCAAAGTTTTTGTATAACATTATTCTTGTCAAGAAAAAAACTATTATTAAAATTGTTGTTGAAGTTTTCGACAGGGTATGAATCTACTGAATTTCGTTCGAAAAACGACACTGAAGATGGCACAACGCCGAAACCGGTTTGTCTTAACACCAAACTTGACAAGTGATGACGGAAAATCGTTCAAAAATTCAGAATTATTAAAGTCTTTAAAAATCATTATTTAAGCTTTGTAAGAAATCGACAAAATTGTGACTTATCCACACACGCTGAGCTCATTACTAGCATAACAGGTAATTTATAGCCTGCTTGCATTATCAGTTTAGATTTCTTTGTTTTGTGCATATTTCCTTAAAAACCAAAAAAAAATTACTCGCTTTGAGCCAATCGAGCTTGCAAAGCTCAGCGGAATGCAACAAAATTCGCAATCAACAAAAAAAAAATAAAAATAAAATAAAAACGTGAAAAGGCCACACCACAAAGTAAAGTAAAATTGAGAAAAAAAAAAATCATTCAATTAATGGTTCATTGGCAGTGAAGCATAAAAGTTGGAAATTTTTTTTTAGATTTTTACGCTGCACAATTTCCGCAACAAAATGTAGGAAAAATAAATCCCACATCATGTACATACATATGTATGTAAGTGTGTATGTATGCTGTCTATTGCGTCAGCGATTTTAGCTGCCAGTAGCGGCTTTAAACGAGTTACCACTGATTTAGTTAGTGGTCATACGACAGGTATGTAGTGCGGGTAGAGTTAGGGGAAAGGCGGAGGACTTTCATAAATTAAATGGCTTTATGCACTTAATCAACTACATGTTGCAAAACAATAACAAGCAACAACAACAATCCAACTTTTAGTAAATTATGTGCTCTACAATAGCGCTTTGTACTACTTAGTTGCATATTTTTGTAGTACCAAGTACACACACACACACACACACACATGCAAACAATAGCCGACGTACTTAATTGACTGCATTGACTTAATCTTAGCCCACTTAGGGATTGGCATTAATGAGCGCTTGTTGTTGTTGTGCTCGCTAGATGGGTGGGTGCTGATCACCATCGCTGTGGCAACATAAAATTATTAGGGCCAACGGCATTCCAAAGGTGTGCGTGTGTGTGTGTGTGTGTGTGTGTGTGTGTGACTTGGGAAAATGCGCTCCGTGAAATGCACGAAATTACTAAATTAATTTAGTTGATTTCTATTCAAATGGATTGGGATTAATTCTGCTGCCACAAACGACAATCGGTTGACTTTTGCTCTTTTTTTTTAATTTCGTTCGTTGATTGATTGAGGCGGCGCTTTGGGGTTGATTGCCGCCATTGGGATGATGACATAAAATGCAATGTTGCAAATATTGATAAAAGCACATTAATTGCATCTAGCGAGCAACAACAAATATTGCAAGCGCTAATGCCAAGCCTTGAGTGCAAAGTCTATGTTTTAGCATCAATATTGCACATTTTTTATTTATCCATTTAACTAAGTATGTATGTATGTATGTATTCGTGTGTATAGCAACTTTTCAAGCCTGCGTAATTCCTTCGGACAGCGACATGTGCGTTTTTTCCACTCAACGGCGGCTTATTGACAAATTAATGTACAAAGTTGCATTGAATGGCGCGGAAAATTGTATCGATTGTGATATACGATATTTGAGATTACTTAATTCATAATAAATACATTGATGTAGTCTGAACATATGTAACGAAAATTAAATGGCTTAAATTCATATACTTCACCTCAAAATTATAACTGCACTACATGTCGACAAGTTTTGACAACTTAATTTACTTTATTGAAATAAAATTTTTTTAAATTAAAAATAAACTTAATTCGCCAACAGAAATAATACAAAATGTACAAGTTAAAAAAATTATATAAAAATTTTAAAAAGTAAAAAAATGTTTTAATTTTTTTATGAGCATTGTTGCCCACTCAATTTTAGCAAGATAAAATGTATGTTTCTAGTGCCTGCATATTACCGCAGTTTCTATAAAAAAAAATCTCAAGAAGGTGTTATACATATGTACATACATATGGAAAAATCTAGCATTAAAAAAATTATCAAATATGTAATTTATTGGCAGGGACTTACACTTTTTTGTACTCAAATTAAATAGACAAAAAAAAATTTCATTTTAAATAAAATAATTTTTGGGTAATATTTTTAAATTGTCTACAAAGCTTGAAATTTTAGTTTTTATGACTTTATTTAGAAAATAATGATAAGTATTTTTATAGAAAAAAAACATTTTTTTTAAATAAAAAATAATTGTGGTGCGGACAGTTATAATTTTGACATAGGCTGTACTATGTATTCTCGTATGTATGTATGTATGGCCATCTGTACGTACAAATCAAGTGCACTCGTCGGAAATCAATTCATCGAATTTGTTTTGACTGAATTCGCTGTAAGGCGCGTCTGGTATCTAGATTCCAGAAGTATGTACGAGTATGTATGTATGTATGTATATAGATACAAAGATATGTACACAGCTTACTAAATATGTTAGTTTAACTCAGGTGACAACCAGCGACAGTGCAGCGATATCGAAGCGACATGGTCATGTGTTGTATCTACATACATACATTCATACATACATACATGCATACATGCATATGTATGTGTGTAGATGAGTAATCGCTTTATTAGTTAAATGTCGTCAATTTAATCGGTTTGTGTTTTTATTTCTGAGGTGAAATCTATTTTCATACACTTTGGTTTATTTGGTGACAAACACTTATCTTTAACCCACGAAACCGATTTAAATGATGATCCAGTTGCTATTTATTTAATATTTATTGATTTAATATAAAACAATTTTTTTAACAGAAAGTAAGATTTTTCCAATAAAATTAATTTTTTTATTGTTGAATTGTTCGTTTAAAAAAAAAAAATTTATGAAATTTTAAAAAATTTTATATTTTGAAAAGTTTTTATTAAATGTCGTTTTTAATTTGATTAATTTGTTTTTTTTTCTTCAACAGAGAAACACATTTTTTTAGGCGTTTTCACAACATGAAACTGTTAAAGTACTATTTTCTTCAATGTAAAATATTTGCAAAAAGTCTTGTCTGTAAATACACAAAAGTATTTTGCGTTTATAATCGATTTATTTTCCATTATTTCACACGAAACAAATTTATGACTAAAAGAGGGTGACGAAAAATAAAATATCCTTATTAAGAGATGAAATAACTTTAAAAATTGTGGTTCCGTTTTTATATTAAAAAAATAGATCTTTAGAGAAATATTCATTGTGTCAGAAGTATTGCCAAAAATCTGCAGAAATATTAGCTTTAAGAAAATAAAGATGTGATTAGAAATATTTCAGTAAATGGAATTAAATTCTTTTCAAGAGTCAAACAAAATAAGTAAATATATATATATAACATATTGCAAAAATTCAGTCAAAAATTAAGTTTTTTTTTTTCAAAGAAAAGAACTGAATACCATAAAATCAGCCGCTTTCTGTATGAACACATTTTTAATCCTTTTTAGATGTAACCCAACATACCAAATTCCTTTTCATTCTGTTCAATGTAAAACTGTATGGATTTGTGTTAAACTTTCCAACTATATTTCGGGTGTATTAAAAGTAATTTTTAAAAGGAAAAAAATTGCAGCCATGCCTTTAAAGAGCATTTCAAAATAAAAACATCACTCATAACTAGTAAATTTTTATTTTGTTTGTTAATTAAATGCAGAAGATTCGCCAACTAAAACCAGAAAATTCCAAACTAAAAACTTTGTGCACAATTCAAGAAACTAAAAAAAGAACATTTGAAAAACTTTCACTTATTTTCATACAAGGTTTTTTGGTGTTGGTTTTAATGAGCAAGCTATTTTAAGGCACGTTCAATTTTAGCAAGTTTAAAATGACGTTAAAAAGATCTTTGATTTTGGAAATTATTTCATTAACGCTGTTTTCCATTGTTTCGAGATTTTTCATAACAAAAATTCACAGTAATTTGTAGTTTTCTTAAACTTGCATTCTATTGCCGTTAAATGATTGAACTATAAGACTTTATGGTAAAAAAGTTTTAGAAAATTTTCTAAGAAAATGGTTCAAGTTTTTCTTTGATAGTTTGATAAAGTATTTATTAAGTTTCAAACTTAGCTTTATTCGAATTTTGTTAGCGAATGAAATGTGTTCTAATACAAAAATATCAGAAATTTAATTTGAAAAAAATAAGTAGTTAAAATGGTTTAATAATTGATTGTCGTATTTTTTTATTATTTATTTACTATTAATTTATTCTTTATTTATTTATTTATTAATTTATTTATTTATAATTGCAATAATTATAAAATAATTATTTTACTAAAATTTCGCAAGAGCACTGGCTGCTAAGTCCTTCTTTTAAGTCTAATTTAATTTATAATTTTTAAAGCCGCGTTTCTGAATTTACACCATCGTGCAACATGATTGATTGCTATGTAAAACTTTGTAGTGCAAACTGGTTCTTCTAACCAGCAAACAACATACAAACAGAATACTTCCGTCACTACAAATAAGTCATGAGTTCGACAATTATTATTATTTCTTTTTGCCATTTTTGTATATTAACGAGTATACTCGTGTATCTACAACACTTATGGTTATGTGTGTACGCATGTTTATTTCTTTAATAAATAAAATAAATAACTAAAAAGTAATTGCATTCATATATGTATGGCATGTTTCTAGATCCAATAGAATTTGAACCAGTAGAACAAGTGTTTGCTTCGATGGGGCGTGTCGCTGGCTGTCGTTAGTCGTAAATGTTGTTGTCTTTAATGGTGTAGTAACGCGTTCCGCTATCCGCTTCCTGCTGGCAGAACATAAATATTTATATATACATTGAATTCTAGTTAATGCGCACGGTACTTAATGAATTTGTATCTGCTAGCTACGTAAGTAGAGAACTGAAGAGAGAGTGCATTTATTTATGAAAGCTGCATTATGTCACTCATACGCCCGGGGTGTGAAAGTTCTTAGTGTGTAGAGTAGAATAGCGCGCGTGACCTTCATGGAGTTCGAAAGTGTCTATATACATAGTATGTATGTATGTATGTAGGTATGTACGTGTATGTAGTTTGTGTACGCAATCAATAAACAATTGAATATAAGAATAATCGACTTTTGTCAATCTAAACTTGTTATTGACTCCGGCTATTAATATTTCTATTTCAAAGCGAATGAACTACTACAAAACTGTGACACGCGAACAAATGTCAGAACGCTGGCGCAGCATATTCAATAGAAGTTTGTATCAAAATCAGTTTAAAAAATTGTGCGCTTTTCAAAACTTGCTCCAAGCACTAACATACGCGAATTTATTTTATTATTCCGTTTGTTTTTTTTTTTAACTAAATCTTAATCCGCCTTTTGATATTTAGTTCCTTTGTTCAGTCAGTATTTTCAGGTATCTGGAAGCAAGCGCGTTTTTCGCATAACAATTCGTAAAAAATTCTTTTATAATTCTTAAGCGACTACCGCGCGCCGTAACAAGATTGCGTATAGAATTTTAAAATTAAATTGATCTGCTACAAAGCCTCACTTAAAATCGTGCAGAGTCACAATATGCGACTTATTCAAAAAGCTGTGTTATGTTAAGGCAACTCGTTATAAAATTTATTTATTGCAAGATATATATTTAGAGCAATTTGACGCCGCATTGAAGACATGTGGCATAAATAAGTTATTACGCTACAACGCAATAAAAATTTATTTCTTCAACGAAAAATAAAAAAATAAAAATATAATTAAATAAAACTACTCACTTAACTTTTTTTTTATTATTATTTTCACTTGCGAATTATCACCCCCTAATCGGTTTAGCCACTTTGCGGCCATGTGACGCCTCTCTATTGTAAAATATTTCTTTTCAATAATTTTTTAATGGCTCTGTTTAATAGCGAAATGTGCATTTGTTCTGGTCATTTTCATTGCTTTTGCTTAGTTTTCATATACTCGTACATTTGTAGTTTAGCTGCTAACACTTTGGAATTTGTAAAATATTTATCTTTTTATCGCATGTACGTGTTTGGCATGCGAAATGTATTATTTGAAAAATTGGAAATGTCTTAAAAGCACTTGATAAGCGAGTGAGTACTTAGCGAGCATTTGGCTTTGTGAATATTTATGGCTCATTGTCTTATGGAGGTAAATTGACAGTAATTACAAACCGCCACTGTAAAATTTTTCCTTTGCATACTTAGTTGTTAGTTATAGTGATATAAACATATGTCTATATTTTCTATTTCAGTTTGTTTGTAAGAAGCTCGCTTATAATTTTTGGAAATGCGAGGAGATTATTAAACTCAAGAAAAAAGTGACTGCGCATGAAAGTGAGCATGTGAAAATAGAATATGGAAAAATTTTATGTAACGATTAAAAGTTTTTAAAATTTTCAAAACTAATTCGAATTTTGTGCAAAATGTGAAACTTGAATTTATAAGATTTTAATTTAATACCAAAACTTAGTTTAATCAATAAATAAAAAATATGTATATGTATATCGCAAAATATACTGTAAAATAACTATTTGTATTACAAGTGTAATTTTAAAAATTTGATAAAAAATATCGATAACAATAACACTATCGATAACAGCACAGATAAACATATCGATGAGATGATATCAATGTTTACGGCATTAATAAAAATCTAAAGCTTAATTATTTGAGGAACCGATAGTGTTAAAATTATCGATAACTATTTCATTCACGATAATTATTATGAAAGGCATTGTAAAATAATTGTATGCCAAAAATTATTTTGATAATTTCAAAAAATATATTGATAACAATAACACTATCGATAATAGTATCGATAAAAATACCGATAAAATTATATATTAAGGTTTACAGCAATAATAAAAAATGTAATCCTATATCATTTGAGGAATCGATATGGATAACAATATCGATAACTATTTCATGCACGATAACACTAGTGATATGATTCATGAAAGGTATTATGAAATAACTTTATGCCACAGATTATTTTGCTAATTTCAAAGAAATCATGACAACAATAACACTATCGCCAACAGCATCGATAAGATTATATCGAGGAATCGAGAGTGATAACAATATATATTACGATTTATTGCGATAACCATAGTGATATAAATATCGATAAATATAACGAACAGAAATGTCGATAGTGGTAGTAATGAAAATATTGACAATATATCGATGTCAATAAAGATCGAGAGCGATTAATATACCGATAACAAATACAACAACGCAACGAAAGAAACGATCACATCACAATAACATAAATACTTGCAAGAACGTCGTTATTAATAACTTATCCGTCAACGATATCGATAATAATATCGATAACGATACTAATGCTGTCGTAAACGCGAACTTTGATACGATACTAATAACAACAAAGATAACAATGTCTATGACGTTATTAAAGTCGATAACGCTGACTTAGAAAATCGATAGTGAACGATTACAAACTAAATGTACAAATATGTAGAAGTAGTAACTTGTTCAGTTAACATATGAAAACCACTTAAATGTCGAAATCTGAACTCAGGTTAAGTATTAGTTAATTGATAGTTAGCAAATCTCGCATATAAAGATTAAAAGAAATATATGACTATAAAAGAATGAAATCGGCCAACATCTGCTTCACAAATTTTTTGTTGCAGAAAGCTAGCAGAGTCATTAAAAACCGCAGATTATTATACAAATTCATCTTTTGTTTCGATAGCAAAAAATTTATTTTAAATTACGCTTTCAAACTCATTAATTTCATTCTCGCTTTTGTTTTTTCAAAATTTGCAGTTTAATTCTATCAAAGACGCTAATCGCTTAAATTTAATTATTTTTGGCAAGTACCATTCCCGTCATCCTAAAAATTCTAATTTCGGCACGAAGCTGCTTTCGTATACATATTCATATACATATGTAGATGTGTATGTATGTATGTATGTATAAGCTCCAGCTGCTGACTACCTGTCCATGTCTATATAGGCAAGAGTACGAGTACGTGCTTGGAATCATGAGCTAAGCGAGCTTAAGCTGCTGATGCGATCTAAAGCCTTAATAAAAAGCATATAATCGTACATATAAATATAAAATTTAAATGTAAATTTTCCATCGTATAATAACGTAACAGGGAAATATTTATGATTTTTCATGCGTATACTCGAACTTAGTAGCTAGGAATGAAAGAGAGCTTGACAAGTTCATAGAAACAAAAAGTTGCATGAAAGAAATTAAGGAAGTGCAATAAGTTAATACGAAATTATAATGTATGGCAAATTTAAATCAAGACAGTGTATTTTAAATTTTTTCCTTTATGCCTTGAAGCGTCCACACCAGTCTAGCCAGACACCATAAATGACAGTGACTGTGACAGTGTGAATGAATAGTAAACTGCCGGCAGCACTCAACGGCTAGTCCTAGTATTACTTTTTTATCAAGTCGCTATTGTGCGCTTCAATTTTAATGGTTTGAGTAGTGTAATCGGTATTTATGCGGCTTGAGAAGATTTACATAAATTTATAAGCACATACAACTTTGTTTTTACAAACTGACATACAAACAGACGTTAAGTCCTACGGAAGTAAATCCGTAGTCCTTCTTTGTAAGCGTGATTTTTCAGCCATAAATTAATATTTTCATGATTTAAATTCATATTTGTATGTAAACCCCGAGCATCGGGTGTATTTGACTCAACGTTTTTATGTTTTTTATTACAAAAAAAAGTATAGTTTTTCTTTTAAACATAACAGCCCATTCAATAAGTCCGTAGGAGAAGTAAGAAAAGAACATTGTTTTTTGGCAAAATTCAATTCGATTTCGAGCTCGCGCGACACCCACTTCGTAAAAAGCTTCCGCATGTAAAATGGTAAACACACTGCCATCTAATATCTTTACAAAGTTACTTATCTCGTGCGCTTTCAATTTGCGATTGGCCAAATCGATTTTGTGCACTTTTTTTATGTGTTCCGGTGTAAGAGCCTCATTGAGGCGTCCATTGCGTTCGGCATCACTCGTGCCCGTACGACCACCTTTAAAATCGGCAATCAACTTCTCCACCATTTGTCTCGATAGAGCTTTGGTTTGCACTGTATTTTTTCGCATTAAAAAGCAATGCTTTATCAAAACACGAAATTCACTTTTTTTCATCTTTTGATAATAACAAAAGTTACGTGACGTTCAATGCGATAACTTGAGAACCAATGGTCCGATTGCTGTCAAACTTTGACACATATCATCAAGATGGCTGATTCGAAATACGAGATTTTTCCATAGTAGCGACATCTATGTGTTATCCTACGGACTTATTGAATGATCTGTTAAAAGCTTTTTTTAATTAGAAAACATGTATTTTTATATAGATATCATTGAATAATCTCAAGATTTATAATAGATATCGTTAACAATATTTAAAAGAATTAATTTATAACTTAGAAAACAGAAAAAAAAATGTAAAACTTTTACTGCGAAGAGCCAAGGATGCTCTCGAACAACAAAAAAACTACACGCCCATACCTTTAGAAAATAAAATATTCTTACCTCGAATAAGTTCTCATTCTCACAGAACTGACGAAACTAACATTGATTGAGGAGAAAGGATTTATACATTCCGATTCCAACCAAATTTTACGGAATCGCAATGCAGAACAGGCCTGATTGTACCATGTGATGCATAAATTATGGATGCAATGGAGGTGTAGCAGAACCCTAACCTTTCCTCTACCACTAAGCAAGAACATGGACGGCGGCAATAGAGTAGAAGTGCGGCGCCCATCCATATTTTGACAATTAAAATTGAAACTTATTTGACACTCTCAAAGAATATATGAATCGGAACATATTACACTCCAAAAATGCGAGAAGCAACATTTAAGTGTTTTTTTTTTGTTTTCTTTTTTGGAACAAGAACAAAGCAAACAGTGTCCAGTAGAAGTGCGCAGTGGAATTCGCCGACAGGGTTCTTAAACGTGTAAATGCAAAAATAAAATAAAATGCGATGTACTTCCGTAATTAATGCATTTTATAGCCAATGTTAATAAAATCAGCATACATGCTTTGTAAACTGAAGAAAATTGCTTTTGAGAACAAAAAAAAAGCAAGTGAAGAAAATACTGACTTAGTAAACCAGGCGATTAAGTGGGGCAATCAAGCGCTTAATTGGTAAGTGCTACACATTTATGAGCTGCAGTTTAATTGAATAAGAAGCTCAGCTGATTACAAGCAATACTTACGCCTAAATAGTTGTTTAATGAATTCTTTAATAATACATAGAAATTTATTCGCCTCTTTGATTTTAATATATTTTTGTGAAGATTGTCGACAGAATAAATAATCAGAATGCATGTAATGTATTGAGTAGTCTGTAAACTTTGCTTACACCTTGATTAACCAAAATGATTCCGTGTTTCTGTTTACCAATAAAATTGACATTAAAATTCATTGAAATCGGTTATGACAGAGTGTGCTTGTTTACATTTGCACTAGCATTTCCAATATACGGAAAATATTTATTAATATTTTATGACATATTTATGCTCTGCCATGGCTGTGAGTGTTGTAACAATGTGATGGCCCTTTTGTTTAATATATGTATGTATTATAATATTGATATTTATTGCTTTTTATTATGATAAATTAATAATTATAGCAGTTTCCTATTTAAAGTTGTTGCCTATTGTGGCTATAGTCGTGATTATATTGTATTGATTGACATGTGATTGATGAGTCTTGCCTGAAGTTGAATAAATGTGACTGACATACATATGTAGATATGTATGTACATACATAAGCAAATATTTATATGTATATGTATATAAATATCTTTATACGTCAACTAAAGTCATAATTGATTTTATGAATTCACCTTCCGCTATGACCAAAATTGATGCGGTAGCGAAATAATTGGGTAAGCAGATGTTACGTCTATACATTGAATATAAAAATATATTATTTTTTTATTTCAGTATACTTTTAAACTTTAAGCTTGGTATACAGCTCTTAAGAAAATCGAAAAATTCATACAAAATGACATTCAAGAAATGAAAAAGAAATTTTCTTCTATAAAAATTGTCTTCTAAGAAAATTTCTTAAATAAGTCTAAAGCTCTCCCAAAAAAAATTCAAAGCTCATATATTTATTTCTTCAAGAAATTTTTCAGCAACGGTAAGTGCTTTTTCAAGCAACAGAAATAATGAAAGTTAATTCTTGAGACTTTACTGTAGAGCTGCATTTAAGCCTTAAAGCCTAAGTGTTTTCTTGCAATGAACTTCAGTTCTTTCAGCATTTTACACACAAATTTCGAAATCAAAATCCCTGAAATCAGAAAAGGAACCGATATGGGTATGTAGGTTGACAATTTTAAATTCTTCAACTTAACTAATAAACTTCATCTCAAAATTATAATCACACAGCGCATTGACAATTTTCATATTTCAATATTGTTCACCAAAAACGTATGACTGATAAAAATCAGAAACGAGTAACACCAGTTTTCAAAGTTTCAAATAAAAAATTGTTTAACAAAATTACCCCAATTTGGAACTCATTTTTGTTCAAAAAATTTTTTGTATGCAAGTCTCAGAGGACAAAAAAATTTGGTTGATTTTTAATAATTTGTTTACTGACAGTCGTACGCAGTTCTTTTATCTAAAAAAAATATTGAGCGCCAATAAAAAACTGGGAAAAATTTTTGAGTAATTTATAGTATTTCAAACTTACATTTTAATGAGCTTAAATTGAATGGGCTATAAAACTGTGTACACAAAAAATTTTTAAATATTTTTTTTATGTAAAAAATTTTACTTTATGCGATAGATTGTGCAGCTTTTTTTAATGTTATTGTAATTTTTTAATGTTTAGAATATGCCTTATTATATTGAAATAAAATATTTTTAGAAAATAAAAACGAATAATATTTTGTTGGTCATTATTTTAAGTAACTTATGTTAATGTAACATTTCCAATAAACTCAGTTCTAAACACAAAATTTTGGTTAGCAATAATTTTCAGGTTTTATTAATTTATTAAAAATTCCTGCTTAAAGTTTATGTGAAGAGTTTTAACCCTATAACTGCCAATTTTAACCCTTTCTATGCCATATGGCATAGTCGCTTTTTTTTCGTTATAGTCGCTTTTCAATGCCTGTTTTAAATCAAAAAAGTTATGAATACATATACACTCTGCGAAATTCAATTAAAGGCATCTGTGATATCTTTAAAAAATTCGAATTCAAGGGGAGAAATAAAGGATTTTTCTTTTTAATTTTATTTATATGTATTTAGGAGTTAGATAAATAAAAATGTCTTCACATAAATGAAATTCAAACTTAAAATACAATTTTTTTGTAACTATTCATACTTAAATGCGAAATTCAATTAAAAGAAAATATACAAAGAGTTCAGAAAACGCCTGAAAAAAATTTACAGCACAAAGCTAATAGTGAGTCCATCCCCCAGATTTATTTATCACTTCAAAAATCCGGCTTGGCATCGAAGCAATCACATTGTGGAACTCCGAAAGTGGCATTCGAGACCATTCTTGCACAATGGCATTGCGTAACTGTTCTACAGTCTGAAATTTACGTCCTAAAGCATAAACTCGACGAGAAAGGTTCCCCCACATGTTCTCGATAGGGTTTAGATCGGGGGAACGTGATGGCCATTCTAAAAGTTCAATTTGCTTCTCCTGAAGCCAACTTTTGGTAACGCGTGAGGCATGTACGGCAGCGTTATCGTGCTGAAATATGGGATTCGTGTTTGGCAAACCCTCCATAAAGGTAATTAAGACTTCGTCCAAAAGATTTATGTACGCTTCTGAGTTCATACGTCCTGAAATTTTGCATATGGGTGTCCTGTTGTGATAGCTGAAACCTGCCCAAACCATCAGTGAACCCCCTCCAAAGTTTCGCTTCGTAGAAAACCTTTTTGGACCCTTCAAGTCGTGCCAGTAGTAATTAAAGCCGTCTGGGCCATCGAGATTGAATTTTTTTTCGTCCGAAAATATCACATTATTCCATTCATCGGTCCACGACATGTGTTGTTTTGCAAATTCTAACCTTGCACGTTTGTGGGACTCCGTCAAAGTTGGTTTTGACTTCATTTTTTTCCAAACAAGTCGCTGACTCCCGGCTAAAATTTGTTGCACGCGCCGTTTGCATATTGATAAATTTAAATCTGTCAAAATTTTTGATGCAATTGCATTTTTTTCGAGGCCAACGCGAATAATAGCAGATTTTTGCCGAAGAGATATTTTCTGGTTGTTCTTGTTCGAGCGTTTTGTGTTATAGTTTTCCTTTAATTTAATCACGTTATCGATTGCTGAGGCGGAACGATTCAATTTAATGGCAATTTTTTTATTACTCATGCCAGTATCCTTGTAGGCATGGACCTGAGCGACTTCTACGGGTGTAAGCGTTTTACCTTTTCCCATAATATCTTTTTGTTATTGTTTAATGTTTAACAGTGAAATACAATCGAAACTTTCAAATTATGCATAAATACAGCGGATTATATGCACAAGTTATCCGTTAAAAGCCACAGAAATGACTGTTCTTTAATTAAATTTCACTACTTAATACTTGCAAAACTCACTGCCAAATGACATATGTACAAATTATGCAGAGAGAACTAACGGTACTTGAAGTTTTTAGGCATGACTAAAAGAGCACTAAAAAGAGAACAAAATACCAAAACGAAAGGGGAAAATAGAAAATACCGTTATCATTGAGAAAAGCTTTAATGATATGAATACCTGTGCCTTTAATTGAATTTCGCAGAGTGTATTTTATATTTTTATATTTTTTTTGGATTTTTTTGTATAAATTTATAGAAAAAATATTTTGATTTGTGTACCCAGTAAATTGTTAGCGTTCTGAAAGCGAGAGTCCCTCTCGAGTTTCATGTTTTATATAAAAACATCACTTCAAACATATTTGCCTTTTTTTTACAAAAATTTGGTTATTTGCTAACTTTTTGTAAATAATTTGGTCAATATTTCAGAGAACTATTTAAAAATAAATAAAAATAGCTCTAAAAATTCAAATTTATGTTTTACTTTTTTTCTATTAGGTGCTTTCTATTCCATCGGGCATGATGCTCAAAATATACTTTTGCAAAAAAAATAATTTTTTTTTTTTGATTTTTCATTACATTGACCTTAATGGTAAGAAAATGTAAAATAATTCCTTTTAAAGTAAAAAACTAAAAACAAGTTCCGAAAGGGTTAATAAACTTGTATGCTACTTACTTCATAGAGGGTTAAAAATGCCCATTAGATAGCTCACAACTCAGTTGTATTCTACAAAAAATTGCTCACTACATTTCTATCAAAATAGATATTGATCAATACATTTTTCATTATTGAAATTGATCAGTCAGCAAGTCACGCTTATCTCGAAAATAACGAAGTTTTCAGACCCTTTTAAAGTGAATATTTGAACTGATATTACTCACATAATTGCTTGCCATCGCAATGTGAACACTTTTAGGAAGTGGCCATATTTTTTAATTAACAAATTAGTAAATTTAGATATATATCTAACTGCTTACATATACACATATTCGTATATTAAGTCATAATATATATTATTGCATTAGCTCACATTAATGCCAACACAATTTTGAATGATTGTTAACGCAATTAGCTCCATTGTTGGGCTGCCCCCAAAACAGTCAGCGTGTAAAACGCAAGAGCGAATAATGAAAAAGAGAAAAACCACAAAAAAAAAAATATGCAACAAATACGCACCGCTTACATACATACACATTTATGTTGAAAAGAAAAAAAAAATGTAGTTTAATATACAAACTTCAGTTGAGGTCGCTTGCGAGCATTCACAGCGAAACTACTTAAAAAACTAGATTAACCTTTTCATTTCACTGTTGAGTCGATGACCTTAAAAAATTATGTACATTAAATGCGGTTAGGTAAAAAATAATAGGTAGTTTTTTCTTTCCTGCATTTTTCACTATTTTTATGTATTTACACTCATGCGTAAATATATGTTTGTATAAGGGGAATCCCGGCCATTTTTAACTCCCGAATATCCCGGGATAAGTCTATTCAAATGCAGCCATTTCAAAAAACAGTGAATTTAAAAGCCGTTTGTTTTTTTTAAATTTTGTATCATTTATAAAAATTTCCCTTTGAAGGGTAAAATTACCTGAATATCATATACAAAAATACACAAAATTGCACAGTGCATCCATACGTTTCACTATTATTTTAATAGCGAACTATAGAAATACGACAAAAAACACGGTTTGTTAACTCCCTAAAGGCTTTATTTTGCCCTTGGCCATTATAAATGAGCTGAAGAATATTCTCCTCGAGTAGAAAATTAGACTTACTATAAATGCGATGTTAATACTCGTAGAACTAACGACGAGGTGCTTATCCACCCTCACGACAGAAAGTCTCAAAGATAAATTGCGCTCAAGTTTAACGAGCAGCTCGCCAATTGTCCAATAATCGAAAGGAAAATTTATCAGAAGGCTCAGTAAAAGAAATTTAAAGCTTTTATAATGAGGCGATAAAGGCTATGTTCTACAGAGAGCATTTAACTTTTTGTCGACAATCTACCCAACAAGTGTTGAGGCGCAGCAGTGCAGGTTTTATATGCAACAAATTTAGGTCCAGGTTGGAGGATAACACACTGAAGGCTTTATTTTTTTTGAGATTGCATTTTGTATAAGGAATCATTCTGCCTCGCTCAAAATGGAATGTATTTAATTTTTTACTTTTTTTAGTGAATGCTATTTTAATATTTAATATTGGTCTCAAACAGTGATACAAATAATTTTACTTTACGTTCTTCTTTTTTATATTAATGTTCTTTTGTATACTTCTATAATACAACAATTACAGACGTGTTAAATTTTATACAAATTGAAAATTACGAATCAAAACATCGTGAAATTCGGGACACGGGATTGTCCCGTGATTTTGTTTTCAGATCTCGAGAATACCGGGATCAATAAAATACCCAAACTTGACATCCCTAATGCGCATATCTAGGCAAGTAATCGATAAATAGCTACTGGTTTTGGTAGTCGCTTTCCAAAGTATTGCGGCTTTTTTGCTGCCTTTTTATTTTTAATTTCATTTTTTTTCAATTTTTTTTTTGTTAAATACTTTTTTTATCATTACTGCTGTCATTGGCCTAAAGTTGTTACAAATTACAACAGTATTACTCATAATCGCGTGCGTGCGTACGTGCGTACATTTGTGACTGCCACGGCAAGCCATCAATGCTGACACTACGAACAATAGAGAAACGCAAATGAAATGGTATTTTAAGTTTTCTACGAAAAAAAAAAAAATAATAATAAATAAACGTTATGCAAAAAATTCCACAGCATAGACATTTCGAGCGACTGACCTAGGCGAAAACCGCGCAAGCAGCACCCAATCGTACACCGATAGACGTAGCGTCCAATAAAGGTCAGTTAGAGAGAAGTCAAAAAGCCAACGCAGCAATGACGATAGCGAAAAAGTTGGCATTCAGCAAAAGGCTGACAATAGTGCATTACGTACAATACTGTCTTTGTTTGAAAACAATAGTGAACTACTTTTTTTCGTTTACGTTTTTTCTTTTTATTTGTGCTGTTATATTTGTTCCAAAGCACAGTGGTTAAAACTGATGCAATACGCAAAGTGACGCATCGGCGCAATTGAAGGTCATTTATTTTCATTACTTTTTTTTATTTCTATTTTTATTATTTTTAATATTTATTTTTTTTTCATTTTCCGAGTGGGCGTTGTCTTGAATGGCGCAAATGCTGGCGTTCTTTGTAATATTTTACACTGCTGTGTGTTGCAAGGGGAGTATAATTATTGTTTGTAATAAAAATGTATGCGTAAATGGTATGCATTTGTAGCACATTTACTAGAAAGTTCCCTTTTGCAGTTATTAGCTAAATAATTGCCTGCTTGGCTTCACAACTTCCTTACTAATTGCTCTAAAATTGGTTAACAAATATTTCTAAATTTGCTTAAGGTTACTCAATGCCTGCGGCTTCTTGAAAAAATCGTAAGATTATTCCTCTTCATGTTAGTGTTTATCAACAATTTATTTAAACATTCGTGTTCTTGTTGAGGCGAATATTCCGTGAAATATCATTGACTAATCTTAAATGCATTTTACGGTTTCTGAAGTTTAATTAAATACTCGGAAATACATATTTATGTACATAATTTGGTGTTTATGAAATAAGTTTGAGAAAAAAAAACTGTGTAATCTGAAGTAAATTTGAAAGTTTCAGAAATATAATAGACTGTTCTTAAAGTTGCTAAAGCAAAATTGACTAATATGAAGTACATTTTATGGTTTATGAAATGCAGTAACGATACTCAAGTAAATTTGATGATTACTGATATATACATACACTCTGTTCACAAATTATAGCACAACCACACATTTTATAAAAATTTTGAACTTTTGAAAATAGTGTTTAGAATTTCTTTGAGTCATTCAGTCTATTTTGTTTCATTCAGTTTAAGTGTGAGAAAGTGCAAGTTTCTTCTGACAGTTTCCTCTATACAAAGCAAAACTGCGAAGAAGCGCAAGTTAAAAAATTGTCAAAAATCAAAGCGAAATTGTAGCCAAAAAAAATTCCACTTTGTTGTACTAAAATTGAATGAGCTGCATATCTGCGTACCCCAAAAAAAATTCAAAGCTTAAAAGAAATTTAAATAAATGTTTTCTACATTCTTTATAACATTTAACAAGTTGTTTTTAATGATGTTTTTTTTAGAGAATTAACGATCTTTTTATTTGAAAAATAATTGGAAGATATTAATATTCCAGTCATATCATCAGATGATGTTTTTCATTATCTAATATCTTTAAAAGAATCATTCAAGTACGGCCCTGATATGATCCCGACATGTTTCCTAAAAAAATGTGCAAAGCACCTGTACCTGCCATTATCGAACTTGTTTAATTTGTCCCTCCAGCAAGGAGTTTTTCCGTCAATATGGAAAGAGTCTTACATATCCCCCTTCATAAATCTGGAAGCAGGTCTTCTATTGAAAACTATCGTGGTATAGCTAAACTCTCTTCTATCCCGAAGTTGTTTGAAGCTATTGTTACCAATCAAATGGCTTATCCGATTTCCTCAATAACAGCAAATTGCCAACATGGCTTCTGTAATGGCAAATCAACCATTACAAATTTACTTGAATTTACCACCCATGTTTCAAATGGGTTTAGGGAATACATTGATACTGATGTTATATATACCGATTTTAGTAAAGCATTTGACAAAGTATGTCACTCTTTACTCATCCATAAACTAGATCTGCTTGGTTTTCAACCTGGTATCCTCTGTTGGATGTCTTCTTATCTCTCCGGTAGGACGCAAAAGGTAGTTTTTAAAAATTTTCATTCTGGGATCATCGATGTTTCCTCGGGAGTTTCTCAGGGCAGCCACCTCGGACCGATTCTGTTCCTGCTATTCATAAACGACATTTCTACAGTAGTAAAGTATTCTAAAATATTGATGTACGCGGATGATGTTAAACTTTTTAAGACTTATGCCTCGGCTGAAGAAAGATCCTTGCTGCAGCAAGATTTGGACAGCATAGTCAATTGGTGCAGCATTAATTATATGCTGCTTAACCTTAACAAATGTAAATTCATGTGCTTTTCTCGACGAACCATTCAGCCGGCCTCCTACAAAATAAATAACTACGTCCTAGAACATGTAAACAGTTTTGTTGACCTGGGTGTTGGTATGGATTGTAAACTCAATTTTAATTTTCATATTAGTTCCACAGTTAATAAAGCAAGAGGTGTACTGGCTTTTGTAAAGCGTTGGTCAAAGGAATTCCGCGACACGTATATAACTAAAACACTTTTTACTTAATTGGTAAGACCAATACTGAAGTATGGTTCTATAGTTTGGAATCCTCGTTATCGGGTCCACTCAGACCAACTAGAGTCAATACAAAAACAATTCTTACTTTTTGCTTTGAGAATCTTCGATGGGATTCGCCATACAATCTGCCCCCTCGCACTAGTCGTTTGAAACCTATTAATCTTCCTACTCTTTCAAGTCGCAGAGAAATGTTAGGTATAATATTTATGGTAAAATTAGTCAAAGGATGGATCTCAAGTCCATTTCTTCTAGAGCAAATTAATTTTAATGTACCCTCACGTGCAACGAGAAATTTTAAACCACTTTTCTTGAAACTATGCAGAACTAACTTTGAGTTGAATGAACCGTTTCGGGGTTTATGCCGAGACTTTAACAATCATTTCAGCACCTTTGATGTATCGGACTCACTTTTTATAATTAAAAGAACTGTTCTATCCTCTCTTAATAACAGCTAACGATCCAATTTTCTTACTTTGCATTTCTCTAACTTTTTATTCGGCTGATGAATTCTTATTCTGTAGCTGAGCAGCTTGGGATCTCGACGCTTAACAAACTTTCTTCTGTCACGACTCGGCACCTAAGATTTGTATATTTAAAAAACATCCGTACGTTATGCGGATTGAGCCCCTCGTGCCGGTTGGGCGGAAAAGTGGGTTTCCGTTGGGTTATAATAATAAATAATTATCACAACGTATCAATAAGTATGTATCAATATGTGTTTGTGCTATAATTGGTGAACAGAGTGTTGACTCTTTCGAATAAACTTTTAGAGAAGATATAAACATGCTCATAATGGAACTAGATTTTGAAACAATGCAAGTTAATTTCTGAGTAAAGCGGCTTCTTTATTTGAATAAACCTGGTTTTAAAAAGTACGGGACGAGGTGACCCCTGAAGTCTAAATATAACCTCTACATTTTTCCGTTTATAAAAAACAATTTTTTCCGAATTTTTATAAACAATTTTACAAACTATTACCTTTAATAATTTATTTTCGATTCGATAAATATAAATGTATTTATTGAAACAACGGATTTCTTTTAACTGGTTTAACTGTTGGCTCATTAGATTTGATATTTCTAGATAAAAAACATATATTTAATGGATTTATATAAAGAGCGTTCGTTAAACTTAAGATTTATGTAATTAATCGTTTAAAAGTCATCGCATTTTTTTTTTTTTCAAATTTCCAAATAAAGGTAAACTCTCTGCTATGAACCTTTGAAAAGGAATCGACAACAAAATTTCGCTGCCAACATTTATAACCAGCAAACATTGTTAATGCCGCCAAATTAAAATTTTCTTAGGTAAATATTCGATATTTATTCTTTACCATTTTCAAGTTGGAAATTCTTGTTTGAGGTCAAATTGATATCACAGGTTTTTCTCAAGTGCAGAGCTGAGATCATTTTTCTCTCTTTTACTTAAGAATAGGTTAGCTGCAGTTGAAATTAAACTTTGAAAGTTAGAGAATGATTTGGACCTCCATTTCAACCGATTTCAAACAAAATGGTTTTTTGTGTTGTCGACATGCACTAATTTGCATGTATGTATGTATATGTACGATAATTTGTGCTTGTGTAAAAAATTTATTGTATAAAATATTATTTTGTTATATGGTAAGCACGTCAAAATTACATTTTACATAGTTAACTTGGTTACCTCGACGTTAAATAGTTTTAATGCATAAAAACAAAAACTAATGCAGAAAATCCAAGAGAAAACGAAATAATAATAAAAGACAAAACGAATGAAGATGAACAACAACAATGGGTAAACCAAATAATGAGAGTGAATGTGTGTGCAGGAATGCATTATGCCAGACCAGCTGACGAGATATATGTATGTACATACAGCAGCGTGCAGTAAAAATGCAATTTTTAAAAGTTTACTGATTTTTCCAAATATTCAACTAATTTTCGAATCGCATCAAATTTGACCTCGTAACTGCTGACTAATTGATTTATTTGTATGAAAACTTAATTTAATTTGATTTTGGAAACTATTACACAAAAACTGGCAATGAGCTCGTTGTTTGGTGAGCTCGCCAACAGTAATTAAAGTAACAGTGCATTTTATTTGGTTGATCTTACCGACCTACATTCATCCGAGTCCGAATTGTCGGTAATATTCTTTTTTTATATTATTACAATTGTTGAAAAGCGACAGTGACGATATTGCAAATTGCTGCTGACAATTGTCACTCTGACAAAATTGTCATGATAATAGCAAAAAAACTAAATATTTTGTCGGGAGAATTTAGTGATTTTTTTTATATGATAACTGAGTGAGCAGCTTACAGTTGCGATTAAAATAACCAAGTTTGCTTTTTTTAACATTCTTCTTTGCTCTTTCATTCCAAAACGTCTCGGGTTATCGATAGAACAGACATTCAAAGTGCAATCATCATCAAAACCCATTTTAATTCAAACTAAGAACTTTGGTTAATATTCGCTTAAAGTTACACTTCTCCTGCTCGCCACTGTGCATATAAATACACGTGAATAGTGAACCATATTTTTTTTCTACATGTATACATTTGCCTGTAATATATATAGACCAAGTGCGCTGGATGGACGGTCTATGGCAACGGACGATCGACCGACCGATCAACCGATCAACCAACCGATCAAACAGACGATTAACTAACTAGTCAACCAATCGATCAGGTGTTGATGATGATGATGATATTGATGATCATGATGATGATGATGATGATGCCATTGTTGTAAGGCAAACTTTGCTAAGTAACGTTCACTTTTTTATGGGGTTACCGAAAAGAGATGAACAAACTTACACTCATACATATTTATGCTTGTACGAATATATACAAATTTACATAAATACATTTTCGATAGGTAATAGTTGTTGCGCTTGGCTGCATATAGTTTGCAATGAAATTAGGTTGAAACTCAAATTCGGGTTAAAGCTGAGATGCAAATTCAAAGCAGGCAGACGTTTGAATGAAGCAACGAATTCGGCGCAACAATGAAATAAATTGGAGCAACGACACGATGAGGAATGTAGAATAGAAATTGTGTAAAGCAGCAAAAAAACAAAATCATGAGAAAGCGCTGAATTTCAAGTGCGAATAAAAACACAGACAAATCGTAGATATTTGTACACTCAATGCGATTTTAATGAAAACGAGAGTTCTTCGGCATTTGCATAAGTCAGCGAAGACAAGTGTGTTAAAACCAAAAAAAATTTTAAAAATGTTCAAATGTGCTTATTATGTCGTATGGTAGTGAATTTAAAAATCGAAAAAACAAGAAATAAATATTTAAAAATTCTTCACACTTTTGCAAAATGTGTTATCTAATTAAAAATCTTTAACTACTGTTTTGGATGAGCAAAAATTAGCATCTAACAAATTACGCCGCTGTGTTTAATTGACATCGATAATTTTAAGTTATGAGCGACTAATGCCGGCATGAAAATTTTAAATATACTAACGTATGTATGTATGTATACCTAAGCGAGATGATGACGAAATTTGTTTTCAAACGTACATTATAAATAGATTGGTTGATGAGCATGAGTGACAGAAACAAGCTGAGCAAAAGGAAGGCAATAAACAAAAATTGAAATAAAAATGTAAATAACAATTTCTTAATGTCTTTTAAAAAAAATTGAATAAAAATAAAAGTTTTTAAGATTTTTTTTAATTATGCAGTTTTGTAGCTCATTCAATTTTAGTATAGCAAAGTGCAAGTTCTTAGCGGCTACGAAGTACTACTAATTTTTGAATATTACACACTTTCGCAATTCCTTCTATATAAAAAATAATCGCGGTTTTGAGTTGTATGGAGTAAATTGCCGATAAAATTTTTTTTAAATCATTGTAAACTTTTAGACAATTCAAACTTACACTTTTTCACGTTCAAATTGAATGTGCTAAAAAACTGCCTACTCAAAAAAAAAAAAATTTTTTTCAAAGTTCGAAATTTTGATAAAATTTTTTAAAGTCATTGTACATTTTGTTAATAGTTTAAAAATGCGTGTTTATGGTTTTTCTTAGAGAATTAATCATATTTTCCTCGAAAAGAAATTTTAATTAATTAGAGGAAAAATTAAGTACCCAATTCTGTCAAAAAGTGTTTATGCTAAAATATGTGAACAGAGCATATTAAAAATACAGAGCGTTGCTAGACTTAAGTCCACCAGCTCATTTACAACTTTCGGCATTTAATTTTTTTATATTTCAGCTTTAAAATTACGTAAATGAAAAACGGTACACTCTTTAACGAAGCCCGTTTAAAAACGAGTTTCGAACTTTATACAAATTGTTTAAAAATACAAAACATGTTCAACAAAATTTCTGTTTTAAGTTTAAGCTTTTTTCGAGTATGAAATTTTGTAGCCCATGCAATTTTAGTAAAATAAAATTCAAGTGGGAAGTGGCTGCAAACTTTTCTTTGTTTTCAGACAAATTTTATTCCGACCCTCTTCCGCAATCCTTCTCCAACGTATGCTCAAGATTTTTTTATATAAAGGAAAATGCGGAAAGGGTAATTAAAAATATTTGATTGCATAAAAAATTAATGAAACTTTAAACTTAAAAAATTCTAATTTTTTTTTTAATTTTAATTCAAAATATTGACGAAATTTCGTAGGAATAGCATACATTTAAAATTAAATTTGAAATTTGTGTTAATTTTACTTTAATTATTTAGATATATGATTTAACAAAGAAATCCTCAAAAAATGTTATTAAGTATGTAGTAATTTCGGTATTCTGAATGCCTGAGTGGTTTTATATTTTTTCTGCTTTCATTATTTCATCGCATTTCTTCAAATTTTATGTTTGTTGTTTTAAAATTTTTAATGTCATTAACAAGCTTTGAGTTTTTTTTATATAAAAAAATTCAATTTACTACGAAATTTTTGAGTTTAGACGATTTTTCTTGATCATCTACTTCTGCATTGCGCGTCATTCAGACTGGTCTCTCAAGAAGCAAGTAACAAAATTTTTGTAAATTAAATAAAATACAATTTTTTTTAATGCAATTTAACTTTATAGCTCCTTGAATCAAAGTGTGCACGTATGTTTTTGTATACAATATTTCAATAAAGGTTAGGTACGCATTTTAATTTTTCTCCGAAACCAACTTGCACGTACCTACATAAAAGAAAATTTTAAATTTCTATTGATACTTCACTTTACTATTAATGTCAATGAACTAGAAAATAAATAATTGATACAGAAGCGCCGCAAAACGAAATTCTTTGGGTGAAATAAATTATATTTTATTGAACTACAAATACTTAAAGAAAAAAGTTAAAAATGCAAAAAAATAATATGACAAACCTTTTAAACAATTTATTCTTTGTCGCTTATGTTGTGTGCGTTATTTTTTTTTTTATCAAAAGTCTTTGCTTATATCAATTGAATTTCGACAACAGCACAAGTTGTTGATTTGTCGTTGAATTTTATTGATGATTTCAATTCGTAGTTATTTATTTATTAAGGCACACGCACAATCACTGCTCTACACATAATGTAAGTCACATTTCAGACAAATAAAAAACAAAATTCGTATTTATTTTTGGGCTTTTTAATATATCTTATAATTCGACGGCACAAACATTAGTACGCATGTGTATGTATGTTCGGTCATATTTATTTTAAAATGATTGATCGTTGAAAATATTAAAAAATTACACTTTGCTCGCTATAAGTTTGGTTGGTTGCACTTTTTTTTCTGTGTTAAGTTTCATCAGTTACACTCGTAAGTTTAGTATTTAAGTTTGATTATGAAATTCGTAATTGCAGACACTTTTCATGTATTTATAAATTATATTATTTTTTAGTAAACAAAGTATGTAAGTATGGCACACATATGCATGAACTGCTTCGATTTTAGCTGTAAGAGAATTTTTTGATATTTTTTTATTTAAGCAATTGTAAACTATTTTAGTTACTCATAAGGTCACACTCTTATCTGTATTCAATATGTAAGTATGTTAAAAAAAAATTGTTATTTATTTTGCGTTAAATATTTGTTTGTAGCTGTATGTGTTTTTAAATAATTTTCGCGCACAAGTGTCGAAAAATTTGGTACATCATTCGGCTGTGTGGAGAATTAAGCAATAATAAGTTCTCAAAAGTATCTTCAAGGTTTTTGTTTTTCGCTTTTTTCTTTTACGCTAAACTATGTATTAATATTGAACTTGAGCAAGTAAAATAATTAATTTTAAAATTGACATTGCTGAACTTTTTGAATACTTTTGCATATTTTCCTCTTAAAAATTTTTTATGCATAATATTGAAAATGACTGGAAGCGTGGCGTGCAATTAGAAAAATGTTGTGTTGGGCAAGTGATTCAAAATTTCTCAAACTTGCATGCTCTTCTAATATCGTTTCGAGTAGCCGAAATTTTGGCAATGCGTTTAAGTAGCAGCGATTCTGCTTCCTCTTCTTCTTCTTACACGAATTTTGCAACAGAAAAAAGTCAACAAACAATTGACCCATATTTTGTGTAAAAAAAAAAAGAAAAATCTACAAAAAAGTACACATACAGATACTAGCACAAACTTATAAAATTTATAAATAAATAAAAACAAAATCACACGCATGATATTTTCACTTCGGTGCGGTCAAAAAAGTTGGAGGCGTGGTAGTCAACAGACGCGCTGCTAAAAAGTTTCGCGTTTTTCACACGCGCACTGTAAGTGATGTATGTTTACAAGTACATACATACACATTTCTGTAAATACATATTAGAAGTTAAGTTTTAATTTATTTTCTTGTAACCTTCGGCTATTGTTGAAATTGATATTTTCATGCTAAACAAATTTTGTATGTTTGTTTTTTGCCAATTTGTCATTTTAAATATTTACTTTTCTAATTAATTATTTAAGTACATTGTAAGGCCATTTTTCATTTCGTTAAATATTATACTATATCAGCTGGAAAATATATTTTAACGCAATGCATTGAAGTAGTTACAATTCAAGGATTTTAGATAATTTTTGAAGAATTTTTTCCATGGGCGTAATTTTTTTTTAACTATGTATAATTTTTTTATACTATCGAAATGCACATACAAACATACATATATATACATGTATATATTGTTGAAAAATATTGCTTGTCACAGAGTATGTCGAGATGATAAACCTTAACTTTTAAAAAAATCTGATTATTTAAATATTTTTTTTATTTAGGTATGTACATATACCATCTGCCTTTATAATGTGAGTCATATTTAATTACAAAGCTTTAAAGAAGCATTTACTTATTATTAACTGGCAAATTACTTAAGTAGTTGAACTGAAGAAAAATTTATTAATTTTCAATTGAAAACTTTTAAATTTAATTTTTTTTATTAGTTTAAATTTCGTTATTAAATTAATAGACATTTTAGTTTTATTTGTTTATGTAATTAAAAAAAACTTTTTTTTATATTTTTCTAAATTTGTTTCTACTTGTAAAAAATCCATAAGTAAATTATATGTATAAGAGACATTCGACGCTATTTCAATTGGTCAAAAACAGCTTTTGCGCGAATTTTGGTTATGTTGCAAAGGAGGTTCTAAACTTGCTGTAAACGCACAATGGAACAAAAAAATTTTACTATTTCAAAAGTTAGGCAAATTTAAAAATGTAAAGTGACTTTTCAGCAAACTGATATTTGTTTTATTAACAAAGGCATACAAAAGTTTACTTTAAATAATTTTTTTAAGAATCTCTGACTCTTTGTCTATACAAAAACAATAATTAATTTTTTTGAAATAACTAATATTTTGCAAGCTATGAAGTGATAAACAATGGCTTACGCTGGGACAGCTTACATTTTTAAATTGCATAACTTTAAAGAATTTTTTTTTCATTTCTAATAAGATTTTCTAAAATATCCTCAATTTATAAGAAAATCTAAAAAAAAAACTCGATTTTTCATTGAAATAGCATGGAATGCCTAATAGCTATTTATATTTTTTTTTATCTATGACAGTCGTTGAGACTATTTCTTACTAATTTTGTTCCGTTTGTTTTCAGGTTTGAACTTCGGGTTGCAAGCTTAGTAAAGCACGTAGCTTGTTGGTTTTGCAAAGCGAGGTTCCTTGGATTGATTTTACAAAATGTGTAGAAGTACAGAAGCAGTAAATACCAACTATACCTTTTACCACTGAACTGTTGTTTTTCAAAAAAAAAATTTTAATAAATAAAAAGTGGCCTTGAACTCTAAAACATTCGCAGATAAATTATATGTAATTCAACATTCAAGTTTTCATAAAACAATAAAATAGTTTTTAAAAAATTTGCATAAACTGACATTTTCAAAAATTTTTCCATTTTATAAAGCATTTTTAAACTATTTTGACTTCAATTAATTTAGGCGCATTTAGTAAGTTATATTGTTTTTTTTTGGTTTTCCATCAATTATGTATTACTTCCTTTTATTTATTTAATGTTTTTATTAAAAACATCAAAGAAGTGATAAATATATGTTAAATAATACATTTAACTTTTATTCTTATTATGTTTATATATTCGTGTAATATATGCAATTTAATATTGTATTTATTGTATGAAAAAAACTTAAATATTGACTTTGAAATCAACTTAGCCTTAAATATATTAATTAAAACAAAATAATTACTAATGATTAAAACTTTTTCAAAAAACGAATGCCTTTTTAATTATGTTGCATTAGAAATTATTCTAAATTTTATCAAAATTTTAAAATTGAGATTTAAATATTTGGCTTTTTTTCAAGTTACCAAAACTAGTGTTAGTCGAACTAAATAACTTTTTTTAAATATGCGCACAAATATTTTGTAAATTTTTTTCCACGATTGTTTGAAGCTTTCATTTTTTGTTTCAAATACACGTATTTTTTTGCATTGTTACAAATTAAACTAAATTTAATTGAATTTTCCTTTTATCAAATTTCATTCTTTTTCAATAGATATGCAGAGTATTCTCTTACAAAAACCATAAAAATAAAATTTTAAAATTTGTAGAAAATAAAAATAATTTCAACAACTGTACATTAAAATACAATTTTTAAAATTTTTAGAATTTTTTGAGTATGCCGCTATGCAGCCCAATCTTCAAACATAAATTGGCGATAAGCGCCTGTCAAAATATTTTCAAAGCTCAACGGGAATATTTAGCCACTTGAAATTTGCACAGTTATGTATATTAATTGAATTGGCTGCAAATTAAATAAAATAATTAATTAATTTTATACTTAAATGTTAAAATTTTTATGAAATTTTGTTTAATTGTTTTTAACTTCATGGTATTCAGTTTGCAACCTTGTTTTTAGAGCATAAACTATATTTTAACTGAAAAATATTAGAAGCTAAATAAATGGAAAAAAAATTGTCAAAACTGTAAATTTGTAAACATTACGGTTGTTCCACAATCCATTTTTTTTTAGTTTAAACACAGCTTATTGACAGTCATTGGCAAAATAATTTTGACAAGCAACAATCAGACCACACTTTTTGAATTCCGTATGACATGCTTTTAAGCACAAATTTCACAATTTCAAAGGGAAAATATTATATGGTTTGTGAAAAAGGAAAATATATCTGATATATGTTCTCGTTCCAACCCTTTAAACCACTCATTCACTCTTCGGTGTACTCAATTACCCAACGATCTCAAAAGGTCAACGAATCCAATGTAAAGTTGTTTAATTTTCCCTAGTTTGTAATATTTTCATAACTTTTTCACTTTAACAAACTTTTGTTTTCTCAGCATTTATTTTTTTTTTTTCAAAATACTTGCACCAAAGTCTTAAAGTTAATTGATGTTGCAATTCAGAAAGTTCCCTCCAACAAAGTACTATACATTTTTAAGTTAAAACATCTATCAATAAAATCTATCTATCAAAAAAATTTTAATTATTTTGCTTAAAACAAACTAAGTTTAAGTGCAACAGATCTGGAACGTAGTGGGAGTCAAGGTATTTTTTTCCTTAATACAAGCTAGACACGAAAAGAAGGAAGTGGTTAGATGGTTCCAATTCCTCGTCTTTCCAAATTACTCTCAGCATTGCAGTTCGTGTTGGAAAATTTGCTGGCAAGACCTTAACCAAGTACAAAACCTGCCACTTTGTTCGCCTAAGAAACGTGCGAGGCACTGAATCAGAAGAAACTAGCTTTTTTGTAAACACAAATTTTAGTTAAATATAAAAATGTGTCTGAGTTTTTTTTTGTGTCCAAATAATAATGCCAATGACTGGACGGGCATATGAAAATATTAATTTTAAATTTAATTTCACTCAATTATTTTATTATACGCTTAGCTTTTTAAGCGTAAAATGGTAAGTGATAGGTATTCTCTTTAAATTCGCTAATTAGCTGAGTTGAAAATTAATTTAATTTTAGGTAAATTATTAATTCTCAATTGTATTGTTTTTCAATTAATTGCCGTAGCTACATATGCATGACTTTTATTTTCACATTAAACGCGCGAATTTAGCACCCAATTACTGCACGATACACACTCATGAGTGCGTATATTTTATAAAGTAGCACAAACAGATTTGTAATTAAAAAAAAAATATGCATAAGTATTTTGTTTTCGCTTGTCACAATTTTTCAGCCACACATGCACATACATATGAATGTTTGAACAAATATATTGTAAATAGCGCAAAAAATGGAAAATTTAAATGACGACCTGCCGCGCAAAGCACAACATTTCACGGTTCTTCGAAAAAGTTGTTGACATTTGTGGCGCGACTTTGTGCGAATATTAACTTTCTGAAAGCGCGCTAAATATAACTTTTAAGAATTTATGCGCACATTTTCTTCTGTATTATGGCAGTTTTTGCTTAACAAGGCACTTGCTCTTTTTAATATTTTCTTTTTTTTTTGGCAGAGATAATTTTTTCAGAACGCTTCGCATACAGCGAAGATGTGCTTATATTTTTCTCCTCACTGTTTTTTTTTTATGCTCGTTTATTTTTTTTGTTTTTGTGTAACTGCATCGATTGGGTAGTTTATTGTTATTGCTTTACGGTAACGGCACCTTTGAGCACAGCAGATGTACCGAAAATGTCAGCAACAACAAAAAAAAAATAATGCAACAACGCGCGCGCGCACGAAACGAGAATCTTCTTTACCACTACCAAAACTAACAACAGCAAATTAAAAACAAAAAAATTTGAAATAATCAGCCACAAAAAGCCGAATTTATTGGCAAGAGCGGCGACAGAACGACGGAAGTATGAGCGCGCGCGGCAAAAACTTTTACTGCACTCGATTTTACCTGCGCCTGCGGTTAGAAAGGAAAATGCTAACCCGCTTTGCAATGTGTAGCTGCGCGCGCAGCAATTCTTTTTTTTCGTTATTAAATACTTCACTTTGCCGCTTTTCCAATACGATCCCAGTTTTAACGTTTGGTGCTCTTTAGCGATTAAAAAAAATACACATTCGTTTGTTTGATTTTTGTTTCCTTTTGCTGCAGCACAAACTTTGGCTGTGCGGCGCGAGTTTTCTTGCGTTCACGTTGCTTTCGGCGCAAATGAAAAACTTGAACTGATCGGAAATTTCTCCGTTAACGTCTCAACAAGACAGCGCGCAATGCAGGCGAACCGCACTCACAAACAAACGCGCGCGCACACACACACACGTCGTCGAAACGCCAGAGCAAAAGACAACAGAGGCGCACACACAAAAAAAAAGCACGAGACGCGATCGAGATAGTGGCAAAGACTACGACTACAACGTTGGCAGCGCAGCAATTACTGTTCGATCGAACGAAGCGTCGGCCACGGCAAGCTTTGGAGTAGGTACGCGATGGAGCAGCGCGTTAATGGAGTGCGCATATAAATATTACGATCGCAGCGCGAGTGACGCAGACGGTTTAAGAGCGCCGCGAAGCGAAGGTAAACATCAAGATAAAAAGTAAGCAAAAAGTTAAAGGTGGAAGCCGGAATAGTACATAGATGCGCATGGTGCGCGATAAAGGGCGCAAACGCACAAAAAAACTAAACGAAGAGTAGCAGTTGCGCTGCAGAGTATATAGTTTCGACTGCGGAAGTCGGTATTTGGCGATGGAGCGCACAATCCAGCAGGCCAAATAAAGCGGCGTTGTCTCGCAAAACAAAAAATATGTAGTACTAATGCTTTGAACACTTAGACGACTACGCTTCACAACGTAGCGACATCGAAATTTCTGTCGTCCCGAAGCTAGCTTCTTGAACATCTTGTAGGCGTCAGCGACATATCAAACAGCTGATTTCTTGTTGCCACATTAAACTATTTCACCTCTATAATATTAAAATATTTTGTTAAATTTTTTGTGCAAGAAATAAGTAAAAAGGATTATGCATTTGTTTCAAATGCGCGATTATTATTACATTTAAAATATCAGAGTTATTTTATTTATGCTTTGGTTGGTAAAATAACGTAATATTAGTTAAAGCTTTGAACAATTTTCATTTCACATTTTAGTGGCAGCACTACAGCTGCTCATTGTCATCGGCAAAGAACGTGTGCATTTTAATATTTGACAGATGCTGCCTGTCGCTTGCTGTCTTTAAAGTGTTCAAAGCATAACAGTGAGATCGCAATACTAGCGGCGCGCCACGATTAGGCGTTGAGAGCGGGACCGGCGCACACACACAAAAAATACATATTTACTTCAATTTCAATCGCTTTGGCATAAATTAAACGATTATTTATTTTATTAACATGATTTGCTATGTTTGTATACCGCTCTGCGATAACACACGCCTCAAGTGAGCAAAAATTGTAAATAGAACTGCAACTTAGTACAAACCAAACAAATCGCTTGCGCTCTCTTCGCGAATCCCACAAATACTAAAGTGCGCCCATATTTGCAGCAGTGCCCGCATCATAAAATGCATGCGCAAAAGGCGCTCACTCTCCACTACATAGGAACACATACGAACTAACATTTGTTTGCATATATTGTAGTTTGGCATAGCTCGTGCATTCAAGGAAGTGCATTCGGATGCGCGCACGAACTCAGGTGTGCAGCTAAGTTAATACAGTGGGTTGAAGGTGGTGGAAAAAGTGCGCTCAAGAGAAGAGAATTCAAAAAACCTATTCGAATATACATAACTTTCCGAAGCGCTTGTTATATTTAGCTAAAGACCGCAATCTTGGAGCATAGACCCTCATTTCACTTTTGAGATGAGTGCGCAGAGTCTCTTTCAGCCAATTCGTGACGAATCAAACTTTGCAGAACGCTTTATAGATCCCGGTACACATACATCAGTTAGGGATTATTTCCTGCAATTAAGAATAGATTCAGCAGGCTATCTTTGAGATGTTCTTTACAAGTAATGAGAGTGAGTTGCTTTTGAACGCGTAGTCAGCTAGCCAGCTCGGCGAGCGCTTAACAGGAAACTTTAACTGCCAGTTTGCATTGAAAAATTTTTTACATTATGTCTGAGTTTGTAATCTAGCCTAGCCAAGATCTTAATTCCGCTTTGAAATGAAGTGTTATGAGGAAGTAAAAGTAATCACCTTCTGCCGCATTCAAAAACAATTGACCATTTTGTATTTTTTAGAAGAATTAGAATTATCATACGGTGGAAGCGTTATTCAAAACACGTCCAACGCTCAGTAGGCAGTGGAGAGTCTTCGCGGTAAATGAAAACCTTATTTTTGAGCAACAAAAAGCAAAAACCTTGAAAAAGCTGCATCAAATATCTAACTTTTGACCAAAGATAAAACCCAAAACCTATTACCACTCACAATTACGAATTCGCGACTCGTCTTGAGAAATATTCCAAATTGCATTATTAACTTTTTACTACTTTTTCGCCAAACTAAACCACTGTTGTTGTGGTAAATGAGGTCGCTAGATCAAAAGCAAAATAGGAGAGGCATTACGACAAAGCACACAAACTTTGCTAAGCTACTTTTTAGCGCCAATTTTTTTATGCTACGTTCCGATTTCGAAAATGTGCGAATTATATTGCACATTAATAACAACAACAACATAAACTAAGTTTCGTTGCGTTGGTAGTGAGCTAAACAAGTTTATTTTTATATTCGTATGCATGAATTTTTTTTTATGTCAAAGTTACAAAATTGAGTTTGCTAACAAAATACACTCTCCGTAAGGCTCTCACTTGACTTGCTGAATTTGTGCTCAAAAAAATTACGCTCGTCGTTTAATTGAGCAAATCATGTGTGAATTTGAAACTCGTTTTCAACGAACAGCCAGCAATGAAAATGATGATGATGATGATGATGAAGATAATGGTGCTGCTCAGCACGCCTTAACTAGAAGCTTAAGCGTTATAAGCGCAGTAGTTAAAAGTTTTTTTTAAATAAAAAAGTATTTCAGAAAAAACAGTTTTTTGACCGGAGACCAATAATTATCCAATGATCGAGTATTAAAATAGGCATCGAAGTTTTTTTATCAATTAATATTATTTTGACACTATAAAAGACAAGTCTTAGCTTTTCAAAGATTTTTATAAGAGACTTGCAAACGTATTTCAAATAAAAGTATGTTATTATCGGCAAGAAAAAATTTGTATATGTGGTAAATTTGTTTACGGCTTGTTCTGAGAAAGTCCTGACCTAGTCCCGAAATGATCCCGAAAGTTACTGGTCCCGAAAAATTATACGTTCTCAAAATTGTCCTCAACGAGTTTCGTCTAACTATAAAAACTAATATATTATTTCTCGCACGTAATTGTTATGAAAAGACCTGTAACATATGTACATATGTACAAAAGTCTGAAAAACTTTAACAGCCCTTCATGATCTCTTTTTTTTATAATTAAGTGGTGTTCATTGCAACCGTTGGAATGTTTTTTTTTCATATGTTTCAACAAGTATTTTAAACTAATAATAGTTGTGTTAGTAATGCGCTTTTGCTCATTCGTACCGATTATTCCGAAACAACCGATATTTAAATAAATTAATTAAATAAATCTAACAAAAAATTAAATAAACAGTGAAAAATAGCTTTAGAAAAGTAAAGGTTTTTTGAAAACGAAAAAGTAGCAGCTTTCGTGCAAAGTACGAACTCCGGTTATAAAAGCAAATTTGCTAGTAAGCGTGAACAAATCGTCATACGTAAAGATATAAATGCGGATATGTATTTACACGCATAAATATGATATTTATATATCTCGCTTTAATCAGCTGCATTCAATGATTAAATTGTGTACATTTGAGTAAGAGCACTAACAAATTTATACCACTCTCATTAAGCGCTCTCGTACATTGCTCGTAGGAGCACTCTTACTACCAAACTTGCAAACAGGGTTGCCAGTGTATATTAAGTTTCAATTTGAGACAAATTTTCGTTTTATGATAACCAAAATATTTTGTCTAAAACTAAAAGAAATTGTATGCCTGATTAAAAAACAAAATATATTATTTATTTAGTAGCTTGAGGACTCCCTGCAAACTTCTATACGAGCAGTTTCTAGTATATATGTATATGAAATTGAAACTGGTTAGCATCTGGTTGCTAACGAAAATTTAGTCGACTACATAATTGATGATTGTCTGCGAGAAGATCAGATTGAGTCTGTAAATCCCTTGTAAAATGGTATTCTGTTATTCAAAGTAAATAACTGGTGGGCAATTTCGAAAATAGTTCGGTACATTCTTTGGTACATTTTTTGGCACTCTTTCGTAACATTTCCAATACATTGTATTTCGGTTCTTTTCCAGTATATTTTTGGTGAAATTTCAGTACTTTATCGGTTAAGGGACTTTTCGGGATTACTTCACAATCGGTTCGTACATAAAGTTCGAGTCCAGTAAAAGTTCTGAATAGTTGAAATAAAGTTTTGAATCGGCCTTGAATTAGTACCGAAATAATTCAGATGATCCCGAAATATTGTAAACTAATCGCGAGCTGTTCCTGAAAAATTCCTGAACTAGCATTGAAAACCCGAAAATAGTTCGGTACATTTTTTGGAACTATTTCGGTTCATTTCCAATACATTGTATTTCGGTTCTTTTTCAGTATATTTTTGGTAAAGTTTTGTTGAAATTTCAGTACTTTTTCGGTTAAGGGACTTTTCGGGATTACTTCACGATGGGTTTGTGAAAAGTACAGTAAAAGTTCTGAATAGTTGAAATAAAGTTTTGAGTCGACCTTGAATTAGTACCAAAATAATTTAGATGATACCGAAATATTGTAAACTAATCGCTAACAGATCCTAAAAAATCCTGAACTAGCATCGAACTAGTCCTAGGAAGTAACTTAAAATATTTAACTCACTGATAATTATTTAAAGCTTTTTATAATAGTTTTCGATGACGTATTAAGAAATTGTTATCATACAATAATAATTGACATTCATTAAAAATTATTGTTATTATTTGCTTTTAATTATTCAAATACCTCGAGAAATAACTGTATTTCTCTCTAATCTCACCTATGGTAGATAAAAAGAAATGTTGCTTACTTTTTTTTTGCAAATTTTATTTTATGTTTTTGTTGAGATTAAGCTACTGCACACAATTTTCTCCTCAGTTTTTTGTATTTTTTTTTTCAGTTTTATTTTAAAACTTATCTGGCAACACTATTTAGAAGCAAAGTAGAAAAACATAAAAAGCTTCTCGTTTAATTCCTAATACATATTTAGGCCACTCAATGTCCGCTCTACACACACTATTACGTGTATTGGTATTTGCTCTCAGCACACTTGCATTTTAAGCGCGTCGCAGCAGCAGCAGCGTACGACGGCGACGCTTCAGGTTAGTGGATTGTGCGCCTGCTCATTGAACTTGTTTACATTTTGTACATGTTTCGACACTAGGACGCCGGAGGCACGTTTTGTCACTGCACTTCGTCTATGCAAGCAAATGTGTGCACTGCAACGACAGTAAAATTAACAAGCTAATAATAGACGAGGTACAGACAAAATAATTATGCACGTTCGCGTATGAAAGCGCGTTTTAAATCATTGCTTGACTAACATACATTTTTTTTTAATGAAATTACTTTTAAATACAAATAAATACAATTGCACTTTGGCTAAGCCACAACTGAAGTAGAAGTTAATGCCAGCAATATGGCATTTACGAGTGCAGAGGTCGATGGAAAAGCAAAATACTACAAGGCAAGTACCTAGTGAAGAATTAAATAAAATTGAGATTTTTGCATTACATACATAAATTCGTTTTATGTATATTTGTATAAACACATACATATGTATGTATGTGTGTACATATTGCATAATTTTAGTGCAATTAGTGTTTATTTTTTTGCAATTCACTCTTTCACTGTTATGCAAAATAGGAAATCGCGAATTGTAGTGATTAATGTCTTAATGTTTTTTTTTTTTTTTTTTATTGTAATTTGCATTTAATAGGAATTTTTTCGCAACCTCACCAACAATTTGTTGGCGTTAGTCAGCGCGAAATGCAAAGCCCACATATGCAACGCAGCATTAAAACTTTTCCATATATACAAATCTAAATACAACATACATACATATGTACATACATACATATATAGCATAATAGCTGTCGTGAATTTAAAATATGTATACACATATGTATGTATGTATGTATGCATATGAATGTGCATTCATAGAGATCGCATTGCACAAATATATTTTTGCCCACGTACAAATTTGTCTGAGGTCAGTCACTTAAGTCACTTGAACTGCATGAGCATTTTAATTTAAATATTTTGTTGTCTCCTTTTTCGCGCATGTGCAACAGCATATTTTGCACGTGTTTTAACGCGTGTAAATATGTGTGTATATGTATATGTATGTATACATATCAACTTCTTCAAAAATGCTTTAAGTGGAAAAAACTGGTTAGCAAAAAACGCAAATGTATTGTTGAGTTATATATAGTGCGGCGTAAGAGTGATGAAACATTATTTTTTACAATTTTTAAAACTTTTAAATACAAACTTTTTTAGATAACTGAAAAAAAATTTTTTTTTTCAAAGCGGTATTAATAAAAACTTAAGAACTGCTTTCTCAATCACATAAAAAAGGCATTTTAGAACAAAAAAATTTTTTAGTACAAAATTGACATAAATTTGCACATGCAAAAAATACCCTAAAATGTTCTTTAAAATTATGAAAAATAAAACTTAGACTTTCAGACAAATTTAAAGTAAAATTTTTAAATATATTATTAGTATTTAGCTAAAATTAATATATTAAAATAATTGTCAATCTAAACTTTTGAAAATGTGGTATGTTTGGTGTGTTCTAGTTTTTTGCACATACTTAGTTTCCTTTTTCTTGCTTTTAAATTTTTCTAATACTCGCAGTTTACAAAAAAATTTAAGCCAAATGTAACATGTAGAAATTTGCACTTATTATAAATACATTCTGCGCACACAAATTTGTTTTTGGAAATAAATAAAAAATTAAAAATTTTAGTGAAATGTTTAAATTAAAATGATTTTTTTATAAATAAATTTTTTTTACAATTTTTTTATAAAATTTTTTATAATATTTCGAAATTTAGTGCATTAATTGGTTTTCATAGTAAATCCTATATTTAAAAAAAAATTTAGGAAACAAATGAAGTTACAAAAATTTTCTGCACATCTTAAAATTAATCATTGTAGTTGACTAAAGTGAAATATTAAGCATTTATGCTACAAAAAATTTGTGTAACTCAGGTTTCAAAAATCATTGCGGCATTAGAGCCAGTGTAAACGTGATTATTTTTTTAAAGTTTTTTTTAAAAAACTTCGATGATATATTAAATAGTTTGTGTAAAAAATGGGTTAATACGATTCTTGTTAAAGTAAGAAATATGTTTTTATAATAAATAAACTGAATGAATGACATTTCCGCAGTGGCAAAAAATTTGCAATTATTTGTGTAACTATTTGGTTTGCGTGATATGAAAAAATCTTTAGAAAAAAAGTATAATATATAAAAATTTATATATTTCGAGTTACTGCTAAGCAATAAATCATTAGTATTTACATGCGTACATATATTTAAAGGGTGTTTATTTAGAAGTGTGGTTTTCAATGAGGCAATACTTTTTTCAGAGTTGGTATTTTTAACAGCTGTTACTTGATTTATACTCAGTTTAGTTTGCCATTTCAAAATGAACAGACTTACTACGAAACAACGTTCGCACCTTTGCCGAATGTCCCCAAAACGAGATGGCCACCGATCCCGATTTACACGTTACATCCTCAAAACGTCACTGCGGGGTGTTCTCTAAGGGCAGAGGGAATCATTGGTTCACATTTCTTCCAAAATGAAGCCGTCCATAATGCTACAGTCAATGGGGAACGCTATAGAGCCATGACTAATGACTTTATCGTGTCTGAATTGAAGGATGTTGACATGGACGACCTTTAATTCCAAAAACACGGCGCTACATGCCATACAGCCAACGAAACAATCAATTTATTGAAGGAAACTTTTGATAAGCGCATTATCTCGCGTCGTGGACCTGTGAGGTAGCCTTCGAGATCGTACGATTGAACACCGCTTGATTATTTTTTGTGGGGTTATGTGAAATCGCTCGCAGATAAGCCCAAGACGATTGACGCCTTGGAAGAGAATGTTCTAAAAAAAACACTCTTTATATTTACATACAAGTATGTTTATTTAAATAGTTTATGAATGTTTAAACATCTGCCCATAAAAACTTTATATTATTTTACAACTTTTTCACGCCTTTCACGCTACTCTGCTATTTGTGTCAGTACGGATTTTGTTGCTAATGTGCAATGCTCGGAATTTTTTTCGTCTCCCCCCAACAATGTAAGGAAACACGATCGGCTTTAACAAGCGACCACCAATCAGTAGTTTTTTTTAAATTAATTATAACTTTCTCATGCTAAGAATTTTTGTTAATTTTTTATAAATATCTAAAAACTGAAGAACAGGTTTTTAATACAGGCATTTTATAGCCGAATTCAGTAAGCAGTCTCAGTCTCTAATAGAGACAAAAGCCACAATTTTAGACCAGTTGTTTGCTTTTGCGAAAAACTCATTATCATTTTTTTTTAATTTCTTACAAGACATAGAAGATCGCACATTCAACGAAAATAATGAAAAAATGAACTTTAATTCCCATATATTTTTTATTAAAAAACCATTTTTTTACATTTTTTTTATTTTTCCGTTTTTCTTATACTACTACCTACTGTCTTTCGAAATATACTAAAGTTATTCATATTGTGAACAAGCAATTTGACGATATTTGTCTACAGCGCGTTTGCTTAAATTTCTTTTTAACAAATTTGCGATAGTTTTAAGCCACTTCAATGTTGAACTTTTGTTAGAAAATTTTGTGGCTTGAAAATTTTAAATACAATATTTTTAAACCACTAATAAACTTTTTAAAAAAATTTTAAATTTACAAAATTTTGTACAGCGTTTGAAAATAAATTTGCGAGCGCATTTTTGAGTCACTGTATAAAATAAAAGAATAAAATTATGTTTGCACGCAAGTGTGTCGTCAGGTGTATTTATGTGTTCATATTTGTTTTTGTATGTGTTCATTAATTAATTGGTTAAGCTTGTACACGAATGATTGAGGCTAGTCAGTTGATAGTAATAAGGAACTGACTTTTTATTGAGGTCTACAAGGTGTTAATCGATTATATCAAAACCTATGTAGTTAAAACAGTAGCAGTAGTACAACTACAACTAATCGACATTGTACGCAAGTACCGAATTAATTGCTTTATTTATGGGTCTTGCAGTAAGCTGTAATTATTAATGTTCGAGAACTTGCCAAAGAAAATGTGCGCATGTGTATAATAAATAGCAAATTGAAATTAACTACTAAGTACAACACACATGCAAGGTTGCTGAGAAGAGACTAAGTTTTTTTTTTGTTTTTTTGTTTTTTAATTAGCGACCAATCGAATAGCAACTCAATATTCATTAGTTTAATTATGGAAATTTGCTAGTAAATTAAGCTTTCATTTGCCAAAACAAATTCAACGCGTCAAAACAATTTGCATACCCTTTAATAATCGGATATACAGTGGTGGTAATAAAAATTGCACTAAAATTCAAAATTATAATGTTTGTATGTTTTTATATATTTATTGAAAAATATTTAAGTTCAAAACGGTATTCTTATAAATAGCAAATTACAAAGCTTGTTCAAAATTCATAAAAATTAAAGAAAACTTAAAAATGTGTCATTAAAATTTCAAAAGTTTTAGAAATTCTAGAAAATTTTGAGGTATGCAGTTTTGTAGCACTTCAATTTTAGCATAGTAGAGTCCAAATTACGACTGTATCATTTTTGATAATACATTTTGTTAGTTTATTGTGTATATGAAAAAATGCACTCTCGGCGAAAAAATAAAAAACTCAAAAATCATCTACATTTTTTTAGCAATTATTGTTAACATTTTATTGTATTAAAATTGAATGCGCTACAAAATTGCGGGCTCGAAGTTTTTTTTGTGAAATTCTGAATAAAAGTTTGACTTCTTTTATTCAATTTTGAATATGAATATTATTTATTATAATAGAATTTTCTCACAAAAGTAATTTAAGCTCAAGTTTCAACAGTGTTAAATTTTTTTAATTTATTACTTGTACAGCACTTTTAGAAAATTTTCAAATACAGTTTTGTCGCCCGTTCAATTTCAGATAATAAGATGCAAGTTGAAGTGGCTGCAAGCTATCGCTGATTTTTTACAATTTTTTTTACCTCTCTCTACCCTACAAGAACATGCTGCCAGAATTACCAATACACTCTCATTCATAAAATCAGCACTGACTGTCAGCTTACAGGTAAAATGATTGCCATGGTGCTTGCCAAAAGGAGACACTCGCGACTCGCTACGCTACTATGGCTGCATATATGCGGGAATGAAACAACGAAGTTTTCATGTTTATCTTTACTGACCGTTAAGTGACTGGTAAAATAGTTGCCATTTATAGTTGCACAAAAGAGACAATGACCATTTAGGCTAATTTCGCATATGCGAGAAAGAAACATACGACAAAAATAGCTTTTCTAAATGCTAATTATAAAGAAAAGAGGATTTCTTAATCGAGTAGCCATAGTTCGTCTGGTCAGGGATATTTTTTTCAGGACGGACGAAGGAGGCTTATGCAGAAAGCAATTATGCGCAAAACATAGTTCATCGAAAATATACTTCATTTTTTTATCATGATTAAAGTTATTAGCTTGTAGTAAATCAATAAAATTTAATTGAAAAAATTAAAAAACTTGTTTATTAAATCAAACAAAAAAAGGAAATATCATTTGATGTAGGTATAACTGAATATTTTCAGTACTGATGGTTTTATAGGGAGCTTTGACCCAGTAAAAAGAACGAGAGTGCGCAGTAAAGCTATATGTTTGTCTATTCGGTAATATTAATGTGTTAGAATGAAATACAATATTACACGTACACATTTGTTGACATCAGTCTTTACATAGTGGCCCTAAGAAACTGATAGCAACTTTGTTCTAAGTGCTGACAAAATTTTTTCAGCCACTGACTATCAGATGTACGGTAAATTGACCGGTACTGTTCTTGTAGGGTACTGAGTTGAAAAATTTGAACTTAAACGATTTTTCTTGAACTCATTTTAACTCATTTAATTGAAAAAAAATACTGAAAAATTTTTAAATTATAAATCACGTCTACTATCTTAACCGGCACTGTTTGTCGAAACATATTATTTTCACTATTTTCTCTAGGCGCGCCTGCCTCATAACTACAGAGCACTCCTGCTGCCGCACACAAATTAACTTTAATGTAATGATTATTGTGCATATTGTGGTCATTGCGAGCACACATCTGTTCAAATAGCAATGCACATACATACAATTGAATTTGTGCAAGCTGTTGCAAAAGTATGTTGGATAAATGGTAATTAAGTAAATATGAACTGCATACATACGTACATATTTTTAATGGTCAATTGGAAAAAGTGCAAGCGCAACTAATTAAACAATTAATTGAAACTCTTTCTCTGCTAATTTGCGTAAATGTCAATACAATAGCAAAAACGCAAAAAACAAGTCGGATATTCGGGTAAAGTGAGCACAAGTGATTTTGTTGTTGCTTATTTTTTAATTGTTGGCTGTAAGGAATTAAGACTCTAATTGTTACTTATGGCCTCTGTCATTTAAATTGACACTGAATTTTAAATACACATTTGTTAACACATACACACACACAAACACACACGCACACACTTACATACATATTTACTTATATTTATTATGTGGCCGCGGTTGTGGGTGTGTCAACATTAGTTGCCAGACAGTGAGACAAACAAGTTTGTATCGTTTAGTCCATGTTAAAGTGACATATGAAAATTTTCTTTATAACTTAAACATAAAAGGAAAGCGCGCACACACACACACACGCACATACGAAAGGCTAATTGTCGATTGTTATTGATGATTATTCAAAAGAAAAATATTGCATTTTTAAAGAAATAAACATAAGCCAGGACATGAAATGAGCGTAGTTCATTGTTAAAGCTTGATAGTCAGGTTTGGTAGTAACAAACGGAGTGAGTGGAGGAGTGATTAATAATATAAAAAAAGATGAAGTAATGATTTAAAAAAAATTTAAGGTTTGAATTTAAAGGCATTGAAAGAAAATGAGCAAAAATATAAAAGCTTTTATAAACTTCCAATATCGCGCATTTCAATTCCATGGCGATATAGTAACGCTATAATTGTCTCTACCGATATCGCTATCTTTATCGATATAGACATCTGTATCCCTTAACTTTTTATAAAAAGTTCCGTTGCTGATATCGCAGGATATATTTAACTTTACTTAGTGCATAAATTATAAGAGAGCCAAGTATGGGAAATCGATTATTTTCTTGAGATGTGAGCAGTAGTGAGAACTCGATACTTTTTGACAAATACTCAGTAAGTATCTCGAATACCAAGAAGTATTGAATTCAATTTTTTTTAGTTTTACACAGAGCTTAAAAATTTAATTTTAATTAAAAAAACAGAACTGATTATTTGATTGGATTTCAACTCGTAAAAATTGTGTCCATTCCATTTTAAAAACATTATGAGTTCATAACAGTTATTTAATTTAATTTTTGCCGCAAATATTACTGCAATACTCATAAATGTTGAATCCAAAAGCACTTATTTCTTATAAATGTTTAAAATATTTTGCTGGTGAATTTCACCCAGAGTGAATAATTAATTATTCATGCTGTTATCATTATTTATGCTCTTATCGATACTGTTAATGACATGCATATCGATTTTCTTATCGTTTATGACTTTAACGATTGTTTCTGGTTTCACGCCGAATTTTTCTTAAACACTTTAAAACTTCGCGTTTAAGAATTTGATAATTGCGATAGTTTCACCGCAGGCGTCACTGATTAAGTTAAAGAGAAATGTGAGATTTTGTTTACAAATTTGGCACACTGCATATTTTGCAAAGAATAGATTAAGAAAGAGTGGTGTGAAGGAGTGAGTGTTGTTTATCTCAATGAATTATCAGCGAACTTTAGAGGCTGTTTGCGAAGCAAAAGGAAATTGTTGCGGGAATCCAGGGACGCCTACTCTATTTCAGACGATCGGATTACTGAAATTTATCGACTTTCAATAAAATCCGTTCCTTCATGCTGCAAAGGAAATCATGTTGTAGATTGTCGAAAATTGTACGGTTTCTGGTAGTCACCCTTTTACTATTTTCATTTCCATTCTGTCCTATTAATGACAATTTTGTCCATTTACTCAAGCATTTCAAACAAACAATAAGATAAATATTGACTCTCATTTGTTGGCTAATATTTTTAGCATTAACTTTTTCTCGTCTGTAATTTTACACTTCTTGAGTTGAGATTTTTAGCGATGGAGCATGCGCTGCAAATAGCATTTTAGCTGTATGAGCTGTCAAAAAAAAACAAAAGAAAAAAACGTGAGCAAGGAAAAGCAATAATCTCTAGCTCATTTTGAGACTTGAGATGGGACTGAGTTGCGGAATTCGGGTATTAATCTACCGAACATGGAGAATTTTGGAGATTCGCGAAAATAGCTAAAAATTGATAAAAATTAATTTAGCATTTTTTGGTGATGAAGTTTTGGCGATAGCGGAAATATATTTCTCCTTTTTAATTTATTTATAAAAAGTTATTAGAGCATTAAAATTACCATAGAAAATAAGAAGTCTCTCATTAAATGCCGAAGGGGAATTGACAAAAAGCTCATTTGGATTGTGTTGCCATTATGGATTGTCTGGTCCTAAGTCAATTGGAGGACATCAAACTCCCGCTGTTCCAACCTAATCGAATCTAAATATTTTTGTCTGACAGAGATCTAAATAAATTGAGAGTTTTTATTGTTTCTCTTTTTGGAAAAATAAACAATTTGTGAGTGAGTGAAAAATAAATAACTGTATACAATTTTTGATGAAGAAATTCCACTTGTTTTTTTTTTTAATAATCTATAGTATGTACATAAATTCTGAAAAGCGGTGCTTAGATTGGCTAATCTACAATAGCTACAAAAATCAAAATCAGATTAAAAATATAAATTTTTCTATTGTTTTTTTTTAATATTTTAAAATCGTTGAATCAAGTACACCCGATTATAGTGTGTTACATACTACTATTTTTATATTTGTAAAGAAATCACGAAATTATCGATGAACAGACTATCAATAGTTTTTTCTATAATATATAGTACAAAATTTTTAATTAAGAAAATAAGAGCATTTTCAAATCCTAAGCATTCTCATAATTTAATTTCTAAATATACAAAATATTTGCGTTTACATAAATAGAAGAAACTTGAGGCATGAACTGTAATTAAAAAAATTTTATATACTTTCATTTTCCAATTACCTTTCTTAACATTTGTTAATTAATATAAAAATTGTGGAGGGAAGTTTGTGCATACCACTGAAGTCTAAAGCTATAATTGCAGTAGAGTGTAAGAATTTCTTGACTCACAAAAAGTAGATAATAAAAGCAAAGAATTCCTGAACCTTCAAATAGCTAAAAGCAAATGTCAGACAAATACATACATAGGTATGCATGTTTGTATGTACCCTGTCGGAAAATACAGACAGACAGTCTGAAAAATTAACCAATTTTAAGTAAAGTAGTTGGATTTCAACTACTATATATTTGAAAGTGGTTGTAAACAAATGCAGACTCGGATAATTGACTTGTTCGTAGGACATCGCCATGTTCATAAAGTTAGTTGATTACAAGAAAATAGTAAGAATTTCAACCACTTGTAGTTGAAAGAAAAGTACTTTTTAAATTACTTTTTAAGTACTTTAATTTCCGCCAGGGCAGGAATGCACTCCTACAGCTCTTGCTATGTGTGTTCGTTATTTATGTAGGTGGTCCCCACCTATATCCGTCTCGTACATTCATCGTAACATACATATTTACATTCCAAAGAATGCAAAGTTTGAGGTGAGCCGCAAGAATATTGAACTATTTGACCTTAGTTGTGTGTGAAGTGAAACATATGTAGATAGGTGAGTTTGTGGGGGTTTCGTGTTATTGTTGTTCTGCAAACAGGTTGCTTGCGTTTTAGAGAAAACCCAATTTATGTCCGATCGTGTGCCTTAGCACGATTATTGATGCACATAAAATTACTTGCTTTTAATTCTTTGGATGGCAACTATGTATCGCGGCGTTAGAGTGAAAAGCCAAGGAATATTTTTGGTTTTAAATGCTAGAATTTGTCGTGGGATGGAGGATTATTTTAATCTCTCAGGAACTGATGATATATTCATATAATTCATGATTGCAACATTGTACAGAAATTTGAGAAAAAATTTAACAAACGGCACACATTTAAAAAAAAAAAAACTTTTAGGATTCTTTGGAAAATGCAGTTTATAAAAAAGTGCAATTTTTAAGTGAATGCAAATAGACGTCTTGACATTTTTTATTGGCGTCCTTTCGCAGTTTCCTTTACATAACGACTTCTCGAGATTCATACAAATGAAAAATGGAGTTAAAAAAGAAAAAAAATGATTGTGTTTCAAAATGGTCAAGAATTAAATAAATTTAAAAAAATTAATAAATTGTTGTCACTTGAATATTTAACCTGATTATACAAATTGAATGAATTGTGAAACTGCATACTCAAAAAAATTCTTACAATTTCTTTTTTAAGTTTTTGAAATTTAATTGAAATTTGTATGTAGTTCAATCAAATACAATCAAAGAAAAATAAATTTTCAAAACTTGCCAATTGTGGCGACTTTATAGTTAAAAGAGTTTAAGACGCGCAGTTACAGAAGTGATAAAGTCGACTGCAAAGTTAGAATAAGCTGTGTTCACATCATTTTTCTACTAGAAATCTATCAACAGCTTTTAAACTATGCATCTAGAGTGAACAAATTTTAGTTTCTGCATTTGTAAAAAACAAAAAAAATTAACAAAATTTTGTAAAACTACAAATTTTTTTTTTTAATCCATAATTATTTTAAGTATGCAGTTTTGACAATTGTTTTACTTACGTTTCGCAGCAATTTATTCTTATAAATAAAATTTTATGGTATATACAATTGCATACTCAAATAATTTAAAAAAAAATTTTTTTAAATTTTCGAAATTTTTAAAAAAGTTTGTTTATAATTTTTAAACTTATGCATTGTTTGAAACTCGAAATTATATGGCTTTTTGTAAGAAAAATGCCTTTGTTTTAACTGAAAAGTAATTTAAGTATTTATTTTTCTAAAGCCAAATATGAGTGTCTTATAAATAGTGTAGGCAGCGTAGTAGTAGTATCGAAATGCCGCAGGCATCGAATGGTGCGATTAGCAGGGCATGTAAAGTCTTAATCATAGAAAAAGGTGTTTTTCTAAAGGCGGTCACAAGCAATGACGAACCTTCGAATATATTTCTGCAATAAAAAAGCTATTCATAAAATAAAACTGCAATTCAAAATCGATATAAAACTAAAGGTCGCTCTATTTAAAGTAATAATATTTTATTATTAGTCTAATTTTTAAAATATCACTGCTTTTCTTCAACTGGCAATTCCTAACCATATTTGAGATTTGCAAAAATTTTCTTCCTTAGCCTGCGGCCATACAATCGGTAAAAAGCGGCGATGCTAATTCAGTAAATTTGCTTTCTTTAAATGCAACAATAAACTCGTATTGTAGATAAGAGTTTTTTTTTTAAAGAAATTATTGTCTTAATGTACGTACATGGATTTGCTTAAAAAAATCCTCATTTTCCAGCTCTCGCAGCAATTGTTATTTTTTGCAAGCAGGAAATCAAACACTTTTTCCATTTTCATTCTCAACCAGTTTTCCCCAACACACACACACACTCCATTTCAAATTTCTTATAATCAATGCTTGCAACATAATGTGCATATCATCAATATAAACGTGCAACTCAAAATCATCGTATGCAGCGGCAACAACATATGCTGTCAACACCACAATTCACCTATAAACATTAGCAACAACAACACTGGTACATATACATACATACATATACATATGTATAGTTAATGATACTTCCACCACCAAGACGTCAGAGCAATGCACAAACACCAAAAGCAGAGCGACCACAATCACCAAATGACGCGCGTCTTTGGTCAGTGCAGCCGCGCCAGTCGAACAACTGAGTGAGTGAGTGGTTGTGGTTTGAATTTTAGTTTTTGTTGTTCTTATGTTGTGTGCTATTTTTAGCACTAACCACTGCCGCAGTGGACATAAAATTGCACTACTCAAAAAAAAAAAAAAGTATGTACAGACTTTATATGTGTGTCTTAAAAAAAAAAACAGGCAGCTCACTTGTATCAAAGGAATTGCTTTTGGCGCTCACTTGAAGTGAAGAAACAGGTCCAGTTGTATATATGTATACGTATGTACTATGTATGTGTATATGTACGTAATTTTGTGTCGCTGTTACATGCAACATAATGGAGGTTTCAATAAAAGGGGTCCCCAATAGTCACTTGCCGGCAGTCTAAAATCGGTTTGCGGATCACGTCGCTGTGATCGTCGCTAGTAAGTAAAAATAGAAAATTACTTCCCAAGAAATAATCTAAGCAATCTGATTGAGAGTTCAATTATTCTTTAGCTACGCATAGACGTGCAAAAAAACTTGAGTCCTCTGTAGTCAAAGTTTTAAAAAATTACTCTATTTAGTCACCCTTTTCTTATCCACATCACATTTACTCACACCAAAAGCATGCTGTATGAGAAAGTAAGTAAACTCAATAAAGAAGAAGAAAACGAATAAGCAAACAATCCAACGCTGGCTGAGACATGCACCGCGAATAGGAAGCAAAAAGGAGTGCAAAAATTAAAACACGCAAACACTTCGCTAAAGATTTTTTTTTTTTTATCATTTTCTGCTTGTTATGCCTGTGGCCAAAAGTGATACCCAAACCGGTTTAAAAAGCGCTGCAACTTCGCTGCATTGCAATTCAAGCAAATATTTTAGCGGCTCCGCTTTGCTTTGTTGCTGCCAAAGACGCGTCGATGAGCATCAGCAAATCCGACAGGAAGGCCAAAAAGTGTATAAATAGTCGTCGTATCTGTGGTGTTAAATATTAAAACGATATGTGGCGTCGGTTACAATTTTACAAAAAAAAATTAAAAAACACCTAAAAAATTAAATCACATACAATGTTTATCAATTTGGCGACATTTCGAAATACATATTTAAATGATATGGGAAAAACCTTCTAGAGGTTGAGAAATTTTTAGGAAAAATAAATATTATTTAGCCACACTGAATCAAAAACGTACATAATTTTTAAGAAAAATTTCATAGATGTTCACTCCGAATTTTATTTTAAAATTTAAGAAAAGTTTCTTAATATCTAAGAAAATCTCCTTTTAATGTAAGAAAATATACGTGAAATTGTATTTTCCACAAAACTTCGTTCTCAAAATCTAAGAAACGGGATTCATTAAATTATTTGGCTAAATTCGTTCTTAGATAACAAGAATTTGGTTGTATAAATTATTATTATTAATTATTGAATGGTTCTCGTTAGTATTATTTTCAAAATCCAAATGTACCCAATTATAAACGTAACTTTTTATAAATGAATTTAAAAATATGTACTTCTATTAAATAAAACATTTTATAACTTCCAAATTTAAATGTAATGTTATTTCGTTTAGTGAAGGGGTTCATACATAAAAATATTGAGTTCATAAATTCTTAGAATGAATTCACATAGTCTAAGAATGGAGTCATACATTCAAAGAATGAATTCATATATTCCAAGAATGGCTTCATATATTTCAGGAACAGGTTCTTACACTTAAAAAACTAGTTCTTCTAAGAATTATGTAGTTCATACAATCTAAAAATAACTTTGCTCATTTTAAGAATGGGTTCATACATTATTCCTATATTCTAAGAATATTTTAAAAGTCGATTATTATATTCTAAGAATAGTTTCTTAAATTCTATGCAACAAATTTCTTAATAATTTAATGAAAAATTACTTAAAATGTACGAAAGTTTTCTTGAAAATTAATTTGATATAAATTTTAATGAAATTATATCATTCGATTCTAAGAAACCATATTTCGGAGAGATTTTTAAGAACATTTCTAAATATATATACGAACTTATTCTTAGCCGGCATGTACATTTTGGGTTAAGTGCAGCAATACACATTTAGAAAAATATGGCGTTTTTTGTTTGTGTTTGAATAAATGAACGCAATCATACACACAAGTTAAATTTAAGTTAAGCAGCTTGTGACTCAATGGAAAAGAATTCCCGATCTAAGACATATTTGCTTGAAGCTTATCTGTACTTGTTGAGATTTAAGTTTGAAAATTTTTCTCTTTCATAATAAAATACAAAAATATGTACAGCAATCTCTATTGAAATGCTGAAGTAAAGCAGGAACTTGAAAAAAATTCGTAATTAAACAAACGAACTACAACAAAGCGAAATATACCAAATGATTTATTTTTAATTTGTATACTAAATTAGAATATATAAGTATTTTATTTATTAGTTATTTAAAACTTTCATTTATAAAGGGAGAAATTAAAAACATTTATATAAATCAATCACTGGAATTTTAGTTTTTCATTCGCAATTGTTAAGCTTATCCCTAATGAAAGTCTACATTTATTTTCAAATAAAAAATAAAATATGATAATCACTTTTAAAAGCATTACTAAAATTATGTGTTATCGTTAACAATTATTTTGAGAACAATTATCGGCGAGATAAATATTTTTTTAAGTCTTCAGAGATTTTTATTTTGAGACCAACATTATAAGTTTAATTATTAAAATTTTAAGAAGAAAAAAATATATAACTCCGAATAGGCGGAACTCGTTCAAGATTTGTCAGGACCGTTTCGGAGTAGTTCTTGACTTTTTCGGGACCAGTTTGGGACAACTTCAGGGTCAGTATGGTACCGGTTTGAGAACATTCCGGAAAAAGTCGAAAAAGTCCCCAAAATATATCTAAACTTACCAAAAATTTACCGAAATCGTGCCTAAAGTGTATCGAAAATCGACCGAAAAGTACTTAATGAAGCAAAATAAAAGTACTAAAAATGTACAGAAATCGTACTTAAAATGCACCGAAAAAGTACCTTACTGTTGCAAAATAAAAGAAATTAAGCAAATTGTACCGAACAAGTACATTAATGTAAAAAGTACCAAAAATGTACCGAAATCGTACCTAAAATATACCGAAAATCTACCGAAAAGTACCTTAATGTAGCTAAATCGTATCTAAAGTGTACCGCAAATCGAAAAAGTGCTTAATGAAGCAAAATAAAAGTATCCAAAATCTCCCGAAATCGTACCTAAAATGTACCAAATTGTACCGAAAAAGTATCTTAATGTAGCTTAATAAAAGTACCAAAAATGTACCGAAATCGTACCTAAAGTATACCGCAAATCGACCAAAAAAGTATTTAATGAAGCAAAATAAAAATACCCAAAATGTGATGAAATCGTACCTAAAATGTACCAAATTCTACCGAAAAAGTACCTTAATGTAGCTTAATAAAAGTACCAAAAATGTACCGAAATCGTACCTAAAGTATACCGCAAATCGACCAAAAAAGTATTTAATAAAGCGAAATAAAAATACCCAAAATGTGACGAAATCGTACCTAAAATGTACCAAATTGTACCGAAAAAGTACCTTTATGTAGCAAAATGGTAAATAAAATATACCCAAATATTCTCGAGCAAGATCCCGTGTGAAGGCATATAAATTTGTTTCACCCTAATAATTAGTACTTTTATGACATAAGTTTAAAAAAGTAGTTATCGATCATTTTAACAACATTTTTTACTCGTTACTTATTGTGTTTTTGAATTATTCATGTGTGTAATTTAACATTTACTTAAAACAAAAAAAAAATTGGTGTTGATGTAAAATGGAACTTCAAAAAGACTATCTTCATTGGACTAGAAAAAATACTTTTCGATTTTTTTATGGTTGAGTTCGATTTCATGAATTTTTCATCCATCATGAAAACATTTGGCTTTCGAACAGAGCGGCATACTGTTCTTTAAACTGTGTGCGCCTTGTTGTGATATTAATATGAACGTAATATTTTTTAGAATAGTTTAAGTATATTTTAAAATTAAATGCTTGTTTTTATTTGGACAGCTTTCCTCAACAGACCGCACGCAATTTAAAGAACAGTATGCCGCTTTAAAAAAAAAAGTTTTACAATTTTTCCAGACAGAAAGTAAGCCGGAAATTATCTAAATATCGGTTTTAATTGGTTGCCAATTTTTAAATGAAACTATGTCTCTGAAATATTTTTACAACGCCACTAAGAATGTTAAAAAATTTGGTATTTCTCCAAATAATAGTTACACTCCACTGTAAATTTTTATGTAAATATTTACATGAGAGAATGTGAAAAGGATTTTGCCACAAAAACAAAAATTGGCAAGCCACAAATGCCAAATGCATTAAGTGCCACCTCGGATTATCTGCTCGCAGTTTTGTACAAAGCTTTGATGCTATTTGTTTTGCCTGGCATTGGCAGGGCTTGACTGATTTTTCGTTATGTATTTGAGCAGAATACTCGCAAGCAGCTTTATTGTCGTCTAGTGCCACACATAACTAGTATTTTATTTACACTCGAAGAATATTTACAGTTTTTTTTTTGTTTTTCAATTGTTTTTTTTTCACTTGTTTTTATTTGCTTGCGCATTCTTTCTCTATTTTCACAACTTAGTTATTCAACCACCAAAACATAGATACGCACAGGAAGCTGCTGAGCGGTTATTAAATGAAGGACTGTTGTATTTTTTTGTTTGAATTTTCAGGCATTTAATCTTCTTTTAGAGCCAAGTAAACAAAAGGTGAATTTACATGTGTACACATGTTTGTATGTGTGTGAATGCAAAGAAGGATGCTTAGAGGAGATATAAATGAATGGAATGGCAGCTGACATTTACGAAAAGTTAAAAAAAAAAAAAAAATTTATAAAACATCAGGGAAGCACAAGTGGAAGGTACACTAATGTATACACACTGATAAGAAATATCAACAATCACTTTGGCAAAATTGTAAAAAAAAGAAGGGCGCAAGTAAACTCGCAGAAGATATGCAAACATTTATTTTTTTAGCCAACCAATAACAATAAAAAAACCAGCAGCTAACGGCTTACCGCAGAGCTGAAAACAAAGAGAGAGAGAGCATTATATAAGTAAATATACGCATACCTTAAAAAAAATACTATCTTATCCATAATGCTTTGTTTTTTTTGCATGTACTACATACCCTTGTATGTACATATCTATTCGTTTATATGTAAATATTGAATGTTCCTGACGCAATAGTTCTTTTTTGCCCACCATGGCGTATGATGAACAAGTAAGTAAAATCATTGCTTATTAGCAAAATAAGCATCAACCTACGCATCTTATCTACTAGTCGAGGCGGAATAAATATTTGACAAACAAATATACATACGTACTTATACATACATTCAGGTATTTAAACACATTTTGTTCGAAATGAAAAATAAATTTACTAGCTTTTTCCATGCCTTCTTATGCAAACTGTTATAAACAAATATTTTGGAGTAACTTTTTTAAGCAGACACGTGTAGGCACAAATATTCGTACAGACAAAAATATATGTGTACAACGAAATAACCGAAATAGAAAAGTTTATGTATGTAAATGCAAAGCACATTATGCGGAACTCTAACGCAGTAATTTTTGAACGTTTTTCTCTGTTAAATTGTCATTTAAATTGTTTCAATGTGCTCATTCAAATGTTGGTGCCTCATAAATACTTCGCTCGATTGTCATCTGTTAACGCTGGGTGAAAATATTAACAACAAATTGTTTTTTTTTTGTTTTACTTTGACCATAACTCTATATACAATGCGTATCACAAGTCTGATGAAAAACTAAAATTTTGCAAATTTGAACAATTTAATTATTGAAAAGCAGTTTATTCGCTTCGAAAATCAACGTTTCAACTTTGTAGAATATTTGAAAAAAATTGTATGTGCATTTAATAGATTTTTATTTATTTCGATTAAAAAAAAATTCGCGCATCAAAAATCATAAGAAAGCAAAGCATGGAACTTTGTATACTGATATAATTTAAAAAAATTCAATAAACTTTCAATAAAGCAAAACTTGTTTTCAATAAGTTTTTAAAATTTTCGTGTACTCAGTTTTGTAGACCATAAAATTTTAATATACCTAATAAAATTTTAAGTGGCTACAAATAAAAGTAGATAGATTTTTGAATTAATTTTACTATCGCTCTTCCGCAATTGCTTCCAAACTTGACATTGTTTTATATGAAAGAAATTGTAATTTGAAGCTAATGGAAATTTGCAGTTTCTTTCATTAAAATTTAATGGGCAACAAAACTGCATATTCAAACAAATTCTAAATATTCTCAGAGAAAAATTAATATTCGAAAGTTTAGTTTATGTTGTATTTTTTAAGAAAATTAAAAATGTTTTAAAAAATATGGAAATGTATTAAAACACTTTTTATATCTTTACGTACTTTTTGCGTAGAAAATTGTGACGGTGCGATTAGTTTTTTTTTTGTAGTCCCGTGGCTTTAAAAATTAGTTCTACTTTATTTTAAAGTTTCTTATGGTAAACATTTTTTTTAATATGTAAAATTATATTAAATTATTATATCGATCTACTTTGGATAATTTTAGTTAATATATAATTTTTATGAAAATAATAACGGATAAAAGTTATTTTTATTTTTTATTTTAGATGTCTTATGAAAACAGTTATTGAAGACTTTTATTTATAAAAATAAGAGTCAGTAGAAGATTTTTTTTAATAAAAATTATTAAAATAACTTTTAGTGCATTTCTCATATTTGCTAACTTAAGTAATTTAGCTATGACTACACAAACGACTTTTATAAGTATGACTTAAAAAATTAAAGTCAGTGGCGGATTTATATTGATGACTTTTATAAATACGAGTCATCTACTGAGTTTTTTTTAATGATTTTTTATAAATAATATTTTCTAATAACTGTTATTATGAGACGTTTAAAATAAAAATCGAAAATAACTTGTATTAGTAATTATTTTAATAAAAAAAAAAATTATTGCTTTTTTAGATATATAATTGTTAATGAGCGATTTTTATAATAAAAATTGTAATTGTTACGGTCCCTGGTTTAATATTATTAAAATATGAAGTATGCTGAACTTTTTGACTATGGAAACTGTTACTTCATTCATATTTACTTTGGAACTAGTAACAATTATAATATATTTTAACATTTCCATTAAAGTCATATCAATCTTATTTTGTATTGCAAACAGAACTGTGTCGTATATATTTTCTCATAGAACAAAAAATCTGGTTGTACAAACCACTGATTTGGGTTAAACTTGTGTTGGAGTGGTAAAGAATTTTTCAATCACTCATTAGTCACACACATTAAAATTATATTACCAAAGAACGCAATTATTGGTTGGCATTCGTCTAAAAATAAATTTTTTGTGTTATTTATTAATTTTTATCTATTATAAAAATATTTCATCAATGTCTAAATTACTGTGATTTAGTTATAATTAATAGTTTGTTTAGTTTTAGCAACTAATGTCCCACCAATCCCCATGGAGTAATAAATTGATAATTTGAACAAAAATTTGTTGAGCTAAAAATTTTGCCTTTTGTTGGCGCTAATTTTCTAACATTTAAAAAAAAGAATCAGTTGCAGAGTTTGTAAATTCTTACTATAATAGCCAAATCGAATTGCTTGAAATAAATGTTACTATCTATTTGCATGTAAAAAAAAAACATTAAGGTTCGTGGTTGTGAAAGATTTTACATTATTTTCACAAATTATAGCACAAACACATTTTAATACATTTGGACAATTTATTTATTCGCCAATTATATAAAGTTAATTTTTAATTAATACATCGTTAGTCCACTAACAAACATCATTAAAAACAATTTTATTTATTTAATAAAAAATGTAGAAGACATTTATCCAAATTATATCGAAATTATGAACTTTAATAAAAGAAATTTGAATTTTTTCGAGTATGCAGATATGAAGCTCATTTAATTTCAGTAGAACGCAGTGCAAGTTTTTATTGGCTACGAACAACCACATTTTATTGACAAGTTTTTTACTGACGCTCTTTTGCTATTCCTTCAATATGAAAAATAATCGAAGTTTGCGATGTATTGAGGAAGCTGGCAGTAAAAAATTTTTCAAAAATCAGCGAAAACTTGTAGACACTTGCACTTTCTCCCACTTAATTAGAACGAACCAAAAAACTGCATACTCATTAAAATTCGTTAAACTATTTTTTTAAAAGTTAGAAATTTTAATGAATTTTGTTAAATCATTGCACATTTTGTAAATCTTTTAAGAAATTGGTGTTAAAAGGTTTTCTTAACGAATGAACCATATTTTACTTGACAAATAATTTAAATTCATGAGAAAAAAATTAAGTGGCCAATATGTGTCAATATGTGGCTACGCTATAATTTGTGAACAGAGTATATGTTGTGTGCTCAAAAAAAAAAAACAATGAAAAACCACCAGCGTTGGCATGGAACTGGGCAAAGCAGGTGCATTGAAAAATGTTTGCTTTTATTCTTCGTCTGCTTCCTGGTGTTAAACAAAAAAATTTTTGACATGCTCACCTGTCAATAGAAGTCTTCCTAAACAATTAATTCCTAAAAAAAGATTCTGAAATTTTATAACTCCTAGACCTCTTTCATAATTCCTTAAGATATTCTAGGACTGACTATTGCACTCACTTTTGACCTATGGTCCAAGACCTATTCAGTGCTCCCATCAGACTGCGGATAGAGGCTCTCATAACTTTAATGAGGCAATTGTTACAAGCGAGCTCGTGACCAACAAACAAATTTGTATGTATGTATTCGCTTCCTTTTTTTATAGTATCTTACATTGCCTTTATACCCCTTGTTTGCTTTTTGTGTGAATAGTGGGTGGGACCACACTTCACACATATAAATAATCACGATATGAAATCAACAAAAAAAAAAATACTAATAAAGCAACAACGTATTGAAGGTGAAAGGTGTGAATCAAATTAAATTGCATGCAAGCGATGTGTCAATATACAAATGGCATTACTACCTGCATGCCGCTGACAATCTATCAAATATATGTACATACATACAACATGTGTGCATATGTAAATATGTTAGCATACGCTAATGCAGATATGTATGCACATACATTCATAATTATTTTCGTGTTAATTCACTTGAAGCATAATTCATCATTAAGTCAACACTTGAAAAGTGGCGCGGTGTAAAAGCAATGCTTTGTTAACACAAATTTATGTCTTCCTAAATGCTTCGTGAGCGAGTGTTAAGTGCGAATGCAAATAAATTTTCGCCAATTGCGGTTTGCAAAATTCTACTGTTTTATTGTGATTTTTACAAATTCAAATTTGCTCATTTATTTATGTTTTTGTATTTATGTATGTATGTATGTAATAAACGTAAGTGAAAGGAAGAAACGGCGATATTATTTGTAATTTATTTATGCACAGGAGCTGAGCTATTGTTTTAAATGTCACATTTTTTGTTTAATAATTGCGATAAATCGTGGCACGTGTATGTAAGAATTCATTTTTTTTTTATTGTCATAATATATTCTGAAAAATGTAAACACCCTCGTCACATACACACTCTGTTTCTGAAGTATAAGGTCACGAGACATTCACAATTTATTTTTACTCTATTCAAGTTAAATTATTTTAAATAAAAATAAATTTAAATTTCTTATTAAAAAACGTGTACAAAACTTATAAAAACTTCAAAAAAAAAAATATTCATAAAATATCAAACCAAAAATGTTATTTAAATTTTGTTTTGAGCTTTAAATTTAACAGTCTGCTCAATTTAGCCTTCAAAATTGTATAGTAGAAAATTTCTTTTTCATTTCTTGAGTGTAATTTTAGATGAGTTTTTTGATTCTCTTTAGTGCTGTATACTAAGCTTGAAAGCAAAAGCAAAATGCGACCAGCTCATTATTTTATTTTTTCAACTTTTCTACGGTGCCTGGTACATATCAGCAGCAGGGTTAATATTTTGAATTTTTTTCCATTTCAAGCCTTCAACCTAAACTTTCCATTTCAATTCTAACAATTCCATACTGCAATCATTTATGAAATTTAAGGATTTCACAACAACAACAACAAATACATGGGCTTGTTGTATTTGTAACCCTGCTGCTCCACCGCAATGTATCTAGCAAGGAACGGATTTATGAAAACTATCTTTTGTAGTTAAACTTTATCTGATTACAATGTCTGAACTCAACACACATATTCTGTTACGTTTCGCTACGCCGTGTTATATTATGTTGTGTCACGTTAAGCCACATATCATTGCATTTAATTATGTTACGTTACGTTGTCTTATGTTATGTAAGGCAGTGTTATGTTATGCTATGTTGCGTGTCACTTAAGTTAAGTTTCATATCTTTATATAAATTATGTTACGTTACGTTACGTTACATTGTTAAATTACGTTGTCTTATGTTATGTAAGGCAGTGTTATGTTATGCTATGTTACGTGTCACTTAAGTTCAGTTTCATATCTTTATATAAATTATGTTACGTTACGTTATATTGTTATATTACGTTATGCTAAGCAATGTTATGTTAAACTATGTTTTGTTGTGTTATGCAGTGTTATGCTATTTAATGTTATACTATGCTTTGTTTTGTTATGTCACGTTATTTTACGTTATGCTATGTTAAGTGTCACTTTAAGCTACGTATCTTAATAAAAAGTTGTGTAACATTACTTTACATTGTTAAATTACACAATGCTATGCAATATTATATTAAACTATGTTTTTTGTGCTATACAGTGTTATGATGTTTCATGTTATGCTATGCTATGTTTTGTTGAGCCACGTTATTTTATATTTCTTAATGTTATGTTATCTGCTAAGTTATCTTATGTTATACTTTGTAACGACCTCGCCAATGAAGCAGAAATAGTGCCGGGTTAATGACGTACAAGGAAATGGTTGAACTCACCATATTTGAACTCACCACACATACATAAATTACCCATATCTACACTGAACTGAGTTAAACTCATGAACTCTCTCCACGTCAATTCTTTCACCTCACCGCACCTCATTCCGTTCCGCTGTCACGTGATCTAATATATTTTTAAGGAATTTTGTCAAATTTTTAACTCACTTCATAATAAAAAAAAATAAAACTTTATACAATTTTTATACGCAAAATCGTTTAATCGGCGTGGAAATTTTGAACTTTATTTTTTGAATAAATATATGTTTGTTTGTATACAAATACCAGAACAACTGTCTAAATATTTTTAATAAAAAATAGAGCTATAATGTACATATGTATTTAGAGTATTTTTTTTTGTTTTTAAAGCTAGTGATATTTCTTGTAGTTAGACAATTGTTTTTAGTATAAGTGATTTTTATTTAAGAAGCGCAGTTCAAAGTTCCTAAAATTATCTTTAAGTATGTACATATGTATTAACTGATGTTTGTGCGCTAAATACATTTACACTGCTGTTGACATACGTGTATACAAACTAATTATCGTATAAGTATGCTGATAAAGATTTTTCTCAACTTCCTGATCTGCGCTAACTACTCACTAACTTCGGTCACTTTTATTCCTCTGCCAAAAGCAATTAAATGTAAATTAACATAAACGAGAAAAAAAAATAAAAATTAAAATTGAGTCAGATATGTCGATATGTAAGTATGTATGTATGTACCTACTTGTACACATTATCCCATACAACAGCAGAGCTTCGTCATCAACTGACAAGACTTGCTTATCAGTAGAACTTTCAATGAGGCATCTCGGACAAGTGCGGCTACATTGTTGCAAACAATAACAACAACAGCCACCCGTAGCGCATTCAGATGCGTTAATAAATATTTATTGAATTTATTGCATGTTCGATGAAGAAAAATTTAAATGAATGTCAGCGGTGGCACTTAACTAAGTAATAAATACTCTGCGTCTGTCCATGACATATGATGGCGGGCATTTTAGCGATCGATCAACCGACAATATTCTTGAGTTACATCAATTTGGAAATATTCCAATGCAGTTTACAAGCAAAATATTGATAATTTTCTACTTACATACATATGTATGTAGGTATTTACGAGTGTGTGCATGCATATAAATAAACTCTTAAATAGCAATTAAATGTTGCAGAGAAATAATCAGTTGACTGATAAAAGTTGCTGAGGTTAAGGAGTAGCTTCTGTTATTGTAAGTATTTCAAATATTTTTAAGACAATAACAGTTCGAGCAGGCACTTATTGATATTTATTTACATTTTTAGGAGTATAGGTATACGGAAAAATTTCCAAAGTGCACATACATTAATAAATTTCTACACATTTATTTATAAAAATATTTCTAATAACTTTCGATTGTTAACAGAGTGAATTCTCTATTTTTAGAGTCACGTGAATTACAATCGCCTGAAATTGTTAATTTTAAATGCAAAACACGATAGCGCTGAAACACTTGCACATAAACTTATTTATATATACTCTGTTAACAAATTATAGCACAACCAAAAATTTACAGAATTGTGCAATACAATTTTCTTCTAAAATATTAAAAAAATTTTCAAGTAAAATATGGTTCATTCTCTATGAAAAACCAAAAACAATAATTTTTTAGCTATTTACAAAATGTTCAATGACTTAACAAAATTTCATCAAAATTTTGAACTTGATAAAAAAAATTTGAAATTTTTTTTTAGTATGTAGTTTTGTGGTTCATTAAATTTTAGTGTAAGAAAGTGCAAGTTTCAAGTGTGTACAACTTATCATTGATTTTTGAAATTTTGTTTACCGGCAGTTTTATTCATACAAGGCAAAACCGAAATTTTTTTTTATATCGAAGGAATACGAAAGAGCGCCAGTAGAAAATTTTTCAAAAATCAATGGTAATTCGTAGCAACAAGAATCTTGCACTTTGAGCTTCTAAAATTGAAAGTGCTACATAGCTACAAAAAACAAAAATACGAGATTTTCATCGCGTATTCCGAGTGAAACACATTTTTGACAGTTATTCGGCAAATAATCTACGCACGCTTTACTTTATCGGGAGAAGTGAAAATAATAATTAAAACGAACAAAACAATACAAGTGAATTAGAAACTAAATAAGTAGATATTTTTCACTGAAGTAATTAAAAATGTAAGAAGTGTTTATTAATGGCTGTAGTGCTTAAATTTAAATAAATTTTTTAACAGGTCAGCGCAACTACAAACCGAAGTTAGTATGTGAAACTGGTGATTATGACGACGGAGCGGGCAGATATTGCGCAAGGCTTTCCAAAAACCCCCAAAGAAAATGCGCCAGAGTTTTTGTAAGGAAGAAGCCGTGCAGCTGAACAGCCTTGGGACTCCAGTTAAGGATACGACTTTCGAATGAGCTTATTGAATAGGTATATGCACAAGGAAGTGCTGTTTATTTCAATTTAATGTTTTGTATTTAACACAAGTATAAAGTGTCAAGGTACATTCAAGGATAACATAACATAAAACTTCAACAGCAACCTCTTGGAAAAAAGTAAATAGGCAAAAATGTTTGCTAATTTGTTGAATTATTATAAAAAGTAGAACGATATTTTGTTTCTGTTATTCTCTTTATTTTAGAGGTTTGGTTAGACCAAAAAAGCTATGTACAACGGAAGCTATCTCTAAACAAAACTGAGCCCTAAGCATCATTCAATAATTTAGGCTTTGCACTTGCTCTCTTAATAAAACCGCAACGAAACTCATTTTTTTTTTTTTGTATTTAAATAATTATTGTAATGAAATTGAAATGAAACTCATTTAATTTTTTTTTTGTATTTAAATAATTATTGTAAACTTTGCCTGTGAAAATATATGAATTTTCTCTTAACTGCTGTCAAAAAATTAAACAAAAAACCGCAAAATTTCGTGCAAAGATTTGGTAGCACTCAGTCGAACTTAGCTTAACAGTTGGCAACGCAAACAACGAAAACGTCAGAATTGCTGATAGGATTTTTCCTAAATTCGTGACGGGAGATTTTGTCACGACGGGAGTTCATTCGGATTCAATGATTGGGCTGTAAATCTGTACTTAGTTGTATTACACCCTTTTTATGTTAAATATTTAATTTAACTTGATCGATTTTTTGAATTTATTGGAAGGACGTGTTATTGACAATATTCATGGAAAATTATTTTAAAAAATTTATAATTTGCATATTTATTTCCGAACTTATAGGCAGCTTTCAAACAATACTGTAAGTTACTCGTATTGAGTTTTTGAACTTTAATAACTCGAATATGAAATTTTCTATACCATTTATTTCTAAAATAGCTCTAGTTCCTTTACGATATTTTATACATATAAAAAAATTCAAAAAATGCCTGTCACAAAAAAAATTTTAATTATAACTTTGAGTTGGTGTTAACCGAATTAATCATTATTTTGTTATGTATATGCGCCATTTACCCAAGTATTTGCGTACAAAATTTAAGTTAAAGGTTCACTTAGATTTTAGCAGCTACTTCAGAAGTTAGCACTTAATTATTTTAATTGATCAAAGTATAACATTTTTCAAATCACATGCAAATTAGTGAACGCAAATAATTTACTTTTGTTTTAAGAGTCACTAAATATGATTTAAATCGCTGTGGCCGCTGTGGTCGAGTTGGTAGCGGTGCGTGCTATAACTCGATATGCTGGTGAGTTAGAGGTTCGCATCTCAGTCATGGCAAGCAAAATCTGAATTATAAAAAAGTTTTTTTCTAACAGCGGTCACCCCTCGGCAGGCAATGGCAAACCTCCGAGGGTATTTCTGCCATGAAAAAGCTTCTCATTTAATACAATTCAGCACAAAACTGTAGGTCCCTCCATTTGTGGTATAATATAAAGACGCACCCAACAATTGGTAGGAGAAGCTCGGCCAAACACTGAGCTATATAGTGTAAGCGCCAAAATTATATATATAAATATGATTCAAAATAAAGTCTACTAACTAAAAAAAGGAAAATATTTTTTTACTACTTTTTTCTTTGCCTATAATTTAAAGCTTTAGGGAAAAAAAATTATTTTTTGTATCCATTGTTTTATTTCCACTTTTAAATGACAGATGGCGCTGCAGCGCGCTCATCAAAAATTAACAAGTTCTCTGGGGCAAAGTTTGGAAAGATTTTTCTAACTTAATTCAAACTAAAAAAATACATTTTAATGCGCTTTTTATCACATAAAGTATTCAATACGTTACTTTGATTATATTTTCATGCTTATTGGCCACCACGAAGATATTCTAGCTAATACCACAATCGTTTCGATTTTTGGTTTTTTTTCATTGCAACAAATTTAGCCTATCACGAGTTTCTTGTGATCAAGACATTTTCAACTTCGTTCAATATTTCATTTTATAAGAGTGGTAATGTCCGGTTAAAAAATGTATTATTCCCTTAATTCAAAAAGGTGTGCAACTAGCACATTTACAATATTTAGCGAAGGTATAATTGTGAAAATTGTGAAAAATGAAACTTCGATAAAAGGCTCGGTCAGTTGTTTTGTGAATTCAGGTAAATATATGTAAATATAAACATACCTTTTACGTGCACTTTTCGTTACGCCACACAACGTCCAGAATTTTATGAAATAATTATGTATATGTGTGTGTGCGTACAAATTTATCTAAATTTTCATGTTCGAAAATCAATCACATGCTTAACTAACTACATATGTATAAGCATATCAGATGCAATGCGATTACCCTCGGGCATCGATTTCATGAATAGCATTTATCCAAACCAATTCGTAATACTCATACGCTTTAGTTAGCGCACAAAAAAATGCATTAAATAATTCCCCAGATACATTTTTGCGAAAGTTAAAATGAAAATAAACGGAAAATTGATACAATTTAATTTATTAGCACTTTGAACGCTGTTCGATAGAATTGAATTGATCCAAAACTGGAATCGCAACGAAATGTTTAATAAATAAATTGAATGGCGCAAAAAATTCATTGATCAACATAGAAAATGTGTCGAAATGCGCGAGTCACTTAAATGCTTCGACCTTAGTAACAAATCAAAAAATATTAGCGACGCAGCTGTGTGGTACATACTTACTTACATATATACATATGTGTACCTGTACTAAGTATTCAAACATCAATTGGCACTTGGTATAACCATATTTCACTGCTTTTACTATTTAAGTATTTATGGCGATTGCCTCCCGCTGGGCGAACGCACTCAATCACCGATCGATGATATATTTATGTTTAGATGTAAAGCAACAGCTGTAATATTTATAAAAATATTGACAGCACAGGATTTTATACTACTATTTATTATTCATATTTTTATTAGAAGCTTAATAATAATAATAATAATTTGGCGCTTACACTGTGTAGCTCAGTGTTTGGCCGAGCTTCTCCTACCATTTGTGGTGTGCGTCTTTATATTAAACCATAAATGGAGGGACCTACAGTTTTATGCCGACTCCGAACGGCAGATGTATTTAATGAGAAGCTTTTTCATGGCAGAAATACCCTCGGAGGTTTGCTATTGTCTGCCGAGACTTTTATATGATTCAGATTTTCTATTAACATTCGAAATTTGAACACAGCAGCATATAGAGTTATAGCACGCACCGCTACCCACTCTATCACAACGGCCAGAAGCTTAAAAGTATTAGTTTAACTGTGTGTAGCACACATGGCCTTCCCGCTACAGTTCAGAATATCTTAACTAAATCAATCAAACTCGTCTGCGTAAAATCTTTTGGTAAGATAGCTTTAACTTCAGCGCTGTTTTAGAAAAAAGTGCGACCCTTTCTTGCTATTTGTAGCCCCTAGGAATTTATTTAGCTTCAGCATTTTAGTTAAGACTTATTAAATACCTTTCCTATTTCTTTGTTCACAAGTTATAATCCTCTGCTCCTCAGAAATGCATCAAGCGAAAGCATCAGCATATTTTATTTTTCATTTATAATTTCTTCTTGTAAAAATATGAATTTTAGCAGACAATATGTTATAAATCAAAGCGAATTAAAAGCTAATTGAAGCTTGCAACTTATGAACTAAAATATTTAATGTTATAAAAGTACTTAAATTAATTTTCTCTATAATTAAAATAAAACACCAATTTCACAAAATTTTGAAGAAAAAATATTTTACTAAATTTACAATAATTTAAAAATTAAAAAAAACAATAAGTTTTGCCAAATTTTGGAGAAAAATTATTTTTATAAAATTTCAAATTTTAAAAAAAAATTTTTTTTTCAAAATCAAGTTGCTTAAAAATTAAAAAAAAAATATTTAAAACCAAGCGTGTCAAGAAAACCTGTTTTAATTTTAAAGGATTTTATTTCAAATAAAAATTAAATCAATCATTTAAAAAATGAAGGCTCGGGAAAAACAGTAAATTCCAATTTTGAACCACTGTACGCTGTAACCAAATGAGCAGTGGTTTGTACTGTCACTTGAAATGTCCCTGTGTGTCCAGATTCAAGGCACAGCCGAGCCACATAAAACCAAAATCAAAGAAAAAATTTTAGGGAGCAATTTTGTATCCCATTCAATTTTGGTAAAATACAATTCAAGCTATAATCGTTTGACTTTTTACAATTTTCTTACAAGTGCTCTTCCATTCGAGATTTTTTATAAGCATAATTCTACGAATGGAGTCGAGTTAAATCATTTTTATAAATCAATGGCAATTTATAAGCCCTTGAAATTTGGAAAAAGTGACGAAAATTCGTTTTAAATATCTACAAGTCTGAGCTTGAGCTGATATAATTTTTGATACAGAATGAATGGTATTTTTATTGGCGTAACATGATAAAAGCTTCCACGATCGATAAAATGGTTGAAGTTCGGGAAGAATTGCTTTCAATTACTAGCCAATATATCTAACCCCACTTTTGCTTTGAGCCAACCTGTCGGCAGAGCTGGTATTTTTTTTTGTTTTCATCCTGCGCTGAGCAAATTGACGTCATCAAATGGACTATACCATTTTTGCAGGATCTTGTACAGTAGCAGGTTAAAAATTCAAACATACTTTAACTTTTTTAATTGTGCAGAGTTGCAATTCTCAATCAATTAAACATATATCGCTTTAAAAACCCCAATTTTTTATTTTAAAAAAGTACAAGAACAATTTGCTATGGCGGAACTGCTTTAGAAAGGTGTACTACAAAAATTATTTCACATCTTATATTATAAATACATATGTCTAAAGAAAACGATGGCACAAAAATAATAAACATTATTTAAAAAATTATTAAAAATGTATTTCCATTTTTTCTGTTATAAAAATCAATATTAATTGCAAATTACATATTTACAATAACATTAAATGCAATCATTAATAAATATGAATATAAAATTATTTTAAAACAAACAGCTGAAATAACTGCCAATCAATATATGTTAGTTGTCGCACTTAAAAGAACAATCAAGTGATTAAAACTACTATAAGCAAAAAAAAAAACGAAAAATGAAAAATGTTAAGCTATAAAAATGAAAAATTGCTATCATAACAAAATGTCATTGCGAATGCATTCGAAGCTAAAACAGCTCATGGCTAATTTTGTATGGCATTTAATTACGCCTTTTACTTGTTTTTGCGCACTTCCTTTCTTGTTTCCTTCCGGAATTGCTGTCATTCGCGTTCTAACGTTTGTTTGTTTTTGCTTTTCAAAATTGCTTACATATACATATACTCACATACACGCATATATAGATATTAATTTATTTATTAATGTTTTTCTATTTTTATTAGGTGCCGGCAGACACTTGCCGAACAAAAGGCAACAATTAATTAAAATCTATAATAACGGTTTCTATTTAAACAATATTTATCAACTAAGTAAGATAGATAAATATAAATAAAAAATATATGCAAAAAATAAACCAATGGTGTTACAAAGAATATCAAATTTAGGGTAAACAATTCAGATAGCTCGTTCGCCAGAAGAAAAAATAAATCGAAAATAAAAAAAGTCGTTTTTCACACATCGATAATCGTTAGAAGTCAATAATAAAATTGAAAAAAAATGAGTGAAATTATAAGTAAAACTTTAATCAAGTGGTAGCTATCCAGCAACAACAATAAAAGCAAATAAGTCGAATTGTCAATTTTCATGTTTTATTTTGTGGCAGCAATTTCTATTGCTCCATTCAACCAAATTGATCTTGAATTTACTTCCAGGTATATTAGGGTGATACAAAATAGAAGTAAAATCGAAATTTCAAATTTCTCAGCATCAAAGATTGAAATTATAAACATATTTAGGGATCTTCTAAGGCGCTAAAATGATTTTTTTGGACCAAAGAAAGTGGCGACGCATTAAAATGTGTTAACAATATTTATGATTAATTAAACAATTGGTTATCATTTTTTAAAGACTTTTAAAGGCAAATAGAGTAAGTCGATTGAAAAGTATTTGTTTTGAAGGCTTCTTTAATGTTAAAAAAAAGTTATATATTCTTTATCATTCAACGTTCTAACCTTGCAAACTTTTTAACGAAAAATTCTCAAAACTCTACAGCTATTTTTATGGATTACACTTACACTTTGTTGGATAGACATTGAATGCTATAAACCTGCATGCGCAGAATCTATCTTACAAGTTTGATAAACAATTTTTTTTAATAAAAGTTTTTTAAATTTCAAAAATCATCAGGAGTTCTGCACAAAGTAACGTTCGGTTTTAATTGTCTCTTTGTATTGTTTTTTTTTTTAAAGGTTTCAGTTTAATATTGCTACTTAGTTGTGTGAAAAAATAATCGGAAGTTATTTATCACGAAAAACATTGTAAACTTTGTTTGGGGTAAGCTAAGTATTTTCAAGTCGGGCGCGACCATGCCTAGCAGACCTGCAACCTGCTAATTAAACATCAAAATTTAAAAATTTTTTTGATTAAAAAAACAGCTATAAATCTTCGTTATAGAAAAATTCTAGGAGTTAAAACTTACTTTTTTTGGGCCATCCTAATATGTTTAAAAACACAAACCCACACACTGACTGTTGTTTTATTCATTTTGTCAACATGTTAATTTGTTAATTGAAGGTGATTTGTATTTGCAACATTGTTGAAATACGCAACAAACGCACACTAATAGGCTGTAGTATGTATGTGTCATATGTATGTAGGCATACCCGGCGGGAAAGGTTACAGCCATTGAGGCAGACTTACAAAATTGTTAGCAACTCTACTTGTTAAGATTTTAGTATAGAACTGTTTATACGGTCCGTTTTTTGCATTCGAATATTTTTCTTGACGAATTTGTTTTAAACTTGTGTCCGATAGGCTGTTATTTATCAATATTGTTGTAATTTTTTTTTTTTTAATTAACACAAAACTATATAATTTTGAGCTGTTACGTATACAGCAATGCTTTTCAGAAGCAATTTTTACGTTAAAATTTCCCAAAAACCTATTACTTAAGTGACATTTTTTATTAATATTTATGTAATTTCAAGAACTCATTTATTTAATTATCTTTTTTTATTATAGAAAGCAATACCAATTTTAAACTTATCTTTGATTATCAATAATTTCTAAAGTATAATATTTTAAGGAAGCTACATAAATATTAATGTAGTTGCAAACTTTTATTAATTTTAAACTTTTTGGATAATACAAGTTTCTGTCAAAACGCTTTACAAAACACTAACATAATTTTGACATCTAATTATTATCTATATCTTCAAAACTTATCACTATTCGATGATATTTCAGGCAGAAAGCAACACTACCCAAATAGTTGTCTGCATACGAATTTTTCATTTTATACAAATTTGTATTCGGACAACTTCTTGCATTTTTTTTTTAATTTTTACTAGAATGTAATTATAGTAAAGAAAATACTTCTTTGTATTTTCAAAACGCTGCATTTTCAACTATCCAACTATATTTTTAACTTTTTAAAAACTATTTTAAAAAGTTTCACTTCTTGAGGGTTTTCATTTGGAGTTGCTGTGCTTAAATCTAAGAGAAGTCGTTCTCGTAGAGGAATGAACGAATAAAACGTTGAGCAGCATTATTTCGAAAATATTTCAGATTGAAATTGATTTTAAAAATATTTGATTTGCTCCTAAATTTGTGAGACCCATAATTTAGTAAACTTCGAGGCAGTATAAAAGTAAACACATAATCAGACTCTGTTTTGAGAAACATTTTTAAACAATAATATTCTTGACAAAAATTGTTAGTTCTCTTATTAAATTCAAATATGTTGCTCTTACTTCGAGTTCGACTTTTTATCTTTTTATTACAAATGAACTAAGTATATATGTATTTAGTTTTTCTGGGATTATAGAATAAAGAAAATCATCTCAATTTCTTTGTGGGTACACGCCCACTTTGTAAAATCTTCGCTAATAAGTAACCATGTTTAGCTTAACATTGCTGTTGATGTAAAACAGAGCTGCCAACTGTGACCAAATGACTTATCGCCAATGACTTAATTAAAAATGCTACAAACATTTCGTGTCTCTCTCTCATAGCGCCCCTTAAATCTACACAGTATTTCTATATGTGATTATATAAAAAAATCACCCCAAATGGTCCGATTTTTTTCTTTAACTATTTAATTAACCGGATTTCGTGTGATTCGTGTTTTTGGTTTTGGTTTTTTTTTGCATTCTTATATTTTTTATTTTTTATTTTCATTAAATCCCAAAACGGCATATCGACAAGCTATGCAAACGCAATTAATTTATTTAAAATGCCAAAAACATGCATGTTACTGTCATTGTATTTCTTGTAATTGCCCGAAGTAAGAAATTCATCATTTTTGTAGAACCGAAAATACAATAAATAAATTACTTGTTGCAATTGAACAATGTTTAATTACGTCAATTATAAATGAATTAAGTTGAATGTTTGTTTTTACACAAGTAAAACTAAAAAATAAAAAATAAATAAAAAAATGTAAAGAAATGAAAGAAACCAGATTGTGTAAATCGAAAATAAACGATTGATTAGAGGGAAAAAAAATACTTGAATAACGAAGCAAATTTAAATGTTGTTCACAAAAAAAAAACACCTTATTTTTGTTAACTAAACTTATGTATGTTAATGGGTGCGTAGATCGCGCCTTGCATTTTCACTTTTAAAACTTTGTGATTTTGTAGTAGAAAAGGTGAGCCTGATTTAATACTTGTTATCTATGTAAGAGTACATCATAGATATTTCTTTCATACCAGCTTGTATTTGTAATTTAAATAAAAAGTAATGGCGTGAGTCCGGTGAAACTTAAAAAAGATCTACTTATAAGCATCACAAAAGTGAAACATTTTTAGCGAAAGTAGTAACCTGACAATCAACATGTTGAAAAAGAGGGCAATAGTGGCGACAGGAGTGGTGTACTCGGTTCGAGCGGCAACTAACGCATCTCTCCGCACCACACTTAAACACATCACATAGCACTCCATCTTTACTATATCTTAACGCTTCATATACATACCAGACATATAAGCCCACCTCACCTTCACTCAGCACACCTGAACTCATCTTATGTAAACTCACAGGACAAACACTTCCCACACGTTAACTCACAATATCTTAAATAACCACACATAAACTCACCACACTTCAACTCACCACACGTCAACTCGCCACTCTTAAACTCACCACACCAAAACTCGCCACAACTATTCTTACCTAAACTCACCACACTTTAATTAACCACACCTTTACTCGCATGGTTAAATTTAGGACACTGCTTCTCATTTCAACTTGTCTCACTCAATTGATCTTCTTTTACTTTAACTTAACTCATTTAACCTAACATTACTTTATCGCACCTCTGATTACTTCACTTCAACTCATAGCTAAACGAGTCAAATTATAAAAAAATTGTGAACACCGCTAACGATGAAATTATCAAAAAATTAACTGTATTGTAGTTGTTTTAAGCTTGCATCTTATTAGACTTTAAATTAATTTGAGTTTTTTTTTTCAATATTTTTAGAAGTTTAAAACCTCATTGATATTGTTTTGTTAGACTATGTATATATATTTTGAATGATATATAGAATAGAAAAAAAATTAAATGTAGAAATGTGTCAATATGTGGTAACCTTAGAAAGGGGGTGCAGCATTAAAAAATTGTTACCCTTTTCAGAAAAGCGACAAAAACCACCCATCGCTTGATGATATTGATTGATTAAAATACGGCAGAATATATCTGCAAGGCGAGAAATTTTATGCTCACAAAGCAGTTAATGCTGGGTCGCTGTCGCCCAATAGACACTTTTTCCACCTCCAAAGCAATTTTACCTATATCCGTTGAATGCGCACGTTTTCTCTGTGATTTCAAATTAAAACTTTTTAACGAAATATTTTTATAGATATACTGATACTGATACACATATTTCATATTTTTTCACCACTTATTGAAAGCTTTTTATATACATTTCATTTTTTTTTTTAATCTTAAAAAAGTTGTTAATAAAAATATTTAGGCTGTTCACATTGAAACACGGTAACCTTCATCATTATGAAGGTTATGTTGAAGATAATTAAATATTGGGCTGCGTTCAATTAGTTAAATGGCAAACGCAATACTCGTAATAAATATAATATTCAATATTATTTGGCTGTGGCCGCAAAAACCCTTCACAAAGTGAAAAAATTGCTTTAAAATTACAGAGAAAACTCAAATTTAATCGGCAGGCCAGTTTATTACAAATAACTTGTAAAGATTTTAAACTACTATAATTGTTAAATGAATTAGCATAAAACGTGCTACACGTGTAACTAAGCGCTTAATTTTATGTTAAGCAAATAAATTATTATTTTTTTTAAATTTAGTATCTATAATCAAATTCTATGGCAAATTGGCGCCTGCAAAACTAAAACAAATACTGGTTTTAATTTTTAATATATGACTTTAAAGCTAAATGCAATGGTTTGAAATCACTTGAGACATAAACAAAGCGCTACAGCGATTTAAGAAACTCAAGAAACCAACAAAAGCAAAAAGAAGAAAACAAAAAAAATTGCTACCCAGCCGACATGATGATGATGATAATTCCCAATAAACATTTAGGCTTGAGCTCAAGTTGAGGTTAAGTTGAGAACTAAGGTATTTCTCAAACCTCCAACGTTGTTTCTCAAGTGCATCTCAAGTTGAGAATCATAGCATTCTCAACAAAAAGGGGAATTTTTTTGTATGGCAATAATTATGATTCTCAAGTTGAGAAAAAGTTAGTTCTCAACTTGATCTCAAATGTGATTCTCCAATTGGTCTCAAACGTTTAGTAGCAGTACTGAAATAAAAATCGAAAATATATTTTCTTTCTTTTGAATTCAAAACACCGTGAATAAATGTATGTAAATTCATTATACTCACACTTTATTGCTTTTGATAGTCATATGAAAATACCAAAAAAATGAGAAGAGTTTGAGAAATACGTTGGATATCAACTTGAGAAAAATGAATTTCTCCAAGGTTTGAGAAATTTGGAGAAATACGTTGGATATCAACTTGAGAACTATGAATTTCTCCAAGGTTTGAGAAATATGTTTTTGATGTTTGTTGGGTTACACCAATTAAAATTTGATTGAGCACCATTGAAATGAATTTATGAACTTGAAGGCGCTGGTAGCTGCCTTACAACGAAATAAATTAATATTTTTTTTTTTGCAAATATTATTTATTTGCACTTATATAACTGTCATTGAATTTACCAAAAATAAATATATATTTATCTTGAGTTTTATGATATTATTAAATGTTTGAAGTATTGATTTATTACGCTGTAGGAGTTCAATATCGCGATCATTTGGCGCGAGTACTTAACTGCTGCTTAAAATATAATTGAAATGATGGCGATGTTAATTATTCGATTGCGTAAGTGACGTAAATCGATGTCATTCCTTTTTTATATTGAATTATTGCCGAAAATTGATTTTGAATCAATTACTTTGTCTAGCTAAATAATAATTATTTATTTATATTTATTCTGTATAAACTCTAGTTTTACAAGTGTTGCGAATATTCAATACTTTTCTTATTTCCTAAAAAAAATTGTAACAAGCCAAACAAACTCCTTCCACGCCCTTTTCACAGTTTTCACAGTTTCTCTCATAATGACCTAAAAATTTGCGTCCTTTATCAATAACCTTATCGATGGACCATCAAAAATGTGTGCGTCCACGTGAAAAGGGCCCACTTTGTCGCATCTAATTTCTGAGAGACTTTATCGCATTGGAGAAATAGGAAGCATTTCCGTGCTCTATGGACTTTTTTTGAAAGAAAAGCAAAAAAAGAAAAAGACCACATTATGAATTCTGTGATGAAGAAGGCCACCAAAATTTATTACGCAATGGTATACCACTATGTCCAAAGCGCGAACGCGATGAGAATGTGGATTGATTACCGCCAATGACTGTAATGAATGAATTACTGCTAATTTGTTGTCTTTGTTTCATCTTTAATTATAATAAAATATTCACTGTTGAGTCCATTTCAATTTTTTTACTTCCCCATCTTCCTGATTCATTGGTCAAACGTTAACTCATTCATAATTTTCTGTGATCATCGGTTGAATTAGTTGAAAAAGCAAATATTTAGAAAAGGGCCCACTTTGTCGAGTTGATGTTAATTAGTTGTTTCACATATAATAATGAATGAAAAATGATCTAATAGTATTTTTTCTCATGCTGACTATGTTCAAATTGATTTTTCTCAATTAGTCATTTTTCGGATATTGACCTTAAAAGATCTATATTTCCCTCAATTCTTCAGTTAGGATGGTCTAATTTGTCACAAAACGTTCGGAAATCAACCAGGAATACGCCTATATGCATAACTCCAATACCGCCGAAGTGGACGCACACAAATGTCCGCATCAGTTGTGGGAACTTTTTTTGATAGCAAAAGCAAACAATTTCCATTTTTGTCAAGAGCGTTAAACAATTGCTTTATATGCAATGGTGGCAAAATTTAACGATCTCTTGATACCATAGATAGATTTATCAAGTTTTGTTTTCGTGGACTTAGCAACTTAATGTTATACTATCCCACAAGCAAAGGAAACTACGTTGTTGACGTGAAAGAAATTTGGCCTTTTTAAAATCAACTCATATTAGCTATTTGTTTTCCACGTCTTTTAATTTCGCCAACAATTAAAATCTTCGTCGTTTACTCTTGAAGAATGAGCAACAGAGACCGACCTTAATTTATTACCATTGTGTTAGAGAATACATTTTAGACTCTTTTTTGACGAGTCTTTGAATAAACGTCACTTACTAGAAACGCTAATTTGTAATCCAATTGCAGCCATTAAACTATGTACATATTTTCTTTAGCAAAACTTTAATGATAAGAAAAGTTAGTTTTTATTATACCAAGTTTTTTTTTTAGTCAAACATTTCTGAATCAGATTTCGACATTCTCAGATTTCTTGAGATTCCGGTGTAGTCTTAAGAATCAAGGCACGTCCATGTGCCGATCTTATGCGAGGCGGTCCACCAAACAAAATTAACAGTCATCATGTTTGTTCACTTATTCTTTCCAGATTATAGCAGTTTCTTATCTGAAACTAGAACACGTTTGCAGAATACAAGGTTTTTTTTTCATTTCCATCGTAAGCCTTATTCACGAACGCGGTCACATTTAAAAGGCATTCATTAAGGATGAATTATCCGCAAATGAAACCAAAATTGTTTTGATACTTCGCAGAAACTCTTCTAGACGACGCTTTATTCCGATTTAATAAGAAAACTCAATAATTTTTAAAAGAGCAACAAATAAACACGGTAAGACGGCGCTTTTTAATTGAAAGCTTTAACTCGTAAACAAGAGCTGCTACAAAATAAACGAGGGTAAATTTATAACCAGCGACGTCAAATTAGTAAACATCGTGTATTAAGCCATTCGACACTCAAAAAGTTACATTTTGTTGTCCAATGTAATCGACTCAGATTTCAAGAAAATTAAAAAAAAAAATCTAAGGTCTTTCCTATATTAGTTTATCTCAATGCGTACTTCCTTTGACTGAAGCATGACTTTTACATTTTCGGTTGATATAAGCATTAAAATAGTAAAATTGTGGCATCAAAAAAATAAGAACTTTATATAAAAAGCAATCAAATGTGTTGTCTTGACATCGGCTTTTAGGTAAACTTATTACGAAATTTTGATTTTTAGTTAATTTTTTTAGAGAACAAATTACTAATTACGAAGCATTTATTGTGTCCCATGATGTGATCATATAAATCTATAACATTATGATTGTACTAAACAGAAATTTGTATGAAAAGATTTTTTAGACCAGAAATACACTCAAAAATATCAAAAGAACACTTTCTAGCATTTTAAAGGCTTGTTCAAAAAATAATTACCCTTTGTGTGATGATAAAAATTCCACTCAGTTAGAATGCAAATAAATCACAAAATGCAACGAGAGTGAAACGCGTATTGATTTACGTCGCATACGATATCGAAATGCTTGGCTGGCATTAAATGAAAATTACGTACTTTCATCAATTTGCAATTGGCCACAAGTCACAACAGCATGTTGCGCATAATTACTCGAACAAACAAACGCCATGCAACGCATTTTTCAACGCCTCGCCAAGTCTCGGTCACTTCCAGGCATACATAACATAAAGTATGTATCATCCACCCCCAGCGCAGTAAAGTTTGCGTGCAGCAAAAGCTTTTAATCAAATTATGACAAATGCAACCGAAACGATGTAATCAGTGGTTCGAAAGCAGCATAGTAATGCAAGCACACCTACATACATACACACATATACATATTTACAAGCATATAGAAAAACTATACTTTAAATGTGCGCTTGTATTCCGTCTCCACTAGCCCCTGGGCGTATGAGCGTCCAATAGATGAATGGGCTCGCTCATTGGAATTCTCGCTAAAAATCGAAGTGCACACAAATGACGTGGAAGCAGCAATAGCAATCGCCATCAATTTCAGTTCAAATAAAATGCAATTTGCTAACAGCTGCAACATATTATGGCATAAAGCCAAGTATACAGCTCTCTTGGAACTCTGAAATGAGGTACGTTAAATTATTTGATTGTGGATTGCTACTGAATATTGCATAGTCCAGCAGCAGTTAGTTTTGTGATTTTTTATTAACAGTTCTCTTAATGTTTCATGTACTGTTCCGTCTCCCAGAAAAAAAGGAAGGCATGAAATAATCAATTTATTGCTGTAAAAATCTATCAAAATTAAAAGACATTAAACATTATTAGAAATAAAATTAAGTAAATCAATTCAAATAAAGCTCTAAAAATTGAAAGAAATTTCTCACGCCTTTGCCAGCTTGTAGCAGTATCAGAAAAAATTAAAAAAAAATTTTAAAATTTAGAAAAAATATTTCTAACTTAAAAGTTTAAGAGCCAAATATAACATTATGGCAAGAAATTAAAAAATTGTCTCAAATATGGTAGCACTACAATTTCACAGCAATTTATAACGAATTTAATATTGGTAGAAAGTATTTGGGATGAAGTAGCGTTTTCTTTGTTAAAACTTGAATCAAAGGAAGCAAGGAACGAATTTCAACCAAATTTGTTTAGAATAATTATCAGCGGCGAGGCATTTTTGCATTTGCACTTGTGTTGATATATTTGATTTGCTAAATCTGTATTTATGATCTTACATTTGAAGAAAACGGATCCGCTAGGTGTCGCTGTTCTCGCGCTATACCAAAAATACCTCTCAGAAAGTCACTTTTTAAGAACCGCTTGATGTCGCCAAAGTCAAGATATCTCTACAGTTGTCATATTCTTGTTAACGTACGAAACGACAATATTTTTTCTAATAAATTTTTTAAACAAAAATATCTTGTCGTTTCGAAATTTGCCCAATCAAAGACCCCGTGAGCACTGTTTTTCTTTAACCTCCTATTTCCGTAAGCCATCACTTACATATGTACATAAATGTTGTAGTATTTGCAAGGTAAATCGAATGAAAAATAAATAAATACGCATTTTTTTTCATTCCATCAAACCTGTAATGCGCATTAGCATTTCTCCGTGCATTGGAAGTAATCACCATAATCAATGTAAACGCCAGCCGTAAACACCAAAATTGTCGCCAAAAACACCGCCGAATTGCACTTACCAAAGCCAATGCTAAACCAGGCGGCAGGCAAACACTACAATAATGAAAGATTATTTTGGTGAAGAAGAGCAGACCGTCGCAGAGTGGTAGACGAAACGAACAAACCAAAATTTTTTAAAGAATTTCAAAATAATAAATTTAAATTAATACACGCCTTGGAGTAGGGAATGAATATTTAATGCAACACTGCGACGCTCTTTTAAGAAATAATTTCAACCGATGCGTTTTTCACCAAAAATATAGAAACTCTGTAATGTTAACTTTTTTTGAAAATCACTTATGTAATATTAATTTCCAATGCGTTTTTTTTTTAATTTACAATACTCAATTTCGATAAAAATTAGTAATATAATTATTCAAATCTATGGACTTAATTGCAGAGTAAAGTATTCATTAGTCCGCTTTGAAATGAATATAAAGAAACTGATATTATTTTAGTGTTCCATAAAAATATTATTTTAAACAAAATGAAAATACTCATTTTGTACCATTTTTCGATTATTTTTGAGGTTATGTTTGCAGGCGCCAGGCTTTATTTCTTTTCACATCGGGAAATAAGGCCATATGGCTGTATTTCCATAGAAAAAGTCCAAAAAAAGATTTAACCAAAAAGACATAAGGCCATACGATGATATCTTAGTAGACAATGCTCTATAAAATAGATTCTAGTGTAATTTTTATTGATAGTTAAATAAATAAATAAAAACATACGATTTTATATGAATACAAAAAAGAAAGTTTGTCTTTTTAGCGGCAGTTCGTATTGGCTCCCCATTCATCGCAATCGGGCCGCATTGTCATCACTAAAATCTCTATCCTACTTTCTGGATAGAAACATGATCAATGTGCAGTGAAATAAAGCCATATGGCGTTATTTCCTACGGTCTTATAACACGACATCAGGTTCTGATTAGATAAAATGCCAATTTTCCCATTTATTTGTTGTTTTATGAAAGTCCATCGGAATAACATTATAGTTTATAATTAAAGCGTTACGAGAACTCAATAATTTTAACAATAAATGTATGTGGCCACACCACTGTACATCGTAGGCAGCGAACAGAAGCTGTTGCCGCGTTGTCATTGCAGTCGCATCCATGTGATTGCGAAGAAACGATAATTGCAACAACAATAACAACAATAATAAATGGCCAATAACAATAATGAAGCAGCTTAAAAAAAAATATTGTAAGTATTTAGCGCAAGGAACAACGAAAAATATTTGAAAACGCAGAAGAAGAAGAAAAAAGAGAACAAAGCAAAATTAAGTGCAGCTACTGCTACTATCAAAAGGATTAAGGAAGCAGGGTAGTTGGGGCGGCAGCGCGCTAACGGCAAACGCCAACAATAAAACAACAATTCACAAAATACGCCAGTCTGACTGCCTGTCTACTTGTCTGCCTGTGGCCTGCGTCGCTGTTGTTGCCAATCGTACGTGCTTCGCATAAATTTTACGTTCGCGTTAATGCCAACAACAACAAAAAAGCAACAAATGAAAAAAAAAAAAAAAACGTGCATTTGTTGCTGTGAAAGTGTCATTTGCTGTCATTTGTTTAATGATTTTCTTATTGTTTTTGACACATTACTTCTACTATTTATGGTGATATATGGAATTGAAGGAAAATGGTGTGTATTTAGAAGCCATAAATATTTAAATTTCATGGTTTTTTTCACAAAGAGTCAACGCTAATGTGATGTGCGCTAATCGGGCGTGGAGTTGCGGTGGGCGGATGTTTGTGCGCCACAACAGACAGCAGCTGTTTAAATAACTTCATTAATATTCGTTGCTGTTTTTTTTTTGTTTTGCTTAGACTGTTTTGTATTTCATTGCAATGTATGTTAGTTTATGAAGCTACATATTTGCTTGTGGACTTTGTGTCTCATCGGCTGACACAGTTGTTTGTTCCTATCGATTGTACAAAAAGTTTCAGTGTGCGCCAATAACATCATTATCTTGAATAGTTGCAAGACACACTGTAGACAGTTGAATACGAAAAAAAATAAAACTAAGGGTATGCAATTTTTGTTTTTTGCACTTAACTTTTTTTTTAACACTGCTACTCAAATAATTTTTATTTTGTCTACTAATTTTGTATTATTTTATTCTTGCTTAAGTTTTGCTGTCACCATAGGATTATCATTGTGTAGGCAGGTGTTTGTGCTGAAAACAAAAAAAAACCGGCTACGCCTGTGTCGCAAGAAAATTCATTTCACATGTGAATTTTAATAGGTATGCTTTTGTTTCGATTTTTAGTTAGAAATTCACATTTATTGGTGTATATGAAGAGCGTAAATCATTGGTTGCTTAAAGTTTCATAAAAGTTTTTTTTTTTTTATAATTTTATATACGTTTTCACATTTTTCTCTTAGCAACGGCGCAGTCAACTCTTTAAAAAATGTCATTCTTTGTCTGGCCTTCAGAGAGGTAAACCGGGCACGACTAAAAATCACCACGATTTATCTCTACCCACTTAAAATATTCTTATTTTTCCATTTATATTTTTATATTTTTATTAAGAACAATTATAATCTTTCTTTTAATAATTGACAATTTTATTGAGCTCGAGGGCAGGTTATGGAAGATTATATTTGAAAAAAAACAACAACAGTTTTAATGGTAGATGTTATGGCAGCTATTTCGGAGATCACCACATCTCCTTATCAGACTTTTTTAAATTCTGCAACACCGAGGTCCTTGGTTGAAAGCCGGGAAGTGGTGATGAAGAATAATTTAATTTAATTAAAAGTACCAAAGCTCGAAATCAAAGTCCAAAACACAATATGAAAACAAAATTTCCTTTTAAAAAAAAATGCTTTTAATATCACTTTTACTACAAAAGAACAACTTTTCTTATTATACAAATGTGACAACGGTGAATTGAAATTTATTACACAGCATTTTTCAGTACTTTGAGTTTTTAGGCTTTTTCATTTTTTTTTTTTGATAATATTTTTGGCATTCACGAAGCAAGCGATAGTATTTTTGGAATAATTGGCCTTTAGGCGGTTTACAACTGTAACCTACCTTTTTCTTGAACAGTTTTTATTTCTTTCCACTCAGCTGCACGTTCCGATGCTTTAATAAACGCATCCTGGTCCCATTTGCGAATATGAAAAATTTATTTTGACAAAAGAATCCAAAAAAAATCAACGGCAAATCCTAGACAAAAAAAGGTTTAACGATTCTGAAAAAAGAGATTAAGATCTATAAAAAAAAATGGTTGCATTTTTTTTAGCTTTATACAAAGGTTTAGACTTGAATTTTTCCAACTTCTTTCTAAGGACAAGGCGATAAATTGCTAAAATTTTTTTCTCCGAGAACTTAGTTACTAGTATCTTTAAAGTATTCGTAATTTTTCAATGTTGACAGCAAAAAATTATTCTTAAATTCTGACCGCTGTAAACAACTCTCTCCTGTTTTGCCAAGGAACGAAACTGTTTTTTATATATTTTTTTTTAAGTAAAACGGTTTTCCATTCCTACTGTGTTATTATAATATGATTTTCGCTTTTGTTAGCTCCATTTATATGCAGGTATTTATCGATTTCGTTATCAAGACAAGTCGTCTTATAAGCGACTAGCAAAAGACTCTCTTATGTTTTGAATACACTTTACAACACTGATCAGTCAAAATTAATGGTCGTTTGTAAAATTTGCTATGAAAACATAACAAAATGAGTAATTCTTATAAGAGTCGATTTTACTTACGTCCTCTCTATCTTGGTTTTTTACTTCATTTGATGTTTAACGAAAATTTTCCAATTTTCCTTGGTACTTTCCAAAGATTATTTACAATAGCACCAACACTTTCAATGAGGTCGGCTATTTTTTAAGCGAATTTATTTCAACCCGCTTATTTCAACTCAACTCGCTTATATTTGTTGTTGCTTTCCACGCTATACGATAAATTACGTTGTGTTCTTTTGCAAGTCGCTGGCAAAAGATGAAGCCTACAGATAAAAATAGCACGATAATGATATTGTTCATGGTACTCGTTTTCCAATTGATTTGTTGATTTTTGAGAATTTTTTGTTCGGGTTTGTGGCGCTTTTTTCTATGAAAAATAAATTTAGTTCATACGTTGAAACAATTGCGACAGAAAAAAAGTCTCTAAATTCAGCGTTAATTTTTAAAGAACTTAAACTTTCACTTTATTATACTTAACTTAAAATTTGTTATAGAACTGTATACTCGAGAAAATATTTGATATTTTATTTAAAATTTATTATTTTAATATAAATTTTGTATAAGTTTGAAAATTTGGTCAATATAGCTTTTTTAGAGAAAAAATTATATTTTAATTAAACAAAATTGAACTTAGTAGAAGGAAAAGAAAATTATCAAAATATAAAAAATCAAACACTTTTTAATATTAAATTCTATTTTGGTATTCATACTGTCCTTTGCCTGTTGTACCCGTGCGTTTCCAAATCTCATTAATTAAGGCAAACAATTGCTGTAGTACTTGTAATAATGTATACGAGTAAATATATTGTTTTATCACTCAAACGGAAGTTATTTATACGATCACTTCAATCACAAATGGTTCCACTAAATTATTAACCAGAAAAACTAACAAAAAATAAAAAAAGGTCGTATGTAAATGTAAAATTTTTCATCGTCAACAAAACAGGTCCTCGTTTGCATGTGTTAATTACAAAAAGCAATTTTTCATACATTTTTTGAATATATTTCCAGCAAAAAACATTGCGCAAAATATTGTATAACCAAAAAGTATCAAAGAGTGCAACAGTAACCAAAACATAACCGCACTACTAACTTTGGTATGGTGTGTATTGCTGAAAATACACAAAAAAAAAACAAAGAAAAAAAAATTGTGAAAAATGCATAATTAATGTGCAACGCCAGCAACTGTGACATCTTCGCATGTATCATGTGCGGCAACAACAATAAAGACAGGGACAGCAAACTGTGTTATGCGAAATATGGTTGCCACAACAAAATACACAACAAGACGAAAATGCGAAAAAAAATCCATTCAACAATATAACCCGACCAGCGAACAACCAACCAGTTTAGATGACTGACAGAGTTGCTGTCTTTTGTTGCAGATGTTGCAGTTGCAGTTGCAGTTGCTGTTGTTTGTTGTTGTTGTTGTCGCTGCGCCTTAAGCCATTTATGCACAGCGCTGGAGGTGTGGCAAGCAGAGTGAAAAATGTGCCCGGCAGGGAAAAGATTGCAGGAGCGCGCGTTGTTAAATTCTCAATTAAACTGGCTTTGTATTTAATGTTATCATTTTCGATATATTTATCGATATTTCTATCGAAATCATAACCATTATAATCCCTTAATTTGCATTGCTGTAGTTAACAAAAAAAAATATCTACACTATTGATATTGTTATCGAAAATTTCTGGTAATTATATGTCAAGTATGTAGTCGATAAAAAGCTTGTTCTTGAGTTTGAGTAATCACACAATACCATAAAAGTCACATGATTAATAAACCGCTTCTTAAATGGAAAGATTTTTAAATAAGACATCAATAACAAAAATTATATCGTCAGCAATAAGTGTATCGATAATAATAGATTAATTAAAACTCTAACAAAATCGATTATAATAATAGAAAATGGCAACAAAATTGATAGTGATAAGAATTTTTCGATAACGAAAGAAATACAAATAATAAATAACAAAACTGCAAACAAGTTTAGAGATCATTAATTGAATCTAAGGAAACATAGCAATATCGATATTTAAGATAGCGATATTGATAAAAAAAAAGTGTTATAAATAGAAATAATAACATTCTTATTATTAACCAAATTGAGCAAAATATCGATAACAGATCACTGTTAATATTATAAAAGCATTTATTTTTATTCAAAACCTATGAATGAAAAAGATAATGTCATTAGAAGCTTGCAAAGTTAATAAATATCTATTCGATTAAGAAATACATCGGTGGAAATTGACAATTGGCCGATCAAATATTTATGCCGCTCATTAGAAAACATATGTTCAGCTGAAAATATGTAAAGTGTACTCTTGTTGAGTACGCATTAGGCTGGTCGAAAATGTATGGAAAAAACTTTAGCTCGGCATTTTAGAGTGTTGAAGTTTCCAAAGTAATTTATATTTGCATCTTGATTTTCTTCTGATTTTTCAACAGGGTGGAAGTTTGATGTATATTGGAACGATTTTCCGTCATCCCTTGTCTAATTTGGTTCTGTGACATCCCGCTTTCGGCGTTGTGCCATCTTCAGTGTCGTTTTCGTTCTTAATTTATATTTAATAATGTAGAATACTTTTTCAATCGGACAAGTCCAAAAATTTTGATATTTTTTTTTAATATCTTTTGATAATAACTATTTAATCTTAATTAATAAAACGATATTTTTTTTTAATATTTCACTTAGGAGAATCAAAAAATTATTAGGTAGGTAGGTCGGCGTATGTGGCTGTCATTGATGCTTCAGCGACCCACTTAGGCCAAAATTGGAGGCCCGTTGTGATACCACTAGCCTTGCGTTCATTCCCCTTTGCTGAACCATTTAGAGCTCTTGACGAATCTCGTCAAACATCTTGAGCCTATAACACCTAATTCTCCGAGGACTCCAAAAAATTATTAAATAATCGACTATAAAGCCTTCTGGTTACAAAAAAATTTGCCGATTGAAAATTATCGATATACAAGGGATCTATATAAAATGTATATGAAATTTTTTTTTTGCGACAAATAAAATAAATAATAAACTTTATGCGCTTTGAGCTTCTTAATTTTATTTTTTGATTTCAAAGTGATGATTTTAAAATACATGATTATATTTTCGATATAGAACAATCTTTAGGTGTGAGAGCACAAGATTCCGATGAAAACTTTTTGGACCACCCTAGTATACACTCATCACCACTGCCCGCTAGGAAACTTTGACATGTATAACTTTTCACGTTTGTTTGTAAATTCGTAAAGTTCATATTGAGAAAAAATGTTACTCGTAATTTTTTTAAAACAAAAAGTAACAATCCTCCCATCATTGTAAAAAGTAGCGAATAAAAATTACAAAGATGGACTTTTGTAGGATTTCGTCAAATTTGTATTGCGGAAGTTGGTAGACATAGGAGTAAAAAAATTAAAGTTGTTGCGGGTTTAAAGAGATTATTTTGAATACGTGATTTAAATTAAATTTAAAAAATTTTATAAAAATTATCATTTGCAAACTGCACTATGAAGAAAGCGTTCCACCACCAAGTAAAATCTATCAAACAATTTCTTCTTTGACTGAGATTAAATTTTTACAAAAAAAAATTATTTTTTGGTTGTTTACTTGAAATAAAAAAAAAAATTATTTTGACATAAATAATCTAAAACATAATTTTTTTTGAACATATACATACATACTTCTTGAAATGAATTATTAAAGTCAGCAATGAAAATTATTTAGTGACTTTTACAGATACAAATTATTTTGATGCACAGATTGTGAAGAAATAAATGAAAAGAGTATTATTAAATTTAAATTTAAATCAAAATTATATTGGTAGATTTTGATTTGAAAACAAAATAAATGTCCGATAAAGAGTTGTCACTTATGTATTTTCTACTGGGATGTACAAGCATAAATATGTACATATGTATGTATGTGTGTTGGTTGAAAAAAACAAAAGCAGTGTTTTACGTTCACAAATTCGGCACTTAATAATTCTATTATTAAATTTTTGTAATTTTTGATTTAAATGCAGATAGTTAGTCTACTCACAAACATCACAGTCTTCACAAATATTTTTTTTTTCTTTTAAAAAAATGTCTTAAAAATTTCAAATATTTATGCCATTTTGTACCCTATTCAATTTTCGTCTGACAAGAAGCAAATTTCAGGCGGTTGAAACATACCGTCGATTTTTAAGACATTTTTTTCGCCAGAGGGGTGTTGCGCATTTGCTTAAAACTTTAATTATATTTGGTTTATGCGTTGTATGGAGATAATTCTAGCAAAACTTACCCGAAATTTTTCTTAACATTCTGTTGGAAATTTTTATAAATATCACTTTTTTAAAACTTTATGATTTTTTGTGAAGATTGCAAAAAGTTTGCCAATTGGGTTTACCAGGTGTTTTCGTAAGAGAATGTTAATAAAAAAATGTGCACAATTGTCTAAGGGAATAATAAATTGATAAAATTTGTAAATAAAAATTACTGCTTTTATTTAGAATGCCACTGTATACACACATATGTACATAGTATGTACATTAAAATCGCAACAGCCGCAATTGATACCAGCAAACTCGTCCACGTTGATTGCTATTTTGCTTTAATCGTACAAAGTTTATTGTGCATGTGTATGTACATGTTGTTGTTGTTGCTGCTGTTGCTATTGTTGGCGTTGCTAACGCAACTATTTTCATTGCAACTGACATTGACAGCAAAGCAAGAAAAATGGCAAAACGACTATAAAGTTAAATGTAGCAACATTGATACCAGCTGCAAGTGAAAGTTGACAGCTAGCAACACAATTTACAACGGCAAAACAACAAAAGCAAAACACATGCAAACATTTAAACAAAAATAGATTTCTGCATTTCTACGAGTACATACATATGTACATGTGTACTCGTATGTTGTATGTCTGCATGTGTATAGGCGGCAACTTTAATTGCATGCAACGGCGCGTTCAACACCCAATCTGCATGAATGCCACAACAATGTTAACGGTAAGCAAATTGGACAGCTTGTATGTCCTGCATGGGTTATCAACAATTGTAAAGATGAAACGGAAGGAACGGAAGAAAAGTGGAGAGTGGAAGTGGAAGATTCATTGGACAATGATTATGCGTTGATGTTGATGGCACAGCTGCTGTGGCTGCCATTGCCACTGCCACTGCCACTGCCACTAATGTTGCAAAGTTGTTTTGTGTTTGTGTGTGTGTGTGTGTGTGTGACACTTGTTTCTTGCACTGGGCTCACTCGTGCACGCATGGCATTTGTACACACATACATATATAAGTGTTCAAGGTCAGAGGTGACCGTTGCAGCTGTGTCGAGTGTTAAATGCGAAGATGATTAATGTTGTGGAAGCAACAGAAATTGGGTTATGCTTCTTAAACAAGCTGTAATTTGACTATTACAAGGACACACACATGTTTGTATGTAGTACATATATATGTATGTATATGTTCATAGGTATTTGGTACTTGCTGGCATGTTTACTGAAACACTGGGATAACTTGCAGATTTTGGTATAGAAAACCATTTGTGCGGCTTTGCCATCAATGCTCATTTTTATTTTACAAATTTTTAACACTTATTACATTTTCTGTTTTTGTTTTGTTCACTCCATTTTTTCTCCAGGTAGTTTCAGCTAGGTAAGAAAAAAATCTCTCAAGCCCTTTCCAAAGATGCTTGAAAGCTTGCCAAAAAAGCGTGCACAACTTTGAAATGGTAACTTCTGCACCAAACTTTCTCATGAAATGGCATCAATACCGATGAAAACTTCTACTTTGTCAGTAGAATTAAAATAGAGGAGAGGGTAATTGAAATATTTTTTTTTTTAATTTTTTTTCAAAAGACCCAAATACTAGCGTCAAGAAAAATCACCGAGATAATTTTCATTATTTATGTTGCTTGTAAAGCTAAAGAACGGTTCACACGTATAACGCTATGTATCTCAAGATAAAAAGAAACCAAAATTTATGTTTTTAATTTAAATGAAACGTAATTTATTTATCTTTAAATTAAAATTACGCGTGTGTTTTTTAATTGACGCCATCAGACTTTGAACAGATGCTCTATTGACTTCCACTTCTTTTTAATTTACATATATTTAACAATAGCCCAATATTTCTCAATTGGACGCAGCATGGGGCAATTAGGTGAATTGAACTATTTTGGCAAGATATCTATACTACATATTTGCTTTGTACCAATTCCAAGCTCCACGATATAATGCACCATCAAATGGTTGTATTTCAATTTGATTAAAATCTTGCTTAACATACGTATGTACTTATGTCTCATCGTCAATAACAAGACAGCCTTTAAATTTTGTCAACACTTTATCTTACAACAAACGAATTGAACGATTGGGGTATTTTATAGCACGATATGATTTTAACCCCGATCTTAGACATAATCGCCGTACTGTACTTTTGGAGGTTTCGAATTTTCTGGCAACATCATTATCAGAAAAGCCGGGGTTATTCTTAAGAACACGTATCACACGATTATCTAAGTATAAGTTCCTTCTGCCTATTTTTTTTTTTAATTTCGTTTAACTCTCTCTAAGCTTAATGAATCCTTGTATCTTCTTATCGCACTACAAACTGTTCTTTTTGGTAACTTCAACACTTTAGCTATCTTTTTTCCTGACCACATAGGCTTTTCAACGAATTTGTTCACTATAAGCTTTCTTTGTGTGTACTCCATCGCTAATAAATTCGCGTAATTACAGAAAAAATATCATCAAATTTTAATTACATAACGGCATATGTATTGTCAAAATAAAATTTTTAGAAAAATAATGCTTGAACTAAGGAGTAAACGATGATGTGTGTACAGATTTGCTGTGAAGCGTTCTTTACTTTACCGTTGTTGTACATTGTTTTGAAGAAATAAATATACGAGCATTTTTTAGACTGAGTTAAGAAATTTGTATAGACGAAAATTCTTTTTCATTTCTTAAGTGTCATTTTATATGAATTTTTCGAGAGCTGTGTACAAAGCTTTTTTAAAGAGTTTCGTTCAAAAATCGTATAAATTAACAAAAACCTTGAATAAAAAAAATAGCGTTTTTTCTTTACGTTGCGAAAGTAGTAAATTATCTCTGAGTTAGTTTGTATTATTTTATGTTAAAAGATTATAAAAGTTTTAATATTATTTTAAGCCATTTTCCTCAAAATTTTTAAAACTTTTTTGTTTTTTTTTTTGTTTAATAGTATTTGAACTTCTGAAAAATCATATTTGTCATAATTTAGAAAAAAAATTTTGTTTCCAAAAATAATTTTCTTTAAAACTTTCAAGTTCCATTAGACACATGTAAGCTCTAAATTTTTTTTAATTTTGTGAAAATTTTGAAAAATTTCATTAAATAGTAGCGAAAGTAGTAAATTATAAAAGTTTTTATATTATTTTAAGCCATTTTCCTCAAATATTTTAAGACCTTTTTGTTTTTTGCTTTAATAGTGTTTGAACTTCTGAAAAATCATATTTGTCATAATTTAGAAAAAAAAATTTTTTTCCAAAAATAATTTTCTTTAAAACTTTCAAGTTCTATTAGACACATGTAAGCTCTAAATTTTTTTTAATTTTGTTAAAATTTTGAAAAATTTCATTAAATAGACCATTTTCTTATTTATCACGCCCCCAAATATAGCCATTTACAATTAGTTGTATTGAATTTGTATTATTTTTCAATTCACATACACACCATATAAAACCAAGCATCAAAGTTTATAGAAAAATTAGAATAATTTCATAAAAAAAATATATAAAAGTACACTTTTTTATCCATTTTTTTTTTTAGAATATTTCTGAGTACGCAGTTTTGCAGCTCATTTAATTTTAACATGAAAAGTTCGTGTTTTTTAATGATGCTTTTTCGAAATATCTTCCATACAAAAAAAATCGCGGATTTGCGGTATTTGAAAGAAATTGCTGATCAACGCTTGGTCTATGAAACTGCGTACTCAGAAAAGTTTTAAAGAATTTTAAAGAAAAAAATGTGTACTCTAAAAAAAAATGTATACACAATCGTTAACTCTTTTTTATGGCAGTTAGATGACGATGTATGTATATCGCACACGGTAAAAGGATTCGCTGCATTAACCACAATAAAAGCTACGAGAAATATAGATGGTATAATGACTGAATAACTGAATAATTAAACACTTGCCTTTTGTGGCAAAGAAGTAGATAGTTAGTCATTTAAGGAAATACTTTATTTTTAAATAATTGCCATCATCTGTCTTCCACAAACGACAATCCCAGTCGCCCACGAACACAGCTAACTGTGAAGCTAAAATATATTCATAAATCTTCTTTGCATTTTTTATTGAACCACTTAAAAGAGAAAAATATCAATCTCGCTCGCCACTAAACCAGTTTTTCCCACAATCTGTGGGACATCGAATGGCTGGCTGGTTGACGTTGAATGGAAGTTGTTGTTGGGGATTAGGCGTGGATCACTACACAGCCGCGCCGCGCACTCTCGCACAATCATACATATACCAAATGTATGTATGTATATATGTGCACACGCTTATGCGAATATGCATGTGTGTGTGCGCATTGAAGAGGCTCCCGCATGCGTTTAAATGCAACAGCGATTACGTGAAATATGTGAATATGGGAGGCCACAAATATCGACACAAAATGCAAGAGAAGGAGGAAAGGAAAGCGTGCCTCGATGCGCTATCAAGGTTACGAATTTTATATAGTAAACATGTGCTTATAATCACATACATACATATGAACATGCATACATATGTATAAGTAAGTATATACATAAGCATATGCGCTTCATAAGGGCTTCAAGGCCAACAAAAACAATTGCAAAAACAATAATGCAATGCAACGACAATTGAAGCAAAGAGAGTGGAAACAAGTGCATTGGCATTGAGTTCGCTTCAGATGCATCTGTGTACATACAAACATTCATACATACATACATACATGTGTACATTGGTATGTACTTCATTGTCAGCCTATACACATGTACTGAAATATATAGTTTAATGCAGAGACCCATAATAATAATAAATAAAATAATTTGATGGTGGAACTTTACAAAAGTCATAAAAATTTTAATAAAAATTACTAAAGCCTATCGATAAAATTTATGAGTGAAAGAAAGTTATTTTTAGACTTATCTTGGAAAATTCATTACGTAACAATTATGAAGAAAAAAAAAATGTATAAGTCCTAATAGACATGACTAATTTCATTACCATTTTGTAATTAATTTGGTGCACTATTTGTACGTTTGCGATATTTTTGGCACCCTTTCAGCAATTTTTCGTTTTTTTTTTTCGGTACACTTCTGATACCATTTCGGTACAATTTCGGTACTGTTACGATACAACTTTTTCGCACTTCGAGACTTTTCGTGATTACTTCGGGATCACTTCGGGATCATTTCGGGACTATTTCGAAATTTTTCCAAGACCATTTCGAGACTTGAGTTCGTGACAAGTTCTGAAAAAAGTAATTAGTTTGGAACGAGTCTCGAACTGATATTGAACAATTGCTTAACCAGTCTCGAAATGGTTCTTAACAAGGTATTAAAATAGAGCCGTTGGTGACTTTAAAACTATTTACTGGACCTAACGTCGTCGTCTCAGATTGCAAAAATGCTAAGTCCACTTTTTCACGCTCACTCTCAACTGCGTCAGAATAAATTCTTGGTAAGACTTATATGGGTTCCAGGATATAGTGATATTAATAGCAACTGTTTGGCTGAAGAGCTTGCAAGAAAGAGCACCCTCGGAGTGTTTTTCCCAGATCAACAGTTCTTGGATATTGGATAGATTGGGATCACCTTAGTTCAGCGGGCGATAAGAAAGACATATTCAATTACAAGGTTCTTTTGACCTAGATTGAATCGAGGTTAATGTGAGGAAATCCTTACGCTTGCAAAAATCACCTTTCATGCTTGAACTTTTAAAATAGTTTCTACAATATTTACATTTACAAACCTCTTCCGATTTGTATCACACAACGCAAATATTTTTGTATGTATGAAAAGACAACTGCCAAACAAAAAAAAACTAACAAAACACTATTCCCTAAAACTCTCTATTTTGGGTGTTTACCGCACAATTATACCCCCAACAGCTAATCAACAACACGCGATAATTTAGCAGTTTGAGCCTTGAGCGTGAATTCTGGGGTAAATGGCAGCGCATATGCATTAAAGATGGTCGAAAGAAATAAAAAAAAAAAAACAAGTTAATTTAAGAAAATGCAAAAATAGATAATTCAGCCACTAAAAACGACAAATTACTTAATTGTTCAATTTAAGTAATGTAATACCGCCCACGTTTGTTAAATATATAAAAACACAAACTTTAAAAATCACTTTATCAAACTGCATTAAACTTTTTTTCGACATTTTTGACATACTTCAAAAATGTGTTGAAAATTGTTGAAATCGGATATGTACACACAATTCTTACATATACGTGAAAATACAAAAAAAAAAATGCGGCTCATCTATGTTTTATAATTGAATGTTGTATACTTTTAAAATACTAGAAGATACGGTCAACTTCGCCTCGAACAAAATTTATTAAAAGTAAATGAAACACTTTTCGAACTCTGTTGTACACATATTTAATGCGGAAAATGAAACTGCCACCCAAATTTCGCATCCGTTTTTGTAAATTCCCACTTTTCTGTATACTTATAGCGCAGTTACCCACCGACGTAGAAGGGCCGTAGGTGTCAGCTGACACGACCTATCTTATGACAGCGCCTTGTTAATGGAAACTCACCACCGTAGAATTTTCGTATTGACGGAGAACTTACGTAGGAAATCGAAACGAATTTGATTTTTTCCGTAGAAACGTATCAGCTGATTGTTCTCTCTCTCATCATTCTCGTACAAGCCACCGCGTACTTTTTGAAATCATTAAAAAGTTAGTTTCCAAATACTTGAAATATTCTTAAATTATTAGAAAGTACTACCGAATATAGCAGATTATAGCATAATATATTATTTAGATAGGTCAGCACTTCGATTCGATCATTTACATTATAAAAATGTTAAAGAAAATTGTAATTTTATGCAAAAACGTATGTATATATAAATCAATGGCAACATTGTATAAGAGTGAGCGAACTAAACAAGAAGAAACGAGTTGTATGCAATGAGAGAACAGCTGATTTCTACGCTAAGGCTACGGTAATGAGTTTTAGTAAAAATGAAATTCTACCGCCGTCTACGCTATGCTACGTACACGTTCGTGGGTAACTGTGCTATTATATAAAATTTTCAATGCTAAAAATGCAGCTCTGATGAATATAAAAGCAATATTTTTTCGTTGCCGATAAGATGTATAGTTTTCTGTATATAGTTTTTCGCAAACCCATTTTGCATCAAGCAAGTAGAATACAACATGAATTTCAACAAAATCGGTTAAGAAATACGAGTTTTATAACTAACTCGACGCTATTTGATAATTTTTTTGCAGAGATGTTATTCTTCCCCTTACCAATGATATAGGGAATAGGACTGAAATCAGACTATAAATACGCTTTTTGGTTTTAAGTCGAACACCAGCGCCACCTATCGAGTTTTTCCTTCGGACAATCCATTATCGTTTTATGGCTGTTAAAGATGTATTGTGGAAGTATTTGCACTTAAGTAAATATATGTACGAAAAAGGAAAATTGTTAGAAAAAAAAAATCGTATGATAATTGCGTTAGCTTTAGAATAACAAATATATTTCGAGAAGATGATGAAAGCTTTCTGAAGCTAATATCCCCAGAATCCTTAAATTACTTGATAAAAGGCAAATAACTCTTTTCCTGTCATTAATACTAGCAACTTGGACTGATATAATACATTATTTTCGTAAACTTTTAAAGAGATATTATGATCCTCATGTAGAACATAAAAAAAGAGCAAAACCCACTCTGTTATATCTTTCGAAAAACGCGAATTTGTATATAACAGTGAATATTTTGTGGAACATCAATGTTTAAGATCAACGGAATATGTTTTGTGTCTTCTGTTAACTTGTTGTAATATTTATAAATAAACGGTTTTTGGTGCGAGAGTTTCAATTTCGCCTGAATTTATTAGTTTACTTTTTTTATATTTTTAAAATGATGATCGACCCGGCTTAATATATGTGCTTCTTATCCATTTATATTTGAATATGCAAATCATTGCTGTAAAAGGCCAAAAGTGCGTGAGGTCTTAATAAGTCTCCAGGTGTTCGTTTTACACATTTAATTAACTCGTCACTGTCCACTCGTTGGAAGTATCGACTATGAACAAAGAGTTTTCAGCGGAGATTTTATTTCATTTCCATAATGAATCACAAACAATATTAAAACAGTGCATGTCACAAAGCAAAATAATGAAGGTTACACAAATAAGTTACAGTATAAGAGTGCGCTTGTTGAATGATTTATGGTTGATATATGACATTTGATGATTAAATAACACAGATTGGCGCACAAACTAAAAAACTGGGATATATATATTTTGTAACGCTGTGAAGCGAACAATTTTGTTAAGGAAATCGTAATTTACATCCACTGTAGGTTTTTAGTTTGGTAAACGCGCCAACACCCAGTTTACATCATTTTTCTGTTCAAGAGCCGTTTAAGTTTTTTTTTTACAGTCCGATTTGAACTCGATGAAAATAAATTCGTTAAACGTCACTCTCCGAAGCTTTCGTGAAAAATTTCGTGAAATAATTTTTACACTATTAGAGTCAGCGCAAAAAGTTATAGTTAACCATATCTTTAAATTTCGGGTAGTTAAACGGAACAATATTAGGTATAATATTTAATAATAAATACAATTGGAATGACCATATTAAATATCTTTGTAAATCCTTACAAAATAGACTTAATGTCATCAAATGCCTTTGCAACCCAAAACTAGAAAGCAACACAAATACATAAAAATATTTAAAGCAACAATACTAGCAAAACTCGACTCGGCCTCCCTATATTCGGATTAACTTCTCAAAAAAACCTTTCCAAAACAAAATCAATATATCATTCGGCAGCTCGACTATCAATTGGCGCATTCCGCACAACACCCATAATCAACATCCTGACCGAAGCGGTGCTACCCCAATTAAAAGACAGAATTGCTTTTATCACTAGCAGCTTAGCCATGAAGACAGTACACTCGGAAGGTTCTCCATTGAACACCTTAATCAAAAACAGACAAAAAAGAAAATAAAAAACAAAGATTACACCCGCTTTACAAAAAATTATGGATTCAGCTAAAGAAATGAACATCTCCATCAAAACTACCAAACCTTACAGAATCCGAGCTCCACCTTGGCAACTGCAAAGCAGCTCCGTTATGCTATTACTCTCCAGATACAAAAAATAAGATACCGCACCCGACATCTACCTACAGGAGTTTCTGGACATCTGTAACAAACACGCCAGCTGGCGCCGAATGTACACCGACGGATCAAAATGCCAACACACCGTAGCCCTCAGCATTATAGAAGGAAGCTCCACAATAACAACAGCCATCTTACCTGCATCCGCCTCAATATTTACTGTTGAAGCAATGGTAATACTTTACGCCTGTCAGAATGAAAAAAAAAGAGACAACAAAAATACATTATTTGCTCTGACTCCTTATCCACCAAATTATATCTCAAATAAGCGACATACTCATTATGAATCCCAACATAATCAAACTTCTGTGGATACCCAGTCATGTCGGTATACAAGGAAATTACCTGGCAGATTACGCAGCTAAGTTGGCAACAAGATCACCTCTTTAACTCATCGATACCCTAAGCAAAAAAGATATAAAGCGCCTCGCATACAAGAGCTACTTCCAAAAAATTAATCAAAACTGGAACGAATACTCAAACCATTACAAAACATTTAGCCCTACAAGACAAGCACCTATCTTCCGGGAAAATCTGCCTAGAAGGCACAATATAATATATACACGACTCCGTCTCGGACACTCCCGAATAACACACAAATATTTACTGGAAAATACCAGCCCACCAAGATGCGACAACGAAACATGTGTCCTTACGATCATCCACATAATTGAAACATGTCCAAAATTCAATGACGCTCGCCAAGATATATAAATATAAGTACACTAGTAATATATAAAGCTTGATGGCCAAAGTTGCTAAAGCTAAATTATATTGTTAAGGCTCAATTGTAATAACCTTTACAATGAATAATAATAATAATAATAATAGATTATTTTGTAACTAAACTATTGATTTTGACAAGCAACCAACAGTTAGCTGATAGATTAACACCACCTTTAATGAATTCGCCTTGCACAGATGCCTAATCGCCAGCTATAATGTTCAAAGTTCTTTTCTAACACTCGAGCTTTTCGTCTGCTTATTTGTTTGCTTCATAATCTAAAGTGTCAAACCAGGCGATTACAAACAAAGCTTTCGTTTATGTATCCAAAAAACGTTTCACCATGAAAGTTCAGTAGCAAAGCTTTTTAAGCAAAAATTGTGCGCTGGTCTTTCGAAAGACTTAAAGTATGTACTTTGCCCATATTACCCGTTCCTTTTAAAGCAACAACGTATTTTCGGATGTGGGAGGTGATTAAAAAAAATTGTTTAATTTAAATTTTAGTTTATTTCACAATCGAATATATCATATCAAGATTTTTATTAAAGTTTATCTTTTTTTTAATATTTCATAGCTGTAAGCTTAGGAACTTTACCACCACCAAGATATAGAAAGTTTTTTATTCACAATTAAATGACAACGGTAACAGAAGAAAAAATGCATCCTACCTGGGACGAATATTTTAAGAATGCGCGAAAATATCTGATGCCCTTGTATAACTATGTATATAATCCGAATAGTCATTAAATCAGTTATCGAGGATTTCCTTTGGCAATTTTTTACATAAGTATTAAATTATCGATTTATAGCTTGGTAACATGCATTTTGGTTCTAAACTTAAGAGAGAAAAAATAAATTCAATGAAAATATCTTATATTACTTATGTATATGCACTATCAAATACCGACCTTTAGCTAAAGAATTTCAAATTATTACAAGTAATCGAAAATTTGCTCATTACTAGTTTAAAGTGCGGGCAATATTTATGAAAACGTGCTTGCAATTGAGTGCACAATAACGAAGAGAAGTGCGCGATTGGTGCAAAAATGCGAAAATTACCAATAATTACTTCTAAACATGGCTTTTTGGTGCTCAAAGTGGGGTTGGTGCACTTGCGAGTAGAAAAATATAAAGTTTAAGGGAAATGTGTATATAGTTTTCAAGTCAAAACTATAATAATGCCTCGATACAATGCTGTTATATTTTAGTTATATTCTTTACTACGAGTATTTGTCAACTTAAAACAAAAATAAAAGTTATCTCAAATATAAATATGAGATTTTAAAGTTTCATTATTAAATTCACTTTAACTTATTATTTTGACTGGTTAATTTTCATCACTAATAATTTTTATCGTGTAAATACTTAATAAGGAAATACAAGCAAACCAGTCGATAATCAAACTGTTAACTTCACATTTAAAAATAAGTCGCAAACTAATCTAGAAATGATCGCGAGCAAGTTTTGAAAGAAACTGAAAATGATTCGATTATTATCTCAAACCAGTCACAAAATGTTTGCTTAAACAACGCTTAAGAAGTCTTAAAAATGCTCCCGAAATGTTCACAAAGAAGTCTTGAAATATTTCCAAAATATACCCGAAATAATGTCCAAATTGTCGTTCAAAAGTCGTCGATTATTTATGAAAAAGTCTGTGAACGAATGCAAAAATGTACCCAAACTAGTGTTAAGCACTCCTGTACTACATAATCTAAAAATTAGTATCGAAATAATTCTGAACAGGTCTCAAAATTGCCCTGAACTAAATACGAGACAATCCTAAAATAGCCCTGAACCATTCCATAAAAATCACAGTCAATAAAAATCAGTAAAAAGCAACTGGCGGCGGCAAAAATGTGTCTTGCAGAGAACTTACACGAACAAAACCCGAACTGATTGGCAGCTGCTGCGCCATCTACATGTGAACACGAAATGATACTAACATTTCTTACTGATTAGCTACGGTTTGCTTGTATTACCTTCGTAGTAAAAACATTTTATAATATTTAAATATAAATTTCAAAATACTAAACAAAATAAGCTAGCCTAGTTGTCGCATTTTAGATTAAAAAAAAAAACCGCTGTGATATATAATCAATTTATTTAATCTCAATGTGTGTGAAAGTGAGCAATTCAAATCGCGCTAAACGCTCTACAAATTTCATCAAATACCAATTTCACTACCAAAATCAAACAAAATATCAAAAAAAAATAAAATACTTCAAAAACCTACTGTAAACAATTCAAGAGTTAACGATATAATTCAAATCCAAATCAACAATAAAAAAGTTTCTCAATAAATTTACACAAATTAATATTTTGAAAAAAGATTTAAGAAAAATATATGTATGCAAAAACTTGAAAGCCAACTTACTGCCAAGAGAAACTGCCGGTGATGCCGTCTTTAAGGCGATCCCGTAGTGAGCGCTGCCTGCTCGGCCCGGGACCGGTGAGTGGCGGCAGTGTGGCATTCTCGCCGTTGCCCTCGTCGATGGCAGTGCTGATGTTCGAGGTGGAGCTGGATATGGGCTGGGTAGCGCCCGCAGTCGCAGCACCAGCACCAGCACCGCCATCACTTACATTGCCACTGGGTTGTTGTTGCTGCTGTTGCTCCACATGCTCCATTATGGGCGGCTGCTGTTGTGACGTCACTGCTTGTTGCAAACTTGGTGGCTGCTGTTGGTTTTGCTGCTGTTGTTGTTGCATAAATTGATTATGACGCCGTCGTATGCTGTGGCGTGGCGAATTTTCGCGCGACATTTTTGTAGTTGTTGTTATTGGTTGTTGATGTGTGTGTGAGTTGGGTTTATTCGAGAAATTCGTAAAATTTGCTTTTTTTTAGAATATATCGATTATTGGAGGATGTGCGTTTATTAAATATTATATTATATTATATATATGTATATTATTTTGTGGAGGGGGAGTTCTTATTAAATTATGAGTATATATATTTTTTTCTTCTTATTTACGCAAGATGCAATGCGCAAATATGTATGTAAATTGACGATATCGGTTGCGATTTGTTGCTAGTTATTTTTTGTTTTGTATAGTTTGTAATGAAAGCTCAAATTGCGCGTTAATATTTGCTTTTAATAGAGCAGTAAAAATTCGTTGCAAATAAAAAGTAACACATTCAAGCATTAGAGGTGGTCTATACTAGAAAATTAAGTGAGATTAAAATATTTTGTACGAGTATTAATTTAAGTTTTTTTTTGCGTTATTTTTCAAAGCATATCACATTTGGATGCACATTCAGTTTTTGGAAGAATGCATACATATTTATAAAATAGTTTTGAGGTTTTTAATGAGATGAAAAAAGGGATAAAAATAATGAAAAAGAGGCATAGAAAAGACGAAACACATTTATATGTATGTATGTAATTTTTTAGTTGCAGTAGTATTGATTAGAAAATTCAAAAGTTTAGCTTTTATTTGGAATAATAGTTTTATATGTGTGTGTAAGTTTTGTAGGTGCTGTTATATTTGTTACTGATAGTGGATTTTTTAACTTAAAAATTTGCGTAAAATATATATAGTTATACCTGCATTCGCCTTATATATCGGCTTTAATTAGTGATGAGTAGAGGTAAAGTACATTAACGATACCTTTCTTACCAAGCACACAGTAACTTTTTACTGCGATACAAGTGGGTTTCGAAAAAGTACTTTTCCCAAAAGTAATAAAAATACAACTTTTTTAATTCTAGTAAACCCCTAACAAGTTCTTACTTAGAAAATTTTTTTTTTTTTAGCAAATTTTAAAATATGTTTTGTGTGAAATAATTTCTAATTTTTCCACTTATTCCTCTTTGCATGAAATCAAACATAATAACTTAATAAAAATATGCACTCGTAGACGATACTGAATAGGTATCGGTACTTACGATGCAAGTTCAAGTAATAACTTAGGTTAAATATTTATGGGCTCGACTAATCATCAGTTATCGATTGTTTAAGTTAAACAAAACAAAACAAAACAAAAACAAAAACTGCAAAGATATTTAAGATACTATTGTTTTAAGTCAAAAATTTTTTAATATACTTCTAAGTATGAAAAACCAATTTATAAAACAAGACGAAAGTTCTATATTTTTTAAATAGAATTACTTTGAAATGCTTTGTGACATTTTGATAAAACAATTTATCTTCTTCTTCACTTTCATTTTCCTCCTTTTTATTTCAGTTCTATCTCAACTTAAAGTTTTATCTTTTTTTTTCATAGAAGTAGTATCTACTCTTATTTTGCTTAATAGAATAACAAAATGTTTTACTTATGAAATCTACAAAAAATTAATTAAAAATAAATTACAGCATTCAGAAGACAAAATTTAGAGTGGAAAAAGCTTATAAAATTAGGGAAGCAGCGCATAGTTTCAAAATTTGAAATTTTGTAACTTTAAATTATTTAATTTTATTCAAAAAATTACTATGAAACACTTAATGTGTAATGGAGTAATGAATACTCAGAAAAGAGATAAAGAAAGCAGGCATGAGTGCTTCACTACCAGGTACTTAGAGAATTTGTTGTGGTAAAATATGTACAAGGCTAACCTATTTAGGTGATGTTGGAAATTCAACATTCATTACATTTTATTTTATTCACTTTGTCTGGTTCGTTCTAAGACTTGTTCGAGATCATTTCGTAAAAAATTCACGGCTTTTCCCGAAACACTATGGAATCATTTTAAGACTACTTCGGGAACAACACGAAGACACGAAGTTGACTTGAACTTGTCCCAAAATGATCCCGAAACAGTCCCGATGTGATCCCGATGTGGTCCCGAAGTAGTCCCGAAATAAAAAATTTAACTGCGCCGAAATTGTCCTTAACTAGCTTCTAAAATAGCTCCGAACTATTTGACATACTCGTATTTTCATTTGCAAAAACAAAAAAGAACAGCTCTGCAGAGTTAACGCAGATTGCTCTCACAGTGGCGATTTGCACGAAAAAACACTATTTACACTAGACCAAAATGAGCAGAAATATTTTGACTCAGAACTGGCACAGGCAACAACCAAACTCAATGCCAGCAGGTGCGCTATCTACATGTAAACACGAAAGTTTACAAGCGAAAACATGAATCTGGAAAAACTGTCACTTCTTACTGCAGAATTACCTGTTAAATTCAAATGTTACTTCAACAGGAATTGAAGTTGAACTTCTATTAGATGATTAGATGCTTGCGTTCTGCACTTAACAGATAATTATTCATAGTATTGGAAATTTAAAAGCAATTAATTTTAAAATTTATTTATATTACCATTAATTGCAAAATATTTTAAATACATTTTCTTTTTTTAAGTTTCTATTAATTCACAAAAGTTTCTTATCATCCGAGGCGAAAGATGCCTCTTAATAATCGGTTTCGTTAGCAAGTTGAACTTTTAAAAAGTATAAATTTTTTTCAAAACGCTGCAATAATATTTTTATTTCATGGCACTGAAAATTTCGTGAATCCCTTAAATATTTATTAGGTATTCACTAGAAACTCGATTCGAATTAAAATTAGTAGTTCTCAATTTCATACCAAATATGGCTCTTGAATCCGAAACTATGCACGATTGCTTCACTAATTTCATAACACTTTTAAAAAATTTAGCACACATCAAAAAGTTTAAAGCAGTTATAAATATGAAAAATTATAAATATACAAATATTGAGTATTTTTTTTTTTTTTTAAATTCATTCCGATTTTACAAATATTTAAAATGCATAGTAAATATATAAATTAGGAATCAATAGAAGATTATGATACATATATAAACTTATGCAACTATAAAAGCATGAAGCACATTAGTTTGAGAGATAGAGAGAGAGCGAAAGAAACCAGGAGAGAGAGAGAGACGCACATTTTATAGGTATTCTTAGTTGAGGCTTCTATTTATGTAGCACCGATTCGGCAGCATGCAGGCGCATTTCCATACGGCAACTTAAAATTCAATCACACAGCACATTTTACATCAACATATGTACGAGTATGTATGGGTGACATCTAGTGGCGTAGAGCGGTTGCACATTAGAGTGGGATAATGCTAGGCTTCAGCATGACTTGCAATTTCGAATTTAGGCACATTGGGAGCAGGCTATTTGATTTCTTTTTTTTTTGTTTTTTTTTTTCTGTTTTAATTAATATATTTACACATACAGACATACATATATTAAAGTATATACGATTTGTAAGCATACATATGTCTATTAATATTTACACACTAATATTTTATTTAGTGTCAATAGAGTAAGCTTGGCTAACATTCAAATTGTGTTCACTAATTTTATCATTAATTTATAGCATTTATTTCATCTCTCTAAAAGCTTTTTAATAATAATACTAAGTAATACAATTTTAAATCCATTAAAGTCTGCACTGTGGATAAATATTTTTGTATGAGTATGCATGTATGTATGTATATACAGAAATGTTTAAATTTAAATTAAGTTTTGCACTAAAAATTTGCATTGCCTTTAATGGTGTTGTGATGTATTTAAATGTACGACTATGTGTGTTATCTTGCTTGTACGAGTATGTATGTGATATGTAAATTCATAACACTTTTCATATAAAATTTATAGTCAGCAACGAACCTGAAAAGAAAAGATGAGAACAAACATAATTAATTTGATAAAATGTTTCAATAACTTGTTGCATAAATTATTCAATTTGAGAATAACGCGTATATAATATGGAAAAACAGTAGACCCATTCTATTTCAAATCAACAGGTCCGCGCAGATCATATTTTTGTATTTTGATAAAAAATAAATATTTTATTTTTAGGTTGATTTTATGATACACTTTTCTTTTTCTTTTGGCTGAAAAAAAAATTTTTCTTCCATTTTTCGAAATTATAGTTTGTACTGTAAAAATTGATTTTTCTTGTAGCTCGCGGAAACTTTTTTGTTTAAACACACATAACTTTGGTAAAAATTGATAGATTTTATCAATTATTATATTTTAAATGTGTTTACTTGTTTATACTTTGAAGCCGCAATATCAAGAACTGCCACACTTTTGTAATTTATCATTCATATAACAATAAAAAAGTACATTTTTTTTCGAAAATTTTTTTTTTTTAAGTATAATTTTTACGCTGGAAATTTTTTGTCAATTAACAAAGGGCTATTAGCGTATTTTTTTTTTTTGAGTTATGATCAAAAAACTGAAAGGGTGATTTTCTCCTTTTTGACGGCGTTCTTCTGAATAAAGTCATCTCACATAGTTCTATATTCGAAAAGTTATAAATACACATATTATTACAACAAAAACCGAAATATGAATACAAATTCGCAGTCTCTATGTAATCGTTATGACAATTTCTAAAGTTTTGTACTTTCTTTTGTGATCATGTGCGTTGTATTTATGTTATCAAAACTTATTAAAAGTTCTGTTTTTGCGAATATAATTTGTTTTTAAACCAAATATTAATAAGGAATGAGACAATTTCGTTCCAAATACCAAGAAAACTTAAAATATCTAACATCTTGCGTGGCTTAAAAGTAGAATATTTAATTTTATTATGAAAGATTACATTAAAAATTTTAAAGACTCAATGGAATTTTTGTATACCTTAACATGACAAAATGAAGCATCTTTTCATTTGATTCTCCATCCTTAGAAAGTATTTTTTATTTTTTTTTTTTCTTTTTCCAAGTAAAATTTGGCGGTCACTATAATCATTTAAAATTTAACTAAAAATAGTGTCGCTATACCAAGTTTTTGATCCATTAAATTTGTTTTCCTACAAGTTCGTTGTATTATAGATTTTATATGATAAATAAATAAAGTATAAATTTCTACAATGTAGAGATGCTACCACGGCGCGCTAACCTGAAAAAAATATTTTAAAATGTTTAGTTGAGCAAATTTTATGTTTTGCTTATCAAACGATAATTTATAATATCTTTTAATACTTTTCAATGAAAACGCTCTTAAAAAGCGGGCGACGAAATAAAAGTTTTTTTTTACATTTGTTATTTAAATTTTGTTTTTCATTTTTACTTGTCGCCATTTACTTGTTCTTTAGTTTCAGTTTAATACTGTCACAGTTTATACATACATATTTCGGGTTTGATTTAATGACAAGTGTTGATAAAGAATCACACAAAAAAACGCATTAAAAAGCAACAAAAAGCAACAAAATGAGGAGAAATGAACCAAAAGGCATCTATTTATAATTGAATTTTTAATTGAAGTGCGTTTCTCGACCACACATGTTGGTAAATTTCAATTATTAATTATAACTTCTCTTTTCGTTTTCTTATTTTTCAAATCAAATATAAATAGGTCGCTCATTTAACAAAAAAAAAAAGATTTGTAGCATGAAAATGAAACAACGAAATAAGTGAAAAGCTTATAAAATTAAGCATATGTATTTATCAATATGATTTCGTTTATTTTCCTAAATAGAAATTGCGAAAATTTTTTAACCGATCTTCGCAATAAAACAATGTCTCTTTAAAGCAAATGAACTTATCCTTCTTTCGAATATAATAAGCAACATACCATCAATCAATTTTAAAATTTATTTGAGTGTTAAAATTTAAAAAGTTTAAGGTCTCTCTCATAATCACCCTTATCAGGAGTTTCATCCGAAAAAACAATTCAGGCGTAATTTTTTCATTTGTCCGGATGAATGCGCCTACTGCGAACTTCATCCAAAATAAATTTCGCTTCGAAAATTCAAACAAGGAAAATAAACTCAAAAATTTATATACTTAAAATGTTAAATTATCAAATAATTTAAATGAAATAGTAATTTGACAAAATTTATCAGTTTTCCAGATTTGCGACGACTACCATTTCCTATTCCGCCGGTTGCGAAACTTAGCTGAAGGTGAATACTATAAAGGTGTACGTAAAAGTTTTGAAATTGGGCTGGAGCAATCGTCTTTTAGTCAGATCCTGTAAAAAATTGTCAAAACTAACGAGTCCATATTACTCCCGCAGTGTATAAGACTATTTTGCATAATAAATTTTATTTTTGCGCACATTTACTAAGTTATAAATTGTTTACCCCTTTCCATGTTGACTCATTTTTCATTGCAGTCCCAAACTATTCATCTCCATTTTTAGCTGTTTTCATAACTCATCTACAATTTCCTTGTTTTCTTTGACAAATCCTCTTGCAATATCCCGCTTTTGCTGCATTTACTGTTTTGTTCCTGAAATGGGCGATCTTATGTAAAATAATATGTATGTAAAATTCTTACATTTTGAATACGCATAATTTTTTCGCCTTTCAAAAAATAATTAACAAATTCAATTATTCCGCCAACTATTTCCGCATGAAATTAGTGTTGCCAATAAGGGAAAACAATGTTCAAAAGTGGAAAATTCCCATCCGAAATTTATGCGGACAGTGAAAAGTGAACTATTTCGAGCAAAATAAGGGTCGTCGTGAGAGTGAACGTATTTATTCAACCAAAAAAATTTAAGTCACCTACCAATAAAGTTTTCGTTAAGCAGAGTGTTTGCCTTAAAATGCTCTCTTTTTGAATAAAACTACTTTATCCCTTCACGTTCGGTAAGAGTTCTTCACAACCCACTAAAAATAAAACAAAAAATTTTTTTCTCGATTATCCTACACATCTTGAAGTAAAACGTGTTCTACGTCAAAACAAAAATATGTTATTACAATTTGTTATAAATAATTAATAAAAAAAAGTGAAAACACGAAATAAAATAAAAATGAATAGTCGCACATTCTTGTGGTGCAGATACACGTAGCCTTACTGTTTTATTAATAATCAGACTTTTAACTAACTAAATATCAAATTAATTTCGACTTGGCATACGCAATTCATTAGGCGCCAAATGGCACTCACGCAACTAAATTTTACGCAGTAGCAAGTACTTACTTAAAATTCACAAAATCATTGCATCTTCAATGTAATAACGAACGCACGTATGCCTGCTGCGTAACACGTGGCGTATGAGTAACTACTACCAACAAACTACTCACAAATTATTTTACTTAAGTAGCGCACAATGCTCTGCAAACTTACTCAAGATTCCACGCTTGCACTAATAGCAGCAAGAAATATGTACTATGTAGATAACTCGTAAGCAGTTAGACGGTAAAAGCGCACTTCTTTGGCACTGAAGTGATGAGGCAAATGCGCGTTGAGCGCAGCTGTTTGAGAAGGGCTGCCGTAAAATCAGTGGCATTGACAGTTGAGTGCTGTAAGCAAAGCTAAGATGAATGCACGTTTGTGTGAATGTATGTTAGAATGACTGAATTAAAGTACTACTACTACCGGCCGTGCTCACTTAACAGCTCAGAGCACTTTTTGACTTGCTTTAGGGACATGCTTTCATCAGCGTAGCAAAAATTCTGAATGCGAGTAAAGCGTTGGCTATGTTCCTGCTCGTTAAAAGACGCGTGCCTACTTCATATTTTAACGATAATGGAATTTTCAATTTTGCAAAACCAATTCGCGCGGGTAGTAACTGACTGTCTGACTGCTTGGCTGTTTTTTTTTTTTAATATTTAATGTACTGCGCGCGAAATTTCACTTATTTTATTATTCAATAGAAAATAAAAAGAGAAAAAAAGTATTATTTTGATCTCTTCTGTTTCTAAGGTCTTTAGTGGTGACCAAAAGCGTTTTCAATCCTCTTTAGCTCGGTCGGGAATGACGTTTTGTTTTAAGTAACGCAGCAAAGTATACTTTGATGTGCTTCTATTTAATTTTTTATTCTGTGTTTTTTTTATTTGTCTTCCTTTAACTGAGTTTTTTTTTTGTCATCTGCCTTTACTTTTTCGCATTTTTTGGCATAAATCATAAATATTGTCTTCATCTTCATTTTTTTTTTATTTCGTGTAATGTTCCTCTTTCATCATTTTTCCGCTTTGCTATTTTGTTGCATTTTAAATTTGGATACAATTTATATTTCTTTTTCAACATTTTACCAACGTTTTGTTACATTTTAGTCAGTCACTGACCAAGCGGCGCAGTAGCATGGAAAAAGGTGAGCTGCTACCAACGCTGTACCACAGATTTACAAATATAGACACTAGGGTAGCCCAAAAAAAGGCGAACGTGGACATTTTAATGGTATTTTGTCTAAGGTAGATAATTGTATTCCCTTATTAAATTTTTTTTTTTTAATAATATTCAGAGCTCGCACAAAACGCGCAAGATTTTTTTCTAAGTGAGTTTGTTTATTTTTACGCTTCCGAAGATTCTAAACGAGAGTGCAATTTTTACGCATACATGGGAAAGTTTAATCGCTTTTTGCATCTTCTATGTACTTTCTTTTGGATTTCAAAAATGAAAAGAAAACAGCGGTGTTTTTCTATACAGAACAATATCAAATTCCGACTTTCCCTTTTTCTTTGGTTCACCCTAATACATACGCACACATGTAATTGCAGGCCTCTAGTTTGCAGGATATTTGCCCATTCTCATTTCAGTCTCTCCTCGCTCTTATTGAGTGCTCTCATGCGTGTTGTTGATTTGCGCACCGCTGCACAAATTGTGTGCATTACAAATACAGAGCTCAAAGAAAAAAAATTTATATAAAATAAATAAATAAAAATAGTAGAAAAATATAGAAATGAAAAAGCCAAAGGAAAATAATATCAATGAATAAATCAAAATGAAAAGTAAAGTGTAACGTTGTAAAGGGCCCCCTGCAAAAAGGGAAAAATGTGGAAAATGTGGAAAATGTGAATTTCTACAAATTTTGAACGGCATATTCACCCAAATAGGTATGTACATATGTACATGCATTCGAAAATACTGCATATGCATATACAATTTATGTAGTAGAACCCTTCATTAATATGCGATACAAGACAAAAGATATTTTATTTGGTTCATGAATTGACGTAAAAGCCAAGGGTAGTCATGCTAGTACGACATTGATTGCAGCGCAGCGACATCGGAAAATGAAACTGCCACATTAATTTCTCATCCGTACTCGTAGCTTATGGCAGATTTTCCAAGTTAAAAATGCAGCAATATTTCGTCGTACAAGTTAAGATGACTAGTTTTTTGTATATCTCGACTCCAGCGCTACCAAGCAACATAGTTTTTCGCAAACCCTCTTTTCATCATGCTAGTAGAATACAATATGAATTTCATCAAAATCGGTTAAGAAATACGACTTTTATAACCAACTCGACGCCAGCGCCACCTATCTGTTAAACTTTTCGCAGAGAAGCTTTTCTTTCCCTTACCAATACACATATCGGACTATAAATACGATTTTAAATTATTACTCGACCATCTATCGAGGTTTTCTCACCGTAAAATTTTTTCCTTTGGGTAAAGACAAACACAACTAAAAAAAAAGTATACTTAAATCGGATAATCCATTATAGACTTATAGACGTTGCTTGTTTCCAACCAAAAGTATGACGCAAAAAAAATTCACTCCTCACTCAAACTACTTTAATCTATAATCAGAACCTGTTTAAGCCTATATGTTACAGCAAATTCTTAAACCTTTTGTACATCCGTTATTTGCTCAAAATCATTTATCTCCGGCATATTTTTAAGTATAGATGAATTTATGATAGCCATAAGTAGACATCGTAAAAAAATGCTCGACGTTTTAATACCAATTTATACATTTTTCTTATATTTATGTACGTATAAAGCTACATTTAAGACTTAATTTTAGACATAAACATCCTATGTCCAGTCATTTGATTAAGGGGAGTTAAGCGTATCGAAATCATATTTTCATCATAGTATATTGAGCACCTGAAATTTAAAAACCAATTTTGTGTTTCCTAGAAATGCATCACTATAACTTGCGCCTAAACTTATGCATCACTTTATATGAGAGTTTATATAAAAATTAGCAGTCTCCACTTTCACAATTTATTCCAAATAAAATCGTTTATTGTTTTGAATTTTTTAAGATGTCAAGATATATATATGTATGCAGATATAAATTTTGACAACTACCGAATCAAATTTTTATAACTACAGCTCATCTAACCGAAAATTTGAGCTTTTTCACCTGAAATGTACAACAAAAATGGCCTTATTGAGAAACCCAATTCTTGTGTCTATGTAGGTATTCGATCCATTGTGTGTAGAAGTATTTATTTTACAATTGAAAAAATAGTAATGTCCCCACTGCAGTGCCACCTAAGAGATCATACTGACTTAGGAGTAATTATTCTCATACCAGGAATTTTAACCAAATCTTAACAAAAAATAGGGGTTTGTTGTAAATCCCGTTTCTAGCGTTGTTAGCGTCACATATCCGAACTTTTTTGTAAAATTCTTTTTCCTTTACATATGGATAATACATTTCAAATTTCAGCGGACTTCGCCAATATCGCGACTTCAGCGCCATCTAGCTGATATATGTATTTTTCGTAGAAGTACTCCCCTTCCTTTAAGTAGACTACAGCGCTCTCTAGCGGATGCATTTTTTTTAATATGCAGTATGTATTTAGGGTATTCACAAGGTGACGTTAAGTGCAGTATTATACAATTTAAAAATTCCATTTTACGATTGTTTACTTCTATTTTCTGTGTGATGCAATTAAAATAACAAAAATAAATTTTGGGCCATCGAAAATGCTATGACTTTACAACATTGCGGCATTTTACGACACCTTGAAAATATCCTAGTTATTTAAATTGGCACTCTATTTAAAATATATAAATTTTAATATTCTTACAAAATTTATAAAACTCTTAGCACAATGTGTACGTCACGTACGTAGTAGGTCTGTATTTTTTTTTTTTTTATTACTTCACTTTTGAAATCAGAAATCCCAAGGTCCCAAGCGTGATACTTAAATTATTGGATTGTAATTTTTATTTCAAAGAAATAACTTTATTTTATGTTTCGAAATCAGGAAATTAGGAAAACAAATTATAAATTTGTTTTGTTCTTTTTGTTTCTTATTAATTTTTTTAAAATAAAATTTTTAAATGCGAATTTATAATAATAATAACAATTTTGGAGCGTACACTATATAGCTCAGTGTTTGGCCAAGCTTCTCCTACCATTTGTGGGGTGCGTCTTTATATTCTACCGCAAATGAAGGGACCTACAATTTTGTGCCGACTCCGAACGGCAGATGTACATGGCAGAAATACCTTCGGAGGTTTGCCACTGCCTGCCGACGGGTGACCGCTATTAGAAAAAACTTTTTCTATGATTTTAGATTTTGCTTGCCTTACTGAGATTCGAACCTCGAACTCACCGGCATATCGAGTTATAGCACGCACCGCTACCAACTCGACCACAGCGGCCACGAAATGCGAATTTAGGCAGCTCAAAAAGTAGTAAAAAAAAAATCGTAATCAAGTTGCCCAAACGATATCGTAATTTTTATAAAAATTATTTTTTTTTAGTTGTATATTTGCTTTATTAAAAACTCCATTTTGCAAACTTGATTTGAAAACTTCTAAGGCCCTTAAGTAATTTTAGAAATAGATTTATTTAATTTTTCGAATTTAGAAAACCAGAAAAAATTTAAGTAAAAAAAAACATTTTTTTAAATTAAAACTCTTCGTCCTTTTTTTAGTAAAATCATGAAGCCGTTGCTTGTAAATTTGTGTACAAATTGAAAATTGTATAAAATGTGTTACACAATTTTAAATTGTATTTGCGATTCGAGCGCAATATATTTAGTAATGGACTCTATACGGATTGTGCAACTGTTAAATTGTTAGTTAAACGATGTTGCGAAGAAGAACGTAACAACTCATAAACTTTTGCAGCTCATAAAATTTTTTATTGGACAACTGAAAATCTCAATGCATACACTACAAATTGGCGGAACTACAAACGTCCACACATACATATATGTATACATAATCGTAAATCCCGCTAGAGTTTCGCAAATGCTTGCTGGCCAATAAATTAACAAAGTAATCAGTGCGTAACTATGTTGAAAATATGGTAGCTATCAACGTTTTTGAACAGCCGGCGCATTGTTAAATTATGGCATTAAAGCGAGTTGTACACTCTCACAAAGTTGCGTTCGTTTTGTTGCTAGAAGAGAAATATGGAAGGCCTTTAAGTATGCAACGTTAGTTGCTTAAACTCGCCTTTTAAACTCTTGTTCTTCCATTTTCGTTTGAGAAGTTCATAAATCCACTCATGTAAGTACTCTGGCGGTGTTTTCTCGCAAAACTATGTCGTCCAAGCTGAGACTTGTCGATCATGAATGCTGAGGAAGACCTTATAGGTTGCTAATTATGATTCCGGAATATGGTAAAATAGGAGAAAAATGCGTGGAAGGAGAACATACGGCCAGCGGAACCTTTTGGTTGAAATCACAATTCACTTAGACAAGATGACGATAAATCGAGGTCATGCATAAATTTTATTTAGGCGGATGTACGCAAATGGGACCATAAAATATCAAAATATCGAAGATAAATTTTTTCTAGGAAGAGTTATCGGACATAACCGGAAAAAATGTTAAAGAAATAGTCAAAGTTCGTAGGTTAAACTAGCTTCCACCATTTCTGTGATTGGTCTTTTTCTTAAAATTTTTTCTAGAAACACCTTTTTAAGTAATTTCCACTCCACCAGAAAACCGATAAAGCGATCCTGCTCAGTTGCAAAAAACTTGTGTAAATAATCTAATAGAATTACTAAAAAAATGTTTAAAAAGTGAGTCAGGTAAAATTTTTCGTGTATTAAGAGAAAAGTGATGAAAAATTCCGAAACGCACAAGCCATTTATTATGTATATATTATCTTCACAAAATATAGCACAACCACATATCGACGGATTTGGACACTTCAATTTATTTTTGAATTAATTAAAATTATTTTTCAAGTAAAATATGGTTCATTCTCTACGAAAAACATATACATCCATTTTTGAAACTATTTACAAAATGTACAATGACTTAATAAACTTTTTTTTAAATTTCTAACTTTTTAAAAAAATATTTTTTTTTTGAGTAGATAAGCTTTTTAAAAAAAAATATTTTATATTTTTTTTGAGTTGATAAGCAGTTGTTTGGTTCATTAAATTTTCATCTGAGAAAATCCAAGTTTCAAATGTCTACAAATTATCAATGATTTAAAAAAAAAAACGTCAGTAAAAAAAAGTACTAAAAATCAGAGGTAATTCGTAGCCACTAGAAGCTTGCACTTTGCATACCCCAAAAAATTCTAAAATTTTTTTTTTAGTTCGAAATTTTGTACCACATATTGCAACGATTTTCCGTCATCCCTTGTCGAACGAAAACGACACGGCAGATGGCACAACAACCAAATTTGACAAGGGATGACGGCAAATCGTTCCAATATACAACAAATTTCCACCCTGTCGGAAAATCAGAAGAAAATCAATACACAGTTCGAATTTTTGTAAAATTTTGGTAAATCTTCCCTTTATTTTTAATAAAATTTAAAATCCAGATTTTAATAGTGTTTGTTAGAGAATTAACGATGTTTTAATTGGAAAATAATTTAAAAACATTGGAGAATAGATAAATTGTCCAAATGTGTTAATATGTGTTTGTGCTAAAATTTCTATAAATATAGATGTACTGGTATGTGTTGGAGTATATATAAAATAAAACTTTTAAATAAAATCCTAGTCCAAATAACTAAAATTTCTAAAGGTGTTAAATTTAACATACACATTTTACAAAAGTCAAAGCTTTGGTATCACAGTACTTCTTTCAAAAGGTGTCACATATCATATATATCGCTTTAAATCTTAAGGGATAGACATATTTCAAATTATTTAGACAATCTTAAATTTTTTTTCTTTTATCACTTATCTCAAAAACCAAAAGTTTCAATCATTTAATTAGTTTTTCAACGTATTTCATCAAAAATTTACTTTTGCGAAAAGCTGCACTTGAAATGTATTTAAATATTTTTAAAGAAATTTATAAACGATTACCATATGCTGTCGCAGCAGCCAATTCATGTAAAGGTCATGTCAAAGGCACTACCCTGGCGTATGCGCAACTTTTTCAAATTGCATTTTTCCAGCAATAAATCAAACTACTTGCACTACAATAAAATGAAATTCAAAGAAAGCAGTGGATAAAAGATGTTATCTGCACAAATTCATGTACATACATATATCGCTTTATATATAGATATGTATTAGGGTGCTTGTTATTTGGAAACATTTTTTTTTTATATATGTATGTACATGCTAAGGCAAAGAAACTTTAAAGTAATATTTTTGAATTCTGGCTTTTGAAAGTAATATTTAAGGGTCGCTACCAGCAAACGAGTATAGAAATTTCGAAAAAGACAACATACTCGTATTTGGTATAATTTTTGATATAAAAATTTTATTTTCGGCAGCTAAGGACCTGCAATTTTTTCAGTTTTTAAAATGTATAAGAAAGCCCTTTTTTTAAAATAACCTCAACTTTGAATTGACGAAAAATGTACGCTGCTTTTTCTCAAGATTTTACTAACTCTTTCCTGAAAACACATCCATATAAAATATATCAAACTTTATAAAAATCAAAGTGTATTAGTAGCTACTTTTAGTGTACTGAAATATAATATGCTACAAAAATGCTTAAGCAGATCTAAAATTCTAATAAATGTTTAATGAACTTTTTAAGTTTTCTACAAAACACAAGACTTGCATTATAGTTTGTGCTGGCGTACGACGAATTTTCGTGTGGTATAAAAGTCTTCTCATAATACGTGTGGTATAAAAGTCTTCTCATAATACATAATGATGAGTGAGAAAACATTTTTAAAGTCTTGAAGGATGGGACTAATTCAGAATCATTTCGGGGTTTTCTTTGAAATAGTTTGGGGCTAGTTTGCGACTATTTTGGGTCCGTTTCGGGACCGGATCGGGACTATTTCGGGATAATTTCGGGATATGTTCGGGACTAATTCAGGACTCTACAATCTTAGTTTTTTTTTATTACTTTTTGACGTGAATAGCAGTGAAAAACAGTCCCGAATGCACCCCTCAATGGTTCTGAATTAGTTTCGTCCTTTAAGAAAAGCTCGAGAGCTGAAACTATTACAGTTTCTTGCTACAAATTATTAACAGTGAACATTTGACTCAGCATTTTATGTGTAGCACATAAAATATTCACCTAAACATCTACGTACACTCGCATAAAGTTAAATTGGCTTAAGCATATTTTTCTCGCAATATCGTAAATTTCTCGAAAGCACTTTTCTCCTCGCTCCATATGGAAACTGTCCATTACAGCAACGACAATTGAAATTTTAAAAAGCAATGAATGTTTAATGCAGAAAAACTGGGAAAAATTCAAAGAAGGAGAGGGAAAAAATGCAAAATTTCAAAATCTGCTCTAAGTCAATTTTCCGAACGCATATATTGCCAGCAGTGCAACAGCAATAACAATGACCTTACAAACCAAAGCATGGATTTAGGATATTGCAGCATTTGGCTTAATGTAGAAAAAGCGCATTCACTTACGTCGCAGTACGTAGCTGCATTGTGGGGAGAGCCCAAAATATTCATATACATATTTCTCCTGCATGAATAGTTAGTTTTGTTATGCATGCGTGGGTGATCTTTTAAAATGGCAATAGCGAAAAATCAAAAACACATACATACATACTTACATATTTTTCGAAAGACATCGCATACATTGGATTCTTTGCAAGTCGACCAAATCCCAGAAAATCCCACAACTGAAACGCATTCAAGCACATAAAGAGTAAATGTTTGTAGAATGTAATGTTTGAATGTGTAAGTGCGACTATGTTTTCACATTTGAACCTATGTACACTCGCTGTGGGTATATGAAATTTTCTGGTGCACATGTACGAGTATGTGAAAGCGTTGCTGGCAGACACTTGAGCATGACGTTTGCAAGTTAAGTGTGCCAGATTTCTAATATTATTTATTTGATTTTAACAAAATCCTTTAAATGCAAGTCGTTTTGAAATGTTTAAGGATTTCAATTTTACACGCTACGATTTTTAAAAAGTTGCACGCAATAACTGCTTACAGCTAAGGTCATTGTCACAATTGAACGGTTGGTAAATTGTAAAAAAACCAAAATTTTAGTGAGGTACACAAGAGAACCAGAGTCATATTACTAAACCAGTGATTCGGTTGAAAATAAATTATACAGATAAAGCAATACTGCTCTATAACGCAGTGACACATTTTAATTTTTTCTTTACACATAAGAAAATCGACATTTGCGCAAAACTAGTACTAAGTGATGTTTTTAATTTTTCACCGGCATGTCGAAGTTTCAATAAGAACCCAAATTAAAAAAAAAAAACCATAAATCAAAAGCAGAGAAATTGTTAGAAAATTTTTTAAATATATTTTAAACACAATAGTCCTTACCAAAAAATGTGAAAAATTGTTTCGAATTATTGTACATATATTAATATTTGAAAATTATTTTGAGCCATAAAAATAAAAAAATTTAAATTTACTACATCCACTGACATTCTTCTTCTTTCATTTGATATCCCAAATGTAACTTTAAGGTCCTTAGAATTATAATTTTGCCTGCATAGGCGTAGATTTGCTATTTTTCAGTTCTATTATATAAGATATATCAAGGCATATTGAACATGGCGTTTAAATAAAACCAAAATTTGTGTGTATTTTTTTGTTGTCCTTGGGCTAGAAAATATCAAACTCAACTGAAGGTGTATTGTTAAAAGTTTACAGATATTATAGCACAACCAAATATTTACAGATTTGGGAAAACCCCATTTTTCGAATACACAGTTTGTTTGGCTCCAAGGCGAATTCATTCAAGGTGGTATATTCCACATCATGATTCAATTATAAAAGGTTCTGTAATAAAGCAGCTTACTCGTTCCCGCATGACAAATCATGAAGAATGTTGCATATTCCAAAGTTTTCACTTGTAAAAGTAGTATATTGTAAACTTCTTCATACTAAAAAATGCGTTGGCATTACTGACTCCTTTGTCAAATTTCTAATTTTTTCATTCATTGACATTTGATTTTGTGATTGCGTGAATTTTGGGTAAGTTTTGCAAAAATACATTATTATTTCATAATAGTATAATAATTTTTCATTTGAAACATATAAAATATCTTATTTCTAGTATAATTAACAAGAACACATGTAGACGGAACCCTTCTGTGAGGTATTATTTATTGTAACATTTTCTGGCCGAGAACCTGGTGAGTAAATTTTGTTTTGTTTTTATTTGATTGCGGCAATAATAAATCCATTTATTTGCAGAATATGTTTCCCCAGACAGGAATATAATTATATACATTTGAATATGCATTTCCATTGCGTGGTGCTTTGTAAACATATATGTATGTACATAACCACCACCAAGGCACACACACACGTAGGTAAAATTAAATATCAGTTGCAACTATAAGTATTTTAAAATAGAATCTTTTTGTTTATAGGTTCTTTCGAACGTTTGCAAACGTTTGGTGTTTCCTGTTCCAACTGCAAAGCGAACTTTTTTTCCTACCTCAGATGTACACACACACACGCAAGTAAAATTGAATACAGCAACTGCAACTGGGAACATCTCGATGGCGATCATGTCAAGGGTGAGTCTAAATCTGGAAGAAGCTGCCGGTACTACACGCGTTGTAGAATACACAGCCGATGATCATAATGGCTTCAATGCCGAGGTGAAGAAAATAGGACATGCCCACCACCCTCAGGTGTACCATAAGGAGAGAGCTATCACGGGGGCTATGGCTACGATCACGGTCATTCTCCCGATAGTTATGTGGAAATCAAGCAACACAATTAAATGAATGGTGTGTAAAATGCGAGCGATTCAACGAGAATGTGGCTTTATATGTACTTATAAGAGTAAATTAGTTGAACTGTTTTTTAATCGTGTACTACTCGTATACATAAGTATGTATTCTAATCAAAAATAAAGCTTTTTTTTTTGCTAATTTATAAATATGAAAAATGATATTGACAAATTCAAATACAATTTAGCAGGAAAACGTGTTATATCCTATTTTGAAACATAGGATACTTTTTATAAAATATAAGTTAGAATGGCACTTCCCATACATGCGCTGGTCTGATAAAATTTGGTGTGGATGTTTGAATATAAATAAAATCAATTTCAGGACATTGGAAGAGTGGGCGTACCACCTGTGAATTTTTGATGTCGCATTTCTTAGAATATATGAATGTATGTGCGATAGAGTACTGGAATGATTTTGTTTCACACAACGGTTATCTTTTTTTTAAATAAAATTTTTATTATTTTTTGCCAATTAAAATAGAGTTCTTTCTTTATACATATTTTTTGTGTAAAATAGCAGGGTCAAATCTCGCGGGTATTAGTTAGTTAATACATAAATTATATAATTACTTAAAAATTTTATTTTGATACGTATTTTACTAAGTTGTTTCTACTACCATTTGGCAAAAAGGGATCACATTATTCCCTCGTTCTGCGTGCTTCTAAAATACAACTATAGATTAAGGAGTGTCAGATTTTAGCTGTCAGTAAGTACTACATAACCTTTTATAATTGAATCATGACTCCACATATTGTAAGTACAAAATTGTGTGTAATTTGCGGTCAAAATGTCGGAGAAACTTAGAAAAACAAAAATAAATGAATGCGTAGAATTCCAAGTTTGACACAAAAAGCAAACGTACTGAGGCTTTATAGTAAAAATATTCAAATGATTTTTTCTTATAATATTATCTGTTGCTTGCCTTACACCAAGGCAATTCATTAAAGGTGGTGTTAATCAATCAGCTGATTGGTGGTTGGTTGTCAGGATCAATTGTTTACTTGCAAATAATCAATTATTCCCTTTAACTACAGGAAATTTCAAGATATGGTTCACTATAACTTTTTGCGGTGAACCTAATAGTTTAAAAAATATTTCGCGAAAGTTAAATACAAAGAAGATAAAGTTTGACAATAACCCACCAAAGTGTTGCATTTTTAGAATCGCTACCACCTTACATCAATTTGCCTTGGCCTTTCACATGGACTTTTCCATTACGAACGAAAACAGAAATTTAAAATGTAAACAAAATAACCATTTTGACATTTTCACCGCATAAGGCGTAGATAGAACAAGCAATCAGCTGATGGGAATATACCACCTTCTATGAATTCGACTTGTTTGGCTAGTAATTCTAGTGTAAGAAAGTGCAAGTTTCAAGTGTCTACAAGTTATCACTGATTTTTGAAAACATTTTTACTGCCAGTTTCCTCCATACAACGCAAATCCGCAATAATTTTTTATACTATGGAAGGAAGAGCGAAAGCGGGTCAGTAAAAAAATTGCTAAAAATCAGTAAAAACATGTAGTCAATAGAAACTTGCACATTATTGTACTAAAATTGAATGAGCTACAAATCAGTTAAAAAATTTGGATGAATTTTTGCTTTATGTTTTCTGCTTATGTTTTAATTTTAAAAATTGTTTTTTTTTTAATATCAAAAATATTGAAAATAAATAGTTATATGGCCAAACAATAATAAATTAAAAAACTGTTTTTAATGGTGTTTGTTAGATAATCAACGATAAATTAATTGAAAAATAATTTTAAATAATTGTAGGATTTAAATAAATAAATAATTGTAGGATAAATAAATTGTCCAATTGTGTCAATATGTGTTTGTGCTATAATTTGTAAACAGAGTGTAGACATTTTTTTAAAGCAAATTTGCCAAATGCTTTAAGTAAACGTGGCGAAATGGGTTCAAATTTCAGATTTAATAATATTTTAGAACATTTTATGTCATTAGCCCACTCAAGAAAGGGTATTTTTCACTTCTTTCACTGGCCGAAAAAAGTGACAATGTGGAAGTTTTTGTGAAAAGAGCTTACAACTCCTCAAAATATAAAAACAAAAGTATTAAAATAAACAACAATGCTTTGAGCGGTGTTTTAAAAATTTATATCGTTATGTGCTCGTCTGACATTTTATTGCTTTTGTAATTTTAAATTCACTTGTAAAGTATTTTATTTTTTTACAATTGGTCAATATTCTAATTATTATAAAAATTTTGTTTCAAATTTTCCAAATAATAATAATAATAATCTCCCTGCTTTTTGATTGCAACTAAAAAGGAGTTGCTCTTAATTTAAATAATCAAATTTAAATACAAAAAGTCTAAGCAAAACTATATAAATTTGTAACTGTTTATGCTTTAAGCAAATATTTAAATATAGCCGCTCAATCCTTTTGTCAAATACTATTTTTAGAAAGTTTTTGTCACACATTTCTCAGTATCACTTCAAGGATATCCGGCAAGCAAGCAAGCAAGCCAACAAACTTACATACAATACACGCCTGATGATTTATGTTTTACACACTGAACGCGCTTTTTTAAATGGCCCAAGTGCGTCCGGCAGTTAGAGCTGGTCTTAACATGCACATGTGTGTGTGTGTGTGTGTGTGTGTGTGAGTGAGCGTTTATTTGTTTCGAAATTTATGCTGCAAGTGGCTACAGTCAAGAGACCAACGGCAAGTTTCAACAGCGCTAACGAATGAGCAAAAAAAAACAAAAAAACGAAATGTTTGCAAATGATGTGTGCGCGTGCGTGATTGTTTGACTTAGAGCAGGAAAAGTGCATTCAAAACATTGTCAACAATACACACACACACACACTCGCGCGAATACAAGTTCGCCACGCTTGCACACAAAAGTTGAATGCAGCCATAATTGGAGCGTTGACAGGAAGCAAATCCTTGGCGTTAACAAAAGCGAGAACTTCCGTATTTTGTTGCTCGGTTGCGCACACCGTTCTCATTTACGAATAGCGACCGCCAACCCCCTCCCCCCCAATTCACCATCTCTGTTCATGAAATTGACGATGGCGTTTGTTATGCGACCGCCTTTTAACTTGTGTCCTTTTTTAAAATGCCGTCGCTTGCAGTTTATTCGTTCGGTTGGCTTTCTTTGCGCACTCATATCCACTCAACATACACACAAAAAATATATTCATATGTGTGTGTGTGTGTATGTGTGAATGTTATTTTTGTTAGTTTCCCTTGTATTTGTAGTTTGCGTTTCTCTGTCGTTTGGCTGCCAGCATTCTGCTTGTATATTTCGGTGCACTCTTTCGCTTTCGTCTTTGCAATTCTCGCTCAAGTATCTCTCATAAAGTGTTAAATGCAACTTTTTACTTGTCTTCTCACCCGTAAGTGCGTGTGTGTGTGTGTGTGTGTATGTGCCGTAATATTGCAAAGTTTATGCAGTAGCAGCAATAAACTTCGGCAACTTTGTGAGAGTTGAAAAAAAATGTTTCCCAAAAAAAAAAACTGAAAATAACTATCGTTGTTACTTTGTAAGTAGTTCGCAAGTGGCAACCCAAAATTCACAAACTAGTCAAGTTATAGTCATGTTGCTATATTTATCTATGTATACTCGTATATGAGATCGCACATTCATAATCACCAACCATGAGTTGAGCCTTCTTAGCGAGCAATTGAGAGCGTCGGCAAACATTCATAAACAAAAGTCATTCAACATTGAGGCATATGAATCTAAAAGTGTTATTACCAACGCTTGTTAGCAAAAGTGTTCTTATGCCAAAGCACGTAAACGTAACCCTGTAACAACAGCACTTTCCACTGAACTGTTTGTTTGGATAATACATTTAGCGCCATGACTAGTTCACCTTTCGTCCCTTTTTTAATATTTTTTTTTAATCAGTAAACACGGCAGGATGATTGGAAATCCTTGCTTTAGCACCACACAATAGCACGAGTAGTAGGCACTTGGTTGTGCCCTCCATCAGCTACAGATGCATTCGCTTCACTTCTTTATCCAATATAAAAAAAATTTAAAAACAGCTTTGAAATCGACAAATGTTAGAAAATATCGATTCTTCCTTCTATTGAGTAGACTGATTCCACGATAGTTGTCACGCAGCATCATCTTCGTTGTGGATTGGACAGAGTGCACTTAAACTTCAATCAACAAGCAAGAGTTCGTCCGAGCATATTCTACAAATGAGCTGGTACTTGCACTTTTCCAGCTCCTGAACGACGTTCTTGATTTGCTCTACTGCCAACAAACCGCGTAAGAGGGTTTTGTTATTCTTCAGCTGTGTTATCGCTAATATTTCATTCCTGTAATAGTGTCAATGGCCACCCAGTTGGTTGGGTGTTTTATGAAACCTACAAACTAAACCAAAAAATGATTATCTGCTACTCGGACAGCTCGCTTACCGAACAGGCTATCGGAGTTTGTGTGTATGGGCCGAGGGACACAGATGTGTATTTTTTTTAGGCAGAAATATATGCTATAGAAAGATGTGTGGAGTTTAACATCCGGCGTAACTACTGGGGACGGAATATTGCGATTCGATTCTATTGGACAGCCAAGCAGTTATCAAGGCTCTCAAAGCCTACCAGGTAACCTCAAAACAGGTGATGGAGTGTCTTGATAATCTGAACACACTTGGTCTGACGAACGGGGTCTGTGTTCTCTGGGTGTCAGGTCACGCTGGAATCTTTGGAATCGAAATCGCGGACATGCAAAAAAACTATATCAATCCAGTTTATATGCTCAGGGCCCAACAAGGAAAGAGGAGGAAGCCTTGGTAAATGATTCTAAAACAATCTACCAGTGCATGGGCTTGTCAAAAAACAACTTGAGGATGATTACAAGAATTCTTACAGGATGCTATAGATTGAACTATCATTTTAATAAACTAGGAATATCTTCCCAAGACTGTTGCAGATTCTGTAGGGAAGAGAAAGAAACTGGATGTACAAAGGCAAAAAATGCCTAGGCGAATATCTCATTACGGACAGTGAGATAGCCTCTAGAGACTTAGGCTTGATATAAAGATTTATCGCGGAAGTTGAACTAAAGGAAATTGTTAAATCCAAGTAAAAGGCAAAATAGATCTTAAGTTCACAGTGATATCTCCCCTAAAAACAATAATAATAAAGTCTTCGCACCTTCTTAAAGATTTTTGGGGCTCTCTCTCAGTTGTCGAAGATCTTCGATGTCACGCACTTCGGCAATTTTCTTCTTCACACGAAAAATGCATCTCGCTCTCTTCCTCAACTCGCGATACCATTGCCGTACAACTCACTTGTACGGATCTTGGCTACAACAAGATAAAACTTCGAGCTTATGTTAACTCTTTGGATAGTGCATACGTACAAAACCCTGGAACTATGCCTTCCCATCAATCACATTAATATCGATATCATCACGACTTTTCCTACGTAGCTTGATAGATTTTCTTTGTTATTTTAAATATTTTTGAGCTTTAAGGCCGATTGGTTTATTGCAAAATTATTAGGAAAAAACAACAATACTCAAAGCGGTAGAAGTAATAGTACTATTTCGGAAATCATCACATTTCCTCAGCAGACTTCTTTCTTCTTGGCTCTGGTAACTGGTGCTGCAAACTAACAAATTTTAGGCATCTGAGAATTCCATTTTATGGAAACTTTCGTTATAGAAACAGAATTTTCCACCTGCGTGACTAAAAATATCCGTCTTCCCTATCTTGGCTTTAAAATTTCCAAGCTTAAAAGAGTTTTCGAGTTGTATGAGTTTCGGCCTTTGGTCTTTCCTTCCGTTCGGCCGTAGATTAACGAAATGTTAAGGTATCTCGCCTTAATGCGAGTTGTATTTTATAGCGTCAAGTTACTCAATCTCACTTTATTTAGGTGAACGAAGCATTAAATGCCAAACCGTCAAAAGCACCCATCTTCTGCATACCGTTGAACTATTTCGTCGGTAAATGGTTTGACCAAACGTTCTACGCTCGTTGCAGTCCTATTGCAGTAAATTAAAAATTGCATCAACTTTTAACCTTTCTCTGTCTCAACTCTTCATAGCCTGGGCTTCCCTGTTTTTTGTTTTTACGTTTCTCTCTGCTATCGATGACTAAGTAGCGATCTGTGTCTAGAAGAAGGAATTGTTGAATATCTACATGAACGGGTGGTAGCTTGTTGGATGGTTTGTGGGCAGTATTCAGTAGGGAACTCTCCGTAGGGAACTCTCCTTCTGTTAAAAATTCAGTCTTCTCGAGGTAGCTGTAAAAAAAGAAGCAACCGATTGCGGACTCTAAGGCTAAGGATCAAACAAGCTCATTCAGTTACCTAACAACTAGAAGGTGTGTGTAATATGAATTGGCTAAATAAGGCACCTTTGTGCTGTGCTTTTATGCATTTTTTTTAACAATTAAGTTTTTTTTAGATATTTTTAATGTCAATTTCTCACAGTTTTTATGAAAAAACGTATCAGATCTTCTGGCCATAGAAAAAAAACGTCTAATTTAGTCGAACTAGAAATTGTTTTCTCTACAGCAAACTAATAATTTTGTACATATTTTGCTTGTGTCACGTTCCATCCTCGTAATACTGTCGAATTACTTATCCTCAGCAAATTTGTCGCATTCTGCAGTCATAAAATTTGTCGCTATTTTTCACACTTTTCAGTTTAAGTTAAATTTGCAAAAGCAACTCGCGTAGATTTGTTAGCTTTACTGCACGTAGCGTAACTGCTTTGCATAGTACATAAATTACGATTGAGGATGGTTCTTCTTCCATTTTGCATTTGATGCATTGATTGCTTTGGATATTTAAATTTAACTAAGCAAAGCGTTTTATTATTAATTTTTGTGAGAATATTCAGCAATTCACGTCCCTTATGGTTTTATTCTTCTCAATAAAAGTAAATAAATTGTAAAAACTTGTCCATTCTACAATAATTAAAGCTGAATTTTGAATATTATCAAAAATTTAACTCGAGCTATATTTTCGGTTAAAAATCTAAAGCACTTTCTTTTGATTTGAAATGTACCAATTTTTATTTCTTTTAATGACCACACATTCCTAAATATGTAAGGCTTGCTTAAAAATCTCTTAAATGTCCCGCATTTTTTAATAATTATTTTTTAAAAGTTCACAAATCAATTATTAATATTTTTACAATAATATTTGGTTATTTGTATAAATGTAATTATATACTCGTATAAACCCATAATATGTTAGAGATACATAAATTCCCAACAAAATTGGATTAAATTGCTAGCCTTGGGGTAAAAGTTTACTAACATTTATTTTAATACATTTTTTATGGGCGACAACCATTCCCTTAATATGTCTGGTTTACATTTTTCTCAAATAAATTTTATTCCTTATACTTAAAAAAATGTAATAAGTTGGCAACTCGAAAACAAACTTAAATTTTATTGCATATCTTTCGATTGCTATAATATTAAATTCACCTACAATCACTTTAGTAAATTTGTTATAAATGGCAACCTTTTCTAATATATATGCATGTGTAATAAGGGATTAAAGAGCTCACGTATATTTCTATCTTCACATAATGGTACTTATTAAATTAATTTTTTTTTAAATAGGCAAACACTTCATACACATCGTATTATTCAACTATCTGTAAGCACTTTTGTTTTCTTCCAAAACTGGTCATGATTTTAGATTTTAACGAAACTTTAATATGTTGTTTTTGGGTAAATTTAAGGAGACGCGTATTTTTTTTTTTGCCCAAATACATTTTTTTGTGAATTTTTCGCAATTTCATTTTTTCGTAAAAATTCAGTTTTCTTGTTCGTTTCACGAACTTAATTTTTTATACAAAACTTCGACGAATACTCGTATGAACGACGAATACTCGTATCAACAGATTTAAGTAAGTTTTCCAAATGTTTGTAATCTATTCTTTTAATTACAAGTGTCAGAAATTACATGAAAATTTAAAAAAAAAAATGTATTCCAAAATTGCAAAAAATTTTCAAAATGCGTTTTTTTTTTCGGGAAACGGGCTGGAATATTCACATGGAATTTTGCAGGAACATAGCGTAAGTGTTTGTTTAACTAAAATTAATTATTTAAGTTTTTAGTTAATAATAGTTTTTATTTTATTTGTTGTTAATATGTATGCACTTTACAGGTGAACTTTTTAATTATTAAGCGTGTTAATGACTTTTGTTTCCAAAAATAAAGTATCATCTAATAGTTAAGATTAAGTTTATTTGCTTTTTATTGAGTTTGTTTTATTGTTTCACTATTGAAAACGCGTTTATAAATTTGTTTGGATAAAAGAAAACCGGAATGAAGATGGCCGTAAGTACACGAAGGAACGAGTTGCCATAGGAAGGGAAAAGACGTGCTGCCAGATGTATTATAATAATAATAATACAATTTAGAAATATTTACTAAATATCTTTACAGAAACGCGCACTCAACGAATTGAGTCGCAATGGCGCGTTGTAAAAAGGTTTTTTTACAAAGATAACTACAATCACCCCGCATGTTTCGCCGACATGATTGTAGAATTTTTATGGCGCAATACTATTTTTAAAAATTATGAAGATCCCTTCACAAAGCTGTTGGAAGCAATAAATTATGTCTTTAAACCATAAAATGCGTTAGTTTCATTAAAATTTTATTTATCTACCCGCAAACGCGGAAAGGAGTTCTACGCAAAAATACTGTTGATGGCGTAGCCGAAGTTTGCTCGGCCAGGATTATTTTTTTGAAGCGCGACCGAAGGCCACCCACACGGAAAGGAGTTCTACGCAAAAATACTGTTGATGGCGTAGCCGAAGTTTTTTTCGCTTATGCGTAAAATATATTTGGTCTAAACTAGTTCAAAATGCTCCCTTTGGGTAACTAAATCTACTCATTACAATTTTGGTGTATCTGGCTGCGTTGTCAATTTGTTATTTATCAGGCATCACGACCAAACTCATTCCCAAGTAAGTTTTACTTATACATCGCCATTCCTAGGTGTTTATTAATTTTGTGTCTTCCAAAATTTTATTAAAAATATATAATTTAGGCTAATTAATGAGTGCTGTAAAATACAAAAAGATTAAACTGATGATTTGCTCCGAGCACCAGGGGGCCCCCAAAAGTGACGAGAGAAAAAAATTTATTTTATAAAAAACGCAAGAAAAGTAAAACTTTTCGTAATACCAAATTCATAGTTTGGCGAGCAGCGTTGCGTTCCCCTTCCCTCTCCTCTCGCTACCGTGATCGACAACGTTTCCACCTCTCGCTCAGTGCGCTTTCTCTCTCCCTCACTCATCTGGAAATTCTGGAAGTGCAGCTTTTTCGACATTACCGATCTGTATGCGGTTCAATGCGTTTCGAATAATTCAAGAGTTCAAGTTTAAACGTAAATTGTTCTCTTGAGGCGCTAATTTTATAGTAAAATTTTAACTTAATACTGAATCGTACCTCTGGTAAGTAACAGTAATATTAAAATATATATAATAGATCATAAGAGGAAAATTTCTTTTTCGTGGTTATGTTGTGAAATTTACAAAAGCTCTTCAAAAGCCGGACGTCGATCTTTCTCAAGCACATGTTTTACACGAACAAGCGTATCAAGAACTGCTGGAATTCCGAAATGACTACGAGGGAGCAAAATCACAGGCAATCGAATTAAGTGCTGATTGGAGAGTCAAGGTTGAGTTTCAAAACAAGCGGATCAAAACATCCAAGAAATATTTCGAAGAATTGTGTGAAGACGAAAGACTATCTGATGGAGAAGCACGATTCCGTGTAAATATTTTCCTTGGATGTCTCAACATCATTTGCAATCAATTACTCAATCGGTTTGAGAGTTTGAAGAACGTAATAAAAACTTTTCGAGTACTCCAACCTAAGGAATTGACAAAAATGACGGATCAAGAACTCTACAAAGAAGCTGTGATACTTGCTGATAGTTAAGCTGACGACATTAATGACAAATTTCCTGAACAGTTAGTACCTCTTCCATCATGTCTCAAAAAACAAATTGAAAAACTTACTTCTGTCAAGCAACTTGCAGATTTGTTAATTATTGAAAACGCTGCTTTATCTACCAGTTTTCAAGAAGTTTTCACAGCTTTAATTTTGTTTTTAACCATTCCGGTCACAGTTGCTACAGCTGAGAGGTCTTTTTCAAAATTAAATATAATAATCAAAACCTATCTTCGAAGTACCATGGGCCAGGAGCGTTTGAGTGATTTGAGTATTCTGTCCATAGAACGCGAAATAACTAATAGTTTGAGAAATAACTTGGATCAAATTATTCACAAGTTTGCTGACTTGAAAGTACGGCGCATCAAATTCTGAGCATATTACAACTTTGAGAACTCAGAAATTGTCCATTTTCTTCAGTGTTTTTCATTTCAGTATTATTATTATATATTATTATTATCAATATTATTATTATATTCAGTATTATATTTTAGGATTTTATTTCAGCATCATACCATACAAATAAAACGTTTTACGTGAATAACACTTGATTGTTTTTTTTCTCAACATCATTTGTATCCGTACCTTCCATAATAATCCCTGTGAAATCCTGAGGAAATTTTATGTGTAAGGGGGGGCCGGGGTTTATTGTTACAACAATTCAAAAAATTTTCCTCGTACATATATATAGTATAGGGCCCCCTAGTGAAAATCCGACTTGGGCCCCCTTGTCTATAGGTTCGCCACTGCATATTGTGAATTGTTACATTTATATAACATTGGAACAGTGGTTTATCTGCCGCCTACAGTAGATGCCCATCATAAAGTTTTAGTCAGTGATGTTTCATAAGATTCGAATTAAATTATATTAATTGAGTTTAAGATTTCATTCATTTAATTTAACTTTAAATATACGTTGTCAAATGAACAAAAATATTGTATAAAAAATCATAACTTCAAAAAAAATCACTTAAATCGGTTGATATTTGTTGAAGTTATGCATGTTTAAAAAATAAAGTTCGTGAAATGAACGAGAAAACTTGAAATCAACAAGTATTTTAAGTGTACATACATAATTGACAATTGATTTAAAAAAATTTCACTTCATTCTCTTAATTAATTAAAAAAAAGTCTGTATTTCATAATTTATTTTTCAGTTATTTATGTACATAGGTGCACATTTGACTGTCTATTGGCAAATTTTGTGCTTGACGAACTAAGCTCATTTCTCTGTTAAGCGACTAGTTATAACGACAACCAAGTCCGCTTGCAACAATGACACAAAATGATAATAAATTTCAGCAGACAATAAAAGCTGACAGCAACAAAATGCCGGCCAAATGATATTACACAACACCGCAAAGCACAAATGCAGCACACGAAAGAATTGTAGTGGTAGCGTGAGAAAAAATGTTTTTTCTTCATACAGGGCGTATGCAAAAAGTTGCAAGTTTAAAAGTTTTCATATAAAGAAAAAGGAAATTTTGGTCTTCCAAATTGATGATTTGATTCGCTTAAGAGAGATATGGTTGAAAGCAACTGACAAAGAAGAGTTGAAACTGAAATTCTGTTTTTAACTTCACGCTCCTTCATGCCTCAAAGGTGAAGAAGCGTCCGCTTTTTTAAACACCCTTTATATAAAATACAACTGCTTGTGCCTAAATAAAATGTTAAGCCTTTTCTAAGCCAAAGAAAAAGTATAGAATGACAGCAACGACAAGCAAATCGCAAATCGATGTAAATATAAACAAACTATATTTAAAGAAGATGAAGAAGAGAAGCAGAAATAGCGGAGACTGAGTAATGAGACGAACAGGGAAACAGTACCTCAACGCAAATTATAGAAATCCCAGATTTATGCTGGCCTTAATTGCAAAACTGATGCCAACAGCAGGCAACCAACTATAATAGCAACAACAAAGCACATTGTTTGCAAGCCAAACAAAAAAGAAATAAATAAAATAAAATGCAAAAAACAAAAAACAAAAAACAAAAAGACATCGAGTAATGCTTTTTGTGGTGTATGATGAGAAAGCTGCTTATAGCTGCAAATAGAGGGTGAAAATGCGCAACGTACTATGAATATATATATTCATATACATTGACATATTTACTCGTATGTATGTATGTATACGCGCTGGCAGAACAGTGCGCCTGTGGCAATGCACATGCAGGGCTTTAAGTCGAGCGCTCACGCTTAGGGTGTGCAATGAGCTGTTGAAGTAGAAAACTATTTTTCTATCGGTAAAATATAAAAAAGAAATTCGTATGTAATAGAGTATATGTGCAAGTGTGTATGCATGTATGTATTTATACATGTCCGCCAGTGAACCTGAAAAAAATACGGAAATTAAAAATATAAATAGCATTTTGCTTTGCCCACTTTGATATCAATGCATGAGATTGCATACTTTTTGGCTTAAAATATCGTTAAGCTATCTCCATGCACATGATTTAACGGAAGTAGTGGAATTGTAACAGCTCTTAAATTCAACGGTTTTTTGTTTACTTTTTTGACAGCAGTTGAAAAAAAAAAATGCATATATTTTCTCAGGCAAAGTTTACAATAGTTATTTAAATACAAAAAATAATTAAATGAGTTCCATTGCGGTAGCTGTTTTATTAAAAGAGCAAGCGCGAATCCCGAAATAGACATTTCCAACCGGCAAATTTTTTTAACGTTTTCTCTAAATTATTGAATGTGTGTATGTGGTTGCTTTCTTTTCTCGTTGCTCTGGGTTCAATTTCGTTTAGGTATGGCTTCCGTTGTACATAGCTTTTATGGTCCAACCAAACCTCCAAAATAAAGAGAATAACAGAAACAAAATATCGTTATACTTTTTATAATAATTCAACAAATTGGCAAATATTTATGCCTATTTCTTTTTTTTCCAGGTGGTTACTGTTGAAGTTTTATGTTATATTATAGTTGAATGTACATTGGCACTTTATACTTGCACGGGGTTTTTGGAAAACCTTGCGCAATGTCTTCTCCCGATAAGGGAAAGAGTTCGTAGATTATTCTCACGAATAAATGTCAAAATAAATAGCGTTTCACTCGGAATCCGTGATAGCAATCTCCCGAATTTCGAAATTTCGTAAGAATCTCGTAACCAAGTCGGAATTGATGATAGCATATTAAGTGGAATCTATAACCGAAGCCATATTAATAAAATAATCAAAGCTAATTCGAAATTCGGAAAAATTAAACGAAATTTTAAAAACTTTCATCAAAATTTCAAACTTTTTATTTATTTTGAGTAAGCAGTTGTAGCCCATTCAATTTTAGTAATACAAAGTGCAAGTTTCTGATAGCTAAAATGTACAGTTAATTTATTACAAATTTGTTTTGTGAAGGGCGTTGAGCATTTTCTTCCAGATACATTATTTAGAAGAAAACGTTCAATTCCTTTTACAAAAAATATTTTATTAAAAAACGTGTAGGTAATTAAAAGATCCTCAGCACAGATATACATATGTTCTAAAACAATTACCCATTTTTTACGATAATCTATTCATATATTTATTACCAACCCTAAAAAAAAAAATATATGTTTTTGCTTACCTAAAAACTGAAAAGCGAAAAAATACGTCAATTTTAGGCACTGGTGGTGTGTGTTTGAATTGAACAACGGATATTTTGCTATGAAGAATTTGCCGTCCGCCGTTATTTTAGCAGTGTAAACATCTTAGGTTTCGTTTTATGCTAAAACGGCATAAATCCACCGATTTTACTTATTTTTATTACCAATCTTTCTTGAACTAAAAGCAACCCATTCCTTCCCAAGTATCATATTTTGTTATAATTCAATTAGCATAGACCGATGGTTAAAGAAAGTTATGACACAAGTTATTTCCTCACAATTTTTAGCAGTTTTTCTTATAGCAAAAAAAATCGGCGTCCGTTAAAAATTACAAAAATAACTACGCAAGTTTAATTAGCAATAAAACTGCATACTCAAAATTATTCCAAAAATTGTAAACTTAAATTTATTTATTAAATTATTAGAAATTCGTAGATTTTTGTAAATTTGAAATTTTTATAATTTTAGCTGCTGAATATTCTATATTTTAAATGAAATTTTTTTTATATATGTAAATTAATTGATATAAAAGTGCGGTTATAGGTTTGAGATATGTTGTATAAAGAAAAACCCACTATTGTCTTAAATACACAAAAAATTTATCAAGTTTTGTCTGCTAGCCGGTCATATATGCTACGCTAATTATTTTCTGTTTTACTGTTGTTTATTATTTTTTCTTTCTAGGTTTTTTTTTTTCTTATAAGTCACACATCCATGTCGTTTTTCTCTTCCGTATACACTAAAGCACTCAATTTTAGTCGGCTTAAATACAACAATACAACTACAAGTAGATAAATTCTTACTGAGACAGACATAAAATTACCCGTATGTAGGCAGGTGCATATTTACCCAGCAGTAAAAACTAACAATTCTTTATTTTTATTCTTTCGAACAACCGAAACTAATCAATCAACAGGAAAAAGAAGGCCTCTGGCAGACCAGAAAAGGGGTAATAGATAACATTAAAAAAAATTCCAATTTTATGATAACAGAATTGACCATTGATGAGATACACAGCAGAAAAAACTGCGAAGCTGCCTAGAGTCAAATATTTTAAACTTGGTTTTCACTTAGACTTGAAAATAAATGGTGTCAAACGTTGTCAGTCGATTGAAAAAAGGCTGCTTTGTGGCGTCAACATTTGACATCATTTGTCAATATCTTGGCAATTTTATATGCGTTTGACGTTTGACACTGCAATACCGATGACATCATTCACTGCAAAATCGATGGCAGGTTTTGATGTCAGTATATTTGACCTAGTGAAAACCGAGCATAATAATAATACAAAAATTGCTACGATGTGAAACAAAAGACATTAGAAAATAAATTAATCACAACTTATATTTTATATAAGATTGCCAACTATTACGTAAATAAAAAATCTGTAATTTTTTTAGCTGCTGAACGTAAAAACGCCAATTATGCTTGTTTTTTATTATGTCAAAACCACTTACATCATAAACTGAGAATTTGAGAAATGATTTCATAACATATGTTGACACCGTACACCCTTTGACGGCATTTGACGTCAAATTTGACCTTATCAAACCGAAGCATTAGTCCAAAAAACTGAAAAAATTCAGCAAATTCAATATAACTACTTCTGACTTGAAAATCACTAAGAGACGAACAGTTCGAACGGTTAATATTTTTATCTGCCAACAAGCATGGAAGTCGTGCCTTTTTAAAGCTCTTTCTCTTTTTCGATTTTTTTAAGCTATAAACAAACACATATTCACATGCAAACAAGCTTACTTAGATGGGTAAAAAAGCCCAGCTGGAATATACAAAAGCACTTTTAGAGGTAATCGATGGTTTCTTTCAGCTTTTAATACCAAAATGACTACCATGACTAATGTTATCATTTAGTAAAGCAAAAATTAAAGAGCTTCAATTACTCGTCTTTACTAAAAGTGGTTTTTAAAATATGTACCGCCGGAGATTGAATACTTGATCTAAATTTTACGTACCGTATTTTGTAAGGCAGTGAAGTGGTAAAGACTGCCGGGTGAAGAGTAAATTGGTGGTAAGTCATATTTCTATTTCCTACAGGGAGTTAAGGGTAATGAACCAACTGGCATGACTATCATTTTCCTACCTACTTCTAAGGTTTCCTACTACAATTTTCGCTGTTAATTTTTTATTAAGTTGCCATATGTATGTATGTATTTTTACTGATGATTTTTGTTACAAAATTCAAGAAAAACAAGGGAGTATGCCTGGGCCGCGCTATTCGATTTCAAATTTGGCAGGCTAAAGTGTGATGAGTTGGGGTATGTTGAAAGGTTTTGATTAAATAAGTTAAGGTGTAGTGAGCAGTGCAGATACTTGTTGTTGTCCCTAATCATTTTTTGTTTACACCACTCTCGTCGGCACCATTTCCGTCTTATTGGGCATATGGATTTTTGAATTAACTACTACCGCTAAAGAAGTTCCACCTAAAATTAAATTGCCCAACATTTTTTTTTTTTTTTTTCTTCACAACAAATTTCTCCTAATGGGCATAGATGTGGTGAGTTAAGGTACAGTTAGTTTAGATCAAGGTAGTTTATGCTACGTGAGTTAAGTTATCGGCAGATGTGAGGTACTGCCACTACTTTGATTCTACAAACCGCCCCCCTACAGACTGTCGTAGAAGCTATAGAAAAGAAGATGAGTTAGACACCACAAGGAATTTGCTCTGCGAGTTGAAAGTTCATTGCATCAGAATTTTTCAAAGAACGGAGTGATAAAGCCAATTTGAAAATTTGCCAAACAGAGCAGATTTCAATTAACCAAAGCAAATTAACCAGATTATTAAATTACTGAGTTAAGAGTTTAAAATCTGTTCAAAAATAAAAAAAAAAACCATTTTGCAGCTTTAATTTGATTTGATTTTTTCTTAAAAATATAGTTTGAAATTCCTTAAAACCAGACAGAAATCACATAATAATAACTAGTTAAAAAAAAATTGAAGTTAATAAAAAAATATCAAAAAAACGTTAAATGTTTGTATAAAAATTTAGCAAAAGTATATAATAATTTTTAGAAATATTTTATATTCATAAAAAGAAAATTTTAAATAACTCGGAATTCCCGTGGATTTTTAATAAAATAATGGATTTTTTATATCCATTTTCTGGAGGAAAATGCCTTACACTGTACGTTTTAATATTATCTTCAAAATGTTGGCCGAATGCAATTTTTGTTTTTGTGTTTTATCGATCATCTAGACATTAAATGTATAATTTGACAGGTAGAGTTTGCAGTCGAAAGTCTAATAATGCCAAACGAGTCAGTTTTTTTAAACATAAATCCAAGTTTAAAACTTTGTAGAAATTCAAAAAATATTCCACAATTTGTTATAAAAATTTTGAACTTTTTTCCCAGAAGTGGTTTTTTTAGTATGCAGTTTTATAGCTCATTCAATTTTAGTACAATAATTGGTGTATAACATTAGAAAACATTTCAGTACTTGCCCTACATTCTAGCCGATAACCTTCGTATAGAAGACCCCCCCAGTGAAGGTTCAAATAATTGTTTGGCATACTTTTTTTTTAAAGAATATTACCCTAAGCAAGTCAACTCATACCAATGGATTTTATACTTATGAATGTACGCATGTTTGTCTGTATATATTTGATGTGCTTTAAATGCTTTAAATCACAAATAGCAATCAGCAGCAACAGTTATTCTAATAAGTCAAACGACCTCGAAAGGCGTGCGCGGCGTTAGTAGCAGAGTGCTGACATTCATTGTCATATCCACAATTTCCACGCTTCTCTTGCGCCAGCAAACACACATACATATGTACATATGTGTAAATATATTTCAAAAAAAAATAAAAAATAATAAAATCCAAAAAAATTGCTAAAGAGAACGTATGCCATGCGAAAGAGGGGTTAAAACAAAATGCGCGGCGAATGCTCACAAATGTCAATACAAAAATGCCTTCAATGCCAAGTCAGGCAGACTATTGTTTGGCCACAAAGTCACTGTTGCATTTGTATGTGCATGTATATATGTATGTATGTGCAGCTAACTGTATACACCGAGCCACCACTCGTTTGTTGGCACCACCGGCAAGGATTTTATGCAATTATTGTGGGGCGTGCGAAAACAAAGTAAAAGCGGAATAAAATGGTTAATGGATGAAATTCTAAACTAGCTTGGAAAGTTAGACCCAGAATTGTTATTGTTATTGTGTTTGTTGAATGGATAACTGTTTTAGCCACGCGCACACGAACATATTGTTTCTTATTAACTAAATTGTGTTTAGAGAAAATGGCAGAAGTTTTGAAACTACATATAAGTAATTCATCAAGTAGTAAAGTAGTTCTTTACCAAGTACGCAGTGAAGACAGTTGGAAATTAATTGAATAATACTAAGTATTTAGTATGTAACCCCCAACAAGCGGGTGTGCTTGACTCGATGATTTTACGGTTTTGCTTCTTAAAAAAAAAACCATAATATAAAAGGTCCTTTTAATAAGAAAGCTTTTATTTTTATTATATTACATAATAAAATTAAATTACTTTTTTGTTACTCTTTATTTTCCCTTTAAAGCAATTGCACGTGCAAAGAACCTTCCATCTGATATATGTATATTTCATCTCTATAGATAAACTTCGCTTATGAACTTATGAAATTTTATGAATTTTATTTAATTGTTTTCGCTCTGACACTAACATTTTTAATTAACTGAAAAACTGGAAAAATTATAAGCCCTAAAGTGCATACATAGCCAGACAACCCAATAAATATATTATTTCACATAAAGCTACGAACATTGATAACAATTTCAATAGCACTACAGATAAGTATATCCATAACAACAGCGATAGCAGCAACATATCGCGAACAAATTCCTAATTATAACAATAATAGAGAAAATAACTACAACTGACACATTTCCACAATTATATGGAAGTTAAATCAATAATAATAGCACTTTCGATAAGTATATACATATTTATAAATCGATTACGATCATGATACTCGGTTATGTTAGGTTAGGTGGCAGCTTACATGAGGCTCACTAAGACATCTGAGTTAGAAGAAGTTAGCGAAAAATGTATCATTACTGACAATATCAGCGATAAATATATACATTACAGAAACAAGAGAACATCAAAAAATTGAAAAAGTTCAATATATAACATATTTGGGCGTAAAAATTGATGAAAAGCTGCAATTCAATGAACATATTAACCATACGGTGAACAAAATTGCAAAAAAAATGTTCTTTATGCGACGTACTTGCAAACTCTTGAAAAGAACATATAAAATCATGGTCTATAGATCCACCATCGAGCCGCTCCTCAATTACTGTCCCACGATTTTTTTCATAATGAATGACAGCCAGATTTATAAACTGCAGAAACAGCAAAATCAAGGAATGAGATTTATTCTTCGGAGACGATACGACACACCAATCAGAGATATGCTATCAGCCCTTAATTGGCTAAGTGTTAAACAACAGCACTTTTATTACACAATGAAATTTGTTAAAAATATTATAGATAATGATTTACCAGATTACCTAAACATTAACTTAAAGTATGGCGTTAATATACACAATAAAGATACTCGTAAAAAAAATGATTTCAAGTTACCTATGCTAAAAATTGAATCTGATAAATGTAATCTATACTATAAAGGTCTTAAATGTTATAATGAGTTACCAAATACTGTGAAGCAATGCAAGACCATTGCAGAGTTTAAAATAAAATTGTTTGAATATTGTAAATTCATCCCCATATAATGTAATGTACATATGCCCTTAATTATATTATAATATCTATTATAATATCTGTTTTCCGTTGACTACAGTTCCGTATTTTTAAATTCCAATTGCATTAATGAATGATCAATAAAATGACCTTATTAGACTTAAGATATATATTATTAAATATTTCGGTTAAGTCTACCAATATTGTAAAGAATTAGGCTCTGAGGAGCTGTACGAAATAAATAACAATAATAATAATAAAAAAAGCGATAAAACCGATAACATCACTGACAAATATATCGATTACCATGTTCATGTCAGAAAGTTAACGTTAATGATGTTAACAACGACAAGAATTACGATAAAAGCATTGATAACACTTACAATATGACGATGAACCGCTGTAATTCACAAGCAGCAATAGCCTTTTAGATATTATTAAGAGCAATGATAACAAAGTCGATAAGGCATCGAAAGGAAAGTCGATTACGACAATGATAGCGATATCGCTTATGATACAAATTTCGACCAAGAATCGCTGTGCCTTAAATGAAAACTGTCACAATAATTTTCAAAGACAGTTCGTTCATTGGCTATTACAGATGCAATGGTTCTTAGGCATCAACTTAAGTCCAAAAATTAGCATAACCCAGCGCCTATCTTGGCAATTAATCTGCAATCCGACTCCGATATATCTCGGAAAATATTACATTTCTAGAAATGAAATTCGAGATGAGTTAGCAAGAGAAGATTATTTGACGACTGCTAGTTTTTTTTTTGGTTCAAAGAAGGCTTTAAAAGAGCTTTCTTCACGATGTAACAAAAATTTCCAAAAAAAAACCCAGTTAAGATAATAATTTATCTGCTTATAAATGCGTTTAAATATAATTTTGAAATCAATTTTTCTGCCAAAGGAGACTTTAAAGAGTATACTGAATTTTGAAACGATTTTCTGTCATCGTTTTTCGACCCTGAATATGGCACAACGCCGGTTTGTCTTAAAACTTTAGTTTTGTATGTATTTATTAAATATTTACTTGATCAATTACAAACTTAAAATTGAATTTAGAATAATATAGAAAATGATAGAAACGGTGATGCTCGGAGAATGTGACGATGATGATGAGTGGAAAAATTAGTGTGCCAAAAAACAGGGTTGCGTTGTACTTTGTTGTGATGAATTGAAAAGTAGTCTTGTGGAGTTGCCACAAAACCAAACTTGACACGGGATGACGGAAACTTCAACAACGACAAAAAATTAAACTTTAAAAGAGCTTTATTCACAAAGGTTCGGCCTGTAACATTGAACCACGACAGAGCGTTGCGAAAGAAAAAGTTTCTAGTCTTGAGTGTATAAGTGGGGATCTCTAGAGGATTGGCAGAACTTGTAGACATTTAAAAGTTCTAAGTAAGCGAACACGACCAAGCGGTACATGATCTGGGAGCATAAATTGAAAAAGCTTGGCAACACTGTATGTCTACACGTGTATCCATTAGAAAGCAGTCACTCCCTAAATGTAGGTATCGCTTTATGGCATTTTTAATGCACTTTCGTTGCAATTCATCAGTTGCTCAAAACGAAAGCGATGTGAAAACGAATATCAGTTAAAATGACTACCTCAGTTGCTAATAATGCATTTCACTGCACACTGGGAGTTGCCAAACCAATTGCAGCTGTTGCCTCTCTAAATGATATTGCTTTTGTTGTTCTACGGCAATTTGAGACACCGATTCCACATATGTACATACATATGGACAGGCAAGTATAAGTGGAGTGTACTAGTACGAATACGAGTATGTGTTAAAAGAGTATTGAGTGTACAAAGTGAGTAAATTGCATGACAGCTGTTAGTTGTTACACAAATGCGTTTTCCTTTTCAAGTGTCAGTTGTACAGAAATATCGTTATTGTTAATAATAATAATAATAATAATAATCCCAACGGTTTTTTTTTCCCTCCATACCCGCCCGACCGACGCGAGGGGCGCATCCGTATGACGCACGGATATATAAAAAAAAAAAAATTTTTTTTTTTTTCATATACATATGCTGCGCCGAGTCATGAAAGGCAGAAGTTTGTTAAGTGTCGAGATCTAAAACTGTTCAGCTACAGAACAAATGCTCATCAGCTGATCGAGTAGTAATATATAAGTATGTTTGTATCAATTATTGAGAGCATTGAGTATAGTTTTCTTTACGTAAAAAAGTGAGTCTGAAGTATCAAAAGAACCGGAATGAGTGTTAAAATCCTGGCACAAACTACGGAGTGGCTCATTTAACTCAAAATTACTTTTACATGGCTTCAGAAAAAGAGGCCGGAAATGTCTTGAAATTCGGGAGGGAACGTTTAGTTTTATTTCACCAAGAAGAGATGGGCTATAGATCAAGCCTGTCAGTAACTTCACTAAAAATACTACGCCTAGCATTTCTCTACGACTAGCAAGTGTAGGAAGATTAATGAGTTTTAAACGACTTATATATGGCGGCAGGTTGTACTGAGAATCCCAACGAAAATTCCTTAAAGCAAAAAGTAGAAATTGTTTTTGAATTGACTCTATTCTGTCGGAATGAACTTGATAGCGCGGGTTCCAAACAACAGATCCATATTCCAGTATGGGCCTCACTAACGTTGTGAATAGAGCCTTCGTAATGTATGGGTCATTGAATTCTTTTGACCATCGTTTTACAAATGCAAAAACACCCTTGGCTTTGTTAACTGTAACATTAATGTGAAGATTAAAATTAAGTTTCGGATCCATTGTAATTCCAAGATCAACAAAGTTAAACACTTGTTCGAGGTTATGGTTACATATGTCATAAGAAGCCGGTTGAAGTGCCCTTCGAGAAAAGCACATTACCTTACATTTTTTAAGGTTTAGCGGCATGTTATTTACTTCACACCAGTTAGTCATGCTATTTAAATCCGCCTGTAGTAAGGACCTTTCCTCAACAGAATGATACGATCTAAAAAGTTTTACATCATCAGCATACAATAAAATTTTTGAATAGTTAATTACAGAAGGTATGTCATTTATAAAAAGTAAAAACAGAATCGGACCAAGGTGACTTCCTTGCGGGACCCCTGAAGATACATGAATAATGTTTGAGGAACTATTTTTAAAAAGAACTCGTTGTGTTCTGTCCATGAGGTAAGAAGATATCCAATGAAGGAGATTAGGTTGAAAACCAAGGAGATCGAGTTTATGAATCAGTAAAGCGTGACTTACTCTGTCGAATGCTTTACTAAAATCGGTGTATATAACATCAGTGTGCATAAATTCTCTGAATCCATTTGAAACATGAGTTGTGAACTCGAGCAAGTTTGTAACGGTAGATTTACCCTTAGAGAACCCGTGTTGAGTGCTAGAAATTGTAGAGGATAATGAATGCGTTAAATGGTCAACAACGATTGCCTCAAATAGTTTAGGAATAGCAGAAATCTTAGCTATACCGCGATAATTTTCTATAGAGGACCTACTCCCGGTCTTATGAAGGGGTAAAATGAATGACTCTTTCCAAGCTGAAGGGAAAACCCCAAGCCTAAGAGAAAGATTAAATAAATTAGTTAAGGGCTCATAAATATGTTTAGCACAGTTTTTGAGGAACCACGTCGGGATCAAATCGGGGCCGGCCTTAAAAGATTCTTTTAAGTTACTCAAACAATAAAATACTTCCTCAGAAGATATTTGCGGAATAAAAGCAGAGGTTAAGGGACAAAGTTTATATGGATAAGGTTTGCTCAGAGGCAAAGTAATGGAGTAATTTGACCTGAAGAATTTGGCAAACATGTTGGAAATTGATTGGGAGTCACAAGACACGGTATTTTGATATTTCATGGCAGACGGAAAACCAGTAACTCTGCGTTTTGAGTTAACGAAATCATAAAATGATGCAGGGTTTGTTATTAAATTCCTTTTAACTTTGCACAAATAAGATCTGTAGCATTTTTTATTTAATTCAAAGTAAGCGTGTCGGAGAACTGAGTATTTAACATAGTTAGTGTGCAAACCAGTTATTTTGTACAGTTTAAAAGATCGCGACTTTTTATTTTTTAAATTTCTTAGTTCTTTTGTAAACCAAGGTTGTGATTGCTCCTTTTGTACGCAAACCCGTTTAGGTACAAACTTTTGAAATAAACTATATATAGTATTATTAAAATGCTGGACACAACGTTCAACATCATCTTTATACGTCGGCCAAGATAATTTTGACAATTCTCGATCTAATTTCTTGAAATTGGCTTTCGCGAAAATAAAACGAGCGTTTGAGCTACTTGATTTATCGACATTATTTCCAAAATCCCCTATAACCTCGTAATTTAACTCAATCGCAGGGTGATAAGAGTCCTCTGGAATAACCAAGGGTTCGCACCTCTTCATAGATGATTTAGATATATCATCAACAAAAACAAGGTCTAGAATGTTTCCAAAATGGTTTGGAGTTAAATTAATCTGATTTAGACAGAGCTCAGCCATATCTTCTAAGAACACATTGTATCTATCCCTTGATGAAATTGGAACGATAAAGTCGTCCACGAAAGTCCATGATATGCCTGGCATATTGAAGTCACCAAGTACAATCATCGAGTCATGTGCAGTAATCATTGAACTTAAAGATCTAAGTAACGCAATATGTTGAGAATATACCGATAAGTCAGAATTAGGAGGGATGTAGCAAACAGCTAAATAAAAGAAACCATTTCCAACCATAACTCGTATTGCTTTAAATTCGATTGACTCGATGAGGGGGATATTAACATCTTCGGATGGTATAGAAGAATGAACTGCAAAAAGAACACCCCCACCGATTCTGTCCTTACGGTCATTTCTATAAATTTGATAATGATTAGGAAGGATCTCTGAATTAAAAATATGTGGTTTAAGCCAGGTTTCAGTAAAGCAAATTATGTTATAGTTACAGTCTAAGCCTTTTAAGTATAAATCGTTTAATTTAGTATTTAAACCTCTAACGTTTTGGTATAAAATACTTAAAGTAGAATTTAATATTAGTTTTTTGGCTCAGTGTATTTTGTACATTGTATGTGTAAGACTTTGTACGTAGTACATAAGTTAGAAAATTTATTATTTTGAGCTACGTGCGCTTGCAGTCCTTTGCTAGAGCTGTGAGTCCTTGAAATTGTCTCTCCCCACCATTCAAACTACTCGTTTTCTCGTTTTCTCGCGCCCCCCCTCACTTGTTAAGTGAAATTCAAGCCGTAATTTTGCATTTTCCTTCAACTCTCGCTACATGGAAAATTAATTTCTCTTTGTCTGCAATGACATTTGACTTTTCCGATTTTGTTTTTGTTACTTTGTTTTTATTTTTTTTTTGCTTCAAATTACATGCTAGTTTTCCTTTTTTTCTTGTTGTCCTTTATTGCGCTTGTCCTCATTGATTATCTCTTGTAAATTTATTACGCTCGACTATCAAAAGCTGTCAGACTTTTGTTCGAAATCTACCTTTTTCGACGAATTTTGCCTGAGGTGAGATATTTATTGTAATTGCCTTGTGTTTAGGGACAGCAAAACTGTTTTTTAAGTAAATGTTTTGTAATTAAACTGTTGGACACTTGTCTTTGTGCTATACATATTTTGGGCATTTTTTTTTTGTTGTTATATAATTTTTGAAATTTCATAGCGTTAGCATGTTGTCAACGAATACATTTTAGCTTAATTGCATGCTAAGTTAATGTTGGTGCTGGCAATTTTCTTTCACATTTTTACAACGTACATATTTCATATTGTCCATTCATAACTAATTTGTCTCTTTGACATAGATGATAAAATTGTACTTTCATATATATATATTGGTGTGCACGCGAGCTGGTAATTTGTCATTTTTTCTGTTTTGTTTTTTTTTCAAAATTAATTTGGTTTTCATATTTTTGCTCGTTTGACTGTTTGAACTTATGGCCTAATTTGGCATATAGAATATGGCTAATGATAACTAAATTGTCATCAAATATATTATAACAAAAACTACGAAAATTTTCTCCTTTATTTTTTCTAAATTGTTAAAAAAAAATTAGAAACATTGTTCTACCAGATAAAGGCAACACAATTGTATTAATAAACAAAGAAGAATACATTAGAAAAACATAGAAGTTCATAACATGCAAAAAATTAACAATAGACCCAACCAAAGAGTACCAAGTCCAAATAAAAAGCCCTAAGAAAAAAACGAAACTCATAATAAACTCAAGACAATGCCATAAACTTACAGCCATGAACCCATCAGCTCCACCACTAAAAGCTTTACCGAAAATTCATAAACAAGATATCCCAATGAGACCGATAGTAAACCATAAATCTGCACCGTAATATAAACTATCAAAACATCTAACAACGATCCTCAAAGAAACGTTGGAACTACCGAACAAGCACGTAATAAAGAACACGACCGAGCTTATCGCAAAACTAGAGGGAAAAGAAATAAAAGTGAACACCCGATTAGTATCGTTTGATATTAAAGATCTATACCCCTTAATGCCAATAACGGAAACGTTGAACGTCCTGTTTAGCATGCTACTCAAAAAGACGAACGATAGAGACATCGCTAAACAAATCACAAACACCCTAAGAACCGTAGTGCAGCAAAATTATTTTAAATTCAACAACAATAAATACATATAGACAAACCAATGGCTTAGGAATGGGTAATCCTACGTCAGCAATACTTATGGAAATATGTATTTATGCAAGATCTGGAGGAGCAATACCTGGAACATCTTAAAGACAGCCTAGGAGTAACGATATATGCGAGATATGTGGACGACATTATATGCGTACTTACTAAAAACAACGAGGATGAGATATATGAATATCTCAATCGACAACACAAAAACATAATGTTCACAATGGAGACAGAAAAGGAAAGAAGAATAAATTACGTCGACATGACAATTAAGATAAATGACGATAGAGAAACACTGGAATACGAAATTTACAGAAAACCAACAGCCACGGACGCCATAATAAACATTACATCGATTCATCCGCAACAACAAAAGAACGCAGCGTTTAGGCAGCTTGTAACCAGACTAGAACGAACCGCATTAACAAAAGAGGCGTACAAGAAAGAACTCAAGACGATATACTACTTATATAGCATCAAATAATGGATACGGACGAGACTTAGTAGACAGAATAAGAAGAGAGTCCAAGAAAACCATAACATACAAAGAAGATAACGACAAAAAAAAAACGTGGACGACACTAACCTATACTAGGAGTTCGACCTACAAACTGGCCAAATTCTTTAACAATTATAATATCCGCACAGCATTTAAAATTTCCAACAATATAGGACAGATATTACAGACAAACACAAATAGCGAAGACCCACTAAAAAAACAAGGTGTGTACAAACTCTGACTCTGAAACCAAAAACAATAACTCGAAAACATGGAAATATACAAACAAAAAACTTCAATGGCAAAATAATAAACGAGCAAATAAACACCGGATCAGACGTAATATTCGAACCGTTGAAATTACTATACGAACGAAAAAACAAAAGCCAGGAAATAACCGTCGAAACAACAAACAAACAATACACAACAAATATCGAAGACACAAAATCCAAAAAAGGGAAAAGTACCGATTTTTATCTAACTGCAGGTACCAACCACAACATAACGGCTTAACAAACGGGAACCTTAAGACAACATAACATGAATAAATAAGCACAATTCAAGTACCTGAATGGTACCTGAAATAAACAAAATAACACACCGACCCACAACTGACCTGACTTATACGGACATAGACAATGAATTTCACCGGAACGTAACTATAAATACGGACGAAAAAATTAAATTAACCAGAACGAAAAATGACACTGAAGCTGGCACAACGCCGGAACCGGTTTGTCTTAAAACCAAACTTGACAAGGGATGATGAAAATTCGTTCCAAAACCAATTGTTCTATCAGCTTTAAAATAAAAGAATGCTTCGTTTTAACAAATTTGCGCAAATTATTTAACTTTCTTCCGGTATGTGGCAAATTGTGCTTAATTAAAATGCAGTTAATGCTTCAACAAAAACCAACATAAATTCTAGTAGCAAACTGTATATAAAATTTATAATAATGTCTAAAAAATTTCATTAAAATTTTCAATTTTTTCTCAGAAACTTTCGAAAATTTTCCACTACGCAATTTTATAGCGCTTTTAGTTGTTATGTAATAAAGGGAAAATATCTTACAATCATCATTCATAACTTATTATCGTTTGACTCAAATATATTTTTATATGAAAAAAAAAAACGGAACACCCGAGAAAAAATTCTCAAAAATCAACGATGATATTTAGGCACTTGAAACTTACACAAACTTAAAATTTAATGAAAGAAATGTGCGTTTTGTTGAAAGAGTATAAACAATTATTACTATTAACTTTGCATAAATTTTGAAACGTAAATTTACATTTATTGTTCTTGTTATAAAAGAATGAACTCTATTTGTTTTAACTGAAAAACAAATTTAAAGGAAATAAAAGAAAAATAAGTAGCCAAAGTTTGTCAAAGTTAAAAGATACCATACTATTAAATTAAATACAATTGAATATTTATATACAAGTAAATTTCCTTTAAAAATTGCAGTTTTAAAATGTAAACTATAACTCAGCTGTCATCTGATACACTTACACGTACATACATGGGTATTATACTAGAGTGTAAAGTATTTGTTGTCAAGTACTTTTCCGCCTACTCAACATTACACAATCAGGTCAGTAGCTAGTTTTAATCCACTTAAATATTCTACTGTTCACACATGCAATAATGACCGAAAAGTAACCACAAAATGATCATAAAATCTGTTGCCAAATTCGCATTTCAAACCATCGCAAATCCCTAGTTGATAATAAAATTGAAGTGTCTATGCATCTATGTATCTATGCGTGTAAGTATGGATATACTACATACATATGTATGTGTGTACTTTTATATGTGGTCGTACACAAAAGCACGGCACACATGACGTATACGTGATTTCCTAGTCACACACACACACGCACACACGCAAACGAAAGAAATTGGTGGTGTAGCTCGAGGAAGTATAAATCCATTTAGTTATATGGGGAATGTGTATAATTAAAAGATTCCATAAAAGTAAATGAATGACTTACAAGAATTGTTGAAATTTTGGGTGCGACAATCTATCCACTTATGTACATATGTATGTATGTATGTAGATTAGGATGTCCCTTGCCTGCAGTGAACCACCAAACTAGTCAGAAAAAATACTAGTTTACAACTAGAATTTCCTAAATTGAAATCGAACTAGTCCGAAAAAGCTCAGATCGTTACCAAATACACAACTAAGTTTATGCAATAATTAACTATAGTTATTTTAGTTTTAATGACATTTAATGCAATTTTTTTAATTTTTTTTTCGAATGATACCAACTTTGAAGTATTTATGTATTTATTTTTCTTTTCTGTCAATACTTACATAGAAAATGTAAAAATAATTATTACCAAATCTAAAACTGCTCAATAAAAATGTGTAATATGAAAAATTGAAAGATCCATTTATTTTTAAGGAGATGTCGCACATCTTTTCTTTACAAGACTGTGTTCACTGTATGTTGCTTAAAGCTAATTACAGCAGGGTTACATTTCTGCTTTACTAATATTTTAAATTTTACTTGATACATTAATATATTTTAGTATTTCTTACCAGTTCACTATTTAGAGACTTTAGTTTGAAACTAAAGGCCTTATTTTGAAACAAATGAATGCCAACTGGTACAAACTTGTGACTTTTGTCTCTATTAGAGACTGAGACTGCTTACTGAATTCTGGGGTATATATGAGTTGCAGATTATTGCCTCACCTCGCTTTTACGTTTTTATTTTTTTAAGTTTTGTCTTAATTTGCGTGACCTGCTTATCACCTGGTCACTATTGAGAGACTTTAATATGAGACTAGAGGCTTTATATTGAGACCAATTAATGCCAACTGGTCTGAAATTGTGACTACATTTAATTTTCCAAAGATTACATTCATAAGTAGAAAAAATAGCATTTACTAGCATGTATGCACATTTATGTAGCTTTTTTTTTTACTTTACTGGGAACAAGAACCGGTTTAATCGGTTTTTTCTTGATTTAAAAACTAAGAACCAGTTTTGCAAAAATGTTGAATAATCGAACACCCTAGTATGTATGTATGTATGCAAATATTTTTATATTAAATTAAAGCGTGTGTTTAAGTGGTGAGCTCTTTAGTTTACCCAAATGTCCTATCGCCAAATCATTTCTTTAGGTTTGGTAAATTGAAATAATCGCTGAGAGCTTAATCTGGTAAATATGTTTAAAGAATAGTTCGTATTAAAATCGATGGTTTTTTTTTTGTTTTTTTTTTTTTTGTGTGGATTCCGGATGTATACATTCGTACATTGTTTCGTTGGTACAGCACTTTTTTCATGATCAAACTACTGGATCTGTTTTGCTTCAGATTAATATCGATTTTATGCAAAAGCTACTTATAATAATCGTCAAAAAATATATTCAAAATATAATACAATGTTTTTTTTTTTCTATTTCTACCCTGATTCGATGCACATTTTTATAGGTAAATAAGTACGAAGAAAGGTTCAATAAAGGCAGTATTATTTTTGTTCCTTTAAACGAAGACACATTTAAAAAATAGCAGTAAAAAATTAAAAAAAAAAGAATGGTACTGTGCATTTTGCTTTTGATTTTATAAACTAAAATAGTTTATCAACCACCTCTAATCGTATTGAAAGCACTCTTCTCAAAATATAATACAAAAGTTGCAGATTTCGTCGAAGCTCTGATTTTGTTTGCACAAAATAATTTGCTCTATTTCTGAAATATTCCTTTTTTAATTTCTATCCATTAAATTTATAATAATAAGCAAATGAGAGATTTTGTTTGAATCTGGAATCGAAATGTAACTGAGGTAGGGCCTTTCTATTATAGGATATATTCGTACATAAGTATACACATATGTATGTACATTAGGGTGGTCCATATTTAAATTCTACTACATACACAAATCGAAAAAATATATAATTTTTGTTTTAAAATTGAAAAAAAAAATTATATTTAGAGGTCGCTGAAAGCATTTAAAATTTTCGGTTAGGGTCTTCAAGGGCAAGTGTACACAAAAATTACGCTCCAAATACAATTTTCATTAAACAAATTTTTATTATTTGATACTAACTTAGCTTATAACAGAAATAATTTAAAACAAGAAAAATTTCAACAATAAATATGTTGTAGGCATAATTTCAGACGAAATTTTAATAGGCACTTAACACAAGTAAGTTAGTGCGAAACTGATAACTTTTTAGTGTAGAATTAAATCTGAGAACAACCCTTTGGTTACTTTAATTGAAAGGCACAGATCAATTTGTTGAAAAAACAAATGTATTAAAAGTTTATGTACGTAAAAATTTGCGTTGAAAATTTTAATTTTAAAATTGTAATATTTAATTTCATTTTTAGAAAACTTAAATAAATATAAAAATTTTGCGTTTTCATACAAGGAGGATGTTAGACTCGTTTTTAACAATGAAATCTACTTTCTTCTTTGGTTAAAAGCATTTTTTGTTTATATTATAAAATTTAAATCATAATCATTATTTAAGCGATTTACTTTTTATAGCGCTGATGTTCTCACGAGATTTGTAAGTAAAATCTCGCACTAAACACTTTTAATTTTTTAAGCTGCCTTCCATGAGGACCATTCATGTAATTTTTATGGCTAAAAAAAGGGTATAGAATAAATATAAATAAATTACTTTGAACGGGAAAGGTAAATTTTTTTACAGAAAAAACTAAAACCATTTGTTTATTAAATTAAATATGTATTACAATTAAAAATTAAATCTTATTTAGCATTAATGTTTTTTTGTTGCCATTTAGGGTACCGATGACTAAAATTTGGTATAAAAATATTAGTAATTAAATATTTAGTTTTTATATTTAATGTTGTCTGTAGAGTTACAATGTTTGATTTCTTTGTCAAGGATTTTACAACAGTTATACCAAAATGTGTTTTTTACTATTTTTGATTTTTAAGTATAAAATTGTGGCATATTTTTCTAATTAAGAACAATACGAAAAATAAAAAAAGATGAGGAAATTTGTTTTCAGCAAAAAACAGATTGGACCGAAATTTTTTTTTCAGACTGGTAATGAATTAATGTAATAATTATATTCGAAGAATGCTGGGATACTTATATGTATATATGTATATGTATGTATGTTTGTATATGAGATGAAAATTAATTCCTAAACGGCACTTTCCTTATGACCGCCGCACACAAATCAATTGTGATTCTCACAAATGGCAATGACAAAATTTTATACTACACGAATTACGACAAGATAAAAACGTTCGCATACATACAAACATTCATACATATGTACCCTTGTATGTATATTAGGGTGACAGTTAATTTCGAAAGTGATATTTTCTTTGGTCTCAGTATTCTTTTGTGTGTAGTTTTATTTAAAAAAAATTCTAGTAAAATTTCAAGGTCGTAGGAAGAGGATTAGGGGGCGCGTCGGCCCCCCAAAGTTTCTCAAAATACGTTTTTTTACGCAAATTCTTACTTTGACTGCTTGTAGCTTTCTCTGTGTTTTTTTTTTTTAAACATTACTGGCGAAAGATGTTCATTAATATGTCTACAATAACATCTGTCAATAACATTTTTGTCTAATGTTAATATTTAATAAAAAAAACTTAAATATAGGAGAAAAAGTACGCCTCAATGTCGATTTATTATACTTAAATAAAACTACTTACGTATATGATTTCTCTTTTTATTAATATTGTTTAAAGCACTTGAGACAATGTCTTTTTATTACAGTCCGGAAACCGATGGCGGTAATCGCTAACAATTTTTAAAACAAATTGTTTTTGGCGTTCATTTTTGGTAAATAGTTTATTATGCTCTTCCATCAATTTAACCCCCCTTTCGGCAGTGTCATTTGTAACATTTAATTTTTTCATCAGTTCAGCCGCTTTACAATAAGATTGGTCCTGCTCCCATTTGTCTGGGTTTAATTTAAAAAAATCAGTATTTATTTGAAATCTTTCAAATAATGCTTTTGTTTCGGCAGAGACGAACTGTTCAATTCCGTCATGGAATATTTCAACGATTTCTCTATCATTTATTGTAGCTCGCTTTGTGTTTTGCTCTTGTTCAAAATCATTTTCCAAAGCCGCCACCATTTTTTGTTTTGAAAAAAGGGATACGTTGCTGTCAAAAAATGCAAGACCAACCGCCTCAGGGCTTAAATACCACAAGTGGTTCCTGAACTTTTTAAGAGCAACATAAGATATAGAAGCATCAATTTTTTTGAAGTTTTCAAGTTTTTGTAAAAATAAAAAATCTTGATATGGCGCTTTAATGGCCAAAGGAGCAGAAAACCACGCTTCGACATAGACTTCAGCAATAAAAACACAAATTTGACGAAGCCCATTTAATTCAGTTGCTGAAAGCTGGAACTCGTTACGGAATAAAAATATTTTTAGACAGTAAATCGCTTTTGCCATCCACCTTGCATGGTGAACAGCTCCTGGCGATCGAAACATTAGGCTGTTTGGATGTGTCTTTTCTGGTTTTTGACCCAGGAAGAGCAAAGTGAGTTCCAAGAATTCTTTATAGTCTTCCCTGGGTTGTTTTTCTTCCAAGATATTATTTACTGCACCCATAATGCGAACAGCAGACTCTTTCATGTACGTATTGACAGTTGGATCGTTGATGCCATACTCATAGTTTTTAGCATCAATCTTAGCCCAAGCATTTTTAAATTTCTCAAACATTTTAACGTTTGGACTTCCATAACAGCTTATTTTTTCTTCGAAAACGCATCTTAAAACAATCTCGTATATATGATGACGGCATGGTAACCATAAAAGTTGTCTTTGTAAATTATTTTCAATTAACGTACAGGTACCATTGAAACGCCCAGTATTGACCGCTGTTGTATCAAACACTAAAGCTTTGATGTGATTTTGCAGACCATATTCATAAAAAGTGCAGGTATTTCAAGAAGCTGTTCAACTTTACCGCTCGATATTATTATAGGCAACCTATCAACTTTATCATTTCCCGTCAGCGCCGGCAAAAGTTTACCATTCCAATGAAGGCAGATAGCGTCGAGCTCATTTAATTTTAATTTATTTTTTAATGCTGAAATTCTTTCTTCAGTGATTTGTTCCCTTTACTGGTGTACAGACGTTCGGTTTAAAATATAATCTTCAACATTATTACCCAGAGCTTCAACGACTGCGCTTATTAGATGAACCGCATGTCTGTTGATTTTACAGACATCGAGTGCGGCCGCCAGTTTTAGTGTTAGTATTTTATTTGTTCCCCTACATTTTTTGGCTGGAGGTTGACTACAACGTGGGTCACATTCCATATCTGGAAAACTGTTATCATTCTCTGAAGATTCAGATGACAGCAACTCTGCAGTTTCATCTAATAAAAACGACTTAATTTAAAGAAAATAAAAAATAAACAATAACATACAACGAACCAATTAATGCAATTTCACGATTATTCCGCTCCACTTGTTGTAATAAATTGTTGTTGCGTTCTTCAAGTCGGCACTCTCGGCGTACTTCTTCGTAATCGATACCATACATAAAGCCTGGGCGCCCCGTTTTTCGTTGACTTATCAAGAAATCAATATCTTCTTGATTCGACATTATTTTTAATGCACTTGCATGCGCCACGTCAAAAAGCATATCCAAATTTTTCTTTCCACGTGTTTACTTTGCTCTTATGGAAATTAGAAGTCTTCTTTGAATCTTTTTGAAAGCTTTGCCATTCTTTATACAATTTCTCTACATTTGTAATGCAGTGTTGTTTATCCTTGACCGGAATGCGGGCTTTTTCCCAGAACACGAATAGTTCTTTTACAACTAAATTTGAACTTTCCCGTAAATTTTTTTTTACTACACGTAAATTGAAAAACAAAACTTTCAACACTTCTATATTGGAGGGTAGTTTACTTCCCGTTAATGAGTTGTTACAATAACCAATTAAATATATGCGTTCACGTAAATTTCTAGCAGACATTTTCGACTTTTCACATTCAAATATTCACTTCGAATGATTTTTTTGCAAATTTAATGCTATTAAAAAATGTTTGCGGCTGCTGCATATAACTGTAAAATAAGAATCTATTTTCCGAGAAACATTGGTGCTGATTTTTTGTCGGTAGCTTACGCAAGCATTGAGAATAATATTGTTGAGGTTGTAACGGGAATATTCTCGGTCACAATTGTCAATATTATAGATCGCTTCAGCATACAGGCAAAAAAAAATTGAAGCAAACTTTTAAAGACAATTCTTACACTTGAAAACAAAAGTAAACAAAAAAAGTCTGAAGTTCGGACTAGCGAGGTCTTACTGTATATAATTGTTGAAGCTACTCTTACGTAAATCATAAGGAATTTTCTATATGAATCTTTAATTAAATAAATCTGAACAAAATCCAAAATTTGAATCATATAAGTAATTTTATTTAAGTATAATAAATCGACATTGAGGCGTACCTATATTTAAGTTTTTTTCATTAAATATTAACATTAGACAAAAATGTTATTGACAGATGTTATTGTAGACATATTAATGAACATCTTTCGCCAGTAATGTTTAAAAAAAAAAAACACAGAGAAAGCTACAAGCAGTCAAAGTAAGAATTTGCGTAAAAAAACGTATTTTGAGAAACTTTGGGGGGCCGACGCGCCCCCTAATCCTCTTCCTACGGCCTTGAAATTTTACTAGAATTTTTTTTAAATAAAACTACACACAAAAAAACACTGAGACCAAAACAATAAAGAAAAAAAAAATACTCCATACATTTAATTGTCACCCTAATGTATATACATATGTTTGTTTGTGATTACCAAATGGGACCTAAATTCCAAAGCAGCGCTTTTGTACTACTTAGCACTTTCGCAAGTGAATACGAGCAGCGGCAATGTACTACCATTTGGCACGCAAGCAGGAATTTTGTAACAATTACATTCCTTTTAGCCACAGGCTTGGTCTTTTCACTTCACTAATACATTTGCGTTGGGTTGGCAGTCACACACACACACACACACACACGCACACGCACACATTCACATGCAACTTGAAACATTTACACAAAGCCAAAAATTGATGAGCCACAGCTGGGAAAGCAAACATCTATCAATACATACACACATGCACACATACATATGTACATACATACAAAGAGGCATCTCTTGCACACACTCACTGTTGTTCGAAACACAAAGCGTAACGAGTTAATTCGAACGTTAATGGCGACGAGTGTGAAAGAGGCGCAACTAAAAGCAAACAGCCAAACATTCAGCAGCAAACACAACACGAAACCTTGTCAAGGACAAATGGCTAATGTTGTAATTGTTGTTATTGTTGTGGTTGCATGCATTCGTCTTCGAGTTCACCGATCAGCTGTGCACACGAACGTTTGTTGTTGTTTGAAATACTACTGAGCAAACTATACGAGTATACTTACTATGTAGACTGCAAGAGCATAAACGATTTTGAAGCGTGAGCGTGAGCGCGAGCGGGAGCATACGTGCGTCCGGAGAGTGTAAAGATGGCGTTTGCGCAATTAACGCAGAGTACTAATTGTGGAGGAATGTGAATGAAAATTTACAGTTTGAGCAACTGATAACAGAAGCTACCATGTACATACATAGAAGGATTGTGCAGATGTGTGTGTGTGTGTGTGTGTGAGTGTGAATTAAAATTTGGTATTTGCGGACAGAGTTGCCGATGGCAATGAAATTTACGAATAATGATAAGGCTAAGAAAGTTACAAGAGTGCAATGCGAATGGCATGGAAATTATTCTTTTCGGTATTTATTGCCTAGTAAATTCAAAAAAGAACTAATATAAAATTTTAAATACAAAATTTTTGACTTGAATTATTTTTAGTTGTCTATATTTGCATTGCATTGCAGGGAGTAAAATGGCACTCATCTAGAGACTTTCAAACTCAGACGCTTTTTGAATTGTTCGTCAGATCGTGCGATAAATACAAAAATGTTTAGTGATTTTTTGTGTATCTTTTGCTAGACTAATAGAACTCTGCTGCCACATTCTTGGATTTGGTAATCCTTAACCGTGATAAATTATTAGTGGGTAAGTCGAACAAAAAACATTTTTTAGTTTATCTCTTTGACAAAAACTGAACTCATTAATATTTATATATTCAAAGTTGAAAGAAGCTTTCAAATGGTAGGCCAGGATCGCCGATCTTAATGATTTTCACTGCTAAAATAGTTCTAATAACAGCTATTATTTGTGTAAAATTTCAATATTTTAGCTGCTTAAATGGAGGGGTTATCGTTCTTAATAGAATATCTGAAACTTTTTGCAAAAGTGAAGGAGTTATAGTCGTACGATCTGGCCGGAATATTAAATTATAAAAAGACACCTGACTGCCAGGTTTCATTCAAATAGCTCAAAAATTTAGTTTGCGTTCAAACAGACGGACAGACGGACAGACAGACGGACATGACTAAATCGACTCAGCTCATCTTCGCCATCATAAAGGCATACCTTTTGATGGGTTTAATTCTTATCATTTTGGTACTTACAAACATCGGACCAAAATTAATATACCACATCCATGAAAGGTATAAAAATAATATTCGCTGATAAGTCTGTTCGAAGCTCATTTTTTAGAGGGTCGGCGAGGCGGAAAGTTGAAATTTTTTCGCAAATAAAAAACACACACAAATTTTCAAACTTCAAAAACTAGACACATTTTTTTAATACTAACTCGTGTTTTTGTCATAGTATAAGAGCCTCACCGATTTGTTTCTTGATTTTTAAAATTTGTTGCTTCCGAAATCAAGCTACTTAATAGAAGTAAATAACAAAAAGACGAAGGATATTTTTCAGATTCATATTCGTATACGTACTCGTAACTATATTCGTATATGTATTCGTAACTGTATTATTGTTCACATTCCGATTCGTATTCGAACTCGTTTTCGTAATCATATTCGTATTTGCATGCTCATTCGTAGTGGTATTGATATGCGTGTTCGTAGTCGTATTCATATCCTTTTTTGTATTCGTATTTACTTATATTCATTTCGCATTCGCATACAAAAAATTTACTCCCATGTCTTGAGTTTTTTCTGGTTAAATAGCTTTCTGTCACTTTCTGCTGAAGCACATGGAAACTTATAAAATTTTGTATACAACATCTTCTTTCAATTGACTTAAGTAAATATGAGTTTTGAAGTATTTGTATTCGTTTTCGTATTCGTTTTCGAATTCGTGTTTGTATTCGTTTTTGAATTCTAAATAGTATTCATATACATACATACATATTTATGCAGATATTCCAAGTCAATTTGTATTATTATCCATATTATTTTTCATATCTTTTTTGGTTGTGGTATTTTCTGGCAATTGTATTCGTATTCGCATTTGTGTTTGTAAACCATTCGCCTTTTTAATCGAATACGCATTTCTTTTCGTATTTATCTTAACATTTGACTTCATATTTGCATCTTGACAGTTGCTGTAAACCCAAGCCAGTGCTCTTTTTGTTAAAAATGGCATTTAATTTATGCAAGCTTCAATCTTATCTAATACTATGATGGTTTTAATATACGAGTATCCATTTTAAATTGAACAAATTTTTACACAATTTATGTCGTTATCATATGGTGACCTGCTTTGAGGCCTGCAGAGATCCAGTATGATAAACTGAGCGTTGCGAACAACACCAAACGACGCTTTGAATGCCTTTCTGAACCTTCTACCACTAGACTTGTGAGTCAACAGGTGGCGGCTCTTGACGCGCTACGATGAAGAGAGACATTGCAATGGGAGTCAAAGCTTAAGTTGGCACTCATTCATACTAAGTAGGTATAGCTTTCTTCCGGACTGCACAGATCGCTGCGTCGATACTACGGTACCGGGGCAGGAAAATCTCGATACTAACTCCAGGTAGGGAGAAATGGTCAATAAATTTCTATACTCCACCTGAAAGTCTTACAATTGGCTCGTTGCTGAATGGCCGAGTGGGAGGATGGGTTTTCTCGCGGGGCCTATCTCTGAGCTGTTCTTTTCGGTTGCCGGATCACTGCAGCGTTTTTCAAGCTGACGTTTCAGCTATTAAGGAGGCTATGGAAGTATTGCAAACCCCTTTAAAAGACAAAGACATCTTTAGATGTAGTGAGCTCAGCTACGATAAAATCAAAGATTGTACTGGATTTCCGCCGATATCTACAGCAGATGGCTAAGCAGAACAGACCAAACCTCATTTGGGTTCCAGGTCACAGGGACATCGAGGGTAACTGTTTGGCGGATGAACTTGTGATGGAAGGGACAAAGATTTTGCTTATGCTCGCACCAATGACAGCTGGCCACAAATTACCACTAGTAGAATCTCTTGGCATATTTAGCCCAGATGGGACCGTAAACGGTCGCACAGTCTGTACACCTTAAAACGGGTTATTGGAGCTCTAACAGGCCACTGCCTCATAGGCAATCACGCGGGGCATGACGGAGTACCGTTCCGCATATGCTGCAGAAGCTGCAAAAATTATGAAGAGAAGTAAACGGTTGTACACCTTCTCTGCGACTGCCTAGCGCTTGCAAGAAGCAGGCAACGCTTTCTCGGGGCACCTCTTTTCGGGGACCTCGTAGAATTGGGTGCTATTGATCCAAGGTGGCTTGACGAGATTCACCACGGGTGTCTTATTATGTCCTAAGTGTGTCGCTGTATAATCAGCGACAGACACAGAGAAGTAAAGTTCAAGATATTTCACTTAAATACATACATTACGCTTTTAAAATTATTTGGAAACATGGGGGAATTTAATAAAAGCAAGGGTTAAAGGTTAGTTTAAATTATATTACTAATTTTGTAGTTACCTTTAATCACTGATAATTCAACGTACGCATCGACTAGTAAGCTTACCAATGAACTGTTCTAATAAAAAAGTGTCACTAAAATAGCAATTACAAATTCTTGATTATTAAAATAGAAATAAAAATAAAAAACAAATGCAATAATGTCCAGGACACAGCTAAATCTTTCAATATGAAATATTATCAAGGCATTAAAAATTTCAATAAAGAATTACGTGAGTAAACGTTTAAGTATAGAATGTAATTTGCCTTTTGAGGTTAAACGGGTCAATTGAAGGTACGTGTTCAACCCTCGAAAAAGCAATGTATGGCGGAAACACACAAGCAATTCATTTGTTTCTACTTGTAGACGAAGCGAGTAAGTAAGTACAAGAAACTTTTCAAACACTCTAACTCACAATCGAACAAATGAAATGATTGCGAAAAACTGAAAGTAAAACAGAAAGTATGTAAGATGGGTATGGAAAATTTTAGGGGAGTGCTTTGCGGAAAAGTTGCAAGTAGTTGTTGCGTGGGAGGAATACGAATTTAAAGCATTAAAGCCAACCAACGAACAAAAACAACAAAATTGCAAGAAATCGCAGCAAAGTAGCTCTGGTAGCCAAAGTACCAGAAACAGAATGACAAGAAAAACCAACATTCAGGAATACTCGTAAGTAGTAGACCAGGAACTCGCTTGATAGCATTGAACTCAAATGGGAGAGACTTGGGGCAAGTTGGAGAAGAGTACCAGTATAGGCGCGAGGAGTCAAAGTACCCTTTCACTTAGGCAGCGCATGGACGACAGGTTGGCTGCCAGCTGCCAGCGGCAAGACAGAAATGCCAAGGTTACTAAGTTTTTTTTACAGCAGTAGGGTAGCAAGGCACACTTGGAAGTAACCGTGTGTTAGTATATTTATGCTTACATAAATACATACATACATACATATGTTTGTATACTTGTACATAAATTTATGTTTGCGCGCATGAAGTTGCAATAAATTTTGCTTTCGCAGAAGTGTTGTAACTTGAGAAAGAAAGCCTTTACACAAATTTAATAAAGATTAACGAAGAAACTTTATGCTTCAAGTTGAGTATGAATTTGTTGTTTTCACCCGCTTCCTTATTAATTTATTTCTATTCTGTATCTGCTTTTATGCAACTACAGAACAGAATCGAGAGGTACGTATTCTGGAAATTTCAGTTGACATGCTAGAACCACAGCAAGTCAAATCCTGATAGCACGAATATATGTAAGTCTAAATTTGGGATAGCCACAATACTAATATGGCTATGCAGAGTGACGTTGAGCACAACATTTAGCAACCGTCTAAGTTGGGAAGAACCTCTACGAGCCGTTCGAGACCAAACGGGGCTTCAGACAAGGGGCGACTCATTTTCGTGTAACTTCTTCAATTTGATCCTGGAAACCGTAATAATAGCTGTCAATCTGAATCGCAGTGGCACTAAATTTAACAAAAGCACAACGCTGCTAGCGTATACGAATGATATTGACATCGTTGGGCTTAACAATTCATGGTCGCCAGGTTAGCATTTTCCAGTCTAGAGACGGAATCAAAAGAGTTTGGTCTTGCAGTGTACGAGGATAAAACAAAGTATCTTGTGGCAATAAACAAAAAATCCTCGCGTTTTAAAGTCCACGTCACTGTTGTTAGTTACAACTTTGAAGTAGTCAAAGACTTTGTATACTCGTACCCAGGATCCAGTATAAACACCTCCAATAAAAGCAGCCTCGAAATCAAGCGAAAAATAACACCTACCTACAGGTGCTTTGGGCTCGGTAGGCAATTGAGAGCCTTTTCTAGACGAACAAAAATCTCGCTCTACAATTCTCTCATTATGCCAGTTCTTTTATGTGGCGCAGAAACATGGACGATGTTGATCAGCGATGATAAGGCTTTGGGGAATTTCAAGAGAAATAATCTTCACAAGATTCGCTTGAGCGATGGGTTCCGAAAAATATGGAATGATAAACTGTATGAACTGCCAAATCATATGGACATATTGGACATGTCATTCGTATGGATGATGATAATCCGTTACAAAAACCTTTAAATCGTCACCCATGGGTGGGCAACAAGGCATGGGCGACCACGAATACACTGGAAGGACACATTGCAGAACGACCTGTCCTCACTTGGAATGAGTAGTTTGCATAATCCAGCAAATTAGAGAGTAAACTGGCGAAGTTTTTTTTGTCTCGGCCCAAAACCGACACACAGTTGTAGTGTCATAAAAGAAGAAAAAGATAAAACCATAATCTTTTTAATCCTATAACTTTACTTTCATTCTTACGTTCTGCTTTTTCCAAAGCCCATTTTAACATTCATTTTTCTGGCTAATAGCATAATTTAATAAGTGGTGTAACAATTCATTCTTGTTGATAATTAAATAACAATAAATATTGACATAATCACCACTTTATAATTAACCTTTCTCTCTGCTATTAAGGACCCATTTTCGGCCTTTTAAAGTTTGCTGATGAGTTAGAAAGAGCGTCGATGATATTTAACAAAGACTCTTAGATTCAAAAGTAATACAAAAAATTTAAATAAAATAAACAAATTGAAAAGTCGATAAAGTAAAATTCGTCAATAATGCAATTAAAGCAAAACTGTTCGTTAAGTTCGATTTCGAAATTACTAGTTTTGAGGACTCAAAATCTTTACTTTGGTAAGCTCAAATTTTAATGCAAAATATATAAAAAATAAAAATGGTATTTTACAAAATCTAATGCAAGAAAAAATATATGTAAAGTTATAAAATTTGAAAATTTTCTTGCCCCTTAATCATTGTTTTTTATTTTTTTTTTTTATGATTTAACGACTTAACGACACCTTGTGAATAGCCCCTGCAAATGTTAAAATTAAAAATACGCAGAGTATAAACCTTCGAGCTAAGAATTTACAAACTCCTCAGTAGGCTTCGAAAATAAAATGTGGATCTAAATAACTGCTCAGGGACAGAAAGAGACAACGAAGCAAATAAATCACTGAGGCTAAAAAAATCTCAATCAGTGATATGTGATAGAGATGTTGCGTTGAAAGGGTCTTAACTTTTTGATGAAAAAACAGAAAGCCATCAAACATCCTGTCATTTAGCAACTTCAGAAAAATACTTTCGCATTTAAAAGCACTCATTGAAGCACCATTTATAACAGTTAAATTCTATCCTATCTAATATTGATATCCAAAAAAAACTTATACATATTTGTTTTAGCAGAACTATTAATGCCATTTGAGACTGCGAGAGCGAAGCTACATTTTTTCCCCAAATACTCTTTTGAAGTGGTTAATTGATCAAGTACTTAAAACTAATACTAATATAGCAATTAAACGTGTACGTCATTAAAACCGATGTTTAGCTGAAAATCTTCCCGCATTTTTTGGTTATTATTTTAATCACAAATGAAAAGAGCTACAGCCGTGCGTCGACTACAAAAGTTAAGTAATTTCCAAAAGAGTAATTTCAAAAGTTTGTCAATTACTTCCGAAAAGTTTTTTTCTAATAGCAGTCACTCCTCGGCAGGCAATGCCAAACCTCCGAAGGTTTTTTTTGCCATGAAAAAGCTATTAGAAAATACCTCCGCCGTTCGGAGTCGGCACAAACTGTAGGTATCTCCACTTGTGGTACAATATAAAGACGCACACCACAAATGGTAGGAGAAGCTTGGCCTTGATTTTGGGGAAGGAACTCTGTGTCAAAAAAATTCCGGGTCTAGATATGTTAGTTATCAAATTTTATTTTAGTTCAAACACCTGGTCCACATATTTTATATTTTTTTAAATCATCTTTGAAGTTATAAGATACAATTTTTCGAACTGTAGTTTTCGTATATCTTATTGCATGGATGACAGAACCTCACCATCTTATAAAAAATACACTCAAATCAAATCAGTTAATCATTAAAGTTACTAACAATCTAAATAATATTCTTTGAAACATTTCATTATTTATTATTATCATTAAATTAATTAAAAATTTACATCTCGTACAAAATTATTCCAGAATTAGTAATGTCTATAAATAATGAATAATTTATTATAAATGTGTTCACGTGAGAAGTACAAATCCTTAAACTCGGATTTTCCAACTGATTTGGATTTTGGCGGAGGGGCATAATTTTCCGCCAGAGGGCGTTGGAGTCGAATTATTACGAAATATAGTTAAAATCTGGTATGATATACAAATTTTTTTTTAGAATTTATGTACAAGCTGTCATTTCAGACGTAATAACTAATATCAATAACTATATAGTTTAGCAGATTTGTGAATATCGAAAAATCTTTTACGGAACTCGCAAAAGCAGACAGGCCAAATTTTGGAATAGCAAAGCGTTAATATTTCTCAATTTCTAACAAACAAATAACTTAAGAACAAGTAAAAAATAACCTACTGTAATTCGATTTGACAAAAAAAATTCTCGTTTTGGAATATTTTGTGATTGCTATCATGATACAATCATTTTTAAAGGTAGTTTCACTCTCTCATTTCAGACGCCATATTAACCATTTGACTGAAACAGTGTTCCGGATTTTCGTGCTGCCAATTCCTTATTAAGAAAATCCTCTATTTTTCGCATTAAGAAAAACGAAGACAACAGAAACAAAATTTGAATATGTGCAAAGCTGCATTTATATTGATTTGAAAAATCGGACATACATCGTCGTCCGGATAAATAAATGTCATATGTGAAAATTGTGCCAAATTTAGTTAATAATGTATTTGTTATTGTTTGGCCATAAACTAACTATTTATTTTTTTTAATATTTTTGAGCTTTAAGGTCGATCGGTTTATTGGAAAAATTATTAGGAAAAAACAACAATACTCAAAGCGTTAGAAGTTATATTATTTCTGAATTTCCTAATCAGACTTCTTTCTTCTTGGCTTCTGTGGGAGTTGAAATAAGTAATGTAATTATACTTAACCAATTAAGATCTTTTAAATGGCGCTATCCTTTTTTGGATTACTCCTTTAGAGTCGGAGATATTGAGTCAAATTTTGTCGTAAGTCCCAAATAATTTTTATACACGAAAATTCTACATATAAATTCCGTACTTTGAACACTTGGAAAAATATTATCAATTACCTTGGACAAAATCTTAAAATCTCTAAAATTTAGTCGTAACATTTTTTAAAATTCTTTCGTATTGTCGCACGGATAATTAAACGTTGTATGTGAAAATATTGCAAATAAAGTTAATAATGCATTTATTCTTCATCTATCAAGCCATTTATAATGCGTTATTCTTTTTTTGATATCTTATTTAGTTTTCGATATTTTGATTATAATTTGTATCACATTTAGTCGTTTGTAATATACATTCCTGCAAATGTAACATACGACAAAATTTTACTGAAGAAAATCCTTCATAAATTCAAAAAAAATTAAGAATAAACAATAAAAATAAAACAATTCAAGATTTTCGTGAACTAATAATATTCTCCAAGACTTTTTGAAAAATTGAATTTCAAACTTCCATTGCGATTTCCTAAAAGTCTTCAAATGTAACATACTACATTAATTTATCTGGGCGACTGCAAGTCATTTTTGCCAGGCAATTAAAGCCTGTCAAAAAAATGCCTCTTGTAAAGACAACTTTAAGGCTTAAAAAATCGTAAAGGACTTGATTTTAACCGCACTATACTGTTTTTATTTTATTTTTTCAACTCTTTAGAGCATATCGTTTGTTCGGTTTAAAGAATAGGTCACAAATTGTACATTTATGTAAGTTCATAAATAAAATTCCATTGCGTTGGTGAAAAAATATACATATGTACATCCAATAAAAAAAAACATATGTATGCACATACATTTACAAAATTTACACGATTTGTTTTTAAAATGCAATAAAATTAAAATTAAAATCTCCAATGTCTATTTTAAAGTAGTGGCAATATTGGGCGTCTGCTGTGGAACACTCTTTCTGTCAAAAAATTAAAATTGAAACTACCTCTGAAAATATTTGTATCATGATTGCTATCACAAACATAAAAATTTGAATTCGATTAAGAGGATACCCGAATAAGAAAAAAAAATAAATTAAACACCAATTTCAGTTAAACACACTTGAACCTACTAACTCCTAAATATATTTAATTTTTTTTTTTTTTTTTAACATTAACTGTAAATAGCAGTTTCAGACAACAACCGAGTTCTAAAATCATCATATTTCGCTTCTTTTTTTTCCAATGTCAAAGAATATTAAAAACACTTACATTGTTTACGCTGGAGTTTTTCTTGTTTTACTCGTTGTTGTTTCAGTTGTAGTTGTGTCACGAATATAAATAAATATTTGCTTGCGGTTGCTGCAATTACAATTTAATTATATTTTTTTTCAGCGCGTAGTTAAACTGAAATTTTATTGCCTTTTCCACGAACACTCATGCGACTTTTTCAAAATTGCTTTAAGAACAGTTTTAGCAAATATAACGTCTCTGTTTTTTTTCGCTCAAAGTATTATTTATTTCTGTTAATTTTGCTTTATCTTACAAATAAATTAACAACAGCAATCACAAACTTTTTTGATAATCAATCGTGGTATACACGACACACAAATTTCAACACTATATTTGTTGTTGTAATTGACATTGATTTTGTGAGCGATGTGTGTAGACGAACGAAGGGGCTTCAAACGCTTTCCAATATATTTATGTATGTACGAGTATATGATTTCACCATAGATTAGAGAAAATTCTTATGAACGTTATCACTGATACACAAAAAGGGACAACAATAAATTTAGCTTAGGACGAATTTGCGTGCTGGTGCTGGGATTTTTTGTTTTATTTTAGGGTTTTTTTTTTTAAGGATTTCCGAAAGGTGAACAACAAGTACGACAACAACGTTTAACTTAGTATGATTTCAGGCAAAGGACCACTTTCAAGTGTGCACAAAAAATTCAGGGAATAACGAGAAAGCGAGCGCAATACGGCTTGGACGACGTCACCGATAAGAACGACTGCGACTGCGACGACGACGACGACGACGACGGACGAGGATGACTACAACGGAATAGCAATCGACGAGAACTCAAAACTTGCTGTCTGCGTCGCAAAGCGTCGAACGAAAATGAAGAAGAATGACTGAACGCTTGTATGGCTGAACGGCTGAACGGCTGAACGACTGAAATTTATGTAACCACTGCAGTCGAAAGGGCCATTAATTTTTTTTAATATTCGCTGCGCGATAATTAGAAGTTTCAACAATTTAGTTATCACTTAAAAATTTGCAAAAATTTTGTCTGTCGAACAATAAAAAAAAATTGCGCTTTCAAACTTATGAACATACATTCACTTCGAAATATGTAACTATAATTGCGTTTATTCTCGTTATCACTTACGAATCATTAACTGCACAAAAACAAATTAAAATTTTTGGTATGTTTTTTCTTTCTTGTTTCGCGAATCCTTTTTTTTTACTTTTCTATGCATTAACAATACACTTTTTTTTTGTATAGTTTTTATATAGCAATTATGTTTGTAAGTTGTTATGGATTTATTTGCATTCACTTGTATTGTATTTCAGAAGTCTTACTGTCATCCGCAACCGTCTCAAACTGACTGCTAACGATTTGCGTATTTTCGGGGCCTATGAGTGTGCACCTATGTATGTATGTATGTACCTACAAATGTTACAGTTACTATTTATTTGTCTGATTCTGCCTTTTCGTATGCGCTGCACATATACTAAAAAAAATAGTATGCTTTTACATGAGGCTCTCACCTACATTTAGGCGCGCGAGCGCGCTCTGAGCATGCAGCGCTGTTAAGTATGTACTCGTATTTATAAATGTCATTAAACAGCGAAGTAGAGCATAAAAATATTGTTTGGAAATTATTTCAAAACTATTTTATCCAAAGCATACCATTACTTTTTTATTATTTTTATTCTATTTCTTTTTTGCAAAAACATCACCAGACAGCGGATTTGTATGCCGAAATATGATCTAACATACGAGTTACCATCACAATCAGGGACGCTTCATAAATTTTATGGAAGCACAGTGAAATATTTTTGTAATCGGTCACTTCCTAGTGGTATCTCGCTGGATCTTATAGTAAAAATTTATAACGAAGCTCGATATGATATCAAAAAAACCCAAACTATGAGGTATTAAGGAAAAAAAAATGAAAGAATTACCAACTTGAATATTTATTTTGACTGCTAAGTTCCCTATAGAGGCTGTATCGTAGTTTAAAAAAAAAAAGAGGGTGCTTCAAAAATTTCAAAACTTTGTTTGTAGTCAAACAATTTATAAGTTTGTTGATCGTAGGCGGTGTATGCAAATCAAGAGAAGTAAATCTCACCTAAATATATTTTATTTGTAGTAAAAAGACTCAGCAAGACCTAGCCAACTTATTTTTGTTTTTCTAAAGAAAATTGCAAACTCTTTTTCTTTTAAATGTTATTTTTATTTGGACATATATTTTGGAACACAAACTTTTTTTTATTGCACATCAAATTGTTAACGAAAAAACTAAATTTTAATAAATAATAGCAGCAAAATTTTATTTTAAAAATATCTGGTATCTCTTTCTAAGGGACTCAACCCTTAAGAAAGCAGGAGACCGTTGGAAAAACGTTGTAGCCGGAGTGGGACGTCAAGCGATCACAAGGTCTTCTCATGCTGGGCAGGGGAGACGTGTCCTTAGTGTTAGGAATTATAACAGGTCATACTCGTATACTGATCAGCAGACACGCAGAGAGACTAGGTGTGCCCTGCAATGACTTCTGTGAACGCTGCAGAGATGAAGAAGAGCCCGAAACCGTGAAGCACCTTCTATGTGAATATATTGCACTATGGGCTAGAAGAAGAAAATTCTTGGGATCAGAGTTCTTCGAAGACCTTAGCGATCTGGCCAAAGTAGAGATTCGCAAGCTAGTAAAATTCATAGATTCCATATGTTGGTTCGAGTAGGGGGATTTTTCAATATTCGATATTATTATTCAACATAGTTGCCTTCGAGGGCGATACACCGATTATAGCGTGCTTCCAACTTTTCGATAGCATTTTTGTAGTACGATTTGCCTTTTACTTTAAAAAAAAAAGCATCAGTGATGGCAATTATGTTGCATTTATATAGGTATGTTAGTGAGATTCGCGAAAAATGTTTTTTATTTTGTTGTAAAATATTTTGGTAACTTTACTTCATTTTTCCAACACAACTTATTACTTTTGCAAAGATAAATTATGGTCTTTACTTTTCTTTTAGCACTGCATCATTCTATTTTGTGAAAGAGAGTGTTAGAAAAATGTAAATGTGATTTTGGGAAGTAAAAGAGACTGTCACCTGTTCGTAAATCACAGACAAGACTCAGCAAAGCTATGACGTTGAAACCAACTAGCTTCGGATATGCAGCTATAATTTAGGAAGTAACATAGAAGTCAGCACCGACTACATTATGCGGATTCGAGAATTCCATATAAACACACTCCCTAAGTGTCCGGCCAGAGAAAAGTGAGATGAAGGACCTCCAGTTCAAAGGTGGAAATATTTATTAAAACTAATGGTGTAATAATAAAGCAAGAAGTGCTACACTGCAGAGAAGTCGAAATAGCATGATTCTGCATAAAAATACTACTTACTATCTTTGACAATGGTGGGATATGTAGCCTTGAAAGAAAATACAAACTAAACTAGTGAAATTGGAAGTGGTATAGAAGTTCGATCCCTCAGGCGCTACTGAGTGATACTCGTATCCCGGCTGGGTCCGCTAGTACAGAAGCACTGAACTAAGCTGATAATAAGTCTGTAATATCACCGTTGAGCAATCACCTTAGACAAGCGATGAATACGTAAGAACTTATGGAATAAGCAGGACGTCCGCAGGATCATAAGGCTTCTATGGACGCGGCTTGGTAGGAAGAAATAATTTTAAAACTGAATTGTTATTGAATAGGTTGGCCGTTTTTTGTGTACCGGGTTGGCAATGGAAGCGTTGGTAAACCCGGTACACAGTTTTGTACTTTTTGAATAATTTGACAGAGAGAGCCGAGGTGGGGACTTCCCATTTCTTTTCGGTTTCGATGTTTATTTGGCATTAATTTAAAAGAAAAAAATATTTTTTAGCTAATATCTGATTGCTTTGCAGTGCCACAGCTGTCATGTGACACTACATTCTTTATATTGGCCGTTATCCTCCTCAAAATATTAATTTCTATGTAAATGAAATACGTTCCGTATTTGAATTAGATTGTGCTATAAATAAGATATTTCTAAATATCTTGACCCAAGCGCCACCTAGCGGATCGGCCAACAACCTATGCCTCATAATTAACTACAAATTAAGCCTCCAAGTAGCTGTATAATTTTATTTATTTATTTAAATTTCTAAAAGAAATAAGTTTTTTCATACATACAGATCTATTCAATGCATACAAATGTTAATGAAAAAAAAAAAACTATTGGCAGCGAAATAATAACAGATACCGAAAGTATAAACTACTCCGAGACTACAATTAATAGTTTTATGTTACCAAAAAAAGGTTCAACAAAGTCCCAAAGTCCCAAATTTTAACATTTTACTGTTGCGTCTTCCGCACATATCAACTGTAACAGAAGAATTTAGTAAGTATTTTTATGAATGTACCCGTTAGAAATGTACGAAGTTTAAAATTTACCGAAACAAAATACTCAATGCCACGTTCAGAGGGCAATCAAAACAGGGCGAATCGAAGAGCAAGAACAGAAATGGCCTCCATTGTACTTTCACTCTCAGTTTGCATTCATGCAACAAAAATGTTGTGTAAACAAATAACTAAACTATGCAGTTGTTGTTTACGTGAAAAAATGTGTCTACTCGTATGTATGTACGTATGTATGTGTAAAGGGCAATTTAAATATATGCGAACCGATGTAAGTAGATATGTAAGGTAATAGACACAAAAAATTTGAGAGCGAGCGAGTGTCTAACTGAGAGCGTGTGGGTAAAACTTTTGAGAGAAATGTGTAACGACGCAATTTCCTATGTCGTGGCGAGACGTCGACTCCCTAAATGTATGCTACGCTACACCTACAATGTCCGGAGAGGGATGCCAATTAGTTGGGAATATAAGTGTTTTAGTTACTTTTTTGTATTTGAATTTAATTCTTCTAACTTTTGTAATTTAAAAATGATGAACGCCTGCCGGCCGTTTTTGAAAATAACACTAAAATTCGAGTGCATTTTATTTCCACAAAACCGAGCGTGTTGGCAACACTGTTGCACTGGCATTATCGCAACCGGCAGTAGCAACAAAAGCTTGAATAAAAAGTAACAAACAACAGAGTTTTGTATGCCAGTGTGTGTGTGTGTGTGTGTGTGTGTTTGCTGGTCGTCTATTGTTTTAGTATTTTTCCTTCGTTGGGGGTTACACATGTTTTGTCTGCATACAGCAACACTATTGTCATATTTAGTCATCAATGTCATGTGTTTTTGTTGTTTGTTTTGATTTGTACATTTCAAATGCAATGCTTTTAGGCCGTCGTCACCTTCCAATCCTGCCCCTGGAGACACGGCTGGTATATTGTCAACGCTTCAAAGCTTTAAAAGATTGTCGAAATTTGCATTTTCAACATACACAAATTTGCAATAATGGAATATGATGGAGAAGCAAAAGTTTGCCTTCATGTACATAGTAGTTACATATGTATGTATATAGATACGAGTAGAAGCATATGTAGCTAAGTATATGTATATGGAAATATTTTCATTAAATTTTACCTGAAAGCGCGTTTAAGTTATTTTTGTGGCGAACCATTTTTGGTTTCGGTATTGAAGGGTTTTAGATATTGAAAAAAATAAATAAATAGCAAGATATAAAAGAAGATAACGATATCTTTGGATATCAATAACAATAGTGAAATTATTATCTATATCGATAACTATTTCGATAGCAATTTTAACTTTGAAATTATTTTGTTAACAAATGTGAAATTTTGGAAAATATTAAAAAAACTAGTTGGCTCTGGAATCCTCGACCTAATAGCGTTTCTTTGAAGGACTCATCAAAGGACCCACTAACTCTAACCAATTGGTTAGCACCCCTTTATCAGGTAGGTTCTTATGTTCGAAGACCCGCCCATATGCTACGAATTCTTGTTTACTCTTCAGGTTTGTTGTTGGATATTTCAGTTCCCAAGATCCGCTTAGCTATCCAAGATCCGCTTGGCTTCTATAAACAAATTGCTTCGGTTTTGAACAACCCGGCTTTTTGGGTCTGACAACAGAAATTTTTGCAACCTCAGAGAAGACGAGCTCAGTGCTGCAACTAGTTCGGGATCACATTTATCACTAGCGAGTTTTTTACGTTGAACGCCACTCAGCTTCGTGACTATTCATTAGCGATGTAACGCTGGCCACCACGCTTATGTGCCGGCTGTTAAAAATTGTCATAGGACGGTGATATACCACCATAGGAAAAGCTTTGGTTTAAGTTTCAAATTTTTTTATTAATATACTTTACATATGTATGTATGTATATATAGTTGGCAACGCACGCTTTCTGTAAACGTCTCTGGATGTTCATCTTCCATTCTAGTTAAGGGTCCAAAATGTCAACCATTAAGATTGCCCTAGCAAAATTAAATGGTCGATATTGATCCAAGAGAGAGATGGTATTACTGACTGGTAATGATCCAAAAAGCGTGGATCTTAGGAGCTACCAGAATATACAAAAAGGGCGATGAAGAGAAGATAAGTTCTAAAAAGGCTTACCTCTAGAAGCTTGGCAGTTAGCAAAGCGGTAGAAGAAGTAGGAAAGAAAATTGCCCTTCTCAGTGAAAGCAACGCCTATTTCACAACGCATATAAAGAACAGACTCCTTGCAAAGTCTGCGTCAAATAAAATTTCCCGAAATGACCAAACAAGAAGGATGCAGAACCCGCAACGACAGCAGGAACTTAAACAAAATATCTTAACTTATTAGCACCTCGATGATCCTATTATAGATTATGTTATGAGGCTAATACGTATATATTCGCATACAATTATTCCTCAGCACTGTCGTAAGACTAGACAAATCAAAGACAAACATATAAATAACAGTACGTGTACATAAATCCGAACGTTGGTAAAGTCGAAGCTCAAATTCAGTTGTTCGTTACTTTCCACTGTGTTTGTCTGCAAATTACTCTTAAAGGTATTATACCGGTTGAGCAAGGCTAAGTTCAGGTTCATACAAATTAACCTAACACTTTTCTGTGATTAAAAATAAACACTAAGCTTATGGTAAGAATACCTTCGGGAGATGATGACGCGCTGTTGACCATTCGCTGACAAGTATCATGGCTCTCTCTCCCTTTGGCACGGAAACTTTTGTACAAAGGTCCTTTTTGGATCAGCAAACAACAGCGAGATCAAAAGTGAAAGGAACTGACCTCAGGTATTTGAATTATAACATACATATTTGGTTATAATAAGTGTTTTCTGGACGAGTGTACATAGAGTAAATTTAGTTATTAGGGGTTTTTTGATTGCTTTAAGAATCGGCTCCATCTATGATTCACGTATACGGAATTCAAAAGGATTTGCGGACCCATTACTTCCCCGCTCGAACAATGTCCCTTCACGGAGACTTACACCGCAATATCACAGGTCCCCACGCTTGACTAAGGCGTCGTGTCACAAGCTTGTGCCTGCCAAACTCTGAAACTACTTTTCTAGAGCATCGACATGAGATTGAAAAACAACTTCTAGATTTTGTCTTCTATTACAAATGTATTATAAGATTATGCAGTGAAATTGAAATTTAAAGTTCAATAATCACAATTTATATGTATGTACATGTTTGGCTCTTCCACGCATTTAATCCTTTATTACTCGTATATCCTCGCAATGCAACATACATACACACACATTTTTTTATAAATATATTATCATGTAGTATTATGTACGCTTTTCCAAGCTGATTTCCGGCCTCACCATTCAGTCCATTCGACTCCATGTGATTATTATTCGAATTCAAATGCTTCATTAGTATGCACATCAGGCGAAACAGTTGAGTGTGTGCGTTACACGTTATGAATAATCCAAACATAGAAATCCACAACGTAAATTGGCAATCAATGGTCAGCAATTAATAATTAATTATACAGTAATGGACACTTCAAATCAGCATCGTACTTCATTTGACCATAATCACTCTTGTCCATACATTAACTACTTACTCCTAATTTTCGTCTAATTTGCGAGTAGATACTCGTATCTAAGCACTAAGTTGTTTGCTATTGATTGTGACTTTGATATCAATGAAGAGATTTCCGTACTTCAAGAGAGATGATGGCTAAATATATATTTACGTGTACTAAGGCTGGTTGTGTTCCGTGCAACAAAGGACTCACAAAGTTGAATGCCCTATTCTTTTATAATCGTCATAGAAATTATTTTAATTATCTCGAAATGATTCCTAGCAAATACTACCAAAAAGTATCCTAAAGGCGTTCTGAAAACGATCGCAAACTGATTATTTTTTAGTCCCAAAAATACCCCGAAATTTGCCCGAAATAGTTATGAGTTGGACCTGAATGTTTTCATACTAAAAAGTTCGTGAATTAGTTCCGAAATTGTCGTTAAGTAGTACAGTAATAGTACCAAAATGTTCTTGAAATAGTTGCAAAATACTGCTGAACTAGTTCGGAGCTGATTCATAACAGGTCCCAAAAATAATCCCGAGCTTTTCGCGAAATAGTCATGAAGGTTAAGTTAGGTTGGAGTGCTCCTGTGCGGTGACCCACTTAGGCTGTAAGAAGCCCATTGCGATACCACTGGCGTAAGCCATGCATTCCCTACCATTCCTTTTTATTTTTAAAAATTTAACCATCCTGTGCGTTTTATGTAGAGTAGAAGGTTAGAAATGATTGCCAAGTTCAAATCGGCTAAACAATCCAAGAAGTAACTTTTGAAAAATGTATTGCGCATCTTGGCCAAGCCGTGGCAGTGGCAGAGATAGTGTTCAATACTCTCTACCTTCTCCTCGTTTCGGCAACTGCGACAAAAATCAATTGTTGGGTAACCTAGTCTCTCCCCATGCGTGCCCATAAGTCAGTGCCCGGTCATAACCCCAACTCCTAATCTGAGAGAGGAGCGGCCAAGCATAGTGAAAGCTTTTGAGCGCTTCCCATCAACATCTGGCCAGATTTGTCTGGTAATGTGGCAGGTGGGCTTCGCAGGTGGCCTACCTTAAATTTACCTTTTCCGTAAGCTCAGATCTTAATCTGTGTTTATAGAATACTAAAGGTAAACCCGCCGGCAGAGTTTATCTCAGTTAGTTTCGTCCCTTTCCTTGCTAGTTCATCATCCAGGCAGTTACCACGAATGCCTTATGGCCAGGCACCCATACAACACATACGGAGCACATTTCTGACAGAGTTTACAGATTAGATAGCAGCATGGCTGTCAGAATAAATGATGATGCCTCGTTCTAAAGAGTTGCAAGTCCTGAGGCCACGTGCTACCTCCATTATTGCATTTCGTTCGGCCTGAAAACCACTACTACACTGAGTTTTAGATCGAGTTCACTTGAGTGAATCCCGCTGTCATGAAATTGTCTAGAAAAGTTTGCGATTAGTTCGCCATCTACATGTGAACACGGAAAGTCTGTACCACCCTTTTTGCTATTAACCTAAATTTAACCGATATCAACATGTGAACACATTAAAAATGTATGATGTAAATTTTTACTAAAATAAATGTATTTTTGAAGATTTTATATATTTAGACAAATATCATAAGAGGACGGCAAAACCTTGAAAAATTGTATAACGCCTTACTTACAGTAAGTCCTTCTAGCTCGCTCAATGTGGAATTCAGAAATTTGATATAATCTCAAGTTTTAAAATTTGAGACTACGTATGAGTTGAAGATTATTTATTGCCTTTCCCCGCTTTTACGTTTTTATTTTTTGCGTTTGCCTTAAGACTCGAGACCAATTAATGCCAACTGGTCTAAAATTGTCACTTTTATATTTTATTTTTAAAATATTGCATTTAGCTACGAGTACATGTATGTATGTATGTTCATTGATGTAGTTTTTATTTCTTACTTAGAACAAGAACCGGTTTACGCGGTTTTTTCTTCATTTGAAAATTAGGAACCGGTTTTTTTCAAATTCCTATTTTTCGAATAATTCGAAAAATGGTTTTAAACGTCTCGTAACGTTTTGTTATATTATGCTACATATATTGCATCACATTATGCACGTTTAAATATTTTATGCTATGTTACTCCATATTAAGTTATGTTATGTCATGCTATAGTATGCTATGTTATGGCTCTTAATATTTAAATTTAAAAATCAACATGGCAAATGGGATGGATATCGTTCCTTCGAGAATGGGGTAAAAGATATTTTTCCTTTTCTCATCATAACTGAACTCACCACACCCTAACTAACCACACTTAAACTTCCCAAACATTTAACCGGCATACCAGAGCATAACCCGCCTAAACTTCCCACACTTAAATTAACCACACCCAAACTCAGCAATCTTAAAATTAATACATCCAAAGTCTTTTCACCTTCCTTACCTTATTACCTCCCCTAATCCCCTATCATAGACAGCTTAGTACATTGCAATGAGATACATTTTTCAAATTGTGTTTTGATTCCATTCAAATTACGCATCACAGCAGTATGTTCTGTTATCTTATGCAAAGTTCAGTGCAATGTTAAATAGAACTTTGTTTAAGGATTATGGAATGATCAATAAATTATTTAAGAACAGTTTTATTTAAATGGCACGTTTCAAGCGTACTCTTACTATTATTTTAAATAATTGAGTTTACATATTTTCTATTTACTATTTTCATTATATATTTTTTTAAATTTATATTTAGTTATTTTTATTTTTTTTTTTGTAAATGTGCATTTATTAATGAGACAGGCTTTCAATAAAACTTAATGTTTTAAAAAATGTAATTTTATAGTTTTTTTTTTATATTACTTTAACTCATTTAATCAATTTCTTGCGACATAATTTAGTTGCAGTAGTTTCATGCGAAGGATTTTGGTGAGAGTGGTTTTCAAATGTAGAACAAGTCGTATAGGGAACTTTTTCAACTCATCAAACTGGATTCTTAAACAATTGAAGCATGTTCGCGAATAACGTTGTAAGCGACAATTTTTTCAAAACAATTTTTTTTTGCAGATTACCGTTATAATGGGTCTCTCTTATCATTTCAAATCAAAATTTGGCAAATTATTGCATTTGTTCTTATTCAAATCGTATTTTAATACAAGCACTCAGTGGAATAACGTTTCAACTGACTTATTTATTGTGTGTGCAATGGCAAAAAGTGAGTGTTCTCGTGTGCTTGATAAGTGTGTTAGAGGCTCGAAAAGAAAAATAAATTTAAAAAACTGGAAAGATATCAATAATAAATGATTAAGAAATAGTGGAAAATCTTATATTAATAGAAAAAAAACAAGTTATACCAGCAAAAAATGTCCCAAAGCAGGTATAGTGGAAAAACGTTTTAAGTACATAATTTTTATTTCATATACATTTTGAACTATTTTTTTATAGGTTTTTGATTGCCATTGTAATTTTCATTCTCAAAAACTTTATGATGAACAAATGAAAAACCTTTTTGATAACTTTTATAGCAAAAATTTCAACGAGCAATGTTTACTTTTATCCTCTTTTCTTCTATTGAGCGAGCCTAAGAAGAGAAGAGTTGACGAGGGAAGTTCTATACGAAATACAACAGTATCTTATATTTTGGTGCTTTCAAACGGAAAAAGAGAGAGAGTGTGCAAAAAATGTTTTGTCACACATTTCAGGTAAATATTGTCTTATTGTTGTTTTTCGTTGTTTACATTTTACTTCAAAATATGAAGATAACGCAGCGCAGAGTACAAATTTTGGTTGAAAAAATTAAACATGGTAAAAACATTGATGATCATTGCGGAAAACATGAAAATCGTCCCCACAAAATCATAGAACAGGAAAAACTGAGCGTTGATAAACACATAGTAAGCTTTCCCAGCCAAGAAAGCCACTATAGTCGTTCAACATCTCGATAAAATTGTCTTAACCCCAATTTAAATATTAAAACAATATTCGAGTTATACAATGTTAAATATACGGATACCCAAATTTCGTACAACACATATAAGCACATTTTTCATACAGAACACAAACTACGATTTGGTTTCCCAAGAAGCAAGGTTTGTGACAAGTATTTTATTGATATGATTGCCGCTGCTGATACGGAACGATTTGAAAATATTCAAAACTTGGCAACAGCTCATCACGAGCAAGCAGATAAAGCATATGCGCAACTTAGAGATAATTCCAACGCTGGTAAAAATTCACCAAATACAGTTGTCATATGTGTCGATATGCAGCAAGTTATTTTCACACCGAACCTCACACATTCTCATGTATTTTATTAGCGGCAGTATTCCAATTATAATTTTGCTGTCCATAGTATCGCTAAAAAAAACGGTCGATATGTATACATGGCACGAAACGATTGCTAAAAGAGGAGCTGCTGAAATAGCTTCATGTATTTGGAAACACATTGCATCAAAATTCAGTATTCTGGAAAATGATCAAATTAGAAATTTGATTATATGGTCCGATAGATGCGTTGCACAAAATAACAATTGGACTATGATTGCTTTGTGCCACAGCCTTCTGAATAAATACTTTTCTGAAGTGAATCAAAAAATTCTTACTTCGGGCACAGCTTTTTGCCTTGCGGCCGGGATTTTGCACTTATCTAAAAAAATAAAAAAAGAGCTCAACTTTATACACCAGCAGATGTGTGTCAAACGATTCAATTTGCAAGGCCTTCGAATCCATTCAAAGTTCATCAAACGGCTCCACTTTAATTTAAAAACTTCGAGATGCTAGTCAAAAATTTATATAGAAGTCCTTTGTGCAAAATAACTACTGCAAAGTGGATACACATTTCTATAGACGATCCAAACACACTTAGAATCCGTCAGCAGCATTACATAGCAGAATCATGGACTTCTTACAATTTGCGCTCAAAAAAAACTAAACATTATGCGAGTTATACTTTGCCAATGCTCAGGAATGATCCAATAAAAATAAGTAATGAAAAGAAGAAGGATCTTCTGGCAATGGCGTCGTATTTACCAGAAAACTATGCAGAGTTTTATAAACAGTTGCCATGAAAGTTAAAACAAGTACATACATGATACTATATAATATTTACTATATATCCGTTGTGAATTACATTTTGTGTAAATATCGTTTAAATTTATATGAAATTAAAGATTTTTCGTTTTGTTTATAACCTTCTTTGTTTGTTTGTACTACTGATATAAAATTATTTGGATTTTGAAAATACGTGGAATAACGTTTTAACATCCATTTAATTTTGGATATAAAACGTTTTTCCATTTTAAAAGTTTAATTTCGCTTATTTTATTCGTGTACCTATTTTATTAATTTTTTATTTCAATTTATTAATACTAAATAGACAGATTACTATTGAAAATTAAATAAAAAATTCCAAAATAGATAAAGCTTTAAGATTTAAACGTTTATTTCATTTCCTGAACATTTTGCAATTTGTCGCTTACAACGTTATTCGCGAACATGCTTCAATTGTTTAATTGTTTGTATTTCAATTGTTTGAACTTTCAAGTTCAACCCTTAACGATCAAATATTTTAACAACGCAAGTTTCTACTCCTCTATTATAAGTTTTTTTTTATTTTTGTTTTAACACACATCACTTATTATCGATCATTTTTTAAATGAAACATTTCGAACCCCAAAAAAACCTGAATGTAATTGAAAAAATGTAAGACATTAAAAGTAAATTACAAATTTCTAAAATTAGTTGCACTAAAAGCAAATCAAAAAAGTATATACTCACATATATGTATGTATGTATGTATGTATGTACATACATATGTAGAGCTCTAATCTACTTAATAACGGGCAAATAAATTATGAACAAAAGTATAATACAGCAAAACAAAATGAATGGACAACAATCTAGGCGGCTAACTAACGCTAAACACATTTTTTTAAATTTGATTATTAAAGAAATATAATAAGAAATACGAGCTTTGTGTTTCTACTTTAACGAGAAAGTCTTGAATTATCGTACATATGTACTGCATGTGTTTAAATCACAAAAAAAACACCTCTTAAATGCTCTAAAAAAATCCACCCACTCACCCGGTATTAATAAATGGAATCGATGATAACAATTGACAAGCTCACTCACTAAGGCAGATTTTAATTATGCGACTACAAATAAAGCAAACAAGTATTTTTTGTTCATATCCAACAAAAAAAAAAAAAAAACATTATTAATACAATACCTGCTTCACTTTGTAATAGAATATTATTTAAAATGCGCTTTATATCCAAATATAATCGGCTAAGAAGAAAGCAATGACATAATACTATATAAGTATTTCATGTTTTCTTACTTTTTTTGAGTTTAATATTTAGGAATAACAACTTTAAGCAAACCAAATTTAGGTAGGTTGATATAGTTAAGTTCATGTATAGTATGTATGTACAAATACACTGAGTTCAACAAACAAATCACACTCGATATTTTCGCACATACTATTTTAGTTAATGCAACGCGCCGATTATAACAAATACTTATTAAAGTCCTAAAACAAATGCTTAGACAAGCGTGACATGTTTTATACTCGAAATTAGCGTGCGAAATCGATTTAAACCATAAAATTCGTCCAAAAGGATACCAAAACTTTTCACCTTCCGAAACACCGAAATTAGACCGAATCGAGCAAATAGCCGCATTGCAGGTTTCAAAACGAAAACGAAACTGTCAGCTACTTCTCGGTAATACATACTTTAACCGGTTGTGGCCACCGATCGACGACAGCAGTGATAGCAATCGCTTGCCGGTGCACAGTGTGCGAAGTGCAGCCAAATAACTAACAAAATTTGATAAGTATACATAACAGTAAGAAATTACATACATACATACATACATAGTTTGTATGATTAAGATGAAGGTAAAAGTTTATATCAAAATAAAGCAAAGAACTTATTTAAAGTGATGTATTTTTTCTTGCTTGTATTTTCATGCAAGATAACGCTGTAAAAGGGTGCACCAAAAAACAATACAACGCCAACTTGTGATTTGTTTATCGTCCTATCAATAATATAGCTCAGTATTTGGCCGAACTTCTCCTATGACTGGTTAAATTATAATAAAACATAAGCAAGCGTTTGTGTCGATTGAAGAGATAATTTGGAGTTTATTTAAAATTACTTCTTCTCATCCTAATCAAATTGTTGTTAATTGCTACAACAAATTACACTTTTTTTAGACGTATGGCGTGAATTTAACTGACTTATCCAACATTGTACTGGTAGAGTGCGGTCTAAGAGTAGAGCGGGGAACATACCACACACACACATTAGTCAGTCGTACGAACAGACTCATTCACAATTTTTGACTAATGACCACTCAAGATTGCAGTTGATTTCTTCCCATTTCTTGTTTGACTGAAAAACAACTCACTATGTTCTTATCTTATACTATTTCAGTTATAAAACGTTTTCCTGTGAATGAAAATTTCATTCCTGCAAATTGCATGTATTAGGATTTCTTAAAATACTGCATCATGACATGTCTTCGTACCATTATTGCATTCAATAAACTAAAATTCAAATTGAACTAAATATTTTATAGTACTATAAGTATGAATATGAAAATCTTATACATTATTAAACAGTGAGTAGCACTCCAAAATCCATATAAAATGAAAGCATATTTCATTGAACTTGGTTCAGTACTTTTTAGAGTTCCGAATGAGCATATTCAGTGTGTGATTCTTTGTCCTTTGGTACGATAAATAAACCTTCCGCGGTTGTCCATCGTGTTCCGTGCTGCGGACTGCCAAAACCGACTACTTCCATTTGACCAGAGATTGGTCGTCCAAATGAACGTCCTGACATACCCAAATAACTGCCCGTGTCTAAATGACGAAAACGCACATGAGCATCACGCACCCAATCATCCGTGCTGCATACCAATTCCCAGTGGTCACCCGTATCGCCTACACCATCTTCACCATAGGCGGATACCTCCTGTTCACCAGACAATGGCGAAGAAAAATGATGAGAATGTAGATTTTTTTTGGTGGTCAAGTGTTCAAATCGGATGATATCGCCACATTGTACAGGTTCGCCACGTTCGCAATGCTTATTAGTTGGCGCTTTTATAAGCCAATGGCTGTTTACATCTTCCTTCAATTCGACTCCTGTTACCGACTGTTGGCCCGAACCGGATCCATATTTGACATCGTGTGAATGCAGCCGGGAACCATAATCAAAATTGAGAAGTTTAATTATTGACCCACATGTGACAAAATTAGTTTTGGCAGCTAAAATTTAATTGGATATTAGTGATAACAAATCAGCGTCCATTAAAAACAACAAATACAATAAATGGGCGGACCACCAATCACAGATGACCACATCAAACTTACCAAAAGACGCCGGAAAGTTGTAGATAATAAATGAAAACAGTGCCGCCAATGGAAATTTCATTTTATTCGATTGCATATTCTAATTTTTTATAATTGTTTATTTATTTAATACAAATAAATTAAATTCGATCTAAGCACAAAGTTTATGTTTCTTCATAGGAACTTGCAAAACTTTTAACTGTCAAAATCTGCGAAAGACACGCAAACAACTGTCAAAGAAGTTTCACAGAAAAACAATCTGGTTTGCCCAAACACAATAGAGAGTTACCAGACTGCAAATTGCATATTAAATATAAACGACTTGTAAGCCCTATCTGCAGAGTGTGTTTGAAAAGCCTCATATCGGTCCATGCCATTTCTGGTTCTTCTTATTTTGAGTAGTACTGTTTTTCTCGGGTTTCTTCAACAAATATAAAATGTATTTGAAAAGAGGAAAAGAGTACTGCTAACTGTACTACTGTTTACGAATCGAAGAAATTAAACGACATGGGTATTTTATGGCTACAGGTTAATTCTACATTCAGAGATTATAAGAGAACTTTGAAGAATTGAACATTTAACGGAATAAACAACGCATTATATACGAGTATCTGCTCCACATCATTTATTCTGCTTAAAACGATTAAGTGGCATCACGCTAAAACAAAAAATTGTAAACCAAGGCGGATCCATCTTGGTGAACATACTCTCAAAAACAGCTGATAACATATTGACGAGGAAAACAGCAAATAAATTTTCATTGTACACACCAAAAGGAAATTCATACAAAATTTTCGGAAATCATTACAAAATTTAACCAAAAAATGGCGCGACTAGAAAAAGCAACCTCCAGTGCGACGTTATTGGGGGTATTTTGCATATCACTTAGTGTTTTGGTGAGCGTACAAAACTTTGCTCTTGAAGCCATAAAGATGAAAATCCATTTATGTATGTGTTTGTAGCTAACGAAGGCAGATATCCCCGCACAAAGCAATATCACCAAATTGAGTCCGGCTGGCGTCAACAATGTATTAGCAAGTAACATTGTATTGAGCAGTACAGCAGCAACACATTTACTAAATCCGTTGATACAAGCCACAAATTCAACACCAAAATGGTATGATTAGTGTTAAGGTATGCGCGATTTTTGCGATTTAATTCGATCTCTCTTTGTTTGTTTTAATAATAATTTAAGTGTGTGCGATGGAGCTTTGGTGCCACGACTCAGCGAAAACGGTAAAGTGCTTGAGATTTGTCCAGAATGTAAGTGCCGACATGAAGCGCGTAACACCACCCTTATTAAGGTAATATCCTCTAGAACATTTACATTTTTATGTATACATGCGTACATACTTAAATATATGAAAGCCGAACTATATTATAATTTCCTCTTTACATTTTTTTCGACAGGTTGTTGTCATAATTGTTATTTGGATTATATCCATTCTGGTGATATATATGCTCTTCCTCATCTGCTTGGACCCCCTACTCAACAAGCGTGTTAAGGCGAATTATCAGGAGCACACAAACGAAGATGTAGATATCAAATATGCCAACGTACAATATAGTCTTCTAGTAGATGACAATAAAGATTTTGATTTTTAGTTAACATTTTCGTCTTCATCTTATACCTCTGTTCGCATTTTAGTTATATTGTTACATGTCATTGCATAACTTTTTTTTTAACAGATACTTTTCCAAAAAAAATTATTTATTATACCAGTTTTCTTCCTATTTAATTGAGTTAGTGAATAGCACTCATACGTTGAAAGTATTTTTACTAACCACCCATTTACTATATTAACTACTCTTCAAATTTGATTTCTCTAACCGCCTGTCTTTTTACAATTATTAGGACGACGCAAATTCTACTGCTCCGCCATTGCCAGCTGGTACGGTCAATCAAGAGTTGAACTCGCGTGCCAATGTGTTGAATCGTGTAGGCCATCAGACGGATAAGTGGAAGCGCCAAGTACGCGAACAACGTCGTCACATCTATGATCGACACACAATGTTAAATTAAAAAAAAGCGCAAATATGTGGAGAACCCGCGATTAATTTTCTTAAGATTTTTAGAATTTATTACTTTGATCAAAATATTAAAATTGTAATCTACACATACATACATACGATGTATATTTATATATGTATGTCGCAGTTAATCAACCGCTTGTGCAATGGCGACGATCTCATATTGCCGGAAAGTACTTGTTTTGAAACATTTTATTATTTTTGTTTTGTTTTGTTAAGTAAACTATATATCAATCTATGTATTCCAATTAATCGTTAGCATACCTACGAATATTCATACATACACAAGCATACATATGCGAAAATAAATGGTTTAGCGATAGAACTAAAAGTGCATAAAATTTATTTCTGAGAAAATTTGTGAGATGCTTTCATGTTGCCGTTTTTAACATTTGGTATGGCAGCAAAAATTACAATGTTTTCTTATTATCGACATCAAGAGAAATTTAATTTAATAATTAACAACTATTTCGTTTCACATGCTGTTTTTGAGCTTAATTATGCTCTAGGTTTTGATCAATTCATCGGCACCAACAGAAATGCCCATCTTTAAAAAAAATTAAAATGAAAACGCTTAAAGCCAGAACTTAATAAATATAGTAGGGAATTAAAATATAAAAGGTTTGCTTCTCGCTGAGCTCGAAAAGGAGCATATTTTCTCTAGAGAATCGTTTTGAAAATAGAAAAGTTGTAAACAGGTTTAAGTGTTAAATACTATTTCAGCGAATTTTAAGTTTGTTTTTATTCGTAACAAAAATTTACCAAATATGTGCAAAAAGAGTTGTTGTTGTTGTTGTAGCGGCTGGCTACACCCCACTGGGCTGGCGGGCTCCCTCAATCGTTATCGTCAAGCTCAACTAACGAGAGGTCCAGGAAAGGAGCCGTTTCAACAGGGTCGGACCATAGGGAGAGGGGTGTTAGTTGAGTGGGTTTGGACGGGCATGTGAATAGGTGATTGGTGTCGTGCGGAGACTCTCCACATGCTGGGCCAGTGTTGGGGGTGTCAGGGTTGATCCTGGATAGGTAGGAGTTTAACCTGCTACAATATCCAGATCGGAGTTGCAAAGTTCAGAGTTCGGTATAGCTGCTGTGCTTTGGACATCCCCCGTCTAGACAAAATTATATTTTTTTATAAATAGTCCATTAAATAAGATAAATTCATTGCATAAAATATGATTACTTTTGTTTTTAGTATATAAAAACTTTATTACGGAAAATCGACAATTTCATGACCAACCAAGTTAAACAACTCTAACTAAATTTTTCTATTTGAGTCAAAAATCTTAAGGGGTTTTTATGCTGACTCGAGGTCAAGTTTTTATAGTAATAAAACAAGAAAGTTTATTCTTTTGTCGATATATTTCGTATACAACTCCACGTCAAAATGAGCGGACGTGTTAAATAATTTTTGCCCTGAACACGAATGCCGGAGTGCAATCGAAATATATCGACAAAAGAATTAAATTTCTTGTTTTATTACTATAAAAACTTGACCTCTAGCCAGCATAAAAAACCCTTATTTAAAATGGAAAGTTCGCCAAAATCAATATTATTATACAAAAATCTTAAGAATAATTGAATTACAATTTTTATTTAATAACCCTTAATCATTGTGGCAAGTTCCCAGTTTTGGTTAACTTCAAATGGACCTTGAACAATGGTACCTTGAGCAGTGGAAACAGCTACCGAATATTTGGATATCGCACGACAATCACGATAGTATAAAACTTCCATGCATTTGCGCAACTATAAAGAAGATTCTTATTAGATTTTATAATTCTTGTTTGATATATTATTTTCTTACCACTTGTGATGCCTCAGCTTGTGTCAGCAGCTCTCCATTCGAAATTTGCTCACGCACTAAAGGTAGTGCAAAATGTTTGCCAAAGCCTGTAGCCACTACATCATCTTCATAAGCACGTCCGCGTAAATCGACATGACCTAAGAATGGCTCACCATCTTGCATACCGCCAACAACCATTTCTAACCACAGTGGATTAATACGACTGCGGCGATTGTAGAGTACACGAGTTAGCCAATTATACAATGACTTCGGTTTCATATCAATGTCATCCTGGTGACACAAGTCTTCAACCATCTTTTGGTCGATACTACGTTTTAGACTCTGAAAATCAGCGAAATCACCTCCCGCGCCTATGATAGTCTTTTCGTTTATCTTGAAGACGCGTTGCACATTCTGGTAACGGGCTAAAGAACCATATGAGATGAGGTTGTCGGCTGCGATCAGCACACCGCCATCAAACTTGATACCGATTACCGAGGTACCAGTAGTTATTGGAGATCTAAAAAATATTGAAGCGAACTTAGTTCTATCAATTAAAGAGCAGCCACAGAAAACTTACGACGAATGTTGTGCACCCGACTGACCAGCGCCTGTAAAACCACCGAAATTTGTGAAATTTTGATTGCATCCGGGAAAGTTATAAAACTGTCCAGGTACAGGACCATGTTTCCACAATTCTGTTTGAACAAAAGGCTGTTGGGAATACATTTTCAATTATTTTTAACACGAATTAAATTGCAGGCAAAAACGATGAAATGCAGATTGAGGACGATGACAACCAAAATTTTTTTGACAGTTGAAAGCAGACTATAGTTGCCAGACTTTGGAAAATGTTCCCAAACGAAAAATGCGATTCTCAACACTGTTTCTATAATAATTAATTGTTGCAAGTTTACACCCATTTATTATAAGCGTTACATATAAAAACTTTTATCTTAATTCTAAACGAATTTCCGTTTAGAAATTTTTTACGCGAATTAAAATACAACATAAAACCACATAAAATATTTGGCGCTAAGCAAGCTATATTTACCGTCCATTGAATACTCCTCTAGTGCGTCTTTGTAACTCATCTCGAACGTTTCATTTTCTACATTTGGCGTCTAATGATATGCTGTGGTCATTATGACGTTTTCAATTAATGTGTTCCTTAAGAAAATTATTAACTTTCATAATGATAAAATCAATGTAATGTCGCCTATAATCGACAACTTTGTCGAGTTTTTACAGTTCAGTACTACCAATTCTTGATCGGTTTTGTATCGGCTCCGGATATATAAATTCTTCAATGATTTCCTTTAGCTTTTATACAGTTTTATTCAAGTTTATTCAGTATGCAATTTTATTCAAGTTTAGAACATTCATAGGGACTTTAAATTTTAAAAATAGCTCTTAAGTCGCTAACAATTAAATTTAAAAGAACTAAACTAATAGGGACCACTTGATTAATATTTGGAATCTTTTCTGCTATTCCCAGAACATAATTTTGCAGCATTTCCCAAGATGTGCTGAAAAAGTGGTTGCCAACATTCTTCTTAGACTTTTTTGTTTGTGATTAATTGGAGGGGCCGTCCATATATTACGTGACGCAAATTCTGCCCTTTTTTTACCCCCTATCGGCCCGCCCCCCTGCGTGACAACCATGACGCTTGCTTGAAGGCCGCCTCCATAATTGCGTGACGCTTCTTATGACACCTCCCCCTTGGAGAATTTAAAGTTTTTTAAATGGATAATAGGATAAATAAAAATGCTTGCCGTCTTGAAATGTTTTATTTTTGTCCATAGCGTTCCTTAGAGATATAACCAAGGCGAATTTAGTAAGATGGCTTTAGTAAGCAGCTTACTGATATTTTTTCTATCGCCGTGGTACAGCAAATGTCAGAACCATTTGTTTGTTGGTTGTATAAACTCTATTTAAATTTAGCTCGCGTGGAGATGTCCTTAGATTTTAATTAAAACACGTCTTTATCGTTTTCTGATTATACCGGAGTGCCGACCATCAACGTTTCTCCCACACCCAGAGTTGAATTTTTCAAATTTAATATATTACATTACATTATATAGAGCCCAGAGTTGCGCTTAAGAGCTAATATATTACATTACATTACATAGGGGCTCTACTTTCACACTGCTGTGTTTATCATTGACTTATACTAGGTTTACAATTCGGCCAATCTGACAATAGATCGGCCTCGATCATACATTTGATTTCTTAATATAGGTTATATCTAGCGGATCTTGTTCCGTGTCTTTGGCTTCCGGCCAAACCACTTTGGCTTAGCCAACTACTTCCCTATACGATGAGCCTCAACTTCTCCATCATATGTCAACTGGGTTAACTGACAATTCTTAATATCGCATATTACGTACAGGTCGTTCCCTAGCACCTTATGAATAACGTACGGTTCTTTGTAAAGTGGTACACATTTTTTGTTAACTCCTACCGTGTTATCTACGTTCCTTATCATCACATAGTCCCCTATTTCATAGTTCTTGCATTTCTTACCACTACCAGACGCCCGTTTGATTCATAACTTTGTCTGGCTTGGATAGCATCAGCGGCATTTTTGCGCACCGATATTAAATCTCGTCCATCGTCGGCCCATAATTTTGCTTCAAAATATTCAGTGAAGTCATCTATTACCACACCGCGTTGTTTGATCCCCATGAGAAGTCTACTAGGGGTGTTCCGGCAAGTACTATGGACTGAGTTATTTACGGCGTATTCTACTTCCAGTAATTTTTTGCACCAGTCGGCATGGCTAAATGGATCAGTCAGCTTTCCTTACTTGCGGTCTTCACCTGCTTTCAATGCTCGCTTACTTCTGAAAGCAAGCGACATGTCGCACGTAAAAGCCGCAAAAAGTTGAAAGTATGCTTCGTCTCGCAAACCGATCGGTAAGCGAGCACTCGCTTGGTTTCAACTGTCATTTTTGTAGTTTGACAACTATTTTCGCATTTCGAAGCATCTTTCATTGTGGCAACATCGTTTATCATAGGCTCTTCAAGCACAAAAAAGCTTTTTAATAAAATATATTGATAAAATCGAGTGTCGCGTTACTGATCTTTGTAATTTAATTAATTTATACCGACAATATGAGTGGGATTGGAGTTTGAATAGCACGCAAGACACGAACCTTCTCTTGCTCTAGGACATGTTGCAAATGGAAAATTATGCTTTCAAAATGCCCAGTGAACAAATCTCTCTATCGCTTGCGACGAAAAGAAGCAGAAAGCAAGCGACAATTGGAAGCAGTTGAAGACCGCCCGAAAACCTGACCATTTGCTTGAGGACAAGCGACGGCAACTTCAACATGATCGATATTTCTTTGAGAAAGGAATTCACTAAATTCCAGAGATGTAAAGCACGTTCCCCTATCCCCAGCATCAATAACGACAAGAATATGGTTTCTTTTCGAATTAAGCGACGGCAATGGACCGAAGTGGTCGATGTGGAGGGTGTCAAACGGCAATGGGTTCTTAGGGAAAGAGTTCAGATTTCTTTCCCTGGCCCTAGGGGGCGTGACATACATCTGGAACTTGAGGCAGTTCCTGGTATATTTTTCAACTTTCGCTCTCATGTTTGGGAACCCATAAAACATGTCTAGTTTGCTTACATTCTTGTCAACAAATGTGTGCCAAATTTTCTCGTGTATCAGTCGTATAACATTAGGTTCCATCTCACTTGGCACATATAACACCTTCTTACCATCCGCTCTCAATCTATAAACTAATCCATCCGTTAAGTCAAAGTTTTTAACAGGTCTGGTCTCCAGCTGTTTTCGTATAGAACTAATAACCTCATCCCGCTCTTGGGCTATCTGAATTTGGAACTCAATATCTTCTATATTAACAATCAAGGCGATTTGTGCTCTACTTAATGCGTACACATGTCCCATGGAGGCTCCTTTCTATATTGCATCTTATAGTTATAATTTTCAAGCTCAAGCGCCCACCTAGCGATTCTGGAATTCAATTGCTTCTTTTCAAGGGTCATTGCTGGAGAATTGCAGTCAGTCACTATCTTAAACGGTATGCCTTCCAAATAGGTCCTAAATCTTCTTAAAGCGTCTATGATCGCGAGAGTTTCAAGTTCAAAGCTATGATACTTGGACCCCGCCGTAGAAACAGGACAGCGCGAAATCCTATTGAGCTGAAGTCGCAATGCAGCTCTGTATCTTTATCTTTGTTGTATATTGCTAAGGCTAAGCCATAAGTCAATCTAGATTTTAACTCGTTGAAAGCATTAAGGCACTCGCGATCAAAGTCAAAGGTAGTCTGTTTCTTCAATAAGTTTTGCGAAGGTTTGGCTATTTGTGAAAATGACTGCATAAACCACCGAATATATGAAAATAAGCCTATGCAGGAATGTAATTGCTTTTGGTTCTTTCGTGTTGGGAAATTTCGAATACTTTTGATATGAGAATTATTAGGTCGGACTCCCGCTTGACTCACTTTATATCCTAAGTAATCAACTTCTATATACCCGAACTTTGATTTATCTAAATTAAGTCCTCGTCTCGATAATCTCTCTAACACTAGTTTTAATAGAGCCTTATGTTCCTCGAACCCATGTGTCGCGACTACTATGTCATCCATATTTATTATGATTTTTCTATCATTAATTAAATCACGTAATATGTTATTAATAAATTTTTAACGCAAATGGCATCTTAAAATATTCATACTGACCACTAGGGTTAACAAAAGAGGTATACGAAATCGACCCGGGTGACATGCGCACTTGATGAAACCAGTTCTTCAAAGCCAATATGGAAAATAACTTATTATTTTTAAGGAATTCGATACAGTCGTCGATGAGCGGTGAAGGGTAATTATCCCTGACTGTTATTTTATTTAATGCACGGTAGTCAACACACATGCGAATTTCCAACTTTTCATTCTCACTAATACTATCGCCGATGCGTATGGTGAGTTACTAGGTCTAATTACTCCCTCTTTCTGTAATTGGTCTACTATGGATTGTACGTCATTTCGTTTTGAATAATAAAGTCGTCGGAGGGCACAATGAAACTTCACGTCAGTTGTTAAATGTATTTTCATTTCGTACAGAAATTCTGCAACTACAATGTCTGTCTCCATGTACGCACTATTTATTACTTGCATCAAATCGTCTCGTTTTTTTCCGGTAATTTAGAGTCAATATCAAGGCTTTCGTTATTACCCGGTATATCTATGCAAAAAATATCTGGAATATTAGCATCGTATAGTTCGGCAAAACCTGCATGACTACTTGTGTTACCGCCATAGCCTAGGTGGCAGTCATTCTCCACTTCGGCAGTGGTCCCGCGAAAGCCGGTGACACTTACGGGATTATTCGACACATTTACATACTTTTCTTTTGGCATATTTACAATTTTCTCTCTCGGCATTTCTTCCTTCGAGGAGTCTCTATCTACACTAGCTAATTTTATATTAAATAACCGCAGAAAGTCGCGTTCCAAAATAACCGGCCAAGACATACAAATAACTATCGGCAATAACTTTTAATATAATTTCATGTATTTTATTATTAAATTGAATTGTACATTTCACTGTTCCATACAATGCCAAAATTTTGTTCACAATTCCTCTGAATCTAGAGGGGTGGCCTCTAGGAAAACTTCTGCCCAGCTTATTTGGGAGACACGACACCCGGATAAAGCTATTCGAATTCGAACTACCAGTATCAAAAAGGGAAAAATAAAAATTAGAGACTACTCTCTTTTCTATCTTACACTATATTCTTACGTAATTATAGGCTCCTGAAATTTCGTAATCGTCATATAGGTCGGCAACGGCAGCAACATCGTTCCTCTTCTGCAGTGTTTTCATCGGGTTAGGGCACGTTCGGTGATCGTGCCCCATATTAAAACAACGAAAACATGACCCGACGGGTCTTTGTGTGAAAGGGCAATTCCGTCTGATATGCCCAAAGCCTGAACAGTTGTAGCAGAGAGGGTTTTTGGGATCTCCTTTCGCCCTAGGCAATCCTTCCCTATCGACAACTAAGGTCCTAATCCCTGGTATAGCCTTGAATGCTTCCCAATCCTTCCACAAGTTGAATTCGGCAATATTCGACTCTGGCTTTGCAGCGCCACTATAGTCGACGGCAGCGTCGGCCACGTTATGACCAGTATCAACAATGGCACGAGCGGCATCGGCAACAACAACGGCAGCGGCATTAACGTCATCAGCATTTTTGGAAACGTTGCAGATAGCGTTGGTATTATGGAGTTGGGCTGTAGTAGTAGAAGGTGGAAAGTCCTCCTGGGCGTCACTCACATTTATTATTTCTTGCCGGGGATTGGCCATTTCGTACAAAATTTATATGGATCTAGAATAATTGTGGTTTTCACCTCACACCTGACGTTATAAACTCTATTTAAATTTAGCTCGCGAGGCGATGTTCTTAGATTTTAATTAAAACACGTCTTTATCGTTTTCTGATTATACCGGAAGTGCCGGCCATCAACGTTTCTCCCACACCCAGAGTTGTAGTTTTCCAATCTAATATACATTACATTATATAGAGCCCAGAGTTGCGCTTAAGAGCTAATATATTACATTACATTACATAGGGGCTCTACTTTCACAATGCTGTGTTTATCATTGACTTATACTAGGTTTACAGTTGGTTATGACCAGAGAACTTATATTTGACAGAGAAACCTTATTTCAGTCCATTCTGACTCATATTCCTCTGATTTTGATGGGTACTGTATATGACAGCATGGTTCACCACAATATTTTTAAAAATTGTTCACCACTATTCGACAGCGATTGAGCAAAAAACTAACATCAGCAGTTCTGTTATCGGTCGAGCTGAATATTTATTTAAATTGCGTTTCAATAAGTCGCCACAAAAGAAAAAAAAAGAGGAAAATGAGTGTGATCAGGAAAATGTCATGGAAATCGCTTTTAATTGTGATACAGCTAGTGCTACAAACATACAAAATGAAAAAACGGTATCTGCAAGTAAAACTAAATCAGGTGGTCAAGTAAGTAGAGAAGAGGTGAAGAGAGATACGGTGCTTTACCCAGCAAACCATAATGGCAAAGCATGTGTGCTCTTTGATACATTAAAAATAGAAACTTCATAAATTAAAAGATTAAGAAATGGCCTTTTTCTTTGGAAGAAAATAAAAAAATGTAACATGAAAGAAATTGACGATATTAAAATGATTGGTTGGACGTTGTTTAGGGTGACATTTGATAGTTCATTTTTCGCAAATAGATGTGTAGGAAACAGCAAATTAAAAGACAGTGACATAAATGTTTTCATTCCAAGAAATTTAATAGAAACTTATGGCATCATAAGAGATATTCCATTAGAGTATTCTGACGACGTAATTAAAAATGGCTTGGTCTCTGAGGTGAAGATCACTTCGGTACAGAGGTTAACAAGAAGGGAAAGCAGGGATGTTGATGGTAGGGTTCCGACTTGGTCGGTTAAAGTAGGCTTCTCCGGGGGGGATATTTAAAAGAGCGTGGTGTTAAACCACACTCTTTTACAGGTTGACAATTTTTATACAATGCACTACACAAAAATCGTGTAAAGGGGACAAAAGATGTCTCAAATGTGGGAAAAAGTATGAATGCATGGGCAATTGTGACTTGGTGAAATGCAGCCTGTGTGGGGACTGATCACATAATGCATTTAAACTGAAAAAATTTTCAGTCTAGGAAAAGGAAAATCAACTTGTAAAAATTATGACACTAAAAAAGCAAACGCGAAAAGAGGTTTTAAATGAAATCAAAGTGGAGTCTAAAAACAGATTTGAGCTTCTTAGTGAGGAACATTTCCCTGAGCTAGGTAGGCAAACAATAACAATACTAAAAATAATCAAGTAGAAATTAATAAAATATTAACAACTTCGTACGCGAACGTAATTAGGAGACAGAGACCACGTCAAATCAGTCCGGAAAAAACTTTTGAAAAAAATTTTGACATTTTATGCCTCAGTGAATTTTTTTCAGATGAGGATACGCTAAAAAGTAAATGCATATCAAATTTTAATGTGATGGAAAAGAAACGATCTGACGGCTATGGTAGAGTGGCTATATTAATGACAACAGTAGAGGTTCAGTGTTAGACTTAACTTTTATAAACATTTCTTTTTTATTGAATTGGGAAGTTCTACAATTCCTGGGAGGCAGCCATCTCTACCCAATATCAGTTAACTTAGATTTTACAATGGGATAACGCAATCAATAGGTAAATAAATAAAAAGGGCAACAGTTACTTTAAATAACACTACCCCAAAAGCTTGGTGGCACCAGAGAACTTATAAGAAATGAGAAGGACCAAAATGACTTCGGCTTTTATTGTGAATAAAATTTGCGATTCTACTCGGGGGGAACATACCTCAGCTCGATGGTACACCCCACGAGCAGACTCGCAGCCACCAGAAGTCGGGGGTACTCACCACAAAAACTTGCAGCCACAGCGGCTGCAAAGAATATTGCCACCATAAGTAGCTCAAGGGTACATACCACAGCGAAAATGAGAAAAATATAAATTTCACAAATGTGAAGCCGGGATGCTTGCGGAGGCAGGCGGCTGCAAATTATCGACGAAGACGAAAACAAAACAAGAATTAAAGTATAAGAAAAATGCGGGGAATAAAAGAAAATAATTCTTTCGCCAATTCGGCACTTATTTTATGAAGAATGTTCATATGCATGCTTTATTTTTCAGCTAATAATTAAATTATTGAAACTAATATGAAAATTAATAATTTGTATAAATACCTAAGTATGTTAATAGGTAAGTTCGGATTCGGATAATTATTGAAAGTTTTCGAAAACTATCAGCTTTTAGCGTTTGCGTACGCCAAAAACTAACAAAGTAGGGGAAATTGAGAGCAAAGTGACATTTCAATTTGAGGGGAAGCTGTTGGTTTCTGCTGGAAAAATTTTTGCCAGCAGAAATTTGCCAACAGCTGATCAAAAACAGATGATTGCAATTCGCATAATTACGAAATTATTGTTTAATAATTTTAAAGGTGGAGATTATAAAATATGAGTGTTAAACATGCTAGTAGCAAGTAAATGTTAGTTTGGTTAAGTTTCCTTAGTAGAATGTTTCCAAGAAAACACTAATGCAATGTTTTCCATTTTGCATATTTGGAAGCGGACAAGAATTCAATCAGCTGTTCGTTGAATTTGCAAGTTTCTGCAAATTTTGCGTTCGTGTACTGTTTTGGATATTTTTCTTTTGTGAGAGAAAAGAAGACAAATTCACTGAATTTTGCTGTTGGATATTTTCTGTTGGAGATTGTAAACGAACGTACCTTATATGTAATTAGAATTTGCATTTGCATATTTTTCATATCGAATTGACGTCGGCATTAATTCAATATCATACATTATGTACATTGTATACATATGTACTTATGTATGTATCTATGTATCTACTATATATAAGATATCCGACCAAACTAATGAATTTCTAAAATTAATCTTGAGCGCAAGCTAAAAGACAAACGCATACATATTTATGTGAATTCAAATATGTGCATATTAAAATACAAATGCAGTTCTGTTACTTTTTTGCTTTAAGGTATTGGCAATCAGCTGCTCAAAATGACGTCGCATCGGCAAATTTACTTTACAATTCCAACACGAGTGAAGTGAATATTTCGTGTTCTATAATTTTAAAGGTTTAATTAAAGCTTTTTGAAGTGCAACGCGATTTTATTATATTATTCGAACTTATAAAGCATTTCCCCAATCAAAATTAGAATTATGCCAATTACGTAAACACTATATTATTGAAAATATTTATACTCATACAAAAAACAGAATTATTCGCGGTTTGGTTAATAGCAGTAAAAAAAGGAGGCTGTGTCAGAGACACGGCCATTAAGTTTAACATAGAATACGCCATCCGATAAGACAGAAAACATATGTATAATGATAATTTATAATGATAAATAATACAAGCAAATGAATTTATTTATTTGATAGTTACTTTTGATGATATACATAAGCTTATGATAGGAAAATAGGATAAAAATATTTTTAAATTATCAATTAAATTTCTCGCAAAAACGAAGTCAATGGTAGTTATCAATAGTAAAGATAAATGATAAATAACAGACCCAAATCTATTTGATTATTTGAAAGTTACTTTTGAGAATATAGGCGTATGATAGGAAAAATAGGATAAATATGTTTTTAAATTAACATTTAAATTTCTCGAAAAAACTAAAGTCAATGGTTGTGTTATCAATAGTTGTGGGAGCATCATTTCGAATATAATCCAAATTAAACGTATCGCTCATAAATTTCGCCAATCTAGTATTTGAAGTGATTTCTGTGTTAAAATCACCACCAATAAGCAGTAGTTGGCAGGGCTTTCTCTGCCTTTACTCTACTTAAATTTTCCCGCCTAAAATTATGCAATAAAATGAACGTCTATTCACCACTACTACACACTCAACCAAACACCACACACATATTTGTTTGGATGTGTTTATAAAATTTTCATTTGAGAAATTTAAATATTAGGAAGATATCAACCAGTATGAAATGTATGTCAAACGAAAGCTAACATCTTCATTTGACTACAAAAAAATTTTTTTTAAAATTTATCTCGCCGTTTCCTTATAATTAAAGAAATAGAGATTACAACAATAACAATCTGACATGGGTGCCCATACCGTAAGGTAAGACGTATTCTACGCCAAAAACGTCAAAGTAAAGAAAATGTTGAGTGTCCTGAAATGGGTTCGTTTACCCTATAAAAAACCAGTTTTACCAGTGTGACGCAGCAAAAAACAGCTGATTCTGTCAAAATCACAAAGAGAGAAATAGCGGTATAGCGATGGTCGCAACCTTTGTTTCGCTCAATCGTGACTCGACAATCTTCTCTTTTAAAGTATTTACTCTGTTTGGGTTCAAGCATCGAATGATTGTTATTTCATTCCAATCGCAAATAACTTCAATGGCAACAGGCACAGCATATTGGGATAATAAATATCTTTATCGTCATATCTGATACCAGATACAAATCCACTGAAGAGAAATTTAGCAAACAAATTTTGGAAGGTGGATACAATTCGACAGCGCAAGATTTAGACACTTTTTTCTCTTTACGACGCATTGCGGAACATGAAACTTATTGATATTTTCTTGTTTTATAGTACAATTCGCAACATGCTTTTGGTATTTTTGATTTATTAAATCGGTAAAAAAAACTATGTAAATTAGGTGTTCTTCTAATCAACCCGAGAATTTTTTAGCATGTAAAACTAAATGTTAACGGGCACCTGATCTTGTTTTCTATTTATTTTATTGTTTAACTAGTAATAATTAAAATGGATTATTATATTATTTAATTTACTAAAACCAATGTTATCATAACATAAAAACGCATATCGATTAGGCTTTAAGTTGCAAAAGACTGAACAGGTGGGTTTGCACTTGAAACCAGCAAAAATTTAAACGTTCAAAAAACCTGTAAGCAAAAAGATTCTCTTCTTGCCATAAATATTCGCCTATTGACTACTTTTTTATATTTGAATTTAACTTGTGCGTGTGTGTGTGCTGTTACGGTCCACACTTCCAAACGGATGCCGCTGCTCTGGGGCAGGAAGAACGTTCAAATATAGTGTGCTGCACTTGAACAGCCAAAATTAACACCGTCCAAGAACGCTGAGATTAATTACTTTGCATTTAAGATGTATTATATGCTCGAAATTCATTATATTGTGGAATAAAATAAATTTATTGAAAAACTGGCACGCAATTAGAAAACGAAATGTCAGTCAATCGTAAAAAGTAAAAAATTATAAAGGAGCAACGTAACTTTGAAGAGTTAACAACACAGTGCCTTACTTTGGGATCCGTTTGACAAAGAGCAAGCGAGCTGGCTGCTTATTGAGCAAACCTTTTATAATTGAATCATGCGATATACTTATGTACATACATATATGAATTTTTAACTTGTCACCATGCTCATTTAAAAATAAAATATTTAAAAAAATTCACCAAAATAATCCGTAACACATACATACTGTAAACCTAGTGTAAGTCAATGATAAACACAGCACTGTGCAAGTAAAGCCCCTATGTAATGTAATGTAATATATTAGCTCTTAAGCGCAACTCTGGGCTCTAACTTGCGGTCTTCACCTGCTTTCAACGCTCGCTTACTTCTGAAAGCAAGCGACATGTCGCACGTGAAGACCGCAAAAAGTTGAAAGTATGCTTCGTCTAGCAAACCGATCGGTAAGCTAGCGCTCGCTTGCTTTCAACTGTCATTTTTGTAGTTTGACAGCCATTTTCGCATTTCGTAGCATCTTTCATTGTGGCAACATCGTTTATCATAGGCTCTTCGATCACAAAAAAGCCTCTTAATAAGACATAAAATCGAGTGTCGCGTTACTGATCTTTGTAATTTAATTAATTTATACCGACAATATGAGTGGGATTGGAGTTAGAATAGCACGCAAGACACGAACCTTCTCTTGCTCTAGGACATGTTGCAAATGAAAAAGTATGCTTTCAAAATGCCCAGTGAACAAATCTTTCTCTCGCTCGCGACGACAAGAAGCAGAAAACAACCTAGCATTGAAAGCAGGTGAAGACCGCCCGTAAGTAATGAATTGTAATATATTGGATTTAAAAATACAACTCTGGGTGTCAGAGAAAAAGGTGATGGCCGGCACTTCCGGTTATTGTACAACTCTACAAGACAGTGTAATTTTAATGAATTCCAGCGGTTTGACAGTGTAATTTTAATAGCTGACCTGTACGAACGACATTAGAATGAAATAAATAACCAGGATTATGTGAAGAAATTCCGAAGGCATTTCTTGTGCGGTGTTGCCATGTTATCTCCTGTTCATTCATAAATTTTTTTAAATTTAGATATTTATCTTGCGGATAAAATGTATTTTATTGAATAATTATTACTGAAAACGTGTTAAGCAATACTCAACTATCAAGTAAAACATGCATTTTATGTTTATGGAGTGAAAATTATGAAAATATGAAGAGCGTAAATTGATCCTTGTCTACTAAAAGTCTGATTCCCTACATGAATTTCCATGCAATCCTACATGTATGGCCATGCCAACCCTGCTCTGAAATCTATCGGTTTGTTTATTCAAAAACAATTTTGACGTTTTTCGTGAACATTATTTTTGAACTTTTATCCACAGTATGCAAAAGTCGTATTAGTACACTTTCTCATAAGAATAAGCATCAATAACTTTTTCAAATGAATTTTAAAACAATCCATGAAATCAATTTATTTCGCAGGAAAATCAATAATAGTAAGGTTCTATAACTATAACCTAGAAAATAATGCATTGTACTGAACAAAATAAGCAAATTAACTCCATTTACTAGAGAAAAAATCGTATTTATACACATATGTACATACCTTTAATTGCTTTTTTAAAATAAATAAATAGCTGTTCGCGGTGTGACTTTAATAGAAAAAAGCAAGGATAACGATCCAAAATACACAGCGTTGGATATTAGAACTAGAATGGAGTAAAATTTAACCGCCAAGAATATCTGCTATTTGAAACAAGGATATGTCATAAAATAATAAGAATTGAAAACTTTTGCTCTAATAAATGAAGTTAATTTGCCTCCTTTGTTATTTTGTTAAGTACAATGCATTGTTTTGTACGTTTTTGTTATTCAATCTAACTATTATTGATTTTCCTGCGAAATAAGTTGATTTTAATTGATTTTTTTAAGATACATTTGAAAAAAATTAATGATGCTTGTTCTTATGAGAAGGTGTACTTATACGAATTTTGCATACTGTACATATGTATGTTATAAAGCAATTTGCATATGTACATATCTATGCATATTGTTTTTTTACAGCATGTATGATTGTTTATTTGGTTAAATACAACGGAAAGTATTCTAAGGCAGGAAGCTTGCTTGCAACTGCACCTGTCCATAATTTCTTGGCAAATCGCACATACTTGTTCACACATATACGTACATATGTACATATGTTTTTTTTTTTTTTTTTCTAGAGGTGGCACAAAGCATTGAAAGCCGAAGTGTGGGACTTGCCTTTCGGCTCACCGCACTAAAAACCCACACCTGCTCCGTTTCCCTCGCTCCGTGGAACTACCGTTAGGTATTACTTCGCGGAGGGGGAGCGGCCTATTGCCTTTCTATGAATTTCTGCGGAGTTGCTCCGCTTGACGCAGTTTAATTAGGATTTTGTTCGCTAAATTGCAAACAACAGACCAATTTTCTTTGGACTCGAGCATAGTATCTACTAGATTTTTAACCGAAAGCGATTTCCCTAACTTCGTGTTCGAGTCATCCCTTTCTATTGCAAACCGCGGACAGACGAAAAAACAGTGTTCGGCGTCTTCGACCACCTGATTTGCACAAAAGGTGCAATAAGGGTCATCGTCGTGTTTGAACCTGTGCAAATAAGACTTGAAACAACCGTGTCCCGTAAGAATTTGGGTTAGGTGGAAATCAACTTCGCCATGTCGCCTATCTAGCCATTTCTCCAGACTGGGAATCAACCTAAATGTCCACCGTCCCTTACCAGCTACACTCCACCGCCTCTGCCAACCCCGCAGGCAACTCTGCCTCGCCGCTTCTCGTCTTACTTTATTTGTCGGGGGTGCCACAACCTCTTTCGCCAAAATCTCTATTGGACAGAGCCCTGCCACTACCAGTGCTGCTTCTTCCGACGTTGTTCTGAACGCGCTGCACACCCTGATCGCGCAAAGGCGATATAATGATCTGATCTCGCGTGCGTACGAAGTCTTTTCGAGCGCACTCGACCAAATTGGTGCACCGTACAGAAGTACAGACCGTATCACGCTTGCATATAGCTGCCTGCTTTGTTGCTTAGGGCCTCTTTTATTCACCATGAGTCGTGAAAGCGCCGCTGCAACTTTTTCTGCTTTCTCAACTGCATATTCTAAATGAGGCTTAAATATTAACCTAGCGTCGAAAATTATGCCTAAATATTTGAGGGTAGGTTTCGAGACAACTTCATGTCCTCCAACTTTGATTTTGATGACTTCACGAGCTTTTCTGCTACTTATTAATACCGCCTCTGTTTTTTGTTGGGCTAACTGGAGGCTGGAATCTTCGAGCCATGTCTGAACTCGCTTAATTGTTAAGTTTGCTCTTTGCTCCACATCTTTTAGATGCTTGGCCACGATTATTAGAGCTATATCATCCGCAAAACCGATAATTTTCGCACCCTCGGGTATTTGCAGACGCAGAATGCCATCATACATTATATTCCAGAGTAATGGACCCAGAACAGATCCTTGTGGCACTCCTCCGGAAGTGTTGCATTGCTTGGTGCCTTCGTCTGTTTCATATGTAAGTACTCTATCTTCTAGATAGTTGCTTAATATTTTCCGCAGATATATCGGCACTTTAAAACCGCGGAGAGCTTCAGCTATTTTCTTCCAGCTTGCGGAATTGAACGCATTTTTAATATCTAGCGTGATTACCAGGCAATATTCTTTTGATCCACCTTTCCACCTTTTTCCACTGATTGCTTCTTCTGCTATTCTCTTTACCAGCATAGCCGCATCTAAGGTTGATCGCCCTTTTCTAAATCCGAACTGCGCTTCTGAGAGGTTTCCACCTTTTGCAATTTCATTTATCAGCCTGTTGCTAATAATTCGTTCAAGCAGTTTACCGGCTGTGTCCAGCATGCAAATTGGACGATACGCTGTAGGGTCCCCTGGGGGTTTCCCAGCCTTAGGTAAGAGTACCAGTCGTTGGCGCTTCCATATTGGTGGAAATATACCGTCTTTTAAACATTCGTTATATGTGAGAACAAGGGCTTCTATGTTGGTATTAGCAACTAGCTTTAAAATGCGATTTGGGACGAGATCTGGACCTGGTGCCTTTTTGTCCTTTAAACTTTTAACGGCCAATAGAACCTCTTCTGCTGTGATCGCAGGTGTCTCATTTATTATAGGGGGAAATTTTTCCCGCTCAAATGGCGGTTGGGTTGGAAATAGAACACTCACTATTGTTTTAAGCTTTTTAGGGCATGTTATCTGCGGTTGAATTGATTTCTGTAGCTTTTTGGTCACGATTTTGTATGCTAAGCCCCAAGGGTCTTTATCTGCGTTGTCACATAAACTTCGAAAGCAGTTAATCTTACTAGCTTTTATTGCCTTTTTCAGTGTAGTTCGTTTTTCTTTGTACATATTTTGCTGCTCTGTAAAGTTTACACTACGACTTCTGGCCCTCTGGTAGTTTCGCCTTGCTCTATTGCATTGCCGGCGCAGATCCGCAATGTCCTCGCTCCACCAGTACATATGTATGTACGTACATATGCATGTGATATGTAATATTAGTATTATATGTATATTTACACAAAACTACCCTTCACCAGTTATAAATGTTCATGCATTCTTGGAAAAATTCTTGAAAGGATTATATGTATCAGAACAATTTGGTTTTAGAAAATCCCGAAGTCGCAATAAAGATCAAAATTTGGCTGAAATCAATGCACTTGACGCTGGCCGATCACAAGACTAAAGGGGTTTGTTAAGCAGCAAAAGGCCGTGAAGTCTCTGAATATTCACGTGGGGACAGACATCATCACGACCAAGCCCGCTATCAAATATTTGGGGGTGGTGATTGCCTCCCAACTAAATTTAAAGGCCCATTTGGAGAACGTTGCTAAAGAAGCACCAAGAGTGCAGTCTAACAAAATATCGTGGGACCAAGGCACAGCAAACGATTTCTTTACCATAGCGTTATCATACTGCTTGCGGAAATTAATTAATTAAAATGAAAACGAAATTACGGGAAATTGTACACGCGGTAGCAGCTGACTTGAACTCGCAGTCAAAAAATTAAGATTTTACTTAAAGTAAATTAAAACTTTCTGACACTACTTAATTGGGATATCTTTTTATTAGAGACTCCACAGCCATCTATTTGATATTAAATTGCAATTAATAAAAATTGTCTCAGCTTTCAATTCTCACTAACTTGAGATATGACTTTTTTCCCAGATCGATCAGTTAGCGAGCTTTCATTGTGGCAACGTCGTATTTGTTAGCGTCCTCTCTATCAAAAAACGGCTTTATATACGAGTATAATATAATTTTAGCGCTTATTGCTCAGTGTTTGGCCGAGCTTCTCCTACCATTTGTGGTGTGCGTCTTTATATTAAACCACAAATGAAGGGACCTACAGTTTTGTGCCGATTCCGAACGGCAGATGTATTTAATGAGAAGCTTTTTCATGGCAGAAATATCCTCGAAGGTTTGCCATTGCCTGCCAAGAGGTGACCGCTATTAGAAAAAACTTTTTCTATGATTACGATTTTGCTTACCCTGACTGAGATTCGAACCTCGAACTCACTGGCATATCGAGTTATAGCACGCACCGCTACCAACTCGACCACAGCGGCCGCGAAACGGCTTTGTATTAGTAAAAATTACAGAAGGAAGTGTCGCGAAATACACGAACCTTTTTACTTCACGGCACATTGCAAATGAAAAAGTATGCCTTCAAATTGCCCATTGAAGCAGAAAACAAGGAAGAGTTGGAAGAATAATATATTAACATTGAATTTATTTATTATAAATTACATTTCGCACATCATTCCATTTACATATGAGTTTAATAAATTTTTAAACTTATATATTTCTTTATCAACAAATTTAAATTCTTAAAAAAAAAACAATAAAATAAGACTGAGGAGTTAATTATTTTTCACTTTTAAATGTCTAAGGCATCTTGCTTTTTACCTCGGAAGTCAGTATAAATTTTAACTACTATTTCATGCAACTCTGTCAGTACTTAGTAGTTTTAAATACAACCGTGCTCTGAAAATCAGGTGATCTCAGCTGTGAGCTTTTTCCGGGACAGCTGATTGTTATCTTACTTGTAGACCTGTAAAATGCTTCCGGTATAATCAGAAAACGATAAAGACGTGTTTTAATTAAAATATAAGAACATCGCCTCGCGAGCTAAATTTAAATAGAGTTTATAATACATATGAATCTATTATAAGTAAATTTAACATTTTCCAATTTTCATAAATCACACCAATTACTTACATATACATACATATATAATTAATACTCAAAAAGGAATGTCCGCTTGGAAAACCTAAAAAAATAGGAATAGACATACATAATGTTGCTTTTAAAGCACAATGAAAACTTAATAAAAGGAATGGATACAATAAGGAAACGAAATAACAACAATAACTTATTTAAAACAGGAAACATTGTGTAAATTTTCGATTTACCAGCATTCAATACAAATTATGTTTGAAGATCTACTTATTTTTATTATAATTATAGTTGATCCAAGGCCAATCCAATAACAAACGAAAAGCTCCTTGTTTCCTTTGCAATCCATGAATATATCACTCTCGTGATTGTGCAAAATCACGTTTTTCGCTTATATATCTATGAAAGTCGACGTTTGCGCAAACAGTTTAATGTCGCCAATATAAGGCAGCAAATTATCGTTGTACCTAAGACTTTTGGAAATGTTACACTGTGAAGCATAATTCGAAACACTTCCACAACAGTGTGCCTATGTTAATCATCGTTTTGGCAGCAACCACAGCAGCAACACAGAAAATTATTATTTTTAATGCTTTTCGAGGGTTTGTCGTAAGTGTGTGGACCACGCATGAAGACATCGATAAGTTGGCAATGAGAGCTGAAAATAGTAAAAAAAAAAGTTGTTTGAGATTTTTTATATATTTTATACGATAATTTGAAGACCCATTCGGCAAAATTATAATGGTTTGGATGAAAATATTTTATGATTTAATATCTTAACGATCCCTTATTAATCTGCTAAATACAGTCGATCTCTTTTTAACGCTGTTGACCGGGACACTAACTTGTAAGCCTAAAAAACCGCGGTAAAATAACCACATTTCAATTTGTTTATTCGTACCTATTTTGCAAAAAATCCGCGCAATAAAAGAATTCCGCGTTAAAATAACCAAGTTTCCACCCGAAAGCCAAATTTGGGAATGCAGACAAGTTCATTACATATCTACATTTTAGCTATGCCTTGATTCATATTTATTAAAAAAACCTTTCTTATCGCAAAAAATCATAGTGAGATCACCTATAACTTAAATTATATTAAACGACAAATAAATCCATACTTCAGTTCTTAAAATAATCTGCTAATAATCGCTGAGGTTTCTCTTTTTGCATGTCGATATATAAATGCCGGCAGCACTCTATAGCATTTTTAAAATCTCGACAAAATTTCGCTAAACGTTCTTCATAAGCGCTTGCAAAACGCATTAAAAATGAAACAAAAGGGCAAAATCATAATTTGCGATCAAAAAATCCGCGTTAAAAAAGTAAAACCGTGTAAAAAGAGACAAGGGGGGGTTGTAGAAAACTCCGCGTGAAACAAAATCGCATTAAAGAAGACCGACTGTATTTTGATTTGATATATAAATGATGTGTAACATAATGCTGCAGCTTTAGAAGGTGCCTTATTGAGTTTGTTTATATGGACATATTTTTTTCTTGCTGAATAAAAAAAAAAAAAAAATTCCAAATTAAATGTTGACTTTTCATGATTCCACACACATGACACATTTTTTGAATGCTACTTACATCATTGTTAGCTCCTGTTCATCAATGACCTCACCATCGCAATTCCAGCTCGACAAGTTGCTGTCATCGTCGCAGTGACTGTAACTTTGTGCAATCGGCTGGCAGGAACCACTAATGCTAAACGCCTCATCGACGTGTACATTGGAAGAGCGGAAGTGAAACTGCTTCGTACGGTACGTTTGCACAAATGGTAAATTTCGCTACGCAAAACATTCAACTTAGTTAAAAAAGAGCTTTAGATATACACAAAAAATTACTCACAATATCTCCATTGGGGCTCGTCAGATTGAGCAGCAACCGGATGTTATTGAACAGGGATGTTTTCTGCACCAATATCAAATCCAGATAGCCATCCCCTGCGTGACTGTAACGCGCCACGCCGGCTGGACTACGCGTGCAGGCGCATGTAATATTTGCGCCGCTGATCATGAAAAATTTTCCATTAATGGTTTTCCATTGTGTATTCAGCGTTGTGCTATCCGCTGTATCCGCATTTGTGAGCGCTTCTTCTTTTTTCGTACTGTCAAAGTCCACAGCTCCCTTGTTATTTGGCGCTTCTGCAGCAGGCGCGCTATCTACCATATCTGCTTCATAGTTCTGCGCACCAGCGTTTACATCACTATTATCCACAGAACTCTTCAACGAAGTACTTGACGATGAGGGCGCTTCATCATCATCCAGCGCCGCTTTCTTCATCAATGCTCGCTTTGATGCCGATTTAGATTCCGCCGCGGTAGCCGCCTGGCAGCGCTCACAATTCGCGCAACAAATTGTGTCTTTTTTCGCTTGCGCGTTCGCCTCAACATCGCTTGTGGACTGTAGCATGCGCAATTCCGCTTCATAGCCATTATTAGCCAGAAATGTTTTAACGCCCGCATACTCGTACCGCTTCGGACCCATCCAACGATAACGCTCGCTCTTCGCCGCTATATCGCCCAAATAACCGTAGGATAGGACGCTGGCGCAAAAGCGTATTACGCCGTCGCGATTGCGTACACTACAAACGTCTACACCGCGCCGTTGACCCAAAATCAGATGTATGGCCGCCGTGCGCACATCAGCTGTACCATGCACACTGTAAGCGATGGTGTCCGTGCTGCCCGCTGGTATTATTGCTATCGGCAGCGCTGGCTTCGGCACAAACGCTGGCTGTCGCGGATCTAAGCCCGCATCACATATCGCACGAAATATGAGCCCATTAATGATCTCCGCCGCCGTGCCGTCGCCACCAACACAGCAGATCGCATCGAAAGGCGTCAAGTCGTCGCTGAGCAGAATGTCGCGTATCTGATTTGAGCGTTGTGTTAGGATGCAAGACGCATCGATGCCGGCCAGCTGAAAGAGCGGCTTGCAGTGGCGTTCATAGACCTCTACACCCGTTTTGCGTCCGCCAAACGGATTGATGAATACCAGCAAGCGACGTACGCGCAAGCGCAACGGCGCCGTTTCTGCCAGCTTTTTGTTGAGTAGCGCGTGCCATTGGCGCACGATGTACGCGTCCTCGTTGAATAACGCCATTTTGCGCACTTCCCAGCGATTGCAATCCGTTGCCGATTTGACAATGCGCGTGGCGTACGATATGGCTAAGTATTGCGATGTAGGTGGCGTAGTGTTAGTTTGTTGTTGTTCCGGCTGCTGATGTTGAGCGAAATCAGCCAATGGCTGTGGCGCGCTGATGAGCAATGCGGCCGCCTTTGTGTTGCCCTTGCTCACTCTGATGAGCTCGTTTATATGCAAACACTTCGAGTTGCTGCCATAGACCGCGCTGCGCGACAGCTGTTCGGTACCGTAATTGCCTGTTAAAACACAAAAAAAGTGTGTGATTTAGAAAAAAAAAGTTTTCTATATAAATATATATGTACATATTTTTAAGTTGCAATAAAATAATAGTTTGTTTAACATGCCTTTCTTCGAATTACACTCCGCATCGACGTCGCTGCTGCGCTTCGTCTTCAAACGCTCCCAAACGATGTGGTCAAAATTGAGCAAGACGCGATAGCGTTTCTTTTTAATTTGAAAGTTGTTCAAGAGTATATCACAATGCTGACTGCCGGCAAGTGTGGGCGCGTTTTGTGATGACGCTGTTGTGACTTTTTGGTTGCTCGCCACCGTGAAATCCGTGCTGCTTTGCGTCATCTTGGTGGCTGTTGGCAAGTTACTGATTAGTTAAGCGCGACTCGACATGCCGATAGCTGTAGTCAAAAAGCACAAAGATGCGGTTAGAACCGGTTTTTTCAATGCAAAATAAATAAATAAAGAATGGATGGGGAATGGCAAACGGTAAGAAAGAAGCAAATTTGTGAAACACGAAAAAGAACAAAAAAAATTTAAGTATAATAAGGCCGCATTTTCCACACCAACGATTATGAAAAGTGGAAAAATAGAATAAACTAGTTTTGATTTTTTAGAACCTACAAAGCGTTGGGAAACTGGTTTTTAACGAGTCGATATATATGTACATAAGTATGTAGATTAAAAAGGCTTAAACACGACCAAAAAGGTGAATTTTTTCTTTCGAAAAAATCACTTATGCGCTTTGTATAACAAGTTAAAAGTAGCGTACGATTTTTTCAAAGAAATATTTAAAAATATTTTATCGTGAAAAATCTGAAAACGTAATTTACATGCAATCTATACATACATACATGAAACATATAATATCAATAAAATCGTATTAATAAGAAATTTGCTATTTATTGGTAAAAAAAAAGTCTATATCTTGAAATTAAAAAATGCCCATCTTTCAAATTAAAGAACATGCTAATAGATATATATTTTTGAAATTATTTATGAAATTCGAAATCGTTTTTATACATACTATTCATAAAGTAAGCGTTATCGATATTTTTGCTTTTATAATTATTGACTTTATTTAACCGATAAATCTCGCAGATGATTAAATTGTTAAACTCATTCATGCTAATATTTATTCTTATTAATTATCGTGAAGGTAATCCATATATTTGTTGTTATGCTAATTATCGTAAACATTATCGATGTCATAATATTTGCGTTATCGGTATTATTGCACACATCGCTAATATATACAACATTGTAGAGTTAAACTTCGACAGTTAACATTCCTCTGGACACTCGCTAACAGCAACAGAGAGACAGTTTTTAAAAACATATTCTAACCAGCGTCTATAAGTGTGCTTGCCAGAGCCAAGTAGAGCACAGTATACGAAGCTACAGACTTGCTAAAAGTACGCAGTTCAAGTTTACAATAAGTGCCTTCTGATGTCGCCAGAGTATTCTCTCCAAAACGAGTGGCGGTTCTCCACAGCGGACACTAGATGCCTCCTCTGATGTAGCTTAAGAACCAGCCTCAGCAAAACGAGCAAAACCAGTTCAATTTTGGAGAGGCCATAACAAGAATCAGTTAACACATTCGCAAACTCCCTTCCATTGAAGAAGAAGTGTTCAAGTTACCTCAAAAGATCTTAGTTAATTTCAGATTATTGTAGAAGCTGTTATAACTGGAGGAAATAAACACTCAAAAAAAGCAAACTATAATTCGATTTCAAGTCAAAGAGATATCTAAAAATGATATATTTTAAGAAGAGGGGCTAGAGGTGCACGACGTGCCTGCGCCAGCAAGTTATCAAGTCAACTAACCATACGCTGAACGAATAGTTTTTATTAGGTTATCCTGATTGGTTATGAAAAGGCGTCATAATAACTAAATGCGTCCATTATGTTATCAGACGGAAATCATGCCGAAGAATGTCGCCATTACTTCGACGAAATGAAGTAGGCTTTTGTAAGCCTTTTTACGATGCACCTAGTTTATACTAGAAACACACATCGTCGCCCACCGGATGTTGGTCACTTAGAGATTTCACGCACTTAGGAATCTTTCTTATATATCTTATGGTTATTGTCCCTTACCTCAAAAGCTTTGCTTGAAAGTTTGGGATGTCAGCAGTCAATGTCCTGTCGCTTATTCGGACCTTTGTGATTTGGCTGAACGTTTGATTTAATGCAAAAATTTCATAAGCCTTTTGGCACTTTCTACACGCCTATGTTTCACTACTCAAATAAAGAGATGAACGATTGGACTTTTAAGTTCTTTTCCACCGTTTCCTTTCCTAAGTTTTAGAAAACATTGTACTTAGTTCCCATTGCGCATACTCCACATTTAGTCATGAGCTGCAGGTTAGTTATGACGTCTGTAAGTAAGTAAGTGAAGCCTCTAGAAAAAATTGCTATGTAAATTATAGGTTGAGCAGTCATTGACAAGCGAATTGATTCATCTTTCCATCAAAAGACACAAAAACATGCATACTTAATTTAAGCAGATGAGATCTTTGACTTTTACATGCTTTTCTGTAAATTAAATCGAGTTGAACGATGAGCGCTCGAAAGGTTTTGCTTTTGATCTGCCTACCTTACATTAACTGGACCCTCGAATTAAAAAGTCAACTAAAATATAAATTACCTTTACTAAACTGATATATGTAAGATGAAAGTCAGGCGCAATAGACCGCTTCGAAGGCCAAATAACAGTAAAATATTAGCTCGACTAAAACCTGTTACATGTTTTTATTTTGTATTTAATATTTTATCGTCTAACTGATGAACAAAAGCGTATTTAACACGTGATAACGTAATTGTGCATACATTTTTTATGGCACGAATTAAGGTAAATTATCGTGTTTTAATGTGCTTTTCTGCTTGCATTTATACTCGTATGTAATAAGTAATAACTGACATTAACTTTAGCTGCGTATATGTATGTATGTATGTGCAGTAGCAATAAAATAAATTTGTACACAATAATTAAAATATATGTATGTATACGAGTACTAAATTGAAAATTTATGTTATAAATTAATCGCTTTTTTTATCTTCTTTCTCTTTTTCGACAAGGTAGAAAGATGATCATGTAATGGAACGATTTTCGTTCATCCCTTGGAAAGTTTGGTTAGGAGACAAACCCGTTTCAGTGCTGTTTGTTTTTCACTCTCCGAAACCGAGCTAAGTAGAGAGGGGATAACGGAAAATCGTTTCTAAATACATGCTCGTATATAAATAAAGGAAGCTATTATTTGGCAGGAACAGCGCCATTGAACGTTTTTTGTACTTTAAACTTAGTTTACAATATACTTTTAAAACAAGTGAATACAGAAGTTGTCTCGGGTATCTCGGCTAGTTTTATATCTTTCATGAATGAGGAATATTGCAAGTCCTTGGCTGCCTAAATGAGGAATGCATAAGGCCATATCTGAACAAACGCTGTATTACAGTTAAATGCTGTACTTGGTAGTCGAATAATACTGATTTTCACTCTCAATATGCTCTTTATGATACGAGTAGATGACACATTTCCCAAATTTCAAGTTTTTATCAGCTTACATGGCAGAGTTATGACCTAAAATTTCATATCTTAACAATCAGTCGTATGAGAACGCTTTGTTGCATTTCTTCGAAATTGACGAATTTCACTGTTTTCGAAAAAAAAAAAAAATTTAATTATTTACTATTTTTTTGTGTTCAAAACTGTACAAGCAAGTACAAAAGCTTTTATAAAAACAATCGATTAGCGGAGAAATCACAACAATCACTTGCAAGCTCAAGTATCTACAAATAGGTAAACAATTTTTACATAAATTGATGCACAATGCACGTTAAATTAATGCATACAATTGTATGTAGTGGTGTGTGTGTATCTTGCCGTGTAAACTACAACCCAGCATGGAAAAGTGAAATTAGTGTGCGAAAATTCAAGTTCAAAAACTGGTATTTATTTCAGTTTGTCACGAACTGTAATTATAACATCGCTGTTTGCGAACCATTTAACGTAAGAATTGTAGTTAGAAAAAATTGTTTTTATATTAAAAATAAAAAAAATTATAAAAGCTAAATTTTTAGAGAAAAGTAAATAATTGCTTTCACTATCAGTAATTATTTCGTATTTCCTATTTTTGTTGTGAATATCAAAAGTGATTTTTTAGTTACATACATAAATTATGATTAAATTTGGTACATAAATTACTAACTGGCAAATATTTAACTTTCGGAAGCATTTCTTTGTCAAAAATACTTTTGAAATCGAAAAAAATGTTAATTTTTCTTTTATACCATACTAGATGACCCGGTGAACTTCGTATCATCTATCCTCACAACATGAAAACTCTCCCTTCGGTAAAATGGTATCCCGCCGAGCACAGAGTCCTTACGTCTGGTTTACTTTCGCCGTCAGATTGATCGATATGTCGCCAACCGATCAAAATACACACACGTTCAGCATACTTATCTGATTCCGGTTTATTTTCGTTCGGTTATTAAACGAAACTTGCTAAAAATTCAATTGAAATGCGTAAATATATTAAGAAGATGGTTTTTCAAAACGCGAACACGTGACGTATAATTGTCCACGTGTGAAACTGGGAACTCTTAACTTGTTTCCGAAAACTTGCAACAACTGATCTTGCGATTTATTTATGGCTATCGCAAATGCTAGACGCACAGAAAATTGTGCCGCTTAAAATTGAATGGTAAATCCGTTGGAATCATCCGTGTACGCGGTATCAAGACATCCTCTCCTTTGTAATTTCCCTTGATGATCTTGGTCCGATGACGTTATTCATTAGCCTTTTCACAGTCAGTCTCGTTCCATTGCACAGTCGAGGTTGTTTTATGTTACGGAGCATGATCACAACTGATCCTACTTTTAATTGTAAGTTGTGAGGTCGTAATCCAGGCAATTCCAGTGAATTTAAAAACTGGGATAGTGTATTACGTCATCTTGGTTTGTCACTGTGTCAACTGATTTGTAAAAAACAACTCTTCTGGAAGAATATTTTGAATAATGGCACCACGAAAATCGTTTAACGTTCTGTCTAGTGCCTCCAGTGGCCTCTTGTGGGCCATTGTGCGTTCATCCCAAACGATCAATTTGCATATTTGAAGAATCTTCGCCATACACTGTTTTTGGCGATGTTACAAACTGGTGCTTCGTTGATTTGCATGTTTAGTGGTAGTAGAAGCCAACGCTAGAGCTACATCATTTTGCGTTCTGATCTTTGCCAATAGCAATGAAATAAGATACGTTTTTCCAGTCCCCCCGGTAGCATTAAGGAAGTAAATTCCAGCAGATGCATGGTTTACAGCTTCTATCAATGTATTATACGCAATCCTTTGTTGTACATTCAATTGCGGAACATCTGAACGAACTGTTTCAGTCAATACTTCAGTATCGTACTGTTGTTCTCTTTGTAATAATAATTAGAAAATAAACGCGCGGAGTCTTTGTTCACCTTTCCCATCCAAGATTTCATATCGCGTTCTCACATGTGGTATGTTATACAAAAGTTTTGTTCGGAACTTGTGCAATTTAGACAATTTGGAATCGTTTATTTCAAATTATTAATTAACTTGCTAATGACGATCATGACGTCACATTAATAACTACAGCGTGCGGATCTGTAGGCGCGGGTTTATATATCGCGACTTATTAAAATAAGTTAATGTGAGTTTAAAAAAAAAATAGGAATAAAAAACAAAATGAAAAGTTCGTTGCTACTACACCAAGACTGGAACACACAACCTCAAGTGCAGTAAGTCCATGTTCTAACCTAAAAACTATTGCGTCGACAGCAGCAGCGAAAGCTTAAACAAATTTTTGTTTTGCATAGCTATGGAATTATATATGTTTCACCCCAACGAACTTGTATTTTAACTAGAATGAGCTGATGCATGCAACTGCTAAATATCAGATTTTCCTGCCCAAGATATTTCACATTTTTCGGTTTTACCTTCTTTAGAGCCCTTTGTTTAACGGCCTCTTACCGTTTTTAAATCGATTAAAGTTAATTGTGTATTTGTTGTTACAAAATTTATCTTAATTTGTATCGATTCGATAACACTTTAGGGCCCTGAAGCCTTCGAGAATGCTGTCATGATACTCGTGCAAACAAAAAAATCCATTCATATTCCATTTGTATAAATTGCGCTAACTTGACTTCACTTAATAACACTTTAATATGCGAGTATATTTATATATACTTACGTACATACATATGCATATGTACATACTCTATTTACACCTTAAGAAAACACGGATAAATAGTTTTAAGCGCGTGTAAAAAAGGCACAAAGTTTAAAGTTCCGCATCGAGTCGCGCTTAATAAACGGTCCAAAAAAACACGAATCGGAATAGCAAGACAAACTTTAATTTGTTTTATAAATACTACAAAAGTACATACTTACATATGTACATATATACTGATATATATAGTGTAGCAATAATTTCAAACCATACATACATACATATGTATGTATGTACATATGTGCTCGTTTGTATGTAAAAACATAACATATAACGAAGATGTAAGAAAGGCAATTAATAAACTCAAGTTCAAGTGCAAAGTAGTTCACCTTCGATGGCGATGGCGATGCCGATGTCAACGTCTGACATTACCTTTTTATCTACGTATATATGTAGATACGCACACAGATGCCCTAGCATTTCTTATATGTATATGTATGTACATACATATACGAAGCTGCAAATGAGATGGTTTAAAGTTTTTTATTTTTTTTTTTTATTATTTTTTTATAAAGCTGTGAGCCCAATAAAAAACAAGATGGACTTACTTATTGCCTTGTAATATTTTCAGACATCTAATTGAGCAATTAGCTTAACTTTCTCAATTAAGGCGCTTATTGAGCTCAACTTACTTACTTACTAGTACGAGAAAAAATCATGTTTTCTGATTATTTCAAGCCGTTTATTTCAAAAATTTTTCACTTCTTTACTATTCATAGACAGAATATACATATTTCTACCGGAAATTGATAACAAACATATGAAGCTTTTAATGCTTATCGTCATTGGAGCAGCTGACGCTGTGTGAACACCAAACACTTTTTGCGCAATTACACCATTGCAAAGTCACATTTGAGCAGTTTTGAGCATTTTTGACCTTTTTTTTTTAATTTCTCACGTTCACTCATTATATTTAGTTGATAAACTTTTATTAAAAATGTTAGAATGAAAGACAATTTTATTACGAAAATATGAAGAGCCCCCGATTAGACAGTAAGTGTAAAAGTTATGTCAAATATTTCTCAAACAAAAAAAAAGAACGTTAAACTTTTGTTAGTAGAAGAATAATGATTTTTTGAAACGCTGCAACCAAGCTGTTTGTAATAATATTTTATGCATTTGTTTTTTACATGCTGAATACATTTTTCTTACAAAATTGGTGAACTTAGAAAAAAATGGAGAGTTTTTGAAAAGAATAGAAAATAATTTTCAAAAAATTTGCTTAGTTTTGAAATTTATAAAATATACCAACGCACAGAGCTGAACGTTTGTTCCTTTCCAACGGTAGCCATTGAGGGTTAGTTATATTTTCCTTCCTTTCTTGAGTTTTTTTTTGCCTGTATTACCTGTATCTCGAAAAAGCTACGTTGAAACCACAAATAAGTTTAAAAATACGTTTTTAACGAGGTAAATTTCACATGTAAACTAGTGTTAGCAGGGTAAAGATAGTTGTTTCTGTTTTCTTGGTGCTGAAATTTGATAGAATGCTATATATATTTACAAACGTGCATATGTTACATTTATATAGACATATATATTGCCACTCGTATGTATGTTATATAATGTCGTTTGTTAATGTTCTATTATTAATGGAAGCCAAGGTGTTCCGTTTGAAAAAGCACGCAAAAGTGCTAATGGAAACTTTTTGGCTGTTCATGGCTAGTTGAATGGTCGACTGGTTCTCTGGTTGGAGTGACTTTCGGCCAAACCCTGTAAATGAGCGCATTAATAAGTATTTAAATTTTCGGAGACATTTAATTACACCATCTACTTCATTTATTATTTTCGAAACCAACGAACGGGCAATGATTATAATAAAAAAACTTTAGGAAAATTAAACTCAATTTTAATGTATCCGTCGCCAAACAGAGAGATTGCAAAGCAATGATTTCTATTTTTTTAAATTACTGCAAAACCAGAATCAAATTCTTCATGAGACAAAGTTAAAGCGTGAATTCATTCTCACGTTTGCCAGTGAACTATCGATATTCAACTAAAAATATATAAATTCAACTGCCGAATCTAAGTTAACTTCTATTGTGAAAACCGCCCTTAGTGGATGACCTTTAATTGATTAACAGCGCAACTTAATATTCACGCGCTGTAAGGTAAAGTCTGAGGCAAAATTTCAAAATGATTTCTAGGCAGTAATGCCGGTATGGTGGTATGTTCTTTTTTTGAATTTGGAAAAAAAATTTACGTTGAAATATCTTAAAAAACAAACTAAGCAATGGATCAGCAGTAAGGCAACACAGTTCGTTTGAAGCGAGGGAAATATGAGATTCGTTGTCGTTAAATGAATGCAGTGGTGCGCAGCTACTTGCAATCATTCTATAAAATTATAACTTATTGAAACATTATACTATAAGCAAGTAATAAGCAAATATACAAATATTTTCGAGATTGGAATTACTTTAAATTACTTATCTCCTAATAAGATCGGTGCGGTAGAGTCACTCACCTTGTACTCCTAATAAGACCAGCGCAAACTTTAAACGCGAAATCTAAGCTTAGGAGAAACAAATAAAGCAAGAAGACCAGAATAAAGCCACGCAAAGCGAGAAAAGTGAAATAAATTTTGAATAACAAGTGAATAAATGGAGACAGATTTTTAAGACACACACATGCTTGTTATACATACTCGTACATATAAATGCAACATTTATATTTCATATTAGTTAGTGAAATTGCTGGGTGCCGCAGAAAACAGGGTGTGCCGTAACCTTAAAGATTTTTGGTAACAGAGCCATTTGTTTCTAAACCTTTCGGCCTCTCTTATAAGATATCTTCCTGGTTGGCGATCTCATTTCTTTCAATAAAATGTTAGTTTTATTTATATTTATATTTTTAAGAAAAAAATGCGTGTTAGTGATTTTTATTGCCATTTTATAAAATACGATTTGATTTCAACAGTCGATTGCTACTAAAACTTAATTTGTACCCAGTATCGATGCAAAATAATCGATATAAAAACTCACACTTAGTGCTGATTGAAGTTGTCTTCAGTAACGTTTCAAAGCACTCAAGAATAAATAAATTTACTTACGTACTGACATTGAGTATTTTAAAGCGCTTAACACTACAAAAAATAAAAAATAAAAAGGGAATGAATTAAGATTTTTTTCAGCTCTATAAAGAATTTCAAAATCATTTGCGTGCATTCAATTTTGTTTTGCAAATGCATAAAAATGTGACTCCGTAAGTACATTCGTATGTATATACATGTAAAAAAAAAGTTTATTGGCGCTATTTGAAGTTCGCTTGGTAATCTTGCAATTAGCCGGAATATTACCATTTTTATTTTGCTATCACGATGTACGAGTATGATTATATATTTTTGGCAAACGACACTTCATCTGAATGAATACTTAGCTTTGTCAAATATCAAATGCTACCTGTTTGTAATGCAAAACATATTTAATAAAATTTTTTAGAATCTTTATTTCGCCCTCATTCACGTAAGCAGTAAAAGTAATATGTCCATAAGTGAGAACGATCATTAGCATATTTAAGCGTTTTATGTATGACACACATACATACATACTTAACTATTTTTTCTTCGAACACCTTGGTTTTGATAGTGCAAGGCAGAGAAATTTAACATTATAAAATTTAAATAGATTTCCATGATCACATTTAGCGATGTATTAGAAAAATTCCAATTAGAACTTTACATTCTACAATAGGTTTATATATCGAAAAAACTTTGTTTTTTTTTAACTAAAAACAAGTAAGGAAAGCTAAATTCGGGCGAAACCGAATTTTATATACCGTCGCGATGTCTATAATTTCATTAAAATACCATTTCTTTGTTTCAAATCGCAACTAGTATTAAACTTTACTCAATTTGCTCCAATAAATACTGGAAAACGAAGTTTTTTGCATTTTTCCATTTTTCCGTTATATATTGGAGTTGGGCGTGGTTATGGTCCGATATCAAAAATTTTTTTGAAGGTGATACCTTACGGTGGGGTGTCAAAAAGCCATAGGACATAAAGCCATATGGCGTCAAGTCCCATATGCCCTTATGTCTCAATGAAATGGGACTTACCGCCATACATTTTTTTCCCAAAATGAGACATAAAGCCATATATTTGATAATGATCGCATGTCACCCTATTTCATGTAAAAAATGCCAGCCTTGCTATCAGCAAATAAATTAAGCAAGTAAAACAAAAGGAAATAAAACGTTATGTCCAATTTGTCGGACAATAATAAAGGATGTTCTGTTAATTTTTTCTTAAAAGTTATATATAATTCATTTAATTGTTTTTGTTAACATTCGGTTAAAGGAAAAATTTTATTTTACTTTTTGTTGCTAATTCCATGTATAAGAATTATGCTTAAGTTTCAAAAACAATAATAAAAAAAAATTATATAATCTTAAAGCTTGTGTATATTGCTCTTTATATTTTATTTTACAGAAGTAAACATTCCGTAAAAGGGATAATTGTAGTGGAAAACTATTAATTTTTCCTTTTACAAAATGTTTGTAGCTTTAGTTCCTGGAGCCTAGAAATTAAGTGAAATAAAGCATTTGTAACGCAAAACATCACATGGGACATAAAACCATAATGGCTTTATGTCCCATTCCACTAAAATTGATATGATACTTAAGGTCATATCAAAATTATGGCTTTATGTCCGTTTGAATTGAGACATAAAGCCATTATGGCCTTATGTCCTATGGCTTTTTGACACCCCACCATACCTTACATCGTTATTGAGATACCTACAGACGTTTTTTTTATAAGTGGGCGTGGTAACATTTTTTTTAACGATAATAACAGCGATATTGGGGAAAATTGGTTCACCAAATTTTGTGACGATACCTAACATTATTATTGAGGTACGGAAACTTTCATTTTTTTTTAATTTCATAAATACCTAATTTTTTTGTTCAAAATCACTCTAAATACCAAATTTCACTCAATTTGCTGTAATAGATGCCGAAAAAACGGAGTATTTGAATTTTTCAAAAATTTCCGTTATATGGGAGGTGGGCGTGGTTATTAACCGATCTTGAGCATTTTCAATACCAACCTACCCTTGTGTACAGGTACGCTCGGGTATAAATATAGTTTTCAATCGGCATACTTTGTTGCTGTGCTTTAAAGGATACTAACCATTTGTTTATTTAATATTTTATTCATAAATACTTATGTCCTTAACGACAAAAAGTATATAATCATATATGAAAAGTTAATTTTAATTAAAATGGTTATAGTAATATCTGGCTATTGGTTTTGCAGTCTCCTGAAGAAAAGAAAATTTTCGTTTTGAAATATTATTTTTTTTTTCTATACCATTTCTACGAAGGTTGCTTTTTCCTTGTATAAGTTACATGAAAAACTTTAAGCGCTTTAAGCCCTTTGAGCGACCTCTAAATATTTTTTTGATTTCAAATGTAGAACAATCGGAAGGCGTGAAATCATTAAAATTGCATTTTGGATTGGCCTTGTTTACACATATTGATATATATATAAACAGAAACATATATATATATAAATATTCATAAATTTCGCACGCAATCGTTTGAAACCCATATGGCTGAGACGAATCGAAAAAGTTTTTCGGTTTATACACTTTTATTTAAACGAACTTATTTACTTATGCTTGTGATGTTAAATTGTCATTGATAATGGATGCCATTAAGTACATATATTATTTACGGCATGTTAAACATTAAAAAGAAAAAAATTATAAAAAATTGAGGTTAAAGTTTATTGGAAGTATGAAATACAATAAAGCGACAAATGTACATACATACATACATACTCGTTTAAGCCGTAAGGCACTTAACTAAATGATTGCGCATTGCCACGATGTTTCACTTTTTGTGACAATTTAAAAATACGAGAACTTGTACAGTGGTGGGTTATATTATTTGAAATCATATTCAAGATAATAGTGTTGCCTATTTAAGTTTATTTTTAATTTTATAAATTTTCAAATAAAATACGAGTTCATTCTCTAATAAAAGCTTGTAAGTATACATAGCTCTTTGAGAGAAAATACTTCCGATATAAATTAAGGTAGAGAGATTTTGATTATGAATAGATTTTCTGATTTAAGCTTATGGGATTATAAAATTCAATACCAATGAGTATCTTACATTTTAATCTTAATTATCATAAACATATATAATATAATTTTGGCGCTTACACTATACAGCTCAGTGTTTGGTCGAGCTTCTAGTACCATTTGTGGTGTGCGTCTTTATATTATACCACAAATGGAGGGACCTACAATTTTTTTGCCGACTCCGAACGGCAGTTGTATTTTATGAGAAGCTTTTTTCATGGCAGAAATACCCTCGGAGGTTTGCTATTTCCTGCCGAGGGTGACCGCTATTAGAAAAATTTTTTTCTCTTATTAAGATTTTGCTTGCCCTGACTGAGATTCGAACCTCGAACGCACCGCTACCAATTCGACCACAGCGGACACTTAATTATCATAAGCACCATAAAATTCTTGAAATCTTCTTGGTTGGGACCAAATTTGTCTTCCACTTGCTACTTAAGGGTTAATTACGATCGATAATCATGTATATTATAATAATGCTAACTGATAAGATAAGTACGATGTGACCCAACACCATTCACTGTAGGCGGAAAAGTCAAAAAAAACAGAAACAGCAGAAATTAATGACAGTGGAATGTTGAAATTTGTTATTTTTATTGGGATTTACACAAGGCACATTAATGTACCATGGCTTTACAGTTAACCTTTGTACTTGAATTGTTTTTTTTTAACAAAGTGTAATTTCTCTTTACCGTGAGACTTTTTCTTGGCCTCGTTGAATTGAAATTTGAAAATATAGCACTTGAAAAAGCGAATATATTCACTTGAAAGTATTTTTTATTTCATGGAAATATTTATTTATTCTAATGATGATACATAATACTTATTTATATGTACAAACGTAGGTATGTACAGCTGTGTTCATGAAAATAGTAGTGGCGGTGTATCTTTTCTATGTAAATATATATGTACATACATTAATCCATTCAAATTAGTCTATGTAAACAAAGAAGTCAAATTAAGGAACCATTCTCCAAATTTTTGAGTTTGTTCGCATGATTTGAACTATAGTACATACAAACACACATACACATATGTATATACATAAATAAGATATGTATATCAAATACATACAGACACGTATCAAGACATGTAATTATACATACATACATACTGACAGTGAATTGTGTAAAGACTCCATGATCGCAGCTGCAACATTTTTCTATTCTCCACAAAAATGTTGTAACATTGAACCGAGTATGATGACACATATGTATGTATGTACATACATATGTAAATATCACACAGCTATGTTTGTTTGTATGCATGTATATATTAAAAATACATTTAAGTAAACAATTTATTGCACTTTTGTTTAGCAGGCACTTCAGGCTATAGGGGAGTACCGCTTGTGGGTATACGATAACAAAAATTAAGTTGATATATACTTGTGTACACTCACATGTATGTATGTATGTATGTATGTATGCATGTACATATGTATGTTGGTATAAATGAACGTATGGAAATTTTCAACATGTGTAAAATTTAATGACGGTGTTTTGTTTCGCACAATGCAGTCTGATTTCTGGTTTGTGTCCTGCATTCATAAGCAGTTTCTTGAATTTAAAAAGCAGTAAAAGGCAAAGCAAATGATTGTCAGAGCGGACTCTTACCTTTGCGTTTATAATAGGTTGTTCAGCCTTTTTTTGATCGAAGCCGAAGTCGAACCAAACCGAAACCAAAACCGAATCGAACTTTTGAGGCCGAATCAGTACCTACATACATACATACATACACATATATTATATATCAGTATAAATATCAATATAATTGTCTAAGCATTAACAAAATCTATTTTACATTCATTACCAATACTATTACCATTACCATTAATATTATATCAATACCATTATCATTGACATTAACATTAAAATTAACTTTGGGATTAACATGAACATTAATATTAACATTAACAGTAACATTAACATTAACTTTAACATTAACATTAACATTAACATTATGATAATCACTGTAGACCAGTCCTATATCCAATGCACCAGAACTTTTTCTTGACTTGGTTCTTTCATATAGAATGACAACAACAGAAGTAAGTCAATAGAGCCATTTAAATTACATATTAAAGATTTGAAGAATGAGGGGTCCGATGTTCTCTAGTCTATCGAGTATTTTGGCCCAATTTGCACTATTGAATGCGTTTCTGATGTCCCGGATGATGATTACACAGTATTCTTTTCCTCACCCTAATCACCGCGTGCCACTAATAGCCTCGCTCGCAAACTTTACTACTTCAGATATTGCATCTATTGTAGACTTCCCTTTTCTGAAACCGTACTGATTTGCTGAATTACCACCTTTCTCTTGGACTTCGAGACAAAGACGTTTAGCTATTATATTCTCTAGAATTTTCACCACTGAGTCTAATAGGTAAATGGGTCGGAAACTTGAAGGGTCATCTAATGGTTTTCCTGGTTTGGTTATCAGTACAAGCTTTTGTCTTTTCTAAATCTGAGGAAAGATTCAATGCTTGAAGCAGTATTAAAAAACCTTTTGAATTATCGCAGTACGTTGATTAACTGCAATTTTTAGTGCCTCGGTTGGAATGCAGTCAGGTCCAGGGACTTTTTTTTGTAATTTATTCCGACATGATCATTTTTAATTACAGTTATAAATCAGTTTCCGCTTTCCATAATTAAGTTTTATATGCAAATATGAATTTCTCGAAATGGCTTTTGAGTTAAGACTCTTTTGCCTTTAGCGTGCGTTAAGTCTGTTGCAATTCATTAGCACAATGCTAATTGATGTCAAAGTGAACTCAGATGAAATACTTGTTTTGTCTGAGCCTGTTCTACTGGTCCGAATAAATATACGCATGTATGTATGTAAATATGCATATTCACAAATATACATATATAATTATGTACATACATATATACTACATATTACGCCGCAGATATGTATGTATGTATGTAGGTATATTCTCAAAATAAAGCTCGAATTTTCCGGAGATCCACTCAACTCACCTTGATAACTTTTTGGTGCTTTGGACATCAAAGTGTCCGCCTCCAGTGGACAACGAGCGTCCAACATATGCGTTTTTCCGGTTTGCTTCGTGCAAAATAAATATTTTTTTTTGTTCTCTTATCTTCTTTTTTTGTTATTGTTATATTTAGTTTAGTAAAGTTGAATACTTCCACGTTTCAAGAAAAGTCGATAAGCCGAGTAACAATGCGACTACGTAAGAACCTTTTCACTGATCAAAATTTGTTTTCTGCTTTCATCAATTCTCTGAGTTCACTAACTTTCTTAATTAATAAATGGATGGCGGTGAAAGGACTTGTTCGAGTTTAATACCTAATTAAATTGCTTGAACTAGTGTTCACTGTGTAGAAATAATGCCAATTAGAATAAGTTTATTTTTGTTAATGTAATTATACAATCACACAATTATGCGCATAAAAACATTATTAATATTTTTTTAAGCTGCTACTTGTGCTGGCTGCGTTTGGTTTTTTTTTTATTTATTAAAAGACGAACAAAAAACAAGTATTCACTTTGAAATTCTGAAAGTGGCCGAAAAACCGACCCACAATTATATCATTTACATTTCACTGCTAGGAAAATACTAAATAAAAACAATGTTAAACAAGCAGATATTAGCGCTGCACTAAGACGACCAGTGGTGCTAACTCATGAGAAATCAGGGTAAATTTAGTGAGAGTTGGTGATAAAATTAGCTTAATGTATTAAATTTAAGCATTGAATTACAATAAGTTTACAACTCTCAATATGTAACCCAGTTCGGTTCCAGAAAAAATTATAAATTATAAAATTTTTAAAGCGCAAATTCTTTTTTCAATAAATTTCAGTGCTATTTTATTTGGTGGAAAAATATTTCTATGGTGTAGTTCTAACAATGAATATAATAAATATTTGGCAATCCCATTACATTATCGATTTGCAACACTGACATGTCGAATGTGTCAACAACTAAAACGAACAGTACTCTGCAGTGACAGCACATTTTGGAAAAGCAAACTTTTTTTTTTACTTTCCTGCACGCCGGCGAGAATTTCAGATTTACATTTGTTTTTTAAATAAATTTCTTAGTTTCTAACTAATTTCAAGATATGGATGAGGGTGATTTCGACAATGACGAGTAAGTAAAATTATCGTTAGTATCGTGAGATAACTGGTTTATAATTATATCTAAACCGAAATACATTTCCACCTTTCAGTGTCGGCGGTGATGATTTCGACGATGTTGACGAGGAGGATAACATCGATGATATTAACCAAGAGGAGGAGGCTGACAATATTGAAATTATTGCACCAGGAAATGCAGGTGGCGGCGTACCCAAGTCGAAACGTATTACAACCAAATATATGACAAAATATGAACGAGCGCGCGTATTGGGCACTCGCGCTTTACAAATTGCAATGTGCGCACCTATAATGGTCGAGTTGGAAGGTGAAACAGATCCGCTACAAATTGCAATGAAAGAGTTAAAGCAAAAGAAGATACCAATTATAATAAGACGATTCCTGCCAGATCACTCCTACGAGGATTGGAGCATAGATGAATTAATTATAGTGGATCATTAAGTTATAGTTTACGAGCGTAGTTTTTATTAAAGTAAAATATATATATTGGACATTTGTGCATTTGTACTTAATTTACATGATTAGAGTTGTAGGAGTATTATTTGCTTTTTGATTTTTAAGTACCGGCAGCTACTCAGCTCCATGCATAGCCATATTCTTTATCATAACAAACACGTTCCAGTAGGGTGACTGCATTCTGTCCTGTTCGGCATATGCATTCTACAATATTTGGCAACAATCCACAGTCTGATAAATTTTCTTGCCCGAACACTTGGCCGGCTGCTTCATCGTCGGCTTGGCGCGGTTGTCGCTCTTCATCGTCGATGGGAGCGGATAGTTCCAGCAATCGTTGCGTTGCTTTGCTGAATGCCAGTGTACTATTGGCAGAAGCAAGAGTAGCACTGAAGGTGTCTTTCGTTTCACCGAGTAAATGACAAGCGTACGGAAGAAATGTGGGCAGCACAACACCTTTAACTTCGATGCTGTTGTAGTCTACACCGTCCATCCGCACTTTACTCGAACGAGTGGCCAAATGTTGCATTGTTGCTTTGGGGAAAGCCACTGGCGCAAGTAGTGTGGGTGGAATACCAGCTAACTTTCCCACATTTGAGATGGTGCTTTTGGCATTTAGTAGAAAACTAAAAAATCCCTGACATTCTACGCCTTCTATCAGCAGGAGCGAGTTATCACTGAAGTCTTCGGACATTTCTTGAACATTTAGCTTGCGAGTGTGCGCAGTTTGCATTTTGCGTAATTCTTTCTCATCAACTTCCAGATTTTCTAAAAAATTATCGGTGTCTTCTTCATCATCGTCCACTAATAGCTGACTTGTATCGGCGACCGTCTTAGTATTGTTAGCTACAAAATTTAATTTTTGTTACTAAATATTTTAAAATAAAAGTTATAAAAAAAACCTTTAATTACCATCAGTCGCTGCATCGATACTGTTGCTTTCCTCTGTAAAGTTCCCTTCATCGGACTTATTTAACACGCCATCCTTCGTCAAAGGCATCGTGTACTCTATGCCCTCTTGTCGCAAAGCACTACGTACACCGCGCGTACTTGGCAACATAAGCGCATGCGTTTCCACACAGCCACCGGTGCCAGCTGCACGAAACAATACCGTAAATGCATTTGCACAAAGATAAAAGTAGGGACACTGTCGTGCACGCAGCAGCTGAAATAATCCCCTGAAGCTGTAATCCCAATCATCAGCCAGAGCTTTACGTTCACGTTCTCCAAGAACGATGCCATTATTACTTTTGGAATTGCGAGGAAAAAGTGTCATCCATGGAATGTGGGGGTGTTGCCAGTAGTACGTGGCCTGGTTGAAACGTGTGGCCGGTGAAATATCCAAACCGCACTGCGTATTCTGTGTGTCAATGCAACGCACGAAACTCGTCAAACCGCTAGCCAATTGACTCGTTTTCAGCGTAGTTGTTGGCAGTTCATTGCGGCAAAAGATACGCACACGAGTTTTAATGCTCCAGTCCATTGGAAGATGCTTTGTGAATTTCTGTTCATCTAATACAGCTTCATCGTCGTCGACTGCCGCTTTGGCATGTAACATAGCAGCAAAAGATTTGGGATCAAATGGCTGCAAAACTAACTTGGCAGGCGCTGGTCGTGTAGGCGTTTCGCGTATAAACGCTTCTTTCTGTGGTGGTGGCGTATTGACGAAACCAAGTAGGGAATCGTCCTGCAGCAGTGGCGTATCATCGCTGCGTGATCGTTTTACTTCTCCTGATTTGCTAAAAAATTTAATTAATCAGTGGGTACATATAAAGTAAAACTCATAAAACTTACATTGCAAATGGATTTTTTCGTTTCTGCGATATTTTTGCTTCCAATAAACTCTCTTTATCGATGCCTACTTTTTCGTGGATGGACAAGTTTTTGTTTTGGTTCAAACGAGCAGCCAGCTGCTTTTTCTTTTGTTTCAACCGATGCAGTTTGATAAGCTGGAAAAGGTGAATCGAGAATATATTATCTGTGCGATTTTTACATTACAAGCAAAACGAACCTCATCGGGGTGTTTCCAGTTTTGTGATTGACTCTCTTTTGTTGTCGACATTTTTTTAAAATATTATAATTTTCACTAGAATATATAAAATTAAATACTACAGCTGCACTTTCCTGATTTTATTAATTTCTTATACGTTGCGCGCGTATTTTCGCATATTTGTCTTTCAGTGATTTTTTTGGCAACAACCAGCTGTTTTTTAAAGTGTAGTTGCCAGTTGGTATAAAACGGAAATCAATGAAAATATGTGTGGGTGTTTTTGCTTTTTCTATTCTTTTCGTATACATTTTTTTTAGGCGAAACTCACGATAAAGCTGCATATAGCTCCTTTAAAAACCTCTTCGAATATTTTTTCATAAGGAGGTGAACATTTTTCTTTGGAAAGAAGCTTGCGAATTAGTTCAGAGATTGTCGTATGAAAGTCTTAACCTCTCCTGTCAGTTGCAAAAGGTGTCCCCTGATGTTCCTGGGAGTGGGCTCCAGGGCTAGAAAGTCTCTATTAAGGTGCAACGGATGACGGCACCCCAGCAGAAACTGCTTTGCGAATATCAACTTGTGCCAGTCGCCGTCCGTAGAGCAGCGTTTTGACAGGTCTGCAGTTTTGTCCACTGGGTCATGCTAGTTCCAGGCGACCAAATTGGCGCAGTTTAATTTAAGACCGACAGGCTAATAAGCTTATATGCTTATGCCAGGAACGTTTCTTTGTCTTTGTCCCAAGTGATGCCGGAGAACGACTTGAGGATTTTGTTGCGGTTCTGTACATTGTTGACGACAGCGGCTGTATGCGCTGAGGAGGAGGCCAGGCTGTCTAAGGTGATCCCCAGTATCTTCGGGTGATTAACCATCGAAAAAAAAGTACCCTCGATATGGATGTTGAGGTTCAGGTCGACCTCCGTCACGAAAGCATACCGACGCCTGACGACCACACAAATAGTTTCCAGTCCATCGCCTCAACGTCGCTGAGAGTAGGTGAGTAATAGTCTGTATACAATCTGAACTGATCACTTCACGTTAAGGCGACATTAGAGAGCATTCAGTTGCATTGAGCTTATGTGGACTTTTATTAATTAACTTAAATACATACATATGTACTTTCTACATAAACTTTTGCGAGGCTACGACTCAAACAACTTGGCATAACTTTCATAGCTCGATAAAGCTGCCTAAGGAATTTTATTAGAGGTATTCGAAAATGTTTCCTTTCTGTCCCCTGATTACCACAAAGTTTCTTCTTTTAATTTTCCTATATTTCGCTTTAATGAAAATTTCGGGTTATAAGTGATCTCAAGTAGGCATTTAAAAGAATTTTTTAATGTCTGGATTAAACGAAAATACGTTTAAGTCCAATGTTGAAAGCTTCTCCCACGGTGCATTCCTTGAATAGGGTGAATAAGTAGTTGAACATATGGGAAAATAAGCAAAGTCTATAAAAGCAGCATTTATATTGCAAGCAACTGTATTTATTCGATGCCGATAACACTATTAACAGTTAATTTACGTAAACACTGCACTTCTGTTTTGTCGGAAACGACCATTTGTTGATTCCAAAAGTTTAACATGCTTTCAGGCGCAAACCATTGACAGCGTGTTACATTTTTTGGCTTCTGCGCATTATAATAACGAAAATATGCGACGTACTGAATGAAATTTCTCACTGCTGCAAATTTAAACACATACATACATACATTTGTACATATGTATTTGCATGTAAACGGCCCCAAGACACAACAGTTGGCATTGGGTTGGTCGAACACACGACCTCATACACATAACAAGCATTTTAGATGGCAAAACCTAAAATATAACGACGCAACATGATAGCCAGCACACAGCTGCCGAAGTGGGAAAATCAATAGTTCGATAGACGTCACAAATCGGTAGATACTTACAGCGAGTGATTGAGTGAAAACGGAAAACCCGCAGCGATTCAACATTATTAACAACATGTCTACTCAACGCAACGGTAAGATTAGATTTAACAAGCAGAATAAAGTTAAAATAAATTGAAACAAATTGAATATAATTTTTTTAAAACATCCAATTCGCTTTGCCTTCTTTCAGGCGCTTTTCACTTTGTGTTGTTGGCAACTTTGCTGCTAGCCAGTCAACAGCAAGGCAATGCTTTCAATCCCATCTCGAAGGAGACCATTTTCGCCGATGTGCTACTCACTGAATTGCTAAATCGCATGGACAAGGATATCGATCCAGTGCAAAATTATTTCGATTTACTCTCAAATGCACCAAAAAGTGTTGACTTGGTGTCGCGTTCATCGAAGAATAGCAACAATGGGCCGGAAGAGTATGAATACCGCGCCATGTTTAGCTCACACCCGTCCATACGCGATCAAGAGTATTTGCAGCACAGCAGCTTGTGGGGTCATCAGTACATTAATGGTGGCATGGGTGAGATGCCAAATCGCTTCCCAGCAATCAAAACCGATGCTACATTGCCGGCCTACTGCAATCCACCAAATCCCTGTCCATATGGTTTTGAGGAGAGTCAGGGTTGCATATCGGATTTCGAGAATACCGCAATTTTCAGTCGCGAATTCCAGGCTGCACAGGAATGTACCTGCGACAATGAGCATATGTTCGATTGTGCTGGCCAGGATAGTAATGCCAGCGCCAACGAGATGACCTCGACAATGGAGAAATTCTTGATGCATCAATTTCAGAATGAGAATGACATTGATAATCCAAATGCGGTGGTGAAGAAGTTTTATGGATTTGCAACTGGACATGGTGGTCCAAATAATCCGTTCTTGCAAGGCGAGAAGCTTCCAATAGCCGCCAAGAAGGGTGATCATATCAGTGCTTAAGTTTTGTGGGTGTGAAGAAGTTAGTCGTGTTTGTTAAAAAGTAAAAAAAAAAAATAAAAAAATTGTCATTCTTTGTCTGTACTGGCCGTGCACATAATAAATTCATGCAAGTATGAAACAAAAATACATAAAAGTATACAAATTGCAATTATGTATGTAAATACAAAATTAGTGTATGGCATTGTATGTATTGGAATTATTAAAGTCATTAAATGTGAAAAAATTATTAAAGCGTTTTTCTCTATTCGATGCTTCCATGGTTTTAAAAACAAATTCAGATTGTCATAAATTAGACTGCCACTACAGCACAATTTAAAAAATATCCAGATTGAGACAGATTCGAAAATATACAGTTACACTTTTTTTTTAATTAGCTTTGTATTATTCTCGATTTCAATGACAAAGAATAACAATTGTGCCTAAAAATATGCAACCCGAAAGCCAAAAGGTTTTATATAAAAGCGGATTCTGAAACTGCGAATAGCAGTTAATTTTCGTTGGAAGATTTTGCATAATTTTAGACAGCACTTTTATTAAATTCAGAAATCCAATGCTGATCTCGGATGAAAAGGAATTCATAGTCATCGAAATGCTTATAAAAAAAAGTCTTTATTATGGAAGGACTCATCACTTCAGGAGTAATATTTTTTTTGCAAGTGCAATTGTATTTTTTTTTTTAATAGACACTGCGATTTTCACTCATCACGCAATATGCAGCTCTTCAAAGGCGGAACTCTACCTCAGTGCCATTGCCGCAGGAATGCTAACCCTCATCACTAGTCACCATCGATCTGATTGTGTCTCTAGTTTTATCATCCGAGTCAACATATTCGAACAACGTAGTCTGGTCAAAGCACTCTCTCTTCTCAGCCATAAAGGATTTTAATATCTAAGCATTTCTTTAAAAATTGAAAAGAGAAAAAAGCGTTGAATTACCCCAAAGATGATTGTATGAAAGGCTGTAGCGATCTTGAATTCTAACAATTAAAGATAATCAGGCTCATATACATATCGATCGAAGTAGAATTTCCAAACTAAATGTTCACGAATACGATCTTAAGAGTGAATTGAGTATTTCAGTGGATCACAGGCCCGGCGCGCTGGTGTCCACTTTGTTGTAATAACTACTGAGTTTGTAGGAATGAAAATCATCAACAACCATATCGAACGACTCAAAAAGGTCCTTGGAAAGTCTGCTCCGAAAAATTCGGATATTGCTGCTTAATTCAACTTCTATTTGTGCTATCGAATGCGGCCTTAAAACGACAAAAACGATGGTGCATGTCGATTCTTATTTTTTTCTCGAGTCTTTTACAAGATCGGATGTATTGTGTGTAACAGGTCTAAAGCTACACTGATAAGTTCTAATTAGTTCATTGACCTTTCAACCAATTAATCGATAAAGAAATAGCAAAAGCACTTCTAAGAAACATACTGGAGCCACTTTTATAGGTAGCAAAAAAAAAAAAGAAATCTTTACTTTGTGTCACTGCCTAAAAAATAAAAGGAAATGGGAGTGTAGAAAGAACTAGACTCTAGACCTTAAGAAAGGACTAACATCTCATGAAATTATCTTTTGGTGTAAGTTGACATATTTGCTAAATAAGATACATACAAACATATATCAAATTTACAAGCAAAACAAAAATCCAAAAATTTTTTTTTAATCGTTTAACAATGTTTTATTCTAATTTCGCATAAGTTACATACATATACATATATATATAGACATATATATTTCTATTAGAGTACGAGTATTACAAATGATTATAAATTTCATATAAAAATTGCTAGGCTTACATAAAAACATATTTATATGTATGTATATATGTATGTATGTTATACTTAAAAAACCATATGTATAAAAGTAAAATTGCATGCATAAATTACTTAAGTAATTTCACATAAATTGACAAATGAGTATTTTCTATGATTCATACACTGGTACGGGTATTGTTGTTCTTTGACTATACATACAAAACTATTTATGCGTAATATTTAAGTACACAAAATCGACTCAGTATTTGTCAATAACAACAATTTTTTTGCACAAATAAAATATACAATTAAAATACGTAAAAAAAAAAAATAAGAAAATACGATCATAATAAAATCTTTATTTAATTAACGTCAGCTTAGTGTGAAAAGCAGCTATGTAAATTTTTTTTAAATATTGCAGTTGCATAAAAATAGTTATCTCACATCGAAATTAAGTAATAAAAAAATGTACTCATCCAATTTTCACTCTAAGCCCACGATTTATAGACATACATACTACTTGTACACGCTTTTCACAAATTATAGCACAACCACATATTGTTACAATTGGATAATTATAATTTCTTGTGTTTACATTAATTTAATTTTCAATTAAAATATTGAGCATTCTCTAACAAAAATCATAAACCCCTATTTTTAAAACTTTATACAAAATGTGCCAAAATTTAATGGCATCAAATCGAAATTACGAATTTAAAAATTTAATTTTTTTGAGTATGCAGGTTTGTAGCTCGTTCAATTTTAGCACAACAAAGTGCAAGTTTCAAGTGTCAACAAAGTACTACTGATTTTTGAAAATTTTTTTTCTTGCACACTTTTGCAATCCTTCCATTTAAAAACTTATCGCCGGCTTGTGTTTTATGTATGTAAGAAATTGTTTTTTATTGTACTAAAATTGTATGAGCTACATATGTGTAAAACTGCATACTCAAAAAATTCGAAATTTTCATAAATTGTATTAAATCGTTGTGCATTTGTTAAATAAAGTTTAAAAAATTTAATTTATGATTTTCTGTTAGAGAGTGAAAGGCATTTTGATTAAAAAATAATTTTTAATTCATTAGAAGATAAATGATTTCTTCAAATGTGTCAATATGTGTTTGTGCTATAATTTGTGAACAGAGTGTATACTAAATTATTCGAAAAACACAATAAACTTTTAATTTACGAGTACAAAGAAAATTGCAAACTTGTTATGACTTCCTAAGCAAATTCGACTAAAACTATGCGTTATGAAAATCTTATGAAATTTATACGTATGTACATATGTATGTATGCAGAAAATATATTTTAAATGTTCAAATACATACATACATTCATACGTACATAAATAATCATCAATAAGTCTCTCATTTGAGCGGGCAGTGTGATTAGCTAAAACATTCGTTGTCATAAATATTTACAATACACGCACTTAACTGCATATAATATTAAATACACATACATACTATGTACATGTATTTCTATATTTCCTTAACCTACCTAACTACAAATATAACATTATTTTAATAAGCATACATACGAATGAAGGCAGTAGCAATGCGTATAAAAAAATATTTGGAGCAATTTTAAAGTTCCTAATTTCTGGTTTATGTCGCGCATACGTACGAGTATGCAATTGAATTTGTGACAGCATTAGTAGCTGCATGCGCTTCGAGCCACACAATTTTTTGTTTTTTGCTTCTTAATTACAGTTAAATATGTATGTATGTATGTACGTTATGTAGGATTGTCTAGGGACATTGAGCTTAAAATTCTAATAGTATTAACTAGCAAGTCCTTTTGTTTTATATATTCAACAAACAACAACAACAACAACAATGAAATTAATTTCAGGCTAGCATTTGGCAAAAAGTATGCTTTCTACAAACGTCCACTATTGCTGCTGTTTTGCCCCCATGACACTTGATTTATATTGCGCGGCGTGAGTCGCAGCGAATTGGGATCGTCATCTTCAAGTACATGTTCGTAGCCTTGGTTGATGGTGCCACCACCGTTAGAACCATAGATTTGCTGTGGATATTAATGAAAAAGACAAAATAATAAAAAAATTTTTGCTTTATTTGTATTCAATTTTTCAGTTTTAAAATATATAGCGCCCTAAATCAAAAAACCGTCACAACTCAAAATTTTTTTAAATCTCTTTTATCTCATAAACCTATTTCCAGAATACTTCCCAACATGCTCCGTAAATTTCTTCATCGTAACTATCTTATTTACTGGAAAAGTACGTTTAAAATATTACAACCATTTTTACATACACTTTTTTACTTCTCCTGGATATTAAAAAAAAAAATTTTAAATCCTTTTTCCACATAAACTAAATCACGGAATACTTCCCCAACTGCTCCAGAAATTTTTTCGTAGTTACTATCTTCTTTTACTGGAAAAGTATGTTTATAAAATTATCATTATTATTGTAGAGACTGTTTGATTTGCCACTCCTGAACATTTGAGATTTTTTGAGTTGTGACTGTTTTTGGTTTTGGGTGCGATATGTATGTATGTACAATGTATCTTTCTTCTCATTTGTTCTTCTAAAATCGCTGCCTTTCTTTTCTCTTTCTGGGCAGTTTTGGTATCAACAACACCAAAACATCCTGGTCGCCCCTTTTTTCGTTGATTTATCAAAAACTTTTTGTCGGTGTCAATTTTAATTAGTTGTAATGCATTAGCATGAGCAATATCAAATAAATCATCTAACATTTCACTAAATTGCTTTACTTTTTGTTTTTGCTTTTCACTAGACCGATTTTTACTTTTTCCAATAGCTTGCCATTCTCTATGCATATTTTCCAACTTGTCAATGCAGTGTTTTTCATCTCTAATTGGAATTCTTGCTTTTTCCCAAAATACGGACACTTCTTTTATAGTCAATCTAGCACTCTTACGAATTGATAATTTCACTATGTTATGATTATGAAAAAAAACTGATAACACTTGTTTATTTGATGGTAGTTTTGCATCAACAATTTGAGAGCTTGACGTTCCAATTAAGTAAATTTTCGACCGAAAATTATATTCACTCATTTTTATAATATTTTGCAAATTAAATTGTCTACACGCCACGATTTCTCTGTACTCACTTTTGCGACTACGTTAGCACACTAGCTTTTAGCAATACAGAATATAAATTTTAATGACATTAGAACCGTTATAACGGTATATCCCGAGCATGCGACGCTTGAAAATGCACGTGCAACACATTTAATTTACTTTCATATTTGTATTTCTGTAACTCTATCATCAATCGACCGATTTTTAAGATTGTGGTAATTTTAGAAAGGTAATAAAATGCAGATCTTATTACGGTATGGATAGGGTGGCTTTGAAATATGGAAGTCTGAGACATAAAAATGGCAAAAATTTTTAATTTTTCAGGATTTCAAGCTCCTTGCGCAACCTCTAAACCTTTTTTGATTGACCCAAAACTTTGTATATACTAGTTTTTGGGCTATTCGCATATTTCTAGGGGGTGCGATCGAGAATCCAGAAACTTTTTTTCCTCCATACAACTAAGGGCCACCCTAATGTACATACCTCGCCTGGTCCACCATTTGCATTGAAAACGTCCTTGATGCTAATGCCGGCATTGGAGATACGGCCACTGCGTTGATTTGGTACGATGCCGTTGTTATTCAACTGAAATGTTTAAAAAAAAATGTTTAAATCAATTTTCATGAACATTTTCTACTGCATTCGTTCACAATCTTTTAAGTGTAATAATAATAATTTGGCGTTAACACCAAGGCGAATTCAAAAAGGAGGCGTCGGTACAGCAAAATGAATTTAGTGTATTTTGTTTTTGCTTTAACGGTGTGGACTGTCAAAATTTCCATGTATTTTGTTTTTGCTTTTGACAATTTGAAAAACAAATACTTACATACAAATGAAACGATTTCGTCTTTTTGCCATTGACTTCACCTTATTGCATACGCCTTAGCTCAGTGATTGCCTGAGCTTCTTCTACCATTAACGGTGTTGTACCACAAATGGAAGTACCTACAAAGTTTAGTATTCTCAAGTATTTCAAGTCTTCCTTTCAAAACAGAAACTGAAGCAGATTACTTAGACCAATTTGGCCAAGCCATCAGTTTATTCCTCTTGCAAATTCCGTGTGAACCCAAGCACTCTTACCCCCGAATTCAGTATGCAGTCTCAGTCTCTAATAGAGACAAAAGTCACAAAATAAAATCGCTAAATAGTGACCTGGTGATGAGCAAGTCACAAAAAATTAAAACAAAAACAAAAGAAATAAACATAAAAGTGACGAAAAGCAATAATCTGTAGCTCATTTTGAGACTTGAGATGGGACTGAGTTACTGAATTCGGGTATTAGTTATACTTGAACTTTGCAAGACAGAGTATTAAATTCGCTTCCTTCCTCTGCTACCATGGAAGGGTACCAAGTTTAATACTTTCAGGGGTTTTAATTGGCTGCGCTTAGTAAATATACATATGTACATATTAGTGAGCGCTCCAAGATCGGTAATGCCAAAGCTTTTGGCCATCTAGAAGCTTCTTATAAAACACATTTCCCTTTCAATGAAGCTGTCTATTTTAAAAGCACTTTAGTATAGATTTTCGAATAACTTACAGAAAGGAAGACCCCCACGCGAATGTATGTATACCTTCCGGTAAAGAATTTTTGCAGTCCCTGGTAAGCTCTGAAATCGAAGAAGTCGTTCCCTTAAGTTACCGAAAAGAAACTTTGGTTTTATCACGCAGAAGTGATGACTTGCTTGAATCGTATACAAGAGAATCATTCTGAGCACACAGAAGTGAAAAGCGATCAGAGATTTACAACACCTGCGGGCACGTCGCCGAACAGAAGCTTCCTCTAACACCCAAGTTTTAAGTCTAAATAGCTCAGGTTTCCTAAGGTATTGTCTTGCAGAAATCTAAGGCACATTATTTGAACTTCAAGACCTTCGCATGATAGTAAGAACTAAATGAATTATGTTCCCTCTTGAGATCGCAGTTTGGCGCAACGCATTCTGATAATGAAATGCTATAGTGTTTCCTGGTCCTTTCTAAAAGGAATTGATTGTTTGCTCTAAAGAGTCCCACCATTCACACTATTTACTTTACACCTCAACTTGAATACATAAAGAGTTTGGAATGTTTGTACTCGGTTCCTTAAGTTCCGGTCTTAAGATTTCTTAGTCAGCACCAGCATTAGCGAAAATTGGTTGAAAATATCTTAAGGTATGGCTATTTATAAGGGAAATGTATCTCAGGCTAACCAGATTTGATTTAATTTAAAACGCGAAAAATATTTATTTTCAGTTGGAGGTGGGCGTTTCGTTCCCAACGGCAAGTTATGTCGGCATATTTTACCACACCGAAATCCAATTAGATTGAGTTGGATTCTAATAGGAATTAACGAATGAACGGTATGTTAAAAAAGGCCGAAATATTTTGTTAGCGAAACGAAACGGAACTTGCACCTTCTTTGTAATAAACGTTCTTTGGACATGGGCACTTAAAAGATAATATTACAATCCCCAGTTCTGCCCTTCGCATATTCATTAACAATCGCATAATGTATGATTCATTCACTTACCGTTGCTGAGGTCGTAATGCCATATTCATTTTTCACCCCTAACGTTTGCATTGCCGACTTGCGTCGTTCGGCCATCACTGAGTTCTTACGCACTTCCAGTGCGCGTATCGTTTCGGCACGCATCGTCAAACGGCGCGTCAATATTGGACTTGCTATTTCCGGAACAAATTACAAATGAAGGAATGGAATTATTGCAAAATTTAATTTGAAAGCAATTACCTGGATTATTTTCATCGGCGGTTAGTTTGAGGAAACGCTTCTTGAAGGCCACATCCAAAGTGCCGATTTGTCGACGCGGCTGTCGTGCCTTCTCCAGATTTTGTATGGTGCGTCGGCGTGCAATACGATCAGGTCCACTACCCGAATCATTATCGTAGTCACCATCGATGCCCTGCAGTCGTTGCAAATTCTTAACGATCTCCACAGCATGCTGCAAAGCAAACAGAACAGAATTGGAATCCAAAAAAAAAGAGAGCTTATGACTTGCTCAATACCTTATCTATGAGGGCATCTTGGGAAGTATCCTCTGACTTTTTCTTGCAAAAATTCATTTCCGTGGAGGCTAGAATATGCGAAAGTGTGCCGAAACGATGGAACAACATAGCGGTAAACTGTATGATAAGAATGAGCGCAAAGAAGAATACAAACACCAGACCAATGGGCTCCAATTGCAGATATTCCTTGGAAATGTGAACCTAAAAATCGGCAGCAGCGTGTAAACACAGAAAGAAAAAACAAAACAAACGAGGTTAGTCACAACAGGTAAATGCTGGATAAATGAAGAAATTTGGTTAGTTACACAACTTAATATTTATATTGGAATTAAGTATAAAAAGTTTTAATTAAATAATAGTTCAAAACATTCTGCTGAATACCATTTTTAAAATGTGCAATGTGTTTGTGATATTCATTTTCATTTTGAGGTAAATTTGTTCATCAATTTCATGTGGTTTTAGATTGATTGTTGGGGTGGTATGGGCTCGGTAAATACAAAAATGTACGTTTGATTAATGCAAGTGTTAAGAATTATTTGTAGGTGGCTTGCATACAAAAAGAGGCCGAAACATTCGTGTTCGGTTTGTTGAATGGAATTTATGTATGTATGTATGTTTGTATGTTTGTAAGTATTCATGGTCATTGCTTGGTTAAGAGTTACTGTTGTTGTTGGACTATGCTTGCACTGGATATATGTATGTACTATGTAAGAAGAGACGGACTGATTCGGGAATGTGTTACAAAAATTCCAACATTGCGCTGGCTTTGTCGAATGTTTTACTGAACTTTGTCTTTCTATTCAAATTCAACTTTCCATTGAAATTTAAACTTTTGCATTTCGCATCAGAAAATTCAAATTTAATTACAATTTTTGCTCACAAATCTTATAAATAAAAAAAAAAAAATACATGTATTTATTTAGCGTTGTTAAATCATATAAAAAAAATAACCAAGCGTAAGCATTTAGGCTGAGTTGGCATAAGTTGGCAAGTGCAGGAAGAATTCATTTTTAATGTGTATGTGCTTTATTACATTAATATTTATTTTTAAATTATAATTATAAATATAAGTAGTATGCTTTTTAACTACTTACACTAGCCGCAAAAATAATAGAAATGCGACATTTCAACCACTTTAGACTATTTATTTTGTTTTAATTTATTTTATAATATATTTTCATTAAAATCCAGTTAATTCTTCAACAAAAACTAAATAAATTCAAATTTAAACTTTATACAAATTTTATAATAATTCAAAAAATTTGTTTAAAAATTTTTTTCTTTTTTTTTAATTCAAGAACTTTTTTTTGTGTAAGCAGTTTTGTAGCTCATACAATTTTAGTATGGTAAAGTGCAAGTTTGATGTCACTAAAGTTATCAGTGATTTTACCTTTAAAAATTTTAAAAGCTACAATACTGCACATACCAAATTTTATTTTAAATTCTTTAAGAGTTTTAAATTTTAAAGAGATTTTGTTGAATTGTAAAGTTTTGTTTAAGCTTAAATGTAAAAAGGAAACTTTTTTGATTTAAAAAAATATGGCTAATTTTTCGATACAGTTCTAGGAGAAAGATAATTAATATTTTTTCTTATAATACAACACAAGCGATTTCATCTCATTTTCGATTAATTAATATAGAAACATGTAGCTCTTTTTAGAGAGCCCGGAGAATGCGTTCCGGTTTTGGTTTAGTTTATTTTAAACGAGAAATGTATTAACAAAAAAGAATAAAAGTGTTGAATCAAGTTTGAACGGAAAAAAACTGAGAGCAAAATGTGCCTAAACCTTCCAATGAAAACCCAAATAGAAACGAAACTCTCCAGAACGATGTGAAGTGAGAGCGAGACTTTCAGGAACGATTACAATCGAAACGAAACGAGAACGAAATTATCAAAAATGGTTTAAAGGAGAATCAAATAAAAACAAACGTCACTTCCAAATATTTCCTAGAATGTTCCTTAGACTTTTGTTCTCATTTCGTTCCGAATTCGTTCTCTCTCATAATGCTCCGAAGGGCATAAGTTTCTATTTTGTTATCTTTAAAATAATCACGAAATTATTATTCAAATTTTATTCTCATAAGAGCAGAAACGCTTTAAGCAGTTCTATTCTAACTTTAGTTCTTGTAAAAATACTTCCTAAAATTTTATTCTCTTTTATTTATGCTAAGCTTTTCAATTGCTTTTTGGAACGTAATAACATCTAGTTTCGTGACTAAATTTAGTTTTAAATCATTAGAAGATGGTGCTTTCGAAAATATTCGGTTTTATAGGTAAGAAGACTATAACATTCCTCTAAAAAAAACGGCTTTGACAGCTTACCGGGTTTAGTTGCTCTCTAACTTTGATATTGAAATTTCATGATTCTGTTATAAAAAATATATACATACATCTATATTTTCACTTACCTAATCATCTAATTGCGTTTACAAAGCGAGCACAAAGTGTAGGTAATAGTGAGCATTTAAGGACTGAAAGGTGCAGTAAAGTGCCAAAGATTCAGAGCAAAGTATAGATTTGTGATTAAAGTCAATTAAAACCAAAAACCAAGGAATGCGTGTATACGAGTATAACAAAAAAAAAAAAACAACGGTACATGTAACTAGTTTTTGCGTTTTGGTGAACTGCTTGTCAAATTCCAACAGGCCTTTACATCGCCAGCCAATCAGAATGAAGCAATTTGACATTCAGCGAAAAAACAGCTGTTTCCTCACTCACCAACTCATTGGATTCACATTGGATGGAAGTATATATGTAGTTTATTAAAAGTAGTAGTATAGTTAGTGTTGCGATTCACCCAATAACCTTTTTTTCGAAAAAATATTTTATACATATGATTTGTACTCAGTAACAAGCCAGCACCAATACATAATTATTTACTTTTTGTTTTGTGATTATAGACATTTTTTAATTGGTGATGGAATATTAAAAAACCATGCCGCAAAATCAATTGCTCGAATGTACTGACATGCTTATAAACAGTTTGAATATTTTGCAAATATCTTATAGAATTAAAAAATAATATATTTTTTTTTTTATAAATTTTGAATATGCAAAACAATCACTGTACTGTTCATTACACATAAAACGTGATGTGTGAGTAAATTTTGAACGCGTTAGGAAAGGTTTTATATGTACGCTGTTATACACAAGGAATTAACAAAAAATGTAAATAAAAATTAAAAACAGGGCCAGGCAGGTGAGCGTGAAGTAAAGGTGGTATGTAGTAAGTACACATTAATTTTTGTGGTTTTAGTTGAATTTAGATTTTTTAGTTTTGATTCAATAATTTTTACAATTAGCTTTATCAACAGTCATTTTAATATTTATGTGAAAAGTTATAGAAACGATTAACGAAAAAACTGTACAGCAGCACCATAACAACAGTTAGAGGAGGGGTTTTGTGGGAAAAAAAACCAAAAATGTATTTCAACTTGAAATATACAACAGATAAGAACCTCTGAAGTTTCTTCTATATACGTTATATTGGTCTTGACGCCCAGTGGCCAGACAATGTGCAACTTATCCTTGTTCAGCTGAAGCAAGAACACGATCAGGACGAATAAGGCGTTGGCCATGAAAAATGCGAAGACGGACTTGTTCCTCAGCTCAATAAGATCGGATGCGATACGTGCCTATACGTCGGTTTTTTAAGTTTAGTTGTTTACAAATTTTGAAATATGTATGTATGTACGTTTTCGTGATATTAACGTTTGTTTCGTTAAAAGGTTTTGACGTTTTCCGTACGATTATCGTCAGTTTCGTTTTTTTTTAAATTTTTTTTCATTTAAGACATCACCGCACAAAGCATTAATTTTTAAGATTTCGTTTTTAATTTTTTTTTTTAATTGCAATTTTTTACGAAATTTTAATTTTCCATTTGTATAGAAATGAGAAAAGAAGAAAAGAAAAAAAAAGAAATATGTTAGTATTATAGTCAAATGGGGATTTCCCTTACGATAACGTCAAATTCCGTTGAACTTTTTATTACGGTAAACACCATCGTAGTTTACAAACTTTCGATATTTGACGCTACGCGCATGAAATCCCCTTGCCAAAATTTACCTCTTGTGTGGATTCGTCGTAGGTTATGTTTGTGCGTACACCAAAGGGCCATTTAACGTGTATGTTGTCCTTGTTCAATTGCAACAAGAACACAATTAAAACGAAAAGTGCATTACACATGAAAAAGGCGAACACCGAAGAGTCGCGCAACTCTTTGAGATCTTTAGCAATTCTAGTCTAGAAAATTCATGTCGATTAAAAAGAGAGAAAATCAATTAAAACAATGAGTATATGAGAAAAAATAAATCTGGTAAATTGAAGCATAACCGTTTACGAAGTGCGCTGGAAATGAAAGTTTTCCAGTTAAAAGGCGATTAAATACAAAATTATTTTTACTAAAATTTGGTGTACGTTCGTTGCATTGCATCCACCATTTGAGTTTGCTTGCGACCGTAGCCGCGGGTTGCTTCAAAATTACCTGTTCCGCTGGATCGTTATCGATAGGGTATAGATATTGGTCAATCAAATCTTTCCAGAATTGAATTTCGGTGCTAGACAAGAAGTCAACTTCGCCCTTTCGCAATTCGGGATCTTCAATCCAGTAGGGATTCGTCAAGAAATCGCGTTCCTGTCTTGGCTCTGCCGATGTATCCGAATCAGATTCCTCTGAATCATTGCCCGACTTTTCCGCCACCGAAGACAGCAAGTGATGGTCCTTGGAGCCGCTGGACGTTGTACGTCTGCGTCCATGCCGTGAGTTGCCATGTGGATCCAAAGTATGCTCCAGCGCTTCCAATCTACTTTTGATGGTGTCGAGTGAATCAGCGATGGCGGTGAGTTGTGCCTTTTCTTCCGACGTCTTGCCATGCGTACATAAAATGCAACGGAATAACCCCGCCAAAGAGAACTCAATGGAGCCCTCCTCGTCCGCATTATCGCCAATGCCACTTTGTAAGAAACTCAACATGCTCTTCTGCTTTACACGCTTGACCACCTCTTCAGCTGCTTTCTTTTCCGCTTCCATTTCTTTTTTCGTCTTCTTGGCGACTACTTCGCGCGTGCCCCACGATACCACATTTAAATTGATAATCGAATAGAGAATGAGCAAAAGGTACATAGACGGTATGGATAGCAGATAGATGAGACCAGCTGAGATGCACCAGAACTCTTGCGGATGCAAGCATGCCGCTATCCAAAATGACCCCGTCATTGCAATCAAAAATATCGCCGAGGGTGAGCCGACACCGTCCTCGCCCAATTGCAGAGCCGTACCCACAATCACAGCCATCATAATGAGCGCATATGCCGTGGATAGCACTTGCGCAACGAATAACTGTATATTTGACTTGCAGGTGAAACAGACTAACATGAAGAGTAAAATCGGCACGATGTTGTAATGGAAGGAGGTCCAGTTGTCGATGCGGAAAGCGGCTACGAAAGCACCCACCAACATGAGAAAAATCGTACCAGGTCCCAAAATAGTGCCACCAATCAACATCATTTGGTAGAATATGTATAGTAGCGATATGTTGTCGTTGATTTTTATGGTGCGCTTGGCATCGCCAAGCAGATCCATAATGTTGGCAATAGTGGAAGGCACCCAGCGACGCCGCTGATTGTAGAACTCGTTGAACCCTTCGGGACAGTGAGTGTAAGCATCGGAGGCAGCTGAATATTCGACACGATAGCCACGTTGCAGTAGCAGCGTGCAAAGCCAACGATCCTCGCCTTGATCATACTGTACGTAGTGACGCGCCTGATCCGAACGTGTAGTGTACTTCTTCATGACATTGTCGTCCATCAGCGCCTTGCCACGGAAAAGTGAGAAACACCCGGGACTACAAAGCACACAACCTATCATGTGTTCGGTGGCTTTCTGCAGCCAATGACCAATAGCATACTCGAAAAGCTGATACCACACCATAGGTCCGGAGCCAACTGGATGAATGCGTCCACAAGCCGCGCCCAAGTTCCGATTCTTCTTCATCAAATCGATCAGCAGCGTTACAGCGTTCGGTTTGAAATCAATATCGCCATCGAGTGTGAGTAGGTAGGTATTTTGTGCTATCTCATCTTTACGGTCTGCTGATATGGGCAACTCAATGAGGCGATGACCAAGTAAGTAGTACATGTACATGACTTGCGACCAACGCTTACGATGACGAATGCGATCCTTGTCCTTTAGATGAGTTATGAACTTGGTCTTGCCAGGCAGCGTCCATACCAGTCGACCACCATAGGGTGTTGGATACTTTTTCGGTGGACGCAATCGTATCGTGGTCTGATGGATCTCAGAGGCGGCATCATCGATGGTAGCCACGAGCAATTTGACGAAGCGATTGACTTGTATGTCATCGTCGCTGTGATCGGAAATTTCGAAAGCGTCATCGAAGAAGATGTGTGCTGGTGGGAAAGAGAAATTCGTTAGACAATTTCTAATGCTAAGTATAAATATGGGATAGGAAAGAAATTTTAAAAGGCAGATCATAACAGGCGCTTGCTGGAAGATGTCCCATTTTTGAGTTAATAATGCAAACGACAAAATTTCAAATCGGCATTCTTAAAGAATATCTTATGAGGAAAAGTGAAAAGAAGCAAGAAAAAGTTATAAATTTTAGGGCTGTATTTGTAAAAATTTGGATTTTATGGAATTACATTCGTCCAAATGTTGGGACTAGAGCTTTTCCTGCAATAAATCGCTCACTTAATACAGAATTACTCACTTTCGAACTCATAGTAGTCGGGATCGACGATGCGCAGGTATTTTTGTGCGACCCGACGTGCGCACTGATCCTCATCCATGCGCATAATACTTTTCAAGAACTCTATCATTTCATCTTTGGTTTCATGCCACATCGTAGCGCAAGAATAGATTCTGGTAATATGGTCTGAAGACTTTATAGTTGGCTTATTTTGCATGGCTGAACCATCGGTGTGTACGGAAATGGTTTCGTAGTATTCGTCGCCCTTCTCTTTTTCGATTTCCGAGAGATCCTATCAAAAGAATGTAAAATACTAATTTCCTCAACATTTACTTTTCCACATTTCGCCAAACGCTTACCTCCGTCTTTACGTCCGCTTGATCATCTCTGCGCCTATTCATGGCCATGGACTGATCAATCAACAGCGCCGAATACATAGGACGCACGAATAGCTTTTCAGTTGTGGCTAAACGTTCGCATTTGGGTGTCCAGATGTGTAGCGAAATCCAGGTTTGACTTAGCAACCATAGTATCCACGCCCATGCCATTTGTTGTGTGACAAAATCATTGAACCGGAAGTTGCGTGGACTCGTGAAGAACAGATAGTCTGGTATGGTGTCATGGAAGAAACAGGGATCATCGATGCGTATGCCACAGGCTGCGATCAACAACGAAACCGTAATCGGTATCGTCAAACTAACAGGAAAAGCATAACTGAAACCTTGTATGAGAATTTTGCAAGCGAACTTGCCAAAAATGTAACAGAGATATGCGCCGAAAACCTGCAGCAGGAGCACATAGATGACAGTGTTGTGCGCGGCATCGATCTCGATACTGTCGATATTGGCCGCATCCAATGTGTCCGGCAAGCTGCCAGTTAAACTGGTAGCCAATTCGTCAACCATAATTTTATGTGGCCCCAAAGCATCGCCATACATGGTAAATATATTACTGGGGTCATCACCCTGCGCCCAAAAAATGAACAGTACCAAACAGATGAACAGTAAAATCTTCCACAATGAAAGGAACATGTGACAGAAGTAGCGTGTGCTGCGCATCTCTTCCTTGATGCGTCCCATTGAGCGCACCACTCCAATGGGTGATTGTGGTGAGACAAAATTTTCCCACCACCCGCAAGAGATAAACACGCACGTAATAGGTATGACCCACAATTCGGGACGGTTTTCGAGTAGCGGCCATATAACGAAGCCGGTAACTTGTGCCGCAATCGCTGCCAGATCGATAATTACTTTCACGGCGCGTTTACCCTCTTTCGCATTGCGCGACAACAAGCCCAGTATGCCGGGTATCACGCACAAACAATTGGTCAACATAGCGCCCTGTATGGCATCGATTTGTGGCAACACCACGAACATAAGTAGAACTGTGCCGAAACAACTCAGACTCTCCATCAGTGTGACGAATAGAAAGTGTCCCGTTTTGGGCACACGGAAAGTCTTGAAGAAGCAAATACGCGCCGAGCGTATGAAAGAGCCAATTTCGGGTAATGCATATGCGATAATTAAGGCCCAAATCCAAGCGATGCGCTCCTCTTCCGGCAATTTGACTACGAAGATTTTGTCACGTCCCTTAAAAAATATGAACACTCATTAAGAGATGAAGTGTACATTAGTAAATTCAAATTTTAATTTACTTACCAGATCTTTATTGCAATATGCGATTTTCTTATCTTTACGTATTTGTGATGTCATAAATAATACGCAACCCTTCGCCACAACTCCGCCCGTCAACACTACGATGAATGTGAAAATATACGCAAATATTTTCATTATCTTCACAGTGATCTCTAGGCATTCCTGGTTGGCCGTCGAGCCAGTTTCGACCTTGATCGGCGGATCGCGGAAAACATCCCAGCCTTTGGTTTCTTGTATTGTGCGTTGACTGTAAATAAAAAGAGTGCTTGATGAGTTCATAAAGTCCAATTAAATTTTACTATTCTTAGCTTTAGCTAATGAAGTGGGTAAGGGGTTTGCTGGTGAAGTTGAGGCTTAATTATCATCTAGACAAAATCGTAACATGAAACGAGTCTACAAAAATTAGTTCCGCCATCAAGTATGTTTGTCTGTATGTATCACAGTTGTAGTTATAAAAGTAAAAGTGATTAATTATGAGTGCAGAGCCGCACCTAACTTGCGTTGCGTTGAGAACTAGTAACACGAAGTACAATGCGTGTGAGGTCAGGCATTTCGAGTCAGCTGGCGGTTAAGTGAGGCGTACTTTGGCATAGTAAATATTTAGTTCCGTGTGCCATTTTTGCTGCTATCTTCAAAAGTAATTTTAGTTTAAATTTACACAGTCATGTGATAATGTAACAGAGTGTAGCCTTGCTATATATTTTTAAGCTATTTTTATAACAAAAAGTCAAAAGTAGTTTCTTCTTTATTTTAATTCAATGCTGACTTCTAGCCGCAGAATCTCTTCTTTAAGAAATGGACTGCATGACGGAGCAATTGTCAATCGTAGGCAATAAGCGCTGTTAATCATATAAATATTGTGTGCAGATAAAGGACTACCCATAAATTCTACGATAACTATTATTGTATCGTTCAACCGAATGAAAAATTTAACGAAGATCTTTAGTGCTCATTGCAGATGGAGCTCTTTGGAATGCAAGGAATCCATATACCAAACCTAATGGTGATGTTTGGTATACTGATGGATTTAAGCCAGAAAATGGAAAAACCTTGGGTAGCAAATTTAGGCAGAACAAAAATAAATCGTTACAAAAGGGCGTATTTATTAGCGTATTTATATGTAGCATAAAACATTCCAGTGGTAGAGAATGCCTCGAAAGAGACACATCCTCGTTATATGCTATGTATACGCATTATGTCAAACAGTCTGGCAGCACTTCTAGCACTAAGTTCCTACAAAATAACCCCAAAGGTTGTACATAATTGCGCTGACCAAGATACAGAAAAGCGGATAGTGGAGGGCGATCAAGCATAGCAGGGTTACAAAATAACATAAAGAGAATCAATTCAATATCTAGTGTAGATGCAAGCTAAACAGTTTATCTGCCCCTACTAAGAGGTTTTTCAAAGAAATCACTTATTCTTGGCGGATAGAACATCAAAACTCTAATTTTTTACTATACAGAGCATAGCTTCCTTCGCGTTTATCTCAGTAAAATAAATCTTACAAACACGAGTCTCTGTCAATTCTGTGATATGAACAAAGAAATGCCTGAACTTGTTCTATGTGGGGACTGCAGTGTGGTCATGCTGAGACATAACGTAAGGAAACTAGACTATACTACTCATGCTCTATGTTCTGGAACAAGTTCATCGCCATAAGGATCCCAAAAAGGAGCGAATGGTTAAGGCAACTGCCTGGCTGAAGAGCTAGCAAGGAAAGGGACGGAGTTAACTACAGAGATTAAGATCTAAAGTTATAGAGAAGGTGCATTCTAGGTGTGCTTCGGAACCAACCTGCCATATGATCAGACAAATTTGGCCAGAAGTTGGAACGTTCTATAGCAATCACAAGACTTGACCGACCGTCTCTTAGATTATTTGTTTGGGATAATAACCGGACACTGCCTTATGGACACGCATGGGGAGAGGCTAGGTTACCCAAAAAATGACTTCTGTCACAGCTGTCGAAACGAGGAGGAGGTGGAGAGTATTGAATACTACCTTTGCCAATGCTCCGGTCTGGCCAAGGCGCGCATGCAAGCCTTCAAACATTACTTCTTGGACTGTTTAGCCGACTTTAACTCGGCAAGCATTCTCTACATTAGACGTACAGGAGTTAAATTTTTAAGTGAAGGTAAGGAATGCATGGCTTACGCCAGTGGTTTCACAACATTTTCAGCCTATGTGTGCCGCCGTGCTTTCTACGCGGTGGTAGCCACTCGAACCCAACCTAACCTATTCTTTGTGAATCTGTCGCTCACGATAGACACAGAATAGTTCATTAGGACGGCAAAACATCTTATCCATTTGAGATTTATAACAAGAACACCTTGTAATTGATATGAATTAGTATTAAAATTTCACCAACTTCATGAGCCTTTTATCCGCAAGAGGAAGAAAAAACTAATTGCGGTAAGAAAATGCAGATTAGATTAATTTCGAAGGGTGATAAACATTGCGACCTAAATAGAAAATACAAATGCATTTTAGTATTTTTAAGCGAATTGGTAAAACCCGCACTGGAGAATGGCGATGTCGGAACCGTTGGCAATTTCTTTAAGCTGAGCTGTTGACCACTTGTTTACAGCAGTGTGTTTAAGTTATGTGTAGCTTATGCTTACTTCGAGGTCCTAACCTCTACTTATGTGGTGAAGCCATCGTTGACATCAAAAATCGCTTAATGATTAGACAAAACGGTCAGTTGACGATAGTATATTAATAAGTGCTTCTTTAGTTTTTAGACAGGTCGCAATCACTTATGTACATAGTACACAGGTATACATATTTTTATATGTATGTGTAAGTACATATGTATGTATAGTATATGCCTTGTATGCCGCCTTCATGCCTGCCACTTTATCAGTTAATTTATATAGCAATTTACTTAAATTGCAATTTTACGCAAATGCAATGCCATTTACAAAGTTACGTTGCTTTGACGCTTGACGCATGCGCCCCGCATGCAACACCAATTGGTGCACAATATTTTAGGTAAAACTGTTATTGTGCAATAGGCCTAGTGCGGGTTGGGGGTCTTTAGTGATATGGCAACACATTAGGGTGGGGCAAAAAATAAATATTTTTTGTATGAAATGTAAAGCTCTCACTCTCTAGGAAGTTATGTATCGAAAAATACGCCAATTTTTCTTTATTTTGAAATCAAAAAAAATATTGAGTGTTTTCGGTCAAAGCGCTTTTAGTTTTTTATGGGGAAAAAACAATTTTTGGTTGATATGGAAATCAAAATTTTTTTAAGCGGCCAACTCAAAAAATAACATCCAATACTTTGTTTTACAATTTTTTTTAGATATTAACTGTTTTGTTTTGCTTTCCACAAAGCCCCTAAAAGTAAATAATAATTACCATTAAATAATGTTAAACAATTACAAATAAAAAATGGTACACTAACTAATTTGTAGATTATTGGTTTTGAAGTGTCCTGAAGTGAAACTGACTTTTACGATTTTAAAATATTAATTAAAATGTATTTATTTATTACAAACTGAAGCTTATAATACAAAATTATAAAACTAGTTAAAGAAGTAGTGAATTTAAATTTGTTCTTTGCCTTTATAACGAAAATTTTTGTTTGCTAAAATTACTTGGTAGTCTTTGAGCGCTTAAAGCGATCTCCAAATATTTTTTTTGTTTAAAAACAAACCGAGCATGTTTTTTTCGATATAAAACAAACCACGAGTTTGACAGCAATAAAATTCCAAATCAAATTTTTGAACCACCTTACCACACATACTCGTACATATTTAGTTTTCTTTCTTAACTTACCTTCCGCCATAAATATCTTGGGTTAATGGTGTGCTCTCGTCGTCTGTGAAGTTGTCATCGCTGTCGCCGGCATTGCCCGGCGGTGCCAGGGGCCGATGTCTTACGGCAGACATCTCTCACGATTTCACAATACGAACACGAAAATATTGTAACGCTTGTCGGTGCGGTTGTTGTCACAAAAGTTTGTTGCTATTGCGCCTTTCTGCCGTCTAATGCAATTAAGCTGAGCGCGTGATTGCTGTGGTTGTGAATTGGAGCTGGAAGAGTAGAAAATTAAGAGAATAAATAAATTTTAGTTAAAGCCTTTTTGCTTTAGGCGTCAAAGAAGAACTTAAATTGATAGTTCTTAAAATTAACTGAAGTTCATATATACTTTAGCTCAGTTCTTAATCCGCATTGATCGGTGCCACATATCAATTATACACATTCACGTACATACTTAAATACATACGAGTAACAATGTTACTCCAGCATAATTTTTGCATTTTTTCCAATTTTTATTTATTTTTTTTTGATTTTGTGACTTTATAAATTTTGCTACCCGTCGCTGGACATTTTTTTAATATGTTGCAACTGCTTTTTGAAGGATTCTGCTCTTTGCACTTATGCTAAAAAAGAATCTTTACACACTCACGTGCAGGCGTTTATAACGTTCAGCCGCATTGATGCCTTAAGTGCTTTCAAGTGATAGTCGCTGATTCCTTTTGAAAAATTGCGTTTGCTTCCTCCCAGCATAACAGTGAGCGCACAGATGACTTCAACATTGACCTTGATCGCTAAAAATAGTCACGTGGGGGTCATTGTTACTTATTGCTTATCCTGCCTAGGTGGCAGTGAGGATTAATGACTCTTAAGCTGATGTAAAGAATGCACTTATGTATACGAGTGCAAAAGACTCAGGAGAAGGGATAAAATGCCAACAAAAGGGAATGCAAATATTTGATTATTAAAATCTTTAAGGAACTCATACAGTTTTATATATTTACTGGTGGGCATGTTCTGCGTACTTTTGTTACTTCCCTTCGTTTTCTTCATTTTTTAAAGAATTCGTGTTGGATTGCCACATTACGATTAATACGATTTTTTATTACAGTCCACTTTAGCTTACTTAAAGAGTTTGTGATTTGTACATTTTTAAGCTTCCAAGCAGACGAAAAAAGGTGAGTGAACTTAAGAGCTTCAATTAAACAAATGAGTTTCAGCGGACATGCCAATATTGTGGAATGCGGTCCTCGATGCGTATGCTAATTGGGGTATAATATAGGATTCTATGTCATTTGTAGTAGCTCAGTAAAAACTTGTTCGTTAAATTACATATTTCGATGACACTCGCAACTACTTCTAGCGGACCAACGCAACGGATTCGTTGGAAAAAGCACCTGAATGGGCCAACACATCCTCTCATTGCCCAGAGGAGTGAGTTTTTTATTGTCATTGAAATTGAATTTGTGCTTTAATCTTACTCAGTTTACCCAGTTTTATAAATATTTCTTTATTCAAAATGAAGTTTTCAACAAAGTTTCACTTGCAATGTCGCTTTCATCTGAAACAAATCGACCAATCGCCAAAAAGTACTACGTGCGCCAGCATTTGCATTTTTTTTTGTTTTGTTTTTCATTATTGCTTACAAATCTTAGGCTGAACGTTATTATTAAGAATACACTTAACAGTTATTGAAAGCTAAAATTTTCATTCCGCTTTTTTTCTTTGTGTGTTTTTATTAAATTACTTAAATGTTTGTAAAAGATTTGGTTCTTTAACACATTAACAGCCAAAGCAACGATAGTTGAAAGTTTTGTTTAGTATTTTTTTTTTTTAATTTTTCGCAAAATTGATTTTCCAAGCTGTTGGCACATCCACTCTTACGAGTAGATACGAGTATATCCATATTTTGTAATTTTTTCTTTGCATGAAATCTACGAATTAGCTCAACGGCGCCGGAATTAACGCCACATAGCCGCCTGCCCAATGCATTGAGCAATTTTCCAGTAATTCGCCATTAATCGTAATTTCTCAATTGATTAAGTAATGACTTTGCGAAGCTAAATATGTTACGTATACTTATGATACGGTTGTTGCGCATGCGCACAATTAATTGCTGCAAATTTATAAGTCTTCGATGGAACAAATATTATACATAGACATACACACATATGTAAATATGTATGTATAAAAAATATTCATAATTTCTAAGTTATTTGCTTACAAGTTTACTTTATTTGCCATTTATTTTAGATATTTACTTTCATTTACTTAGGTTTATGCGAGCTAAAAGAGTAGGTGTTACCAAAGGTGTTGTAGAATAAATAGGCAAGAAGAAAGACTTCGATCTACGACTTCCTGTTAATCTAATCAGCTAAACCGCTCAGTTTCTTCTAGCGAGATCTCAACAACGAGATGACACGAAGTTTCCCGAGAGCAATATATAGTTGTCCGTCAAATAAAAACCATCTTAGGACACTTCTCACTGAATTTAGCAGATCTGGCTCTTGCCTTTGCAATGAATGCTCAGGCTCTTTTTAATTTGATTATGGCAAATAATTTAATTTTATTAACGTTGTTCCAGATGAATAGTACAACAACACTTCTTCCAAGAGTACTTCAGAAAGCGTTAAATGTCCTTCAGAAACCTAGAAATGTATTTCAGAATAGTCAACTCTTCTTCGGAAAACGTAAAATGACCTCCAAAATGGTCAATTGCACTTTAGAAGGCGTAAAATATATTTCAAAAACTGTAAATTGTACCCGTCAAAGGTTTTTCAAAAACAGTAAATTGTATTTCCGAAACTGTAAAATGTACTTCGCAAACTGCGAAATATATTTCAAAATAATCAAGTGTACTTGCAATTTTCAAAATAGTAAATTAAGAAATTAAATACGATATCCTCTGTAGTAAATTTTACAGCTTCACTGTTTTTAAAGTGCAATTTACAGTTTCTGATTAACATTTCACAGTTTCTGAAGTATCTACAACTGACTATTCTGAAAGTTATTTAATGTTTTCTAAAGCACAATTGACTATTCCGAAATACATTTTACGGTTTTTGCAATATATTTGACTATTTCAAAGTACATTTTACGTATTTGGGAATACATTTGAAACTTTCTCAAATACTATTGGAAAAGGTGTAGAGGATACTATGGAGTTTTTACGTACTACGTCTTTACTTTTCTTCTTGTTTGGCTCTTGTAACAGCTATGTATTGTCAGTTTAGGATGAAATATTTTTCTAACCAAATGGTTAAAATATATACCAGCTTAACTGAGGGTGTACCAGTTTCTTACTTTTAACTGGCTTTCTAAAATCTAAGTAAACTAAAATGAGCTTATGACTCAAATACAGAAATACAAAAGGCATTGTATGTATGGTTGTTCACGAGTACGTTCTGTATACTAATAAATATGTTCACAGAAATGTTAATTTTTATTATTATTTTTTTCATACAAATTTACATTCGTGTTCAAAGTTACCTCAAATGCTTGTACCATTGCTACTTTATTCAGTTAAATGCACAATAGCCAGCAATTAAATAAAGTTAATCAAATTTGCAAAAGTGAAGGAGAAAATGAATTCTTGGCTCAAGGTCGGCTAGCTTAGCAATGGGCAGGCTGCAGAATGACGGCGAACCAGTATTAAAGTGGACTCGACTGGAAATAAAGCCAGTTTATGCGCCACAAATGTACATACATACATACATACATATAAGTAAATTGAAACTGACCATTTTACACATTAGCTGACACTCGTTGCAAAAAAAAGTTTGCAAAATATGTATGTAAATTATTATTTATTATTAAGCAAAGTTAAAATTTGATTTAGAGTATATGTATGTATGTTCGTACCTTTTTACGTTATAGATTGAATATACTTAGCACTTAAGCAAAAGGCTAAGGTTGAAAACTTTGGCAAATAATTCGACTGAAAACTGGCGCCAAGTCTCATGACTCTACGAGAAGAGCTAAGGTGCATAATTTCGAAGGAGTCAAAAAGTTCATATCATCAATACCAGTAACACCCGTAGTGAGAGAATTAAACAAAGTCTCATGATTCTCCTTACATTCCATCTAAGCTGTCAGCGCGAGCTGTCAAGCAACCCGAAGCAAAATTTTTATGTGACGCGACCCTCAAGTGCACGCTCGCAAAAAATTGAAGAGATAAGTGAGTTGGAAAGCGTGATTGTTCGGTGATAGAGATCAAAGAGAGTGAGCAGAAGGAAATAGAGTAAAGAGCTAGCTAGCAGAGACGAAGATATGATTAAAGGGTCAGTTAGTCAAGACTTAACTTAACTTAACCTAAGAATTGGAGACGATTACTCAACATGTCAACTTCATTTTTAATGATTAATTTTTGTTGCATATTGTTCTTTGAATATCTCCGTTGACACTAAGTAGTAAATAAAAGCGCTTGTGTGTTTGTTTTTGAATCGCATTTGCTTGTAAAAATCTTAAGAAAAAATAAATAGTGTCGAAAGTTTTTAAGTTTAGCACAAATGTACAAATGTAAAAAATGTGCAAGAAGCAGTCACTTGGTCAGAGGAAAAGGTGGTGGCAAATCCACACGATAAATAGAGACTTTTTGTTGTGCCAATTTACATCCAGGGCACAATTTTGCGTACAGTTCTTTATTGGAGAATACGATTAACTTTTCGTCATTCATTTTTAGGTTTAAATTATCTTTTTGTCCATAATTTTATTTTCAGCTATTTGACGGTTCGCCACCTATGTTACCACATCAAATAAACTCGTTTTTAATGTAGTTTTTGCAAAAATTTATTTTCAAAAATTTTAAATGTCAGGATCTGGTAAGCCTGAGATGATTGACAGATGAGAGAGTAGTGAGGCAGTTAACAGATTTGTGTATGAATTGAAAGAGGACAATAAAGGAATAAAAGGGTAAGGACCAAAGTGAATGGGACTTGATTTTCGGGTGATATGGTTGAGTATGAGTTTAGGGGTTATTGAGGAAGAAGCGAAGCGAGTATCCGAGGTGAGTGAGAGTAAAGAGGTATACAACAGAGCTAAGTTGACGCATAGAACGTAACCCTCTCCTGCCTTGGTTATATTAAATAATTCAACCTGGTGCGCTTGTGGAAAACTGGGTCTAATGGTAGATAGATAGTGGAGAGCAAGGCAGAAAGTATTTATGCGAGCAAGAAATTTAAAGAATAATAATGTCATGTCCACTTGAGTCAAGGTAGAAAAAAATACAGATTCAGAGAGGCCAAATTGAAAGTAAAAAAAAAATCTAATTATATACAGATTTGATTTCACTTGAGTCGAAATAAAAAAAAATACAGATTCAGAGAGGCCAAATTGAAAGTGAAAAAAAATCAAATTATTTACCGATTTGATGCGAATTATTAAAGATTCATGTAAGGAAAATTGGGATTTAACTTGCAATGTATGTACTCGTTTGTTAAATTGGCGGAGAATGAAGAAATTTTCGGCGAGATTTTTAAACCTGGGCGAAATCGTAGGAATATAAACTGAAGGAGGTCGTATTAAGATGTACATAGCTAATTTCTTTTCCGTTTAATCACATTAGTCGAATATTGCTTCATTAATCATATGTATACGCAAAATAGTTGCTGTGTTAAGATTTAAAATTCACAATATTAATGCATGAGTGTAAATTTTGTGTTTTCGTTAATAATCTTGTTGGCATAAAACACATCAGAAACTATTTTTTGTTTTTATCAAACAATAAATTCTATTGTGCGTGTTTTTCTTTTGTTTTGAAAACTAGAAAACCATTAACAACTAGCCTTCAGACTTTTGTTCGATTTGCTACAAAAATTATAACATAACGTGTCAGAAAATAAAACAAAATATATGCTACATAGTAAGTTGTACCATTAAAACAGCCTCTCAAGTCGTGATTTAATTTGAAATCGAGTTTAATGCCTTCATCTTTTGTGTTGTTTCTATTAGTGTTGCTTTGCTTTTTGTTTGGGTTTCACTTGTTTAAATAAATATTATCGAACCGTGAAACGGAATTTTGTGGCTATGCGTTGAGTAACACTGACGGGCGTTGAACGTAAGAATGCAGGTAAGCAAGTAGGCACACAAGTTACTAGTTTGTGGCAAGTACTCGCACGTATGGTAAGTAAGTGCAGAGTTAGTGAAATTTGCTGATTATGTGAAAATGAAGAAAATCTTCACGCAAACAAATTAATAATTATTACTGCTGCAAATTTAGCTGTTCCAAAAATTTCTTCTCCATCTTTCTGGTGGTCTGCTTATGGTCTAGCGTTCAATGCAGTGAAAGTGACACCGCTGGGAATGAGCGAGATAAGTGAAAAATCAAAAAATTAATCTATAAACAGAAATTTTTATTTAATTGAAAGAGTTTTATTCTCTCTCGCTTTAAGAAATTAGGAATAAACACCCCGCAACAAAGAAAAGCGAAACCGAATTAAATAAAACCTCGGCATTTTTTTCAGATTTTATTAAATTATATGAGAGGTAGACGTTGTCTTCGTCCTATTCAAAAACATGTCTACTCACTATAACAATCGCTTGAATGGAATTTGATAAGGATGAGTTAAATTGTAGATATCGAATTTTATTATGGGTTTTCCAAAAGTACCGTTATATGGTGCGCGAGGTTACTCTCCGTTTACAATAATTTAATAATTTTCAACGATTAGCTTAGTGATGTCAAGCACAATACGTGTTCGTGACGATATCTAGCACCGTTATAATTCATAAAAGCTCAGTTTCTTTGTTTCAAATCACTGCAAACATTCCATTTGTTCCAATAGATAGATACTGAAAGAAACAATTTTTTGTTTGCATTTCTTAACATTTCCAAATTTCGAATAAATCAACGGTACTTGCACTTTGTTTTACTAAAATGGGGCTACAAAAGGACATGCCCAGAAATTTTCTAAAAATCCTGAATAAATTGAAATTCTGATGACAATTTTTTAAAATTCCGTATAAGCTTTGATAGCACTGTGTAGCTACAAAAAAAAATGAAGTAGAAATACCTGGGAAGTGATGTTATTTTTCTTGTAGGTCTTATCGAGTAGACCGAGAATCCAATTTTGGAATTTGTCAAACACCACCAAAATCTCGAGTTAAGCTTAAAAAACCGACTTTTCGTATGAAATTTTTACAAAAATTTTCAACGAACTTAATTTACCAATAAATATTATTAAATGAAAATATATATGTACCTAGATCAAAAGTGCTTTTTTGATCGTTTTTTTCTTAGGTCATCATCGTCAGTTTCACGTTGTACTGACCAGCAATATTCTGCCATCATATTATTATTTTGTTTTTTCCTTCGAAACGTTTTTCATCGTAGCCATTTCTTGGTGGAAGTGTTCGGCTTGTTCCACACTGAACTGGCCCAGATTGTGTGGGATGAAGTCCAAATGCGAATGCAAGAAATGAATTTTAATCGAAATTTTGCAACCCATTTCACCATATGCACTTAAAAATTCGTTTAGTCGTCGCTTCTGTTGTTCCCAAGGAAATTATCACAAAACTCTTCCATACACGTTTCTCAACACAGCTTAACTTGTTCATAAAGTAAACGACGCTCATAATTTTGCGAATTTGAGGTCGGGGGGTGTTTGACAAATTCCAAAATTGGATTCTCGTTCTACTCTATAAGACATACAAAAAAAATAACATCACTTCCCAGGGTATTTTGGAGTTTCACACTGTGTTATAGATGCATTTAAAATGAAATTCAAGAAATTTGAAATTTGCTCCAATTTTTTTGTGGAAAACTGTATACATATGTATGTACATATGTCTGCATATATCTATCTTGATTATTTTTGGCTGTTACAAATGACCTTTATGCAATCAAATACTTGTTTACAAGTACTCTCGGGTATAAAAATGTGCCGAATCGAGACTGTGCGTAAGTTTAGTATATTCAAAATACACGCACAAATGTATGTAAGTAATTTGCTAATTGTCTGAATTGAAGCTCTGTGTGGAATCGCTATAAATTGGGATTCTGTATAATTAATTACTTTTCACCACAGCAGTGCATTGCATCATTGTAAAATCTGTTGAAACACGCAGCATGGTGAGTATTAACATTTCACAACAACTTGAATACACGCAAACACATGCACATTCACTTTATAGATATTTAACACACACACATTCACACACACAAGTATTTACCGCTGTTACAAGTGTGCAGGTAGCTCAGCGCTCAGCCTCGCTGGGGTGCCAAAGCGTCGGCCAGCTGACAGTAGGGGTGGATTGTTTCACCACTGCGTGGGTTGACCGACCGAACGCCCATAAAGAGCATCCACCCCGTTATTTGATGTTAGGATTCGTACACACACACACACAAACACACTCACACAAAGGATAGAGTGAAATTTTCGTGCTTTAGATACGCAGAATGAAAGTTAATTTCAACAAGGACCGTGTGGCCTAATGGATAAGGCGTCGGACTTCGAATCCGAAGATTGCAGGTTCGAGTCCTGTCACGGCCGAAAGAGAATTTTTTTTTGCATATTTATTTTTATTTTATTTCGTATATATCAAACAAAGTATTTTAAAAATTTTATTTGTTATAAATTATTTATGGAACGATTGTACATGCATGCTTACTAGTATTTGCAGTTTTGCATTCATAAATTTCTTAACAATTTATGGTACAAATTTTAAATGATATACAGCTTGTGAAATAAATCTTGTTCATTTTAATTTAAACAACATATTGCTAATTAGTTAAGTTGCAATTTTAAACTTTCAATTATCGACACATTTATCATTCAAGGTTTCCAAGCCAACTACACAAAGACTCTGGTGAATTAAGACATTTTATGCAATTTTACTTTTACTTTTTTTAATATCATTTTGTGCCAATGGTTTATTTTAAGACAAGCGCTTTCTGTGATACTTGTATTTGGTGTTGAGCGCAATTTTCATTTTCATTTTTTTATTTTTATTAAATTTCATATATGTATGTACATTTGTATAAGCAAATGTTTAACTCTACTATGTATGTCCTCGTGTGTGTTAAACGTACCTTCTTGCAATATACCCAATTTTACATTTTATTTACTTACTTACTTGTTATCGCATTCAATCATCTATGCGTTAACTCATTAAATAAACCAGTTTCGCCAAAAATATATAAAAAAGTGTTTTAATTCGATTAACTTTAAAGGCAAACCCATAAACACTGTTATCTAATATGTAGCATTGCCAATTATTTTGCTCGCTTGTTTGGTTTAAGGTCGCACATTTTTGTTCTCCCCACTTGTCTTTCCCGTTTATTTTTACTGAGCTAAAACTTAATTGCAGCAAACTGTTATTTGAATTATAAAAAAAAAAAACCAAACCTGTGTAGTTTCATAATAGAAAAGCAAATTATAATAATTTTAATTTTTGCTTATTTCTTGTATTTTTACTTTAATTCGTTACTTTTTGTTAAGTTTTTTATTGGCCTTATAAATGAATAATAGTTCACAATTTTATTAAGCTCGAGACCAGCTTATGCAAGATCTTTTATTTGAAAAAAAAACGACAACAGTTTTTAAATGATAGAAGTTATAGTAATATTTCGGAAATCACCACATTTCCTCATCAGACTTCTTTTTATATAATTAACTAGCAACTACCCGGCATGCTTTGCTGAGCCTTTAAAGGATTTTTGTCTGGAAAAATGCCCTATTTAGATTTAGATTTCTTAGTCAAAGATTTCTCAAATACCTTCCATTGAACACCCATATTGTAATATTTCGTTTATCTTATCAACTTATTTAATTTTAAATTTCCAAGTAGGTGACAACCCGTCTCAAACATATTTTCGTCAGTCGTTGTATTGACAATTCGTAAAAAATTTACATGGTAGATAAGTCTTGGCATCTGTGAGCATAAAAAAAATCAACCAAATCGGTTCAGCCGTTCTCAAGTGATGCGGTAACATACATGTGGCAATTCATTTTTTTATATCTATCTTTATATATAAAATAGAAAAAATGTTTATGTATGTCCTTTATAGGCGTCAAAAGTACCTAACCGATTTTATTAAATTTTTACAGTAAGAGTAAGCAAGTAGTAAGCTGATAAGGAACGTCTTTCCTGTTCCACCGGGAACATCTTAGAAAAAAAATCCGACTTCACAATTTATAATTACAGATGTAATTTTTGCATAATGTAATTGCTGTTCCTTAACCAAAAGTGGTTGTTTATTTATGTTTAGAAGTCTAATAAATGTTTCGAATTTTATTCAAATCGGTCTGTAAATAAGGATTTTAGAAAACTCTCGACTCCAGCGCCACCTATCGAGTCTATTTTCACAAAAACTATTTATGTTTAGGAGCCTTACAAATGTTTTGAATTTCAATCAAATCGGTCTGTAAATACGGATTTTAGAAATATCTCGACTCCAGCGCCACCTATCGACATTATTTTCACACAAAGTATTTATGTTTAGAAGCCTAATAAATGTTTTGAATTTCAATCTTATCGGTCTGTAAATACGGATTTTAGAAATATCTCGACTCCAGCGCCACCTATCGACATTATTTTCACACAAAGTATTTATGTTTAGAAGCCTAATAAATGTTTTGAATTTCAATCTAATCGGTCTGTAAATACGGATTTTCGAAATATCTCGACTCCAGCGCCACCTATCGACATTATTAAAAGGCACTTTTTATATGATGTTTTTCATAGTTAGCAAATTGAGACATGTCTAATTTCCTGCTTCTCAAATTCCTCTCAGGTTGAAGAATAAGCATGGATAAAAACGCTCCAGAAACGTTTAAAGAGATGCGCCGCCATCTTGAGAAAAATGATGAAAGACCTCTTCATTGCAAAACGCACACCACATGCATTTTTGCGTCGATTTTCACCAAACCTTCGTTACGACAACCACAATAGGTAAGGGCATCTCATGTATAAATTTCGGTCGGCACATATCTTCAAACACCCCTTACCAACGAACACACATTTTAGGCTCCTTTTTTTATATATAGATAATATTTTTATTCTTCATTACCACTTTCCTAGTCTTTGAACTAGGGACCTCGGAGTTGCAGAGCCAACACGCTACATGCTGTGCACCGCTTACCGAGTGCCGAGTGAACTGTTGTGTTTATTCCATCTTCCTTAAACAAACCAACTACTAACAAGAGCAGCTAATCTGCCGCCATTTAAACTTGCTTATGTGGTTGTTTTTTTGTGTGTTTTTTAATCAATTCTTTATATTTAACAAGTTTTACTAAGTTTAGAATGCATTTAGGTGTGCTCATCCATGCATATAAATTTTGTTAAGTTTTTTATTGGCCTTATAAATGAATAATAATTCACAATTTTATTGAGCTCGAGACCAGTTTTTGGAAGATTTTTCATTTGGAAAAACAATTTAATTTAATTAAATAAAAAGCAGGCGAATGAGGAAATGTGGTGATTTTCTAAGTAGTAATATAACTTCTACCATTAAAAAGCTGTTGTTGTTTTTCCAAATAAAAAATCTTCCATAAACTGGTCTCGAGCTCAATAAAATTGTGAGTCATTATTAATTCGTTACCTTTAATCATTTTAAGTAATATGTGATTTAAATAAAATTTAAATTCTTAAATCACTCAGGCATACATACATGTTTGATATCGTTGATAAAATTTCGAAGAGAGTTTCGAAGAAGTTTGTGTACTTATTTGGCTCTTTTATAATGTGAAAAAAAGCTTCCTAAAAGCTTTTTGAAACATTTTTAGTTGTAGAAATCCATATATCTTTTAACTCAATAATAAAATGTATCTAATTTTCTCAAACAAGTGGCAACTATACTGAAAATTATTTTTAAAAGAGCTTTTTAAGAGCTTTTTAAATCTCTTTAATTCATTACCCATGTTGTAGTATTTCATTTTGTTATACTGAAGTTCTCAAACTGGTGGCAGCTCTCTATTTATTTGCAGAAACCTTGACACAGTTTTAACAGCAGCACTCTTGCTCGAGACGAACTTATTAGGACGACATTGAGTCTATTTCTTTTTTAAGTCTTCTACATAAATATTTGTGGGATGCTTTCATATTCAACAGCGATGTGACCAATAGGCAATTGTACCCCTAAGCTTACTATTAATCGGTCGGGAAAGGCTCAGTAAAGCTTGTGTTCTTCGTTCAGCGATCGATCATCAGAGGGTAGAAAATATTCTTCTTGTGTTCATATTAGTCAGCCTGACGGTGGCAACTGTTATAGCCTTCAGCTCAACTTGCTTAATTAGAACGGAGGCTCTGCGGGGCTTATATGAGAGAGGTAAAATTTCCAAATACCTCGTAGGAGTAAGTGAACTTTGCAATTGGGTTTAAAGACGATCTCAGTAATTTTACAGTCAACGCTCTTTCGCAATTTCATTCTTATAAAAAAAAAAATCTCGAGCATTCGTTAAATGAACGAAATCGAAATAGAGGGTCAGTAAAAATATGTTTCATAAATCAGCGGTAATATTTAGTCACTTCAGACCTGCCGATTATTTTGTAACTACAATTGAATGACCTACAAAATTGCATACTCAAAATTCTCGCTTTTGCCATGCAATAGGCATATCGTCTTTTGAAGTTTTCTAGTTTATTTTTTTTAGCTTTTTTTAATTAACATTGTTTTCAATTAAAATACTGTTCATTCGCTAGCAAAAACCATATCAAACTAATAAAGTTTAAAATTTGGTAGAAATTATGTTAAGCGCATTGAGATCTTATCTTCTTCGCACTTAAACGTTGCCAATCGGTAAACGTATCAGCTAAGGTTTCATTCACAATTTTGTTGAGCTTCGAAGAATGTGTTTCATCGGCTCTATAGAAAGGTTTTATGCACAAAAATTTTGCGAGGCAGAAGGAAGTTCATGGTTCCTCAAAGAAATCAAGCCATAAATTTTAATATAAGCCTTCGTTCTTTAAAATTTATATGTATAAAGAGGATACAAATTTGATTCTACTAAAACAAATAAAAATAATAATTAAATTAAAAATGACAATCCTTATTGCACCAGAAAATTGCTTTCAAGCCCTTATATGATATCGAATTACCCGCGCTAATTATGCCATAAAACTCTACCTTATAATCAATCGTTGGTACATTTTTGTATTTATTCATAAATTTTCTTAAAATGACATTTTTGCGATTTGCAATTAGTGATACGTAAATTAGCTGTTCGATCGCGACTTGAGGCCTCGCCTCTAAAATTGTACAAACTAATTTATAACTACATATGTACAAGTCAATGCATATCTATGTACGAGTATGTATGCATGTCTATGCAGCAGTTGGTGATTCAAAACCTATTCAAAAGCAATTTCATACAAAACCTAATTGAAGGTCGTTCTGCGATTTAAGCGCGCGAACTGCTGCATTTATGCAATTTTTTTGCCACAAAAAAATATTTATTTATAAATATCTAAAAAATTATGACTTAAGCAACAATTAATGAAGTGGTACATAACATAAATGTGTATAATTTAATTTTTTTTTTTATTTGTCAAGGAAAATCAATCAATTCTTTTGTTTTGTCTGTAGCTGTTCAAATGCTGAGTCAATAAAAACTGCCGAAAAAAACTTTAGAACTTTTACATTAGGGTGGTACAATAAAAATGAAAGGATTAAAAAGTTTAGTCGGTATTGTGATGCGCTAAACCCTGGAAATCATCTATATTAAAAAAAAAACTATATTTTCAAGGAAAAAGGTTGTGAAGTGCTCAATGCTTTCCATGTATTTTATTTTGAAAAAAAAATTGATTAGAAACAACATAGAACAACTTTGCCAGTATCCATGAAGATCAATATATTTATTGGTTAACTTTTTTTGTTAAATTTTTAGTGGCCTTTAAAATGAATAGCTTTAATTTTTTTATTGAGCAGTTAAATGGAAGATTTTTTTTAAACCACAACTGTTTTACAGTTAGAACTTTCAGCCGCTATTTCGAAAAACACCATCACCATCAACTTATCAGACTTCTTTTTACTTTTTTTAATCTTTTATTTTTATTCTCTTTTATCAAATTTGAACCAAGGAACCACGGATTGCAAAGCCAACACGCTACATGTTATGCTACGCCCTCGAGTCCATACAAAATAATGATTATTTTTCAGCTCTTCAGCTAACTTGACAGAATAATACCAAATTGTTGAATATCGTGTAAAAAATTTAAAAAAATATGGCAAAAAAATTAAAACCTCTTTTCGTATTCTTATTTTATTGGAGTTTTTGAAGGATAAAAAAAATTAATATTAAAACTAGATTAGGACTTCGGAAGAGAAACAGAATTAAGTAAATACATGCGAAACATAGAATAGAATAACCCCTAAATATATCTTGATCAGCAAAATAGCAGGATATAGATACATCTAGAGGATGGGAGCACTAAAATTCCGATTTTTGTGGACCACCCTAAAGTACACACATACATATGTACATGTGCAAACTGAACATAAATCTGTTTACTAGTATGTGTGTAGCATATGTTTACCAACTGCTCTTATGGTTGTGTGTTTGATTACAAATTAATAAAAGTAAGTGTGTGTTAGGGATGTCAATTTTGAGCATTTTGTTGATCCCGGTATTTTCGAGATCTAAACTTTTGATTCATAATTTTTAATTGCCAAAAAATGTAAGACGTCTGTAATCGTTATATTATAGAAGTATACAAAATAATATTTATATAACAAAGAAGAACGATTTGTTGTAAGTCATGTATGTATTTATTGGTCTTTTCAAGAAAAAAAAAGAAAATATTATATATTAAATATATATATACCATTCAGTAAGAAAATAGGTACATCAAGTAAAAACTAAATACATCATCCATTCCATTTTGAGCGATGCAGAATTATTCCTAATTTTGATTAAAATGCAATCTCAAAGAAATTAAAGCCTTAAGAGTGTTATCCTCCTGCCTGGACATACAACTTGATGCAATTTATATTTGAGACTTTCTGCCTTATTCACTTCAGGCACCTCGTCGTTAATTCTATGAACATCGCTTTCATAGTGCGGCTCATTCTCTGCTCAAGTGGAATATTCTCCAGCTCATTTGTAATGGCAAGGACAAAACAAAGCCTTAAGGGAGTTAACAAGCTGTGTTATTTGTCAATTTTGAACTCTCTAATGGCTTTGTTTTACCCTTGAAAGGTGAATTTTTAAGAATGTTACAAAATTTAAAAAATAAATGTCTATTACATTCTCTGTTTTTTACAATTCCGGGATTTTAATACACTTATCCCGCGATATTCGGGAGTTGAAAAAGATCGGGATTTCGGGATTTAAATGCCTAGTGTGTATGTATGTATCCAAGCCCAAGTAACGGTAAACGCGTGAGTAACACAACAATCATGTGCGCCATACTAATTTCGACCTTTGCGGCAAAGTTGCAGATATGATTTTCGTCTGTGTCGCACGAGTATTGCTCGATTCTTGTGTGTCGTTTTTCGTACAACCCAGGTAGTGGAAAGAACAAAAGGTACACCGTTTTTCTTTTTTTTAATATACAAACTCTTAATTAAGAATTCATGCAACACATAGCGTACAACGCCTACTCGCTCAATAAACAACAAATAACGACAACACATTCACAATGAGCAGAGAATAAAAAAAAAATCCGACTTTAGTGCAGGGGAATTTCCGAATGATCGTAAAAAGTATTATCGTCTCATTGCAAAATCTGTGCTTTAGTTTTAAAGGTACGTACATATGTATATATTTAAGTCCAAGCATACGTTAAAGTGGATCAAAAAATAAAATTAAAACAAGCCACTCTTTAAAAGCTTATGCAGAGGGTAGCGCGATATAAGAACAATTTTTTTCTTGACTTAGCTTAAAGCAACTATAATTAATTTGTTGTCATAACTACGGAACTTAAAGTTGGACTTTGATAAACGATACGAAACGATTAACCATTTCTTAGGTATTAGTGGGCAACTTTCATTTCTATTTTTATAAAGGTGGTACGGAAAAAAAGTTTAAAAAAAATAGCTCGCTTTTTAAAAAAACAAAGCCTTTTTGTCTGTTGTCTGTTCCGATCTAATGTACCAACGTCAATTTTTGTATATTTTTGTCCGGCTTAGAATTCGTTATGCCTTTTGCGCCGTGTTCACACACACACACGAACATACAAAAATGCACGAACACATGGCATTGCGACACTTTTCGTATCTGCGCTTTTGATCTGAGCGTGCCAGATAAGCGTCGCAGATCAGTGTGGAATTAATCGCTCCAGGCGCAGGCGTTACTTTGGCCAGTCGTTGAACCGGTTCGCAAAAAGAAGTACAATTTTGTAAAAGATTAAAAAACGAAAAAAAAGTAAAAACCAATAGAAATAGAATGAGTAAGCTTTGGCAAAGGGGGGAAAAATACTTGCAAATTATAGGCAAGCACAATTTTTATGGCCCCCAAAACATGTTAAGTATTTTTTTTTGTATGCATTTTGCTAGCAAAATTTCAGCACGAATAGGTAGGAATCTAATATTTGTATAAGTAATAAATTATGAACTCGTACAGGCTAAATTGCAAAATCTTAAACCACTTGGATTTTTGGAAAAATCTGTCTAAGAGTCATAGTCTCCCAACCAAATCGCAGAGATTGGGACGTCCGTCGTTTTTACCCTTCCTTATGCCATCTAAGTAGTGGCCGCTGTGGTCGAGTTGGTAGCGGTGCGTGCTATAACTCGATATGCCGGTGAGTTCGAGGTTCGAATCTCAGTCAGGGCAAGCAAAATCTTAATCATAGAAAAAGTTTTTTCTAATAGCGGTCACCCCTCGGCAGGCAATGGCAAACCTCCGAGGGTATTTCTGCCATGAAAAAGCTTCTCATTAAATACATCTGCCGTTCGGAGTCGGCACAAAACAGTAGGTCCCTCCATTTGTGGTATAATATAAAGACGCACACCACAAATAGTAGGAGAAGCTCGGCCAAACACTGAGCTATATAGTGTACGCGCCAAAATTATATTATATGCCATCTAATTTAAGATTGGAATTTAATTTTTATGCTAAAAATATTTGTATACATTAGGGACGACACCAATTAAAAACATCTTCCTATTCAGTGGCAATGGCTCGATATATATAAAATGAAAATCTCAGGAAAGAAACAATCTTCTCAATTTAATAGAATCCACTGATATTAGTTGAAGAATATGGTATGAGAAAGTAGTACTGTGGACAATTTTTTTCATGAAGCGAAAACACCAAGTTCATATCTCAAGCAATAAACGATCGTGCATTGTATTAGAATCAAGTTGACAGAATCATGACCATAGAGCAAACATGGCTACCTTACCACATATGCAAGTAGCAATCTTATTTTTGAGGGCGGACTCCCACTTGTACGGCGAAAGGTCGTTGAAAAGTCAGCTTAACTCATTGCAACGCAATGGTCAAAATTATAATCCGAAGTGCTAATCCTTATAGCCGATGGGCTTACCTCAAATGCTTAACATATAAAAATTCGGCATATAAAAAAACGGCCAACTCAAACTCAGCTGATTTGTTTTAATCACAGTCTTGAAATATTCAAGTTCGGGATTGTCTAATTTTTTTGGTGTTTTCAACATGGAGAATGATGTACTAGAAAATTTCCAATATGTTCCTAGCTGCAAGGACGCATATAGAAATAAAGTAGAGGGCTGGAACAACAGCGAAAAGGCAGCGAATACAATAACGAAAATATTATTTTGTCGATACTTGTTAAATTCGCGAACGTTGATAATGAAGCTCGATGACTTTTCAGACGAAGAAAAAGCTTAAAACGATTTAAGTATAAGATTTATGTATAAGCTTTAAAACATTTATTGTATGCGAAGTAACAGATGAAAGCTCAAAAGCTCGACTATTCCGTTACAAAAAAAGTTTTAAAACAAGCAGGTTACGATTTAGGTAAACTTTCTTTTATTATTTATATAATTCTGTTTATTTATTATATATAATGAATTTAATTAATTAGATTAACGTATTTATATTTTTTTAATAAATTGGTTCGATAAATGGACTTAAACATTTTTTACAGAAAAAAAAGACGAGTTACTGTCAAAATATTTTTGAGAAGATGCTCCTTAATGCATTGCTTAATAACAACACAATCCGTTCGCCAATTTATGTATTTAAATATTTTTATTTTTTTTCCAATGATTAAAATCAAGTCTTGTGCAATTATTGAATAATTAGAAATATAATTTTTATCACGATATAAAGGGTATATCTAAACTTTTATTTATTTATATATACAAGTCAGCTTGGAACTAAATTGCTAGACTGCTTTTGCCAGCGCGAGCCAAACTCGATCGGCAAGTAATCGATTTCATTGCAATAATTTTGTTATAGAGTAACTAAGTAATAATGTTTGTATGTATGTTTATATGTACTTAAGCAACATTAACAAATAAATGCCAAAATAATCCAGCTGCAAGCGATTTAGGCCAATTCACAGTGACTTGAATTGCCCGCAATGGAATGCAAAGGAGTGAGTGGATTGAATGGAGTTTATCGAATTCGTAATGGATTGTTTTTTTTTTTTTAATCGAATTTAATTTGAAAAAGCTTTTAAATGTAGCAGTCAAAAGAATTGTGTGCGCATTGTTATGCAACAATAATAATAAAAGTAACAAAAATAAGAATAACAATGAAAACGCGAAATTGACCAACAACCACCTACAGCTTTTCATACATATAATTATATGTAAATATGTATATGAATGTGTATACATATATACATTCAGTGGCCTGCTTTGCTTTTAGACCATTTTGAGCTAAAGCTGCAGCAATTTCGTACCGCTTACAGTTTTGGTAAATGTAATTTAGCAACGCTTTATTTAAAAAAATGTGTGTGCCACTTCACCCACATAAACATTGCCCACCCACTGGTTGCATGTATGGTATTTAATTGTATGTACAAAGCAAATTAATTGAATTACTTCAGTTGAAAGTTGTTAGAGGAGTTGGTTGCGAAGAAACCTTAGGATAATGTTAATAGTTATGGAGCATTTTTAATTCCAATTATGCAACTCGCACTCATTATTCCTTATAGAGATAGTGCATATTATTTGTCAATAATTACAAAATAATAAAAGAGCACTCAAAGAAAATAAAAATGTTGAAAAATGGCTAAGCAATTTCTCAACGAAGCAGGAAATTATCATTTGCAGTAATGACTTTCTTCTTTGTTATTCGATTTTGGGCAAAAGTGTAAAACAATCCACAACCATTATAGAAAAGTACGAACATTTCCTAGTAATTGGAAAAATCTTCAAGTGAATTAGTTTAATTCACTGGATGAGGTGTGAGTAGCAAAATTATACAAAATTTTCGAGATTAGAGAAAGTTCATTCTAGCTTTAGCTCTTAAAACGAATACACCGATCAGTGCCTCCTAAAAAAAATGGCCTGGACAGATTTGGGAACTCTGGTACTTAGTTGCAATGTGGCAGTGGAAGAAAGAAGAAGAAATTTTTTTCACTCGAATCATTTTTCTTTGCATTCTTTGTGTCAAAATATGAGACACGAATTTTTTTATTTTGATTTGACACCTACAGTTTCCAAGATATATTTTTTTGAACTTTAAGCATGCCAAAAAAGGACTTTTTAATACATGGCTCCACACAAAGCAGCATTTCATTAAAAAAAAACTTATTCATCGTACCATTTATTCTTGGGTTTCATAAGTGGATACAATTATTTTTTAATAAACAAAATTTAGTTTTTTATTTTTTTCGTGAAAACTGTTCTTCAAATTACGAATGGGCAGTTTAAAATGACGCTTGTAACTAAATTTTGAATTTCTTCGGCATAAAGGCAATTTCTTAATTTTAAAATCATTACAAAAAGACTTAGGCTTGACTTTCAATATGTTATTTTCTTCAGGCTCAATGCTGTGAACTCCGTTCGTGCCCGATATAGTTTTGCAAAAAATTTTAGGAGGCAACAATTAATAAAATAAACAAATTACTATTAGAAATAATTACTAGTCGATGTTCAAAGCAAAGTGGGTAAGACAAATTGATAATACGAAACTTAAATATGTTTATGTAAAGTTTAAACACGAAAATCCGGCCGTTAAAATTGGTTTACCTTAATTTCTTTTCCTACGACCACTCCATTGCTGGTTAAATATTTTTAAATTCACATAAAAATGGTTTAAAAATAATTACTATTTTTTTTCAGAAAGTAATTTATTACGATATATGCAATCAGACAATTTTTTTTTTACCACTATGAAGATGTTTTATTACGTTATGTTTGTGAGCATCCTGATGAAAAGTGTTTTTTCAATGAAAAGCATAAATAAGTTTTTTTTAATAAAATGCTGCAAAATTGGAAAAAAAAATGGTCTCATATTTTGACCCAAAGAATGCAAAGAAAATTGAATCGAATGAAAAAAAAATGTTAGTGTAAATTTTGCATGTATTAGCCATTATACAAAATTTACAATGATTTAACAATACTTTATCAAAATTTTGGACTTAACAAAAATTTAGTATGCAGTTTTATAGCTCAATAAACTTTAATATAATAGGTTGGAAGTTTCAAGTGCTTATGAAGTATCTACCACTGATTTTTTAGATATTTTTACTGGTAATTTCCGCCATTAAACGCAAGCCCGCGATTAATTTTTGAGTGGAAGGAATTGCGAAAAAGCGTCAGTAAAGAAAAAAAATTTAAATCTGTGCTAATTTGTAGCTTGTTGAAACTCTTTCACTACATAACTGCGTACATAAAAATATTCAACATTTTTTCTTTAAATGGCAATTTTTTTCGAAGTTTTGTTAAACCATTGCAAATATTGTATAAAATGGGTTCTTATGCTTTTTTTTTAGAGAATGAACGATATTTTAATTTAAGAATATGTTTATATAATTAGAAAAAAATAATTTGTCCCAATGTGGCAATATGTGGTTGTGCTATAATTTGTCTAGAGTGTATGTATGTAATTGTAATTCTAAAAAAAATTTGGGAATTCGCAGCCACTTGGATTGATCAAGTCTTCAAATGTCAAAATTGTCTTCATGCCAAAAGCGCACACTAGAACTCACGAAGATGCAAGTGTTTTCAGGTAAATAAGTATTATATCTTTTCTGCTGAAATCCCTGCAAATACTGTCACACATGCACAAAGGCTCTCTTTTGCAAGGTCAAAACTTATCGACGGCCCAATATGCTTACATAAAGAGCCGGTCCCGAGAGACAGCGCTTCACGAAGTAGCGAGCGTTAACATAAATGCCTCGAAAAGAGGAGGACCTCTGGACCTCACATGCAGGTGAATCGAACAGATGATCAGAAAAAGATTAATCAGTGATTCGGAATCATTATCCCTTTATCACTGTTTACAAAGAAAACATAAAATGATGCAGTCAAGTCCTATGGAAGCGCTTTGTGTGATCGTATACCAAATTTGCTGCGAACAAAATAAATAACTACGTCCTATAACATGTAAACAGTTTTGTTGACCTGGGTGTTGGTATGGATTGTAAACTCAATTTTAATTTTCATATTAGTTCCACAGTTAATAAAGCAAGGGGTGTACTGGCTTTTGTAAAGCGTTGGTCAAAGGAATTCCGCGACCCGTATATAACTAAAACACTTTTTACTTCATTGGTAAGACCAATACTGGAGTATGGTTCCATAGTTTGGAATCCTCGTTATCAGGTCCACTCAGACCAACTAGGGTCAATACAAAAACAATTCTTACTTTTTGCTTTGAGAAATCTTCGATGGGATTCGCCATACAATCTTCCCCCTTACACTAGTCGTTTAAAACTTATTAATCTTCCTACTCTTTCGAGTCGCAGAGAAATGTTAGGTATAATATTTCTGGTAAAATTAGTCAATGGATGGATCTCAAGTCCATTTCTTCTAGAGCAAATTAATTTTAATGTACCCTCCCGTGCAACGAGAAACTTTAAACCACTTTTCTTGAAACTATGCAGAACTAACTTTGAGTTGAATGAACCGTTTCGGGGTTTATGCCAAGACTTTAACAATCATTCCAGCACCCTTGATGTATCGGACTCACTTTTTATAATTAAAAGAACTATTCTATCCTCTCTTAATAAAAGCTAACGATCCAATTTTCTTACTTTGCATTTCTCTAACTTTGTATTCGGCTGATGAATTCTTATTCTGTAGCTGAGCAGCTTGGGATCTCGACGCTGAACAAACTTTCTTCTGTCACGACTCGGCACCTAAGATTTGTATATTTAAAAAACATCCGTACGTTATGCGAATTGAGCCCCTCCTGTCGGTTGGGCGGGAAAGTGGGTTTCCGTTGGGTTATAAATAAATAAAAACTCCTCTGTTCCCTCTTTGACTGCATTGCAGGAAAATGGGATTAGAACAAGGCGACGTTAGCGGGACAAACAAGCCGTAGATGTAATAGAAGTTTGTATTTACACGCACAATAAACAGTTTCCAAAAGAACTGAGAAAAGTTTACTAGACGGGGTGGTCATTCAAAACAATGCCCGACAAGAAAAAGATTAAAGATGTTTTTAGGCTGAGTATTGCGATGAAATTTGTTTGTTTGATGCCAAACCTATACCGAAGTAAGCTCTCACACTAACAAAGAGCAGCTGCATTACTCACATTCTTTTATAGCGATCCAGTCTAATGTATGTATGTATATTTAAACATATTTATTTATTTACATTGCCAATCAAATCAACCAACCTACTCGCTAACTTACTCATAGTTGGGCTGATTGAAAATAAAAAGTGAAAGTAAATATTGAGACAGAGCTGCAGAGCGGAACTGTGACATGAAACCGCCATAAACAACAACAAACAGCAACAAGTCAAAGCTTGATGAACGGTGTAGTTCGACCAGGCAGTCAAAGCGGCGAATGCACCATTGAAGTGTAACCACCAGTTAAAATGAAGATAAAGAAAAAGAGTAAGAAAAAGTGTATATATACTACATATGTATGTATGGATATATATACAATATATAAAAATATTTCTCCATTAGTATTAATTTGTTTTTTTAACTTATTTGTTAAACGTAAGCAATTATCACAGAAAATGTTGAAGTGATTGGATTTATCGGTTGACGTTTGTCCAATAAGGAGACTCAGTTTGATGCCACTGTGGCAAGTCAAATACAAAACGAAACTGCGTTTTTTTTTATTAATTGCATATATTTATAAAACATGCGAAAACCTGTTGAAACAGCAAGGCATTCGATTGTTGAGGAAGAGAATTGCAAGAAACCGCAAATGACTTGCTTTTGGTAATGGCAAAACACTCTTACATTTATATGCTTTTAAGCAGTCAATAAGTGCATGAAAGTACAGTGGTGGCTAACTAGTTAGCACGCGCATGACGCACTGCTGCATATTAATAATCAAACATATTGAATGAAAGGATGTTGAACAGATAGCTTATTGGGTGGTATGCACTTAATTTAACTACATACATATTTAAGGTAAAAAGAAATTTTAACAAAAAATGGTAAACAAAATTCTCTAACGCCTACATACATATTATCATTCAAATACTTCGAAACATTTATAATTTCAAATTTTCTTATTTTTCTTATATTTCTTTTGCATAATTAAAAAATTGTCAATATATGGTTTTCAAGCTCAACAAAATTATAAACCTGCTTGAAAAAAGAGGTGTAGCGATTATCTAGCCTTCCGTGTACTTGTATAAGGTTCATGCTTTTACTTCACCCAAAAGTATTCGTTAGTACCTACTTTTTCCTAACTGCTTCTATATACATACATATATTTTTTACAAATCTTTAGACACACACAAATAATTATTATTTACTAAGAAAAACTGTGCGGAAAGATTTGTTTCTCGTACTCTTGAAAAAGTCCCCGAACGATGAAAGTGTTTGCTATCGCTTTAAATTAAAAAAAAAAGCGAGCTCTCGTATTCTTCGTTTTCCTGCTCTTCAACCAAATTTATTAAACAAAGAAGTAAATGCAAATATTTGCACTAAAAAGTATTTCCACTTACAAAGGAACCAAGTACTTAAAAAATACAAACTCAAAGATATGCCATTTCGATTGATCGTTTACCAAATAAATGAGAATTACTTTCCAGTTCACGGATGCCAGAAAAAATAAATAACACTGAAATCAAGGCGAGTTCGCTAAGGTGGTTCGCTAAGCGAAAGAAGACAAACAATTCATCAGTTCTGGCAAGACCACAATTTATGAATATAAAGACATCGTTTAGGAAACCAATTTCGGGAATAACTCGTATAATTCCTTTTGTTCCAAATGTTGGCTGGCATAGGACCAGCTGCAAACTACTCCAAAACTTTTAACATTTGAATCTTTTTCGCATTTATTAAGCGCTTCACTTTAAGTTTTTGTGGCATAGTTTTAAGCGCAGAGCTACTGACAATTTCATGAAAAAGCATTGGAATTAGGCTGCAAAACTTTTATAAACAATCTTACGGAGCCATTCCTGCGAGTATGACATGACTATAAAATTAAGTACCGCGCCTAAAACTATGCCGAAAAAGGATTATAAGCGCTTTATGGACAGAAAATATCATGATTTTATTATAACATACGCAGTTAGCGACAATCAGGAAACAAAGTATATTTTCTGCAACATAGCTTTAGGCGCTGTTGTTATGACAATTGTCATGCGAAGAATTTTGTCATAGGCTTGGGAATAGGCCGGTTATTCCCTGCATTAGTTTTTTTGTTTTAAATTTTTTTGTGTGAAAAAATGGATATTTTTATGTCTAAGAAAATTATTAAAGCTAGTAAAATAATTAATAGAAAATATAGAAATTGTAATGTAATAATTTTTTTAGCAAAAAAATAAAATTGCATAACAGTTTCAAAATATTTAAATTAATGAAAAATCACAAAATATTTTTTAAATGCAATTTTTTCCACACTACTTTTAATTGGCGTGTGGGTTGTAACTAATAAAATTGTAATAAAAAATATATCTTGGTGTAGATATGACTTAGTCATCTAGACACATAATTACATACACACATACGCACATACTTATGTATGTATGTACAAGAGCAAAATAAATAAAAAAAAAGTGCTCGGAATTTATTCATTGCGATTGGTCTCGCCGAAACTTGAGACAATAGCGGTACCTGTTTTTTTCTATTTTCACTTTGATTCAACTTTTTGCCTTAAAACGGGATTGAAGCAAATATTCTTGCATTTCAAGTGCTTTATTTGTACAATCAAACAAAGAGTAAGAACATAACTGCGAAGGCTACGCGGAAAAGGGTGGAAGTCACTCCTAAACGAATGTTGAGTATTTATGAAAAAATTACTTCTACGAGTATAAACTGATTAAAAGCTTTTCCAGTGGCTTTAAATTAAATTTTGAAATAAACAATTTCAAATCGAAGAAATACTTATTTTCTAACATACATAACTACGTTTGAATATTTTTTCTTGACTTATTTTTACTTTGTGCTATTTATAAAAAAAAATCCGAATTTAATTTACACTACAAAACCACTAATAATAAAAAAAAATAACTAAAAAAATATGTATGCATTCGCTCCGCACTGTGCGTCATGGCGACGAAAATTCGATTTCACGGTAAGATACCAAATCAATTCGAAATACGTATGTATGTATGTTAGTATATATTTTTGAACGACTCATTTGTATAAATTTAAATGACAAAGAAGGCCATTGGTGCAAGCTTAAGACAAGCCAAAGCTATTGTTCATCATTATCGCTATCAAATCGAATGAGTATTTAAAAATAAAAACACTTAATATTATAAAAATCTGTTCACAAATACATAAAAAAAATATTTAATAGCGCAGTGTGAGTCATCGCCTGGAGTCTTGAGTGACTTCCAAAACTAATTACGAACACCGTTAAATGAAGGTGACTTGGCTAATTAAGCGTTAAAGCGAATGACTCCGTGGCTTACTGGCTAAACTCGCAGTAACGCGGGACTTTCCGGCCAAATCTTAAAAATCTGGATTATGAGGCATCAATGGCAACAACAACAATGCAAAACGTGTCTCTCAGCACTGCTATTGTTGTTGGTGCTGCTGCGGTACCACGCATTCCAAGGTAATGTGAATTGTAGCAAGTGCAGAGATGCTGCGAATGGTTGGATGTTTGGTTGGTTGGTTGGCAACTCATCGCTTCGTGATGTGTTATGCTTGTTTTTATTTTCAATTGGAATTCGCCGCTCTGCTGCGTTATAAGAAATTCGACACCGGATGCATTAGTTTGCGGCAAGTTTGTCGAGGCTTACTCTTTGCTATTGTTGCATTGTTGTTGGTTGGTTGCTTGGCTGGCCGGCTTTGGTATCAATTGCAGTTGTAAATAAATTTCGAATGAAATCTTTGGAATGTGGCAGATAATTTAAAATTTTTCAGTGCGATTATGAAAATACTACATATTTGTGTATTTACTTTTACTGCATATTTCTGTAAAATCCTAAAACTGGTTTTTCGTCATAAGCTTGTCTTAATACGAGCCCAACTTTGAGTAAGCTTTTGCAGAACCCCTGCTCTGGATGAAAATATTTCAATACATACTTCATACTATATAGTAAATCCAAAAGCAGCAAAAAACTATTTCGTGAAACTTGGAGAAATTCATAGATCTCAAGTTGATATCCAACCTCATTCTCCATTTCATCTCTAACCTTGGACTGGAATTTAAGATGAACTTGAGAAAAATTTAAAGAGAAACTAAATACCAAGTGGAAATCCATTATACAAACTTTATAGAGATTAGGTAACACGTAATAATAGCTTTTCAGAAACATAAAACGTGAAAATATGTGTGAGACCAATTAGATTCAAGTTGAGAACTAACTTTTTATCAACTCGAAAGAAAATCATAATTTGATAAAAAAAATTGTCTTGAAATGCTGTTAAGTAACAAAGTTTGAGATTTGAGAAGTACCTCAAGTGGAGTTCAAAACTAAATGTTTGATGTATTTTGGAACGATTTATAGAACGAAAAATAACACTGAAGATGGCACAACGCCGAAACCGGTTTGTTTCAAAACCAAATTTGACAAGGATCGACGGAAAATCGTTCCAAAATACATCAATTTTCAACCTTGTCGGAGTAAAAAAACAACAAAAAACTAAATGTTTGATGGAAAATGCTTTTGCACTCGAATTAAACACACGCATCCCCAGTGACCATTAAACTTATTACATTAAAAAACGTTTAATTAAAAAATAATAATTATGCAAAAGCACGCGTAGGCTCGTTCGAGAATCGAGGAAACCACATTATAGCCGCTAAAATTCTCGCAGTTACCAATCGAAAGCCTTTGTTCACTATGAATAATATATCGTTTAGCTAGACACCAGCTCGTAATGCTCCTCATAAATGTGGCTTTATAATCTCGAATTTCATTTCTTAAGATGATTGACCACCTTGTAGAATGGAACTTAATTCGTGGGAATATAAATTGTGAAAAATGCTCGGCTTTTGGGTCACATTAGTCACCATGGAAAGACCATTGTACAAGCTATTGGAACAAAAAAGAGGACGAGACGTTATATCACCTCCTCTGCCGCTGCACGGCACTAACGAGTTAAAAAGTCAATTCACTCGGAAGCTATTTTGTTAAAAAGCTCGACCTGTTTTTAGAACGGGAAGAGAAACAACTTATCGCCCAAACCCAGGCTATTTCGGTACTAGGGTTAAAACCTATTATAATTTTTATAACTTATATCCCAGCAGCATATTTTTCCACTCTCTTCGGAGTCTCATCCTACTAATCTATCATTTCAGTTCAAGCCGGGTATGAAAATGACCCACAATAACAATTGCCCTTTGTGCTCATACTATTTTAAAGTGCAACCGAAAATTCTACAAAATATTACAAAAAAAACTTGCTGAATTAAACAAACTTGAATTGCAATCAGTATTGATTCGATGGCATGAAAAATTTCTTGGTACAATAACAAAAAACCAAAACCAACCAACAAAAAAAAAACACACTTAGCGTCTTCTTGCCGGACATGTGGGAGAAGGCGGCATGCAAATATCGAGAATATTGCGACTAGAACAGTTAGACAACCCCATTTCACGGTGACGAGTTATTTTTACGTTTAAAATAGTACTCACGGACTGACTAACTGAATGGGCTCACTACGAGTTGGTGAGTGACGAAAATTGGCAGCGCGCTGTCAACCAATGAACCAGACAGACGTACAGCCAATCACATCGATTGTACAGAGTCGGAAGCAGAGAGGGCAAAGAGGGAAATCAAATGTCCAAATGCGATTGCGCGTACGCTTTTTATAGCAAATAAACATAAAAAAAAAGTGAATATGTTGGTGGAGCAAGCGAATGAGAGGGGGAGCGGGGTTACTTGTGGGCAGTCAGCAGTGAATTGCGATTGTGCATTCGTACGCTTGAGTATGCTAGACAGGTTTGATGAGAGTGGAATTTTAATGCACCACAACGAATTTCGGCTAAATGCCGAAGAGAAAAAAGAAGAAGAAGAATAAAAAGAACTATAAAAATTTAAGAGTAATAAAAAAAAAAACAGGAACGTCGGAATATATTTGTATGAAATGTAAAAATGCATGAAAATGTTCATGAAAGCAATAGCATTCCATTTTTTTTATTGATCTTTAAAAATATCTTAGTTGCCAGTGTGCGTAATAAAATTAAATTTTTAAATGCTTCATTTTTTTTTTTTAATTTACCATTTTTAATCCATAAAGTATACTGCGATACAAAGTAGTATGATAATTACAACACCTAAGACTTTACCTGAAATAAATTATTTCAAGCAAAGGCGAAATGTACGAACTATTGCGGGACTATTTCGGGACTAATACGACTTTTTCACCACCTTTTTGGTATAAGTTCTGAACCATTTCAAAACTGCTCGTATTTCCGGTAAATTCAAGAAACTTTTCAACACAAGATCGGGGTAATTTCAAAACCATTTCGCTACCTGTTCATGACTTTTTCAAGAAAATTTCAGCATAGTTTCTGATAAATTTGGGACTATTTTTCATATGAAAACACACCTCTTTGCTAGCGCAATATAATAAAATGATAACACTCCAATATCTGTACTTTACGATTCTTATTTTATTATGAAAGTCTTTATTATAGCTACAGAAGCTAAATAAGACATGTTTTGCACATCATACAAAAACTACTAAATGGATTGTTCGAGGCCTTACTTAAAATATAAACTCCATTTTTTAGAAGGAAACCACTTTTTCCTACTGTTTAAATTACAAAACTCACTAGATGGCGCTGAAGTCAAGTTACTTATGAATGACGTACTTATAAATTGGTTATGTTCCAAAACTAAATTTATATTACTTGCATGATGAAAAATAAGTTTGCAAATATAGACCCGCTGGGTGGCGCTAGAATCGAGTTATGTATATACACAGAAAGGGGGTTCAATAGTCCGATTTGGTTCGAAATCAAGTCAAGTCAAGTCTTTTTCTACATTTCTACAAATGCTTACCACATAACATACTTTGCCCATAATATTGTTTTCTAAATCGCTTTAATAATCGCAGCCATTAAAAAGTTGTTAGTTAAGAAGTAACCAAGGCAGATATAACAGCTAACCGCATTAGAGAAATTGCACCCCTACCAAGTTTTTTCATATACCTTTATTGTCAATAAGAACTATCAAGTCAGCCCATTGAAAACAAAAGTTGACAAATCACAAAGTCAATTTACCCAAAATAAATAAATTTAAAATGTACATTTTCATTGCAGAACTTAATGTTTGAGCCTTGGGACAGAGTTGAGCAACAAGTGTAGGCGTTTTGCGCCAGCAACCAATTTACAGCTCGCGAAATGATCTATGAACTCCACATTGTCCATCTGTCTAACAATTCTTCAGCGTGGCTCTTGCGGCACTTTTTATAAAGAAACTCCGCCTTTTATTAGCTGGTTCTTGCTGAGAACGCACTTTCCCCAACTCTGTACAAGTTGGGCACAAAATATACAACGCAAATATACAAAATATATTTATGCCTTACGTATTTTGTCTTACGTTTTATTTCTTTTCTAGTGTCTGTTAATTAATTTTATTAGCCTACGACAGTCTTAGCGAATTCGCTCAAACAGGCCAAACGAAGCAAGAAACGGGTTTTAAATTAAAAAAAAAAAAAAATGCAAAGCCGAACTCGCGACAGCTAATGTGGCAATTTTTGAGCGTTTCATTAAAATGTATGTAGATCGATGAAAAAAGTTGTTCGCTATTCTTTAGGCACATACATACATATTTAGTTATATATGTACATACATATATTTATTTGTTGTATATGCATATGTGTGCATAGTGAGTGTAAAATCAAAAGTGTTTCTAAGTTCGCATTTTATTACTTAGCGTCCAACTGTTGGTAACTTTCACGTTAATCAATGTATAATCACGTTCATCTGAGTGATATACCATAGTATGTACATGTGTACATATATATATGCATGTATTTGTATATGCGCGCATGTGGCTATATTTGCAATGTACACACCCTATCGGAAATCAAAGTACTTTAAAAGCAATTTAAAAATACTTGTTTTTCCAACTAAAAGTGGCTTTAATTTTTCTTATTTTCTTGTCATCAACGAACTTTATTAGCTTGGCGTTGTCCAAACACTTTCAAATATATTTGAAAGAAAGAAAATCAAAATGACTTTTTTACTAACTGCAATAAAATGTGTTTATTTCCAGGCATTGTGGAATTGATTTGTTACCAACCTTTTTTAAAATCTATTTGTTTTCCACTGCTTTTTTTTATTCCACCCAACGCAGCATTAGAGAAATTGCAACCCTGGGATATATTTTGTGATTTGTTGTGGTCCATCACCCTTCAAAATATATACATATAACAAATTTGACGAGTTTGAAAATTCGAAATGTAAACAAAATGTACGAGTTTCTACATTTTGCATGAAAAATGCATTTGCTTTCAACGCAAACAGTGCAAGACGCAGCATACTACAACGGATCCTCAGGAAACATTGCTCCTGGTCACAAAATTTGGAAAAGACTCTCGTGGTATACCTTCAAATATGCAAAAAATGGTCGGAACGCACCCAACCATTTGCAGAAAGCGGCATGCCGAAGTTCTGTTTCAATTGAATATGAAAAGCAAGATCCGATCTTTTCCCGTCTTTTAGAACACAATGTCTCCTTTCTGAGTATGTACATACATATGTATGTATGTATGTACATATGTTTTACAAATCGCGTTAATGAAAATTTTGTATAAATTAGAAATTATAAATATACAAAATGTAAACAAATACTGTTTTGTAAACAAAGTTGTTTTGTTTTTTTTTTTTAGAAAAAAGTTTGTTTTTTAAACAAAGTTTGACTTGTTATGGACCACTTATAATAAAAAACTCAAAACAGCTGCTAACATTATATTACCTGTTTAGTTTACCATGATTTCACCTTTTCAGAAATTTATTTATTTTATAGAATTTCAAATTATTTATGTCTTTTTTTGTTTTGATTAAAGTTGTATGAATTCTCGTTCTCTGTCCGAATTCAGTCATTTTTTTGTAAAGAAACTTAACTCACCTTAATTTGAATCGCCTTACGTATAATTAAATCCTGATATTGGTTTCCAATACAAAAAGCATCTAATATTGTTAAAAAAAGCATTGAAAAGTTGTTTATACCACGCATTTTAGAATGTTTGCCCACTAACCTTTCAAAAGCGGTTAAAAATTAATAAAATCCCTAAATTTTTTGCCGTGAGACCCATTACGATTTAAATTAATTATTCCTTACGTGGGGCTTTGTTGTTCTTCAGCCGCTTTCCGAATTTCTTCACAGTCGGGTGATGGTTGCCAGCTGAGTTATTCAAGTACGGCGGAGAGGAGCTGGTTAAGTGTATGCACGAGCTCATTTGTAGAATATGGTCGGAAGAACGCATGCCTGCTGATTGGAATTTAAGTGTTCTCTGCCCAAACCACAAGAAGGGTGATCCTGCAGTCTGTGCCAATTATCGCGAGATTATCCTTCTTAACATCGCGTATAATATTCTGTCGAGTGTATTGTGTGAGAGACTGAAGCCCACCGTCAAATAACTGATTGGACCTTATCAGTGTTGCTTTAGACCTGGTAAATCCTCCACCGACCAGATAGTCACAATACGCCAGATCTTGGAAAAGACCCGAGAAAGAAGAATCGACACACACCATCTTTTTGTCGCCTTCGACAGCACGAAAAGAAGTTGCCTTATGTCTGAATTTGGTATTCCGGCAAAACTTATACGGCTATGTAAAATGACGATGAGCAACACCACCAGCTTCGTCAGGAAGGACCTCTCCGAGCCGTTTGATACCAAACGAGGTTTCAGACAAGGTGACTCTGGACTGGAGAAGATAATTCGAGCCGCAGAACTAAATCGGTCAGACACCATCATTTATAAGAGTGTGCAGCTGCTGGCGTACGCCGATGACATTGACATCATCGGCCTTAACAACCGCGCAGTTATTTCTGCCTTCTCCAAACTGGATAGAGAAGCAAAGCGAATGGGTCTGGAGGTGAACGAGGACAAGTCGAAGTATCTCATGTCATCAAATAGACAGTCGGCACATTCACGACTGGGATCTAACATCAATGTTGACAGTTATAACTTCGAAAAAAAAACGGCGTCAACCTTGAAATCCAACGCAGAATATCTCTTGCCAACAAGTATTACTTCGGACTGAGTAGGCAATTGCATAGTAAAGTCTTCTATCGACAGACAAAGTCTCTCATCATGTCCGTTCTATTGTATGGCGCAGAAGCATGGACAATGTCTACATCAGATGCGAGGGCTCTTGAAATGTTCGAGAGAAAGATTCTCCGAAAGATTTATGGACCTTTGCGTCTTTGCGACGGCGAATACCGCCTACGATGGAACGATGACCTGTACGAGCTGCACAAGGACGTAGACATAGTGCAGCAGATTAAGAACCAGCGGCCCCGCTGGCTAGGTCACGTCGTTCGGTTGGATGAAATAGCTCCAGCCCTGAAGGTTTTTGACACGGTACCCGTGGGTGGTGGGAAAGACTAAGTGGAAAAAGACTTGGCTATACTTGGGATTTCCAATTGGCACCAGTTAGCACGAGATAGGGACAGCTGGCGTGCTTCGTTGACCTCGGCCAAATTCGCTTAGGCGTTTAATGCGCCAATTAAGTAAAGTAAGTACTCGTATACCTTCCGTCGATTTATTGTATTTGTCGCTTGAGGTTTCATAAACAGTATGCGGTTTTAAAAATTTGATTTGTTTTTTGGATGCTTGGCAGAATAAATTCATTGATTTCTTAACTTCTCTTTACTAAAACGTGTTTTAAAAATATTTTAATAAATGAAGAAGCCATTGATATCCAACTACTTTAAAATTGGTAAATATTTCAGACTATCTGCTTTTTTCCGACAGGGTAAACGATATACATATGCATGCGTGTGTGTGTGCGTGTGTGTCATGTTTGCACGCGAATGTGTTTGCTTAAACAAAAGCCATACAAATATTTACACAAACTTAAATATTAATGTTATTTCTCATACATTCATCATTTTTCAAAAAAAAAAAAAAATATTAAAAAAAAAAATGTGTAAGTGATGAGTTTGAAAATGAAAGTGCTGCATATAAACAAAGAAAATTTTAATAATTATCGAAGAAAAGTTTGTAGCATACAAGTTTTAATTTTCGCCAACGCTCAACGGGTGGTATGAGCAACATTTGGACGGAGAGTGTTGCCTCAAATTTCGCTATTTTTCCTTATAATTGCATTGCGCTGTTGCCCTTTCTAAAATATTTAAAGAGCAGAAAAAGATATGCTGCATTTGCGTCAGGCATTTCAATTTGAATTGAATGTTAATCGATTATCGGCTGCTATTCCATTTTTAATTTTTCGTTTCTCACCCTCTTTTACCAATTTTGCACAATCATTTTTGTTTGTGTTTTTTTCTTTCTTTCTTTACTTGCTTGCTTGTGCCAAAATCCATTCACTTAAACAATATACGGTTTGGTAACGATTTCATAATTCCATATTTATAACTTTTTTGTGTGTCATTTTATGCGCACAACACATGCACACATCGGACACACACACAAACAAAATAAATAAATATCTGAAAATATATGTACATTCAAGTTGTTGCTGTGCTTTTTGTGTTTCTATGCCTGTTTTACGCTCGTCTTTTACAACTCCAATTTTCCCTGCTAGATTTTCTACAAAAGCAGTAGTGATTATTTTACTTTCATTTCGTAGAGGTCTTTGATTTGTAGAAATCTTTCACGCATATATTTCTTCTTTGGTAGCAGCAGCTTTCCTGCGGCTTTTCGTTGACTTTTGCTATGAATTTTCGCTTGTAATGAACTGCGCATGCGCGGCGCATATTTGGCTGCTAACGCAATTACAAGCGATTTTTTTTTTGTTTGTAAACGTCTGTTGAGCACATACACATACATATATATTCATCCATCAATCTTGTGCGGTGTTTTTTTTAAGCTAGCAGTTGTGGGTTTTTAACTTTTAATAAGATTTTTATTTGATTTGTCTTTGCTTAGTACTTTTGCCTCCACAAAGTCATCACACACACACACACACACACACACACAGTGATTCTTAAATAGCAGAGCAAATGGTAACAACTAATATTTCGCTCACCTCGCTGCAAAAAGTTGTCGTCGTCGTCGTCGTCGTGGTCGCTGTCGTCACTCCGCGCTGCCGCTGTTCGCCTTCGCAAAATTATTTCCTCGCACTGCAAAACCAAATCCAACACAACAAACACTCTGTTACTTGCATGAATCTTAATTCAAATTAATTTGAATTTTTTTTTTACTCTTGTTTTTCTTTCTTTATTCAATTCAGTACACTTCACTTGCAAATTCGCTGCATATTCTTGCATGCATGCAAATTTGTTGAATGCCCGCCCCTGTCACTTCAATTCACGCCAATAAGTTTCCCTTCACATTTTAGCCACATTTGGCGACAATTTCTTCGATTTCTTTGTCTGCTTCTTTCAACAATCACCTTGCGCCGTTTTTTCGCTTTCGTTTTACCAGCTGTGTTTGTTCGAACGTTTCGCGCACCGTTTTACCGTTAGCGCACAGCTCTGTTCGAGTTCGTTGTCTTCGCCAAACTAAATTGAAGTCTTTCGTTTGTCTTGCTGGCTAGCTGGTTAGCTTTAGCTTGTGGTTATAGCTGGCCGCTGTCTTGCTGGTTCGGCACCACCGCACTGGAACATTGGAAATCCAGGTGGCTGGTTAACTGGCTGGTTGTTTGTCTACTTTGTTGTTTTTGTTGTTTTTGTTGTTTCTTTGATTTGTGGTCTTCTTGGGCATTCGTATTGTAGCGAGCACTTTTTATATTTTTATTGCTCATTTTAGCTGTTTCTTGTTTTCATTTGCTGTTTTACTGCTTTGGTGTATATTTCTTCTTCTTATTCCTACTTCGTCTCTTCGTTGCGTTGCGCTTCTTCTACTTTTCGTTGTTGATAATCAGCGTTAACCGGTTACTCTAAAAAAAAATGGATATCGCTAGGCTAATATATCGTCATCACCGCCATAAAAGCTGCTACCTCCAGCTTTTGTCCAAAATAAGTTTAACTATGATTTAACGAAATTTCCAAAAAATTTTAAAAACTTTTTAAAAAAGTACGAAATTTTATTTTAATTTTTGAGTATGCAGTTTTATAGCTCATTCAATTTTATTGTGAGAAAGTGCAAGTCTCAATTGTCTAAAAGTTATCACTGAGTTTTGACAATTTTTTTACAAGACAGTTTCCTCCATACAACGCAAAAACGCGATTATTTTTTATATAGAAGGAATTGCGAGAGAGCGCCAGTAAAAAAATTGTCAAAAATCATTGCTAATTTCTAGCGACCAGAAATTCACATCAATGTTACTTTTTAATTGTAATGAGAGTTTTTTAAACCATTTCTGAAAAGAAAAGAATTGTCACAGCGATTTTTTCCAAGCTTAACATAGCATGCTAGCTTTCACTTGCTAACTGGCTTCAATTGGAAATTCCCAGTATAGCCAAGTCTTTCTTCATTTTCTTCTTTTCAACGCAGAGGAGGTGCTCCTTTTCCTTTGCCACAAGCTACTGCTCAATTGCCTACTCAGTCCGAAGTAGCACTTGTTGACAAGATAAATTCTTAATTGAATTTCAAGACACCATTACTGATATTAATGTTGGTTCCTAGTATTAAATCCTCCTTGGTTTTTAGGTTAACGAAGTTGTCTTCTTTTTCGAAAAGTGATACCAGACCGATTTATTTCTGCAGCTCAAATTATCTTCGTCAACATCAGAATAAAAAATCGCTCGGAGAAGTCCTTTCCAGTTCTCCATGTCAATTTACATAGCCGTCTAAGTTTTGCAAGGATACCAAAGTCAAACATTGTAGCATAAAGTCAACTTCTTCTTGTGCTGTCAATAGCGGCTTTGAAGTAGATGAAAAGATAGGGGGTATTGTGAATATCTGGCCGGTGGTAGATTTACGAGATCTAAAGCCACACTGATAAGGTCGAATCAGTTAATTGACGGTGGGCTTAAGTCTCTCATTCAATACGCTCGACAGAACCTTATACGCGATATTGAGAAGACTAATCACCCTTCTTGTGGAACATATTTTTCGAAATTTCGATGAAATTTTGATAAATGTTTTCAACATTTTTTTTTTATAAAATTTAAGAATTTGTTTTAAATGGTGTTTGCTAGAAAATTAATGATGTTTTAATTTGAAAATGATTTTTAATATTAGGAGGATAAATAAATTTTACAAATGTGTCAATGTGTGTGTTTTTCATATAACTCGCGAACAGAGTGTCCATTTGTAGCTCTAAGCTTTGAAGGCCAAAATATGTGGCTAAACTATTAGGGAAGAAAGCTTAAAGCCTGACTACTCTTTCTTTACTTTTTTTTTTAACCTACCTCAAGCTAAGTACGTTACAGACTTGCGTAGAACGCATTTTAATTCTGATTTTAAAAGCTTATTTATTCTAGTTGTTTTGCTGTTTTTTTATAATTAATTAGTTCTACATTTTTTGTTTTTGAAGTTTTGTAATGGACTGTAATGGACTGTCTTTCACAGACGTATGCACTATTTGATTTACTGGTTCCTCCAAAAACTCCTCTCTCATCTACGTGCCACAGTCTTACACTTCATGGGCAGGTGCTGTGGTGTCTCCTTGACCGAGTAACAGAAGCGGCAAAGTTTACTCCACCAGATTTCCATTTTGTGAATGTGACCTTTTAGTCTGCAGTTACCCATCACAATGGCAGTGACGATTCTCAGTCTCTCGCTGGGCAGGCCAATAAGAAGCTTATATCAGGACATACTTAGACCGTCGACGATCTGTGGTGTTTCCCCAGGTAGGTTTCTCAGTTCCGACCTGCGTAAAAGTGAATAAAGAGAGTACTTTCTTAAGAAAAATGAAAACTTTTCTAAAATAAGTAAAATAATAAAGCCCAGTTTTAGGAGATTTTTCTCAGAAGCAACAACATTTTTATAAAAAATTTTTTATCGTATTTTAAAAACCTTAACTTGAGTAATGCTTTGATTGTTTTTTATTTTTTTTTAACGTCTGCAATTTGTAGAAATAATATGACTTTTCATAAGTATACAATTTTTAACTAAATGATAGCATCACATTTGAAAAAAAAAAAAACTTTGGTCCCTTTTTTCAGTTTTAGTAAGTCAAAAAATTAAAATAGGTTCTAAATCATCACGCAAAGCCAAAAAAAAAACAAAAAAAAAATATAAAAAATTAGTACTTGAAATCGCTAAAAATTATTGAAAATATACTCTGCTACCGTTTAAGCACATTTTTAAATTTTTCCTTCCTCCATTTTTTACTTTTAATTTAAACTTTTGGAGAAAAAAATATGTTTTGTAAAGTCATTGCATAGATCAACGATCACAATTCAGAGAAGAGGGATAGCACATGCTTTCAACAAAAAACGTTGATTGGCCAGACCTAATTATTAAATACTGGCGCGATATGAAAAAAAAACCTTACCCTCGAGTCTTCAAAGAGCCGGCGGGCAAATCATTCTAGCTTACAAAATTTGTATCGGAACTGAGTTGAAGCGACTTATTAATACTCATTTTTAGTCTTCCCACCTCATCTCTCAATATGCGCCTGAATTAGGTGAGTTCGTAAGGACTTTCCAATGTACCCGTGTATGATAACTCATATTACGAACTTAATGATTCCAATTGGATGCGATATCTCTAATCTACTCGATTTCTCAAAATAACCAGCACTGAGAAAAACACATAGATTTTTAGAGCATTTAAGGGGAGTATAACCACGCGTTCCCACGACAGTCGGGTCTACGAGTTTTATACCGGAACGATCCGGATTTATGTCCGGCCAAGGCCTGCCACTTTAGCATGTTTTATGTCGCTATAACAACAACGCGCACAATTTTTGGCAATTAAAAATATTCACAGCAGAGAAGTAAATCAAAGATCACACAATAATTGAAATATCTTTAAATCTTTAAAAACGATCCACGCACAATAATTGAAAGAAGAAGAAGCTTGAACAAAGTTCCACGCACAATAATTAAAAGAAAAATCTTTAACAATTTTCACGCACAATAATCGAGAGAAGAATCTTAAGTAAATTATCACGAACAATATTCCTAGGCACTTAATTAACCTCCAATTTGACCTCGCAAGGACAAACGGCTAAAATAATTGGGTTCATCAGCCCCAAGAACGTATATATAAATTTTTCGATATATTTTCAGTGAAAATTGTATGTTTGACCTTGAACTGACCTTCAATTTGATCACGGAACAACAAATGAACAACGAATTCGGATTCAGCAATCTCTAAAACATATACATACATTTTCTTTTAGATATTTTCAGTGAAAATTGTTTGTTTGAAAGGACAAACGGATAACGTAATTTGATTCAACGACCCCAAATATGTACGTATTTATGATTTTTTTTATATTTTTGGATTTAATATTCTACGATAAATGTTTTGGTTTTAGTTATTTAGGGGATAATTTCACATCTTAAGGGGGTTGGAAATTTCCACATTTGCCGTGATGTATTACCATTGATTAGAACTGCAATAATAAAATACCAAACTGAATTTCAATACATATTATTTTTTGTTTTTAAAGTTTTTCATAAAACTACCCTTATTCAGGGGTATGTTCTGATATATTAAAATCTCTTCCAAAATTATCAACGAGCATTTTAAAACAAAAATTATTAAAATCGCTCAACAATTGACTTCTCTGGGAGTTTTGAACAAACTCTGTCGAAAAATCCCCAGTGTGCGGCGCCATCTAGCGGATAATCTCTATTTTAAATTGGAAACAAAATATCAATATGATTTTAAAGGCATTTCAGTGAGAAAACATAGCAGGCCTGTTTCTTAATTCGTTCCTTAAAATACGTATGTATTGATGAATATAAATTCAGATCCCTCTTCCGTCCAGCCAACCAGCGGAGCCCGCAAGGTATACAATTAGGACGACCCGTGTGGCTCTTTATCCCTCTTAGGGTGGCATATTTTCCAGAGAAAAACATACATATATTTTTATATGAAAAAGTATGCCCTTAAAGGAATTATTTCAGTTTCCAAAAAAAAAAAACTCATTCAGAAAACCCTCAAAGACTCCATGCGGACTTCTCTTTTCGCCTATATATCTTTACTCTACGAAGTATTGCTATTGGAGTACCTCTTCACTTCATCCTCGTAGCGCTCCCAATTTGGCCGGCTGTGTATATTTCTTAGATTAACAATTTTGAAAAACAATTGAAGCTCAAAAGTGTGAAAAACCCGATTACTTTGTCAATAATTTAATATTTGCCGTCACTGCCTTCCTTTTACTTCTTCGTTATACTTCTTCTACTTAACAAAATAACAATACTATGTAAAAGCAAAAGCCATTATTCCACATAGATACCAAAACGCATACGCGCCTTAATAAATGTGTGTGTGTGTGCATAAATGTATGCTCATGCTGGTGGTGCTATCTAGCGCTTGTAGGTACTATTGCTTACTCTTGCACACAAACATGCATACATACATACATACATACATACGAGTTTGTATATTCAGAAAAGCGGCATGTGTAATGCATAGACTGACTCTTCTAGTTTTGTCGAGGTCGTCTGGTTTTGTTTCTACTTTTGTATTATCGTCGTATTCGCATGCAGTTTTTTTTTTAATTTGTTCCCTTTTGTTACGATTGTTTATGGTTACATGCTACATGCTGTTGCTTCTGCGAGTGACCATTCCAGTTTCTTCATTTGAAAATTGCAACTGCAATTAAGTGGACACATACTGCGCTCGATGGTCTTTGGGCCAACACAGAGTTGCTTTTTACACATACCAATAATAATAATTGTTTAGGTGTTATTTGTTACTTGGGCTATTTGAAATGGGTTAATGTGTTGTTGTTCGTTGTTTAAAAAAAAAAAAAAAAGAAAACCGTCAAATATTATGACGGGATGTGTATTAAAACATGCTTTTGGTTCAAACAAATAAACCCATTTCCTTGTTGCGAATGCGAAATTATTTTGTGAACAAGTTTCAATGAAAGCATTGAAAAAAATTAAAACAAAATTAATTAGTAAATAAGTACTTTGAAAATTTATTAGGGCAGTAATACAAAGTTCATGTCGTTTACAAAATTTGAGTTTATATGTTGACTTGATTAAACAACGATTGTCCGATGTTATATTAAAAGACGGAATATCATACTTGCAAGAAAACGCAATATTTCACAATTTGTGAGTGAGGAAATCGTATAATTTTACAAGAGAAATAAATTTTTAAACGTGATTTTCCAACTTTGTTCCTTTTTACTATTTTATGTTACTGGACCTTACTTAATAAATTTCCTTCAATTTTTAAACTAACTTGAAATTAACTTCATTTTTTTCCTTATTTGTTCCATTTTTACTTCTAAATAACATTTGAATCCAATTCAATGAAAAGAAATACAGTTAGTGGTGCATTGACCTAGCGGTTTATTATTTAAACGATTTTCTTCCCATGGCGTACGGGAAATGACGTCACTTCCTAAGGTAAACAAAATTGATGTGAATTCACCTCGAGGTGTTTATACACTTGCTGCAATGTTTTATTTGATAGCGCTGCGGAGTTGCCACCGTTCTTAACAAATTAAAGTGTTAAATCGCTCTTTTGCACCTTGGAACATAATACATATCTAAAAATTAAAGGAAACATGTGTTATTAATTTGTTAAAAACTATATATATATGCACATATTTTAATTTATTTATAATACGTATTGAAATTAAATATCATATAAAAAATAAAACAACTGATCACATGTATTGCAGGCCATCCATATATTATGTGTCGCGTCTAGGGGAGAGGGGACGGGTTAAGGTCAGCGTCACGGATTGTCACGCAGGTCGGGAGGGGGTCAAGAAAGTCCAAAAAAAAGGGACGGCTTCTTGGAATAGTAAGAAACTGATGGTTAAGTAGATGGCATAAAATTTTATGGAGAACGCCTTATCGTTAATGAACATGAGGCTGTAAAGGAACTTTGGAAAGCAAATGAAAAGGAAATTTGATACTCTATAAAATAACTTCAAATTTTGAAAAGAGATGCATGGGATTATGCAAAAATTATTAAATAATTTCACCTCTACAAGTATTCTCTCTAATTCCTCACTACACTATTGCTATGTTTGCGATGTTTTTGGGTATTTTCCACGAAAATATTCCACCCAGTGGCCACGCCGCGCGTAACTGTCAAAGTTATGAATGGAATTGAAATAGTTGAAGATGAAAAAAATTTCAATCATAGATTGTGGAAATATTGCGGAAATGTTTGGTGAATAAATTCGAGTTCTTAAAGCTATTATAAATGTGAAATACACAAAATATTAATACAACAAAATTTTTTAAGAACGCGTTAATGTTTTCTTTAGCCAAATTTATCACAGTGGTAAAAACATATCAAAGGTGTCAGGTTTTTCGTTGCGCGGGTGCAACAGTCAAGAGGGCAATACAACGTGAATACTGAAAACTAAAAAAAAAAAATGTACAGAAAGTTGTCAACCAAATCGGTGAGGCAGTAAAATTAAAGAAACAAGAAAATCAAAATCACAGAGATCACGAGTAGCAACAGTTAATCGCCGTATTGCGCGGCGCATTAAAAAAATTTGCATTTCCAATTTGAACCTGATTTCATTTTGTCATACCTATCAATATTTTCGGTCATATACGGTCATAAGTGCGAACGTGTTTTCCGGCGCTGTTACGCTGACTTAGTGGACGCGCAAAACATCGAATATACGCTAAATATGGGTGGTTGCATCGGCATACACAGCACCGATAATGAGACAGTCAGCGTGTCTTCAGCGAGCGTGTCTAGGCCACAAACAGGCGCGGGTGAGTGTTGATTCATAATCTTGGACGAAAATACATAACAAAATATATATATAATCAAATATTTCCTAACTTATATGTGTGTGCATTATTGAAAACCTTCGTCTATCCTTCCACATGTTAAGGCGGCGGTCAAATGGGCCCAACACGCAAAAATCGTCCACTATGCAATGAGACGATACGTTGGCGTTCCGATGTGCCACTGACCGAGGGTCAATTGCGTTCGAAACGTGACGAATTCTGGGATACTGCGCCGGCGTTCGATGGTCGCAAAGAAATTTGGGATGCGCTGCGGGCAGCGACAAATGCGGCGGAAGAGCTTAATTTCGAATTGGCGCAGGCAATACTTGACGGAGCAAATATCTCCGTTCCCAACGGGTGAGTGTGTAACAAACAATATCTGAGTGTAATATTTGTATTATATATTATTCTATGTATCAATATGAAGTAAATATTCCTTGATTATTGAACATACATATTTGTTTATACTACGCTAAGCGATAATACATTATTATCTATCTCCGTTTGCCGTAATTTCCATTCGTTAAGTATGTACCCAAATTTAACCGCAATAACAAACGTAACAGGCGTCAGTCATATGGTTGTTTGTTTTAATAAGAGGGGAAAACCCACGCATGTGCGCACATACGTACAAGCAAACCTGGAGAAATGTAACTTAATCACCGCAATAGTACCTTAATATGTTATATAGACTCGCCCTGCAATTACTACAGCTAGTGTAAGCGTCTGCCCTAAGAACTTTAACTCAGTTAAAAACAGAAGACGTTATTTACATAATAACTTGGGATTATTCCCAATTTCTAAGTATTGACTTTTATTTGTTGTTAGTACTTGTACGACAACGATTGCGCTTCCTCCATTTCATTGATTTTTTTTGTCAACTATTTGGATATAGATCTATACAAATCCAAAAATCGATATATAACATCATTTAGTGTGTCGACCAGCAACAAAAAAAGAACACTAAGCAGCAAGTCATGCAACACTAATCAAACAGTGCTCATTAGCGAAGTTGTGGATGCCGTCAGCGTCGGCGTAACTGACTTTATTCGTGACCATCCAAACGCTTAAGCTAATGGTGTAAGTGAATTTAACGTTATTATTGTATTAGGATATTTATTTAGTTGAAAGATTGAATATAATTGAATGCAACATTGGCGTAAATTGTTGACCCCAAGGAATATTGAGAATCTATTCTCTGAGTTAAATTAGTGCAATGCATTATAGTAAATCACAAGGGAAAATAAAAACAAATAAGCAAACTTTTGTGTCTTTTATGTGTGTACTATGTACGCGGTATGTGTGTTTATGCCCATGTCAAATTTAGAACTTGTTTTTTACTTTACTTTACAGTACAGTATTCATTTGAAATTAGCGTCCCTAACAAAAATAAAGCAATCAATTTGCGCAGCAATAAGTATAACGTAGAAAATTTAAATTTCGTACCGCAGCTTGATTTCAATACTAACAGCCGGTTTGACGAATCAATTAAAATTAGAATTAGTTCTAATTTTTGATTTTTATATGCAAAGTGATAAAATTAAAATTTTAGTTTAAGAATACTTCAAGTTTTTAAAAGAGTAGGTTATTATAAATTCAGTATTTAAATTTTCAAATTTTTTTACAAAAGTTATCTAACAAAAACAAAACTTATGCAAGAAAAATTTGTTTAAAGTGTTGCGACTCTATAAATGTGTCTGAAACGAAGCAATTTAAATTAAAATTAATTCTGATTTTTGATTTTTATATGCAAAGTGAAAAAATTAAAATTTAAGTTTAAGAATGCTTCAAGTTTTAAAAAGAGTAGGTTATTAAAAATTCAGTGTTTAAATTTAAAATTTTTTTTACAAAAGTTATCTAACAAAAACAAAACTTATGCAAGTAAAAAGTTTTTTAAAGTGTTGCAACCCTATAAATGTGTCTGAAATGAAGCAATTTAAATTAAAATTAATTCTAATTTTTGATTTTTATATGCAAAGTGATAAAATTAAAATTTTAGTTTAAGAATGCTTCAAGTTTTTAAAAGATTAGGTTATTATAAATTTAGTGCTTAAATTTTCAAATTTTTTTACAAAAGATATCTAACAAAAACAAAACTTATGTAAGTAAAAAGTTTTTTAAAGTGTTGCAACCCTATAAATGTGTCTGAAACTGTATATATGTATGTACATATGTAAAAGCAAATGTTGTTCAAAGCCAAATTATTCGCAAACAGATTAACATAATATTAAACGGCACTAATGTAGAATTTAAACCAAAGTAAGGTTAGGTTAGACGTATCATCAATCATATTTTAGGCGCAGTAATTATCACAAGAGTGTTGAGTGTTATGGTTTTTAAGATGTCGCACGATTAGAGCATTCAAAAGTTAAGAAAAATACGTGTCATTTTATTTTTATTCGCGTTTTTTTCATATTTGTAGTCAAATAATCTTTCTTTGATAAGATAATGCAAGCTTTTATATACTTTCATTGATTAATTACTATTGTTGTTGTTGTAACAGTATAAAAACTTACTCATAAATTGTTGGTGAATGCTGCGGAATCGTTCGAGCTTGATGTATGCGACGAAAGTGTCAGTGCGCGATCGAAAAATTATCAGTGTCCTTCGTTCTATTTTCTAGCTTTATTGGAAATTTGCAAAAATTTACAAACATAATTAAGGATAAAATATAACAAAAATTTTTTTTAGATATTTAATTGCATTGAACACTAAAAACCAACAGCCTAGTGATGTGACACCGAGTCGCAATAATCGATTATTTAATAATCGGCAATTTATTTTATAATCGACAATTTAATTAATAGTAGATTTTTTTCTCTTGTAACAATCGTTTTTTGAAGAAATAATCGATAAGGTAGCTAATAAGTATAAAAAAAAACAACTGTTATAAATACAATAACAATTTTTTATATACACATTTTCAGTCCTCTTAAATATTTTATTGCAGTAAAAATAGTACAAAACAATAAGAGCAAGAAACACAATTGTTTGGTCTCAAAACTAAAATCCAACATCTGTATTTTTTCTTTTTTCGCCTTTCTTCGACAACTTTTTAATGTCGCCATTTTGCAAATGATTTTAACAAGATAAAAAATTCTCATTCACAAATATTGCCTCTGATTGTATTTTTTATCAGGCAATAAATATGACAATTCGTAGGCAATACTAGTTGCCTGTGGAGATGCGGCGTTAGTAAACTTGACAATTTCTTTATCCATCGCACAGATGGCATTATTTACAAAAAAATAATTTGAAATGTAAAATTCTAATAATCTATTTAATAAGAAAAAAATCGATAAAAATAAAAATCAATTATTTTTTCACTTTCCTACAATAGCCGAGAACCCAAAAATAATTTCTAATTATATAAAAAGATAATAAAAGCATCTTCTTCAAATATGAGCCTAAAAGTTGTTGAAAATGAATGCAAAACAAAATTAAATTTTCACCTAGTACAAATACTACGCATAATAAAAAAATCTCGCTCGAATCATTTAGCAATTTTACTATCACAAATAATTCTATTTATAAAAAAAAATTCATTTTAATGTACCTACATAGTGATACCTTGCATCCACCACCTGCGCGTCAACTGATTACTAATGCGAACATTTTTTTATATTAACTCGTATTATCAATGTTTAAAATTTCCATAATTTTACTATTTGCTGCTAATTTGTTGTTTAACCTACAACTTTCTCTTCAAAATCCAAGTGATCTAGGCCGATAATAAAAATCGAGCGGATTGTCGGCGCTGCATACGTTCACATATGTATTTATTTATGTATTCAATATTACACAAAAGTATCTTTTTCATTCAATGCTCAACTTAATCAGGCGATAAAATCTTAAATAAATAGTAAGTGCGCTGTGATTCGAAAAGTGCGAGTATATTATGTGTTAAAAAATTACATGCTACTTACGAGTATATGTGTATGTATGTACATATATACGAGGGCGACCGCAAAAGAAACTGGCCTAACATAAAAAGAACCGTTTTTTTGGAATTATTATTATTTATTTTTCAACATAATCTCCTTCCCACTCAATACACTTCATCAAACGTTTTTCAAGTTTTTTAATTCCATCCGAAAAATAAGATTTTTCGAGACCTTCAAAATATGCCTCAGTTTCAGCAATAACCTCGCTATTGGACGAAAATTTTTTGCCACCGAGAAATTTTTTTAAATTTGGAAACAAGAAATAATCAGAAGGAGTTAAATCTGGACTATATGGTGGATGCGGAGCAATTTCAAATCGTAATTCGGCCAGTTTTTGTTTTTGTGAGCATTATCTTGATGAAAAAGAACTTTTTTTTTCTAAATGCGGTCGTTTTATCTTGATTTCTTCACTCAACCGATCCAATATTGCACAATAATATTCACTATTTATAGTTTTTCCTTTCACAAGATAATCAATAAATATTATACCCCTTAACAGTTTTCGCCTTCTTGGGACCACTTTTACCTGCTTCTATCCATTGTTTTGACTGTTCTTTGCATTCTGGGATGTAGTGATGGATCCATGTTTCATCAACAGTTATGAATCGGCGCAATAACTCTATTGTATTACGCTGATAAATCGCTAAAAGCTTCTCGGAATTGGTCTAACGGACGATTTTTTGGGGCAAAGTCAACAAACGCGGCACCCATCTTGCAGATAGCTTTTTCATGTGGAGTTCATCATGTAAAATACTTCAAACTTGTTTTTCGTGTATTTTAACAATATCAGCAAGTTCTCTGAGCTTTATTCGTCTATCTTTAGTCACTTCATTAAATATTTTTCTAATGTTTTCAATAGTAGTAGCAGTTTTCGGTCTTCCAGAGCGTTCCGTACTTGAACGACCCATTTTAAATTGTTGATCCCAGGATTTCATGGTGGAGTATGATGGTGCATTATCACCATGAACAGAATCCAATTCATCTTTGATTAATTGTGGCGTATAACCTTTCATATAAAAGTGTTTAATTACCGCACGAAACTCTTTATTTTCCATTTTTCAAAAATTACAAAACTAGTTTACTTCAATCACCTGTAGCAAAGAAAATAATCGTTAAATATTTCGGAAATTTCGACAGATGGCTTATAAAAGACTGTTTTTAAAATACAAAAAAAAAAAAGTTGCTAGTAAAACAGAAAATGTGCCAGGTCAGTTACTTTTGCGGTCGCCCTCGTACATATATTCATGTATTTGTTTGTAAGATGCATATTTATGAGATACAACATGTACTATATATATGTATGCCCTTGCTAGTACTAGGAGCGTTTTTTTTTTTGTATTTTCTTCTACACAATAGCGGTTCAAACAGTAGCAGTTTTATTTAATCCGTTTTAAAATTGCTTACATTATTTTTTGCTCTATTCAATTTCGATTATTTTTTTAGCAATGATGCCAGACAATAACAATAACAAGCCCAAGTTTCATAATTTGTAGAGTCTACACAATAAATTTACAAATTTTAAAACCTCAAACTATTGAAACTTAGACATTTTTTAAACAGAATTTATATTAAACTAGAAGACTAGGCGAACTTCTTCCTTCCCAAAATTTTATTTGAAGTAAATGAAACACTTTGTGAATCGTGTTTTAAACGCGGAAAAAAAATTCGCATTCGTTTTCGTAGCTTCCTACTTTTCTTTATACATAACTACATACGTATGGCAGATTTTCCAAGTTAAAAATGTTGCTTTGATGAATATAAAAGGAATATTTCGATTCAATTGATGATAAGCAGACGACGCGGTTTTGTTGCTTTTCGCATTTACTTATTTTATGACATCATAAAGTGTTCGACAAGAAAACTGAAAGCAGTGAGATAAGGTATATTTTAAATAAACAAAATCGACAACTTAAAATCAAAAGCAGTGTGTGTTTTTTTACTAATTATACACTATTTTATAATTTTTAATTTTATTTTAAAAGAGAAACATAGCGACGTATACAAAATGAATTTAATCAAAATCGGTTAAGAAATACGACTTTTATAAATAACTTGACTCCAGCGCCTCCTATCTGATAAATTTTTCGCAGAGATGTTCCCCTTGCCAATGCGTATATAGAATATGACAGAAATCGGGCTATAAATACAATATTAAGCAATAACTCGGCTACCTATCAAGGTTTTCTTTCCGTAACACTTTTGCTTGGGCAAAGACAAACACAACTAAATAAAGTCTACTTAAAACGGACAATCCATTCTCGAGTTATGGGCGTTTATACGTACGCAACTTACATTTATATTTTTTTATTTATTTATTATTGAGTCCTTACAGACTATTAACAATATTATGCTTAATAACTAAGAAAAGAACATTTCAAAATCTAAAAAGTTGAATCCAAAAAATTTTTAAAAACATTTTTTGAATAAGAAAAATATACTCGTATATAGATATCTTTTAAGTATGAGACTTTGTACTCCATTAAATTTTAGTCTGTCAAAGTGCAGGCTTTAGTTGTTTAAAAAATACCTTTGATTTTTGAGAATTTTTCTTCGTCGAGGGTGTTGCGCATTTTCTCCCTACAGCTCGATGGGGAAAAAATCTAAAAAAGGCGCTTAAAACTGAAATTTTTTATACTAAAATTGAATGCATCACAAAACTGCTTACTCTAAAATGTGCTATTTCTTTTTAAAATTGGAATATTTTGTTGGAAGACTGTACAAAGTTTTGTATTTTAATTAAAAAACAAGCAAATTGAGTAAAAGAATAACTAACTATAAAAGTTTTTTTTTAAATATATATAAATCACTGCAATTATTTAAATCGTCACCGTATATGTTTGTATATACATATATGTACATACATACATACATACATATGCATCTTCTTTAAGTAACTTTTTCTTCGTTTTATTGCGTCGCCTGACAGCATTTTGCTGGTGCTAAATTTCAAGTTTATCACTTGATTTCCTTAACAGTTAAAAAATATCAATTAGACTTTCGAGTTTTTTTACACATTAATACATAACAAACAAACAAACAAACAATCATACGTACATAGGAACATTTTTAATAATTTTTTTTAGCTACCAAAATTGATGATAAGCAGACGACGCGGTTTTGTTGCTTTTCGCATTTACTTATTTTATGACATCATAAAGTGTTCGACAAGAAAACTGAAAGCAGCGAGATAAGATGTATTTTAAATAAACAAAATCGACAACTTAAAATCAAAAGCAGGGTGTGTTTTTTACTAATTGTACACTATTTTATAATTTTGAATTTAATTTTAAAAGAGAAACATAGCGACGGAGGTGGCAGCTGAGCTGAAAAATGGCGTGACTTCTATTTTTGAGCACCTTAAAATTTGCAGACTTTCAATTTGAAATGATGTACATTTTTTTTTATCTCGGCATTTTCATTAGTGTCCAAACAAACACAGAGTTTAAAGCGAAACCAAAGCCGAAGCGAATATTCCGTATTTTTTTTTAATCTCACTAATTGAAAATGAAGAGCTTATAATACACTTCATTTGATTTGCTGCATAAGTTAAACATAAAACCATTAAACTTTTATTCATTTTGAACATGAATCACAAATTGTATTATTTGTTATCAAACAATTTTCTATTGTAATCTACATAGAAATAAAGGGTTTTTTTTTTTAAATTTTTACATAGCAGATTGTGCGGCCTATCACGATAAATGTACGTACAGTAGCACTTAAAAATTGTATGCCAGTGACTAACGTTCAGAAATATTTTTATAATAAATAATATTAAGTTTAAAAAAGGGGTTAGGTAACCCTTCATTGAAGATTTTTTCTTCAACATCACACTTTAATAACTGGAGAAAAAATTGTTTAAGAACGCTTAGTGTTATCTAGTAATGCGTTCAAAGCAAAGGTCACTTTTAAAGTTTTTACAAGAATATACAGATGCTTTGCCAGCTGTGGAATTAATATTTCATGAAAGCAATGCACAAAAAGGTTTAAACAAACTTGTATTTCTTATTTGTATAAATTGTTCAAAAAAGCAAAGTTTTTTGTTCTTATTTATTTTATATTTAAAATCTCTTTTAATTGAAGCTACAAAATGTTTGTGATTTTACAATTTAAATTTATTACAAAAGTTTTAATTTTAACAAAAAATGTTTGCTATACAATAAATAGTGCGAGGAATAAGGGGAGGCCAAGGAATTATAGTTGAAAACAGATGAGCCGATCCTCTGAAATTTTTACAAACACCATCAATGGTTGAATGCCCGATTAATTTCGTAAACTAAAAACAAAGGATTTTCAATTAAAAAAATAGCTCAACTCTTGCTTAAAAGCAAGCTATTTTTTCAAATGTAAAAGATTTAAGTAAAAGTGGTGTTAAATATAAAGAATTAAAAATAGAAGTACCATATTTTCGTGTTGCGTCTCTTCACAAAGTGAACGAAATTTGAGTGTTCGCAGAAGGCGAAATCCATCAGCAAAATACGGGGAACAAGACTTGAGAAAATGTAGAGAAAGTAAAGAGTGCCGTTCCCGTTTAATTACAGCGACATCTGCACGTGAAATTTTCATGATTCACATTAGTAATAAATTTTATAATCCTTTAAAATATCAGTGTTATTTACACCAAAACAAAATTGTGAGTGTGTCAAATTTTCTTCTTTGACGCTCTTTTTCAAATGTGTAATAAAAAATGCAAATAAAAATAATCTCATTGATTATTCAACTAAAGAGACAAAAAACTATAGTGGCAAAAATTGTACAGTAACCCTTTACAATATTCGCAATGTTATTCATTTGGAATTTTTTGAATATGAGTCTCCGTAAAACCACTTACATTAACTAATTTTATGGCTAAGCCACTTATTGGTTGCGAAACAATATTAATTTTGTGAATTTATTTCTAATGTAAATGTTCTGTTCGGTAGATTTTTCGCTATCAAAAAACAAACGAATATCGAGATTAAAACTTATAACTTTTTTAATTAACTGAGTGCGGTGATTGTTTAGTACCTCATTGCTAAATAAAGTTTCAATCGCTATGTGTTCGTCCATTATTTTATTTGAAAAGGCTGTACCTAAATTTTGGAAAATTGTATTCGCTATAACTAATTTTGCAGTTTTGAACGGGCTTTGGTTCAGTAATTGTCTCAACATTTTTTCTGATGTTATACAAATATTGCAGACGTCTCTAGATGGTGTAAGAAATGGTCACATATTTTTGTGTGGCATTTCATGGCCTAGCAATTGGTCTTGACATATTGGGCATTTTATTTTCTTTTGCATTTCTGATACCACAAATCCAGCGCTATAGCTAACAACAATGTCAACATACATAGATAGTGCAATGAAACTCTTGTAATGTACTTGTAACGAAACACCTACGCATGCATAGCTATATTTTTTACTTTATCTCTTGTTGTTTCACATAAAAGCATCTTTGCGACATTTCTGCATTTTATTGTATTCAAAAATTTCACAAAATAAGGGAAAATTCAAAAAGTTTCTAAACGTACCCCCACTGGATTTTTTTTTAAATTCAAGTGTCATTTTTGACTTACGTTTACTCGGTTTTCCTTTTCTAATTTTATATATCTGTACTGTAATGTTTGCTGACTGCACTTCATGATTCAATTATAAAAGGTTATGTACTTACTGACAGCTTAATACTGACACTCCTTAATCTATAGTTGTATTTTGGAAGTACGCAGAAAGGGGGGAAAATGTGATCCCTTTTTGCGAAAAAGTATTAAAAAAATACTAAGTAAAATACGTATTAAAATAGTATTTTTTAAATAATTATTTAATTTTTGTACTAAGTATCTTATGTCTGCGGAATTTTACCCTTCCATTCTTTACAAATAAATCTATTTTAATTGGCAAATAATAAAAATATAAGGTCGAACCATGAGCCAGCAAAAGAACTAAGTTTGAAATGGAAAGGTCGCCAATATATTATCAATAAAAATTTAAATTAAAAAAACTCAATCGTCGTAGTTGTGTATAAAAACATAATTCCAGTTCTCTATCGCACATACATACATATGTATATATTTTCCGAGAAATGCCGTATTAAAAATTCAGAGGTGGTACGGCCTCTCTTCCAATAATTTATAGTTTTCTCCATGACCATGCAACTGATTATACATATGTAGATCCCTCAGTCTATCTCATTCCATTTATCGCTATTTTTATAAAAAAATTCCTATCTTTTAATTCAGGCTATATTCCTGCTAAATCTCATTCCATTTACATGATTGAATTACAAACATAAAAACTTTCAAATTTAAAATATTTGGATTATACAGGCCTATTCTGCATTTAGATTTTGAAAATTTGTTCGGAATCGGAATGAATAGCATCGCTATACATCGAAAGCGATCATTTTTATTTGCTTTTAAATTCTTGTCTCTAATTCTCTGAAAAGAAAAAAATTAAATTCTGATCCTCTCAGAACTGAAGAAACTAATAACAGATAGAGTGGAAAGGATTTATACATTTCGATTAGCACAACTGGCCTGTAAATTTTTTCAATGAAAATAAAAATAAAATAACATGATTATTGTAGAAACGAATTCTTAAATAATTTGGTATCGTCTTTGAGAAAGTTCGGTTAATTGGCAAGAAAATACCAGGTGTTAGAAGGAACCTGTAAACAAAGTGCTTCAATTACTCGTATTATAATTTCTCCTAAGTAGCTATATTAGAGCGCAGTTACCCACCGTTAATAACAAGGCTCATAAAATAGGTCGGCCGTTTCTACGCCGGTGGACAACTGCGGTCTTACATTTAACTTACGTGTGAGTGTGTGCGTCTAACGCAAAGGATCCTACGTTTGACCAGGTTTTGGAGGGGAAAGAAAAGGAAGCTTGGGATGCTTTCAAAGCAGTTATTCATGGTTTTTTGGGGAACAAAAGAGATGAAAACTATGTTCAGTTGGTAACAAAACTTCTACAAAAATACCGTCAGCTTGGATTCAACATGTCACTTAAAATCCATTTTCTTCACTCCCATCTAGACTTTTTCCCTTGTAAAATGAAAAGTAACAATTTTCTGCATCGCGAACACTCTTAATATTCAAAATAAAATGAGATTATGCGCTGCGATTCTTATTTCATATATTTCTAAATTACCATTCAGATCTAGCGGCTTAGAAATGGAATTTATATTTTTTGATACGTTTGATTATTTACTGCAGCATGCCGAATATATGCTCTCATGCAATTATTTCGCTGAGTTTTTGTCGTTTTTCAAGTTCACATAACGGTTGTTTGTAACAGCAAAAAATATTCGAGATAGATAGACATATATGTATATACTAAAATGATCAGAATGAAAAGACAAATCGATTGGGCCCTGACTGTCTGTCCGTCCGTCCGTCCGTCCGTCTGTGGTTACAATAACTTGAGTAAAAATTGAGACATCTCATTGAAAAATGGTCAAGATCGGTCAATAACCACTTCGTTTTTTCGGAATAGATTAAAGCAAATTAAGTTATTTATTAGAAATTAGTTATTTATGAAATTTTGAAAAATGGAAAAACATGTCTGTATCACAATAACGGTGTAAGGTATCGTCACAAAACTTGGTGGATATTATTTATGAAATTTTGTCCACCGACCATACGAAAATATATTGCGAGGGTATATAAAAATCGGTTACGCCCGAATTTAGCTTTTCTTACTTGTTATACCTTGCAATGATATCAAATTGGAAAAAAGGAAAAATTTGCATTTAAAAGACATATCCTTTTAGTGATTTCATGCCACCCTCTTACTATAAAATTATAATTGCACAACATTTTTATTGATTGCACAGATACGTATGTACATACGAGTACATACATACATACATACAAGCGAGTACATCCATACATACAAACAAACATGCAATGTGGCAAACGGACACTTATTCCACAACCAATCAGCCAACCGATGACATTTAATTAAGTGTGAATTGTAGCGTGTGCAAATAAGAAGTTTTCAAATTTATTTTTATCGACAGGTTGTGTGAAAAGTTTGACAAAATAAAAATGCGGTAACCTATTCCACACATCATGTGTTAAATACAGACAAACATACAAACAGACAAACATACAAACAGCCAAACATATGTACATACATATGGAGTGTGTGTTTTCTATTGTATGCACTTAGTACATTGACAAGGTCACTGGCTGGACTTGTGTGAATCTACATAAATACATCCACATGTGTGTACAAACATACGTACAAAGTATGTACATATATGTATGTATGTATGTGTGCGTGACTTTTCCGGTTAAGGTACTACTACGAGTATACTAGAAAAAAGTTCTTCCATGAGGAAAACCAATTAGCTATTCTTTTAAATTTTGCTCTGTGAACGTGTTGAGACTAAACAAAATTTTATTAGATAAAAAATTTAATTTAAAAAAAATTAAAAAAATTTTAGTTGCTTAAAAAAAAATTGTAAAAAAAAAAATTTTACAAATTTTCTCTCATAGTATACCCTTTTTTATACTCATCTTTTTGGGAAGTTCAGGCAAAACGAAATTTTATTTTACAAATACATATCTAGTATTTTGAAATCTTTTTTTGGGCATTTTTTTAAATTTGTTTTTTTAGACAAATTATCTCGAAAGGCGTTACAAAGATCTCCATCCATAACTTTTGTTTTTTTTAATTTGTTTGAACAAATTTTGTTTATTTTTTTTCTCACATAGATTCCATGGAAAACACCATTTTGGTATATTTAAAAATTTTTTATGCAAAAATAAATTTTATTATTATTTTTTTTTAACTTTTTTTTTTACTTCTTAAATTTTCAATTTGTGTTTTTTAATTTTTTGTAACAATGTTCCTTGCAAGGCGAATAAAATATCGCGATAAAAACAGTATAAAATTATTGGTACTTGCTGGTAGCTTAGCAGATGATTTTTTATTTAGTGTAATGTGGCGTTCAGAAAGCCTTTCATTGAGTCAATTGGTAAATTTTGTCCACTCAACATACACGAAGACAACTTGCCTATTGCCTCAATTAATTAGCAAGTTCTCAACGTGTATTTTGAATACAAAAAAATTTTCTTATTAACACAGTTGAGTAACATCTGCACGGGGCTTAAAGTGAATGAGCGCTTCATTGAATCAATGGATAATTTGGAAATATTAATTAGTAAAGCTATTGTTGTGTTACTAAAACTTTCATAAAAACTGCATACGAAAATTTTCTTTAAATTTCACGTAAGTTAAAGGATTCAAACAAACACATTAATATTATTATATTACGTTTCTTTATCATATTTATTAGACTAAAAAAAATGTTTTTTGATTTTTTTCCATAAATGTAATTGACACACCTTTATGTAGTACACATGTTACACACACATATGTACATACATACATATATCCATATGCATGCGTATGAGTGCTCGCTTGTACGCAGCAAAGTTTTGTAATTTATATAAAATATTACAAGAAGTTTTCAATTATTTACACCTACTAAAGCCCTTTTATAGTCACGTAACTTTTGTATAATAATTAAAAACCATTTAATGAAAATCGATATTAATGTAGACAATATTTAAATTTTCCGACAAAAATTTTTTAGCAAAAACATGATGTTTATTTTCCAAACGTTTATTTACAAATCGTTCATAACTAATATTCATCAATTTAGAAAACAACTAAGATTACTCATTATCTCCACTTTATATTTTTTGACGACTCTGATATTTTAACTTAATACACTTTTGCGGAATGTCCGCGATATTTTTGTCAAATTTAGATTTACGTCTCTAATCGATTTATCGCTAAAAACTCGAGGCCAATATTATAGAAAAAAAGGAGAACCTACCTGCCTCAACATATAATGTAATTTACAAAAATTGGAAGTCTGATTATTAATCATTTTAAACCTTAGCAGTTAATATATGTATGGACGTACATATGAATATTAATTGCAAGGGAGCATTTCCATGGTGGCGCGCATGACTCTCAAACGTATGAGTTCTCAACGAAATTCAAAAATGTCAATTTTGTATTTCAGAACATTTGAATTCTTAAAAATATTAACCAGAAATTAATAATAAAATATCTGAAAGTATTTGCGAGAAAAATGCAGTGTTTATTGTTGTTGTTGAGCGGATTGACCATGCAACTTTCCAGAGTTGCTGAAAAAAAGCTCAGTTTCAACTACAGCAAGAGAGGACTTAGCTGAGTAGGTTTTGGTCGGGAAATCTTCACAGTGTTGATGGGCTTCAGAGTTGATTTTGGATATATAGGAGTTTCATATACTACAATATCTATTTCTTAATTGAGTCAGTATAAGATGGGACTTATGAGCCAGCTGGAGTTGCACTACCGCAACAAGTGGTGGATAGACTCTTAGAGTTTGAGGTGGAGGCAATTCACTCGCAATGAAATGTCGCCTGTACTGCGTCCAATGCAGATTTTAGTTAATAAAGTCTCAATCTTAAGCAGCTGTATATTGGGCTTTCCCGGGCTTGGGGAAACCCTAAAGGGACTGTTTAATTCACACGATGTTCATTCGGCTGCTTGATAGAGTGCATGCTGGCCGCTTGGTGAAGGTCGCGGTCAGAAGCACGCCGCGCCGTTAACTTTACTTAACTGAGATTTGTTTAGTCTACGAATGTTTTTTTTTTAATAAAGTCTAGTTGTGAGAGCGATTTGGTGGGATGAACGAAGTGGATATTAATTACGATTTGATTTGATTTGTCTTATTTCGGTTTAAGCTATTAGTTAAGTAAGATCGAGCAATAACATGAAAATTCAATAAATTATTTACAAACATTTTTATATTTCTCGGTAGACCTTGTGGTGGAAATCGTCATATCGGTTTCAACTGAGCTCAGCTAATTATACTAATTCATCAAAACAATTTGCATAATAATTCGAATTTTTATATTCATACTTATTTGTTTATGTATATGTATATGTATGTAAATACGTTTGACCATACATATATTTACAAATTTAGGTATCCACATAATTACATACATTATGAGGCATCGCTTTGCGGTTGTAGACAATCATTACCATTTTATTTATCAACTTATTAAAATCAAAAGTGATTGCTTTACTCGCGCCAAGTTATTAATCATAGCTTTGGTAACGCATATATGTACATATGTATATACATACAGTGTCGGCCACATAATTAGAAATATTGCTGCTTTACATGTTTTGGCCTACTTGTTTTTTTTTTAAATTAAATTATAAAATTTTTTTTAAATAAAATGAATTAATAAATGCTATGACTAAATCATAAAAACAGAACTTACCGCATCATAAAAAGTTTTATACTTAAAAAAATTGGTCATTAAAATTTTACTATAACTTGAACAATAGTTTCAAGGTGCTAAAATATATCGTTGGTTTTTGAGATTTTTGTGTTTGCTAACTACGATTTTTGTATGAAAGCGAAGCCGTCACACAAAAAAACAAAAAAATACTCAAAAATTAACGGATTACCTCAGCGATTTGAATCTTGCACATAATGTCTAAGAATTTTTCGAAAAATAAGTTTGTAATTTTGATATCGATTTTTTAAAATATGAAAAATTTGTATCAGCACTGTGCAAATTTTGTAACTTTAATTTTTATAGTTTTAGTCAGAGGCACAATAAAATAAAAGTCATTTATTTATTTATAGTAAGATACAATTTTTAAAATCACGAAGGAATAACAAAATTATATGTAATTCCTAACTTGCTTAGAACTATTTCAAGACTAGTTAAAAACTTTTTCGGAAAAAGTTGACGACGAGTTCGAGAATATTTCGGAACTAAGGAAATCGTGCGCAGTTCGGTACTAATCTGTGACCATACCTGGCTGATTCGAAAAAGTATGGAAGATATACCGAAAACATACTTGATATATACCGAAAAATATTAAAAGTGTACCGAAAAAAAAATTGTCGAAGAAGTACCGAAAATGTATCGGATAAGTACCTAAATTTTCCCAAAAGTTTCGCAAATATATCGAAAACAAACATGGAAAAAAATTCAAAAAATATTGAAATTGTACCGAAAAAGCACTTAAAATGAACGGAAAAAGTGTCGAAAATACATAGATACCTACATATGTATGTATATCGAAAAAAAGGAATATATGTACATAAGTATGTACATATAAAAAAATATATCGAAAATTATTGAAATTATAACGGAAAAGTAACTTAAATATACGGAAAAAGTATCCGAAAATGAACCGATAAGTTATCGTAGAAGTACCCTAATTGTACCGAAACGTGTCGAAAATATATCGAACGCAATACGGATAATATACCGAAAATTTACCCAAAAATTTTCAAAATTGTACCGAAAAAGTACTTTAAATATACTGATAAAGTATTCAAAAATGTGACGAAAAGATATAAAAAAGTACCCAAATTGTACCGAAAGGTGTCGAAAGTACATACGTACATACATATATCGAAAAAATACGAAAAATCTACCGAAAAAGTACCTTAAATGTACGGATAAAGTATTCCAAAATGTACCGAAAATGTACTGAAAAACACCGAATATGTATTGAACTAACATCGAACGGGTCTTGAAAAATTCTGATTGTAAAGACTTATAATTTATGTTCTCCCTCATATTTACTATAATGGAACTACATTTGTACGAGTCTGTTTAAATTGTAAGGAGTGTTTCTCATTATGTGAACGTCGCTGTGTGTAAATAAGTAAGTAAGTAAGCACATGCATATCTACTTACATATTTGTGTGTGTGTGTTTAATGATATTATTGTATCTTTTTTTTTCAAGAAAATACTCTATTTATCTTAGTAAAAGGTACAGTGTGGTTATTTTTATATATAAAGAGTACTAAGAATGGATAAAAGGATTTCTCAGAATATTCAAAAGGCGCGTCATCTTGAAATAGTTCTTGGATCTTAGAGAGAGCAAGTGTAGAGAGCTAGTAGAGGTTGTACCATCTCTATTTTAAAACATATATACTCATATTTATTATTAACTATCTGATTATAAAATGTTCTAAGTCTACACCGACTTTATTAAATTTTTTCTATTTATTCCTCTCGCTTACAGTTACCTCACAGAATGTTACGATGAACTCGGCACACAATACAAAGTGCCAATCTATTGTCTATCGTATCCTATCAATATTGTTAAAGAGGAAAATGGGCGCGATTCACCAGCGGAATTCTCAGAGCCAGTCGACGGTGGCACTGAAGTATTCTTGAAACTACGAATATCGTCCACAATGTCAGATATTAAATTACCAGTATACTCAAAAGACACTGTTGGACAGTGTAAAAAAAAATTACAGGTGAGTTAGCAAAATTTGATTTTAAAAAATAATATTAAAAAAAAAAAAAACATTTACTTATCTTCCTTCATTTTGTAGGCTGTGGAAGGCATCGATGCCTGCTGTCAGCGTTGGTTCTACAGTGGCAAATTACTTGGCGATAAAGTACCCATAGACGAGTGTAGCATACAAAATGGTTATGTGGTGCAAGTGATCGTCAATACGGAGCATTACAATCACGACAACAACACAATCATACGGGTTGCAAGCTAGCCAAGTGTCTATGCCAGCGTAAAACGTACAATATTACATACCAGCAACGAGAATAGAAGCAACAGCAACAGCAGCAGTAAATGCAATGCCAACAACACTATCATTATCACTTGTAGTAGCAGTAGCAGCAACGACAACAACAAAAACACTATCAACATCAATGTCAATGGCCACACAACAGATGTGCGCCGTAACGCTGACACATTTGCATTCGTTATAGTTGAATTAATTTATGAGCATATTAATTATGAATGGAAGAACAAATATGTCTAGTACTTAGTAGATAGCTAAATGTAAATTTAAATGATTCACATGAAGCTCTTATGAGTATTAAAGCTGGCACATTATTATGCAGGCGCGCGCATTGTTGCAGCGTGCAAAGCGGTTTGAATGAATGCAATGCTTTAATTGTTGGCGCCTTTACTACTCGTTGCAAATCTACACTTGTTGTTTTGAAAATCATGGAAAATCAGTTTCAGTGGCATTTGTTCGTTTGTTGGTTGTTGTTGTTGTTGCAAGCTGGCCGGCTATTGTTGCTAAGCTTACGAGCAACAAATTGTGCAACATACACACATCTGTTACACACACACACACACACACACACACACACACATACGCATATAAATGAACATATATTAAATATATGTACATAGATATATACTTATTTAATGAATGATTGTTTGATAAAAGTTATGAGATATTGCAAAATTTATAAGAAAAATGAAAACGTTTAAATGAAATAGAATAAAATTTTAGAAATATGTAAAGCAGAAAATGTAATGTTTTGTAATTGCGATCAACTGAAATAAGTATGTAATTCCTATTACAAGAAGTTGTGTGTAAAGTATAAATACAAATAGGCGGTTATTGCAAATACTTGCACGTTCACAGCCCGCATACCCTAACACGCAAGGGCATGAAGACACCGCATTTTAGTAGTAAGTGTATCGCAAGATTTGGAAGAAATCTAATCACACAAAATTTAGCATTTTCTACAACTAATTTTAGGTAGTAACTGAAGTGTAAAACACAAAGATGTTAACTGTTTTTATTTTCAAGCAACTACATGCGAGTACATATACAAACATACATATACATACATATATATTGATGGAGAAGCAGTGAAATACAAAGCAAGCAGAAAGCACGAAAATGCAAAAGCGAAATTTCCAGGGACGGAAAATGAAAATTATTAGTTACGTAGATACATATTTAGTTAGTAAAAAAAAATTATTTTTTGGCCAACGGTTCAGACTTGCTCTTTGAAATCGGCACACTTACTTTCGAAATTTTCGGTGGTAAATATTTTATTGCACTTTTAAAATAATAATAATAAAGCAGTCGTTGTAATCTAAAAAGTTATATATTAAAATTTTTTTTTTAATTATTCCAATTCGGTCCAAAATTAAATAAACTTCGATATTTGTTTATGAGTATATTTAATTGTCGATATTTCGATCTCAATTTGAGATCATCCTCAGGAACTCTTCTTTGTGCCTGATTTTTTTTTTACCTAAAACATTTTATTCTTTGCGTGAAAATGAAAATTTAAAAATGCAAAATGTATAATTGTAATAAAAAGCGCGTATTTAAAGTGAAGATAAAGTCGCCTCTAAAGTGAGCAGCAACATGTTTTGACAAATATTTCGTAGAGTCGACTTATGTAGTATGTCTTGACAATTACTACGAACCAATATGTTTTACAACTGGCTTTTTATCAAAGAAACATGCATATTTTTTATACTTTTGAAAATTATAATATTTTATAAATTTTTAATTGTTTTTAAAAGAGCTATTAAAAAAGAAGTAAAATAAAAATTCTCTCCAAATCTCAATATTTACATATTTACATGGCAGCTTATGCGATTTGATTTTTCAGTGAAAAAAAAAAAATCAAAATATTTTTGAAACTTACAAACATAAAATTAAAAAAAAAAATCAAGCAAAAAAAAGAAAAAAAAATAAATTAAAAACATAGTGTGAATAGATACTTAACTAGGAACAACCTATTAGGAAAAATAACAAATTAAAATTAAAATTTAAAATCGTGCATTAAAATACTAATTTTTCTAATGTTTAATAGGGAAATCTACTATAAATTTTGAGTAAAAAAAAATTCAAAGCTAAAAGTAATTCACTTTGTTTTGCAGAGGCATTTTAATTTTAAACTATTATTTTTTAAAATATATATGTATCTGTTAAATCAAAATTACCAACCCTGGAAATTACAAACTGAATGTACATAACCAATTCAAAAAATGAAGTACACAAACTTACAATAATATAAAATACAAAGTATACTCGTACAAAAAAAAAAAAAGAATTAATTAATAAATAAAGAATTGTAAATACATATTTATATGTGAAATAAGAGTATTTTTTTTTTGTAATATTAGCAAACTTCGATCGATGTGAAACGAACAATTAGCATATTTTTTCGCAGTAAACATTGAAACTTGTGTAAGTCGAAGTAATAAAAATGTAACAAAAAAAAAAAAAAACAAATCAAAAACAAGAATAAACGAAATTAAGAAAAACTACTTATTAATAAATGGAAAAATAATTAAAAAAAGGAAATAATAAAATTTAAAGCACAACCTTTTTTCGTTAAAAATGCGCATTCGTTTTTTGCTCAAATTCTAAAATCCCAATGTACCTTAATTCTTCATATTTTTATTGTATGTATGTATGTATGTAATTAGTTCAACATGCAACACACACACGTGCATACATGCATACTTTCATAGTTCATATACTTAAGCCTATAAGTTTATTATGGTTATATGTAAGCTAGTGTTTGTATGTATTCTGCATTCGGCAGTTTGCTCTGATTAGATCCTTGTGGACAAAAAATGTCTTGTATTTAAAGCACACATATTATTTATAAATTAATGTATGTATACTACGTAAGTACATATGTACATACATACATACATGCATACATACATATGTACATACAAACGTATGTTAAACGAACGTCATTACGCTTTCAGTTAGGTTTAATTTAATATAAAATATATGAAGCTGTTAAATTTGATTAACAAATAAAAAAAAAAACAAACAAGAAAGATAATAAATTGTTCGGCAGTAGCATTAATTGGAAGAATTAAGTTAACGGTCCTTACTATGAGTTGCATTTGATCTCCGACTGTGGTCGAAAGTGCTGATCGATCGAATTTTCATTACATTGACACTGGTTCGGTACGCTACAGTATCGAACGCATTGTTCTGTTCTTCAAAAAATTCGATACTCAACCAAAATTTCGACAGAGCTGCACAGCTCATGAGTTTGTTCGATTATCGATATCCAGCGAAGTTTGCGAAACGTATGGATCAAAAACTGGAATTTTACAAAAAAAAAATTGTATCTACTTTTAGGCGGGCAGCCAGATTTTCACAAAATGATTTACGTGTACGTTGGAAAATATGCAAGCCAAGAGGGGGAATAAATATGTGCTATAAAAACAAACAACTCCTAAAAGTATGAAGACTATAAAATAATTGCCAAGGATGTTGCATATTTTTGGGCTGAACTATTATGCACTTTTTGAAGGAGATTTTCGTTAACCGAACTCTAATGTACTCGAGTTTTGTGCAGCGCAGGTAAAAAATAATTCCATACTGAATGTTTTCAAATTGTAATTTGAAGGGAATTTAAGTCATCAAATACTTTCGTTACCAAGTAAACGACTTGGGGAGCATTTTCAAAATAGGCTATTCTGGAAGACTTAACCACGAAGGGTTTAAAAAAAGAGAGAGACCCTATGAAAGCCCTGATACGTGTAGCGACAGCAAAAGGCGCTCAGTTGGTGCCAATCCAACAAAAAATAAACGAAGTGAAAATATAGAACGGAAGCCTCTCGACTCGCAGTAATACCTTTTGGAGTGGCACCTGTAAACATCTACAAAATAGCGCATTCGTTTCTACGCCATCTAAAACCGTTAACCAAAAAATTCCTTAAAATAAAAATAAATTTTAAGTATGAGAAAGCGTTATAATTACTAGACAAGTATGAAAGGAAGATAGTCGAGAGCTGTCTAGTGTATGGCGCAAAGTTAATAACGGACATAAATAAGTGGGCGTGTCTACGTTAGCCGAATGCCACGTACTTCTGTTCGGCTGAAAGCGCTTTCCAGAAGGTATCTTATTAAAAATCTGTGGCGAATGTCTTTCTGCGAATCTCTCGCGCTTTGTGAACTCATCTAATTTTGGAAGCGGTATTTTTATAGGATTTTATGCAATCTCGTACGATCGCTAGGGAGAATCACAACATTTTTAATGTATTTAATTTATTAACAGCAAGAAACTTATTTGTCACGTAACTTGAGTGGTCCATTGTTGCATTTGAATACATTTATCTACGCCGAGTTTTATGTTTTGGTTTTTCTTTGTAGAGCCGAACAGTGAATTGTTGTTCTTCTAAAAATACGATTTACATAAATCTTTTCACATAAAATAATTGAAAAAGTGCAAAAAAAATGTTAAAGTTATTGTAAAAAAAAAAATACGAAACACACGAAAAAACTAATACATACATATATGGTAAAATGTATTAAAGTTTTAAGAAAACAATAAAAAACTGTATGCATGCAAGCGTCGATAAATTTTGGGAATTTATTTATGAAAAGAACATATGTATATACGTACTATGTATATATTTTGGTTTAAATATAACTTATTTAAAACTTGAAATATATTAAACCGATATAAATACACGAAATATACGTCTTTTTACCAAAAACAATTAATCATGAGAGGCACACACATGAGAGTTTCATGAACGGTAACCACTTCTTAGGTCGATGAGACACTGCAAGAATACCGCTTATTTCGACCACCGATAGCTGCGATGAGAGCATAAATAATTAAACCTTTATCTCACAAAAACTGGACAGTTTAGAAGATAGTGATGAGCAGATTTCACGTAGGCATTTTTGAGGCAGCTGCCAATCGGACGGTGACTCAATCGAAGCTAAATTAAAAAAAAAAAAAGTAGGTTTGCAAACAAACACGAGTTATCTAGAACGCTCTTGCTAAGCTGACATGAGGCCCATCTATCGAAGATTGAAGAGCAGTTGGCCAGAGGCATTTTCTATCATTTTACCCAAGTAGTTGCCCTTAATTGCACTATGCACTGGAACCGTGATTCCTTACGACTAAAAGCCATTCCCCAGCAGTTTCGGGTGCACCATAATTGTGCTCGTGACTCTAAAAGACGCTTGGCTATCTAGGTGAATGTTCATGTCCCTGGTGGCCGCTACATTCTTGAGCAGTGAATCTACCACTTCTTTGAGCACCGCCAAGTATTGCTTTAGCGACAAATAACGAGCGTTGCAGTTTAGCGACCTAAAAAGAATTAGATCTACGAAACAACAGACCTTGTTCGAGCAAGAGAAGAGTTATTTTGTTGTAGCCGATTATCAATTAATTCAGCTACCGTTTTCTGCGTAGATTTGTCCATCATAGATACATCCCAGTAGATAATTTCAGGAGCTGAAAGCAGTTCTAAAAAGCCTTCTGGAAATTTAACACGCTTTTTCTTCTACATTTCTTTTCCCTTTCGTTTTTGTTTGGAGTGGCACAAACTGAAGGCTTTCAACTTTTACTATCCTCAGCAAGGTCAAGGAAGCAAGCTGGCAACCACTTTTTTCAACCCTTCTTGGGAAAACCTCGTTGAATGACTTCACTTAAGATGGCATTTCTAAATTATCTTCTGGTATACTTATATATTCCACTACTGGGAGATGCATCTATGAAAGTGGCTCGGAGTCTTATTTTACCGAAGCACATGATGTAAGATCCTGAAAATATATTGAGCAAACTAAATTACTATACTCACATTGTACGAATTTAAAACTCTCACGTTATGAGTTATTCCTTAAAAGATGATCCTGTAGCCCAACAAACTTAATCATTGACGAATGAAACCAAATTTGCTGTAACTCTAAGTTCGCGTTCAACGATTGATGTTAGCGTATTCGATTTCAGACGCCAGTAAAGTGGTGAAATAGCTTATATTCAACTTGGTACCATTAAAAATTCTTCGAATAACTTTACAGAAGCCTAAAGGAGGCTACTGCAATTAGGCGCTATTGGATGACTTCGAAGTCGTTGGCCCAATTGCAAAACCCCTCTGCCCACCTATGGAACGCTCTTCCGTACTTGCCGTTCTTATCAACATATCAACGTTTTCCTATTTTACGTCGGTGGGTTATTAAACCATTATTTGAACTACGAAATGAAGAAATGATTGCAAAACGTGAAGACAAAATTTTCTTAGTCCCACTAGTGAAACTAAAGGAAAAAGCTTGGCACAATATATTTATAACACTTCCACGAAGCTTCTCTTGCATACTTTCGAAACTTAATTGAAAGTTCTTAGACACTTTTACCTTTTTTCGAAGAAGACACTGCATTATAAGATGCGACTCTCTAAAAAGTGTGTTTTTGGGGAACTTTCAATCAAAGATTTCAAACAGCTAAGTCTCATACATAACGCATGTACATCAAATACCATATATATAATAAAAAAAGCAAGGCTTTTGCCAAAAAAGTAACTCTGTGCTAACATAGTTTATTGTTTTTTATTGCAAGTTTAGTGTTCGGTTCCAAAAAGCCCAAAGATCATTTTGAAAACTAAAAGTCTAAGTGCATTTGTGACTAAAAACGGTGTGATTGCGGTTAATTGTTCTATCGCAAAGTTTTTTATATGCGGCAGTATGTATTTCAGTTCCTTATATCCATATTTTGCAACAAAGTGAAGAACGAAAACGATGTTGTAATGATCTGAAAGTGAACAAAATAGTAGCAAAGAAAAAATAATATAAAGAGAATATTCAATCTTGGATCAAACCAAAATTTTAACCTCCCTGCTGTACTTACTCCACGGAACTTTTCCAATTTCAATGGATAAAATTTGGCGCCCGTAAATTGAAACGCGCGTTGAGCATGCATCATAAAGAATAGAAAATCAGCGCGTACTTCGCGTGAATGCAAATACCAGGGAGAGCGCAACAGAGCCTCGTCGCAGCGTTGACTATTCGTATAGATTATCTCGCCGCCATAGCAAATCATGAACATTTCCCAAATCACCAAAAACATATACTGACCAAATGAGAGTACTTGCAAGAAGGATTTATCACCTGAAGACTAAAATTGATAGGAAAATAAAATTAATTTAAATTATTATGATAATAAAAGCCACTTACCTTGACAACATCAAAAGCTATGGTGCAAATGGCGAAGGTCGCTTCGAGTGCCTTGAAGAACCAAACCAACGAATATAAGCTCTCTATTTTGCGCAGTGCGTGCAATATGAAGTGATGATGCTTGACACAAGGCTCCAAGGCGCGACGAAAAGCGTCACGGAAATTCGTCATTCTCGGCATGTTTGATGGATTCATTAGATGTGGTATACAATCGAGATCTAATTTAACTTCTTTTGCTATGAAATACTGATTGGACTCCTCATCCGCGATGCGCTGTTGCTCTCGCAGTTCGCTAGGTGGTGAGATGGAGAGAATGTTATGTTGCGTTTAAAAAATGTCTACATATTTACTTGACATACTTGGTGTCTATTTAGCGCGAGAAATCGTAAAACATGCCAATTATTTGGTAATTTGAAGTGCAATTTTTTGGGGGAAAAAATTTGCATTATTTTTTTTTTCGCGTTCGACTGTCGAAATATATTTTCTGGTCTCTTACCTTGAAGGTGGTTAATGGTTTAAAAAAATCTAATTTAAATGCAGCCATCCCTATAATAATGTGTTATCGATATCGTTACCGATGCCGTCTGTGTGTTCGTAACCGCAATTGGTATCGTTATTATCATTATAGCTATAATCACCGCTATTATTATAACTATCGGTACAGTTTCTATTGTTGCTATTATTATCGTTATGGTTATCATTATCATTTTCGATTTTATCACCGTAATTTTTACGATTATTTTGCTCACATAAATAAAATTTACAGAAACTGAACATATTTTTTTTTATCAGAGTGCGCGTAAATATTGCTCTAAGTCGGCTTTCATAAGAGCAAAGTGCTAAAAAGCGTTTTTTTTGTATTCTCTATTTTCATTCACAACAACTAAGAGGAAACTAGAAAAGATGTAACAAGCAAACGAAGAAACTTGAAACCAATCATGAAAGAGAATAAACGACTTGACGGCACAGACCCATGTGACACACTCTTTCCTTTTCTCCTCATCTATTCCCATTCATATGCGAGCAGAATTGAATGCAATATTTGACGCGTCTGAATGTAAACTTAAAACGTAACTCACATCAGTTCTTGCTTGCTGGCGCCCATATAAATGTAGGTGGTGGCTAAAATATTCTTCAAACTGCAATTGAGCACATCAAATTGGGCGGAGAGTGAAAAGCAGAGAAATGTAAAGTAGACGCTACTAAATGCGAATGTAACGGCCAATTGGAGTTGGGCCACACTTTGTAGAAAGTAAGCCATTGGGTAGATGAAAGGGTTCTGAAACAAAATATATGACAATCAAAAGAAAACTCGATTTTGGCGACTATGAATTTTCCAGATATGTTAGACTAACCTTATAATCGATAGGATACCAACAGAGTAAAGGCAGCAATCGTTCCTGATAGACAATGGGCAGGAATAGCCAAAAAACTACACCCAGCAGACAGAAGAAAACAAATATCTTAATACCTTTATTCGATTGTTCCACGCACTCTTTCATGGTCACGTAGGTGAAACCTATGAAAGGAAAAAATTGTATTATGGAATTATGCTTACAAAAAAATAAAATATAAACAAATAAAAACAAACAACTTACCCACTGCCGAATGTGACACGTACTTCTCATCAACATAATCCATAATTTCATAAACGAGTTCGGGTCGTAGGCGTCGAAAAACAATCTTTATCATAATCGCCCAGGAGTAGATCAACATTTGAATGCAACAGCTAACCAAGAATTCCAAGTCACCATTTCCATAATTAAAGTAGAAGGTGAAGATGAAGAGCACAAAGATGTGAAACATTGTCAAAAGCAAAAATATTTCCAATGCCACATTGAGCGCCGTACTGTAGCCCCTCCAACGGCTGGGTAAATAATTTTCAAGCGGTATAGAACGTATGGCGGCGGACCACATCAGCCAGCGTACAAGTTTGAAGAGATTGTCGCGTTTTACATTCGAAATGCAGCCATTAGGGTTGGCACAGCGCCTGGTTGTAGTAAGAGCTGAATCCTTTGCGAAGAACATTTTTTCGTAGAAATACTTTGCAACAGCGTATCGAGAATTAATTGGTGCCCTTGGTGATGATGTCTTTTTATACACGATTATGCAACGCTGCGAATGGAAGTGGGTAAGCGCAAATTTTGGGCGTGGTGTGAGGTTTTGCGAGTCATTAAGATCATTAGTGGTCGAGTTGTTTACACCTCTAAGTGTAAACACTGGTGCTAACGACGTTTTAATAAATGAGTTTAGGTTTATGAAAGTGCTATTTAAACGCTTACGATTAACTAAATACTTATGCAATTTGATTTAATCGTGATTTGTTTAAAAAAAATTGTGTGAACTAAAGGCTGATCACAATGCCAGTAACTTTCGTTCACACCCTGTAGAATTTGAAAGAATTTAAGAATAACAGAAAAGTTCTGGAAACTTTATATCAGACATTCAATTTTAAAAAAACTTGACCTTTTTCTTATTTTGTGGCTTGAGCCGAAACCAAAAAGCTTTGCCTGTTGCCTCTTTCCTTTCCGAAATTATGCCAGTTGATCAAGCGAAGCTCTGTACTTGCGCCTTTCATTGTGTTCTTGTGTATCCAACGTGTCCGATGATCACCAATGGGTGCCGAATGGAAAGATATTTACACCACACTTAACTATGTCCATGTAATTTATTTATTTATTTATTCAGTGTAAAAAGAACACGCTTTTTTACAGACTAATTAAAAATAGAAAACAGTTTAAGCTTAAATTTACACATTGGTTCGTTCAATACATAATTTGTTTTATGAGTTTCTTCGATAAATAATCTATTATGCCGAAGGTGACGCGATGGAATGTAGGGCAAGAATAAATAAGACAGCTCAGGGCATTTGATATAAGAATTAAATATGTTGTAGGCAAACAATAGCGAGGCACAAGTTCTTCTCTCATATAAAGCTTGTAGTTTGATAGAGTCACAGATATTACGGACTCTTAAAAACAGTTTAACATTGTCTGGCAAACATTAAGCATTTAGAGAATTTGAATTTTTGGGGCAAGTCATTAATAAACATAAGGAACAATAAAGGCCCACAGTGAGTACCTTGTGGAGTTCCTGACCAAGCATCGATAAGCAAAGATGACACCAATTGACACAAATAATTTTCTATTGATTAGAAAACTGGAGGCTAAGTCGAAAAATCCATGCTAGCAATTAACCATTGCCTTGCTAACTTGATCAAATAATTTACGTTAAAGAATGTTAACGAATAGCTTTGCCAGGGTGGTCTGTTTAACTATAGGTCTGTAGTTGCAAATATCATTGCGGTTACCGGACTTAAATATTGGATTTATTGTACATAATTTTCAAGAATGTAAGAATTATACAGCTCATACAGTTCATCATTCCATCTTCTTCGGTATCCGTCGCTCACGCTAACAGGGCCACATATCTTGCGAAGAACATCTCTCTCGCAAGCTCACACAGCCTTCTCATCGCTAGTCAAAATCGCCCATGTTGGCATAATGATGCATTTGTAGAGCGAGATTTTTGTTTGACGAGAAAGGGCTCCGCTTTTTTTTTTTTTGAAAGTAACATGCTGTATACGCTTTTTTGCAGCATCAAACGCGCTGTGAATATCTAATCGATGGTGGATTTCTCATGCCTGACGCCACACTAATAAGGTCCGCTCAGTTGGCTTATGATTATTTTCCAATATTTCACAAAGTATTGTCAATAGGACCTAATAGCCGATATAAAAAAGAAGCTTATGCCGCGGGAATCAGCGTAAAAGGCAAGCACCTTTAAATTAAATAGAAAGAGTACACTAAAATTCTCAGTCTGAGAATCAATTCCTCTGGCATGTACTGTTTAATCTTAATTTTGCTTAATAGATGATATTAAAATTAAATCTAAGAGTCAGGTAGGAAAAATCAGGAGGTCGCTAATTTGCTATTAGGTGACTTAAAAAAATATTGTCGTGCAGAAAGACATCGGCATTCATCGTCAGTTTGCTGACATATTACCAGATCTCAGAAAAAACGACTGAATCGTATTCGCAATTCAACATTTTGTAGAGTCGAAGGTTTAAACCAAGTGAACTGAGCCATGTACGGAAGAGAGAAATTCCATAAGATTGATTTTTTGAATACGTCTGGGAAATGAGAGAGGCTCGATGAGATCGGCTTACTTTCAGTGCCTGCTCTTTTTTTTAAGAAAATTTACACATACTCACATTCATCAATAAACCACAAAGCGGTATCAAAATTCTTAACTCACTCCAGTGGCGTAGCTACAACTTCGAGCGCCCGGGGCCAAGCATACTCTGGCGCCCCCCTACATATACCCACATACAAGTCTCTTGAGGTGGTTCGAGCGAAAGTGGATGTTGACAAGATTTGTTTTATATTCAGACAAAAATCTAGAAATTAGAAGACACACAAATTCTGAATTTCAAAATTTCTCACAATACGGGTTTTGAGAAACTCTTTTTGTTCTATAATAAATTTTGTAAACAAATTTTTTTTTAATGTATTTTTCTCAATTTCAAAGTACAGCGAAGATCGTTTTTCTGCCCCTAAGACGTTGCGATGGCCCCCTAGCTACGCCACTGACTCACTAGTCGAAAGCTCTCGAGGAAGATTTGCTGGCAAAATAAAAAGTGTTAAGACAGTCAGTCAGCCCGAACTATGATTCGTCAAAATATAAAGCGGGGAAAATAAGATCCAGCTACACGCCTAAGCGACCAATTACGAACAGCTTGAAACTGAGCAGACAACTAGGCATTTAAAAGCACATAGGACCATTCTAGAACCCGCAGCGAATAGGCAAGCGTTAAACGGCATTCACCGAGAGGCAACTACCAACTTCACGAATTTTGGCAGAATATAATCTAGTTGCCACAACAACAATAACAATACAAATTACCGGATGATGATCAGCATTTTGCATGGTGCTTAACAAAATCAAAACAAAAAATCACTTTATTTTTTACAATTTATTTGTTTAAACAACGTTTTAAGTGGAATATGCAATTATGTTAATTGTGCTTGCCTCTGATCCATTTTTTGCAAAATTGTCAAGATCGAGAATGATGTGGTTAAAATCTGCAATATAACAAAATTTACTTCCAAACATACATAACCAAAACTCAGTCTCAAATACACAATCTTACACTGCGAAATTGCTCCACATTCAAGTTTAAAAGCTTTCCGCCGGTCAATCGAAAGGCTCGTTGTGCATTGAGTATGTAGAAAAGAGTGTCCTGTTTTATTTCGCGCGAGTGCAAATACCAGGGACTTCGTGCCAATGCTTCGTCGCAACGTTGACTATTCAAAAATATAATTTCACCCGAGTAACAAATCAGAAACATTTCCCAAAGAGCCAAAACCAAGTACTGGCCAAGTGAGAGCATATGAAATAAGGAATTGGCAGCAGTGGACTTAAATACGAAATACGAACAAAAAAGAAAACGTGTTCTAAAATATTTTATAGATTTTCTAAAAAAAAAAAAATATTAAAAGCACCTTGACCCAAGCGAAAGCGACCAAACAAACGAGCAAAGTGACTTCTAATGTCTTGAGCAGCCAAATGATGCTGTACAGTTTTTCGAATTCTTGAAGGCCGAAAATTATGTAGCGATGATGCATTATACAGGGCACAAATGACATTTTGAAGGCCGCATAGAAATTTGCAGGTATCGGAACAGTCTCATCCAACAAATGTGGTATGCAATCCAAATCGGTGGTGTGTTCTTTGGCGCTATAAAATTGATTGATCTCAGAGTCGGCGATTTGTTGTTTTTCACGCAATTCTCTGGGTAACAAATATAGAATGGAAGATAAAATCAGTATCCATATATGTATATATGTATATGTTAATGTGTGTATATTAAAATGAATAAAAGAATAAACTGAAATTTCGTTAATAATATTAACAGAAAATAATGTGTTTGCAAGAACAATAACAACATCAAAACTAAAGAAAAGCTTTTCCAAAGCGACCACCTTTAAGAAAAATGTTTGGTTATAAAAGAAAATATTTAGGAAATACATGAAATGAATAATGAAAATTGCTCTCAGTAAAGATAATAAATTTCAGTGGTTAGGACTCGAAGTTTATTCACTTGAAATATTAAGGTATCCGAGGAAGTTTCGATCTTCAGTTCATAATAAGCTCGAAGCGTAAATCCAATCAGTTCGGGGCTAGCTCCAGATCATTTCAGTAAGAAGTTTTGTATAATTCGATACTACCGCAGGAAAAAACACTGAGCAAAACTCTGCACTTTTCGCATAAGTGTGGTAACTAATAAGTTTTTAACTTCTACTCCAGAAGTGTGAGCCCGCAGAGAGAGCTGTCTAGGACAATCATGGTCAAGAAAAATACAAATTCACTCCCTATCCCCTATTGTCTCTCCTTGTATGCTTAGGTTTTAAGAGTCTCTGGCTGATTGAAGTGTGATGAAGAGATGAGGTCGAAATGTTCCTTAAAAATTGTTTGTGCGTTCCACTAGATTGCAAGGTGGTCAACATTGGGGAGTTTCTTTCATCTAGTTTTTGAAGTCAGAGGAAAAAGCAATGTTCATCTTCTTTGGTAATACCAAGTGAAAAGGGACGTGGATAAACTTGGTAATTTTTATTTGAATAACTCTGAAGTGACAGGCCAGTGCCACAGAGTCGTATTCTTCTCAAAAGGACCTTGTCTTTTCAAACTCATCCAACGATACTAATCGCAATTCTGTCTTGCACTTTTAAGCAAAATTTTTGAATGAAAGATGCTAGCGGTATTTATCAAGCAAAGTACACTCCTTCGTCAGCACAGCATACCATCTTTGAACTGTCGGCTTAGAGGGAAATTTTTTATTTTTACGGCAATTCAGTTAAATTAACTTATGGATGGGAATTTCGCTTGTATGCTTTTATTAAACTAACTAACTTTAGTACCGGTATTTGTTTTTATAAATTGATAGTCAAATGATAATTATTTAAATTATTTATTAACAAATATATAAATAAGTAAAACTTACATAAGCTCCGCGCTTGATTTTCTCAAATTCATATATGTGGTGGCCAAAATATTCTTTAAACTGCAATTGAGCACGTCAAATTGACCAGAGAAGAGTACAGACACATGCAAATAGAAAGAGCTTGTGATGCCAAAAGCACCGGCAATTTGTAGCTGGCCAATTATTTGGAGTAAGAAAATGGCTTCATAAATAATTGGCGCCTGATATACATGTGTATGAAAGTAAATAGATAAAAAATAGATAAATAAAATTTAATTTAATACAAACACTTTCTTTCTCTCTCTCTCTTACTCCCACTCTGCCGCTCTCTCTCTCTCGCTCTCTCTCGCTCTTTCTCTATGCCTTTCCCTTCTCACAAAAACTCACCTTGTAATCGATTGGATACCAGCAGGCGAGTGGTAGACTACGATCTCGGCTTACGATGGGCACAATCAACCAAGATAAGACGCCAGCATAGCAGGAAATTAAAAATATAGTGATCCAAGTATTTGATAGCGCCGCGGACTCCTTCATCGTAATATAGGTGAAACCTGAAGGATGAGTGATTTTGGCACACATAGTTAAGTATATAATTTTTAACTCCTCTTTTTTATATGACCCACCAGCGGCTGAGTGTGTTCGAGATTCATTATTTAAATACTGCATTAACGTGTCTAAACGTCTCGGTTGTATACGCTTGAAGAAGACTTTTATAATAATCGCCCAAGTATAGATGACCGTCTGTATCATACAACTGACCATCAGCTCCAAATCGCCTTTGTCCCTATTCAGATATATCGTTAACATGAAGAGAATATCGATGTGTAGCAATATCAAATATAAAATCAGCTCATAAATCAAATCCAAAGTGATGGCAAGCCAATGGAGCTTAGTTGAAAAATGCCGCTCGAATGGTAGGCGAAGCATAGCTGTAAACCACAAATTCCAACGTATCAAACGGAACATATCGCGACGCTGCACATGGACCGGACATCCTTTATGTTTTCGGCTGAACGAGTTTAGTTTATGAGAGAAATATGAATTAAGTTCTTGTTGCTGCGGCACTTGACTTGTTGCCATATTTATTGCAGTGTTTTGCGTGGAGGACACAAACGAAAAGTGCTAGCGTTGGACTTTATATAGAAGTTTTTAAGGTGAAACTATTTGTTGAAATTACACAAATAGTACCTACTTGTTGTTGGCAATGCAATATAAAGAATCCCTGTAGGAATAACATCAGACATTTTGCAGTAGATACAGCATTTCATATTCGTTGTGCTACCGATCACCCAAAGCCCAAAAATTATTCATCTCTCAAAAATTAAGAGAGCAAAATGACATTTTGTTGCAAGAGAGTCGTTTATTTTGCGCGCGAAAATTTTTAGTCGGCAAAAATAAAAATTCAAAATAAAAGTTTTACGTTTTAAATAAACGAAATAGTGAAAAATTGAAGAAACAAACTTTGGCGGTTCTTTTTGGTATTCTTCTACTAATTTTGTGAGCCATAAATCACTTACTACAGGCACTCGCAAAAATTGTCTTTTGGCAAACACAAAATATAAAATCAACATCAATGATACATTTTGCAGAATGGGTTCCAAAAAAAGCATCGCCAGTTTGCACTGAAATTTGAGTTGAAATTTTTTAGGGTAGAATGCACTCAATTAGAGATTTTTGGTGTTAAAACTTGAAAATATAATTAATAGCCTTATACTGGCATGCTAAGCTTTTGAACTATTTCAGCAACTGATTAATTTACTTTGACAAACTTTTCCTGCGCGGATTCTATTTGTCGCTTTATTGTTATTATTACTTTTAAAATTAAAGGGTAAATTGTTTGTTTCAGGTGATAATGATAACTCAATTAAAGTAGCCTAAGAAATGAGAGTTCATTTCACTTTATATAATAATAATAACAGTAAAATAGTCTGCTCATTGAGCAACTATGTATAAAGAAAGTTCACTCTAAAGCGACCTATTATAATAATAGTTTATTTTGGTCACATAAATTTCGTTAAATTCTTTATGCGTTTAAACTTTTATTTACGCCCGCGAGAATGAACAAACTAACCAGTAATTACGGAAGGTCAGTGAAATTCAAATGCTCAATGAACTCAGTATAAAAAAATAATCGTTTACTTATTTAATTCACATGCTCTAAGGGTCAATGGATATTTTGCTATGAATAACACTTTGCAATAACTTTTGTCTCAGTTTAACCCTTAACGGAAGATTCAATATTTTATGCTAAGCACTCGAATCGTCGGTTTTTAGCTTATAAGAATGCTAGTTCTGAGTGCACTTAATTGATTTATTTTTTTTAAATAAGCTTAAAATTCAGCCATCGCCGCATTAGCTATCGGGTGCCCGGGTACCCACAGTAGAAAGTATAGAAACTAAATTGAATACGATGTTTATAAATTGATGCAACCAAATTTTATAAAAAAAAATCCTGACATTAAACCTGATATTTAACATAATGTATAATGTTTATCGAATGCTCGTCACAAACTGGTTGGTTACAATTGGCACAGCTCTTACGAGTCTTTCGTCATCTTTTAATTGGCAAAGCATTGCACACATGGCAAGATCCTGTCACTTTTTTTCTCACTGTTTTATCCCTTGGAATCACTGGACCAGAAATTACCTTCGATTGCTTTCGCCAGCTCATGCCCTTAAATACTTTCAACAGCAATCTTTATTGAGGAGTGACGCATTACTCGAGGATTAACCGTGCGGTGTTCAATCATCGGCAATGCTAATTCTTCACTTAGCTTCCGCATAAATTGATGACGTTCTGTCGTTTTTATAACGATCATTTTATTATTTTCGTAATAAATGATGTATAAAACAAATGAAGAAATGTCTAGGCATGTTGAAGAACATTGCCATTGGTCATCACGCAGATCGTTGTTGGCTTGTGTATCTTCGGACCATTTGTTCCATTGTGTCAGCGCCAGCTTTATACTTATTATATAAAAGTTTATAATTTCTGGCTCTGTTTAGCTTAGCGTCATCACCAACTGATGCATCTGAATGCATCACTAACTATTGATATTTTAGAAGAAAAATGTTTAGACATTTTATTTATTTCAATGAATTAAACAAAAATTTTCATATTTAGATCTGTGGGTACCCAGGCACCCGGTTGCTAAAAGACATCGGTAAAGTTGGTTACTAACATAAGAGCTAAATTGAATCAAACTCAAACCTTTGTATTTGATATCTACTCGTTCGTGTAATCTTATTGTACAAGACTATTTTTCGTCAATGCCACACGTATTTGGAGCTCAATCCCTGCTTCAACAAGAAGCAACTTAAACTAAAGCAACTACAAGCATCTTCTTTATAACTATTTCTCTTCCTCTAATTCTTAAACTGGCCAACTCACTACTTTAAAAACTAAAACTATTCTAAGTCAATTTTAAGCATACATTTAATTTTCGTTTTTTTGTTTGTTTTTGTTTTCTTGTCTTAACATGTAGTTATGTACTGTTAATTTAATTTAACTAAGTTTAATATATCTTCTATTTTTATCCTTATTTTTATTATATTTTGTCTTTATTTATAACTTTTATTCTTAGTACACTACTTTAATCATCCGTTATTATAATTTCCGTAATTGTTTGTTGTGCTATAAAAGGTGTAAAACCTTATTGTACTAATCGCTAGCTTAATAAATGAAATTAAATAAAAAAATTATTTTGCGAATCATGCGAATCTTTTAAAATGCACTGCAGTGGTTCGAAAATTAAATTTCTTCTTACAAAAATATAGCCAAGTAATATTAAAAAACATACAGCGTTCTTCTCGTATGCGGCAACCTTTGTACGTAAATTAATAATTTCCATGCAAAAGTTCCTCAAAATATTTAAACACCTCCGTTCTCAAAAAAAAAAAAACTTTTTTGAGAGATTCAAGGTATTTGACAATTTTTCACGTTTTCTTCTTCTATAAATTTTTCACTATATTTCAATTAAAATACATTTCATTCTCTAACAAAAAGCAAACTATCAAACTTTGGTTAAAATTTCATATTAGAGTTTCTGGAATAATTTTGAGTTTACAGTAAGCCAATACAATTTAAGCATGATAATATGCAAGTTGTAATTGGCTATTGTTGCGCAGTTTTTAATTTATAAACACAAAAAAAATATCATGCGTTATATGGAAGAAAAATAGCGAAGGAGCGCCTATAAAATTTGTTTGTAAAAATCAACGGTAATTAGTAGCTGCTTGAAATTTGCACCTTAATACACTATAAGTTAATGGACTACAGAATTTTATACATACAAAAATCTAAAAATATTTTTTGCATGCATACATACATTGTAGAGAATTAGTAATTTAATATGCTTCGTATCTTCATTGTAGAATTATAAAAATTTGATAACACAGAAATTAATTGTCGTATTTGGTGCTGTTAGTATTATTGAAAAATAAAAAAAAAATTAGATAGATGCCAAACAAAACACTCACGAAAAGGCTGCTACATAAATTATTGTCCTTTCAAAAAATTCAATTGTTATAAGAGCTTTTATAAATATAAACCAAAATAACTCCCCAAGTGTGAATTGAAAAATGCTCAACAAATGAGTAAGTAAAGGTCAAGAGGTCGACAATCAAATCTGTCTATTTACAAAAGCCTGTCAGTAGCAGACAAATTGCTTTACTTCATTAAAAGAACATCCCGGCTCTTTACAATGACAGTACATACTCGTATATACATACATACATCTCAGAAAAGTTGTGCATTCTGACAGATTCATCAGAATCTCAAGAACAATGGGTTATGTTAAAAGGCTGTCGGCGCATTACTTCATGTGACTATGTATGTATGTATGTATGTATGTAAATACATATTTACAAGTATATTTAAGCAGCAAAAGCAATGTGCTTTGTTTCAACTTTTCATTTCCACTGGTGATTTCAAACTTTTCGTACAAATCATTTATCATCGGGACAATTATTATTGAGGTATTGTAATAGAAACGTGTACCCGGATTCCAGCTTTCGCTATCGCTAAAACTCCATCGCCAAAATATGCTAAATGAATTTTAGCAACCTTAAGCTATTTTCGTGATTCTGACTGAAAAAAAGCATCTCTCGAAATTTCCAAAATTTTTCAATTTTATCTAATTTTTGGCAGGTTTTAGCTATGAACAAAATGAACCGGATAAAATGAGTGAACCGTTTTTGACAGTTCATACAGCTAAAATTCCGATTCCAGCGGGTGTTCCATCGCTTCAAATCTCCACTTTTTGCTAAGAAAAGTGTAAAATTAACGAAGGGAAAAAGTTGATGCTAAAATATCAGACAACAATTAAGATTTATATTTGTGTTGGTTTTTAAATGATTTATTATGAAGAAAAAATTTACAATAATAGGACAGAATGAGAAACTACATTAGCAAAAGGGTGACAAAGAGCCAAAAATATAACCTTAAAGTTTTCGACAATCAGCTACTTGATTTCCTTAGCACCATTAAAGGAGCGATTTCATTAAAAACAAATGTGCATATTTCTTTTCTAAATCGAAAAATTTCAGTTGACCGATCTTGGATTCCCGCACAAACGGTTCCTCAAAGTTCGCTGATAATGCATTTACATACTGTACAAATATATTCCCAATGCAGTAATCTTTATAATATTCACTTTCACCACACTATTTTTAAATATTTCTAGCAAAATATAAAAAAAGTATTCGAATTTTTGTTGGAGATTTTTAGCGATGAAAAAGCCAGAATTGCATTTAAGAAAAATCGCCAAAAGTTGGGATAATTTTTAGCGACTAGAATTTTTAAAGATATTAAGAGTTTTAGCGAAAGCGAAAGCTGGAGTCCTGCTGCTGAATCCTACATTTTTCTGAATATTTATGGGTTGATTTGGAAACACTTTAGGCAGTAGATTTTGCCAAACTGACTTTGTGGCAAGCTTGTTTCCGGTTAAAAAATACCTTTGGTTTCAGCAGATACAATTTTGCCTTCATATTTATATTGTCAGATATCGACAAATTTCCGTATGCGTTGGAAGTAATGAGAGAGAAATCGTGCCGTCAGGCATGAAACGAACGGATATGGTGGGGGACAAAACATGTTACTTGAACTCACCACACCTAAACTCAACTCAACTTAATTTTTATTATATTATGTTTCATTGTGTTGTGTTACTTTACTTAATGTTATGTTAAGTAACGTTTTTCTATGTTATGTTATGCTTTATTATGTTATGCTAAGTTGTGCTATGTTATGTTCTTTAGCGGCGTTTGTTAAGTTCGCCTTCATTTTGCCTTATTTCCTCAATTTAACTTTCTTCACTTTGCCCTGCTGTTGTTGCCTTCTGTTGTTCAATAAAACAATTACATTTTAGCATAATTTCTTAAATTGTTATTTGATCAATTAAAAATTTCGCATCTTAGCCTTATGTAATTTTATCTTTTGTTAAGTTTAAAAAAAGAAGATTTACTTCCCGAAACCGAGAAAGTTTATAAAGTCTAATAGCGGAAGATTAACCTTTTCCGCAAGCCTTCTTTCCGCTTCGGCTCAATTCGCTTTGCCATTTCACTCAACTTATAGAAAGCAGGTTCGCAAATCAAACAATATTTGATATCGGAGCGTTTCGGGCCATTCTTCACGATACTGACACAGTTAAGGGCAAAAAAAAAATAAATTGAAGTCATAATAAAACAGAGTTCATTTATTAAACTGATTGGTTTTTTATTCAATTAAACATAAACGATAAGTACAAAAGAAAAAAATGAAGTGAGTGTGCTGAGTTCTGCGCACTTAACACATTAACAAAATGATATATTTAAAATTAAAAATATAAATGTAGATAATAATTCTTTCAAACATGCCCGCAAAACATATCCAAGCGAAAAAGAACGAGGCAATACGGATCGGTACTAACAAAAACTATGATAATCATAATGTTAAAAAAAGCAAGTATTGAAAAATATTTATATTTGTATAGATACATACAGGCGAATGTCGTTTATACAAATGGAGTGAGCGATGTCAGTGATTATTTAAGCTTTAATATAAATTTAAGCACAAAAAAAAGTAGCAGCTAGCTCCAAAGCGAAAGCAAGAGAAAGCCGCGGAACGCAACCGTATCCGTACATCCGTTCTATTCTACCACTAATCTCAACTACGAGTAAATTCGATCAGCTGACGGCAAAGCCTAATCGATGTTCAGCTGTCGGAAGGTGCCCTCCATGCCAAATAGATCGTCCTTAGTCTTCGGCGAGCCGGGACGCAGCGATTCGTTGGCCTTCTTAGACTCCTGTTCCTTGAACCACGGTGTGTATTCCTCCAACTTATTCTTCCATTGGTTGTTCAACTCAACTACCGAGCCAGCCTTACCACCATATTCATTGGGCAACAAGTCGCGTGGCACCGTCTTATACAAACTCTCGAGATTGCTATGGAAGGTAATACGATTGCGAATCTTCTCCTTGACAAAGGGACGTACAAAATTGAAGATGGTGTCTACCAATGGCGAGATGTTGAATATATGCACCTCTTTCACCTTCACCGGGTATGCTTCCTGCACGGCAATGAGGAATTTCTTGATCACAGTTGGCGTGAATTTGGCGAAATGATGTGCCGAAGCGAGTGATGCATCGACAATGAAAATATCGCCAGCAATGCCGACCTTCTCTTCCAGCAGACGAATATCGCCAATCATGAGCGCCACTTTGGCGGCATCATTAATGTGGCTCGGCTGAAAATCGACATCGATGCCGCGTACAAAAGTGATGCGACGTCCGTTAGGTGTGAGTCCAGGCAGCGTTGGGCAGTGTCTAGAGTAAATGGAAGATTAAACGAAAGCGTAAGCATTCGTGTATTTTTGTGTATCGCTTTGTGTGCACTTACAAGTAATTCAACACAATGGACAGTTCCGGTCGGCTAATATCACGATTGGCGAAAAATTCCGGTACAGCATTGCGCATGGTGTAGTACATGTCGAGCTTCTTTTTCACCTTCTCCATGCTGAACTTGCAGCCGCGCAAGAATGTTGCCAAGCGTCCATCGTCCATGTCATTGGGCAGATGCGGCTGTGTGTCCAACCATTCGCGTATAAGTTTAATGTCGCGATCGATGTCCGTTTGGTTTTCGGGTTCGCGTAATTCCTGGCGAATGCTGACGCGTTGTTGGGGTGTGGGCTGTACGAGCATCATCTGGAAAGAGAGATAAGTGGAGAGACATATTTAAGCTAATAAGTTTACAGCAATGATAATGCTAAAAAATCAGTTTTTTAGTTGTTTTGCCTTTAAATTAGTTTTAATTCTATAAAAGACGCACGAACACACACTACAAAGGCAAGTACAACGGATATCGATTTCCAATGTTAATGCTCATTAGTTTTTTAGGAGATTCTGACATATTTTGAGTTGCAAAGATAGGTAAGTATTTCTTTCTGCACTTGTTCTCATAAATGCAAAGTCAGCAGTATTTTTATAAATTTTAATTTTCTTTTATTTTAACTTTGAGTTGAACTCTCAACTTATTAATTACAAATCCAATTATTCAAATGGATTTCAATTCAGAAGTTCCAGAATCTAAAAAAAATTCAATTCAGGTTTTTTTTAGTTCGTTACCACCGAACTTATAATTAATTAAAAAAAAAATTATGTATAATACATCTACTGTTTATCTATATACTCATTTTGGAAGAGGTTCATCTTCCTCGGTCTAACATTTCATTTTTTTTATTGTGGTGGTAACCCTTTTAAGCCCTTTTTCAATAGAAATTATTGTACTTAATTCATAAATCATAATAACAATTTGTTTGGATTTTTTTGAAATGTTATTTTTTTTCAAGCGTTGTCTCCTTTCCTACATGAAATATTTCAAATATTTTGTTTTAAAATAAATTGAAAATTATTTTTTTATAACAACATACATTGTGTGTATAGCCGAAAACTATATAAGTTTTGTTATAATTTTTATATGCCAACTCTCTTTGGTATTTTATTTCGTGGTAACTCTTCCCATGGAAAGAAATATGAAATAAATTATACTATTTTTTGAATAGTTGCTGTATAAATAGCTTAAAGTTTTAAATAAATATCATTTAAACTTAGTAATATTTTTTAAGAAAACAATATGGCAACTCTACCCTATATGTTTTTATAATTTATTAATCTTTTTTGAGTATTAATTTTTTTTAGGGAGCTTTCTGGTGTTAATCGAAAAATCGCGCTCGAGGTAAAGCACTTTACATTTTTTTCCTATAATTTACTCATAATATTTTAAAATCCTCTGGATCGTCTTGAGAGATTAAAACAAATACATAGATGTTTTGTATTAAATTTTAAAGAAATATATAAAAAAAATATTTATTTGTACAAATTTAATTCCTTCTCAGAGGTTTTAGATTTTTTTGCGTATACAGTTTTATAGTTCAATACATTTTAAAACAATTGTGTTGAAGTCGTTTGGAATTTGCATTGACCTAAATTTTTTTTTTTGGATTTAGTAATAAAAATAAGAGGTAAACAATCTCAATTAGATTTCTTTGCAATATTAACTGAATAATTAAGAAAAATAAAATTATACGCTAAAAACAAAAGTTTCTACGAAATTCAAAGTATATCCAAGAAATTTATTTTGAAATGCATATTTTCGAACCAATACGCCGCTGGTATGTACTTTAATATTTTCCTCTAAAGTAACCACAATACAACATTAAAATATAACATGAAGAAGAAAGAGAAAAAAAAAATAATTACAGATGACCTTCGAAGTATTGACTTAACAAGTTTACACGTCGTTATAGTACTCAAAAGAGACGCCATAGCCAGCTTTGGCCCACATTTCGCGGCAACGTCCGCCACAGACGTGTTGCGCAACATTGCAAATGTTTCGCAACATTTATTTGTTGACCAAACACACATTTCGATTGCAAATGTCAGAGTAGAGTTTGGAGAGCGGCAGTTTCTCGACCATGAATGGCAACAAATGAAATAAATATTTGCATGCTTTTGCTTGGATAACACATGGCTTACTCAAGAAAAAAAACAAAACAAAAACAACAACAACAATTTATAAAATCAAAGGAATACCATGTCAGCAAGCAAAGAAGAAAAATAAACAAAACAAGAGTTATACGTACGTAAACATGATATAGTAAATATGTATGTCTGTATATTTGTAGGCTAATATGAATGCGTCGTTGAAGTCAATAAAGATGTGCTCTAAACAACTTAGCAACGCTATGCATATTCAGTATCGTTTTTATACAAAAAAATACACATTTCCAGCGGTAAGTAAGTGGTAAACCTGTTTTTCGTGAACTTAAATAACGTAAATTCAAATGGTTGTTTTGTTGCTATTTAGTTTTCCATACGATAATTTTATTATTTATAGAGAAGCTAATGGTGCGGCTCAACTTTGTGACTATTTAGTTTTACCTAACTTTAAAAAATAAGTATAAGTATTCTTCAATGCTATCTAGTTAGAAATTCTAGCTTTTTAATATTCCAAAGAATTACGCGTTTTTAAGATCTTCTTGTTGTTGGCGTTACGATCAGGAAAATTTTAATAATAACTTTTATTGCATAACCTAAAGTTGAGATGATGCCTATTGTGTGTATGGACCTGAATTTACTCGCGTAAGCACCGTTTATATCAGCTCGAAAACATTATTTTTTTTTTAATATAATGGAAAAGTTACTATGGGCAATTCATGTGGCAAGGCTAGTCCTGAAGTATTTTAATCGGTTGTAATTCGCCAAACGAAATAGAAACATTGGAAAATCTTCAGAGTAACTGCCAGGCACTGATTAGGTTAAGCGAGAGATGTTTGAACAAGAAAGGCGTGTATGAAACTAAACGGTGACTTTAGTGAAACTAAAACTCGACGTTGGCATTCCAGAGCGAATTACAATTTTTCCAGTATTATTTATATATTTTTTTCTTTTTTATCAGCTTTAACTGCGAATTGGTTTTAAAAGGGCCCAAACTTGGGTTAATTGAAGCTATCAATCAATCATCAACCAGAAGTTAAAGTTTAATTTTTTTAAAGGTTTTGCTGACATTCGTAGAAAAACAAACTTTGGAAATATTTGTATTATGACGATTTTACTTATATTAAACCAAAAACTTCGAGTACATATAAACGAGAATGATTTTTTTAAAAAATAAAAAACTAACAATTAAAAAAAAAATTTTAATGTTTAAATTTTCTACGCTAAACGAAACTAAAATTCATCACTTTAATAATATTCAAATAAAATTCATTAAAAAATGCTATGTATGTATGTATATAAAAAATAATATCTATTTTTATTTATATACTCGTATACATGTATGAAGTGTATTTATCTATATAATACATCTAGTTTTCGAGGAAGTTAAGCCGTGATAATTGAAAAAAAAGGTAATTTGGTTTTGCTGTTTTTTTAGTCGCTTATGTACTTGCTTTATTACTTATTTTGTTATCGTTTTTCTAGGTATCGTTTAACAATACAAAGCTTTCATTTCAATTTTTTTTGTTTCTACTTAGTATCCGGAATTAAATTTAAGTGCGGTCGAAATACTTCGTAATGTGTGTACATACTTAAATATCAATTGCCAGCCAAAGTTCAACCGTCGATTAGTTAAAATATATTTTTATTTTTACGCTCACGCTATAGTAAAGATCATTTGTCATTTTTTTTATATATTAAATGATAAAAATATGCACTAAAAATCAGCTTAACAAAATTATTAACTAACCTCGCAAAAATTTTAATATGAGTGTAATGGCGTTTTTTTTTGAATTTTAATTGTCTTTTAATTTTATTGCGCCAATAAATAATAACTTTTTTTTTTTTAATTTTGGCAGCGCAATTTTGTGGGTGTGGTGTTACGCTTGATGATATCGTAGCCGTTAATTGCCATTTAATTGCAAGTATATCTTGTCTTTTTATTGTTAACATCAGCTTAAGCATGAAATTATTTACATCTCTTTCGTTTGAGTTGAGCGCCAGTTGAGACTATACAAAGGTCATTTATGCAATATTTCTTAATTTTTTTTTTAAGTTGATGTGAAGGTTTGCTATTATAAGTAGTCAGCAAGAATGTATGTATCTTTGTAGATTTAAGAAATAAATAAAAAAAAAACTCATTATAAGAATAAACAAAATGGAATTTTTTCATATTTTTCTGGACTAATAAAAAAAGTTAGTAAACCTAATGAATTGGGTTACAAAAGAACTAAAATCTTTTGCATAAAAAATAATCGCTTGTCAATTAAATATTAAACTTCCAAAACCTAAGCAAATGGTATGTAATGTAGAATTCATTCAACAGAAAACATTTGAGTACAAATTTGACGCAACGAAAACTAGGCAGAGGCTTTAATTTTGATTTGAATTGAAATTTGAAAGGCTTTTAGTAAAATTTATTGAAAATATTAACAGCTAAGCTATTTGCATTTCAAAATTTTACAGAAATAAACTAAAATGTTGTTAGTACCAAGATATATTAATATTGCTTCTGAATTTTTTTGGTATCGAACAAAATTGTGTTTACGTTTTTCTAAAATAAAAATCAGCTGTTCAATGTGCCTTGATCAGTAGTTTTTTTTTGATTTTTCTTACAAAGCCAATGGACCTATTGTTCAATTATCAAACTCAAATATTTTATTTACATTCTGATTTAGAAAATAAAATCCAAAAAAAAACAAAAAAAGTTATTTAACTCAAAGGAAATTCCAGTTATTATGAAATTGGATAAACAACAGCAGAAGAACAGAAATTTAAAAAAAATAATTCTAGTAAAATAATAGCAATTTATTATTATTATTATCTTTTCTTTTACATTGCGTAGTATTCCATTCTAGTTTACGGCAAAATAGATTTAGTGATTTTTATATTAAATTAAAGAAATTTATTCTGCAATATGTATGTAGGTTTCAGTTAATATTGCACGCCATTTTTGAAACTTCAATACAGCACTTGACAGCGACATATTTTCTCCAAAGAGTTTAAATTATATCCTTGCCTCAGCTTAAGAGGCTCAGTTATGCTCTAGTCGCTCTCATTTCTTAATTACCTCCATGAATTGTTCAGATATATTACATAATCATAAAAAAAAAAAAAACTATTTGAGACTCAATAAATTGTTTAAACAAAAACCTAAAAGATCATATTACAACTAAAAATAATCTTTAAAATAATTTTTGACTATGCAATTTTATAACTCCTTCAATTTCAGTTACCGTTGAATTACAATTTTTTTTTTACGCACTTACGCAATTTTTTCCACCATGATTGGTTTTTGTGCTAAGGAAAAAAACTTCATAATACTTTCATAAAAAAAAAAAACTTAATGAAACGTGTGCACATTTGTAACCAATTGAACTCTTGCCTATTATAATGCTTAATATAAATTAACTACGAAATCGAATATTTTCATAAAAATTCATAGAACTACTTTGTTTTAGTTTTTTTTTTTTTTAATTTTATACTCAAAGATTGAAACGTGTGTTTTGTTAGGACTGAATTTTACTTAAAAAATAACAGAAGAAAAAATTAATTTGTTAAAAATTCTAAACATTTTTTTTTTGATATGCGAAACTCAGCGCTTTACATATTTATCGATATAAAATATGTCTAAGGGGTGAGAGCATTAAAATGCTCACTTAAATTTTTTGTTTTTGAACCAACCTAATGTGCCAACGAGTATATATGTACATTAAATAAACAACGGAAGAAAAACTATTGCTCAACACTTACTAAAAATTTGCATATTTTTCCATAACATTACGATGATAGTTAGTTACAATAAATAAATGTATACGAGTATGTAAATCAACGACCAGGCAGCAGATTAACGTGAACACAACAACAAAACATACACAACTTTTGCATAATACCAATACATATGTAATTATGACAGTTGCCAAGCCAATGTTTACAAACTAGCTCATTTACACACATATATACACTTGTTTATTTTTTAAAAAATACCGACAGCAGCCAAGATAGCAAACGTTTCATTCATAACGCCTGCAGCTTTGGCAGGCAGGTGATCCGAGTACGAGTATGTTGTTGTGCCTAGGCATAGCGAGGCATCGCATGACAACGTATTTATGCAAATTGCTAGAACAACAACAATTGTGTCAGCAGCAACAACAAATGCTAGACGATTAATAGTCAATTCGTCAGCTCGTCGTCTGCATGCGTGTAGCGTGCATGGAAATCAATTCACTTACCTTGCGAGGGTGTGACATGCAATTTCAACTACTACAAAATTACTACTCAAATTACAACTAACAAACACATGTATTCATATGCACATACATACATACATACATACATACATATATGCAGCAGTAGGAGTGCAAATATGTATTTAGTTTAGCACAAGCCCTGCCTAAATGATACATCACGAAGGCACGAGTCATTAACCGATTAATCATTGTTTTGATTTAGTTGACTGTTTTACTCACTGTCCAACTGATTGACTGAGTTGACTGTGCGAGCATGCGCTTTGGTTAGGCGGCGATTTTCCATTGAATTTTTGTTGAGTTGAAGGGCGGTTGAGTTGGGGCGATTTTGGGATGGATAAACACAGATTTGAAGACGCAAATTGTAATTTACATTGAAATTGAAGTCGTGATTGGATGAAGGTGATGTATTTCAAGAGTTCGAGAAAAATTAAGTTAAAGCTTGTAAGGATTATTTATCTAAGTAAAAAAGGTGTGTAACATTTACATTCATATGCAGTAAATACAAATCGTAAACCCAAAAATGCAACATATCTGCTTGATACATTCAAATATAATATAATTGAGGAAACGTTTTTCTTTTGCTTTGTCTCACGTGGTCAATAAATGTATCCAATATTGCACAAATCGTATTCTAAATATAAATTTAGTGTAAATCTTAGCATCAGCGCCATCTAGTGGGTAAATATATACTTTGAGTAAGAATAAAATCAGATCATTAACAAGAATTTTCCAATAACTCGACCCTAACGCCATCTGGCGGCTTAATTAATTTGCATTGTTGTATGAGTTACATTAATCGAAATTTTTAGAGTCTGCTGTTGGGTTAAACTATTTTGCAAGTTATTAAAAATTTGTTTTAAGTTACTTGTTCCCTTTTCTGATACTCTTATTAACGAAAACTGTCCTCAGAATTCTTCATTGGCGGGAGGAAACGTTGATTGTCCATTAAGACCTTACTCACATTTCCACTCACACTCAAGTTATCGTTTTTTTTACAAAAACTACGCATTTTTTCCTATCTAAAAGGGGTCTTTAAAATCTTAGCAGAGGGGCGAAAATCTGCTCAATTACATCTTTGCCTTTTTTCAACTGTCGTTCTCCAAGAACCTTAACCTTTTGTTTTTTTTTTTTAAGTTTCGCCATTTATTTTCTTGATCAGTGGCTGAGTCCAACACTTTCTTGAACTTATTAAATTTGTATGCCATATTTTCTCGATATTCTGTTCTACTTAAAATATGGCCCTGCGGCGATACCTCGAAGAAATCGGAAATATACTTCTTCTAATAACTATACGAGAGAGAGAATTATATTTATTTGAATTGTAAAATGAAAATAAAAGACAAATATTCTCCGAATTTTTTAATACTTATGTGCGCTCCTGCTTCAATCTCAAGAAATTTATATCAAAATTCTAAAACTTTTAAATAACTTTTCTAGAATTTTGAAGTATACAGTTTTGTAGCTGATTCAATTTTAATATAAAAATGTGCCAATTTAAAAAAGCTATAAATTTCCTTTGATTTCTGAAATTTTTTTTTTAATTGGTGCTTAAATATACGCAATTTTTTTTTTTTTTTTGAATGGACAAAATGCGAAACTGCGTTACAAGAGAAATAATTTAAAAAATCAACGCTTATTTGTAGTTAATTTAAACTTGAACTTCATTATATTAAAATTGAACAAGCTACAAAACTGTATACTCAAATAAATTCTAGCATTTTTTTTTTTATTTTTTAATTTTTTTTTTAATTATTTCAAAATATGTTTTCATTTTAATACTTTGTTTTTAATGGTTTTTGTTGAATCAAGAACTGATTTTTTATTATAAACTATAAGAAATTAAATAAAAGGAATTTAAAACGTCAAATACTGTCATTTTGTGGTTGTCGTTTAATTTTGATAAGCAGCGTAGTATATAGCCAGCGGACTACCAGATGCATTGCTGTTACCGCTCAATAGTACACAACTAGCACTTTTTCCCAAATGAGACGAAAATTTCGAAAAAGTCACAAACGACAATCTTTATGTACATACATATGTATGTATAAATATGATCTTCATAGCATGCACACAGTTTTTATTTACATAATCCCTCATTTACTTCGATACCTACACAAATATGTATGAGTTATTTTTATTGCTTTGCCAACGAGCATTCGAGCGTTGCCTTCATTTTTACCATCTTATTATTTACACATTTTGAAATTGTTTTTATTACTTACTTACACCGCTTTTGCAATGAAACAAAAAAAGACATAAATTATTGCAGACTAAATCGTAAGTACTCTTGTGGTGTGTAAATATGTACATACATATATATTTTGGACTACAACGGATTGCTCTTTAGTTAAACATAAACTAAAAGTCAGTATACTCGTATGTACATATATATGTTTTATGATATAATAATTTTAAGCGTAGCACAAGCGAATGAAAGTCAAAATTATATGGTACGAGTAATGGCAAAAAAAAAAAAAAAACTAACGGCAAAGAGGCAAACCAGCAATTTATAAGTGCGCATGCGTGCGCTTCATTGTGTTCGTCTGTTGTGTGAAATTATTAAAAAAAAGCTCGGCATTAATAAAATAAATGTAGAAAGTTAGAATAGTAAAACAGAAAGCTATTCAAATTTAATTATACATTTATCTTTTTTTCGACTATTTTCACTGCGAGTATTTAAATGGCACATTCGTAATGAAAATTAAAAACTTAAAATTTAAAATGCATTAAAATTTTATATGGGCAATAAAGAAAAGTGCTGGCCATCAGGCAGACACAAATATATACATACAGATGGACTTAATATATAAATACTGCGATACATAGCAACATTTCGAAAGAGTAAAAAGGAATTTTAAAATATGTAATATTTTGTGTTAATGCGCACTGGTTGATGACAATTAACGCAAGGTCTTGCAAGTTATAAACATTTCCATCAAGCGCGTTTTTAACCGATCTTGTTAAATTTATATTGTGTTTTCACAGTAATGCGTTTCTTGCTCTTGGCTACGACCTCGCATATTTATTTTTGAACAAGCTGACAAGTTCAAGTTTCCAAATTCAAGACAGGCATACAAACAAACAAACGCAAAACCAATGCATCTCTGTGGCATAAATATTACGCCTAAAAGTAGACCGACAGTAATTGATTTTAAACAATCAAGAGACGTGAAAGAGTTTTAACAATTTCCTTTAAGAAGTTTTTATTTTTATTCCAAACTAAAGTTTAAAAAATACTTAAAAACTCTTGTATTTTCAAGAAACAAATTTATTAAAAATTTTTTATTAGATTCGTGGAACTAACAGGATAGTTTGGTGTCGAAAATTATATGGAGTCATATCTATGATATATTTGAAATTAAAAGTATTTCAAATATGTCTAGTCTTCGAGAAAAAAAAATAATTTTTTTTACATACCATTCAAATAAAAATTCTAAATTTGTTAAGAAATGCGATAATTTCGCTTTGATTCATAGAATCCGCTGTTCGGTCAGAAAACTGTTATTAGAAAATTTTTACAATAGATTCAAATCCTCCAGCAAGTATTAATCTGCATTTATTTTGTAATTATTTTATTATTGTTTAAAAATTTGTCGAATATATAAAAGGTGGCAAGTTGCTTTCAAATATACTAAGTTATTCAAAACTAAGTCTTAACGTTATACAATTTTCTGTAAAATTTTAACATATTCAAATAAAAAAAAAATTCAAAATTTGATTAGATTTGAATGAATCACAAAACCAAGCTTTTGCGGTTGATTTGTACTTTTTCTACACGTGGTCAATGCTCCGCCTCCAGTCATGCAAGTAGCAGTGTCCCAAATTGTATGAAATTTTGCATTGTAGATAATAAAATAAAAATAAAGATAAATTAAAAAAAAAAAATTTATATATAAGTAAAATAAAAAAAATTTGCAAAATAATAGAAAAATAATAAACAAATTAAAAAAAAAAATTATAAATAAATAAAGTAAAAAGTTAGCGAAATAATAAATGAAAACTTTAAAATAAGAGATCTTTCGTTAAACAAAAATTTTCGTCTCATATAAATTCTTTAAAGTACAGAATCTAAAAAAGATATTTTTTGAGAAAATTTGGCGAACATTGGTTCAATGTTTTCTGGATATGTAAAAAAAATTAAATTTGTAGTTTTCAGAAAAAAAAGGTATAGGTAAAATAATAAATAACTCCTTTTTATGAAAATTTTTCTTATTAAAATAAAATTTTTTTTTTTTATAAAGTTTTAACTTTAAAACTTTGCATAAAAGAAAATTTGTTTACTATTCTCCATCTGCGAAGATATTCAATTCTTAAATTTTATAGAAAACTTGCTATTTTCTGAGAGCTGCTGTATATGTAGAGAAAAAAAAAGAATAACAACCAAAAGAGTTGCTGATTTTTTATGTGACTAATTTTCTTTAAATATGATATTCACTTTGTTTGGCATCGTTGACATTGGATTTTTGGAATTTTTTCACACCGACGAAACACTCTGCCGAGGTTATCAAGCTAAGAGCGACGTATGTTATAAAACAAACCAATTTTTGCAAACTTCATTAAAAATTAAAAAAAAAAATTTTAATAAATGCAGTAGCGTTTTTGGCAATGAAAAAGCAAATTAAAAAAGGAAATACGACTATGCGATTTAGTATAACAATTAAATTAGCAGCGAACCATAAATAGTTCACGTTAAATTAAAATAAATTGCAAACAATTTTTAATGAAAATAAAATAATTACATTTTTAACTAAAAATTGGGAAACAATTCAATTTAATATAATTTAGTTTCGTCATTCCACTACAATTTTGAGCAATTCGTATGCCAATCGCGGCGGTAGAAACACAAACAAATATATTTATTAAATTTGAAAAATTGTAGTATAAAACTTTGTTGTCGTTGTTGCTGTTGTTGTCGTTGTTGTTGTTGTTCTATGTAGCACACTTTTGCAACTCCACTTTCGCATGCTGTTGTGGAAACTAGTGCGCACGTTTTCGGCTACATTCAATAAAAGTGAATTCTGTATGTTTGGACACTCAACGGTGGCCAGCGAGTTTCGATAGTTTACATTTTCTATAGAAAATAAGAATAGCATTTTTGTTTTTGTTTTTGCACTGCAATTGCAATTGCAATAATTGCAAGCGACTACTCACTACGCAGCTAACGACACCACTTGCCATGCCAGCAGGTGTGGATAGTCGAGGGTATGTTTGTATGGCAACTCGTGCGAGTCATATTCACTTTGTTAACACACTTGCTAACTTGCCGCTCCGACAACAACAATGCAATGGGGAACAATTTGATGTTGCAATCAGTTGGCAAAATCGATTGCATTTTTTTCACAGAAAATCCACAACAAAAAAAATAAAAAAACGTTGCAAGTATTTAGACAGAAGCAATAGCTGGAACATACAATTCGTCTAGCCGTTCACTTGCTCCCGTTTGCAGCGCGTGCAATGTGCCATAGTCACATACATACATACAAAAAAAAACTAAAAGTAAATGGGTTTGCAACCAGCAATTTGGCGCTGCGATTGACCGATTCTGGTGCAGTGGAAATTGATTAGCCGAATTTGGTAGCGGAAAGTTGCTAGGCAAGCTTAGTCGTAAAGTGAAATATTAAGTTAAAAAATAAACTTTAACTTGTATGTTACTCGCAATGTATGTATGTACACCTGCGACCCATCAACAAACGTGCTCCACACAAATCGATTCTCATTCGTCATACTCCGCGGTGCTAGCAAATTTGCTTGCAAGTTGATTGCACAGAGCGTTTTGCAATCACTGCACGTTGTTTCAAGTCTGTATGGCTATCTAACTTTATATATGTATGTATGTATGTATGTATGTATAGAAGAATGTATGTATGTATATGTGACTGTTGTTGCTGTTGCTAAATGTTGCAACATCTTTTAGAAAATCATAGACAAACTGGTTTGACCGCTCTGGCTTACAGTGGCTTGGCGCTTTTGCAGAATTTTTGTTTGCTTACATACATACATACATACATATATGTTTAAGCATTTTGCAAGCTTTTTGCTTACAATATTTAAGTTTGTATGTATTTGTTTTTGTTTCGCCAAATGTTGCTATTCAACTTATACTAATCGAGGAAGTGGTAATAAACAACTTTGTAAAAATGTAGATTTTTGCTAAGAATTTGTATGCGAAAATTTACTTAAACATAAATGTTTAAACTTGGGCTTGGCAAGTTTATATGTTGAAGCAAAAAAAAAATATGGCTTTTAACATATTTTTGAACAGCAAGTTGCATGTACGCAAAAAAAAAGGAAATAAATTAATTAATATGTCGACAAGCTGATAGAATATGAAAAATATATTATATTTAAACAGTTAAAATGTTATATTTTATATCATTTATATCTATTTCTTAAGCGACTTTAAAAAAGGAGGAGATATAAATTCGTATAATGTGTTTTATTTATTTTCTAGGTTTTTTTTTTAATGTAAATATGTACTTCATAACTTTGAATATCGTGAACCAATTTAAATATTTATTGCTTTATCGGAAAGATGAAACATTGGGTTTAATGAAATCATTGGTTAATGAGGAAACAAACGGCAATCTTAAATTCTTATGAGAATTTAAACATTTAAGTTGGTTTTTTGTTTAAAATCAAATGTAAATTAAAAATTTGTTACTAAAAACCACATCAACCCAAGTTTCAAACACAGTATTTAGAAAACTAAAAAAAAACTCAATAAATCATCATTAATATTTCATACTTTCCCCACAAGTGTATTTTCGAGTAGGCAGCTTTGTAGTCTTATACATTTTTATATAAAAAGTGAAAGTCTGACGTGGCTGAAAATGTTCGTCAATTTATGAGCAGGTTTTTCGATTACTATAAACATTTAAGTCGTTTTTTTTTTATAAATCAAATGTAGATTTTTAAGAATTTCAATTGAAATAAATAATTTTAATTTTGTAACAAAATCGTATTTAGGAAACTGAAAAAAGCGCAGTATATTTTCATTAAAATTTCTTACTTTCGCCACAAGTGCTAGTATTTTTTTTTGAGTATGCAGTTTTGTTGTTGTTTTTTAATTTATATGAAAAGTGCAAGTATCAAGCGGCTGAATATATTCACCGATTTATACATACGACATTTTTTCGAAGGTGTTAAGGTTTTCATCCATATAAAAATAGATTTTGTTTATTATTCATTGGTAGCAAATGCGTACGAAAATAATGTTATGAATTAAAATTTGCTTTTAAATACTTAAAGCTTGCAGTTTATTCTGCTGAAACGTATTCAAGGATACAAAACTACATGCTCAAAGAATTTCTATCAATTATCCAAAGATAAAAGTTTAAAATTTGGATAAAAATGTATTGCATTATTTTTAGTTTGCTTCAAAGTTCAATACTTGGTTTGATACTAACGATAAAAAAAAAGATTCATATCAATAGTTAGTCTACATCTAAAACACAGTTCTGTGGCCATCCTTTTAAAACGCGTAAAATCATTGACAATAAAATCATCCGATCAGATGGCCTTTGGAGTGTTCGAAAGAGATGTTCTTATTTATAGATCTATACGCCTTTGCGACGTCGAATAATGCAGACGATGCCACGACGATGATTGATGCACGAGCTCGAGTTCAAAGTTTATGTAACTATAAAGAGTTTTGTGTTAATCGCAACTGTGCGAACAGCAAGATGAGGAAAACATTTTTGTTAATCCCGTTAAACTGCTTTTTGTGTAAACAAATGAAAATTTATGTAATTGTTCGTGGATACCTCAAAATCATTGCGAGACTAGTTCACGAATTGTTTAGCACCATTTGGGATCTGGTTCCTGTTCATTTCGGGACTACAATTTTATAAATTCGTGGTAGTTTTAATACTAGTGAGGGATGCTTTCGGGTCTAGTTTGGGGGAATTTAGAAGCTTATTCGAAATAATTAAGGAAGCTCAGTTGGATTATATAAAAACCCATTTCGGGATGAGTACGTTTATCTGTAGGATTAGTTCGAGGCCATTTTAGAACTAGTTTGAGATCACTTCGGAACTTTTTCAGGGACTAGTCTGAATATTTTAAGACTAGTCCAGGTCTACTTCGGGACTGATTCTAGTTAACGTCGGGACTTGGTCAAATGCTATTCGAAGACCTTAAAGGGACTAGTTTGGGACAAGTTAAGAATCATGTCAGAATCTTCTCCATAGTTTATTCGGATAATTTCGTAGCTAATTTGGGATCATCCTTGAATTTATTAAGAGCCATTTAAGGACTATTTATTTTTGGGACTATTTTACAAACCTTTTCAGCAGCACTGCAGAACTATTAGATAAATGCTAATTAGGAATCACTTCCTGCTAAATAATTTGGAATGGGTCACGAATTGGCGCTGTACTTTATCCGTACGAATAAAATTTAATGAAATTAATGTTAAATTTCTAAACTAACTCATAATGAATGTGTATGTTAATTAAATACCAAATACTATGCTGATATTTACACATAAAACGCGTATAAAGTAAATATTATAATATTAGAAATAAAATAAAAAATCAAACCTTGACTTTTAATTTTATAAACTATAAGGCTGCAAACCTGAAGTATAAAAAACTAAATAGAAGAAGAATTTTGGATGAATTTTTTTTTTTAATATTTCAAATCATAAATAGTAAAACTTATAAGACCCACGAAGAAAACTAAAATAATTCTGCACCAAAAATATATGCAAACTCGTGTAGCCAAGCAAGCATCTATGCCATTAAAATCAGAGCTGATGAAATTTACATAAAAAAATCTAATTTTTTATGCAAATTACTTAGTTGTGTCTTCAAAAACTGGCCTTAGCTGGTAGGAAGACATTTTTTTCTTTTTTACTTCTCAAACTGTCACACATTTGGAACAAAGTTAAACTTCCGCAATGACATTCTGATTTTTGCAAAATTTATGGAAATTAAATAAACATACAAGCGAAACGATTATGCATTAGCAAAAGCAAATCATTATTGCGATATTCACCTAGATTTCGCAGCAGCAGCAGCATCAGTTTCATGAAAGACTTAAGCAGCGAACTTGACATTGCTCAAGGTTTCGTGTCGCGCTTGACGCTTAGCATTCAAGCGATGTTTTTTAGGTAAACATCTTTGAAGCAAAAACCAAAAAAAATTATAAAAAATAAAAGATAGAAGAAAAAAAAAGAAAGCAGTCACGAAAAAAAAAAAAGTTAAAATGTTAGTTAAGCGCATTTTGCTTAGAAAAAGAGCACTTCGCTTATTTGTTAACATTTGTGCTTGTGCAAATGTACGTATTTGCACACAAAATTTGTTTACAGCTGGTACACTTCAAACTGCATTATTTACTTAGCATTTTTTTTTTTTTTGTAGATATTCTGAACTCGATATAAGTGCCCGAAGCTAATTTACGACTTAAGTTCGAAGTAGACTAGTTGAGGTTATATTCCGTGTTTTATCTTTAAGTGAAATTGACTGAAGACCCAAGCGGTATACATTCCTTAGATACAAATTAAGCAATAGTTGATATATACCTAAATATGGCTTCAAGTATTTTTTAATTGAGTAAATGCTAAAGAAAACTTCAAAACATACGAGTGAACAATTTTTGACACAAATTAGTTTTAGGAAGTGGTTTAGGTTGGTTTTTTCAAGTTGGAATTACAAAAATTGAAAAAATACCTCATGGAGTTCATTTGCGTAGATAACATTTTGTGAGGACTGTGAAAAAAAAAAACAATACTAAAATTCAGCTCTTGATTCGATTTTGGAGAAAATCTCAAAGCCAAGTTCGAAATTAATCCGTATTTTCTAAACCTCAATTTAAGAAATCAGACGAAAGAAATGTATCTATCTATTATTAGCTAAGCTAAAATAATTTTAAAATTTCTGGTTAACTAACGTCGAAATTAATTTTGCTTTTTATCAAAAAATAATGTGTTTTTTTCGATTAAATAAATACATTTTTTTGATTTAATTGGAATTGGAATTAAAATTTTTAGTTCCATATCATAAAAAAAAATATAAAAATTTTTATAATTTTTTTCGATAGTAAAAATAGGTTGAATTTATTGTTTAAAATAAAAAAAGTTTGCATGTTTTGCAATTTTAATATGTTAAATAAATATCTTGCTTAAAAAATTTTTAGAAGCCATAAATATTTTGCTTAAAAATATTTTTAAGCAAAATATTAAGCAAAATATTTACCAAAACAATGGGTTTCTCTAAAATTTTTAAAATTATTGTTTGTTAACATTTTTGTATCTCGATTTTTTTTGAATCAACTAAAAAATTTTGATGATTCTAAATAATTTAATTAATGCTTTTCGAATAAGAAATTTACTTTAAAAAACATTGGACACGATTTTGATATAATTTTTATTTTTAAATAAATTATTTCTAAACTTAAAATAATTAAAAATATAAAATTTTTTAGAATTTTAAAAATACAATTAATTTATTATGATAACTTGTTCGACAATAACACTCTTAACAAAGTGTACTGTATTAAAAAAAAATTATTTCTTTTTACTATTCAAATTTTTGCACTTTTAATTTTATAATGCGTTTTTTTTTAAGAAATATTAAACTTAAATGATTTCAACGACGTTTTTCCTATTATACAACTATTTTACTGAAATCTAAATTCCTGAAAAATTTTTAATTTGTTTTTAACTTCCTTGGCTAGTTTGTTCGATGCGATTTAATAAATGAAGACAACCCTAATAATATTAATAGTTTATAATAACCGGTGTTTTCCAGCAATCCAACATAATTGGTATGCATTTATGTAAATTATTAGTTAATTTTAATTCCATTTACACTGCAAAGTTCGTTGCTTAAGTCTTTTGTTTCGAAACTTTTTTTATTGCGCACTAGATTTTTTTTTTGTTATAAACGTAACGCTTTCTTACCTTGAGGTTTTTTAAGTATTTTTTTGTTATAAAATTGAATCCAAAAAATCGAAGCGTTAATCCTTTTGTAAAGTCGCGTCACCTAGTTTCGCACTCTGTTTTTTATTTGGTTTTGAATTTTGGGCAAGAATTGAAATTTTCACGACCGCAACAACGACAACCGCTTCGTTGGTAGCTAAATCTGCAACTGAACACTGCCAAACATGTTTTGCCGCTATTTAAGTCCGGTCTAAGTGCGGCCGCTTGCTCTTGCTATCGTCTGTTGCAGTCGGCATCAGCGTTGGCGTCGCTGTCGCCACCATTGCCGCTATTTGTATTGAGGCATCTATTCGGTCATCTAAGCATCGCATTGAGCCACTTTCGGTTGATATTATTGTTGTTGTTGTTATTATTGTTTGTGTTGTTGTTGTTGTTCTGCGTATGCAGCTCTCTTACGATGCGTCGCCTTGCAACGCAGTTCCACATCACTAAGTCGAAACCGAAACGTACACGAAATTCAACGAAACGACGAATTGACGCTTAGACGTGAAGGCGACGCGAACTATTAACGAATGCGCAAAATTGGTAAGATATTAAGGTTGCTGCTTTTTTTTTATTTTTTAAATATAACTTGAGAGCGAGAAGCGGAAGAGCAAGCGGAAAAAGAAGACGAAAAAAGAAGGAGACAAAGAAGACGCAAATGCGCGAAACATTAAGTAAGGCAACAAGCAAGCGATTCGATGAAAAATTAAAAATGTGTAACAACTTTATTGCATACGCTGTTGGCGTCACAATAGCAATTTTCTATATTACATATTTATGCACATATGTACATACAAACATAGACATACATACATAGCTGCGTATATACTTGAATGTAGTGCGCGCGCTCCAAAAACCACTGACGGCGTCCGGAGCCGCATAACGCGAGCCCACACGCGAAAGTCAATAGCCGCCAAATGAACGTGAACGTTGCACTTGTTGAACACAATCGCATGCACATACATACATACAGCCATAAATATGTACATAAGCACTAATACACACATGCGTCAAATTTTTCTAATCCAACAACTCATTCATTTTGGTTACTTAGAAGCCGTGAACGCAAAGGAAATGTTCGAAATGCTTGCGCTAACTTGCGTGCGACTTCGGGCTCCCCACTGCAACTCCTTCGGTGTGCCACGAAAACATGTCTATGATTTTATTTCATGCGCTTATGATTTTCCGATTTTTTTTTTTTCATACATTTTGATTAGATATATTTTTAATTTCATTTTTGTTCGTCTTCGTCTGCTTCTTCACTCAATGGCGCTGCATGGTTTGTATCACTGTTTTTGTTATTGCTCGTATTTGAGTCATGGTTGAGAAATGTAATCAACTTTTGTAGCACAATTATACGTGTATACTACATATATACATACATATATACATATATCATACGTGCATCACTTTTCAGTCCATATGTCTGCAATAAAATTCGCGTAAAATCAGCCAACAGCAGGCAGACAACGAAAATAGTTTCGGTAATTAGATTCGATACGGAAATTTGATTTGCTTTTGTGAAAATTGATTTTAATTTCGTTTGTTTTATTTTAGTCAAAGAAGTGCTAGCTTTTGGAAATATTTGAACCTCTGTATCAATATATCAATGGTAAATGTGTAGATATTTTGGTGCTTTACATCCAGGCTAGCCATTCCGTTGGTAAAAGTATTTTCAAGTATCTATCATGTAGGAAGTGACTGAGAGAATAAAACAATTTTAAAACGCAAACTTTTTTTTACCATGTTTTCAATTCGCTGCATATTTAAGGAATTTTATTTTTTATATTTATTTATTGTTTCTTATTTAATTTTTCAATCCGAGTTTTTAGAAAACTTCCGTGTTCGTAGTTTTGGCGCTCATTTAATTTTATTTAGCATTTTCTTTCATATACAAATTTATTTAGTTTATGCGAAGAATGGGAAAAAAATTCTTATCTTTATCTTTATCTATAATTTAACTTTATCTCTGTCTTAATTTTGTCTTTGTCTTAATCTTAATCTTAATCTTAATCTTAATATTAATCTTAATCTTAATCCTAATCTTAATCCTAATCTTAATCTTAATCTTAATCTTAATATTAATCTTAATCTTAATCTTAATCTTAATCTTAATCTTAATCTTTATCTTTATCTTAATCCTAATCTTAATCTTAATCTTAATCTTTATCTTTATCTATATCTATATCTTAATCTTTATCTTTATCTTTGTTTTTCTTTATCTTTATCTTTATCTTATTCTTTATCTTTATCTTTATTTTTATCTTTATCTTTATCTTTATCTTTTTCTTACCTTTATCTTTATCACATTCTTTATCTTTATCTTTATCTTTATCTTTAAATGATGGGAATATTTTTTTAAGGCTAGGCTATCTAGAATTAGACTTTTGAGAGTGGCTCTTGGGTTAGCGTCTTAAAATTGGCTTAAAAAGTACCCCATGGCAGGGTTGTAAAAGAATGCAATCATATGCGATTTAAATCAGTTGAAGTCACAATCAATGACTTCAATTTTTGAATGCAGTCATTGACTAACGTTTTGACTAAAGACTAAAAAAAGAAGTCGGAAGTCTTTTTCTGAATTCTGACTCATTAGTCATTTGGTGAATTCACTTAATGACTTCATTTTTCAGTGCAATCACTAAAATGTTTGTAGCAATTTTATTATTATTTTATTTCAAAAGCTCCTGAATTATTTAGCAAATTACAAACAAATAGGAACTTATAGGGAATTATTTATTTTTAGTAGCAACAACTGTTCGAAGCTGTCATCTGATAGACGTCCTCGACGTGGTGTATTAAGTATTGAGGCAAATGAAAAGAGTCTTTCCACGGCGGCTAAGGTAGGCAGGGGTGCGTTGTATTTAATGTACGCCCTTTTAACAGCAGGATAGCGGTGCAGCATGGTTATCGCCGAAGACTTATCAACCATGTAGGCTACAAATTCGTCTTCAATAGACGAGTGCGATACATCAACCTGTTGGGATGATTCTTCTGAAAAAGATATTACAAATGTTGGCTAAAAATGTTAGTTACAATTATGTACTACAAAATTGGTAATACCTATAAAAGAAAAGTCAAAAAATTGACTACCGCTTTCCTCACATTTGTCATCTGGTCCCATGTCGTTGGAATTGAATTCATTTACCACGATACTTTTGGCCAAGTCGTTGATCTCGGCTACTTTTTCATTTGTAAATGATGGATTAAGGGATCGAATCCATTTTAATTTAACTTCAGGACATAGAACTGAGGCAACAATGGCATCATTTACTTCTTCTAAGCAAAAATATTTCTGGAATCTTTTTTCCAAAGCTTCTTCCAAAAGACTTACTGCTGCATGTTGATACTTCATTGCATGGGTTCCTCGCATTTTGCGGTATTTTGTCCTTATTGTCGCCAGCGTAGGTAGAAGGAAACCATACACCATACCATTATCTCTTTGTAGAAACTGTATAGCATCTGCGATCGGTTGCAGCAATTGCAAATATTCTTCCATGTACCTAATTCCACCTCGTTACAACGGGATATTGCAGATGTGTGCCTAATGTAGAAACAATTTGCTGTGAAGATTTCGGTCTGTTTATTTTGCTCCACAGATTCGATCATTTCTTCATCACCTAATAAACAATTGTTTTAGAAAATCATTTAATTTTTATCACAATTACAATACAAAATATAATAGCTTACATTCTGATGTTTTCCATATGTGGTATCATTCTTCATACATAAAGCAAATCGCTTTCTGCATAGCGATACGCATAGACGTCGCCGCTCTCACACGTGTATTAAGAGAGCGTCGACATCACATATGTACATACTCATAACGAAGTAATATATTACTCGTTGCATTTAACGAATGTCATGCATAATGCATGTCGCTTATTACAGCAAATGTAATTAAAAAATAATTTTTTTTGCAAGAAAGGTAGAAAGGTAGAAATTAAATAAATATGAATTACTATTTTATTACTTATTCATATAATACAGGTAAAATGCAGGTTGCTGACCACAGCCCAACTATACCTGATTTCAAATGACTGAAAATGACTGCAAATGACTTCATTGAGAGACTTCATTCAAATGACTTCAATTGACTTCAAAAAGAGACTTCATTCAAATGATTGCAATCAAATGACAAACAAAAAAATACTTCAAAAATGAATAATTAGTCACCAAATTTAGTCTGAATAGTGACTTTATTTTTTTAGTCTTAGTCAAAGAATACAAAATTGATTCCAATCATTTGCCACGAAAATCAAGTGACTAATTATTCGCAAATGAATGCATTCTTTTACAACCCTGCCCCATGGTCACAACATTCTGAGCTCTCGGCAAAGTTAACCTTACCTACAATCTTTTGTTTAACAAAGAAACACTTAATCTTTTACGATTTTGTCTCCAGCTATATAAAAATATTCTTTGTGGTTGTTGCAGAATACCCAAACCAAAGGAGTAAAGATAACAGATTTCTATCTAATTGCGCAAGCAAGCCGCACTAATCAAAATATGTAAACAAGTGATTAGGTAATTGAGTAAAACAACTATCTGCAGAACCCCATGGAAGGAGACCCGCCGTACAGTAACTTGACCATTAATACTGACGAACGAACAGAAATTATTCAGAACGAAAAATTACACTGAAGATGGCACAACGCCGAAACCGGTTTGTCTGCAAACCAAACTTGACAAGGGATGACGTAAAATCGTTCCAAAATACATCAAATAAAAATATATTAAAACAAAAACTTGTCGCATAAACTTTTGACTTTAACTTTAAAATGTTTTACGAACCGAGAAAGTATCTGAAGAGTTTTATTGCTCTTCACAAAGTGTAAAAAATTGGCAGTAAAAAAAAAAAAAGATTTAAACTTAAAACGCAAATAGAATTTCTTGTTTGTTATAAAATGGAATTTCTTTCAAACATTTCTTGGACCAGAACAATTACTAATACATGTTGAAGTAAAAGAACTTTAATTTACCGCTTTAAAATGTGCAAGTTAAACAATCATTTAGCCACATCTTAATTTTTTTTTAATCCTTGTTTACCTTCTTTTACATTACGAGAAAAAAAATCTATTATTTAGTGTGCAAAGAGTGCATTTATCAACTTGATTGTATTTTCTTTATTTTAGCTTATTTTTACTTTGAATTAACTGCTTTCATCGATCAAATTACCCGTTTCGCGCAGATCAATCGGCGATCAGTAATTTTAATGTGCCTGGTATGTTGACCCGCCGCAACAACTGAACGAACAGAACAAATTAGCGGGACAAAAGCCATCAATAAATTGCTAAGATATAATTATTGAAATTGACATCCAATTATGCCATTATACGTTATGAATTCAAGCAAACGTTTACATCATTGTTACTTAATTATAGCAAATAATTAAGGGGTTTTAATTATAAGAAAAGTATGCAAGTATTGTATTTAATTTCATAATTTGAACTTATTGTAATACAATACAGCTTTTAAATTTGCGATGAATATGCAAGTCAAAGGGCTAAGACATTTAATTTTATAAATATATATGTATGTATGTAAGTCATTTTGAATTAGTGTTTTTTTGCTGTAACTATACTATAAATAGCATGCCAGTTTCACAAGTAATAATACAAAATTGTCGTTGTAAATGATATCTTCATAGCAATCAGTTTTTATTTGATATAAGTATAAAAAATTAAAAGTTTAAGTCCAACAGATCATGGATCGTTTTACTAGAAGAAACATTTAAGTTTTGAACATTAAATACTGTTTCAAAGATAACAACGAATGGGTGATTCAGTCTGCAATAGATTATGAAATTATTTAGCGTGACTAGTTATCGGACATGTGGCTTATGCTGATGATGTAGTGATTCTTGTTACTGACTTATTTCCTATTGTGGTGAGTAACATCATGGAGGGGGCTTTAAACAAGCTAAGCAAGTGGGCCGACCACTGTGGTTTATGCGTTTACTTAGATAAAATAGTCGTAATGCTTTTCACGGCCAAGACCAAGATTTCCAACTTTGAGCTACCGAGGCTGAACGGCCAAGCGCTCCGCTTATCTAGTTAGGCAAAGTATCTTGGAATCATTCTAGATCCTAAGTTGAATTGGAAATTAATATCGTAGAGGGGGGAGGGGGGGTCTTCACCTGAAAATAGTCCTTTTGATCTACAAAGCCGTAGTTCGTCCAATTCTATGTTATGGTTTTTTTGGTCTGGTGGACAGCCTTACATAACCAATATAACAAAGTCAAACTGGGCAGAGTGCAGAGATCAGCGTACATTGGGGTAACGTTGGCATTGAGAACGTTTCCTACGGAGGCCTACCCTGTCGGAAACTTCAATGACAACAAAAAGTAAGAAGTTTTTTTTTAGGTATATAGCAAAGTTTTTTGTACAAAGTAAAATCAGTTAAGAATTAATTTTCTAAAAGTTGTATCATTGCATTAACTAATTTTTGAGTGGCAACAACTTTGTTATGCAATTTCTTAAGTATTTGTGAGAGAAAAGCACAGCACAACACACGTTTTGAGCAGCAATTTATTTTAGCTGATTATTTCTTTAGGGAATCTCAATTTATTACAGTACCGAGTACGGAAACAATTTTATAATAAGTGCTGGCATGTTTTTCAATTTCTCTGTCAAATTTATTAATGCTAGATAGAAATATTAAATGAAGCCAAATCAAACTCTATTTCGTATTCGCAGATAACATCTTTCCCTCGGTCTTGATTTTCAATATTTCTAGTATTAATAATCGGTTCTTCTCTTTATCCAAATTTAAAATGAACACTCATATACTTCCGGCATTACATCTGCCAACATAAACGGAAGATTTTGAACTTACAATTTTTTTAATGTCAAAATAAAATTAATTGTTAAGTTTTATTTGTTTTTTTCAAATAAAATTTATCATAAACTGGCCTCGTGCTTATTAAAATAGCCAATTAATAATAAATAAACTTAAAAAGTTTCACTCATGCTTTCCAGCTTAAACAAATTTTATAATTTTTGGAGAATGAGTACTCTACCTAGTTTAATTTCCTTTCTCTAAAGATAATCGTTAATTTTTCAGGATGTTTATACTAACGCCTAATTTTGAGTTAAGGTTCGAGCGAAATGACTGAATGACTGAAAGACTTAAGCCCACCGTCAATCAACTGACTGCGGCTTAAGACCTGGTAAATCTACCACCGGCCAGATATTCACAATACACAAGATCTTATAATAATAATAATAATTAGGCGTTAACACTATATAGCTCAGTATTTGGCCGAGCTTCTCCTACCATTTGTGGTGTGCGTCTCTATATTATGTCACAATTCAAGGAACGGCAGAAGTGGTTTATGAGAAAGTTTTCATAGCGACCTCAGCGGCATATCGAGCTATAGCACGCACCGCTACCCACTAGACCACAGCGGCCCTATATGGCTGTGTAATATAACATTGAGCAACACCACCAGCTCCGTCAGGATTGGGAAGGACCTCTCCGAGCCGTTTGATACCAAACGAGGTTTCAGACGAGGTGACTCTTTGATGTGCGATTTCTTTAACCTGATGGTGGAGAAGAAAATTCGAGCCACAGAGCTAAATCGGACAGGCATCATCTTCTATAAGAGTGTGCAATTGCTGGCGTACGCCGATGACATTCTGCCTTTTCCAAACTGGATAGAGAAGCGAAGCGAATGGGTCTGGAGTTGAACAAGGAGAAGACGAAGTATCTCCTGTCATCAAACAGACAGTCGGCACATTCACGGCTGGGATCTAACATCACGGTTGACAGTTATAACTTTGAAAAAGTTGAAAACTTCGTTTACTTAGGAACCAGCATCAACTTCAATAATAATCGAAATTTAAAGCAGGATCTCTCTTGTCAACAAGTGCTACTGAGTAGGCAAATGCACAGTAAAGTCCTCTCTCGACAAACAAAAACCTCACACTATAAGTCTCTCATTATACCGGTCCTATTGTATGGCGCAGAAGCATAGAAGATGAAGACATCTGATTAAAGGTATCTTTTAAAGTTCGAGGGACAAGTTTTCCCTAAGATTTATGGGCTTTTATGGGCTTCGCTGGCTAGGTCATGTCGTTCGAAAGGATGAAAGCGCTCCAGCCCTGTAAGTATTCAACGCGTTACGCGCTGGTGTTAGCAGAGGAAAATGGAGGCCTCCTCTGTGTTGGAAAGACCAAGCCGCAAAGGACTTGGGTCCCCTTGGTATTTGAAATGGCTCCAGTTAGCGAAAGATTGAAATAACTGGCGTGCTATGCTAAGCTCGGCCAAAATCGTATAGACGGTTATCGATCCAATTAAGTAAGTAAGTAAGTGATTTTGAGTTAAATTAAATGTGATATGGAAGTAATTGCGTGAAAGCATCAGTCAATATGAAAAATCAACAAAAATGTTTGTGCTACTGAGACGTATGTATTTGAAAAACCTTTTTCAAAAGTTAGAAATTTGTATTGAATTTTTTGAAATTACAATGCAATAATTTATTTATTCTTATAAATTCTGAAACTTGTTTATTTTTATCAATTCAACAAAGAACTATACGAAGTGTGTGTACGCGAATTGGTGGTAGCGGAGAGATGACGGAAGATCATTCCAGCTAGCAACTTTAAAAATATATCTTTTGTGTTGTAACTCTCTTATCATACGAATAACTGGCAACTGACTTTTAGTCGCATTGACTACGACTGAAATAGAACATGAAATTACATGTTAAAGCTACATGCTGATAGTTGTTAGTACACTAAACATTTTTTTTAATATTACAAACATACATATGTACATACTTGTATAAAACACCACAGAGCGATTTCACTTTTCAGCTTTTAATTTCAAAATAATTAAATAATTATTGAAATTTAAGCGCTTACTTAGCTTCTAATTACCAACTTCCGGTCGTCTGTATACAATTGATCAAATGGCCTAGTAAAAAAAAAGAAAATATCGCAAAGTGTGCAAAGTACCAAAGGTCAATTAAGAATAGTAAAAAACCAAACAAATATTTACCATAGTGCTAACAGTAAATATTCTTTTAAACAGTTTGCATATCTTATAATCTATTCCTTCGAATTTTTTCTTAAACAACAGTGTATTAAATTTTAACGCTAAATATTGCATTGCAAATTGAGCTAATCGCTTGTTATAAAAGATTTTAGCTTCTTTTACTTTTTACTTTTTAGTTTTCATTTTTGTTTTTATTGTTATGCAAATATAATTAAAAATAAAATTGCATTGAACTAGAAAATGGTAAATAAACATACACATACACGAGTATATGAATTAAATCTACGTTGTGTAGTAGTCTCAAAGAAATCGTGTTGAAAAGAGAAACGTGAATGATTAACATCAAGTTCATTGGCAATAGTAGCAATCAGTAATAACTGATGGATATGTTAGTGACTCACTTTCAAGCGCGTAAAATGGCAAACGTGCGCGATTATGCATTATTAATTAATTGCTTAGCTGCAAACAGAAGAGAAATAAAGAGTAAATAAATGAAATAAAGTATAAATAGGAAAAAAAATTGATGCTGCTATTCACTTTACAGATACATCCTTCATTCGTTTGTACTTTTATGTTAAGCGTTGAAAGCGTATGCGAGCAGACATTAGATCCCAAAACCGCAGCGGCGTGAAAATATTGGAATGCACTTGTATATTTGTATTTATAAGTACTTATTAGGTGCTGTTAAAAAAATGAAACTATTATTTACAGTACGATCCCTGAAGTCAAATGTACTAGTTGTAAACTAATTCACAACTAGAATGCATCGCAAGTCCAACTAGTCAGCCAACTGTCTTTTTTCCATACAAGCAACTGGTATTTTTAACCAGAGCTGTTAAACTTAGATTAAAATTAACAATCTTTGAATTGAATATCATTTTTAAATTTAATTGATTAATTAATAATTAGTTTATTTTTTTGGATTATTAACCGATTAGGATTAAATTTTTGTCAGGATTAATGAGGATTATTTATGATTAATACATTTTAAGAATTAATTCTAGGATTTATTCACAAAATTTTAATTCGATTAAATTTTTGGATTAATTTTGATTTATCACGATTAAAACACATTTAATCTTAAAATTAATGAAATATTTTACATTCTGTGTTACTGTGAACACCCGATTAGAATTTTATTATTTGCTGTTTGACAACTCTATTGATAAATTGCTTGAATACATACATATGCTTATATGCACATACTTACATACATATGTACATATGTATACACATACTCATACCGCTATACTGATATTGTTCGCTTGCATATGCTCCAGCTTTGTTGCGTTCTTACAATTTTAGGTAGGTATGTATGTATGTATGTTTGTACGTACGCTTTCGCTAATACAGTCTATCACATGCATTAACTGAGCTTAACTTATAAGCATGTATGCCTACATTAATGATGTTAATGTGGAACCAGGAATTTGGGAGAAATATCCGATACTGAAGGACGCTTCTTTACATTTTAATACACCTCTTACATCATCTGCCCCAGTGGAACGGCTATTCTCTTTCGCCGGTATTGTAAATAATCCTCGGCGGAATGCCTTATCAGATTTGTCCTTCGAAAAGTTAGTTTTGTTAAAGTCCAATGGTTATTGTCAGAATTAATGTTTTGCTTTATATGTACGTATTTATTAATTGTTGACATTTTTTGTATATACATATGTACATACATATCTTTAAATTTATGAATTGTTTTTTTTTGTTCAGATGTTTATATATTTATATTAATGAACTGAACCATTTACATATGACTGTATTTAAATATGCATATACACACCTACATATATTCAAAAAATTAAATTTTTTTAATTAGAAAGTTAAATTTCTTATTCTATATTTATTTCACAAATTCTTCTCCTTAAATACGTTTGCAACTAATACATAAGTACCGATTGATAACTTATTCCATACGTAAATTCTAATATCTGATACATAATTTATGTACTCTAATTCTTTATAATCAAACATAAGCAATTTATCATAGAGTTGTCAAACAGCAAATAATAAAATTCTAATCGGGTGTTCACAGTAACACAGAATGTAAAATATTTCATTAATTTTAAGATTAAATGTGTTTTAATCGTGATAAATCAAAATTAATCCAAAAATTTAATTGAATTAAAATTTTTGATTAAGTGAATAAATCCTAGGATTAATTCTCAAAATGTATTAATCCTAAATAATCCTCATTAATCCTGACAAAAATTTAATCCTAATCGATTATTAATTCCAAATTTTGGGAATTAATCTTAATTAATCAATTAAAAGGGCATCATATTTTAGTTCGATTATTAATCATTAAGATTATTAATCATTAGTTAACAGCTCTGTTTTTAACATGGTAATGTCCTACGAGATGGCAAATTGTTAGATTTTGATCAGAAATGCACCAGACTCATACTAGTACAAAATAGACAAAGACAGTAGACAGCGCCAGCCAACGTCATCATCGTTTATGCTAAAGGTAATCTTACATTTATTCTAAAATTTTGAAACATACATACATCTATGCTTATGTTGCTTGAAACTTTATTCACATATCTTTCTATTTTCTCTTTGTTGTTATATTTTCGCTTTGACACCAAAAAAACAGCGCGAGTTCGTACCAGCGAAGCTTTTGTAGTTTCCCAGTAAATATTAATAAAGTTTGTAGTAGCTACAACTTTCTATTAATTTTTGACATTTCTACGCAATAACGGAAAATTTTTAAATACTTCAAACTGCATACTCATCAAATTTTATTATTTGATATACTTACATAATTGTTTATACAACAGACTTTATTTTCCTGAAATATATTTTATTATTTCATTACAAAAAAAACTGTAATAAAGGTAAATGGAATCAATACAAACTAAAGAGGCTCCAGGGAAAAAACTATACATACATAAACATCTCTCTGAATATGATAAGATTACAATATCGACCTAAGCAAGGATACCTTTTAAAACTTTAGACGAGGCGTATTTTTGGGATAACTACAACAATTTTCAGACGATACCAAGCCATTTTGAACAGGTAGCAGCATGGGAAAATCCCATGTAATTTGTTGTTGCCCGAAACCTGTAATATGGCAACCTACGAAATATAAATTTTGATTTGATAATACAAATGTACAGCTACGAGTACTGAAGTAGTAGTGTGCACTTGTGGTAAACATTTCTTTAAATTACAAGAAAACTAAAATAATAGATTAATATTTTTTATTGCCAAGCTGAAAGGCAATTTGATTTCTAAATGTAGCGTAAAAAGAGTTTTATTTTATAACAGAAAAATATAAATTCGTGTTAAATTGTTAATATTTATTCTAAAATTTAGCACAGGTATCTAGTATTTGGTAGCATGGCCGATATTTTGTATCTCTGCTGCTCTTCGAGGCATTGAAATCTTTCCTTTGGTATTGACTGACATGCCCGAGAAACCGAAGTAAATGGTAAGGCACACTAAATCAATATGCGGTAGGCAACAGTCTCATAATATAAAAAAAAATCAAATCAGCCTGCAACTCAACTCAACTCAACTCAACTCAACTCAACTCAACTCAACTCAACTCAACTCAACTCAACTCAACTCAACTCAACTCAACTCAACTCAACTCAACTCAACTCAACTCAACTCAACTCAACTCAACTCAACTCAACTCAACTCAACTCAACTCAACTCAACTCAACTCAACTCAACTAAACTCAACTCAACTCAACTCAACTCAACTCAACTCAACTCAACTCAACTCAACTCAACTCAACTCAACTCAACTCAACTCAACTCAACTTAACTTGACTTGACTTGACTTGACTTGACTTGACTTGACTTGACTTGACTTGACTTGACTTGACTTGACTTGACTTGACTTGACTTGACTTGACTTGACTTGACTTGACTTGACTTGACTTGACTTGACTTGACTTGACTTGACTTGACTTGACTTGACTTGACTTTACTTAATTTAACTTAACTTAACTTAACTAAACTTAACTTAACTTAACTTTATTTTACTTAACTTTACTTAACTTTAGTTAACTTTACTTAACTTAACTTTATTTTACTTTATTTTACTTTACTTTACTTTACTTTACTTTACTTAACCTTACTTTACTTGACTTGACTTGACTTGACTTGGCTTAACTTAACTTAATTTAACTAACTTAACTTAACTTAACTTAATTTTTACTTAACTTAACTTAACTTAATTTTACTTAACTTAACTTAACTTAACTTAACTTTATTTTACTTAACTTTACTTAACTTAACTTTACTTTACTTAACTTTATTTTACTTTACTTTACTTTACTTTACTTTATTTCACTTTACTTTACTGTACTTTACTTTACTTTACTTTATTTTATTTAACTAAACTTAACTCAGCTTAGATCTATCACTTCAAACCTCTTCACAAGTAATTTGAACGAAGCGTTATGTTATTTCATTCATATACATATATCACCTTATCTAATCGTTTTCGTTTTTAGATTTTTCTTTGTAAAAGTGCAAGCTGATGTTATTACAACAAATTGTTTTTACTTTCGGCAATTTAAATTTTTTCCGTACCAATTCTTTTCTCGTTATCATTTCATATCGCTTTATTTCACCTTTCATCTTGGTCATATATATTTATTTCCTCTTCATCCGACACATTTCATCTGGTCTCAACACCTTTCATATATTTAAGCATATTTTAATAACTACTTTTCATGTTAATTTCTTTCTTCTATTTCCGTTTTCTCTCAATTCAAAGATTTCTCTTGCCTATCTATTAACCACAAATTATTAATGTTTATCATTTTATCTCACATTATTTCAAACACTGAAACACTTGCTTCTCAATTCATATACTCGAACTAAACTCTCCGCATCAAAGTTTATCACAAATCATGTAATTTCATTTAATATAATTCAAAATAAACTAATTGTTTTTTATCTAAATTTAAATAATCTATTCCAAAGTAAATATTTCATTTCCATTCCTTCTCATCTCATATGAGTTCAGCGCATTCTGAGTATGCATATGTTTCATTTTATCTTTACTAAGCGCATCTTAACTTCTTTTTTCTCATGCCACATCATCTCTTTGTTAGTTGTTCATTGTTTTATCTCACTCAACTTCTTTTTTCTCATCTCCTTTCCTTTTATTTCTATTTCAAATTAACTCTTTGTATGTATCTCACCACAGCTCATTTCATCTCTTTCATCAGCAAGTGCAAACATTCATGAATTATTAAATTTAGAGAAATATTAAATATTATTGGTTAAATGCCAGAAAAATCTGATCAAAATTTAATTTTCGTTATCGATTTCGTGTTGGCAATCGTATGCAGAAATCTATCGCAGTCGATATAGTTATTTAAAATTAACCAACTCTTTTTGTTATCTTAATACTAAACGCTTTTGTTATTTATGACCTCTATTGTTGCAGTGTTGATTTATTAATTTAAAATTTTTCCATTTGCCAAATAATTCTGCAAATGCATTGTGCCGCAAAACACCTAAGCTCAGTGGCCTGAATGAAAATTTTTACAATTCGTTACTTTTAATTTTTACCTTTCTGACCCTTTGGCCCGCATAAAGCTACCGAATTTTATTAGTAGACCTTATTGCGTTATAACTTAATAACAAAAAAAGCAGTTCCTCATGTTTGTGCGTACATACATACTTACCTATTTCTGTTAGTTTAACTGTGTGAATGTGGCTAAATATTACTTGCTGGTAATCACGATAATTACCGTTTCATGTGAATAATTTTAACTGCGCAAGTCTGCCTCACTTAATGCAACTACTCTGCACTCGAAGTTGCTGCGAAAATTGTTGAAAATTATTTACAAAGCAACTAACTACTAAATGTAAAGTAAAGTTCAAAAAGTGAAATAAAATAATCACTTAAAAATTGCAACTTCTTTCGCTCTACAACTCTACCAAACTACTCACCGGCAATTAAAAAACAAAACAAAAAAACAGAAAAAAAATGCAAAGCCAAACTCGGTAACTATAAAGTATTTACTTTGTTCACCACAACTGCTCTGACTCGTTTCTGAAAATTGTCAAACACAAAACTGTCGCAGAACAACTGTAGCTCGTCCCTCTGCAAAATGTTGTTTGTGCGGCCGTGTGTGTGTGTGTGCGTGTGTGTGGATGAATGTTGCATTCGTAGTCGTTCTGTAATTGTTGCGGCCAAAACTAAATTTTATTGTATGTAATTAATTCGTGCAACATTTGCTGTAATGTTTTCAAGTTTCAACCACATTGGCCACACTCACGAAAACATACTCAAATCTATACAAACAAATATAATTGTGAAAATACTTGATTTAAAATACAATAATGCGTAAAATATGAAAGTGCAGTAAGTAAGTTCCTATGCATTGCTATTTATTAATTGATCTAATTAGCGGCTAAAATAAAGTTATTATGGCCGTGAATGACTCGAAGCGCATGCAGTCGTAAGTTCAGCTAAATTCGTATACAACTTAGCGGCAAAAGCCATAGAGACACATATGTCTATTCTCCATTCAGAAATATATGGCCTAGAGAGATGTGTGGAATTTAACATCAGGCAAAACTACCGTGGAAAGCCCCCGAAGCTATCTTAGGGTTAGGGAAAGGGAAATTTTCTACTCCAACTAGAAAAGGTTAGGAACCCCTCAGAAAACTATACTTGGAGAATCTACAAAGCCTGGAGCTTAAGTACTTACAACCAAAGAAGAAAGGCTTATCAAAGAACAACTTGAGAATAATCACAGGAATTCCTACAGGACACTGAATTAACAGTTGAATATACTAAGAATATATTCGTATATTCCAAAAAACGGTGCAGATTCTCCAAGGAGCAGTGCCCCGCATTGATGCATAACGGCAAAAAATGCATGGGCGAATATCTGATAACGGACGATGGGATAGCTTCAACAGACTTAGGTTCGATACTAAGATTTATCCTGGAAGTTGGACTAAAGGGAATTTAATTAATGCAAATAGGTCGCAGAACTATAGCCCCTCACAATAATAATAATAATAGCTACAAATAAATTCTGCACTGCTTTGGCCTCAGTTCTGTAAGTATGCCATACAGATTCAGAATTTAATTTTGTTTAAAGAAAATGTTACCCAATTAAAAAAATAAATCTATGTATATAAAGAGTTCCCACTGGTCCGGGTATAAAAGTAATTTCTTAATCGGTACATAGTGGGTTAGGATGAACTGCACCTATCGAAAGATAAAATAAGTTACAAAGCAGTTTTAAAAAGTGAATGTGCACAATTTTTGGTAATCAGAAAAAAGATAAAAATTTGTTCATATTCATTTTTGAAATCAAGCACAATCAGAACTGGGAAACTTTCAACCTTAAGAAACAATTTGTTGCTCTTTAATTTGAGTAATTTTTATAAAGGAAAATACTCTTATGCTTAGAATGTAGCACTCAAGAAAAATGACAATAAATATTTTGCATTATTTGTGTTGGTTGAAAAAGTACTTTACCATTACTGTTAACTTTTCTTGAGGGCTTTGGACTGATTTATGAAATTTTTATAGATTACAACTTCAATTTCATTTCTTGAGTGTCACTTTCTTGAGAGCTCTATACTAAGCAATATTTTAGTCATAGCATCAAAGTTATTATAACTTCTACTATAGTTTCATAAATTTAAAAAATTATCTCCGATGGGAAGTCGCACAAACCGATTATTTTAAAATGACACTTTAAGTTCGTGTTACATAAAGATTTTCAACTGATTTCGAAAATGTCGCCTTCTCCATTTTAAATTCATTGTACGTAGTATGTAAATATAGCTATGAAGTTGATTTTCTATTTTATGTAACTTAATATTAGTTCCGCCAAGTATATTTCAATTTGGAAACAGCCATATCGATTTTTTTTTATGGAAATAAAACTCTGCTATGGACTAAATCTTAATAAAGTAACTTAGATTGCTGCGGGAAGCTATTTCATCTACGTTTGGTCTCCTACCATATCCTTGTATTTGACTTGATTTTCTTTGGCCATGTTGATTTTTCAAATTATTACCGACATTAAAGAAGTTTCACTTCAGAAAATATCCCTGAAGCGGTCTTTCGTTCGGAACGATTAAGTATTTCAAACTGAACTTCAAAGTAATCCGAGTTAATTTTTATTTTAATAGCAGACATTATAAATAATAAAAATTTCTAGTAAACTCATTTTTGTATATTCATTTTGTCACTTCATTGCTTAAACCGTTGTTTAATTATGATGAAATCATTTTAAAGTTAACACCTTTGTTAAGCCTGTTCGCAACACTTTTGTGATGATGAATTATAAATTCAACGAAAATTAATTTAAAAGAAATGTCAATTAAGGCGATTTCTTAAGTCTGTTGTGAATTTTTTAGTCTACTGAACTCAAGTTTTAGCGACGTAATTTTAGGCGTAATAGTTTCTAGTTATATTCGCAAGATTTCATTTCAAATCATTTTGATGAACTGACAAATAGATGGCGCTGTTGTCATTGAACTCAAATTTTAGCGACGTAGATGACACTTTAAATTAATCATCATCAAATATATAGGTCGCAAAATATTAGTTATATCAAAAAAAACATTAAGTACTTTTTTAAAAACATTTTTTTAGGACCTCCTCTGTAACCTATCCAAAATTCGCGCAAAAGTAGTTTTTGACCAATTGAAATACTGTGGAATGCCTCCGAATCGAATTTTTCGTATATATTCTACATTTGGGTGGAAGAATGTATGATTCGAAGTAAGTTGTATTAAAAGTAAAAGGAAAACTTTCTGTTGGAAAGAATGTCCTTGAAGTTTAATATCATGAAAAATAAATAAAAAAAAATAAATTTCAAATAAACTAAATATTACATATATCTCAACCAAGCGCACTCTTTTTTGTTAGTATGAGCAAGACAATTTAATACCTTAATTTAGTCATTCACTGATATTTTTATGTGCCTACATATTTACACACATTAATGTATGTGACATTAAACAGCAATGAACCATAGAGTGTGTAATAAACTAATGAAAGCGAAATGAAAAGAAAAGCGCAATAATGTGAAGAAATTGTACATAAACTTCACTTTCACACTTCCGAAGCGAAATGTTTAAGCGAAGCAATTCAAAGAAAAATTAATAACATAAAATAAAAAATAAAAGTGAAAAATATTAAGATTAAGTCATAAGTTTCAAACGGCTGTGTAAATTTCAATAACGTGGGTAATAACGAAGAGCATAAACCAAGCATTACGCGCTGCTGCAATTCCACGTAGGCGATGAGTTAATGCAGGTCGACCACCAACCAACCAACCAACAAACCACAACTGATGTGGCGCAGTTGAGTATGAAAGTGTGCGTGCACGTTAAACGCATTCAATTTCGTAAGAGCCAGTCGGGATTAGAAGTAGTAGAAGTAACACAATTTAATAAAAACTCGACCGAATTTTGTTACTCATTTTTGATTCGTCAGAAATGTTCTGAATAACAAAACCTTTTGCTTCAGTTTACTCACTTGAAATTGAATGTAATGAAATTGTGGCAGGGCGGGAGTTACCCAAGCACTCAGGCAGAAGATAGAAGATATGAAGGGTTTGGGAAAGGGATGGAAGGGAGAGGGGGTTAGTTTACTCCTCGGCAAACTTACTAGATTGCCTAACGAACCTTAGGAGTTTGTCCAGGGATAAAGAGTGTAACGTGCCCACTCTCAATACATCTGACCCGAATATGCGCCATCTCAACCTGGAGAAGGCCGGACAGATGCAGAGAAAATGCTCTGTACCATCTTACTCCTCCAGACAAGATGCTTAAACCTATGATTGGCTCCGGTCCCACCGGACATTCAATAGCGCCCTATGGAGTTAAGGCTAATCATACATTCCTGGACAATCTTTCAAGACGCTGTCACAATAGATATAAATTTGGTATCCACGCACCTCTCACCGATTATCCACTCAGCTACCTTATGTATCGCAAAGACTTCCGATTGGAAAACCGTTGTCATTTTACCTAAAGCGACGAAGCTCCTGAAGTCGCCTTTCAGGTGCCATCCTACTCCAGTTCCATTTGCAGTCTTGCAGGCGTCAGTGTAAAAAGTTTTTGCCGATTTCACCAAAAGGGAGTCTGGATGTCTCCATTGATCCCTTGTAGGAAAATAAACTGCGTACTCTTTCCCAAAAGAAACCCTAGGCAGCAGTTTGTCACTCGGGGCTAGAAACAATGGGTATTGTACTGACAACCTTTCGAACAACTCTCTGGGCTCGAAGCTCTGGTCATCGTGCCAAAAACCAAAGGCATGCAGTCGACATGTCCTTTTCATTACATCCTCTTGGATCGCTAAAACCAGAAGTAGCAAATCCAAAAATGCATTAGAGCTGCACCTGAGGTGGAGCTCATAGCGCCCGTAATACTTATACACACACTCCTCTGTAGTCCGTCTAGCTCAGATACCGTCGCCTAGACCAAGGCTCTACTAAACCACTGCCGAGTTTGTGATTATAGGTCTTACTAAAAGCCGGCTATGGCTTTAGACCTCATCTCTTGCCAAAGACCTTTCTGCACTGTCCGAAAACTTTCAGCGCTCTATTTACCTTCAGCTCGACGTGCGTCTTCCATGTCAATTTCTTATCTAGGGTTACCCCAAGGTACTTCACTTCCGTGGAAAGACTTATGTTCACACTTCTAAGTACTGGAAGGTTGAGACCTTAATTTTGAATTGTTCGCATAAAATTTAAATATAATTGAATTTAATTTGTGCTTGGCTGAAAACTTGAAGCTCCTTAAGCGCCCGGCCAGGTTTACGCATTGCATTTAAGGCTAAAGAGTGAGTTGAAGGGGGGATAGAAGGGGGAGCGATATGGTGTAATTAATCCAACTAAATTCCTTGGAAAACCTTAGTAGCTATATAGTAGAGAAAAATACAATGTAAAATTTCCATTCTTTCCAATGGCTACATCACAGAGCCTCTCGGGAGTTTCTTTAAAGTGCGAGTCAAGGCGTTTGAACCTGAGCCTTGCGAAAGCAGGGCAGCTGAGAAGGTAGTATTGAGATGATTCCACCACCTCAACCCCCTTACAACACACGCAGCACGGGTATGAGACGATGTTCCGATCGTACTGTGCCTGGACAGGGCACCAACCAAGGCTGGCTAAAAAGACTTTGTAACTTTGCATGTCGGGGTTTCCGCCCAGCCTTCGTCGAACCAACAGTAAGTCCAATTTTACTGTATTAGTTTACACATCAAAAGGGGTATCCTTAAACTCTTTCTCCCGGAAGGTATTTTTTCTTGCAGTATCCCGCAATTTCGCTGTGTCCTGGGACCCAAATCAACCGGATTCGGTAGTCTTCTGAGGCAGCCGATAAGCAGGCCAGCTATTCACCTCACTGTCAGCGATCCCAGGGCTCTGAGTGCGAATGTCGGAGTAGACAGTCAACTGCTTCCTTGATGGCAACTATTTTGGCCTGTATAACGGTGCTAAATTACAAAAATAGTCTTATGAACTTAATCCCAAATAGAGAGACTTGACTCAAGTTAACCCCTGGAGGGAATGAACCACTCACTTCCACTGAGCCTAATGCCATACAAAAGCTAGTTGCGAAATAAATAAGTTGCTTTGATAGTCAAGCTGTTCTTAATTCACTTGCTTCAATCATTTCTTACTCAACAACTGTAGCAGACTGAGAGACGAACTTACCAGTGAGGCCAAATTCCGTCGTCCATGAAAAATTTAATGCCGCTTGCCATCTAAATACACATACGCATTAAGACCAAACCCATGTACAAGTTAACATAGCTGTTAAGTTAGCAGAACATCTAGCAGAAGTAAAAGCTCTTTCCTTGGTTGTGTGTGTGCGTTATCAACTATCATCAAGATTACCTTCATAATCGTCCACACCGAGAGCACTTAAAAACAAACATCACTCATGCACCTATTAGAAGGCGCCACGCACCCACGCATCTGTGAAAAAGTGCAAGAGCGCATCGCGCATCGGACTATGCCGAACGCATGCAGTAACAACAACTCCACTTGAAGCGTGCTTGATAGGCTTAGACTTAAGCTGTATCGATAATAAGGAATCAATTGTAAATTTGTAATGAAAAAGACAAGTTCATTGGCGTAAAATAAAATAAAACTTAATAAAATATAAGCATCATTAATTTACACGATGTGGGAAGCGTTGTCTACCGTCATAGGCCTACGAGTGTTAACGGGACACGTTATTATAGGGAAACAGGCGATAAGACTGCGTGTTTCTTTCAACGACTTCCATTGGAGCTGCAGAGACAATGAGAAGCCTGAAACCTTGATCCATGTGAAGACGAATGACATTTTTGAAGCTCTGAATTGCGTGAAGCTCTGGGTAACAAAGCCGACAGACAATCTCTATTTACATGGCAGTTTGAGTACGAAGTTTTCATGATCAGCGTGATATCAAAACGGATCTAAATTAGAGAGCGGTGGTTCGCTAGTGGCGTGTCTTGCAGGCATTTCAACCTAAGCTAATTTAACCAAGTCTAAATAATAACAACTGCAAAAAAAAAAATGCTCTGTAGTATCCTTGTGTCGGTATGCAAAGTGATTCGTTAAATCAAATGGCAACCATGTGTTGTCCGCTTGCAATGTTTTTTGTAATTAGACCAGTTAGACCTTGTGGCTTACTCCATCTCTATTTGAGGACAAATTTCGCCACAGTCCTGTCCAGTCTTTTCTGAAAACACTTTGTTCTTTTGCAGTAGTCGTTATTGTATTAGCGATCGTATGAGTGTTGTTCAAAAGTTATTTGCCATATCTGACGTTTACGCTGCACTAGACTTTGAAACTTGCTGCGATTCTATCGGTTGGTATGTCCACCAAACATCCCAAGTTCGCCTATGTAAATACTGATTCCAGTTTGAAATGAAGCTTAACTTTAACTTACATTCCTGAAAGATCTTTGAAGAAGTCGATATAAGTGGCTCTCAATGTCTTTAAAGCCGCTTGCTGTTCATTAATTTGATGTACGCGCCACCTTTTAATAACTTTTAAGTTCCGTTAAGTACTGAATATACCTTTGAAAAGTTTCGACACACTTTCTGCTATCGTAACATATCATATTGTCTATAATTTTTTTCTACTTTTTATAACCTTTCAACTAGCAGTTGTGTTTGATTTTGACCTTCAAATTTGATTTCACACCACTTTGTATATACATAAGAAAGTTACTTTGCGTATGTCGACATAATGAATATATTTAATCAAGTGCCCTTTCATACAAACAATTGCAAAAATACATAATTTTAAATTGCTGATAACACAAACTTGACATGACTCATCCTCCTTGTGATTGGCAGCAATTTTTTTTATCTATGTACAGTACATAAATAATAACACTGAGCCTCGAAGTAAGCTCGCAGGTCTGCGATAAAATGTGTCAGCCCAGAAGAAGACACTTCCATTCTGATATAAATAAATAATAAAACACTCGAGCGCAGGCAGTTTAGTTTTCACACTCGAATGAAATAAACGAGACGCGCTGTTAAAAAAAAATAAAATAAATAAATAAATTTAATTGAAGCAAAGAACAAGTAATAAAAGTGATTTGTGATTTAAAATTGCGCAGCTTTAAATTCTTTTTTTTTATTTATTTTAACAATTGCAAGGATTCTAAATAATGTATCCATTACTAAAGTACTCACTCGTGGTGACATTACTTTGCCTTTTTAGTAGCAGCGTGAAGGCGCAGAATGCGGGTAAAATCGAATGCCTGAATGCGACGAGTGCAGCGAGTCTGAATACTTCAGTGAGTGCCATAAAGTGCAATATAACTTTTTTGTGTACCGAATTCATATTTTAATTACATATACTAAGTGCGATTCAAAATTTGTGATATACGAACACAAATAAATAAAATATTGGATGAAGAGAGTGGAACTAAACAAAAAAATTTTTAAATATACTTTCACTACACAAAAACAAATAGCCGAAATTTGAATTAAATATATTTTTTTTGTAAGTTTTGCTGCAGTGATTTTCGGAGAGATATAGTTGATGTTTAAATAATTGACGGATTTTCTTTTCTGACACTTGTGTAAATGTAAACCTAAATGTGTACTTAATGTCTCAGTTATAAAATTTAATTTAATTTATATTAATTTCATTTTAATTTTTACAAAATCGCCATTTATATTTTTGAGTAAGCACGCAAAACTGTTCGCTATTTAAATTAAATTTTTGAGTGATGCTATCGCGAAAGGCATTTGTAGTTTATGAGCGAATGCGAAATATATTTTTGGTAAATTAATAAAACACGAAATTTAAAAATAAGCGAATTTTTGCTTTTAAACCTTCAAGCAATTATTTTAGTGTAGAATACTCATATGTGTACAATGTTTTGAGCTTTCTTTCAAAAATTAATAAAAATACTTAAAAAAAATTAAAAAACATTTAATTCATTTACAAATAACTTTTTTTTTAAATATTTTTTTTTTAATTTTATACTTTTATAACTTTTTTTTTAAATATTTTTTTTTTAATTTTATACTTCTAGTTATAATATTCAGTTTATATGTTTAACATGATAAATTTTAATATACATTAAATCATTTTTCAATTCAAATAAAATTTGTCGCTTACAAAAATAATCTGAAACCCAGTTCCAAACTTAATTCAATAAAAAAAAATGTATATAAAATATATCTAAAAAATTTCATAAAAAATTCAGTTTAAAAAAAAAATTTTTTTGCAATTCTTTATTTAAAAAATATTTGTTAAAAATCAACGAGCATTTTATTGCACTTAAAAGAATTTCCTCCAAACTGCATATTTGAAAAATTTCTTATGTTTATATTTAAATTTGAAATTTTAAGAAAGATCTGTTAACATTTTTTTGCAGTTTTGCACAAAGTTTTGAACTACTCGTACTTTTTTTTTTTTTTGTTGGAAGCTGAATTGTATTTTAATTGAAATTTTTTTAAATGAAATAAAAGAAAAATAAATTATTTAAATTTTTCAATAATATATAGTAGTGTTATACAAACACTTACCTAATTGTCACTATAATCGTCTAAGCAAAGTGACTCTTCCACCACAAATCGGGCACAGAATTTGTGCTCTTTTTTATTGCAGCTGTAGTTGACGTCGCAAAATCCAATTGTTGATATATTCAATTCAATTAAAAAAAATTTTTTTCTTTTTTTTTTTTTTAGAGAACGACTAACTATACTAAGTTTTTCCTTTTCAATTGCATAATAATTGCTAAAATTACCGTGCCAGGGAGCTTATTTTTACCAATTCACGTTTAATTAAATTCGACGATCAATTCTCGGATTTTTTTACGTTGATAATTAATAAATATTACCTTAAAACTCAAAATAAATAATTGATCTAGACATGAGAAGGTATTTTAGTGTTATTTTGCGTAAAAAAAAAGGAAATCCTTAAACAATTTTTGAATTTTAAAAACGCTTGCGAAATTTGAAGGATACTCGTACACAATTTTTTATAAAGAATATACTCGTATTAGCATAATACATACATGTTTTTATGTATTTTGAAGTTTTTGTTATACAAACAAAATGGTGATTCTTACTTATTAAAAATCATACGTGCTGCTTAAAATAAACGCGCGTGACTTAATATAAATATGTTAATAAACAACTTAATTCCATATATCACTTATTTGTTTATAAATAAACTCGGCTTTTCTTTTAATAAAGTGGTTATGAAGTGAAAATTTATAAAAAAAAATTATTTTCGAATTCCATTTAACATTTTAAATTATTAATTTTCAATTTCAAATTTACATTTATTTTTAATCCATTTCCTTAGTATGCAGAGTATTAAAATTTTTAAAGAGCACGTTCATATTTTTTTGTTTAAATATAATTTAGTTTTTATTCTGTCCTTATAGTTTGAGGCATTTACTTTTGGCACCTAAAACGTTTACAACTCGGTTTTCCTTAAGATTTATAATTATTGCTTAATATTTAGGGCCTTATTACACTATATAGCTCAGTGCTTCCTTCAGGCCGACTTTCTCCTACCATTTGTGGTGTGCGTCTTTATATTCTACCACAAATGGAGGGACCTACATTTTAGTCCCGACTCCGAACGTTAGATGTGTTTGATGAGAAGCTTTTTCATGGCAGAAATACCCTCGGAGGTTTGCCATTGACTGCCGAGGGGTGGCCGCTCTTAGAAAAAACTTATTATAATTTTACTTGCCGTGGCTGAGAATCGAATCTCGAACTCAGCGGCATATCCTGTTATAGCAAGCACCGCTAGCAACTCGACCACAGCGGCTTAACTTATTAAAAGTGCTATTTAAAATTGCATTTCCTTAGTAGTATGCTATTAAGTAATTATGTTCCACAAAATTCTTAGAAGTTGGCGAAAGCGCATTATTCTATTAAAATATTAAAAGCGATTAACATAAATGAGGGTTTATTAAATTTTAATGTACACAATAGCAACTTTTGGAGCTCCATACAGTCGTAAAGTCCATTTAAAATTTCTTTATCATTTTAATGATAAGAAAAATAGGTCAAGCTGTTAGTTAAGTTACGAGTATTTATATCCATATTTCGTCTACATTACAAACTTATCAGTTACTGTATGGTGAATGTTTAGCTTAAAATATTTCTTTATCATTGGGACAGTAGAAACCGATAAATAAGTGGCAACAACACAGTTGGCTTAAAACTAATATAACTCAATAAGCTCCAAATGATTTAAATATTGCCACATTGTATAAATAAATTAATCAGCTCCAAGCGCTATTTTGCTTAGAATTTTTATTTGCGAATTTTGAATTGCTATTTATTTAAAATTTGTGTGAATCGAATGTAAAAGTGAGCATTGAATAATTTCCTTTCGATTTATGAACATTTACCTCTAATTAATAAATAATTTACAACGACCAAAAATATAATCATAAAATATAAAAAAATTTTTTTTTTAAATTTCCTATCGCAAATATATACACAGTTGGGATTTGTCGTTTACATACTTTTCATTTCACTCACAAAAAAGCATTCGGATTCAATTCTCAAAATAAGTATGTGAACAACTACTATATTCAAAATCAGATGTCTCAGCAGTTCTGATCGTCTGTTTTTCGGATCTCTCACTTTATTTGCGTGACATACCGTATATTTAACTCTTCTTTTTGAATCTATTGATCTCTTCTGTCCCTCTTTTCTTCTACTAAACCTTCTTACTAATCTTATTATATCTTCTATCTTAATATCTATTTGAATTCATATATTTGTATTTTTAGTTAAGTCTAAATTGAAGACAAATTTTATGTTATAATTAGGTATCTACGAGTACATGCACTGTAATTTAAAACCTCTGGTTGTTGTGCATGTACCTTAATTAATAAACAAATAAATAAAATAAAATAAATAAGACACGGTCTTGAGCTCGAAATTCAACGAAAATATAAAGAAAGGTTTAAACTGAGAAAGTCAATAGTACATTTTTTCTTTGGAATAATTATTGAGAACATTAACGACTTTCAAAGTTCATTCTTTTTTTTAGAATTTAAAAAAGTGTACACAAAAGGAACATTTAAGAAGTATTTCCAAACTACGAATTTTACTTAGAAAGGAATCACAGCAGAGTTGTTAATTTTTTTTTTTGTTGAAAATAAACTAATCCCCGGATTCAGTAAGTCTCAGTCTCTAGACCTATTGGCAAATAATAAGGCCTCTACACCATTTCCAACAGTATTTCAGATAAACACAAATGTATTTTAGAAAAGATCAATTGTATATCAGAAAAATGCAAATGTATTTCAGAAAAACACAAATGTATTTCAGAAGAGGTCAAATGTATTTCAGAAAAGTACATATGTATTTCAGAAAAGACGAAATTAATACATTTGTGTTTTTCTGAAATTGTGACCTGGTTATGAGCAGCTCACAAAAAATTAATAATAAAACAATAATTCCTAGCTCATTTTGAGACTTGAGATGATACCAAGTTACTAAATTCGGGCATAAGTAATTTAGAATTGAATATATTTTTTTTTCTTTGAAATAAAATCATTAGTTACTATCTTTAAATACCTGGATTCAGTAATACATTTTTAGAGTCTAATAAGTTTTAAAATTTATTGAATAATCGGTATATTAAAAATATTTTGTGTAAGGTTGAATAATATTTTTGCTTGATTTTCTTTTTTTTGTATAACTTTTATAAAATCTTTATAATGAAAGCAAAACGCATGAAACCCATACACACATTTACATATGTACAAATTTCTCTATACAGATTTATGGTGATTGGTATGAAGCCAGCCGCAGTCCAGCTAGTACCTTGAATTGTGTCAATCTCAACTTACTTAGCAATAGCTCTGGCATATTCTTCAGTTTCATCTCGGCAAGCAAAATTGGCGCAGCTTATGTAAATACAACGCTGAGCTATGGCGTAACAAATTCAACCTTGAATCCAACAACAGGTCTAACAAGCACCACCGCCAATGACAGCAACGCACCGCCAGGTGGTTTTATCTTCGTGCCGAGACCCAAAGAATCAATAACAGTAAAAATCCTCAAGACCGATTACTTCAAATATGCGCTAGTGTGTGGCTATTCGAACGTTACGAACAATACATTTGGCGCCATACTTACACGTCAGCGCGTGGTCTCGAATGTCAATCTCTCAACGTACGCGGCCGATGGGAATAGTAGCAATTATGCGGATTTCGGAACATTAACTGCTGTAAATCAGAATGCTGCGTAAGTGTTGAAAGAAACCAAAATCAATTTAAATACATACACATTTATATACATAACACTTTTTATTACAGTTGCTACAAACAAAATTCTGCGGCGTCTCACGTTTCCGTGCTCTCCTTGATATTTGCAACTATTTATGCTACGCTTAAGCTTTTGAACTAATGCGAAATTAGAAAAAAATAAAAATTAGTGCATTTCTTTTAAAATTTAAATTATACACATAGACACTGTTGTACACATTTTTGTCATTATTTCCCAGTATTATAAAATTTTGTATAAACTTGTATATAAATAATTGTTTTGAAATTGGCTTGGAAGAACAAATAAAGTGCCAACAGCGAAGGGTCATCTGTGACTTCGAAATAATTTTATATTTTGAATATTTTTCATTGCAAGTTTTGGATTAAATATGTATACTCGTATATTACGTATGTATGTAAATGTATATTCCAATAGTATCCAAACTAAAAAGGGTGTAAGTCGCTTAATTTTAGCAGAAAATTAGAGTGGATGTTGATGATGTGATGTGATGTCACATCAACAGTTTTTACTTATGATACGACATAGATGATATTATTTCACTGATGGTGTGTGAGGATTGAATTTGCGATGATTTTCACTTCATTCTAAGAGAGTGGTATATTATAAGATTTACGTATGTGAATAATTATGGAGATTAGCATAGAGCTGATAAAAACAATCAGTGAGAAAAAGTGTGTAAGGTTTAGCAGTATTTTAAAATTCACCGTTTCAAAGTGTGTGTGTGAAAATTAAAATTTCTTATCGCAAATTACTATTTTGTTTAATATTTGAGCTTTTTACGAAAAAACCTTCGATTTTAATTAAATACAACGCGTAAGTAAAAGTATATAAAAAATAACGAAAAACACATCAATTATTCCAAAAGAAAGTGCGGAACCAAAAAACCGACAGAAGTGTTGCAATAAAAAAAAATTTGGATTTTAAGCATAAAAAAATATAATTAAAAATTTAAAGCACTAAGTACATTTTTAGCAGCTTTTTTTATATTTTAGGAATAACAAATTTCTTTAAAAAAATTGAGAGAACATAAGAAATTGAGAAAGCAAAGATCAAATTTGTGCAAAATTTGAAAAGTTCTTCCCGTATTTTTTTTTAAACCAAAAATTTTAAGGTAGTGAACGAAACGAATATGAAAAAACATCACGACGATGTTGTAGCTACTTTTCACTTGCACATTATTGCATTGTAAGCAATTTGTTTAGCTTTGAAAAATTTATTAGTAATGGCACCAAAAAAAATTGAACAAACCATAAAAAAATATTATTATTTCAATCAACGAAGAATTTAAAAAAATCTTTTTTCACACTGAAAATTTGAAATGAAAACAAAGTATTGTTTCTAAACAATTGATAGATGAAAATCTAATCCCAAATATTGTATAAAAAATAATAATTTTAAAAAGTCGTTTTTTTTATTTTAATATTTAAGAAACATACAAATATTTAAAGCAATTTAAATTAATTTTTTTCGTAATTGACAATTTGGTTGAGCTCCACAAAAATTTGTATTTATTTTTTTTCGGTTTTCAAAATTAAGGGAAAAATAAAACTTCTTATTTTTTTAACATTTCTAAACTGAATATCTTAAAAAAAACCTATATATTTATATATGTATATATTTGCTTTTTCAAGTGTGTTAAAAAATTATAATAAAACTAAAAATAAATTTAAAAAATCGCATTTTCTCACTGTGCAAAACTGTTTATGACTTTCAAGTTGTTCAAACTATAAAAACACACATAAACATACATATGCAAATTCTTACGAGCAACGTTGTTATCTACTTATTTTTTTATATAAAAAAAACAACAATGAAAAAATTAAAAAAAACATTTTTGTACAATTTTTAAAAACTGAACCTTTAGTTATGATTTTTATTTTACTAAAAGTTTCAGTTCAAAAACAACATTACGCGCATCGTGCGCATAATTATCATACCATAAAACTTTTGTTTTTTTTTCAAATAAATGCGAGCAATATATTATTTATTTTTAATGCAACTTTTTAATTTTACGTAAAATTTTTTAACAAAAAAGCACATATCAATATAATATATGTATGTAAAGCAGACGTGCATGCATTGGGTTAAGCCGCTGCCTGTGACAGCCTTTCACTGATTGCTTTCTTTACGAAAACAAATTGATGAAAATGTGTAATTATGCTCAGGAAGTAATTGGATTCAATATTGATTATTTGTTATCAATAACGCTCAAACATGAATCGTACAAGCGCACATACTTACGTCATTCCAAAATATATATGTATATATTCCAACACATAAATGTGAAGAACCAATATTTTTAATTGCACTTTATGAGAACACACAAAAATTCGCCTGACATCCGTTGGCGACAACACGCCACAGTGATAAGATAAATAAAACTTTGAAATAATTCCTCATTAACTCATTCGATGTCAGCCTTGTTGACTGTACATAGTGAAAAGCAACAAACACACTCCAGCTACAAATGAGCCATGTACATTTACTTTGAGTGATAACGACTCTATTGATATTGACATACATAAATACATATGTATTATGTACATTCTTGTACAAACAATACAAATGTGTACGACGCGCAGAGAGATGAGTCAAACGTGCTCGTATACAGCCTTCACCATTCCATATTATTTGCAACTATACTACACAGAGTGCAAGTGCACTGGGTTATTGTGCATGATAATTTAGTTCTTCTCTACCTAGTCATATCGTATTCAGTAGTCTGATCAACTGCAGATCTTCATTTCTTCTCTCAAAGCTCAATCTGCGCCACGACGATGTTCAATCCCTTCTTCAGCTCCACAGTGGTCATCGGCGGTTAGCTACGATGCGGGTTTTAAGTTGTTTGAGCTGCCACCAACCCCTGAGTTTTCATATATTTTAGCACGCCGTATGGTTTAGTTCTTCCAAGAAGTCGAAAATTTATTTCATCAGCTCTTTTTATTTAAAATAAATCGGAAACATTACAGGGGTATAATTGTTAAGTGATAGGTATTGAGATAAACCAAGGGAACCGCGACCGAAAATATTTTTTGTACTCTACTTTTTTTTGCTACTAACACTCACGGCGCCACATTCTGTTAACCTTTATAATAAAAGCTAGTAATGATTTTGTAGACAAATACCTATACTGAAGGATTCGACTGTGGTCGAATTATAATTATTTTCGGTGAAGATATCGGTCTGGTACATACCGAAGCGAAAATTATTGTGATCGGTCAGGTAACCAGTAAGAAATTTAAAGTTGTTGATATTCAGTAAATTAATGTCCCATCCCACAAAAGGCTATCTAAAAAGTTTGGCTGATTTAAGGCCTCCAGCCACTCTCCAGAGTTGAACACCAATTAAGTGCGCAAAATTATATCTTCTAGTTATTTCAACAACAGCCTTGGGTCTTTCATCCGCGCGGTATACTTGTTCCCAGCATATTGTTACCTTGTTTTGGAGTGTATAGAGAGAATGAACGCCCTGGTGTAGAGGAACCGCTTACAACTTAATTGGTTACCAGGGCATAGATGAGTGGATGTAAACGAGACTGCCGACCTACTAGCCAGGAAAGCAGCAAACTCCACTCCCGTTGGATCACAGTCTATCCTGGCTGTGGGCTCTCACACTGTAAGGGAGATGCTAAGGAATGAGACCAAAATGCTGAGAAACCAACACTGGCACAATCTAGCAGGCCTCCGGCAGGCTAAGTGTCTCCTTGGGGGATACAACCTGAAAAGTCACAGGTTGGTGATGAACCCTTCCAAGGATAAACTAAAAATCATTACAGGTATTCTGACGTGTGTAGACTGAAGAGCCACCTATATAGGCTAGGGATCTGGTCAACGGACCTGTGTCGCTTCTGTAACTCGGAAAAAGAAACTCCACAACACCTGTTCATGCAGTGCAATGCTGTGGCGGGCAGAAGGGGGACAACCGTTACATGGCCGTGGCTGGAAGAGCAGCACACACACTCACTGTCACCGGCAACCTTTCTGTGTTTCTTGGAGGTACTGGTGCTGTTGGAAATGCGATGATGTGAGCTGTGGAAGGCGCAATCGACCCATCGGTCGCAGCGCATTCCTCCTACTGTATATCTATCTACTCTGTTTTTTGTGTTCATGTTGAAGATTGCCATACCACTTTCTATATACCAATGAATGTATCTGTTAAAGTTGAACAGGAATTTTCAAACAAAATTTTGTGGACTCTCATCGCAAGCAACATCAGCAATTTGTACGAATGCAAATGCCTTCCAAACTTCACCTTAATCGACAAGAATATATAATATTTATCTTATTGATGATATCACCATATTAAGGACAGACTTTGATGTTTGTTGGGAAATGTTGCTTCGGTTTTTTGAAAATTTGTTTAAAGTCCGACCATGGAGACAAAAGAAATAATCGAAGGACATTAGGACTATTCGTATTATTAAGAGATCTGACGCCATCATCGACCTAAAGGTGTCCTATCCCCACACATTGATTGGGTGGCTTTAGTAAAACTGTCGTATACAAGCGAGTTTCGACTTCTTTCAAATCTATTTCCACAACATTGGCGGATTGGTGTTTTCGAATTTATACTGACTATTATTACGCGGCATTGTATTTAATATAGTTTTCAATGAGTCGCAAGAAATTAACTAAATGTTTTTTGGCTGATATTTGGCTGAGTTGAAATCATTTGGGTAATAATGACATACTAAGAAGTTTAAATTATTAAAAAAAAACCTCTAACACGTTCTACAGCATAGAGCGTGACATTTTCTTTATTCTAAAGCCATTTGTTTCCTATATCTTCCTTATATGTAACATGCTGTAGACGCTCTGTGTCGCAAAACAGTATATGTGTTTTTTTTTTTTCAAACAGAAAGTATTTTAGAATTTAGCAATGTTTTCAAGAACAACTTAATTCACGCTTCAATTTCAAAATTAAATTTTTCAACGCTAGGCTGAATTTACACGAGACAACAGTTAAAGCCGCACAGCTCAGTTGACTTTACTGTTTTAATGTACTGATTAAAAAATGTAAGTAGCTGTACAGTTTCTAATAGATTTCCATCGAAAAATATCCTGCAGAAACTTGCAGGAGAATAACATAATATTGTTTCTCGCTACTTAGACTGTCTCCTAGGCGCAGCTGCCAGTTCCTGAGGATGACTTCTGACTGAAATCGAAATATTGACAAATAAATAAAATTATATATTATTCAATTGTTTTAATTTTTTCGGCCTTGAGCTCATTAAAAATCTATATATAAAGTTTAAATTGTATAATTTTATGCGAAAATCGCCAAATACTGGCGCTGAGTTTAATAATACCAACAAGAGTCTTCAAATTGTATTTTGTGTTCTTTTAGAAAATAAACTTTTAATATCATAAATACCCAAATTTTCTAGAAAACTTCGTTCATCTGGAACCATATCGAGCCTTTACCGCCGAATTGGTGTAAGGGATAAAAAATCGATTTTTTTTTTATTATCGAAATCGATAGTGTTTTTCCTGATCTGTCATCTCCGAAAATTTTATAGTTCTATGTTTTACCGTTATAAAGTTATAGCAGAAACAATTTTGGTGTAAATGCGCAATACACTTTGTTTATATTTTTCCATGACCGCACATTGTTACTTGCACCAAAAATATCTAGTGTGCTTTTTTGCTTGTAGCAAAAAATATTTAATTGTAATAAACTAAATGCGCTTCACGGAGATAAGTTATATATAAAATAACATAATAAATAGTTTTTTGTGCGAATAATGGAAGCTTTTGAGCCAGAGGTAATTATTTTGGCTGCAAGCAATAGGAAAAATTATACCTTTCTATTTATGGCTTAGTAATAAATGAGTTTATCGTTGTTTTCTTTAGTTTGCAAAGATACACGCTCTCGTTCCCTATAGTGAAAGTGAGTCCAATATTTGCAATGATGATGAAACGTGTGTTGGTAATAGGGGCTTTAAAAAGTCAAAAATCCGAAAAAAACCGCAAAACAAGAGTCGGAAATCCAATGGCGTCAAACCGAACCCCTGTTTGAATAAAAATTGTGGAAACTCATGTGCAGACAAATTTACGGAATCAGATCGTGTGGCAATAAACGAGCACTTCTGGGGTATGGGGAATAAAATAAGGCAGCGGGAGTATATACTTTCATGTACGACACGTAAGTGTATTAAAAGAAGAAAATCCGAAAGTAATAAAAGGAAGTGGAGTTTTGAGTACACAATAAGTTTTAATAATATAAAAGCAAAAGTATGCCAAAAATTTTTGCTTCACACTCTCAATGTGTCTCAAAACATGATAATCTATACTAGAAAAAACGCACAGTGTATACAAACAACCAAAGAAGCTAACAAAAACCTAAAACCATACAATAAGTCTGATGAAAATAAAGTAGCACTTTTGAAATCTTTTATTACCCAGTTGCCTGCTGTACCCTTCACATTACTGTCGTAATAAAAGCAGTAAACTTTATTTACCATCAGAGTTCAGAAACATATCAACTCTGTATAAGTATTATTTAAGTCAGATTAATAAGGAATCATCTAAGTTATCTTTAAGAGTGTTTAGAAAAATTTTTAATACCGACTTTCACATTGGCTTCCATATGCCCAAAAAAGATAAATGTGCTTTATGTGAAAAATTTAAGAACTCGGACAGTGAAACTAAGATTCTTTTAAGGCAAACTGAAGAATTTCAAAAGCATCTTAAGGATAAAGATACGTCAAAACAAATATTTTTAAATGACCAAAAGCAAGGTCGAACAGATTCTTCATTCTTATGTGCGAGCTTTTGATTTACAAAAGGTTCTTAATACGCCCCATTCAAAAAGTGTAAATTTGTTTTACTCGAGAAAATACGCCTATTACAATGAAAGCATTTATGAAAGTGTTACAAGAAATGGTTATTGCTTTTTGTGGGGCGAAAAGGACGGAAAACGGGGATGTAATGAGGCCTGCACAGTAATTTTTAAGTACTTAAAACTCCTTGATAAAAAAGGAACGTATACCTTTATTAGCCTTTACTGTGACAGTTGTGCAGGACAAAATCGAAACAGAGCCATGCTTGCTATGTTCGTTTATTTTTTTAAATCCTGTACAAATATAAAAAGCCTAAAAATAACCTTTCTGTTACCCGGCCATACCATGATGCCAGTCGACTCTATTCATAGTACAATAGAGTCATTTACGCGCCAAAGAAATATTTGGGCTCCCAGCGAATGGTATACCGTTATTTCCAATGCGAGAACTAACCCAAAAAAATACGAGTGTACAATAATGGAATATTCCGATTTCAAAGACTGGAAAAACTTTGCGCGTACTATGTTTCCTACCTCAACCAAAATAGAATTTAACTCTCTTCGATCTGCTATGTTCCAAAAGGATTACTCTCTTATGACTTTAAAGCATGGATACTGCAATAACTCACAGATAAAAGAATACAATCTAGCTTCAATGGGCCAATCCAAACGCAAACGCAATATTTCCATTAGTAACGAAGGACCCCTTTCTCTGTATGATAAGCCCTTGAAAATTTCTTTAAAAAAGTTGAACGATTTAAAAAAACTTTGCGAAAAAGGCGCTATACCAAAACAGTTTCATAATGAGTATTTAAATATGCAACAAAGCGCAACAACTACAGATGAGTTACCTGAAACTGACGAGGAAGATACATTTTAGGTTTTAAATAACACCAAGTTACATGAATATACATAAAAAAGTTAATTTTTTAATTTCGGTTTTTTGGTTCAGTTTTGGTTAGCAACTGTTATTTACGGTCCCTGATATGCTTAAATTACGTTTAATGAACTAATGTTAATTTTATAAAAAATACTGTAACGTTCTTTTAATGAAATAAAAGTTTATTTGTGAAAAAACTTTATGATTATTTTGATGTAAGTAACATAAAATTTCAGCAGCAGGTGGTGAGTGTGCCAGCGAAATTGATGTAAGTAACAAAAAACACAACTACGATTTATTTTAGCTACTGAAATTAGTTGCGTTATGTACTTAGACCACAACTAGGACCGTGTACAAAATTTAGTTCAAATTCTTTGCTTATTAACAGATATAATTAAAAAAAACCTCCCCCTGTATAATTTGTTATTTGTCCCTTACACCAATTCGGCGGTAAAGGCTCGATATAGTCGATTGCGAAACTCTTTAGAATTTTGAATATAGAAATTCTGAACTTGTTTTAAGACCTTTCAACCAAGGATGCATTTTAACGTTAAATTTAACCGTTCCGAAATGTTTTCTCTTGTTTCGGTTGAAACATTTCAAAATATTATCGTTAAAGCAATTATCATAATAAATTTCATTACGTTTTTAACCGAAACGAAATGCTGGCGTTAACGTTAAAACGTCAAGAAACACGCTGGAGATTCTCTCGTCGCAAACAGAAGCGCAAACAGGCGCAAACAAGTGCTGCATACTTTTAGGCACATTAAAATTAACGAAATCGGAAATTTTATAACGTTGCAACATTAACGATTTGATTTCGTTTTGATAACATGGCGCCGAAACGCAACAAACTCATTTCGTTAAGTTCATTTTGCTCGTTAACAAAACAAAATGGTATCGTTTCGTTTGTTGAGCAGCCCTGCTTTCAACAGCTAAAGCTACGCAAAAACAATTCACTATCTATTTTAGTGATGTCATACAACTCGAAATGTTTTATCGCATAATTGTCAGTCAATGCGTCAATATCAATAACGATATCCGCATTTGTTATAAATTTATTTACGTTATCGTAAATTGCTGAAACCGATCATTTCACCCTTCATCTTCTTCTTCCTCCACTTCTTCTTTCATGGCACTAAATCTGTTTGTCAGTTTAGGTCGAGGCGTCGCAAATTTCAAATTCCAATCAATCCTTATCACTTTTAGTGCCACTGTAATTTGCAGTGATTTCTCATATAGCGACAATATATGTATCTACATACATACATATATAAATTAGAGCAATATGAAAAACGTTCATTTCGCCATAAAAAAGTAATTCCATATAAAAGCGAAGTACTTTGCGAGCAAGCACCAATGATCGACCAAAGCTACTTTTCATGGAATTTATAGCTAAAACATTTTTAGCATGATAGCAAAGTTGGCATACATATTTACAAGTACATTAAAGTTAAGCTCTTTTGCAATGCAAACATCGAAAAACTGCAGTGATTGATTCAGTGATCGTTGTCAAACATGCGAATGTTATTATCATTAATATGAAGAATTGAAATTAGTTACTTATCTGATGGCGCCGCTATTATAATGTCATTTCGCATAAAAAAAATTATTAATTTATTCTTATCTCATTATTTTTGCATGCGCTTAGATTTGATAACAATAAATAAAAGTATTAAGTACATATTCCGAAAACGATTGTAAAAAATATCATTTCTTATGAAATGCTATTCACCACTAGATAATGTTCGTAGTTTCGGAATCATGATGCAAATAAATAATTTATTTAGAAACACAATTGAAATTTGATGAATTATTTTTCATGTGTATATCGACTGAGCCGAGTTAATGCGGATAAATGGAAAATTCTAAAAAATTGTTTGTCTATTTTGAAAATATAAGCAAATTTGTATATATATGAAGTAGGAGGAAATAGGGTTAGTGAAAATTTCAAATCGTATAAGGCTGGCTCATCCTTTTATACATTAATATTTTTGAACTTAAGGCGGTTTATTGGGAAAACTATTAGCGGATTCGACTCCCGCAGAAGCCAAGAAGAAAGAAGTCTGATAAGGAAATGTGATGATTTCCGAAATAGTACTTCTACAGCTTTGAATATGGTTGTTTTTTCTTAATTATTTACCTAAAAACCTGATCAGCCTTAAGCTCAAAAATATTTAAAAATAAATAGTTAGATATATGGCCAAACAATAACAAAAATTATTTTCTTCTAAAATAACTTAAACTCATAAAATTCCGAAACTAAAACACATTTTGTAAATTTTTTTTTATATTTTTTCCCACTTCCCCCATCTTCTAAAAAGAACTATGTATATGTTTAAATATTTTCATAACAAAAAAAAAATAAGAACAAACACAATTTTCTCAAAATTTTATAATATCATTTTAATGGAATTTTAAGCAGTAATAAATTATATTAAATAGTAGTGAAAATTTGAAGTAGCAACAAGTAACTGTTGATTTTTGAGAATTTTTTTTTTATTGATCATGCGTTATGTGGAGGATACCGCGGAATGGCGTCAATAAAAATATATTTAAAAAATCCAAAAATAATTTACCCACGCTTGAAACATGTACTTTGTTATTTATAAATGAATGGTTTACATGCGTAAAAGAATTTATTTTCTTTATAAGTTTCTTCCAATGGATACCGAAAGAACGGATTTTTTGTGTTTTTCTAAATTTCCGTTATATGGAAGGTGAGTGTGGTTATTGACCATTTTCAATACCAACCTACCCTGTTCAAATTTCATGTAGATATATAAGTTATCGTAACCACGGACTCACGGACGGACAGACGGATGGACGGACGGACGCACGGACATACAGTTCTTCTGATATACACTGGGTGTATAAGATCATGAATGAAATGGTTTAAAACTAGAAAAAACAGAATAAAATTTAAGAATTTTCATAAAAGCTTTACAAAAGGCTTTGTTTTAGGATATTAACAAATGTTACGCAAATTATACCAATTTAATGGGCGCAAATGATATATCGTTGTAAAGAGGAAACGCTTCTTAGGAAAATTAAATGAGTGCCATTTTCGGATTCAGCGACCCCAAATTAGCCTAGAAATTATTTTGTATGTATATTTTTCTTGTAAACGAGTGTTATAGTTTTCGAGTAATTTTTGTTTAAAGAACTAATTAGCTTATAACTTTTTAATGATAACTTTGAAAGAAAAATGCATGAGAAACATTTGCTAAGCGTCGCAAATTACATAAAGTAAGGTAAAGCGCATAGTGGAGCAGCGAGCAAAGCGTTGAGCATACCGTCGAGCATAGCTTCGAAAGAGCATCGATTCGTTCAAAGCATTGTCGAGCATCGAGCATAGTGTCCAACGAGCACAATTTATTTAAAAATTCGCGTTTGTCGAGTCAAATTACGTTTTTCGTTAAAAATGGATTTGATTTTATTAGAAAATATCTCGCTAAGAATTTTATATTTAAAAATGAGTGAAAAACGCAAAGTGAAAATAAGTTGCAGCTGTCATTCCATAAACCAAAAGGCAATATCTCAACTATCGGTAGTATGGGAGGTATTTGTTATTTTTCGCGGTTATCATTGATTTTCATTGCATATGTTTTATAGTGCTAATAATAGCGAACACGTTTGCAAAATTCCAAGTCTTTACCTACTTAAACAGAGGGACTAGTTTGCGTTCAAATATACGGACAGACGGGCAGATAAACGGACAGACAGACGGACGTGGCTAAATCGACTCAGCTCAACATCATAATAATTTCGGTATACTTTTTGAGGGGTCTGACTCTTATCCATCTGGTACTTGCAAAACATCGGACATAACTTAATATACCATTTCTATGAAATTCAAAATAATGGAATTATAAACGCGTCTTTGCTTTAAGGGTGGCCATATAAGTATTCAAAATATTTAAATTTTCATAAACTTTGTTTTTATTTTTAACTTGCCACTCATCGATGTTGAAATGGTCACACGTAGCAACTTATGCACAGGTACTTATCTAAGTGTGTAAGTATTTTTGTCTACACTCATGTAGCTAAATAAATATCGTGTTTTAATGTATTCAACCATTTTTTTCATTTGTTTGTTTATCACCGGATGGATATTTGGTGTGATAAGAATTCTTGATCCCCATTTTTGATAAAATTGACTGCCCCTACTGAAATGAAAAAAAAGCATTGCAGTTTGGGCGATAAGAAAGTTCTTGTTAAGCGACGGCGTACTGAATTTTTTTCGCATGATCTTTGAAAGCAGTTGAGACCTCTTTGGAAAAACTAATACCCTGTTTAGTTTTTCTGCTATCTTGATAAATACTTTTTTTAATAGAGAACATAAAGGAAGCTCTTTGTGTCTTAAATTAGTAACTTAAAAGACGATACTTCTTCACAGACATTTTTCTTTAAATATATTTGCTGTTTTTGCGACGGTCTGAAACCCCCCGTGGGCAATTTAACGTATATGAAAATAAATGAATCGTATTCATGAAATTTTTTTCCTAACTGATATTTCAATCCAGAACCGCCCCGTGGGCTGAGTCCTGCGCACGGCCCTGTACAGTGGGGCTACTATACCCTGTTTACAAAATATAGCACCACCACATATTGACATAATTAGGCACTTAATTTTTCTTCCAATTAATGAAAACTTTTTTTAAGTAAAATGTGGTTCATTCGCAAAACACAACGCAAAACAGCGATTAATCCTTTTAATGGAAGGAATTGTGAAAGAGCTTCAGGAAAAAAAAATTGTCAAAAATCTGTGGTAATTCGTAACCACTAGAAACTTGCACTTTATAACACTTAAATTGAAAGAGCTACCTACCTGCATGCCTTAAAAATGTATAAAAAACTTTTATTAATAATATTTAAATATAATAATAAATTTAGAATATTTAAAAAATGGCTTTTAATGCTGTTTGTTGGAAAATTAAGAATATTTTAATTGAAAAATAACTTTAAATTATTGGAGGATAAATAAATTTTTTAACTGCGTCAATATGTGTTTGTGCTATAAATTGAGAGCAGAGTGTATGTGACTCGATTGGTACAAATAGTTATCGAATTAAAATTTTCTAATAGAAGTTTATAGTAGCAAATACAACAAAACCGAATACATATAATTTTTTTTCGAATCGAGATACATTGTAGCCAACCAGACTGAAGATCTTTCATTACAATATAATATAATATTTTCGCTTTATTTATTCATAAAGCTGTTGCTTTATCACTGTTTTGATACCTTGCCGATCCAGAAGCCTCTAATAACTAAACCAAAGTAAAGAATCCGTATTTCGAGACGTGACAAATCACTAAGATCATCGCAATATTCTCATTCCATGAGGTCTTTCTGAATGTTCAGTTACCAAAAATTACTGTATTAATTAGCTTCACAAATAAATAAAATTTAATTTCAATAAAACATCATTTTATTTAGAATATTTGGTCGTCGAGTGGCTTTCTACATTCGTTATTGTACTTTTCACTAAAGTTAATGTTTCTAACTGTGTTTACCTTTATTTTTTATATAGCGCATATGTGTAGTTTGTTTCTTGTGAGCAATGAAACGCAATAATATTTTTTAAAGTAAACTTAAATATTAACAATTTATATTTACGCCTTTGTGAGATTTTTACCAACTCTACAACACGTTTACTGCTCATAACCGCAGGGAGTTTTCAGGGAGAAAAATTGCTTAAAAACATATTAATCATAATTAAAGCCGCGCCAAATGTGCAAATTTAGAATTTGTTTTTTAAGTTTTTATTGTTTTTAAATAATTTTTCAAAGCTATATGAAGCCAAGCTTCAAACTTTGTTCTTCATTTATTCATCAAAAAAGTTCAACTAGACGTTCAAAAAAAAAAAAGCCAAACACGATTTTTTTATATAATAAAATGTGATTTTTAATAATTTTTGACTGGCGCTATTACACAATATTTTCCTAGCTCGGGAACTATTTGTGGAAAAAGCAGCGCAACACTGTTAATAAACAAAGGTATTATCAAAAATCTACAATAATTTATAGAAAATTTAATTAAAGTGCAATTTTATATTTTTTATATTGTTGTACTAAAATTTAATGTACAACAAAATTGCGAACTCTTAAACAAAAAATGTTAAATAATTTTAAGAAATAACTTAAAAATTAATTAAGCTTTAAATGCCTTTGGTCTATATATCAATTTAAATCTATTAAAAATTAAAAAAAAAAAATAAGATTTCAAAATCTGTAAATATTTGGTGCAGTTCTGATTACTATGATGCACGACAAAAATTTAACATGACCACAGCTCGAACCAAGGCGAATTCATTCAAGGTGGAGTCGATTCAGCGGCGAATTTGACTTTTTTATTGCTTTATTGTCGTGATTATCAAAACAATCGCAACAAAAAAGCAAAAACAAAATACACGCATATTTTGTTTTTGCAGGGATGCCACCACCTTGAATGAATATGCTTTGGCTCGAACAATACATTTTCATTAACCTTTTATTTTACAGTTCAAGCACAAAGCATTCTCAAACGCAAATGACAAACTTTATAAAAGTTAAAAAATAATTTAACAAATTTTCATAAACACTTTTTTTTTGAGGGGCTTGCAGTTTTGTAACTAAATCAATGTAAGTAAATTTAATGAGAGACTGCTGATTTTTCAGATTTTTTGCCGCATTTGTTTTCATATTTTTGAACAAAATTTATTTTTATATGGGGACAAAAGCAACGCACTCTGAAAAATAATTGCCAAAAATCAGCAATTGTTTTAAGCGACTTCCAGCTGACAATTTGTTAATGTGAACTGAATGTGCTATAAAATTTGCACACTCAAAAAAATTAAATTATTTTTTTAATATTTCAAAATTTTTAAGTTATTATTAATCGTGTATAATGTTTGCAACTTGCATTTACATAGTTATTATTTGAGATTTGAAAAAAAAAAAACTATATAAAATACAAATTTGAGGGTGTGCCATATGTTTGGCGTGAACTGTAAACGCACACATTTATGTTTGTACGTCTTAAATGTTGAAGTAAACGTAAATTCATATATTTTTGTAGAAAAATAAATTCATCTTTTCTTTACTAAGTAAAGCCTAGTTTCCTTTTGCGGTAAAATTTAGAAAAAAAATAAAAATAAATTTTTAGAAAAAAATAAAAATGAAGAAAAAACTTAAACTATGAAAGCTTTGTTGCTCTTTCCTTCTTGCTTGAGTTATAGTAATTTGTTGTTGTTGCAACAGTAGTTGTTGTTGTTTTTGTTATCAAATGTATCACACAGCACGAGCGTTCACATATTTTGCCGATTTTCCGGGCGCCTAGCTGCTATGTGCGCGCTACCCGCCCTCCCTCACATAGCTGACTTCCTTCAAAAGTTATATTGCTTTGCTTGTTGTTGTTGTTTAACGTCTTCTTAGATTTTTCGTTGAGGTCACTTATGCCACTACCTTCGCCGCTTCACTTCAATTGCACCAACACCATGAAGTAGGTGACAACAGCGCCAAGAACCTTTTAACGAAACGTGGAACAAAATGTAAAGAAGTTGTTAGTGATTTAAAGTGCGAATGCCGAAAAGACGGAAGCGATGTGACAAAAGTAAGTAAAACAAAAAAAAGTAAAAGCGAACATGTCACTGAAGATAAATGTTGAGGATTTCGTGTGGAAATGGTAAATGGCCACTTTTTATGGCGACAAACAAGCCCGTTGGCAGGCAAAGTCCTTTCGGATGTGTGTGGTGTGTTTGTGAACTCAAATGTGTGGACACTTGGCGACACTTGGCAGCAGCAGCCGCAGTGGCAGTGGCACCACAACAAACGAAACACAAAACAAAATAGAAAAGAAAAAAAATAACCGAAAACAAGCAACCACAAATTCAATGCAACAATAAAAGCAGAGTTGCATTCATCAGGCAGTCTTTTGTCACAGCGCTGAACAATCACATCATGGATAACAATGAAACAGTTATTCGCACGCTTATGCACTACATACCGATGCAAATAAGTCCAACGAGACGGTGAAGAACTTCGCTCCAGATATGGACATCGCCTTTTGGCACTGCTGGCAAACGATCTGCACAAAAGTCTTGGCCTCCTCGGAGCCATCATACCAATGGCAAGAGTAGGCCGCCTCCATGACGGATGAGCTCTGTGGGTAATAAAAATAGAAGAAAAAAAAAATCATATTTTCAGTGGAGCGCGAAAAAAAAAAGAAAAAGCAAAATGAAAAAAAAACAAAAAATTCAGCAAAATAAAAAGTTGTTGGAAAAGTTGCAGCAAATTTGAGCGCAAGCGAGAGTGAACGCAAAAACCAGCAATGGAAATACCAACCGGCGAGTATCCAGCAGGATGCAGTGCTGCAGTAGCGCCAGATGAGGGTGGCCCAGCGTGTGTTTGCTGTGCGCAAACAAGGGAATTCACGCTGAAGATATTATTTTTTTTTTGTTTTCCAACAGAGTATTACAAAATGAAATAAAAAAGGGCACGAATCGCTCGACCGGCATTGCATTGCAATGAAAAAGTGTAAGTTTCCAAATGTGGCGCGAAAAGTTGAAGGTTGCAAGCATGTTGAAAGCAAGCGACGACGACGACGACGACGACGACGATGACAACGACAACGACGTCACAAGCGGAAGCGTGTCGAGTGCATTTCCGCGCTTTGCCGCATGTTTGTGGGGCGCGCGTCCATTTCAAAAGTTAAGTTTCGTCTTGTCTGTTGTTGTTGTTGTTGCGTTTGCAATAGTTTTCTAAAGTTGTTTGCAACGCCGAGATTTTCGCTTTTTAGTTTCATGTTTCTTACCGACAATTTTACTACTTACATACATACATACATACACACATACTTATTGTATGCGTTGCGAGTTGAGTAGTCCACTAAGTGTGGTTTTGTTTTATTATTTTTGTGCGAGATCGCTTTAGTAGATTAATTCAAATGGAATTACTATGCAAACTAATTAATTAATATTACTTGTATACTAAAATTACAGAGGGTTAGCAAAATAAATTTTTAATTTTTGTACAAATAATTTATTTAATAAAGATGAGGCGAAAATATTTATCTGGCACTGAAGTGCAAAAAGGCTGGCAGTGACTCAAAAAAGCGTTAAAAAAGTGAATTTTTCACTTAATTCAATTGGGTGATTCACAAGGTTACATAAGATATCGTAAAGTCAAAATTTGAAATATACCAAGTTGTGTTAGTTTACATCCTTTTTCTGTACAATACAATAAAAACAAAAAAAAAATATTATTTTGAACAACCGAATAATTGTATGACCTTACTACTTTACGACACCTTGTGAATCCCCTAAATATGTTTTATTTTCTTAAGTCTTTTTTCTTAACTTAAATCACATGATAATAGCAACTATGTTATAAATATTTCAGTTTAAATCGTTTTCTGAATTGGTGGGTCCGCAGAGATTGCAATATTTTATCAGAAATTACAAGAAAGCTTCCTTGTACGCGACTCTCTTGCAAAATACAGAACAAAATATAGAGAAAAGAACGTTCTCTCACTGTCATAAGTTGCGAGTTGTTACACGAAGAAATATTGCTGACAAATTCAGGTAATGCTGTCACACCAACAGTTGTGGTGTGTTTGACAAATCAAGTTATTGATAAAACAAAACAAAATTTTATTAAAAACATTAGTTTACATGAATAAATGAGTTCTGGTGTACATCAGAAATCAGCAACGGGTGATTGTAAAATGTTCATACATAATCATTGCACTAAATATATGCCTTTTCGCTTAAGCGATCAAACTTGTGTGAAGACTCATATTCAACGTTGATTTTAATTCAATCAAACCATGCGGTTCGTGTTCGCCCAATGATTTAATCATTGATCGGCACAAATCACTCAGTTCGGGTATTTGTTCGCTTAACTCAACATGATTTTTTTGATGGAGAATAAATCAAAAAAGGTACAAATGAACGCTTTGATAGTTTTGCATTAGACAAACTGGATGACGGAAAAGGCGAAGTTTGGTTGGAAAGAAGGGATATTAATTCATTACAATAAAATTATATTTATTTTCATACACACTTATCTATGTATATATTTATGTACATAAATACAACTTAATAGTAATATATAATTCATGAAAAAATAAAATTTAAACAATTTAATTCACATTTCTTTATATTAGTATTAATAAATAAACACAAAATAACAGCACAAAAGTTTGATCGGCCGGCATTTTCTACGGAGTTAAATGTCTGCTTCTGCACAACAAACTGAATAAATTCATATGGTTTGATTTTATTCAAATCGAACTTACTTTCGCTCGAGTGAGTGATTTGATACAAACAAGTTCGATCATTGCACTCATAAATATCCGAAAGAAGTGTTCGCCAATTTCGTTGTATGATGAAATCAAGAAAAAAAAGGGGATTTTTGGTAATCTCTGGTGTACACTTTATCCCACAGTATTTCAGAAAAACAATAAATGTATTTTAGAGAAGAACAATTGTGAATCAAAATAACCTAAATGTTTTTCAGAATAAAACAAATGAAATTCAGAAAAGCACAGTTGTATTTTAGAAATAAATTTAAGAAAATATTTGGCCATTTCTAAAATACATTTGTGGTTGCAAACGATGTATAATTATAAGATATTGTGCTAATTATTTCTTATTTACTACCTGAATTTATCTTTTAAAAACAAATAGTAAATATATTTTCTTTTATAAGCTTATTCTACATTTCTATTTAACAGTATCTTATATTCAGTGCATACTTTCAGGTACAGAATATATATTCCAATAATACAATTAACCGAATTTATCCTTTAAAATAATAAAGCGGAAAATAGATATAAAATTCTTGATAACAGAAATAAACGACTTTGAACGTGAAAAAAAAGTCGTGAGTCAGAACCAGAAAAAATATGAATACTGTCAGAGAGATATTTTTTACAGTTTGAAATCATTAAAGCCATTTGAAATGCTTAATACTATTTCCATACTTAAACTTCTTCACCGAATTAATGTTACCATCTTCTTTTCTACATTTTGTTGCTTTTTTTGCGTTGATACCACTAAACTTGCAAGACTTTCAACCTCTTTGGCAAATACCTGTATTAATACCACTTTTCCATTACGTTTACCACAGCAATGTCCGCTTGCAAAATTAAGTTGCAAACGATATTCATTGATCATCATCTTGTTGTCAAACCCTCTATTTTTTCACTTTTTATTTTACGGGATTAAATATGTTGTGCCTTTTTTAGCTTTTGCATGGATGAACAAAAATACCTTCCAATGTAAGTACCCGAGCCAGCCAGATTTTTAGTACGTTTGACAATTTCGCTTTCACTCTCGAATTGCGCAATAGCATTAATTTTCGTATTTCTCAGAAAATTTTCTTGGCTTTAACAAATTCAGTCTTTTTCCCAAATTTATCTGTTTGAACTCTCTCAACTTAGGCAGAGACAGAGCTGCCAGTGCTGGTAAACCTTGAAAAGCAACCAGGACGTCCTTTGAGGCACAAAGCTTTTTGAGAACAACGCAGATGCTTAATAAACATAAGTAAAACGGAAGTTGAACAAAGAAAAGTATTTAAATAGTGAGAATATTTGTGTGAGACTAAAAAATTTGAAAATATTTTCGTAAGCTGGGTAAACTTAAGCAACTTCCGGCTTTTAAGCATATAATATTTTTCTTATTATACTAACAAGAACCGATTTATGTTTTAAAATATTAATAAAAAAGAACCTGGTGAACTTAAAAAAATAAAATTTTCCTTACTAATTTTATTTTAACACAATTAAGCCGATTTTTTCTGAATACAATGTATGTATGCTATTTTTTACAACTTTTTCAATGTTTATGTTGAGTTTTTTTTTGCTCATGATTTTGTGCAAGATCTGCCTTATTGAAATCAGGGAGAACTCCAGCTACAATCATTGCGGAAATTTTCAACTGAAATAGAATATTTGATACTAAAAAGAACTGGTCGTTTTGAGAATTCGAAAATAAAAGGGTTTATAACATCCCTAGTCAAAACGCGATAAATTTGCCTCAAAGTCAAAAGTTGTATTTTATAATCAAAAAAGTTACAAACAAAATTTTTAATTTTTTTATTAAAAACATTTAAAAAAAATTTTTATTTAAAAAAAAATTTTATTTCTCCTGACATTCTACTCCAATTGATACCCATTTATATATATTTCAATGATGCGACCTTTTTTAAACTTTAAGACTCGCGGTAGAGCTCCGCGATGGCGAAAAACGCAAATTTGAGATTTTGTTCTAGAATCGTCCTTTTATTGATTTTCTAATATGTTGGAGTAAAGGTTAAATTTGTCGCACGGTACAATGATCCCTGGGAGATCTGGATAAGTTCCACGATCTAGTAAGTAAAAGTTAAGCGTTTTTAACAAATTCAGAATAGTACTTTGTGTATCTCTTCCTTTAAAAAGGGTCAGAAGAAAGAAGTCAAGAAACTAAGTTGAGTTTGTAACTGAAGTTATTGTTGAGTTGCACAAAAACCATAAGAAAAAAATATTTTGTTGGGTTCAATATCTCGAAGTAGTTTTCGCTTGAATGAGAGGTGTTTAAGAACTTGTTTAAAAATTATGATATGTATTTAATACGGACCTAATTTGAAAAACCATATTAAAAAAATACAAACAAAAATTTAAGTTTCCGTCCATTGACATAAAATACAAATTTAAACCTATTGACAATGCACAAAATTTTTTTCTATGTGACTAAAAAAAATCAAAGCGAACAAACACTTTTACAGCGGAGTTGAAATGTGCGCCATCTCGATCATTTCATCACATCATCTGATGCCATTATATGATCCCATTTAGTGTTTTACCAGATCTTTAATCGCAATATGTAATTTTGTATCGAGGAAAATAAATTGAAAATATTTTTTTATTTTTTATTTAATATTAATTAAAAAGAAAAAATGTTCGCCTTTGCAATACAACCGCAACGTAACATATGATTAAATCGTATGATCCGATCATGTGATATTTTAGATATTTAAGACTTGATTACTTTTTAAAGAAAAAAACCGGCTAAAATAAAATTATCGTCGTAATTGCACTGATGATTACTCACGCATTCATTCTCACCCCATCATAGAATTTCATTCGTTTTATTTATAGCTTTTTTGGTTTATTTGGTTTTTTTTTCGCAATTACTCTTTACTCACCTCCTCAATCAGCCGATTGCCGAATATGCAAAAATGAAAGACCTGCGCCAACGCATAGCCCAAGTAACCGATGACCGTAAAGGCGTAAACATTGACGCCAGAGATTTTTGTGGCCTGATATGCCAACAGCGTCAACATAATGGTGGATGTCAGCATGTGCAACAACAAAGCGCCGCCATACGTGTCACCAATAGCAGCGACTAATCTGTAAAATCGAAGTGAAAATTTGCATCGACCATTAAAGCGATGTTTGCTTCGAGATAGTGGATGACAAGTGAGAAAACAAATTGCGAAAATAAACGAATTTGTCGGTGGCAATTGTATAAATAAGGGTGTATGTATGAATAGACGTGTATGTATGTATGGGTGAGTGGGCATTTGTGTTCTATGTACCCAGCAACTATTCAGAAATAGAAATTGCTTGAAATAGCTATAAATAAATAAGCTTATAAATCAAACACAGTTGTAAGAACACACATATGTACATATAAACAAATATATTTATATATTATAAAACACATTCATTGTGATAAGCCAACAATTAAACACAGTTAATGGCATAAATACGTTATTTATGTGCGCATTTGTTTGCGTAAATGTTGATATGAATGATTTATGTAAGTATATGTTTGCACAAATTCAATTGCACATGTTTTGAAAGCTTTACAATTTTGACTATTAAATTAATAAATACTCATCAGCCATAAGTTTGCAATCAATTACGTTCATGCAAATAACTTAATAGTTTACGAATTTATAATATTTATAAGCTATTGTGCAAGCGAAACTTGATTTGCTTATCGTTAAGTGTACAAATTAATTAATTTTAATTCGTGTGAATAAATCTTTTCATGCTGTGAGAGAAATGGACGTCGTTGCGTATGAGCAACTTACCGAAGAAATCCTTCGTAATTTGAACACAAGTGTACACAATAAACAAAGTACAGTTATAGTCAGTTATAGTTTATTTAAGATAAACATCGTATACAAATTTACGTTGCAAGAAAACTGTTGAATTTTAAGTAAAATTTATTCAAATACGCTATTGTAGGACTAGTAGCACTGAAAAGTTGATGGGGGAGGGTGGTCAAATATCTTAAATCTACTCATTTTTCAACGTACTCTTGTTAGAAAACATTTCGATTTATCGCATTTAGTTGAATACATGAAATTTTTATATACAAACATATGTGTTCAGAGAGGCACAAATTTCATTTTTTTAAAACAATATTTAAAAAAAAAATTTTAAAATTCTACCTTCGCATTTTTTTATGTAAATAAGGAAAAAAAATCATTTGGAAAAATTTTTTGGAAAATTACATTCTTTCTCTCGGTTTTCATAAAAACGTAAAAATTTTTGGCATCATTGTACATACATATTAAAATCTCTTTAATCATCGCAATAAACAAAATTTTACGAGAAAAATTTAATTTCCATAAAATTTTTCCAAATGTTTTTTTTTTCTTATTTACATAAAAAAATTTTAAGGTAGAATTTTTAGATGTTATCAAACTTCTCACACATAATCCAATTAAAAATTACAATCCCTTAAAATATGACAGTATACTTTTAAGTTTTAAAATTTTTTATTTAAAATTTTGTGCATTTTCTTTCAAGAATATTAAAAAAAGTTCAACAAACTTTCTAAAAAATACAAATTAAAAAAATTAAGAATTTTTGCAAATATAAAATTTAATGAAATAACTATACTCAGTTTGAACATAATGAAGTGCTATGATATTTACGTTGACAATGATACACATTTAAAAAAAAAATTTCAAAAATCAAGCGTTACATACATATATACATACATGGACTCAAATTCTGCACTTTATTGCATACAAATTGAAGGAACTACCAATGTGCATACTGATATACTTATTTAAGAAATGTGAAAATTTGATGAAAATTATTTTTTTTTTAATTTCTACAAAGTTTGAAACTTGGGTTTATGCGGTTTTTCGTTAGAAAGAAAACTGGATATAAAAAGAAAAATGATAAAAATTGCTGAAAAGAAAAATAAATTTTCGAAACTTTTCAAGTTGTACCATGAAAAAATATTTATTAAATTTGAGACCAGTTTTGTGCCGACTCCGAACGGCAAATGTATTTTATAAAAAGCTTTTTCATAGCAGAAATACCCTCGGCGGTTTGCCATTACTTTTCGAGGGGTGACCGCTATTAGAAAAACTTTCTCTATGATTTCGATTTTACTTGCCCTGGCTGACGTTCGAACATCGAACACACCGGCATATCCGGTTATAGCACGCACCGCTACCCACTCGGCCACTGTTTTTAATAAACGTACTAATATTACTAAAGTGAATGATAGCAAAATAGTACTTTGAATTTTTTGCATGTGAAAGATTTTGGAATCAAATCGTTTTTAAAACTTTCGAATTTTCAAATATATCCGAGAGCAAAATATTCGAAAATAAGAAGGTACAACCTACCAAAAAAAAAATTCTAAATTTGTTGCACTTTTAATACAAACCTTTTTTTTATTTTGTATCACTGATAGTTTGTATTGTGGAATAGTAACTAATTAATAATTATAATATTTGCTTTCTATGTTATTTATAACTTATACGTTAGTAATTATTTTAGAGTACACTTCACGGTTTCAGAGCAAGTAAATATTGCAAAGAGGCGTAGACTGGCTGGGTGTCGGACACTAAAACTAAAAAAATGTTTCACAACATTTTAAGTTTTATAGGAAATTAATGTAATTATATCGACATAAATATTAAATAAAAAATTGCGAGATAAGTTTAAAAATTCGTTTTTCATAACTTCAATACACGTAACAAATAGATTCTAACATTACTGATTTAGCTAAAACTTAAAATTTTGCGTAACAAAACATAAACATAGAAGAAAAAGAAGATTTGTAATATTTGAAAATAAAATTCTTAACCAGAGACATACATAATTATCATTAGAGACAAGAATACAAGTCAATCAATAATTTGTAGTCAAATACAAATTTTTTGAGTAATCTATAACTATTATTCAAAGATTTATACTATCAAAGTCTTTTCATCATAATTATCAATGAGATATATTTTTTTAAGGTACATTTACACTTTAGAATTTTCAAAAATTAAAATTTTGGTTTTCATTTTTAATTTCCATAGCTCCAAAAATATGTAAATTCCTAAAATATTTTGGTGAAGTTCGAAATTTAAAATTGTCTATATCAGTCTTAAGCGCATTCACGTTTTCGGCTTTCTCAAGGTGCTCGCGCAGCTTCCGGAGAGAAAGCGTAAACTTTAAACTCGTTTTTTTCGAAATAACATTTTTTTCAACTAGCGGACAGTTAATGTCCGAATCTGCTTGACCGACTTAAAAAAAATCTTGGTGCTTTTTATTTGTTATTATATTCTGTGTGACAATTTACCACACTTTGACCAAAAATTCAAAAATATATATTTTTTAACCCAGAAAAACATAAGAAAAAAAGGCGATTTTTTAACAATTTTTTTCAAATTTCTAGTAAATTGTCACGCGGGAACCTTCCTTTTTCATATGTCGTTCGAATTTTTTGTTTCAGAGATCCTAATCCCGAGATTAACTGTCTGCAATCGAAACAACTTTTTTCGAGGAATCGACTCTCTAAAACTTAAATATTAATGTGTAAAAAGTTTAATATTCATATTTAATAAAGGGGCTAAGGAAAAAATTCTTGAAATTATACTGTGTACTAGTACCTACCTTACAGTTTTCAAAGACTTTTATTTCGAAAGTTATATTATAAAAGTCTTATAATAATAATTATGAGTGAGAAAAAGATTTTTAAGTCTTGAAGGAAGAGACCATTCGGTATTAAATTGGGAATTTTTTTGCAACATTTTTTGCGCAATCCGAGTAAGAGACTAGTCCCGAACTTATCCCAAACGGTCCCGAAATAATCCCGAAATGGTCATGAACTAGTCCCGAACTGGACCTTACTTGGTCCTGAACTGGTCCAGAACGAGTTCCAAAATGATGACAAAAAAGTCCCGAACTAATACCAAAATGGTTCTCAATAACTCCTTTCCTTCAAGATTCAAAAATCGTTTTCTCATTCATAACACTAGTTTACAAGAAAAATGTACCTCGGTAAAAATGTAATTTCTGTGCTAATTTGTGGTCGCTGAATCCGAAAATGACACTCATTTCTTTTTTTTAAAGAAGCGTTTGCGAAATTTTGGCAAAAAACATGTTTTTTAAGGCATTTTTTTGCATATTGTCAAAATTAACTAGATAGATTGATTTCACTAACCTTTAACATATACAAATTTAAAGGTAATGACTTCCTCTTTACAACGATATACGAGTATTATATGTGCCCATTAAATTGGTATTCTTTCTGTGACAAGCGTTATTATCCTAAATAATGGCATTTTTCAGGTTTTTTAAAAAAATTTTCAAATTCATTATGTTTTTTATAGCTTTAAACAATTTTATTCATAAACTTTTACATCTAGTAATCAAAGAGCATTTTAAAGGGAAAATATCAATATCAACGTACTTGTACACAAGCGCATATTAACTTTGTTCGCATAACGGTTATTTGTGACATCTAAAAATAATCTAGATAGACATTGACATATACATATATATATGATCAGAATGAATAAAATAATCCGTCCGTCATTCCGTGGTTACAATAACTTGAGTAAAAATTGAGATATCTTAATGAAATTTGGTATATAGATTGCCCTTTGGACAGGTTATGTTGATATTGGCCAAGATCGGTCAATAACCACGCTCACCTACCATACAACTCCGTTCGGTATCTATTACAGCAAAATGAGTGAAATTTTGTATTTGGAGCGAACCTAGCACTGTTATTGAGATACAAACATAACGCCCGTTTTTCAAAATTTCTTAAGAAAAATAAATGAGTGTCATTTTCGGATTCAGCGATCCGAAATTAGCCTAGAAATAACTTTTTTAAAAAGGTACATTCATCAAAGACAAAATTTGTAAACTAGTGCAATAAGTCTTATAATAATACACAACGAAGACTTTAAAAATGTTTCCCAATCTTAATTATTATTAAAAGACTTTTGTAATTCTTACAAAAATTTTAATCACATTTTTAAAACTTCCACCATGAATCAATTATTATTATGAGTCTTTGATCATACCAACCATTAATAAGATAATTTTAAGTGCTATTTCTCATTTTCTCACTATGTATAACTAAAGCTTATCAGTATTTATGTAAAGCATTAAAAAATGTTGATGTGCTATCTTATATGCCACAAACAGAATTGCATTAAGCAAGCTTGTAATAACTTTATGCCCCTGATGAACATTTATGTACATATGTGTATGTGCAAGCACTTGTGTATAATTAAATGTATTGATATTTCGATGACATTGCAAACACATCAATTAAGTGCTAAGGTAATCGCTTGAGTCATATGCATAAATTCCCAGGATCTGTTTATGGATGCACAACTACGCATTTTAAGGAACAAAGTTTTATGTGCTTAGAACACATATGTATGTATGTGAAGTTATTTGTGCATAAGTATGTATATTTTATGCACATATAAAGGCACCCGCATAAGGCTATAATTAATATCAATAATTTATTGTTAGTCTGAAGACACAAACATATACTCGTATGTATGTACAAGTATTTAATAAATGGATACATTAGGTTCCTACTGCTTCGGTTATGTTGCCAGAATGTGAACTATTGTCACAATAGTAGCAGAGAAAGTAGAAATTCAAATATTTTTGCGGTTTGCTGCTTTTTCGATAGTCTTAATGCTATTTCACCTCCAGCGTCTAATCAATCATATCGAACTTGTCAAACCAAGTTTGGACAGTAATCAAACAGAGGTTAGCCTTCAAAAAAGGTTCTAGTTGGTATACGGAGTCAGGCTTAACTTACATATAAACATTACAGTCAATAAAGCAATAGGCGTTCTTGCTTTTGTGAAAAGATGGTCGAAAGAATTCAGCGAACCTTACATAACGAAAGCGCTTTTTACTACGTTAGTCCGTCCTGAATCGGTTCAAAAACAATTTTTACTGCTTGCCTTAACACACTTTAGTGGGGATTCTACGCACAGACTGGCACCAAATACTAGTCGGCTGAAACTTATTAGTATTCCTACTCTTTCAAATCGTAGAAAAATGTTAGGCATAATGTTTAGGGTGAAGTTGGTCACGGGATCGATTGATAGTCCTTTTTTTTAGCAGAAGTTAATTTCAATGTTCCTTCTAGTTTTTCGAGGCAATTTAACTAGCTTTCGAATATCTTTGATGTGTCAGACTTGCTATTTAACATCAATAAGAATGTGCTGTCCTCCCTCTTAAATTGATTTCCGTTAGTACATAGTAACATTTCGGTCAGCTGATGAATTCATATTTTCTGTAGCTAAACATTTTGAGATCTCGACACTGCTTTCTCGAATCGGCACAACCATATTTATATAAAAAAAAAAAAAAAAATCCGTGCGTCATGCGGATGCGCCCCTCGTGTCGGTTGGGCGGGAAAGGAGCGTTATCGCTGGGCTTATTATTATTATTATAGCAAAACTTATTTTGCCTTAATAACATAACAACTCAAAATAACGTCGAATAATAAGTAGCATAATAGCGTTATTATAACCATTTCTTCAAACATTTCTCCAAACTTTCTGCAATTCCTTATTATTCGCAGTCGCATTGCATTCACACCTTAAGCACTTCACCTTACTCTGTAATCTTGAAAAATGTATCCAATAAAAAGTGAATCCATTCAAACTGACCGAATTTTCAAATCAAAGCATACCGAAAAGTATGCGTGAATAAGAAGCAAGTGAGTAGTAAGGCCAAAAGACTAGACACAATTTAACAAACGCTCAGCGGAAGTGCCGCAATTGAAGAGCCAAGGAAACGGAAATGAATAAACAACACAAGTTGCAAACAAAGTTTTTGTTGTTAGTCACATTGTTTGCTTTTATGGTTGCTGGTTGCGGGTTGCGGGTTGCTGGTTGCTACTTACTAAAGAGCTTAAGCAGCTGTTGGCACCCAGCATACGTACCAACGCCTTGCATATGCCACTTGTCCAATCTGATAGTTCAATGCAACATGAATAAGTATTTCAATATCGATTATTTCAAAAATGTAGGGTGATTGTAGGAGTGGCTTTTTTAAAACCTGCAAAAATATTTAATTTTTCTCCTACGAATCGAATTTCGTGTATTTAGAAAGTCATTGATGTATTACTCTTTAATGATATTTGATGCATATATTGATCGCAGCAGAGGGGAAACTGTTTTGTGCTTAAATGCATTCGCCAGGTGGCGCCAAAGTCGCGAAATTTCCTATTAAATTATTTATAATCTAAGTGGACCCCTTTTTTAAGAGCAAAAATATATTCACCCTTGGCACCTTTTTGATTCTGCTAACGGTGTATCTTTGCCGAATAAGTTCAGGCAAAGTGCCCAAGTCGTTCGAAAATCTCCCGACGATAAATGCGTTCAAGATCTGGTTAGCAAAAAACTCTCCGCTTATCACTATGCCGCTTCTTTAAAGAGAACTTATGTCTCTTCAATGGTTCTCTATGAATAATGCGTCCATTTTGCTAAGCTCGTGTCAGATTTTGATGGAATATAATTGCTTTTAAGAAAGCAAATAAAAGATGATGTTCGCCAGCGCTAGCTTTTAATTAGAAGAATAAGGTCTGGCAGCAGTCACGCAGACAAGTAGGCGGGTAGTATCGAAGATTACCTTTGCGATTGACCTGTATCGGCGAGAATCAAATGAAGATGCCTGCAGCAACATTTCTTCGCCGATCTCTTAAATCTGTGAGCGATTTCAAAGATCTTCTGCGTTTTATTAGACATACTTAGTACTTGGATTTCTCAGCGGAACTTAGTGTGCCCTGGTACTGTGTTTGCACACATGAACTATGAACTATGGGAGAAGAAATATATATCCGTTAGATGGCGCTGTAGTTTACAGAATAACAAATTTGATATGGATCATATTTGAAACAAATGTTGGCTGACAAAGTTTGAAGAAAAAATTGTTTGAAGTACCCAGCGAGGGGAAGGTTTATAGCTACATATATTTTGAACAATGTTGCCAGCTGTTTGAAAATTCGAATTAAAATAATTGTGAAATATTGAAATCTCTATGTCAAACGCTTTTTATTGGCGTTGCCATCTACTACAAAATTTATTGATTTTCATCTAAAACAATAGCTTTCTATTTTAAAATACTTAGTCTTCCGAACTTTTTTATTTTAATTTGTCAAAAATTTTTTTCTTTTTTGTTTTGTTCTTTACGATCGATCACCCTAACAATACACAAACACATATATGTAGGTTGTTGGATTTTGCAGTGATTTCAACTACAACAACAATCAAAACAACAACAAAATGAAAATAGTGCTAAAGCCAGTAAAGTTTATTATCGGCTACCGAGCATGTCCGATTTCTTAGCAGCAAATATAGCAAATGTCGGAATAGCGGCAAAAGCGTTCTGGCGTGCCATGCCATCTTTGATGAGGGCAATGAGTTGAAATTGAAAATTTAAAATTCCTCAACAATCAACTAATTCCGCTTGTGCGCTCAACCGAGCGAAAGTCGAAAATAGTTGGGTGCAAATTATAGTGACGAAGCGAGGACTGTAAAAGGCTCGCTACAAAAATATATCTAAAAATATTAACTCAGAAACAAATAAAATATGGATAAAATGTAGTTTAACAAAACTTAAAAAAACATGCATTTAAATAAAAACGGACGAATTGAATTAATCGTTGTCTTTATAAAACACTTTATAAATAACTGGACAAACGTGGATGTTGTGCATTTTTTTTTTTTTTTAAATCTCAGTATTTAAAATGAAAAAAAAAATATTAAAAATACATACGAACCATGCATACATACATACATATTTTTTTTTATTATTACAATATTTAATCTTCACTTTCTTTATCTACTTGCACTTACCGCACGACGTGCTTATGCCGCTCCACCCAATACTTAATCGCACTGCGCACCATCATTTCCTGCTTCCTGGTCAAGCCGTTCGGATTGACGCCATTCAAGCCATTAAAAGTTTGTAGTGTCGATGGTGCACGAAATTGTGCTCCCCAATCCGCTTTCGAACTATAGACGCCACTTATGTCCAAGTCAGTGGGCTCTTTTTCTACAGAAAGTAATAAAATATTTTTATTTTTAATACTTAAAGCTTACTTTTACGGTAAAAAAGGGCAATTTATTTATATGTGAAAACGCTAATTATTTTCAACTATGAGTTTAAAATAATACACACTCAGTCGTAAAAGAAACACGTTTCATATGTCTCTAATTTATGTATTTCGTATATTTCTATAAATTTTTTCGACTTTCTGAAAGAAATTTTATTTTTATAATTAAGCACTGTTAAATGCTTTGCTTTAGTTAACTAATAGCTGTTGGTTACATTAATTACTGATCAACCAATGGCTAACTAATACCCTCTTAGGGTATTAGTAAAGACATTGACAGACGGCAACGTTAATCTCTCACTAATGGCGGCTATGCGAATTAATGAAGAGTATATATTTTTTTTATCTAATTGTTTCGTCGCTTCCATGTGATTCAAATGGATATGAGTACAAAACTAAAATGTATCTTAAAGAAGTCTTGATTTAACACAAAGTTTTTTGAAATTAATTTTAAAGCGACTTTCGCAAGTTGAACCGCCATCTTCTGTAGATTCAACTATGTTAACAGGTTGAACTTTTTTAAAAGCCTTTTTTTAAACTGCTCTAATATTTTAAATTAGTTTTAAGTTTTATGAATTATCTACAAAATATACCAAATAAGCACGTTGAACCGTATCAACGGTGCCGTCAGGCGAGCCTATGAATTTAAAGGAGATATATCGTGCAAAGCTTTGCCTTTTTATTTTCCTAAAAAAATCATCACTTAATTTTTTTTTTTTACTTTAGATTAGTGATTGTGGCGGCATTCTTGATCAACTTTGGAACTATTTGCTTAGGTTCTTAATGACAAAGGTTGGAACCAAAAGCTAAACTCTGGTTTTCTAAATGTCCTATTTGGCAACAAATTTGTCTCCTCTGGTCAGCTTTTTGATATAATCAAACCTCTAAGTGCAACAATAACTTTTTTTCTAGATATTTTTGAGGTCCTATAAAATCTAAAATCTTACTAGACGGATCATAGCGGCATCTGAAAGTACTGGTTGTGACCTTCGAAACCTATTTTCAAACTTTAAATATAAATTTCATTCGGTTCTGAGAAAATGTGAGGAGTCGTTTAAAGAAATTTTATCTGAAGCTTATAAATTAATTTAAATTTAGGAAAGAAATTAATTTTTATCGTTTATTTTTAAAATATTATTTGGAAACCCAATAAAATCTTACTTGAAAGCGTCATTGGTTAAACATGAAAAAAGTTACTCGTATTTTAACAAAATACCGCAAATATAAAATAAATTAAAGTTGGAGTTGGAAAATAAATGTTATTACTCTTGGATTTTATAAATCGCTTTAGAAAAGTTTAACTTTCTCTAAAGATTACTTTTTGGAAATCAAAAATAAAAAGGAAATTCAAATTTTTTTTCAGCTGAAACAATTTCACAATTTTTCTGACGAATTGGACACGACTAAAGCACAGTTCAATGAAGTTACTAAAGTTCCAGCATGTGATGAAGAAAAGTAACCTAAAATAAAAAATACTAGGAAGCTTTCATATCCTGAATATTTACTATAAAATTCTATTTTATTTAATGTTTTTTTTTTTAATTTTTTTTTTTTAATTTTTTATACCTTCTCTCATATGACTTCTAATATACTGCTCCACAGAAATTTTAAAAGCATAAAAAAAATAACTGCTTAACGACTACTTACCCTCATTTATGATTAACTCCGATTTCGAATTGGCCGATAACGAGCGAAAGAGTGCCGCCGAATTGGGTCTATACGTATCCAAAGAAGCGGACAATTCCATTAATGGCTTCATGATGCCTTTCAAATGTTGCAGTTGTTCACAAGCGAAAATCAACCACGAACAAAAGAGCACATCGCACAAATTCGAATGTACCATGGAGAAGAGTAGATAGTAGAATTGATAAGCGAAGCTGATTATGTAAAACATGCCAGACATAGCATTCCATGGATAAAAGGATTTAATGGGCAAACGTGGAATGTCAACGGTAATGGACGAATTTGTTTCCTTATCGAAGGCGAATTTGACGCTCTCGCCAAAGAATGTGATGGTGGTCCAAGCTTAAGTTAAAAGGTTGGTTTGGGTAGTTTAAATATTTGTTTTTTTTTTTAGTTTAAATAAATGTTAATTTTATTTTTATGTACTATTGATGACTTATTGCTGCTTAAAGCGACATTTCGGGATTTTTTCGAATTAAATAGGAGGAATCCCGATTACGAGATTGTATGTGGGCTAATTAAAGTCAAAAATAATCTTTTGTTACATTTTATCAAAATCACAAATTGACTCATTTGAATAATTTATTTTTCTTCTAATTATGTATTTAAATATATTTTTCATTTAAAATACTGTTTATTTTCGTAAAAAACCACTTTCAACTTTATAAAAAACATACAAAGATTTTATAATTTTAAACATGAAAATTTTTTTTGAGAATGCAGTTTTGTGGCTCCTTAAATTTAATTTCATAAAGTGCAAATTTGAAGTATCAACAAATTTCCATAAATTTTCATAAATTTTTGACCACTTTTTTTATTGCAAGATCGCGAATATTTTTTATATGGAAGGAATAGCATCAGAAGGAAGAAGGAAAAGCGTCAGTAAAAAAATTGTCAAAAATCAATGGTAATTTGCACTTCTTTGTATTAAAATTGCATGAGCTACGAAACTGCATTTTCAAAATAAATTCAAAATTTGTTTTAAAGTTCAGAAATTTTCGTTAAATTTTATTAGATCATTGTTCCTTTTTTAATGAGTTAAAAAAAAATGCTTTTTGTTAGAGCATGAACGATATTTAAATTAATAATTTAAAATTTTTTGCATTATTAAACAATTTCCAAATGTTTCCATATGTGGTTGTGCTATACAAAATGCAGATAAGTTTAAATTAAGATTCAACATTCCGTCATCTCAAGTTTCACAAAAGATAAAGTTTATCTCAATTTCAGATAATTTAATATTGTTAGAAACTAACGATTGTAACATCTTTAAAATATAATCGTTTAATTTGATGAATAAAAGAAAATTAAAAAAACAACGCGGTAACTCGGTATTTTGGTATTGTCATCACTAATACAAACGCACTCACTCACCCACAGCCGAACCGACGGTAGTCAGCATAACCAACGTGAATAGTTTTCGCATCTTGGCGAGGGCGATAGCGTGGTAGCGAGCGTCCGACTCGGCGAACAATGGATGCGAGTTGACTTGATTCCAGATATTCAATGTTCTGCAATTAAAATGCAATGAATTTCATAGTTTGTAATTAAGCTACCCGCACACAAAAAGCATCGCGCAATGCGAACTGAAGGCGGGTGGACTGAGGGCGCGTGACGAGAAGTAGAGCGCAGTGTAGGTGAAACGTTTGATTGTGCGGCTAATTAAACGAATTCAGGCACAACGCAAAGAAATTTCCACTTGCCGCCTCATTTCACTCGAACTATGACCGTCGTCGCCATTGCGTTGCTTCGATTATTACATTCAATTGGTTTTCAACGCGCTCGCTGGTCAAGGCCGCACATTTTCTTTACTGCATTACTTCTCATTTGCAGGCATTTTCGCACAACTCAGCAAATTGTTATTGTCTTCTACTTTACGCCACTCCAACTAATTGTTGCCCACCTTCACGCTTGTTCACACCAACGACTATCCAACATACTATTTTATGTCCCTTTGTCCCAGAATGTTACATTTCACTCACCGGTAAAAGTGCTTCTGATTTACTGCCAAATAAACGAACTTCGTGATGCAGTGAGTAAAGAAGAGCACCGTAATTGTATTGCCCGACAATTCATTCACTTCGTCCGCATTCAATGCCATATTCACTAGAATTAATACGAATTGCACCAACACTAAAACCAAATGCGCTGATGAGTAGATTTTCTTGAAAAGTCCCGAGCCGCCGGTGAAATTGTGCATGAACAATCCCGAGTATTTCATGAGTCGTATGTTGGGCATCAAATCGGCCACGAGGCCCACATATTTGCTGGGCTGCATGTTGACTTAGTGGCGTTTGATGGGATTGGTGAAAACTGGAAAGGTGAAAGGAAAAGGAGTGTTTGATTTATTTTTATTCAAACCGTGGTTTTATAAAATGTACGTGATTTATATGTGCGCAAATGCCTAACTGAAGATTAAAGTGACTTCTTATAAATTTAAATACATCGATTATATTTAGTTTTATTGCGAATTAAGGTTGTCAAAAACTGACAGTGAATAAAACAAACGAAAGGGCGGAGAATTGATATAAATAAATTGTTATAAATTGTTTATTACTTTCGATTATTTTAATTTTTGCTCATTGCATGAAAACTGAAATTGCTTGAATATTTTAAATATTTAGTGATTTTTTTAATGACATGACTCTTTTATACTCATTTAGTAAAATAAAAGCTCTTTTTAATTTTCAACTCAGTTAATATTGTATTATATGTATATGTGTATATACACTAGGGTGATTCGAAAAAAATTTTTTTTTCTTGCAAACAGGCTCAAAAGTTTCTATTTGATGTTAAAATATACCAGTAACAATTTGCGTTTTTCTACTTCCCATATGAATAATATGAACATTTTTCTGCAGCCTGTCGTGTATCATAAAAAAGATCTACAAAAAAGGTCTGATATGATATTTCGATTTACAATTTTACAATCGAACAATTTAAAGTGATTTTATTTCCATTAAAGACATTTATAATAAATCTTCCACCTATTGGATTTCTCTTTGGACGACTACCAAAAATTTATAACAAATATTGTCTAAGAAACTAAAATTAAGATAAACATTAACTTTTTGGGTGATTTGTTCCAATAAAACCATTAAATTTGCTGTAATGCAACAAACTTCTTAAAATTAGCGATACATTGAACTTTGGCCTCAAAAAACTCTTAACCTATTAGGTTTCTCGAAAAGTCATTTGAGACCTTTTTTGTAGAGCGTTCAATTCTCAAAATAAGCAAATGGATATTTTTTATTATACGTATACACGACAGGCTAGTAATAAAATTCATAAAGTGCAGAATAAATTTTTTTATGTTATTCTTATGAGAAGTAGAAAAACGCGATGCGGGCAGTCTTAATATTAATATTAACGGCTCAAATTTTAACTGGTATCTTTTTAGGTCAAATTTAAACTTTTAAGCCTTTTTTAAAAAAAAAAAATGGTAATTTTTTTTGTGAATGACCCTAATTATGTTTTCTTTAAAAATATTTTTTCTAAGACTTTTTTGTTTTCTCATAAATATTTGACATTGTATGCAAGAACTCATTACAGAATTGTATACCACAGCACAAGTATTTATTTATTGAATTAAATGTGAGTGCGGAATTATTCTTTTTCTTTAATCGCCCTGCTTTGAGGGATAGTTTTGAGTACGCAGTTTTGTAGAATATACAATTTTAATACAAAATCTGCAAGTCTGAAGCGGCTGAAGGTTCCCGTTAGCAGAGAAAATTTGAGTTTTACATTATTTTTCCTTTCTCCGACTTGTCAAAGCCATCCCAATTTTTAGTTTAAATGCGTTTGACTATGTATCACCATTACATCTTCTTGGGTATTTGTCACCAAGGCGAATATATTGTTTAGCCTGTGTTCTCTTTTCGAACTCTTTACCGAACGCAAATAAGGTTACTTAATAGTGACACAGAACATTTGGGTTCGAGGTTTTTTTCATATATTGAAAATAGTATAAAACAACAACATTAAACTGTTTATAAAATAGCAAGGTTTTGACGGCGGATTCTGGGAAGCAAATTCTGCCTCTTTCATATAACTATTTAAGCTCAACAGGGCGTATGAGTATTATTATTACTTTTCTGAGCGACATTTTCTATCTGTTCGATGTGTAATTAATTAAGGAGCGGGCAAAAATTGTCGTTATTTTCAAACTTAGTGTGAGAAGCACATTCAAGATAAACTAGTTTTTGGTACATTAATTTCATCATCTTAGAAAAGGGTAAAAAAAAACACATTTCTGTGTCGCCAAATTTCATATCGAGCCGCTGAGCACGTCGTGTGTTTTCAGTTAAAAGATTTTCTATAACAATTGATTTTCTATAATCATTTTCCATAAGGGTGATTATGTTAAATTCTGCAAATTGGAACTTACTGCCAAAGAGACTCTCAGCGTTACATCGTGTTCTTCTTCTGGCCAAAGAAATAAATTATAAGAGTTAAACCCATTCGACAAGCTTATCCTAAATGCCCGTATTGGCTTTTATCGGACTCGTCATTTATTGACTGCTTTTCAAGTTGTCAAAACCAAAATACTTGTGCTCTTATTTACGACGGCTCAAAAAATAGCTTTTCAACATCGTTCGCGGTTATATCAGAAGACCTTGTAGTTTTGAAAAAAGGACTCCTGGATAACAGCTGCTCCATCTTCACCTGTAAAATATTTGCTATCTATCAAGCCACCGAAATAGCTTCCAAAGCTAAAAGCAAATTTCTGCATCTGCACTGATAGTCAATCTGCCGTCGACGCCCCTCGAAATTTAAGCAATAATAGTCATTTGGTAATATACGTTCGAGATTTGCTCATCAAACAACGAAGTCAAATTAAGTTAATGTGGATACCTGGTCACTGTGGCATCCAAGGCAATGAATTCGCTAATTACACTGCGAAGGGTGTTCATATGGAATCTGCATTCTATTTTGATGCTCTTGAAAAAAATTGACTTCAAACGTCTGATAAAACAAAACTTTCATACGAAATACTTTTTGAAGTGGAAAGATTACAATCATCATTACGCGGCTATTAATCTATACAAAGTTCGAATCTTTCATTTGAAAAAATAAAAACTAGAATTAGTAATTTGTGATTAAGTTATTGGTGCTATTGTAAAAATCAACTTCGTTCGAGTATCTGTTGACTCCAACTACCTCAAAGTTTAAGAAAGCGAATATGCTTTAAAACGGTTTGGCACGAATTAATAGAATTAATTAAAAGTTCAACATTTTTACGAATTTTTTTTCGATATTTTATTAATTTTGTATAATAATTGACAATTTTATTGAGCTCAAGGCCAGTTTATGAAAGATTTTACAATAAAATTGTCAATTATTAACATTTATTAGGCTAACAGAAAAATAAGAAACATAAATTTTGTATAATATCTTTCAAATTTTGATTGCAGCGACCTTGATTTAACTGATAAGTTTATAAAAGAAATCAACAAAAAGTGTGGCACGATGCTTCATTAGCAAAAAAATCACCGTGCTATCGCTTCTGCGGGTCACTGTGTACATATATCCTAAACTATTTGTGCTTAAATAAAAAAAAAGCAATTAAAAATCAGTAATTCAATTTTACTAAAAATCCGTTTTTATTAAACTTTCTCAGAAAACTTTCAAATGCAAAATCGCTCCCTCCTTACTCTACGTTCATCGGTTCGTTGATTATAATTGCAAAGTTGAGTTAGTTTACTGCTTATGTAGCGTTTTTCTTAATATAATTTTTGACATCTACTGTAAAACAGGTATTTTTTTTTTTATAACTTTCAATAGTAACTAAAGAAAAAACAAAAATAATTTATTATTTCATATGGTCAGCTTGCTCTTGCTAGACGAAAATAAAAACCCACTCTACAATTCCCTAGCCATGCTCGTTCTTTTATATGCGAAGGAGAGAGTGAACTGGCTAAGTTTTTTGGTCTCGACGCAAAACCGATACTTGGTTGCAATGCCATTTAAGAAGAAAGTGGTCACCTTTTAGCTAGGAATTTTAACATATCCTAAGTTGTGAGAACCTTATTAGAAACAAAAAAAAAATATTTTTTAAGACAACCGATTATTGCAAGGAATTATATAAGTCATTTATATTTTTACGTATGGTTTATCATCACGTTTTAAGAACTTTAATCGCTAGTGAGTAAGCACAATTTCTCACAAACAAAGCTTATGTTAGTACGAAGTTTATTAATTATAAACATTTAAACAGCTGAAAATATTTTGTATTCGGTTTGTAGTAATTATTTATTTAGAGTTTGAACTATTTTCCTTAAACTGGTATCGTAGCATGCGAATTTCGAATGAGTCATTCCAAAACCGTTAACATTGTCTTATTTCCAATTTATCTTAAAGTTCAGTTGAAATATCTGTTTTTTCCGACGGCGGTTTGATAAGTCAATTACTTTTTGAATTTCTCACGCAGAAAATATATAAATTCATCACTTCTGCCCTGAACTGCCATCTATTATAGACTACTGTAAAATTTTGAGCAAAGTGAGTTAATTAGTTAATGCTTGACAAAGGTCCTTACACCACAAATCGTCGATAAAATCAATGGAATGGTATTGAACGACCGGAGAATGAAAGTGCGTGCGTGAGGTGGAAAAACGCTGTACTAAGTGTATAGAGTTAAAAGGAGATTATGTTGAGGAATAGAACAAGTTTTTGCGCAAAAAAAAATATTTTATTAAAAAAGTCACTGACTTATCAAACAGACGATTGTGTTGACATTCAATTGTCAGTGGAAAAAACAAGCCAAATCGTTTGTCGGGGATGCTATTTTTTGATGCGTTCGAGAAAATATGTCACGTTGAAACGCATTTCGTTCATGATTTTGTTCAAATGCGTTGGATATGAGTCATTTCGGCACTGCAAATTTGTATGGAGAAATGCGTGATTTGGCTTCGCATTTTTGAGATTTTAAGCATTTGGGTTCAATGTAAATATATTATTATGCACAGACAATGTCACAGGAAAGATATTTTACGAATTCTATTTCATATTTGTTATGAACCTTTAGTTTGTATTAGTGCCTGGTGTTTGCGAAAGTGAAGCAGAGTTTCCTTGTGATCCACCAAATTTTACATCGTGGGTTCGAAGCTGCAATCGCATCTAATGACTCAGTTTATTGAATATCGAGATTTTTCGAGCAATTTCCTCCATGTAACGAAAGTCCACGATTAATTTTTATATTGAAGAAAATGTGAAAGAAAATTGTCAAAATTTAAAGGAAATTTTTTAGGCATTTGAAACTTATGCGAGTACTTTCTTAAATTAAAATTGAATAAGTTACAAGGCTGCATACTCCAAAAAAATTTTTTAAATCAGTTTGTTAGAATTTGAAATTTTTTAAATTATTGTAGATTTTGTATACAATTTAAAAGAGGTTTCGATGGTTATTCTTAGGGAATGAATAATATTTTAATTTATAAATAATTTAAAATAATTAGAAGATATGTTATAAAAAAAAAATTAACTTAACATTTGAGTAAATGAAAAATTGTTTCAAGTATGTTCTTTTATGTGCTACCCACTAAATTTTAATATAACAAATAGCAAATTTCAATTGGTGAAGTGATTACCACAATTATAAAACTATCTGTATTAAAAAAATGTGTATTTTAAGTATGAAGGTTTGATCTAAGCTTGTCATATTATTATAAATTTTATAGAAACTTTAAAACAACTTCAATTTTTTTTTTGGATTTTTTAATTTGGAAATGTAAACAAATGAATAGAAGAAAACATCCGATAAAAAAGCGAAAACGAATAAGTGAACAGGAGCGCGAGAATTTCTGGATAAATCTAAAACCTTTCAATTGATATAAGACATTCCACACTACTTTAATTGGTCAAAAATTACTTTTGCGCGAATTTCGGATATGTTGCAGAGGAGATCCTTAAATGTCGTAAACGGAATATAGATTAAAAAAAATATTAAAAATCGTGCAAACGTGATTTTTCAGCAAATTGATTTTATTTATAAACTAAACATTTTTCTTAAAAAAAAAAACCAAATTTTTTTATAAATCTCTAACTGTTTGTCTATAAAAAAGTACTTATTATTTTTTTGTTTGATATAACTAATATTTTGCGAGCTATGATGTGATAAACAGTCGAAATACCTTAGACTTTTAAAGTCGATTAACTTTTGAAAACAATATTTTTTTTTTAATTTCCGATCGTTCTTTCATATCCTATGAGTTTATCTACAACATACTCAATGTACATGAAAATCTAAAAAAAAAAAATTGATTTTTAATCGAAATGGTATGGAATGCCACATAAAAAATGTGTGTCAATAGAATAAGTAATAGTTTACTTGACAATAATTTTGTTCTTGCATTACCAGAAATTTGTATTAATATTTTTGATAGTTTTTAGTTATTTATGTATAAAATAAAGCTTTATACAAATTTTGCGACAAATCGGCAAATTCTCCCACTGCACTGACGTTTAATTGCGAACGCGAAAAAGAGCAGAAGCTGTTCCTAGTTTTTTTTTTTTGTTTAAGATTTATTCGACTTCAGCTAAGTTTCTTTCGGAGTGCAGTTTATATGCGCATTGGATGATCAAGAAAACTAAATAACTTTGATTATACAAAAAAAAAAAAGAAAATTATATAAAAACACATTTTCGTATTAAATTTTGTTAGTTAAACTGTTAAAAATTTCGTTTTCATAAATCACCTTTTAAGGTATTTTCTTAAGTTCAACTTTTGTTTAGAACAACGTAACACAAATGCAGCGTCGTAATAATTTACACAATGAGATTAGTTAGAAAATATTCAGTAAGTATCCACTAATTTATGGATATCTTGTCATTTTTATTTTATCTTTTCTTTTACATATGTTCACTTTATTTTTAAATTATTAAATACAATTTTGTATTCTTCAACGTTTTCTACTTCACTTAGAAACAGTACCGCAGTTATATATTTTATTTTAAATTAATTTTAATTTTATCGAAACGCATTAAATTAGAACAGCCATTACCAGCTGCCTACGCGTCTGTCACGAAAATGCAACACAAATTCGTTTGACAATGAATTTTCTACAAAAACTTAAAATTACTTTAAACCATTAAATCAATCAACGCGCAACAGCACACTTTCTCACGCACTCGGTCATTCACAAGCGTGGACGGCCGACGTGTCCTTAAGATTTTAATATGAAAAAAAAAAACACGAAAACTTCTCACGCTTATATTAAATGGAGAAATCAACTTACATACAAACATTTATATACTTTAAATAGATATGTTTGTTCTACAGACTTGTGTGATTAAGTGTGAGTGGGAGCTACTGAAAGGACGTGCACGCACAAGCAGCGCAAATACATTCGAATCAGATTGTTTGTGGTTAAACTACAATTGCGTGTGTGTACCTGTGTGTGTATGTGTGTGTGTACTTAGTGATGCATTGGTATGCGTTAAGTGGCCTAATATAGTGCAATCGGCGACAGCGTTGAGTCCAAGGCGCATCAATTAAAATCGGCTTCAGCATATCATATATCATATCAATTGAGTACAAAAACAAGTAAGCAAATATGCAAACACGAGCGCACGAGCGCACGAGCACATATATTCATTTACACACACATATGTACGTACTATACTATACTGTGTAAACTTACAATGGTTCGCAAACATTTAACCGCTGATAGTGAATTCGAACATTGAGAAGATCATTAAAAATTCTTGTAAATATCGATCTACATACTTATGTATGTATATCTAAATATATACATATGTATATGTGCGTGCATGCCTAAATAATCGTAGTAGTTGGTGTGAGTGTATTGGTTGACCTGCCTGCGAGCATGTGAAATCGGAACGGATGCGTAAATGTTCCAAAATTCCCACAATTATTACACATACGCAGGCACATAGTACTCGTGTACTCATACACTGACAAAAAAAAAACCCCCCTACAATAGGAAAGTGTTATTGAAAGCCTTACGGCTTGCGGTTTGCATAGTAACCGCGGACATACACACATGTACGCGTACATACATATATACAGACGACTATACTGGTGGCCACATAAATAGAAGCGCGACTACATTTCTGTTAGTTATTTAAAAGTTATTAATTTATTTATAAAAGTCTGGTGCCTTACAAAAAAAAACAAAATCAGCATAAAACAAAACAACACTTCCAACTTTGTATGTAAAACCCTGCGCTTACAAACTATAGCACAACGACATATTGACAAATTTACACAATTCATTTTTTTTTTTTCGAATTATTTTAAATTATTTTTCAATTAAAGCACCGTTGACTTTGTAACAAAAATCATAAAAAAAAACATTTTTTTAACTTTATAATGTACAAATTTAAAGAAAATTCGAACTTTTTAAAATAAAATTAAATTTTTTTTGTAGTATGCAGTTTTATAGCTCATTGAATTTTAGTGTTAGAAAAATCAAGTTTTAAGTGGCTACAAATTATTACTTATTTTTAAGAATTTTTTTTTACTGGTAATTTCTCCAATCAATGCAAGCCCGCGAACATTTTTTATTTAGAAGGAATTGCAGGAGAACGCCTTTAAAAGAAAATGTCAAAAATTAACCGTAGCCACTTTGAATTGAAAGAGCTATAAAATTGCATACTCCAAAAATTTTTATTTTATTTTTATTTTTTGAAATTTTGATGAAATTTTGTAAAAATCATTGTGCATTTTATATAATTTTTCAAAATTGGCTTTCATGATATTTGTCATTGAATGGACGTTATTTTCATTATTTACACAAGTGTTAAGATGACGCATTAACTTTTCATTTTTTTTTAAATGAAAAACCTTGAAGAAAGAGGAGTACTGGTCATCTCCGAAATATTACTTTAATTTCGATCGCTTAGAGTATTGTTTTTTTTTTTCTTAAATTTTTTCTCAAAAAGCTAATCGCCCTTAAAGCTTATGTACATATAAGCCATTAAAAAGTAATATTTGTTTATATTGTTCCATATATTATATGCTTAATTTATTTTTTATTTAAGCATCAGCTTACATTTTTTTCAAAAACCAAAAGAAAAGTTTTGTAACCAATTAAATTTTAATATGTAAAAGTGTTGAATGCCTAACTTTTACTTTTACATATTAAAATTTAATGGGTTACAAAACTGCATAAAAAAAAAGTTTAATTTTTTATTCAAACTTGTAATTTTCAAACTAATTTCTGTTAGTATTAACTGCCTTTGTTTGGGAAAAGAGTGCAGCGTAGTATTTAGCAGCGCGAGACACCAAATGACGGTCAAGGCGAATGAAATTAAAAATTCAAATTATAATACCTGTCTTGAGAAGCAAAACAAAAATTGACCTATGAAAACACTTGACTGTGTGTTGTGCTGCAAGCTTAGGTCACTTAGGGGCATTATAGAAATTTACTTATACACATAAACAAATAAAAACAATACGAAGCCAAATTGATTAGATCTTCGTATCGTCAATAGACTATTAAAAACCAATTAAGACAAATTTTGTATAAAATGTATCATTCAAAAACTTTACTCTCAAAATTGCTTTTCCTAGCCAAAAATCCATTTATCAAAAATATTCCTTACGTTAGCTTAAAAAATAAAAATTTTCGTCTTTGTCCGATTTAAAAATTTTTTTAAATAAATTTGTATTGTACAAATTTGAGCATATAACGTATTCCATATCTATATTGTTTTCTTCTTTTTCTTGTCCGACAGGGTGAATTGTTGATATTTGTTGGAAAGATTTCCCGTCATCCCTTGTCAATTTTGGTTTGGAGACAAACCGATTTCGGCGTTGTGCCATCTTCAGTGTCATATTTCGTTCTGTACCGTTTATGTCGGTTGTTCCGTATTTATTTCATTTATTTGGTCAATCAGGTATTGGTGCATAATCGTAAATGTTAGCAAATGTTAAGTGTCCTGAATATAGGTACCTAAAGTCTCGCGCGGTTAGAGTCCAAAAATGTATATTTTATCACGAATCTGTCTTTGCGGTAAGAACAGGTATATAGTCAGTAATTTTAGTCCGTTTATGTATACCGATGTTATATACACCGATTTTAACAAAGCATTCGAAAGAGTAAGTCAATCTTTACTTACCCATAAACTCAATCATCTCGGGTTTCAACCTAATCTTCGTCGTTGGATATCTTCTTACCTCAACGACAGAACACAACGAGCCCGTTTTAAAAATATTTCCATGAGCTTTATTCATGTATCTTCAGAGGTCCCGCAACGAAGTCACGTTGGTCCGATTCTGTTTTTACTTTTTATAAATGACATCCCTTCTGTAATAAAATATTCAAAAATTTTATTATATGCTACTTTTTAGATCGTATCATTCTGTTAAGCGAAAGTCCTTTCTACAAGCGGATTTAACTAGCATGGCTAACTGGTATGAAGTAAATTACATGACACCAAACCTTAAAAAATGTAAAGTAATGTGTTTTTCTCGCAGGGCGGTTCAACGAGCTATGTAACTATACAATGTACCCAAAATTCAATTTCAATCTTCACATAAATGTTACAGTTAACAAAGCCCAATGTGCTTTTGCATTTGTAAAGCGATCGTCAAAATAATTCAATGACCCTTCCATTATGAAGGCACTTTTCAGAAAGTTAGTGTGGCCAGTTCCAGTATTATGTTGTTTGTAACCCGCGCTATCAAGCCCATTCCGACCGTATAGAGTCAATTCAAAAACAATTTTAGATTTTTGATTTAAGAAATTTTTGTTGGCATTCTTAGTACAGTCTGCCGCCATATTTAAGTCGTTTAAAACTTATTAATCTTCCTACATTTGATAGTTGCAGAGAAATGCTAGGCGTAGTACTTTTGGTCAAGTATTTTTGGTGAAAGTAATTTTGAATTAAACGTGCCACTCCGTTTCAGGATTTTACCACTCACTCCGGTTCTGTTGATATTACAGACTCACTTTTTTACGTAAAGAAAGCTATACTCAATACTCTCAATAATTATGGATCAATTATATTTGATACATACATACATATATTTTATTATTTGATCAGCTGATGAGGATTTGTTCTGTAGCTGAACAGTTTTAGATCTCGACAATTAACAATGACACGGCGCAGCATGTATGAAGAAATTTTTTTTATATATCCGTGCGTCATATGGATGAGTCCCTAGCGCCGGTCGGGCGGGTATGGAGGGTTAAAATCCTTGGGAAAAAATTGTTTAAATTTAAGGCACGATTTCAAACACCGTCATGAAGATGTAAATGCAGATATTTTTTCATCAATTTGGCGTGTACACGCCCATTATTTTTTAATTTCACAAATAGCTAGTTTTTTTAAATTATTAACATACTAAATAATTAGGTGAATACAAATAAACATTAATCTCATTTAATTTTTTTCGGAACTTTTCCATGCATTTTTCAGCTTTAGAATAAGTTCGAGCTATTTCTGGATGAATTCGTGATTATTTTCTTTTTATATTCAAATGATCTTAATCTACTTAGTCACTAAAATGGTCCTGAAGTGGTTGTAAAAAAATCGTGAACTTCCCCGAAATTATTTCTAACAAATCTTGATATGGTTCTCTAAACGATTCAAAATAGTACCGAACTGGTACAGAAGTTCTTATGGCATAGTGCGGAGAGGATTCTGAAATTATCACAAATGAGTCCCGAAATTTTTCCGAAACAGACCTAAAAAAGTCTAAAAAATGCCCATAACTAGTTCCGTATTACTTAGTTATAGTCCTCAAATAATGCTGAAGAGGTTCCTTAAATGGGCCAAAATAATGCCGAACTAGTCTCGAAAAGGTTCTAAATTATGTAGTTGTGAACTAATACTAATTTGTTCTTAAAAGCACAACAAACGGTTGTGCTTGTGATTTCATTAAGTTATCATTTTCACTTAACAAGCACATAATTCAAAATTTGAGAATCTCCACCAATAGCTGAAATTTTGTGAAAGTTAAGTAAGGCCCAAAAGTTTTAGCCAAACAACGCCTATTACATTAATAAGTTTGATACGTTTTTAATTTTAAATACTTGAGAGAAACTTCTGCATCATACTTCTCAAAATAAACTTTGTAAACTGTGGGAATCGTTACAAGGATACCTCAAATAATCAATTTCTTTTTTTCAAATTCACGAATTGCATGTCATGGAAATTATATATCTTAGCGTATGACACCTAAAAGTGATTTTAAAACACCCACCAATATGTAAATGCCTAAAATAAGTTCTAATAATTATTTTTAATTATTAAAAAATAAAAATATAGCAACTTACAAGTGCAAATACTGCTTTATTAAATCGATTGATTGTTCTTTAAGACTAAACATGTTTGTTTAATTTAAGTAAGATTAAAATAACAAATTGTTTTCTCTACCATTCAGAAAGGAGTTTATGATTTTATATAAAGAATTTTTCTCACTCCTATTAAAATTGAGTTACCAGAGAAATCGAAACAATATATTTCACCGAAAATGGCCCAGCTCTCTTAGCGAAATTTTACAGGACATTTAATATTGATTAAGTGATTTCGTTATTGATATAAAAAGCGGCCACTGTAAGAAAAATGTTTTTAACAGCAATCGCGTGACAAAGTAACAAAGGCCAACAAAACTCTTGCTCAGAAAGCAGTCAGTACTCTTCAGGAGGCTCAATTCAAATGTGGCAGAAATGCTTTATCACTTTGAGATTTTAGGATAACCTAATCATATTATTATAACCCAACGGAAACCCACTTTCCCGCCCAACCGGAACGAGGGGCTCAATCCGCATAACGTACGGATGTTTTTAAATATACAAATCTTAGGTGCCGAGTCGTGACAGAAGAAAGTTTGTTAAGCGTCGAGATCCCAAGCTGCTCAGCTACAGAATAAGAATTCATCAGCCGAATACAAAGTTAGAGAAATGCAAAGTAAGAAAATTGGATCGTTAGCTGTTATTAAGAGAGGATAGAATAGTTCTTTTAATTATAAAAAGTGAGTCCGATACATCAAAGGTGCTGGAATGATTGTTAAAGTCTTGGCATAAACCCCGAAACGGTTCATTCAACTCAAAGTTAGTTCTGCATAGTTTCAAGAAAAGTGGTTTAAAGTTTCTCGTTGCACGGGAGGGTACATTAAAATTAATTTGCTCTAGAAGAAATGGACTTGAGATCCATCCATTGACTAATTTTACCAGAAATATTATACCTAACATTTCTCTGCGACTCGAAAGAGTAGGAAGATTAATAAGTTTTAAACGACTAGTGTAAGGGGGAAGATTGTATGGCGAATCCCATCGAAGATTTCTCAAAGCAAAAAGTAAGAATTGTTTTTGTATTGACTCTAGTTGGTCTGAGTGGACCTGATAACGAGGATTCCAAACTATGGAACCATACTCCAGTATTGGTCTTACCAATGAAGTAAAAAGTGTTTTAGTTATATACGGGTCGCGGAATTCCTTCGACCACCGCTTTACAAAAGCCAGTACACCCCTTGCTTTATTAACTGTGGAACTAATATGAAAATTAAAATTGAGTTTACAATCCATACCAACACCCAGGTCAACAAAACTGTTTACATGTTCTAGGACGTAGTTATTTATTTTGTAGGAGGCCGGCTGAATGGTTCGTCGAGAAAAGCACATGAATTTACATTTGTTAAGGTTAAGCGGCATATAATTAATACTGCACCAATTGACTATGCTGTCCAAATCTTGCTGCAGCAAGGATCTTTCTTCAGCCGAGGCATAAGTCTTAAAAAGTTTAACATCATCCGCGTACATCAATATTTTAGAATACTTTACTACTGTAGAAATGTCGTTTATGAATAGCAGGAACAGAATCGGTCTGAGGTGGCTGCCCTGAGGAACTCCCGAGGAAACATCGATGATCCCAGAATGAAAATTTTTAAAAACTACCTTTTGCGTCCTACCGGAGAGATAAGAAGACATCCAACAGAGGATACCAGGTTGAAAACCAAGCAGATCTAGTTTACGGATGAGTAAAGAGTGACATACTTTGTCAAATGCTTTACTAAAATCAGTATATATAACATCAGTATCAATGCATTCCCTAAACCCATTTGAAACATGGGTGGTAAATTCATACAAAAAACACAATATTTTTTAAATTATGTATGCACGATAGATTCTTATTTTTATAATAAATGCAATCAAAATTCGTAATATGAGTCATTCTCTTTCAATTGGCGTTGAGTTTCATTAAATATCTACTATTTTCTGCCCTGATTCTGTTATTCTAAATTTTATAATGTTACTCTTTTGCTTTGTCTGAAAAATTTTAAATGTAAAAATGTTTTGATGCAATACATTAGTTTTTAGATTGAAACGCACAAAAAATTTGTGAAATTCTATAAAAATTTACGTGTACAAAATCCGCCATCAACAACGTAGCAACGCTTATATTTTTACGCAAAGTTCTTTACAACTAAACTCGAATTTTGATAGGGTAACAAAATTTGTCAAAAATTAGCGATAACCTGTTTATATTTTTAACTTTTGTGAAATTATACTGAAAACGGCTGTGCCGAAAATCTTCATACACAGAAAAGTACAAAAAAAGTGGTTTAGAAAGTTCTAAATTGGGATAACAATTGGTTTAATTAAAACTGAATAATTAAATCAAACCAGCAAAGTTTCGATCACGAAGTCTCGTTTTTTTTTTAATTCAAAAATTGCACATACACATTTTTTTATCTTGGTTTTATAACTCTGAAAATTTAGGGTCACGAAATAATAACAATTGACTTGTAATGAAGTTGTTAGTTAAATCGTAATCGGGTAGAATGAAATCTTGATTAGCAAAGTAATATTGTTACTCATACGCCCTGGTGTACATTCTACAAGTATTACATATATTAAAAAACGCAAACCCCACTATATTAATTGAAAAATGTTAGAAATTTAATTTAAATAAGTTAATCTTGGTATTCTTTCCACGAAAAGTTCGAAAGAACGCAGTTACGCTGGTATAGAAATGTACATAGTCTAAGTAAGTAAGCTTAAATATTTTTCAAAACAAAATTCAACTGATTCAACAAGTACTTATTTAAGAAGAAATACTTAGAAATCTATTACTAATTTTAAAGTTTATTTAAAATAGTACTTAAAATTTATATCGACATGACCATTCGTCAAATTTTCAAGGAATACCGTTTGTTTCGGCGAATGAGTCGACTGTTGACATGTTAAAAAAATTTTACTTTGCATTAAACCGACAAAAATGTGTATTCGATTAAAATTTGTATATAGAAAACATATACTGTCGGAAGCAACAACAACAAAAGATCAGAATAACATATACTTTCTATTGTGGAAGAATAAATTAACCTAATCTAGTCTACTGCCGATGTACGTGCATATAAATACAAGGCAACATTTAATGATACCACCGATATATATTCATTTGTAAAGTTTAAAAGAAATTTTATCGCATGAAGCGTGTGAAAATTCTAAATTAAACACATTTGGTGACAAATGCTAAATAAGAAAATTATGAGAAAAACCAAAGCTAGTAAGAAATTGGTATTGATTGTTGTGATGTATTTGCGTTGGTGTATATAAATATCTAAAAATATATACATATACATAATGGTATAAAATAACTAAACTGATTATAATTTAAAACTTGTTTTTCTTTCCGATTAATTTCATTTATTTTTTCGAAGTATCACAATCTTGTAATCCAACTTTTGGATAGAATTTATGTTGGTGAATATTCTTGGCCTTGCAAAATATTGTATTTAAGATCTAAGCACGAAATGGAAATATTTTGAAAAAATTGTGTTAATTTAAAATAGAAGTAATTTGCGCTGGAGAAGTCTTTCGTTGAGAAGATTTTCTTAGAGATTTGGAAGCGATTTGATTATCAGTAAAAATATAAATTTAATGAAGAGTAAACGTATGGCGTTGTCTTAAAAAAATAGTACACTGTGGTAATAAGATAAGGCTAAAGACAAGTATTTTAGAAATATCCCTTCAACTTTTCCATCAAGTATTGACAAATTCGTTAAAACTGAAATTACTTGTGTTGAAATTCTTTATCGCGTTTTATTAAAAAGTTCTTTTAGAGCCTACATATGCATATGTGCAGCAACAGTACTTCAGAAAAACACAAAGCGTTCTCCCACTTTCACACATTTTGTTTATCCTTTGCATTTTAACAATCTGCTTTTCACTTCGAGAGCGTGAGTTAAAATCGAAAAAATTTATATTAAAAAGCGTTTGTACGATTGCAGAAATAAGAAGAAAAAAATAGAACACACAAAATCGTCAACAGATGCTAACTGAAAGCGAATTAGCGAACGAAATGAAAAGGAAAATAAAAATTAAAGGGGAAATAAAAACGAAAATGGAAAGGAAAAGGAAAATGAAAAATTACTGCGCAAAAAATAATCGCTTTGCAAACAATTGGGCTGTAAGAATAAAAAAAATTTTACCAACTGAAGTAGCAAGCGTTTTAAATTTTTCACTTCAAGCGATTATTATTAGAAGAAAGATAAGTAAAGGAGAGAGGAGAAGATGAGGAGACGCTGTTGACACGCGAAAGAATTGATGTTTTCTAAGGAAAGCATTTTTAAACAGACCCACACATAATCGTATACAAATGCACGCTACTGTTGATCCCATAAATTATAAACATATATTTCTACAAACAACTGTGCGCTAACTAGTCTCGTAAAATTTATGAATGAATGCACAAATTTGCTAGCGGACGCTCGCCAGACCGGATGTTGTTTACGGATGTACACACGGAGGCATTCACTTAATGTAATACATACATACCTAAATATATGTACAAACATACATAAACGAAAGTGTTAGGTTTACACTTAAGAAAACGAAAAAAAAAACAATTCACTTCTTATCAATTAGGAATTGTGATACTAGAAAATATAGAGAAAGTGTAAATCAAGTTATGCGAGTATGTTCCATGCGAAATCATTCGGTATTTTAATGAAGGAACTCAAGTAGAAAATAAAGAGATACAGGTTATTACAAAAAAAACAACAAAAAAAACGATCTTATTAGTTATACGAATGCAATGTATGAAAGAGGTAAAGATTAAAAAAAAAAAAAATGTTCGAAATTTAAAACTGTAAAACTAGTTATCAAATTGGACCACAAATACCTATTTTTGTAATAGACTAAGACTATACAGCCTTCTGGTGGGTATTTTTATTTCAGTTTTTTTTTTAAAGAATTTAATTTTTCATTTAAAAATTTAATTTAAAATATGACAAAGACATAAATGCAATGTAATATGTAAAAACCAAAAATTAAATATCATAAAAAAGACTTAATTCAACTGCCCAATCGGTTCCAATCGTAGATATAAAAAAAACCCTTCAGGCACACACCGCAAAACATACATATCTGTCCAATCGCTTAAGAGGAGTTCAGCTACCTAAATACGCTTAGAAGTTTATACTTAAAAATATGTATGTATATATGGAGCTAAGCTTTTCATACCTAACGTTACCTCACTGGATTTCAATATATTTGCAAAAGTATCTATCTATCTGCACAATATTAATATAGTTCAGTACATAAACATATACAGGCCAATCACTGATTCCGAATGAACTCCCGTCGTGACGAAATCTCCCGTCACGAATTCAGGAAAAATTCTATCAGCAATTCCGACGTTTTCATTGTTTGCATTGCCAACTGTTATGCTAAGTTCGAATGAGTGCGCTACCAAATCTTTACACGAAATTCAGCGGTTTTTTGTTTACTTTTTTTACAGCAGTTAAAAGAAAATTCATATATTTTCACAAGCAAAGTTTACAATAATTATTTAAATACAAACAAAAATTAAATAAGTTCCATTGCGGTAGCTGTTTTTTTAAAGAGCAAGTGCAAAGCCCGAAATAGACGTTTCCGACCCACAAATCCTTATTACCGTTTCCTCTAAATTGTTGAATGTGTGTAAGTTGTTGCTTTCCCTTCTCGTTGCTCTGGCCTTAGTTTTGTTTGGAGATAGCTTCCATTGTACACAGCTTTTTTGGTCTAACCAAACCTGTAAAATAAAGCGAATAACAGAAATAAAATATCGTTCTACTTTTTATAATAATTCAACAAATTTGCAAACATTTTTGCCTATTTCATTTTTTTCAGGAGGTTGCTGTTGAAGTTTTATGTAACCTTGACACTTTAAATTTGTGGTAAGTACAAAACATTTAATTGAAATAAACAGAACTTCCTCTTGCATTTTTAGTACCTATTCAATAAGCTGACTACGAAAGTCGTATCCTTAACTGGAAGCTCAAGGCTGTTCAGCTGCACGGCTTCTTCCTTACAAAAACTCTGACGCATTTTCTTTGGGGGTTTTTGGAAAGCCTTGCGCAATGTATGCCCGATCACCGTCGTGGTGATTAGTTTCACATATTAACTTCGGTTTGTAGTGGCGCTGACCTGTTGAAAAATATATTTAAATTGCAGCATTTAACAGCCATTAATAAACACTTCTTACATTTTTTATTACATCTGTGTAAAATATCTACTTATTTAGTTTCTAATTCACTTGTATTTTTTTGTTCATTTTAATTATTATTTTCACTTCTCCTGATAAAGAAAAACACTCGTAGATTATTTTCACGAATAAATGTCAAAATTTCATTTCACTCGGATTCCGTGATGGCAATCTCCCGAAATTCGAAATTGCGTAAGAATTTCGTGATCACGTCGGGAGCTCCGTCGGAATTCATGATAGGCCTGGTATGCAATTTTTTAGTTATAATTCGACTCCAGCTCCATCTGGCGAACAATTGTTTCAATAATTTACCCCAGCGCCTACAATAACTTTGTTGTAACTATTTTTCTTTGGGTTGTCTTTACCGAATGTCGGTCCTTGTATGTAACAAAGCTATAAAAACTATAATTTCCTGAACACTTGTTTTGAAACTGTTCTGGTCTATTACAATATATTGTTTAATAGCGGCAGTTTGGCATGAATGGATAAATAAGCATTGACACAAATAGCTTCACGCCTTTCACTTTCAAAAATGCAAATCGGACTTAAATGAGATTTTCAGTAATAAATCTACTCTAGCGCCAGCTGTTGACTTTTTTAAATATTTAATTTCTTCCCGTTGGCAACACAAACGCATTTACTTGTAATTAGCCAATTCGATCGTATTTCTGACGTGTCGAATTGTGCATAACTAAAACATTAAGTGGCCACGCAAGCTTGCACATAAAAACTTTCATTAAATTATTTTAACGTCAAAAATTCATATATATCTTTATAATTTGTATTAGTATTTTTTTCTTTTGTTTTATAATTGCTCTGCTTTTTGGAATACAAACAAGTTCTGCAAGTTAAAAATTATAAAAATTGCTCCCAGCATGACATAACTAACGTGACTTGATTTATGTACTCGTATTATGATAAATATAATCGTACCAAATAATTTGATAGTATTGTAAAATACGACACTCATGATAGCATCTCTTATCAATTTGCTACTATTTTCAAAAAATTTTAACAAATGCCTTTATTCGATCTTTGTCCAGTTCTCAAAAATGTATTTCTGTAAAGAAAAATTTTATGGAGTCTCCGTATTTATAATACGCGCCACACATTTTTATAAGCGCTTCAAATGAAAGTCACAGTTTCATAATCAACTTTTTCTTATACAATATGAATTTTAAAAGCTTTTTAGAAATTTTTAAATTAGTCAAATTCACCCAACAAAAAACATTATAAAATCTATCTATGAACTAATATTTCTAGTTAATCATTAAATGGGCAATGAAAATAATAAGGACGGAAATTCTATATCGACATAGTAGTTTCTAAAATCGCACAGTGTAATATTTGACTAATCCAGAGGGACTGAATACATAAAATCAAAATGCGGCAAATTCCCTAAACTTTTATAATAGGTTAAGTAAATATTAAAACATTACAAATAGGAATAAATAGAAAATAATATAAATTACTTCGTCAGCAAGGAAACGATTACAAAACAAATGTAGTTGAAATATTTTATTGTTTGTACACGGCGCGCTTGGATACGGTTTAAACCAAAGATTCGTACCCATCCAATTTCTTTCCATACTTGAACAATGAAGAAATTTAAGCTAAACATGAAAATAATCCATGGAAGAAATTAAAAAAAAAACATTATTGAATGGTTAATTTCATCAAATATTTTTGGCTTAAAATATTTTCTTACACAAAACAAATAATATTTTAATCCTTTTAATGCACAAACGCTGTAATTTCATTTCAGTTTTCTGAAAAACGCGAAAAGAATAGTAGATGAAAAGCACAATAAATTGCCAACAAAACAAATGCTGAATCAATTTTGTATCATTTGTAAAAAAAGTATTGAGCGTGGTTTTAGCACTTTGTAACAACTCAAAAAATCGAAAACGACACCCAATATATTTTTGAAGCGGACTGTGTGTATCTGTCCCAATGCTTAAGTGCCGAAAACCAAGTGATACGAATTTTGTTTTTGATATTTTTGTTTATAAAATTTTAAGGTATAGCATAGTACTAAGTTCACAGCCGTGAAATTCCGTAGCAACATGCATTTGTATTGCCGTGAAATTTTGAAAGCAGCATTAATTGTCAAACGAGAAAAAACGTTTAAATGAAAATTAAACAAATGCAAACAGACAGTCCACGGCAAAACTTTAGCCTACAATTTGACAAATTTGGACAAAATATATTTATCTTTTTATTTTTCAATTAAAATACATAGAATTGTCAAAGCAAAAACATATAAACCAAAGTTTAAAACTTTATACAATATTAAAAATAATTTAACAAATTTTCGTTTAGAGCAAAAATGTGTTTCAAATAATTTTTGTAATTTTTATGAGTAAGCAATTTTGGAACCCATTAAATTGTAGTGCAATAAAATGCAAGCTTGGATTTGGATATATATTTTTATACAGAGGGAAAATGCAACACCACCAAAAAAATTCTTAAAAGTCAACCATAATTTTAAGTGTATTCAAACTTGCACTTTATTTACCACGATTGAAAGGGCACCGAAACGGCATACTCATAAAAATTCTAAAACTTTTTTCGGCACAATCACAAGCATGGATGTATTGGATTTTCGTCCTTTTTATGATAGCAGTTGTGGTCTCCACTATCAAAAAAAAAAAGGAAACGGTTGGATAGAATTTTAAAATAATTATTTTAAATACACTTGCTTTTTTCATTGTTCTCTTTATTTGAAACGACTTGTCAATTTCAACGAATATAACTTTTCGGTCTGATTTAAATGACATGAGTATTTTAAATAAAACTGAAAAAATGTTGCTAGCATTCTGCGCGAAGTTTTTACGGCGTAAACTGAGTACAACTTTGCCATGAACAACATATGAAACTTATTTTTCACGGCAATGTAATTTGCATCGATTTTGACAGCCATTTCATGTGAAACGAGAACTTAGTACGAGTACTATGCTTATCAGCAAAAATTTTGAAAATTAAAAAAAAAAATGCACCTTTCTTAGGCCAAAACCTTGAAAATTCTGTCAAATTCCACGTTAACACCACATATAAATATATCATCGGATTAATTCTAGGTACTAACAGAAGAAATACAATTTTACTAAAATTTTGCCAAAATCTATAAAACGAAGTTGTAAAATATATCTCTCCAGGAGCTTGTTAAAGTTTAATGTTTTCCCATATTCATTAATAGTAGATGCGACGCTGGCGAAAATTCCAATACATTGTTTTCTATTATATTTCATGAAATTTCTTTCCAATTAAATACATTTTAAAAAAGTGATACCATATATACAGTTTTTGTCCAAAGTTCCTTAAATTAGGATAAAACATACATAGAGAATGAAATTGAGTTTTGACCCTTGAAATATACAAGATCTTTAAATACGTTCACATTGAGCACGAATGCGAATTATATGGAAATAAGTGAATTTTGGGCGCTGACGAAGCACTATTTTTTGCGTAAAAAAACCATCACCGAAACCAAGGAAAAGCTTGATAAATACTATGCGGACACTGCATCATCAATTTCACTAGTTAAAAAGTGGTTTACTGAGTTCCGTTGTGTTCATTTCAAAGAGAATGAGCAGAGAATGAGGCGGCTGAGGCTGTAGGTAACGCTAATGAGCGGGTACATCGGCCATAAGTGCAGGTGCACACGTCTATTGTCAGATTAAGCCCCACGGGACTATTTCCTATTTCCAAACCTGAAGAAATTGCTGGGTGGTAAGAGCTTTGGGCCAAATGAAGAGGTCATAACAGAAACAAACGTCTATTTGAGAGTCTTGAGAAAGGCATTCATTTGATATGAATAAAAATTTGGAAAAACGCTGGACTAAAGGTATAGAGTTGAAGGAAGATTATGTTGAGAAATAGAACCCTTTCTGAACATAAAATATATTTTATTCAAAAAGTCACTGACTGATCAAACCGTCATCTTAATAATTGCGTTGACATTGAATTGTCAGTGACAAAAATAAGCCAAATCGTTTATAAGGGATGTTATTTTTTGATGCGTTAGAACGCATTTCGTTCACGATTTGCTTCAAATACGTTGATATGAGTCATTTCAGCAATGCCAATTTGTATGGAGAAATGCGTGATTTGGCTTCGAAGTTGATATTTTATACCTAAATGTTGCATTTAGATTCAATGCAAATGTATTATTACACTATGCATAGGTGCAGTGAATCGCTTGTCGGGGCGTATGAGTAATATTTTGGCAGCTTATGAAAGAATACATACGTACATACATGTTTTTCACTAATCGACAAGCATACATATTTGATGTTCATATTTCAATATGATATATAATGGCCAATAATATTGAAGTAAAAATTTCTCGTAAAAATATTTATTTAATAAAAAATGTTAAAACTCGTTTAGATTAATTAACATCGAAAAATTCTTAGCACCGCTGAATTTACAAATCTCTTCGATATTTTAAGAGTTTCAAAATTGATGTGTATTTAAAACCACTTCATTTATTGAAAACTCGTTTGGTACAAATCTAAAATTCCTTCTGACATCGTTTTTTCATTCTTTTCTTTATTTTTTACAATATAAATTTTATTATTTTCCTATTGGCCTTTAAAACGTTTTATTATTGACAATTTTATTGAACTTATGGAAGATTCAATTTCCAAAAATGCATTCTTAAATTAGTTAAATAACTAAAATAAATTGAATTTCAAAATAAAACAAACATCAACCACATAAACAAGTTTAAATAGCGGCAGATCAACTTTTCTTGTGCGTAGTTTGTTTATTTAGGGAAGATGAAATAAACACAACAGCCCACCCGGCTAACGTAGCACAGCATGTATCGTGTTGGCTTTGCCATCCCAGGTTCCTTAGTTCAAAGTTGGGGAGGGGCGATGAAGAGAAAATAAAATTAAATTTAAACGAAGTCTGATGTGAAGATGTGGCGATCTCCGAAATAGCTGCTATAATTTATACAAATAAAACTGTTGCTGTTTTTTCCAAATAAAATCTTCCATAAACTGGCCACGAGCTCGATAAATTCTGAAATATTATTATTTACAATTTGTAAACATTATAAACATTTTTTCAGATAAGTACGCGTGCATCATGATTCAATTATTAAAGGTTGGATAATTAGTTAGCAGCTTTCTCCCTCACTCTTTACAAGGTTCTAGCTTATTTAACATTGGTGTATTTTCTAAGCATGTTTTTATGTGAATTTTGAAAAAAAAATTCAAATTGTGGTAGAAAGTTAAGTTTTTAACATTAATCACTGATTAATTTTGGCTATTTGACTTTTTCATACTTGTTAAAATAATTTTTTTCAAATTGCGTGAAATGAGTAAATATTTTATGGAGAATCGTATATTTTGAGTATTTTATCATTCATTAGGTCAATAAATCTCGTTAGCTGCTTACTCAACAGATTTGTGCTGTTTTTCGAAGAGTTGTTGCTGTTTACTTGGTCAAAGGTGTATGTATTGAAGTAAGTTGCCATCCGGCTTTTTTTTTTACAATTAAAATGTTGTTAAACATCCTTTTACAGGATTTCTTGCTGAAATTCATTGCCAGCCGTCCTCACGCAACGTTTACACAAGTTTTCCTGCTGGCCACGGTGCTTATGAGGGACGTTTTTTTTTAATTCCGGTTAAGCACTTTTCTGAACAATTTTAAGTACATTTGTGAGAAAAGTAAGCGCAGTGTAGCACCGTATTGGCAGTGTGTTAATGCCTCAGTGCAGTACCCTTATAATTTTTTATAAAAATATACAAAAAAAAACCAAAATTAAAAATTTTGATTCACGTAATTTTATTTGAATATATAATTATTTTTTTATAAAAATATTGTAATTTTTTTTAACTATAAACAAAAAGTTTAAGGCCATTTTGTCGAGTTTTTATAACTTTTTTGTTGAAAGTTAAAAATTTAATTTAAGCGCTTTTTCGTTAAATTCTGGACTATACTTTAAAAAAAAAAAAAAAACTTTTAAGTCCCAGAAATAGAAACTTTAATTTTATCAAGTTTATTTCAATTTAAAATAATAATCAGGCTTGTTCTCAATGCGATTTCAAACAAATTTGGGGGTAATCGGAATGAATAGCATTGCCCGAGTGCAGTATCCTTATACGAATACGCACACGCATCGTATTTGTGGTATTTTATATGTAAGTGTAATAATCGTTGAAATCGATTCTTGTAAAAATGCACAAAGTAGACTCCACATTAGTTTGCAGCCTCTCAAATTCAGCGAGTTTGTTTTTAAGGATTTCCACTTTTGCGCCTCGAGAACTGCCTTTCGACAAACTTCTCTAGAGTCCAAATGAAATCGTTCGAATGAAATTTTCCTTATCTTCACTATGTTAACTTTTAGGATGGTTTTCCAATCGGAAATTATTTATAAAACCTCAAATAACATTAAATTGACGTTAAAACACAGTATTTATTGGTGTAAAACTTATGCATCAAATCATAAATTGTACCAATTTCTTTCAAAAAAATATTATGTAGTTTACATTCTACGACGAATGGTGAACTTTTCTACCACATATTCGTAAAAGGGGATTAAATTTTGCCCCATTTTTTATTTCCTTCGTAAATGCAGCCTTTTGTAAGATATAATCAAATTTGGCTGCCACTATTTACCCAACCTTTTATAATTGAATGATGCGCGTGCATGTACATGATTCAATAATAAAAATTTCTGTAATAAAACAGCTTACTCAGTCCCGCATGACATATCGGCTTCTTAACTCATGAAGATTGTTGCTTATTCTACAATTTCCACTTGAAATTGTAGTATATTGCAAACTTCTTCATACCAAAAAAAAAAGTTGGCGTCACTTACTCGTTTGTCTAATTTTTTATTTTTTCATTAACTGACATTTGTTTTTGTGGTTGCGTGAATTTGGGTAAGTTTTGCAAAAAAATTGTATTAATTTCATAGTAATATAACAAGAATTCATTTGAAACATATTATATACATATATATTATTTGCAGTGTAATTAACCACAACACATACATAGAAAGCGAACCCTTCTGTGCGATATTATTTTAATATTGGCACTTTATGGCCGTGAAGCTGGTGAGTAAATACCAGTTTTTTTTTTATTCGATCACATCAATGATAAATGCATTTAATTGCACTTTCCCCAGACAGCGTAGTGGGATATAAATAATTGCATATTCATATATATTTCCACCGCCGATCGACTGGTGCTTTTTCCTGCAGCAGATATGTATGTGTGTAAACATAGGCACAACACATGATCTAATTAAAAATGGTTCGGTAAATATTGACATTTAAATTTTGACACTCCCTTACAAAGGGTTGTTTTACGTAGTATGGAAAGCGGGTTAGATTTTGTTTCCCTTTGTTAAAAAGTAAATATTTAGTAGTAAAATGTTTCAAAATGTATTATTTATTTAATTTTGGCCAGCGAATAAATTTTCAATTTATTTGCCCCGTGAACTAAACGAAAAATAATTACGATTGATCAAAAAACACTTTGTTAAAATATTTAAGTTATTTATTCGCTTTATTCCTTTTATTTATGTACATAGATGCCATTGAAATCAAGATTATTCTTAATATTATGATGAACCCCTGGACGGCGAAACCCATAATAATTTTAAATTTATAAAAGAGTAAATTTATATATTACAAGAAAAACAAATCAAACTTCATAACTCGAAAATTTAGTTCTTACAAATCCATGTTTTTGGATGATTATTATGGCACATTATTTTAAATTTATTTAAAACTATTCCTTCTAGAAATTACAAAACTTTCCACTCCACCACATCGCATTTATATGCGTGCAAAAAGCATTCAATTCAAAAGCGCGTCATTTTTACACATTTACATGAAATATTTACGATACGGTGTCAGTCTTGTAATCAAAAAAAAGCTGTCTTTAAAAACCGGATTTGACCTTACCGTTTACGCGAACAAAAGAAACAAAAAGTTTTGCATGTTAGTTTTTGGCATTAAAAAGTTTTTAGGTTACTAATATTTTTATTTTTAAGAAGCAACACAGTTTGGTTACTAAGGGAGCCGTTTGACAAAAAGTGAGTGAGCTAGCTGCTAAGTTACCAAACCTTTAATAATTTAATCATGGGCAACACATACAAACGTAGCTAAAATGTAATATAGCACTCCAACTATAAAAAGGTATTCTAATAATTAAACTTTTTTATTTACAGGCTTCTTCGTACGCTTATTGTTTCCCTGCCCAACCGCAAAGCCAGCGTTTTCGCCTCAGACGCACATACAGACACGTAAGAAACTCTAATCATTGAACAATTTAGTTTACAGGTTCCTTTAAATATTTGGTGTTTCACTGCGTATTTACGAACCTTCCCAAAGACGATACAAAATTGTTTAAGATCTAGTTTTTATCGCTCATAAGCAAATAAAAGTGGTCTATCTCATTGCAATTTCCAATAAAATCATACTGTTTTATTATTATTTTTACTTGAAAAAATGTACATGTCCGCTTTGCATTTGGCGAATAAGAATGTATGTATATAGTAAATCCTTCTTCAGCGCTTTGTTGTTAATTTCTTCAGTTCTGTGAGGCTCAGAGACAATACTTTAAAATAAAAAGTAAAAATCTTAGCTTTAAATGTATAGCAATGCCATTTATTCTGCTATGTCAAAATCGAAATATGCAAAAAAAATACAAATATATTTTGAATAAAATTTAGTAGGACGTCAGCTTATAACCTTCATTGAAAGAGAGGACATTTTTAATAAAATTTGAATGGGAGCGGCACTTTCCTTGCCTGCGATGGACGGATGAAATTCAATACGGATGTTACATATGTTACAAATGTATATAACAACAGTTTCTCGTGCATGGTTATAGGAAGAGTGGGCGTACCACCTTTAAAATTTTGATACCGCATATATCGAAAAATATGTGCTAAATATAAGCACTGTGATTATGTTTTTACGCACAACCACGCTTTACAGTTAAAATAGAGTCCTTTCTTTACACAATTTCAATTATTACATAAATTTAAAAATTACTCAAAAACAAAATACTATTTTAATATGTATTTTACTTAGTATTTTTCTACTACCTTTTGGCAAAAAGGGATCATATTCTTCCCTCTTTCTGCTTACTTTCAAAATACAACTAAAGAATAAGGAGTGTCAGAATTAAGCTGTCAGTAAATACAGAACCTTTTATAATTGAATCTAGTGCATGTACGCGTTGAAAAATTGAATCAAAAATAAACAAATCGTTTTAACGAACGATAGATAAACATTTGGAAAATATTTTTTTCAGCTTTAATTTCAAGGTACGAGTATATACTTCAAATTAAGGTAGTTAGTCAGCGACGTGCGTTACATATTCTAAAGTCTACTATTTGGCAAAGAAAAAACAAAACCCTTACAGAAAAATTTTGAAATAAATTTGATTCCAGCAACTTTCAAAGACAAATACTGCTTTATTTTATTTAAACAGGTAATGAAGGGAATTGCAGAGAAAACAAAAATAACAGCAACAGCCGTAAAAATTACCCATCACGACAAATCCAATAAGTACAACTTTAACGCAAATAAAAATAAGTCAATGTGTGAGATTCGATCACGCTCATCGCTTCAAACTCAAGCTACACTACATTCCTACGTAGCGTACATATGTATGTATGTATATATTTAATAGCGAATAACGACACAAGGCTTGCAACACGACGGCAAATAAAAAATCTAAATAATAATCACAATAAAAGCAACAAACAACCTAAATGTTATAGCGCACAAAGTGCAGTCATAACAATAGCGCACGACACAATCGCAATCACCTCTGGCTCCGCCGGCTATCTACAAATCTTTAACCCTCACGCGCCTCCTATCCCGCTTGCACCCTGCCCTGCTATCAGAGTTGATTGTTTGAATTGGCCATAATCTCTTACCGTCTACCCCCTCCCCCTAACAACCCACCCAACACTTTGGTGCGTTCGTGTTAATCTACGCCAAGTAGACGGACATTCAGTTAGCGGTCATGCATGCTTCCGTTCACTTCCGCTATTTCACTTGACATTTGTTGTTGTTGATGTTATTGTTGTTGGGTTTGTTAAGTATTTCACTGTCACAACTGCGTGTGAATGTATGTGTGCATGTACTACCTTGTTGTTGGTGTTGTTGCTATTAAGTTTGCTCCTTGCCTGTAGTGTTATTTAACTAACTATGTTACATAGATAAATACATTCGTATATTGTTGCTGTTGCTGTTGCTGTTGTTATTATTGCTTGGCTTAGCAGCAACAATTTTTGTGCCTTACATTCCCTTCTTTTGTCTACACCACCACAACTTTGCCAGTTTGCGTTTGCTTTTCACTTTCTCCCGCTCTCCTAATCCAAGCGACTATAAAATGCTGTGCCTTCAACAGCTTTAACACTCGCTGTCATGTCATTGGTTTCTTGTGATTTCGCTTTCTAAAATATCTGTGCTGTCACTGAAGTGGTTTGTAGGGATGACTTCAAGGATTATATCTACTCCATACATTGAAATATATATCCTCGTATATGTACATACATATGTATGTATACACGTATAAATGGAAATAGCATCTAATTTAAATTTGCCCTTCTCAGCTGTTTCGTAAGCTATTTTAGCTAAGCTGCGTGTCGGTCTTCCAACCGGCTGGTTGTGTGGTCGTTGCAGTTATGCCTCGGTACTTGTATTTGCCTGTCAATTGGACAAATGTCTGGGCATTTTCGTAAATTGAGTACGAATTTCGAACAACGTGTGGTGCGAGCGCAACTGTTGAGCATGCTCTTTAACTGTGGCGCTCAGAGCGTGACTTTGACTTTTGAGTGTTGCCATATTTTGTTATATTATTTAGGTAATTCGAGTTAATTATAAAAAAGTGGTCATAATGAGCATTTTAAATATAATTTCGGTAATATATAAAAATATTGGATAAACTAAAAATGGATTAATGATAAGCGAATTTATTTGGGCACTCAAGTTGAGTTAAACCCTACAAAACTCCGAAACTTAACAGGCATTCTGACAAAACACTGCAGGTTAAAAGGTCACATGCACCGGATGGCAATCTGGTCATTGGCAGGGAAACCCCATCACACCTATTCCTGGAGTGTGAGGCCGTAACGCGAAGATGGGACAGCAATAGCCTAAGGATTAGCAGATACTCTGCTTGCCCCCAGGTTCGATTATTCGCTTCCTGAAGTTACTAGGGCTGAGCGAGTTGTTATAATTAACACAATAGACCCACTTGTCGCAGTGCTTACCTCTAACCATCTATCAATCTATCTACAGTTAAAGCTCTCCACTGAAAACATCCAATTTCTTCGAAATGTTGTTCGTACCGCGGTTTTGCATACATACGTAAGTGAAAGAATAATAAAAATACCTTTTTTTGTGCAAATAAGGTTTAAAAAAAAATGTTTATTATATACAGATTTACAGTTGTCTTTCTTTTATCAAGTAGCTGTCTTTCAGATAATTCTCCATATCATAAAACTTTTAAAATGCCACAACATCGTTCATTGTTAAAAATCGATTTAAATTATAAACATATTTCAACATTTTTGCAATTTATCGTATTAGTTAGTGTGGCTGATTTTCAAGTAGTTTGAAGAAGTAAGAGATCCTTGAATTTCCTAACCGTCGCTGTCTAGGTTTTTTTTTTAATCGTAGCAAACGTAAATGGTTGTTCAACAATGGCCTACAATGAAAGTTGGTCGCAACCCAATTTAAATCCCGTGCAACCCTGTGCTTATGCACATATGTGTGCAGTTAAAACGATTTTTTTAAAAGCAAAAAAGGAAGATTGCTTAAATTTATTTTACTTTGTAAACGAACAATTTGCGTTCAAAAAATATCAGCCAATGCAAACAGGTTTGACAACTTTTTCGCGTCCAATTTCTCGCTCAAGTTCCTATTCAACAAATCTCAACTGAAAGTTGAATAATGCAAACGGCTTTTCTTCTTATTAAGCACATATGTATATGCTTTTCATATTAGTATTGTTACAAAACAATACTTTAGGAGTAGATTTGAAGTCATAAAAAACGTGGCAGTACCTAACAAAACTTTCAAAAGTTAAGAAATTATGTATTTTTTGAAAAAGTATTTTGGGATAGCATACTTGAATATACACTTTTCAAACAATTTGAGCTAATATCATTCAAGTATCAGTGTACCTATTAAGCTGAATAATTTTTTTTTTGGTTGACTTTAAAATAAATAAATAAATCGTTGTGCTTTCACGATCATAATACTTCTTTGAAATGCTGTAAAATAGGTGACAGTTTCTTGGCCTTAAATGACCAATTTATTGCTAAAATATTTAAAATTTAGTGCCGAAAAAATTCATATATTTAAACTAGGTTTCTACCTGACCCTTTTTATCCATTGATGTTTTAAATAGAGGCCGTAAATATCTATGTTTACTTTTTTTATCAAGAAATTATGAAAATCACATTCTTCTTTCTTTTAATGGTAATTAATAAAGGTACAGTATCAGTATGAAGAATTGTACCTTATAAAAATAATTTAAAAATAAACAAAATGAAAAATATACGGAAAACCACGTCTTAAATCATTACACAGAGAAACCAAACGAAATATAAAATAAACAATGTTAAAAAAAATTTATAAAGGACAAATCCATCAATAATCTTTTGTTGATTACTTAAATTTGATATATTTTGACTATACTCGCTCACGAAATTTTATTTTATTTTTATTTTTTCATTGACAGTGGCAGAGTAATGGAGCCAAAGTTCAGCAATTGCTGGCCAAAAGTGCCAAAACTGGTTATATACTTTTTTTTTTGTTAGTGCTATTGAAAGCCATAGTTTGGTGGCCAATTTCATAGCAAATACTTTTACGAAGAAGTAAAGCCAGTACATTCTAGAACATTTTTGCCGTGCACGAAAGTCTGTGAACTGCCAATTTCTCCTCAAACATAAAAATTTGAGTTTTCATAATATCATTTTGAAACCAGGATCAGCTTAAGTCTAGACCAAGCGGTCCAAATACTTAGAAGTAATGATCATAGACTAGGTCATTTATTCGCTGAATAATTTTTGTAACTGCATATGTAAGAAGCCCAAAATTTTTGGCTAAAAGCGTCCTCAGCGACGAGAATTATTAACTCTGATTATAATCGGTTTCCTTTGTTCTTAATTGATTGTATTGACATACACGAAATTTCTATGAAAAATTGACTAATCGTCGCCACAGCCGATATTTTGAACGAAGTTAAAGTTCACAAGTAACGCAAAAATTATTTTAAAATTTAATAATCTCTTAACACAAAAATAAACAATACGGTATCACCAACTGACTCGACATTATGAAATCCGCCTCGCTCCAACTGTCACCTGCCCTCTACGCACATTCAGGCTCTCAGCTGGTACTCAATTCGTTATTGACATGCTCTCTGAAAAAGACAATTCATGCAAAACCAATATGGGTGTTGCTTCACGCAGCGACGCTTTCTATGCAAAAGGTGTCCTGACACGCGCTCGCAGCAAAGCGTGTGCCAAAGTGGACGTTGGCAGCAACAGCAGCCCAGCAGGCGAACAGCCGCAGTAGCCGAACAGGCGTAGCAGTAGTTGCTGTGCTAGCAACATGAAACAAAAACAAACAATACTCAAAAATTCATGCCGCTCAGCTGTTCCTATGCGCACACTTTCAAACTATGCTCGGTTGCGGCAACTGACGACGCGACGCACGCTACGCCTGCTATCGTCGTTGCTGCCGCTGTTGCCGTGGCTGCGTGCGCTCCCGTAACACAAAAACACGGCCAATAATGCCATTGGAACCCAGTTAAAAATGGTCCATCGTGGCGACAGCATCCCGGGCAATTGGCAAAGCGGAATACTGTTGTTGATACCGTCACCGAAAGTCTGGACCTTTGCAATAAAATTTCAATTGCAACCGAAACTGAAACTGGAATTGCTTTTGATTCGTGCGTCTCTAACTTCAGTTGACTGCTGGCTGAAGTGGTGTGCTGCATTAAATTCGGTTAAGTTGAGTTGAACGGAGTGAAATGGAGTGTGACCGAAGAGCAGCGGTATTGAAGTGAATAACATAAGAAGAAGAGCAAAGTGTAGTGAAGTGCAGTGAACGGAAGCAAAGCAAGAGTGAAAATCTAGTGAAAACTCAAGAGGAATTCAGTGTAACGAACGTAGTAGTGTGGTGAAGTGAATGAATAAGTTTTTAATTTAAAGAAGTAGCGAAAAAATGCGCTAAAACAACAACAAAATGGTTAAATACAAGAAGTAAGCAGGAACGAACATAAATTAGTAAGAAAAGAAAAAAAATTTTATATGTTTACATAGATATATTTAATTGCCTTTTTTTATTTTGTACTCGTCGAGGAAAAAAGGTTACATAATAATAAAAGCAAGAAAATCGCGTGCCTCCTCGGCTGATTAGTTGCTTGCGTGATTTGTTTGTATTTGCGGTTGCGTTTGTGTTTGTGTTTGTGTTAGACGCACAAAAGGGAATACGCTGAGAAGCAAAAAGTGTGGGAAATTGTGTGCTAGCCTTGCTAGAGGCTTTTAATTAGGCGGGGCCGCAACATAAAATGGCTTACAACGTTATAGTCTGGCTGCAAAAGAGCAGCGCGCCAACGAGTTGGTAGTGTAACGACCAGGCATTCCTCGCACTTCCCATAAAATACGAAAATAACTAAAATTGCAGAAAATAAACTAGGAAAAAAGGTTAACGAGCTTTTGATTTGGCAGTAAGCGGAACACGCATACTCGTAAAAATAACAAAAAATTCGTGAAGCCTTGCACAACCAACAATTTAAGTAACAACAAAACCCAAAATTTCCGCACTTCTGGCGCCAACAAAGCGCAGAGCGATGGAAGGGTTTTAGGATGGGGGCAGGTGTCATTCGTTGTATTGGGCGGTTGTTAGTAATTTTGGCTTGCTAGCAAATTATGCCACCGGAAGTTTTGAAACTCAGTGTACATAGTTGAAGCGTTGTTGAAATTGATTAGCGCTTGGCTATCAGCAACAAGAAGACAAATAAATGCTTTGAGAGAATTGGAAAAACAGGAAGATATTCGGCATTTGTTTAGAGAATTTGTGTAGCGTTCCTTAGAATTGTTAAGCAGATTACACAATGTTAAGTAGAAGTTCTTTATGAAGTTATTTTTACTTGAAAAAAAAAAAAAAAACTAGCCGCCGTATTCGTACTGGATGCCTTAATGATGTACACGTATTTTAAACTGCGGTATTTTCAAAAAGTAAACTTGAAATATCTTAGGCCATTGTGGTCGAGTGTGTAGCGGTGCGTATTATAAATCAAAATGCCGCTGAGTTCGTGGATAGAATGTTTTTTCTTACAATGGTCACTCCTCAGCAGGCAATAGCAAACTGTCGAGGGTATTTCTGCCCTGTAAAAGCTTCCACAAAATACATTTGACGTTCGCAGCCTACAGCTTTGAAGGTCCCAGCATTTGTGGTATAATATAAAGACACGCATCCCAAACGGAAGGAGAAGCTGGGCCAAACACTGATTACAGCACATATTGACAGATTTGGAAACCATTAAAACAAAATTCCGAACTTTAAAAAAAAATTTTAAAATTTTTTTGGGGTGTAAAAATATGAAGCTCATTCAATTTCGGTACAACAAAGTGAAAATTTCTACGAATTAGTACTGATTTTAGATATATATCATTTCTTTTCTTTAATTTGACATATTTGACCATCGCTACTTTCTAAAATTTCTATGAACCCGGTAAAATTTGTGGTTATAATATGAAATTTAATTTTATAACAAATAAATCGAAGCCCTTCTAACGAAGTGGGAGGAAAACTGTGCAAATTTTTTCCTAAGTTGTAATGCGAGCTTGAAATTATATGTAAATATTCGCTTTTCTGGGAATTTAGTATTCTTTACTTAAAATCGATATTTAAAATGTTCTCTTAGCAAAATATTGTTTATTTTTTTAGAAAATTTTGGAAAATGGGTGTTGTACTGCTTACTTGTATGATATATGTATGTATATATCAACCGATTCGCCAGATGCACTTTTATTTATAAAATGAAAACTTATTTTGGTTTTCCAAACAAAAATCCTTCATAAACTGCTCTCAAGCTCAATAAAATTATCAATGACTAATCCTTTAAAAGGTCACTAAAAACGTAATGAACATTTTTGAATTTGACGTTTTTTTGTATAGTCGAAATGGATTTCACAGTTATGCGTTAACTGAACTTAAAAGATCAAAAAAATAAGCTTAAATAAAATTAGTAAACTACCTTAATTTGTATAAGATTAGTGGAATGCTTTGACTTCATAAAAGAAAATCTACTGATTGAGAATGCTTGTCAATAAATAAAACAGCCTCAAAATCCAAAATTCATAATGATAATGTTTGCAACTTAATTATTTTTATTTCTTATCAACATTGCATTTCAAATCGATTAGACTTATTGCCTGTGTGAGAAAACTTGTTTTGCATTATTTTTTGTCCTTTAAGTTGGCGTTTTTAAAAAATGATATTTTCTTTTTATGCCTACATAAGCGGATTTTTTATTTCCTTTTTATTCGTACGTTGTTCTCTGCTTTGATTAAATTGATTAAAGACGAATGCAAAAATATTTCTTGGAAATCATACATTTTTTTTTGGGGATATTTTTTTTTTTAAGTTTATCTACGAAAGTATTATGTTTGAACAATATAATATGAATAATCATTGAAATGCTCAATGGTCTCGTGACCAGAGGTGTTAAGAAATGCCGCCATTTTTGAATAAATTATTCAGACTGATGTCACAAGTGTTTGCAATAAGTTATGTTTAGTACTAACTAAGCCTATAATAAATTTATATTTATTTTATATTTTGATTAATAAATAATTTTTTAGTAATTGTTAGTAGATCACTTGATTTTAGCCATTGAAGAGCACACGTTAAGTAAATTTTTGTTAGTTATTTGAATGCAGTCTTTTGATTGCAAATCTAAAATGTTAGTAATGAATGGACTCATGTGAAGTTTAGAAAAATGTTTATTGTTTTCATTTTTATTGTATAAAGAATAGCAAGAAAATATAGATTAAGTATTTCATTATTTACCTGAGGCTGAAAAGAAAATTCTTATTATCCATGAATACCACAAAAGTTAGAAATACTTTCATTTTATAGTCTTAAGTGGATTGCAAGCCTGGTGACAACACAAATAGAACAAATATACAATTTTGCCATTTTGACTCTACAGCCTACAACTATTTGGCGATTTTTAGATATATCAGTTTGTCATACAGAGAGAGACGGCATCGTGTTGAGGTGTTCTGTTTAAAGTTCGGTTTAAAGTAAAAGTTTCATTGTTTTTCGTGATAACGAAATATTTCAGCTAATGTTGAGACTTAGCTTAAATATTTCGAAATTTAAAATTCGAAAATGAAAAACACCCTCAGTCACTTGCAACTTGTATTTTAACAAACTTCAATTGAACGGACAAGAAAAATACGCGCACCCAGAATTTTTCTTAAAACTAAAATTAAAAGGTTTAGGATTTTGTTGAAAACTTTTTGATACTTCTTTTAATTTTGAGAACTTTGTGCAAATTTTCAAGGTAAAATATACTAAAACCTTACATACGTACGAGTATGCTCGTACGTGCCGTTCAAATTACGAAGCTATCGTGACTATTTCAGATTTATCATCGGTTTAAAAAATTATCAGTTACTCATAAAAAATTCTATATTTGTGTTGAGCTCTTATCATAAGTTCATCTGAAACTACCGCTATAGGTAATTTAGTGTTGAAAAATTTTTTCGGCGCCTAATGAAATATTCCTTGAAAGAGAGAGTGCTTCAACTCAATTTATTAATTTGCAAAAATAATAGAATTTTGAATTTTACTTTTCTATTTAGATGCTAATTATAATTTTATTTTTTTAATGGAGGAGTTGTAAAAAGTCATAAAAATTTTCGTAAGAATTATAAAAGCTTTTTGATAATAAATACGTCTGAGAAAAATATTGAATTTTATCAATAAGAATTAGTTTGAGACTTATATGTATATTTAATGTCTTCTAATATAATTATGAGTGAGAAAAAAGTTTTTAAGTCTTGAAGGACAGAAATTATGCAGGCCCGAACCGATCCCGAAAAAGTCCCGAACTAATTCCGACCAGTCCCGAAATAATACTGGCCCGTCCCAAATCATTCCCGAATCAGTTCCGAAATGGTTTTCAATAAGTTCTGTCCTTTAAGATTTAAAAATTTTTTTCTCACCCATAATTATTTATTTTATAATAACATACATACATACATACATACATACATATGTACTCGGAAGTCTAAAAATATAAGTCTTTAAAGATTTCAAAATAAAGGGGTTTTTTTTGGAAGTGTGATTTTCAATGAGGCATTCCTTTCTTCGGAATTGGTCTTTTTGACAACTGTTAATTGATTAATGCTCAGTTTGGTTTGCCATTTCAAGACGCCTTGAAAGAGAATATTCGGCGCGTTACTGAAAAAAGTGGTCGAAAATTGTAACACGTTTGTAATCGTTGTATTGTAAAAGTATATAAAATAACATTAATATAACAAAGAGAACGATTTGTTGTAATTCATGTACATTTGTATTTATTAGTATTTTCAATAACTAAAGAAAATAATCGTAAAATTTGGCAAACATACAAAATAATTTATACTTCAAGTACCGATATGCAGATAACAGAAGCAAATGCACCTGCATAAATAATATTATTTTAATTGACTGCTTAAGGCCAATATTTTATTAACATATTATCATTCAGTAAAAAAAGAAATAATTCAATAAAAATTAAATGTATAACGCATTCCATTTTGAGCGAGGCAGAATAATTCCTTATTTTGATCAAAATGCAATCTTAAAGAAATAAAAGTCCTTAGTGTGTTATCCTCCAACCTGGACCTTCATTTGTTGAATTTAAAATATGCAGTGGAGAAGCACTACTGCGCCTTAACACTTGTTGGTTGGATTGTCGACAATAAGTTAAATGCTCTCTGTAGGATATAGACTTTATCGCTCCATTACAAAAACTATCAATTTCTTTTACTAAGCCTTCTGATAAATTACTCGTATATGCCTTTCGTTTAATAGACAATTGTTGATTGTTAAAACTTGATGCAATTTATCTTTCAGACTTTCTGCCTTATGCAGTGCAAGCACCTCTATTAACATCACTTTCATAGTAAGGCTCATTTTCTGCTCGAAGAGGATATTCTCCAGCTATTTTATAATGGCAAGTGCAAAACGAATTCTAGAGAGTTCACAAGCCGCGTTATTTGTTATTGTTTATTTGTGTTTGAAAAAATGTAGCTTAAAGTTAATTGGAATTGTGCGTATACATAATTTTAAGAAACCGACCTCTTACCTATTACAAATGATTTATTGCTAATTATATTGCCTGAATACCACATACAATAGTAAACGAAATTGCACAGTGCATCCATTCGTTCCACTATTTTAATAGCAGACTATAGAAATACGTCGTATAACACTGATTGTGAACGCTCTAAAGGCTTTGTTTTGCCATTGAGAGGTAAATTTTTAAAAAATAATTGGCTATTAAATTCACTGTTTTTTGCAATTCCGGAATTTGAATACGACTTATCCCGGGATATGCGGGAGTTAAAAAAGGCCGGGATACCGGGATTGACATGCCTAATATACATATACATACATAAGTCTCAAAATAATACTTATCGATTACTTTAAATATTTTTCTCACTCATAATTATTATCAAAAGACTTGTATTATATAAATGTTTGAATAAAAGTTATAAATAACTCGAAAAATTTGTATCGTACTACCAATAATAATTAGTGTTTGACTTTTACTATTTTCTCTTATTATATATGTATGTATGTATGTATGTATGTATGTATATGTCTCTGGTTATTTCTATAGCTGCCACGCTTCATACTCGCACATAGTACGTATGTATGTATGTATTTATGTACATATTTTTCATGTTTTACTTCTAAACACATTCAAACACATTCAAATTTTTACATTAACAGCTTTGCGGTTTCAAAGTCATTACCCACCCCGCCACTAAATACTTGTACGCAGCATACATTAAAAGCTGTTGATATTTATTTGACAGCCGTTGTGCTCACCCATCTACACATTCGAGCCACCGCGCCGCTTCCTTCTCACCCCCGCCCAGATCGCATTTTACTCGCACGCGTTTCACTTAAATTTACATAAAACACAGTTGTTAACGTCGCAGCGGTTTCTTATAGGTTAACATACATATATGTATGTATGTTATCGTTGTTGTTGTTGTTGCCGCTGCTGCTTTTCTAGTTTCAGTTGTTGTTGTTCATCATTAAAAGTGAACAAATAACAATTGTCGCGTATAAAGTTAAAAAACCGCATGAAAAAAGTAAAAATTTTGCAAGCCCACCATGTGTATGTGTGTGTGTGTGTGTGTGTATTTGCATGTGGGTGTAGTTATTTGTATACGCGCCCCTTTAAGCGCCCATTTGACATACATACAAAAAATTTCAAAGTTGTCACTTCTTCAACGCGTCAGCCTGAGGCGAAATGTTGCTGTCATTTACAGCTGTAACAGTAAACGTTGTAGTTGTGTAAATAGCAAGAACAACATGAGGATTAAAGAGAAGAAAAAGAGGAAGAAGAAGAAGAACACCGTTTTAGTGACAACAGCATCAACGCCTTCGTCAACACCAAAAGCGCGAACGCTCAACCTACAGCCGGCAGCAACAGCGATTGTGAAGATGTAGTGTGTGTGCTGTGCTGAGGGGGAGAGGTGCCTGCCAAGCATATATGTACATAGGTGACAACAGCTGCACTTAGGCAACGACAACTTTGACGAGAATGTCGAATCAGCAATCGCGCGGGAATTTTTTCTTTTTTTTTTTAAATACGTGGCATAGTTGTTGCTGTTGGCTATCTTGCGGCGGTTGATGATTACGATGATTATTATCCTTGGCAGCTGATGTCATTAAAAGCGACCCATCATGTCTGCACTGCGCGCGCGTGTGAAGGGATTCTGGAAGCGTCAAAAAGGGGCACTTTAATTGTGTCCGCTTGGTTTGTGTGCAACGAAATGGTGTCAAAAGTCGCGCGTAACTGCATAATTCACGACATCATGTCACACGGGCGAAAGCGAGTTCTCTGAAACCTTTTGTTTTGTTTTTTTTAAATTAAAACATTTGCATGGAGGATGCCCTTCATGCGGTGGGTTTTCAATTATTTGTTATAGGAATGCGTATGCGAAGCTAACAAAACGTTGTTTGAGTTTTCTTAAATATATCTTCGTTGTTGTTTATATGTTTTCAAAAGCAGGAGTCATAACTTTCTACCTTACGAGAATTTGTGTCGGTTGTAAGTCTAAAACTACTTCTACACTTAGACTGAATTGGAATCGTACAGAATTGCACGGGAAGTTCTGCATGTTCTTTGATAAACTTTACTCTGTAGCTCTTTTAGAGACGATCCAAGAAAAAAACATACAAACCCACAATCGTCTGCACAGTACACCGACTTCTAAGTTGCATCGCTTGAGGACCGAAAAACAAACTTCAATGTGCCGTCATGACGACGCTTGCTCAAAAGAGATGACGTCGAAACAATATTCCTTCAGAACATTTTAGAGTGTATGATAAAATGAAATTTCAGAAAACCCCCAAATTGCTGTAGATTGCAAGAGTTGTGTCATGAAAATGGAAAAACTTGTCATGACAGTCCACCTGAACAATTCAACCAACTAATCAAACACGCAGTGCAGTCGTTTTGATTGTCATAATGGACTGATTCAGCTCATGGTATCAGGAGATACCGAAAAATCTTGCGAATGCACATCTGATCATTTGGATGTTCTTGACTAGTAAGAGGTTTTCTTGCAACGTGGTCATCTACAAGAAGTAATATAATATTTAAAACATTCCGCAAATATTTTTTCGTAATTCAAGCGTATGAATAACTATGTGACTTGAATTGTTTGAGGAGAATGGGTTGGACACAACAACATCACAAGGAAAGGGTTTCCAGAGAGATTATTTGTTGACCAGCTTTAAAGCAAGTTTACAGTTTACTGCTTGATAGCCAGTCTGTTGGGAAGACTCTGTTGTACATGTCATTAACTGGATTGGCTTTGCCTGCGGCTCCCTCGAGTAATTTTGATGATTAATTTCCGTTTTCAGCTGTGCTTTTGTCCAAACAATATACTTCTGTTCGTGTATCCGTTCATGCAAAATCAAGACTAGCAAACTATTAAAAATGTTTAAAATAATGCAAATAATGTTTTTTTATAAATTTGTTAAGGCTTTTAAGCATTTAGTTAGTTGGTTATCCAAAGTTTTCCTTCAATGCCGCTTGATCCAAGATAAACGCCCATTTCCTTGTGACGAACAGAAGCTCCCGCTGTAGTGGATCCTTAAACTGAATATTTTGAAGCGGAAAACCAAGCCTAGACACTAGCTGGTTTCCGAATCTAGCGTATGGGTTTTTCACTCTATCCAGAGTGGGCGAACGTTTCCGTAAGAAGCGGATTTTAGTATAGTCATGCAATTATTTCTGCTTAACTAAAAGCTCAATTCTACCGAACTGCATCGTTTGCGGTCAACGATGAAAAGGCTCTGAGGGATTTCGTGGAAATCGTGAGAACTATTATATGCAAAATTTTGGTCAACGACTAGTTTAGAAGACCGAATGTTGATGTTCCATAATTGCTTCTTCACTGAAAGCTTGGTAGATGATTATGGATACGATCTTGGCAAGAGGTTTTTGTGCATTAAACGCATTTACTTCTAACATTTGAACATTATTCGAGTATAATGTTCGAATTTAAGCGGGCTTGATTTCTAGTTAAATTCACTAAGTAATTAATTGTCTTCACATTGTAAATTCAAATGTTTGATAAGTCTAAAATAATTTGGGGCTGTTTTAATCGCAACTTGGATGTTATTGCAGTCACAAAAACTCCATTAATTTACGTTTTATCAACCACAAAATTCATGAACTTCAGGTTTGGAATCACCTTGATTTGGAAGACCGAGACATATTGCCAATAGAAGGAAAACTTTTCACCGGTATTACACATAAGAATCACATACCATATCCTAGTGTTTATTTTGGAGCCATCATTCAAGTTTTGTTGGCATGTAATCAGCGCTTAGTGTAGGAATTGAACCATTATTCAGTTGTAATGATGTTGCACTATTCTTTAGCATTGAAAAGACATTTTGCTGTGACCGAATCAATATAAGAGCGAGGACAGCACATTATTCTTGATGTTAAAGAGCGAGTCTGACACATCAAAGGTATTGGAAAGCAAATTAAAATCCTGACACAAACACCGGAATGGCTCATTCAGTTCAAAATTTGTTTTACATTGATTCAGAACAAGGGGTTGAAAGTGCCTCGAAACACGAGAAGGAACATTGAAACTAACTTCTGTCAAAAGAAAAGGACTATCAATCGATCCCGTGAACAACTTCACCATAAACATTACGCCTAACATTTTTTCTACGATTTGAAAGAGTAGGAAGATTAATAAGTTTCAGCCGATTAGTATATGGTGGCAGTCTGTGCGTAAAATCCCAACCAAAGTCTCTTAAGGCAAACAGTAAAAATTGTTTTTGAACCGATTCAAGGTGGACAGAATGCACCTGATAATGCGGATTCCATATTATAGAACCATATTCCAGTATCTGTAATCAAAAGAAGCCGGCAGTGTTGCTCTCCGGGAGAAGCAGATATATTTAAATTTTTTAAGATTTAAAGTCATGAAATTTACGTTGCACAACAAAACTATGCTTCCTAAATCATCCTGCAGCAAGGATCTCTCATCAACGGAGTTGTATGATCTAAAAGTTTTAATATCATCAGCATACATTCGAATTTTTGAAAATTGTAATACAGTAGTTATATCATTAATAAATAGCATTAACAGAATTGGACCGAGGTGGCTGCCTTGAGGAACTCCTGAGGACACGTCAATGACTTCCGATGCAACATTTTTGTAAATGACAGGTAGGAAGATATCCAACGAAATATACAAGGTTGAAAACCAATTATGAATAAGTAGAGGGTGGCAAACTTTATCGAAGGCTTTACTGAAATCGGTATATATGACATCAGTGGAGTTATTTCGACAAAACGACTTTAACACATCAGTTGTGAATTCAAGCAAATTCGTAATAATACTCGTAGATTTGCCTTTACAAAATCCATGTTGAGAATTAGTAATTGATGAAGACATTAAAAAATTTAACTGACTAGCGACGATAGCTTCAAATAATTTTGGAATAGCGGAAATCTTGGCTATGCCACGATAATTTTCAAGTTTGTCCTTAGTCAAGCCAAAATCACATAATGGTAGGCCTTTCCAGCTACCCAACTACGCAATTATTTTTGATTTGTAAAAATATATCTAACATGTACTTACGCTTTAATGGAAAATATATTATAACTTTGTAAAATTGTACATTTTAAAGTCGCAAGACTGTAAACAATCAATAAATAAATAAATAAATTCTTGTTTTATCTAACTTTCGTCGTTTCACTAGAATTATATTAAAATATGCAGCAACGCTTAGGCATGACAAACACATATGTACATACATACTTATGTATGTACGAGTAAATTCCTTTCACACAAAAATATGTAACTATGTAAGTAAGTAAGCTCACTAACCAAAGTTGTGCACAAATCGCCTATAATGGAATTATTATTCACACATAATGATGAAACATTGTGACAAAATTTCATTTAAGTGCTAAGCAGCAAAGAAAAATAACAAACACCGCTGCTGCTGAAAGGCGCACAAAAGTGGCCCCCCAGAGGGTAACACATACAACTACACAAATACTGGCACACCTACGCACACCGCAACCACTCCTACCCGCTTAAAAGTTATTGTATGATTAAAGTTAGATACATAACAATAATAGCAACAACAAACATAAAGTGTTTAAAAATATGCTAAATAATCTGTGGGTTTTCGCGCGCAACAACTTTTTTGTGGTAAACACCCTAAAAATAGGCTAATAAAATAAATGGAAAAGGCCGCATTATAATTCTTGTTAAGTAGGCGTTTAATTGATGCAATCTCTTTTACGTTTCGAGTATTTTAATCGCATTAGCTTTGACAACCTTGATTACATCATCAACAACCGAAACCTAAATGCTTAGCTAAAATAAATTGAGATGTTGAGTGATGACCTAAGATGGTGCTAGAGCGGAGGTTAGTAAACGTACACAGCTGGCGATTGAATCCTAGTAGGTACATAGATAGCACATAAAAGTATGTACGCTTAATTAAAAAAAAAATACGTTTATTATTCAGCATAAGCATAAAAGCCATTTTTATTGCTTATATAATAAAGTTTTGGTAATTAGATTAATTGCATTAGAAAGCTTAAAGAACTTGTGCGTGAGATAAAGGAATGCTGACAGCACAAAATGGTAGAGGGATCTGTGTTCCGCTTGAAAAGATAATAGTTTTCTTTGTATATTTCTTTGGAATTTTTTGTATTAATTTGCTTTAAGTAATAGTCGCTGTGTCGAAACTTTTCTATCAAGCAATACTAATTAAAAAGCTGTGCTAGTAGTATTTTCAAAACTACTGCGCCTAAAATAATTTTTTTATATATTTTAATTTAATATAAAATATATTATTTTTCAATTTTAATACAGTTAATTCTCTCAAAAAAACTACATATTAAATATTTATACACAAATTTCACCTTAATTAATATTTATTTTTTAATTTTCTGTTAAATAATGCAGTTTATAGCGCATTCAATTTTAGTAAAAAAAATTATGAATTCCAAGTTCGCTTACATTTTTGACAATTTTTTTAATTAAAAATTAAATTTCAAAAATCGACGGTTTTCTTTATATATTTCATACTTGCAAGTTATTGTATCAAAATTAAACGGCATAAAAATTTTTTAAACATTTGCTTACGAAGTTCGAAATTCTACTGAAATTTTGTTAAATTATTATAAAATGATTTATAACGTTTGTAGCTTAGCTTGTGGTTTTATTAGTGAGGGAGTGAACTGTGCTTTAATTGAAAATTAATAATAATTAAAACAAAATTAAAATTAAAAATAAAAATTAATTTGAAGTTTTAAAGAAATCTAAATACACAAAATATAAAACTGTGCTGTAGAAAGTAGGCCGGGGGAATATTATGCTAAAAAATATGCCTAAAAATATGCACCACATAACTTTCAAAGATATCATAATTTGTAGCTACTCCATATACTCGGACATATGTATATTTATGAAAATACATACCACATATCATTTCTTCGATATTTTACCAAGCTTTTCCTTCAACTCTTAGCATTTATCTCAGAATCATTTGTCACTGTCTGCCATTTGACATTTGAATCTCTCACATTACTCCTATGTCCTTATGGGCACTCTCATTCGGCTTATGCCCCTAAAAACCACAATCAAAATTGAAAGCTCTTACTCAAGTAGGTAAAATTTAACCAGCAATTTTCGCTGCACATTCTGCTCTCGATACCAACGTACGCTTAATGAATGGCTTTTATTGTTATTATAGTCATTCATTAATTTTTATTGTATATCAATTACAATCGCTTGAAGCGAGAAAAGAGAGAAAGGTAGAGAAAATAGCCTCATAAAAATAAACGAGCTCATACAAATGCCATCGAGATAAATTACAACCAATAATTACTTATAAATTAATAGCCTTACCTGTTGCAAACACCTCAACCTGATCTATTTACTTATTTTATTTTTTGTATGGCTTTACTAAATTTTGCCGTACAAACTCGTACATACACAATAATATATATGTATGTATTCGTTGTTCTTATGGCTTGTTTAACCAGCAATTATGGTGCATTACAGTGTACACAAAAAATTACTTTTTGCTTGGTTGTTTTTTGTAATTTAATTTAATGCAAAGGAGCGCAATAAACGATTGTTTGTATGAAGACTATGAAAGGAATTTATATTATTTACAATATTTGCATCGTTAAATAATTGCTCGCTTGGGGAATAGAAGGGTTTGAAAAGCTGCAACGACTCAAACAGTTCACATCGTTTTAATATTTTTCAATAGCGGAAACACCTCTACTGATATTTTTTGGATATTTTTTACAACATAAATAACATAGAATATATATGCCTAAAATTAAAATATTTCGACAAAAACCATTTTTCAAAAAATTGCAAATTATCAGCGCGAAATTTAGGCCATTTGACGAATCCACTTTATAAAACTTAAATTCTGCATTCAATAACATTGCATACTACAATTTTTTCTGGATGTTTTATATGAAAAAAAAAATCAAAATTTCACGAAAAGTCATTGACTTTTTTAAAAAGGTTTTGATTAAATTTTAAACTCTTGTTAATGTGATGTCTGTGAAACTAATAATAAAAATAAAAATAATAATTAGCACTCAGTGTTTGACCGAGCTTCTCCTTCCATTTGGGGTGGGCGTCTTTCTCTTATAACACAAATGGAGGGAACTACAGTTTTGTGCCGACTTCGAATGGTAGATGTATGATCAGCTTTTTCATGGTAAAGAAAAAACCCTCGGAGGTTTGCTATTGCCTGCCAAAAGGCGACGGCTCTAAGAAAATAGCTTTTTCTATGATAAAAATTTTACTTGCCTTAGCTGAGATTCGAACCTCGAACTCGACCACAGCGGTGGGTCTGTAAAACTATGGCAATGAAATTGCAGCTCACTCAATTGGTTGTTTCACTTTATGTTAGTATCATGAAATTGGATTTGAAATCTACGTTTAAGCAACTTACAGCAAATTCTTTCAACAAGATTACTGCCATGTTTTTTCTTTCAAATAAACGTCCTTTCAAAATTAATCGCAAAATATTGAGAAATTTAGCACTTGCATTGCCTTTGTTGGAGGTCATGGCGACAAAACTATTTTTATTATTTATAAATTTCTTTTTAGGCACTTAACTTTCAAGTCTTGAATATTGATTGCTTTATAATTCATTTTTTTTTGTATGCATTTGCTTTGTATGCATCTGCTGATAAAAGTGTCTCAATAAAAACAATTTTTTTTTGTTTCGGACAAATTTCATTATTTAAATTAAAAGAACGAAGGTTCAAAACCATATTATGTTTGTTAAAAACAAAAAAAATTAACTAACCAAAGTGATGAACGTAGAATAGAGAGAAGGTTTTCAATTGCCGCCATTATCCTTTTTAAAAGACATCGACTTTGACATATTTGGCATTCCTGTTAGCGACAAAGCCTTCCCATTTCCAAAGCAAGCGCAGAGATTAATGGCACATTGAAAGAGTATTTTTGATTACATTCACATGCGCTGAGTCACATATTAGCTGAGTCTGTAAGAAATAAAATTGAAAAACTATAAATATTTTGTTAACTAACTGTTTGAGTCAATCTTGAATAAAATGATCACTTAGATGACATACGCGTGGCGCTGTAGTCGGCGTGTTCATAAAATCCGTTTTATATTTGGATAAATTAAAAATGTATGCTTTGAATACGTAGAGAAATACTTGAATGAGAAAAGGATTCGCTGGATGGCGCAAGAATCAAAACATTTTCCGTAATTATCAGCCGCGCTCCCAGTTTCACATTTCAATTCCACAATGTCATTTAAAAAATTTCTTTTGAAAGTGAATTACTGTGCTCCCAATTTCACAAATTTCTTCGCGTACCAGGTCAACTCTGTCACACATATCGGTTATCGTTGTGGCAATTCACAAACAGCTGTTGTTGAAATTTCCCTTTCGGATTCAGCTATGTATGCTTTTTTGAGCAGCCATCAGCAAAACACTTAAAAATACGCATATTTCAATGAATAACTAATACAGAAATATCATAAATGGCTTCTACAAACATCAAGGAATGTTTTAAAAATTATTCCAATCGAAAACAATTAAACATTCATACACTTTTTGTCATTTACTTTTCATTTCACATACAACCAATCATTCGAATTCAATTCACAAAAATGTATGTGAATGTGAAATTGGGAGCACCAAATATGTGATTTCAAACCGAATCCACAGGGAAATTGGGAGCACGGCTGTATGACTAAATTCATTTGAAATTAAAAATTTATATCGTATTAACGAAAAATAAATTCGTTAGATGACGCAACAGTCGAAATTTAAATTTTTTTATCTTTTTAATGAGTCTTACGAAGTTTTCCACCTTATACTAGTGCGTTGTTTTTTAAGTCACATTGAAAGATGGGCTTGCGTTGAAAAGAAAACGAGCTGATAGTATTTTCCTAAAATTATTTTTCTAAATTTGGTGATACAATAAAAAAAATTTGTTTCGTTGTAATTTACTGTAACGCTTATTTATAGACTACATCAGAATTTTACGAAGTGTGCTTTAATATTTTTTTTTAATTTAACAGCGAATTTTCTAACTTAAATTTCAAAATTTGCAGGAAATAACAAAATTTAACAAACTTTACGTACGCAAAATAAAAAAAAAAGATTGTGTTTTAAATTTTAAAATTTTGCAGGAAATTTAAAATGGTTCAAATTAATGTGTTTTTATGTTTTGACAATTTTTGCTGTTGTTCTTGCGTTGTTTCTTCCTTATAAAAACAATCTATCATATGCGAACAATTTACTAAAGAGCAACAGTTAAAATGATCAAAACTCAACGGTTTTATTTAGCCACGTGAAGCTTGCGGATTATAAAAAACTAAAATTGGATTAACTACAAAATTGCGTACTCTAAAATTAAAAATTATTTCAAAAGCTCGAGTTTTTAATGAAACTTTGTTTAGTTTTTAAAAAAATGTTCAAAATTTTATTAAAATTGCTACTTATACGCTTTTTGTTAGAAATATAATTTTAATTGTTTATTCAATTTTTTTTTATATTTTTTTTTATATTATTTAAATCAATTGAGTTCGAGGCAAGATTTTTTCACGCTTTTATTGGATAAATATTAATTTAAAACTGACAAAGCTGTATAAACATTTAAAAGTTGGCGAAGTCAAGATAATTAAATTAAAAATTTAATGAAAGAGGATTAAGAAGTAAACATTTGCCTACTTGTGTGTGTCATTTAAATGTGGTAAAAAGTCAGTATAATAATTGTCCGATATCTTTTCAGCAAACGACTTTGTGAATAAATACTCATTTTTTAAGAAAGTGCCGCAAATGAAAACCAAAATTATATGAAGTAAAAACGATTTCTTAGTGATTTTAAGTAATCACATCAATCAAAACTGGTTTTGGCGAAAAATTATATGTAAGAATTCAAAAACTAAAAAAATGCATATTGTCTAAACAAAAGTAATTTACTAACGATCCGTTGAATGTGGCAACTCTGAACCGAGTGCACTTTGTTTTCTACAACGGCTGCTGCTACTCCGCTCCTTTGTCTACAGCTGAGTGATTAATTTGCTCGCTGCGGCAATGGCTACATTGGAATAATACACAGCAAAGTCATTAAATAGCTCAGTGAAAATAAGTGGAATAACAACAAAAACAACAACAACTCATTGCTAAAGTTACTTTAAAAATACGCGTGCTGTCATCAATTCAACTTGGTCGTGCCCAAGGCGATTATTAAGAAGAGATATTTTTAACAACTTCAAATAAAGGGCATCATGTTTCTCGTCTCACCGCCTTAACACAACAAAAACAATAACAGCAACTGTGAAACGCCTACATGCACGCCTACCAATGCCGCCAGTTTAGCTGCTGCTATTTACGTATTCAACGCAGTCCTTGCGCCCCTCTCGGACGAATCGCTCTTGCGCGCGCCTGATTGCGCTCTTGAGTTCGGCAACGTTACGAGTATCGGTTTTTCGTTATAGTATCGGTTTCTATTTCTAATTTGATTTGATCATAAGCTATGTGCGTATTTTTTAATTGCCACTTTTTGTTCTATCGTGTTCCTGTCTCATTCCTCTCAACGCTCTGGCATACGCGCGCTAATTATTAACGTCGTTATCCGTTTTCTCGATGAGATTAATGAGTCAGACGGGTTTATAACAGCAAGACCAAACCTTTTGAAAAAAAAAACAAAAAAAAAACGAACAAAGTTGAAGTAAAAAGAGCTGGAAATTTGATGAGCACATTGCTGTATTCGGTGGAGGGTCATGAAATAAAAAGGCAAAGAAAGAAGAAGAAACATCAAAAAAGGCCTATTAACAAAAAGGAATGAAACAAAAAGGTTGGTATACTTTGTTTCTTTTATTTTATACTTCTGATGTATTTTGAAAAATTTGAAGGATTGGGAAGGAAATAAACAGAGGGGACTAGGCTTTCATGCTCCCTCACCTAAGTTGTGTATTTCTTAATTAACGCAAGTTTTTTTCAAAAAGCGTGTAATCGATTAAAAGTTAAGTGTATGAGAAATTGAAATAAAAGTTCTTTTCCTCGCGACTGAAGGACTAATGAGTTCAGTGATTACTAGAAATTGTACGAGAATTGCTGAGTAAATAAACAAAGACGTGCCATCAGTCATGAGTCATTGGTCTCACATCAAAAATATAAAGGGCATGTAAAGATGAGAAAAATGCTATTTACGAGAAAATTTTCGCATTGAGAAAATCTTTCAATAAACAGAGTGACATATTTTATGATCTTTCATTACGACATGCGTGGTCATAAACTCATTTCTGTGTTGGTGTTTCAGAGAAAAATTTAATTGGCCAAAAATTTACATACCCACCATTTCTCTACAAAATCTTATTAAAAAGTGCGAAATTTCTGAAACGTTTTTTAAAATTTGAAAAGTGTTTTGGAGTACTGTAAAAAGTTTGGAGCTAATACACAAATAGATTTTGTTAAAGAGTGAAAGTTAGTTTTATAAAAAACTAACGTATAATATTTGTTAAGCAAATTATTTTTAATATTGCAGAGAAATTCAATAGCATTGCGACATCTTTATTTAACAAATCTGCTAAGTTTCATTTAAATTCGTCAATCGTTAGCGACCACAGTCTGCTAATTTATTTATATTTGGAAGCAGTATTACAACAAATTATTTCAAGAGCTGAAAAATGGCAATGAATCAAACATTTGCCTCTCAAGAAAATCGAAAAATTCATAAAAAATGACAATCAAGAAATGATAAAGAAATTTTGTTCTATACAAATATCTCGAATCAGTCAGAAGCTCACAAGAAAAAAATGCCCGTACATTGATTTCTTGAAGAAATTTTACAGCAACGCTAAAGTACTTTTTCACGCAAAAGAAATTATGAAAAATATTTCTTAAGATCTTTTATGAGAGCTGTATTCAAGCCCTTACAAAACTTACCCATTTAAGCTCAACAAATTACAATAAAATTACTCAAATATACTTTAAATATGAAATCGCATATTTTTTTTACAACACTCTCTCTTGATAAGATCACCACTAGCCTTTTTAGCTGGTACCATAGGTGAAGAAAGAACCGATGGGTCTTTTCGTAACAAATGTTAGCTTAAATAAAAATAAATTATTCTAAAAATAATAAAAAAAGGGTAAGTCACCTATAATTTTGATAATTATTCCAAACACATCTTATTTCCATGAACATTTTTGCGGGTTTTACTTGTCTATTACTTTATTTATATTTACTGCAAAATATCCAAACTTTCAAGTAAACGTTCATCGTTTCAAAGGCGCTGTGGTTCAATACAGAATATATTTTTATCGTTCAATTAAATAACGTTCAAAAGCATACATTGTACAATCAAAAGTTCAACTGGAAGCACAGGTGTAAGTCAAAAATAAATTATTTAGCATTAAGACTCTTCAAATATTTTTTTTTTTTTTTGTAATTTAAATGTTTAACTGGAAATATATTTAAGTACATAACAAAAAATATAAAAGTAGTTACTAAGTTAGGTTTGGTTAGAATAAAGTGGTTGCATTCGCTCATAGCACACATCCAAGACACTCTGTCTTGGGGCCTGTTGTGTTACGCAGTTAATGAAACTCTCTTTCTTAAATCATCGTGTAGACTCTAACGGATAATTTTTTTTTCTTCTTTGCTGAATATTCGCATACGCAGTGCATTAAAAACTTAAGCTCCTATTCGTGGCTGCAGCTTCTAGAAAATTCACTATCCAAAACACTTAGTCCCTTCGCTTGATTTATGGTGACAATGAGACTTGTGAAGAGACTTACATTACTTAGTAGAGAAATCCCCTTTCTTAAGCACGAGTTAACAGCAAATAGATCAGTCATCTCCAAACTGCTGTATTAGTTTTAGAGTTTTGAGCTCAAACTATGCTGAGACCATTTTCGCTATATCCAAACAGTCGGTGTAACTAGAAGGGAAGTGATTCATTCCCCTACAAAACCACAACTCACTGCTTGCGCTAAGTACGTAAACCTCTCGGTAAAATATTCTGTAGTGAGAATATTAAATTAAACAAGTAAGAAAAGCTCAATTTGGGCGAAACCGAATTTTATATACCCTCGCGATGTTTTATGGTATGGACGGGAACACGTCCATTTCCAAATTTGTATAAAAGCCAATTTGAAAAAAAAACAAAAATTGGTATTGGAGTTACTGAAATATTGCAATTTCAGATTATATGATATCTTATGAGAGGTCGACGTCGCTTTAGTCTAATTAAAATAATGTCTACGCACTAGTATATTCATTGCTTGGACGGAGTGTGATAGAGTTGCATTGCAATTGGAAACATAAGTGGGTATTCTGACTGGAATATTCTGTTATTCTTATAATTCACAGCATAAAAAGTTTAAAGTTTACAAAGTTTTGATATAAGTCAAAAAAAGAAACATGATTTAAACACACCTTTTTTTTGCTGGCTGTAGTTTGTAGTGTTTGCATTAATTTATTAATATATACATATTTAGCTACATAAGTAGTAATAATTTAAATTAAATTTCTTAAAAACAATATTTAGTATAAATATTTTATATGGAAGGTGGGCGTGGTTACGGTACTATATTAAAAATATTTGACCATAGTAAGACCGCTATCAAGGGCTATATGTATACCAAGTTTTGTGGCGATACCTAACATCCTTATACTGACATTTGTTCCTAAGTGGGCGTGGCAACGCCTATTTTTCAAACCTTCATAAATATACAGTTTCTTTACTTAAAATCACCCCAAATACCAAATTTGCTTTAATGCATACCGAAAAATCGGAGTTTTTGCATATTTAAAATCTTAAGTTATATGGGAGGTGAGCTTGGTTAGGGTCTGATTTCAAAAATATTTTACTATGATAAGAGTAATATTAAGGACAATATGTGGCGCTACCTATCACCGTTCTGTAGTTACAATATTTATATCATAAGTGGGCGTGGCAATGCCCCATTTTCAAAATGTCATAAAAACTTAATTTTTTAGTTTAAAATCGCTCCACATATTAAATTTCACTCAATTTGCTTTAATGGATACCGAAAAAACGGAGTTTTTGCATTTTTCAAAAACTTCCGTTATATGGGAGATGGGCATGGTTACTGACCGATCTTGACCATTTTTAATACCAACCTACCTTGTCCAAAGAGCAATCTATGTACCAAATTCCATAAAGATATTTCAATTTTTACTGAAGTTATTGTAACCACGGACAGACGGACGAATGGAGGGCTAAATCGATTCCTCTTTTCATTCTGATCATTTTAGTATATACATATATATCTATATCTATCTCGATTATTTTTTGCTATTACAAACAACCGTTATGCGAACAAAGTTATAATACCCTTGTGTGCAAGTACGCTCGGGTATAACAAGTGAAAACGAATAATCAAAAACATAAAATGCTTTTAAGTTAATAAATAATTTTTTAATTCAAACGTATAAATTTTGGTTTGTGTTGAAGCTTAGCAAATTACAACTGAAATGTGTTGCAACATCGAATTGTGTAATTAAAGTCGTTATTAGTGGTGGCAAATACTATTTAGAATTACAATTCGATATATATTGCTTAAATAATAATTAATTTGTTTGACTGCCAATGCACTTGTGCATCAAGTTACATACTAATTATGGGTGTTATGGCTTTTGTATGTAAAATGGGTATATTTGAAAAGCGGCATTCAATTCAAAGGCATACGTATTGCAACACCCACTTGTTTTGATTAATTAAATCTATATTAGTTGTTCAAATAAAATGTAGAACATTTTAACCAAAGTTTCAAGCTTTTTAGAAAATGTAAAAATAAAAATAAAACGCTTTCATGGAAAATAACTTTTTTTAAATATCTAAAAACAAGCATATTTTTCTTCCTAAGGAACGTATTGGTACTTAATAACATTTTTTTTTTTTTTGGAAAATTTCTATAAAGGCAGAATGTTTTTTAGTTGGTTTCTTTAAAAAAAAAAAATAAAAGGAAAGACTCGGTGCGACTGTGAGATTTGCAAGGCGAACAAAATTGTTTTACACCTTCTCTGCAACTTCAGCACACTATCCAGAAGCAGACTGTGCTCTTCCTAGACATCATTTTTGGCTGATGCAATAGATATAGAAAACGATAGATAAATATTGGTGAATATCGTATCAACCTACACAACTATCCACAATTATCTTATATTTACAACATTTTCGGCAGTAATAAAAGAACCCATAGAAAGAAGTCTGATGAGGAAATGTGGTAATCTCCGAAATAGCACTATAGCTTCCACCGCTTTGAGTATTGTCGTTTTTTATAATTCTCCCAAAAATACTAATCGGCCTTAAAGCTCCTAAATAATTAAAAATTAAGCAGTTATACAAACTTATTTTTTAATTGAAATTCAATTAGACTTAACTCGCTGGTAAGTTATATTCTATATCATTTTCGATTTTAATTCAAAATTTCACTCAATTACAAAATTAAAAGAGATTGAAAAAAAATTAAAAATCATTTAACATTTTGTCCATCTTCCTTTGTCAAGTTTGTTTTGGAGACCATGTGCCAGACAAGAAAGAGAAAATAAATATCCATTTATTTTTATTTAAAAAGATATTTAAAGCGTTCTGTATTCCTATTTTTGTTTAGATTTTTTACTGGTTATATCTGCTAAGGTCCGCTTCTTGCTAGACAGACGTTAATCAGTAATTTCATCATTTTTTTGTTATTTTTTATAACAATATTTATCAGACATTCATAGTCAATCATAGAAAAACATTTTTTCTAATAGCCGCAGGCAAAGGCAAACCTCCGAGAGTGTTTCTGTCATGAAAATACTTCTCATAAATACATCTGCCGTTCGGAGTCCGCACGAAACTGTAAGTCCCCCCATTTGTGGTAAAATTTAAAAGACGCACACCACAAATGGTAGGAGAAGCTTTATTTAACATTTCTATTTCTATTTTATCCAATTGTTTAAAGCTGCTGTTGCAATGAAAAATATCACTCGAATCTTTTCAACTTTTGCCCTGCTCTATTTAAATTCATAAAATGGGGTAAAATGGAAATGAAAATGTTTAAATAATCAAAGTGAACTCGAGGGAGATTATTGCGAAGAAAAAGAGACAAATCAGCAGGAATGAAACTTTACTTTATCAAGAATTTCAGCTTTTACAGTATTTCTGTAGTCACAAAAATTTAAAACCTTAAATATTTTCGTAATGGGTAATATTTTGGACGCAAACGAAAATAATAAACACGCCCTAAAAGAATTATATTGACGCATAAACTTGTTGCTAACGCCCAACAAATGCAATGTACTTCAAATATATTTACATATTCAGTGCTACGTAGATAACAACCAAATTTTTAACCCCCAAAAAAAAGCAACACGTGAATATTTAATGATTTGTATAGAAAAATATACATAATCGCAGGTTAGTAATTTGCAGTCTTGTAGTAAGCTGCAATTGCTTTGCTGCCATTCAACTCAGTTTATACGCTACAGACACGCTAAAATATTCATAACTTCGTAAATGAGCCGTTTAAGGGTCATACTTTAGCTGTTACACTCACATCCTTTCGCCAATATTTGTATGTGGCACAGTGGAAGACACGGCGTATGAGTGACATTACTGTTTCCAATGAACAAATGAATTATTTATTATTGTCGCGACTGTAACAAATACCACATAAGTGGTTGCACTCATTCACAAAACGCAACAATTAACCGGAGTGTGAGCGAGTGAGTGTGAATTTATGTGCTAAGCAGGTTTTTAGGCGTTTCACATTGACTCATGGCCCCTCAACAATGCGTATACGACTTGGGGCACACTGACGTTGCTGCTTGCTGATGCTGTTATGAGAAGTCAATATATATATATATGTATATGTATATGTGTGTATGCATGTATGCAGGCACTTGTAGGTAGAGTGTTGCGAGACAAACAAAAAACGAAATTTATTTGAATGCGGCAAACATAAATATTTACACAAGTGAATTTGTTTAAAAGTGAATGCCAGGTGTACACATGCATGTATGTGTGTATGTAAGTTTGTACGGGTATGTGTATATTTATATGCCAGCGCATGCATATAAAGTGCCTAGTTAGACAAAAAAAAAAATTGCCAGAGGAGCACAAATGGCTACACACAATTTTTAAATTCTTAGCAAATATTAAGGCTTCAATTCAGCTCTGAATTTATCTTTCGAATCAACACGCTTCCCAAATTATTATTTTTCTAGTTAAGTATAATTTATTTTCTAAAATTTATTTTAAAATGATCACCTGTAGGCCATACAAAAAATTGGTGTTTTCGTATGTTTTTTACTCACTTAATTTTGGAAAACAAATATTGTTCAATATAAGTATATTGCAATGCTAAAAATGTGTAAATATGAAACAATTTTTATTGAGTTGGTAAAAAACAACAACAACCTAAAATCAGCTACAATCAGCTGAGGTAGAATTGTGTGAATATCACTTCACCCTCAACAGACTTCTTTCCGAGAAAAGAATTCGAATTCCCACCGTGTCTTGTCGCGGCTATCGATGCGCTGTGCAAGCTGTAAATGTTTGTTCCTTTAAATAAAAAAAAATAAAAAATTTATTAAAAAAAATGAGTAGAAAATTTACTATACATATAAAACTCCAATTTTTCGCACTACAGCAACATCTGTTTGCGATCAAATCTAAAAATAAATATTATATTATGATTGCTTGACCCCGAAATCCTTTAGTTACACTTGTTCAAGGATTAAAAATAAAATTTTTGATTTTTTTTACAAATGTTGGTTTCGGGACAAACTGCGTACTGTTAAGAAACCCTAGGCTTACCCGAAACTTCAGATTCCGATTTAGCAGAGCCTAAAACCTTAGTAACCGTTGAAAAACCCAGTGGAATTTTTTTGCCCGTTGTACAGTTTATTCAAGAAATGTATTTTTGGAATTAATTATAAATTCCTAAATGATTTACAACCATTTATAGAGCGTGCTCTGTTTAAAAATCTCATTGAAAACTGCGCTAACAATTTCTGTAAATTTTGTAAATAAGTCTGAAAAAGTTGTGGAAGTGCACTTTGAAAGCCAATAATGACCGGCGTGGTAAAACAATTTTTATGGATTAAAGGAAAGTAAAAAAGAAACAGGCAAGGCAAGAAAAGGTGTCTTAAACGACGTTATAATAAACAGCCGATAAAATGACTTTAACATATAACTGTCATAGTTGATTATTGAGATGAACTAATTTTGAGAAATTACACTCCGTTCGTTTAGATAAAAATGATTTTGGAGTATAACTGTTTTTCGTCTCACGTTCATGTATTCTAGTTTTAAAATGTGGTTAACATATTGAAATTTCATCAGTTTCAGTAATTTCATAAAAAAAATCAAGATAAGTCATACACAGTAAGAGATATTTGCTCTTGAATGAGTGAACTTTTTTCAGTTTTCAAAAACTTTAATTCGGAAATGATTCATCTATTTTTCATTTTATAGTTTCATATTTGGATTCAGCATGCAAAATTTGTTTGAAATTAATACGTATAAATGGTCTGGCGACTTTTGTAAAATTTAAGATTTTCTAAAACCCAACCTGATTCCATAAAAATGAAATTCCGGAACCACCAAATAAATTTTAGACCAATATCCTAGATGGTTTTTTATTAAAAATATTTAATAAGAGGAATCGTAATTTTGATGGCGCGATATGGGTTGCAAAATAGCGCCTTCCTATAACATATACTTACATTTAAGTTCGTCTATGACACTAAATGCGAACGGTCTGTAATAAATAAATTTAAAAATGAAAAATTTGAAAACATTTTCTTCTTCATTCAGAGCTGCGAAAGCAATCTGTGTCACATCAACGTCTCGTCAGTGTAAAACAGATTCACACATTTTTTTTTTATATCTCGCATGTACTTTGTAATTCATAAATTCTAAAATGTATTTATGTGTGTATGTGTGTGTGTGTATGTTAGTCTTTTTATTCATGCATGCATTTATGCTTTTGAAAGGCGCTTTGCGCAAAGCAACGAGCGAAACTAATTTCGTTTATATTTTTAGAGCAGTCTCACACACACACACACACAAGCTTTCGCTTATCTCGCACATTTCTAAAAATACTTACTTGTTGTTATATAACGAGTATAGATCTCTCAAAAAAAAAAAAACAAAAAACCAAAAACAAACCGCCGTATGTGCGAATACATAGAACCACCTAAAGCACTTCCACACTCACTCATACACTGGCATTAACTCACATATACTACACACATACATACATATGTAGGTGTGAATACAATTTATTCTATGCAATAAAATTTTACCGTTATGCAAGCATGAAAAAATCTAGACGCCAAGCGAACAGCCGCAGCGAGTTTATAGTTGTAGCGCGGAGTACCAAAAAGTAAAATGCGACAAGGAGCACCACAGCGCATTGTACTGGGGACTGGGGTTTATCTTAGTGTGAGACAAAAAAAAATATTTTTTCGCACTAGAATTAGTTTAGACTTTAAAAATTAGTGTAGCCTATTTTTGCAATTTTATATTTGCGAATTGAGATTTATTATTATTATATTTTGCGCATTTTTCTGTCCTCACAAACTCGGCTCATGCATGCAAATCAGAATATTAATAACGCGAGTATGAGGCATTAAACTTAAAAAAAAATGCGATGTCTGCAAAAATCATTCAAATATATAAATATGAAACTGCAAATTTTTTATTTTACTTTTCATACCATAAAGGAACGATTTTTAGCGTGAAACATGTTTTAAGTAATTTTGCTTAATTGAAAAAGTATGAACTTGAATAAACGATTGAATAAATATTATAACAAAGTACTAACAAAAGATCTATGGTGATTGGACTTTTGCGCGCCTCTAAACTATTTTAACCAAATTCGTAACTTTAAATCAAAATAGTGTATTCATTGTAAAATTAATTTAGCTTTCATACAACGCATTTTTGCATGGAAGAAGTATGCAAATCCTTTGGCAAGAAAAATTTCAAAAACTTGCAAATTAGTCTACTTATATACTCGTACACAATATATACTCAGAAAATATTTTAAAAAATTTCGTTTTGATTGCGAGTACCGTCAAATGGCAACTAACCGTTTTAATAGAATATAAAAATAATAAAATACCAAACATTTAAATTTTTAATTCATATGAAGATTTTTCATAAAGAAATTTCACTTCTGTCATCTATTTTATATTTAGTGTTATTCAGTGTACATCAAGCCTTTTATTTTATTATTTTACCTAAGTACCTTTCACATTATTTCTCTTTTGAAATGATTTCACAAAATTTTACGGACACTGACAATCAGAATAATTTATGGGTGTAACATAATACAAATTATTGGTGTAAGCTCGTGACACATGTCGAGTACTTTTGAGGTTATATGAAATCATTGAATTAACTGAACGTGAGAACTACACTTAAAAATAATAACGTTATATAGGAATAAATAACACTGCGTTACAAACACCGCGTTACACACATTCTGTCCTATGAACCAAATATACTTTTTCGGAAAGGGGAGAAAAAATAAAAATACACGTGTATCTACGATTTTAAAGAATATATAGAAAATATACATAAAAAAAATTCTGACGTGTACATGTAAATCGCCGATACACGTGTATTTTTATTTTTTCTCCCCTTTCCGAAAAAGTATATTTGGTTGATAGGACAGAACTAAAGCTCGTTTTTGTAACGCAGTGTAATTACAGTAATTAGTAAAAAAAACTATTACGATTGATGCACAAACAATAACAAAAATGGCCAAAAACTGTAAGGAGTGAGAAACGGCTTATTGTGTGAGAAAAATGTCATTCCCATTTCGCGCTGTGTACTGGGTTAGAAGTGACACCGGTACACGCCTCGCGGGGATAAGTCATCAAATGGTAATTGATTATCGTTATCGACCGGGATTGAAAATGATTGAATTGCTAATATTGCTATTAAAAAATAAGGGTTGATGGTGTAAGGGTGAAAAATTAGGGTTGTATGTATTTGTCAATGGAAAATCATAAAAAAATAAAAAAAAAATTTTTGAGGTGGACTACCCTTATCACTTAAGAGCATAGATGTTAAGTAATGATTAGATAATGCTAACGATTGCTAAGTAACCTTATTTTGTGAAATTCTCTAATTCATTGAACAATTAGAATTAGTTCAACTAATTCCTATTAGATTATTGAAATTTTTATTCTAATTTGGTTTACCTTTACAATTAGAAATTTAGTTGACTTCTTCTAATAAAATAAGATATTCAATTAGCTTGAATTAGAATCAATTATTTTGATAAAAAGAAATTGTTTCCGATGAATTATTGAAGTGAACGAATACAGTCGAAAGGCACTGTATGCTGCAACAAACGAAAATCATAAATGTGAGGGTTCGTATGCTGAATCGACCTTTTATGATTTCAGTGATGGTGGTAAATAAGTTCTGCATAAATGACACATACATATATAAGGTATTTTTAGTAAATCAGATTACATCTTGCAGAAGAAAGTACTGATTTATTGTCAAAGTTGACTGAGGAGGCTGAAAGCCTGCATTTTATTTCGAATATGATGCATCAATATTTGAATGATGCTGATAAAACTTCCAATATATGGTGCAAATATACTACATTAAAGGAAATAGCACTGTTTTGCAACACACCGCTTACGTCTTCAGGCCCTGTGGAGCGACTATTTTCCTTTGCGGGCATTATTAATAGTCCAAGGCGGGGTCGCTTGACGGACTTTTCTTTTGAAAAGCTCGTATTGCTGAAAGCGAATATACTCGGTCATTGTAGTTATTAAACAGTTAGTACGTACGTTAAATATGTGTGCATGTATGTATGTATGTAATATATGTACATAAGTAATAAATATGCGTGTGAAATTCTTATTATGAATATATTTTTGTTTTTTTTTGAAAATATGGAAATAATTGATTCTAATTTGAACTAATTGAATATCTAATAGCAGTAGCAGAAGTTAATTAGATTTCTAATTGTAAAGGTAAACCAATTTTTTTTTTGCTAATGGCAACTAATTGCAATTAGATTTACCATTAGAATAAAATTTTCAATTATCTAATGGGAATTAGTTGAACTAATTCTAATGGTTTAATGAATTAGAGAATATACACCAATTGAATCAATTGCTAATTCTAATTGGAATTTAACATGTATGCTTAAGAGTATACAAAATAGATAACAGCCTATTCTTAGACCTACCGAATATTCATATAAAATTTCAACAAAATTTGTCGAGCCGTTTCGGAGAAGTATGGTAACTTAAACTGTGACACGAGAATTTTATAATTTAGATGTATTTCGCCAAAAAAAAAGTTTTTTTTTTAATTTTATACAAAGTTTTAATCTTGTTATGTGCATATTTTGGTATAAAATGTTCCAATGGGTTATTTAAATAGATTTTTTTTATTTATATACGGAACATTACAATTGAAATAAAGTATAAACCTAGTTGTTAAAAAAAACTATGGCTACCTTGATCTTCAGCTTCTTCACACAATGCTAGTTAAGGAGTAAGCCACAATATAATTAATATGCGTAATAAATGTAATTTTCAAATCGAAAAATGTTCTAAGGTCTTTAGCCATACTAAGTGACTCCAATCGTTTATCAGTAATGCGGTATGACGTAGGTAGCGTTGTGGATTGTTTTGGTTACAATTTTTTATGTTAAGAAATCCGCGATGCTTAACACACCACAAAAATAATCTGCCCAGATCAACTTGCAGAAGAAGCGAGTCGTTATAAGATCTAATAGCGGTGTAGATTTTTAAATGATCTGCGTATAGGAGAAACTAAGATGATAAGAAGCAAGACCGAATGTCGTTAATAAAATAAAATAAGAACAAGGAAGTGAGCACAAAAGTCTTCGATTAAAGGCCATCAAGGAGAACATCACTAATTCTGAGTGATAGGAGGGTTTTGGAATTAGCGGGCCCAAGATACCCAAAAAATCGTTCTCAGAACTTGGCGACAAACTGGCTGTTTACCAGTTTAATATACGCATGCAGAATAATTCCTTTAATAAATGATGCAATCCAACTATAACAGTTAATTCTGAAACGAAACGACTATAAAAAATAATCAAATCTTTTTTATACAAATAGAGCACGAATGCTATTTTTGTGGGTGGGTTTTTAAGTTTTCCCTAGAACTCATGATTCCCTCCCAAATAACTTTCAATTGATACTCACATTGTTATAGGTAATTAAATATATTCGCATTTATTAAATTTTAAATGAGAGGGAAACTGATGCAAAGTACTTCTAGCAAATCTCGCACATACTTTAAATTAAATACAATTTTTTTTGATGTACCAATTACCCAACACAGGCCTTTAAACTCGTTTAAATTTGCCAATAAGTGGCAGCCCCAGAAAAAACATTTTTCAAACAAATTTATCAAACGCTTTTCCAACGTTGTTATGTTGTTGCAACCAAATGATTTGACTAACTTATTAAATTATCTTTGATTTTTAAGTAGGTGGCAACCCTGACATACACATATTTTGTTATATATGCACCTTCTGTCAAAATATGCTCTTTTTATGTATCTTTCTAAATTATTTTTATAAAGCTTAAATGTATTACACAGGTCTGCAACAAAAATGCTGTCTGGATATTTTCATCTGATTTTTATGTATTTCGGTGTTCATAAAACTAAAAAATTACTCAAAAAATTGCAAAACATAAGGTTATTTAACAAAACGCAAAATTTTATTATAAAAACGGTTTTTTTTTTGGGCTATCTTGTAGGCATTAAGAATAGGTATAATTTTATTTTGATTACTTTTTTTAATGTTTGCCATAACTATCATTAATTTCTAAATAAGAAACACCCTGTGTGAGCTGCATTAACAAACATAAACATGTTGTAAGCTGAACGTTCGCGCCCCGATAGCGTAGAAAGTGGCGCGGTACAATTAAGTACGTGTTAACTCGTGATTTCAAAATCTTGGGCATAACGCTCGGACAACAATCCGGGTTTACCAAATTCCCTTGCTTTTTGTGTTTATGGCATAGTAGAGACCGAACAAATTACTGGACCAAAAAGTGTTGGCCTCCGAGGGAGCTTAAAGTTGGCGAAAAGAATGTCCTGCATGAACTTTTGGTGCCTCCTCAAAAAATTCTTCTACCACCGCTTCACATAAAGCTGGGATTCAAGAAGCAATTTGTAAAGTCACTTCCAAGAGATGGAAATGGCATCAAATACTTAATATCAAAGTTTCCAGGTTGAGGAAGGTGTTTTCGTTGGACCAGATATTAGACGGCTTATGTCTGATCCACTATTCATCGCAACCATGACTGATTCTCAAAGAGAAGGGTGGATTGCCTTTAAAGAGATCATAAATAAATTTTTAGACAATAACAAACAAATCATCAAAATAATGTTAAAAGCAATTCAAGCTTTAGGTTGCTTGATAAGTTTAAAAGTAGATTTTCTTCATTAAGGAGACGTGAGTGAAGAGCAAGGTGAACGATTTCACCAAGATATTGAGGAGATGGAAAAAAGATACCATGGAAGATGGAGCATTTCAATGATGGCAGACTACTGTTGGACGCTTCAACGAGACCTTCCCGATGCTTTCCACAAGCGAAAATGTACCAAAAAGAGTCGCACTGAGAAAAAAAAATGTGTTTAGTGCTTACTAATTAATGTATTTTACATAAATAAATTAGTTTTGTTACGCAAACATAAATTTAAAAATTTTTTTTATCTTTTATATTTTATTTTAAGATGATAACTTGTTTAACATAGACACCTTCATTGTCAGAAAACTTGACGTGCTATGACAAAATTAAAGTTATTTTCGGATTCAGCACACCCAAAAACATAAGAATTACACAAAAAAAACCAAAACAGCTCTGAATTATATTTTTCTTGCAGACTTGTGTTATTTGTTTTAAAATACTTTGTCATATCTACTTTTATAAAATCTGCTTATCATGCCCATAGTAAGCAGTGGTAAATAAACATAAATTGAAGCAAATACCTATACATTCATATGTTCGAATAAACGAGTATATAAGTTACATACATACGAATATGTATGTATTAGTAAGTATACATTTCGAAATTCAAACGTATGCGGCAAATTTGCTCGCGGGTATATTTATTTTGAGCCACCAAGCTGTGTATTTTTGTTCGCGTGTATCTTCATGTGTACAAAGTATGGATGAATGTGTGTGTGAGAGTGTGCAGTTTTTCAACGCAATTTCATGCGTTGTATTTGACTCATGGCAGTTGCAATTTGTACACGATGTACATATATTTGTGGTACATAGTGTATGCGAATTCTTGATTTTCAATATACATTGCAAATATTTTACTAGCAGTTGGCGAAAATGAAAACAAATACTCGTACTGCTCCAAGTGCTCGCTGTTAAATTAAATTTAAAATGATCGAGTTTTCGGTACGTAGGATTTTTTGCAGTTGAATTTTGAAGAAAAGAATTTCATTACTTATCGCTTTGAGCAAGGAAAAAGGCAGCTCATACAATTTGCTACGATTTACCGCGGAATTAAATTCATAATAGTATAAATTCTTGTTTTCGTAAATTATGTGAATAAAGGAAATACTAAAGATGCTTCTCTGTGATAAATAAGCAGAGTATTCACAAAATTTCAGTGCTTTTTTATATCGAAACATCTATACAAAATTTTTTGCTGCAATTTATTGCTAATCACTTCTTACATCTTTCGGCAGTTTCAAAAAGCCTAAACTATCTCAATTAAAAAAAAAAAATATATATAAAATAAATTTTATTATTGGTTGTATATATTTGCATTAAATTTAAAAATTTTAAAATTTGCGAAAAAACTTTAAACATTTTTCGATAGTAATTTTGAGTGAAACATTTTTTTGTGTGTGTATACAATAAAAGTCTTTCTATAATAATTATAATGAAGAACAAAATGTATAAGTTACAAACGCAGAAATCTTTCGAAATTAGTTCGATTCATTTTAAGTGATTTTTTTTTATACCTTCTCGGTATTATATTGGTACTTTTCGAAAAATTTGAGGTACACTTTTGATATCATCGCGATAATTTAGGTAAATTTTTGTTACTTCTCGAAACGTTTTCGTTACTTTTTTGCTTGGCCTTGAAAAGACTTAAACGAACTGGCCTAAAAAAAGTTCCGAATATTTCTTAACTAGTATCGAAGATATCCCGAAGAATACCAGAACAAGTATTTTACTAATCTTAAAATTGTCTGGAAAATTTCTGAACTAATCCCGAAAAAATCCCGAACTTGTCCCGATTATGGTTTCGAAAAATTTCAGTTTTGAATTTTTTCTTAATTAGTCCCGAATAAGTCACAAAAAAATGTGCAACTAGTCGCGATCTAAACTCGAAATCGCAATGAGAAATTCTTGAAGAAGTCCCGAAAAAATTACGTACTAGGACCGAAAAGGTCATGAAAAAGTTTCGAAGTAAAAATACAAATACAAATTGAAGGAGAAACTCGGTCAAACATCAGTCTTGCAGTTCTTTTGGCGACACCGGCAATTTCTGTCATTTCTGCCTTACCTTTACTCACCACAACTAAATTCAGTACACCTAAGCTAACCACACTGCAAGTTTCCACAGCTTAACTCACCAAAACTGAACTGACCCCAAAAATCACCAGATCCTAACCCTCAATTTATTTTATCCACCTCAGCTGAACCCTCATTTATTATTTACTTTTCAGTTTTATGGCAGCATTAAGAAATTAAATAGAGAAGTTCCTCTTACCTGAGCAGTCATTAAAATCGTGCACATGCATGGAATGCCCTATTTTCATTGGGTGGGCCATTAAGTACGTTGAAATATCTACAAACAAAGATTAATGATAAACTGAAATTTAACAAGAAAAAAAGCTGTCTTCGGCTATGCTGAAGGCTTCATACCTTTCATGAATGGAAAAAATTGTGAAAACCTTGTTATTCTATTAAAATCGGATGTTATCTAACTTATCGGACTTATATTTTTACGAAATTTCAAGTCTCCAGCTGATTAAATGACAAAATTTTGGCCAAAAATGCAATATCTGAACCGTCCGTGGTATGACAGCTATATATCCGATTTTAATTATTTTCACTGCTAAAATAGTTGTTCTAATAGCTATTAGTTTTGCAAAATTTCAAGACTTTAGCTGATGAAATGAAGGAGTTTTGGCAGAAAATGCAATATCTGAACAATCGGTTGTATGGCAGCTATATGTTCCATTTATCTGATTTTAATGATTTTCACTACTACATTAGTTCTCACTATACCTATTCTTTGTGCAAAATTTGCAGACTTTACTGCTTAAATGGAGAGGTTTTCGTGCGAAATTAAATATCTGAACAATCAGTTATATGGAAGCTATATGTTATGTATCTTTGATCTATAAGATTTTCACTGGTCTGGTCTTATAGAACTTAGTATAGCGGACCTTCTCGCTTTTAAAAGTAAGAAGTTATGAAGCAAAATATGATATCGGAACAATCGGCTCCTATATACGTTATAGTCGTCCAAATGTCCGACAAATGTCTAATAAAATATAAAAAGACATCTGACTGCCAAGTTTCATTAAAATAGCTCAAAAACTGAGGGACCAGTTTGCGTTAGTTTGCGTTCAAACAGACCGACAGACACACAGACAGACAGACGGACATGGCACAGTATTGGGAAAACAGAGGGATGTATATTTCACTCAACGAACCTGTACATTCTTAAGTAGAAGACATAAAACTATGCTGTTTTATTTACTATCCTAATTAACAAAAGCAACAGAACCGATCAATAACTGATATGACTCACCTATCAGAGATATACTGGCCAGCCTAAATTGGCTGAGCGTTAGGGAACAGTCTTTTTATAATACAGTGAATTTTAAAAAAGAATATTATTGAGGTAAACTTGCCCGATTACTTGAAAATATAATAAAAATAAAATAAAATATGTCACCAAAAATACACGTTATAAAAATAATTTTAAACTTCCGGCTTATCAAACAGCAGCAGGTAAATGTAATTCGTATAACAAAGTATAAAAATGTTTAAATACATAAAATTAAAAATGATATTAAATGTAACAATATGAATGAGGTGAAAAGAAATGTTTACAATGATAGAAGGACCCTTTCGATTTTTGTGCATATAATTTAGAGTCTAGCCAGTCATTAATAATTCGATTAAAGTATTTTCACAACTTGATTAACTGATTGAATTAAAATTAAATGCTATTTCCTTTTTAATTAATGATTGAAATTAAATTTAATCAAAATTTAATCATGATTAAAGGGAATTAATTTAGTTTTAAAAATTATTTTAAAGATTAATTTGGTTTTTTTTTTAACTAATGCAATATTAGTTGTCCATTTAATCCACTTTAATCCAAATTAATCAAAATTTTTAATCAAACTAAATTTTTGATTAATTTTTTTTAATCTGTAAATAAATTTTTCATACTAAATTAATTCCCTTTAATCATGATTAAATTTTGATTAAATTAAATTTCAATCATTAATTAATCAACGATTTGCGAAAAGAAATTAATAATCGAATTAATTAAAAAAATATAATAATTCAACTGATTATTAATTTTAATCCACTTTTATCCAGCTCTGATTGACTATAACAAATCTTCTTTTGTACCACACAATCATAAAGGCACACACTTTGCTTGTAGCCATTAATATAATTACATAATTCCTTTGTCCAGCGTTGCAATATTTATCACGCATTAGAATGGAACCATTCATCCAAATGTTAACAATACACAAGCCTGCTCTTGCACAATTGATTGCCTGTGGCGCCTGCGAAAAGCAAACAACCCATGTAAAATCATCATTATGAAATGTGAATTATTATTTTTCCCCTCTTATTCGACTAGATTTTGGTAGCGACTACACTAACCGCAACTTTTCGTTAGCCATTGTGCACTGAGTGAGTTTGTACATAAATGTAGTTACGTGCAAAAATGCAACGAAAAATCAAAGTGTGATCTGCGGTTGGCGCAGTGTCTTTGCGACGCTAACCGCGTTTGCGGAAATGGAACACAAAACCAGCAGCGACACTAACAAGAGCTACTTACGCTGTTGGTTACTTGCTATTTTTTCGGATTTTTGTTTTGTTCTTGTTTTTTCATTTGTCTGCTCTTTGTCCTGCACAAACTCGCCGGGTTGAACTAAGTCTCTTTCAAAGCACTATTTTTTTTTGTTCAAACAATTTTTGTTTATATTTCGGATTTATGCGCCAACCAGCCGTGTGCGCTGATGGCTTTTACGTGCCGCAACGTATTTGAAAAAAAAAAAAAAAAAAAAAGCACAGCTGGTACTCGCACACATTAACACGCGTTGCAATGCTTACAATGTTGCACGTTGCACGCGTTGTTGTGGGTTAGAGTGAATAGAGCGGGAAACGAGTGGTTGCACCATTAGTAGTCTATAATGCAAGCAAATGTTGCAAATTGTACGAGTATGGCTGCCACTTGCAAACACACACACACACACACAGGCATACCAGTATATGTATGTGTTCGTATAATCGCTAGCGTATACGAGTATTTACCAAAAATCGCTCATTCATTGCAACATCCGTTGACAATCATTCTTTGTTTGTCGTCTTCTTTTTTTTTTTTTTTTGGAGTGTCACAAAACACAGCTGGAGCGTGTGTTGCTTAGGATCGCGCTTGCCACGAGCACACCCACACTCACACACACACACACATGCACTCGAAGGCTCATTTGTTCACTTCACTTTACACATCAACACACACGCGAGAACTTTCACATATGGACATAGTGCACTTTTTTCATGAACGTCATTAGCGTCGTGTGACAAAACATTTGTGTTGCTTAGGTTTGTGGTTGCTGTTTTTGTTAGTGTTGTATGTGCAGTAGATATCTGCAGTGAAGCTTAAGAACTAGTTTGTTTACTAATAGTTTTTTTTTTCAATACAACCACAACTTTTCTATATTTTTTTACGCTATGAACGGATTTCTGTACGAATTTTTTTTAATTATCTTATCAAATTAAACTAGTTTACGAACTAGTCAGCCTTATACCACTTGATAAACCAGTTCGTAATATAAAATTCATAACTCAAGCAAACTTGCTTTTATTTATAATTTTTATTTAATTTATTTTATTCTTTGCTTAGACTTGATTTCACTTGATAGTTCACATTTTTTCGGTTTCTTTAATGCAGCAGCCATTATAGTCCGCTATTAATTTTCAAAAATATATACTGCTGATGATAGATAATTTCTAACAATTTTCAAGTGCAGTGCTCTTACAAAAGTCATATTTCATTCGTATTAAACTCAAAAAAAAATTTTTATAACACAATAAAATTCAATTAAAACTTAGTATTTATAAAAAATATCGAGTGCACATTTTTGTAAGCTTAACTATATGTTGTCATACAAACCAAAATTATAAACCCGGTGAAGAATTAAAAAGCAAAAATTTTTTATTAAGTAAATCCTTTTTTAAAAACATATTTAAAAGGTTTTTGAAAATGCAGTTTTTATACGAGATTGTGCAAATTAGAAGAGCTCACAACTAATCGATAAAATTTGATATTTTTCTGACTGTCGTTTCCAATTTTCACCAGCTAACGCTTTATTAAGATTTTTTTTTTAAGAAATTCAATTATTAAATGTTAGACACTTACAATGTGTACTTCATTTTATTAAAATTGAATACGTCGCGAGAAAGTATACCCAGAAAAGTCCGAACATTTTTTTTTTAATTTACTTTTGTTAGTTATTATAGATTTTGTTTCAAGTCTGTAAATTGAGTTTACACTGATAGAAATAATCGTTGAAATGCGATATTTTGGCCAATATGGACTACTTCTTTCTTTTATATTATTTCTAGTATTTTTCTAGGAAAATTCTTTCTGGTCTTTAGGTTTATATGACCTTTGGGACTTTAAGGCGTATTTGTTTCAGTGCTTATAAAGTTAGAGCCACAAATACATAAAAAAAGCAGAACATCAGCGTAAGATTTGAGCTTTTTAGAAATAGTTAAGAAAAAAATAAAAATCTGGGTAGGCACTTTTATAGCGCATTTTATAGTAAGAAAATAATCAGTAATATTAGTAATAATTATCTTAGAAGACATTTCTTTGGTTTTAGCAAACCTTATCATTCCAGCATGAATTTTTGCATTGGAAAATGTGTGACATACATAGATGGAACAAAATATTTCAATAAACATTAAAAAATATTTGTTAATCAAAAGCACAAAAATGTCAAAAATAATTTAGGAATTAATTATTGCAGACTTTTGAGATTCGCTATGAAACTACATTCACACCTTTAAGGTTCTCGAAGAAAAATTAAAGTGCTCTAAGTTTAATGGAAATTTGTCTAAAGTGCGAAAACTTGATTCAAGTCGGCCCTTGAATGTAATATTTTGAAAAGTAATTCAATAAGCTCTAGGCCCTCTTTATAAAAAGTTAGCGATGAAAATGTGTTATAAAAAATATTTGAAGTTAAAAAGCCAATTTGTCATTTTGTAACCATTAAAAACTAGTTCACAAACTAGTTTATTTTTTGACATATGCGACTTTTCATTGCTGCATTGTTGTTAAACAAGCGACCATACATTCACTGCTACTATATTTATGCCCGCATTAGCTCCGTTTCATTAACAAATTGCCAACAACTGCGCTTGTGAAGTCCTTCATGATTTAAAAGCATCTAGCTGTGACAATGGCGAGCTAAAAAACTATGCAGCTTATCAAAAAGCTAGCTAGTTGTGCAGTCAGTTTGTATGCCATTTCATCAGTTTATGGATTTAATAAACTTACAGTTATCTACAAACTGATATTAGTCAAAATATGAAAGGGGGTTGCGGCAACTAAGTATTCATGGCATCTCACAAAGTTGTCATTAAATCTATTTTTATGCACATTCTGTGTTACTTTGTGCTAGCAGTTTATCTCTTAATGGCAATGCTTAGTATTTAATTGAAATTTTAAGTGTTTTTTTAATATATGCATGCATTTATACAACGAAGTACTAGGAAATAAAAACGTTGCTTGATTTGCTAATAAAAAGAATGAAAAACGAAATCAATATTTTATTTATATAAGCTAGGTTATTTTTAAACGAATCAACTTTCACAGTCATAATTTTGTTATGCATACTTTAGATAATAGAAATCCCAAATACATTAAAAATTAATTAAAATGGCCTACAGTCAGTTCCAGAAATTAAAGAACGTGGTGATATTTTTGACACCAAATTTTCCTTCAATAGCCATATTTAATAAATCCCGAGAAATCACTACGGTGATTGACTCGGTTTTTTTAAACCGGTTTTCACCGGTGTTTTCATAAATTATTGTACGTTTTTTTATTAATCTTGATTTTTCGATTATTGAAAAAAATCGGTTATTTTAATCTCCAAAACCGATTTTGATAGAAATAGATGGCAGCACATCGACTAATTTTATATTCGTTTTGTTTTTATTAAAACGGCAACCACAAAGTGCTTATCAAATCCAAATAATTTGTAGAAAAAAGAAAAAACCCAACAAATGTATTTTATAAAAATGTATATATTTAAACAAATGTCATAAGAGAGTCTTAAAAAATTCTACTACGCCTTACTGACAATCAGTCCTTCTAGCTTGCTCAATTTACTCAATGCGAAATTCAGTTAATTGGTATAATCTCAAGTTTTAAAATTTGAGACTATGTATGGGTTGGAGAATTACCTTTTCTTGCTTTAACAGTTTTATTTTTTTGTTTGTCTTCCTATTTGTGACCTGCTTATCACCTAGTCATAATTGAGAGACTTTATTTTGAGACTATAGGATTGATTTGAGACCAATTAAAGCCAACTGGTCTAAAATTGTGTCTTTTGTCTGTTAGAGACAAATATTGCTAACTGAACAAGGACATTAAGCTACATTTTATTTTCCATTTTTTCCTACTTGGAACAAGAACCGGTATACTCGGTTTTTTCTTGACTTAAAAATTAAGAACCGGTTTTTTTTAAATTGCCATTTTTCGAATATGTAAATCGAAAACCGGCCTTACAAAACAGTCGAATAATCGAACACCCGAGAAAACACCGTCGATCTATTTAAATTGCTAAAAGTACACACTTTTAGCATTGACAAAAAGTTTTTTTTTAATCAAATGGAATGCTATGGGGAAAAAGTTAAATGTGTTTTATCTAAAGCTTGTTGTAAAGAAAGTAACACGGACAGCGTTAAATTTTTTTCCGTCAATAATTCTAATCGGATATAAACTTTTACACAGCATATGGACTAAATATTAGGATGTCGTTTGATGTGAATATTGCTAAATTTTCTCTAATTTATTTTAAAAAAAACGTGAAGCTTGCAGCTCTAGTAAAATATTTTTTATTTTATAAAAATCTTTTGAAGACCTCTTTCTATAACCTCATTTAAAATGCCTTATTAACCAGATCTTATTTTTAGATAAAATAACATTTTTTTAGATCCCAGGCGCGATTTTATTCATGCACAACCATTTTCATATCTCTAATTGTACAAAACTCTTTTCTAAAGTATAGAATTTTTTTTTTTTAAATGTTAAAACTTCTTCAGTGGCGACTGCAGTCATAGCTCTAAATTCTTGTATTCATGTGGTTAACCATACCATAAATATAATTATCAATAATAATAATAATAAAAATAGTAAAATTTAAAAATTAAAAATTAATAAAAAAGCTTTTTCATTTCTCTCATTGGCATTGCTGTTCAAAAATATATCCCACTTTCAAAATCGTTAACTCGTTGTATTAAATCTCTAAAAAAGTACAATTTATTTCTTGCTTTATTCCTAAAATGCAAGATACTAACGAATTCCCGTACTCAAAAATATATTTTTGACTGACTGCATTTTTGAATTAAATGTTATTGAACCCCAACTGAAAAATTGCATGCTTTAAAGTTAATTAAAAATGCACCAACTTTAGATTAGCTTCGTTAGTAAAGGGGATTTAATAACGGAGCAACTTAAAATTATAAGAAATAACAAAAAATGAGAAGAATATACGAATTTATATACATATGCATTTAAGAGAATAAATATTTTCCGTAAATTAATTAAAAAAAAAATCAAAAATAATTTTAAATTAAAAAGTAGTTAAGCACTTTAGCATCCTAAATGACTTTTTCTGAACTTTGCGCCTTTTCTAAATTAATAATTAATTCAACATTTTTTGAAAAGTTAGAAGGCAAGATATAATAATAATAATAATCCTAACGCGAGGGGCATATCCGCATGACGCTGCGCCGAGTCATGAAAGGCAGAAGTTTGCTAAGTGTCGAGATCTAAAACTGTTCAGTTATAGAACAAATGCTCATCAGCTGATCAAATAATAAAGTATAGGTATGTATGTATTAATTATTGAGAGCATTAAGTATAGTTTTCTTTACATAAAAAAAGGGGAGTCTCAAATATCAAAAGACATAAACTATGCAGTGTCTCGTTTAATTTAAAATTAATTTTACATAGCTTCAGAAAAAGAGGCCAGAAATGTCTTTATTTCGCCAAGAAGAGATGGGCTAGAAATAAAGCCTGTCAGTAACTTGACCAAAAAGCATTTCTCTGCGACAAGCAAGTGTAGGAGGATTAATGAGTTTTAAACGACTTAAATATGGCGGTAGTTTGTACTGAAAATCGGTTGCAAATAAAAAAAATAAAATATCCCACTTAAAGCAATCAGTTTAGATTAGTTTTCAGTAACTTATAAGAAAAAATAAATCGTATTATAAATTATATTAATATAATTAATAACACTTTCAATCGTTCCTAATTCCGTGGCAAAAATTCTTCAAATATATATGTAAACAATTTTAAAATTTGAAATCATTAAAGGCATGGACTCCTCGTTTTTTCTTTAACACTGGTGGCCCAAATTTTTTTCAGGACATCTGAATCATCGGATCTCGTAAAACTATTTTAACATTTTTGCTGCAAAATAAAACTATACTCTGTAAAACGCAATTTAATAAATTTAGTAACTGCTTTTTCAATACCAGTTTAAAAAATTTGCTCTTGTATATTCATGCCACGCAATTAGGTGCTTCTCTTTTCACTGCTTGAACGCAAATGCGTGGTAAACCGCGGAATAAATATATTAAAATATTAACAATTCGCTTTAAAAAAAACTGTATCACGGAATTAGCTCAACAATTTCCTCAAGGTTGTATGTAATGATAAAATGGCTTTGTGGGAGATACTCTTCTAAAAAGTTCATTTAAATTTACAAAAATGTAAAGTGTTAAAAAACCCTAATTTCGTGATAGGCACGGAATTAGGTGCATTGTAAACAAAAAATGTATGTACATAATTTCGTGAATGAGAAATATCAATTTTTAAGTAATAAAATATATTTACATGTGTTTAGATAGTACAAAAATCAATTAACAGATGTGTATTGAATGCCAAAATCAAATCTTAGTCCTATGATTTAAATTCCTCAGCCTTGAGAATATATACATGAGCCCTTTACATTTTGCTTACACGCCTTCATATGACATGCATATTATCTGATATACCACTTTTCAACTACTGAATAATTTTAAAATATATCTCATACGCACAAGCGGAATTGAAATTATTACCCCTAAAAATTTTAATTTTATTCTAGTATTTTTTTATTTTCTGCATCATACTCCCAATTTCTTGTTTAAAAAAAAAAAATAGGAATGCCCTGGAATTACGTACTTTCACGACATTAGGTGCACTTACCTTATGTCATAAGAAGCTGGTTAAACCGCTCTGCGAGAAAAGCATATTACTTAAAATTTTTAACATTTACATTTCTGTTCTGCCGTTGAGGTAAGAAGACATCCAACGAAGAAAATTAGGTAGAAAACCGAGGAGATCCAGTTTATGCGTTGGTTAAGAGCGAGATAATCTTTCGAATGCTTAACTTTACATTATAAAGGTAAAAAATTCAACTGAGAGAGTATTAGATAATTTCTCAATACTTTTAGTTTTTGTGAATGTCACGAAAAATTTGTTTTGGCGGAATCAAGAATGACAGCATGATCATCCGTAATCAAAAATTTGGGAAGTACCCAATTTAACTAAAAGCTTTTAAACTATTTTCAATGAATTCTCGACTTTTATCCAAAAATAACTAAAATATAATTTTTTTCGTTATAACTTAAGTTAAAATATAATAATTTTGGCGCTTGCACTTTATAGCTCAGTCTTTGGCCGAGCTTCTCCTACCATTTGTGGTGTGCGTCTTTTATATTTTACCACAAATGGAGGGACCTACAATTTTGTGCCGAATCCGAACGGCAGATGTTTTTAATGAGAAGCTTTTTCATGGCAGAAATGCCCTCGGAGGTTTGCCATTGCCTGCCGAGGGGTGACCGCTATTAGAAAAAACTTATTATAATTTTACTTGCCGTGGCTCAGAATCGAATCTCGAACTCAGCGGCATATCCTGTTATAGCACGCACCGCTAGCAACTCTACCACAGCGCTTTTATATAAATTCAATACGCCATTACATCTTCGTAAGAAGTGAATTTTCATAGTTTTAAAAGAAAAAGCTCAAATCTCATTTTTCACACCCTTCCACCCATTTGTCATTGCTCATTTGAAAAGATTTGCACAAACCAAATTTTTCAAATACCTTGCTTCCTGAATAATAACTAATGGGATTAGTTGTCAAGAGCAAATGCGAAACAAAGCAAAACAAGGTTAACTGAAAAACAGTAAAATAAAGTAAGCAAAGCAAATAAAATAAAGGACATTGGCAATAAATAAAAAAAAACGCCACGTGAAATTTTCTCAACCAAAGAACAAAAGCAGAGACAATACAAAATAAGAAAATTGCGAAAATTTAGAAAAACATTTGCCATTAAAGTTAAAACACAAATCCACAACAACAACCACAACTGCTGACCCATCAACTATGCGTAACTACAAGTTCGACTAGCATCTCACGAGATTATTTAGCTGGCGGAGCTACATAACTTTCTGCTCTTTGCCAAAAGGTAAACTGCACGCGAATTCGCATTCGTTATCCGGTGAGTAGTTATGTAACACAAAATAAAAGGACGTAAAAAAAAAAACAGCACCAACAGCAAGAACAATAAACGCATTTGCAAATAACATTAAGCAGCGTAAAAATAAACTCACTAACACAATGACAACGACAATGATGAAGAGTAGATGTGCCTTCCTGTTTGTTTGGTTTATTTCCATTTTTTATGTGTTTTTTTTGTTGGCTTTTATTTTTTCCTCTGCAAATGGGAATGTAGCCACAAACTAAATGAATGAACTTACTCATACAACGGAATGGTAAATTGAATGAATGAATGAATGAACGAGCGAATGAATGGTTGACATGAATAAATGGATTTGGTATTTTGTTGGTATTGTTTTGAAAATTTATTCAAGGCACGTGCCCGTAATGGATTCTCTACAACATTTCATGCTTGCATATTAATTAAGTAAATGAATTTTGCGCTAAAATGTACAAAAAGCAAAGTATGTAAATGTATGTATGCATATTTGAAACTGATTGCGCCATTTGCAGTTAATAATTTTGCAAAGTGGTCGCAAGCACAAAAATGCAAAAGTTGGTAAAAATTAGAAAATTGAAAAAAATGCATTTCAATTTGTGATGTGAAAGGAAATATGAGAATTTAGGCCAGTTTTTTGATTTTCTTCTGTTATTTGCTTCAAGTTGCTGGCACTGGGCGTATACGTAACATACACAACAAGGGCGAAGTGTAGACAAAACACTCATACGCCGTGGCGTATTTCAGAGAACAGCAATATGTTCCAATCATTTCAATTTCGAAAAAATTGGTTCAAATCGGAATGAACAACATTGCTACACATTGAGAGCGAGACATTTTTTTTTTTGATTTTGAAGTAACGAACAACTTTTTTACTTTTAATGTAAAAGATGTGGAAATTTTTTCTCTTTACTAAAAAAAATTTAAGCAGAAAATGTGATAAGTTGTCAATCAACATTTTTGTGTTTTCTTTTTGTTAACAAATTGTCAAACTTAATTGGTTTAAAAAAAAAAAAATATTTTTCAAACAAATTTTGCCGTTTCAGTTTTCATTTCGTTTAGCAGTTTTTGTTTTAATGTTTTACCTTTCTTTATTTTTAGTTTTCATATTGCAAGGTACGAAAGTATTTTTTTTTTTAAATCATTTATATTTTATTTATTGATTGGTTTATTTAGGAGACAAAGTATTGTTTTGCTTAAAAAATATATCATTTTTCATTTGTTTTGCTTAAAAAATATATCATTTTTCATTTGTTCGCTTAAAAAAAACGTTTTCAATTAAATAAAAACATAATACATATTTCTTATTATTCGGTTAGTTATATTTTGCAAGAAAAAGTAACAGTGCGTTTATTAATTAGTTTTTAAGGGAAATAATTATTTTTAATATTTCCTTTGTGTAATTTATTTTTCAATTCTTTTTTTTGTTTATTTATTAAGTTATTTATTAAGTTAACTAAAAACATAAATAAATTTATTAGCATTTTTAACTTACACTATACATTAAGTTAAGTTCTATTGATTTTCATAAATTTCACAGCAGTTCTTGAGCAAAGTTATTAAATAATATAAAGTAGATCTGCATAATTTTTAATCAAAAAGTCTTACTTTTCAGGCCACTTTAATTGTCAATAACCCGATTTTTTACTACATACAAGCGAAAAATATTAAATTAAATTATCAAATAAGCTAAATGACTTTAATATTTTCTCTAAAAATTATTTATTTTTCTTTTTTACAGAAGAAATCTCCGACCATGACTATTTCATTCCAAAACTATTTGTATCAAGCAAGAAACCAACTTCAAAGCACGCGTTTTAATTTCCAAGCAAAAGCAAAATTATCAAAAAAAAAGTTTAACTATTAAGCCCGGAATTAAAATCAACCTACACATTTTTTATTTTCTTACAAGATAATTATCGTACGCTTTAAATAAAACCTATAATCGCGTATTTGTTTTAATACAAATCACTTTTTAATATTATTATAACATTTTATATTTATATTCAAATACAATCTTTTCGCAGTCCTAATTATAATTATTGCAAATTTTATTTTTCTTATGCAAATTCATGACTTTTATGCTGCTTATAAGGTTTTGTGCAAAATGTAAAAATAAAAAATTAACTAGTTGGGTTATACAACTTCTTTTTAACTAATGTTGTTCGCTTCTGTTTATCCTTTTCAATGAATTCGCTTTCCTTCGACAAATGAAATACCAATTTTTGCTTTAATTTCATTTATTTATAATTTATTTATACCGGATATAACCAAAATTAAATGATAAAGTCTTAACGTTTCTTTTGTGTTTGCACACATATCTGCGCGAATATTTACAAATTGAATTTTTTTTGACATTTGTCACACACTTACTTATTTTAAAGTTTCTATTGACAAAGTTCAAATATTATCACCACGCAATGTCATCTACGCTGAGCTGTAAATATTTTGCAATTTATTATTAACGAAAAAGTTGTGTTCAATATTTTTCAGGAAAATATTATATGCTGACACCGACAAAAAGAATCTGGCCAGCATAAGCAGCTTAGTTACACTATAAATGCATAACATAACATAAAATTCCATGGAATAAACTTATTCACTTATGCCACATCCATACATACTTGCTAATGTATTTGCACAAACTTATTGACAAATATGCGCATAAATTGCTTTTCGAACTATTCAATATTCATAATGAAAATTATTTTAAATAAATGCATAGTTTTGCATATTAGTTCGACTCTGATAAAATGTGCATGTCATTCGTGTTGCTTTTAATATATAAAACAAAATTGTGCTGTACTTGCTAGAAGTTTATCATAATGTCCTGCAAAAATTGCACAAATATGGCTAGAAAATTAATTTTTTGCACATCTGAAAAACGTGTATATTACGGTACCCTTTGGCAAGCACAATCGCAATTCTTTAAAAGCCGTTGAATTTTTTTAATATCCAAATTTTTGGTAGAGTTTGATATAGAGCTCTATTTTACAAACAATATTAGGGTGTTCGTTATTCCTCAAGTTGCATTTTTTTCTCTTTTTTTGCTGTCACTTGTTAGTTTTCAGATTTTGCTATAAAAAAGGTCAATATTCGCCAAATATTTCATGAAATGTTTTAACTTTTCGCATTTAATTTTTTTCTCCAGAAAAAAATTTTAATTAAGGGTTTTTTTTTTACAAAATAATTAAGGGTATATCAATTACTAATATATGTTTTTGTAGAGAATTTTACTCTATACAAAAAAAAATTTAAAAAAAAATTATGAAATAAAATGAATTTCCGCTTTTAATATACATTTTCATATTACTAAAAATAAAGTTATATAAATAAATTTTTTAAATACTATATATTTACTACAAATTGCTTACTTAAAAAAAGTTCGTAATTTTTTTTTTAATTCGTAAATTTGTTTAACCTTTATTTAACTTTAAAGATAAATTCACCATAGAAAAGTTCAAGTTAAGTCGTGGCTAAATTCTCACAGGAGCGCATTTACCGAAAATTAAAGCAGAGTTGTTTTTAAGAACATCAATCATTGTAGAAGCCTTCATTGTTTCAGACGAAAAAAAATTTAAAAGACAAAATTTCAAAAACACATGTGATTTTTATACTAAACTAGAAGACCTGGCGAACTTCGTCCCGAACAAAATTTATTAGATATAAATGAAACACTTTTCGAACCATATTGTAAACGTATTTTATGCAGACTTTAGACTAATGCCAGATTTTCCATGTTAAAAATGCAGCTTTGATGATTGCAAAATCGATATTTCGTCGTCCCTGTTAATATGTATAGCTTTCTGTATATCCTGACTCCAACAACGCTATCTACTCAGCAGCATAATTTTTCGCAAACCCATTTTTCATCATGCAAGTAGAATGGAATATGAATTTCATCAAAATCGGTTCAGATTTACGACTTTTATAAACAATTTGACTTCAGCGCCACCTATCTGATAAATTTTCCGCAGAGATGTTTTTCTTTGCCTAATCAATACATTTATAGAATAAGACTAAAATCGGACCAAGTTTAAATACGATTTTTAGTTATAACTCGACATCAGCGCCACCTATCAAAGTTTTCTCTACGTAACATTTTTCCTTGGGCAAAGACAACCACAACTAAAAAAAAAGTCTACTTAAATGGGACAATCCATTCTCGAGTTATGGGCGTTTATTCGTACGCATCTTTCTTTTATATACATATATAAAGATGTAAGGGGATTTTAAATACACTTAATTTTAAATATTTCGACCACGAACACTACAGACGGACACCCTAATATATACACATATACATTCGCGTGTTTATACATTATTTTTTTTTTTTTGATAATTTGCCAACGTGCGCTTTCAAATCTGTTCAATGCGACTATTGCACTTTTTTCTATTGCTGCAATAGCTCACGACCGAGTTTGGTAAATTGCTTCATACAATTGTGGTTGGTTGTGTGTGTGTCCTTGTGAGCTGTTTGCACGTTGCCGCAGTTTTATGTAAATTTGCAAACAGCATTAGGAAGAGCTATGCGCAGTATGTAGATGTACGAATATTTACTCGTAGATCATTAACAAAAAATAAGGCCGTGGCCGTGCACGCTTGACGTGTGATGAAAATTATATTAGACCTTAATTTTCTTCGCCGCCCAGGTTGTGAAATGTAATATTTTCACAAATTTGTTGCTATCAATATTTAGTTAACTTTGTAGATACGTTTGGTTGTCATTTTATGTAATTGGGCAATGTTGCCAGGTGAATTTTTTTCCTCTGTAAGCTAGGTACGACGTTTTAAAATTGTGTAAGTTTTATTTTCTTTGCTCAAAATCTAACTAATGCACTCGTACATGAACTTTTGGCTTAGTAAAACCTTGTTTAGATAATTCAAAAATTCAGTGGTCTTCGGCTGCCCAGTAAGAGAAAAAAAATTATATTTTCCAGGAAATCTATAAAACCTGGCAAATTAACCGTTGGTTTTTTTTTATAGATAAGAATGACATCATGTACTAGAATAAAAAAACAAATTATTTTTATTGGTATTGTGATATTTATTTCAGTTACTAGGTTAAATGTTGTTGTAGCGTCAAAAGAAAATTATCTTTGTGAATAAAAAAATATATTAGGGACAGTTTTTATTTATTGAAAACATCTGGTTAAACAATGATCAGAAAATAAGAAACAAATAATTTAAAATTCAGTATGTTTTTCTACTTAAATTGTTATCCAATGATATGCCTCTTAAACTGTCTTATGTCTTAATATATTACAATAAACATTTATGTAATAACATCTATTAAAATTATTCAACCGTGTTGACTAAAAAAATCCATTTTGAAAAATTTTTCCCTCACGGTGATTTAAAATTGGGCAGCCGACTGGTTAAAGAGATGTCTGCAATTCGCCACTTAAATATCACTTCTAAAAAGCAAAACCTCAAATTTTGATTATATTCTCAAAAAAAAATGAAATCGCTTTTATAAAATATACAAATTTTTTTTAAATAATAAATTAAGTACTATTTCTGTATGCAGTTTTGTGACATATTCTAATTTTAATAAAACAAAGTGCATCTTTCCAATTGCTTAAAAAAACATATTAGTTTTTGTTTATTTTACTATTTTTAATTCTTTTGTAATTTTTGCTATGCCTGAATTTTTATTCACAGTTATATGAAAGAAATTACTAAATAGAGTCAGTTGAAAAAAATGGTCTCAAGTTTTTCAGTGTCACTTGCAACTGGCATTTTACTGAAATGGAATTGAATTCAACACATTTTCCAATATATTCAAACATTTAAAAAATCGTAAAAAATAATTATTTGTAGCCACTTGAAACTTGCACTTTTTTATACTAAAATTGAGTGACCTTTAAAACTCCATACTCCAAAAACTTAAAAAAAAATTTTTTTAAGTTCGAAATTTAATGCAAATTTTTTAAATCCTTGTACACTTTGTACAAATTTTAACAAAAAAAGGTTTTTATGGTGTTTGTTAAAGAATAAACGATATTTTAGATGAAAAGAAAATGTTAAGGAATTGGATTAAAAATAAATTAACCAAATGGAAATATCTAATATTTCTTTCGGCATAAGTCATCACTGCCATGTGTTCAAAAAATTTCGTTTGTTTTTAGTTTTGCCATTAATAACTCAAGAAATATATTTTTGAACATTTCTCAGACGACAAAATATTACGGCTATAAATTTTATAAAATATTTATTAACGCCCTTTACATTTTATACTAAAAATAAATACTAATTTATTTTTAGTAATTTTTTCGTAGTTTTTTTTGATTCTACCAATTTAAAAAAAAAAGTTTATTATTTTTTTTTTTAAATAAGCTAAACGTTAATTTTTATTGGCAAATTCATAGAGAAAAAACAAACACAACCGGTAGAAGTTATAGCACTTTTTCGTAGATCGGGTTCGACTCCTGCGGAAGCTGTGAGATGTGGTGATTTCCGAAATAGTAGGTACTATAACTTCTACCGCTTTGGGTGTTGTTGTGTTTTCTTTATAAATGTTCTAATAAAAATTGGCATTTAGCCTATTAAAAACCAGTAATGAAATAAATAAAAAGGTAAGAAAACTACAAAAATTAAATTTTTTTTTATTTTGTATACCAAAATTAATTGCATATTTTATTAATGTTCCCATTAACATCGTATCGTAGTGAAAGAAATTAAATTAATTTAATTTAATTACACTTAACTCTACTTAAAAAGAAAATGTTAAGCAAAAAAAAAAAACCAAATTACACCAACTCCAAATTAGTGTAAATCTAATCAAATAATTTTTTCATGTTTGAATAAAACTACCTTCCTTAACTAAAAATTAAAAGCTCTTTAATTAAATTAACCGCAAATGTGTAAAAGGGAAAATATCTTAATAAATGCGCGCTTACGCACAGACATTTCTATGTAGTCGTATATATACTTAATAGATACATATTAATATGCATACAGTGTGTTATTTACAGTTTGCAGTATGCAATATGCAAAAATTTTTAATTATATTTTTATTGAAATATTCCGAAAAGAAATTTTATTTATTTTGATAAAAGTTTACGTACCACATTGTTTTAAGTAAAATGTACATCACCGCACAGTGTTCCATCTCAATTAAAATGATGTACTAAATTGGAGAATTTTACTCAAATTGAATGAAGTTTACTATTTTACTAAGTAAAGGGACGCTAATCAAAAAAAAAAATATTTGCAATGAATAAATTAAAAAATAAGATATTTAACCAAAAATTACACACACAGCATTTAAATGATAGATTTTCCAGCAAAACGTGTGTTCCTCTGACGCAATTTTATACAAAACTGGTCGAAAATATTGTATATTGAAGTATTTACAAACAAAGGTAAAAGCGATGCTGACTTTTCAATAATCAATATTATATATTTGGAAAAAAAAACCATCTAGCACTTTTTGTTTATCATTTAACAAGTGTAACTAAAGGTTTTAGGGGTCAAGCAAACATAATATAATATTTATTTTTAAATTTGACCGCTTACAGATGTCACTATAGGTCATACAAAAAATTGGTGTTTTCGTATATTTTTTACTCACTTAATTTTTTAAAACAAATTGTATTCTATATAAGTATATTGGAATGAAAAAAATTTACAAAATTTTAAACAATTTTTATTGAGTTGGTAAAAAACAACAACCTAAAATCAGCTACAATCAGCTGAGGTAGAATGGTGAATATCACTTCACCCTCAACAGACTTCTTTCAGAGAAAAGAATTCGAATTCCGACCTTGTCTTTTCGCGGCAGTTGTGAGTAGATGGTCATCAACAAAATCTGCTATCGATGCGCGGTGCAAGCTGTAACTGTTTGCTACTTAATACAAAAGAATTTTTTTTTTTTAATTAGTAGAAAATTTACCACTTTTTCGCACTACAGCAACATCTGTATGCGATCAAATCTAAAAATAAATATTATAATATGGTTCCTTGACCCCGAAATCTTTTAGTTAGACTTGTTCAAGGAAAAATAAAACCCACAAGCAAATAAGTCTTTCATCACATTTTGCGTGATTTATTCTCTTTAAAATTATATCCTTTTTTTGATATTAAACTTTTGACTTTCGTCCATCGAAGGAGCAGAGAGTCGTATATAAAAATTTACAAGAAAATTGGCAATTACTTAGACTAAAATTAAGTGACGAGTAAAATCAAAAAATCGCGAAAATCGTGATTTAAAATGTTTATAAATTTCTTTTAATATATTTTTTTTTGAAATTTTTTTGCAAAATGTGAAACTTTTACTTTTACGATTTTTCCATTTATACATATTTTGAAAAAAATTTGCAATAAAAAGTTTTTTTAATTAAAGTAAAAACCTTAGGCCTAAATACTGTAAAAAACTAGACACTGAACGCAAACCTTTTGTATATATGTTACATATATACGTGAAGTGTGTAGAATTAACTGACGCGCTTACATAACCCGGTGATTATGCGAATTTTGTGTGGTATATGATTTGGTTACGTGAAGCGTTTTAATTTAATGCACTGCTCACACTGCAAATGCAAATTATGCAAATTTTCAATCAAAATATCAAGTTCATGAGCACGCCGCCAGCCGCGAAATTCGCAACAATTTGTGGAAAGCTCAGGTGAAAATGCAACAAAGCAAAAAATAAAACACACACACACAAGAGAACAGTCAATGTGGGAAGCCAATGTAAAGCGTGCCACTGAACAGAAATAACTGTACAGTGTAGAGGTAAGGGCGGAGTGAAATTTTCAATTTTGGTATTTTGTTTACTGGTTTGTCCTCTGAAACATCCGAACAAACTGACGTATTCATTTGTATGTATGGTGAGTACATATGTAAGCTGTCAGCTATGAATGGACTAAATTAATTAAAATTAATGCAAAAGTATGTATGTATGTCGGTGGGGCACGTAAAAGGTTTTGGTGTTTGCTAATTGCAAAAATTTTGCATACTTTTTGGGGTTTGTATTGAGTATTCACGAAAATTGCCAGAGTTGCATGAACAATGTGGATATTAATAAACTTTACAGCTGAATGAATGCAACACATATTTTACTAAAATGTATTACTAAGTCAAATTGCTGTTGTATCGATTAGCACGACTACTTACGTATATCGAATTTAATCGTTCATAGTGAGGATAGTAAAGTAAACCTTAAGGCGTTCTTAAGAATTATTTGAACCTTGAAAAAGCAAAGCGTTAATTATTGTAATGCTGTTTAATGATGTCGAAAATATTTGATTATCCATAATGAATAGCTCAGGCAATATGAGAGTAGAGAGTGTTGATTAGACGAGAGCAAGCAACTGTCGCTGATGGAGACTTGTGTGAGTTGCTGGCACGTTGAAAGCGGATAATTTTATTTTATTCCTTTTTTTGTAGTTTATAATTTTTCAATCAATTAACCAAATATTGAGCAACACGATGAACAGAGTCAATTTAACCCGCTTCAAATGGCAGCAGCATGTCGCTGCTCTGTAAGCGGCTGTGGCTTTTGGTACGATTAACTTGGTTTTGACTAAATGCGAAATTATATTCAGCAAAATCATATGCACAGTTACTTAAGTTGCAGTTAAAGTTTTGAGAGCGTGTAATCCCATATTTCCAATTTTTTTAAATTAATTATTTGTAATTTAATCACACAAATATTTTCCAAAATTTGCTTTACAAGTTGCCCTTGGCATCGGTAAATAAGACGTAGGAAATTTTTCATTTCATTTTCACGCCCACCGCCCAGTGAAAAGTATGATAGCATCTACTGGAGGATAAATTATTAAATTTACTATTTGGATCAATTTGGAATAAAAAAATCTGGATTTTACACATTGTTTTTTTAAATTTCTCCATCACATTTAACGTTATAAAAAACGTCACTAAATTTAACGTACATAAATATTTGCCTTGGCATTAATAAAAAAAATGTATTAAAAATTCTGAAATCACACCACCTAGTCTTTCCCTTTTCCTTTATTACTACAATTTGGTATAAAATAAGATTATTATAACACAGCAGTCGCATTACCAATTTATATCGAACTCGGATCAAATATTGACTAACGTCTAACTAAGAAATATGTCGAAAATTTTTAAAGTCGGACTGAAACACCGCCTACCTCTCTTGTAGTTACTCGACTCAAAACTAATACCAAAAATAGTGTGTTAGAAAAAATAAGGGTTTCAAAAAAAACAAAGTGAAAATAGGCACCGCCAATTTTTTAACCATGCGAGATGTGTTTGAAAAGTAAGGTGTATTCATTTTTTTAATTTATTTATCAATATTAAGATTATGCACCTCAGATATCAAACACTTATACTGCTATCGATGCTCAAAGCACTTTTGATAAGCAAATTTTGGTATAGTCTTGTCATGTTGTTTGCTTCTCCTCAATGGTAGCAAGTCACCATTCCTTCATGGTTCTCTGCAATGTAGGAAAGAGGAAACAGTCGCATGGAGCTGAATTCGGCAAATATGGCTACTGAAATATGATTGTGATATTGTTTTTGGTCAAAAATTAGCTTCTAATCATTGCTCACGCGACGGTTAATCTCCTCTAAATTAAGCACTTTGGGAAAAAAAACTACGTCTAAATTGACGTCGAAAATTGACACTGAAGATGGCACAACGCCGAAACCGGTTTGTCTCCAAACCAAACATGACAAGGGATCGTTCCAACAAATATCAACTTGTATACACTTGGAACTTGCACTTTCTCGCACTAAAATTGAATGAGCCAAAGAAACTGCATTCTCGAAAAAATCCTAAACTTTTTGTTTAATTTTAAAATTTTAATAAATAGTAAATAGTTTAAAAAAATGGATGTTTATGGTTTTTTTTTTTTAGATAATGAACCACATTTTACTTGAAAAGCATTTTTATTAATTAGAAGAAAAGTTAAGTACCCAAATCTGTCAATATGTGATTGTGATGTAATTTGTTATCGGAGTATGCGGTAGACTCAACGTAAAAATTTCATCTTTGTTTTCACCATTGCAATGTAACGCTTTATTTTTCTTTTTATCCTTTCATATTCTTCTCAAAAAAGGCAACTATTGGGAAAATAATACCGCCAAAGTCAACGCCGAATTTTACATCAAATGTTAGATTTAAGACGGCATTTCAGTTTTTAATACTTGAAAATAATTTTGAAGGGTTTTAGCTCAATTAGCCGGGAATTGGCTGAACTTATGGTAAGAAATTGGCAGTTTCTCTCCCCGCTTGTAAGTCACTAAAAGCCTTAGCTTAAGAACTTCAAATCAAAACGATCTGAAATGTACTGCTAAACAAGTTTTGCGGTATACCACACAGATCATCACGACTGGGAAAAGGGACATTGTGCTTCCCCTGTCAGCGAATGGACTACTCCTTCTGAAAAATTGAGCTTTTTGTCGGCTAAGCGAACGCTGGACGGAAACTCGGATATGCAAAGTTGCAAGGTCCTTTTGGCCGCTAGTAGACAGCCGGCGGTGTGGTGAATTGCTTTAGACTTAAAAAGGCATAACTCTCAGGCATTATTGGTGGCCTGATCGGACACTGCGCGATGGGGTTCTTGGTGCTGTATGGTGAATGAGAATGTGGAGGTTATCTCAGCTCTAGCTTTTCAACTGGCCTGTCTTTGCATAGCTCAGATTCCAACAACTTTACTAATATTTAAGAGGTACTTGGGTCTTCGCCCAACACAGATGTTTGCTGGTCTAGCCTGAGCTAATGAAAATATGAAATTAAGTGAAATTAAGAATATTAAATGACCACCAACCTGCACGTCGCGCTATAAAATCGTGGTATCACTATCGCCAAACAATTCGTAGAGCATTTTGACTTGAGATAAATTTTTAATCAGAAAATCTTAACAAATAAACAGAGAATCAGACCGTAAATGCATTGCAAAGTCAATACAAATTTTCAGCTCTCAAACAGAGATTTGGTGCACGTAGGACACTTTTAAGATTTACGCAAAAACTAATAACAACTGCCAACAACTACCAACGACTTCTAAGCGGTGAAAGCAAACTCTTTCATAAGCTATTGAGTTGTGAAAATGCAATTTAATTGTTTGTTGCTGCAACAGCATCAGGCACGCAAAATACCAACTAACTAAATAATTCATTTGCGATGTGAAAGTTTTCACTACTAAAAACTGTCAAGTCTCTTGTTCATCTCTGTTGTGTGCCGCACCTCAAGTGGTAAGCGTTTTCAACTTATGCTCTCGCTATCCACCCCGTCCCCCTCAGCAAGTATGCTGCTGGCGTTTGCAATTGAATGAAAGCATTGTTACTTACTAACAGCCAAGCGCTTAGCTAAGGAAGAGAATGATGGAAGAAATGAACGGTTGTATGTGTGTGTGTGTGTGCATTTCGAATGAAAGAGGTTCTCGAAGAGACATTGTGCAAACTAAGTGACTTGTGATGTGTTCTACAACAATGGCAAATACGTACGAGTGTATAGAAGAAGAAAGCAAAGCATTTTGAAAATGGCAGTAAATGTGAGATGAAGACAAAAACAGCAAAGCAAAAAAAAAAACAGAAACTAAAAAAGAAACTAATCTTCGCGTATTATCTAATGCATGAGTATGAGTTGTTTGTATTTTGACATCTGCCAACGAACAACAACGCAAGCGCTAGCAACAACCACAATAAGGAACTGCGCTCTATTCAACGCCGCTTTGGTGCTTAAGTTTTTCGTTAGGCGCGAATCAGCATCAGCGCTGCTTTGTTGCACGTCGCTATTGCTGCAAAGTTGCAACGCGCTACAAGTAACAAGTGTGCGCAAACTTTTGTGCAAACACACACCCACACACACACTTACTTGCCGCCTCTGGGTAGTCTAGTTCAGTCGTGCGTTTGCAAATAGCTCGCGCGCATCACAATGAAAAAATTGTACCAAACAAGAAAAAAAAACAAAAAGAAAACAGCGTCTGCATATTTACTTAGACTTTTAAGCCGTTGAGTCGTCGTTTTTTCAACACACTTTCTTAACTCTGAACACACACTTAGGCACTTACTTACATCCACTTATGCACTTAAAATTCTTCGCATGTCTCGCCGTGCTGCGTAATTTGTGTACAGTTGCAAGCAAATCAAAACTTTTTCGCTGAAAGTACTCGCCAACTTTTGTCGGCTGAGAGCATTTAGCAATTCCTTTTGTCTCTGTGTGTTTTTTGGACATTCTTCCCCAAAGAGATGACTATACATAGTTACATCTGTATATCCATAAATTCTCGGTGTACTCTTTTCATACTTTATTGATTTTGAAATTTTTTAAAAATTTGCTCCATCTGTCAATCGAGCGTCATTTGAGTTCAAAACAAATGGCGCGATTTTTATTGCCTCAGTAACTGTAACTCTCAAAATTGTTTCGAAACTGCATAAAGTAAAATTTACATAGAATATTACAATATGATATAAAATGAAACATATTTTTCACATTTTAACAAAAAATATTTTTGTGTAGGGTTGCCATACAAAGCTTATAACTTTGTGGATATTAAATAAAACAAGTTTTGCACATGTAAAATAAATGTTTTGAATATGGTAAGGTAGATAACACTCAACATCCTCTTATTTAGGTGTTGCCACTTGTAGTGTTGCCACCTATTTTATTTTTTTAAATTAAATCAATATAAGTTATGAGAGAAGTGTTTAATACAGTATTAATAAAAAAATATTTTCGAGGAGAGTTGCCATATTATATAAATTTTAATAAACTTTTGTATGTACATACATACATATATAAGTGATGTGCAACTCTCTATGCATATAACCCTTAGTGTTGCCACTTAAAAGTTTAAAATAGTTAAATTTTTAAATAAAAATATTAATTGAAAGTTATTTTACACGTTGCCACTTAACAAAATTAAAATTATTTAATTGACATAATTATTTATAGAGATTCAATTTAAGATAATCTGGCTGGTAGTTATCTAACTAAATTTTGCCAGTAAATTATTTAACACAGTATTAATAAAAAAATATTTTCGAGGAGTGTTGCCACCTATAAAAAAATTAAATTGTTTATTTTACGATACATGATTATATAAGATTAATTAAACTTTTGTATGTTTATAAGTGATGTTAAACTCTCTATGCATATAACCATTAGTGTTGCCATTTAAAAGTTTAAAATATTTAAATTTTTAAATAAAAATATTAATTGAAAGTTATTTTACACGTTTTTATTAAACAAAAATGTGTTTAAATGGCGTTGCCACTTAACAAAAATAAAATGAAAATTATTTAATTGAAATTTATAGAGATTCAATTCAAAATAATCTGGTTGGTTGTTGCCATGGATGAGTTTCCTAAAAAGCTGCAATTTATTTTGAATTAGACTCAAATTAGATAAAGTAAAAAAATCTTCTTGAGTAGGGTTGCCACATTTCTTAATTAATAAAATATTTATAGAAAAAAAAATTTATGTTATAAAATGTGTCTCCAACGAAAGCTGTATACAAATTATAAACAGGATTGCCAACGCAATATTTTGAAAAGCATAAGAAAAAATATATTTTAAATAGTTTCAATTCACAAATATTTTTAAAGTGGTTGCCGCGAAATTTATATTTATAAAATTTTTGTTTAGTTTATTAATTTTAGGGAAAAAAATATTTTTAATCAAATGGATGCTAAACTAAAGTTGCCAAATGTAATATATAAATAAATTGGTATTGTAAGTAAATTAAGCAATTTTTCTTAATATGGTTACCACTTATGTTTAATAAAATGAGTTTAATCACTTAGCTTTTTTTAAAAAGGTTTCACAATTTGCTATGAAGATATAATGACTTGCATGCAAATATTTAGGAATATTCATGAATTTGGGACTTGTTGATAAAAAAAAAAACGTACTTTTCAAGATGGCCAAGGCCACTCATGCGTTTATAGATGAGAAAACGATTTTATTAAAATTTGCTTTCATTCATATTTTCAACTTTCTCAGAGTATATTCTTGTAGTAATTTTTTTTCATAGTTAAACATTTTCGACAATTTATATATTTAATTAACATGTTTTTGTATTTTTTTGGAGTCTTTAGAACCAAGTTTATCTTTAAAAATTTCCGGCAGTCAGAAAATTGTTAATAAAAGTAAGCTTCTTTGGTTTTCTTTAGATCAGATTAAATGAAATAAGACAGCAAACACCGGCTGAATTTTGGTTTTACCGACTTTAAGTTGACTGGAGAAGCTTTAACTTTAAGAAGACCTTAGCGTACGAGCGGTCGAATATTACTTAGCAGAAGGAATGCATTTTTTTATCAAATGTAAACATTCTTCCTTCAAAGTCACTGAGTTTATTTTCCGAGGAAAAGCCATAAAATCCAACAAACTATCACCATCAGCTTACTAGTCGGCAGAACCATGACCTACTTACTCCGGCCTGTTTGTTCACTAATCGCGTTTGTGAATCTCAAAAAACATCCTTCTTTGGCCGGGTCGGACCATTAGGACAGTGGCCCTCAAAGCCTCACTCTCGCTGATAAAATCGTCTATGTTTCTGCGCCATAAGCAGCGAATTTTCTCCTTGTACTTATTATACTCATCATAGGTTTGGGAGCTGACTTATCTTCTTTCCTAACTTTTTACTACGTTATGATTTTGTATGAACAACAAAACTATTTATTGCTTAGTATTGCGTTACTATAACTCCACTAACACTCGCTAAGTAAGCATTCTTGATATACAAATGTTTCTTTTTTTTTTAACTTAGTGAATCTTTTATATTAATTCAGAGCCAAAACTTCAAAAACACTTTTCAGCCAAAAGTGTAGAAAAACAAAGCAAATTGCCAAACTGCCACTCAGAGTAAAGTTGACAATTTTCGGCTGACAGCAGCGCCACCATGTAACCGAAGAAGCGAAGGTTTATCATTTTGGCCTGGCAGACAAGAGCAGTCAGTAGACAGAGACACTTGAAGTTGAATGAGATGAGTGAAAGGAAATTAAAATTTAATTTAAAAAATACTCGCAGCGCAAATCAATGCAAACAAGTGCGCTCAGGTAGAGAGACAAGATTTATTACTTAGTGGACTATCTTGCTTAAGACATGTGCAACGAGTTGGGAAAAATGCATCAATAATTTAAATTTTTGAAACTTTTGAATGTACTAATTTAGCATGAAAATTCATAAGAAGTGAAAATAAATTATTGTACTGGAATTCACAAATATGCCAAATAATTTAAGAAAAAATTAAATACAAAATGGCAAAAGGAAAAATTTTAAATGTGAGTGTCTAAAACAAATAAAGTTAATAATGCAGTTATTTTCGATTTGTCAAGCTATTTTTAATGAGGTTATTCGTTTTTTGATATCTTGTTTATTTTTCGATTGAGTATCACATTTGTCGTATGCTGAATTCCAAACTTCAAATTGCGAATTATCAAAAGTTTTCAAATATAACATACGGACATTTATTTTTCGGGGCGACTGCAAGTAAACTTTGCCTATCAAAAACTTTCCTCATGTAAATGCAACTTTAAGGCTGGAAAAATCTTATAAGCCTTGATTTTAACACAAGTTTCCTGCTTTTTTCAACTCTGTCAGCCGATAAGCATTAGTAATGTTTCATGAATATATGTAATTCGTTAAAAGTTTTAAGCGTTGAATGTAAGTTCATTAAAAAATTAAAAATCCGGTCGAAACAATTTTTTTACATTAATAGCAAATTAAGTTAATGAAAATACGTTATTCTAGAAATAAATACGTTTAAAGAGTGACAAAGCTTCGAAATAAAAAAAAATACATACCAATAAACTCTCAAGCAATTGCATATTTCTAGGTCATTATGCTCTGAGAACCCCATCGTTGGTTGTAATATATGTAGATACCATCGCACGCAGCAGAATGTGAAAGTAAGCACACATCTGAACGAAATTATTTCACCCGAAACACGAGAAACAACAGCTACTGCTTGCCTGTCAATATTTTCAAAAACGAAAATGTGTGCTGGCAAATTGAAATACAAGACAGGCTAAAGATCGTAACCGCTTTACATATGACATTGATAGGAACAATGGCAGTTGAATGCATTCCAGCAAGCAAAGTATAGCCATAAATGTGAACATGTGTGTATTTTACTCATTGTATGTATGGTACTTGTATGTATATGAAATTGTTGTGCGAGAAGACATAAACAACACAAATGACAAAGAAAATAACAACATTCTCGAAATGTTGAACAAGAGCCATATTTGCTCAAAAGCAAATAGAATTCATCTTCCTTGCTGCCTGACTTTTGCTCACTAAATATTAATATTAAATATTTTAAAACCATTTTTTCGAAGTTGGTTTTAAGCAGCTAAGCAGCTGTAAGCACTTTGTAGTTTATCATAATTCATCAGTATAATGCTTTTTTCGGCTTACAGGAAAAAGTGAAATCTTAGAATAAATTCATTGTTCATATCATTATCAACACCATTACGAGCCGATTATCGAATACTATTTAGTATTACCATTTCATTAATAGTACGATAGCACTTAAAGTATTACTTAACTTTTTTTATAATCAATTTCGTTACTCTTACTAATTTCTCTCGAATATTCTCAGATAATGCTACGAAACATACGCCTTTAGGGGAGAACTTCATTAACTCGAACAAATGACATTGTCTATTCAGATTAATTTATTGTATTCGAAAATAATTGACTAAATTTGTTGACACAGGCAAAAACTTCACAGTTTAACTTAAGAACTAATTTAGATTGATATATTTCAATCAAAGTTTCATAATACAAATTTTCTGAATCCTACAACTATTGCGCCACCTGACATACTCTTAAAAGTATTTATTTATTTAAATCCATTTCTCACTTTACTTGATTTTTTCTTATGTAGTGTAAACTTATGTATGTAATTTAAAAATAATCGGCAGATCTATTTTTTGCAAAAGTATTTTTTTTTGCACATTTGAAACGAGTATTTCATTTAAAGAAAATCGGCCAATATATAAAATTTTTTCGAATAACTCGACGATTATATCCAATAACGAGTCAGCCTTGAAATCGAACGGAGAATATCGTTTGCCAACAAGTGCTACCTTGGACTGAGTAGACAATTGAGCAGTGGCTTGTGGCAGAGGAAAAGCAAAAGGACGACCGCCTCTGCGTTAAAAAGACTGAGTGGAAAAAAACTTGGCTATACTTGGAATTTCCAATTGATGCCAGAGATTCAAGAGACAGGGAAAGCTGACGTTCTATGTTGAGCTCGGCCAAAATCGCTTACACGGTGAATTTGCCAATGAAAAAAATTAATATTTCTCTTCAGAAAAAGATTATAAATATCTTATTACAACTAATTCTTCTCACAAATGGAGTATAAAGTTTTTTAAGTGATTTGACTTCAGCGCCAATCGGATTGAAATAAAGCATACGTTCTTGCTGAAATTGTAAAGTTACATACTGTACAGCTTTGTTTTTGATATTTTTATGAGTAATTGTGTCGTGGCATTACATGCGTACTTTAGAACATTATTTTGTATACAAACACTCTGTTCAAAAATTATAACACAAACACATACATATTAGCACAATTGGGCAATTTATTTATCCTCCAATTATTAAGAATTATTTTTCAATTAGATTTCGTTAATTTTCTAACGAACATTATTAAAAACATTTTTTAAATTTGATTTAAAATTTAGAAAAATATTTATCAACATTTCATTAAAATTTGTAACTTCTTAGAAAATTTTTTTAAATTTTTTTGGGTATGTACATAGATGTTTAGTGCAGTTTAATTTTAGTGCAACTTCGCTTGCACTTCGTTTTAACCGCTGCGAATTACGCCAGATCTTTACAACTTACGCTCTTTCGCAAATCCGCCCATTATAAGGAATAATCGCGGTTTTGCGTTGTATTGAGGAAACTGCCATTAAAAAAATTGATAAAAATCAATTATAACTTGCAGAGCTTGTAAGTTGCATTTTCTCAGACTAAAATTAAATGAGCCAAAAAGCTGTATACTTGAAAAAATTCTAAAATCTTTTTTTAAGTAGCAAATTTTGATTAAATTTTAAATGGGTTTTTATGGTTTTACTTAGAGATTGAACCATACCTCTTTTTTTGAAAAATAATTTTCATAAATTAGAAAAAAAATTAATTAATTTGTGAATAGAGTATACATATATGTAAATATAGTATTTTAAAAATTTCTTACGATGTATTTATTTTCATATTAAAAAGTCTCAAAAAATTTCCATTTTTGGAATCAAGTAAAACCAAATTGTAGCGACCTTCAATCGGAACTAATACAAATTGTTAGAAATTACAAGGAACTTCTATAAAATCCATACGCTGATCATTACCAAAGCCGCTACAATGTAGATTAATTATCGCTGCTAAGTATTTCGCAAATATACAAAAATATATGGTAACATACATGTGTGTGTGTGTTTTTTTTTTTTTTTTTTACGAGGAGGAAGCATCGAAAGCCTAACCGTCACCGGTTTGTCAGTGTGGGACTTTAACCCTAACTAAACCTCCTACTGTCTGAGTACCATTTCCCCCCGTACTACCGTCAGGTATTTCGTCGGGAGATGGCTTGAGCTTACGCTCTACGTACGTGAAGTCTGTTTGTACCGCCCTCTGTACTGTTGTTTGTTACATCTTCGTGGGGGTTTAAATTGCCCCGTTTCATTTCCAAGCATTTTTTTTTTTTTTTTTTTTTTTTTTTTTTTTTTTGCCTGACTGCCGGTTGGAACGAACGAGGTTCCAAGCCGCTCAACACGGTATTTCTCCTATTATATAAACTATTGATTTTAATATAATTTACGATTTTAGATTACCTTGCCCGCCGGTCGGAACGAACTGGGTTCCGAGCCGCTCTGTTACTCTCGTAACTTCTTCTCGTCTGGTTTTTCAAAATTTTATGGTTTCCAACTATTCTGCAACGGTCGGAACGGACTGGATTCCGAGCCGTCTACTTACTTAATTAGATTTTTTCTGCTTTGTATGAACTACTGGAAAAAACACAATATTTTATAGCTGAGGATTTAACATACATATATACATAAATTTCTCAAAAGTAGTTTATTGAGCACTAACCTTTCTTGGTAGCCGGAACGGACGAGATTCCGGGCTACCCGGCCGTGTGTAAACGCTTTGGGCTGTTCGTTGGGAGCTGTGCTTAGAGCCAAAGAGCCAAACTGCTTACATTTTCTATTTTTTTTTATTTTTATTTTTTATTAGTGCAGGCAGTCGGAACGGACTAGGTTCCGAGCCGCCGATTCGGTGTGAAGTTTGTTGCCGTCAACCGACATTAAAAGATTATGTATTTCTGCGGAGTCGTTCCGCCTGACGTAGTTTCGATATTACCATATTTGCCATGTTGCAGACGGCAGACCAGTTTTCGATCGATTCGAGCATTATATCGATCAAATTCTCTACTTTTGTCAGCCGCCCTACCTGTACGTAGTGTATTTATTGTTCCAAATAATTTGCCGTTTTTCTGGCCCTTTGGTAGTCGCGCCTTGCTCTATTGCATTGTTGACGAACATCTGCTATCTGGGAATTCCACCAGTATACTGAGGGACGTCTACCCGATGGGTTTCTTCCTCTTCTCCTCATTGAAGCATCACAGGCGTTTGCTATGGTGGTCATGAGCTTGTTGGCCATATTCGTAGCTCCTTGTGTTAGGGTAACTTCAGACATCATAACTTTTAGCGCTTCTTCATCTAGAGAGTCGATTTTCCAGCCCACTGTTCTCCTTTCGGTGCAAGACCCTGTGTGTGTGTGTGTGTGTGTGTGTGTGTGTGTGTGTGTGTGTGTGAATAATAAGCAATCGAATAACAATGTTGACAATGTTCAAAAAAATGTGACTTGTGGTTTTATATATAAATTTATGTATGTACAAATGTCCTTAAGTATAACGATAATACGCCACACAACCTGACCCTGAACTGTCAAACTATTTGGCATACACCATTTGGCATACACCATTTGCCAAACACACATCACGTCCCATCATAAATGTGTAATGACATGCGCTAGGTTGTGTAGCGCGGAAACGGAAATGTCACACGTGCATCCTTAACCAGCGCTAGTGAACATAAGGAATTGTTTTGCGAGTATCTGCGTTTTGCCGATGATGAATGGCTCGATGTATAACGCACATTGACACACAACAAACACACACACACATAGCTATGTATGTCAACACATTATAATAAAAAACAAAACACAGAGACACCAAAACATTTGACACGTTCTACTTTTCAATGCGTAGCTTGCTTATCAAATTATTATATCTTCGATGCTGATTTCTTATTTACGTGCATTTCCTTTGTGTGTGTGTGTGTGTGTGTGTGTGTTCGCATTCACCTATTGTCTTCGGCACAAACACACACACATTTCTGCCATTAAACACAATTCACATTTCGCTGCCTCAATTTCCATCTGATTTGTCATGGCATTTCCTTTGGCACGTCAAAAACGAAAACATCTTTCCTGTATTTTTTGTTCAATATCCCTTTTAACAAGTATTTTCCGTAACAATCTTTCAAATCTAATACTATGTTATGTAACATAGTACTGCATGCATATCCGATGATTTGAATGTGAGGGGAGTATTGATGTGTGTGTTTTTTTTTTTTTTGTTATACCTTAAAATCAGCAGCACTCGAGCACGCACCAACACCCTATAGCACATATACATACTCGTATATATGTTTGTTGGTGTAATATTCATTGTATTTTGTATTGCATTATTCATTTTATAAGGACACGTACTAGATTGTAGTGAACTTTTGTAAGTATTTGCCAAACCCCTTGAGGTTTCCCCAAATTATCCTTACAACTTGGCCGTTCCAAGGATCTTTGCAGTTTAATGATCTGCGAAAAAGTTAAGCATTTTGCATTAAGTATGAGCATTGCCATTATATTCGCATGTGTGCAAGTAAGTAAGTAAATTTAAGGTCTTTTACTTGTATACGGTTGATTGGTTCGATTGAAAAGACGTGACAAGCGGTTTGTAGTCTAAAGAATTTCCCACTTTAGCGGCTCTTTACTAGATCTCAATCACATTTTTTTATGCGCTTTTAACAAGAAAGTCTCGTATGAACGACTGTGCATAGGCATAGTTGAATGCTTATGTCCCTTTCCGAGACTTTCTTCTCGCAGAAGTGATACTCGTAGTAAGCTGGTTTACCACATTTCATTCTGACAGTTTTTTTTATATTTGTACTCTACAAACAACGATTTTGTTTAGCTTATTCATTTAATAAGAGTCACCCTGTGTTGTGACTTTAAAAAAGGTTAACAAACAAATGTTTTTTTTTTTATTTCACGGACGTTAGGATAGCGCGCTATCCATCAAGAGGCCTCTATGAATTTTCGGTGAAGCCACGTCCCCGCGACCAATCACGCATTTCATCAGGGAGGGGCTATGGCATGAATGAACGCCTGACTTCCAGGAGTTCAGGAGCGCTCTGCTACGACTGCACCTGTGAAAGATGCAAGCAAACAAAAGATTTAACATACTCCAGACTAACTTAATCGCGTTGCTAAACGGTGGCGTTGTTCGCGTAATCTAAGCTCAGTCATTAATTATTTACAGATGCTTTTTTACTGTATTCCAAACTGCTTTATCAAATATCATATAGGATATCAGATTTTCTGGCATTGGATCTACCTTCATTACGATTCTTAATTTCTCCCGCTCAAATGAAAACGAAGGACAATAAAAGAGTATGTGTTCTGCGTTCTCCGGCACAGTCTCACACAAGGCACAAATCATTGTATCATCATGACCATATTTACATAAATACTCTCTTTGTAAGGAACAAAATTGTCGAACTACATTATTTACTATCCAAAGCAAACAAAATTGTGAACTACTAAAACTTTTAGGAGAAAACGTACCAAAATATTCACAATAAAATAACAATTGAAAGATACAACACCCTTTTAGGGTCTCTATTAGTTGCTCACAGGAGCTAGCTGCCATTTGGAAGATTATACGAAAAAAAAGCTAAGAAAATAAAATTTTCAAAATTTAGACTTAAATCAATGCGGAGACTGAACGGATTGTAACTTGCACTTTAATATACAAAAATTAAATTACTCTAAAACTGCAATTAAAAACTTGTAAATTTTTATGAAAATTTGAAGGCAGTAGTTTCGAGCCGACGTCGGTTCGTCGTTCAAGAAAAACACATTTTATGTTTACATAAAAACGAATGTAAATGTACATACTTATATTCCACACTTGGTACCCACTGCCATTATAAACTAATTACATCTTAAATATTACTTTGAACAAAATTTGACTTAAATATCCGCTCTTTAGTTAGTAATTAAGGTAAATGTCTAAACAAGTTAAAACCAAGTCACTTAAGGGCAACATAACTATATATAAGTAATATTTGCATGTGCACATGCACACATTCGAGCTCCTTAAAATTTGAGAAACTATAGAAATTATACAACCGCAGTTTATATATGGTACACACTTATGCATAATCGTTATTGTTAAGCGCAGTGAAAAAGATTTCCTCGAGACACACACATGCACAAGCATAACTGAAAGCCCTCGCACGCACACACATACCAATGAAATTCTAGAGACGCGTCTACAACGCGGAACAGCTCATTACATTACCCACATGCTGAATAATGTGAATTATGCAATATACCGAAACAGGAGATGCCTCATACAACTATTACAAAATGATAATGAGGCAAAGTTCAATGCGCTTGTGTTCATACATATACTTGCGTATATTTGTATGTAGGAGTGTGTGTAGTCAAGCGATATTCCCTGTATGTGTGTGTCACAATGAAAACTAGGACTTTTGACAACATAACAACAGCACAACAACAACCACAACCACAGCGCCATCAATTAATATTAATTAGGAAGGAAGCGTAACAAAGTTTTACGAGCACAAGTTATTGTGCCGCTGGCAGCGTGTTGGAGAAACTAAAGAGTATATCACACACTTGAGTGAATAGAGCGATGAATACTTAGTTGAAAATAAAACAGCGCAACGTGCATGTGTGTATACAAGGTGTCCCCAAACTCAACGTCAAGCCGAAACGGAGTGACAGGATTGATTGTAACCATCATGAGAAAAATCAGAAAAAAAATCTATCCCAAGCAGTGTGAAAATTATGGGCATTTAAGAAAAACCAAAAAATTTGGTCAAACTGTAACCATTTTTTGGTTATTGTGGTTAATTTTTATTATTTTTGTACATTTAAACTTTGGAACCTTAACCCTAAATAACATTTCTAGAACCTAAGTCAAAAATAATGACACAATTGCCCCCAGTTTTCTAGAATTAAGAATATTTGTTAAATTATGAATTTAAAATTTTTATAATTTGTCGACTTTGACACCCTGTATATACATATGTATGTGTGACCAGCATATTGTGGTTGCTGGCTGACGGCAGATAAAGGATGTCATACACTGTGGTCTACTCGTCGACAAAGGCATTTCCGCATACGCAGCCATTTAGCAGCAGGAGCGTGTGCGTGGGCGTTGATATCCCGAAAGGGAAACTGTAAAAACGTATATTTACACTGAGAAATTTTCGAATTTTTGTGAGCGTGGTAGTCAAAGACGCAACGGCGCGGTCGCACGCTAGTTGAACGCGATTTAATAAATAAACTCACGCATATGGCGATAGCCAGTTTTGTTCACACTTCATTTCTATTTCCTTTTTTTGTTAACTATTTACTTAATAACAACAACTACAGGAGTCTTTACTGATCAGCTGCCAAGAGCTGAAATGGCTGTGTGAAAAAGTCTAGATAGTACAGAAATAGAAAGCTCAGACAGCTGCAGTTTTGGCAGATGTGCATTTTTTTTTTTGTAATGAAATTCGTCATCTATGCATTTTCTGTCCAAAAATGTCAAATAAGACACCTTGTTCTGAGTTGAAGAGAATATTGGGAGTTCTCCTGGTGAAATATGAAGTAAACCCTGAAATGTTTGTATATACAACCATGAAAACATACTCGTATGCACATATGTAAATGGAGAAAGATAATAAGATACTAAGCTAAGATGAAATTGAAAATTAAATATTTTCCGAAACGATTTTATATAGCTCAGCAGTACAATTGTTATCCTGAAATTCCAAGAAATTTTAACTAGTTTAGAACTAATCCCGAAATGGTCATGAATAAGTCCGTCCTTCAAAACTTTAAAAGTTTTTTCTCACTCATAATTATAATGAGAAGACTTTTATAATATAAGTCTCAAAAAAATACTAATCGTTGACTACAAGAATTTTTCTCCCACATAATTGGTAACAAACGACTTTTATAATTCTAACGAAAATTCGGTTGACTTTTAAAAAGTAAAAGCAACTAGTTCCGAATTAAATCCGATTTGGCTCCACAGCAAATGTGAACTTCACACGAAGAAGTCGTTCACAAAGTTCTCCGTATTTTGGACGTATGTTTGACAGGGCACCTAACTATTTTGCTGAGTACTTAAAGAGTTTTTTGTGTAATTTGTTTTTAAACACAATTATTATTTTTAAATTTTCCCAAACAATAAATCTTTGTTTTTTTAATTAAAGATATTCACCCTTATCGGGAGTTCAACTGAAATTTATTCATTCGCCCAGATTGAATACGCCTATTGCGAGTTTCGCCCGAAATAAATTTCACTTCGAAAATTGAAATGAACATGAAAATTACAACTCTGAAATGTGTACACTTCAAGTGAAAAATTATCAAATTTAACAAAATTTATTAATTTATTAATTTCCCAGATCTTCAATAACATCAGCATAACTACAAAGTTTTGAAATTGAGCTGCAAGCCAATTTTGGACAAAAAAAAATCTATTTGTGCGCACATTTAAGTTAAAAATTGTTTACCTCTTTCTTCAGCTACATTTTCATTGTTTTCTTTGACAAATTCTCAAGTATTTTAAACTATTTGTATATTAGATTTGATATACAAGATTTTAATTAAATTACTTACATTTTGAATTGGTGTATGTTTTTTTGCCTCTCAAAAAATAGTGAACAAATTCAATTAATCCACCAACTATTTCCTCCCGAAATTTGTGTTGCCAATAAGGAGAAACAATGTTCGAAAGTGGAAAATTTTCACCCGAAATTTATAATAAGCGAAAAGTGCACTATTTTGGGTGAAAACGAAACTCCAGTTAAGGGTGATTATTCTAAATTGTTTAAGGTTATAGTTCACTTATTGTCTTTCATGTTTTACAATAGTGGAAGTTTTATATGAGTAATTTTAAAATAATAAACATATTCGAATATGTGGTAGACCGAGTCGAAAGTACTTTTAAAATATTTATATATATCTTAAAACTTTTGAACTTACTTTTATATAATTATGTTTAAAAAAAATTACAACCGTAAAAATATCTTTAACGCATTTTTTTTAATCTCTTTCATCTGACATCCATACATTTGAGTACTTTTTTTCAACAGGTGGCAACCCTCATATTGGCTTGGATATGAGGCCTTTTTTAAAATTTGTATGATGCATAACTTGTTTGTAACGTTTTATTAAACAATATGAATTTAGCCTTTTAAACAAATGAGGGTTGCCATTTGCTTTATAGATCAAACAAATATTCTAAATGTTTAATCAAATATAACACATTTCACACTAATACCTCCTTTAACCTTTTGCCCTTGACACCCATAATTAATTAACTTGGTTTAAGTGAAATTTTATTTTTAAACAGGTGGCAGCTCTGTTATACATATGTAATTCCCATACAAAACCATTTTAGATAGATTTTTTATTGATATTAAAATTGTAAAAAGTCATTAAATTTTATCGATAATTTTTATTTAACAGGTGGCAACCCTTTCAAAAAAAAAATACATTTAATGCCGATATTATGTAATTTGGTATAATCTCAAGTTTAAAAATTTGATGCAATGCCTTTTCTCGACTTAATGTTTTTATATTTTGTGTTTGATTTATTTTGTTGCGATCTGCATATCACCTGGTCACAATTTAAAGACGTTATTTTGAGACTAGAGGCATTATTTTGAAACAAATGAATGCCAACTGGTATACAATTTTGACTTTTTGTCGCTATTAGAGACTGAGACTGCTGAATGGCGCCTTTAATGTAACAAGCGCATTTGAAGAGTGTTTATAATATTAAATAATCTTACTAAATTATACTTTTAAAAATGGTGGCAACCCTGTTGTAAGTAATTTAGAAATAAAAGATTTTTAAGGCGATTTTTTATAGATATTCAAATTCAACAATTAACATTTTAACAGGTGGCAAACCTTTTCGAAAAAAAATAAAACCTTTTAGTCTACTGGCCAATACCTTCGGTTTTCGATTAAATTGAATTATGGGAAAGTAAAAACAAATGCTTCCTTTTTTTTTAAATCACAATTTCTTTTTAATGATCTTTTAGTCTGCTTATTGATTGATAGGCATTTTGTAGTTGCCGTGCCCATAATAATAAAATTTATATAAAACATTTTACCGCGCGCATACCTTTGTATTTGTAAAAAAACCGAAACCATCGCGCTATTTTTTATTTCAGGTAAATACCCACTTTGTGTATAAAATCTGCCAAATCGGTCATGAATTGTTTTCTTACCCTTAACAAATGTCATCGAAAGTCATGAACTTTCACTAAGACTATTTTCTCGTATGAACTTGTACTGAATGACAGCAAAACACAGTTAACTACAATTTTGAAGAAATGTCACTTAAAATGCACGCAAAACCGCCCATTATAAACAAGCGTTATTTGTTTTGCAAAATTTTGTTTTCCTACACAAAGCCTGTGTGAATCAATAAGTGAGAAACTAGTGATAAGAGCCAAACCAAGCAAAAATTTAATGAGAGCACAAGTTGGACATTCTAGGAAATCACATGCAAATTTTGACAGTTTTGCTACATTCACTACAAGGCGACTAACTGTTTCGAAGCACTGCCTTGAATGGCGCAACAACCAAGGACACTTCAAACCAAACACACACACACGCACATTCGAACACACACGCATACTTAAATACGCACATGTCGCCAGCGTTTCCACTTTGCCGATTTCATGCCAAACTTCGCACGCACAATATGCCAATTTTGAACATCGCACAGCCAATTTTGAATACGAAATGCATAATTCATGGAAACGCGCGCCCGTCCTTTGGTGGGTGTGTATGTTGTGTGTGTGTGTGTGTGTGCGCTCAGATGATGGAAGCATATTTATAGGCGTTGCCGTTAGTCGATTGCGTAGTGAATGCACTCTATCAGTGAACAGCAAAAAAGTTAGAGAGAAGAAACACACACACGCACGCATGCAAAGTTACTCTTATATTTAAGCAGAAGTAGTTTAAGAAAAAGGCTCGCCGATGCCTGACATATGTTTATACTCAGACATACATACATACATACATATACGAGTGTACGTATGTACATGAAAGCAGTCAAGCAGGCAGTTTGAGAAAGGCAGAGAGTCAAAAGAAATATGTAATATAAAGATGTGTTTGTTTAGAATCTTCAACAAGTTTTACTTGTGAGCTAAAGCATTCAAAGTCGAACTAATTGAGTTTGAAAACCACTCAATAAAAAGTACAGAAATCGGTTATTCAAAAGTTTTGAATCGAAAATCTCCATTTAATATTGTACATTGTATGTATGTAAACATATGGGCATCACAGATATATTTATCTAGTATATAAACATAAGAAATTTAAAAAAATTGCTAGCTACAGCCAAGTTTCTCATTTGAGATAAAGTTTAAGATGCTTGCCTTTGCGCTAAGTAATCAATCGATGAAGAATTTTTTAAACAAAAATTTAATTACAAGTGTATAAGAATGTGTGTAAGCCAATAAAGGCTAGTTAGTATCAGTGTATGAAGCGAGACATTGAGAAACTGCAAAGTTTTTAATTGTGTTACTTTTTGTTTGGAATTTAATTTACCCTACCGCCATCTTTTCGTCCGTGCCTTTACAAATTATAGCAAATAAAAGCTGGGTGACCCAATCGATGGATCGATGAAAATTTTTATTTAAATAAATTAATAAAAAAAAAATAAACTAAATATTACTAATTTACTAAAAAAAATTATTTAACTAATTGACTAATTAAACAAATAATAAGCAAATATAACAAATTTAAAAATGATATTGTTTTCGGTTAAATGTTCTTTTGTTTCACATCAATTCGTAGATGCACGAAAATAGTTCACCAAGCATTAGATAAAAAAAAATGCGAAATTTAGAAAAAAAAATAAAAAAAATTTTGAATGTCTACCGACATGTTAAAAATTATACTTTTTTCAGAGAAAAAAACGTAGAGCTCAGCTCTGAATATAAATATTTTCTAGGAATTGTTTTCACAAGGTGTATGAAAGTTTCGTATTGTTGTAAAATCTTTAAATTTTCAAAAATTTAAAAGTTATGCTATTTTACATTCTTTTTGTATTGCACATAGCAACAAAAACAAAAAAAAATATTATTGTGTGCGACCGAATATTTGTATGACTTTACAACTTTACGACGTTTTACGACACTTTGTTAGCCTCTTAAATGTGTATTTTATTTTAATACAAAATATTTAAATTTAAATAAAAATCATAAGTGCATTTTTATAATTACAAAGTTAGCCATTTCGTTTATATTCTCTGATATGAAATTTTTGAGTATTACTCACCTGAAAGAAAAAATAAAAATATAGAAGTTAGCTCAAGCAAAACAAAATTTGTTAGCATTCAAAAAACTATCAAGTAAAAGTCCCACTCAAATATGTACTTATATAAATATACACGTATACATACGTGGGTGGTCTGAAAAGTTTCCGACCTAACAATAATACAAGACAATTTTTCTTAAAACCTTTTTTTTTATTTTTCTGCATAGTCTCCTTCGAGTGCAGTTTTTAGATGAGGGAACAAAAATAAGTCGCTTGTGGCTAGATCTGCTAAGGCGGTTGGTCAAGAAGTTCAAACTGTAATTCATGGATTTTGGCACCCGCAACCGCTGAATGAGACACGTTTTTGGTCTAGCGTGCGCAACAAAAGCGACTACAAACGTGAGGACAGCTTACTCGTGCCTAAATCTGGATTTAATATGTGACAGACACGTTCTTTGAACATTTTTATAACCTCTGCTTACACTCTTACTTCAAATCTGCAATTTTTGAACCTCTCGAACGTTCATCCTTTCCTGCGGCCAATTTGCAAAATCAACTGCACAAAATTTCACTATGGTAAATTTTGTTGCAGACTCCTCAAACACAGAGTACAATTCATCTTTAATTTGCGAAGACAAAAAACCTTATTGAGAAAAACGTTACATCGACTCACTCAAACGGCTGTCAACGGCTAAAAATTGCGTTTCCAAAATGGCTGAAACATTGGTGAGCAACTGTCAACAGTTGCACAACTACATTCACTTGCTATTTGTTTTAAATGAGCTAGAGGCCAATTTTTATTAGAAAATTTATAGAAAAAAAACACAACAACACCCAAAGCGGTAGAAGTTATAGTACTATTTCGGAGATCACCACATCTCCTCATCAGACTTCTTTCTTCACGGCTTCCGCAGGAGTCGAACCCGCGCCACCACGCAATGCTTAACTAAGCCTGTATTTATTGACGAGTGTTGATATCTCCACGTTGAGGTCGGAAACTCGTATGTTACCCATATTTTTCGACTTTGTGACAGTAAAAGAGTATTTTTTTATTTCCCAGAAAATCATTTAACATAAATTGTACTCACAACGTTTTGTTTTCCTTGATTTTCTGGAAAATGGACAGAATTTAAACGTTGAGCAGTAAGTTCTCGAATCTTAAAGGAGTCTAGAGTAAGCGGTTTTAAAAAGGATTGAATCTGAGTACTAACTAAACATTAATCAGTATCGATATATGTATGTACTTAGTTTCGATGACATTACTCAAAATCAATACTAGCACAAAGTATTTTTACTCTCAACGAACTCAGAATCGGTAATGCCATTTACTTATAATACTTCCGCAATTTCTGGCAGATGTTTAAAAGTTTTATAAATAATTGAAAGGTTCAAAATAAGCTTAATACAAATTAAAGGGTACTTAGGTATCCATTAGCAAAAAGTTAAGAAAAAATGCATAGCATTTCTTGCATATTAAAATGTAAAAATTAAAAAAAAAAAACCTTTTTTTATCTTTTTAGACGATAAAGAGTTTCCTACTAGGCTGACATCTACCCGGTTTTAGAAAAAAAAAATTTAAACAAGACTATCTTTTTTTTTTGACTTTTGAAAATGCAACGCATTGTGATATGAAGCATAAAAAAATCAGATCATAGCGACATTTAGACTGAGCAAGCAAATTTTAAAAGAGTCTAAAATAAAATAAAAGGAAGTGTTTTCGTGTAAAGCATAAAAGAGCGGTCAAATTCATAAACAAGTAAATAAAATAATGCTGCCCGACTAGATAAAAAAAAGCAAAATACGTAAATGCATGATGCTTGAAAGTACTCATATTTCCGACTGTTAAAAAAAAACAAGTCAAAATAAGATTTGAAGCTTTGAATTTATTCTTGTTGCTAAATCATCATTTCTCTATTATTTTTTTGAAATTTGAAAACCAGACTTTGATTAAAAAGTTGCAGTTGATGAGTTTCTATTTGGCAGGTCTTGTAGTTACTGTAAAAAAAAAAAAAAACACTAACAACACACCACAACTAAAAGATTTTTAAATGTTTTAGCCAAATAAGGTGCGAGCAGCTTTTTGCCATTTCATTGACTTTGCAACTTCTTTACTGCTTTCACACAAACTTCTCCCCAGCACCACCAACGTATTTTATGACGTGCTCTGCAGCTGCGTCTAACTACTCGCACTTTAGCTTTAATTACTTTCTAACACATCCAAGTTGGTGACTGTGATGAAAAACAAAACTCACAAAAAAACATGCAACTTTTGCACGAAACTCTAAATGCAAACTGAATGTGAAGACCTTTTTTTTTTGGTCACTTAGCGAGCATTTTACCTGTTCATATTTTCATTGCGTTTTGCCATTGGTTTTTATTGTAGTACTTTCGTTAAGTCACCAAAAATGTTGCTACCATTCATGTTTTTTCGCTGATGTTTGTGCCTGTGTTCGCCCGCAACGACACCAAATGGTCCATGTTTCTTTGGATATTTAGCTTGTTTTCTGTCACCAGCGAACAAGCGAAGAACACAAAAATTACTTTTGCCAAACATACTCATGCATACATTCATACATACGTACAATATGTAGTACTTAAACGTGACTTGTGTTTGTTTTTATGGCTTTCTTGTGCTAAAGTAGATTTGCTAACTTGTGTGCGTTTGATATGCTTTCTATACATCTTTGTATTTTTTTCCGCAAATTAAAATGTTGCCACAACTAACAGCAAATATTATTCGTTCATAAAGAAGGCAAACAAGATATAAAAGGTAAAGGAATGCTTTGAGAATTTGTTGAAATATACTTGTACAAAGCAAATTTAAGGGTGGAATTGCTTTTTTTTTGTTTTTTTCGTTCAAAAAGTGCACTTTTTCCAAGAATTTTTTCTCACGATGTATAATAGTTGCTGCTTTTACTATTGTTATTAATTATTTATTTGTACAAATTCTTTATTTAGCCTTTGTCAAGGCTTATATAAATTGTGGACAAATAAATGACGTTACGAAAAATTCAATTATCTTAAGTTGTTCTCCGGCAATCCTGCACGCCAATTTGTAAAACAACGTTTTAGGAAAAACCCTGATGAAGTTTAAACTCATAGCGTCATAGGTACAGGCGCGCGCTGACTAATTTTACACAAACTTCCATACTTTTGGTTATTTTAGCATAGGATTTATCCTTAAACAACCAAAAAATGTATTGCATATGTGAAAAAAAGTTCTCCGTACAGCTTAAAAACTGAAGTACTTTTCGCATGGAAGGTTTGAAAAATTTTCGCCACAACAACAAGCCGAATATCATAAAAATATTAAAAACCATTTACTCGCACTTGACTCAAGAAAAATTATGATGTTAAAAGCTGTTAGTTTTTGTCTTTGTCAAAATAAAATAAACTATTTTCTCCTGTCATTTTTTCTTTTTGCAAAAAAAAAATTTAAAAAAAAAATAAAAAGTGTACACAAAGTGCTGCGAAAGGGCATTTTCGGGTTTCAAAGATATTTGAAAATTTATCTTCAAAAAGGTTTATCGCTCTGCTCTAAAACCTTAATGAGAGTGTTATTGAGTAATTAGTTATTTGTTTTATTTTCTGCTACAGTGAAAAGTCAAACACAATTCGAAAAATGATATTATAACAATCTATTATTATTTTTTAATTTGTTTTTTAATAATTTTTGCTTTTTCATATTATTTTTCAATTTATTGCAAAATAACTTACAATTTTTCAATTATGTTAGTTATTTTAATTGAAAAAATTGCTCTGTTTAACATTTCAACTGTCGGAAATATTTAAATTAAAAAAAAAAAAATGTAATACAGATTTTGACTTACTTTTTCTCTTCTGTGACGTTTTTGTTATTGTTGCTTGACTATTTTTGGTACTTTTTGATAATTTTTTTCTTTTCTTGATTTATTTTATTATATTTTTATTTTTGAATTTTCGTAATTATATTTTTGAGCTTTTCTTATGTTAACAAAGTTAATTGGTAATCAAAAAAATAGATAGATAGATGTTAACTTTTGACTATTTTATGAGTTATGTATGTTTTGGTGGATACTTTAGCATTTAAAATGTTTTTCTATTCTTCTGCTTTAAGAAATGTAAACATTATTTTAATAATTTTTTCATAATTTAACTTTCCTTTTATTTTTTTAAATATTACGATTGACTTTTTATTTATTTTTGTAAAAGCAAATTTCAGTGTGCTTGAAAAATTAAAAATAATTTAAATTAATCAGAAGTAATAAAAGGTAATAAAAATGCATCATTGAAATAATCTTCAATAAAATTAAAAAATCAAAAATATATAAATTAATATTGGTGACAGATTTTGTCTTTTAGGTTTTTTTGCAATTAAAATTAATCATATCTAATTGGAATGCTTAAAACGAAATTACTTAGTATTCGAAATAATTGCAGGAAAATCCAATAGAACCAAGACAATAAAATAAACCAAAAATGTTAAATTTGCTTAGTCGTATTTAAATTTATGTTTCGAAAATATTATTTATATCTTAAAATATAAACGAAAAATATATAATCATAATAATAACAAATAAGTTATTTAACATTATAAAAAAAAATTACACACAAATATTTTTAAAAAATTAAATATAAATATATACAATACTATAATATTTATAATATCACACAATCATATTCACCATATTCAGTTTTTGAGTAGAACAGAAAATAAAAAAGAATGCAAAGAAATGGAAACTGTCTAACAATAAAAATAAATACAAATTATATCTAAAAAGCATTTGTACTGCTTACTTTTAATTTTTTCAATTTTCTTTTAATTACCAAAAAAAATGTTCATTTATATTTATATTTTACCTTAAAACAATTAATAATAATTAATAAGGCATGTTTGTGGTCGTAAGTGTAAGTGAAGCACTTATATTCTCCAAATGCCAGTGGCAAAATAAAATGAACAGCAATCAAATAAAAAGTAAAAAGCAAAAAAAGTGAAAGCTCCCTACCGAAACCAAAATTTATTTATCGATACTCCAGAACATTATTTCTGCAAAAAATGCTCCAGTTCCTTATAAAAATTTTTGTATGCATATACATAGTCGTAGTCAACTACAAACTTCTTTCATTATTTGTCACCTTCTGCATTTATTTGCACACATTTTGCCATTGTAATTGTTTGACTATTTGTGCTAGTGTATGCCTATGTGTGGGCGTCTTTGTGTGTGTTTATGTACAATGACACAAGCCATTCTACTGTTTGGTCATAAAAATGTTGACATGTTGCAATATTTATAAAATACCAATACAATTGTGTACTTAAGTCTATTTGAGTTGTTTTGCTGTTTCATCGCTTTTGTTGGCGGTGGCGTATACGTAACTTGCAACTAATACAAACTTGACATTGTTGGCTTGCTTTGTGTTGTCGCCATTGTGTCCATCCATATTGGCATTTTCTTGAAAACTTAGATATAACCAAACGGATATTACACATAAATCTCAAGATTAGGAATAAATATATTTACTAAAGCTGTGACATTTGAGTTGTGATTTTTATTTGAAAGTAATGGCGAAGTGACTGACTTTCATTGGAAGAAAAACTTTCTCTTTAGTGCACTAGCTAGAACAATAAGTAGTGAATCTGTGTTTGACTTGGCAAGAAAAAATTACGAAATTTCGTCAGTTAGTCGCATTATTTTGCAGATGATTCTGTTTTCGTATGAAATCTCGAAATGTTTGTGAAATAATACTCACTTTTAGTATTTAGTGACAGTAGAAACTTGAAAACTAAACAAAGCGTATATTACGTTACGTTGCGTTATGTTCTATTATGCTTTTTAATGTTATATATTATTAAATTAGGTTATGTTATGGTATGGTTTTTTATGTTATATTGAGTTGAATTGCATTTGAGCCGATTAAAAGAATAAAAAGGGCCTTTTTAGAAGTAAAACTTTCCGGTAGTAAATTCAAAAATCAACATAACGAATAACATGGAAATCGACACGATGGGTCAAGCTCACCACACCTGAACTCACTACACTTAAACTCACCATATCCATGCTCACGGTATCTACCTTAAATCACCACAATTGTACTCACCACAGTTTACCACCCACAACTGAACTTTTCTAAACTCCCCACACCTAAACGCACTATAACTAAATTCACCACACCAAAACTCACCACAACTTAAAAGTGTCCTACGTCGATAATTTTGTCTGCTCGAGCCAAAAAAAATTTCAAAGATGTGTATATAGATTCATAGCATTCGGAAAAATAAACAGTTAAATTTTGTTCAATATCCGTTTGCAAAAATACTTCAGCTGAAGGCGAGAACGTTGTGTTTTGATGATTTATTTTTAATTCTTCTAAACTTTACTTACGTAATAAGAGATGACGGCATTGTAGCATAGATACACGCATACTTATACACTCATTTTTAATATTATATTGAACTTTTTCATGCATCGAAGTGTATGTATGTATAAAATTAAGATTCTAAATTAACTTTTTGTTTATTCAACTAATTTGTTTGGGTATTTTAGAACTAAAACTAAATTATTTACTGGCGTGCAAAACAAAACACCTTTTTTTTTTAAACAGCTTTCGCAATAACAAATAACCAAAAATAATAAAAAATTTAATTACCATTTGTATGCCACACTTTCACACACTCACACACACGTAAAAACATAAATCTGTTAATGGCGGTCAACATTTGCGAAACAACCGCTAAATGAACATCGCTGGCAATTTTCCAGTTATTAGTTTTATGCACCACAATTAAGCTGCCGACTTAATAAACGCGGACATGCTTAGTTTGTAATACTTAATAACAGATGCTCGTAAATTAAAAGCAAAATAATGCTATTGCATTGTGTTAAGCTAAACCTAATCGCAAGAGAGAGCAAAACTTAAATCATTTTTTTTAATTATCAACTATTTTTCGGCTAACTCTCGTCTAATAAGAGGCGATCATACATACATATGTTTATGAAACTTGTATCACCAAAAAATTATTTTCTTCCCAAGCTTTAGAGTTGCTGATAAGGCTGTAAATCCACTCCCAAACCGTAAACAACATTTTGTTGCTGAGTTTTCAGCTGAGATCTGAAATTTTAGTTTAGCTTCATAAATTGTTTTGCAAATGAGGAACATTTTCAATATTTTTCCATATAGAATTTGTTTGCCAAATCAACAAAACACAGAGAAAAAATCTACTTATATCATAATCAAATTTATTTGGGCTTTTAAAAAAAAATTTTAATGCGAAATAACGATAGAAAAAGTTTTCACAAAGAGCATTATTTCCGTTATCTCTAATAATAATATTAAATATACTATATTTTGTTTTTTTTCTTATTTTTTTTCATGTCATTCTACTATTTTGCATTTCCCTGTGATTAGCTGTAATGACCTGTACTTTCTTTGCATTATAGTCTTTTCCATTATGTTGTATTCTCTTATTTTATATTATGTCATATTCTGTTATACATATGTTATTATATTCTCTTCTTTTTATATTTTATTCTATGCTATTATATTTTATTCAATTCTGGTATGTTCTATAATATTATATTATCTTCTATTACATTATTTTATAGTCCGTTTTATTATATTATATTATATTATAATATTTTGTTCTGTTCTACTCTATTATATTTTATTCTGTTATAAAGTATTATATTACATTGCATTCTTTTATATTTTGTTATATTTTTTTCTTTTTTTTTTTATTCTTTCCTTTGTTATATATTTTATTATATTGCATTATATTCTCACATTTTCTTCTACCGTTATTATATTGCATTTAACCGTTTTAAATTTTGGCGTAGAATACGTCTTACCTTACGGTATGGGCACCCATGTCAGATTGTTATTATTGTAATCTCTATTTCTTTAATTATAAGGAAACGGCGAGATTAATTTTTTTTTTAATTTTTTTGTAGTCAAATGAAGATGTTAGCTTTCGTTTGACATACATTTCATATTGGTTGATATCTTCCTAATATTTAAATTTCTCAAATGAAAATTTTATAAACACATGCACACAAATATGTGTGTGGTGTTTGGTTGAGTGTTTGCTGTTGCATAATTTTAGGCGGGCAAGTTAAAGTAGAGTAAAGGCAGAGAAAGCGCTGCCAACTACTGCTTATTGGTGGTGATTTTAACACAGAAATCACTTCAAATACTAGATTGGCGAAATTTATGAGCGATACGTTTAATTTGGATTATATTCGAAATGATGCTCCCACAACTATTGATAACACAACCATTGACTTAGTTTTTGCGAGAAATTTGAATGTTAATTTAAAAACATATTTATCCTATTTTTCCTATCATAAGCCTATATTCTCAAAAGTAACTTTCAAATAATCAAATAGATTTGGGTCTGTTATTTATCATTTATCTTTACTATTGATAACTACCATTGACTTCGTTTTTGCGAGAAATTTAATTGATAATTTAAAAACATTTTTATCCTATTTTCCTATCATAAGCTTATGTATGTATATCATCAAAAGTAACTATCAAATAAAGAAATTCATTTGCTTGTATTATTTATCATTATAAATTATCATTATACATATGTTTTCTGTCTTATCGGATGGCGTATTCTACGTTAAACTTAATTGCCGTGTCTCTGACACAGCCTCCTTCTTTTTGGTTTTATTTTAATCTAACAATTTATGTTCGTTTTTGACAACAAAGGATAATGACTTAAAAAAAGCGTAGCGACTATTGAACGACTGGAGAAAATAGTAAGAAAATAAAATAATTGAAATTAAATTTGAGCAAACGCTTTTCACCGTTTTTGCTTTTATCGCGGCCGATTTTAGTTTTATAAGAACCGTTTTTATTTATTTGCATAGTTTTAAGTTCTTTGGTCCTAAATATTTTTCAGTTTGCTGAGAATTGATTTCGGTACTTCTTTCTTAAACGATGCTCTGGCCTCTTGTGCTCGTTATTTGCTTCTTTTGGATCATTCGAAATCGAGTTTCGGAAACATAGGCCCGTTTTATGGTTCTTCTAAGGCCCTGACTGGTTACTACATTGAATAACTGAATATTCCGGTTCCGTTTACTCTGTTCTATGCATCAACATAAAAAATATGTAATGTGTTTAAAGCTGTTAAAACAATAAATATGATACACAAACAAAAACAGAAACAAAATATTTTGGCAAATAAAATAATAATAAACGAAAACAACAGCAAAAGCTTAATCTTTGACATTGTTATGTTCAATCTTCTCACCATTCATACAAACATCAAATCTTGCGTGGGTTCGAAATGCGTGACAAAAAACAGATGGCAAAGCCGTAACAAATGTGTAAAAATCTACAGAATGCGTACACCATGAGTTTGAATCCCTAAATTTGTGTATATATTTGTACAGGTGATAAAATTTTTGCGCTTTGCATTTTTTTCCAAGGTACACAAAAATGCTTACATCTGTTGGCGGCACCCCAAATTAGAAGCACTAAAAAAATTTAAAAAACTGGCTGTGTAGGAGCAAAAAGCTTTGGAACACGTATTCATTTAGCGCTTTGACATCTCACTTTCAGCCTGTCGGGGTTTTTTTTTTTCTTAGTACACATGTATGCGAGTAAATGTGCCCATCGGTTTCCCAAAATGCGGAGGCACTTTCATCTAGTTTACTAAACGAAGCACCTGCGCTAACAAGGTCACACACATACATATGTTTTTCTCAGACCACTCGAATTTCGAGCTTGTTTTTCCATAACCTAAATTTAGATGAGACATGCCACGAGACTAATTTCATTCACACACATACACTCACAATTACTAGGGCAAACATATTTCGAAACGGATTTTCTTTTACTTTCTGGGTCATAAAATTCGTCGCATCTCATTTTTTTTTCATCATGAATGTAGAGCTGCAATTAAAATTAAAATTTCCGTGAAAGTGCCCTTAGGTAAATAGATTAATGAAAGGCTTACATACATACCTACTCGTATGTTAGCGAGCAAAGTCGATCGAAAATAAATGTAATCTTTGCCATGACAATTTTTGTGGTTAATTTTTTATGATTACCAAAAAAAAAAAAACAAAGAATATTCTCTTGTACTTAATTTCAAAATTGATGGATATTTTTGTCAATTTTATGCAGGTGACCTTGGATCTTTTTTAATTGCAGTGTAACTTTCTTAGCGTCAGTAGTTGTTTGAAGAATAAGCATAGCGACAAGTGCTCTTTTGCCATTATTTGGACCCATCACACCTTACCTTATCACACCTATTTCACTACACATTGATATAACATATTAGGCCAGTCACACCAAGTTCATCATTCCTAAACTAACTACAAAAACAGTCTGCACCACTGAACTTTCTGTATATGAACTCTCCATTCCTCGCCGTAACTGAACTAATCAAATCTTAAATAAAAATAACAGAACTCACTAAACCAAAGCTCTTAACTTCCAATACATTAACTCACCACACAAAAACTCCCCACACTCGTACTTACCACATCAAAACCCAACACAGCCAAACTAACCACGCTCAAACTCACCACACTTCATCTCCCTATCTTAACTTCAGCTCGCCTTTAAAATTGAGATTTTTAACAATACGCAAATGAGCGTTAATGTTATGCTAATTATTTTATTTTGTGACAAGTTTAGCAGGTCTTTCCATAAAAATATGAATCAGGATTTTGGATTCATATAACGGGCCTCTTTATACTCTTTTCTAGTTTTATCTTATCTAATATTATTTAATCTTATCTGATCTTATCCAAACTTGTCTTATCTAATCTTATTTAATCACATCTAATAATTTCTTTTATTATCTTATCTTTTTTTTTGTTATCTTATCTTATCTTTTATTATGATATCTAATCTTATCTTATAATATATTATCTTATCTTATTTTATCTTATCTTACTTTACCTTATCTAACCGTATTTTATATTATCTAATCTTTTCATATCTTATAATATTATTCCTTCTATTATTATCTTGTTAACCATTCCTGTCTTATCTGATTTCATCTTACGTTGTCATGTCTTGTCTCCAATTATCTTTTCTTAATTTACCTTTTCCTGACTTATTCTATCTTATCTCATCTTATCTTTATATTATTTTCTTATCATATCTTATATTTTGTTATCTTTTATTTTCTTTTCTTATCTAAGCTTGCTTTATATTATACTTTCCTATATTGACTTTCCTATCTTGACTTATCTTACTTCACTTATTTTACCTTATCTTCTTATCATGTCTTATCTTATTTTTATTTTTATTCTGTATTGCTTTGTCTTATCTTATCTCATCTTATCTTATCCTTCCTTATCTTATCATATCTTATCACATATTTGTATACTTAGAACGACCCTTCTCAACATGCATATCCCACTTTAAACAAACTAAGCGCGCAAACATTGAAAATTCACAAAATCGTAATTATGTTAACTGTCCAAACTATCCTTGAACTACAAGTATGTATGTATGGTATATAAAAAAATTTCACGATTAACATCGCAAAATATGTGCTCGGCCAACGACAAAGTGCTGAAAACTGAAATCAGCAACTCAATCAAAATAGAAAGCAAATGCAAGAAAAATAGCAATTTCATGACACCAGCAGTACCAGAGAATAACAACGCAAGTCAGAAAGAACATTTGGCAAGTGTTGCAACAATCGCACAAAATTATACGCCAACAAAAACTTTACTACACCTCTAATAATTTCGCACGCTATTCCATGCCGGCCAGCAAGGCAAATTCTAATCAGGATTTGTAAGGTTTGTATGCGGAATTGTATGCACCTGTGCATTGGCTGGTGCACGATAGCAATACAGTTAGTCAGCAGAGCAATTGCGGTAAGCGATAGCTGGCTCAGCAATTGTGGCAAGTGATGCAAGTGTGGCAAGTGAGGCAAGTGATGCAAGTGTGGCAAACTCAGTGCGATGCCAACGACTGCATTGTACGAGTAGTTTGAGTAGCAACCTGAACTATGTCGAAAAATTGAAAGGAGCGCATGAGAGGAATACTGACATACATATGTACATATGTATGTATGCTTGTACTTGTTCGACTGCATTGTCTGATTGAGCTACTCAAGTTTTGCTGAGCAACTACCAAATGCCATCGATATTGTCATGAAGCTGCTAGATGCATGGTCTTTGTTACTACTGGTTTTCCTTTATTTGTTATCGTTGTTGTTGCACACAGGTATGTTGTTATTGTTTAAGTCGTGCCCGTTACTACACCGCCCATGAAACACAATTCGCACGCACACGCCTGCATTAGATTGGCGGGATGGCTGCGTAAACTATGACTGAAGTATTTCAGAATTGCAGAATTGTTTGGATGTTGAAAAGCACTCTAAATCCGCTACATTCGAATGCGTAGAAGGAATATACACAAAAGTCACATTGCTAAACTGTCAACCATACAGCGAACAGAGAGTTGCATTTTTTGTTTGTGTCTGCTCTACATTGAATGAAAACCTTTTTATGTTAGAAATATGTGAGCAATAATTTTCAAATATGTAAAGTTGACCTTTTTATAGCCAATATATTTCGCAGAAATCAGAGTATATCGTTCAAAATAATATATACATATATGATTAAATTGATTTAGAATTAGAACCCTGCGACTTTGATTTGAAAAAATAACCTTTTTATCTCTTTTGGTTTATGGTGCCCAGAAAGTATTCAACATGGAACGCGCTGGTTGTGTTGCTTGGCAAAAGAAAGACTGTCTTAGTGTTGGAAAGGTCAAGCGGTAAAGGTCTTGAGTTCATTTGTTGTTTCCAAATTGGATCGGAAGCGCAATATAGAAGCCGTTTACAAGATCAGCTAAGCGGTTGCAGGTAGTTCCTTTGATGTAAATTCGTATTAATGATTCCTTTCCATTGTAAAAGATGCTCAGGGAAAACTAATTTTATCATTTTTTCAAGGATTAAACCACTCTGAGAAATTTCAATGATCCCTGACAACAAACTGCAATCAAGAAAGGGCAAAATTTTCGGAATCAAACCTAAGAACGCAGTTTGAGTATACGAAAATATGGGAAAACTTAACTAAATTACCACTAAACTATCTTTATATAAATATCAAGAAAGAATAACTTAATTTTACGGCAACAATTGCCTCTAGAAATAATGTAACAACTAAATAAAAAGAAACTAATAGCACCTTTCATGTTCACGTCTCTGAACTGAATATGACAACTAAAAGGGTCACCTAATAATTTTTTTTATTTTGAATTTACTTTTTTTTTTTTAATCAAATTTCAATTCGCATATAAAACCAAGTTTCGGATATCCAAAAAAACTTAATTAACTTAACTTAACTTTCTCCAAAAAAATTCTGGACTTTATTCCTAAAGTACTGTGTTCGAAGTTGCAACAATTTGCTGTTAATTTTTGGCAACTTTTTTTTTGTGACGCTCTTGCAAAATTTTGTGTATATAAAGAAGACGGTTTTAAGCTGCTTAATAACAAGAAACGTTTTATGTAATTTACGCTTTATAAAATTTGTATTTAATTTTTTATAAATATGGGTGTAAGAATTCTTTAAAAAAAAGTGAAACAAATGAACTTGAATTCGTTGTAATTGTGTTGTGTACAAAGTTAACTTGAATAATGATAAACTATGCAAAAAACGTTAAAAGACAATTTTATAAACCAAATTAAAGAATTAATGCCTAAATATAAATCGCTTACCTTCTAAGCCCAGCGCCCAACACATTCCTGCATATTTCATATTCTTAAATATTAAAATTGCCCTGCCTTTTGTAAGTGAATACCTGGGTATCTACAAGCACGGTTTGTACTTGGCATTTAGAGCTGAAATTTTGAAAAAAAAAAAAAACAACGAGCTTGATAAGGCCCGCTCTAAAGGGAATTTATGCGCATAGTTGGCTACTTTTGTAGTCTCTTCAATAGGCAATGACCTATATTCGCGTGTTTTAGGGCTTTAAATATCAGTTAAAATGTGTAAAAATTCCCAGTAATTTTTATAAATCATTACCCTTTCAATTTTCTTAACTGCATGCGTAATTTTGTCTGAAAGTATGCCACGCTTTATCTAAAAAGTTTTCTACTTTTTCGCTGCGACTTATTAATTGCACAAAAAAGCTACATTTTAGAAAATTTCAAAGGCTGTTAAATTAAAAAGCAAATGACAAGACGGTTCTAAATAAAGAAGAAATCAAGCATTACTTATTAACCCTAAAAATATGCAAATTTTTTAAAGAAAACCCATTGCCTTTCTCACAACTGTCACGTCCTATAATTACAACGCTAGCACCCTCTACTATTATAATAAAAATACGACTCTACTAACACCAACACGTCCACCCGAGAGACGCTTGTATCGGGTGTTTTTTTTAGGGGTATAGAGCTTCGAATTGAAATAAAACACAAGAAAATCGTTTTAAGGTCCATCAATTTGGCTTTATTGGAAGGATAATTTTATGCCATTAATGTTTAAATATGATTTCGGGCATACGGCCGCCGCGGCTGGCTCGAATAAAGCCAATTCTACAGGTCCAATTTTCAACCACTTTTTCGAGCATATGGGGCCGTATGTCGGCAATAACGCCACGAATGTTGGCTTCCAATTCCCCTAACGTTTCTGGTTTGTTGGTGTAGACGAGCGACTTCACATATCCCCAAAGAAAATAATCCAATGGTGTCAAATCACACGATCTTGGTGGCCAATTGACAGGTCCATTCCGCGAAATTATGCGCTCAGCGAATGTTTCCTTCAATAAATCGATTGTGACGTGCGCTGTGTGGCATGTAGCGCCGTCTTGTTGGAACCACAACTCATCCACATGCATGCCATCCAATTTGGGAACAAAATAGTCGGTTATCATGGCTCTATACCGGTCTCCATTAACGGTAACTGCCTCTCCAGCATTATTGCGGAAAAAGTATGGCCCAATGACTCCACCAGCCCATAGAACACACCAAACAGTCAGTTTTTGTGGATGTAATGGCGTTTCAAGGGTCTCATGTGGATTCTCTTCACTCCAAATGCGGCAATTTTGCTTGTTGACGTAGCCATTCAACCAAAAATGAGCCTCATCACTGAACAAAATTTTGCGATGAAAATCAGCATCGAGATCAATCTCATTTTCGGCCCATACACCAAAATCACGACGCATTGCATGGTCTCGCGGCTTTAATTCTTGCACAAGCTGGATCTTGTAAGGTCGCAAGCCAAGATCTTTGCGCAAAATCTTCCATAAAGTTGATGGACAAAGCTCCAATTGCTGTGCACGGTGGCGAATCGATTCATTCGGGTCCTCTTCAACACTTTGCTCTACAGCGGCAATTGTTTCTTCGGTGCGCACTGTTCGACGTCTCTGCGGATGCGTATTATCACATAGAGTAAACGTAGTGCGAAAACGATCCATGGTTAACCGAATTAATTGCTCTGATGGACGATTATGTCGACCATAAAATGGACGGAGCTCACGGTAAACTTCGCGAACTGAACCATTATTTTCGAAATAAATTTGCACGATTTGCAAGCGTTGTTCTTTTGTCAACTTGTTCATGATGAAATGGCAAACCAAACTGAACATAAATGACATTAGAGTTGCCAGATTTGACCACAAAATGCCAGTTTTATCTCTATTCGAAAAACAAACCTGTAAAAAAAACACCCTATACAAAACGGACAGTAACGGATTTTTAATCGTATAACTTCGGACGCGATGGAAATGTCTTGTAAAAACTCTAAATGGCAGAATATATTTTAAATTATTAATATATTAAATATAAATTGTATTTTATTTAAAACGACTAACGTAAGCCATCCTAATCGCGCAAGTGTAACGTGCGCGACACAACTGTCATAAAATATTTGCAATTGTAAGAAGTACTACGCCTCAAATTTCATTTCTAACACATTAAAAAAAATTTTTTAATTATTTTGTCCTTCTGACATAGTTTTAGGCGTAGCACTTATCACTAGAATGATTGGATGATTGTGTGAAAGTCTCAATTAGGCGTTGAATTTTTATGTTAAAAGGTAAGCCCTAAAATATGCATCTCGTTTTTATAAGCAAAATATGAGCTAGTTTGTATACTATCTTATAGTTATAATGGGAAATATTTTTATTCTTCATTTTTGAACAAAAAAAATCGATTTCTAATTATAAGAATATTGTAATAAATTTATATTTTGCATTCGCACTGGTCATTCTTGTCAGTTTTAGATTTATTTTTATGATGTTGATGAGATCATCGCGTCTGAGACAGCGCATTTAAAATAGTCGCATAACTAGTTATTGAGTGAGATTGACATAGGCGTGGAAGTAGGGCAGCTAATTTCAATACAACAAAATACTACGATTTTAAGGTGTGGCGACCCGCTAAGGCAATGAGGCACAACAAATTGTTGCGAATACTCACATACAACGGCATTCCGATACACAAAGCCATTTAAGCGCACACGTAACCAGCGTTGACTTTGCGGTGAATTTTCGCCACGCTACGCCACGTCCTCGCACCATTGCCGCCATTGAATGGGCAGCGTTCGTTGCTCCTGCTCAGGCAAAAGCACGTTTGAAATGCGCTACACCTGCTTGGCGCCAGCGTACACGCTACAAATACTCGATTTTGCGTCTTCATAGTTGCGAAGATGGCGACTAAGTGCCTTAGCTCGCTACCTTATCCTGCTTTACACACACAAACACACACACACATTGTTTTCGCTTTAACTTTTACTCACATTTGCAACTACATACCAGGCTTTTGGTGTAGAATATTTCTTCCACGTTTTGTTTTTGTACGTTCAAGTGCAAAATAAGCTACACTTAAAGTACTTGTACCTAAAAGCAAAAGCACTTCGCAAATACAAATTTGTGTGGCAGCAAGTTGCTTACAATGTGCAAATTTACACAAATTTAATATTTCTGTTCATTCTCAACAACTTTGCAATCGCGCTGGTACTTAAAATATATTTCATTTTAAAGCCTGTTTCATTATCTCGAACTCGTTACCCGCTCTGTTCTGTTTTTTTGTTTTGCTTTATTGGCATTAAAAGTCCATTAGAAATGTTTAATCACCGAACATTTTCACTTTTGCGAGATATTCTGTTCTTTTATTATTAATTTTTACCATTTGTTAAATGTCAAAAGCATTAAAAATCTGCCAAGTCAAAGGATTATGTAAATTAAGCACAGCTGCGTACGGGCCACAATGCAAAGGCAGAAAGACATTTGTGCATTAGGATGTTCCAAAAATTTTAGTTGGAATGTTAATGTGCCCACCATCTAGGGTTGTTCTATATAGAATTATAGTAATATTTTTTTTCCATGTAAAAAATGTTTTTAGAGTCCGCACAAATCGCACAAAGATTCCTAAGGTATACTTATGTTTGGGCAAAACACGTTTTTTTAGAAATAGTAAGCGTTAAAAATCAATATAAGCCACTTGTTTATGAAAATAAAACTATTTAAAGCAAATGAACTTGGTCCCAAAAAATATCCAAAAAAGTAATCGTTAAAATTTAATTAGATTAAATAGTTATTATAAAAAAAACAATTGACCAAAAATTTTTGGCGATTTAGAAATATTGATCTTCAAGAAGTATTCTGACATTTATAGTGTTTTTTTTTCTAAAAAAAAATACATTAAAAACTTAAAGCGCTTGAATAAAATATAGAGGCATATTTTTCTGAATACATAAGAGAATCCTTCATGGTAAGATCATTAAAACGCCAAATTAACATTCTTCACCATATTTTTGAACCCTTCTGAAGTGCATACGATAAATTTGTTTTTACTTAGAATGTCCTACGGGAATTTTCTATCAAATTGGTTGCTATGACAACAAGTCAAAAAAACTTTTTTTTTGTGAAAGAAAGACTGGCTTCAGTGACTTATTTAGTAGAGGTTAGTTTTCTAATTTTATATTAGAAGAGAGATTTTTATATTTAAGTTTCTTCACAAGCCACTCTTTAAAATTTGACGTCACTTAAATTTTCAAAAGGAGTGAATAATTGTCCGTTACAGCCTTTAATCAGCGTGGGGAAGTTTTTTTTTTTTTTGTCAAGAACGGTCACACATATTATCTTTTTCGGTATATGAAATTATTTTTTAAGAGGTAGGAAGAGGTAGAGCTTTAAAAATTTGCTACCCTATTCCTAAGTCAGCAACAAAAATCATCTGATGACCACTGCCACATCTATTTTTCCTTTCATTCTCACCGGGTTATCGAAATTTTCATCACAATTGCGAATTGAGGGTTTTAAGCATAATTTTAGGTGCAATGATTAATTTAATAGTAAGATTTGTCATTAGCGTAGGAATAAGGGCCAGTTTTTCAGTGCTGGTTTAAACTCAGTTTAAACTAAGTTTAGTTAAACTTAGCTTAAATTTAAACTTAGTTTCCTTGCACTCATTTAATTTTTTTGCAACCAAAACGAAGTAGTCAGCAAACAGCTGATAAGTTAAACTAAGTTTAACCGTGCGCGATCGGCCGTTTAAACTAAGTTTAAACTCCGTTTAAAGTTGACTGAAAAACTGCATACAGAGTTTAAACTTAGTTTAAACGACAAACAGAGTTCAACTTGCACTGAAAAACTGGCCCTTAGGCTATAAATTAATAAAATCAAGCTTTTGTGGCATATTTTTAGGAGCAGCGTTTTACACAATAGTCGAGCGATGCATTTCATTTAAATATCGTAGAAAATAGAGCTGAACATTTCAAACTCAAACATTAAGTAGTCATATTTTTATAAAAGAAAATGTAATAGAAAAATGTTAACCTAAAAAGGATAATGAATTATTCAAATCAATGACTAGATACACATTGCCCAAACAACGCCCTAATGGCCGCTTAACGTCTTTGCTACGAACATATATGTATGTACAATCTACAAACTGACGGAAAACAGTTACGAATGTAAACACATACATACAGATATGTAGCATATTTCCAGGCGCCACAATGTCTTGTTACATAGATTTATGTACTTCAGCTTTCGCCTGGGCGCTCGAAATAAAATTGCGGAAAATATTCGTGTCCTTGATATTTCTTTACAAGCCGTGCATTAATAACGGCATGATTTTTTTGTATTTTTTTGCAAAAAATAAAGGGTGAGTTAGAAACATTATTCAATCAGCTTAAAAGGTAGCCCTGTTAGTGGTAGTTGGTAGATACTTGATTTTCTACCTCCTTGCATCGACTCTAGGTACACGAAATGAATCTGCAATGCACAGATTTTTTATAATTTTTTTTTTTCTTTTATTTATTAAGTTTTAAACAAAATTTTTAAAGTTATTGCACAAAATGTTTTAGAAATCCTAAAATTTCTTCAAAACTAAAAATTTAAAATAAGCATTTTTGTTAATTGCTGTTTTGTAGCCCGTTAAATTTTAGTAGATAAAAGTGCAAATTTGAAGTCGTTGCGAAAATCCGTTGATTTTTGATTATTTTTTTTACCGAAGTTACCAAGCGTTTTGTTCCATATACTGAAAGAAAACTTGAGCTCACTTAATAGAGAAAAAAATTCACAAGACGTCAATTAAAAAAAAAATAGTTACTAGCTGAAATTGAACGGGCAACAAAACTGCATACCCCAAAACTTTTTATAATTAAAAGTTGGTACAATTTTTTTTCTTTAATTTTACGCAATAAATAAATGAAAGAAAATAGCCAGTATCTTTTAAAATGTCGCGCTTTTATTATTTTTTTCACACAGGCACGCATATTAATGGTAGTTCAATGAAATGTTTGTAATAGCACAAATTTTTAGCAATCCGAAACTAAAATGGAAATTTTTTTCAAGCACTTTCAAGTAGCGTATTTTACCATTCGATAGTGTACTTCTGTATATACATACGTACGAGTATGTGAGTGTGTGTTGCTGAATCTATAGAAATCTGAGCACTACACAAACCAAAATGCGGCCATAGAATTTGGGTTTATTGTTTTTTTTTTTTTAATATAAAAAATGATTCTCAAGGACTTTATAGCCGCAAGTGAATGTTGAGAAATATTTATAAACATACACATGCATTTATGTACCAATAAAATGGTACAACAAAATAACAAGCAAAAAAGTTCAGGGTTATAAATATACGAGTATTTTGCTGCTGCTATTGGAGCCACCAACAAATGTGCTTGAGGGGAAATTTTTGGATGTAGTACTTGAATCGAAAAATTTGGCTGTAAGCAATATTTGAAATAATTGTTTGTATTTGCTACACTTCTGCTTGCAATAAAGAACATAATTTTAACTAAGAATTGGTGTACATTTTTACAAAGAAAAAAACAACGACTAATAGCAAGAAAAAAAAAACAATGAAAATGTCATATTTTGCCTACTCGCCTTCAATCGAATTGCCGATTTTTATTTTTGTTTTTTTTTTTCGTTGTTTATTGTACACTTACTCATTTGTTGCTGCCCTTTTGTTTTGGATAAAAGCCAACAAAGAAATCTGCGTGAAAACAATAGCAGGCGCACAAATATAGAAACGTAAATACATTCTGTTGCTGACAGCGCGCCATGCCACACCAACTTTGTAAGGAGTAAGTGATTCGAAAGCATTTTGCACGATATTAAATTTGCGCTTAAACTACTATGTGTGGTTTTTTTCCTTTTTTCTTTAAATTCCACTCGCTTTGCTTATTTCGATCGACCCAGATTATTTTCTTTTATTTTCATTTATCCTTCGCAGTTTGCCATTCATTTGTCTCGAACACAGGCACAGGCCGCCGCAAGCCGCTCCACTCTCTTCCGCCAAACTGTAAAACGTGGAAAAAATATTTTTTTATATCTGTAGCTGATGTACATACATTCATACATATGTAAGCAGATAAAAATGTATGTACATTAGTTCGAATGTTTGTAGGATGCAGGTGCAATTCACGTATTGATTTCCTTCAACTTGTTTTCATATTTTACTCGTATGATTTGCTTTCTTGCCTTTTCTTCTACACAGCTTTGGCAACCAATGTTTTCAGCTTGCAATGTAAAATCTGCTAGAATATTATTTACCGAGTAAACAGCTTACTCGATTTCAAATACAAAAAGGAAAACTCTGCAGATGTGCAATGATGTCTTACTTCTTGTATTTAAGCAGAAAAAAAGGAATCATATTGATTTGGAAAACGATGTGCCGCAGTTGTGTGTACTTGTACTTGTCTACATGTTTGTATGTACATACGTATGTGTAGGAACGTGGCAATTGGAAAGGCAATATTTTCATTTTTTACCTTAACTTACAGGATTCTTACGTTCGTAAAAAATAATAGAGGAGTTTTTTTTTCAAGAAATTACCGATAAAAGAAACCTTCAGAAAAATTTAATGTTTTCACTAATATTGATTGAAAAATCGAGTTTCTTTTTAGATTTTCATATAAGTTGAGTTGGTTGTAGAAAAACTCAGTAGGAATGACAGAAAGTCCGAATAATTAAATTTTTTTTTTAAGTTATGCAACTTTAAAAATGAGAGGTGTCTCGGCGGAAGCCATTGTTTATCACTTGATAGCTTAGTAATATCAAAAGTATTTTTAAGTACTTTTTATATACAAAGAATCAGAGATTTATAAAAAATTTTTATTTATTTTAAAGCAAACTTTTTTATGCATTTGTTAAAAAAAAAATCAATTTGCTGAAAATCGTGCCAAAACAGCATGAAAAAGTTTACTTAAAAAAATAATTTTTTTATAAATCTCTGACTCACATGCATGTATTAGGCCAACAGTTGTAACAAGCAACGACCTAGCGTGCTCAATACATGCATGCGCCCAGCGAAACATATCTCAGGTGTTATAAGGAGACACCCGTTAAAAATTGGTCAGTTTGTACTTTGATAGAACATATATCACATATATTTATTTTTTTTAATTTTAAATCCTGCAAACATGATTTTTCAGCAAATTGATTTTTTTTTCTTCTATAAACTAAGATTTTAAAAATTTTACTTAAAAAAAAAGAAAATTTGTTTTTAAATCTCTAATTTTTTTTCTATAAAAAAGTACTTAATATTTGTTTTTGATAAAACTAAAATTTTGCGAGCTTTGAAGTGATAAGCAATGGCGTACGGCGAGACACCTTATATTTTGAAAGTTGCATAAATTTTGAAAAAAAAATTCTCTTTGCTCTATATTGCGTTTACATACATTTTAGGACCTCTTCTGCCGCATATTCAACTTCGCGCAAATGTAGTTTTTGACCAATTGAAATAGTGTGGAATGCCTCTTATACATTTCTCAATCATCTTTATAAAAAACATAGATTACGGAAAATAAAAAAAGGGCGAAGTTCTTTCTTCTAAAACTTCTTCGAATGAGCTATGAATATATGCCGTAAATACTTAAATTAAAAATACACTTTTTGTGAATCACTCTTAGACCATTTAATGCTTTAAAAATAATTTTTCGAAGCAAACCTATTTACTGTTGATCTTTTCAAAACATTGTTTCATATATTTTGTTGGCTAAAATTTCTAAGATCAAGTAACAGTGCGTTCAACAACTATAGCACAATCATATATTGACAAATTTGGACACTTTAGTTTTCTTTTATTTAATATATATTGTTTTAAATAAAAATAAAAATAAACACAAGCTTCAAACATTACAAAAGATATCAAAAAATATTAATCAATATTAAAACTTTTTTTCTTCAAAATCTTAGATTTTTAGTATTTCAAGTGGCTAAAAATTATAGCTGACTTTTAATATTTTTGTTTGCCATATACAAATGAACTTTTTCATGCATTTTATGGGAGTAAATACGGAGAAAGAACTTAAAATTCAACGATTAATACTTTTGCTTGTTATACCAAAATTGAATGAATGAAACTGCATAATCAAAAAGATATCTAATTTTATTTTTAAATTTGCATATTTGATGACAACTTATTGCACTTTTGATTTTCTTGATAATTTTAGAAAACGCACTATATTTTAATTGAAAAAAGGTATAAAAAATTAAAGGAAAAAATATGTATTAACAGAAACTGTCAATATACGGGTGTCGTATATTTATGAAAAGTACTGTAAATGTAGATATAGTATTAACACTGAAGTTGAGCTTAGAAAAATTCATAAATGCAAGATTTGTGCGTGTGTCTTATTATTTTATTCTTTGATATTAATTAAATGTCTTATTTATTTTCCAACCAAATCAAAATAAATTATTCATAAAAAACTAAATGTATTAAAAATTTAACACTAAACTGCAAAGTCTATGTAAAAGTTTTCAAAAACTGCTCAAAAGATATTTCTGCTTTGAAATTTTCCTTTATTTATTATTGGAAAACATTAGTACACTAAGATAATAAGATCTTTTATTGTACAACAAGATAAAATAACCTGTACATTTTTAGAACTTAGTATTATAGATCGTTTAAAGATTAACAATAAGTAAACTTAACGAATTAAACTAGTAAATACAGAAATAATCAAAAAATAATTACATAAGCATTTGAAACAAATAATAGTAAAGATAGATAGATGGTCAGTCTGTCCTTTTATAGGTCACTAAAATAATTAAAGATGGATTTCTTAAAGTTGCTCTTGCCTTACATTAGCAGGAATAGAATTCCAAAAACGGATAGCGCTGACAAAAAACAGTCTCGCCGATGCTAAAGTGCTAAAATAAGGGACTATAAGATCTGTTACTCGAAGTGACTTAGTAAATAATAGCTTTTCGTACAGGTTGTTAGGAGATTTTCTGGTGATAATCCTATATAAAAATATGCAGTTACGGGCAGTTACGGGCAGTTAAGTCAGGAGACGGCGAGATGTGCTCAAATCTTGATAGCCCGTAGACGTAGCGAGTTACATGATTAAATAATACCTCAACTTTACGCATCGACTTACCATCAAGCCTACTATAAACTACTTCAGCGTATGTAATGATAAGAGCATTCAAATTTTCATTTGTAAATAAGACGAAAAAAAATTAAAAAACTTTTGTCTCGACATCGATTCCAAATTAATAAAAATTCAAATTAAATTGGTTTACTTGTTGACACTTATATTAAAATGGCATTGTCGAGTAGCAAAAATGGAGTGGATAACACAAATTACATGCTTCATTTAATGTACCTCTAATTTGGATGAAAAATTTCGTTAAAAAGCAAATGGCGTAAAAAGTGTAAAAAAAACAATATCAATGAACTTTAATGTACTTTGAACAATTAAAACTCAAATAAAATGGCACACTCACTATCCCCACAAGAAGGCCAGTCTTTCCCATTCATACGGCCCACAATTAGACCCAAAAGGCACACAATCCGAAGTGTGTTCTCTTAAAAATTGTTTATATTGAACATTAGCTTTGGTTCTGCAAAAATTTACATTGTATTCTTATAAAAAAAAGTTTAAGTCGAAAGGATACCGAATGTATTTGCTTCTCTTCACGAGCCATTTAAATTTAATTATTTTTGATGACTTACACTTTTTTGTTAGTTAGTCCCGTGAAAACCACGAAAAATGCAAAAATACAAATGTAAACTTCAACAAATATTTCTCCTTAATTGGTTCCTTTTTTTTTTAATTGTGTCACGATTATTAAAGTTTTCTGAAGACAAACAGAGTTTGCCTAATGAGAAATCATAAATTTTGTTTCATGTGTAAAAGACATGAGAAATTTTGACAAATAAATTTGAGTGCTTTTTCCAAGCGCTTTTACTTTACCCCAGCTAATTTGTGACCACCCTAAATAATAAAAGGTATCTTTATATATACATATTTCGCTTTTATCTGAAAACCTTTTGCTATTTTTTTGGAATTTCCGCTTTTTGCATTGACGCGTTCTTTGCTTCATTTACCCTCTTTCTAAATAAGCATTCTTTAAAATCGGAATCACAATTTTCCATTATTACCCATTGCTGAAGAGTGACAGTGAAAGGGTCGAACTGAAAGCATTTTTCCCAAAGTTCTAAACTAAGAGTTAATGGAAAATATGGTATGTATGTATGTATGTGTCATCATGCCAAAGGATCAGAGTGGCAGCATTTGAAAGCAAGCAATGAAATGATTGCAAATGCCTTTGACATTTGCACAAACCAGATGCAGCTGTACATAGCCTAACATACTCTTATAAATACATATGCATGTATAAGGCATGTGAATGCCAGTGTCCCGAAATCCCGCTATAGGTATATTCAAATCCCGGAATTGTAGAAAACAAAGAATTTAATAGTCAATTATTTTTCAAATTTTGTATCATTCTTAAAAATTCCTCTTTCAAGGGTAAAACAAAACCTTTAGAGAGTTCACAATTGACAAATAACACAGCTTGTTAACTCCCATAAGGCTTTGTTTTGTTCTTGCCATTATAAATGAGCTGGGGAATATCCCATTTGAGTAAAAAATTTGGCTCACTATGAAAGCGATGTTAATAGAACTAACGACGAAAAGATTGAAGTGGATAAGGCAGAAAGTCTCAAAGATAGATTACATCAAGTTTTAACGACCTGCTCGGAATTGTCCAATAATCGAAAGGCATACGATTTATCAGAAGACTTTGTAAAAGAAATTGATAGTTTTTGTAATGAGGCGATAAAGGCTATGTCCTACAGAGAGCATTAAACTTATTGTCAACAATCCAACGAATAAGTGTTGAGGTGCAGCAGTGCTTCTTCTGTACCAAAGATGTATATTTGTACTTAAAGTATAAATTATTTTGTAAGTGTGACAAATTTAACGTTTATTTCCTTTTTTCTTGAAAATACCAATAAATACGTACATGATTTACAAGAAAACGTTCCTCTTTGTTATATTAATGTTATTTTGTATACTTCTATACTACTACAAGGATTATAGACGTGTTACATTTTTTTGACAAATAAAAATTTACGAATCAAAACTTCGTGAATTTCAGGATCCCGGGATTTCGTTCTCAAATATCGAAAATCCCGGTATCAACAATATGCCGAAAATTTACATCCCTAGTATAAATATGTATGTATGTTCGGGGTGAGCGAGTGCTTATACTTAATTCTAAAATGAGAAAAGAATGTCAAAAGCGGCTATTAATCGAAGCTTTACTACACAACGATGTGGGTCTAGGGTCAAATGGTTATTTGGGTCAAATAAATTTTAATGTTTGGTTGGTTGCTGCAAATTAAATATGTTTTTTCACTTTCAATTTGGTGAAAAGAAAATTCATTTTAACCAACGAGCGTGAAAATTTTGTTTGCTGATCCTATGCTTTAATTTAAATTTTTCACATTCTTGGATATGCATTTTTTGCGCTTTTATTTTGTGTCGTCTCAAAGTCTTTATAGTTTCATTTATTTGCAACTCCTCTTGCTTGCTTGGCTTTAACTGCATTCATAGAAAATGTTCAATTTGAATTGTTTTTAAATAATTTCGATTTATTTTGTTTAAAAAAATCAGCGAACATTTTTCTGGATAACATTTTATATACAGGCTAGGAAGCCTTTTCTATTTATTTATAACGAAATGAAAGCTTGATTGCTGCGAATTTGATAAAAAAGAAATTCAATGCAAAAATGATTAAGTAATGAATCGCTTTGTCTTAAACACGCTTCACGAAAAATGTATTTCAGTATTTAAAAAAAAAATCGTTAAATAAGATAATTTGTTTTAATAATTAACGCAATCTTATAAATAAGCTTCTTGCTTGATAATTTTATTGTTATATTTAATTTAACTTTTATTAAATATTAAATAAATGGCAATATAAATACGAAATTGCTGAGCATCAATAAAGTTAGAATGTGAATTTTGGTTAAATAGGATTAACTTTAAGTCCTTTTTTGTATTATTTGACTATAAATACAATGAACTAGTATAATTTTTTTAACATTAAAATTTATAAAACGCTTGAGAATTATTTGGTTTGTTTGTATATAAAAAAAGGAAAACCGTGCTACAATTAATTTTTGTTTAAATTTTGCCTTGAAAACGCATATCACAATAAATAAAATTCTTTTTTTGTTTTAAACTATTGTTAAATAATTATAAAGGTTGGGGGAAACCATATTAAAAATTGGCTAACAAGCGAATAAGTTCTATGAATGATAACTTTGGAAAATATTCGTGAAGAGGGTTGCCACATGTTCAAAAATTTACGTTAATTAAATGCGTTAGATAAAAAAAAACATTATCATAATATGGGTATCCAACCTCTTTAGGCTTAGAAAACTTTAATTTTTTCCAATTAGTTTCAAATAGGATTGCCAACTGTTTGAAATGTATATTTCTATTAAAATTTTATTTCTAAAAGTGAAGTTTTATATTTGAAATTTTTTAACAAATTAATAAAATTAATAATTAAATTTATTGATTTTAATTTTTTGTTATTGATACGAAGACTTACGGCAAATAAAAATATATGCTCCATTTAAATATGATATGTAGCTGGATAAACTGGTTATTAAATGGATAAAATAAATAAAATATATATTCAATTCTTGCATCAAAAGGAGTGTATTTAAATAGTCTTCCGGCAAGAAGTCTACGCATTCTTAACGGATAATAAATACTCGTATATTTAAAGTCTTTAAAAGTTTTGCTGCCATTCGTGAACGAAAATATAAAAATAAAGTCTTAAGCGGTTGATTCTAATGTTTAAAATCATAAAACATACCCAAAAAAGCCTAAAAAATTTAGAGGAGGCTCGAAATTTCACATTTCACATTCACTATATATTGTAAATTAATATTTCCGATTCGCAATTCTGCTTTGCTTCTAATGGTTGCATTTAATAAAACCCATTTTTTTATATTCTTTTTTTAATATTACGCTAGTGTGGACTAAAAAAATATTAAAATTTTACTGCTCCAACCCTCCAACTTGCATCGGAAGCAAGGTACTATTTTTTTGGTTTTTTAATTGGAAGGCCACCAAAACTTCGTCTTTTTTTTTGCTGTGTCCCTCAAATAGGTTACTGAGAAAAAATTTTAGTAATTCAAAAATCATTTAATAAACAGTCAGGCTTCTGAAGAGGGACAAAATTTTAAAATTGAAAAATAAAATGATTTTCGAGAATAAACGACAGCGGATAGTTGTAAAATCATCAATTCGACTTTTTGCAATTAATTTCTTTAACATATTTTATGTTCAAATAAAGTATTAAAAATTCCTAAGTTAAAGCTATAAGAAGAAACGTATAAATTTAATAATTTTACTTTGATAAAAAATAATTATTTTTATTCAAAATTTGTTTAAATTTGTTTTGCGTATTCAGTTTTTTAGCTGATTCGATTTTAGTACAATAAAGCTAAAAATTACCGCGCATTTTAAACCACTTTTTTACCGGCACTCTGCACCCATTTCTCTCATACAAAAATTACAATATTATAGAAGAAGCTATAGGAAAATAAATTTGTAAAAATATATGGAGGCTTTGAGCGCTTTGAGCGAGCTGTAATTATTTTTTTTAATCGGTTAATTATTTTTTCAACATTTTACATTTTTACAGTTTTAAAATTCCTACTTTACCATTTTTTTCTTTTTTTTTTTGACCACCCTAATATACAAATACACATTTAATGCCGGCATTTAAGTTTGTTAAGGAAAAGTGTCACGCGAAATTAAAAAGAAACGTCAACAATTTCACCAAAGACAATTGAATGAATTTGCTTTTTATAATTTGTCTGCATTGCTGATAAATGTGCACTGTTTCTCAGTTGCAAAGTTGCACAGCTGTTTTTACACTTTTCCACGTTTAATAGTCAGCACTTGTTCGTACGGACGTACACACTAACGAATAAACTTAGACGACGGACCGATGAACGTGGAAAATGGCATAGGAAAAGTTTGCAAGTTTATCTTGTGGCTAAACGGATATGGCAACTAACACAACAACAACACACACATAAACACGCACATTTCGATGCAGCAGCACCACTTGAAAGCTTGCCTTCAACGGTTTAAAATACATAGAAGCGAACGAGCGAAGTTGCTGCCTGCAGTTGCAAACGCTTGGCAGCCAACGACCGCAAGTTGTGGTAATAAATGAAGTATGCGCCAAGTCGATTTTTAATTTATAAATCATTTTTTTACGCAATTCATGAATGGTAGCTAGTGGCAAAACTTTGGCAATTATAAGAAGACTACCAACACCAGCGAGTGCCGGCAGTTGTTCTCATTATCCGGCACGATGGAGCTGAAAAGCAATTTAGTTCATCACGTTTTCCCCCCTTTCTTGCTGCTTCCTTACATTCGTGTATTTTTTTCTTTTTTTTTGTTATTTTTTACTAGGTTTGTTTTTTACTTTTTTGTGGTGTTTAAGGAGCTGCGCATTTAAAATTACGAAGTGAGAAATTTAATTATAAATATGGAAAAGTGATTTAGCTTACGGTAAATCATACTTTGCGTGCGGCTGCGATACTTTCGCAGCGCTAGGAAGCCACAAGGAATGCAGTGGAGGAAGATTACAACATTTTATAAGCAGCGATACATACTTAATGGATAAAAGAAAATCGTTTTTGTTAAGAAATATATATATTTCAACCTTTTTAGTTATACTATGTTAGCTTAACCACCTATTCTGATGACAGCACACCACTATTGTGATATTTACTGCGCCTAAAAGCTTATTGACAATGTAGCAAAGACATTTTTTAAACTTATTTAACATTTTCTTTGTGTTAAAGACAACAAAATTGCAGTATATTTTTAGGCGCTGTAAATATCACAGTAGTTTTTCGGTGATTTTTGGGATAGTCGCTAAAATGGGGGTTTGCTATTCAAGAATATATATCACATGCAATTAAAGAACGCACGAAAAATAAAATAAAAATTATTTGAAAAAAATATTAATTTGGCACAATTTACCTTTAAATGTCGGCAACTGCTCAATTAGCGACAGCCAATGCATAATAATTACGTTTGTTATCAGTTTTTGTGTGAAAAAATAGCTGGAATAAATATTACGAAAAAGTGAAAATTAAGAAAAATCAAACGGCAAGAAATCATTATCATTTTATTGCGCTCTTTCTTAGGATTTGTGTTGGCAATTTCGTGTGTCAAAAAACACAATCCACACAAAAATCTCATTGCTATTTGTTTATGGAATCGGTTCTAACTGCAATTCATATATCACTTTAACAAAATGAAAAATCAAAATCAAGATTTGTTGCAGACGAACGAATTGGCATTTGCAGCATTGGCAACACCTGAGCCGCCGCAACACCATTAATAACACCGAAGCAAAAGCAAAAGCAATGCCGGATATGGCAACATAATAGGAGGGCGGCCTCCGATAAGAATGAGTAATGCCATTATCGCGCTACTTTGGCAATATCATCATCATCACCGTCACCATCATCGCTATTGTCATCGAGTCGAGCTGTCAACTTCAGCGTCAATTTTAGCCAATGATGTGTTGCGCGAGATAGCGGAAATAAACAAGAAATATGATGCTACTCGGAGCTTTGTTGGCGACAGCCACCAACATCCAATCAACAAGACACCAACAACAATAACAATAACAAATATTTATCATTTGTGTGCATATGCGAATATATGAAATGTTCACGAGAATGCCTTAGGCCACAATAAAAATAGAAATTTTTTTTAGTCCTCAATAAATATGTATGTATGTATGTATTTATGTGTGCATGTATGTATGTATTTTATTTATTTACTTATTTCACTTATGTTTTGTGCATTGGGCGAGGAATTGACTTGGCACTGTGCCAGCCACTGTTATAGGCAGCCAGGAGTAGCACTTTTTTCCCAAGTCACAAATGTATGTGCGAATGTATATGTGAATGTTTGCATGTTGCTACATACAAATATTTATTCGGAAAATATGCTTGCTTCCAATTCAATAAATTTGATTGCATTTTGTTGGTTGAAACAACTTAAAGTACATTAAGGTGCTCCATGTTCATATGAAGAAATTTAAGCTTCCGATTAGTTCTCATGTGAGCCAAGCGTACTGCCAGTAAAGAAGCAAAACTGAATGGTTATAACAATAACAACAGCAAATTTAATAACAACAAAAACATGAATAAAAATAAAAATAACAACAACAACAATAACAACAGTAACAACAACAACCACAGTCACAAAGAACACTACAAGAGCTCCAGCAAAGAACACAACAACAACAACTCTAGAAAAAAGCACAAAAACAAAACAACAACAATAACAAAACAAAAACAACAACTGCTACGACAACGGCAACAACAGCAAAGCATGAACAGCAACAGAAACAACATCAACCACAACAAAAAATAACACCCGTCGACGAGGTTCGTGCACTGAAAATCCTTGAAAACTTCTCTAAACTTGGTCGTCAACTTTCTCTCGGCTATTTAAAAATTATTACAATCAATCTCACATTTTCAAAAGTGGCAAGCATTGTTGAGCAAATTACTTACCTTTCTAACACAAATATATTATTTTGCTTATGCTGTCTTTAGAGGTTGGAATCAGTATAAAAAAAAAACAATTTTGGTAACCAATTATAATTATTTATCTTATGAATGTTTTTCAAGATTACTGCCGATACCCTCAGATATTGTGTATATTTAAAAAGAGTATTTGGTACCGAAGAACTCATTTCTCAAAAATACTCGATACGTCTCAACACGTATTTTTGTATGCATATGAGTTTGGCTCAGAAGCAATAAATGATGAAAACCGCTTTTTGACGCTATTTAACATTCACAAATATTCAATATTGAAAATTTATCAAGTTTAATGTGTTCTTTATTTAAATAAACTTTGTGAGTGTTTGATAATTTATCAAGAACACAGAATCGTGCAGTCAATAAAAACTAATTTTCTGAATGTTCCACCCTTATGTTAATACATACTCATTCATATTATACTTAAATAATGTTTTTCTCAATAACAGACAACTCTTTGAAATTTTCAATCAGCCACAAAGAGGTTTTTTTCCCTTATCTGATTTGCCAAGCGGATCAAAATTTTAAAATTTCAATAATCAGCTAAAGGAATCAGTGACACCACAATATAACTCAGAACAAAAAAAAACTGTTTATTGAATAGAAAAGGTACAGCTTAATCTCTGTAGACAAATTTTATTTATGTTATAGCACTTGCGAAAACACTTGAATTATGAAAATTTACTTTAACAACTAATTTAACAAATGAAGTAACTTTTGCTCGCTCGACATGACCCAATGTATCGATAACGAAAATTATTAATTATTAATAAATTTTTATAATATAAAATTAAAAAGCAGACACACAATATTAAACATAAAAAAATATTTGAACAATTACTTAAGGTATAATTAAGGCAACTTAAGTTAACTAAGAAGCTGGAGCTAAAAAATTCTAAATGGATTGAGCTTCTTTCTGTTTAGGTGTAACTTAATATTTAATTAAGTTAAGTTGCCATAGTAAGAGCAATAGTTGCATACACTGAAACGAGAAGCAGGCTTATTTTCCTTAGTCTGAACTTAAACAAATAAATCCATAATTTCATTTGAAGTTTATACTGACGCACTAAGGCATCAAGGGCTTTGAAGGTGGCAAATACACGAAATTTTCTCAATATTTTCTAGTAAAATCACAAAAAGATTGAATAAAATAATTATGCTGCCTGCAGACCATTTCCTAGACACTTAAATATTCTAGAAATAGTTTTATGCAGAGGTGCTTGAACGTTAGATTTATTAAACGTAATATTTATGAATCTGCAGGATAGAATTTGCCATTTATTTTTTGCAAGATAATCATTACACAATCTGCTCTATCGCTGAGTACGGATTCGAAAAAATTGCTATCGCCGATTCCGTGTGAACTCGAAAAGAGTGCTGCCAAATTTTGAGGTTTTGACATCAGCTAGCACAAAGTAACCAAAGCAGAATAATTTTATTTTATAGCACTATTCTGGATTTATAAACAAACTGAATTTCATTTGGAGTGCGAGAATAATATTTCTCAATTACACAGTACAACATTTTTCAGTTCATTGATTGCCAACGCAATTCTGAGAACTGTATGTGAAATTAGACCCAAAAAGAATAATTTCTGCATCATTCGTTTTGTCTTCTTACCTGCGAAAATATTTTTAATATTGATTTGAAGTTAGTACTATCGTATAGGGGAATTTATCACGTCGAGCAAATTTTTGAAATTCATACCTTTACTCAATTGCAAACAAATGCGAAACGCTTGCATCGATTTTCATGTCTCATTTTGCTCATAGGTTATGTGACTTTGCGAAAAAGTAACTAGACTTGAAACTTATTTCAGTTTTGTATTTTTTATGAATTTCAAAAAAAAAAAATTCTTCAAGCGCTTATTTTTAACTTGGAAACTGTTGCTTGTATAGGAAAACAGTATGTCAACAGATTAAGGGAATTGTAATTCAAAATTTTTTATAATTTATTTCAACTAAATAGGGCTAGTGGCTGTCGAGCTATGTCAAACAACAGGGCCTAAAACGTGATAAATTCCCCTATACGATAGTACTAACTTCAAATCGATATTAAAAATATTTTGGCAGGTAAGAAGACAAAACGAATGATGCAGAAATTATTCTTGTTGCGTCTAATTTCACATACAGTTCTCAGAATTGAGGTGGCAAATCATGTGTTGTACTGTGTTAAGTAATGTAGCAAAATTTAGCAACAGTTAAAATGCAGCGGAAAACTTTAAGTCATACCTTTAATTCTTTGGAATCTAATGCCACTTTGTATGAAAAAGTTTCGGTTGTTGGAACACATATTTAATTTTACCAATTTTAATGTACAAAAAACATTCGATTAAATAAATCAGCATTTATGAATTTGATTGCGTTGCTAAAAGATTGCAACTTAAGTGTTGCGAGACCGTCGTCAATAAATGAGAACCATAAACTGGCTTCGGGTGTTACGATTTTTGTGGAGGTGGTTACCAGCCGTGGTTTGAAAAGAACTTTGAAATACTAATGGTCCAATCAACATTTTTCAAGTCTTCAATACATTGCAGTTACGACTATGCCCTCTATGGATAAAGTTGGAACTGAGTAGCGAGGAAAAACGAAATGCGAAAATGGACTTCTATATAAAATCCAGTTTTCCGGGTGTACAATTGTGTTTCTAAAAGTTGTTCACCTCCTCCTTTTTGGAAAAGGAATAATACCACAGGTTACCTTATAAATATATTATTATTATTATTTATTATTCATTATAATTAAAATTACAATAAATCTTAACACTATATAAATATAAATAATACAGGATATCAATAATTTACTCAAATAACATATTGAATTTTTGGAAATATGGTATTAAATTTATGTTCCTTTGGCAATTCGCAAAGCAAATATTAATCATTATATACTTGTCTGCTACGAGTGAGCGAGTATATTCCACTTCTAATAAAATTTTATAAAAAACAAGAGCACTTAAAAATGTAGGTAAAGTAAAGTAGAGAAAGGAAATTTTTAGTTACTTTAAGTAAGAGTATTAAAAAAAGCAATTTCGCAAAGTAAGTTATATAAATATTTTATTTAAAATATCTTTAAAGTTCCAGTGAGTTTAATTTCGTGATATTTCAATGACCGGGTTCGATGCTTAAAAAATTCAATATCGTGATTGACGGATTAAATATTTAATTTCTTGGCCATCTCTAGGAGATATTAAATAAGGGATGGCATTTAATTATCCTTGTACAAACTGCCCTGTATTCATTTGTAAGCAAAGCTTGCTAAAATTAAAATAAAAGACTATCTACAAATAAAAACTCAATTTACTGAAAACGTTGGCTTTACAAGCGTTACTGAAATCGGGTATCTTCATAGAAAAGATTTCGAAAAAGTCCTTCAAAGCACATTGACTGTCATAAATTTATGTTAGGAATAATAAAGCTAAATAGCTCTTTAAACTCAACCAAACTCAATTCACATACATTTCTGCGTATTTGAAAAATTAACTTCGCATAACTTATATACTCGTTCACCTCTTTAACTAGCTCTGCTTCACTAATTTATATTCTATTTATTGAAAATAGGCTACAAACCTCAACCCAGAACCTCCACGTTTACCAAATGCTATCTCTTTCATTTTCCAATTGACCAATATTAACTAGCGCCACCCTGTCAATTATTTTGTCTTCTAATTGCTAGCTCAATTACGACTGTTTCCACCAATTTAATCGATGTACTTCAACACAAACTTTATATACAACAGTCTCCATTGTTTCAAAAGGCCGAAATAGCGTCTAGGACTCGCTGAAATCTTATTGGTATTCGACTGCTCTTCTGTTTTGAAAATAATGTTGTCTGCAAGACAAGACGCCCAAGCAAATAAGAACATAAATTACATACAACTTTATTCCGCCTATATTTTACTTTCATTACTGCCACACCCAAGTACTTACTGGCGCACCCTTTTCCACACTTCCTTTAATTAAATACTCCTCAACAGCCGCAGTGCCTTGTACGCATTTTATTCAATTTCCACTCCTTTTAATTTGCCTTCACTCATCCTTGCTACAATCCCACTTATATCTGCCTTCAAATTTATTGTATCGCTTAACGCCATTCCGAGATTTTATCTATTTTATCAAAGCAAAATGTGAAGCTGGCATCTTATTCCCAATTGTTTCGCCCCTGTGCCGCCACATTCCCAATTCTCAAAGCGCCGAGCAACGCGCTGCATAGCGACTTTGTGCCATTCATTTTCACTCAAGCGTCCTTTTTCTTCTTATATTGCTTAGAGTGTCAAATATTTGCTTTTGCCCTACCTTTTCTTCATTTCCGTTGGCGCTTCGCACTCACCAATGGTTTCACTTAATTTGGCAATTTTGTCCCAATTATAACACCTTTGCGCACGTCGTTTCCTGGCTGTTCTTAGGCTTGTTTGTGCATTTAATGATGTTTTAATTGTTGTTGTTCAACCTTCATAAATTTTATCGATGTACTTAATTGCGGTTCTTTTATTTAAAAAGGAATTATTCAAGCATCTTTCTCTATATATGTATGCGTATCAAAACATATTGTTTCATTTCAAATTAAAATTTATTTTAATAAATTAATTTCTACAGTTAAAAATTAAAAATTAAATTTATTTTTTGAATTGATTTTTTAAAGTGTGTGGCAACACTATTTTAATGCGTTTCATTTTATATATCTGTAGTTAACAGATTGCTTGATTCCGCTCTTTATTTATGTTTTTTGTTATAAAATATATAAGAAATTTTCATTGTATCCACATAGCGCTATATTTGGTTTAATTTCCTTTTTAACCTACACATGTTTATTCGAAACGGTGGCAACGCCTTTAAAAATTATTTAACCGCAGACATTTCAACTACTATTCATTTAGTAGCGCTCTTTTGATATTAAATTTAGTTTTGAAGTTTTCTTTTTTAATTTAGGTGGCAACACTATCCATACAAAAATATTTGGTCATTAAGATTTTAAACATGATTTTCGAAAAAAAATTAATGTACTTTTCTAAAAAAAATATATTTAAAGCACCCAACAATTTCAAATAAAATTAATTTTTTTGTTTTTATTTATACCTAGCAAAAAGGTGGCAACGCGTTTAAAAGATATTCAACTGCAGACATTTCAATTACTGTTCATTTAGTAGCTCTCTTTTGATATTTAATTTAATTTTAGAGGTCTTTTTAAATTTTAGGTGGCAACACTATACATACATAAATATTTGGTCATTAAGATTATAAACCCGATTTTTGGAAAATATTTGAAATATTGAGGATTATATACATATATTTAAATTGTAATATTTATTTTAATGTGTTTATGTGTAAGAAAATCTGGGTGGCAACGCTAATAAAAACGTGAATAGGGTAAATATTTTGATATGCTCAACTCTGTTTTATACTCGCATATTTATGTTTTAAACATATGCATATAATAGGTGACAGCACTCTTCTGATGATACTCGTCAAGCATTTTCAATTACTTATTTTCCTAAGAAGCAACCATGTGACAATGTGGGTTTAATAGGGTCAATCGGGTCAAATCTAACCAATTCTTTAACCAATTCTCGAAGAAATTGGCTTTTTACAAACGATATACGAGTATGTAAAAATAATCTGAGTATTTCGAAATTTAAAACTTTAAAGTATAATAATAACATCCCTACAAGAACATGCTGACAGAACTACCAATACACTCTCATTCATAAAATCAGCACTGACTGTCAGCTTACCGGTAAAATAACTACCATCGTGCTTGCCAAAAAGAGACTCTCAGGACTCGCTACGGTTACTATTGTTGCATATATGCGAGAATGAAACAACGAAGTTTTCATGTTTATCTTTACTGGCCGTAAGATGACCTGTAAAATAGTTGTCATTTATAGTTGCACAAAAGAGACAATGACCGTTTAGGCTAATTTCGCATATGCGAGAAAGAAACATACGACAAATGCATAGGAGTTTTGCAAATGGCGCATAGTATTCGGAAAACTCTGAAGTGTATAAATGCGAAACCTTTTAAATCGTTGTGTTTTAATAAAAGTTGCAAAAAAAACTGATGGAGTAGCCGTAGTTTGTCTGTTCAGGGATATTTTTTTCAGGACGGACGAAGGAGGCTTACGCAGAAAGCAGTTCTGCGCAGAAAATAGTTCATCAAAAATATATTTAATTTTTTTTATTATGATTAATGTTTTAAGCTTGTAGTAAATCAATAAAATTTAATTGGAAAAATTAAACTACTTGTTTCTTTAATCAAACAAAAAAAAAAGAAATATCATTTGTTGTAGGTATAAAGGAATATATATATATATATAGCAACTTTGTTCTAAGTGATGATAAAAAATTTTTCAGCCACTGACCATCAGATGTACGGTAAATTGACCGGCACTGTTCTTGTAGGGATGTAGTTCGTTTTCATTTAAACGATTACATATATTTATTCAAAATAAAGCAAAATTTTACAAAAAAATACAAGCTTTGGCAACACCGTACTTACGTCAAATATGTTATCGAATATAACCAACACATATACATATGTACATACAGATATAAGAACACCATTTTTATTAGCTTAGCCACCATTACATTTTTTTTTTGCTTGTAAACTAAAGCTGACACTATATTAAATAAAGCTTAAAGATTACATCTTACTTAATACACATCGTTTTTCCCATTTTTGCTACGGTCAGCCAGCTTCGCTTTTCAACATAAACAAATACAAAAAATTAAAGTTTATTCCTTGTTGTGGGCATTTTGTCCCATTAGTATTGTGTAAGGGTTAGTACAAATAAAAAACAAAATTATTAAACTTTGTGAAACAAGCATTCGAAGCTTAAAGCAAGATAAATTGAAAATAAATTAATCATTCAACTACAACTACACAAAATGCATAAGCAGAAAAGTATACCGCACAAAGAATGGCTAAAATTAATTTGAACTAAGCACATTTTTTATACATTCATAGAACTTAACATTCTGATAATGAATGCAGTTGTGTAAGTTTGGCATGAAACTTGATTTTATTACTTCATTTGCCCTTTTCACTTGCTATTTATGTGAATATACTTTGCTAGTTTGTATGAGTGTACATTAAGCGGGGTCGCTACTTTATTTTTATTTTAGATAGTTCGCATCGGAGTTAACGCAGGCACTCGAAACTTGCTGCACATCTGTTCAATGATAGACCTAGGGAAGCCAAAGGGACTCGGAAGAGAGCTAGAAGTCTCTCTAATTGTCGACCCTGATTGCCATGAAATCAACTCATTGCACTTTCAGGTTCTATCTGACAATATCAGCATATAACATCCTTCCTCCTTATTATAGGTCTCGCAAAGATAATCTCTTCGCGCCGTCGGGAAGTTGCATACTTTTTGAATTCATCCCCAATTTTGTTTTCCTCCGTTTCAATAAAAGTTTTATGATAAAAAAAAAACTGATGTAAAAAATAGTTCCAGAAACTATAGAAGATTTAAAAAAATTAGTTTACTAATTTCTTAATGAATGAAAATTAAACTATAGATCTTGCATAATGTCTAAACTGATGTATTATGTAGCTCACTCTGCAGTTAAATTATCGTGAGTGAGTACGCTTTCGGCGGCGATTCTATTTTATTTCTTGGAAACCTAATAGCGCTTATCAAATGTTCCTAATACCAGAAGCACGTACTAACCACAAAAAAAAAAAAAAAAAAAAAAAAAAAGAATCCTTGATGATAGTGTCATTCAATACACACACTGATGTCACCCACTCCATCAGCATAGCTCAGCTCTGTACAGTTCATACAACTACTCAGTCATTTAGTCATTCAGCAATTGACAGACAACACTCCTCCACTTTCAGTTCATACAAAGTTTATATACTCATTCACATATGTACATATAAGGAATAGTTGCCTTCTTTTGGAAATCATTCGTGCAGATTGGCTACATTTTACTACGGACTGTCGGAATGAATGTCCAAATGACTGACATATTGACATAGCGTCGTAAGAGAACTTTTGCACCAAAAACTGAAGATGTGAATAAAGTAAAATGTGAAATACATATGTACATATGTATGTATGAACTCGTACGTATGTACAATCGAATAAATCTTAGATTTTGAACTGGATGAGTGGTAAATATGTACACGGAAATAGTAAACCTCCTTGTCTGGCAATGTACTAAGCATTTCACATGACCCAGTCAGTATTGCTGACTTGATTGCTGCCGGTCTGTGAGTTAATGTGCGTATAGAATTGTAGGCAGTGCTGTGGAAACTACGAGCATTTCAGCTGATAAATCTAAGCTCTCTAAGTGTTTTGAAGCGGATGAGGAATAAACCGGAGTTATTTCGATTTTATGGCAAGCATGTATTTTTCTATACACAGCCGCATTAAGGTGGCTCACCGTAAGAAAAATGTATGACATTTTTGAAGGGAATTTTTTTTTAACGGCGCGCCGGAATTTTCCCTTCTTTTAAAATGGTTTAAATGTGTGAATGGAAATGGCTTGGAGCGACAATAATTACTTCTTCTGCTCAACATGCTTTAACTCACCACAACTAAGCTCACCATACCTGAACTCACCACACCTTAGCTAATGACACATAATTTTGTCATACCTAAATTATACGTTAAGTAATGTTATGTTATGCTACGTTAAATTGTGTTATGTTACGTTAAATTATGTTATGTTATGTTTGGTTATGTACACGCTAATGGTAAGACATGGCAACAAGTGCTACACTAAGACTCACCAATCCCAAACTCCTTAGATCTGCACTCTCCGCACATAAATTTACCATACCTTAGCTAAACACACCTTTAGTCGCCATCACCAGTTAAGATAAGATGAAATATATAATAAATTAAGTTAAGTTAAGTTAAGTTGAGTTATATTTAATTAAGTTATGTTTAGTTAAGTAAGGTAACTAAGGTAAAGAATTGACAGATCGTTTATTGAAGCGGAAATATTTCAGCGGTGGTAACTAAATTGGAAAATTAATTTGGCATATGAGCCCGAATTGTGCCAACACCTAAAATAACTATAGCTCACGACACCTTAACTCACCTCTAGTAGAATTATCACACCCGAACTCGGCAAATTTTAAATTGTTATTTAGTTTTAATATATTTTGATATAACATAGTTTGTTGTGTAGTTTAAAGATAAGTGAAACGATTAGATATAATTGGCACGAAGTTCTACTTTCAGAGTTTGATAAAAAAAGTCTCAAATATCAACGGTAATTATTAGCCTCTAAAAATTGTGTCATTATTAATTTAAAATTTACCCCCGAATTCAGTAAGCAGTCTTAGTCTCTAAAAGAGACAAAAGTCAAAGTTTGAGACAAGTTGGCATTCACTAGATTCAAAATAAAACCTCTAGTCTCAAAATTGTGACCTGGTGATGGGCAGGTCACAAAAAATTAAAATTAAAACAAGAGAAAAAAAGGAGAATGCTAGGAAAGGTAATAATCTCTTGCTCATTTTGAGACTTGAGATGATACCAAGATTTTGAATTCGTGCATTAATGACTTAGAGAACTCTTTTTCTTACGATTTTTTAAATTTTGTACAAAGCGTTCAATTTTTTATCTACATAATTGGTTTCTGTTAAGGTTCGAACTATATTTAAAATTAAAATTGTAAAAACTAATTGTATAAAAATAAGTGGCAAATAATTTCAATCTGAAATTTGTTATAAATGTTTCGGACAACTCTGCACAGTTTTAGGGGCAGTAGCTTTGACAACAGTTGGGCGAAGAGTATTGTTAAAGACATTATCATGTCGTAAATATTGTGAATATATTTTTCCATAGGAACTAAGGACACCTTAATGTATGCAATAATAAAAGAATATTTTGTTTTGCAGAAGATTGTTTACAACCCTTCTGTTAATTGGCAGTATCGCAATGAAATGGATCATATCATTTTTGTAAAACAATTTACCGAAATAGTGAGCATTAATATTTCCTTAAAAGCGTTTAATTTTGCTATGTCAATAAATTTGCGATGTTACAAAATGAGCAGCTAGCGTTGAGCGTTGAAGCTCCGTTTTCATTACATTTGGAGCAAATAATGCCAGCCAACGATGAAGATCATATAAATACCACCGTACTTATAATAAAGCTATTGTGGTAAAATTTTTTCAAGATCTCAATAAAAATTCTCCAGACTTACAGCTTTCGTACCGCCTCCCAGTTCTGGAATTTTTCATGGTATTTATCCAAAGATTTGGTATAACAATTTCCATGAAAGCTGTCCTTCTAAAAATGTGCACCCAAAGAAGTGCGATTTATCAAATAATGCAGACATCTGCTATAACTTACATATGACAATTTTAGTTTTTCTCTACAATTATCTTCTTTACATGGTATCTTTGTTATCAAAATATTCCTGTATTCTGTATTCAAAATCCATTTACATACGAAAAAAAACATCAAGGAAAATCGTTGCAAACTCCGATCCAATCATTGCCGCTAACCTATCATTCAAATACTTAAATTATAAAATAAGTGAAATTCAAATTTTCCCTTAAACCTGAGCAATAAATTTGCAAACGAGCACTCAGTGTGGACAGCAAAGTGGAAGCGATATAAATCTTGCTTTGAGCAAAGAATTTAAATAATAATAATGATGTTTGACTTCTTTTTTTTACTTCTTAGCAATAGAAGCAAATTTTCCCACACACCCAACTTCTATTTTCTGCACATTTCGTGCCTCATCAATGGCAAGCTGTTGCGAAAATAGCAAATTCGGAAATCAAGTCACGTTCAATGGACGCGCCTATTTTGCATTCATGACACGGCTGACGGTAATCTATTTGGCTGTAGACGCTACTAAGTCTACCTTGGGACCCTTCAACGGCTTAGCACTCAACGAAAGTATTTTTGGTATTAAAGTGCTTAAGCAAGTAAATACGTGTAAGTTGAGAAAATTTGAAAATTGTGTTAAATGTATTGGCAGCAAGAGCACAATTGCAAATATAAACTAAAAACCGAATATGCCTGGCTGCGCATTATCGAGTGAGCTGTAAACTTTGAACATCTGCTTGAGATTTATATAGTATGTTTGTGCAATCTGCTCGCTTGTAGAATTCTATGGTAGTGTAAAAAAAGGAAAGTTTTAATTTTACCTTTCACACATCGGTTGCTTCGTGAACCGGCATTTTGCCGTATACGACCGTTACTGTTGCAGCCACTACACTGACATGTGCGCGAGGCTTTCACATCGACAATCTAAGTAAGCTTCACTAAATCGCAGAATTGTATGTGCTTCCTGTCCAAAAAAAAAAAAACAAAAAAAAAAATGAGTCTGCAGACTCCTCAACTAAAAAAACTTCACTTGAACTGATTTTGATAAATTATCGCATTCAAAAGAAAGCTTTTCGCATGACATACAATTTACAGTTACAATCAAGCTCACCGCGTACACACATACGTTTACAAATATATGCCCTTATTTCCCGGCAGTAACAAAAACAAACGTTCTCCTAAGAAGCTAGTTTCATACTAGTTTAAATTTGACGACTGTTTCCGAACTAAAATCCACCTCTAAAAAAATGAATAAATTTTATTTTATATTAATTAAACATGTTTCGGAAATAAAAACACATTGAAACAGTGAAAAAATTATAAATATTGTTTCACCTGCGTATTAGAACTTAAAACTAGTAGAGAGGATACAAATTATTTAAAAAGAGAAAGCCTTAAAACCAAAGGTTTTTTAGAAAAAGTTGGTAGAAAATAGGATTGCCATGTATTCAATCTGAATAGTAGTGGCAAAAAATTGACTTTATTAAAAAATATTTAAAACAAGGTTGCCGTTTTTTTTTTTAATAAAAATTAATGCGGTGTAGATTTAAAAATATTATTACAAATAACAAAAGACAATGGCGTTAGGGTAACCATTTTTATAAAGCAAATACAAGGAGACTTAAAGTAATATACAATTTTTAGAATCTTAGGCACAAAATTCACAATCATTCCGAAATATTTTTGTACAGTGTTGCCACCAACAAATATATACGAACAAAAAATAAGAAAAATTAAATTTTAAAATATGAAAACCTTCATAAAATATTAAATACATAGTAGGCTTGCAGGTATGTATATTGTAATAGCTAATAGGGTTGCCACCAACTGAAATATGATTAAGACATAATAAACAATATGAGTTAAAAAGTATTAGCAGACACCTAAATTGAAAAACAATTCCCATCTAACAAAAATTAATGGTAATTAAACTTAAATCTGTGTACTTATTTTAATTTAAAAGTAGGAAAACGATGGAAATGGAATTAAAATATTTTACGAAACAAATGGTTTAGAGGAAAGTGATTAAGTGTAATAGGGTTACCAAATTTTTAAAAATTTCAATTTTGTAAATACGTTGTTGCCAAATATTTTAAGACAGCCACCAAAAAGCAAGGTATTTCATATAAACCTGTTTTAAATATATTTAAAAATAGGGTTGCCAACAAAACAAAAAAAAATAATTTAATTTATAAATGTGAATGATTTGTTAAAAGTATTCCAATATTGTTGAAAAAAGAAAAAGTATTGAAGAAAAGTTGTGCATACAATTTTAACTTTCACTTTTATTAGAGTTGCCACAAATTACTTAATTTATTAAAAAATTGTCGTAAGCATATTAAGTGATAAGTATCAAGAAACAGTTAATATGAAAACAAATTTAGCAATTAAAAAGAAATGTGTAATACAATTGCCATCTATACAAAAAATAAATTTAAAAAGATGCGTATGATGAATATGCACGCGTAATTTGTTCCTTTTTGCAATTATATGAAGATTACGAATATCTCAAGGTATAATAGAAAACTTAACAAATCTAATTTATAAGTATTGTGGTTGCCACCTACTCAAAAAAATATTGTTTGTAATTATTTTATTTTAAATATAATTTTTTTTTAATAAGAGCTTTGAACGCGACTATACTCTTATTCCAAAAAAATTGTTTTTTAAGTAGGATTGCTAACCGTTCTAATAAGAAATTAAGCAAATAAAAAAGTTATTATAATAAAGTATTATTTTGTGTTTTACAGAATTAATACTTTCAACTGACTAGAAAATTAAAAATATGTGAGTACAATTTTGCATAAACAAAGTTGCCACCTTTACAGAAAATTATGCTTGACTTACTAAGTTATTTGAGAATTCACTGCATATTGTACCAAAACTACTTGGAAGCATTTTGTAATTAAAAATATTTCTGAGCAGAGTTGCCGCTTAAAACTTCAAAAAAAACAAAATATTGTTTGGATTTTTGGTCATCTTTCTCCTCTAACAGCTTCAAATGCTTTGCCTATTTAGCCGTGAGCTAACTCGATTTACTGCAGGGCTTTAAGCTACCACTTATCAGACAAATCCCAGCGCCAATGGCTGAATAAATACCGCACGCGAATAGAGGCAACCACAGCCGTTCACTGTCGCCACCAGGGCAGTCAACCACTCAGGAGGCGCAATCCATTTGCCAGCCACCCACTTTTGCCCTCGGCTTGTCATTGCGGTTTGTAGGAAGTATTTTGAATTGTTCGCTTGACACAATTGTGCTTCCGTCTGCAGATTCTATTCCATTTCTAGGCTTCACTTTTGTGTATATTTTCTTGGTTTATTTTTCCTTTTTCTGTTTTTAAGGCGTTTCCGTTTTTCCATTTTATTTGTTTTTCCCCCTATATTTTTTGCAATCTCCCGCGCATTGTTTGGTTTGTAAGTGGGGTGGGTGGATAGCTCCAGCTTTCGATGAAGGCAGCGCGACATCTCCCGTTCTTTAGTCGAATGAAGTTTGGGTGGTGCTTTCTTACAGTCTAGTTGGCAATAAAATATCGCCGGTTTACTTGAGTTATACGGTAATTTATACAATATTTTTGTTTTAATGCTCCAAATAGAGATATGTATGTACCTACACAAGCTCGTCATAACTGCCGTGAGCTTTGCTGACTTCACTGTCCTCCTCACACTCAGAGCTCAGCAGTGAAGCAGCTTTTTTCGGTTTTGTCACTGTGTTACTTGGGTTTTTTCTCTGCCATTTTATAATTGTTTTTTTTTTGTTGCAGCAACATACAATTCTCATCCGTTGCGGTTTTTTAATTGACATGACAACTTTAAGTCCTGACAAGTCTTCTACACACATACACACTGGTAGTGGCTTGTCAGTCATCATGACTAGCTATTCACATTATTGTTGTTTCACTGCCATCTCACCACAGTCGTTTGCATTCGTCGGGTGGGTTGTACAGCTTGCCTACCACATACATACAAACATACGGACATAATTGGGATACTTGGGTTGGACGGCGTCCCTAAAGTGTGGTTAGTGTACTCGTAAAATTAATGATCAACTGCAGACAAATTAAAAGTTGCTATGACAGACATTCCGTCACATTTACGAGCATAAAGCGCACGACTTTTATGAGCTATACACGCATCGTTTTAGTGTTTGTCGCTCCATCGGACAGCTACCAACGAGTGCACCGAGTGCAAAAAAAAAATGAAAATTATGCTTTGTTCAAAACTCAAGCGCACATTTAATGTGACAAAAATAAGAAAGGTATAAAAGAAAACGAAGCGCTTAAAGACAGCGTAGTGTTAAATCGTAGTCGGCCTGTCTAATTATCATCATTTTGTGGTAGTTGTGAAACAAATAAACAATTTGTGTGGCTTAAGACAATTTAGTAACTTCATTGTCTTTTATATTTCATTTCGTATTAGCAGTCGAATTCTTGGGTTAACTAATTTTTTTTATTGTAACATAAAGCAGTCGGTTAATTCAATTAACCATCTGAAGAGTTAATGAAAATAAAAAATAAAAAATATGAGGTACAACTGTTTCAGTTGCCTCACTGAAGTCACTTGTTTAACCGTTTGGTTTAACTGAATATTTACCTACAAAATCAAGGTCCCACTTCCGTAAGGGAAGTTAGATGAGATCGTTTGTAGTGAAATTGCAACTCCACAGCAGTCATGAAGAGGTTACTAAAATAGGCGCTCTCACAAAATATTCAGCTGATTTTTACAGTAACAAATATTATTTGAGAAACAATTCTTGTTTTGCATGATTTTTTTATACCAGGAAGATTGATCGAATGCCTAACCCTAAACGGTTTGTCAGTGTGAAAAAATTGCCCTGGTTGAGTCCCATTGTTGTTTTTGACTATTTAAACAACAAGGAAAAACTCCTGCCTTTCTTGTGTTGCTACTTTTTACTTGCTCAGTCATCAGGGGTCCTTATTCGTAGCTAGTTAATTGGTTTCTCCTTAAACCTTTCGTTTCGATAATTTTAACTGTCCGGTGTGTCCGACTAATATTCTGGCACCTTTCATCGTTTGATTTGTTCTGACACTTAAGCACGTCAGATTTTGTTCACGTACAGCAGATCACTAGTATTTAAAATCCCTTTAGAGTGTGCGAGTTTTCCAGCAGCACCGGAATGTTTTTGGTCGCCGCTGCTTGGCCAGATTTTTTGAGACCACGAGGCTCACTATATATAACTGCCCTAACCACCCCTTAACTATTCAAAACTAAAAGTGCCAAACCTAAACTAATCACTTCCAAACTCACCACATCTAAACTCACCACACATATATCCACCATACATAGACCCACCACATCCGAACAAATTGTTACTCAGCTCACTTCATCGCACCTTACCTCTTTAAACCAATTCAAAAATAAGTTTATCTCCCCTCATTACAGAGGCCAATTTTGCACATTCCTTTGGTTAACTGTAAAAGTATTTCAAATAAAATGTTTTGCGCAATTTCCAAAATGCAAACAGCTGAAAAAACAAAGACATGCCTTTTGTTAAAGAAGCGTGCTCACTTTAAAAACAAAATAATTCAACTTTAGCTCAAAGAAAATTTTGTGCAAGGAGATTATTTTAACAACAAGGCATTTGGGTTACATTGGTTTCTTCGTTTTCTGGTCCGACAGGGTGAATTGTTGATATTTGTTGGAACGATTTTCCGTCACACTTTGTCAAGTTTCGTTTGGCATCTTCAGTGTCAATTTAATTTAAATCAGGTATTGGTGCATACTCGTAAATGTTAACAAATGTTAAGTGTCCTGAGTATAGGTACCTAAAGTCTCGCGCGGTTAGAGTCCAAAAGGGTGCATTCGGCTTATATTGACCGAAGCTTTTTTTCCTTTTACCTGAAAACAGCATACAAACCAATGAAGCGATTTAACGAAGATGGGAAGTACTTAGTATGTCTTCAATCAAAAGTTAAGCAACGTTTTTTTATAAATGAACTTTTTATTTTCCTTTTTTTATTATAAAATATATATCTCACCTTTTTATTCAAATTACATTTACACCAACCAAATCTATTGATGTCAAAAACAGTTTGGAAAGCAGCAGTTTAAAAAGTGAAAGGATATGACAGGCAACTGATTTTTTTTTTAATTTTTTTCTCATTTCAGCAATAAAAGAAACACCAACAAAAAATAAAGTAAATAACACACGAAAAAATCACGATAAAAAATAACAGCAAAGGCTAAAACAACAATTGCGAAAAAAGAAAAAGAAAATCTTCAACTAAGCTCGACAACTCATGACAGCAGCCAAAGGATTGCTTTGGCAAACTTTTTAGTATGCAAGAAAGCGGAATTTGGTGAAGTGACGTGTCGAAAGAAAGGCGGTGGAGGCGAAGCAAAAGACAAGAAATACGAAAAAGAAAAAGATGTAGAAAAAGGAAAAACGTGTGGAAAACTTTACATAAATCGCTTGTTAATCCAAAATCCTTTCAACGTTCAGTACACACGCACACAAGCACGCAGATTTTAACTGAACTGAACGACTGTGGTAGCTGAGGGCAGAGATGTGCTAAAATAACAACAAAAACGAGATTAACACATCAGATAGCAGAGCAGAGCAAATTCAACAAGCAGCAACAATCATAAAGAAAAGCAATAATAATCTTAAATAAATATAAATATTTAAGGTAAACTTGCCAAACCACGGCAACAGTAATAAGAAGAAAAGACCAAAGAGCAAACAAAGCAACAACAACCAATAAATATTAATAAAACCACAACTTAATAAATGCATGCATAAATACAATAAATATAAATTTCACAAAACTAAGTAATCGAATCAATCAACGTAGCGCAAATAAATCAAGAATGCAGAAGCGTAAAAGGAAAATATTTTGATTGCGCAACATCAACTACAAATACGCACAGACAGACAAATTCACTGAATTCAGCATATTGAGATTTTAACATTTTCATGGCATATACAAGTTTATACAAATTTCAGTAGCAAATATAAATAAGCCATTACATATAATAAGCACAAAGCTGCAGGCTATCTAAAAGCAAATGCCAGAAAGTGGTGCAAAGGTGATTTGATTTCAAATTTTAATATTTGTTTATTTAAATATTTATACACTTTAAATGAAACCCACGCAGAGTAAAAATTCAAATTACTGCATTTGAAGAAAACTTAACGAGAAAGTGAGAAAGAGAGAGAGAGAAAAGGACAGTGAGAGAGTGCCTAGCAATTATTTGTCGCAAGACACTGACGACGCTGCCGCCGTCGACGCCACTGCCGCTGACGCCATCATCAATTATTTTCGATCCGTATGCCGAATATAATGTGGAGTACAATATCGCCGACAAATTCCAAGAAACTACTGATTGGCAGCACCCGAAGCGTCGACTATGTCGGAAACAATCATCATCAGCAGCAGCAGCACCACCAACTACAACAACATCACATCGAGCATCATCAGCAGCAGTCAAAGAAACAGCAACAACAGCAAAGGCAGAAGCAGAAGCAACAACCGCAAATACATAACGCAACGAAGGCAGCAACAACAGCAACAGCAACAGCAAAAACGGAAGCAAGTACAGCATCAGCAGCAGCAACGCCAACGCCAACACCAACGCCAACGCCAAAGTCAACGCCAAAGCGAACGTCACGAATTGTTACAGCCGCAACAAAAACAACAAACACAACGTGCAGACCAACAACACCGGCAACAGCAAAATCAACACCAGCCAAAGCAAACATTAACAATAAAACGCAATCGACCAAAATCTCAATCGCAATGGAAATTCACATACAAAATAAGTGCATCTCAGCATAGCGCATCACTCTGGAGGGTGGTGCGGAGCCCCCATGGCTACAGGGCCCCCTTAAAGCGGCATTTTTGGGGGCCTCTGGCGTCGGTAAAACCAGCATATTACAGGTGAGTGGTGATGGTAACAACGATAAAATGTTGCTTATACGCCGTGGCGTGGGCTGGAATGAAATACTTGTTAAAAATTACTATGTATGTAAATATGTATGTACATATGTATATAAATTCTTTCATGGTAAATTGTATATGTGTATATATTTTAAAAAATCCAGGCAAATACTACATTCATACATACATATGAATGTATGTACATACATACTTTATGGTGCTTCCTTTTGCAATTTATAAATCAACACGAACGCGGAAGAGGAACAAATGAAAAACAAATCCAATCAGCGATTCTAATAAAACTGCCCATTGGTATACATTTTATGAATCATTTAGAGATTAGTTCAGGACGATTTCGGGGTTAGGTCGGGATTTTTTCGGGACAAAATTAAAACTGGTTCTGGGAATTTTCATTGTCCTCTAGATGCCAGTTCGTGACTATTCGTTCGGCAGATAATTTCGGGACTGTTTCTTAATAATTTCGGGATCATTGCGGGACTAGTTGAGAACAAGTTTGTGACCATTTCGGGACTTTTTCAGAAGCAGGTCATTATGATTTCGGTTCTACTTTGGTATCTTTTCGGTATTGTTTTGTGACTTTTTTCAGGATCATTTTGGGTTTAGCTTGACACAAGTTCGGAATTAGTTCAGTATTATTTTGAAACTTGAATCGAGGCTAATTTCAAAGCATTTCGGTCACGTTCAAAACTTTTACGGAACCATATCGGACCTAGTGAGGAAGCTAAATACTACCATAAATAGACATACTTGAATAACTAGAAATTCAACAACTCCAAGTTCGAAAATAGTAACTGCTGAAGCATTTTCATAAAAGTATACCATATTTCTGTTAGAATCGTTTTAAAATTTCAAGAAATTCATTTAAGTATAAGTAAATATTTAAATTATAAATTAGAAATTATACAAAATCTTGGTGCTTGAAGTGTGCTTACCTGTGGGATCAGATTTAGATCATTGGAAAATTCATCCGGGTATATCATCACTAGATGATAGCAGCTGAAAAATTAGTATCTCAATTTTTGTACGAAGCTAACATCGACTAGGATCATTAAATTAACGCAGCCAAGATGCGCACACACCCCGGGATGTAACTGTTACACTTATCGTAAAAATCCAACAAGTAAAATCAAAATCGTAGAATTTTTTTTTTAATATCGGTCACTCCCCGGCAGGCAATGGCAAACCACCGAGGGTATTTCGGCCATGAAAAAGCTTCTCATAAAATACATTTGCCGTTCGGAGTCGGCAAAACTGTACTCGTAGGTCCCCCTGTACACCTTAAGTGTACAGGTGTTAAAGAAAAAACACGTTCAGTTTATTTAAAAATAGAACAAAGTTAATTAAACTCCGCGATGTAAATTTGCTCATTTAATGGATGGCATATCCTTTATATTGTTTATACGCACTGTTTATTTCTTATATTTCTATAACCAAATAGATGTGAATTTTAATGCCGCAAGTCTAGATGCGCATATGGCGTACAATTGTTTGATTTACGCGCTTATGTACATAACATAACTTTACTTATGTTTGACAGGCAGCCAAGCAACAACGAAAGTTAATTACAATTAAAAAACTTTTTCAAATCACACACAGTTGCAGCACACAGAGGGTATCGAAATGTTTTTAGCTATCAAAAGAAAATATGTGGACTAGAAATAGGAAAACGTAAAAAAACTTTGAAGGGAGTGCAAAACGCACTCATACCAGTAAAAGGTGGAATTACTCACATTCACAAGCGTGCAGCTAACAATGGTCCCAAACTGTCAAAGGGATTTTGAAATATTGGAATGAATTTGCATTCGACAAACCTTTTGCACGCGTAGTATATACTTTTACTTAAAAATTCAAGCAACAACAAAGGCAGTTTCATGAAATAGGTTTAATTAGTGCTACGCTTTCAGTAAAGAAAAATATGTCGGCATTTGTAGAGTTCGAGTTCACTTTGAGCTGAGAGGTTAAAAGTGGAATAAAGAAACTGAAAAGGGTATTTAAGAAATAAATTACATTAATCTTCGCTGTAGAAAGCGTAAGCTTCAAAAATTATGTGCTTTCAAAGAGCAATTCGGACAAAGGCATAAACAAAAAATTTTGTTGCAGTGAAGAAAGGAAATTTATACATATTTGGAGCATCGAGCATTTTTTGTTACTGGCGCCCCTCCGCAATTTCTTTTATTAAACGAATGCTCTAGATATTTCATAGAAAACTTACCAAAAATCAACATTAAAAAAATAAGTTGGGAAATGCGTTATAGGTGGCAGACGAACTACAATTCACAAAGGTCTAACTATAAAAATATATTTTAAAATAGAGTTGCCACCTATTTAAAATATTAAATTCAATAAAGATAACAGGTTAAATTAAATACATGTTTTAATAAGGGAGTCAAACGGAAGAAAATTACAAATATAAATTTGAATAATTACTTCAAGGAGAGTTGCCACCTGTTTAAAATATCGAATTTTGCTAAATATCAATTTTACGAAAATATTTCAATTAATGTGGCAGGCGAATGTGATTTTAAAAACATTTTTTTCGAAGAGTGTTGCCATCTGTTAAGTTTTTTTAATTAATTTAATTTATTAGTTAGACAAAACTTTATATGATAGGTTTTATAAAACCTTTATTTTCAAACTTATTGCAAAGTGAGCTGTCACCTATTGTAAATGTCAATTACAATTAAATTGATAATTTGCGTCAGTTAATGTTGGTTTGTTTAGTATGTATATGAATGCACATCGAGAAAGTATCATATTATCAAAGACAGTTGCCACCTGTTTAATATTAACTTTTAGTGAACTGAATTCCAAGTAGAGTTGTCATCTATCAAAAACTTTCACAAATAATTTCTGAAAGATTTGAAGCTTTGATAAAAAAAAGTTGAAATTCTTAAAATATATATTCTATATATACATATATATTCTATTCTACAACATAAAAGCATAGTTAACGAATATGCATACATAAATGTATGAAAATGTATTAGTGCTTGTTTAAAATTCATGAAATTTAAAGGGAATAAAGTAAATCATTATTATTATTTTTTCAATTTTTCCAAACTTCATAATTTATACAATTACTTAATTTTCTCTTTTTAATACCTGATAAAGTTTAAAATAGTTTTACTTTTATTTCAATTTGTCATGCCCCGAAAGTACTTTTCAGTAGACACGTGCCCTCAGACGTACAACTATTTACTATAGAAAACCAATAAAAATAAAAAAGTTACACAACTAAGCTACTTCGTTAAAGGTGTTATTTAAAGCGTACGCTGTCTTCTTCATACATTTGCACATGAGCTTCAAACAAGGTGTGCCAACACTTTTACAGCGAAACAGAAATTTATATGTATGATATACATACACATATCTGTATGTACATACTTATTTCATCAAACTTAAACGAACATTAGGGTGAGTCGATATTATTTTATTTTGCGTAAGGCCTTATAATTTTAATTCAAGGTGCAAGATATTTTTTTACCTCAACGTATATTTAAAGTTGCCGCTGATAGCATTAATTTATAAAACGATAAAAGGATTCAGATTTTAATTAAAATGAATGGAATTTAGTTTAAAAAGGTTATATTCAGAAAAATTTGACGTCGCTGAGAATAAGGTTGCTATAAATTTGTGTTTTGAGTTATACTGAGTATACAAATTCAGATTCAGCAAATTGCTACTTTTGTTCATACGAAAAGAAATGCAATTTGAAACGGGAGCGTTTTTTAAAGTGGTAATTTTTGGTTCATTTTAAATAAAAACCCATTTCCTAATTTTTACGATAAGACTTCAATTGCTTTAATACAAAAATAATTTTCGAGATATTTGAAATTCGCCCTTCTTGCAAACATTTTCGAGCCCAATAATTTAAGCGATTAACAATAAATTTTTGAAGTCACAGTTGATTTTTGACAATATTTTTCCTAACGCGTTTTCGTAAATTCTTCATTAAAAAATCACAATAACTGCCAGTAAATAAATTTTTAAATTTTGAAATCTGCAACTTTTTATATAACAAAGACCTACAAAACCGAAAAATCAAATATTCTAAAAAGTTTTAGAAAATTTTAAATTTACTTTCGAGCTGCATCCTTTTTCGTATTTACGTAACTAGTAGAATTTAGATATTATTTTTGTCAAATTATTGCACATTTTGTGTACTGCCCTATCGCTGAGTACGTCGTAGAAAAGTTACGATCGCAACCCTCCGCTACTCGAACTCGAAAAAAGTGCTGCCAAATTTTGAGGTTTCGACATACGACTAGAATGAGTAATAGCTCGACAGGCTGGTTTGAAAATATTTGTCTTGTACATTTACAGGTAAATTAGAATGGTTTAATGTGCATCTCCTTTACGATGCCAAGTTTCGCATGGGAGATGTTTAGCGCACGCCTATCAAAGATACGAGAAAAATTAAGACTGTCAACCAACAGCTTCTTGTAGCAGCTTTACTGTCTGTAAAATAATTTGGTGAATTTGAAGACTTAATTAAATGTCACTGAAAGGATATACCCAACGACCTTTCCGGCAGGTTTCGACCTATCTGTACCTAAGGAAAGCGTATCAAATTGAAAACAAACTTTAATCGAATAAAGGTTTAAAAAAAAAATTAATTCTGCAGTTTCTAGACCACCTTTCTTGAAATTCTTGGAAGAAATTAACAAAACCCATCATTATAAATTATTGCAAAATTTTATTCACATTTTTTTTTTTTGTTATTATTAAGAACCAAATAAGGAGTTTATAAAATCAATGCAAAATTTTAATAAAAATAATTCTCAAATCAGCTAAAGTTTCTCCTTCACCTCGACGAAACGAAGCTTTTGGTTTCCAAAATTTAATATTTCAAATAACTTGTGCATAATTTAATATAATTCGGCTTTTCAAGCAGATGGCAACCCTATTAAAATATAGCTATTAACTTCCTCCGATTTTCTCCTCGCCTTGACACCCATATTGAAGTATTTTATGTAAATAAAGTATATTTAAAGTCGACCAATTCAAACAGGTGGCAACCCTGTTAAAAAAATTCTTCATTTTAATTGAAAATTTGCTTTGATTCTTTAAGCTATAAATGAAAAAATCGTTTTTTAATATGAATTTATAAAATTAAAATCAATTACAATTGTTGTTTATTTCATTTAAAAAAAATGTTATTCCCAATGTCTCAAACTTGGCAGGAAAATAAATTGATTTGACTGACTTTACTTACTCAGAGTCAATTTTCCATCCAACTTCAGGTGATTTTTCGCAATTAAAAAAATTAGCCATTGCACAATAGTAAAAATATAAGTTTAATTTGAAACATATTCAAATACGTTAATTAGTAAGTTTATATAGTAATTGCAAGCTTTTATAAAATAGAAAATTAAAAATTAATAAAAATATATTCATAATTTTGAGGTTAGTACATAAAAACATGCGCTGCCTACATTAATTTGTATGTCACTACATACTACATAGCTACTAACGAAAGAAATCATTACTTCGCCACAATTGTTTGCTGCATTTTCACCAAACCCTTTTGTACAACTTCGCCTTTTATTCGCAATATTCAGTACAATGGCCATCATTTTGCACACGCACTTTTACACAAAATGTATTTATGTGCAGGTGTAGTAAACAAAAACTTTACAAAGTCCTTTGTATGTACATATGTGTGAGTAGTTGTGATAAAGCACTTGTATCTCCATACAGACATCTTTCATGTATTTTGAGTATCTTTTTGTGGTTATAGCCAGCAAATTGTTATGTAATTTCTGTGGCACTTGAATATTTCTGCATGCATGTGTGTGTATGTATGCATAACTATGTATGGGTGCGTATGAATATATTCATGCATCTGAGATTATATGGGTGTACTTTCATTATATGGCAAATCCTTAAAAAACTACAATCATTTATTGCACTTAATTGAAGTATGTGTGTGTGTGTCGGTGTGTGGGTGTGTGCCTGTGTATGATGGTTTAAAGTGCACTTATAAATACAGTCAAACAAATTTTTAGAGCATATGAATTTATAGATATGAGTGCGGTTATATATTTATACACCCACAGTAGAAATAATAGCAACACTTATTCTTTGTCTTTATCTTTATTTTTATCTATTCTTGATCTTTATCTTTGTCTTTATATTTATCTTTATCTTAATCCTTCTCACAATCTTTATCTTTATTTTAAACTTTATCTTTATCTTTATCTTTATCTTTATCTTTATCTTTATCTTTATCTTTATCTTTATCTTTATCTTTATCTTTATCTTTATCTTTATCTTTATCTTTATCTTTATCTTTATCTTTATCTTTATCTTTATCTTTATCTTTATCTTTATCTTTATCTTTATCTTTATCGTTATCTTTATCTTTATCGTTATCGTTATCGTTATCTTTATCTTTATCTTTATCTTTATCTTTGTCTTTGTCTTTGTCTTTGTCTTTGTCTTTGTCTTTGTCTTTGTCTTTGTCTTTGTCTTTGTCTTTGTCTTTGTCTTTGTCTTTGTCTTTGTCTTTGTCTTTGTCTTTGTCTTTGTCTTTGTCTTTGTCTTAGTCTTAGTCTTAGTCTTTGTCTTTGTCTTTGTCTTTGTCTTTGTCTTTGTCTTTGTCTTTGTCTTTGTCTTTGTCTTTGTCTTTGTCTTTGTCTTTGTCTTTGTCTTTGTCTTTGTCTTTGTCTTTGTCTTTGTCTTTGTCTTTGTCTTTGTCTTTGTCTTTGTCTTTGTCTTTGTCTTTGTCTTTGTCTTTGTCTTTGTCTTTGTCTTTGTCTTTGTCTTTGTCTTTGTCTTTGTCTTTGTCTTTGTCTTTGTCTTTGTCTTTGTCTTTGTCTTTGTCTTTGTCTTTGTCTTTGTCTTTGTCTTTGTCTTTGTCTTTGTCTTTGTCTTTGTCTTTGTCTTTGTCTTTGTCTTTGTCTTTGTCTTTGTCTTTGTCTTTGTCTTTGTCTTTGTCTTTGTCTTTGTCTTTGTCTTTGTCTTTGTCTTTGTCTTTGTCTTTGTCTTTGTCTTAGTCTTTGTCTTTGTCCTTGTCCTTGTCTTTGTCTTTGTCTTTGTCTTTGTCTTTGTCTTTGTCTTTGTCTTTGTCTTTGTCTTTGTCTTTGTCTTTGTCTTTGTCTTTGTCTTTGTCTTTGTCTTTGTCTTTGTCTTTGTCTTTGTCTTTGTCTTTGTCTTTGTCTTTGTCTTTGTCTTTGTCTTTGTCTTTGTCTTTGTCTTTGTCTTTGTCTTTGTCTTTGTCTTTGTCTTTGTCTTTGTCTTTGTCTTTGTCTTTGTCTTTGTCTTTGTCTTTGTCTTTGTCTTTGTCTTTGTCTTTGTCTTTGTCTTTGTCTTTGTCTTTGTCTTTGTCTTTGTCTTTGTCTTTGTCTTTGTCTTTGTCTTTGTCTTTGTCTTTGTCTTTGTCTTTGTCTTTGTCTTTGTCTTTGTCTTTGTCTTTATCTAAAACAATTTCCAAATACACTTTTAAAAATTGCACTGATTACATACACTCGTATACTGGCCTGTTAACCCTGGTAAACTTGTCTTATAGGATAGCCAGGCGACAGTGTTAATCTGGGTTAACAAGCTAATTCCGATTCTTATACAGATAAAGCTTTTAGTTAGTTCCTAAAATTAAAGAGTACAACAGTGACTCAGATGAAGGGTGTTCAAAAAACGCATCGCCTTAAATATTTTTCGAAAAAGGTTTTTTAATTGATTGTCTCTTTCTTTATGTTATTTATTTTAGGTTCTTTTCTTTTAACCACTTTATTAACACAAAGCCATAAAATAAAAAAAAATGTACATACATTAAAATTATCTGACAGGACTTAATTTTTAAAGGATCAATGGCATGGTTAATACGAATAAGCATCGCCGTCTGTCAGTGCTTTTATATACGTACGATGGCATAAATGAATCCTTAGTTCGAACTCCTTTCGTTAAGGGCGAAAAGTTTTCGTAGAGGTTCAACGTCTGGAAGAGCAGCAAGAGAGAATCAAATTGGTGCTCTTTTGCTGGGGGAGTTGAAGAAATTTTTTACTATAAAAATTTTTGAAGAGCGAAAGAGCACTTAATAAGACATGCTTCTCTGCCGGAGGAGTATTTCATGAGAAACTTTTTCTATAAGTATCCTTAATTTATTTGAAATCGAATTTAAAAAAATCAATTTTAGTTTTTATCTCACTAAATAAAAAGTACATGCACTGCATTGTAATAAAAATATATTTTTAAATTTAAATTATGGATTTATATCTAAATATGTTTTTTTTTTTGCTTTTCGATCAAACTATATTCTTTTAAAAAAAAGCAAAAATTCTTGATGTTTATCCACACAAGGTGGTACTAATGTTTCGTCTAAAGCTGTATATGTGCAAGCACTTTTGCTTCTACGCGCGTGTGCATTAATTAATTTGCGTATTATGCCGCATATGCAGTCCTGTGTACGTGTACGGATGCGCACTTTGCTGTTATTGCATTTCGCTATGAAAACAATTTTTATTACCAATTTTTCTCCAACTTAATTTATGCAGAAGTTCTATCATAATGCGTCAGTTTCGCAACTGTTGTTACCCATTAAATTAAGCTGTGCTTTCATATCTTCAACGACGTTGTTATTGTTGTTGTAGTTGCGTATTTTTGTTGTTGTTGTTGTGACAGTTGGCCTATAAATATTGTATAGTTTGGAATTTTTATGGTTTACATTTTGCATCTTGAAACGCATAAATTTTAATAAGTCGAGCAGCATATTTATGTATAGTATGAACTGAGGCATAATAGTGAGGGTAGTATGAATGCATGTATGTGTGTGTGTGTGTGTGTGTGTGTGCTGCATGTAGCACTTGAATAACAACAACAACAATTTGCAGCTCATTCCTGATTGCAATCCACATTCATGTTCGCGCAAATTAAAAAGTTTAAGTAATTTTTTAATTAACATCTGTTTGCAGTTGAGTTCATAAAAAAATGGCATGTATGGAACGAAATAAATTTAAATTAATAATCGGTAACATTTGTTGTCATAAAGTTCTGCAATATTCTGTGGCAAGCGCATGTACAATAAATGCTTGCGGAAAAAATTTAAAAACAAACAAGAAAAATTGTGTGAATCGAAATTCTCATACGAGGATACGTTACGTACGAAATCGTTTTTGATAGGTCCATATGAATAATAACGTATTTACTTTTTTATCCCATTTTGAATGGAACTTCCAAAAGCGCTACAACAGTTTTATTTATTATTATTAAATTAGATTTTTGTAGTTGTGGGCGAAATTTTAACCATTTTAATTATTTTTTTTTTAAATTTTGCCAAACCCAGAAGTCTAGAACCCCCAAACAAGTTTCGTGAATTATTTTCAACCAGTGTGCTTTACAAATTCTTTTTATAAAAAATTGTTTTAAATAAATTAGTTTTAAATATTTAATGAGCAGAAAGTTTTTTTGTTTAATGGCACTTAATAAAACATTTTAAATCTAGTTTATCTATAATGAATTTGAGCTCGAGGCCAGTTTATAAAAGATTTTCGTTTGGAATTTGGTAACATACGTACATTCAGGTTTTTAAATAGATATCGTAGCAATTATAATTTTTTAATAGTTTACGCATTTTAACCATTTCTTTTTCTTCTGATATTTTCAAATTGTATTTTTCATTTTCAATAGCGTTCATTTTCACGGAACGAAAAAATGTACAAAACATTCTATGATTAAACAAAATTAAATCAAAAATCTAACTATTTAAAAAAAAAAAATTAGGATTTTTTGAGTACGAAATTTTGCACCCCTCTTTATTTTCGTATCATAAAGTGTGTATTTCAAGTGCCTAAAAATTAAAACTATTTTTAATCTTAAGATTTTCTTTACGAAAATTTATTTAAAATTTTAATTTTGCGTTTGAAAAAAGATATTTATTTGAGTTTTTGGTTTCGATACTTTGAAAGTACATTCATACATATACATGTTCTTGGCATTACAAATTTTTTCATTAGAAATAATTTTTTTTTTTGTTTATTTTTTTTTATTTATGAATTCTTAAGTATAGATTTTTGCTTGGAAAAACAAAATTTTTATTTTACTTCTATTTTTGTTAAGGATTTTAAAATTTTTATTTTTGCTTAGCAATTGTATATCTGATGCATATACATATATTTTTTGAAATTAGTTATTTTGAACTTTGAAGGAGAAATTATAAATGTATTAAGGCTGATACAAAAATAAATAAGAAGGATAGTGTTTCACAACCAAACCAAATACCAAGTAAGGCATATTTAATAAGCAGCTGTAGAGAAAAAAAAATTTTTAAATGCTCTCTCTACAAATCAGTGACGAGAAAAACTTTAGTAAGCTATTTTTATTCGAATGTTGAATTATATTTAATTTTTGCTTGAATATTTTAATTCAGTAGCCAACTAAATGAAGGAAAAACGATGTATTGCAATTGTGTTTTATACTTTTGATTTTGCTCTTTTTTTATTCTTCAATGCTTCCTGATTTTGATATTAATTTTCGCTTATTTTCGCTTGCTAATTTAAGATTTGAGTAACAGTAAAAAACACATAATAATTCTAATTTGAAATCCTAATTTCCCTTCATTTGCTGGGTTTTGTGTCTTAAAAATCAATAAAAAAAAAGTTGAAAAAGTCGAAACAAAAAATCAAATTGTATGGCTTGAAGGAGATCTACCTTTTCCAACAAGCTTCAAATATGCCAACTAATAACTCTCTGGACTTTTATTCTATCACTTACGATTATTGTTATTTTAAATTTTTCTAGGTTTTTAGACGAAAATCGACGCAGCCGAAAACTACAGGGTAATAATTACAATAACTCGCGAAATTCAAATCAGTTCTAATTAAATTGGGTTTAATGTTTTCGAAAATAACCAAAATAATTTAATCAATGCGATATCTTTTTGCTTTAAATAAAAAATAAAGGCATTTTCCACCGAGGCTGTATATACCAGCTTTACGAAAACAACTGGATGCGAAAAAAAACTATATAAATATATAAGCATAGATACTTTAAAGATTTTTCTTAGGCAAACTCTAGCCTTTAAATTTAGTATAAAAAACACAGCTTCTAAATTGCTTTATAACCAGCTAACCCTTTTCGCCACTCGCCCCTAATCGCATGGCATCTTTAACGAGTCGAGAACAATAAGCTATTCAACAAGTGCAATAAATCGACCAGCGTTACCTAACCATTTACATTAAAAAGCAACCCGCAACAACTGTACATGCAAACACAACACAGCTCTAAGCGTTAAACGTCACAAAACAATGAAGATTTTACGAATATGGCATACAAATAAAGTGCGAAAATATGCGCGCCCTCCAGGAGATTTCATTAAAACGCAGCCACAAAATTGTACTCGTACATACCCATTCAGAGGGTATAGAAAGAGGCCAAAAGAAATTTATTCTTAAATTTTTGTATTCATAGCCTGCAGTAAAAAGTCGATCTTGTCGACAAACCATCTGGCATGTAAGCTTTAGACTGGTGCGGCGAACACTAAAATTTTACCAATTGCAGGAATTTCGAGTCAAGTTTTATTTAAAAAACTCATAGGTGAAAGTTTATGCTTTGTATTCCTGCTAACTAGTCTCAAATTGCGAATTATCTTCTCGAATCAAAACAGTAGCGCGATTTCCTAACTAAGCTTAAAAACCTTTTTAACAATTTTTCTATTTCGTAATTTAAAATTGCCAAGCCACATTTATTTCGCTGATTTAAAAAAAGGCGAAAATCAAAGTTCAACAAATGGAAAGTCATAACTTTTCCTTGAAGAAAAGAGATAACCACCGTAATTGTTTGGCAGTTACATCCGCAATAAAATCCGTGGAAAAGAAAGAGACAAATGTAGGCAAGCTTATGCCGATAAAGCGAGAGATTTGAGAAACAGGTGATCTCGGCGGTGGTTAAAGATCTCAAAAACATTTACCGTAATTCTTCCTCGACGATTCTGAAAACTATTACCATACAATTTAATTTTTTCGTATGTATTTCCAGAATTTAAAATTGTTTATTTTTTGTCTCTGCAGACTGTTTTATTTTGTTTCGCAAAATATAAATTATTATAATTCTTTCTCATGCTTTTCCTTATTCTTAGTATCTTCAAAAGTTTTAATATTTTTATTTATTCACTATTTTTTGGCTTAGAATTAGTCTGTTGGAAAAGATTCCCAGTGAAAAATAATACACCAGCAACTTGCAAGAGTGTAACGCACAATTCTTTTTCAAATCAAAAAATGAAAAAAAAAAAAAATACGCGAATGCAAAATTTGGAGAATATTGTACAGTTAACGAAAAACTGATTGATGGTTATGGGTGCCATCTAGATTTTTTGAACGAAACGCATATTAAGTTGCTTTGTGCATGTTTAATAACTCATATTTTGTAATTTTTATAATTCTGATCTTTAAAAATCTCACATATTTATTTTGTTTTTGTCTAAAATGCAATCAGCTGTTTTCTTGCCGGTTAGTTCTGCTCGCAAAAAGTTGTCCAACAAAAACTAACAACTTCTCTTTTAAGTCAACTGTCGGTTGGCGCTCGCAAATGTTCGGTTACAAACCGATGTCGGCGATGTGCATTTTTCTGTGAGATTTTTCAAACCAATGCAATTTACAACAACACAAAATTTTAGAAGTTGATAATGATGCATTTTTAGCAAAAATTCGCAATTTTATATCAAACGCTTTTTATTTACCAATAAATTCTGTCGCAGAGATAAAACGAAATATTGAGTTATTTTGAAAGCAATTTTGATACTTTAAAATGCTCTAGCAACTTGGGTTTTACATTAACATTAAATTTTTACACTTATGTGTATACACAAATTTCGATTTTACGAATTTTAAGTTCTTTAATATTAAAGAAAAATATTTTTTGGAAAATAGTAAGCTCAATTAATTTATTATTCAATAGCTGACAATCCTTCTCTACCGATACCTTTTTTGCTGCCTTATTCTTAAAAATTGTATTTATTTGTTATAACTTTTTTTTAGTTTTTATTTTACTTTTTTAATAGATGGCAACCTTTTTCGAAAATAAATGCAAAATTCAATACGATAAGAGTATTATCAATTGGCTTTAATACGAAGTACAACAAATATGTTTGTTTGCAAATATGCCTGTTCGTTATAATATTTTATTTCGACTATTGAACGGCATATGTCACTGCTAAGACATATAAAATCGCAAATGCAATATTTTTAGTATTCGTGGTTGCAGGTCAAGACGATCGTTTTTATTCGTCGACGAAGATATTTGTTTTTGTTTGGGGCCGTAGTTGAGACATAATGGACGTAACGGCAATACTAGTCTCTATGCAAACCTCCCCGAACGTTAGACCGAGCTACTCGCTAAAAATCTAACTCACATTAATCCTGCATTCAGAAGCTGCGCTCTAAGTAGATTTGTACTTCGTATGCGGGAGCCGCTGTGGTCGAGTTGGTAGTAGTGCGTTTCATTAAGGCAATCCGCTGAGTTCGAGGTTCTAATCTTAGACAAGGCAAGTAAAATGTTAATTATAGAAAAAGTAATTTTTTTCTAATAGCGGTCACCACTCGGCAGGCAATGCCTAACCTTCGAGGATATTTCGGCCATGAAAAAGTTTCTCATAAAATACAACTGCCGAGTCGGCACAACACTTTATGTTCCTACATTTGTTCCACAGGCTGCCACTGCTGTTATTGAAATGAAATGTTTCACAAAATTTTTCATTTCAGAAACCAAAATTTACTGTTTCCTATCTAAATAATTTTTTTCTCAAATTATCAAAATTTTAAATCTCGCTTCATCGTTCAAACATAATCACCCTTATCGTAAGTTTCGTCCGAAATAAAATCCACCCGAAATTTTTTCATTCGCCCGGATTAAATCCGCCCATTGTGAGTTTCACGCGGAATACATTTCGCTTCGATAATTCGAACATGAAAATTACAACTCTGAAATGTGTTTATTTGAAGTGTAAAATTAACAAATAATTCAAATTCAATAGTAATTTGACAAAATTTATCAATTTTCCAAATCTTTGAAATATAACAGTCAATAAAGAGGCATTTATTAGATCTGTTTTACTATTCCGCCAGTTGGGAAGCCTGCCTGCGCTTTTTTGCTGAAGGTGGATACTAAAAAAGTGAAGGTAACAATTTTGCAATTAGGCTGGCGCAATCGTCTTTTAGTCAGGTCCCAAACTATGCAGCTTCATCTTTAGCAGTTTTCATAACTCAGCAACATTTTCCTTGTTTTCTTTGACAAATTATCTTGCAATATCCGGCTTTTCCTGCATTCTACCTAATATTTTCCCTATTTGAACTTTGTTTATTGTTTTCCTCCTGGAATAGGCGATATTGTGTAAACAATTTTTAATTGAATTGCTTACATTTTGAATCCGCGCATTTTTTCGCCTATCAAAAAATCGTGAACAAATTCAACTAATCCGCCAACTATTTCCGCCCGAAATAAGTGTTGGCGATAAGGGGTAACAATGTTCGAAAGCGAAAAATTACCGCTCGAGATTTATGATAAGCGAACAGTACAAAGTGAACTATTTCGGGCGAAAACGAAACTCACAATAAGGGTGAATATTTTTCAGACATTGAATGCATTCATATTTACAGCCTGGTATTTTTGAACATTTACAATTTTTTTGCTTAAACACAACTAAATAGGACAGCGCTCAAAGCGTTGTGATGTGCGAATTGTCTGCACCTGCTGTGGCTGTAATAAATTACTTAGCAAAAACCCCCATTCTACATCACATCTCTGCCACTCTTCGCTACTTCCCTGTGCGACGCCTACACTTCGAGGCTCCGAATTCTGCTGTGTAGCCAATCTGAGGCTTTAAGCTTTTATTTCAAAACACAAAAGAAAACACAACAGTACATATTTACAAAAAACAAACAAAAAAAAATATGGAAACAAAAACGTGCAACAGTTTTGTTGGAGAAAATTGGAATTTTCATAAAATGATAAGCCATTGCGAAATGCTGCACTAATTTACAAACATTACAATGAACAGCAACAACATACTCGTACATGAATGAATGAGGGAGATTTGCTAAGCGGATCGTACTAGCAGCGGCTGTTGCTTGTGCTCTGAGCCAAAAATTTTGATTATTTCGTTGTTTTTGTGGCGCTTGTTGATTTGTGTTTGCAACCACAGAAATGTGTAAAGCCAAAAATATGTGAAAAATTTTCATTTAATTACAGTTTGGTTACCCCAAAACAAAAAAGTCACGTTACAACTATATCTGTTCGCAATTAATCTCGGCTCGCTAGATAACTGTATTTGCGAAATGTAAGCTTGTGTAAGTACATCTGTTTCATCCCAATAAACATTTTTCTTAAATCTCAAACCTCAAAGTTCTCAAACTAAAGGGCACTTTTTTAATATGGATTTTTCTTTAATTTTCAAATTGAGAAATACTGAAATCTCAACTTTTTCTCAAACTCGAGAAGAGCAGAACAAAGTGTTATCTAGTTACTTTTGTTGAAATATTTATATTCAGCTGAATGTGATAGTTAATGGAACCATTTTTGGCTAAAAATTGTATTAGCAAGAGCTTCTCAACCCGTTCTCAAGCTGAAGAAAAGGTTAAGCAAAGTTTGAGAAAATATTTGTTACAAATAATTAACAATACCAATCCAAAATCCAATTGATAAATAATATAGTGTCATACATTTGATATTTTTTTTTTGCAGTGTTTGCTGGGATTCTATACGCAACCACCTAGGTACAGCTGTGATCAAAAAAATATGAGTGTCCTAAATAAATACACAAAATGCTACAAATTCTTTTGAAGAAGTAAAATTTTATTCACGAAGACTTCAGAAATATATTCTTTGCTTAGTCTTGTATTTCTATACAGCAAAGCATTTTCATCAAAAGATTTCAAAATAATGTTTAAAAAAAAAGTAAATTAATAGAAGCATGGAAAGTTTTTCAAATATTACAGAAGTAAAAAGCCGAAAATGGTCACAGATGGATATCAATTAAATAATTGTATCTGCTCGTAGTTTTCTATGGGGTTGAGATCGTGCGACTGAGCGAGCCAAGCTATGACCTCAACTCCATTTACTCGAAACTACTACTCTGCCGATTTGATCGTATTGTTTGGGTTATTACCTTGCTGGTTCAGAGGCATATTCCACTCGTCATACGGCAACACTACTTTGCTCAATATATCCACATATACCCACTGATCCATCAATTCTTTAATAAGGTGGATTGGGCCAACTCCATTCTAAGAAAAACAGACCCATAACATAACATTAATGCCACTAATGCCGGGACTCCGTTCCACCATATAGAACAATTTTGCTTTCGTTCGTCCATATGTTGCGCCATTTTCAAGCTGGCCAGTTGACGTGTTCATAAGCAAACTTGATGCTCGTGCTGCTTCATGTTTTTTAAAAAGCAAAGGAACCTTTTATTGTCTTCTGGCATTTAAGTTGGGTTCTTGGTTATTTTACTTACAGAAAGTTTCAGCTCTTCTTTTATGTGTCCAGCTGAAGCAAAACATCAACTTTTATATCCTGTAGTACGTCTATCATCTGAACTTGTGATTTTACGTTTATAACGTCTACTTTCGAGGGTTTTTTGTAAAAAAAGCGTTAGCGATCATTTGGTCAGAGCACCCCAAAGTTTATTTAATAATCTAATAAGTTTTGCTTTGCTTCCGCATATTTTAAATTACTTTGCGTCCCACGTAGGCGCAATACCACTATCAACCATTAGAAAATTATACATATGAAAAATCTCAAAAAATAAAATTTAATATTAATTTTTAATTTCCACACTTATATTTTCACCTCTAACCGATACTCCTATTATTATGATCGCTCTCAGTCAAGCGTCGAAACTGAAACTAATGATTTTAAGCGCAAACCAGGCCGTGGTCACAGTTTAATATTTCTAATTATAATAAAATTTACCGATGCAAGAAGTGGTAATAAAACACTACTCCTGCATGCTGCATGATGATCCAATTTTAAAATTGAACAAGCTCCTATTATATTGGCCGCAAGTGTGGATGTTTATGTACACACATTAGTGTACCTCCGGCAAACGCTCAGAGCTGCTTGCATTGCCGGCCGGTTTTTTCATCATCCACTGGCCAAGCTTTCAAAAATAAATATCCACAATAAAGTTTGAAATTTCTATTTAATTCGGATTTTTTTTGCATTTGTTTGCTTGCATTGTAATCGTAAGTTTTTCTCGGTTTAAGGTTTTTTCTTTTTGCCTTTTAACTTTCTGCATTGCGAATAGCAATAAATTATTTTCCTTTCTTTATGTAATTAATTACATTCAGAGATTTGGTAGTGACGGCGCACTCATCGAGAGTGGCAAGGGCCCTGGCAACAGTTTATGGTCTATAAGTAGTACTGCGGTAGGAGTGGGTGTGTGTGTGTGTTTATTACTGTAGTAGTCATATTTTCATTCACAAATTAGTTTATAAACATCCACACAAACAAATATTTAACATTGCAGTATCCTTTGCAGTACTTGCGTAGATATTTCGTTGTTTTTATACAGCGTTTCTCAACAAGTGTGCAAATCTCGAGATCGTTGCTCCAAGAAGACAATAGCTTCATGATCCTTAACGTCCAGCACCACACCGTCTAGTTGAGCCCGCCATCTAGTACCGCATTTTCAAATTTAAATTCTTGTGTTCCGGCTTTATCATACTTTTTGACTAAAATTCACGACAGCAAGCTTTTGTGTGGAGATGTGTCCGCTGCGTTCGAGCCAACCTTATAACGCACCTTTGTAATGTGTTCAGGATATCAAATACAATCATTATAAACAACAAATCTCTGAGCGGAAACTCCTTCTTGAACATTTTTATTAGAGCATACAAGCGCAGTGATTAAGCTAGATTTTTTATATTATTTTACCTTTGGGACATTTGTGAAACTGGGCCGATCTTGAGAATAAAACAACCATCAAATCGCTCTATATGACATTTGATAATGTTGTTGAAACTTTTGGATCACGAGCAATTTTATTGCGTCGTACAGATGCCGATAAAATTCGACCATAAGATTGTGCCTCGCAATCAACTCCGTTAGAAATCATAGCTCATTCCTCCTCTATATGAGAAAAAATTGCACTATCATCCTGACCGGCCTCTTCAGGAAAAAAACTAAGTTGTTTTATAGGATTAAGTATTGCATCAACCATTATAACTAGCCGAATTCATAACTTAATTACTCCGATCCTATTAGGCCATCCGTAGACTCGCCAGCTCACCAAGTTATCGGCGATTTCATTACCCGGAATCCAGATTAGTTCAAGTTTTTTTTTTTGAGTTTTTTAAGAAAATTCAGCCTGAATATTCTCTCATAAACAAATTTTGAAGAGTTAATTAGACGTTCGTGCCGCCTTTCACTATTCCGTCTCCTACCTTAAGTGTCGGAACAACCTTCGATTAGGAACCATTCAGGATACCCACTCTAGTTCTATTCTTCCAAAAATATAAATAGTTTTTGCCGAGTTTCCAAAAAACGAACAAAATGTAGAACAATGGGGATGGAAAAAAGACAAGAACGGGAAGCTTGCTGAAACTGTTGTTCTAGTGATAATTCGCAATTTTCATCACAAGATTGAAGTTAAGAAGAAGAAGAAACGGACAATACTCTCGAGAAAATAAACGACAAAATCAAGAACGAAGGGGACCGCGATGAAACTGATGATCCCATCGCCGATGATGCAGAAGAAACTTCCGTCTTTGATATTTCAATGAGTACGGAAGACGATGAAAGCATAACACCTGGTCCATCAACAACAATGAAGCGACGGAGATTGGACTAAGTTTTGAAAAAGTGAGTCAGATGTAGATTAGGCCTACTGGGGATACCACGATCAAAAAAAGCGCCGCTTTCTCTACCTCATGGTGGCGTGGAAATGAGTATTTCTGCTGGAACGTGTATTGAACTACATTATACGGCGCTCGTACGCCGAAACTATTTTAGGGGGAAAAAAAGGTTATGACATAAATTGTAGGAAATTTTCTCTACAATTATTTTGTATAGATAAGTTTTTCCTGTAAAACGCGTCGGAAAGGAGTTATTATCAAAAAACTGCTTTTAGGCGCCATTTTCCACGGCGCGAGCGGCAAAGATACGAGGTGCCAAAGTTCAAATCCGAAAAGAGCACGTCAAAATCTATAAAATTGCCAATTTTCAAAACTCCCGGAAAACTTTCCAGATAACCTCTATTTTTTCAACCAAATGACTGGACTATTATTATGAAAAAAAAAATTATATTATATTAAGTCTCAAAATATTAGTACCAAAATAAAAATTATCAATAAATTCAAAAATTTTTAATTTACTGCAATAATTATTGATTGAGTTTTATTTTGTCTCCTACAATAGTTAGCAGTGCGTTTTTGGTAAAAATATTTGCAAAGCATTTTCAAGTGCGACGCATTTACAAACGCATGTGTTATTTTCCTGTTTTATTTAGAGTTTTACTGTAAGCAATTCTTATTTTCAAGTTAACAAAACAAACACCAATCCCCGTTCAATGAAATAACTAAAGCAAGTAATTACAATCTAACCTTTGCGACGACTTTAAAGCACTCTTTCTGTCTAACTTAAGCAAATTCTAAATCATGCTAAAGAAGATTTACTTAAAAGCAATAACTTCAAGTCGCAAAGCATAAAATACACCGAATCACTCCGGTAAGCTGCTGAAAACCAATTAAAAGCACACAAGCGCACTCATCCTTAAAGCCAAATAAACTCAATTATGCCACGCTCTTAACGGCACTACAACACGCACGCATATCCTTGCACCAAACCTATTAAGGTTACCATTGAATGAGGAGCGCTGAGAGAGTATCTGCTCGCCAGCCAAATCATCAACAGCTGCCACTAACGTTGTTTTTGTTGCTCATCTGTCCGGCTACATAGTAAAGTCTCCGCTTAAGTGCAACGTGCGTCTTGTTAATGAGTCTAATAATTTCCGTCCGTTCTTTGTATCCACCCTGCAGTCAAATGCTAGTTGTATACTTCCTTATAACTAGTATGCATCGCGAGCCCAACTGGTCAACTAATTGTATTTTTTGCATACAAGCAACTGGTATTTTTGCATGAGGATATTCTACGAGATGTATGTAAAGGGTGTTTTTTTAGACATGTTATTTTTAAGAAGAAATAAAATGCATATAATTTAATGATATGGCCAAGAATTCAACTTTATTCTAATGATAAGGGTTCGCCATTATATTTTAAAAATAATTTCGGGCAAGTGACCGCCGCGGCAGGCTCGAATAAATTCCATCGAGAGGCCCAATTTTTAACCACTCTTTTCAGCTATTGGGGCCGTATGTCAGCATATATGTATATAGCCGAATATTTTCTTCCTAGACGTCAATCGTCTCGGGCTTATCTGCGTAGACAATCACATAACCCCACAAAAAACATTTCAGCAGTGTTAAATCGCACGATCTCGGAGGCCACGCCACGATGCGAGATAAAGCACTCACCAAAGGTTTCCTACAATAAATTGATTGTTTTGTTGGCTGTATTGCATGTGGCGCCGTCTTTTTGGAACCAAAGGTCGTTCACATCAACATCCTCCAATTCAGCCACGAAAAAGTCATTAATCATGGCTCTATAGCGTTCCCCATTGACTGTTACATTATGGCCGGCTTCATTTTTGAAGAACTATAGACCAATGATTCCCTCTGCCCATAGAGCACACCAGACAGTGACTTTTAAGGATGTAAAGGCATCTCAACAATGGCTTTCTGGATTATCATCACTCGAAATGCGACAATTTTGTTTATTAACATACCCATTCAACCAAAAGTGAGCTTCATCGCTAAACAAAATTTTCTTGTGAAAATCGGGATCGGTGGCCATCTCGTTTTGGGTGCATTCATCGAACGTTTGCAAACGTTGTTCCAGAGTAAGTCTGTGCATTATGAAATGGAAAACCAAACTGAGTATAAATCAAGTAACAGCTGTCAAAAAGACCAACTCCGAAAAAGTATTGCCTCACTGAAAACCACACGTCTAAACGAAACAATTGTTCATGAATTAAGTAAAATGTATAGTGTAATTACTGGCTGTTGCTATGTACTCTTGCTGATGATCTTTATGATGATATGAAGAACATGTCAATGATAAAGTGTAACATTCCAGCATAGAAAACTCAGCAGAAACTATGAGTAGCGTTAGCGGTTATGTTAGCTAAATAATTGTAGTTATTCTAACTGCTATGTTATACAAGTACAAGTCAATTTTGTAAAATAAAAAAGGCATGAATAAATCGTTTTGTATTTGGAAAAAGTCTCTTCTTTTTCGAACTAGTTCGATTTCAATCAGGAAATTTTAGTTATAAAATAGTATTTTTTCTGACTATTTTGGTATTTCACTGCGGGGCATTCACCCGTTTGCTTGTGCGTGTGTGTATGGTATGTGTGCGAATATTAAATACGAGAGGACATTAAGTTTATGGGTATAGCAGCATATAAGTCGTTATTAACACAATTTTCATTTTTAAGCGGCTTTAAATATTCCATTGAAATGTTTCTTTTTAAAGTTGTCTGATTTACACAGTAAGTACGTAAGTACAAATGTTCATATTATCGTACAAAAAGGCAATACTCAGAAGTTTGAAGCCAAATTGGTTATATAAATGTACACTTTTTCCCATTGCAAATCGCTTCTTTTGGAAAAAGTGAGTGCAAAAGTAAATTAATTTTTTCTCATTCAATATTTTTTTTTTTAATTGAGCATAAAACCTATTTACACTGTATACATTACATGACCACTTTCAAGTTTTTTCTTTACTTTAAAATTGTTAACTGTGAAACACATGCGGTCAAAGTGGAATAATATGTAAACCTTTAGAGTCATTTTATTAAAACAAACGCAATAAAAAGAATTGATAAATATTGCAAACGTAACAAAAATGTTTTCTTTCCAAATACAATCGCACATTCGTAAAGTGTTAAAATATAATTTGCCCAATAGTTTGTGGTAACAGCTTAGTCGAATTGAACAGTTTGGAGCTTGGTCTTAGCAGCGATGCCAACATCTTTCATTTTCTCAAATTGAATTACTTAAGTCTTGATAATAATTTTGAGTGAAAAAAAAAATATTTGCAGTCTTCAGAGACAAGACTCGTTTAGTAGCTTTCAGGGAACATTAATTTCCTCTAGTTCTAAAATATCACGTTATACATATATCCGCAACCATTTCGCAATTGTCCCGAAATAGTCCCGGAATGATCCCGATATTATCGTAAAGTAGTCAAAATTTTGTCCTGAACTGATTCCGTAATGATACCGAAATAATTACAAACTTGTTCTGAAATTATCCCGAAATAATCCCGAGCTAGCACTAAAATGATCCCGAAAAATGTCTGAGAAAGCTCCGTCTTTAAATACTTACATGTTTTTTCTACATATATCTAAAAATATTATAAAAGAACAAACAAAAAATAGTCATTGAAGACTTAAAAATACTTATTTTTCCAATAATTATTATGAAAAGAATTTTATATTATAAGTCTCTGAGTAATAGATACATATGTAAATGACTCAAAAATTTTTTATCTCGTTAGTTGGATTGACTTTTATTCTTTTTAATTATAAAAATTACGTAAGTCGCTGGTAAATTTGTAATACAATTAAAATTTTGAAAATTCTAACCCTACATCAGATGTGAAATTTTTCTTTTAAGAAGTTTTACTAACTATTAGCTATATCAGTTAATTGCTATTTTCTATGTCAACTCTTTTACGCGAATATTACAGATTTTTTTTTTTTATTTTATTAGTTTTGATTAAATTATGATTTTTCTACATTTGATTCTTACAAGTTACAAACTTTTTTTATGATTTATGTCAGTAAATGGATTGTATTTTTTTTTTCAAAATATTGAAATTTAAATGAAAGGAACAATAAAGACCCAATATATATAATTAAGTATGTTGTTAAGCGATAATTATGAAAAAAACTGTTTCATCACTAGAAAAAAATAACTAACCAAGTATTTAAAAATCCATTTTTTATTACATTAAGTAACAGATCCTAGAGAAATGTTTCAAAGAAATCCATATACGATTTTCAAAAGTTTCAAAGTAGTCCTTTTCGGTTTTTTCATTTGCTCTTCTCTGTTTCTTCTTTATTAAACGCGCATAACAGATATGAACACGTCCGCGCGAAAAACAATCATCCACGTAAATTTCCATTACCAATTGAAATATTTTTGGTAAATTTCATGAACGATTGCATTGGGGATATTCAATTTTAGTACGCTTTTTATGTGTATGTTGAAATAATTGAAGTAAAAAAACCAGGTCAAGATTACGTGCCCACAGTACTGCAATAAAAAAAATGCTTTCAAATTTATTTAACAAAGTGTTTTATTTTATTGTTAATAGCAGTTTTTATATGCAAATATATTCACATGTATATATGTACATATGCATGTATGTACATATGTACACTCAGTCGTCCACCAACGGCTCTCGTTTAACGCAATCAATAAAACGAATATTTTAAATGGATATAACCCATGAACGAATACTTTTGCTGTGAGGTTGAAGTGAACTTTAGTTTGCCACAAATATTTTTTTTTTCTTCTATTTTATTTTTTTTTTGATATGTGTAGCTACAAAAATGCATATTGAATTGACAAAAATGATATCACTTTGCAGATGGAATCATGAATAAAAATGTGTTGCATACAAACATTGAGTAACGTTGCCAGTTTTTAATGTACATATATATGTATGTATTGTATAGATACAAATACCGATGCTATATTGATTATTTTTGAACAAAAAAAAATTGGTTCTACTTTATTATTGTTCTTTCTTTCCGCATCAATATATCCCTGTTTTGCATAGTAAAAACTTAAAATTGGTATAAATTATTTTCAATGAAAAACTGCTATTTTTTCACTTTACAGTAGCAAAATCAGTAATGTAAAAAATAAATTTTTAATCTTTTGTTGTTTTTGCTTCCGACAGAGAGTGAAATGATGGATTTTGGAACAAATTTTCGTCACCCGCGGATTTTTTTCGCAATTAATTTGTTTACCAATTTTTATTACTTTTTATTTAAAAAACAGTCCTTTCTCTATAAAAAAAATAATAAAAGCACCTGCTTCATACTTAATATGAAATTTATAATATTTAAAAAAAAAATTTGTATTTAAAAAAAGTGTTGAATATTTTAGGTACGCAGTTTTATAGCACTTTTAATTTCAGTTCAATAAAATGCAAGTTTCAAAAATGTCGAAAATGCGTTTAATGGAAGAAATTGCGGAAAGGCATAAAAAAAATCGTCAAAAAAATTATAATTTTAATGCTCGAGCGAAAGTTTAAAAATCTGAGTCAGAATTTTGTATTTAGGCGATAAAAATAGAAATCATAATATATACATATATGTATGTAATTATTCTAGAGCGAAGAAAAGAAATCAATTAAAATAATAATTTATAATTTTCTGTTATTGTTTGGCCATATAACTATTTTATTTTATAATTTTTGGGCTTACTCAAAGCGGAGTATTGTTGTTTTTTCCTGATAATTTTTCCCAATAACCGATTGGCCTTAAGTTCGAAAATAATAAAATTTATAATTTTTATTGTTAAAACTCGAAAATTTTTAAATCATTGTAGATTACGCAAGGACACGATCCACTATTTGTTAAAACTTGAAACTACTTGCCGATGCTTACAACATATTAAATTTTTTCATTAAGATTTAAAAAAAATATTTATTATTATCTGTGCCTGCTTTTTAATTAAAAACTTTATTTATGCGCATCCTTAAAATGTTGCTTGCATATCAAATGACTAATTCTAAAAATTAATACCATGTCTGAGTATTTATTAACAAATGTATTTTTAAATTTTCGTGTTAACCAATAAATAATAAAAATTAAATAAAATTTAAAAAAATGTATTTTAATCTCTGCTGATACTTCTGTGTCATTAATTTTATGAGTTGTTGGTATTATATAGCAATTAATGGCTGATGCATGAAATTTGTTTTACAGCAACACTTTTTCGTTTATCTTTATCCAAATTTTCAATGATATTTGCACGCTTTATTCGAATGCTTTCCAAACAAAAAAAAGCAATAAGTGCAATCGTGTTTTAAATCAAAAAATATATTCAATATGAACAAACTTTGAATGCTGTTGTTTGAATAATTTAAGCAAAAGGCTTAGATAAACTCGACAAGCGGAAAATGGATTTCATGCAACGCACGTTCAAGACACATATGCGAGTCGTCATGAAATACATATGTATGTATTACATATGTACATACATACATACATATATTTGGTAAAATTCTCAATTATTTTTGTACATTTTCAGTTGAAGTACTTTTTGAATTTATTTCTGTATTTTATAGCGCTTCCGCCCACACTTTTGTTTTTGGCTTGTTTTAACCGCATTGTTTGGCTTTACACACACACACGCACATACTCCTAAAATACATAAGTTTATGAATTAATTTCATCCATTTTATTTTTAGACATTCACTCTCCTCTTCCGTTTCGAGCGCTTCAAACACAAACTTCCGACCGTACATATCCTTACCGCCAAAATCTTATATTCGCTCCACTCTTCTCTGGTATTTAAGCTAAGCGTTGTTAATAGCTTCAAAGAAAAAATAGGTGCAAGCATAAAAAAAGCTCTTTAAAAAGCCAGAACAACAACCAAGATAATCAAATAAAAACACACCACACAACCAGTCGCAATAAAGAAAAATAAACAACCAAATCCTAATGCCACTTTTGGAGTTGGAAATTTATTAAATTTTGTGTGAAAAAGGATTTCCGATGCCGCTTTTTCATCTGTTTATACTTTGGCTTGTTGTTGGCTTGTTTTTTTGCTGCCATTAAAGTAGGTTTAAATTAGCTGAAGCGCAAAAAATATTTACGCCATGCTAAGTAAAAAGTAATTAATGAATTATTTGAAGGCAATTAGGACAGTGTGTTGTACGCTTTAAAAGCCAAAGTAATTAATTTATAAACAAGATGAAAATTTAGCCCTTGAAAAAAATATTCAAAAAATGTTTCCTTTGTGAAACAAAAAGAAATTAAATTAAAAAAAAAGAAAAATGTTAGAATATTTTTGTAACAGAGAATTGTTTTTTTAATACTCACGTCTGGCGTAGATGATGCAGCTGTTACGTCAATTATTTTAATGTAATATCCTTCAGATCATATAGAACGAAAGTCTGAAGAGATTTATGAACCAACTCTGATTAAAATGTTTTATTAAACAGAGGCCACACGCTTTTTGCCACAAATGTAAAGGCGAGAATTTATGTGGCCATATATTTTTTAATAAAATTTAAATGTTTTTTAATAAAATATAGTCTTTTTTAACACCTCGATGAAAAAAATATGAAAAAAATTAGTTGTCAAAATCTTTTTTGATATTTTAGCTAGAAATATCTAAGGCTGAAAATATCTGAAATCTCGCTGCCTAAGTGCGTTCATAGTATATCAACACATCATTTATTATACTTGAAAGAGACGGATACAGGACTAATATACAACTATACCCGTTAGAGACTTGTTGCGAATAATTAATGCCCAGTTGTACCCGATAGAGACTAATCACGGAATACACTCTTTAAAGATAAGTCGCACAATTTTTTATAGGGTTGTCAAGCGTTCAAAATATGCACGCCTTTTTTTCAAAACTTTAAACCAGCTCTAAAGAAATCTCGGAAAACAATCGTAATATCGAGGATGTAATAATTTTTTTTTTCTTTCGAATTGATACCTTTCATAAAATACCGAGTTTTGTTACGATGTCTTCTTTTATAATACTTAAATTTAGTTATGTTAGAGATTTACTCTTACAGCTCTGCAAGTTGAAAAGAACCTCTTCAGGCCTTTCGAGACCAAAAGAGTATTTAGACTGCCTACTTATTTTACTTACATGAAAGCGACATATTCTGATGCTGAACAACGTAATATGAGCTGGCAATCTGAAAAGGCGTGTGCTATAGCCTTAAAAAAGCACGATACTTAGCTCTAAAAACATTAAGAACAAGAGAGAAAAAAGGAAATTTGTAGGTTGGTTTTAAGAATAAAAATTTACTTACTATTTTAGAAGGAATTGTTAATCAAATATTCTCAAACTCTGTAAATGATTGCTGACTGCATGTTGTGAAAGTTTCGAAAAATTTTATTTTAATTTGACCTGCGATGACTATGAAAACAAAAAAAAACTGCCAGCGATCTCCTTTTCAAAGCAATGAAGGAAAACGTCGCATAAATTGATTTAATAAAAGCTTTTATATACAGATACTTCCACGATGACATTGGGTTACTGCGTTTATTAAAAGTAGCATCACCGCCCTCCGCTGTAGCTTGTTTTTGAAGCGGCTTCCCTTAAGTCATTTTGACTGAAAGTCATTACACTGATTGGTAAGCCTGGGTTTGGCAAGAAATTTTTAAAGTGAACTCCATTAGCAAACTTGAAATATATGTCTAATCACTTCGCATATCTTGATGTAGACCACGAATATGCTGATTTTAAGTTACAAAAGCTTTTAAATATTTAGAGCGCGAGCATCTGCTGCAGATTCATTAAAAGGGATTCCGGTTCTGGTCAATTTTGTTCAGCCACTTGTTGACATTTATTATCCCACGAATGGGAATTCATAACAGAGAAGAGTTACTTGGCTGTATAAAGATTTGCAGCTGTTTCTTCACAACTCTGCGATGGTCTTCTCAAGTTAGGTGAACAGAATCGAGAGACCACTTCAGCATATGTCTCGGTTATTTTGCTTTTAACACATATTTTATAAAACCACAAAATAATATTGTCTACTTGCGTAACAATAGCACGATTTGCGATTACAAATAATAGAATGAATCCCACGCTTCATTCAGCAAGTCAAAAGCTTCTTTAATGGATACCAAAGAGCGGAAATCCCTTTTAAAAGCAGAAAGTCAAACTTAAAAAAAAAATGTATTTTCTATTAACGCCTTTCCATGTCAATTACGTTAAATTTTGCCAACGCCAATAGGTCAGTATGATCGTAAAGGCATTAAATTGAAGTAGCAATATTTGTAAGGGACTTCCGTGAAAGACATTGGTAAGTACAGAAAGGCATTGAAAAGTAAAAAGCGATAAAAATGTCAACGATATCAAAGCACTTCTTCACTACATGCTGTATGCACCTTTATGTGTATGTAAATGTGTCTGTATGTATAATACATCAGCGCAGGCTTTAAGATTTAAGACGCCAATAAAAAAAGAGCTTTACAGACGCGACAAGTCAGATAAGTGAGGAGTTCTTACGCCAGTTTATTGGGATGTCAACTTCCCTGAAAGGTGGTTTGTCAACTAATAACTGCCTATCCGGAAAAATATATTTCACGTTTATCGGACAATAAATCTGAATATTCTCACTTTCAAAACCGCAAAATTTGTTTGGTTTAAAAATTACTGAAGTATTTTATAATTCTACTTTAGTTCTTTTACCTTAATAAGCATCGTGTCTATGTCGGGATCAAATAAACATGGCATTGAAGACTTTCTTTTATTCTTTTTCGTGGGGTTGGCAGCCAATTGCAAACAAAACAAAATTTTTTTAATATACCACCTCTAGCGACAACTAGCTGATGAATATTTTAAACAAAAATTTATAATTTTTAAGGTTATCTTTTATTATATCGAGCCCTAACCGCGAAAATAACGTAAGCGACATTTTTTCCAAAATTAACTTTTTGATGCAGAACTGTTCTAAAACTGATAATACGTCATCTGGCTAAATATTGTTTCGCTAATCGTTAAAGTTATGGAGATGTACGACTTTACATTTTATCGTAAGCGACATTCACTCTTAAAAAAAAAAAAATATTTAAAAAAACCTTCTCCTGTAAAATTTGGTTTTTGCCGCTTACGCTAAAATGGCGGTAAAGGCTCGATATATAATGCGTCTATATTCTAGAAAAACACTGAAACAAACCCGATTTTGAATACAATTTGTAGGTATAACTTGACTCCAGCGCCACCTAGTGGAATAGGCAATGAAAATAAAAAACGCCTTTTGAAAGCGAAAACGTCTTCAATTTATTTCATTATTAACTTTTCATTTTTCGTATTATCTCAAGTTATTTTCATAAAGTTTTCTCACATTTTCGATGAAACTTCAGGACCGCAAAATTGGGCTTCACTCAACTTGCTCTTAAGCCGCCACTGAGTATACATATGTGCATATATAGGTGTGTATGTATATTTGCATATGTGTGCGCTTAACTATATTCGGCTGCAAATGAGCGAACATTGACTTAGGACATCTTTTACAATTCACTGGTTTTTCAAGTGATTTTCCCTGTCATTGTATTGAACTGTTGAGTCAGAATGGCACACAAGACTGCGCAATGCAAAAGGATATTGAATACTGCAAATAAATTCAAAGGACGCAAGGGAATGGCTACCGATAAGTGTGAAAGCATAAAAAAGGGCAACTTATATTGGAATTGGGTAGGTTGTTGGGGTATTGTTTAAATGGCATGATAAGCTAACAGATTGTCAACGCACACAAAGCCACACATACGTACATATGTACATACATATGTATATACACACGCACACAAACGCAAGCCAGTGCGTGCTCAAAGTGCAAGCGAGTGGCGTGCGAGAATGGAGAAGACAGAGCACAGAGAACGAGACCTTGTGTGTCACTCGAGGGTAAAAAAAAAACAATGAGAAGCATATTTATAGACAAGGCAGAATGCATAAAATAAGAGCAGATAGCAGAAGATATTTATAAAGTATGAATAAGAGAAGGCTGCATGTTTTTATTTGCAGTAACTCAAAGAATTGAACGTGTAGTGATTTTTTTGCCAAAGCGGAAGTAAAAGTTTGAGTTCTGCATTGGAACAAAATGTCATATCAATAAAGTTTCCACAAAAGCTTTGAAATTTAAAAAAAATATTGAGAACAATTTGAGCGCAGAAAAATTAAAAACAAAGCATGCAAGAACATTTTCTTAAAATAAGAAAAAATCTCTCGGAAACATTCACATAAACAAGAAAATCGAGAACAAAATAAATCTCTAGAGAACGTTCTCAAGTAAAAAAGGATGGGAAACCCCATTTTCGGGAACGTCACCACTAAGAACGAAATGAAAACGAATGTAACGAGAACATTTTCAAGGAAGAGCGAACAAAAGAACAAAAGAACGCGGAACGCTGTGTCGGAGAAAAAAACGAGAACTAGAGTTTTAAAAACTTAACGTTAAAAATTAAAGGGACATCAACCAGAAAATATGTATAAGTTGCAGGATTTACTTTGAAAGTAAAAAAAGGTCGTTTGGAATTTGGTGAAATTTTACTAAATATACAGAGGCCACTTTTTCATTTTTATAAAGAGTAAATGTCGTTTAGAATTTGGTGAATTTTACTAAATATACAGAGGCCACTTTTTCATTTTTATAAAGAGTAAATAGTAACCTCATTTCATATGGCAAAATTCTGTAATTACCAAATTTAATAAAACATTAATATTAATAATATATTTTACATTTTTCTTTTTCCTGTTGAATTTGTGCTACTTAAAATTGTTTATACATAGCCACGCATATCTTAATAGTATTCTCTGTTAGAAATTTCCAAGAACTTTAGTTCCCAATTTGTTCTTCGAGCAAACGTTGCTGAGAGTTTTCTTCCAAATTTCTTCTGCGACATAGCATTTCTGAGACTTTTGTTCCCTATTTGGTCCTTCAGTGAACGTTCTTTTTCTTTGTCGAAACGTCTTACAGACTTTGGCTCTCATATTATTCTCTTAAAAATATTGTTCGCGTTTTGTTCTCTTCCAGAACGTTTCAACAGTTTTGTTCTCCTCGGGAACGTATGGACAGTTTTTTACTCATTTTATTTTTTTTTAACACTCCCAAAGGTTTTGTTTCGTGATTCGTTAAAGATGTTAAAACGTTCTTGTGAACAAAACTACACGAGAGATTTTTAGTTGTGATCGTGCGTTTTGTGATACAAATAATACAATTTTATGAAAATTTGATACGTCTAGAAATTGAGCGCATTCTGAATTGTTCGAGTCACAAAATGCGAGTATGTACATTACTGGCACATACTATAGATACATATGTGTGTACATATGTATGTATATATAGGTAATGTACTGAGCAGGAAAAGTATTTGTCAAGGCATTACTCCAATGTTGCTGTATAGTCAGTTTTAAATTTTTTTCTCGGTCGCTGCTTCCATATGTATTAGTGCATATACAGTGCACGATATAAATATAGCACACGCATATATTACCAAATTCGACAAAAAACATATTTATAGTTTTTTTCATTTAAACACAAATTTCAAACTTTATAGGATACAAGATTTAAACTAACTCTACAAAGTTTATTTAAGAGATCACGTTTTTTCTTTAAAATTAAAAGTTAAACTTTAGAGTATGCAGTTTTGTAATCTATTGAATTGGACAAAATAAAATACAAGTTTCAAGTTGCTAAAGTTTGAAGCAGATGTTTGAGATTTTTTCATCGAAATAGTTTTTACGTTTGATGCAAATTTATTTTTTTGTAGAAAGAACGCAACACCGTTGACAAAAAAGAAATTGTGAAAAATTTACGATAATTTTTAACGTTTTAAAACTTGCAGTTTATTAACAAGAACTAAATGGGCAATAAAACTGCGTACTCAAACAAATATTTTAATTCCATTAAATTTAGTAAATTATTTTAAATCTTGTATACAGTTTGAAATTTGTATTTTTATGAATATTTGCTCAAAAATCACTGTATTTAAATTATTCGATTTTGTTAACACATGCTGGCTATGCTATATTATTTCCCTGGACTGTTTGGGCTTTCAACTTAAACTCCACTGCCAGTCGACCATTTTCCACTTACTTTCGTTTCATGTTCGCTTATCTCGAAAGAATTTCATTTTAAATTTAATTTATATGCAAATGTACACAACGCGCACCACAACAATAAGCAACAATCAGCAGCTGGAACGCGCGCACGCATAGTCCCCATTGACCTCGTTTATAGTCGCGGCGGACTTGTCGCTACCAACGAGATAGGAAGTCATATTCAACTCTGTTGTTCACCTTTCCTTACAATCCACCATTTATGTATCTTCTTCGACTCAATGCGGTGCAGGAAATGCTAAAGTAAATTACCGCTGAGTGCTGAGCACTGTCGATGTGCGCTGATAGTGCGATGTGCAACCAATGGCTCTGTAGGCCGCCGCTGGCAGGATGTTGGCTGTGAATGCGACCGAATGCACGCAGCCGCATCGTTGTTGTATTTACATACATAAATGCAAGGAAAATCACCAGCGATCACAAAGAAAAGATAGGAGCAACAATTTTAAGAATAATATTTAATTAAAAGCAGTAAAAGGTGCAGTGAATGCTGCATTAAAGCTACATGCATAATTCAATTAAAAGTAATGAGGCGGCGAGCAGAGCGCAAAGTTGTCGCATGAATGGAGTGAATAAATACATACATTTGTATATACAAACGTACTTGTATACATACGCGTATAACAGCATCCGGTAAATATGCAACGCTGCTGCGGTAGGAAGTGCAAAATTGTTTTAAAGCCGATAAGTTCGTATTTACACTAAGCTGATTCACCACAAAGAGCCGCAGACTTGGTTACTTACTGTTGAGCATTTTGTTTCAATATCGAGTTATTTGTACACCTGTAGGGAAATTCGTTCATGGAGTCCTCGTTTGGTGGAATTCTCTGGAGCAGTACGCGTCACTTCCTACTTTGGCACTGAACACAATGTTGTCTGTAATGCCAGTCGGCTATAAAGCACAAGGAAACTGACCTGAAAACCGGACATGCAGGGGTAATAGACGGCTGCGACTTCAGCCCTGAAAGAACGGGTCAGAGTTCCATCGAAATAGCTTATAATAGTTCCTTTTCAACTTCCATTCCCTCAAAAGAAAGCAGGGGTAATTTTGATGGAGGATATTCAATCGAGGTTTCTTTATCAGCACTGCGTTCAGGCTTTCGGATTGTTGAACTGTTTTTTAGGCAGAAGTGGTACCTATCAAAGAAGTAGTGCACTCACAGTTCCAGAGTGCAGCGTCAGTCAGAGAAGTGAACATTTACTCAGACAGCCAAACAATAAGTAATGAAAACTCTGAGCGCATTGACAGTGCACTCGAAACTCTAATGGCAAATTGTTCAAAACCAATTTTTTTTTACTCTAAAATTATCAAATAACTATATAAATATTTGCTAATACACACAAATAATATTTTAAATTAAATTACAAATAATATATGTAGCTCAGTTATTTGCCGACTCCGAACGGCAGCTGTATTTTATCAGAAGCTTTTTCATGGCAGAAATTGCCTCGGAGGTTTCCCATTGTCTACCGAGGAGTGACCGCTATTAGAAAAAACTTTTTTCAATGATTAAGATTTTACTTGCCCTGACTGAGCGGCATATCAAGTTATAGCACGCACCGCTACCCACTTGACTTCAGCGGCCACCTACATATATACTCGAACATACATACGAAAATACAACGTTATTTTTTTAACAAACATAAAGTGAACATATGATTTCTACTTTTAAAAATATGTATGTATATAAATGAATAAATGTTCATTTCCTTAGTAAAGATTAAGGAGCATGTCGGTGATTAGGAAGAAAAACTGCTATTAATTTCTTTTTTTTTTCTAACATTCCACAATTCTAACTCACCATGAACACAGCTCAGCGGGAGATAACATAACGCTGGGATACATAAATTTGAATTGATTTAATTTATGATGATGAACATGGTTTTCTTCGTTTCCTATGTTATGTTGAGGTAAGTTAAGATAAGGTAAGGTGAAGTCAAAAAAAAAATGGATTGAGGAGGAGTTTTCAAGAGTGATAAATTCAGGTGAGCTATGTTTAGGTGTGGGGGAGTTAAGGTTAGGGAAGTTAAAGGTAAGGGGAATTTAGATGTGGTAACTTTAGTTGTGGAGAATTCAGAAGAAGTAAGAAGAAAAAGCATGTGTAGTCAACTACAAAAATATCACTTTGCAGCATTACCATCGGTACCATTCGCCATGTTGATTTTTAAAAAAGCGTAATATGAAGTAACATAGCTTAGCATAACATAGCGTAGCATAACATAACATATCATAACGTAACTTAACGTAAAACAACTTAACGTAACATAGCATAACATGGCCTTAAGTGTGATGAATTTAGCTTTGATGAGTTTAACTAGAGCAAGCAGAAGAAGTACTGGTTGCCGCTCCCACCATATTCCCGGGGGCAATTCCTACCGGCACGATTTCCTTCACATTTTTACCAACGCATTTGATGTTGATTTTTTAATTGTTTACGTCCGCTTATGAATGTACCTTCAAGAAACAAAAGTGTATAAAATGAAAAACCTTTTTTTTCATTCTTTTAATATAAATTTTAAAAATCCGTATGTATTTAATTTTATAAATCATTTGTAAGAAATATAATACAATGCACTCGCAAAAACTCCAATACGCGATAATTCCAACGATCGGAAACTTGAACATTTTTTATTCTCCATTGACTGCTTTAAACCTGGAACAAAATATAATAGCACTAAAGGTCGAACACAATTTTTATGATATTTTCTCAGCGAAAACATTAGAAACTATTACTATTAGAATTTTTAAAAGTTACGCCACTTTTTTTTTTTAAATACGACAGACTGGCGGCTATTTACCTACGTTTCCATCACTTTTAGTTGACATTCTTCATAAACAAAATAAGTTTTGCGCGGTTAAGATAAAAACTATATTTTTTTATAATGGGACATATGTATGTTAAATGTTTTGAATTTAACAAAAAAGGTTGAAATAATTAAATGTTAAAAGTGGCACAGCTCTCTCCATAAAATGCAACATTGCTAAAAATTTAAAACAAATTTTAAAATGCGTTAATAATACAATATCGGGCCTTAGATAACGGGACAATACCGGAATCCCGAATTTCACAAAGTTTTGATTCATAATTTTTACTTTGCTTAAAAATGTAACACGTGTATAATCGTTGTAGTATTATAGAAGTATACAAAATAACATTAATATAACAAAGAGGAACAATTTGTTGGAAATCATGTATGTATCTATTTATTGGTCTTTTCAAGAAAAAAAAGGAACCCTGCAAGCCACCTCTAACCAGTTTCCGCTGAAATAAAATAAAATTACATACACATTCACACATTTTAAGTCATTTCACGCTCACATTTATACATTTTTTTGAACTGTCGAAAAAATTTCTTAAAGTTAGAGCAGTGATGTCTTACTCCAAAAACAATTTCATGTGCTAAAAGGAGCAAGACAGTTTTTTGAACAAAGTGGGGCATGAACTAAATCAGCATTTCAACGTAAGTAGGCTGTGACAAAAAAAAATTCAAAAAATTGAAAATTTAATTTAAACATTTCATTTTGTTACTTCGTGCCACAACCACTAAGGATCGCTGGTGAATTTTTTTTTGGTAAGTTATTTTTTGTCTTGTAATTTATGTACATACATATATTAATTATATATTTTCTATTTTTCAGATATTTGCCACAACCACTCAAAGATCGGTGCGCCACAACTACCCAAGAATCGCTGCACCACAATCACCCAATGATAGCTGCAAGTCTACAAGTGAACGAAACCCACCCGTTAACCACATTTCTAGCTGGTAGCTGGCTTGCAGGGAAATAAACGTAAAATTTAACACATATACTATATAATTTAAACTTCAAGTACAAATATACATATTTGGTACAGAAGAAGCACTGCTGCGCCACAACAATTGTTGGTTGGATTGTTTACAATAAGTTAAATGCTCTCTGTAGGACATAGCCTTTATCGCCTTATTACAAAAACTATCAATTTCTTTTACCAAGCCTTCTGATATCTCGTATGCCTTTCGATTATTGGACAATTGCGAGCAGCTCGTTAAAACTTGATGCAATCTATCTTTGAGACTTTCTGCCTTATCCACTTCAGGCACTTCGTCGTTAGTTCTATTAACATCGCTTTCATAGTGAGTCAAATTTTTTACTCAAATGGGATATTCCCCAGCTCATTTATAATGGCAAGAACAAAACAAAGCCATAAGGGAGTTAAAAAGCTGTGTTATTTGTCGATTGCGAACTCTCTAAAGGCTTTGTTTTGCCCTTGAAAGGGGAATTTTTAAGAATGATACAAAATTTGAAAAATAATTGGCTATTAAATTCTTTGTTTTCTACAATTCCGGGATTTGAATAGACTTATCCCGGGATATTCGGGAGGTAAAAACGGGATCCCGGGATTGACATGCCTAGTACCTACATTCGATTTTTTTACTACCGGATCAATACAAAAATTGTCAATTGTTTTGGTACGCCATAAAATTTAAATCTTATCTTGAAAATACACAAAACAATTATGCACTCTATAGGGAAATATAAAATCGAATATTCGGTTAACGGCGTAAGAGAAGAAACTTTTGACATTTAAATTTATGTATATAAAAATGTCGAAAGAGTAACAGACAAAATAAATCCGTGAACCTTTTTATTTTGCTTATTAGCTTTTTAAATTTACATTTTGGAAATGTATTTTAACGAGCTTCATGCTAAGTATTTAATAAAACTCAATATTCGCATTTGAAGAATTTTGATTGTCGATATTTCGACTTCATTTTGAGATCATCCCCAGGTACTCTTGCTTGTTCCTGGTCGATTGAGTTCGAAATACGACAATTAAAATTCTTCAAAAGCAAATATCGAAATTTGATTAATAATAAATTTTCCAAATGTTAACTGTTCTTTTCATACAAATTTAGGACTCTGCAATATTTTAGCTTTATACGTTCATACTGCTTCTTAAAGCTTTAATTTTATCCCCTCATTTGAAATGTATACTGTCAGTTGATGTTCATGTGATGATTATCGCTGCTGCCATTACGAAGCACTGCGCTAGCACTGGCGTTGCAGAAACTCTTGAAAGGTTACTTACCACCTTGCACTCGCAATTAAGTTCAAGTTTAATGTTTTGTGTTTATGTGGCGTCACAAAGCGCCAGCTAGCTACGAACCGCCTCCCTAACTCGTATAATCTGCACCTTAAAGAGTATATTTATTTCCTTTAAGAAACCTAAATACACACACTCGTACCCTTCGTTCGCATTTTATTTATTTATTTTTTTATGTGTTTTTTTTTTCTTTCTTTTTTTACGCCTACAAAATGCAGCCGCGCACATTTTATGACATCCACCTCGGCTGCCGCTTGGGCGTTTTGTTGCTTACATGTACCATAGATATGTACATATGTATGTACATATGTATGTATGTATGCGTGTATGTATTTGTGTGCGCAAATGTAATTGAAATTCTAATAAATTGAAATATTTACGAGCATCGCCATGGCAAATCAAATCAACAGCGACACCAACTGCCAACAGCTGCGCGCCAACAATCGACAAACGGCAAGTAGCGAGCAGCGAACGAGGAGGGCAATGAAAAGATTCCTTTTTTTCTTCAGCTTTGTTGCTGCTTTGCGAAAGCGCTTTCTTTCGCATTACGTGCGTGTGCTCATTCATACATTCAGACACATACATACATACATACGAGTATGTAAATACCGTTATATTAACACACATTCGCATCATATCATGCTTGGGTTTGTCAGATTTGCCTCAGCGCATGATGCCGGAAGCATTTTATGGTGCTGTTAAATTACATTAGCGATATCAACTTTAAAGCGAAATGCATGGGAGTTCAATTTATATACACTTGTATGTATGTATGTATATTGTGGTAAATAACACCAGCTTAGAGCGCAAACTTTCTAAACCAATTGATTTAGTTTTAAAGAAGAGCGAAAACTTTCCAAACTCAACTCAAGTAAATTTGATATGCAATTACAGTAGTATCTCGATAGACCGGACACCCTTGATGTTGGGGTTCGACCGGATAACGGCGGTGTCCGGATTATAGATATTTTTTTTAATAGTTATTTGCGCGAAAGAAATATGACATACCTAATTAACATATATGTATTTTTAATTAAAATTTAGTTTTTATTAAAATTTATGTTAACGTGGAAAATTTAAATTGTTGTGCATTTAAAAAAACGTATCAATTTTGGTCTGTTTAGAGTTTTCCAGAAACATTTTATCTGCAGTTTCCTTTAAGCGTTTTATGGTTAAAATGTCCATAGCCGAAGCGTCAATTTGTTCTGCCCACTGAATCGCTTTGGAAAAAATACTTTTTGCTTCACCGCTACTTATTTTGTTTTCAGAGTCAGAGTCAGAATCATTTTCCTCAATATTATCGTTTTCCAACACGTACTGCACAATTTCACGATCAGGAAAATCGTATCCGAATTCATCTCTTCCAGTGGCTCCATCATTTATGGTTTGAGTATCAACTTATGCATCCAGATTTATTGAAGCGATGATGGTATGAAGTTCATTCATGTCTGAATTATTGGCTGTAAGTTGAGCCAGAGGTATCAAATCTTCCTCCATCCACTCTTGTCGGTCACTACACAACAACTGATTCCAACTGCATACAATATTCTGCTGTAATATACCTAGCCACGCATTGTTTAAAAGTGTGACGCAATGTCGTAGCATAAAGTTTTTTAATGCAATTCCAATATCTGTGTTATCAGTTAGAAGATATTTTGAGCATCATACAGTAAGTATGTATGCAGCAAAAACTCACAAAGTATAGTCAAAAACATAATACCAAAGAGAATAGAGAAACCAAAGTCTGCATTTGTTGTATCGTCCGGATTAAAGAGTAAAAAATGTAAAACTGTCCGGATAATAGCAATGTCCGGATTATAGATATGTCCGGACTAAAGGGTGTCCGGTCTATCGAGATACTGCTGTACTTATTTAAGATTTCTAAGCATAATTAGTTAGTTAGTTAAGTTATCGGGTAAAGTAGGATCAAGGGACACCGCGACCTAAAAGATCTTTTGTATCCCTGCAATTAGTTCCTAGCCCTGACATCCCAAGATACTATCGGCTTCTCTAATAAATACTAAAAATAACTTGGTACACGAGTTTCTAATGTTGAGAGACTCAACTATTGCTAAATTGAAATATCTAACTCTCAGTCTGGCCAAAGCCGGACAGTCGCACAAGATATGCTCCGATGTCTCCTCCTCCTCAAGGCAAAGACGGCAGTCCGTTACGGTTGCGAGTCCAATCCGGTGCATGTGGGCACGTAGATTGTTGTGACCAGTCAGATAGCCGGTAAGCAACTTAAAATTGCTCCTATTTAGATGAATTATGTCGTTTCTTAAGTAACATTTAAAAAATTCAAGTAAAAAAATTATTATTTATTACTATCTATAAAAAAAAATTCCTATTTCGGATTTATTTGTTGCTTATGCCTAAACATATTTTTTTAACCTAAAAATCACTAATAAAATTTAATTTTCCCAATAATAATTTTTGCCATCAAATAATGGATTTCATTTTTAGAGCAATAAATTGCAAGTTAATTTTTTTTTCCTAAGAAACAATTTAAATAAAATTCGTTAGAAATAATAACGCAACCAACAACAACCCAAAACTTCTATTTAACAGTAATTTATCAAATCAAGCTAATCGTCGGTTTAGAGTGAACAGCTGCTATGTCGAATTTATAAATATTAGATTTTAGGCGCAGGAATGAAAGAAGACATCTTCACGACGTATTTTTATATCCACTGAAATATTTGAAAAAATCTAACTTTTCACTCTAAACTAATTTATTCCGTTTTATTATAATTTCTAAGCAAAATATACAAAAAAAGAGATATGTAATTATTTTTTTTTCTGAGCATAAAACTATAACTGGAAAATAAACCTAAATTTTTTTTTTTTTTTTGTATTTAAGTTAAATTTACAATCTGCCTTAATGTTAATAGACAATAAGTAAATGCGATGAAATTTAGATTAAAAAAAAAAATGTCTGTGCACAAAAAAACTTTAAACTAAATTTGATTGTCCAGTTTTATTTTTTATTCTTAACAAACGGACTATAATCACAATATTAATAGAACCAGCAAAACAGTTTTTCTTTAAGCCAAACTTTAAACCTTTATTTTGTAAAATTATAATTAATTATTAATATATTATAATTTATTATTAATGTATTATAATATTTTGATTTGTTATACAATTTTGAAGTTTTATATTGAGAAAAAAAAATTAATCACAATTATTTAATTTTTTTTTCCTTTTTTTACAAGAACAAATCTCGAGAGCAAAGTTTGACTTTTTAAGCAAAACAAAAAACAAAAATATAACAAAATTTTCTAGTCAAAAAAAGCGAAAGTCAAAACTATTTTCTGAATATAAAATCAGAACCTAAATATTACAAAAAAAAAAAACACAATTACATAACTTTTAGAAAAAAAAGTGAAATGGAATGTTAAAAAGTATTTGTTGAGGACATACATATGTACATAATTAAATCAGAAAATAACTGGTATTTCCCTAATAAACCATAAACTGTTTGTAGTCAAAAAATTAAATCAAAAATGTATTTACACCCTTTCTTTAAAGGCTTACCTAACATTAAAAATTATTATATAAATCATTAAACAAAATTTTATCGCAGAGACTTTCGGCTAAAGTTAAATTTTTATTTTCTCAGTAAAAAATTTAAAATGAGTTTCATTTTCTTATCAAATGGGAAAAATTAAAAACATAATATGGAATTTAATATAAAAAAAATAAATGCTAGGTTTGAATAAACCAAAAATTTTAATTTGACCAATATACAATATAAAGCTAATAAACAATATTATAGTTTTTTTTTTTTCGAAAAAAGTCAAAGAGTAATTCTTTTTTATTATTATTTTTTAATCAAAATTAATGTTATAATTAGAAAAAAAACAAATAAATAAATTATTATTAAATTTTTGTTCATTCTCGAAATAAGCCAAATAAACCCAAATTTTAACCTTTTCTACAAAATCTTTATTAATTCAAACAAACTTTGATAAAAATTTCTTACTTTTTTAAAACAAAATTAAGAGTTTCTTTGTTAGTTCACAGAAATTTAGTTCTCGAGGGCGATGTATTTATTTTCTATATACAAAAAAAAATTGCTTACAACGCTTAAAATCTCAAAAATAAGCGAATTGCAATTTGAAACTTTTATTAGAGAACGAACTACATTATCATAAAAAAATATAAGAAAGTTTATAAAATTAAATTGAATAATCAAAACTTGTCAAAATTTTTGAGTCTGATTAACTGACTGAAGGATATATTTAATTTTCAAATAAATTCCATCAGCACTACTAAGATTCTGCTGAGTAAAAAATCCTGCAAGGCTTTTAATGCAACACCGGTAAAGTCGAAACCAAATTGAATTCAATTAAATGGTAAACCATAGCACAAGTTTTAGAAAAAAATTGTCATTCTAAAGCTACACATTTACATATCTACAAACGACACCCAAGTTATAGACACAAAAATTGCAAACTCACATAACAACTGCTACTTTGACAAATAAGATAAGCCGAAGTGGCATATAGAAAGAATATTAAACGATGAGCTTAAACATAAAATGCACGCAAGTACAAATTGAAAAGTGAAAATATAAAAATGCCACAACAGATGGTAATTCAGCGTAGGTTACGGATAAAACATTTTTTTATGTATAAAAGTACATTCTACGAGTTAATATAATATACATATACATATGTCAGTACATTTACTTATACTACATAACTAAGTAGTGGGAAGTGTTTGTGTTTCAAAAAAAAAAAAAAACACAAACTTCTTCATTCGCAGAAACAAGAAAACGCATGTCAAGCAATTTTCGGACACTTTTGGATCACAGCCAAATGTCAAGTCGGAGGGCAAAAGCATTTTGTAACTTGCAAATATGAATGAATCAACATAGATACTCACACATACATACATATGTATGTATTTACAAACATAAACATGCCCAAGTGTGTGTGTGTGTGTGTGTGTTTGTGGGAAAGTACAAGTGTAGCTGGTAATTTAACTCACTTAAATCGCAATTTAAAAGATGTGCGCTATGCAGACAAGAAGATGGCAAAAGAAGAACAGAGAATTGCGCCATTGAGTCATCGAAATGAACATACCACAAGACACTAAATAAGCATGCGAATATATATAAATATGTGTGAGCATTGTATATATTTACGATTGTATCTGAATACCCTGTCGGGAGCAAAGACAAGGCTGAGGAGTTTACCACTTTAATCACTTCTCTAAACTTAAATTTATCAGCCTACAAGTAGTTTATTATTATAAACCCAACGACAAAAACCCTCCTTTCCCGCCCAACCGGCATGAGGGGCGCATCCGCATGACGCACGGATTTTTTTTTTCATACAATTACTTTTAACAAAAGGGAACAGCAAACGCAGCTTTCAAGTTTCAAGATCGAAACCAAACTTGACAAGGGATGACGGAAAATCGTTCCAACAAATATCAATATTCTACCCTGTCGGACATGAAAAAGAAGATAACAATATATAGGAATCCTTGAAAAATTCAAAGAATAGATTCTAAGGGTTTCGGTTTATTTGCTCGTTGTTAATTTTTTAACTGATTATTTTTTCTTTGTTTGTATATCTCCATGATCTCTAATACATTTAGACGCCTTCCCTTATGTTGGATATGAACAACTTCAGCTGTCTTTGCTAATTTCATTGGTGTACATTTGTTTTCTGCTATATGGTTTGCGAAGTTTGATTTCGATGTCTTTTTCTGTCGATTTTCGATAGTACCTTTTATGTTCTCGGTAGCTAGTTTTTATCTTACGTGGGTCATCTTTATTCGTGCCATTTTGTAGTATCGTTTCTACGTTGTTTCTTGTTCTAAACGCCGTATTGATGTTGTACTTTGGCTAATTTGTAAGACGTTTTTCCCGTGTACGTTAGGACAGCCCAAGTCATTTTCTTATCTTCTCTCCTCCTTGCCGTTTTTGTTTTCATGTATCTTTTTTGTTTTGTTTACCAGGACCCCTTTTGTATCCGTTGTTTTCGGCGTTGGTATATATTATTTTTAATGTTTTAAGGTGTGTTTCCTTCGTTCCTTCCTTCCTTCCTTCCTTCCTTCCTTCTAGAGGGGTTCGTTCAAGTCTCGTGAGTAAATGCCTCAAGTCAGCATTCTTATGCTAATTAGGGTGGTTCGAAAAATTATGTATAATAGTGTCCGTGGCCGTGGGTTTTCTATATATATCAAATAGGGGTTAGTTGGTATCTTTATTTGTTTTAATTGTAATATCTAAATATTTATTCTTTATTCTTCCTTCCTTTTCCCCATCCATTATGACTGTTCAAAAAGTCTGGCAACAATCCTATTTTGTCTCCCGTTACAAGACAAATAATATCTGAAAATGTTTCAACAACGTTGACAAAGTTGACTGTCTTTGGAGCACACAATTGCATAGCAGTCCGTTATAGTACCAAGTTTAGCGTACATTGATATCTACAGAACAACTACAAGTTTGTCTAAAAATATAAGGCAATCTCTAAATTTTTCTAAAATTTACTTTTTAGCTTGAATATTTTTTTTGCATTTATCTTTACATTCTAGCCAGGTCTCAAGTACAACACCATACTACAAATCCAATCGAAATGCCCTCGAAGAAAATGAAGTCTGCCGATGCTCTATACTAGTATCTAAATTTTATGATAGATGATCATTTAATTCGTAAAATTGATAGACAGTTACTCGTAAAATTTTCCATGCGCGTTGGATAAATTTCTTCACAATATATATGCTCCTTAAGTGTATGTATGTGTAAGTTTCTATTGGTTAAATTCTAGAAGCGTCATCTTAGCATCTGCCAGAGCGCAAACGACGCTAAATGCACTCTAATACGCTTCCGCTGGGATTCCTCATACTATTTGCTAGATTAGTCGATTTCGGCAAACCATTTGAATTCGTCAATGATTTTATTTGCGTACGTGATGGAGATCTCAATGAAAATTTGTTTGGTGCCCAGAGTAGCCCATTGGAATGCCATACGGGGTTTCTTCATCTCCCCTTCGCGCTCAAACCATTTTGTTGACACGTTAAGCTTTGACGCAAGGCTTTGGTCTAGAATTGGTCTGCCAAGCTAGCGAAGTCGTCTCCTACTTAGAGCTGGACAGTGGTCTAGCAGGTGATCCATACTTTTTTCTTCTTCAACATAGACACAACTGCGGCGGCAGTACTCTGGAGACGGTTACCTGTCAGGGTTTGTGTTGGAGCGGTGACCTAAATTCTTTTTAACTACAGAAAGGTCGTAGAAAGGTCAAGAAAGCCTAGATATTTCACAGTAGGATAGGGAGCTCTAGCGTTCGTTTTTCAACCTTTTGAAATATTATCCTTGACATGCAGTACTCATCCACTGTTTATTTCCAATACCCTGAGAACTGTCCAATTCAAGCCGTTTCACAAATAACACCCCTGTTCTCACAACACAATTATTTTATCTTTTTAGCTCCGTCGGTATAGACTTCAGCATTGGAATTCACCTCGACTATCCTACTTTGCTCCAATTATGTGTAGAAGAAAACTTCAACCGAAAGTTTATCCTGAAATTTAATGCGGTAGGTGTATAAATAATTCGTGGGTTTGTTGTCTGATTGTACAATCTTGACAATGAAACCACTATGGCTGTGCTGCAGTGCTCTAGAACAGCCCACTCTGTTTGCGACTGATTGCAGAGTGCAGGTCAGATTTATGAGGATTGTTCGGAGTTATGTGGATAGTTGGTTTGAGATCACCAAATTGTTTGTTGCTCTTGATTGTAGCCTAACTAAGGTATCGGTAATAGTTGAGGAAAAGGGACCTTATACCGCCACCAACACGTCATTTGCATATGCCAACACATTCACTGCCCTCTCCATTGAGGTCCAACAGAGTATCATTCAGTGTCGCAGCCCACAGTAAGCGGAGAAAGAAATCCTCGTCGAAGAATGCCTCTAATTGCAAATCTCACCCTTAACTCATTTGTGTTCCTGCGTACTGAATTTATTGAAAGTCTTCTCTTATAAATGAAGACTAAATCTGTCTTCGGAGTTTTTAATTTTATCATATCTCATATTATCTTTATCCAGTGAATAGACGTTTGCTTCGACGCCAATCAATTTTCCTGCGAGACATTCATATGTATGTCTCATATGCAAGTGTGATTGCCTAGTAAAAGTAAAATGGCAAATTGAAGGCAATTCGCAAGTGTGGCGCTCGTCTTGTCGTTGTCGTTTTATCCTCATATAAGATACATACACATAGCATCATTTGATAAAATCACTTAACTAAAATTAGCACTTTTTCATGGGAAAAAAAAAAATTGTGGTATTCTTATGTTGTATGTTAAAACTTACTTACTCGGAGCGCTAATTAAAGTGAGTTTATCTTTAAAATGTTCATGGAATTATTATCTTTTTTGCATTCGAAAAGAAAAAACTCAAGATTTAAACGCCTAAAAGCCAAAATTCTAAAGTCAAATAAATAAGGTTTTTGCACAGAAGTGCACAATACGAATATGTATTATTTGCTAGCAATATTCTCTTATATCAGCACAAATCCGCAAGTGCTAGCTCTGTTGTCATTCAAAGCGATTTCACGCGCGCGCTTCATCTAAATGTGCAGGACATTTCCTTTATTATTGTATTGGTGAATTTATAGGGCAATCAAGTCACATGCTTATTGCCAAACATATATATACATACATATGTTATTGGTGCATCAAATGGATTTTTATAACATTCTGTTCGATCAGCAATTTTCGCCAAACCATTTTCAGAGCTTATTGTTTTTATTTATTTTTTTTTTGTATCTTTTCACTTCGCATTCCCTCTGGTGGTAGCCTATTTTCATATTCACATTTATTTTCATTTGTTATGCGTAAAAATCGCATAAATATTTGTCATTTGCGTTTAGTCGGTCAATAACTTGGTTGAGTGGCCTCAAATGAGCTTCCGATAAATGCGACGTTAAGTGTTCGAAAGTGCGCAATAATGCAAATAAGAAACGAATGCGAATTGAATATATGTACATATGTATTTGTGTTGGCCATTTACACGCCTAGAAATTGCAAACGGCTTTTTGAAAAACTGTTCGCGAAGCTGTGATAATATTTATTTGAAGATTATTTAAATTTTCTTTTGCTTAATTTTCCACCGCTAAATGTATTTATGATATCAACAATGTACAATAATTTGTTTATATAAATTTCCTAGCTCACATTTATGTTACATCAAATGTAGTTGAAATAGTTGCAAAAAGTTAGGCTTTTCATTTGCGAATTTCGTAGAAATAAAATAACTTAAAATAAGCCTAAGTTTCTATGTTATTAATGCAAATTATTACATCTTTAAAAATTATTTGAAACTATAAATTTAATAAAAGTATTTTTTTGTTTGTTTTATTTAACCAAAGTTATTTCCAATAAAAACAGTTGTTTGAATATTTATAATACCGTACAAATCGAAAATTTGAGGAACAGATTAAATCAATTCCGGTTTGCTGAATTAAACGGTACTCATCATCATTTAGATTAAGTCATTTAAGCGACTTTTTTTTAAATTTAAAATGAAGTTTTTATTGCATTTATTTAAAGTATTAAATTGATTTATTTCGATGAAACTTAAATGACCATAGATAAGAGGAAGTGTCAACATGTTACTCATAAGCCATGTCGGACGTAGTTCTGCGTGAATATTCGACACCGAAATATTTTATTTTCAAATTATATTAGATACATTGTAAGTTGTTTCATTGATTGTGAATAAATTTGAATTCAAATTAAATATGAGGTTAAGTCATTAAAGCAATGATATTCCTATACAACTGTGAGAGGAGCTTATTCAACACAAATCAATTATAAAAAAATGTTGTTTCTTTATTCCTTCAATTTGAAACTTTCTTAGGTATTATTGCGGCCGAGTTCATTTTATGGGGGAAAAAGTGGAACCAAAAAGAAACTTGTAAGCACCCAGCATTAAAGGTTAAAATCAATGCAATAAGGCATTTTTCCAAGCAATTTTTTGAGTGTTAAAAACAATGCGTCAATGCTGGCCACTGCGTTCACAGCGAAACGATCATTTTCAACATTGAAAAGATTAAACACTTTTTTTGCGAAATTCAACGACTTAATAGCTTAGACATAATGACTACTTATCGTCGAATTGATAATGAAGCAGACAATATAATAGCTGACATCGCAGCAAAAAAAGCCCGACGACTTAATTTCATAATAAATTATATTTTTAAATAAAGATAAACCTGCCTCAGGTGTTTAGTACTAGAAGACCTGGCGCACTTTATCCCGCCCAAAATTTATTAGTAGTATATGAAATACTTTTTGAACTCTATTGTACACGTACTTAATGTTGAGAATGAAACGCACACCTAAATTTCGCATTCGTTTTCGAAGCTTCCTACTTTTCTTTATAGTTATATGTAGCAGATTTTCCAAGTTAAATATTTAGTCGTCCCAGTTAAGATGTATATTTTTCTGTATATCTCGACTCCAGCGCTACGAAGCAAATAATTGAAAAAAAATGAGATCCCATTTTTTATCATGCAAGTAGAATACAACATGAATCCCATCAAAATCGGTTTAGAACCCCGACTTTTATAAATAACTCGAATCCAGCGCTGCCTATTTGATAAATTTTTCGCAGAGACATATTTCTTCCTCTTACTAATACCTATATAGAATATTTTGTAAATAAACCGAAAACTCGGATTTTTGAATGCAACATTTAGAAAGTTTTCAAATTTTGATATTGGATCATTATTAACATAGGTTTTTTGTAAATATCTTCAGAACTACATAACCGAGTTAAGAGTTTGATATCTCGTTTTGAAAAACATGACAACGGCTTTCAAAAAAAAAAAAAATAAAAAAATACCAAAAAAAATAAAAATATGTGTAATATGAAAATTGGATTTTGCCACGCCCCTCCGCCCGCAGACCGAAAATCAAAAATCAGACTTCACAGTGTCACCCGCCTGAATATTCTGAAGATTCCCTAAACAATTTTATCAAAATCGGCCCAGCCATTTTGGAGTCCATACGCTACATACATACACACATCCTGTTTTATATATATATAGATATACTTATATATATATACGTACATATGTATACTAAAATATTTTGTTAAAGCGTTAAAAAAATGTTAAACTTGCGAACCTCTGAATTCTTGCTACCTTATTTACGATAACTGCGATATTCTGTTTTCTTGATAAACTAGCAAACACTTATAAATATGTAAAATGTTATTGCTAAATTATATACTTTTGGATCTGTGTACATGTTTGATAATTTATCAAGAATACAAAATCAGGCGGTAATTTTACAAAAAAAAATTAGCAACGTTTTGTGTTTTTGTTTAAATTTAATGTCTACAGGCAATTAGCTTTAGTCAAAGGCCAAGCTCCACTCATTACAGAGTAGGAGCTCCAAATAGAACTCTCGTAAATCCCAAGTCACATTGGCATAATTCCAATCTACTTATCTTTATTATCAGCCCAAATCCAAGCATCTCACTACACAAGCTCTGCAAAACCTACTCAGTCAATACCTCTCTCCTTACGGTCCAACTCTATTGTAACTGGGCGATTCCAGGTTATCCCTTTAGTTGAGTTTGACAATAGCGGCTGATGGCCGAACGACATGACAGAGTCTTATTAGTCACTACAAAAATAACAAGAACAGTTTCGCCAAACAAAATTTCCCTGTGGATTCGGTTTCAAATCACATGTTTGATGCTCCCAATTTCACATTCACTAAATTTTTGTGAATTGAATCCGAATGCATGGTTGTATGTGAAATGAAAAGTAAATGACAAAAAGTGTGTGAATGTTTAATTATTTTCGATTGGAATAATTTTTTAAATATTCTTTGATGTTTGTAGAAGCCATTTATGACATTTCTGTATTAGTTATTCATGCGTCATTTTTCATCCGAAAGGGAAATTTCAACAACAGCTGTTTGTGAATTGCCACAACGATAACCCAAATGTGTGAGGGATGACCTGATATGCGAAGCAATTTGTGAAATTGGGAGCACACTAATTCATTTTCACAGGAAATGTTTAAAATCACATTGTGGAATTGTGGAATGTGAAACTGGGAGCACGGCTGTAGATTTTATTTTGCATTATATTATCCATTTTTAGACAATCGTTTGAAATATGTATATTTATTGTATATCGAGCCATAACCGCAGCTAGGTTTCACATTTAAATGCAGCTTTGTATACAAGATTTACGCTATTTTTTCTTCAAAACGCAACTATATTTCTTAAAACGTGCTTTGCTGCCTCTGAACGGCAGAGCGTGGCACGACAGTCACAAATAACGATGAAGATAAATAAAAGATAAATAAATAAAAATAATAAGCATATCATTAAAGATAACGACATTGTAAAATTTTTTATTTAATAACAACAATAAATTAATACTGGCTGACACCGCCTACTCTACGCAATGTGTTCGAGCTTATACCAAACTATTGTATTGTATAAATAAAAATATAAAATACCTCTGTTATTCACTCTATTTATGCAAACGATGCTTGACTTTATATTAGTTTCTATAAATTCACAGATTTTAGAAATGAAAATTCCGTAGTATTTAGATTTTTTTTTTTCTAATGATATTACACACAAAATATTGCTAAAAATTTAAATAATTTCCATTTTGAGAATTTTAATCCTGAGGATAAAAAAGAAATTAAAATTCGTATTCAAAATTTCAACTTCAAAATTTCTGTATGACTGTGTATAAGTTCACAGGATGAAGTACTTTTTAAGCAGCAACCCGATTCAAAGATTAACTAAAATTTTTTTTCAATTCATAGCAATACCAACAAAAACTAAATCAATCATTACAACAATATTGTAAATATTTTACCTTTAATTATAAACTTACATTTTTCCTATAAATATTTAGTTAAAATAATAATTTATATTGGCTCTAAAATAATAAAGTTGTGCAATTTAACAATTTATTTTTATTTTAGCTAGTTTTTAATATTCATTCAATTCATTCAATTCATTCATTCATGGAATTATTATTTAAAATTCTGTTAAAATTTTTAAGTGGTCTCTAAAAGACCTAAGAGAATGAACTATAGTTTAATAGAATGGTGTGCGAAATAAAATAAAAGAAAAATAAATGTCGAAGCCTGTTGAAAAGATAGCATTTCTGTTATTTTTTCGTCATATTTCTAGCAAAATTTTTTATTATTTTCTTTTTTTCTTTTTGACGAATTGTTTTTTAAATTCTTTTTTTTTTTTTATATAACAGTATTATTACTCAAAAATTTTAGTTGCTAGTTGTATAACTAATTTTTCTTTCATATTTTATTTAACACATATTTGGCGAAAGAAATACGATGGAAGACAAAATAGAAATAAAATAAAAGAAAAGAAAATTGTTTTGGTAAAGGTTACGAACTTTATTTAATAAAAGGTAGCAAATACCTAAATTGCAAGAAGGAACTAAAGGAAAATTCTATAAATAAAACTAAGAAATTCACCATTTGACAAGCTTGCATACAGCCTTTTGCCTTTAATGTCCAACGCTAATTTAGATTAACCAGAGAATCAGCAGTTATATGGTAGTTCTTTAAATTTTGTTGAAACAAATGAAAGACTATTATTTTAATGAATAAAAGTTTATAAAAATAAATTAAATACCCGACGGCGTATGAGCAACACTCTTAATTCTCATAAATATTTAAAAATATGTAAATAAAAACAATTATATATTACTTTTGCAGCAATTTTTCTATCACGACTTCCCGAAGACGCACCAGACAACCACACGCAAAAAGATCTACAAAAGCTGTCTGGTGTGCGACACTTGCATACGCGAGCTGATGGTACTCGACGTTCCGCCCCAGGTGAGCAAAAGTAGAAACTAAGCTTATAGTAATTGTCCTTCAACTACAACAGCAAAAGCTCCTTAATACTCGAGTTGAAGTATTGCATGCAAGCGAGAAAAAAGTCGTTAACAATTTTAGTGAAAAAAAAACTATACGCAAGTCGAACAAACACTTTAAACATTTACAGCTGTGCGAACGACCAGCACGTGGTTTGACAGGCGTGACAATTGATATGCCATACAAAATGTCAAGCAACAGATGGCAGGTGATTCGGCTGCTTTTATTGTTGCTACTGTGGGCGCTATCGCATGAATAAATTATCGTTTTATTGATATTGCACTTCCTGAAGCTAGTGCAAAGCATTTCATTTTTTTTGCGATTTTTTTTTAAGTAAATCTTTTTTCATATTTAATATTCTTTGTCACACTTCGAGAGTACTTACTTTTTGCATTTACTTTGCATGGCGCGCTGCATTTCCGCACTGCTGTACATACTTTTGCATGCAAATATTCGCTGAAAATCGAATTGGTTATGCAAAATATACGCATACATACACGTGTAGGTGTTTATTTATATAGAGGTATCGTCAGGTATTGCGGCATCTGCTCGAAGCTAAACTCAAATTTAAGAGTGTAATATTGTTTTCAAGTACCATTATATTTTAGTTGAAATGCGAGTATAAGGAGCATTGCATTACGAAATATAACAATTGAAAGAAATGTTTAAACATTTTTTTAAGTGGCACAAGTTCAAAAAAATACTTTACTTATGATAATAATAATCACAAAAGCACTTATACCTGCGGTTTAATACAACTATTCAACCTAGCCTTTGATTTAACCAATGACTTGATTATATTTTTTTCACGCCTAAAAGTATGCCGTACAAACATTTTTTTGAAACCTAGAGAAATGCACATAAAACAAACCAAATGTGCGTGAATTCATGTCTAAACAATCAATCTGTCACGGCTTAGTTTTAGGCGCCACAGTATCGCAAATAGTTAAGCAGTCAACTGTGGCCAAAGCTGAAGTGGAAACATTTTCACCCCTATTGCGAGTGTCGATCAAAAATAGATAATCGACTATTGAGCGATTATCGACTATCGTGGTATTGCGAGTGTCGATTTCTCGCTCAACAAGCGACTGTGAATAATTTTTTGTCGATCATCATTCTATAGCCATTTTGTAGTCGTTGAGCGTGTCGATTTTAAAAGTTTGATACAATAATGGAAAAAAAGTAAGTTTTTTGAGTGAAAATAATAATAATACATTTAAGTAATGGTAGTAAAATATCAACATCTCAATTACAGAACGAAAATTGTTTCTAACAAAAAGCAAATGGCGCGTTTAGTGCAGTTGATGCAGGAAAACGTCGACCTAGGCAAAGGAGTTTGTGGAAAAACTCAAGCAAAGTCAAGATGGGAGCTCATAGCTACTGAACTGAATAGCTTGGGACCACCATTGCGTTCGTGGGAAAAGTGGTTAAAGGTAAAAAAAATATGTACATAGCTTTGATAAATAAAATACGAGTATTTCATTGTAGGTGTGGACAGATTTCAAATGCAAAACCAAGAAAAGGTTTTCCGAAAACCGGGCCGAATTTCGAGCAACAGGTGGGGGGCCAAACAATTTACACACTTTTACGGCGCTGGAGGAAGCTGTGATAGGATTTTTGAATTTTGAGGCTCTTGTCGATCCACCCGGTAAAGAAATCGGAATCAGTAATTTTCAATGTCATCAACGACAAGTCTATAGTTCTAATGAGATAGCTGTTGAAGACCTTGAAAATGAAGCACAGGAAGCACCTGAAGAGCACGGCTGCGTAGAGACTCAGGAATCAACTGACCATCAAGCTATTTCAACAAGAAGACCCAAAGCAAATGCAAGAGAAAGGAGAATAACGCTGTTGGAAAAACAAATGAATATCCAGGAGAAACATTTCAAAACAATACAAAAACAAACGACGAATATAAAAAAAAGTCTGAAAAATATTGAAATCCATTTCAAGAAGTCAGTTGCGCTCAAGCAGGAGGCTCTGGCTCTAAAGAAGGAAAAAATAAAATTAGAAAAAGAAAAGCTGGATTTATATAAGGAAGAACTTTTAAATAAGAAGAGGAATAGGGTTGACAAACTAAAATTGAAAGTTGAACTTTTGGAAATGGAGAAAGAAAAAGTGTGTAATATATTAATGTAAATAGTAATTTAAGAATATTTTGTAAGTGAAAATGAAGTGATATTTATTTAAATGAAGTGATATTTTAAGTTTTATTTATGAATATATATTTTTTTTTGTTTTAATAGTATAATATTTCAATGTAATTAGTAGTTTAAGGATATTTTGATAATTTTTAACAAACATGAAGTGATACTTATATACCTGAATTGATATTTTACGTTTTATTTACTTTCCTAGTTTTAATAGTGAATTGAATTTGAATACAAGCTTACTAAATCATGAAATAAAATGGAATCAATATGAATTTGAACTGAATATAATATTTAATAAAAATGATTAAAACTGAAATTGCATGTGTTGTAAAATGTTATTTCTAATTGCTCTTGCTTCCTCGTTCACCACTCCACTACCTTCAGTAATTGTGTAATCCTGAGTTTCGTCATTTGTGTCTTGATAGTCAATAGTTTCTCCATCCGATAGCTGAGCATTGTAAGATATACAAATATTGTGAAGAGCTGCGCATACGTTCACTATTGTTGTAGCTTTTTCGGTTCGTAGTGGAGCGCCCGAGCCCCCAACAAGCACCTAAATCGGTTTTTTAACACCCCTATGGTTCGTTCAACAATATTCCTTCCTTGAGAATGTTTTTTGTTAAACATACTTTCAGATGATCCGGCTTCAGGGCTTCGGTATGGCGTAAGCATGCATGCATGCGTAACCTGCATCAGCTAAATGGATAAATGTTTACTTGTATTAGAAAAATCCAAATGTGAAAACTATTTAAGCATAAGATACCTAATAATATATTACGTTCGCCCCTACGGTAGTCGTGTTCTAATTGTGGTTTCAATGCAGACATATTAAACACGTTAGCGTCATGCGTTGCTCCAGGATTCTTTGCATTTATAAACCGAATTTTCATGGCGTCATCACAAACCTATAAACGTACAACACTTATCATCTGAATTGCATTTTATTTGTAAATACTCACTATCATTACATTCAAGCTAAAATATCCCTTGCGATTGTAGTACAAATGCTGCAGCTCTTTTTTTGGAGCAACGATTTTGACGTGCGTTCCATCTATACAACCTATTACGCCTGGTATTCCGCTTTTTTCAAAGAAATAAAGCTTTGCTTTGCGCTTCTCCTCTTCAGAGTATTGAATGGATATCCAATCCCTACACAAGTGTTCTTCCAATACTGTAAACACCTCAGTCAAAATTAGGGATACCGTCGATTGGCCAAGTCCAATATTGGAATCATTCCCTACACTTAATTGGTAAGAACCCTGCGCGCAAAACCTCAAAGCAGTTGCCAGCTTTAAAATCGTCGGAACTGATGTTCTTCTCAGACCTGGTTGTAGTTTGCTATCTAACAATGAAAGCAAATGCGTAAATGCAGCTTTTGGCAGACGAAAGTTTTTCAAAAATCTAAAAACCGGAAGTTTTAATACTTTTTCAACACAGAAAATATAACATATAAGTATATCGTATACAAACATTTTTTCCTCAAACTCCAGAGGATTGGAGGAGTCCCTCAACTTTCTCCTCTCTCTAGCTAGGTCCATTAGCTTTGAACCTGCATCTTCGTCCTCCTCACTATCACTAAACCACAGTTCTATACTATCCATTTATTTATTTATTAAGTTATCACTTCTTAAATTAAATTGAATTGAAAAATTGTTCGCCAATGTAAAAATGTAAACAAACACCAAACAGCTGATTGAAATTCAACGAACCATTCACAATGGTACATTTTTTGATCGATCAATATACACAATACCAAAATAAAATACAATCGACTCAATCGACAAATGTCTATTCTACTGCCAATCGACACTCGCAATAGGGGTGTTTAACTCAACTCAAATTGACTTTAAGTATTTTAAATAATTTTACTTATTTATTGCAATGCTAATCCTATAAATATATATGTCTTAGACAATTTTAAAAATATTATGAATTCGTTTTTCACGAAATTTGCAAAAACGAGATTATTTTACATTTTTTCAATGTAAATTTATTTTCGCCATATTTACTTAATTTTTGTTTTCTAGTATAATTTTCGAAGTTAAATTTCATTGCGGTCGCTGAGTGTAATTTTATGCAATTGAATAGAGAAAACGACATGTTTGTTATTTATTATAAAAGTCGTATTTACAGTGCAATTTGTTTCTTAGTTAAAGTAAGTTAAGTTATGTTATGTTTTGTTATCCTATGCTACGCTATGTCATGTTTTCTTATGCTAAATTTAACTTATCTTATATTTTGTTATGTTATGTTATGTTTTAGTTTGTTGTTATGCTAAGTTACGTTATGTTATTTTATGTTATGTTTCGTTATGTTATGTTACGGAAGGATGATATTATGGTACGTTTTGTTGAGTTTTGATATGTTAAATTGTGTTCAGTGCTGTTATATGTTATCATGTGGTGAGTTACGTGATGTGATGTGACATAATGTATTAATGTGATAATGTGACTTGATTTGTTGCGTTGATTTGACTTTGTGTATTTGTGTGCTGTAATCTGACGTCAAGTTGTGGTATTATGTGATGCTACTATATGATGGATTTTGCTAGTCACCAAATAATAATTTTCAAATGATATTTAAATCATTTACAATAATGGGTTATCATAAATATTTTTTTTCATGCCATAAACCGATTGTTTCCTTTCTCGAAAATGAAACGATAGATTTTTATGAAAATATTAACAATTTGTTTCTTTTAACTAATTTCCTTTAAAATTCCGTATAGCTTCGAATGAATTTTTTTTAATGACGCACTGGCGCTGCAATATTTACCTACATATTTATGAAAAAACTGGAAAACTAAGTTAGAAAAAAACAAATTTTGTTTCTACTTTTCTACTTATACAAAATTTAAAAATTAATTTAATGTAGTTTTTGTTAGAGATCTGTATTTTAATCACGAAAAAATAATGGAAGTTTAATAAAAAATAAATATTATAAATATTGGCAATATTTGCTTTGAATTAGGCTTGCTATTGAGGAAGAAATCTTTGCATTAACTAGTTTTTTACTAATTATAGTACTACTTTTGCTGTTGTCAAAAAAACCGGTGTTCTCATATGTGGTGGATGGCTACCAACTTATGCTTCCGTCTATGCGGCTGAAACTGTCGCCATTCTAAAGGCAATCAAGTACGCGTCGCATAATAAAGGGAAATTTGTCATTTGTTCAGATAGTTTTTCAGTCATCGAAGCGGTAAAAAATATTTATAATGACAACCAAATTATCATCGAAATTCGTGATCAATTGGTTAAAAATCCCAAGAAAATCAAAATTATCTGGGTTCCCAGCCACAAAGGTATCCGAGGAAATGAACTCGCCGATTCGGCAGCCAAAACTATGTACCTGACCCCTTCCATCACCTTCCACTCATCAGAAAAAAAAGATAACTTCAAGCATATTACTAACCACACTCCCTCCACCACCCATACACTGCTTTCAATCCCGAATGCAGGAAATCCGTTTTTCCAACTTCCTTTTCGAAGAAACTCACTACTTTTCTCGCCCGAATAGGTCACACCAAACTAACCCACGAACATCTTCTTTTTGGCTCTCCGCCCCCTACATGCCCTTTTTGTGGGGATCAACTAAATATTTTGCATATCCTCGATTCATGTACGTCTCTAGTAACACAGCGTACCTCCAAATTTGGTTCCATACTTCCGTCTCCCTTACTGAAAATCAATAACCCCGACAGAATCGACACCTTGTTTAGCTTTTTCATAATCCTAAATTTACACAAACATATATGTATATGTATATATATGTATTCCTAACGAGATAATTAAAAAAAACGCACCGTAGGCCTTAGCAGCTAGTGTGCTTTAAATATTGGAGCAATATTTTATATTTAACCAATTAATAATAATAATAATAACTAGTTTTTTATACTCGGCTGTCCCATATTTGAACTTTGGGACACATACTTTCTGCAATTCTGCTGCCATTTTCCAAGTTTGCGCTTATTATTATACTAAAATACTTTAACTACTTACTTATGTATCTGTGGAGAAAAATTATTTTACTAAATCACAAACGTTAAATTGATTAAACGCCCACTAAATTTTTCTTTATATTTCTCGATACTTTCGTTTGCACGGCAAGCACCCATTCTGCCATGCTAAAACGCCATTTAGAAAAATCACAGCTAAAAAAACAATACCACTCACAACGCCTACATGATTAGAACAGTGACTCAAAAGTATGTGCATGTCTGTACGTACGTTTTTAAATGTATTTATATTCGACGATGTATTTATATGACTGCGCGCAAGAGTGCACAAAACTTTTTTATGTTACTCATACGCCCCAGCATACACCATTTCGCCTTATCTTGAAGATTGCAGGCAGCAGCCACATAAAATTGCGACTCACAGCAAAATCAACTTTGCAGTGTTATTCTCACACACATTTTTGGCACCCAGCAGACTTTCAACAGCTACCTACATCAATGCAGACGTTAGTTTAACAAACTTAATGCCTTCGACGGGTTGTCGAGGAGCGTGGAGCGCATCTACTACCAACGTATAATCATCTCTCCAGGGGCATATAATTTCATGCGTGCCAGCAGCTGTTACAATTTCCCTTTCGCATCGTTCGTATTCACACGCACACACACACACACACAAACACCACGTAAAAGTAATTCCAGTTATATTTTGAGCCGGCGTAAATGACTCGACGCCCTGGTGTTTTATTAGTGTTTTCAGTCATGCTGCGGCTGTCTTATTTTAATAATCATTATTTACCCCGAAGGATACCTTAATTTGGTGTACATTTTTGCTGTGGGCATTGCCGTTGGCGTTGACTTTGGTGTCTTTGCAGGTGTTGGTGTTTGCACTGTGCTGACAGTGGCAGTTTTGATTGCTTCCACACACACATACACACATATCAATGTATATGTATGTATATGTATGTATGTGTGTATAATCGCAGAGCACAGCAAATTAGAAATGATAAAATTCTCGAAAGTAGGTCAAACATTGAATTTGATTTGTGCGGTTTTGCAGATTTTCAAGATTAAGAATAACAAATTTTGTATATCGAAAATTTATTACACTGCATTTGTTATTTATGTATTCATAAACTTGTATGTTTATATCGAAAAAAAATTTAGCGCTGCATTTTTCACATCAGCGGATTATTTGATTGCAATTCCACGAAATTTATGATCCACTTGATGTAAAAGTCTCGTTTGCCACCACTTGTGTATCTGCATATCCACATTCAGTCGCGCCGTTTAGTCAATTTTATTGACGCAAATTTTATTTTCGGTTTAAGTGAAATAAAAATTCAATTGACAAATTTATGACTTTTGGGAAAATTAAAGCTCGTATTTTAGGGTAGCAACAGCACACTCTAGCTTACGACATACTCATACAAACATGCATTCATACAAGGGTGACTAGGGTGATTGACTCGGGTTTTTGAAACCGGTTTTCTTTGGTTTTTTTCATAAATTATTGTACGGTTTTTTTGAAATCTTCATTTTTCGAATGTCGAATAAATGGGTTTTTTTAATCCCCAAAATTTTAGACTATATATAAGTTGAAGATTATTACCTTTCCTCGCTTTTACGTTTTTATATTTTGTGTTTGTTTTAATTTTTGTGACCTGCTTATCATCTGATCACAATTGTGAGACTTTGTTTGGAGAGTAGAGGACTTGAAACCAATTAATGCCGATTGTTGTAAAATTGTGACTTTTGTATATTAGAGACTGATACTGCTTACTGAATTCCGACATTGAACTACTATTTTCAAAAAACTTCTTTCATAGAAATAATTGCTTTTAGTTACATATATCTACATTGATGTAGATTTTTTCTTACTTGGAACAAGAACTGATTTTTTCTTGATTTAAAAAGTACGAGCCCATTTTTTTCAAAAGTATATTTTTCGAATAATTCCAAAACCGGTTTTACAAAAAATCGAATAAGCGAACCCCTTAATACATACGTACATATGTATAGTATATGCAGTGGATAGAATCGGTTTTTCTCTCATTGGTATTTAAATATGTACGTTGATACTGTGCTGTTACAGAATGCAAATAAATAGTATGCAAATTAGGGATGTCAATTTTTGGCATTTTATTGGTCCCGGTATGTTCGAGATCTGAAAGCAAAATTCCAGGACAATCCCAGGATTCCGAATTAGGAAGTTTTAATTCGTAATATTTGATTTGTCCAAAAAAATTTAACACTTCTGTAATCGTCCTATTATAGTAGTATTCAAAATAACATTAATACGAGTATAGCAAAGAAGAACACTTTATTGTAATTCATGTACTATATATTTATAGGTCTTTTCAATCCCAAAAGAAAACATAATCTCAAAATTTAGCCAACATACGAAGTAATTTATTCTTGAAGTACACATATACGAATACATATTTGGAGCGGCAGCAAATGCATATAGAATAAAATTATTTGTAATCACTGTTTAAGATCAATATTAACTGCCCGATTTTGGTTTTTGATAAATCATCATTTATTTACAAATATTCAAAATTGCAAATTTACCAAGTTTTATGTATTCTAATCAAAAGTAAAACGATTTTTTCTTTGCTTAATTATTTCAATAAAAAATGTTGTTGGCAAATTATAAACTTTTGAATATTTGTATATGTTTAATAAACTAAGAAGAACACAGAATCGGACAGTAAATTTTTATATAAAAATCAAGTGCAAATTAAATTCATCACATATTCCATTTCGAGCGAGGCAGAATTATTACTTTTTTTTTTGGGTCAAATGCGATCTTAAAGAAATTATAGAATTACGTGTGTTATCCTCCAAGCTGCGCCTAAATTTGTTTCATATAAAATCTGTTTCGCCCCCATTATAATAATTTCTTTTACCAAACCTGAGAAATTTTATGCCATTCTATTGTTGGGCCTTCGCTCACTAAAACTTGAAGAAATTTATATTTGAAACTTACTGCCTTATCCACCTCAACCACCTCCTCGTTATTGTTTTTATCATCGCTTTTAGAGTAGGGCTCATTTTCTAGTCGAGGAGGATATTCGCCTGCTCCTTTATATTGGCAGTGAAATTAGAAGCTTCAGAAAGTCATATTTAAGATTTATACATTATTTTGACAGGATTGTCCTCTGTTGTTTAATTCTTGAAACGAGCTTATTAAAAAAATGCATTACTCAAAGTAGATTTCTATTTTTTTATTTCCTCAGCATAAAATTAAAAGCGATGTACTATAAGTCCATGTTGCGAGCACATTTTCAACATTAAGTTTGACTGAGCGGAGCTGTTTAATCAAATAGTGTTACAAATAATGCTTTGCCTCGCGCTTGAGAATGTATTCCTTTGATACAAATTTTTTAAATTTAAATTTCTATTAAAATATTTCTTTTCAACAGCTCCGGGATTTGAATAGACTAATTCCGGATTAAGAATATATTTTTGAAGTTTACAAAAAATTATTTGAAATTAAAAAATGTTGAAAAAAATTTGGAGAAAAATCTTGAAATCAGCACTTTATTATATAAGATTTGAATTTACAACAAAACTGCATACCCAGAAAATTCTAAAATAATTATTTATAAATGTGTGCTTTGTATGTCAGTTTCGTTTTTTTTTAAATAACGTACAAATTTTGAAGCTTGAGGTTTTTTAAATTTTTGTTAAAGATTTCTTTGAACTTAAAAAATATATTAAAAATTTATTATTGAAATATGAAATTTCGTATTTCATGCGGTTTTAATTAATAATTGCACTTGAAAACTTAAAAGGATAAGAGCGTAAATTATATGCAAGTAAGATGAAAAAGAATTAATAGTGAAAAATTAAATAGAACTAAAAATATAATTAAAAATTCCATTTCCAATTTGTTTAAACCTTTCGATTGAATTTTTTTTATTTTTTATTTAAATTAAGTTACAATTTATTTTTATTTAAACAAATCAAATTTGATCTAAAATTTTACATTCACTAAAGTTAGGAATCTTGCTCTGTCTGCTTATAGCGCGTTCAACAAACGTTGTTCTATTTTTTTAATGCGAAATATAAGTCCAATCGAAACATACAAATTTCACTTACTATAAATTCACCTCCAGCGCCACAGCGCCATTGAAAAATATTTTTTGAATATATTTCCCATTATCTTACTAATATACATACATATGTATGTATTGGTTAGGAATATATTTTAAATTTAAAAAATATTCATGTACAGCGCCACCTAGCGGAAATTCATTTTTAAGTCATGTTTCTTCTCCTACCAATATTTATTTAAAATATCAGTCAAAACGGACTATAAATACAACGTCAGCTTCAGCGTCACCTATTTTCCTCTATACTAATATGTAGTTAAAAAATGAGTTCGACTTTTAAACACAGATGCAAAATGTCATCAAAATGTGTCAAGAATTTAAGAAGGAATTATGTAATGGATTTAATATTTTTTAAGACCAGCATCCTGCTCTAGTCTCTGTGGTTCGTTATAAGATCCAATATTTTTAATTCAGCCGAGTGCTTGTTGCTTTTGTGAGTTAATACATGGCATGGCTCTAAAATGTGTTTTGAGGTTTATTTTTCCATTCTGTGGGATTTGCAGCATCCTTTCGCAATCTGCTGTAATAAATCTTTTATTTATTTATTCATAGTTCTTTTCTTTCCTTTCAATTCCTTCTTCGAGATAGACAGTGACCTCTTTCGTATCTCTCTGATTAGTTCCTCGTTGCTATTGCCAGCCGAGGGGCGAACGTAATTAGGAAAACATTTTTTCTACGAGTTTCGATTTCACTTACACTGGCTAAGAATCGATCCTTGAACTCAGCGGCATATTTAATTCGCAGTAGTTTGATGGAAACATTTGCTAGGGATGGATAGCGAGATGAGCATTTAAATTTTTAAAAAAAGATGCCTACAAATCAAACTAAAAACGCGCCAAAAAGTAACACAGAGCAGATTTAACTGATTATATTTTTTGCTCTTTTTCTTCAAATTCCAATAAAAGTTGTTTACCAAAAGCCTTTCATACGAAACTTGCGACGAAATTCGTCACTTAGTAATCTTCAAGCAACTGCATGCGTTAAATATTTTCCATCTCCACTGACCAACAATGAAGCTACAATTATATTACTGCAATTTAGAAAAAAATGGACCATCATCGTTTTTGGTTCTTGTTGGCATTGTTTTTGTTTTCAAGCATTCATTGAGTATTCATTAATATAAATCGCCATCATTTAAAGAGCTACCACACATACGAGTATGAAAAAAGGAGAAAAAAAGCTAGTAAAGTGAATGGCGTTAGACAAGGAAAATAAATGGCGAGAAACGCGCAAAAATAGAAAGAGTTGGATAATCCGCAAAATACAGTCAAAAAAGTTATCAAAAACTAAAGCAAAAACAATAAGTTAGAAAAAAAAAACAACATAGAAAAATAACAACTAACAAAAGTGGTAACCATTAAAGTGTGCCGCTTTGTGGCGACGTTTAGTTGAGTAACTTAAACATTTAAGAAAAATTGAACTTGTAACTTTTTTGAAAAGTTGTTCAACACTCTTCCAACAAAAAATACAAATACATATGTACACATATACAAAAAACATTTAGAGTCATGGAATAGTATCGCCGAAAGAATGTCATCTATTTTAAAATATAACAATAACTAAAGTGAGAAATAGCTTAGAAAGCTTCGTAATAGTTTGAGGCAAGTCAATAGAAATAAACGTCAGCATTAAACTGCCAAACTAACAAGGCATCACAATAAGAGCGATAGCAGGCGGGCATGCAATGCCGTTATTTGTTACATTAATATGGGAGAATTGATAAAAGTTCGTTTACTCGACTACAAGAAAATTACGAAAATTAATTCGGCGATGTGAGCTTTAAAATACTGAGGCCATTTTTGAAGTCATTTCTAATGCTTTCTTACAGATTTTTTAATTGCTATTAAAAAACAAATATTTATTTAATTCGTTAATTGAGTAATTTCCTACTATTAATTACACTTTTAGCTTTGATGAACCCCATCGCCTGACAAATGTCAATATTACTGCGCCTGAAAGTAAGCTGCAAAATGGTGTTAATTATTGCACTTTTTTTAAAAGATATTTCGGTTTTCTTAAATGCTTGGTGGCATAGTTTTATGTTCAGTTGTATTGAATTTTTTTCTTTTACTTTTATCGAACATATGGCTTCAAAGAAAGTGAACCTGAGGTAAAGGATTGTTTTTTTATTATTATTATTTTTTAAACCCTTTTTTTGCCTTTAATGTGATTGTAGCACACAAATTTGCAAATGGAAAAAATTGCAAAACTTATAGAAACTGTATCAAATTTTTTATAAAAAAATCAAAATTGTTAACAAAAGTAAGTCAAATCAAAATTTGTTGATTTATACAACACAAATACGAGGCCTTAAATTAGTTTTTTTTTATAGAAATGCTAACAATTACTAGTTTATAACACCATGCAATTTTCAATTTCTCATTAAATGCAATTGTACTGAATTTTTTTATTATTAAGATGTTAATGTGTATTTTTAACAATAACTTTTAGAAAAACGTATGCGGTAGCTGGCACTAAAAATCACATTAGGCACTAAAAATTTCATTAGATAGGGAACAGCGTTATCCGCTAGATGGGGCGCTTTTCAAGTTAATTAAAAAATTGGAATATTTTGACCAATTTTGTTATAAATACTTTGTATTATAAATTTTAAATATTACGTCCAATAGTTAACGCACCGCCAAGTGAAAATAAATTTTCGTGACCTTATTAGATTTATATTAATATGCATAAATATTTCCGCAAGAGGACAACGCCTAAGCTAAAAGTGTATTATGTAAAATTCTTGAAAATTCAGGAATTAGTCTTCAAATTTAGATCTCATTTTTTGAACTTTCGCAGAATTACTCTTCGACATCAGTCAACGATTTTTTGCCGAATTACATTACACAGGAATTAAACTTCATTTTTTGTTCTGTAGTCTTTCGTTTTCTTATCTTCATTTTAGGTGCTGGCGGAAAAAACTACCACCTAAACCAACTTTCTTCAGTTACTCGTACGCATTTCTTTTACAGAGAAATAATTGAAAAAGCTTAGAAGATTAATACAAATAATACTTACTGATAAGCTCGCTCAATCACAAAAAATATGTATAGGTACACATTCCAAAAGAAATGGGACAACATAGAGAATATTACTTTATAAATACTAGAAATTCCGCTTGGTGGTGCTGGAGTCGATTTATTTATAATAGCCTTATTTACGAACAGATTTTGTTCAAAACCAAATTTTATATTATTAGCATGATAATAAAGGAGTTTACGAAAAATTCTACTCGCTAGATGCCGCTAAAGTCAAGTTTATACAAAGTGGTGGCCTTATATGAATTACCGGTAATTTTGGGCCACTCAAAAATTAATTGGAGTATGCAACTGCTTACTCAGAAAAAATTTTACGGTTCTGAAAAAATAAAATTGAAAATTTTGATGAAAACTTTTTGAATTTTTTTTTAGTTTTTAGTTTTCTACAAAGTTTGAAACTTCGACTCATAAAAATTCTTAAATATAAATAAACGAACTTATGTGGCAAACAAACTTAATGAACATCGTTCAACTGAGTTAATATGTTTTCTCTCACTTGTTTCCAAAAGAACGCGTCAATCGTTCGTAATAAAATAATCGCTATAATTTTTTTTTCATTCAAAATCATCAGTAAACATCATAACATGAACTTACTTTTTAGAGGGAAGGAGTCCCCTTTTCCACTTTCACGCTTTATTGCCTGGCAATTTCATTAAATTTGCAATTAATCGTTTTTCGCCTCCTCTGCGGCCTACACATAAACGAGCTTGAGGCGAGATTAACAAAAATTAAATAAGAAAAAAACATTTCTTTATTAAGTATATGTTTATTGGTTCGCCTGAATGATGTTTGCATGCCAACAACAACAACAAAAGTAAAGAATCTAATTAACAATTAAATTAAGGGCAAATGGCAGCCAAGCGAAACATACAACGCAAACAAAAACAAAACATTCCAATCATGCATTGAAGCAAAATTGGTAATGAATTGTAGGTAGCGCTTTTTGAAATATAGCTTTTACTTATTTGTTAATGTGTGTAAGCTTTCAATTCGTAGTATAGATATCCCATTTGTTGAAGGCGGAGGCTGGTCAAGGGTCAATCACAGAGGCAGTTCAACAGCTCTGGGTAAAGCCAAAAAAAAAAAAAAAAAAACCAAAAACCAAAAACGGAACGCATAGAATCTTCAGTCATCAATCATGATCTGAGCTTATAAGAAACAATGCCACAATGACAGAGAGCGGGCAATATTTAGTTGTTTTTTTTTTTGAGAGGTAGAGATGCAAGAAAAAAAAACTTGAAGCACTCATAGCAGCTGCATGAAAAGTGAAGTCGAAATATCTATGCTTCCACCAACTAAGAGTGTTCTACATCGGAAAGTATTGAGCGCTAAATATTGGATTTTATTTGAAAATAAAAATTGTTGATATATTTTTTCAATATAGAACAATTCTGAAACATGAGAGCACTAAAGTTCCAATTAAATTTGTTTCCTAATAATTTTGCTTAAATGGCAGCGAATGATAAATGGCAGCCAATGCCATGTAATTAGTAGTTTGCTTTGACTGATAACCCGATTCTTTATTAAATTTTGGCAGTAATATTATGCCGCGTTTCAACTGAGTCACATTTTCGAAGTCATTGTATTAAACCTCCAATATTTGTATCACATAAGGTCGCAGTGATGAACGTTGCCATAAGTAAATATTCATTTTTGAAATGACGATTTTTTTTCTGTTCTTTAGCGAAATTAATATTTCAATATTTCGTATTCAAATATTGTACATATTGCTAATGAAATGTAAAAATATCTCTTAAGTGATTTTTTTTGAACTAGACTCTACGACTACGTAAATAAATAAATAAATAAATAATTCTTCAAATACAATTTTGAAAAAGCAAAAATTCATTCAAATTTTAGGTTTTTGTGCATGGTCTGTCATTTGGCAAATTTAAACATTATCTGAAAAGAATCAGTTACAGAAACGAAAAATTACACTGAAGATGGCACAACGCCGAAACCGGTTTGTCTCCAAACCAAACTTGACAAGGGATGACGGAAATTCGTTCCAAAATACAGTTAAAGAAACGTTGAGTTTGATTTTTTTCTGTCATTTCGTGGAACTGGCTGGTGACGTCACAAAGGCAATAGTTGACATAAAAAGACTTTATTGTTTTCAATTATTTAACATAAAACTCAACAAAATAAAAACTATTTTTCAGCGTAAAATCTGTATTAAACAGTTATGACTTTTAAAATAAAAGTCACTTAAAAACAGTTTATTTCTGCCTGTAAAATATTTTGTTACAAAAGTCCAGTAAAAAATTGACTTTTATTTTTTCAGTCAGATAATAACAGTTAAACCAAGCCAAATATTTTTTTTTGTCAAAAATAAAAGGCTTAGTCAGATAGCGATCAAACCGTTGATTCTATATAAATAAATTTGGTATCAATCGATTGGTGTTAGTTTCTAGAATTCAAAAATATATAGTTTGTTTGAGATTGGGTGTTTATAATTTAAGATATAAATCAGAAACTGACTCATTTAAAAACACGTATAGTTAAAAGTGGCCGCTGTGGTCGAGTGGGTAGCGGTGCGTGCTATAACTCGATATGCCGGTGAGTTCGAGGTTCGAATCTCAGTCAGGGCAAGCAAAACCTAAATAATAGAAAAAGTTTTTTCTAATAGCGGTCACCCCTCGGCAGGCAATGGCAAACCTCCGAGGGTATTTCTGCCATGAAAAAGCTTCTCATTAAATACATCTGCCGTTCGGAGTCGGCACAAAACTGTAGGTCCCTCCATTTGTGGTATAATATAAAGACGCACACCACAAATGGTAGGAGAAGCTCGGCCAAACACTGAGCTATATAGTGTACGCGCCAAAATTATATTATATTATATATAGTTAAAAGTTATGTACATGCACAAAAAAGTGTTTACTATACACAAATAAGCCAATAAAACTTTCGTATTTATAAGAAGTAACTTTTTAACTTGAAGGAAAAATACCGTGACTCCTATGTATATTTAGCAGCCTACAAGCATTATTTGTGACCTAACTATGACATAGTCGAACATGAGTTCATTTTTACAACATATGTGTACGCATGTTATAACCATACGCACAGTACGAGGGTTGCATTTTATATTTAGCGATCAGTAATGAAAACAGTAACATAGTAATGAAAATGTTTTTTAATCTGCTTGACGACCTAAGTGGTTTGATTCAACGCCGAAAGGCAAAATTAGTGGATCAATGCACTCCTGTCTCGATAATTCATGTTGGAAAACCTTAAAAAATCATCGCACGGTTATTTTCACGTGCTGGACGAGATGAATTTTTCAACTCACTGAAAACAAAACAAATAAAGCTTGTAAGTATCGAATTGAAAATACGCAACATATAAAATACGAGTACTACCCTCGTAGCATTTTTGGTTTCGGTTTCATGCAGCGTTGTGTAAACATAAACATACATACACATAGAAGCCGAATTACTGTTCGCATTTATACACAATAGTTAAATACTTGCTGTAATTTTATCTTGTTACTCTTCCATTCGTCTCTGGTTCTAATCACCAATGCAGAGTTCATAGCTTAACCCTTTCAGTATATATGAGGAGAAGAAAAAACAAGTGACAATCACTACTTCTTTCATGATAACATCAGTAAAAGTACGATTATAACTGTTAAATTAAAGCTCATTTTAACCGACTTACGCTATAATCTGTCCGACAAAAATGTAGAAACCGTTTGCCTTTTAAAGCTCAACAACAATATAATGCCATAATTACAAAACCCTTGAGTAAAAAGCTATTGTATATGAGTTTTATAAAATACATAAAATTTGTTTTGTTTTGTGAGAAAACTGAAAATGTTTTTAACGAAATAATTGAAAAGTGTTGCAAAAAGAACATCGAGATACCATCGATACATTACTATGGAGAATTTAACTGCGTCAGTTTTTGACTAATTTCTTCAGATAGAGCCACTCAATCTCAAACAAACTATATATTTTTGAATTCTAGAAACTAAGACCCATCGATTGGTACCAAATGTATTTATATAAAATCAACGGTTTGATCGCTATCTGGCCAAGCCTTTTATTTTTGACAAAAAAAATATTTGGCTTGGTTTAACTGTTATTATCTGACTGAAAAAATAAAAGTCAGAATTTAACAGTTATAATTGTACTTTTACTTTAAAAGTTAAAAAAATAAAAGGCATCATTGATCCTTGCAGAGGACATCATGAGGATAACAAGGATATCAACCATTTCCTTCTACGAACATTTTAAGGCTTTGACTTTTAAACTTTTTGAGAACATCAAAACAGTTATTTTAGGTCCCTGTATTAAAGTGCGGGGCTAATTTTTAGATATTTTTAAATAAACGTCGAAAAGACTTGTTAACTTTGGACTCTTATTTTCAAGACATTTTCTATAATCGCATCGCATTATGAAACATAAAAACTAAAGAAGAATACAAAATTGTGTAGGTGTTCGATTCGTTTTTCTCCGATCAGCTGATCGATATTCTTATGTCGTCTGAAATTTATGGCATTACTGCACTTTAACTTGATTACACACATTTATTTGCTAATATTTTTCAATTAATAGGTAGCGGAAAATCGTGTAAATCCCAGTGTCAATCTTAAAATTATTTTGTAAAATTTCATGAAAAGATTGAAGCAAAGCAATTTTAATTTATCAAATAAATTTATTCGCTAGCGTTAATTATCATGATGTCAAATTTGCGTAATTTTTATCGTTTCCTATTAATTCTCACGTACTCGGTTCGTAGCTCGCATATCGTATCGATTATCGTATTGCATTACATATCGTATGTATATTGTAAAGCTCTCTTGTGCAACGCTCCTGCTCTTGACTGTTTATATACTATATAAATATAACTTTAAAATACCAAATTTTAAGCAGAAAATTTGCTTTATTAGAAATATAATTTATTTTAGTATTTTGGTATAATTTCGCTTGCGTGGCGGTGAAGCAAGCATTAATGATGTTTTCTGTAGATACAATTCTCGATTACTTTTTTTAGCAAGACATTATTTTTTCAGTTATAGCGCACGATATAGCGAAATCAAGGTAGCATTTTCAGAGGCCCCTTTAAAACTGTTCGGATTTGACACTTGAGAGATGTAGAGTACATTATAAAAAAAAATCCGATTTATACGGTTCGAGTACTTGAAATAACAATAAGTAATTTTAGTTATTTCCCGTTTTAACAATTACGTGAAAAATAGAGAAAAGCAACCAAAGAAACTTGAAATGAATTAAGCAATGTTAAAGCGCCTAAGCTCACTCTTGCACCATTCTCCGCTATTTCCTTTGTTTACAATCTACACTGACGTAGCGGAAATGGGTAAGCGCATTCTTGATCTTTATCATTCTTGGTTGAAGCCGCATTTCATATGTGTATACCGAAATGTTTGGCCGTTTACTTGCCTTTGTGTTTACTGGCATTGAAATCACAACAGATATGCTATTTAGTGTCGGTTTCAATGTTTTCAAATTCGTTTCGCATCACCTACGTCGAAACCACGCCTAGTTTTCGTCGAGTACAGTAATTGTAAGTGGGTATTCATATATGTTTAGTTACTTGAGGTGAACCGTAACCATATCAATGCCAAGTTTGTAATAATTAATTTTTTAAAGGTTCAAGATCACTTTCCAGCAAAAATTTGTATTCAATAAATTGTCTAAAAAACTTTTGTATTTTAACCTGCTTATGAGTTTATGCTTGATTTATCACAAATTATATATTTTACATGTTTTATTTAATGCATAGTATTCAAGTTTACAAAGACTTATATAATTTTGGTTCAATGTTTTTTTTTTCTGTTACAAAACATCAAATGCTATTAACGAATTTAATTAGAATTTAGTAGAAATAGCGGCAGAACAGCTGCACTTGAATGGAGTAAGTTGTGAAGGGAAAGCAGAAAAAATAACAACAGCTCACACAGCGTAAGCTTAGTTGAATGCGTTTAGTTGCCGGCTTAAGTAAGAAGAAAAAAGTCTGATGAGAATGTCATTAAAAAGTGACATTTTTTAATATATTTATGAAGATGGAAAAGTGTTCACATGTAGGTGGCGCACTAGGAGGAGCTCAGTAAGGTTGTTGGCTTGGCTAGATCTTTATTTATTTATGCACGTTTAAAATAACAGTTACTTCTTATTGTTTGGTAAAATTTGCATTGAACCAGCAGAACTGTTTTTTGTGTGTCACAAATATTCATTCATGGCATAGTTCAAAGCCTTTCCGGTTCAGTTTGGGACTAGTGTAGGATTATTTCGAAACTAATTTGGGACTAATTCGTGAGAGTTATGGTGCCTGTTCAGGACCATTTCGGGACTAGTTCAGGTTTCTGGACCATTTTTTAACGGATTCATAATTATATCAGGATTATTGCAAAATAATTTCAGGAAAAAGTCACGACCTTTTAAAGCTCATATAAAAACTATTTCAGGAACATTTTGGAACTAGTTTGTAATATTTTCTTAACCAATTCGAAAGTATCGTTTCGGGATCGTTTAAGGAATTGTTCGAGATCATTTTGGGATAACATCATGATTTTTTCATAACTGAGTTGCTCCGAGTCAGCGTTTTTTAATTTCTTGTGCAAAAAAGTTCAATTCTAGTATCAATTCTACGTCTAGCTCACCTCTTTTGGCGGAAACGTAGTGGAACGTTTCCTCCCGAATTTCCAGGTATTTTGAATTAAACGAGCCACTCCGTAGTTTATGCCAGGTCTATAAATTTCACTCCAGTTCCTTTGATATTTCGGACTCACTTTTTTATATAAAGAATACTATACTTTGGTTTAATAGATGATGGATTACAAACACAATTACACTTTAAAACAATTTTTACTATCCAAAATAATTTGAATTCAAAATCAGCTGATAAACTTTTAGTGTGTAGCTGAACAGTTTTAGAGTCTCGACACCCAACAAACTCCTGCCTTTCATGACTCGGCAAAAAAACAAACAAAAATAACTGTGCGTCATGCGGATGCGATCCTCGCGTCGGTTGGGCGGCAATGGAGGGTAAAAACTGTTGGAATTATTATTATTATTATTATTATTATTATCTAGCTAGCTAAAGTGTAGACAGTGCACATGCACATGCACATGCACACTTTAACGTTTTCTCTTCAAAGCCACAGTTCGACACTCCTTTCATAAATATTTATAAGCATTGCATATATTTACATTCTATATACATACACATATATGTACATTTGTATATAAATTGGCGTTTTATCACTATCCACCATCATCGGAACTTGAAGTATCCTTAAGAGTGACTCTATGAATTATGACAATGAACATTGTTGCGGCCAGGCACTCGAAGGATACTCCAAGGAGTAAGAACCACTATGCTCGAATGAATGTACAAATGTATGTTTATAAATGTGTAGGTGTACAGAGCTTATATGATGCAGTGCCACAATCCTATTGTGTGCAAATGGCTGGCAAAATTTATTACAACCAACAAAGGAGCCGCAATAATGCAAGCACCCACAACCACAAAAATAAAACATACAAAAGTGTTGAATACTCGTAAAAGGGAGCAACCTTTGGCAAAGTGATCTTATACATATGTTTTTTTGTAGATATCCGTAAATATGTAAAAAAAAAATGGCAGAGGTTATAGTAAAATGAATTTTATTTCACTGCTTACATATGTACGTGTGCCTACGTACCTACCTGGCGTGTGAAAATTTGAAAAGGCAAAACTACAACTTTTTTTTTAAGAAACAACTTAAAGTTACCAATAAATATCAAAAAACATACATATCTTGTACAGACTAAGAATTAGCAAGTGATTTTATTGCACTCAGTTTTACGAAAGCAAAATTCATTAAAAGTGAGTTTCAATTTTCTTAATTTTATATGAAAATTGGCAGAAAATAAAAATGAATGTTCCTTTCATGTCACATTGAGCAGGCAGCAACTCTACTGAAAAATAAAATAAAAAGCTATTTGTTTTGTATTGTACTGAAAGCATTCCTATCAAATTATAAAATTGGTAATTCAAATCAAAAAATTTATTTTACAAAAATATTCCACTACTTGTTTTATGTGTCTTTGTTCCATTTGAATTTTAAGTCAAACCGGCTTTTAACGTATTTAAATAAGTGTTCAGTAAGTATTCCAAAATTACACAAAATAAAAAATTTAGACAATATGCAGAGCCCAAAGTATGCAATTCAATATCTAAAAAAAAATTTAAATACTAGCCCCCGAATTCAGTAAGCAGTCTCAGTCTCAAAAAGAGACAAAAGTCACAATTTTAGACCAGTCGACAGTCATTAGATTCAAAATAAAGCCTATCATCTCAAAATAAAGTCTCTAAATAGTAACCTGGTGATGAGCATTTCACAAAAAATTAAAATAATGCCCGAATTCAGTAAGCTGTCTCAGTCGCTAATAGATAAAAAGTCACAATTTTAGACCAGTTTACATTTATTAGTTTCAAAAGAAGGCCTCTAGTCTCAAAATAAAGTATTTAGATAGTAACCTGGCGATGAGCAGGTCACAAAAAATGCAAATACAAACAAAAGAAAAAAGCGTTAAAGCGAGTAAAAGCAATAATCTTTAGCTCATTTTGAGACTTGAGAAGAGACTGAGTTACTGAATTCGGGTATTAAAGATAAATAATAGTTTTGAATTAATTTTGAAAAAATGTTTGTAAATGTTTTTCCGTAATGTTTTACAAATCCATTTTATTTTCACAAGTAAGGCTATTCGTATGTAGTAGATACACTAGGGCGTATGAGTAACATTTTTACTTAACTATGCAACATTTAATTCTACCGGAAAACGATTCACTTTTAAAGCACCCCAAAATTGTGCAGCTTTTTCGACAATCAATTGTAGTTTTTTGGAAAAGCCTTTTTTTTAGAAATAGGAATAAAAGCAACCATCTGTTAAGCAGCTATGGGCTTGAAATGCTACTACTCCATAATGTTTTACGCCAAATTAGCAGATTAACGATATGAGTATAGACACATATTTATATTGGCATAGAAGTTCTTCAAATACTTCGGTGTGGAGTCTGCCCGCATAATGGCATTTGTCTATTTGTCAAGGCGTATGAGTAACCTCTGTTGTATTTATGCGAATGTTATTGAGTAATGTACTCTTATATCCATTTAAATATTAGTCAAATCTATGAATACTCAAAAATATTGCAATAATATTTGTATTAGTAAAAAAATTTAATTTGAGAAAATCGCTTAAATGACCAAACCTAGAATTTGATTGATACCACTGAATACAGCATACTTTAGTTGGCTCTAACTGTTAGGTGCTACGTTAGTTCAGTTCTAAGACACAAACCACTTCATTTAATAGAAAAACAAAATTTATAACATTGAACATAAAATACTTTTTAATGAATTTATAATATGAAAATGTTTTTTATAACTTCAGCAAATTTATGATAGTCTATCAATTCGTTACTAGTATTTTCCTTCGCTGGGTAGAAATATATAAACATACATACATACATACATATACATACATATGTTACGTACATACATGCATGCTTCAATTTAAATATATCATGCTTCTGCAACATGTGGATGTACCTTTGGGAAAAACTCTTTGTGTTCTGCATAAATAAACATTATTATATACACATTTAAGCTCACAAAGCCTCGCATGCACATACGAGTACATTGTCCATTTAACTTTATTGATAACTGTGGGAATTGTTGTGTGCCATTTTAGCACTCCCTTGTTATGCAAAGATACATTCAAATGTACATACTTTCGGCACACATAAGCGTATTCACATGCATATTTGTTGGGTTATTTAAACTTATAATGTTGTTGTTTTTATTTATTTTTTGTTGACCCTTTGGTATCACACAGTAAATAAATTCAATATATTGTTTTTTTAGATTGTTTTAGTGTGTTGACCAGGTTAAAAAAAAAACAAAAAAAATAAAAATGAAAGAACATCCTCTATTAACACCTATCAAGCGGACAGATATTGAATGTGCCGCAATTGAGGACATTTGTACTTAAAAATCAATACAGTATGTGTATATGATCTACATACATTCCTGTTTACATCTTTTGATTTTTTCATGCCTTTTGAAGCATTTTGAATCGATTCATTCATTTCTATTTTGATAAATTTAGTTATTCACTATTTTAAAATCTTTTTTACTTTACTAACTTATTTATGTTGCTGAGATGATTGAGTAATTTGACACAGTTCGACAAAAAATTTCGTTCGATTGAATATTTTTTCAATCAAACCTAAAAATAAAACTCCTTTGCTTTTTTACTTTTCCGCTGTAGGTTTTAGAAGTGCGGTTTGTATTCATTTTTATAGTGTTTCGTTAGGTTCTTACTTAACTGGAAAAGCGGAAAAAATATATTGCATATTATTGCAGATAATTACAATTGGGTGAATATAAGCGATTAATCTTTTTTTTTTTCAATGATATTTTTGCCAACTTACAACTTTGATTTATTTTTTTTTTTATACAGTGTTAAATTTTTTTATTTGAATTTAAAAACAAATACCTACCCACTTTTTTTGATGTTTATTTTTAAGTACATATGAAAAGAAAGAGTGTGCATGGTCCGCACTATAAAAGCAAATATTCTCTTAAAACATTTGTTTAATCATTCCATTATCCTGCAACATAATTCTAGGCTACGATGAGCTGAGTTTAATATAAGATAAGAAAATATAAGTTCACTTACGCTAATTTTTCTTTGAAGCACAATTTAAGTAATCAATTTCATATAATTTGCTTTAATTTCTGTGATAAAGTGAGGTAAGTTGAGCTGAGGAGGGAAAAAAAAGGTAGGAAAAAGGTGGGTGTGGTGACTTGAGGAGTGTTGAATTTGCGTGTGGTGAATTCAAGTATGGTGAATAGAATTAGCCCTAGTTGCCGTCTCCAACCATTTTCATGTACACCATTCCTGTTGCACCATTTTCGTCTCGTTTGCCATGTTGATTTTTCAATTTACTGCCGCCGCTTAAGAACAACAAAAGACGACATAACGACATAACAAAACATAGCATAACATAAACTAACATAGAATGACTTAACATAGCACAGCATAACATAGCGTAACTTAACGTAACGTAACACTAGTTAAAACAAAATAACATAACGAAACGTAACGTAACTTTGCATAACGTAACGTGACTTAACATAACATAAAATAGGTTTAGTTGTTGTGCCAGAAAAAATTGTATTTGTTGTTCATAACGGTGGCACCTTTATTTTTGGAATTTGTTCCGATAGTGTGCTCCGCAAACTAAATTTTTCTTCAGTTTGTCATTGTAGGACACCCTTATGTGTAATTGTTTAGTTTTTTTTAAATTGAAGTTTCCTTTATAAGCAGAAGTAAATTGAGATAATTTATTTATATCTCTTGCGCCAGTACGGTGTCTTCAGGCCGTTTGAAAAGTTTTCGTTCTCCTTGTCAGTAAGATAACTAAGGAGTGAAAGTTGAAGAAGCATAATTCCATTCAAGCAAACAATTTTTTAGGTTCAAATCTCAACCAGAGCTAGTAAAATCATAATAATAAAATTGTTTAATTGCGTTAACCCCTTGGACGGAAATGGCAAACCTCCGATGGTATTTCTGCTATGAAAAGTCTTCTCAGAGAAGCTCGGCGAAACACTTAGTTGTATTCCGTGAAAGTCAAATTAATAAAAAATATATAAATATATAAACATACATACATATATATATTAGTTCACGTGTACGAATTTCAACCAATTTTCATGCAACGGAAACAAAACCTAAAAATTTATTCGCTCTCCTGTCATTTGTAATTATATGAACTGAATATTTAATATGTACATAGCATAAACCTTATGACCACATAAATTTTCCAGCTATCCTTATATTAGGATAAAATTGTTTTAGACTTTTCACACCCTCCCATGTCACAGTTTCATTGTATGTAACTCGCTTCGCAGCGTTTTATTATTTCGTTAATACTTGTTGTCACCACTGGCGCTTTGTTGTTTCTTTTTTTTTTGGTTGCGGTTTTAATAGTTGACAAAACTTTGACCATGACTGTAATGGATATTGGCAACGAGCTGACCACAACAAAAAACGAAAAAAACACAGCTAAAAATAAAAATACTAGGCTGATCGATTATTTGATTTTAGTAATAGCTAAATATTTACATGTTTTCGCCTAAATTGTCTTCCATTAATTCCTTAATATTAATAAAATAACATCAAAGTTATTCCGTGGCAAAGAAAAAACTACAAAAATTTTGGTTTGAAAACAAGCTTCAACTAAAAAAATCACTTATGTTTGCTTGGCTTTGACAAAAGCTGTGCTTCCAAACAAGCGCATAAATATCTACTAATTTTAGTTTATTTCGTTTAAAATAGTCAGCACGCGCCTACATGTCCTCGACTAGAACATCGTTTTAAAATCAATTTTTTTTTCATGCCAATAACGAGCAAGTGGAGCACCAATGTACATACATATACATATATAAAGTTTCCCTCCTACATATGCCTGAGCTTCAACACACTACAAAGGCCTACAGGATATCCGCAACAACCCCTACAGGCTCAATAATCCTGAAGGTCAACATTCCAACTAACATCTGCTTTTTTCCTTTTTTGGTAAACGATTAGACGCACGCCCTTTTGGAATATGTTTACACAGTGAATGGAGAGTACAAGGGTTTGTAGGAATTTATGTGCATACATATCTATGAATCATTCATTATCACTTTTTCATTATCGTCGGCTTTTCGCCACGCCAATAGGCAGACAACTGTTGTTTTACATTTTATGGTTCTCATCACGACTCGAACCCTTACATTCACTTCGATAAATGCTTATGTATGCATGTGTGTGGTTACCCAGTAGGATAATCGTCTACGGAATGATTAGTGATATGTAGTTTGTGGTTTTTTTTATTGCACACGCTAGCATAAACATGAATAGTAAACTCGTTGGACAAACGAATTCAAATTAGTCTCTAAAACGCCTATACTCAATACTTTATAACACTATTAACAGCTCGTAACATTTTTCAATTGGATCTCTCTTAAAAGAGGCATTCTAAAAAAGCTGTCAGAATTTTATTTAAAAAATCTCGTGTATTCGATTTTAGTAAATGTCGTATACATACATTTATAATTTGAGCTTCTCATCTATAAATACTCAGCCCACATCCAGCTCCATCCAGCGGATTTATTCGGACTTAAATATTTCTCTATATTTCTAATTTCAACTGATTTTGGTTTTAAATACGCATATTTTAAAATTCCAATTTAAGCATCACCATTTGTAGCAGAAGTTTTTTTCTTTACAGAGGTATTAATTTCTTATTTCAACTGAATCGAACCGCAATTATGAGTTTTCTAAATTTTTTGCTTTAGCGCCATCTACCGGGTGCAAATAAATAGCATATGTCTTTGCGATTTGAGATATGTAGGTATGAGGAAAGTATTGTTCAAAATTTTATAGAAATCAATAATTTTTGTGTTTTAGTTTTTCATTTTTGATTTGGAATTTTTTTTAAATAACTTTTCAACCGCAATATAACATTGCGCCACCCACCTGGCTGATCTATTTAACGTTCTGTGTACGAGTATATGTGGTATGCATTTCTAATTTCAGCCAAACTTCAGGATTGACGGTATTAATTTTACGAAGAAGCATTTCTATTTTAATTTCAACCGAATCGGACCATAACTATGAATTTTTTTTTAATATTCCGATTTAAGCGCCATCAATTGGTTAAACTATAACTCATTTAAGTTTTTTTTATAACTGGTAGGCAATCGACGAAAGAAATGCAGTAATAAATTCGTAGTTATGCAACGTTATGGATTTCCGGTGAGGTGTGTATGTATGTACATGTATCTCGCAGTCATAAAACTAAAATGTCAAAACTAAATAATTGCAATGAGCATTAAATTGCTTTAAAATTTATCGCATACAAAAATTTCGTTTACAGCTATTCAGTATATTTATTATTATTATTTTTTTTTTTTTTTTGTAACAGCGTTTTCTTATCGGGACATTGTTTGAACGCTTGTTGTTCATTTCACTTTGTGCAAAAAAATGCAATAAATATTTTTTGAATTGATTTATTTAGCAAATGGTACAAATTTTTAAACATACAAACATAATTATTTGTTGCATTGCGATAAATTCGTAAATACCATATATGTTTGTATATGTATATATGTAAATAAAGAGCAAAATAAGTGGCAATATTTTATCTACTTTAATTTATGAGTTAAGGTTATTTACAGCCAATTGAGCTTACATTTTTTTAATAAGATAAAAAAAACTTATTTTGAGAAACATGAATAAAATACGTATTTTTCTAACGCAAACATTTTATTTTGTATTCGCATCATGTAAGCATGTAAGTTTTGTATCGATTATTTCAAAAAATTACTCCACTTTTAGTCTATATCTGGAACAAAATGATTAATAGTAACTATTGCGAGTTGCACAGCTCCACAAACAAAAATTTAATAGTAGTGAAGAATGGACAAAAAAAGTTAAAAAATTTATTTCAAAACGATATTTAAAAAAATATGTTCAAGTTTTCGTGGCATAATTTTTTTGGCGCAATGGAATCGTATACAGTTATGCAGTGAGTTTTTGAAAGTCACTGGAATAGGTCCTCTAAATGTTTTCTTCAATTAAAGTGAATGATAAATGTCAAACTACGTTCATCATCTTTACAATATTGGCAAAGTTGTTCATCTTCCTTCTTGTTGGCTTACTAAAAATTTCATGAAGGTCCGACCACAGGGTTGATTTTTTAAAAATTTCATGAAAATAAAATAAATAAATGACCAAACAATAACAAATAAAATTTATTTAATTCGAAAAAATATTTGTTTTTTTTCGTCTGCCATTTTGGATCAGTCATTTCAAATTTAGTCAATATTCAAGCATGAATATTCAATAAATTTAAGTCCATAGTAAGAATAAGCGAAGTTTCAGTTTGAGTAAAAAAAAAAGCGAGTGAATAGAAAGACAAATAAATTTTTCAAACTACAAGTTGCGTGAAACTTAAGCAGCTTGTAAAATTAAGGTAATTTTTATAAATTGCTCATATTGCTAGAAAACTCCATATAAAGTTTAAATTTCTTAGGACTGATCTCGAACTAGCATCGGCCTGTTTTAGACTGATCTCAAATCGACCTCGACTGCCTCGAACATCGAGGAAATCAGTTCGAAGATATTTCAGAACTGCTCCCAAAATAATCTTGATATAGTACCGAAATTATCTCGAAATAGTCCCATATTAATCCCGAAATGTTTCCGAATTTCCTTTAAAATAATTGAATAACTTAATCGCACATAAGTTGTCACGAAAACGCACCTGAAATAACCTGAAATACTAAAAAAATTCACGTGAAAGAACCTTTTTTCCGGTTGTAGAAGTTTAAGAACTGCAACCCGCGCCAAGCTTGAAAAAACGGGAAAAAAAATCCAAGCATGAAATCATCTTGGAGCATATTTTCTCGAAATACTCGACGCTGAACGGCTATAATTCTCTTTATCAACTACATTTTTTTTTTAAAGAAAGCGATAATGAACTTCAGTTTAAAACAAAATACCTCCTGCTGCATAACTTTAAAGATTATTTTACTTAAACTTTTTACTCAGTCTCAACTTTAAAGTCATTTAACATGTTTAACAAAAAAACAAAAAACAAAAAATGGTATGTATTATTAAAAATTACTCTTGTGCAACACATTTTCTCTCCGTACATTGCAAAAATATGCTCAACAATGTAATTTCCATAACGGAATGCTTTTTCTCTATTTTTTTACGATTTTTAACTTGAATAAAATTTCACAGTCCAAATGCAAGCAGCAGACTAACATTAAATTTTTTCATTTCCGTTTCTTTCATTCTTTCATACACACGCTTTCATTTTTTGATGCTGCTGTGTTGCTGTGTTGCTGTGTCGCCGGCGCTATAATCGAAATGAACCAAAATGACCATGGATGGACCAAACAACCAATCGACAAACAAATGGTTTCGACACTTTGCAAAATGTGTTCGTCGACCGATGCAATGCAAATGTGTTTGCAAATGTCTGTTGCATTGCGATGATGGGCGAATGCAAAAATGGAAATTGAAAAATAAAAACTCAAACACACATGCACACAACAAAATTAAATTCGTACATACATACATACATAGAAACGATTTCCGGCAGATAATTTTGCCGAATGGAATAATGGACATCCGTTGGGGTTGCGAACCGTACACGCATATGTTTTAGTATTCGATATGGGCAACTTGGAAACATTTCAGGTCTGTATTTGCATATTTATTTTTATTTTATTTATTTATTTTTTTCACTTTTCATTCTCTTCACAGTACTGCCGCGCGATGAGAGAGCAAATATTGGATAGTTTTAGTCATCGTGATTTTAGTATAATAGTAATTGGTAATAAATACGATACGGTCACCGAGGTGCAGGCCAATTCACAGGTAAGTGATTTGCGACGCTATGTGAAACAACATAGTTGACAGAATTTTTTTATTTGCAGGAGTTAAAGGATATTTCAACGTTAGTGCGCAAACATTGGCGTTGTGGCTATGTGGAATGTTCAGCCAAGTAAGTAAACACTTAAGAAATTAAACAATTGTACTATGTGTAAATAAATTTATTATTTTTATGATTTTTGCACAATTCGCTATTCTAACACCGAATGCAACTTTAAATAAAGTAACATAAATTTAGAACTAAAAAACCAAACAAAAATATTCTTCTCGGTACGGACAGAAATTAGAAATCTTTGCCTGTCACATTCATACGACTATACTTCCTTCTCGGCGAAATTTCGCCAATAACTCATAACAAGTGTGAACCGGTTTTTTGCACTTAGTCTTTACATTTTGTGCCCACGAGCCTTTTGTTCTATTTCTCAACAATGTTTCTCAACCCGGAGTGTCATCTGTCATACGTGCGATATGTAAATGTTAGAATAAACACTAACAGAACGAAGCTCTTCTCTCCCCTTTACGAAGATATTTAAAACTCCAATCGTTCGATTTCCTTCTTTCGGCTCTCACTTTCTTACTAGCTCGAATAGTATCTCGACATTATACTGTACGGCCGGCTATCTTGAAAACTTTGCTCGTATGTTCAAGAAAATATGAAAAAATCATCTGTTTTCTTTGACAACAACAAAAAGGCTATTAAAAAGAACTGTTACAACTCGCTAAAGCTATTTTATTAATTATTTACTTTGATTCCGAGCTGAAGGTTATTGGTTATTTCGTTAGATGTGGTCCAGTCAAGGTACGTGTAGTGTATTTGGGGCGTTTCTCCGGAAACTCACCATCAGCTTTCATGTAATACACATTATTGGTGCGCTTTAAACTGGTCAGCGACGAAGCTGTACTCTTCTCGTTTTTTCACAAAACCGTTCTCCCTTCTCAACACAAAAACTTGTATTCAATGCTTAATTTAAACATAAAATATTCTGGCGACTGCAGCTGCTCCAAGCTTAACATTGTTATATGGCCTCGTTTTAAAAAGAAAAAATAAGATTTGGCCTTTTCGAAAAGCGCTTTGTTGGTATCAGTATTTCAATAACGGCGTCCTATCCATAAGCTCCTTGGCGTTCCTGATACTTTCAGCCATACTTGGCGCCATAATTGCCTTCGGTTTTATAGGACCGTATGCCAATTCAGTCTTATATAATATTCTGTTCGATTTCACAAGTCTGCAAAAAAAAATTGAGAGCTGTTTTGGTTTTTTTGTGTAATTCTTATGTTTTTGGGTGTGCTGAATCCGAAAAAAACTTTAATTTTGTCATAGAACGTCACGTTTTCTGACAATGTAGGTGTCTACGTTAAACAAGTTATCATCTTAAAATAAAATATAAAAGAATAAAAAAACATTTTTTTTATTTATAATTGCGTAACAAAACTAATTTATTTATGTAAAATACATTAATCAGTAAGCACTAAACACATTTCTTTTTCTCAGTGCGACTGCTTTTGGTACATTTTCGCTTGTGGAAAGCATCGGGAAGGTCTCTTTGAAGCGTCCAACAGTAGTCTGCCATCATTGAAACGCTCCATCTTCCCTGGTATCTTTTTTCCATCTCCTTAATATCTTGGTGAAATCGTTCACCTTGCTCTTCACTCACGTCTCCTTAATGAAGAAAATCTACTTTTAAACTTATCAAGCAACCTAAAGCTTGAAATGCTTTTAACATTATTTTGTTGATTTGTTTGTTATTGCCTAAAAATTTCTTTATGACCTCTTTAAAGGCAATTCACCCTTTTTTGAGGATCCGTCATGGTTGTGATGAGTAGTGGATCAGTCATAAGCCGTCTAATATCTGGTCCAACGGAAACAACTTCCTTCAGCTTTGCCTCCGAAAGGCCTGGAAACTTTGATATTAAGTATTTAAAGCAATTTCCATCTCTTGGAAGTGACTTTACAAATTGCTTCATCAATCCCAGCTTTATGTGAAACGGTGGTAGAAGAACTTTATGAAGAGGCACCAAAGTTTCATGCAGGACATTCTTTTCGCCAACTTTAAGCTCCCTCGGAGGCCAACACTTTTTGGTCCAGTGATAGACACAAAAAGCAAGGGAATTTGGTAAACCCAGATTGTTGCCCGAGCGCCATGCCCAAGATTTAAAACGCTTTTTTATAATAAAATTTTGGGTTTTGTAAAATAACCTTATGTTCTGGAATTTTTTGAGTATTTTTTTAGTTTTCAGAACACCTAAATACATAGAAATCAGTTGGAATTATCCAGACAGCATTTTTGTTGCAGGCCTGTGTTTTTAAAGCAGTACGAGTGATTTCTAAAAATCTTATAGCAGCTTGTCTGTTACTGAAAATTTGTATTTGGGGTCTGTGCCACCTTTTTCCAAATCTCCACCCAGCAGCGAAGTTAATCGAATTTATTACTACTCTTGGGACTCTAGATCGTCCATCCTATTATAGGAAATCTAACAGTATGCTTTCTTCTGCAAGAAAGTCAAAGTATCGCATCGAAACAAAAAAATTTAGTATTTTTTTAACAACCTTCCAGTTAATTAACTCTCTCTTGCAGATAACTTGAACGCACTTATATTATTGTCTCTTTTCTTATACTCGTACTTTATTAAACAAGTTTTTTACTACATTCTCTTTTCTCTATACTTTCCGCTATCTCACTCATTTCAGATATAACTATAAGATTGGTGACGTATTTCGGGAACTAATGGGCTGTACGAGCACTGGTGCCATCGTCAGCGAATTCACACAATCAACTAGGCATAAAGGACGCTGCACAATACTTTAGCGTTATCTGCACAAACTCTTCAGAGGAAGCATGTGAGTCGTAGCAAAAGTGCGAGTGCTACAGTTGCAAAATTTCAAAGTCAATAAGAAATCGCAGACAAAAAATTAAATCTAACGAATGACGTGAAATTTTGATGGAGAACATTTTAAAAATGTACAGTATTGAAGCGAGAAACGAGCTGTGGCAACTGTAAGCTCTCGCGAATGCGAATTGATAATATTGGATGGATATACGCGTGGGTAGATAAGCGCAAATAGGCGATAGATTTAGGTGTAGTTATTTTTAGGTGTTTAGAAAAAAATTATATGAACATAAAAGCAAAAGGAAGCTATATTTGAGTGAAAACAGAGACAACAATTTAGGTTATTTTAACAATTTCTTTGCTGTCATCAACTTTCCAATCCTGAGTGAAAAATAATATTCGTAACGTATTCCTTAACAGTTTACTTCCGCACCCTTTCTGACGTACTTAGTCATGATAATATTCACTTCCTACCCTTCTCGTCAAATCGCCGATGCATTAGGTCTAAATTACAGTGTAGTGATGAGCGAAACTACGATGAAAGCATTAGGATAAATAGCGAGCGTTCGTGAGAAACAAATTCGTACTGCCACAGTATTTTCAGCCTTAGGCTTAGAACGCAGTAGAGCGATGTATAGAGCGAGAAGAAATTTTTTTGTTGAAAGCTACGAAAAGAATGTTGTTTTGCAACAAATATTTCCTTTTTTAACATGTCAGACAAAAGTAGGAATATTATTTAATTTTTTTGTTCCTTCTTTCTTCGAAATAATCGCAGAGTAAAGTGTCGCAAGACTATGTGATCACCGTACATTTATAAAAATTCGACTGAAATTTTTTCTAACTCTTTTTGTTTGTAGGTCGATTTTATTACAACCCCTTTTTAATTATATATTTATTGTGGTTATGAATGATGAACAATACTTAACTTTTATAAGAACACCTTTTTTAGTCAATGCACCGTGGGGTGTTTCGTGTATTTAGCTAGCCAAAAGTTGTAATTGCAAAATTTACTGCATGCACCCCCTAAACTCCTCTTTTAAATTGCAAACAAAATAATTTTTTTCAATAAAAACAATATTACTCACTATGAATTTAAATATACTTTTAAAAGCATATTTTTTCAAAATTTAACTTTCTTGTATGATAACTTTTAACTTAGTTAATATTTTCACTTTTTATCAAAATATTTTATGCAAACTTTTACAACGCGAAGATTTTTGCTTTCGACTGTTTTATTTCTTTTTAAAATATATAGATTTATGTTTAGAGTAGATGTTCAAAGAAAAAAAAAAACAAGACAAACACGCTATTAAATAAGTTTTGATACCTTGTCTGAAGCACTGTTGTTATTTTTTAATAAATATTATTTTTCTTTTGAGTCATATTTACTAAACTATCTATGAATGTTATGAAGAAAGAGAGCTTAAAAATACCACACCAAATTTTTTACAACTTAAATCGTATTTAGTTTGTATAGCTAATTTCACGAAATTCCCCTCTACGCAACGGAAAAAAATATCTTTCAGTTTGCACTATGAAAAACTGTAATCCCACCATAATTTACAAGAAATATTTATCGATATTACGGAAACAGGTAATAATAAAGAATATTCTATGATATTTTAGCCCAAATAATGTTTAAAAAAAAAATACAATAATTAGACGCTGTTCAAGTAAAGTGTTTATACTGAGAATGTATGTACATACAAAAATTGAAACGGAATTAGTGTGCAAAACCGCGAACCGAATACTTAGATACTTTTAGAAGCTATGAAAAAATAATGCCAATACTTTTAAGCAAACAAAAAATACTTTAAAGTTGTGATCTTTGCAAGAATTAATATAAGTAAGATTAGCGAAAAACAAGCAACCAAGTAAAACACAAATGCATTGCATTGCTGGAAAAAAAAATACGTTTAATATGGGTATTATATAAAGAAAAGTAATAAAAACAATATTTATATAAATGTATGTAGTTAATAATAGCGCTATAATAAAGTGAGAACACACACATACATACGATCATATAATAAAATCAAATTTATAAAATAAAAACACCTGCAATTATTTGCAAAAAAAAAGAAAGAAATTTGTTTACCAAAAAGTATTGCGCAACAGCAATTTAGTGAAGTAAAATGAACGCACAAATTATGTGTTATTATTGTTAATACATTTGATTGAAGTAAATTTTCCAAAAATATGTATAAAAAAAATGAAAAAAATCAATTGATACGTTTATCCTACTTAGGATCACGAATAAGCACACAAAAAGAAAAGCAAATAGAGGTTGAAAACTTCAATTAGTTTTAAAAGAAGAAAAACTTGTTTTAAAAGAAGAAAAACTTGTTTTAAAAGAAGAAAAACTTGTTTTCACGAAAATAAAAATTATTTGCAATACTATTACAAATATGTACATACATACATGCATACATGTGCTAATATTAACCAAACTAAAACAATAATAAAACAATGTTTAAACGTAGACATAACGAATTTTTCCCCACTGTACAAAAAAAAAACATCAGCATAAACAACAAGAACAACAATAAATAAATATATATATGTATAATAAGTACTTAGTAGGCAGAACCTTAATTCTTAAGCTGATTGATTCTCGGCCCCAAAATACTTTGACACATTTATTTTATATGGTACTATATATATGTATATATATATGTATATATGTATATATATACACTCACACACACATATGTATAAGTATAGCATATAAACGCGTTAATAAATGTCAACACATTAAGGCTGAATTTGTATATACATAAATATGTATACACTGAATAAATGAAAGGTATTAGATTTACAACAATAAGCGTAAAATAATTATTAAAAATAATATTAAAAAATATAGACGATTAAGCCAAATTTGCTGTAGTTAGTGGCGAAAATGCATTAAAGAATTTGTACCACTTTACCAATAAGTTTTGATGCAAAAAAAAACGAGTATTAAAATAAAATGTTAATTATTAGTTTATTCTATAAACATTTTTTTTTTTTGGAAAACTTAAAACTTAGCCTTAAACGCTCAAAATTAAATGTTTGTTATCGTTTTTTACTAAAATTTATTAAGAGAGCGATCGAAATGAGATTTTCTCTTTATCAAACGCTGTAAGATTTAACGCAAAAAATTTTGTTGGTTAAATCTAGTGCTGCCATACAACAACAAACTTTCCTACCCAGCGCTGCTTCAAAAACCAGCCGAAATGGCTTTATGCCTACCATTTCTTTCAATAATTTGGCACTATACTACAGTTAAAATTTTCATTTTGCTTGTTTTTTTTTAATTCACTATGAAGGAAACATTAAATAATCTATTCACAAAAATTTGAATTTTGTCAGTATTTGCAAAGAAGCCTTTTAATTGCAGTTGTTTTCGGAGTCCGAAAGCTTTTGGCATTCCTAAAAAATTTGCGGTTTATAAAAGTGTTAGAATACAAAATTGTTACGATTTCAGACGTTTAGAGAGAAAGCAGAATAAGAAATGATCCAGTGTTAAGGCAGTGAACTTAGCGCGCTTTTATACTAATCAAGTCGTTTTAAGTTTTTTTGATCGCGATAAACTTGAACGACGCCATTCTTTCGACTCTCAAAAAGCAACGCACCGGTGAATTATTCGTGTAAATAAAGTTAATGAAATTTCTATTTCCCGCAAATAACTGTTGGCTTAAAACCGACCAAAATCCAATTCCGTCTACCAACCTATGAAATTATAAAATTTTTATCAGTTTTAGTAGGAAAATGACATCTGTGGCAACACGAATCTGTTGGTTTTGGCGCTATCTATTTAATAGCTGAAACAAAAGGCCGACTTTCGGCGTTGTCGTTCTTCATCGTTTGCTCCAACATTTGTGCCGACTTTAACACAATTCAAGCGTCAGCGAAAATATCTGATACATTCTCGTCGCATTATAATTAGGGTGGGACCATATTTATAAAAAAGCCGTATTCAAAAATAAGCAAATATTAAATGTATTTTTAATTTTTCGGCAAAGTCGACAACGCTTGGACGTGACGATAGAAATATGAAAATCTTTTGCCGCAAAATGGCACAGAATGGACATACGAGAATTTCATTTATCATCGGTGAAACTGCAAATTGCGCTATGTCATTATAGAAATTTTACAGCAGGGAAATTTTATTTTTATATTAAAGATTGGCTGATTGACGAAGCGAGTGTGTTTGGTACAAGGTAACGTAAAATTTTACAAAAGAAAATTGGAAATACGAGTAGATTTCTGACAGGGATATATGCACTCGTGGGTATTTTAATTTTGACATTGCGAATTTCGTTATGGTGCGTTCGCCGTCCGCCGGTATTGTGTTTTAGCTGACTTATTTAGAAAATATTTTGAACGAAAGTTTAAACAGAGAAAATATAAATGAGAATGTACATATATTTCAGAAATCATTCTGTTCTGATTTTGAAAAACGATCGATTTTAAAAGCGAGTAATTTTTAAGAAAAAATATTTATAAATAGGCAAATAAATACGCTTTAAATACATTTCTTAATTAATATATTTTTTTTTTCAATTAAATTACATAACATTCTCTAACAAAATCCATAACTACTTAAAAATATTCGGCACAATTTCAAAAAAACAAATTTTTTTTCTTTAATTTAGAATTTTTTGTTAAATTGTTCGATCATGCAATTTGAGTATAAAAAAACGCAAATTTTAATTAACTACAAAATAGCTTTGATTTTTTTTTTTTAATTGTATACAATTGTGTTATAAAGTTTACTAAAAAATATGATTTCTGATATATATTGGCGTAAAAATACATTAAATTAAAACTACCAATTATTTTACTTTAAATTTAGAGAGCTAAAAGGGGTTCATTTTCTTTATGAGTACCGATATTAAAAAAAAAAACTACCAATTACTTTACTTTAAATTTAGAGAGCTAAAACCCAGTTCATTGAGTGAGTACCTATATTTAAAAAAAATTATTTTTTTTTCTTGTTTTTTTTATATTATTTACATTTTCTTTTTTATTATCATTGTTTTTATTTGTTTTTATGGTTTTAAATTCATCTTTTTAACATTAAAATTTAAGTAATTAAAATTTCAAACTTTTAAATCAATTCTAATGCGTCTTACATTTTTAATAACTTAATTAGTTCAACTAAGCAAATATATTTTATACCTTCCGTAAATGCTGAGTTGGTAAGTGTTGATTTTTCACAAAACCTTAAAGCCAAATTATTCTTAATTTAAAATTTGAACAAACATTATGTACATACTGAGATATATATATGTAAATATATACATACATACATTCGCGTACATATGTATGCACAAATATAAGTGTATTAAACAAACAATAAAATAAAATATTTAATAAATTAAAATAATATACATAAATAAATCGTAAATGCTAAACGTGTTATTGTTATTATTGTATTGTAGATTTATTGCTAGATTATCGCGTTGTGTTTTTACAAATTGTATTATTTGAAAATATTTGAAGGATTCGTCAAAATGGCTGTTAATTTTGAAAATATTTGCTAATCAAAACGCAGAGTAATGCAAAATATATTAAAATACATACAAAAAAGTAAAAACAAAGACATGTTCAAAATGTCTAAGTGAAGTTATGTAAGTATATAAAAAAAGTATGAAACAAAAATAAAATTGTTAAATTTAAACGAAACTTATTAATATAAAATGTTGCTTGGTAAAAATAAAAAAAGTTAAAATACATACAAGAAATGCCTAAAGCAAATTGCAAGTAAATGAGATGTAAACAAATTACTTAAAAATTTAAGTGGTATTCGAAGCTAACGTAAGTTGCACAAAAATGATGAAAAGAAAAAAAGAAGTGTGCAAAACAAAAATTTAGTTCATTTAAAGCCGCTGAATCAGTAATGTTGCTTAAAGTTTATTACATGCGCTGTTACAATAATCGAAAAAAAAACATTTAAGGAAATATAGATTGTAATAAAAAAAAATTTAAAGTACATATGTATATTTAAAAGAAATATTGTATAATAATAAATTATGAAACAAATAGCAACGCTGCACAAAGCCAGCAAACAGTGAATTATTGCATGAAGCGAAGTAAAAGATAGCACAAAAAAAAATTCACTGATTTCCAACAATGTGTATAATCAACACATCCATACATACATAAATATGTTTGTAAGTGAAAAGGAACATTTTAAAATTGTATGTCTGATTTTCAATTAATTATAGTCTAAATCGATTGTTTGGAGTTGCGCCAAGGCACGCGAGCATGCACTAGCGCCACTCAGCCACACACAAGCACACATATGTATGTACATACACATGCACACGCGCATTGACAGTTGTGTACAAAATAATAGGAAGCATAACTATGTATGTCTAACAGTTGTAGGTATTTGCAAACCGCATTTATTTCGCTTTATCGCTGAAACACAGTTCGTCGGCCGACGGAAATTTCGCCGAATTGGGCGATGCCGTCGTTCACCGATCGCACACACATATTCGCCTGCTTTAACACAGTTCGAACAGCAATTAAAACAGCTGATTTCATTTCTTTTCAACTTTCATAGAGTGACCATATTTCTGAAAAGGGCATCGCATCATTAAGTACCCATTAAGGCATATATTAGTTAATGTAAATGGTGAACAGAAGAAAAATGTTCTTATATTATTTAATTTCAAACCAGATTTCACAAATTAATAAAAAAATTTTGATATTTTTTTTTGTTTTAATTTTTAAACCTTGAAACCACATTTGTCATATACCACCGCCGTCATGTAGTTTAACGTGTTTCAGCGCTGAGGTACAGAAGAGGCGATAATACGAGTATGTCCGCAAACGCAAATTGAGAAGCCATTAGCCGGTTTGGACATTTTCATTCCACAAACGCGTCCTACCTACAGCAATTTGGCGGCATTGATGAAATTGAAAACGTCTCATAAAGAGATTTCACTGTCACTCCGATTCTGGGTCATTACAGCTGCGTTAGAATCAATTAAATGGTATTTCAATCTGTTCGGAATTTTTGTCTTTTTTGCCTGGTAATCCCGTATAAGCCTGTATGCTTTACTTCCATTGCTTACATTCGGTAATTCTGATTTCCTAGAGCGAAGTGCCCATATGGACCCCGAAGGGCCCATATGTACTCCGAGACCCATATTTTGCTAATACCAAATTAGATATTAAAAAAAATGTTCTTATACAGACAGACCTCGACTAATTTCCAACTTGCTCTTGAGAAGATATTAAACTAACAGTTTCTTTAATTTCAAACCTTTCCAACTGGAAAAAGCGTGCGTGGTCTTGTATTAGAGAGAAGATTAGTTTCAAATTGCGCTTCACAATAAATCCCACGCTGCTATCCTTGGTACAATTTTTAATTCATCTGTAAAGATATGTAAGTATTCTTTCCGAGTATTCAACCTTCATCGCTGCTTTGAAACTCCGAATTGTTTGTGCGACTTGTTCAAGTTCTTGGTGTGATGTTGTCAGGTGGCAACGCTTTGATATCAGCTGACACTATGAATGAAAGGCCTTCATTTCCAATATCTGACGGCTCGTTTTCTGATTGCGCTGTAAGTAGGATTCAGAACTTCCGGAGCCTCCGTTGGACAAGATCGCATTGCGACCCATTAATTACATTGAGTTTACTGGCGACGTATGCCTTTGCGGGTGCTGGCTTTCAAGTCGTGCGTGGATATTAGTTAGCTCGTTGGTATATTCTAATTTTCCTGAAAAGAAACCTTAATATGCCACGTTCCTATTATTTTTAACACAGCTGTATTTATGTAAAAGAGCAAATTTGTTCACATGCAATTAACAAGACAACAAAAATAATAAAAACCAACAAACCATCTTCTTAGGCAATAGACACACATAAATCATACACAGGTTCATAAAATATTAAAATAATACTCAATAAAAAAAAGCGAGAAACACTTTGCTAATATATAGTAAATATGTATTTCTTAAGCAATACATATAATTCTCACAGAGTTAGAAAAATTGCAAAATATAATACTCATTACAAAAATTAAAGAAGCAAAAACAAATATTTTGCAATTACATATTCATACATAACTAGGTATGTATGTATTTCTAAACGAGTTTATACTTAAAAAATTAAAACAAAAAATGTATAAGTAAAATAAAAATGCATAAATTAAATATTACATCAACTTAGAGTGTAGGCTACAATTTTTGATTGAGAAATTGCGATAGAAATGTAAACAAAACCACTGACCATTGGAAAATGCTACTGCGAAGAAGAAATAGTGAAAAATAATAAATTGATAATTTGCAAAACAAAAAGAAAATTGGCATTTTATTTTGGTTAACATATTAAATTCCAAGCAACGGCAAAGGTCAATAAAGTGTGCATTCAGAGTCGTAGCTCTCACTTGGGCCTGTGCAGTCTTTCTGTCGAAAATTTAAAACTCTACTTTACGTTTTTCTTATGAAAATAATTTAACATTAATTGTTGGCTAACATAAAAAGTTGAATAACTACGCCAATTTTCAACTGAATTTTGTTCCAACATCTTCGGTACTCGTCGCATAGAATTGTTTTCCCGTAAGCCGCCTAGACCGCCATCGTCGATGTTTCTGCGTACATAATAACGGATTTGTTTGTCGAGAAAGTGCTCTGCCTCTTAATATTCTAACGAACCTAATGAAGCACTTGTTGGGAAGAGGTTTTTTCTTCGCTTGATCTCCAGCTCTTAGTCGGATTGTGGGCATCTCGTTAATTGAAAAATCGGTCATGAATGCATTTGACTATCCACTTAAGTACTCAGTGTGAATTTGAAGTTCCTTTCTTTTTCTAAGTCTCTAGGCTTTGTCGGTGTCTCCCTTGATGAAAGGATGAATCGTTTAGCTTGTCTTCATTTCGGATATTATATTCTGAGCCTCGTAAACTATTTTCCTTCAAAGGCAATAATGGCATAGCCGAGGTGTGCTTAAGTCAGTACACAAAAGAGATCTGGACCATAAACAGTCAGACTATTTACTATCGTGGCCCGGAACTCAGCTCCAGATAGCTGTTGTTTTGGATACAAGAGCATTTAAGATCAACATACTTCGAAGATATTCTGCTACACTAAAGTGCTTTGAAAGCAGTTTGACTGCCCGAAAAAATAACAATTTGTCGCTTACACTTCATAGCTCAGTATTTGGCCTAGCTACTCCTACCTTTTTTAATTGTGTTAATTGTTATAACATAAATTGAGGCACCTACAACTCCGAACGGCATATGTTCTTATTTAATAAAAAATTGTGTTCAGGGCGATCGATATTTAAGAAAAAAAAATTGTTACGCTTCACTTCACACTGGGTCAAAGTGGGTGTCAAAGTTACATACATATTTACATACGTTTTGAAAATTTTCCAAAGCACATCAGCTCTTCTTTCATTTTCGATTCGTTTCACACCTGCACATGGAGTTTAGTTTATGGACGGACAGCCTACTCGCTTTAAATTTTAAGTTTTGGATCAAAGTGGCTTGTGTGGCTTACCTCTCTGTTAGTGTAAATTGTGAAGCGAAAATTTAATCAGGTACATCTAACACCCAGAATTTATACAGTAAACTTTCTTGTACTCGTAATTGATATTAAAAAAGATTTGGAAAGTGGACAGTTAATGAAACCGTCAATAAGGTGAGTTCTTTAAAGAGGAAAAAAAGAAGGAATCTGCGGGCAAACTCTTGTGGTTCATTCACCTCTCCTTACATGCTAATCATGGCATCTTGTATAACCAGATAGACGCACTGTCGAAGGCCCCAGAAATGTCATTATACCAATAAGCGTACAAAAGGCAAAATTTTTTTACTCCAAAGCCTTTTAAAATTTCTTAGGTGATGATATTATTGGCAGTCTCTGTGGACTGACCATAAACAGATATCGGCTTTTACTTAAAATCCGTTTTTTAAGGTGAACTTCTTTGACCAATATGTTGTTTTTTTGGCGTAGTTTAGAACCTAAAGAACCCAGATGGTCAGACAAAGAGTAATCAGCTTATCAAGGCAGTCCATTAAAAATTTAGAAGTAACATGCTGAGTTTTGAGAGTAATTTTTGCTCTAGTAAGATACTTTGAAATTTTACCACCTTCCGATATTCTTTAGAAGTTCCATCTAAAAATTCGCTTAAGACCCCTAATAAAGCATTTCTTTGGTTTTAGCTGGGTTGAAAGGAAAAAAATATGATTGATCAGTTAGATGTAGACGATTGTGCATACAGTCTAAGCCTCGGTTCATCAGCTAAGAAAATGCTCCGGCAGGAGTGAAGCTGTATACAGCTAAGAGATAACTCTTTCGCTATATTAAACTGTTTTCGAACAAGTATCTCTTGCTCATGGTAGTGGGAGTTTCCGCTCTCTACGTTTTGAATCTTTTTTTGGAACTAGCTTTTGTTTAGCTTAAAATAAATATGAGCTTGTGTTCCGACCCTATAAATAACCGAGCTAAATTAAACATAACCCTTCTATAAGAAAATGGAGTTGTATGTGTGGTTCAGTTTTTTGGCAAGATCTTGAATAAGTTTTAGATTATTTGAAAAAAAAAAATTATTATTTATTAACACATATACATATGGGTTTGTACTCGTACATATGTACATATTTCATAAGAATACTACATCATTCGCAATGATTGATCATACACTTCACAAAAGGATTCATAGGCGCCTCCGCATCGCACTCAAAGGCCGCTTCAAACTGTGGCATATTCATGAAACTCCGGTTGATTAACAAGCCATACCAGTCATCATTTCGTCCACAATACAATTGTGCCACAGCATAGAATAGAATGCGCTTTGAAGTTAGATAAAACTTTTTCAAAACATATTCTTCTGCGAATGCAAAAGACTCGCCCTCCAACCAAAAATTGTAGTCCTTCAAAGATTCATGGAAGGCACGATAGAATCGAAAAACTTCAGCGACTTGTGTTTCAGCAAGCAATTGAAAAATTGGCGCATCCTCGAAATTTAATAGCGATTGACGCTCCAAACAATCCAAAGCCGTATAATAGCCATCTGAATTGTAAAGCAAGTCCGATTTGTGCCACAGATCGTAACCAAGTGTTGCGAAGTAATGAAAAAGCGGACGTTGTTGTGTCAATATTGTAAAATGTAGAAAATGACGCAAGAAGTAGATCGGATGGTTGTAGTCTTCGGGATCGATAAATTCAGTGAAGAAAGTGTTTCTCAACTGCAGACGACGCAAAGCGAGCAAGTTACCATAAAAATCGCCTTCAATCAATTTATCAGTCTCATAAATAAGTGTAAGATTACTTGGATCTAAGCTCGCTTTGGCGTAGTTTGAAAGTAAGCGCGGTAAATTGAAATCACTGCGCTGTAGTTTAGCGTACGAAAAACGATCCCATTGCTCACCCATGAGCACGGCGCGCCGCTGCTCCTGAAACCGCGTGGTGTGATATAGGTAAACGGCCAATGCGACTTTGCGACTCATACTTTCATCGAACACACTCCAGTGCCAGTATTCGGACAAGAGCAATTGCTCGAACTCTTCGGTGAGTAGGAAACAATCTTCATACTGCAGCGTTACAAATGCCTGCCATAGCACAAAATTGAAAAGTACACTCGGATGCGTGGAACGTACAAGAGCGACCATGTCGCGCAAGCGTTCTTCGTCGATTAAAATAACACGCGCCGACAACACTTCATCTTCACTTAACTGTAGGCGACTGCATATCAAATGAAAATATCTACTCTGCACATTCAAGGAGAACGATTCATATGCCCAATCACCGTCATCTCTCTCAACATGTAGCTCGGGATCGTGCGGCAATACGCCAATCAACTCATGACAAAATGTGCGCAACTCACTGGCGATCACTTGCGCCGCTTGCTTGCTGCCTTTGCGACGAAAGAACGGCAAGCGCGTTTGCCATTCATCGAGTGAGTCGCAACGTACGTCCACTGCCGGCCGAATTGGTGCGACATAAATTGTGCCCTTCGCAAAGAAGACGCGCACAAAATTCACCACACCGTGTGCAGCAAAATCAGCGGCCAATTGCACCCAGTCTAGATAGGCATGTTGTGCTTCCAGCGCTTCCCACTCATGCCGCAACAATGGCCAATCGATAAAGAGTCTTGCATTATCCGCGAGAAAGGGAATTTCGCGTAGCATACGACGCCAATGCGCTGAAGCTGAGCCTCGAGTGGCTTTCGTACGGTTGCGTTCCTTGCAAGTGGTATAGAGTGAGCTGAGCATTTGCCCCGTGGGCGTGGCGAAATTCGCTTTATTACGTTCAAAGAAATGCATGCGATCCTCGTAGTTGTATAAAAATGGTGGCACCGTTGACGACCATTCGTCGTCGTTGAGCTGCGTTTCTTCATCCAACTGTAGTCCATTGCTCAGAGCTTCTTCATATTTGCCGCAGGCGTGCACAAAGAAATCTTTACATGGATCCACATCCTCGTGAAGTATGCTAAGCGTGTTGATCAGCTGTGAGCGGTATAGGCGCGCGACTACGCTGCCCGCGCGCACTTTTGTCTCGCCGCCCGTTATCTGGCATTGGCCGCCTTGATTTGTTAAAAATAGACAAAGTAGCACGAATATTCTGTGCGAACACTTTTCATTCATCATTCGATGATACCGCAAAGCTTTCGCTTATTGAACTGATTTAAGCAAAAGTAAACCGAATGTTTCGGCTCCTCACGAAATTGTTTGCTAACTTTTTTTTTTTGCAAAACAGTTTGTTTATTACAAACAGATAATAGAAAGAATTTTTTTTTTTAAATGTTATCGGTTTAAGCTCACTAGCTTAATCTCATAATGAAAACAAAAACTTACAAATGTATGTACAGTAGTATCTCGATAGACCGGACACCCTTTAGTCCGGACATATCTATAATCCGGACATTGCTATTATTCGGACAGTTTTACATTTTTTACTCTTTAATCCGGACGATACAAAAAATGCAGACTTTTGTTTCTCTATTCTCTTTCGTATTATATTTTTTACTTTACTTTGTGTGAGTTTTTGCTGCAGCAGTTCGAATAATATCGGTACTTTAACGGAAAAATGTACGTATGTATGTACTACATACATACTTACTGTATGATGCTCAAAATATCTTCTAACTGATAATACAGATATTGGAATTGCATTAAAAAACTTTACGCTGCGACATTGCGTCACACTTTTAAACAATGCGTGGCTAGGTATATCACAGCAGAATATTGTATGCAGTTGGAATCAGTTGTTGTGTAGTGACCGACAAGAGTGGATGGAGGAAGATTTGATACCTCTGGCTCAACTTACAGCCAATAATTCAGACATGAATGAACTTCATACCATCATCGCTTCAATAAATCTGGATGCATAAGTTGATACTCAAACCATAAATGATGGAGCCACTGGAAGAGATGAATTCGGATACGATTTTCCTGATCGTGAAATTGTGCAGTACGTGTTGGAAAACGATAATATTGAGGAAAATGATTCTGACTCTGACTATAGCATAGTTGAAGTGGAAAATAAAATAAGTAGTGGTGAAGCAAAAAGTATTTTTTCCAAAGCGATTCAGTGGGCAGAACAAATTGACGCTTCGGCTATGGACATTTTAACCATAAAACGCTTAAAGGAAACTGCAGATAAAATGTTTCTGGAAAACTCTAAACTGACCAAAATTGATACGTTTTTTCAAATGCACAACAATTAAAACTTTCCACGTTTACATAAATTTGAATAAAAACTGAATTTTAATTAAAAATATATGTTAATTATGTCATATTTCTTTCGCGCAAATAACTATTATACAAAATATCTATAATCCGGACACCGCCGTTATCCGGACGACCCCCAACATCAAGGGTGTCCGGTCTATCAAGATACTACTGTACATACATACATACATACACATAACATACATATAAAAAAATAATCAAAACATGCACTTGACCTTAGACGATGTCAACAAAAGCTTTCATATGAAATTGAAACTATTTTTAAAACTTTTGTTATTGAATGTGCGTTAGGTTGATCCGAAAACAAAAATTGTATGTCGAAAAATAAACCAAAAATCAAAACTTATTAAGGGGCTCATAGCGTTTAATGTTTCACAGGAAACTTCGAATACTCATGCTAATTTGTCTGATTTGGCTGATTCAAAAAAAAGGAATTTCGAAATTTAAGCGGTCCACCCTAACGAAATTTAAAAAAAAATCGAACTATCCTTTGAAGCGGTTAGGATTTTTTAAATATTTTATAAAAATTTTACTATACCTTGTTTTGGCCCACCATAATACGCATACAATGTGTATTAAAATGCATACATACTACATGCGTAAACGTATATTTTTTAAGTACATAGTTACATAGTATATTGTCAGCAAATTAATAAAAAATAAGCATTTAATTATTTTATTATCAACATTTGGCTCTTCCACTAGCAGAGCTAGGCAACTTTGTATTGCAAGGCGAACTAATAATTAGCAAATTAATTGTAAATTAATTGGCGCTTGCTCTATAAATTTAATTAACAATTAAATTTTTCTAATATCCGCTTTTTAAATATCTCCAGGCCTGTGCTGAATTTCGAGTTGTTCGGAATCGGAATGAAAGACATTGCTATACATCGAAAGCGAGCATTTATTTTTAGTTTTAAAGTATTGTTTCTCCTTCTCCGAAATAAAAAGAATAAATTTCTTATCCTCACGGAACTGTAGAAGCTAACAACAGATTAAGCAGAAAGGATTTATACATTCCGATTCCGACTAAATTTGTCGAAATCGAAATTCAGAACAGGCCTAATCACGTTTTTACTTTTACGGCGCGAGCTATCAAAACTTCCATGTGCCTCCTCTATTTTTGGCGTAGAAGCAAAAACAAATATGTACATGTAAGTAGAAATTAAATGAATTCGCTTTTTCACTATTAAATTTTCCAATTTGCAATTTTTGTCAAAAAAGAAATAGCCTTGAAAATAGTCAGACTTTTAGTAAAGTCGCAAAATAAAAGTCTTTGAAGACTTAAAAATATTTATCTCCCTTATAATAATTATGGAAAGCATTTTTTGTTAAATAAGACTCAAACTAATTATTATCAGTTCTGACCTTTTTTTTTTTAATTCATCATCAAACAATTGCTTTTCTGTGTCTCTGAAAAAAGGCATTCGGCCCAAATCAGTCGAACAATCGCCGAATTTGCTTGATGAAGCTCGTTTTCATCCGAATTCATTTTGAATTCAAAGACAATTAACAATGGAGTGATAGAGTTGATATTACTGGAAAGGTTATTAACTAACACCAGCTTACTCCAATTATTGAGTAAACAGCAAATCTAAGTACAATCCACCTAAATTTAACAAATTCCGGGTCTTTATGGTAACTATGGTAAAAAGTTAAGTCGAACAGCAGCGTTAATACAATCATTACGATTATAGCCATTCTGCACAATAGGTCCAATAAACGATCTGGAAGGAATTCAGCGTAGAGGAAACACGAGTGTCGAAACATCAACGGCGGAAAGGACAGAGTTGCAACAGGTGAGTTGATTTTTGGGATTTAACTTCTTTCTTCCGTTTATCCACCCGAAAGCGAAATGAAGAATCGTAACAGGTGTTCCAAAAAAACATTTCAGAGGAAAGGAATGCCTACATACATATGTACATATACATATAAACTATGGCATTTAGAAAAATTTTGAAATCTTCCTTGAGATAATTTTAATAAGATATTTTTTCTATTTCTATGTTTATAAAAAGGAAACCTCACCTGCTGTGTAGTAAGTCATCACGCTAATCCGCTTTTATAAAAATTCGAATCAAAGTGCAAAGAATATATAATTTTTTTTTTTTTTAATTAAAACTGGTATATTTGTCCACATTTGGACGAGATTTTAAATTAGTCAGACCTATTCTGCATTTCTATTTCGTTTCCGCGTTCCGCTCCGCAGCAATTCAGATTTGGTATACTGAATTACGATTGAATCGAAGGAAAAAGAGACCTTTGCAACTAACAAAAATTTGAATTTGATTGCAATGTGGAATGCATAAAACTTTAAATTTAGAAGATTGATCGAAATGCAGAATTTCAGAATTGCCAAACTGAGAAAATTTCGATTCGAGTCGAAATGCAGAATAGGGCTGAGTACTGTTATTATCTATCTACTTAAATTAAAAATGATCATCACCGATCAGCAATTTACCGAATATCAAACAAAAAAATTCTTATTTTAAAATATGTCATTCTTTATTTTTCTCAGTTTTTGTTTTTTGGTTTTATTGATCAGTGAAATTAGTAATTCACTTCATTAGGAATTTACTTAAACTAATAGTTTGCCATACAAGACGCGCAAGTCAAAAGCAATCTAAAAAACATTATGAAGCTAGTACTCCATAAACGTTAAAAGAAATGCTATGGTTTTCGTAGTTTTTTATGGCAAAAGTAATTATGTGATTCGTAACGACTTTAAATCAAAATTCACCAAGCGTCGCATATGAAAATACTTCGCAGATGAACCACATAAACGCAAAATAGAATTTATTTAACGCAAAGTTAATACTAGTGATATTTTTTAATGCTGCATTTGAGGATGGATTATTTATAATGTCGTTTTCATGCTTATAACTTAATTTACAATTAAAAAATAATAATAATAGCGCATCGTTTACAATACTTGAATATCTAACTACTTAATTAAATAGCACAAATACACACACAGTTAATTCATGTATGCATGTAAATCCATAAAACTAACTTACTGTAAATGTTTGAATCTACCTAAATTGTATAAGTTGTACCGCTGTAACCTAATTAAAGCTATTCAGAACTGGTTTTTGAAGTTAAACCTCGGTGTTGGGTGACTTTGGACGTGCCATTTGTTTAAAAAATAAAAATGTATATTACTGCATTGACTAATAAGATAATTGGCCACACACGGGTTAACGATAGGAAAATATAAAATGCAAACCAAACAACGTGTCACTCACTACCAACCACACAACATTCCAAGTCTGAATACCAGAAATAATTTTCATTAAGTTGAACTCATCAATCGCGTATTTCATTAGTTGGCTTTAAAAGTTCAGCTTCATTGTGATTCGTTACGAGTTTTGTAAACCCTTATAGGTAAGTATATTTCGTACTAAAGTTAAATGTATATCACTAGTGTTTATATTTATACTTAACAGTTAACTAACTAAACGGACACAATCAAAATATGTATGACATCTTCGATTAAAAGTAAATAAACAGAAAAAAAAAGCGTTAGTCAAATTTATCTTTCACGTTTCGCTGCTGCTAAATGTACGACTTTGACTATAACGACGAGCAGCCGCTGCTACCATTGACACAGGATCGCCATCGCCCACAGTGAAATCGGGCCATTTCAGTATATCGAGCAATTTCAATTTCAGCTCTGTTGTCGCTGGTCGTTCGATGGGTAACTTGGAAAGCATCAAATTTAGCAGTGCATGCTCTTTGGGGAAATGCTGCGGAAAGTCTTGCGGATAGCTGCCATCTCTGAGATTGCGCAGCGTTTTAATACGTTCCATTTCGGTGCCGAAGAATACGAGCAACTCAAAGAAAATCAATCCCAGCGAGTAAATATCCACTTTGAAATCATAATGCTGGCCGCGTAGCTGCTCGGGCGACATATATAGATGTGTGCCGACCTGTTGTGTGTGACGCGCACACGATGGCAATCCCGTTGTGTCGCCACACTTTGTCACCATATTCGGTATGTCGGACATGTCGGTGACGAGGCCAAAGTCACCGATTTTAATTTGACCATCTTGGGAGAAGAATATATTACTCGGTTTGAGATCGCGATGTATGAGCCCCTTCAAGTGCACATAGTCGACCGCATCGACGATTTGATGGAAAATACTAGCGATTTGACTTTGACGCACCTCACAACGATTCTCACGCAACCAGTCACGCAAACTCTCCTTGCGGCACAACTGCATTTGTATGTACAGGTAAACTTTGTTTTGCTGCAGCTTCGGCGTGGTCTGAAGCAGCGTTGCGGCTGGCAGTAATGCCTTACAACTATTGCTATTGTCAATATTTATGGCAACTTTTCCGAGCTCAAGCGAAGTGGGACGTTTTTTTGCTTTCCCCTTTAAGGAATGTTCAGCATCTTTGGACGTCCAAATATCGCCATTCATCTGACCACCACATTCACTATCGCCGTTCGTCTGATCACCGTTAGCAGTGCGCACAAATTCAATTTGAAACGAATCGGATAGCTGCGAGTAATCAATATTCTTGCCGTTCTTTTGCAAACTCAAATCAAATGATTTGGAATGAATATCAATGGAAATGGAATTTGTATGCGCACTTCTGCCATTTTCTTGGATATCAATTCTTCTACTACAATTTATATGTTCATCTTCACTATCGTCGCGTTCTTTCAACGCCAGCGACTGTGACTCTGAACGGAAGACAATGCATGAATCGTCATCCTCATCTTCGTTAATGCAATTGACGTGCTCCTGCTCGGAGCCACAATCAGTATTATTCAAGCTCGACATCCAAGAGAGCAGCTGTCGTTTGCGTTCAACCTGCAGTTGACGTCTCGGTGGATTTGGCACCGATGGCACATTATCAAAGGAGGGCAGTGTTGTGCCATCGGGCGTTTCAATTTGTATAGACATGGACATCTCATGCGCCAGCCATTTGCTATCCTCCTCCTCTTGCCAACCCGGCGGTGGTGTTTCAACCCAAGCCTATAGTGCGAAAGTTCATTGTGTAGAGTATCGTTTAGTTAATATTTTATGCGCATTGAAACTAACCTGAAAGTAGCGCACAATATTCTGATGTTCACAGTTGGCTAGTGTTTTCACTTCTCGCATTACACGATCGCGCGATTCCTTCTTATTGGGTAATGTTATACGCTTCACAGCGTATTTGCAATCATCTAATTTGTTTTTCGCCTCGAAGACGACACCGAAACCACCGCGACCCAAACAACGCAACAAATCAAAATCACCCTGAAAACGTGAATTGAAGTTATCACCCGAACCAGTGGTGGACTCCGAAAGTGAACGATGTGCATTGGATGATGTGATATTGCCGTTAGTATTCAATGCTACGGTTGTCGGCCCCAAAAGTGCAAATGTTGACTGTTCGGTCGCCTCATAAGCGGTTGGTACGGGCACATGACGCTCAATTACCAAAACTTCTTGTCTCTGACGTTGTCCAAGGAAAAGATTTACCAAGACAGCCGTGGTCAAGGCAATCACCACCACTTCCTTCCACCAAAACCAAAGTGATAGTATAACCACCTTTACTGGTGCATCGATATCGTCGAGACTAAAGCCTAAATCGTCGGTTACCGTGCGATTCGTGCTATTCGCAACCGTGTCAACAGCTTCACCATCACCACTACTTTCGATGTCATCCTTCTCCTCCCCCTCCTCCTGTTCTTCTTCGTCGGCTTCACAACGCTCGATTTCATTTGTTTTCAAATCATCGCGCGCATATAAATAGAAACCATTGCCGTTAACATACTCTGAAGCGTTCAGCACTGATTGTGCGGACAGCGCAAACTTTTCCTCATCGTACGGTACCAGCTCATTGCCCTGGATGGCATTATTGAAATTCGGAAGTATAGTAGCAGAATTCGTAGACTCCTGCTCATTGCCATCTGTTATGGCCTTACCATTTGTCAGTATGGCCAGAGAATTGCTGCTAGCTGGTATGGGACGCCAAGGTATAATCGGCATTGTAGAGTCGGTAGTCAGATGTGAATATAGATTGGAATGATCTTCGATTTCGCGACGCAAGTTAACAGATTCCTAATGATTCAGAGAGCTAGTTATAAATTTATTTGGATGTAAAAGTAAATAGCAGTAAATACCTGAATATACAACTGTTTTTCATACATGCCCAGATAAATCGAAGGGTTTATCGAATTGATAGGTGATTCAAATATGTTTTGCTCGTTATTCCACATCCACTGAGCTGAGCTGAACATGTCTATCTTTTCCAACGCGTCGTTGGCGCTGATTTTCCAACCGCTTACGATGGGATGATCGAACTAAAAGAATTATAAGACAGAGTTAACAAAAACTCTACAACTATAAAATATCTAGATTAAATTCTTATTATTAGATCAATGTAATTAAATATATGTATATATGTATGTATGTACTTCTAGACTCGCAATGCATTTGAGCGGGAAATTTAGATTAGAGTCTAGTTCAGGACCCGTACGGGATTCGTTCGGGACTAGTTCGGGACTAGGTCGAAATCCTTTTGGAACTAGTTCGGTACCATTTCGGGACTTTTTAACGTCATTTCAGGCTTTTTCCAATTAACATTTTTTTAATTTCAAGTTTTATCCAATAATAGAAATGTTTAAAACAATAAAAAAACTAAGTTCGTTGACTTCTAAACTAGTCCCGAAATAGTCTAGAAGTGATCCCGACCTGCTCCCGAAATTATTTCGAACTAGTCCCGAACCCGTCCCGTAACCGAACTAACCAGCAACGAAATTTCTGAGAATTTTAACGTATGCTCGCTCAAAGAGAGATGCTTTCCAAATTTTACCCGAACGAAAAATGTGCAGAAACTTGGAAGTTTTACGAACAACTGATTGAATTCTTGCCCGCATAAAAATATGCAAATTGAAAAACATACATTAGTTAGTGTTTTCCTGAAACGAAACTTAACTAAACCTGCATATCTTGAATACTACATTTTTTTATAATTTTCACCTTTGAAATTCTCAAACAAAACCTACGCTTTTTATTCAAACTGCAATCAGCTGTTTCTGATCAGCTATTTTCTTACGTGCAATATTGTGCTGGGTAAAATTTTTCCAACAAAAATTTTAAATTTCCCCTCAAAATGAAATGCCATTTTGCTATCTCAATTTCGCCTTTCTTGAAACCGCCAACGCGATTTGACAAAAATAAATCCATAACAATTATCTGCATCGCGAACAGTCTTATAAATGCTTGAAAAATTTGTATTTTACTAAAATAAATTATTGAATTTTGTTTTTTAATAGTTATGTATCTAATTTTTTGTTTTGTTCATTTTAAATATTAAATGCAAAATTATTTCTTTCTTTGTCTCCAACATTTACCTTATACTTCCAGAGCATAACATTCGGATTGGACTTGCTGAACGCACAAACTATGCCCTCCGGCACCACCACTCGTATATCCAAATCCAACATAGCCATATCCATGTCACTGAATGAACGATCGTGACATTCCACCGATTTAATCATATTCAGCTCATGCTGACCAACACTGAAATTCCAACGTTCAACACCAGTTCGTGATTCCACAGCGCGTACAGTTTGCGTTTGCCGATGCACCACAATCACATCATCCATTAGTGGATCGTGTTCCTGTTTGACTTGGCCGCCAGCTGTATTTCCCTTCACTTCGTCAGCATGCACGTCTACAGTGTCATCTGTTGAATTGATGCAACCATGCATGGAACATTCATACAATAATTGACCAGTGCTAACGGACACGCCATACGTGCGCATCTCCTTGCCACCCGAAATGACCAGATCATCAGAAAATTTCGCCGATGAACTGAGCAAATTTTCGGTGGTTATTGGTATCGGATCAATGGATTCACCATCGAATTTATAAATGCCACCACTCAGTGAGGGTATCATGCGTACAAATTGTCCATTGTTTGTCAATTCGAGGCGGTGTATGCTTGACGAAATAAGCGGCCCCGGTCCCGTTGGTACACTCCAACGTAGTTTACCGCCTTTGCCAATATCAAGCGCTGAAATACGCCCATCCAGTGTGGTTATGTACAAGAGTCTGAAATGGAAGATTCGTGATTAGGAGTAAAGCAATCCAAATTGTATTATTGAGAAGTGTCGGAAGCCTACCAGAATATGTATGGATTTATATACACATGTATGTAAAGAAAATGAAATTTTTGAAAACTTAAGAGTGTGAAGTTTTGTGGCCCGTTCAATTTTAGTCCATAAGAGTACAAGTTACAGGTAGCTTTAATAAATTATTGATTTTTGAGAATTGTTTTTCCTGAAACTTTGAGCATTCTTCGGAAATAAATATGAAAAATTTCTTCTTCAAACTGTTTAAAAAACGAGTAAGAAAAGCTAAATTCGGGCAAAACCGAGATAGGCCAGAAATGTCTTGAAATTCTGGAGGGTACGTTTAGTTTTATTTCACCAAGAAGAGATGGGCTAGAAATCAAGCCTGTCAGTAACTTGACCAAAAATACTGTGCCTAGCATTACTTTGCGACTAGCAAGTGTAGGAAGATTAATGGCGGCAGGTTGTACTGAGAATCCCAGCGAAAATTTCTTAAAGCAAAAAGCAGAAATTGTTTTTGAATTGACTATATTCGGTCGGAATCAAGGGCAATGTGTTCACCAAATTTTGTGACGATACCTTAAATCGTAATTGAGATACCTGAAGACGTTTTTTTTTATAGAAATCAAGTTTCTTAAGTTTCCAAAAATTTCATAAATACTTACATAATTTTTTAGTTTAAAATCGCTCCAAATACCGAATTTCGCGCAATTTGTTTTAATAGATACCGAAAAAATTAAGTTTTTGAATTTTCTAAAACTTCCGTTATATGGGAGTTGGGCGTGGTTATGATTACGATAATAATCGCGATATCAAGGAAAATATGTCCACCAAATATTGTGACGATAACTAATACTGTTTTTGAGATATAGAAAATGTGTCATAAGTGGGCGTGGCAACGTCGTTCCAAATACCGAGTTTCGATCAATTTGCTGTAATATATACCGAAAAAACAGTTTTTGCATTTTTCAAAAACTTCCGTTATATGGGAGGTGGGCGTGGTTATTGACCGATATTGACCATTTTCAATACCAAACTACCCTGTCCAAAGAGCAATCTATGTACCAAATTCCATAAAGATTTCAATTTTTACTCAAGTTATATTAAAAACGGCAACTGCTGTGCAAGAAAAAATGCTTTAGCTGATCTCTTTCATACTTTTCTTAAATGTGGCACGCTAACTTCACCTGAAGTTGGCAGTGCATATGAGAAATTTAAAATAAAATTGTTTTGAATTTTCGGTATATACCGTTTAATTACGGCAAAAAAAGCGGCAAATTACTGTGCAAGAAAAATTTTTCTAGCTGATCTCCTTCATACTTTTTTTAAAAAGCTTCTGCTGAAGTTAGCAGTGCATGCAACAGTTCTTGGAATATGACCGCGGCAAAATTTTTCCTTTCACGGATAATTTACGGCAAATTATCGAATAGATAACTTTTCCTTAAGTAAAAGGTGGCTTGCCAACTTCAGAGAGGCGACGAACGTCTTGCCACAATTCGCATTACAGCCGACAACATATCGGAAGAGATGGAAAAGTAATTAAAGATTGCTTCTAAACAAATCGCTGCAATACAAAAATCGTGCTTGGTGGATTTCAATATTAAAGCGGATATGAACATCTAACTAATGACTAAGACTGATCGGCTTTGTCGGTCCCGAAACATTGTAATATGTAGCAACAGTCTACAGGTAAACAAGATTCATCAAGCTCCGCGACTGTCTCCAGATGGTAGTAGTCGTGTCGTAGATTAGCACACGCTTCTCTGCGCAAAAATTTACACATGGAAAGCTTATCGTCGAAAATCTATTTCAACGGACAATCACAGACATTTCCCTACTCGACCTCTCCCAGAAAATTATTTTCGAACAATGGGACCACATTTCTTCGCCTCTATAGAATCCATTCTATTTCGCGAGCTCAAAGGAACCACTTGTATGATGAGGAAAGCCGTGCCGTTTCGAAACGGGCTATGTTGCAATCGGGCGCAACATGTGCTGTTCTATGGCTATTGAACCTTATCAGCGTGGCTTTAGACCTGGTGTACCTACCGTCGAACAGATATTCACGCGAGAAAGAAGAATCAACAAGCACCATCCTTTTGTTGATTTCAACCAACTTTCGACCGCACAAGAACCTTCCTGATTTTTGTATTGCCGCAACACTAATACTTCTATGTAAAACGACGTTGAGCAACTTCACCAGCTCCTTCGGATCTTTTCCGAGCTCTTTGATACCAAACGAGGTTTCAGACAGGCTGACCCTTTGTCGTGTGACTTCTTTAACCTGGCATTGGAGAAGAAAGTTCGATCTGAACCAATGAGGTACCATCGAGCGTACAACTGAGCGTCCAATTGTATGATGCAGAAGTTAGGACGATGACGACAATGGACGAAAGAGCGGCTTTATTGGCTAGATCATTGTATGTTATTCAAATGCAGCCAAAAGGTAATCGATGCGGTGCCCGCCAGTCGTGGCATAGGAAGAGGAAGGTCTTCTCTGGAAAGACCAATGGGAAAGGGATTTGGGTTCATTTGTTGTTTGCAATGCATCTGCGATTTTGCAAGAATTTTTTCCGAAAATGTTATGTAATCATTGACACATATTCGAAAAGTATTATCTACACGAATTTCTAATTCTGAAAAATTATCTTTGCAAGTAATCGATTTTATTCAGAAACTTCGTTCATAATTAAAAAACCTATAAAATTTGACAATAAATTTACTAATCAAAGAAACTATATCAGTGATTGACTGAAGGACAGAGAGTTTTTGTGAAGTCCATACGATTTTAGGAAGAAGAAATTTGTATAACATTCGAAAAATGTGAATCTCCTATACCGTTAAAGATGTCGTGGCGAATCCTATCGAATGTGAGCTAATGTTTATTAAGGCACAGATTTGCATGGAAGTAGAGGAAAATGTATTTTTGATTAAAAATTTTTTTTTTTTTTTATAACTCTCTTTTAAAAAAAATATCTCAAGGAGCTACAGTTCAACATCTGGCTTATTGGTTTAATTTATCTATAAGAAGAAAAAAAAATGTTTAGAAACAAAAGTGGCGCACAAAAACAATATGCAAATTCAAATTAAGCATACAAACAAAAAGGTAGAAATTTATTTTACTTCCTATAGTTATTATTATTAGTTTCATTATTTTGCAACGTTTATTGGAAAGCAGTAGCAAATGAACTTTTGTGCTAAAATAAATAAAATCATCACAAATACGAGGGCGGGTCAATAAGTCCGTGACTTTTTGAATATCTTGTCTCTTTACTGAAATGGCAACACTGCTACTGCTACTATCAACAGGCTTTCTGTCAGTTGACTGTTGTCAAAATTTGAACAAGCTGCGGCATTTAGTTTATGTTTGACAGCCATTCGTAGCAGACTACCGCGTGATGTGAGGAGAAAATGGAAATAAATGAATTTCGTGTGATCCTTAAGCGTTATGTTTTGCGAAAAAAGACCATCACTTAAACAAAATCTAAGCTTGATAAATACTATGGGGACTCTTCACCATCAATTTCAATGGTAAAATAGTGGTTTAATAGATTTCGTTGTGGCCGTACAAGCACGGAAGATGCCGAACTTTCTGGACGCCCATTTGAGGTATCAACACCCGAAACAGTTGGAAAAATTCACGATATGGTGTTGGCCGATCGGAGATTTAAAGTGCGAGAGATTGTGGAAGCCTTAGTCATCTCACATGGCTCAGTGATTTCAACTTTAAATGATCACTTGGGTATGAGAAAGCTTTCCGGAAGAAGGGTGCGGCGTTTGCTGACAATCGAGTACAAACGCAATCGTGTGGCCTGTGTAGTTTCCATGGCAAAAATTCATGAATTTGGATACGAATTACTCCCTCATCCGCCCTATGCAAGCTTTCTAAAGTGTTTCGCAGATTTTTAAAATAAAGCATCCTGTAATGGACAACTGGAAACGAACAGGTCAACAAAGCCTTCACGCAAAAATCTCTTTATTGCATTAAAAAAACGATGGAATACAAGATCACGCCTCTCCGCGATGATATGAAGAAAAGAAAACAAAGTGAGGCCAATATTTTAGTGACAAAAATGTATTTTAATTTCGAAAAATTGTTCAAATATAACTTGAAGGTAATAAGTTAACAAAAAAATCAGAAACATAAAAAACCAGTGTGTTTTCTTTTCTTGAGAATTGTCAAATTCGGCAAAAACCAAAGTAGCAGTAACCCGGAAGGCGCCACCTCTGATTCGCCGCACATAATACAGCTTGTAGTGGTCCAACACAAATTCTCAGATTTATTTTGCGTTACGAATTGAAATTTTTGACAGTAAATTGACTGCGTGTGTCAATATTAGGTTGAGCTAAGACAAATTAAAACAAACAAATTCATTGAAAAACATTATTGGTGAGTTAGGATGTCATTGCAATGGAGAATAGAAAAATGTAAACTTACTTACCAAACTTTTTTTTTTTTTAAATCATGAAATTGAATTTCGCCATTACGTTTTACATCTCTGTATACTCAAAGGGGAATAGAAGAAGAAGCATTTATATTGTTTTCTTCTTTTTCTTGTCTGACAGGGTGAATTGTTGATATTTGTTGGAGCGATTTTCCGTCATCCCTTGTCAAGTTTGGTTTGGAGACAAACCGGTTTCGGCGTTGTGCCATCTTCAGTGTCAAATTTCGTTCTGACAGAACGGATGACGGAAAATCGTTCCAACAAATATCAAGAAGCATTTGCTTATTTCATATACATATGTAATATTTATATATTGGCAGTATCAACAAGTGCAGTCATGATTCAATTATAAAAGGCTTGGTAACTAAGCAGCTAGCTCCCTCACTTTATGTCAAACGGCTCCCTTATTATGTGCGCGTAAATAGTAAGTTGAAATCCGGATTTTAATGACAGAATGGAAAGTTTTGTAATTTCTAGAAGGAATGGGTTTAAATAAATTAAAAATAATGTGACATATTAATCATCCAAATGCCAAAAACTAGTATTTGTAAGAACTAAATTCTTGATTTATGAAGTTTGATTTATTTTTCTTTTAATATATAAAGATTCTCTTTCTAAAATTTCGAATTATTGTGGTTTTTTTACAACTCCATTAACTCCATAAAATCACTTACTATTTATCGGAATAAAATGTTTGGGCTTTTCACCGTCCAGGTGTTCATCACAATACTCGTATTAAGAATAACCCTAATACCGATGGTAAATAAATAAAAGGAATAATTCCAATAAATAACTTTTATTTAAATCGTTTAGTTCATGGGACAAATAAATTAAAAATTTTATTCGCTGGTTAAAAATAGTAAAAAATATATACATATCTATCAAGAAGTACATAATTATTAAAATATTGTAAGCGTAGCTATTGTATTTCTTAATTTAAATGAAATGTCTTTGAAATTTTTAATTAAAAAAATCACTAACATTTTACTACTTATTATTTACATTTTAAGAAAGGGTAACAAAATCTAACCCGTTTTAATACTTCGTAAAACAACCCTTTATAAGGGAGTGTCAAAATTCGAATGTCATTATTTACCTAACCTTTTATAATTGAATCATGAAGTGCAGTCAGCAAACATTACAGTACAGATATATAAAATTAGAAAAGGAAAACCGAGTAAACGTAAGTCAAAAATGACACTTGAATTCAAAAGAAAATCCAGTGGCGCTACGCTAAGAAAGTTTTTGAATTTTCCCTTATTTTGTGAAATTTTTGAATACAATAAAATGCAGAAATGTCGCAAAGATGCTTTTTATGTGAAACAACAAGAGATAAAGTAAAAAATGTAGCTTTGCATGCGTAAGTGTTTCGTTACAAGTGCATTACAAGAGTTTCATTGCACTGTCTATCTAAGTATGTTGACAATGTTGTTCTCGCTATATGGCTGGATTTGCGGCACTAAAAATGCAAAACAAAATAATATGCCCAATCTGTCAAGACCCATTGCTAGGCGATGAAATGCCATCGCTCGTAGCTTTGCCTCGATATTCGTTTTTTTTTTGATAGCGAAAAATCTACCGAACAGAAGGTTTACATTAAGTACAAATAAATTCACAAAATAAATATTGTTTTGCAACCAATAAGTGGCTTAGTCAAAAAATTAGTTAATGTAAGTGGTTTTACGGAGATTCATATTCAATAAATTCCAAATAAATAACATTGCGAATATTGGTTAAGGGTTACTGTACAATTTTTGCCACTATAGTTTTTTGTCTCTTTAGTTGAATAATCAATGAGTAAGTTTTTACTTAGTTAGAACTGAATTTATATACACATGAATTAAAAATTCTTATATAAAAAATTGCTAATCGAAATAAAATTTTAATACTTCATCAGCACACTTAATTTTGTATGAGTAAACTGCGTCAAAAAGGGTGTAAGCCATACAGTTAAGCAACCCTTTTTAAATTTATTTTTTGGCGCAACTGCAGATAGGTCAAACTCGTTTATCTCATGTATTCACAGATACTAATACATGTAAAACCTGCGCATGCGCACAACGTACATTTGTACTCAAACTATCTGCATTTGATAATATATAAGTGTTATACATATGTACATACATATACATGCGTATATATATGGCTTATTTAATGCCACCACCTGATATGAATTCGTTTTATTCAAACAAATTTAACAAAAAAATATGGTTCATCGCAGAAACCAACGTTGAAAAAATTATGCAAAATTTAGGAAAATTTGCTTTTTAAACCGTTTCTTACTGAGAATTACTTCAGATTTTTTGGAATTATCAAGTAGCTAAAAACTAAGGTTTCTTTTCTAAGAATGAATGGCAATTTTCTACCACTGAAACACCACCAATATAATAAAGCAAAATAATTTCTTAAAAATAAAGGGTGACTTACAGCGGCACTTAATTGTATTTAAAGTCAAAATTCTCAAAAATCAACGGTAATTTTTAGATACCTCTGCCGTGAAATTTGTTTTTTATCGATTACTTTGGAAAGAACTACATGCACATTTCAATAAATATAATTATAAATTTTTTTTATTGTACATACGCATGTAATCACATGTACATACATTCATATGTATGTACATACATTCCAGGTTAGTTTTTAACTCAATTTTGTTCGCAAATTTGATTACTTTTATCGGTAGATTGTTTTTTTTTTTTTGGTTGTTGGCATTAGGGCCGTAGTCATAGCCAAGTGCAGCTGATTCACGAATACACCTTTTTTTTCTAAATTAAGATAAGGTTTACTATCTTTATTGAATGCGTAAAATGCGAAATTCAAATTGCTGAGCCTCTTCGTAGATTTCTAACTGAAAGCTAAACAATTTCGCATTATAATAACATATTTACGTGTACTAAGTTATTGAGTGTGGCCGCTGTGGTCGAGTTGGTAGCGGTGTGTGCTATAACTCGATATGCCGGTGAGATCGTGGTTCGAATCTCAGTCCGGGCAAGCAAAATCTTAATCGTAGAAAAAGTTTTTTCTAATAGCGGCCACCCCTCGGCAGGCAATGGCAAACCTCCGAGGGTATTTCAGCCATGAAAAACCTTCTCATTAAATACATCTGCCGTTCGGAGTCGGCACAAAACTGTAGGTCCCTCCATTTGTGATATAATATAAAGACGCACACCACAAATGGTAGGAGAAGCTCGGCCAAACACTGAGCTATATAGTGTACGCGCCAAAATTATATATATATAAGTTATTGATTATTTCGATATATAATCTTCGAGGATTTAGCGTTTATTTTCCATAGAAAAATTGGTTCAAACTTTAGATCATTGCAACTTTTTTTAGGGAATGAACTAAATTTTATTATAAAAATATTATAAATTGAATAAAAGAAAACAAACAATTTATAAATCCCAGTTTAATGTCTTGAACTCTAGACCCGAAGTAATCCTGAAATTGGAAGTCTGTGAAACTGTTTCGAATAAGTCCCGAATGGCCTAGAACTAACGTTTCCAATTTTTCTAATACCAATAATCAATATACATACATATGTATTTAGTTGTAGAAAACTAAAAAAAAACTTCTTATTAAAAACTGTCGACGCAAATTGACAACATTTTCGTACATTCCCTATAAGTTTTAATTAATTGGCGTGTCGTTATAGTCAAAATAAAATCGACTTTAAAGTTAGGGAACAAGTAAAGAATACGGACCGTTGAGCTAGAAAAAAAAAAAAAAGTGGGCGTGGTCCGCCTCTTTTTACCGATTTTGGTGGTATAATTTTTTGTTTGGTGCAAAGTAATAGGAGTGGTGTTAAGGAGGGGTAAACTTATTTTTACATACTATTAATTACGTATTTTTTTAAGAAAAATAGTTTTTTATTAAAAAAAAAGTGCATTTATCAGTTTTTGTTATTTTTCTCAAAATATATATGTATGTACATATATAATTTATATATGTATACATATGCATTTCAAATAAAAGGCCTTTTAATTATCTTTATAACGATACCAATATTGTGAAGATCGGATAAATAGTTTTTGAAATATTAGCTTTTCAAAATATTGAAATTTCCCCCTTTACCCCTCCATAACGACGACCCTATTAGTTAGCACCGAAAAAAAAATTACACCATCGAAGTCAGTGAGAGGAGGCGGTTCACGCCCACTTTTTAATTTTTTTCTAGCTGAACGGTCCGTATAAATTTACTTAAGCCAAAGTTAGTTTAAGCATAAAATATTCGCTATTATTTGTTTGGGAATGCTGCTGAAGAGTGTTTAGCCGCCTATATGTACATACATATGTATGTATGTATGTATAAGTACATACATATGTAACAAATGATGTTTGTGAATATACATACATACATACATATGTACATATAACGTCTCCAACATGGGTGGCAAAATTGTCTCAACGCCATCACTAAGCTTCACGGAAACGCGCGACTACTCAAGGTTAATATATGTACATATGTACATACATATATTCTGTAAACATACATACACACAAAACTTTTAATTTTTCTAACTACCTACATATGTACATACATACATATGTATGTATGTATTTGTGCATTTATTCTACCTGAAGGTATTTATTCTGAATGAATGTATGTATGTACATACATATATGAACATACATATGTATGTATGTGGGTAACTTTCTGATAACGGATGGCGGAATGGCTTCCAAACTTAAAGTCGATACTACAAAAATTAAAATTTATACTTTAAGTTAAGTTAGAGAAACAAAAGGTTGGAAGGTTAGAAGGTCGCGGTGGTTCCTACATATTGCGTCAGCTAACATATGCTCCAGATTTAGTTCTATACTTTAACGTTGCACTAATATAAACAATGAGTCAGCTATGCTAAAGCATCAAATATGTATGTATGTATGTACATAGGTACTTACATAGATATGTACATATGTATTCGTAATACGTTGAAGAAAATAAATCAAAGAAAAAGCGCGCCAAAATACCAAAAAAAAAAAAAGCCGGCAAAAGTATCAGCGAGAGAACACGAAACCTTTTTATCATACGTTCAAACCAAGATTATTTACAAAGCCACCACTTCTCGCGCGCTTTACTTTCTCTACGAATTTTAAACCATCGAATTGCAGACGACCACATCAGCTTTTTATGTACATATGTATAATTTTACAAACATATGTAGTATATACTACATACACACATACATACATACATATATTTGTATGAATATGTTTATAGGTATGAAGCACATTTAGATATCTGCTTTTGTATATCATCAGCTGTTCACTCAACTTATCGCACGATATCAAGCGCATAAAGAGGAAATGACAAAACCGAACAAGAATTAAAGTGTGCAAAATAAAATATGAAAAACAAAAATAAAAAATTCGGCAAAAAACTGATGGCAACATACATACATATGTATGTATGTACGAATTTTCTCTAAAACACTTGCCTGCGTAGCAGCTGTTTAAACGGAGACAAACGATAGTTGTGAAATTATACAAGTACGTATGTATGTAGGTACATAGTAAGTACTTATAGGTCTTATGTGGAATTTATGTATGTCCATAACTATAGAAAATAGATTTATACTCGTACATATGTATATTTAAACTTTTTCTAAAATAAATTTATATTATTATTTAAAAGGATATAACTGAATGCATGTCTTAAATTAAACATACATATGTACATATATGTTCAAATAAAATATATTATTTCCAACAGCCTTATCAGGCTTTCTTAATATTATAAGCAAACTTCCGTCTACTAGAATAATGTATCTTTGTTAATGAAGTAAAATTTCGTTTACATTTTTAAAGTAGAATATGTACTTCTTATTAAAAAACCGCAAACAATTGCTAAAATAATGAGCATAGAAATTTCCAGAATATTTTCGAAACTTCGATTACTACATACAGACTTACATACATGTGGCATTGGCATTTGTACATACATATGTATATGCAAGGTATCCACTTACCTCCGTCCAATAAAGCGATCCGCTTTACCATCGTCGCAGTAGGGAATAGCAGCAGCTCGTCGATTCAATTGCGGTGTAGAATCCTCTACATGTGGTGTACCCTCGGCTCCGGCACTTCCTAGAACATTGGTAATTGTGGCAGCCGCAACAATGGACGTGATCATAGTGAGATGAAATAATGATTTTCGACACTTGCTAACTACATTCAAATCGTTTTTAATTCCCATATTATATGGCGTGAAGCCGCTGTGGACACAAACGGTCGTCAACGAAGACGACGTATGTAACCCGTTTTTACGCACACACACAGTGGTTGGTCACGATAAAACACTGCAAACGCGACGCGTACGCTAACCGCAAGGTAAATAATTAATGCGAACTAAGATGCGTACTTTGATAAGGGGGAATGGATGGAGGAGCAATGCGTACAGCACCCAACCAAATCGGTGCCCTTTTCCACATTACTTTAACTTTGCTACTTGTAAGCTACAATTCAAGCCAACTTCACAGCAGGAAGTTTTAAATCTCAATATAATTTTGCACTGAATTGTGGTTTTTAAATGATAAATAAATTCTAATTCTAATTCTGATCCACGACGAAAATACTTCTTCACTTTTGACGTTTTGCAATGCCAACTGTCAATTGAACTTTGAAAAAAAAATTCTTTCAAAGAACTGTCAAAATTATCAGGTGGCAAAAACTTCCCTAGGATACTTTTGGAAAGGGGTTTTTTATTTGTTGAATAGCTACAAAATCTATTGCATGGGAATAAAATTAACCAGTGTAAGACAAGAGTTTTCAGTATACTACATAAAATAGTATCAGTGCAAGTTATTTTTTTAAACTAAATTTAAACTCGCATTGAATATTTAAAAAAAAAATTTAAGCAAATGCTTTAAACGTGTTCAAAACTATGGACTGCAGCTTCGAAATTATTTTATTATTTTAAGTTCGTTTAATAAAGCGCAAATATGCTGAAAATAATACAAGGCATATGTTTTCTTTCCTCCCAAATTCGTAAACAATAGGAAACTACATGAAGAAATAAGCGGTCTTCATTGACAATATATTGTCCGGTAATAAGTGATATGACGAAATACGAGATACGACAGTGCTTGTGAACTCCCTAATTATATTTAGAAATTATATCAACTCCTTGGAAAATTGTTTAAACGTGAGCTTTTTAAAAATTTCTGTTCAAAGCTGTTAAATAATGCATTTTAAGGGACCATGAACGCCGCATTAACTATAAAATATCTAAATACCCGCAATTGTTCGAAAATTGAATACACATTTTTAACACTTACTGTACGTCTGACATACTTTTAGGATTTCGTCCATGACCTAAAATAAATTTATATTTAATTTATATTGTGCTTCTTCTTGAGTTTATCCAGCAGAAATTTGTAACTTGTCATCAAAACTAAATTCATAATTGCTCCATACGTCTTTTTCAAGGCCGATTTAACCAAGTTTACCGTAATCCCCTTTTATAAATCCCCAAAAATCCGCAAAAATTCGGACTTAATTTTTCTCAATTACTATTTCTTTCAAATGCATGTTATCTGGTAAAAACTTGTAATTCGGTTTTACATATTTCTCGTGTGGATAGAAGAAATGGTAATTCACGTAGGTCCATGACAAGTATATTTTTTTTTGCCTTTTTCGGATACCAAAATTTATTAATTTTTTTTTTAAAGAATCGCATACTAGTAAGCTGAGAATGCGAGCTTCAAAAGTCCAAGTTAACATTTTTTTAAATTTTCTATGAGAATTTTTAACGTGGCATGTAGGGGTTGCATTGATTTCATAGACTTCATTTCAAACAATAAAATTATTTAGGGTCTTTGAAATTGCTCAAACTCGTAAACACAGCATTCATTATTTTTCGAAACTTGTTAGTTGAGATGTTTTGGGGAAAAAATATTACCCAGCCCGATTACCCATTCAAAGAAAGTTGTTTTCAAGAAGTAATTTAAATTCTTATTAGTATGTAGTATGTATGTATGTACGAATGTAGATTTAATGTACGAATAACAATATTAATTTTGACCACAACTCTAATAACTTATGTCGCTATTTTTGCTAATTTACCCGCACATGCTTCAAATTTGGGTAAATTAAAATCAAATTTTAGTGCGACTTTTCGACGAAACTCCAAATAATATTTTTTTTAAAGAAAAATCAAAAAAAAAATTACAGTAAAATAAAAACTTACGAGAATACTAAAGCATATGTATGCTTGAAAAGTAAAAATTGTGAGGAATGCTATAAATTTTATGATATTTTTTTTAGAAACAAATATGTATCTTTTACCAACAACTCAGTTCATTTAGTTTTGTTTTCTTTCCGTTAATTTATTTGATCTTCCCTTCCGATGCACTGATTTAAAATTTGCTTAAATTGCCCCGCCAGATCGACGTTCTTGAAACGCACTGCCAATTTTTCCAATGCGCCCTCAGTCGATTCAGCATAGTTGAGCGATGCCCAAACAAAGCTCTTCGGATTGCCACTCATATTCTTAAAACTAAAATCTGGTCCGACGGCGTGATTCAACACCAATTTGTGTATTTGGTCGCGCCTCATCAACAGGCGATACGTGTTTTTGGTGATATGTTGCAATATCTTTAACTCGCCAACGCCTAAAAGAAATTGATATCAGTGAGTGGGTTAACATTAAAATATTTTATTGAAAATATGTAACTTTGCATTTTGTTTTTTATTCACTTACCTCGCTCCTTCCACTCCTTCGTACTAGCATCGTAGCGATAAAGAGTTGCACGCTGGCCAAATAGTTTAGTCTCTTCCTCTTCACCCGTCGATACTGTAATTTCATCAGGCAATGGAATTATAGCTTCATAATGTGGATCATAATTTTCATCATTAGCGCTTTTCGTTGAATCATTCGCGTTGCCGTCCTTCGATTTAGTAAGATTGGTATTTGCAAAACTAGAGAAGGCATCATTATCAGTAAGTCCAATGAAACCACCTAGACCTGGGTTTTCAACGGGCTTCGCAGGTACCGAGTTCGCCTTGGCCGCTAAACTGGCGAAATCCATAGCACCAGCTTTGACAGAGAGATCAGCAAAACTGGGTGCTGCTAAATTCGGCTCTTTCGCAATATTGCTGAATAAAGAACCTTCCGTGTTAGCATTGTTAGTGTTTAATGTCTTCGAATTACTGTTTTCACCAAAAATGGAACTCTGTGTATTTCCGAAACCTGAGAATGTTGAGCCACCAAATATAGATTTTCCTCCTTCTGGGTTTTTGGTAGAGTTTGTTGAGTTACCGAAAATCGAATTTGTTGTTTCATTATTAGAAGCAGGTCTACCGTCGAAAAGTGAAGTGGAGACTGAACCGAAAACAGGTTTTCCACCGAATATTGAACCACTCCCAGTTGTACTACCGATTCCAACGAAAACTGATTTAGGCTTATCGGGTTCCGAAGTTGTAGTAGAATCGGCGGGTGTGGATGAAGTGTTAGCAACATTTCCGAATATCGTTGGCATTCCTCCCAAAACTGGTTTCTGGTCTAAAAAAAATAAAATTCGAAACGTATTTTACAACATTTTACAGGCAAACTAAATCATATATGTATATAATATACTATATATAATATGTACATTAATAATTCCAAATCGTTTTTTTTTTTTTTATAAAGAGGAAATATCAGAAAATGTTGCATTCATTAGATGTATTAATAAATTGAGTTCATCTGACTAAATTATTTTTCTACTAAATTTTTTCTTCCTCAGCTTCAATAGATATTGAAATACAATACTTAACAATATGTTTTTATTGTGATTAGTGCCAATAACTCACCTGCTCCAAATAACGAACTACCACTCATTCCAACAGTATTAGCACTATTACCGAATACGAATTCTCCGCTAGGAGCACCCGTTTTATTTTCATCATTTTTACTGACGCTATTTAAAGCAGCCGTAAACGAAAATGAACTACTAGGTGCCTTCTCACCACCAACGCCAAATGTCGTAGAGCTCGCGCCGCTTAAGCCGGAGAAAATATTCGATTCTTCAGCCTTGGCATTTGTTGCATTACTTTTCGCGCTAGACGTGAGTGCTGTATTTAAAGGTGAAGGTACCATCGGCGAGAGAGTGCTTTGCTTTAGGAGTGAACGATTCGCGCTACTAGTATTGCCGCTTCTTGGCAACGACATCGCTGGTTGTTCCATTGGTAATGAAATTTGTTTACAATCTGCTTCGCTAACAAAAGTTTGGTTCACTGTGGAGAAGACAAAGGTGTCTGGGTCGCATCCACGACAGCCGCTACATGTCGGTTGCGCTGTGAAAAATTCACCTGACAATTGCAATTTATCAGCTGTTGCCCTATCCGCATCTGAGAGACCAACACTTGTTGATTTTTCCAAAAGCGCTGTTTCGTTTTCCACATTTTCAGTCATATTTAATGTAGTATTGGTGGAAATGCTGCCTGCATTCTCTATGGCCATAGCACCACCACCGATAGCGTTCTGCACAGCATCCATGAAACCTTGTGCGATTTCTTTTGTCTTAAAGCGCAGTGAAAATTTTTGCAATTCAACAGTGCCCTCACTGAAATCGTTCACAACAAATAGCCAAGACTTGTCATCCTTGTGTTTATATTCAACTGTTTCATTCAAGACATGATTAAGACATATCTTAAGGATCTGATCACGGCGCATAACCACGCGGAGTTTTTTAGTTTCTTTGTGACGCAAGATTTTCAAATCACCCAGACCACGTTCTTTCCATTCGCCTTCGATAAACCGATATAATTTAGCCCGATGTGCGTAGAGCAGCTCCTCGTCTTCTTCGCCAGTTTTCACGTCGATCTGCAAGAATACTTACAGTAATGAGTGAACTCGAATTATTATTGAGTGGGATCGAATTATTAAAACAAACAAAAAATCGTATGTATTTACAAACCGATTTGATTTATATTCAATATAGGGGAGAGAAATGCAATTGTACGCGCTAGGTGGCGCTGTAGTCTAATTATAATTAAAAAAATCGAAATATAATTTACTTTCCGATTTTCACTAGAATTTTTTTTTACAAAATTTCGCACCATGACCAAAATTAAATTCAATTAAATATGCAATTTAATAAAGAAATTTAAATATCGTTCTCAAAAAAAGGTAGCTTGAAACACAAAACACAAAAGTTATTTAATTAAATTAAATAATAATATTAATTAATTTTCCTATGAAAAAACAAGGAATATTTTATACCAGCCGTAGCCATTTACCTCTAGTTTGTCTCAAATATTACTTTACCTTGTCTGGTAGAGGTATGACCGGTGTAAAATAGGTGTTGTTTTCTTCCTCTTGGTAATCGCCTTCCTCGCCGTCATCCGCTGCGGCATCTGCATCACCGCCACCACCACCAAACTTCAATGGACTCTTGCCCGATTTCCCGGGACTTTTCGGTTTTAAAGTGAAATTAAAATCTTTCTTGTCCAATGAAAATGTTGACATCGATTCTCCGCCCGGACCCGAGGGCACAGAAACTGCGGGCGTTTCCATGGCTTTAGATTGCAGCGAGAACGAGAAAGTTGGCTTTGATAACGCCGGTATAGTTGAGTCATTGCCGCCGCCTCCAACCGAAGCTGGTGTAAATGTAAAAGATTTGGTTGTGTCAGCACTCGCGGCATTAGTCAAATTGCCAAATATCGATTTGCTTGGTTCGACTGGCTTCGATCCAAATACAAAACTATTTCCGGCAGGTGGCTTAGTAGTGGCATTGGCATTAGCGACGCTTGTTGTCGCACTAGCAGCCGGCGCATTAAACCCGAAACTGAACTTTTGTGTTGGATTGGAGAGCGCAAGCACATCATTTGTTGATTCCTTTTTGGGAACTGTATCATCTTTGGGCGCATCACAAGCCTTGCAGTAAACCGTATCGGCGGTGTTGTTTAGGTAGCAGCCCTGACAATTCCAGGAACCAACCTTCGGTTTGAATTGATCACCAAATCCACCAGTTTTAGTCGTCGCAGATGTTAAATTTTCGGTGGTGCTTACAGTTTTTGTTGCATCCGTTGGTAGCGTGCTCGATGTAGCCGAGGGCTTGCCAAAAGCGAAACTATCAGCTGCTTGCACGGAAGCAGTGCTGCCGCTAGTCACGGCTGGTGAAAAGCCAAATACAAATGATGCCTTTGGAGGGTTTGTTAGTAACACATTTGTGGTATCTTTTTTGGGCACAGTATCATCTTTTGGCGAATCGCATGCAATGCAATATTGTTTATCAGCTGTATTTGATATGTAACAAGCAGCACAGTTCCATGATCCAACCTTTGGTTTGAAAGCATCTCCGAAACCTTTGGCCGATGCTTCCTTGGCCTCAGGCTTACTATTTTGTTTTTCCCTTTGTTGATTTTTCTTATCACCCTCATCACTCATATTTGCTTGTGCTTGGAGTACAGCTTCGTAGAAGCCTTTACATGTATCCGGCAGCTTGAAGCGCACCGTTAACATTTCTGGTATCAATTCATTTTCCGAATAGTCTTGCCCAGCCCATGTTAGTGCAGTTTGTGAATTTTTTGCATATTTGAAAGCGGTGTTTTTATGTAGACGCTGATTGCAGCAAAGTTTGTGAATCTGCTCGCGTCGCATTACCAAACGTACCTTGTTCGGGTCGTTCTTGTCCTGTAACACTTTCATATTTCCAATACCGCGTTCCTTCCACTCGCTTGCCTCCTTGTCGAAACGTAAAAGCTTGGCACGATGTTCGAATAGCACAATTTCATTCTCCTCGCCAGTTGTGACTTCGATCAATTCAGGCAACGGTATAACTGGGTTGAATGTGGCGGTGGGTACATATTCATCGTCGCCCTCGGAAGCGCCTGATTTATTTAAAACTGTCGTTGGTATTGTCGTTTCTGTTGTAGTAGTTGATGTCGCAGCGGCTATACTGGCGACGCTGGAAGAGATAGGAGGTTGGAAGGCCGGCAAATTTCCAATACTAAATGGCGACGAGGTGCTGTTGCCGGGCTTAGCAAAGTTGCTGAAAATGTTGGCGAAGGGCGATGCCGTTGTAGTTGTCGTTGTGGTGACAACAGCCGTTAGGCTGGACGCGGTAGAAGCAACACCAATTTTGTCGAAGCTGAAATTGGCGAATGGTGACGCAGTAGTTTTAGGCTGCTCGACTTTATTGCTATCACTTGCGCCAGCAGCATTTGTAGATGTTGCACTAAACAAGGTCTTAGAAATGCCGCTGCTTGGTACCTTATCAAGCGCAGCCTTTGTAGCTGGCGTACTCGTAGCGAAATTGGATGTCGCGCTCTTAGCCAGCCCAAACGGCACTGCTTGCGATTGCTGTGCAGGCAATTTTGTTTTCACTTTTTGATCTTTCGCAACAGTCGTCTCCTTTTTCCGATCCAATTCTTCGGCCTCTGCTTGTGCTTTTTTGAAAGTATCGTAAAATTGCTGGGCGGATTCTACCAACTTGAAACGTACAAAGAAACGTTCTGTCCTTAACTGCTCATCAGCAAAGTCGTTAGCTGCCCAAATATGTCCTTTTTTCTCATTCGTTGGTGTGGTAAATATCAATTCTTTGGTGATTTTGTGATTAGCGCATATTTTGTGGGTCTGATCGCGGCGCATAAGGATCCTTGAGGAGCCTCCCTTGTTCTTAAGTATCTTAATATCGCCAATACCGCGTTCTTTCCAGTCTTTGTCAGCAAACCGATAGAGTTTTGCGCGGCAACAGAACATAACAGCTTCGTCTTCTTCACCGGTTCTAACTTCGATTTCATCTGGCAATGGAATAATTGGCTTAAAATCAGGCCTTGGGTCGTATTCGACATCAGCTTCCGTACCGCTTCTATTCGGCTCACTCGAGAAGCTGTCGGATGTCTTGTTCAGTACAGCAACACTGTCGCCGGAACAACTTTCGGCTGCGGCCGCCAACGCTTGAGCTTGCTCGATTTGTGGTTTAAAACTAAATGTTGTTGTACTTATCGATGTAGATGGCACGGTGGAGGTAACACTTTTAGTGATATTTCCACTAAAGATTGTTGTTGTGGACGATGATGATGACGGTGTTGTTAAACTTTGGCTGAATGTAACACTGAATGGGCTTGATGTGGCTGTGCTGACAATACCAAAACCAAAGCCCGCGAAGGCACCACTACCAGCACCAATGGCATTTGTTGTGCTACTAGCAACTTGCGGTGCAATTGATTGCGCTGCCGTCTGTTGTATATTGGTTTCAGTCGTTGCAACGAGACTGGGTTTGATATGGTGTGGCGGTATTGTGACGCTCAATGTTGGTTGCTGTGCCAATAGAGCTGGTCTATTGGGATTTGGCAAGGGGTCTGAGCTTGTGATTACGACATTAGCAGGTGGCCCCTTTTCAACCGGTTGATTATTTAGCACCTTATTGAATTGTATCGGAACAGTTGTTGGTGTTGGTTGAGATGAAAAAGCTGGCGTTAAATTAACACCCGTTGCTGTGTTCAATGACGCATTACTTGCAACAGGTAGCACCAGTGAAGCAGTGGGCATTGAAGCAGATAAATGTGGCAGTTGAGGCGGCACAGTTGGTGGCTGTTGTGGTTGTGTCAATAAGCCATACAGATTACTTGGTCGACCCTCCTGCGGTGGTGCGGGTAGCAAGGGTGTAGAAGGCGCCATACTAAAGTTCAAACTGGCATCCATATAGGGCAAGGTAAGAGCGTTGCGTTGACCTGTAAATGGAATTAGTGATAAGTTGATGAATAAAAAAAGAGTTAATGCGTTTAAAAATTTGAATCTGTAAATAGAAGATTTAGCTCATCCATACTTTTTTTTTAGGTTATGATTTTTTTTTTTTAATTATGTTATTTTACTCATTAATTCCCTTTTGAGGTTATGTTTTTTTTTTCTTTTTAATTATTATTTTAGTTTATACTTTTATTTTTTATTCTGACTATCGAGAACAACTTGTACACCAAATATGGTCAAAACGCGTTCGTTTACACAAAACACTTGCAGGACAGCCCGCAAGAAAAAAACTGATCACAAACAGCTGATTGTAATTTATATACAAATGAACAAATTGTATTAAAATGATAAACGACTATAGAATAACTCTAAATAAAAATGCAAAAAGTAAATATTCGTTACAAACTTGGTGTGAGAAACTTCAGTACAAAAATAAAAAGCATTTCCTAATTTATTATTATTATTATAATTAATTAACATTATTTAATAAGTTAATATAGACTAATGAGCATTAGCTGCTAGTGCTATCAGCCTATATTGTGGCTTTAATGGCTTTTATGTAGTTGTTGACTGAGAATATATTGTCACTAGGGGGGTTTCTGAGCATTTCGATCCAGTAATTTAACTTTAGAATGTATAGCAAACATCAATCAGCTGTTTTTTATTTTTATCCAAAAGTTTCTGAAAAGTTTCGTTCGCGTAAACACTTGCATTTCCTTTGAATTTTGATGATTGCTAGTTCTTTTTTTACACTCACATATCTACTTTTTTTCAACAAAAACTAGCAAACATTAGTGCACTCTAGTTTTTCCAAATAATGTGCATTTTGTTTACAAGAACATCAAAAATTTACAGTTAGCTTTATTATGTTAACGAACCATATAACACATACATACGCATGTTAACGTTTCAATAGAAAATCGAACGATACTCACCCAACATACCACCAGCGGATCCAGGTGGCGCAGGTGGCTGCGCCATCATGTATGGTTGTGGATAATAATTCATTGGATAATTTGGATTGAATATAGGACTGTTGTATGCTGCTGCAGCTATGGCGTTCGGCTGCAAATGCATTGAGTTCCTTTGTTGTGCGGCTTGTTGTTGCGTCTGGTGCGTTGCTACAAATTGACTGTGCACGCCACCAGGCGGCGGTGGATGTGCATTGGGGCCATTAGGTACATTTGGAAACATACCGCCGGGTACATTGATATGCGACTGAGCTGGCGGTTGATACAATTGATTTTGCAAAGCATCTTCAATCATATAAAGATCGTCCAGCACATGCGAGGCATCGTCGCGTGATGGTGGATTCGATGATATACGTGTACGTTTCATAGACTCTTCAAGGCCCATGATTTTGTCTTTGAGCGATGTTATTTCCTTACGCATCGATAGCATTTCTGGCTTGATCGTGTCCACCAATTCCTCTTTAACGAAACTCAGTGTATTTGCCATCTGTTTAACCAAATTCTCTAATTCGGAGTTGCGTGGCGAAGCGATTAATGCAGCATTCATTTCACGTCGCGATCGATTAAGTGCTGGTGTAGCTAGCATTGGTGCATCGTGGTAGAAATCAGTTTCAGCATCCTCATACGTGCTTGAATTATTGTGTCCAGTTGCTGGACTATTCTCGTTACTAAACTTAAATGTCGCCTGTTGTAAACGTTTTAATTCTGTGTGTATTATGGAATTTAAAGGGTGATCAGGATTGGTTTCTGTGTTTTTCAACAAGTTCAGGGTTTGGTTGAGACACTCACTGGCACGATCCAAATACATACGCTTAGCTTTCTTTGGTGTCTTATTCGCTTCATCCAATTTACGGTAGGCCTCTGCCTGCAGGTATGTAGCAAATGGTAATTGAATGCCGGCCAACTCGTCGATCAAATCTTCATATGCTGCTTTCTTGAAGTAACGCGAAGCTAAGTATGAAACAGCATCTTCAGCCGCATTAGAAACTTCACGTTCGGCAGCTGATGTATTGGCCTTAGCATATTTAAAATATTTACGATATGGCTCGAGTACACCTTTATTGTTCATTTTTACCATATTCAGTCCATACTTGTAAATATTATCTGCCCGCGCCTCTAGGAATGCCTTTTCTACTGGCTTTACAATATCCTGTGCGCGTTGCACAAATATCTGTCCCAACCTGAACACGATGATCATATCAATTTTAGGGCCATTAACACCGCGTACTGCCTCAATGCCGAACTGTAGATTAGCGCGCAGTTCGGCTAAATTATCAGTACTTAAATTCTTGTAAACCTGATAGGCAGCTAGCCACCAAGTAGCTTGTTCCTCTGTGCATAGTTGTCCTTGAAGATTAGCAAATGGTAATATGCGCGGACGTCCAGAGGAGCTGCGATTGCCAGAGTTGTAATTTTCGAAAGTTTCACGTTCCACTTGCAGCGCTCGTTTAGCCTGTATGGCTGCCGCATACAAAAACGTATCCAGATCCAATTGATTAAGCGACTCAGCGCCACAAAAAGCCAAATTTTGAGTGGAAAAATTCAAACCACTAAAATATTTGGAACGTACATAGCTGAGATTGTCATTGCCCAGACAAAGGTATATCATATGTTCTAAAGATTGTGGTTTTAAGTACTGTGCAGCCTCCTCGTAACGCTCCACATCAGCATAGGTGGGTAGTTCGAACACCGGTTCATTTAGTTTTGGGCTCTTGATTAATGATGAACTTTGCTCCTTCACTTTTTGATCGCTGTTACAATAGAGTAGGGCAAACACATTACGACGCCATTGTTTATCCGAACAAGTTTGACGAATTTGGGAGAGTAGCTCATCACTGTTACTCCACAATGGCGGATTATTTCCAAGCAAATTATTTATTTGATGAGTCACATTCTCTTTATTGATAACCGCTTCATCAGCAATGCAGGACAATAGCGTACGACCCGCCTAATAAATGAGCGTAGAAATTAATTTATTAAACCAATTCATATTAGTTATGAAATATTTGGCGACATTGATTTTCCTAGTAGAAAACATATAGCTTACCTGTGCACACCTAAATGATCCTTCACGATTCCATAGTTGAATCAATTGCTTGCCTTGCTCGTCCGAATGTTTCATCCAAGGTTCCCTGTTGTCGGGTACATCTGTTTGAAATGCTAAAAGCAGTAAAGGTAGTACCACCTTCACAGTCTCTTTCCATTTGTTTTTATTTTGTAGAAGTTCCCGTTTAAAAATTAAAGCTGCGGCATATATTAACATCTGTGCGCGATAGTGATCCAAAAACAAATTGACCAATTCCCGTTGTGCACACAATTTGTCAGACAATTGTGTTGCTTTGAAAAGATATTGATCTAGATTGAAGAGCAAATTCGCAGTCTCAGTTACGCCGCCCGTTGCTGAGCCGGACGTTAATGAGAAACTAATGTTCACTTGTCGTTCCAAACAAATGATCAATAACAGCCAGAATTCCCAATCTTTTTTCGAATTCGGCACCTGTTCATATTTGCTAAGAACTAACCAAACGATGTTGTACCATTCGCTGTTGCTGGCGAAATTATCTTGCAGACTCATCTCAAGATTATAAACATACTTGAAAGCGTCAAAGATCTTATTTTGTTCAATATAATTACGCATAAGACGTACGCGCAGTTGTACGTCATTTGGTCGTGAATTTATTTCTTTCTGTATTAAATCCTCTACTTGATTAGTTTCTAGATTTTCCTTATTCATCAGCTTTAAGCGCAGCGAAAAAACAGCATCATGTTGAACCTTTTCAGACTCGGCTAACTCGCACCAATATTTGGCCTTATTTACGTTCAAATTAACATCTTCCAACAGTAACTGACAGACATCGGCCAACACATCGGGTTGTTTTGGTTTCAGTTGTAAGGAACGCTGTAGTGCTTGTAATGCTTTTTCTGGTTTCTTAAGGCGTTGATAGCACTGACCAAGTAGTTTGTATGCCTGATCATTATCCTCTTTTACGCCGAGATAGGAGCAGAGATATTGTTCTGCAGAAGGATACTCGTTTATCTTGTAGTATAGCTTAGCGATTGTAAAACTGCGTAACTGGCGCTAAAAGTTTAAAACAAAATACAAATATGTACATACATATATATTAATATATGAGTTAATTAAATACGCTATACGTAATTTGCATCGAATTTTGTTTATACATACATATATATTTTAATAAATTATACTTTTTTTTTTTTTCAATATCTTACAAAGTTTGCATTTATGAAATTTAGAAATAAACTAAACTTTTTCTTTATATTCTTTTTTTAAAATCAGGTGCATAATAGTTCGTTCCCTAACGTAACGCGGGACACGGGAAGACCCATTATAGCCAAGAAACCATTCCCGTACTATATACGACATATGTATGTATGTATGAATGTATATTTCAAAATTTATTTGCAAATGTCTTCTTCGTATCCTAATACAGCACAGACTTTTTCTAGGTGCGAAATTGGATAGTGTCAAAGCGCCTTTCAACGGAAATAAGCCAAGATTGATATAGAAGAGACGGTGCCGACAGCTAACAAAAATTGTGATCTCAATCTCTTATTTATCAATCTTGGAAATTAACAACATTTTAAGATTCCATTTGTGGATTGTGGGTTATGTTTTTTCGTTGTCATTATGAAATACAAGTTTAAGGAGGAAAACCCTGCCTGGATCAAGTTTCCTTTGATTAAGAATATTAGTTGTCTGATGACTTCACATCATCAAAGTTTTTTTAAATTGCAACACGAGTGAAGTGAGTATTTGGTGTTTATTATTTTAAAGGTTTTGTGAAGTGCAGCGCGATTTTATTATATTATTTCAACTTATAAAGCAGTTCTCCAATCAAAATGAGAACATGCGCAGATCGTAAACTATTTTTGTTAAATGAACTATGAAAACTCTGCAAATTTTGTTTGATTTTTTAAAATATTTTTTGTTTAGACATTTCTTTAACAAAAAACATTGAGTTCCAAGTCTCAAACTTAGTATTCTTTAAAAGATTTATTAAATTTTAAAAGTTTCATCCAAATCCACATTTTTCAACTTTTTGTTCAAAACTGTATATTCAAAAATTTCTTTAAATTGTGATTAAAACGTAAGAAGTTGTCATATTTTTAATTTTGAAAACCCTAATTAAGATTTATGCATGAACCAATTATACCAAAGCGAATTCAAATTGCCAATGGAGACAGTAATTTCAATGATGGTAGCAATTTATATTTGGAAATATTTTAAGTTATCAATTGCCAACACATTGGGCCGTGTGAAAAAAAAATTTATTTAAGCTAGTGCTACCAAATTTGTGGTTTAAACTAGCTTTGAGGCGAATAATAATTGAAGTTTAAGCTAGAACTTTTAGCCAAATAGCATAAACTAGTTTTTCCAGCTGCTGCTTAAAAAAGTGAAAATAAGTGTGAATAAAAACTAGCTATAACTTAAAATTACTAGTTTAAACTTCGATTTTTGTAAGCACGGGATTGAGGTGCTTAATTTGTGTTTTGCTGTTTTGTTTGTTAAAAAGTGTTTGTTTTCATTAAAATACTAATATGCCAGCTTTTATGCACGTTCGCCAGAGGAAAATATACCGTAGGAGGACATATTCATATTTAGCAGATTATTTCAATTTATACAGATTTCGGTTAGAAAACGTGAAATGGTTAGCCGAACATTTTTTGGGGGCGAGTAACGAAACCAGAGGAGCATCGCTGTCTCAAATAAAAAGGATGGAAATAAAACTTTATAATTTTTTAGCATTTCGAAACAACACGCACTTAAAGTAAAAAAAAGCATTCATATTTTTAAACAGTGGCAACTCCTAAACAGTATATATCAGCTGATTTTGTAGTCACATAAGTGATGCTTTGACAGCTAAATTTTTATTTGCACGAAAAGTTCGTGGCGGCAACATCATTGGTATAATAATATCAAAGCAAATATTGAGTTGTTTCCTATTGGATTATCTATTAGTATATACTTAGAAGGTAAATATTACATCTTCTGTAATACTTAAAGGATATTTACGCTTTAATGCATCGAACGTACTTCTCTGACGCCATCTTACAAATTATTATGTTATGATATCAAATTGCCCACACACAAAACCTTGCAATCAAATTGACGTAGTTATCTGTCAAAATGATTGTCTTGCGATTGCTTATGGAGATGTGGGATAAAAGGTGATATTTATCAATCTACTAATTGGTGGTTGATTGACAAAATCAGTTATTTAGTTGCAAATAATCAATTGTTCGGTTTAACTACAAGAAATTTAAAGATATGGTTCACTATAACTTTTTGCGGTGACTCTAATAGTGTAAATATTATTTCGCGATTGTTAAATACAATGGAGATAAAGTTTGACAATTAATCACCAAAGCGTTGCATTAGAATCGCTACCACCTTACATGAATTCGCCTAGAATTATACCAGATTACGAAGATCGAAGTGAGAGAAAAAAATTATTTTCTGCAAGTGACGTAGTGCTTTTGACACCATGTGTTATTTGCTGTTATATGAAGCGAAATTATAATAAACGTGTTTATGGATTTTGGGTTTTCAATAGAAACTGTTTTACACGCGCCCAATTGTAAACAAATCGCTGATTATAAAAAAAAAAAAACGGCAAATCCCAAAAGCGAATGCCACTTACGTTTTTCTCAAAATCAATTACAAATACACGGTATCTTGATTGCGTGGTTCATGGTACGTATGTGCACACTGCTATCATTTTCAACGCTACTGTATATAAATACATTATCAAGCTCATAGCGGTTAGTATTTATTGACGTGATCCAAGTATCGCGATATTTCTTGACCGTGTAGCATGTAATATTGATAGATCGTTATACGGATCGCAAAATATTTAGAAATTCTGCAACCCATCAATATAAATCGCAATACAATCAATAAATATTAAGCGCGTAGCATATCTCTCTCCCGATACGTCAATATGCATTGTTTTTTTTTTTTTTTTAATGAAAATACCATTAATATAGCTAAACACAGACGTTTTGTGTATATTTGTTCCATTTTTTTGTTATATATTTCGAACAACATATGAAGCTTGCTAAGTACTTACATAAATACTGTCGCAATAAATATTAAATATGGATCGCGATCCAAATAACGTGATATATGTATAATTGACCGTGTAACTCAATTTTACAGCGTATGACTAAATACTATTTAATTTGGGAAAATTTCGGTATAGTGCTCCACGCTTTGGGAAAAATGACTTTTACAGGGGGGTAGAGGGGGTTGTACAGATGACGAAACTGAAAACCAAACCGCGAGGAAACTTTTCGTTTAAAAGATATTTGCGTTTAAAGTTTTAAAATTCACCACATCGAAAAGATGAATTTCAACAGATTTTAACAAAAAAAACTGCACAAAACACATATAAATCAACAGTTTAATCATTTTGTATTTTACAGCACTCATTAATTTGCCTAAATTATATATTTTTAATACATTTTTGAAAAACACAAAATTAATTAACACATAGGAATGGCAGTGTATAAGTAAAACTTACTTGCGAATGAGTTTGGTCGTGATGCCTGATCAATAACAAATTAAAAACGCTGCCAGATACACCAAAATTGTAATGAGTAGATTTAGTTACCCAAAGGGAGCATTTTGAACTAGTTTAGACCAAATATATTTTACGCATGAGCGAACAAACTTCGGCTACGCCATCAACAGTATTTTTGCATAGAAATCCTTTTCGCGTGGGCGGCCTTCGGCCGCGCTTCAAAACAATAACCCTGGCCGAGCAAACTTCGGCTACGCCATCAACAGTATTTTTGCATAGAAATCCTTTCCGCGTGGGCGGCCTTCGGCCGCGCTTCAAAAAAATAACCCTGGCCGAGCAAACTTCGGCTACGCCATCAACAGTATTTTTGCATAGAAATCCTTTCCGCGTGGGCGGCCTTCGGCCGCGCTTCAAAAAAATAACCCTGGCCGAGCAAACTTCGGCTACGCCATCAATAGTATTTTTGCATAGAAATCCTTTCCGCGTGGGCGGCCTTCGGTCGCGCTTCAAAAAAAAAACCCTGGCCGAGCAAACTTCGGCTACGCCATCAACAGTATTTTTGCATAGAAATCTTTCCGCGTGGGCGGCCTTCGGCCGCGCTTCAAAAAAATAACCCTGGCCGAGCAAACTTCGGCTACGCCATCAACAGTATTTTTGCATAGAAATCCTTTCCGCGTGGGCGGCCTTCGGCCGCGCTTCAAAAATATAACCCTGGCCGAGCAAACTTCGGCTACGCCATCAATAGTATTTTTGCATAGAAATCCTTTCCGCGTGGGCGGCCTTCGGTCGCGCTTCAAAAAAAAAACCCTGGCCGAGCAAACTTCGGCTACGCCATCAACATTATTTTTGCATAGAAATCCTTTCCGCGTGGGCGGCCTTCGGCCGCGCTTCAAAAAAATAACCCTGGCCGAGCAAACTTCGGCTACGCCATCAACAGTATTTTTGCGTAGAACTTTTTTCCGCGTGGGCGGCCTTCGGCCGCGCTTCAAAAAAATAACCCTGGCCGAGCAAACTTCGGCTACGCCATCAACAGTATTTTTGCGTAGAAATCCTTTCCGCGTGGGCGGCCTTCGGCCGCGCTTCAAAAAAATAACCCTGGCCGAGCAAACTTCGGCTACGCCATCAACAGTATTTTTGCGTAGAAATCCTTTCCGCGTGGGCGGCCTTCGGCCGCGCTTCAAAAAAATAACCCTGGCCGAGCAAACTTCGGCTACGCCATCAACAGTATTTTTGAGTAGAAATTATTTCCGCTTATTAAAAATGTGTATTAAATACAAAAATCACATACATTATAAGAAAGTAAGTCAAAACAATATTTTCTGTAAAGATATTTAGTAAGTATTTCTAAATTGTATTATTATTATTATAATACATCTGGCAATACTTATTTTACCTTCCTATGGCAACTCATTCCTTCGTGTAATTGCGGCCATCTTCATTCATGTTTTCATTTATGCAAACAAATTTATAAACGCGTTTTTAATAGTGAAACAATAAAACAAACTCAATAAAAAGCAAATAAACTTAATCTTAACTATTAGAAGATGCTTTATTTGTGGAAACATTAGTCATTAACACGCTTAATAATCAAAAAGTTGACCTGTAAAGTGCATACATATTAACAACAAATAAAATAAAAACTATTATTAACTCAAAAATTAAATAATTAATTTTAGTTAAAGAAACACTTAAGCTATGTTCCTGCAAAATTTCATGTGAATATTCCTAGTGGTGTGCATATAAATGCAAGTGGTGCATTATACCGAAGTCAACCCTTTAATTTAGTATTTAAATTACTTCCATTGATGTATTCAAGAAAATTAAGTAATAGTTTCAACAATCTTTAAAAACCATTCAATAAACACCTGGTTCAAAAAACGCGCCGAAATTTTTGCGAAGAATCAACTCTGCGCAACTACAACGATTAATCATCGGCTGCTAAAGACTTTACGAAGAAGCAGAAGGGAAATTTTCAAGCCATAACCTCAATTTGGTGCAAAAATTTGGGTCTTGTTTTGAAAGCAAACTAATAGCGAAACATTTTAAACATGGCATTCAACATTTTACATATTATTTATTTATTACTTTAATGCGAATCCATGTATTAGTCTCCTAGCAATAATTACAACGGCGCCGGCCAGGCAAACAGTGTATAACTATGTATGTACAAACACATAGAAGTTGGCGTCGCGTTATTGCGCCACCAATAAATGCAAATAATTAGATTTACACTTTTTTGTTGGTAATGCGCGCACATTTTAAGAAATTATGTAAGATAAACACCAAATAGCCATGTTTAAAGTCAAAAACAAATGTCCTTGCAATTGCACTTACCTCGGTCTCCGACCGCAATTTCGACAGCGCAGTCCGGACATGGGAATCCACTTCTTTCTTGGTTTTATACATTTTTGTTTCAGACGCAAATGGTTCGTCAGGAAATACCACCTATTTTGCACTCTTCTGCAGGCGGTACTTTTTCCGAGCGCTTCTACAAGCTTCTTTACTATACAACAGCTTTTACCAATTACTTTCTTTTACACAGTGCAATTTTTAATATTTTCTCCTTTTAGCACAATTAAATTTTCAAATTATTCACACAATTGACGTAAATGCACCGAAATTTTTTCCCTTCCGTCTCAAAACGTCGCTGGGATAAAAACAAATAATTATTGGCTATTATTTTATTTTTTCACTCTCACTGCCTAAGTATTCCACGTTAAGTGATTGGAAAAATTTTTGCAAGTGGCGGTGTTTCGGCTTCTTTCCTTCGCGTCAGAAAACCGATAATTTTCTTCGCAAAATTGACATTTATCATATTCTAACACATAGATGGCGCCCTACAGAGAACTGCCAAGGTCAACACTGAATTTACGAAAAATTGAATCCTAACCATTTCGGAAAAAAGTTCCCTTATTATGAAAATAACTAAACAGAGAACTATTTCACATAAACTGAAATGTGTGTGAATAATTTACAAACAACAATGGGATTTCACAAATTCTAGTAATCGATTTCGCAATAGCTTTTAATCGAATTTACAGCGCGCTGCCATACTTCTAATTTTAGATAAGTAATTTCTAATACAGTTTTAACTGTTAGTTAAATTAAGAATTTCAAAAGAAATGAACGCATTTACTTGAAAATTATCAGTTCATTTTTTAAAACTGGTTCAACTATTCAATACGAACTAAAAAGTTAAGCAAAAGAGTATGTTTCCAAATGGTGGCAATAGTTACAATTGTGAAATGTTTGTATACTTAAACAACCGCAGCTAACTTTTGTCTCACTTTTCCTTCTTCCTTTTCCGTGTTAGCTGCGAAAGAAAAAACATGCCGGTGGGTGTCAAAATCTATGAAAATTTACAATTTCAAGGCAAATTATTGCAAAACATTGCATAAATCCGCATTGGGACAATAGTTTATGGTTCTTTGCATAGTAAAATGCAGTATTTGGTTTTTTTTGTGCGTGTACTTTGATGTGTTGTGTCTGGTTTGGTTTGTGTCTGGTTTGACAAACCAATCGTCGATCAGAATCAATTGTGCATGTTTGTGTGTCGCTTCGCATGGTTATGCTTGCTTAAGCTTTGACGCATAGAAGCAAACAATGTGCTGAATTTAAGCATATAATTAGAAAAGTGTACCTGCAATAAAGTAAAGTTTACCTTATAAACATAACCTAAAATGTTTTGCGATAATTTGCCACAGCAGCTGAAAAGTTTTTTAACCAATAGCAACCATTTAAAAAATCATATAAAATAATTTTTATAACAATTGCAGCTAGCTAAAGATTTACTGCATCCTTTGCCCGCTGAAGAGAAGCGTAAGCATAAGCTTAAACGCTTAGTGCAACATCCCAACTCTTACTTCATGGACGTCAAATGTCCCGGCTGTTACAGAATTACCACAGTTTTCAGTCACGCACAAGGCGTAGTCGTGTGCGCGGGTTGTGCAACAATCCTGTGCCAACCCACAGGCGGACGTGCAAAACTAACTGAGGGTAAGTTGAAGAAAATAAATTTTGTTTAAAGAAGTAAATGTCTAAATATATGTGTTATTACAGGTTGTTCTTTCAGAAGGAAGGCCCAATAAAGTTGTAAGATGACTATTAATTTTTTAATAAACAAAAAATAAAAAGTTTCAACCAAAACTAGAGCTTGCAACTTTTTCCTTTGAATAAAATATTCAGCAACGTAGGAATATTGATGATTCAAAAATAGTATGCAGTTGAAATATGTACGTGCTTGTAAAAATACACATACATGGTTAAAAAAAAGTAAATATGAACTTGGATTGAATTGTATTTGAAACTAAATACATGCAACTTTTATATAAAATAATTTTGTATTGCTGGCGTTGGAAAATATAAATACACTTATAAAGGCGTGTTTACAAGAGTTAAGCCAATTTGTTAACTTTAGTTGGTGCGAAAACCAGAAATATATTTCCGAAGTGTTTTGGGAATTAATATCGATTCTACATAAAACAATCCTCGTAACCTTTGGCTAGAGCTGTTGAAATATCTGCGTTGGTAAGCAAACGCAGACCGGACTGTATGTATTTGGACACTTGTAGAAAACTATTTGTTGATAGGTATTATCAATTAAGTTTAAATTAACTTTTGCACATAAAAATTTCCTTTATGTTATGTTTGAAAATAGGGCGTAAGAATATGGAGGTAAGAGTATTTTAATTCGATTGTAATAAATTGAACATTTTGCCAGTTACAAAATTTTCTGTATTTGGTTCCTTAATGAATTCGATACAATTGGTAATACCTATAATCAAATTATATACATATGGGCGCGTCGCTGTGATCACATTTGGTTTACTTAAATTGAACGAGTTTAACTTAGTTTAAACCAGCACTGAAAACCTGGTCCTTAGAAAACAAAAATCTCCGATATTGAACTACGTATACATACATATGCAGAAAACGTTGCTTCCAAAATTGTAATTATATATTTATGACGCCGTTAAAGCTGCAACTATAACACTATCAATAAACTTATTCGTTATACAAAATTGAGTCAATTAAAAATGGGCTCAAAAATTTCGAACTTTTCAAATTTTTTTATTGAGTTCATTGTGAATGCCGTTAAATTAAAAACATAAGAAGTCCACAACAATTTCGTTACTCTTATACTATGATCCCACGGGACATGTTTCCTTTTCCCATTCGTAATTGGCACCCCAATCATGAACCGAATAGACATGATTCCCCATAAAACATTGCCCCCGGGCCCGGAGTTTTCGAAGGGGCCCGGATTTTCGTTTTGTATTAATTTCATACAAATGTTTTTTTTATTTTAATTTTGTCACAATACACAACGCAGCCGAATTGTCAAACCGTACGGTCGCTTTTTTTCTCGCTTGATCTTGTGTACACTTCTTCGCAATTAACTGATTCGCGCAACATAACCTAGCTTTGCACTTGTACGCATAAAGCTATATATTTATAAATTTCCTCGTTTTCTATATTCACCTGTTTAAGTCAAATACAAATTAATTTCGTACAAAAGAAGTATCTTTTTTTCGCAATGCCCCCTGGGGCGAACAAGCTGGGAGATAATAGGTTTGCCCTATTATCCCCGCAGTCTGGCAAAAAAAGGAAAAAAACAGAACGCACAACGCTGGATATCTTTCCGGAACTTCCAGTTACAAAGAAGGATGACCCAAAATACCTACTTATCAAGTCTCAGGACCCTAACAAAACAATATCAACTATATCTTGCTTTGCTGTTTACAAAGGTATTCAAAACATTAGTAAAGACGTTAACAATATCACATCACTTCGTGATGGCAGCCTGCTGCTACTAGTTAAAAACCAAAAAATTGCGGACAAATTTTTATCAACAAATCATCTCCCTGGTGCAGGTGCAGTTGAAGTAAGTCTTCACAGCACGCTCAATTCTGTAAAGGGTACAATATTCGCGCCTTTCATTTGTCAACTACCTGAAAACGAAATTATTGACGGTCTTAAAGATCAAGGTGTCTCAGCAATCCACAAGTTTACGAAATTGGTTAACGGAAATCGCGTTTGCACCGGTGCTATATTACTTACATTTGATAAATATACATTACCTAATCGCATTGAAGTTGCCTGGAGAACTTTAGATATTCGGCCCTATTACCCAAACCCCATGCGTTGTCGAAATTGTCAGCTGCTAGGACATACAGCCAAACGCTGTAACAATAATCCTTCTTGCGCTATTTGCAATCTTCCCCCTAACCACGCTTCTCCCGGCGAATGCACTAGAGTGCACTGCGCTAACTGCGCAGGAGATCATCCAGCAACCTCAAATATTTGCCCAAAATTCAATCAATCCAAAGAAATACTAAAAATAAAAACGATACAGAAATGTTCCATGCGCGAAGCAATTAATTTTTATAAAAATCAGTTTCCTAGCACCCCTTCCCCTTTTTCTTTTGCCAATGTGGCCAAAACATCTTCCAACAAAGATATCATTACAAACTCAAAAAAATCCGCTAACATAGAAAATACCGTTACAACAAAAAAATCATATCCAAAAAATAACGCTACAACGTCTAATATTTCCAACCAATTAACCAATAATTATCCGCAATCCTACACAGAACAACCTGAAATTTCTAATAACAGTCCTATCCCCTCTCTTTCCTCAAACTCTTCCCCCTCCCCTCCTTTTTCACCACTTTCACTAAATTCTTCGCTATCTCCACACAACTCCTCCCTCTCAGAACTTGAATACACTATTTCTCCACTTACCAATAACCCCAACCCCCCTTCTCTCCCTATTACCCCTCCACTTCCCTCATCAATGGAACAATAAATACTTACATAATTAAATAATTAACCCTCATAATATTTATTTTCTCTTTACTATACATGCTATCCATACTTCAATGGAATATAAATGGTTACTTAAGAAATTACATTGAACTTGAACTATTAATTAAGAATCTTAATCCCTCAGTAATATTATTAAATGAAACACACCTGGCTTACAACATTTCATCCTATACCCCTAAAGCTTATATTGGTCATTTCCATAACCTCCCCTTCAATGCTACCAGCAAACAAGGTATTGCAATCCTAGTCAAACGAAATGTGCCTCATATCATTCTTCCCTTATCCCCCTCAAGTATTTCCTCATTATCCATAGAAATTCTTTCCCCAGAGAAAATTGTTATCACCTGCGCTTATGCCCCTCCCCATCAAACTTTTAGTTTATCTGACATTTCTGATCTCATTCCCACAGGCTCTACGCCTTTTTTATTGGCTGGAGACTTTAACGCCTGGAGTCCCATTTGGGGATCTGCCTCTGTTAATCCTAAAGGCCGAATGATTGAAGATGCTATTATTGGATCTAACTGCGTTGTTCTTAATGACGGTTCTCCTACTCATTTTTCAACACACTCTACCTTTACGAATATTGACATATCCCTTGGCTCCTCCTCCCTCTTCCCCAAAACCGAATGGCACCGCATAGATGATCTACACGGCAGCGACCATTTTCCTATCCTAATTAAAATCTCTTCCTCCCATACCTCACCCCTTTTTAAACCAAGAATATTTTTTAAAACAGACTTGGCTGACTGGAACAAATTTCAAGAATACTGTCTCCTCTACTCTGATTATTTTCCTTCTTCATCCAATATAAACCAGGAAACCTCAAGAATTCAAAAAATTATTAGATCTGCAGGCAATCAATCTATTCCGCAATCATCAGCTAAACCTCGAAAACCTTCCCCTCTTTGGTGGAACAGCAAACTTTCGGCACTTAGGACGCAAAAACAACAAGCATGGCAGCAATTTAAACGTTATCGCTCCCAGTTTAATCTCATTGCCTACAAAAAAGCGAACGCTCTTTTCAGAAGAGAAGCCAAATTAGCCAAAACTAACTCTTTCCAGAAATTTACTAGTACAATTAACTCCTCCTCTGACCCCAAAAAAATTTGGGCCAACTTAAAAAAACTTTCTGGATTACCCTCTTTCTCCCCCATTTCTTCCCTCAACACCCCTCAAGGCAGCCTACTATATCCCCGCGATATAGCCTTAGAATTTGCCAATCATTTCTCTAACTGTTCATCTGATTCCAATTTCCATTCTGAATTTATTGCAAACAAACGTTCTTTACTCTCTCTTTCTCACATTCCTTCTAATCAATTATCCTCTTCGGCTATGTGGCTTGACTCTGATATCTCATTAGTTGAACTTCAAATGGCACTCTCCGCGGTGAAAGGTAAGACACCAGGGACTGATAAAATATCCTACCCCATAATAAAGCACCTGCCTTCTCCTATCCTCTCCCGTCTCACTTTCCACTACAACAACATTTTTCATACTGGCGTTTTTCCCCAAATTTGGAAAACAAGCGCCATCGTTCCTATTTTAAAACCTGGTAAGCCAGCTTGTGAAGTTACCAGCTATCGCCCGATCTCGCTACTTCCTTGCTTAAGCAAACTTTTGGAGAAAATAATTGCTTCCAGACTCTCTTGGTACCTCCATTTTAATAAGCTGATACACCCTAATCAAGTAGCATTCAAAAAAGGCCAAAGCACCATCGATGCCCTTCTAAACCTTGATTATTTTATATCTGACGCTCTATCCAATAAAAATCATGTATCGCTTCTTTCACTTGATTTTGAGAAGGCGTTCGACCGAATTGGTATACATATTGTTCTAAGGCAACTTATGAAATGGAAGGTTGGCCCTCGCATTTTTAATTTTGTTAAATCTTTTCTTTCCAGGCGTAAAATCAAAGTCCTTATTTCTGATATTTCTTCCCCTACTTTACCTCTTGAAAACGGCACTCCCCAGGGATCTCCCCTTTCTGTAATACTTTTTACCATAGCGTTTGATGAAATAAGCTCCACCATATCTAATTTTCCCAATATCCGACATCAAATCTATGCTGATGATATTATTATTTTTTCTAAATCTTCTGATCTTTCCCTAGCAGCTTCTAATTTCAAGGAAATCCTTTCCATCTTATCCTCGTGGTCTCGTTCTTCAGGCACTTCAATTTCCTATTCTAAGTCTAAATTACTTCATATTTGTAGAAAGCATAATTGTTCTTTTCCATTATTCACATTCAACAATGTAAATATTTTTTGTTCAAATACTATTAAGTTTCTTGGAATTGTATTAGATAGTAAATATTCTTTTAAGCAACATTGTCAATATCTTAGAAATAGACTCATTATTAACTCAAATATTGTTAAGTACCTGTCATGTAAGCGTTCGCACATAGGTCCGGCTTTACTGTTAAACGTTGTAAGGGCTATTATCCTCTCTGTCATCAACTATGGTCTTGAAATCTACGGTCATCATGCAAATAATAATTTAAAAATGCTCGCTGCTCCATATCACACTGCAATTAGAAGGTCTCTTCGAGCTTTCCCCACATCTCCTATAAAAAATATATTGGCGGAATCTGGATTACCGTTCCTGAAAGATAATATGGAAGACAGCACTAGCAAACTTTACACAAAGTTGACTAGTGGCTCAAATCTGACGTTACGAAAAGCCTTTTACTCATCCTCTTCCAACATCAGGCGTCCGAAAGTTCAATCATCTATATACAAATGCGCGATATTTGCGAAATTAAATGAACTTCCACTAAAAGCAACTAAAACATGTAAAATTCGTCATCCTCCCTGGTTGGCTTCTGTAGCATCTTTTGTAGACGACCTAGCGCGCCTCCCCAAATGTAGCACACCAAAAGAGGTATACAACTCTATGTTTCTGGAATCAATGACGCGACTTAAGAGCAATAACTGGCGATTCGTCTTTACCGATGGTTCAAAGGCGTTAAATACATCTTTTGCCGTCGTAAGCGAAAAAAATGAACCAATTTCGTACGGCTTACTTTTTCCGTTCTGTTCCATCTTTACTGCTGAAGCTACTGCAATTTTTCAGGCAATTGAAAACGCTGTTAAAAATGCTGGGAAATACGTAATATGCACAGATAGCCTGTCCTGTTTTCAAGCCATACATAATTGCAACAACTCCATCCACATTATCAGCTGCATAAGAGACCGTCTCATTTCATTTCCCAACAAACTTAAGATAATGTGGGTACCCAGCCATACTGGCATTGATGGAAACACTTATGCGGATAAATTGGCTAAAGAAATTGCATCCATTCCTACGTCAACCTCCAGCTTCCTTATCAAAAGCGACGTATATCGCCTAATACATCAAAATAGATGCACCAAACTGGCTCTTGACTGGATAAACTACAATCATCAGTACGCCAGGATAAACCCATCAAGGATCAAACCTCATTATCCTTCATCTATCCCCGCAAACATAATCACGCCATTTATACGTATCCGAATAGCTCACACGATAGTCACGCATGCGCACCTTCTCGAGAGAGGCCAAATCAACCGTTGTCCATTCTGTGATACATATCCATCAGTTCTTCATCTAATTGCTTATTGTCCAGGACTTGATGCTAAGAGACAACTCAACTTCGCTGCTAATGATCCCGTCTTGCTTCTTATGAATCCAACTGAAGATAACATAAGGAAAATATATAAGTTCCTTAAAGACGCTGACCTACTTAGAAGGATATAGACCCTTGTGACGATTGCCGGACAGCCGATAGCCTCTGTTGCTAGCGCTGCATAACAGGTTTTAGTTTATATATTTGTAATTAACATTGTATAAGCTTATAAAAATAAAAAATAAAAAATAAAAAAATAAATTTTAATTTTGTATGAATGTATGAGCTTCTTTTTGTAAACGAGGGACGGCTCGGTTTCTAATATTTTGTGTGCTTCAACTGTCGCGACGAACCGTATTAAATCATATACATATAACGGAGGGGCCCGCTAAATAATCACAGAGGTCGGATTTTCTCTTGGCGGCCCTGATCTTGGTTGTTGATTCAATCTGAACCATGAAAAAAATCTATGCCGTCTCTAATTTTAATCGGCATGCTGGTTTTTTCGCTTCGCTGGACTGAATGTCAAAGGGCTTCGTTCTGATTAGCTGGCGATGTACATACATAAATCAATTACAGAAATTTGACATTCAGTCTAGCAAAGCAAAAACAAAATACATGGACGTGTTTTACTTACATATGTATATACGCTCACCACCACCTTCTTAAATTCTCCTTGATATACAGTTAACAAAACCAAAAATAAACATAAAAGTGTGTGAATAATTTACAAACAATTGGACAAGGCAATTTATCAAGGTGGTGGTAAGCGTATATAAGTAAAAGGCCTCCGTGTATTTAGGTTTTGCTTTGCTGGACTGAATGTAAAATTTCTGTAGGTGATTTACATCGCCTGCCATTTGCCAGGCAATCCCCAGTAAAGCAGAACGAAGCCCTTTGACGTTTATTTATTGTTAAAATTTTTTTATAAACAAAGCATAAAATGTTTTAACCAAAACAAGAGCATGTGCCAACCCACAGGCGGACGTGCAAAACTAACTGCGGGTTAGTTGAAGAAAATGAATTTTGTTTGAAAAAGTAAATATCTAAATATACATGTTTTATTACAGGTTGTTCTTTCAGAAGGAAGGACAAATAAAGAGCATGCAACTTTTTCCTTTAAATAAAATGTTCAGCAACGTTGGAATAATGATGAATAAAAAATGGTATGCAAAGTTGAAATATGTACGTGTTTTTAACTATAAGTGTTTGTAAAAAAAATACACAGTTAAAAAAAAGTAAATATCAACTTGGATTGAATTGTATTTGAAATTTGAAATTTTAAATTGCTGGCGTTGGAAAATATGAATACACTTTTACAAACATTAGAGTGGTGCGAATTTTTTAATTTATCATTTAATTATACCAATTATTATTTTTTTTCTGAATTCATCTCCCGTTGGCGCATAAGGCTCAAACTTTGGTAGAAAAATTTATTATTGAGTCAAATCGCTAGTTTCAATACTCGGGCATATCTCCCATTGGAAAACAGGAAGGCACTTCATTCGTTAATTTATCACACGCCGATCGCGCCACCAGCTAATACCGTTGCTCGCTTGCATTGCTTCAGTACAAACCAAGAATTAGAGCAGTTCGAACGCTCGCTGAAAACCTCGCGATATTCGACGTCGGTATATATTGAATATGCCTAAAACAAGAAGTTAATTAACTCGTCCTACATTTGATGCTCCTGAAAATTTAAAAGACAATGTTCTGCCTACATATTCTAATATAAATAAAGTGCTATTTGTGGGTAGGAAGTGACTTAAAGATGATATTAAATTGGAAGAACCCATCTGTAAAGCAAATAACAGAAATAATAACAGCTGATGTTGAGAACCTCTGGAAAAAGGCCTCCATTGCTATAATATCTCACCAACGAATCTGTAATCGCCTAATTGAGTATTATTATAAGTATAAGAGCATAAAAAAATGTCGAGTTGAGACGAAAACTAAATTTTATGAAGATGCAACAAAAAAGTTATTCGACATTTCTATTTGTAAATGTCTCGACGCCGACTCTTGTGCGCCACTAAGATACCTACAATCGAGCAAACCTTTCTACAGGACTGTGCGCTAAAGGAAACAGAAAATGAGTCTATCGAAAACCATAGAATTTAATTTATTTTTAGTATGCATTATGAATAGTGCCTACTTTTGTTCCTCCCGAAGCATAATAGCGGTCACCCCTTGGCAGGCAATGGCAAAACTGTAGGTCCCTCCATTTGTGGTATAACTTAAAGACACACACTACAAATGGTAGGAGAAGCTTGGCCAAACACTGAGATACATACATAGTGTAAGCGCCAAATTATTATGTACATACATAAATTTTTATGCAGATACTGCACACCAAAATCAAATACAGTTGAACGAAATTTAAAAAATACGAAAATTTTCATATGATTATAAGAAAAGGTAACTGCCACAACAAACTTGATTTGTCTCACGAAAAGCGTCTATAGCAATTTTTATTCGCACCCCCCTCAAAAAAGTTCTGGATCCGCCCCGGGTTTTAAGTTCGGCAGTGTGTGGTAACCAAGCAAAAGATGGGTACATCAGAACAAAAATAAAATCGAGGAAGGAAATTCCTATACTCGACACCAAATCCCAGTTTTTTCAGGAAAATAACCGAATATTAAAAACTATATTTTTATAAAAGTGTACGTATGTATATTTCTTGTTTTTGCTATTGTTGGTATTAAATGAAACCAAATATTAGAACAAAACTCGACTGGTTTTATTTTTTCTCAAACATTTTTTTCTTCTAATATTTCAAGTCCTGTGCGCCAACTGAATCAATCAATTTGAATTATTGATATATCCTTTTTTAAAATGGTACAATAAATGGAAACTTTTGATAACCCAGGAAAAACGAAAAAAATTCTAATCATTTCACTCCAGCCTGTTATATAGGCGTGTTTACAAGAGTTAAGCCAATTTGTTAACTTTAGTTGGTGCGAAAACCAGAAACATGTATGCATTTGTGAACATTATCCATATTTGGATATTAATATTGGTTCTAGATAAAACATTCCTCGTAACAATTGCTTTGAGTTGTTGAAATATCTGCGTTGGTACTCTAAGGCAGACCGGACTGTCTTGTTATTTTCTATGTATAATTATTGGTCGACTATTCTTACGACCAAGCAATGAACACTAGACTTGTTTAACCGATTTGATAGGTATTAATCAAATAAGTTTGAGGCGCAGTGGTTATCACAAGAGATTCAATGATTTTGTAGTATTTTAACAGCATCCATCCCAGCTTGACATTTGAATTAACTACCGCACCTAAAAATTTCATTTATGTTATGTTTAAAAATAGGTCGTAAGAATATGAAGGTACGAGTATTTTAATTCGATTGTAATAAATTGAACGTTCTGCAACTTATTTAATTTTCTGTATTTGGCTCCTTATGATAATTAATTTCATAAGTTCGATACAATTGCACTAGTTTTTTTAGCTATTGCTGACTACATATAATATGCTATTTTCAAAAATATAATTAGAATATTTTTATCAGCTCTAGTTTCTGAGGTTCAGCTATGTAGGTATTAGACAGAAAAAAAACATGTATTTAATAAGAAAAACTTTATTTAAAGAAACAATTAATCATTGAGTTCTAAAAAACTTCGTTTTAAAGCTTTTCTCCGATGTGTCGACTTTGGAAAATGACGTATTAGAGACCAACAATAGTCAGACATCATATTTGTATCCCAGAAACCCTGATAGCGCTCTTCCATGACGCGTAAGTCTTGATGCATACGCTCTCCCTGCTCTTCGCTCATATCTCCTAAATTTTTCGGAAACCTGTCCAGGTGACTATGGAGAAAGTGGACTTTTATACTCATATTGCATCCCATATTTCTTAATTGTAGCATAAGGTCTTCTACAAGTTCAACATAATTTTCAGATTTCCGATTTCCGCGAAAATTCTGCATCACAGATACGAAAGCTGTCCAAGCCTTTAGTTCTGACTCAGTCATAGAATTTCTAAATTGAGTATCATTCGTAAGTTGTCTAATTTGAGGGCCATCAAAGATACCGGCTTTAATCTTTTCCATAGTGAGCTGAGGAAATTTTTGGCAAATGTAAGAAAAGCAGTTCCCATTTTTATCTAGTGATTTACAAACTGTTTCATGATGCCCAGTTTTATGTGTAATGGTGGAAGGATAATTTTGTCACGAGATACTAATGAATTGTGGACTATGTATATTGTGCTTTCCAGGCTCCATATTTGCTCTCAAGGACCAGTTTTTTCTTACCCAATGTTCTTGTTTAGCTCTACTGTCCCAAAGACATATAAAACAGGGAAAATTGGTGTAACCACTTTGTTGACCGAGAAGAATGTTGACCATTTTTAAATCGACACAAATTAGCCACTTATGGTCATTGTATTTTATTTTGTTCAAGACTAGCGAAATGTTACAATATTCCTCCTTTAACTTTGTACTGTATCTCTTTCACGATAATGCTAACAATTCTGAAGCTTGTTTTGAAAGATTTAAATCTCTTACAAGATCATCTAACTCATTTTGGGAAAAACATTTTGGCTCATTAGACATAGCTTCAAAATCAGGATCATTTTGTGATGAGCTTGGTCCTTCAATGTCTTGCTCTAATGGTTCAGATATATTTTTAAGCTTTGAAGAGTGAGGTGAACGCTGCACTGGACGTTGAACACAACTAGTACTTGGGTATTGCCATTTAGCTCGATTTTTAGTGTTTAAACCGTTTATGTTCACACTACAAAATAACAGTCTATGAGATGATTTTTTGGTTCTCGCCAAATAGTCGGTGTTCCAAATTTAAAGGCACTTCTTTTACCACTTTTCCATAATCTTAAATATTCCACACACGATTTACAAACACAATTGGGAGCCCAAGACTTCTCATTTTTATCCAAGAGCATCCCAAAATACTCAAAATAGGTATTTTTCACCAACTCTGATATAACTTTTCTACTATTGTTATTCTCCGCATATATAGCAAAAATGATCTGGATAGTTTAAACAACGTCTCCTTGATGATGAAATCAAAAACAAAGTAACTCGAGCTGCTCAAAAAATTTTGAGGGTAGATTTGACAAAAACAAGTGATGAGTGAACAATATCAACCACAGGATTCGCGGCAACAGACAAAAAGTTTAATATTGTAAACCAGTGTTGTTAATACCTATAATCAAATGAAATATGAGCGCGTCGCTGTGACCCCAGTTGGTTAACTTAAAATAAGTGTAATTTTGAGGAATATTTAATATCAGAAAACGATTGGTTACTGAATTTTTATTATCTGTTTATTACAGCGTTGGTATAGCGGCAACCACAACCCTATCAATAAATTTACTCGTTATACAAAATTGAGTCAATTAAAAGTGTGGGTTTCAAAACTTTGAACTTTAACAAATTTTTTTTATTGAGTTCATGGATAATGTCTTTAAATTAAAAACATAAAAAGTCTTCACAACAAATTATATACTCTTATACTATGTTCCCACGGCACATGATTCGTAATTGGCACTTCATTAACGAACCGAATCAATCTGGTTCCCCATACTTAATTTTGTACCAAGAATGATGGATAACAAGATTGCGATCATCAGAGAGGATTTGCCTTTGCGTGACGTGACACTGGTTGAGAAGGAAGAGAGAGTTAACAAAACAAAATAAAAATGCGAATGAAATGTAATGAAGGGTAAATGCACCACGATCTTAGTACCCGGATATCTGTACTTTTTTCAGGGCAATAAATACATCATGACAATTACGTAAACGATATATTATTAAAAAATATATATACTCATACAAACCACATAATTATTCGCGGTATGGTTAATAGCAGGAAAAAGAGCGTCAAAATAAGAAATATTAAGTGTCCAAAAATAGGTGCGTTTACCCTATAAAAAACCAGTTTCACGATTTAGAAAATACAGAGGTTGCGCCTTCCGCAAACCGCTATTCGCTCTCAGCAAATTTGACAGAATCAGCAATCTTGTATTCTATCGTTCTTGGGCGCAACCTTTGTTTCGCTCAATCGTGACCTTGTACTATGTTACCACGGCAAGAACGATAGAATACAAGATTGCGCCTTCCCGACGAAAAATGATGTGAAGCAAAATGCGTGCAACGTCACGAACATGGTTTTTCTGAGAATCGAAAGAAATTGTAAACAAAAATGTGAGGTTAGGTTCTGCTATGATTTCTAAATATTAAAGTTTTAACAAATTTCGGCACTTTATACAACATATTTATATTAAAATAACTTCATTTATGCACTGTGTTTGATTGGATGCTTTGAAAAAAACTGCATTGCAGCATTAGGAGACACAATAAGCTTAACTTGCTACCAAGTGCGCCAGCTACACTTTCACATCACTTTTAGCGAGTTTTATAGCCCCGTATCATTGATAGACTCTGTTATTTAACACTTAGCACTGCGCACTTCATGTTTAATAACTTTATTTTAAATAAAATTGCTTTTAAGCATTGAATTTAAGTACAAACAATTGTATGCTTACAAACATACAAACAAAACTAACCGCGTTCTGTGACGTAGCATAAACAGCTGATTCTGTCAAATTTGCTGAGAGCGATAGCGGTTTGCGGAAGGCGCAACCTCTGTATTTTCTAAATCGTGTTACCACGGCATATGATTTGCTCTCCCGTTCGTAATTCGCTCTCTCATTTGTAATTGGCACTCCAATCACGAGCCGAATCAACGTGATTCCCCATACAAAATTTTGTAAACGAATCACCTCATTTGTAATTGTTTCATTCTGAATCACCATGCGAATTACGAAAAAATCGACCGTCTCTAATTTTAATCGGAAATTTATCGAAAATAGCAGCCAAAATACAGAGGTTGCGTCCATTGTGTATAATAACAAGTGAGATATCTTTTCGATAAACGTCAAAATTTGGAACAGCTGAGATCACCTGTTTTTGCAAAGTAAATTCGCAACCCTGGCGTTCCTCGTATATTTTACCCGAATGCAGGGACGGATACAGGGGAGGGGTTCTGGGTGTCTGGATTCCCCCCAAAAAATCGGTAGTCTCAGAAAATTTCAACCGTGTTTTCAAATTCGTAGCACACACAAAAACTCACTCTAGACAAAAAAAATTAAAAATTATTACCCAGTAACTGGAATACAAAGAAATGATTTTTTGCCGAAAAGTATATTTTATTCTAAAAGTTTATGACTTATCAAACCGCATTCGTAATATGCAATTTTACAAACACATTTACCGAACGTGTCGGTCCTTTTCTATTTTACGGAGATTGAAGACGTATCTCGAGATATTGAGGTTACTAGTGACCTAGATATTTTGGCAAAGAAAAAGAGGAGAATCGATGAAGCACTTTAAACCCCTGACGTTTTATGATTCATCTGATTCAAATTATATCATAGCCTATCGATGGCTTTATAAAAATGCATTCAACATTTTACCCAATATTATTATATCTATGTTTTTAATGGATATCAATCGAATATCTCAAAATATGTAAAATATCCTAAAAAATTAAAACCCCCCCCAAAATATTTTCAGATCAGCTTTTTCCAACTTCGGGCCATTCGTAATTGTCGACATATTGGCGGCCAGCTTAGGTACCCTGTCAAACGCCATCTTAGGTATCCTGTCAAAAGCAACTGACAAATAAGATATCTCACTTGTTGTTATACACAATGGTTGCGTCTTCCGCAAACCGCTATTCGTTCTCAGCAAATTTGACAGAATCAGCTGTGTATGCTACGTCACAAAACGCGGTTGGTTTTGTTTGTATGTATGTAAGCAAACAATTGTTTTTGCTTCAAGTCAAGCTTCAAAGTGATTTTATTAAAAATAAAGTTATTAAACGTGAAGTGCGCAGTGTTAAGTATTAAAACGCAAAGTCTATCAATGATACGGGGCTATAAAACTCGCTAAAAATGATGTGAAGGTGTAGCTGTGCGCACTTGGTAGCAAGTTAAGCTTCTTGTGTCCCCTAATGCTGCAAACACATTTTTAATGCAATTTCTTCCGATTCTCAGTCAATTCATGTTCATGACGTTGCACGCATTTTGCTTCGCATAGTTTTTCGTCGGGAAGGCGCAATCTTGTATTTTATCGTTTTTGGCCAAACACATACAGCGAACAAAACAAAAAATTAGGTAAAGAAGAAACAATGAAATGCATAAATGGTTTCAAACGTTGAGTTTGTGAAGAAAATAATCATATGAAAGAGGTTGGTGGGCAAACTTAGAGTTAATGAAGACGCAAAAGTATGTATGTAACGGGCGGTTTTCCCCTGCTTCCAACTGTCGCTTGCTTTCTGCTTCTTGTCCTCGCGAGCGAGAGAGAGATTTGTTCACTGGGCATTTTGAAAGACCGCGTTCAAACAGGGAAACTTTTGTTGCTTATTATCCAAGAACGATAGAATACAAGATTGCGCCTTCCCGACGAAAAATGATGTGAAGCAAAATGCGTGCAACGTCACGAACATGGTTTTTCTGAGAATCGAAAGAAATTGTAAACAAAAATGTGAGGTTAGGTTCTGCTAGGATTTCTAAATTTTAAAGTTTTTACCAATTTCGGCACTTTATGCAACATATTTATATTCAAATAACTTCATTTATGCACTGTGTTTGATTGGATGCTTTGAAAAAAACTGCATTGCAGCATTAGGAGACACAAGAAGCTTAACTTGCTACCAAGTGCGCACAGCTACACTTTCACATCACTTTTAGCGAGTTTTATAGCCCCGTATCATTGATAGACTCTGTGATTTAACACTTAACACTGCGCACTTCATGTTTAATAACTTTATTTTAAATAAAATTGCTTTTAAGCATAGAATTTAAGTACAAACAATTGTATGCTTACAAACATACAAACAAAACTAACCGCGTTCTGTGACGTAGCATAAACAGCTGATTCTGTCAAATTTGCTGAGAGCGAATAGCGGTTTGCGGAAGGCGCAACCTCTGTATTTTCTAGATCGTGGCATAAACAGCTGATTCTGTCAAATTTGCTGAGAGCGAATAGCGGTTTGCGGAAGGCGCAACCTCTGTATTTTCTAGATCGTGCTTATTATCGGTGATTTCCCTTTTGGTGTTGCTCGTCTCTGTTCAGGCAATTTTCTGACATTTTATTTTATATTATTTCGCAAATTTCTGTACGCTTCGCTTACGCTGCATTTACAACTTCTGACAAAATTCCATATTCTGAAATTTTCATGTTAATATGTAATTCGTTTATGGTTAATATGTATATGCATACATATGTGTATATTTACTTACAAAAAAATACGAACCAAATTTCATTTCTCAACTTACCGCATGTATTCATTTAAAACTCAACAAAACTGCAACCACTGAAAGAATTTATAAATGAAAAGGAATGTCAAATTTCATGGCCGCCGACTGAGACGAATAAGAACACAAAGCGTGTCACCCGAGCACGAGCAACTCGGTGCCCTTCCCCATTCCTCGTCACTCCCTCTTCCACAAGTAACGAGTTGCCGCGACAAAAGTTTCCCTGTCTGAACGCAGTCAAAGCGTACTTTTTCATTTGCAACATGTCGTAGAAGAAGATGGTTCATGTACAAGAACGATAGAATACAAGATTGCGCCTTCCCGACGAAAAATGATGTGAAGCGAAATGCGTGCAACGTCACGAACATGGTTTTTCTGAGAATCGAAAGAAATTGTAAACAAAAATGTGAGGTTAGGTTCTGCTATGATTTCTAAATTTTGAAGTTTTAACAAATTTCGGCACTTTATGCAACATATTTATATTAAAATAACTTCATTTATGCACTGTGTTTGATTGGATGCTTTGAAAAAAACTGCATTGCAGCATTAAGAGACACAAGAAGCTTAACTTGCTACCAAGTGCGCACATCTACACTTTCACATCGTTTTTAGCGAGTTTTATAGCCCCGTATCATTGATAGACTCTGTTATTTAACACTTAGCACTGCGCACTTCATGTTTAATAACTTTATTTTAAATAAAATTGCTTTTAAGCATTGAATTTAAGTACAAACAATTGTATGCTTACAAACATACAAACAAAACTAACCGCGTTCTGTGACGTAGCATAAACAGCTGATTCTGTCATATTTGCTGAGAGCGAATAGCGGTTTGCGGAAGGCGCAACCTCTGTATTTTCTAAATCGTGGTTCATGTAGTTATTCTAAGTTACTTTTCGATCGAATCAATACGACGTCACAATTAATCGACAACCATGTCGATTTATTATAGTAACACACTACTGATCGAGTAACTATAGAGTAAAATGGACAGTTAGTAGTACGCTTTTTTCTGCATGATTCGAAAAGGATTTCCGAGTTTCAAATCGTTATATTGATAAGACGACGTATGAGCAGAAGCCCTAAAGGTTCAATTAGAGGTACCATACCATAACGCCATAACCATAATCGTAGTCATAACCATAACCATATTTAAGCAATCGATTAGTGGTGCCATAACCATAAACAGCTGATATTTGCAACAAACTGAAAGTAAATAAAGTATGTAAAACACGGATGCAAAATATAAATTAAAACTCAACAAAACAAAATAAACTGTACACGAAGTACAAAAATATCACAATAAACAAGGCGAATCAGCAATCAGCTGTTTATGGTTACGGCAAAAATAAAATTCAGTTGGTCGCTATGGTTATGGTTATGGTTATGGCGTTATGGTATGGCACCACTAATCGATTACAGTGTAACCCATAAGGTTAGTTGGATCAGCTGTTTTCTATGGTTATGGCTATGGCACCTCTAATTGAACCTTAAGGAATAATGGTATTTTAACGTTCGTTAAAGGGCTGACAGACGAGGGCACTTATGCAAATAAACGAGCTCATATATCTGCATAATATTTTAGGCCTGACAGACGACACTTATCTGCATTTCGACATCAGCTGATTTGACAATTGAAATTGAGCTGAAAATGGAAAGTAAGGAAAATAAGATTGGCAGCTAATTAAATGGCAAAAAATCATTACGAATTGAAAAGGTGAACAGCAATATGAGGCAATGTATTCCACTTCATAAAATAGTAGCTATCTCATTGTTTGCTATGAAATATATATCTGTTGAAAGTCTATAGGATACAATACATGAATTCCTATACTCCAAACCCACAAGAAATCGTATTTTAATTTTTAATTTGGTAATATTTGTAGATATTTTTTAATAATAAACACTTTTGACAGCAGCTGTAGACATTTTACTAGTTCACAATAGTAATTTTCTGTCAAAAGTGGTAGCACTGCCATATTGAAATCACAATATTCAGTACTTATGCACATAATTTTCGTGCATTTATACGAGTGCTTATGCGCATTTAGAAGAGGATAATGCATGAGTTAATGCAGATCAAGGCTACTTATCTAGATAACATTGCCCACCTGTCAGCCCGTTTAGGTCGAATTTAGTTTATCTAAAACGGTTGGTAGCTTCATAGTGTAAATTTAAGTGGCAACGCTGCGATTTATCCAATTCAGTCGTTTCCTGTCAACATATTTGCAAAATCAAATTTGCAATAATTTCCAACTGCTCGTTGGTCTCATCGAAAATTCCACTTGCAATAAATTCAACGTAAGTAGCAACCTAGTAGTAAAATTAGTCGCAAAGTCAATCAACATTAAAGCAAAAAAAGTAAGACATTCGCAAAAGCTTAGGATATTTGTGAATAAATAGGGTCCATTTCAGACGTTGGATAAAACGAAAAATTTAAAATGTAACGTTTCTTCATTGTCTAGAATTCTTGCTGTGCATCAATTAAAAATGTCGTTGAACCCTCAACCTAGCTGTGAAAATGCCAGCCAATTACTTAATTTTAATATGGAGAACATTTCTGTTGAGTTGGGCTCAATGCTAATTGGTGGCGAATTAGACGGACTTGGTGCAATTGGAACTAACGATATGCCTTTAAAAGCGACGTCATATGGGGAGTGTGGTGTTGCACATGTAAATAATAATACGGTGATTAATGAAACAAATTATGGAATTGCAGAAACAGCGCCTGCTCCGAGGATCACACCAACTTTAACCACTAAAGAAGCACATATGCTGCAATTATATCGCCAATACTATTACCAACAACAGCTACAACACCAGCAATTACTGCAGCAACAACACCAACAAAAAATTATTCAACAACGACAAATTAATTCCGTGCTCACTTTATACTCTGCCGGACCCACACCAAGTGCCGTCGCTGCAACACATCTGAAATCCATGGTGCCACATGGTATGAATATCAACATGAATAATAACTACGTTACTATAGCGCCTCCAACGAAACAAGTGCAATACTGTTCCCGGACTAGTGCTTGCAGTGGAACTGGTAGCGTGTCGACAAAACACTCTACATCACCAAAATTCGAGTTTCACTTTTTACGCTGCCAGTCATCCAACAAGCTATATCCCGAAACCAATAATGTGCCACTCATTTCTAGTGCTGCCCGCAATGAATGTGAAACGGAATATCACTGTGGATTTGGCAGACGAGGTAACCGCGATGGTGGTGGTAACGGTGCAGCAAATGGGCAACGCCGGGTTTCGAGGCAAACAAATCTTGCAAAGGAGGAAGAAATCGATTATGACAAGATTGTCGTAGATTTATCTCTGCTCGGGTTGTCGTTTGATAAGTAGGTACCATATAGCTTTATATTATTTGCTCTTAATCACTACCTAAGTTATATATTTTAGCAAAGAACATAATCCTGTGTTGCGTTTGTTTGGGCTCTTTCGACAAATGCACTTCTATTTGAATGAGGTTTTACCGGCTGGGGGTCACGTGAACGACAGTACACTAACAACGGATAACGTCCCAGCTAAGTGCTCAATGCCATGTACGATGAACGTACAGTATCAAGTTAGACAAGCGGCACGCAAATGTACAATCTTCTTATGCGACATGCAACGCATTTTGGATTCAAATAAAATGCATAGCCGTGAGTTGTATATGGAATGTGAGCAGTCTTTGAATATATTGCGAAAATTGTTAACGCAATTTGAGGTATTCAAGCGCATGGAAATGGAGCATAAACGTGGACAGTTTGTCACTGAAGAAGCGAGAGGTATACAACTTATACATACATATGTATAAACGAGTTGCCTATACTAACTACATATGCACGTTTAAATCTTCTATCATTCCAGTACAAACACAAAAATTGGAAAAGATCGTTGAGGAGCTAAATGATCAGATACGCGAGACACACATCTATGTGAATGCTTTTAATTGGGCAGTAGAGCGTTCGAAGCGCTCAATGTTATATAATGTAGTCAATGAAACGCATGAGTTTAAAGCAACCGCTAGTGAAAGGGTGGCAAATGAAGCAGCAGCAACAAACGCCATGGCATTGACTTGTGTCGATACACTAACAACTACCACAATGGCTGATACTACTAAAAGCGGCATTTCTGCGCAGTTCGTTTCTTACAATGAAGCTCTTGCTTGCAGTGCGGGTGTTGTTACTCTGATTGATAATGAAACTGAGGCTGATCGACAATCGACCCGCTATATTGGTTATAAGTAAAAAAAAAAACAATGGGACGTTGCATTAAAAAAAAGATATTTTAAACTTACTTAGTAATATATTTAATGTTTAAGTGTATGTAAGGATTGTATATATAATTTAAAATATTGTATTTAATTTTAAAATGTAGGCTAATTTTTAATAGTATATACTATAGTATGTGTTTTTAGTTTTATTTATGTATGTCTTACATATAATTTCTAGTTTTTAAAATTATACAATAATTAATTTTTATTAAATGTATTCTAATTTTATCGACTAATTTAATTACAACTTTTTGCATTAATTTGCTGCATTTGCAATTTTTTGATTAAAAATTTAAAAACTATTGTTTTTGAAAATAGTTTTTTCTTAGTTGTAAATTACATTTCAATTTTATGTTTACTTTTTAAACATATATTTTTAGATTTTTAAATAGTTTTACATTTATTTTAAATATTCTTAATTATAAGTTAGTTGTTTGGGTTTGATAAAAAAAAAAATATTTTTTTGTTTTTTATTCAAACGCATAACTTTGAAGTTGAAATTGTAAAACCGTCCTGCGATTAGTTAATCATTTAATTATAACAAATTGTATACAATTTTTTTTTAACTTAAGTTTTTTATTTGTAAACTAATTATTAAATTTATTTGCGGCATAAATATACAATTTTTGCAAACGTCTTAACTCCACAACAATTAAATGAACTAAAAATATTAAATTGTTTCTGCCAGCAATTTATGTGACACCCTTTTTTAAGCTTTTTTTTTTTAAATCTACTATTAAAAAATTGTCAATATCTTAAAAACGCTCTTTATTTTTAAATAATACATCTAATTTTAATTCCTATTAACTAAAGAATTTTTACGGAAATATCCTTAAATAATTCATAAAAGCCTGTTTGATATAAAAATTTAAATATCGGCTTGTTATTTTTAGGGTTTAATTTTAAATTAGTTTTAAATCACTAACGACTGAATTAAAATTTTTTTTTACCAATGTGTGCCTTGATTTTTAAATAATTTACTTATTTGTTTAAATTGTACATAATAGAAATAATATATATTTCATGTCAATCTGTTTTGAATTTTTATAGCAGCACATTATTTGTGCCATATTTGTAAAAAAAAAAATGTATGCTAATTGTATATGCCATAGTTTTAGATTTAAATGTATTTTTTTATTCCACAGATTAATTTAGCCTTTTTCTTATTTATTATTTCATATTTAAAGCTTTAAATGATTTTAATATATTCGAAATCAAAAAAAAGGTCACTTTAGTAATAAAAGCAGACATTGAAAGATTTATGTATAACACAATTTTAATATGTGATTTATTTATTGATAATTTAATTTTAACACTTCAATTTGAAAACACTGAAATTATAAACTTTTTCGCAATTGTTTGTGTATGAACTGCAATTCTTCCTTATTTTACTGTAAAGAAGTCACTAAAGGTGGCTTCAAAATAAATGAATTACTTTAAATACATACTTTATTTTGAATCGCATTGTTATTTCAGCCATTTCTAAACTGATACCGACACGACCGAAAATGAGCAAAGATCAAAAGAAATTCGGATAGGCTGCCGCCAAAGTGCAACTGCAGCGGTTAGCTGAAAAATTTAGACAAAAAATGACAAGTACATGTGTGTGAAGTTTGAGGTATCGAAATTAAAAACAAACATTTTAATCTTGGGAATAATTTAGACCTGTAGAAATTTTTAGAAATTTGTAAATACACACAAAAGTTATATGAAAAATAATAAGGACAGTGGCCTGCAGTTAATGAAGTTAATGATTTGGCAAACTCTTGTTTTACTAAAAAAAATTACAACCTTATATAAGAAAAAGAAACTAGTTTTCATTCATTTGTGTTAACATTAATTTCTAATTTGTTTAGTATTTTGTTGAAAATCCTTGGTTGTTTAAAACTGATCGACACCGCTTCGACATGGAATCAACTAGGTTTTGGCAGACGGAAACCGGAATTGCTTTCCATGAATCCTGAATTAGTTGCTAAAGCTCGTCAAGGTTACTTGGACACTTTCCTCTTATTGACGCTTTCACTCAATTTTTCCTCAAATCTTCTATAGGATTTAGATCCGGGGATTGCGGTGGCCACTCCATTACGTTAATGTTATTGACCCTAAACCACTCTTTTGTACACTTGGCCGTGTGTTTGTGGTCATTGTCTTGCTGAAATACTAACCTAAGTGGCATATTATATTCAGCGTACTCGAGTAGAGTTTCCTGAAGAATTGCAACATAATCGGTTACCTTCATAGTGCCCTGTAAACGATAGAGTGGCCCCACACTGTTTCCACCACCATGTTTAACGGTTTTTATGGTATATTCAGGATTGTAAGCTGCATTTGGCGGTCTTCTTACATCATGAATACCTCGATCAGAATTAAACAAGTTAACTTTTGTTTCGTCAGACCAAAGAATGTTACGCCATTTATCTTTAGACCAAATCACATGATCTTCAGCAAACTTTAGTATTTGTTGCACGTTTCTCTTTGATAACATAGGCACTTTTCTAGGGCTTCGGGTCTAAAAATTTTCTTTAATAAGCACTTTGCGGATAGTTGATGGGTCGACATTGATATTCAAATCACATTTAATTTGTTTCGATAAGATAAATGGGTTCTTCTTAACACAGCGAACTATGTTTTTTTTTGACAGACAGTGTTATTTTAGGCTTCCTGCCGCGTGTTTTAACCTGCGGAACCTACTTAACTGCTTTTTCAACCATGGTTTTTAAAATTTTAAGTAAACTCGCTACGTCTCTGTACGAATTTCCCTGCTTGACCAAATTTTTAATGCGTTGTCGAGTTCTTGAATCGCAGTGCTTTATCTGTTCAAAAAAGTAAAAACCCCGGTTCTAATTGATTGATATTAAAACTAAAAGTATTATTCTTACCTTATCTTTGAAAATAACCACGTTTTATTAAAATATTTCCGATATTGTTATAAAATCACACGCTGTCTCTATTAAATTGCAAAGTGCAGGCTTCAAGTGGCTACAAATCACTCTTGGATTTTTCTTTTTCGCAAATTCTTTAATCAATAATTATTATAGGGAGATACATATTTTTCGAAGACATGAACTATTCCCGAACTAGTACAGAAGCGACCCCGAACAAGTACCGAAATGTTTTGAAACAAGTCCCGCACCGATAACAAACTGATCTTGATCCACATAGTCCCGAACGAGTTACGAGCTGGTCCAAAAATAGTTCCAAACTAAACCCGAAGAGGAATAAGTCCCATCCTTTAGAACTTAAAAACATTTTGCTCACTCATAATTGTAACCAAAAGACTTTTATAATTTTTACGAAAATTGTAAAACGTTTTTTAAAACTCCTCTATGAAATAATTACCATTATGGGTTTTTGATTAAAAAATAATAAAAATTTGTTAAATGAATCGTACATTCTATTAATTGGTGGAGTAATAAAAAAAGTCAGATTACAGGATGGTCTGGCAGTCTACACGGACGGATCAAAGATGGAGTGCGGGGTAGGTGCGTCGGTTTTCATTGAGCAGCATAACCTGAAGATATCATACCGTCTACCAGACTATGCAAGCGTATTCCAGGCTGAAACGTGTGCAATAAAGGAGGCGATTAGGTATGTTGAGAGGAATGCAACAGCAGGTACGCGAGTGAACATTTTCACGGACAGCCAAGCTGCCATTCAAGCACTCTCTTCTACCTCGGTCGGTTCTCAACTCGTAGATGAATGTAGGAGAGAGATGGCTTCAATCTCCAGCGAATACGAAATTACCCTGATATGGGTCCCGGGGCATAGGGACATTTATGGAAACGAAACTGCGGATGAACTAGCGAGGTGTGGTTCTGCACTGGATAGGTCCAACGCGATGAATATGGGCATCTCGCTTAGAGAAATAAAGGGCAGAATTGCCGATATCTACCACCGGGAAGCTAATCATAGGTGGAGTAATACAGGACCGTACAGGATTTCCCGGCAGGTTTGGGTGTCTTATGATCCACTTAAAACAAAGGCTCTTTTAGGAATGAGCAAAGAAAACATATACAAACTTACAGCTGTCTGCACAGGGCACTGGCCTATAGGAGTACATGCTGAAAGGATAGGCATACCATTTAACCGGTTCTGTCGAAGCTGTGAAGGCTCAAAGGAGACGGTTGAGCATTTTATGTGCGAGTGCCCGGCCCTTGCTAGAATAAGGTTAAAGACCCTTGGCAAACCATTCCTGCAGAGTTTTTTAGAGTGCAGCCGCCTCTCTTTGTATGATATACTGCGATTCATAAAAACCGCCAAATGGCTGTAAGTTGCACGACATGTGGAATCAAAATGGCACACTTGCTAATTGTTTGCCACCAGGGTGGCAATCCACTTGAACTAACCAACCAATAAAGAGGAAGGAGGGAGAGGATAGTTATTTCTTTCAAAATTATTTTAACACGGGGCGTGATCATTAGTTAAAAGGATTTAAAGAAGATAGATTAATAGTTCAAAGAACATCAGAAAATTGGTTTCAAAATACATATATGTATGTATGTATATATGCACATATACATACATAATTTTTTATTTCGTCCGAAGAAACAACTACAAAAACAAGATGAAAATTTTTTGTCTTAATAGCAAAGGAAATAAACCGCTTTTTTCGGGGGTACAAGAGAATTTAACTGATATGAGCATGTCTTGAATAAGTAAATAAAATGAAGGCAATTTGAAAGTCAACGTCTCTTAGAAGAGACGACTGGCAGACTTCGCTTGACTTGACCGAAATATTTAAAACTCTTACACGGCGCCAATGAAAAATGTCCTTTTCTGACAGCAACGAAACGTGGTCAGTCGTCTGTTAGTGAGACAAAAAAGCTCATTGTAAACAAAAAATAAGAATAATTTTAAGACAAACAAAAAATAAAAACTCACCAGAAGTGAGTTGATCGGGTAAATCCTCCTTCAAGGGCTTGCAGCTGCAATGACGACGAGGAAGACTACATTAGCCCCATCTTCATTTGATGAGACGAGTCAGTAGGAGTGAATTCGAAATTTCCCCAAGCTCGGAATGCAAAAAAAAAAACCAATTTCTCTACCCGATTGGATTAATTGCATGAAGGACATTGCGCACGCCCATACAATTATCCAAGTAATCCGCGACAACTTTGAGCAAGTAAGTAGTGCTTAAGGGTCAACTGGTAAGTCCTTTCAATTCAAATTCGATAACTCGATTTTCGAAACGAAATTTCAATGACCTCACTTATACACAACTCATATTCTCGCTGTAACATACTTGTGTGGACGATGAAAAACTGCAGTAACAATTCGTTTTATTTAATTTTTTTTTTACTTGAACAAAGAGATGGATATAAAATAAACTTTTCGTATTATTTCGTATTCGGAAGACTTGAATTCCACATTAATTTTCTGTGGGTATTTGAAAATAAAAGAAAAAGTTTGTGTTTTACCGGCCAAATTCGTCATTACACTGGACCAGCATTAAGGACCAGATCAAATGCCATTAAGCAAGTATTTTTTAGCTAGACCCCAACTGAACTGCAAAATCGACGTCAATAGACAAAAGACCTATTAAATATAACACTTTTACACAAAGAGCATCGCCAACAAGAAAAACTGACGACTAAAGTCGAAACTGTGTCACATATAGTGCTCTGGTTTAGTGGCCAGACATCAGAAAAAATATAATGAAAGCAAACTTTCCTTAGCTTAGGTCTTTATCAAATCCATATTGAACTCATCTAAAAGGAATTGACATGAAATGTACAGTCAGACTCAGAGAGATACGAATATGGAAAATATGCTACTTAGATACAGGATAATCAGAAATAAAATGCCCGACTACTTGGTATCTAAACTCAAATTCAGTAATAACGAGTAAGTGCGATTCTATCTAGAAGTTAGGCTGCGTTTTAGAGGCATGCGTTAACTTACTCGACGTCTGCTTGTCTGTTCATCTGAGAAATGATACAATCGTCATAGATATATTTGAAATTTATAAGGTTCCTGACAAAGCCATCGAACAGAGCGATATACACTGATATCCAAACGCCGCTGTTAGCATAATAATCTTTAATTCACAGCTTGTCCACAGGTGCAAAAGGGAATTAACTTAGCTTAGTGTATCTCTCAATAAATATTTATCTTGCTGGTGTTCCTGTTTGGAGGAATCCGAATCAGTTGCATTGGGATACCCTCTCGGATTGATTTAAAGAGAAAGAAATTTGAATTTTTTGGATTGGCTAGGAAAAGGGGTAACATACATACATACATGTATGTACATATGTATACTGAAATCAATAAATAAATAAATGAAATGAAAAAAAAATATCCAAAGAAATCTGGGCCGATTAGTTATACTAGTACGCAGACCTTATTATTCTTATCTGGCACTACAACCGCCAGTTGCCTCTCTTCTTCACTAGGTTACGCCAACTACTCACACTAAGTGAAGACAGGTTCACCTGCACTTGCACCTTTAGTTGTGTTCGTAGGCGTCCTTGCCTTCGTTGCCCACCAAGGGGTCCAGCCCACTTATTCGTTGAATTATTATGCGATTGACTATGTCAATATCATTATATGTACAGCACATACAGTTTATCATTCCACGCGAACATGGCCAAACATCTTGCGAAGAAAATTTCTCTCGAAAGCCCTTAAAGCCTTCTCATCGCTGATAAACATCGTCCACTTTTTGTGTCATATAAGTACATACAAGAATATTATGCACGAGAGTTTTGTAGAGTGAGATTTTTGTTCGTCGAGAAAAGGCTCTGCTTATCAATTGTCTACCGATAAGTAGCACCTATTGGCAAGTGTTATTCTTCGCTTGATTACAAGGTATACAAAATCCTTGACTACTTCAAAGTTTTAAATGCAAACAGTGACATGGGTCCGAATATGCGAGGACATTTTATTAGTTGCACACAAGTTACTTTGTTTTGTTCTCGGTAACTGCAATACCAACCTCTTTTGACTGGAAAATGCTACACTGACGCATACTTTAAATCTTCTAAATACTTAAACCTTTTTAATTGTTCAGCATTTAATTTGTGAAAGCCCAGTTCTAGTAGCTTTTGGGCATAAAGCTCTTGGAATATACAAATTAACAAAACAGCAGAACAGGTATATCAAGAAAGTTCGGCGAATAAATTTAGACAAAAATAGACATTCACTTCTACCGACAATACCATGTGAGAAAATCATTTACATAAATTTGCATGTGTTACAAAAAAAAAAAAAATATGGTAAAATTGTTGTTGGGGTTTTGCTTTGCAATTTAGAGGACTATAGCGAGCCCTAATCGCAAAAATAAAATTACCGATACATACAATTTTTTCACAGAACATCTTTTTACTACATTCTACTGCAGTTAGGCTACGCATTTGAATGAAATGAGCAATTAAGAAGTCAGAGCTCGCGATGGACTCTTATGTATTTATTTTATGTGATATATACTTACGAGTACTTAATAGTTAAAAAAAATTATTACGTATGAAAATATTTTTTATTAAAATTTATTACGTACATACATATGTACGTAAGTAAATGGTTTTACGCATTTGACAAACTCATTCGGGCAAGAAAAAGTCAGTGTAAGGATATTTCGCAAATACATTCTTGGTTATTCCTTGCAGGATCAAGCCAAACGCATTTTCCAATGATGGCCGAAGTTCACCAAAAATTTCTGACCAATTTTGATTGACGTAAGTATTCGCTGTCTCACCCAACTCCTTGTTGCCATTGAAAAGTCCACCAAATTTAAAGTGCACATTATCGGGTTGCGAGATCGCCATGCTAACACTGTGAATGGTTAGAAATTCGTCGGCACCCTTTTTCACAAGTTTCGCATTTAGTTTGCAGATAAGTTTAGTATTTGCTGTAATTTCAAGCATATTGAAATTTTGTTTAAAAATTATGATTAATTTTTTTATTCTTTTAATACTACTTACTTAGCGCTATCTCACATAAACCGCTGCCTTTGAATGGTAAACCCGAAACTGTGCCGCTGCCTTGATAAGGACCACGAATGATCGCTTTCGGTAAAGTGCCTTCCAGTATAATTGGTCCTTTGACATCGCGTGTCAAACCACTGCAAATATTCGTGTGTGATTTGATATTTGTATATGTAAACACTATAGGTAATTATATTTAAATAAGTACTTACGATACTTTTGGTTGTTGTATATTCGCCAAACCGACAATTTCTATATCCTTGAAGGCAAATCCTATACTTATTGGACTATTCGGATTTTTCTCAATAATCAATGATTTAACAAGCAAAGGATCGAACGGAATGAGATTCATTGAACGTAAACCGGTCTTGCCATAAGTCTGCAGCAAATGTTTGCCGACATTTGTGCAACAAACATCATCACCAAAGTGACACTTTTCAAAGTCCAGTGCTGAGAAGAAAATTATGCTTAAAACGGCACTCAAGAGAAAAATAACGGTATTACCGAAACTCACCTAATAGTGCTGTCACCGGTGCGAGGAGGCCACACATTGCACACGCCAATAATAATACGAAACTAAATCGGCACATCCTTACTTTTTTTGCCCCTTAATGGAAAAGAAATACAATTTCAATGAAATTTTTCAACTTGCGAACTTGACTACAAGTAAATGAGCAATGAATTTGCAATGCATTAAAACATTTCACTTTTATACGATTCTCGATTTGATTTCCAAAATGTGATCGGCTATAATTAAATACAAACAGGTTCAGCAAAGCACTAGCTCTTTCACTTAATAGTACATGGAGTTATTCATGTTAATTAATTAATGAATATATATGTATATATCTGTATATGTCAACAAGATCACATCTGATAAGATGTCAATTTGTTTGAAGTACACACGAGCCTACAAAATTACATTTAATACAATTATTAAAAAATCTGAGTCAAAAGTACATGTAGTGCTTATATACAAATACATATACATACATATGTACCATATGTATGTATGTACATGTGAATATATGCATTTTAATATAAAAATCTTTAGCTTAACAAATTTACTTTTTTAAACGTATCAAAGCAATTATTTATTATAATTTATAATACGAAACGAGTATTGTAGACAATACGTTGTATGTATGTACACATGTACATTAGACTGTATCGTGTTATATTGAAAAAAAAAAAAAATTATTTATGAATTATGACGTCACAAACTTTTTAACTCGAGGTAAATGTTAGAAAATTTTTTGAAACAAATTCAACTCATATTTTTGATGCAGTCTAATTTACATTCATATTATCTGAGTCATTAATTTGAAGTTATTTTTCATATAATTTTTTTAATATTTAATTATAGAAAGACGAGCATTGTGTTTCGTGATCTTAGGGTAAATTATGGACTACATTTGTAATCGAACGCACAATTCCTTAAAACATAGAATAAATAAAAGAAATATAAGACCGAATCAGTTCCCAAATAATGAAAGTTTTTATACATCTTCTAATTTAAAAAGTTGCGCAGTAAGATGGTTCAAAAATGTATGGATATATAGAGTAAATTTGCAATGTTAATGCTCAACTTTAGGATTGTTCTAAATCGAAACAATATACTAAAATTTTATATTTTGACATAAAAAAAAATGTGTACGTCGGTCAAAGCACTTGAGCTTAAGCAATTATTATCAACGATTATTAAATGAGAGCATTCAAATTCAAACTTTAACCTTTTGGTGTCACCCTAATGTACGCATACGTGCAGTCATTGTTGGTAAACTAGACACATATCCACATACATGTACATATGTGCTGTGTTAGTATTATGAAAATATATTTGATTAAAACAAAATGTGTCAATGACTTGAAATTTCTTCTAATTTGATAATTCATTTCGGTCCGGTTTTAGAACCTGCTTCTAACTCTTAATCGATTTTTAGTTTTTATCTTTTACTTTAAAGTATTTTGCTGGGTATCTTTGAGAGAAACGCGCGCTAAAGTGTTGACTGCGAAAAAAACGCGTCAAAAACACATCGGCAAAGCAATATGCGTACACCTTAATGTGATAAATTTCGCAAAATGCTCCTTTCATTTTTTTATAGTTTTTAATATGCACTTAAAAATCTTCGTACATACATAGATACTTTTGTAATCAGAACTTTTCCTACTCATATGCTAGAAAGGAGTTATTAAATATGTTTATGATTTACGTTCAACACAAGGCTATCTTAACTGAAAAAATTGTACATAGAAGATGCTTTGAAATCATTATTTAATTCTGTAAAGTACTTCTCATAAAGATACTTGCTGAATACCACATCAATAACGTCGGCGAAGACTTTTGCTAAAGCCTTTGTCAATATGCCACGCACCTCTTGGAAAAAAATCCTTTCAGTTTTCGTTTAGGAATGCATTCACCGTCTCGCCCAACACCTTGTCGCCATTGAAAAGGTTGCCAAAATTGTAAATCATTTTCAAGGGATCTACATCGAGTTGCATACCCTTCATCTTTATCCGGTTTCTGTGTTGGTTCGCCAGTAAATTATATATGAATTTTAACATAAACTAAGCGAAAGATTTATTTACTTGTCCAGTTATAGGTAATACTAGTATACGTCTCTTAATTGTGTAATCTCCGATCATGTTGAGTAAAGGTTTGGTAATGTATAATGTCATATCCTTGCCCAAGCCGCTGCGAGAGTGAATTAATATAAAATATGAATAAGTCAATATGTCGATAAAACATAATAACCCAATCGAAATTTGGTTGCACATCGTAGAAAATAAATAGTGCTTTCGTAGCACTTTGTAGGAAGCGCCTTATCGTAAAGACATGCCAATGACAAGTCTTTTACTTCACTACTTTTAGAGTGCTTGTGCAGCGCAATTTATGCGCAGCATTTCCGATAAGGAAGTTCTAATCATCCTACCTCACATCATTTATCTTTACTTTGCTATATCCATATACATACATAAATCGTTATTGATGAAGGTCAAGTCAGTGATGGCTGGACTTTCAGCGCCTTGCTTCATCTCCATCTTAGCGACTCCGTTTTGACTAAATTCAGCGATGTAAAGCCTAACAGAAACCAATGCAAAGCGTTTTTCAATTAGTTTTTGTTTTCTTTAATTCAAGTAAACATATCTTACCCTGCGATTGATTTTGCATCAGGTTCTTAATTGTACTCATTATGCATGTTTCATATCATCAGTAGTTATTATTTTGTTTAGTTATTTGATAGTATACGTAGTAGATAGGCAAGTAAAATCTTAATCATAAAAAAGTTCTTTTCTAATAGCGGTCACCCCTCGGCTGGCAATGGCAATCCTCCGAGAGTATTTCAGCCATGAAAAAGCTTCTCATAAAATACACTTGCCGTTCGGAGTCCGTACAAAACTGTAGGTCCCTTCATTTGGGGTACAATGTAAAGACGCACATTACAAATGGTAGGAGAAGCTCGGCAAAAACACGGAGCTATATAGTGTAAGCGTCAGATTATTATTATTATATATATATACAATTTTTTTATATATTTATTAACTAAATTTGTGAATATCCTATCCCGATTGAATTTGGAGTGAAGCGATGTCTCTACAAAGCTAACGATGACCGCCCATTCTATTCTTAACTTAATATTCATCATACCAAATTGTACGAAAATATTAAAACGCTTGACTTAAAAATGTTTATAAATATTTTATTAAAGACTCAATTTAAAAATTTTTTTTTAGCTACTTCGAATAATACGGGTATTAAGGGTTAATCCCATAAGGTTGTTTGATGTAAACTCTTCTAATTTTCTTTAATAGATTACAGTTGGATAGATGTAAACAGGTCTTTCTCTCGCTTTTATGAGCTACGCTTTCACATCTAAGACTCAATTCTCTTGAAGTTGTTGATTGAACCACTACTCCAATTTGTGTATGGGAAACTCTGTAGATATATTGGTAAGAAGGCTCTAGGTCAAAGTAATATGTATGGTAAGTACGTAATTGGCTGGAACACCTTTTAGCTTTAATACAATTGAGTCATTACTGTATTTTTCGTGTTTGTGGAATGCTGCAACATTTCAAAACGATCCTCTTGTGGCTTTCCCTTTTATGAGGATTTGCTGCAACTTAAAGATATTCATAATGCTTAGCCCTCTTGATTGCTTCTTTTTAACCAACTACAAAAAAATGTGAAGTTTCGAAATTCGTCGGGATATTTTTTTGACTTAAGTATTCATAGATCTACATCTTTTTTTTTAACAATTTACAAGTAGTCGAGGTTTTTCTCGATATTTTTTCTTAAGCTTAACTTGCTATTTCACCTCGGACAGAGATCCGGGACTCGGATCCAGAGCTATCCCATCCAACTGAGGTAAAGATATCTGTCGCGGTCATTTACCATCTGCATAGGCAATTTATTACCTATGTATCCTTCACTATAATATACTTTCTGGACTTCTATGCTTCAAGATACAATCTTTATTCAAAATATCTATTCGCTCAACCTCTATTGGCAATTAAAGTTTTAAGCGAATAGTTGTAAAAGCTTAAATGTTTCACTTACAAAAATCACCTAAAACTAGCAGCACAACTAAGGAAATTAGAATTAGAAATATTTCATTTAACTTAAACATCATGAGAAAATTTCAGATACTATCACAGCAGTATGAAATACTAACACGCTTTTTACTAAGCAAACTAAATAGATATTACAGAGCAATGAGGGGATTTCAATTTGTTAAGGCACTTACTTTTATAAGAAAATAAACAACTTTGATCTGCGAGCATTCCAAGTTAAAGCGAATATAAATATGTAAATATTAAACTGTCGATTAAGTAGTTAATTGCTAATTGTTTTTATTATATATTTATTATTTATTTAAATATTCAGATTTTATTTTTATACTAAACTCCATTTGAGAATGCTATTGGTTTATTACAGTTTTGTAAACCTATATGTATGTATGTACGGTGCTGTTCGAATTATTAGCAACCAATCTCAAAAGATCATTTAATTATTTTTCAGCATTTTGAATTAAAATGCAGTTCTTTCTCTAACACAATATTTATTAATCCAATTTAAAAACTTTGCGGGAACATTAAAAAAAACCAATTTTGAAATAGCTAGGTGCTACTTTCTTCCATTTAAAAATAAATGTTGCTCATTCGTTATATGGGAGCAAATGCGATACAAAGAAAATATAAAAAAAACAACGGTAATTCCAGCTACTTGAAAATTTCACATTGTTAGACCAAAATTTAATGAGCTTGTTTGCTAATGAAATAGCACTGTATGTACACTCGCACCTTTACAATTCGAACAAGTTTTTGCCGCCAATAAAGGGTGGTATGCTACTTCTGGTTATCACTGTACACGTGGTTAATTAAATTAATGCACATTAACATATGTGAGTATTGCTAAACAGTTGAAACCGTTTAATGTCAACTCCAAAATGTTCGGAAATTATGTTCCATACAACGGTGATTTTGCAAAGAAGTGGGTTCAGCTAACTGAAAAAAAAATTTTCAGCTCCATTATACTAGAGGTATTTTGTAAAATTTCACAGTGTAATTCAATCTGAATCACCAACACATAAGATAATTATTATAATACGGTCTCGAAATTTTTTGCAGCTAATTACGTTGTTAACTTCGTAATTGGAAATCGAAATACCAATGACTAACGAATATAGAATAGCGCTTCCATGGGAATGTAGTATAAAAGCCCTCTTACACGGTATGTATTTTACATATGTAAAGCTACTGCATTAAAGCTTTAAGCTGTACATATTAGAGAATTAACACGCACATATGCATCTGCCGTTCCTTCTAGTTTAAAAGCCTATTCACGAAATATTACTATTCGAAGGTGGTAATTTTCCATGTGAAAGAAAAGTGGTAGCTTTACTTATGTAAAATAAATAGCCTGTAAGAGAGCTTTAAAAAAACCTTTCCTTACAAACGATTTTTATAATTAATGTTCTAGAAATTTGCAGTATTTTTAAATTCTCTTTTATGTTTTTGTTTAGATTTTTGCTTTGTCATATCAAAGTATTGAGATGGTTATTGATTTTTTCATTGCCTCTCGTTACGGCGATTTTATACACACTCGAGTGGTTTGCGAGTCGCTTGGATGGAGGTTTGGCGATAATTCTTAACTGCAATGAGAAAACGGATCTTCTCTGAATATTCCAAGTGCAATTTAGTCGAATGAAAAATACATTTAGTTTGCTGATTATCGTACAAAAACAATGAGTATAAAAATAATAAGATATTTGTCTCTTTCGAATCATTGCCGCGACTCGCTTAAGATTCCTAAAAATGCGCTCTTCTTATGTGACGACTCACAATACATAGTCTGCTCTTTTTGATGAAACCCACAACCACCACCTTTGATCGAGGTTGATGTCATTTGAGGGAATATCTCCAGCAAGCGAACAAATGCGTTGGTTTGTATTTATATTATGTTATTATTTCAGTAGTCCTTTCACAAGACAAAATTGAAAAAAAAGGAACAAATTCAATTAATTTAAGAGGTTAGCATGAAACCCCGAATTTAAGTGCTCAAATGGATCCTCCTTGGAAGGGTTTTTCTTCTAAGGCGTGTAAAACAAATGGCCTTCAAAAAATTGTTCTGGCGATGCTGCAACCTTAGACTTACAAGAAAAACTTACACCAGCTGAGTTTCCTGACAGTCCCACGAGAAGCTTACCTCAGGTCTTTCAAGCCAAACAGCTTTATGTTTTGATTGCTGAAAGCGTGTTAGTGTTAATTTTTTTATTTCAAAAACAATTTATTTTGTTTTTAAGCGGAGTTGAATGTATGCATGTGTGCAAGTTAGTTAATGAAATTCGCCAATTGTTTTAATATATTTACTTATAATTGACAGTTATTACGTAGATACCTATGTACATATGTACATGTGCTTTAAGTGCATCAACCCAGCAAACAGTAGGACAAATATTCTCAATTCGTTATTTAGGCCTTTGCCAATTTGAGTTTTAGAATTCCATTTGATTTGAAAGCAACGAATTTTTCTAACATTTTTCCTGCGCTTATGCTGGTTTTTTAATATGGTCAGTTGTCAAGTTGAAAATTTGGTAATTCCTCGAATTCAAGTTATAGAGTTTTTCTTAAAACTGCTTCAACGTCAGTACAAGCCGAGGAATAAGGCTTGAGAAAATGTAAGCCGAGAATAAAATATTTATCAGAGGTTGGAGAATACTTATTCTTGTGTTTGCTGGGAGACTTCAGCAATTGCTTTTGTTTAATTTAAAGCTTTTTCAATTAACATCTTTGTCTAATAAAAGCCATATAGAGTTTAAAACTTTTCTTAGTTTAATATAAATTTATTAGAACTACAAACGTTTTTCTCAGAAATATAAACACATTTTTGGAAATAAATATTTGCCGCCTATTCAACTTACGTGAAATGTCATGTACATTTGAAGTAGCTCAAAATGACCGTCCATTTCTCAAATTTGTCGTGCGTACAAAAATAAATTGGGTTCAAAAGTTTTAAGGAGGGAGTGCATTAAACAGAAATATCAATAATTATCAATAATTTTAAGCTAATTAAAACTTCGTCATACTCGGGACATTTCTTAAACTTTTGAGAAAAAAATCAAAAATTTTTATGAAAATGTTTACACTTTTTTATAAAGTTTAAAATTTTGGTTCACTATGTGTTAAAATTTGTTTTTTTAATTACAACATTTTTTTTAAATTCTAAGGAAAAGTTTTGATATTTGTATTATATTTTATATTTGTATGTCAAATTATTAAACATTTTTTATAAAGTTTCAAACTTTCGTTTACTATTTTTTTTTTTACAAATTATTTACAAATTGTGAAGAAAAGTTTAGAATTTTGCTTTTTAGAAAGTTTTAAACTTCCATTAACTAGATTTTTGTAAGAGGATGAAATGTTTTTTATTTAAAATTTTTTTTTAAATTTCAGAAAGAATTTTTAAAATTTTGATGAAAATTTGTCAAATTGTTACATGTGTATTTTTTATAGAAATAAATCTAGTAAACGGAAGTGTGCGTTTGCTAGGTATTTTGTTAGCGAATGAAATGTTTTTTAATTAAACATTTTTTAAAGTAAAAAAAAACGAAACCTAATTTGCCAAAATTGTCAAAACGAACCACTGTATTTATGCACATACAAAACTCAGTTCTTGCCCTATTTTCTTCCACCAATTGTGGTGTGCGTTTTATGTGTCGGTCGACTTACAGTCGCATGCCATTTCAAAAATAAAAAAAGGTCACCCAGACCCTTTACGACCTCCCTCATGTGTCTCTATGTAAATATGTACATATATATATATATATATATACTCACATATTTACATATGTATTTGTATGAACTAAACAATTTATAAAAATTTCATTGAACCTGAACTTGAATTGTTACCTCGCCGCTCTGGTTTGTAAGAAATAATTCCGTTGTTTTTAAAGCTTTGTAAACAGCTAAGTGTTTTTTACATACATACATATGTACATATCATATACTCGCATGTACATACATATGTGTGTATGTATGACATATAAATGCGAGTAACGGTTATTTTGCGATGGCAAACGAGTTTGCTCATACCGCAAAACTGTAACACATGAATAAAGTGTAAACAGGGTGAGCCAATATTCGTGAACAGTATAAAGCTCTAGAAATATATTGCGTGTTGGTAGATATCCAACCCATCGTCGCTGTGGTCGATTGAGTTGCGATGTGTACATAGTATAATTCGATATGCCTCTGAGTTCGAGGTTCGAATCTCAGTCAGGTCATGCAAAATCTTAATAATAGAAAAATGACAGACCTCCGAAGCTATTTCTGCCATGAAAAGCTTCTCATCTGCCATTCGGGGTCATCAAAAAACCGTAGGTCTCTCCATTTGTGGTATAATAAAAAGCGCACACCACAAATGGTAGGAGAATCTCGGCCAAACAAATATGTTTTTGAGAATTTTTTAAGAAATGCTGGATTGCAATTTGTTCCACACAACGCATGTTCGATATTTTTTCAATGTAAACAAAAATGGCGGAAGAGCTCAACTTGAACATTACTGTAGCACATATTAAATTATTGTTTTTAATAATTAATAGTTGACAAATTTATTGAGCTCGAGGCCAGTTTATAGAAGATTTTATTTGGAAAAACAGCAACAGTTTTTAAAGAGCCAACACGCTACATGCTGTGCTACGCTAGCCGAGTGGACTGTTGTGTTTTTACCATCTTCCTTAAACAAACCAAATACAAACAAGAGCAACTCCTCTGCCGCTATTAAACTTGCTTGTGTGGTTGTTGTTTGTGTTTTTATTTGCAATTCTGTTTGTTTTTAGTTATTTTACTAATTTTTAGAATACATTTAGGGTGTGCTTATCCTTGCATATATACATTTTTGTTATTTATTGGCCTTATAAATGTTGTTAATAGATATATTTTTTATTGAAAGTTTTTAGTTCTGCGAGCACTAACTGGAGAGAGATAGAGAGAGAGAGTTCAAAACCTTTGTCTGAATTATACTCGTAGTGTAATTACCCTAGACGTATACTTAACTTTATTTCCGTAAGCTATTTACTCAAGCATGCTTGATTTGACTGCAGTCAAATTAGCTTGCGTATACAGTTTCTCTTGTGGCCAGCTTCATAGTTTGTACCGCTCAGTGGACATATCATACAGCTCGTTGTGAGCTTCTAAAAGGGTAGTAAGGACTTTTGTCATCTATTTGATCACTTTAGTGTATGCAGTCTTTAGGGAAATAATTTTTTCAAGTGTAATTCATTTTTTATATTGCTTTACATTGTTGATTTTTGTATTTAAAAATAATTTATATTTTCACCGGTTGTCAAATGCTACGCGATTCTCTCACTGTAAGTTCCGTAATTTAAATTAAGAATCAAAAATCAATAGTTCTCCATGTGTACAAAATTATGTTACGTCTAGAGTAATCGTTTGCACATGTTTTCCATGTAGCAGGTAGCTCTTAAGGGCCGTACACATACAACTTTCCTTGCTTTACTTGACAATTCGAAATTTAACAACAAAGCATGAGGAGTAAAAGGTTTGCTACATAGAACGCTTTGACAGTTTCTGCGTTAGTTGTTTGTTTTGAATTGTTATTTGTACCTACTCCGAGTATTTTGTTTTATAAAAGAATTAGAAGTGAATTTTACTAATATATGTACATAATTAAGTGGTAGTTATGCTACTTACATAAGTATGTATGCTTGAAAGTCGCGAGTGTAATAAACTATATTTATTAAAGCCGAGCATATTTCGACAAAATAAATAAAAACCGATCCAGGGGAGTTTAAAAACAGGTGAGGGTGGTTACCAAAGATTTCTCTTCTTTTATTTTTTTAAAAGCAAACACTATGAAATACTAGTAAATTTTCTAAATCCTGTGTATATGCACGCAGAAATAAATTATAAATGCAAACAGTTGGTTGTCAGAGTGTACAAAAGTTGAGAGTTCGCCATGATTTTGCTTCGTTTTGCTTTGCTTTACTTTTCTCGCCTTGTATGTATTTACTAGCACTCATATAACATCTGTACTTTAACTTATCTGTCAAAGCGAAACTCTGAAGCAAAGCAAAGCGAAAGTCTTATGTGTACGGCTCTTTAAGTACCTTATGTTAAGTATACGTATTGAGTAATTAGACGCTTATTTGTTTCCAATAACGTAATTTTCATATGCGATCAAAAAATTAAAAATGTCTAGCAAAAAGTACAAATAAAGTTTTACCTTAAACAAATGGCAAATGTACCACAACAAATCGATATGGAAAATTAGTGTTTTTGGCGTAATTTATATATTGTTTATAATATACGCCCCTAAATAAGCTAAAACTGAGTCTGAGAAGTAAAGTACTACTTGCATTTATTAACCTCAAAAAAAATAAACTAAATTGATCAGCAACAAAAAATATATATGTAGCAATCAACAGCTTTCTTTCGAGTATAGCCACACTTTCAAATAAATTCTATAAAATAATTTACTTAAAATACATACATACATATCTGTGGACTATGGGCAATATAACTTGTTTTACTAAAGTAGATATTTCTATGATGTCATTACGTTTAATCTTTCATAGCTTCTTTAAATATTTTAAATCGTTTTCTATAAAGTAGGCTTCGTATAATTAACTGTATGAAAAATATAAAATTAATTCTTCGAAAATTGTATAAAAACCAATACATTTAAATCGAGATAAGTTCTGTTATTCAATTTCCACCGATATGCAAACATATGTTATGTAAATATTTTTTGTAATACATAAGTATGTATACAAAACTTTAATTCTATTCAATTTCAAATTACTCCACGAACAATTTATTATAAGGTGTTTTTGAGAAAACTTCATCAATTATATGTGCCATCAATTTGGACAATTCAATGGAAAATGTTTTGTCAACTTCCTGGAAGATTTCTTTCCAATTTTCATTTAAAAACAAATTCATGTTATCACCCAGCGCTTTGTCGCCATTGAAAAGATTTTGGAATTCAAAAATCACTTTACTGGGCTTAAGAATTGTTCGGAATTTGTCCGTTCTCATATATATAGCGCCATCCTTCTCGACTGGCTTACCAACCCACTGCAGTATGAAATCAGCATTCACTGCAATGGACAATTTTGAACATCAGAATTTACATTTCCATGTATATATGTATGTACGTAAATGTATAAAAGTACAAACTCACCCATTGTTATATTGTTTTTACCCGAACCACTAATGGGTAGTATCAAAATACGTCCCTTGATTTTGTAATCACCGATCAAGCTTGATATGGGAAATTTGAGACGTATCTCATGTTTTTTGGTTAGATCTTTGCCGAAACCTCTGCAATAGAGTAGAGAAAATAGAAACTATAAAATGCAACATTCAACCGCTATAAATTATAAATGTGTTTCATAAAAAATATGATTTTTTTAATATTTGTCCTTTGCTTACCTCACTTTGTAAGCTGTGCAATTGGCAACACCGACAATTTGATTTTTAGTAAATGTCAAATCGATATTCACAGGATTGTCAGCTCCTTGTTTAAGTGTAAATGTGCCAGCATCGATTGGATCGATTTTCAACAAATTTATCGATGAGTCGCCTGTTTGAATAATGCCAAAAAAAAATAGGTATGTACTTAATATTTACTGCATCTAGAAGTGAATAAAGTATATTTCGAGGTCGCTTACCTTGATATTTATTTTGTAAATAAAAATTTACAGCTTTCAGTAAACAATCGCTATCTCCATATTTACATGGCTTTGGATCATTGGCTGCAAGTTGGAAATACAATTAAAGACAAATGTTTAGAAATTTGTGTGGTTTTTTGATTTCAAAAAATTATTTTTAATATTTATACGACGGATACACTCATCATTTGTTTTAAAATATATTTTGGTTTAAGCCAAACTTGTTGTTTATGAACTCAACTTAAAGGATATTTCAAAATTTTACTAATTTGGAGGATGTAATGTTTAAAATTTTGGATGGTGGAGACATTTTCAAAGTTGTAATCAGTCAGTCATTCATGAAATGTGACACTTATAATAACTTTAATATTGAGTTACCTGGTGGTGAAGGTGAAGGTCGTAAAAAAAATAAATAAATAAAATTTTACAATTCGGAACTCAGAAAATTTACATGTGGTTTAAGAAAAAAAAATGTGTATATATATTAACAACGAGCAACTGTCTAGAGGAAATTTGGTTAAGTTGTCATCTTGGACCTTAATTGTTCTACTTTTGCAAAATCGTTAATGTCCCTTCAACGTTGTGGGTGTGAGTCTCATTTGGCTTAAGAGTATGTAGTAAAGATTTTCACATTTAAAAGATTCAGAAATAATTCATAAACTCCTACACTTTTCATTTATTTTGCATACAACTTTAATTATTCACATTAAACTTTCTGAAAAAATCTCATTATGATAACTTACGAAAATCCGCCTTAGCGATTTGGCAAAAGGAGAAAATATAAATAAAAATTGACAATAACGCGTAACGTGTAAACATTTTGAGATTTATAACACGTGTTGCACTTTTTTGCTAATATAATAGTTATCTTTTCTCTCTACAACTTCGCGTATTTTAAAAAGTCCGAAACAATTCGCTTTAATATCGACACGCGTTATTTATGTTTAAAATCAAACTAAGGAAATCAAGAAAATCTTACCGCGTTTTTATAAGACAACAATAACTAATTTGCGTGTGTTACTTGTACTAGGAATAAATTCAGCTAATTTAAGTTTACAACATACAATATTTTGTTTTATTTTTAATTGTATCATTCAAGATTGAATGAACGTTAGTTGTACGTAATTTAATTACTCACAGATACAAAGTACATAAATACTCTTAGTACACTGTCAGGCACTAAAATGAGAGTTGAAAAAATGTGCTTTTGAAAAAATGTTCAACTTGGCTACGAAAAATTAAAATGAATGAAACAATTAAAGTCATGAGACAAAAGTCAGTTAAATGTGTGACAAAACTGTTTACTTACATTATAAGCAATCGATCATAATTGTTCAAAATTGAGTACACTTTAGAACACATCCATCATATTTTTTTGGGCTAAACCAGTGTTGCCAGATATACGGATTTGTCCGTTTTTTACGTACCTTTTAGCTACCTAAGGAAAAATACGGATTTCAATGAAAATACGGATTTTATACGGATTTTCTAATTGTTCGTTTTTCACATTTTTTCTTAAAAAAAAAATGATAAATATAAAATACTATCGTTATATTTAGTAGAAAACTTAAGATTTCCTGCATATATATAAAAGTAGTTTTTAAAGCCTTAACAATACAAACTACAATATAAATACAATTGTATTACGGTAAAAACAACAATTTTATTACATTAAAATGAGTTTTTAGTAATAAAATTTTCGCGTGTACACCATTTTCATATCTTGTTGAATGAAATTCCGTACAGGTGTGAGCATGACGGATATATTCGATCCACTCATGATAATGAAATAATTCCATTCTTTCAAGTCTTCAAAAAATTAATGCACTTCGTTGGACGTAATAAGACATTTTAAATTCATTAAAAAGTGTGGGAAACATGGAAACCGCATTTCAGATGATACGGATTTATACGGATTCCCCTTCCTCGCCCCATTACTACCCTTCTACACGAGAAATTACGGATTTTCAACGCGGCGGATCTGGCAGCACTGAGCTTAACACCACATTATTAATAATAGTCCGCAAATTATGTGTTTAACAAGAGTTTTGGTTTGAAAAAAAAAGCTATTGGATTCAATCAGTTCCTGTTGAGCCGCACGCAAGTGTACATATTTCCGATCGACTTATAACAAATACACCTTGACGCAGAACTGAAATAGCATCCGTCAGCTGTCTATTTTGAGATTTTAACAAACATTTTTATGTATATGCGTACATATGTATGTATATTCCTGCTACAATTGCAAACTTAACTACAATCTGTTAGTTTTTCACATTAAACAAAATAGTAGTTTTTAAGCGATTAACGAGTTTTTCTCATGCCAACTTTAGTAAAATTGTATTATTTGATTAAATTTCTAATATTTTTTAATGAAACACGCTGAATGAAAAAACTCAACTCTATAACTTAATACAAATTTTCAACAAAATTTCGATATTAAAAAATATTTTTTTTTTGAATATGCAAAATGAAAAAAAATTGTCAAAAATCAAAGGTAATTTTGGGTCATCTGCGACTCGCACTATTTATACTACATAGTATAGAATCGGCTAGAAAATTGCCTACGCAAAACAATTCCAATTTTTTAAATTCGAGAAACTGACGAATTTTTTTTTATTATTATAAATTTTGTATACAGTTTGAAACTTGGAGTGATACGCGAGTATCGTTACAAAATAAACAGCATAACTGAAAAATAAAAATGTGTGTGTGCTATATTTTCGAAACGGCCTATATACTTGTAGATGCTAGTATAAATATGTGGAAGAAGACGACATGCCAGTTGAGAAAAGTGATCTCAAAGAATGTTGCAATCTGTGAGAAGATTTCCCAATACTATCCTTACATATTAAGTAAATATAAACCGTCCAACAAAATCCAAAGCTTAGTTGTATCTTTACTGATTTTGTATCATAATTCTATACGACTTAATTCTTCGACAGCGTTTCAATACTCCGATCATTATCGCAAAAACAAATTTTATGTTTAATTTATTAAGACAAGGATTTAAAAGAAAAAAGTGAAAAAGACTATTTGCGAGAGATCTGATTCCAAATAGTTTTTAATATTTACGCTAAATTTGGTGGAGATTGCGGTTCCTTAACAACTTTTTTTTTACATAAATGCATTCTTTGCTTGCACAATTTTTGAGTATTTTGATACATTCTTTTTCAATTTTGAGTCTTCAACCCATATAAACAAATAAAAAATTTAATATCGTAAGCATTGAAATTTAAGAATTTTTCCTTTTATACTGTAGGTATAGAAAAAAAAAATTAATAAAAAATATAAAAATTAAAAATAAAATAAAAAATAGAACTTTATCGAGGAAAAATATTGTATTTATATTTTCGCTTATCTCACAAGAACCTTTGGATACGAAATTTTTCTAGAATCTGAAGACGTAGAGCAATATTGCATTCACCTCAAAAAAATTGTTTTAGACTTCAATAATAAATTGATATGGTATAATGAAAAATATGGGTTTCTTATTCTGTTTTTTATACTTCTGAGAATTCTAAATTTTTTAGTGTCAGCAAAATCATGTCTGGCGTGTTTTAAACCAAAACGATCGCATGGTGAAGCCATGTGCCTTATGTACATAAAGACCGTGGTAGGGCTGTTCAATATTATCGAAAAAGTGGTTTACTGTGCAGAGTGCAGAGCATTTTGTCAATTTGTGAACATATCAACTTAGTGTATCGTATATATTAATTCTTACTTAATGTTCATAAATTATTTTCCGACAGGGGCTACTTGGGCACATCTTGTTTTTCCATAATGTGCTACTAGTAAATTTTTAATTGGGTTATTATAATATGCGCATGTAACAATTTTAAATGTCAATATCATTAATCCCGAGCTCTTCATAATTAATCAATGGACTGAAAAATTGCATGCACGCTTATTAGTTAGGTTATGGTTTATAAGATTTCATAGTAGGCTATGCGCCTAAATCTTCATCAGCTTGTGGATCGGTGCGTAAGAAGGTTTTTGATTTGGATAATTTTAAAATAAGTAAGATGTTATTTTTAATTCAAAATTATACTAACATCACGATTGAGAAAGCGTGCTAGAGTGATTTGTTCTAAGAAATATTCCATAGTTAGGGGGATTCTCTAAGTTTACCACAGGAAAACTAGGTTTACCGTGCAATTCGAGATTTTGAGAATCTCCCTTATGGATATGTTATTAAGATTTTCATTGAACGCTCTTTTATCTTAAATTTCTGGATAACAACTTGACTACCCTAGTATATCAAAGTAAATTAAGCGTTAAAAGTAGATTATTAAGACGATATAGTGTTTTTTATTATGTGATTATGACAGCTTGTTTACAATTAGTTTCCAGTTAATTACATAACACATAAACTGTTTGTTTATTAGCTTTGATTTGTTCTAATGCAGAAAATATTATTTCATATCTGTCTATCTAAGATAGCAGACATTAAGTACTTAACAGATTATTGTGATTAATATTAAGAGTACATATGTACATACGTCGAAGTCTTTAATCTTTAGTAGCTGTTGCATTGCTGCAAGAAAAAAATTTCACAAAACTCATTTTAAAGCATTTATGTAATAACATTTTTATTTCACATCGATTTGCAGTGTACAGTACTAAGTTCGCAATAAAAACTTTACCGACTTTTTATACGAGTGTATGTTGATGGTTTCCAAACCATTGCTTATCTAAAATGTTTGTCTTTATTGAATATAAGTTTGATAAAGCATTTTTTTAATCATCTCGGTTGCTGGTTTATTTTACAATTGTTTTCTAAACAATGAAATGAATCAATTAGGGATAACTTTTGTTGAATATATAATTGTTAGTTCACAAATTACATACATACATACGTACATATTTTCAACATTTTGCAAATCTTTTAAGTATTAGATATATACATACACACATATTTTGTTTCAGAAAAATTAACGGAAAAATCTTGGCATGCGCATTTTTTGAGTTAATGTCCGTATTTTGAAATTGCAAAAAAATTCCTGCAATTTTTCCAGCCATTTAACATTTACTTTGAACATTTTTTATATTCTATGAACTAATGAAACTCTTTCTTCTTATATCTATTAAAATTGCTATCATCTTATCATCTGCCTTTGATATTTGATGAGCTGAGATCAAAAACGTAAACTTTTAAATACAAATAAAGGCTTTTAATTTCAACAAAAGTCCTATTGCTTTGAAGTAAAATTTTTACTTAATAACTTAAAATATACATACATACATATATACATCTACAGACTATAAAATTGGATTTTTATGTTTAAAATTAATACTCGTAAATATGGGTGCACAAATGTATGTTAAAAACATGATACCAAATAGATTTATTAAAAAACTAATCTTAGAAATATATCTTACGAGAAACCTGTGTTGTTTTACTTCATGTTTTAAAAATTTATTACTTTAATGTACATAAACGAAATTTAATGTTTGTTGAATGACAATAACTATTTACAAATGTACCAAAGAAATAAATAGGGTTTACATTAATGTGATGTTAAGTTTTTTATTTCCATTATTTTTTGTTGCAAGTAAAAATTTAATAAAATATATATTTCTAATTCTGAAAATCTTTGTCAAAAATGCTGGATTACTAGTCTTGTATGGTGTGAAGCTTGGCCAGTGTATGTAATGTAAAATACATATGAAAACCAAAGAATGTAAATATATTTACTGAATAATAATTAATTAATAATAATTTTTAATAAATAATTTAACAGATGCACGTTCTTTGTAATTAATTTTAATAATAATTATCAGCCTAAAAGTATGCAAGAAATACTTGTAGATTAAATAACTATGGATGCACGTGTAGGTACCCTGTCGGAAATCAAAGCACTTTAGAAAAAATTAAAATGTATGTTTTTTTAAATTACAAGTGATTTTAATACTTCTTTTTTTCTGTAATCAACTAACTTTATTAACATAGCGATATCGTAGGAGCAAGTAAATTTTCCGACTTTACTTTTGATTTCAATCACTTTCAAATATATTTGTCTGAAAAAACATCAAAGTGACTTGTTTTCCAACTGCAATAAAATCTTATTATTTCCGGGTAATTTTCACTACTATTTTTTATTACGCTGAGTTAAATAAATTAAGAAGTAGAGATGCGCACATTGCATTTAATTCAAATTCAAAATGCTTTTTTTAAGTAGAATGAATATTCTGTTAGATTTATATTTTGTATTAAGTTTGAAAGTTTTGTCAGAGAGTGAAAATATTTGAATTAAAAATTTAAATTTTCCAAGTAGCTGAGCATATAGTATCAGTAAGTAACAGAAGCTACTTTATCTCAATAGGTCTTGAGTAGCATGCGACAAAACTTTGTTACGAGTAACAAGATGAAATTCCTCAACATTTTATTAATCAGTGCTGTCATGAAAACTATCCTTACTTCTATGTGATTAAATTGGAGTTTAAATAGCTTGTTTGACAGAGCTGGGTTGGTATAAAGTTAAGAAAGTTCATTTAACTAAGGGAGCTAATTAAAAAAAAATATCTTCAAAATCAAAATTTATTTAAAAAAAATCGCTTTGGAACTTCTATTTTTCCGCTCACTATACTAAAACTCACCACCCATAAATATCCCAAACCTGAATCTTCCTCATCTAAATTTACCACACCTAAACTTAGAATACCTAAACTCACCATACCTAAACTCACCATACCTAAACTCAACACGCCTGAACTCACCAAACCAGAATTACCCACACCAGAACTCCCCATATGTTGAATCACCTCATTTGGTTCAAAACGACTCGTTGCGACTGTACATAGAAATTGCAAACCCGATATCTGAGGGAGGACGAAGTTTGTTGCACATTCTTCAAATTTATGCTCAAAGCTGTTTTGGGTCAAACTTTCGGAACTCTTGCTTCCTGTCGTTGTTTCTTTTGGGTGATTTGCTGTATATGCGTATTTTGTATGAAGTGCATGCATTTATTTTTGTGATTATGATTATTTTTCAGATCAGTTATTCACTGTTTCTCGAATTACGCAAATATTAATAACACTTTTTGACTAATTATTTATAACAAAACTCACGAAGCTACACAAGCTTATTGCAACACGAAAGTAAGCTTAGACAAACAAATCCTTATACGAGTAACAAACACGTATTGCACTAACAAAACGCACAAGCATCTCGACTTAAGTTAAATAAATATGAATTGAATTTCCATAAAAATGATTTAATTGTTGACAGTTAACATCTCTGATTGCCGCGCTTTGGATGTAATTCCTGCGCGCCAACATTGAATTCCCATTTAATGCTAATCATGTCAATAAATTATAAAAATTATTATAAACATAATTTATTTATTGATTGATTTAGTATCCACTTGGGTGGCACTAAAATCGCAATCATTGCTATGGGAAAATTATTTATATTAAGGTGATAAATCACATTCAGTGAATTTATTAATATTAAATTAATTTTTGATAATTAATCTATGAATTATACCTCACACTTGTTTAACTTTTATTGTTTTTGTATAAATTTCCATACGTTAACAGCTTGGTTGATTAAAGCGATAAACAACTGACCCGCCAGACTTGCATAATATTAAAGTAAAGATTATAGTAATTAAGTGGTTGATGACAAGTTTAAAAAAAAAAAATTGGAATGCAAAAAAAACTACTGTACGGAGGCGATATAAACTGCGGTTGGAAGAATTCAATAATTGTTTAACCCTTCCAAACAAAAAAAGGGAGATGTACCCACTAGGCATGTCCATCCCGGCCTTTTTCAACTACCAAATATCCCGGGATCAGTCTATTTGAATCCCGGAATTGCAGAAAACTGTGAATTTAATAGCCATTTATTTTTTTTAATTTTAAATTAAATTAAATTTTTTTAATTAATTACATTTTTTGAAACAAAAATAAACCTCAAATTATTTAAAACAAAAAGAGCCGATCGAATAAAATGAGAAACAAAAGCAACAAGTTTACAACTGTTGTATTACGATAACACAATACGACAAATATCAAAGCTAGTTAACTACCTAAATACTTCAACTTTTGGCAGCGTAAAACAAGGTAACACTATGCCGGGTACCAGGACACTGCGGGATTGAAGGCAACGAGGCCGCTGATAAACTGGCCAGAAAAGGCTCTTCGTCTGTCTTAATGGGACCAGAACTGTTTTGCGGACTTAGTTGGTCCTCTTCAAAATCTTTAATCACCAAGTGGGTGGACTCTGAACGCATTAGGTACTAGGCAGAGGCAGGAGGCCTAAGACAGGCCAAATTATTTGGGTATCCTTTTTCCAGAAAATACATAATTCATCTAAATAGGTTCAATTTTAGGTTGCTTACCGGTTATCTGACCGGTCACAACAATCTACGTGTCCACATGCACCGGATTGGAATTGCCACCGAAACGGACTACCGTCTATGTTTTCAGGAGGAGGAGACATCGGAGCACATTTTGTGCGATTGTTCGGCTTTGGCCAGACTAAGAGTTAGATATTTCAACTCAGCAATAGTCGAGTCTCTCAACATTAGAAACTCGTGTTCCAAGTTATTTTTAGCATTTATTAGAGAAGCCGATAGTATCTTGGACTCTGTTTTACCCTTGCCATTATAAAAGAGCTGGAGAATATCCCACTCGAGTAGAAAATAAGCCTGACGAGGTGCTTGAAGTGGATAACGCAGAAAGTCTCAAAGACAAATTGCATCAAGTTTTAACGAGCATCTCGCAATAAGGCAGAAAGTCTCAAAGACAAATTGCATCAAGTTTTAACGAGCATCTCGCAATTGTCTAATCTAGAGAGGCTTATATTTTACCAGAAGCCTTGATAAAAGATAGATAGTTTTTGTAATGAAGCGATAAGGGATATACCCTACCAAGGGCATTTAACAGCACTTCTCCACTGCATATATGAAATGCTCCAAGTTTAGGTCCAGGTTGGCTTTTAATTCTTTGAGATTGCAGAATGTATTTATGTTTATGTTTATTTTCTTTTTTTTTTTTTAAATACCAATAAATACATACATGATTTACAACAAATCGTTATTCTTTTTTATATTAATGTTATTTTGTAGACTTCTATAACACAACTATTACAGACGTCCTACATAAAAAAAAAATAAAAATTACGAATTAAAACTTCGTGTAATTTGGGATCCCGGGATTGTCCCGACTTAGAGCTTCATATCTCTTAGCTTGAGAAGAATTTTGTGTTAATCCGAAAAGGTCCTTTTAGAAATCCACTGGTACAGTGCTGTAGTACAGGATCTTCTCATGAGACATTACTTAGATCAACTTATAAATTTAGCTAAAACGATGAGTAAACAAAGTGTCACCATATTTGGTTGGGTGAATGTGTGCAGATGGCGGGTTAAAATTGACAACAATGTTATACAAATTAGCTATCACGATGTTGACAGTTCCATTAGCTTTAACAACAGTTCGGAAATTCATTTAAATTTAAACAACATCGTGCACTTTTAATCGATTGATACACGACATAATATTAAGAATCAAACACGAATTGATCAGAAACTAAAGGTAAATCCGCGAATTAATCATTAAATAACGTTGCAGTTTGAAAAGGACTGTGTTGCCTAACGTAGTACTTGTTTCTATTACGGTGCAAAGACCTAATTTTCAAAATAATCGGCGTATTATAATTTGACATAGATGGTGCTTAATCATTTTCAATATCATTAGATTTAACTTTATCAGTAAAAGCTTTTTTTTTTAAATATTAATTGAAGTATTTGTCGGGATTTTTTTTTTTTCCTTGATTTGGAATTTTGTAAAAATATGAATTAGAGTAAATCTCGTATCAAAAATCTAAAAAAAACAAAAACTTCAGCCTGATAGATTAGGGTTAAGGGTATCCATTGATTTTTTTATTACTTTTAATAAAAATAACTTCATTTAAATGTCCAAATTAATGGATTATACCAAAGAATAAAAAGAAAAAAATATTCCTAAATCTAAAAAATTTGTCAAAGTTTGGGTCAAAATTCCTCAAATTGTCAAATGAAACAGATTTCCCAATTTCCGCCCCAATTAAAATGTTATTTTAATAAATGCATCAATCAGATGAAAGATTATTTTTTTATTAATGTTAAAAAATTGTTATTAAAAATCTTAATAAATGTAAGGCAACGATTTTTTTCCGAAAATACAAAAATATGCAAAATTCAACCAGGCGTACCCATGAAAGATTTTTATCTTGAGCTTATTAGCACTACAAAGACGCACAGGGGTCATTTGCCTCATTTTGATATTTGACTGTCAACTGTGTACTTTTACTATTTATTCTTCTAAATTGGTAATTCTTGATTTTTATCAAATTTAATTTAAAAGCATTAATTTTTTGAATCGTTAAAAATTTAAATAATATTTATAAAACTAGATAAGAGTCGCTTGACCCAATTTCCAAACACATCTTGGTTTTTGCTGCATGAAACTTAAAGACTATCAAGCAAAATTATTATTACAATACACAAATAATCTTTTTTTAACATAACTATTATAAGAGAAAATAATAAAAAATCAGTCATAGGTTTTTATAGAAACATACCATTTTTTGCATTTCTCTATAACTATTATATTGCGACTTATATTTTAAAGATCTTTTAATAAAACTGTACAACAGGCAAAAAATCCCACTTGGTTTTCTCAACCGTCTCTAAACTTTTGTGTCTGCTGAATCCGAATCTGAAGTCAGAATTTTCGGGTCACCCTAGGGTTTCTCTACAGTAAGTGGTTTGTCCAGAAACCTGAAGGAATTTTTAAAATCTTAAATTTAGTTGTTCTATGTAATAATTCTGAAGAATAAAAATATGAGTATGTCCTTATAGGTGGGATTTATAAAAGGACATTTCGAGCCTATTTCAGGAAGTTTACTGGACCAGTTCGCGATTAGTTCAATGTATAGAAAAGTATCTAAGGTATGTCGAAATATTACCTAAATATTACCTAAAATGTATCGGAAAAGTTCTGTGTGTTAGGGCTTATAAAAGTGTTGATATTTGTTGGAACAATTTTCCGTCATCCCTTGTCGTTTTCAGAACGAAACTTGACACGAAGAAGGCACAACGACGAAACCAAACAAATATCAACATTGCACTCTGTCGAACAAGAGAAAGAAGAAAATAAAAAACTTATAAAACTAGTTATTTTTCTGAAAAGTCGAGTATTGTAAGTCTCAAATTAAAAGTCTTAAAAGATTTAAAAAAATCAATCTCGTAGACTATTATATCATAAGTCAGAAAGTAATAATTATTTTTTTAGACTTCGATACGATATTTCCAAACACTTCTTATTTGACCTAAACCAAAATAAAATAATATAAATTAATTTCCAGAGAGATATTTTTTTTATGACATTTTGTACGTAAAAACAATTAAGTCGACTTGAGTTGTTCTTTCAAATGTCCACAGAAACGTGTGTTTGAACTTCAGCATAGAGGGTGTCAGATGCTTTTCTTATACGTAAAAAGCAAATTAAATTTTTTTAATTGTACTGCGATTGCATGTATAATTAATTTTATTGCTTTTCTTTTTCAGTTTCTCTAACAAAAATTCAGTTTCATTAATTCGTTTGACGTAAACAAAAACAACATGATTAGAGTTACATATTTATTCATGAATTTAATTATGTTCTGAGTTTTTAACCATAATATTATGAATACAGTGTATGTATGTATGTATATAAAACAACAAAAATATGATATGTATTTATACAAAAATCGCATCCCAAGAATTATAAGTTAGACGCTAGAGGGGGAACCCGGCGATATTTCATTATAAATTTCAAAGACATACATACGTATGTACGTATGTTCTGATATATGAATGTATGTACATACAAATAAAGATATGCAAAAATAATGTGTCTTCGTGAGTTGACATATTTTAGCACCTCGACTCAACGGTATCTATTACAATGTTATATGTACACATGTATGTATGTATGTATGTATGAATTGTGTATGTGTACACAATGATCACAGCAAGATTTCAAAATATAATAGAAATACTTCTCAACTGATTTTTCAATTGCATTTTAGTAAGCCTTTAAGTGTGTCGATATCATATGCGAATTTATTGTGTAAATAAATGATAAAAGTGACTATGTGATTATTGAGATGAAATAACTGCTTATTTGGTTGTTGTTATTTGCTATTACATCATTCCATTGCGGTTAACCATTTTTTCGAATTTTTTTTATAATTTAATACTTATTTTATTTTATTTTTTAAATTGGTGGAAAGGAATTCGTATGCGTTATCAACAAACATTTTTTATAATGGCTTTCTGTTTTCTAAAAGAATGGCCTTGGTACTTTTTAAAGATTTGCGCTTTATAAAATCAAATTTGTATTTGTAAAATATATGTACGAATGTACTTGTAGTATATAAGGAATTCTTTTTAAACCAACCACCACCCACTTGCCAAATTTTCTTCCGAGGGCAAATATTTTAAGCACATGAAAAAAAAATTGTCATGAAGTGCAGTTTTTGATACCGCCTAGTGCTTCGTGAGAAGAAAGTTTTCTATCCTCAACGATCCAAAGAGAGATCTGTCACACACAAATGTGATCAAACCAATTTGAGAATTAGATGAAAAATGCCATTTTAAGGCTTAACACCGTCCTAGGTCAAACGAAATAACATACTCCAAATAAAAAGAACTTTTTGCTTTTTATTCATTTTGAATATTTTCCGACATATATTTGTATAAGGCATGTAGTAGCAAAAAAGTCGAATATAAATAAAATACGTTAAAGTTTCTTGCGAAACACATGGACGTAGGTTTAAATGAGAGCCTGGTATAAAATGTGTCAAACTAAGCTTATATAAAATTGGTATTCAATTTAAGGTCTTCAAAAAATTTTACCAGTGTTTTCTGTTATTAGTTTCTCAGCATAAACACTCTGTTCACAAATTATAGCACACACATTGACATATTTAAAGAATTTATTTTATTGAATTATCAATTACTTAAAATTATCTTTCAATTAAAACTTCATTATTTCTCTAAAAAAAAACACCATTAAAGAGCATTTTTTAAATGTAATAAAAAATGTAGAAAACATGTATCAAAATTTCAGCTAAATTTGGAATTTTTGAAAGAAAAAAGTGTAAATTGAAGCTCATTCCATTTTATTGCAACGAAGAGCTAATTTTTAGTGGCTACGAATTACCACTGATTTTTTTACTTTCGCTCTTTTGCAATTCCTTCCATATAAAAAATAATCGCGGTTTTGCGTTGTATGGAGGAAAACTGTCAGTAATAAAATTATCAAAAATCATTCATAACTTGTAGATACTTGAAATCTAAAAATTTTTTTATGTTGGAAATTGTGATGGAATTTTGTTAAATAATTGTACACTTTGTAAATAGTTTAAAAAATTGGAGTTTATGGAGTTTTTAGAAAATGAACCATATTTTACTTGAAAAAAAATTTTAATTAATTAGGAAAAAAAAAAAAATAAAGTGCACAAATCTGTGTGATAGAGTTTATGCCAAAATTTAGGCAGAGGTAAACATGTTTCTATTCACACAAAATATTTGTGAAATTTGAGGTTTTTAAAAAATTTATTCAGCCGAGTCTTATCGTTTTATGAATATGAAGAAATTAAAATTAATTAAAAAATCTTCGCAGTTCTTAGGGCCTAAATACAGCTCTTATGTAAAATCACAAGAAATAATTTTCGTTATATCTTTTGCTTAAAAAAGTACTTTGTTCTTGAAGAAACCAATGTAGTATTCGAGCATCTTGAAAGAATTTTGTTATTTTCTAAAGAGCTTTGTACTAAACTTTAATATCTGCGTTGTTTATTATAGGGAGAAGATTTTGTATGCTTCTTTTGAAAAAAATGGTAATAATTATAAAAAGGTCTTTATAACAACAGATTGACTGATTGTGGCAGCATGTGTGGTGAAGTGAATTGCTACTAATTTTTAATCGCTATGGCGATGGAATCATAATTTTTTTTTTTTGTTTTGTTTTGTTGGAATCAAGCACGAAACAATGCGTGCAGAAAACAGCACTCAGACTACATGCCGTCCATTGTACTGTTTTCATGTTCCTTTAATCTGTTTTAAATCTGCAGGATTTACGAATAAATCTTAGCAGATTTTGGGGCATCAAAGAGGTTCCGCCGACTCTTCCTCTTTATAACAGGATGGGCATCTGGAGTTTTCATGTACGCCTATCATTGTCAGGTGTCTATGCCACGTGAAGTGACCGGTCAACAGTCCAACAAGTTGGCTGCAGTCTTGCCTGTTAAGCAAGAGCAAGTGTTTTGATAGTCCTTCTGAGATTGAAGGTAACATGAGTTTTGCCCATCTGCAACCTCTCGACGCCTCCCAGTCATTGCTGAGCAAAGTATTAACCCAGTTTCTGATGGTCGAAGGTGGAAGTACTATAGCTGGCTGCGGGCCAAGGAACACCTGATCCGAGCCAATTCTGGCCAAATGGTCAGATGTCTCATTACCAGGTACTCCCGAGTTACCAACATAGTTCAGTCGGGACTGGCATTGCCGAACTAGTTTGGAAGTAGTTAGACGTCTGACCAATACCTTGAGTGCAGCCTGGTTGTCACTGCAGACACGTAAACTCCTCCCCCTCCACCTACTTTCCACCAGCTAGTCCATGGCCTCGAGAATTGCAAATACTTCGGTCTGGAAGACCGAGGCATATTCCCCAAGAGAAAAGTGAAGCTTATCCTCATTTTCTTCTATAAAAACTCCAGATCCTGACCCAGAGTCAGTTTTGGAGCCATCAGTAAAGATTCGACAACGTGTAAGACCGGGCTGGGTGTTGGCATTAAACCAGCATTCAGCCTTAGGGAACTCAACGTTATAGAGTCTCATCAGCAAAGGAAACGGTGGCGTACTGTCCTGTGGCATTGAAAAGACGCAAGTGTCTATATCTCTGCCGCCAACAATTTCCCCCTCGCCCCACTCCGTTTTATACCAATATCCGTTTCTTTTAAGTCTGCAGGTGACCTTTAAGGCCTCCCCAGGTATGAATATACAAAGTGACGGTAAGTGCAGCAATGCATCAAGAGCAGTGCCAGGCGTTGTAGGGAATGCCCCTGAACAGCAAACGGCGATTGTTCTCAGAAGTTTAGCAAGCAGGTCTCCTACGCTATTAACTGAGTGTCTGCTCCACCAAACCACTGAAGCATAGCTGATTATGGGTCTGATCATAGAGGTATATATCCAGAGGATACCCTTTGGTGATAGACCCCACGTTTTGCCGAAGACCCGTTTACACTGCCAGAAGGTTGCCAATGCTTTGGAGGTCTTGTGCTCAACGTGAGATTTCCACGACAGTTTTGCATCGAGAATTACTCCTAGATACTTCACTTCGGGAGAAGTCTGAATTGTGACTCCCTTAAGTGTGAGGGGAATGAGTCCATCCAATCTTCTCCGTTGGAATCATCATACTCGTACTTATACTCACTTGCCGATAAATCAAAAATTATCTTCGAGTAATTCAAAATGCTATTTAAGAATATTTTTATTTTATTTTGTTGTAGAAAATATGCACACATGTGTTATATAAATAGTTCTGAATTTATGTATAAATCAGTAACACCAAAACATACTATTCAATATCATAAGAGACCATGTAAGGTCGAGTAGCATTTCCAAAATAAACATTTATTAATTCGAGCTCCCTTGTAGTAAATATATGCGAAAAAAAAGAACCAATAAATACAAATTCTTTCCTTTTATAGGTTGAAAATTTAATTGTTAGCTACAATCTACCTTATCAAACACGGCCTCCTATGTAGTTAAAATAATTTTTAAAACTTAAAACCTTAGCCAATAATAAACCAAAACACATAAGCAGTAATAAAATTGTCCAAAAAATAGACAATGGTAACAGTGAATTTCAATACAAATAATTTTGCTTCGTTTGTTACATCACATAAAGGTATGTATATTCCAAAATCGAATGCCACTTAGCGTGGTAAATAAATTAAAATTCGCGATTAAAGTTACTTGTAAAACTGCAATTAAAATACAGTATGAGAATTCATTCAGACAACTTTGATGAATGCCAAGGCAAATCGTTGATTTTTATCGTTGATTTATCACTTATTCGGCCGTATACAAATCGTCATAGGCGAAACGTCTGAAGACCGTATGCAGAATACTCTTCACCACGTCACCAATGGCCAAATGAATCGAAGGCTGCAGCTCATTCCAAACCTCTTGCCAATTTTGATTTAGGAACTCATTCAAATTGCTGCCAAGTGCTGGATCGCCATTAAAGAGATTGGTCAACTTGATGTTCATTCTATTTCAAAATAAAATTTTAAACATAATCAATGTATGTTAATAGTTTGCTTTATAAAATTTGATTTAATTTCTATAACATTTCAAGCTTATTATTGATTAACTTACTTTTGCGGTTCCACCAACACCTTCAGCTTATCAACACTTAAGTAAGTTTTGCCATTTTTGGGATGAAGGGCGGGTTTAAATTTGACGGAGAATTTCGGGTTGTACAAGACAATATCGGCATCGCCGTCACCCTTGATCGGAAGTATGAGAATGCGTCCATCTGCGATATATTTGCCACGGAGCGCAATTTTCGGGAATGATCCATACATTTCAAATTTACTCTTTGCTGGATCACGTTCGAAACCGCTGTGGGGGAAAAAATTAACATACTCCTTTAGTTGAGAAAATTAAAATTCATTGGGAATGAAGTTGCATATAAAAGTGTTTTTGTGGCGTGAAAAATGGTTGAAAATTTCATTTTCGGCCATAACAAATAATTTATTATAAAAATAATTGTCGGTCTCATTCTCCATTTCTCAATCAGCGCTCGCAAGGATAAACATTTGCAATGAATACAATATTTTATTGGTCCATTTTTATGAATAGTTAAATAGTGTTTAAAAATGATTTTTTAAAAGTTGGTGGATCTTTGATCAATTTCGCTTAAAATTTATTGATTGAATATAAAAATACTGGGGAATTTACTCAATACAGTGCGCATTAAATTAAAAAAAAAATATAGAGTAAAAGTTAACGCTATCAAATAGAAAAAGTATTGATCGTTTCCCAACTTATACGCCTTCGTATTTGTATTCCAATTATTTTTTGAATTCGCCCAGCGCGCTACAGCGAAACAAAATATGTGTTCAAATTTTCTTTTTGTTGTAATACGAGTATAAGTGATAAGCGAACTTAATTATTTCTTGGAACATTTTTCAATTCACTTCAAAAAAGGAGGAAGAAATCATATCGATTCGTCGGAAGATTATGTTTTTCGTTATCCTTTTCAATGCTGATTAACTCACAACCGTTAACCGATAACAATCATTTTTCAATGAAAAGGTGAAATTTACGTATTATTGGTAAAAAATTAGGATATAAACAACGAAGTCGGTTTTTTGTTAATTTTTATTTTTGTTATTTAAATTTAATTATACTAATTTCTGATTGAAATAGTTTTTTTAACTCTTAAACGACCAAAATTTTCAGTCGTAATATTAAAAAATTGCTCAGGTTTACCAGAACTAACAAACTACAGATTCTCATGTGGCAGAGTTTGGCAGCTTCCGGCATTGTCAACAAAAACCAACTTAATTTGATAATTTTTTGGTTTTTAACTTTTTTGAAGGTAGTATTTATTATTGCAGTAGTTTAAATTATAATGCATCGTGATGCAATTTCCTTGATCTTTTTTTTAATTTTTTTTCATATTCTTACTCGTATTTCTATTTGCATTATTTATACATATTCAAGTTCACATTTAAATTTGTATTTGTACTCACGATCATATTCGTTAAGGTTTCACCGTGAATTTAATGTGAAGATTTACAGTTACTATTCTGAAACTTAAGATATTACAAAAAAATAAAATATATTTATTTTTAGTATTAAAGCATATGCAATTAATACCCTTCCAACTTAGAATATGAGAAACCAATTTTAATATACCTTAAAAATTTTGCTGCCATCATTTTATTTATTTGCAATGCATTATCTTTTAATCTCCCTTTGCACACGCGAAATGCCCATTTGCATGTTAATGACACTTTAATGTGTTAATTTGTTATTAAAATACTGGGAAATACTCGTATGTGAACTGCAGCCATTTACATACAAATGTGTCAGTGTAATGGCCAATAAAAGTTATTATTTTCATAAACATAGATTTATTTCAAACGCTTTTTTTTATCCATTATTGAATTAGGATTTTCTTAATTTCACATTTTTGTTCGATTGTCTATCTAAAATTGTGATAGACTGCATATAATAAAAATTTGTTTGAAAGATTTTAGAGGCATTAGCAATGCAAGGAATTTTTGATATTCACTTAGCGCTATAATAAATGCTGCTGCTAAAAAGTTGTTTTAACGAAAGTTAGCAGTTATTGTTTTTTTTTTTTTTGATGCCAGCAAAAATGTGAGAATTATAAAAATTTGCGCATAATCGAAATGTGTTATGTATGTTAATTTTAAAAAAATTTATATTTTCGTACTGCTTGACTAGTTAATAGTCTACAAATGCAAATAGTTTGGAATATGACATTAGCAGCTTGAGGTTACTGAACCATATATGTATGTACGTAGGCTTATGTGTAGAATGTAAATAGTTAACATTTCCAAAATAAGGTAGCATCAACTAATGCATACTAATTTTTTTTTAAATCAAAGACATTGAGTGCTTTTAACCTTTAACGTAAATAGAAATATGAAATTGTGCAAAAGGTAGACTTGCTTTTTTTTTACTTTGTTGCATTCATTTATCTTTCTGCTCAAGCCAATGAGTGCATACAACATCCCTGCAGTGAAATACCAAACTAGTCAGAAAAATACTAGTTTAAAACTAGAATTTCCCGAATGAAATCGAACTAGTTCGAAAGAGACCAGACTTTTTACCAAATACAAAACGACTTTACGAGTATACATAATAATTTGCATTTTAATAATAATGTAAATTTTTTATATTATATTTAATTCCTAAATTTATTTTATTTAACTTCCATTTTTAATTCCAAAACTAGTGTTTTGGTCCAGAATTTGGCTAGTATTTCTTTGTCTGTTAACTAGTAAGAGACTGATATGTTTTGGTCCATAATAGGACTAGTATTTTTTTGTCTATTTTGTACTAGTATGAGAATGTTACCTTCAAATCTGACAATTGGCATCTCTGCTAAAAATGTCTTTGACGAGGAATGGAAGTCACTGAGAGACGATTTTTGACAGTTTTAGAGATAAACTTTTAATAATCAGCAAAAATGCTTTTAAGAGTATTGAATTGTGTAACTTATTAAATGGCAGCAAATTTTTTTAAGAAAATTTTTAAGAAGTCTGATGAGGAGATGTGTTGTTATTTCAAAATTTAATTTTTCATAAACTGGCCTCGAGTTGAATAAAGTTGTCAATTCTTAATTATTTTAGGCCAATAAAAAGCTTAACTAAAATTGTTAAAAACAAGCAGTTGTTTATGGCGATTTAAAATTTGCACTGTTTATATTAAATTTTAATTACTTACAAATATATTATGTTTGGAAAAATTCTAAAAGCTTAAAAAAAAGGTTCTACATTTTAATAACAATTTTAATGATTTTTTGTTATTTTTGGCCTAATGCTTTAATATTTTATTTCATAACTTTTTTATTGAGTTAAAGGAAAATTTTGTTTGAAAATATTGTAAAAACAAAACAAACTTCAAAGCAGTAGAAGACAGTTATATCTGATATTTCTTAAAGGAGTTCAAAGTTTAAGTTCAAATGTGTTCAAAAGTTAATTCAAAAATCACATGAAATAAAAATGGTAGGAGAATTTAAAAATTCACTTTTTCAAACAAATTCTCGTCAAAAACCGTCTACCTTTGAGTTCTAAAAGGTGTTATTTGCGAGTTATCGATTTTCTCAGGAGTAAGAAAAATATCTTTTAGGTTTTTATGTTTGAAAAAACTACCAAAACCTACATTTTCAAAAATTTAAATGAAAGTTAAAGCACTCAGTAAGTCGAAAACAAAGTCTCGCAAACCCCGTTCAAATTCTCTGTAAACACAGCTATTTAATTTTAATAGTATTTCTAACTATTTTACTCATACTACAATGCAACAATAAATCAGTGACAACCAATCAGAATATATCTATTTTTCATATAGTCGCACAGAATTTTTTTTTTTAATTAAAATATTTGTCAAACCATTCAAATGGCGGAAGAACATTTTTGGTATACACGTTATCGCGCATTTAATTTTAATAAAGCGCTTTCATAATTCAAAGTCGCATGTATACTTACATTGATGTACCATACACACTAGGGTGCTTCAGATTTTACCAAAATTTTGTTTTTAACTTATGTTACATTTTTTCTACTCTGAGACATTAAATAACGTTTAGTATTTGTTCGCATTTTTTAAATTATATTTAGGGAAAAAGGGGTTCAATTATTTAAAAATATTTATTTCGAATTTTTTCGAGTATGGAGTTTTGCAGCACATGCAATTTTAATAAAAAAAAATGCAAGTTGAATTGACTTCAAATTAAGTTTGATTTTGAACAATTTTTTTTTATTGACCCACTTTCGTAATTACAGTCATAAAAAAAATATCGTTGCGGAAAGCCTTGATAAAAAATATTCAAAAATATAGGGAAATTTTTAACCACTTTTTTTTTGTAAATTTTTGTGTTTCACTTACGGTAATTCAAGAGAGAAAAAGCTAGTACTTTCTTAAACTTTTTCTCAAAGTAGCGACACCTAATACGCTGTCAAAAAAAAAATAATAATAAAATAAAAAACAACGAACGGTGAGTTGGTGTGAATACTTTACGAAAGCAGAATGGCCAGGAGCACCCTAGTGTACATCCACCATAAGCGTTCGGTATCGAAAGCAAACAAATAAACAAAATGTTTTATAAAAAATAAACAAAACTAAAACAAAAATTAAAAATCAACTCACACAGCACGATCAATTTTTACGCCGGACAATCCTTCAACATTCACATCACGGAAATTTAATTTCAAATTTAGCGACCCAGTGCGACCATCCGAAATATCGAAGCGTTTAACGATGAAGGGCTCAATAATTGGAAAACCCGCAGCCGGATAGCCAGTGCGCGCATATTGACGCACCAAATTCGTTGAAGTGCGCGTAATGCAATTTGTATCGCCGGCATGGCAGCGCGGTATGTCAGCGGCTAAAAGTTAAAATCAGAAAAAGAAAAAAAACAAAACAAAAGCGATATGAACACAAGGTGAATAGAATAGAATTTCAACCAAACAAATCAATGGACATGCCGCAATGAATATACAGCGTGCAAAAAAGACTAATTAAAAAAAAAAAAAAAAAATGATATTAAATATTGAAACATACGAAAATTGTAGCTTGCCGCCGATGTGAACAGCAGACAGCTGCTGCTGAGGAAGCCCAAAAGGACCAAACACCTTAGCGCTGTGCGCATTTTCGGCGAAATATGTTGCTATGCGTTTGATTTTTTGTACTTTATTTAAGTGTAAGCAGTTAAAAGGCTTTCGGTTTCTACGCGCAAGAATTCCGTTTTATTGTTCTTCTTTTTATGTTTTTTGTTTTGTTTAGCAGCCGTAGACGAAATGTGCGCGGCTTGGTACAAAAGACTTAAGCGACGAACCCGCGATGCGCGTATTTATTGTAGCTACAATGTTGTGTTGAATGCGCGGCAAACGTTTTTGAAATATTTTTTTTTTTTTTTTTTTTTTAAATCTCGCTACAATTTAACTTCTCAACAACCGAAATGTTGCCCCGTCCAAGTGCTACTGAATTTTGCTCCGGTGCACTTTTCAAATTTATTACTAGCCGCAATCACTGTGCTAGTAGAAATATGCGTATGTTTGTATATTGGCGCACTCCCGTTTACACAGCAAATATAAAATATATTGGAATATTTATTTTTTTGCAAACTCTCCGTTCGAGTTCAATGCTAAACTGTTAAACAGTTCTGGACAAACACAGGCATTTATAATCTTTTTCGGTATTGATTGTGCTTTGTTTTTTTTTTTGTAGAGTTGTATTGTTGTTGTTGTTGTTGTTCTTTTTATATTGGACATGTTCATCTGTTTAAGCGTAGACTTATTGTTTTTGCTGTTATTGCTTTTAACGTTCGTTTGTGGTAGATATTTATTCTTAAGTCTCCTATTCAATGATTCTACATCGCGTCGCCAACAACACGATTCGCAATCGCTAGGCAATAATCACGCAGGCACACACACACCCACACACTTACGTGTACACACATAAAATTTGCGATAAACTGTTCGGTCAATTGACTTAGCTGACAGCGCTAGCCTGTTCGTTCGTCCATTTAGCGTTAAACGTGTCGACTCTGACCAACGTAAGCAACAACAACAACAACAACGTTACTATTTTATCGACGTCAACCGTGACAGGCGTGCGCGCATACAAAGTCACTATCCATGTTCAAAACCATAAATAATTAGTATTATTAACAGGTCTAGAAACGCACAAAAAATATCGTGAAATTTTTAATTGACTCCTATGATGTTTTTATGTATATTCGCTTTAAAATATTTTTACTTGCCTGTATCGTCTTCGTAGTTCTCGTCATACATACGAATACATATATAGGTGAGTGGCTAGTTAACGATTGCTTTGGTTTTAAGTGTCCATGCCAAAGTTTATACTTCACAGGACTTTAAATCCGATTGCAACGTCCAGATAAGTTTATCTTAATGTGCGCATTTATAAGTATAAACACATGCACATACACACAGACACATACATACATATATATGCGCTTTCGAAAAGTACACTTACGCTATTATTAGCCTTAAGCTTTTGTTCTTACCACCGCCATTATATACTTTGTACCTTTGTACCGTCCTGCCCTTTCACACTTGACTTGACTTGAGCTGCGATTATCTTTATGTGATTCATTTTTTTTTTTTGCCTCCTTTAGCGAAATTAGCTATAGAAAAAACGAGTATGTGGGTAAAGAGTAAAGAAACGTTACGAAAACATGTCAACAGCGCATAATTAAATTTTAGTCGTTGTAGTATTTTTATTGTCCGTGTTTTCGTTTTTGTTTTTCTTCAGGTACAACTCCTTTCCAATTCAAGGCCGAAGTAAATAAATATGTAAATACTTGTGTGTCATCGGTTATAGTTATGAGTTAACCCACATACTCGTAGATAGCAAAAGTTTTTTATATGTAAATCTACGCGTATTTTAATATTATGAATTTTTAGCTAAAACTAGTTGTTGGTAATTGCCTCGATTTTGGACGATTTTTAAATAAAAACCCAGCGAAGTAAAACTTATTAACGTTTAATGACTAAGCCATTTATTTATTCTTTTTACAATAGTAATTTACATAAAGCATATTTCATATGTTTTCATTAACATATAAGAATTATCAGAACACTTTTTTAAATACAATATTTGATTTGCAAATAAATTATAACTTACTCTTTCTTTGAATATTGGTTGAATGGATATACTAATAATCAACACTATCGCGAATGTTAGCTCAAAAAAAATGTTTCATAAGTTTGGAATGCAATCCAAAATATTTTTTTTGCAGTGAACTCAAGATAGGCCTCCAATCTACGGACTATAGAAAAAGGCACACGTGCGAGCTACATAGGAAAAAGTAAAAGGCAACTTTGGTTTTTTTAAAGTAAACTTTTTGAGGTGAGGTGGGTTTTGGTGTTTTTAGATGTGGTGTGTTAAGCTATGGTGAACTTAGATGTGGTGAGTTTTACCGTGGTGAGTTCACTTGTGGTGAATATAGGAGTGGTGAGTATGGATGTGATGAGTTCCGGCGTGGTGCATTTATATGAGTTGTGATGTCTTCATGCGCAATAACGTGGGTACCTTTTTAACCGTTAAATGTATAACCGAAAATGACAGCCACCGGTGTAGACGCTCACTGACAAATATTTAGTTGTGATTTCGATTGTGTGCAAAATACAAAAAAGTTGCAAAAGTTACCTTACCGGTAGCATACATTTTCTTATCAGTGTAGAAGATTTTTTAATATTTTCAACTAACTTTTTACTATTTTTTAACAAAATTTTTAACAAATACTTAATACATTCACCAATTTTAAGATGTAACAAATTGACATTTATGAAGTATCGTGTGAAAAACCGTTTGGTGCATTGTAAAAGTAATATTTACGCGTATCTATCACTGCAAAAAAAACTAAGTAGTTGTATACTCGTAGTTCGTTGAATTTAGCAAGACCTTAAAAAATGTCATTTATGCAGCCCTCCTACTGCAGTTTTCTAAAAATAATCATTTTATCAAACTCTGCCGGACTTGCTAGACACATTTCTTTCTGCTCACTCCGTGTCTGATATCGAAAAAAAAATCCAAAGAAATATTACGCAGATTGACTTATAATTAGGCAAAAGCAATATTTTGGCAATTTTTACTTGATTTTGACTATGTATAGAAAAATTCGTAATTCATATTTTTGTGTGACAGAGACTTAATATTTTATAAAAAATACTACAACTTAAAAATAGCGCTGGAAATCTGCTAAGTTTATTTTGTTAATGTACAATTTTGTGAGAGTTGAACGGAGATGTGAGAAACAATTTTTTTTATCCCCTCTAAGTCGATGATACTCGCATGTTTTTTAAAACTTAAAATTAGGACTTTCTGAAGAAGTTGGTTGGTCTCTTGCAAGCATTTCACAAAAATTCCCCATCAAACGAGGACTCCACCATTGTTATTGAGTTTTTTTTTTACTGGAAGACCTTATTTAGAAAACAATCAATTTCAATTAACCCTGATATAGTTTCAGGTGCTGATCGAACCTTTCTTCATGTTCAACACTAGACTCTCGAAAATGGGCTACATATTAAAGTATAAAAAATGAATTTTGTGTGACCCAATATTCGAATAAGACGAAAGTAGTTGAGATTTTTGCAGTATTTGTGGTATGATTGTTAAAAAGATTTTTTAATTTTTTTCAAGGAAAATTTTTTAACGAACTCAAAATGTATACATGTATTATTTTTAAACCATTTCTTAGCCTTAAATCTAACCCAAAATCATGGCTTTATTTCTGGTTTATAATAAGGATATGTAACAAAGTAATAATAATAACCTTGTCGTTCAATTTTATTCAAACAACATCAAAACCATTGTCACACACCATCTCATTACCTATTTGCGCAGATAAACTGACAACATAAGACTGACATTCATCAGCTGTTAAACATTTGAAAGATAATTACTGCATTTACAAGTCGGAAATCTTTTCAAACATTGTTGAGGAAAAAATGCAAATAATTGCAAATTCGTGTGATTGAATATTTGTTTTTCTATAATTTACTTATTTAATTTACACTTTTAAATATATTAACGAAGTAAATAATAGTAAAGCTAAACAAAACCGGAACTACAAATTTATTGAGTGAGCAGCTTATCAACAAAAAATAACATGCGTAAATTTTTTCTTTCTATTCATTTCAAATTCCATATGAATTGTTTATGTGCTGATATACATATGTAGGTACAAGTGTTTACAGTCCATGCAGACAAATTTACTCGTATCGTTTATAATATGTATATTTGTTATGCCCTGCTTCGAAAAAATACACACTTCGCAACAATTTTTATTTTAATCGATTACTTTTTTGTTATTATTGATTTTTTATAATCGATATTATTAGTGGTAAGCATCGATTTTTAATAAATCGATTGTATGAATTTAAATTTTAAATCGATTTTTGTAAATAATGCTATCTTTACTATTTTTATTGCAATAAAATATTTATATAAATAGTTCGAATCTGTATTTTTAATTTAAAAGTCGTCCGTTTGGTTATTTTGTTATACTTATTATTTTGAAACCATTTTTGTCCGAATCAATTGTTCATAATATACTTTCACTAGTTTTTCGAAAAAAAAATCTAAGTATATACAAAAATCGATTTATCTAGAAAAGAAAAAAATCGGTTACATCCCTACGTAAAATGTGCATGAAATATAGACATACATACATATTCGTTATTACCAGAGAACGGATTTAATTGAAGTTATATATAAATTTGTCCGCTAACCGATGAATATTAATATCAAATCGTTACACTTTTTGTTGCATTTTATTTTTGTCCTCAACATTTTCGTAATTTTTAATACCAAAAAAATATGATAAAAATGTAGTTTTAGAAATGCCAGTTTATAAGATATTAAATAGGGGTCATTTCATCTCAAATCGTCCAGGCAGTTAGGCTTAGGTCCTTTTTTTTCAAAAAAAAAATACGAAGATCGGTAATTTTTTCGCAAAGTTATCGAATTTAAAAAAAAATCAACATGCACCAATAGAGCAAAATCGATTTTTCACACAAATTTTCACGACGAAAAAACCCAAAACCAAGCAAAAAGAAACAATACGTGTCTCATGGATTTCGATGTAGAAACTATAAAATAAAAATGATTGAAAAAAAGACCTAACCCTAACTGCCTAGACGATTTGAGATGAAATGACCCATAGTTAAAGTACGAGAATATTGATCTTATTTAAAAAAAAATGAAAGGCTCAGAGAGATCCATATTTTTCAGCGCTTCTTATCTCTGCTCGGGTTGGGCGACGTTTTAATTTAGGCCATTTTTTGCGGTAGTGGAATGAAAATGATGCCCAAAAATTTGATAATTCATTTTGTGGCTCAATGTTTATGCGGCTTTGCATAGGAAGTAAGGGTTTGAAGTTAAAAACTCGACTCAATTCAAAGTTTATAATTTTCATTTTTTGAAATTGGTTTTAGATCTTTGCATTCATTTGTACAATAGACAATTTCATATCAAAGCTTGTTCCATTTTTAATGTCTTTTCATGCCTTTTTCGCCACTTTTCTCTGTTAATTGGATTTAAATTCGAACGATAAATGTGGACTTTCTAGAAAACTCGACTACAGAGTAATCCAATAGGTTATCATTTGGTTAATATCATATCTTAAAAACTTAATGTTACAACTTTGTAATTTTTAAGATGCATTAAAATAGTGTTTTTGAATATCAGAAAAGTGATGGGAATTAAGAAACTTTTCGATTATATGATATCAAGGACCTGTCAAGCGTCAAAAAAGCAAATGCAGCTTACTGCATTATTCGAGGCTACAATTTTATTATTTATTTAACCATTTGTAGGATCTCTAGGAAAACTTTGGGCCATATGGGATCGATAACTGTCTCGAAATCAATATTCTTTAGGATGATATATTGCAAGCAATGGCGCTTTAACTGGATATAAACCTAAGATGCTTGAAGACATTCATTAAAAGTTCTAAATGGTTCAGCAAGGGAGAGTAAACAAAAAAAAGTGTGTAGCATCACAACGAACCTTTGACTCTTTGCCTATGTGTGTCACTGTTTAGCAGTGACAGCCACGCCAACCTAAAAACCTGCCGTTGTTCCAAAAAATCCCATTAAATTCTCGATTGTGGCCACTGTGCGCGATAAAATAAAATTAAAATACAACCAATATCGCACTGCTGGCGATCAATCAATCAATGCGTATAAGCTAATATTAAGCGATTAGCAAGCGTATGCGGCGATACACATACATATATGTATGTTATATGTATGTATTCGGCCGCCGGCGGCAATGTTTATTGTCATTTTTGGCGCCTTTGATAGTTTTAAACAAAAACGGAAATGTTGAGCAGCCGACGCTACCAAAGACTCTCAGATAGCTGTTGTGTCAATTACTTATTTTACACATACTCGTATGAAGCTGAGAAGAAGCAGAATCATGTTTAGACAAGCCGAGAAAACTAACAAAAATTATCAAAAAAAATCTGGCGTAAGTTGCTTTATAACGGCACGCATGCGTAAACAAATACCTACAAAAACCAGTACATATGTTTGTGAAAATAGTTGCGAATCTTATTTATAGCAAAAAAAAAATAATAATTTTTAGCAAAAAACTTGGGGGGAGTCTTGCGGCAGAACTTGGTCGTAGTAGCACCTGATGCATCGGTCGAAAGATTGATGGAGGCACGTTTTTTGCGTTGCGACAAATAGAGCCGGTCCGTGTCGCTCGTCATTTGAATTCTATAATGAAAATACAACTATTTTTTGTTGCCAAACTACTTTTTTTTTTTACGCTAATAGATGCTATAGAAAGAAAATAAAACATTTTAAATATGCAAGAATTTTTTTTACATAATTTTGACCAGTCTGACAAGTTTATTATTTAATGGACCGGCGCTTTTTGCGATGAAAACAAAATGATGGATTAATGTTAAGTTGTGGATTAATCTGCTTTTGATTTAGATAACTCACAACCAACGTTTTATAGTACGCACGCGACATATTAAAAATTGTGGAGTCCATAACAAAACGCAATCATCACACTTTTCAAATTGTGTATGTAGATAAAAGAGAAAATAAAATTAACATTTGGACAATTCAGACGTATTTAGAACTTAATTCAATCAAAAAACCGAAAGGCTTGAAAAATTGAAGTTATGGCACTTCTTACTAATCTTATTTCATTACTTTTTAATTTAAACGCAGTTTGTTCTTTATCGAAAAAACGATTTGAAAAAATTTTACAAACTATACTAAAAATTGTAGTATGCAGTCTAATAGCGCTTTAAATTTTAATAGAATATAATACATGTTTGAAAACCAACATAACACAATTTTTGGATACTTGAGTTTTAAAAACAAACAAAAAATAATGAAATATCTCAAATATTTTTTATAAAAAAAAAGCTTATTTTTAACTGATTTTAAAACAAGTAACAAAAATAGAATTTATTTAATTGAAAAATAATATATGATTTTTAAAGTTTTTTTTTATAAATTTATTGATATATCTAACATTTTCTAACATTTTTCTTTACTTTAATAACAATTTTTAAAAACGACATATTTTAATTACAATTTAAAAAAAACAACATATATTCATTTTATACAATTTTGAAAACATTGCAATTTTTTAAATATGTAGCATGATTGTTAAATTTGGATTTCAAGTTTTTTATTTTTTTATTATTTATTAAAATAAAATAGATATTTTTTAAAAATGCTTTGGTTTTTAAACATTTTCAATAGAATTTTGCAAAGTGCTCGATAATATTTTTAAAGTTCATTCGAGCGGACCTATCTCTACTTAAACTAAGTTAATATGTAGATATATATTTACTGAAGTGTATCTTTTTAAATATTATTTTAAATAAATCTTGTAGTTGCGGATTGCATTAAGTTCCCCTCTTAAGAGGGAAAAATTATTGTGTGAAATAAAATAAAATTTAGTATTATTTGGCAATTTCAGTTATAAGTTAGTGGTACTTGACGAATGATTCATAAAAATAGAGTGAGAGTTATGGCTAGAAAGAAAAAGTAAAAGTACGAGTAAAAGTAATTTCAAATCGAAATAATTATAACTGTTTGTTAAATTAATGTTAAAATACATTTTTGTAATTTTTGTAAAATTTTTAAAATAATTTTTTTTTTTTAGTTTTGATATATTTAGTAATCAACTTATAAAAACCATAATATACGGTAAATTTTTCTGTTAACTCTTTTTAGACAAAAAAAAAATAGCTTTAGTATGGTTTTTACTAAAAAATCATTATATTCGAGTCGAAATATACTTTAGAGCTATTATATAATTGACTTGTTTTTAAACTTAAAATTAAATATAGAATCTGTATCTGTTACGAACATAAACTGGAGATACAAAAAAATTGTTAACATTTGGGGTCGAGCCCGACGAGAGGGGGAGACATCGGGGACAATTCCTCCCGGGCCCGAAGTTTTCAGGGGGGCCCGGTGCTCAAAATAAACAAAATATAATATCAGTAAATTGATGGATCAGGGGGCCCGCATCCTATATCCTCACCGGGCCCCGGTTTTCTCTCGGCGGCCCTGTTTGGGGTATACCCTACAATAAACATTCGCCTTTATTTTATACGAATATACATATATGTACATGTATATATAGATTATATGTTTTGTGTTAACTTTATATCTTTTTTGTTTTGTTCTCAACAAATTACGTGCAAAGTGGTTATGTTCATATTCGTAAACGCTATTTGAATATTCATTGTTAGTTTACGTTACCAATTGACGCTCAATAAAGCTCCTGAACACCTTAAAATAGGTAATATGCGAAATGATATTTTTTTATATGTATGTATATATGCATGAATTTGAACTTACTTATTTATTCACTTACATACAAACATATATAAATATTGCTCATTATTGAATTTGCTGACAGTGGCGATATTTTAAATAATTGCCCTTTCGCTGTCTCTTTCCAATCAAAACTTGTGTGTAGTCGCTGTTGCTGTTTTGTAATTTGCGTAAAATATTGAAATATTTCAAATATTTCATTATCGTTTAGATAAAGTAAAAGTTTGCTTATTTTATATTATCAATTACCATTTACTTATGAATATGTATAAAACTAAGTGAGAGCGAAACGTGGTGACTGTGTCCATTTTTAATTAAAAAATACTTACGGGTATATTTTAATGTAGGCAGCAGGAAATTTTTTTTAATAATTTCAACACTTCGTTATACAGTTATACGTTATCAAATTTAAACAAGCAATATTAAGTAGGAGGGCCTTGCCTTAAGCCTTTCCGGTTGCAATTTTGTTTTTGATACTGAAATAGACTCGCTTTAAAGTATAGCATACACCAAAAAAAGGACTAAATAATTAAGGTTTGTATACGTAGAAATGAGGAAGTCATTCAAGATAAGACATAATAAGGTTTATTATATTACTAGCAGGCATCAAAACTTTTTTGTTTATAATAAGTTTTGATGAAATCTCACTATGAAGGAAATGTTCTACAACAAAGTAAAATATACCAATCGATTTCTTTTAAAAATGTGACAATATTGATTTTTTCTAATTTTAGAATTTTGTATAAAAATATATATATTATTTATAATTTTTATTTTATCAATAAATTTAGACATTATATTTTTATGTAATTTGATTTTATTTTATTCTCGAACAAAACTATAAAATCCAAGTTTCAAACTTTAAACAAGTTTTATAAAAAAATGTCTCTGAGTATGCAAAATGTTTCAGATGTCGCTTAAAATTACCGCTGATTTTTAAAATGTTTTTACTGTTGAGTTGGCTTTCATTTAGTTGTATTGTGGACGTAATTAACAGAAATCAGGAAAGAATTTAGCTACTTCAATTGAATCTTCATAATAAAAAAAATTGTTAATTTAGTTTTTTTAAAAGTGTATACTTTAAAGGAAATTTTATTTCAGTTTTGTTAAGTTTTTGGAAGATTTTTATTTGGAAAACCAACAAAAGCTTTTTAATGGTAGAAGTTATAGTACTATTTCGGAAATCACCACATTTCCTCAACATACTTCTTTTTTATTTAATTAATTATATTTTATTCTTCATCACCACTTTTCCAGGCTTTGAACTAAGGACCTCGGAGTTGCAGAGCCAACACGCTACATAAAAAACAAGTCTGATGAGAAAATGTGCTGATTTCCAAAATAGTACTATAACTTCTACCACTAAAATGCAGTTGTTGTTTATCATTAATAAAAATCTTCCATAAACTGGTCTCGAGCTCCATAAAATTGTGAATTATTATAAATTTTGTATAAATTTTGAAAATTGTGTGAATTTCCGTATGGTTTTTGCTTGAAAGGAGCAATTGAAACTTCCAAATTTCCGCTATGGCTTGATGAATGGTTCCAGCAACTCTTAAAGGATTAAAAGGGTAAAAATTGTAGAGTTCTCTATATGGAAGCGATCCGACATAGAAAACAGCCAAATTTGCTTTTTTTTCTTCCCCAAACCATATCAAGAAAAAAAGCTTGTTTTATACCCAGGCTGTCGTAACCTGATGTAATTGTATATAATTATACAATTTCTAAAAATTCGAAGTCGTATTATTTGAATTTCGGTTTTGTGCAATCTAACAAAAATGAGTTTTTGGTTATAGAAAAATTGTATGATTTAAATTAATATTTATTATATTAGTTAAGTTAACAAAAATAATGCAAACTCGTTCAAGAACAAAGTGCATATGTGTGTATATCGTTGATGAAATTTAGAATGGTCCAAACTTTCAATTCTTTTCAAAATGTGGTTTTTTGGTTTTTTTTGTAATCTTAATAAGAAGATCTTGATGACAAATTTTTAAACTTAAATTCCAATTATTGTGTGACCATTTTAAAAAGACCTTTGCACAAAATTTATGTGTTGGAAATTTAGTTTTCTGCTTCACCTTTTAAAGTGAAATATATCTGCTGGGGCCCTTTTTGCCTTCTACTTTTCGTTAAAGATATGTATATACTCGTATTTATTTACATTTTTCTTTTTTCAATGAAAAAAAAACGCAACCGAAAAAAGTATGAGTTCAACGCACTTACTAACTGGCTTAGTTAACAATTAAGCATTTTTTTGGACGTGTTCATCGGCTTAGAACCAATTTTGCGCAAATATTTAAAAAATAAAAATTTTGTTTGGTTAGTTATTATGAAATATGTTACTTCTTCGGCCGGCTTCATTCTTTGCCGTATATTAGGCCGTGATTCTACTGAACGAGTTGCTGAGTGGGGAAATTACATTCCCGTTTCGCTTTTTGTTTTTCCTTGAAATTTTTAATAAAAAGCTACTAAAAATATAAACGATTTTATAATTTATTTAGAATTTTCACTTAATAAATTATCTTTTATGAGGTTTCGAATATATTCACATACATACATACATATGTATGTACATATGTACATATGTAGATATGTATGTGGGCAAATGTGTTAAGAGAAATACCATTAATCTAGAGAGTGAAACCTGAATTATTTTCTGCGAAAAACTTTTGTCTGTTAATGTAAATTTCCAATGTAATTATTAAACAGGGATTTCATTTTCCACTCGTGCATTAATAATATCGAATAATTTAAAATGCATCTTAGTTTGTTCGCTCATCGGCTTATCTTAGAAATAAGCACACTGATATACGCAACAACTTTAAGAAATCAGCTTAACATAACTGACCGCCATGACTGAAAGCGCTGTATCTTACTGCTCCGGAAAAAAGAACAAAATAGGACATACAATGTATGTACAATTATTATAATTTTATTTTTCTGACTTATTAAATATGTTATCTAGTCTGTAAATTTGTTAATTTTATAGGCGATAAAAAAATAAATTAAATGAAATATTAAGCAGACAAAGTTTCTTCCTAATTTTAAAATGTTTGAATTATTAGAAAATTTAACAGGTGAGAAGTGATTCAAAGTCATGCACGTTCAGCTTGTTTGCCATCGCTTGCCGGCTGGGTCTTATTTAAATGCATACATACATATGTTTGTATGGATTTGTGTGTTTACATGTCCAAAGAGCCTATTTGCAAACCATTCGCTTCGTACCTTTTTAGACTTGAGAGATTTTCTATTTGTAAATGCCTATAATTATGCTTTAACTTTGGTTGATGGCTATGCATTTTAAAACAGGGCGTTAGCTTACTAGCCATGAACAAGATTAAATAATGTATGTATTTTCATTCCGTGTGTAGACTAAATTCAAATTATGTATTATACAATGAATTGTTATTATTTAGAAAATAAAACAAATACTAACTTGGAAACTAGCTACCAAGGCTCGTACAAAGCCTGCTAATGTATTGTATGCAGATAGTAGTGTAAACTGTTAAAAACGACTCAACACTGTTCATTTGCGCAGGAATTTTTTTATAAGCAATTTTCTTAAATAAATGCCATTCATAGATAACATTGTAAAAAAAGACTCGTAAGTTTCTGCAAATCGAAAACTTTTAAATCATACGATTTGTTAAATACTTGTTAAGATTTTATTTAATAAAAAGAATAAATAATTTCTATGATAACTAAGAAAAAAGCTTTAGTTTTTTATTGCAAATTATAGTGAGGCCGAATTCCAAGTTTTAAATTAAGAATCTTTGATTAATATTTTCAGATTCCAGGCGATTTCGAATTGTCGATCCGGAACAGAACGAATAACAAAACTCCGGTAGGAGCATTTTAATAATATGGCTCAGTTTAGTGCAATTTCTCGAAGAATGAATTCAAATGTATGAAATATCTTAACGTCACCAATTTAGGTCGCACTTTGACAGCGGTAGCATCCATTTAAGGATATGACGATCTTTCATCTTTCCGCATGTTCTCCTACACGCTAGAGACTTGTGTGAAAGGCTGTTAGTATCGAGTTGTTTTCTTTGATCATTCCCAATTTAGACCAGGTTTTAAGTGAATCATAGGACTGCACGATTCATTCTAATCCCCGAATTCGGTAAGCAGTCTCAGTCTCTAGTTGAGACAAAAGTCACAATTTTAGACCAGTTGGCATTCATTAGATTTAAAATAAAGCCTCTAATCTCAAAATAAAATCTCTAAATTGTGACTTGGTGATGAGCAGGTCACAAAAAATTTAAATAAAAACAAAAGAACAAAACGTGAAAGCGAGGAAAAGCAATAATCTCTAGCTCATTTTGAGACTAGAGATGAAACAGTGTTACTGAATATGAATGATATATGTAGATATAGTGTGGAGGAAGAGCTCTTGTTGTTATCAGTGTTGCCGCGACGTCTCGAAAAAATAAATCAGAAAAAAATGGTAAAATGGATCAAATGTATCACTTTCTCTTTTTTAAGTATCAAAGTATCCATTCAAAATAAAGCTAAGAATGTATACAAGAAAACAATATTATTTTTTGCTTAGAATGAATGAACAAAATAAGAATGCTATTGCAAGAGCTATTTATGACAAAATAAGTATGTATTTCTAACTAACAAATACATGATAAAATTAAAAATAGACTTCTAACTTTTTTTAAATTAAGAATTAAAAGCAATTTACTAAACAATGTGCAGTTCCGCCTTTGGTACAGGGACGCGCGCACGGGGGTGGCGGGTTTTGGCAAATGCAAATTACATAGTTAGTATTCCTATTTACATATAAATAATCCCTGCACACGATCCTTATATACTCAAAAACACGGTAATTTTTTCTTTCCTAACTCATTTAACGTATATGAAAAGAAGTGAATCGTATTCATCCAACTTTGTTCGTAGGCTGAGTCCTGCGCACGACCCTGCATTGGTAAATGATATCTACATAACCAGAGATATACATTTTTTTATTTATATCAGACAATAGTGTTATTTAGTGGAAATATACAAAGCTATTTTTTGCTATTTCAAGATTTAGTGGGAATTGTTTCTAAGCCACTAATATTAATTTAGCGGAAATTTTACCAGCAGCACTACGACCAGGCTGTAGTGGCAAGCCTATTGCACTGCCACTAAAAATAATAGTGGTAGTGAGAACGGTAATTTTTTTCACTAAAAATGGCTTCGCGAAAAAAAAATCAGCTTCATTATCACTATCGAAGTGGTTGTTAAAAGGTTATTTTAAAAACGTAAGTAGTTCCCAAATAATATGTGTTCCGTGAAATGCAACTGCAGTTTTATGTTCAGAATTAACCACAGCAACGTAAAAAGTTTTCAAACGGAAAAACTTCACACAAAATATGGTAGCTTTGTTATATACATATATATGTACATACATATATAAGAAGTATCTTCCCAAAATATCTCAAAAATTTAATTAATTTTGATCCGAATGGATCAAAACGGTAATACTGGTTGTCATCCTTAAATAGTTATTTCCTACACGCCAAGTAGATATTTTAGGTTACTACCGCAGGTAAAGAAGTTTCACTTAAAAAAATATTCACCCATATTGTCGTGCCTCTATTCGGTCATATGTGGTTATGTTCCAAAGATGTTCAAAGGTTAGTTATTTAACAAATATTTTACTTGAAAAAAATATATTTTACAGGTTATACCTGATTTTTGTCAATAAATGCTGGAACATCAGTATATTTATTACTATAGCCAAACAAATGTTCACGAAGGCAATGATATGGAGCGAGGGCAATTATCTTCCGGATAGAATTGGTTCCAAGAATTATGGTAACAGGGTTACGAAATATCAAATGACCCTACTCAATGTGCATTTATGTCTCCGGAGTTGCGACGTACAGAATATCACCACCCTCTTTAAGCAATGAGAAAACAATAAAACAAGTTTTAATTTTTTTTTTTTTTAATATTATTTTTAATTTATTTTTTCATTGCATTGAAATGAAAACTTAAGATTATCATAAAAATACCACTTAAGAATTACGACTGCACACACTATCGAATTTGGGCCATAACGACAAGTTACGCAGTTTACGTCAATTTGGTGCGACGGTTCGTTTATGTCAATTATGGGCCTTGACGCAGTAGTATTAATTGTTGGAGGTGCAAAACTCACCTTGCCGATGCATACATAAATACTTGTAATTTCTTGTGTTTATAAATTATTTGCTGTGCTCCGATTAATTTCTATTTGATATGCAAATTAGTTGTATATAGATAACTTCGTTTTAAAATCTTGCATTGATGCCATTTACTCGTAACTTCATTTGTAAAATAAAAAATAAAAAGCTGTAGGTATAATTATGTATAATAATAAAGTTCGATTGCATTCAAATGCACAGCACTTAATTTATTAACTACTTTTATATTTAAAACCGGTTTATGTATTTTTAATTTTTATATTTTTTGTTTAAAATGTTTGGAAAGTTAAAATAGCATCTACGGACATTCACCATCGGCGGTTTTTTGGAATGCTGCAAAGAAAATGATAGTAAAGAAAAACTATTTAAAGAAAATTATATAGAAAAATTTGTAAATATAACCTAACAAATACGAGTATGTAAATTTGTATTTCTTTAAAGGTGACATTTAAAGCCATTTATTTTTATTTTTAGTTTATTTGTTTTTTGTTTTGTTAAAATATTTGTGTTTCATGTATTCTTTGACTACTTACAAAGTTGTCGCAGGCAATTCTCTGTCTTCAAAATGCACAGATTATTGAAAGATTTCGTTTCGCCAGCTTCGTCTGTGCCACACAGCGGTTTGTAGTCCTGCAGGTCACAATTCATTTGACATTTAACATTCGTATCGGATACCGCCAACGAATGCACCAATGCGAAAGCGTACAGGGCAACTGTTGGGTGGAAAAAGTAAAAAAAAAAAATAATGGAAATATAATAAAAATAGTTACAAAGAAATCAATGAAATAAAATTAGACAATGAAAACGTGCTCCTCACTTTTCTTCAACTAACATCTAGCAAAATATCTTAAAAATCAAAATAATTGCCTATGTCAGGGGATCCTATCTAACGCCATGTACTCAAAGTTATCTCAGCATCGATGCCTAATTCGTTTGCAGTTACTTAGCTCTCGGTAACCATATCCGAGTATATCTTGTTCATATTCGAAATCACATCTTCGTATTCCCTTGTGCCATTCCTCTCTACTCATCCACCAGCGCTTTATCTTAATAAACAGGCACTCAACAATAACTCAATAATATCTCTAAACATTATACTTATGCAATCCATCTCATTTACGCATTTTTTCTTTAAGAGAGACCGACGACACAACAGAACTTCAGCTGAGCTGTGACTGCCATTCATTGTTAACGGGCGAATTGTGGTTGTGAGGTAGCACAAGAACAGTCTGCCTATTAATTGGCATCTGAAGCCTAAAACAATTTCCAACTACTTAATGATTACGTCATAAAAAAAACGCGATTCAGGGAACGCCGAAGAGATGCCGAAGTACAGAGCCAGCACAATAAAATTAAGAGCCTCAGAATGCTTAAAAGAAAGGGCATATCGTTATTTTTAACCAGCTTTCATCGAATATTAGTAACAAGAGTCGACAGAAGTTCAACGCTCTCTGGAAAAAAAGGTACATAAAGAGAGATAAATAGTGGATTGTAGCTATGAGTAAAGTAATCCTTAATGATAATCCTAATATGAAACTTTCCTTCTGACCGCCAGACCACGCAAGCATTTTCGAGGTGGACATGTTTGCAACTAAGAAGGTGGGTAGGTGCACCGAGTACTATGTATGTATAGGCGAGCACGCCTGTGAAAATTTACTTGGACTGTCAGGCAGCATTCCGAGCACTCTACTTGTTTTGCTAAGTTTCCAAGTTCTCTCATTGGTGGAGAAATATAGAAGATAATTTTCGACAATTTGTGATTAATTCAGCTTCATCATAACATGGGTTCCTGGAGCATAGCGACATTTATGGAAATTTAACAATGGAAGATCTAACGAGGGGCGGCTGTGTGTAAGGGGTCCTATTGGACATATCGTAAAGTAAACCTGAAAATTTTTTAGGAATTAGTAAAGAAAGCAATCAAATATCACAGCTCTTTGCACAACTTATTGACCTTCGAAAGGGTGTATGGAGAGGATCTTCGAACGCTTTTTTAGCAATTTAAAGTATTAGGTACCAGCCCTCGCTTGGGTAAGACTATATTTACTCGATGAAGACTAACTAGAAGATTGTCACCAGTGTTGCGGTCCACTTAAACTAATCAACTATCCAATATTGGCAACAATTAGCTGAATCATGTAGCGATCGCTTCAGCTAACTCCTAATGAGACTAGCAATTTTGAACAAATATTAAACCGCATTATACTAGTTTACTATTGTAAATTTAATTGGAACTTAAATAAGCTGATAAATTTCCATTGCATGAGAGATCATTAAATTATGGAAGATTATTTAAAAAAAAAAACAAAAAACAATGCAACCTTAATACACCAATTTTAGAAATGTTGGGAAACTCAGCAAACAACGCCAAAGAAATTTTTATTAAGCATCATCCAATCTCATTAAAAATTCACATTTTTTTCCTTTATTTTTTACTGAATCACACAGTGTTTCAAGAAAGCAGAAGTCATTTTAACACAATTAACCAAAACAGGATTATCTTACGGTCATTTGTTGGGTGGACCGTTCCTATTCCTCTGACACGCCAATGTCAAAAATGACAGTTAAAACCTTTGGCAGAGGAACGATGAGAGACTGGTATTTGGTGGAATAGAATCAGTTGGAATTAATACACATTTTTGTTCGTAGAAAGTTTGAACTTAAAATGAAGTTTAAAAATTTATCACTAGTTTTAACTAATAGCGGGCGTCCCTCGGCTGGCAATAGCAAACTTTCGGTTTTATTTCTGCTATAAAATGTCTTCATATAAAATACACCTGCCATTCGGAGACGGCAAAAATTTTTAGAACTCTCAATTTCCTCTTACAATATAATGACGGGCACCACAAATGCTAGAAGTAGTTTGGCCAAACACTGAGCTTCATAAATAGTTTAAGCGCCAAATTATTATTTTTATTACTCGTAAAGTTCTACTCTTGCGAATTTCGTTTTATATAATGGTGTAATGTTTGCTTTAAATTTCTATAAGAGATTGTACAAATATGGTTTCGAAATGAAAATGACTCAGCGGCTTATATTTAAATTTCTGAATAATTAATCAATTAAAATCAGTTTTGCTGACAATATTCATGGAATTTTTAACCAGAAACTGGGATGACGCGTATTTTATAAAAGAAAATACTATTACATTACACACTCTTGTGCGATCTCATCTACACTTGGTAATTCAAATCACACACAGACTCTAATCGCACTACATACATATATAAATGAATGTACATATGTATGTGTGTAGGTACATACATATACCTACATACATATATGTTTACAAGTATGTAGAAAATCACATCACACCAATCGATTGACGCCAACTGGTCTGGCCGGCCATATGCCTCATACACCCATCGCAATACCAGCCCGCGTACATCGCCCCTTTGATCCATCAGCAATTTTATTGCGAATTGTTTACTTGTAGAAATGCTTGTGCAAATGGGTGATTTCCAATGGCGTAATAACAATAATACAAATTTAATTCACGTACATTTATATTGAATAAGTATTAATGTATGTATGTATGTGAATACAAAAATTCACTTATCATTTAAGATTTGAGTACTTTATTATTCTTCTAATCAATGAATACTATTTTTCAAGTAAAATATGGTTCATAAACATCCATTTTTTAACACTATTTACAAAATGTAAAATTTAAAAAGATGGCATCAAAATTACAAACTTCAAAAAAAAAATTTAGAATTTTTTCGAGTGTGCAGTTTTTTGGCTCGTCCAGTTTTAGATTGAGAAGGTGCAAGTTCAATGTGTCTACAAGTTATGACGGACTTTTGACCATTTTTTTTAGTGGCAATTTCATCCATACAATCAAAACCGCGAAAGAGCGTCAGTAAAAAAATAGTCAAAAATCAATCATAATACGTAGCTACTAGAAACTTACACGTTCTTGTAAAAACTATTATTTTTAATTTTTTTAAAAGCACGAAATTTTAATGAAATTTTCATAAGCTTTTTTTACATTTTTTTTAATAAAATTTAAAAAAGTGTTTTTAATGGTGTTTGTTAGAAAATTAACGATATTTTAATTTAATAATAATTTTAAATAATTGAAATATAAACTTGTACCTAAATTTATAAAGCTACAAAACTGCTTACCCAAAAAAGTTTTATCAATTCTGACAAAAAATTTTGAAAAAAGCCAAAGAAGTCAATTTGATTGGCAAATCTTATACTTATACATTTCTGTGGTGACTACTTCCTTTTTTATATTTAATTTTTCTTATGCTGAATACCGAGCGATGATTATCTTAAATTTCTCGGCAGTAATTACATACCTACATACATATGTACTTCTGATTAAAAAAGTTTAAGGGTTTTCAGTGCAAGTTGAACTTTGTTTGTCGTTTAAACTCAGTATGCAGTTTTTTTTATTTTTTAATTTTTTTACTTTCAATTTAAATTGAGTTTAACAAAATCAATTTTAACTGAGTTTAAACCATTACTGAAAAATTGGCCCTAAGTGTCGCTTACGTTATTCTTGCAGTTATGGCGTGTTATGTTTTGTGAATAAAATAACTTTTCTAAAAATATATTTTCATTCATATTTGCTGCCACAAAAGCATTCGTGTTCAAATTGGGCTACCAACGTTTTTGATGCTCACTCAAAATACTTAAGAAGCTTTTTTGTGTAAAGTGAAATAGAAGTGATTGAAATTAAGAAATCACCGATATACACTGCTGTCCACTTGTATAGTGGCGGTGACATCTTACTATTATTAGTTTATACAAATTTTTAAATTGAAGTTCATGGGGTTATTGTTAGAAAACGGACTGTTTTTGATTGAAGAATAAAGGAATTTACTTATAAATCAAAGGGAAATAACTCGAAAAAAAAACGCAAAGCGCACTGTACTTGTTCAAGTGCGCAAAAGTGTATGAATGAATTACAAAAAAAAAAGTGTTGAGTTTTCAATTCTATATAAGGCATTGCTCCTTCAAAGTCGCGAAAGAGCTACAGTAAAAAAATTGCCAAAAATCAACCTTAATTTGTAGCTACTTGAAACTTGCTTTTTATTATGTTATAATTTGCCGAGTTTTTATACAGTTAGTAATTATAAAGCTTAAAACTTGGGTTTTTATGGTTTTTCTTAAATAATGAATTGTATTTTAATTGAAAAATGTTGGCAATAAATAAAAAATTAACCATAAAATGCCAAAAATGATTGCCTCTATTCAAGTATATGGTATACGCTTTTTCTACGTACATGCGAAAAGAACTGCGAATAGCTTCATATTGCTAGAATTTTGTATTCTACTACAATAACTGCGAAAACAGCAACTTTATTAATCCAAATGTGTTGTTCAGTGTACAATTTACAGCCGGAGACGTAGTGGGTCTTCAAATTGTGACTATAGTATGATTCACAAATCGAATGCGTAAATTTTTCTTCTTGTTTATTGCTTTTTTTGCTTTGAGCGTATCGTTAAACTAAACTTGGTCGCTTGCTTTACGTGATTTTTTTTTTTTTAATTGGATTATTATTTCACACTTTGCTGTTGTTATTAACTGATTATATATGTATGTATGTAAGTATGTAGCGCTTCGGTTATGTATAAGTTTTCAAATTTATATAATATTTAACGAATGTATTTATCACGACAGAGTATTAACACAATTCAAAAGTTGAGTACATATGAATGTTAGACTGAGCATCAAGCGCCACTTTGCGGCTCTAATAAACGCACAATACCGAGGATGAAAGCAAACTGATTCGATCGCTGGACCGTAACATGCGCGATTGGCAACCAATGTTCGCGATCGAACGCGATCAATTCAACCACAAATATACTCAACGCGCATACACACTCACGCACGATTTGACAGAACGCAATTCAGCGCATTTGGCGATTCAGGCGTTTATACGATTGAGGAGGTTGGAGAGGATTGATCGCGCGTGGTAACAGTATCCTCCTTCGTGGACAAATGCAAAGTATTAGAAACTGACTTGAAGCCTGTTTTGTTCCGTTGGGTTTTTTTAAATTAATTATTTTTCTATTTTTATTTGTTTTTAGTTTGAATTTGAATGGATGAATGCCTCGACGAGTGTGCGTCAGTTTGTGTTTCGACTAATGGGGCAGCATACAATGTGGCAAGCTTACTTATTCCGCTGAAACCGGTCAATGGTATTCGTTAGTCTTTTTTTTTTTTTAAGATAAATACGTGTAGGTATTCGTGTGTGCACTGCGGCAACTGCCAAAAGAAATTATGGACAGATGGGATGACGAGGATATGGGGTCTTCGCAGGTAAGTATATGTACGCTTGATCCTCCGATATGAATTGAGTCAGCGAGCGCTCAGACGCTAGTCAAGAGCCAACGAACCAGTCACTGGATGGATACACCGGCAAGCGCGAGCGTTCGAACACTTAAATGAACAATCGATCAATTAGCCGCTGCTAACAATGCCGTCGCACACAAACGAAAGAATCACAGTCGATCGCAAAGAGTTTGTTAGTTTTATAGAATTTCTGCGGCACAGCAATGCGGCTACTTGGCGGCGACGACGGCGACAATGATGACGACAACATGGCGGAACTGCGGATCAGCGGATCAGCGACTCAACAAAGTAAAGCAGCTTAGAGGAGCATAAGCACCTTTGTGTTTACATATGTATGTATGTATGTTCGAGTATGAATGTATGTATGCGAATGCCGGCTAATGTCTAATCGATTGGTCGATGCGATTATGTACGTGCCTTATTGTTGTTATTGTAAGTATATGATGCGTTAACTAACGCGTTGTGACTGTTTTGTTGGAGTGTTAGCTTTTTTGTCTTGTTAGACTATTCATGAGCCGAGATAATATTTTAAAAACTGCTACATAAATGCGGGATGTTGGAAATTGTGGCCTGCGTAGTTAATTTCATTCAGAATTCAACTCAAAATAAATATACTTAGAATAAAAAGAATTCATAAAATAATGTGAAACGATATAAAGTCACTTGGTGGACCGCGCACGCGATCAGAATGCGATCGACACTGGTGAACCGCAAATAATCATTTACGCAAATACATACATATACATACATACATACATATGTGCATATACATATGTGTATGTGTGTGTGTAGATGGAGCTCAGCGCATGTTCAAGCGTTAAAATGTTAATTGTAACAGTTGGCGCACATAGAATTTGAATTACATATTCAGCGACACTTTGTAGCGATTTTTCTTGGTTTTTTATTATCCAACATGCACAATTCTTCTCTTGAATTTTAAAATTCGAATTCAATATAGAATTGTTTAACAACGATTTTTTGTTTTTATTCTCGTACGCGTTGTTAGTTCGTTCACGCTCTCATCGCTACTGAATTGCCAAAATTTGCTTATAAACGATTATATATTCGACATCGCTTCCCCTTATACTAAATCATTCATCAGGCTGTCGGATAGTGTTTAGTACTTTGTGTGTAGAGTGTCTCTATGATTTTGAATTTTTTTGTCGCATATGTTTGTCTTTTGAGTGTGAGTAGCTGTGCGTCCGCTGCTACATCCCTCCATATGTACGTAAGATCACTTTTGGCATTCATCCAGCTTAGTCATTTCGAGCTCTGCTGCTTTTGGCTGTTCAACAGATTTTTAAAAACCATTTCGGATAGGATTCAATAGGGAAGTTAGTTCTTCTTTCGATGACTAATCGATGGCTCAGCAAAGTGCATACATAGCTGCTTTCAAAAGTAAATTTTGGGAATTTTTAAAATTCCTATTCTGTTTAATCTTTCTATCAGCTCAGAAATTCGATAACAAAGAAGCCAAAGGACTTTTGGTCGGAGCATCAACATCCAGTTCAGCATTACATCTACTTTGGTAACCGTCACCCATCGAGCTAAATACCATAAATATTGCGTAGAATAGTTCACTGTACAGCTCCCAAAGCTTTCTTAGCAAAGTTCGTACCAAGCCAAAAATAAAAACTCTTGTAAAGACTTATTTGTCACTTGATCTTTAGGCTGACATTATTGGTTGCGTTTTGCTGAATCCTGAGTATACACTTGGTATAAGTAATTGGCTTAACTTTGCAAAGGAGAGAGGAAACGGGCGAAGCTTTTTGATCTCGGCCCAAACCGACAAACAGTGGAAGCGCCATACAAAAAGAAGAAGAAGAGTATACAAAGACCTTCACCACTTCAATGCTTCAGTACTCAATACGCTAAGACTCTTTCGTGTATTGCCATGAAATTCTTTATTTTATCTATATCATTCCGGCATACATCAGCAGCATTGCTACTTCGATTTAAATTCAGTCACCTTATATACTACTGCCTTTAGTCTCGAATGGTTCAGAAAAGTCACTACTGATCTTGCGGCGATCACAAACTAAGACATAATGTGGTATAGTTAGGTACGAGTAGCTTCTTTGAGAGCTCTCAAAAGTAACTTTAAAGCTTACGAAAGTGTGGTGTATGACGTTAATCTAGTGTCTTTTTAAGGACTTGCAGTGTTGTGAACAACTGCTCAATTGTGAACTTTCAAGCACTGAAGCCACACTGATAAATTCCTCTAAGGCGTCACCAGTTGCCATTCAAAAGCATTGATAAGTGTTTCCTGCTTTTCTCAAACTTGCTCCAAGTGCCTGTAACCATTGCAGGAACCAACCGCGTTTCCTTACGGTCTAATTTTCTAAAAAAAAAAAATGGTCGCTTGTCCAGATGCAATCAACCATTAAAATACCTCCTGTATTGAGCAAAATTTCACCGCAAGGAAAAGTTTAGCACCGATTGGAGTTGGGGCGCAGCCATTTTTAGCTTAAGCAATCCTTCCTCATTTCCTACGATTCCCATTAGTGTTTCTCATACTTTGAAAAAAGTTTTCATACCAGTAGCCAAATGATTGCACGCAATGAAAGAAACTATTCAAATTTTTTTTCTTGACCGACGTTTGCCTAAGGCTAAACGTTTATTTATATGTAAATACGTAACTGAAATTCGTTAGAGATAAGTGCGAGTTAAACAGAGTTTTTTTTTACTACATTTCAAATGTATATCATTAAAGTATTAAAGTATTGACTTCATTTATGTTTGCAAAAGTAGAGACACACCAGCTAGTGTCCATTTACCGGGCTTATCCTTGGTTTTTAGGTTGAAAGTCCAGACGTAAGTTGGACCACGGGTGCGCGTCTTATACAGCGGGCATTCATACATATTGCGCAAATCTTGCTTATCCTGTGTAATGGCCTGTAATATAAGAATAAGAAAAAAATTGGTTTCAAGTAAATTGGAAATTTCGAAATTCTAATATTAAATAAACAGATCTCTAAGCTCGAGGAGAAAGTTATTGTGCGCATGTTTCATGCGAAGCTTAGAGCGCTCAGAGAGACGATCCATTCTTATTTGAAAAACCATGACAAATTTAATTTTGATATTATTAAAATTAAATACATACTGGTAATGAATATTATCATAACGAATATCGATTAAGGATAATTAAAAACATAAGTAAAACTTAATGCTATCAAACGTGGAGTTAAAATTTTATACCTAACACTACACATACGACGCACCATACTTTTTTTTTTTTGGAAAAAATTGATTTAAGATGTTAAAAAGAGGTGCTTCAGGGTGAATAAAATTTAAAAATAAATAAAAATAAAGTTTCAATTGTTACAATCAAGTCATTCATATTTAAAATTAAATTGTATGATTGGTACATAGATTGCTCTTTGGTCATGATTTAGAAAATACATAGGTTGCGCCTTCCTCAAACCGCTATTCACTCTCAGCAAATTTGACAGAATCAGCTGTATATGCTACGTCACAAAACGCGGTTGGGTTTGTTTGTAAGCATACAATTGTTTGTGCTTAAATTTAATGCTTAAAGTGATTTTAATAAAAATAAAGTTATTAAACATGAAGTGCGCAGTGTTAAGTGTTAAGTCGCAAAGTCTATCAATGATACGGAGCTATAAAACTTGCTTAAAAATGAATTGAAGGTGTAGCTGTGCGCACTTGGTAGCAAGATAAGCTTCTTGCGTCCCCTTATGCTGCACTGCAGTTTTTTTCAAGGCATCCAATCAAAGACAGAGCATAAATGAAGTTATTTAAATATAAATATGTTGCATAAAGTGCCGAAATTGATAAAAACTTTAAAATTTACAAATCATAGGAGAACCTAACCTCATATTTTTCTTGCAATTTCTTCCGATTCTCAGTCAATTCATATTCATGACGTTGCACGCATTTTGCTTCACATAATTTTTCGTCGGGAAGGCACAACCTTGTATTCTATCGTTCTTGAGTTGGTATTGAAATTGGTCGTGATCGGTCAATAGCCTAGCTCCTATATAAAAGAAAGTTTTGAAAAATGCAAGAACTTCGTTTTTTCGGTATCCATTGGAGCAAACTGCATAAGTTTTAATACTTGCAGCGACTTTTTATAAAATTTTGAAAAATTAAGCTTGAAGTAAATTTTTTTCCGGCAATGATTAAATTTAAATCAAAACTTCTTAAACTGAAGTCACTCTATGTAAATTGGCAAATATTTTCGATAATACTTCTATGTTTTTGATAAATTATCAAGCTTTTACAAATATTCAAAAGTTTATAATTTGTTAATACCATTTTTCATATACATATGTACATACATATGTACATATGTATATAATTAATCAAAGAAAAAAAGCTTTTAATTTTTGATTAGAATACATTTTCAACATTCAATATTTGTAAATGTTTAATAATTTTCAAAGAACACCGAACCAGGCAGTAAATACATATTTTTCTAAACTGAGAAAACATTAGTGAGCACTCTTAGGTAATTTGTTATAAAAAAAAATACAAAAAAATACATATCAATCAGCGTTATGCGTTACAAATCTTTCATCTGAAAGTGTGACGAAAGTTTGGATTGAATTTTGCTTTGGGGCAGTCAAGTTTGTTGGTTTCTGTTACTACTCGTACCAAGAAGATATGAAAGCTATTGAGCATTTTGGGAACGACATTTTTTTTTTATTTTCCTTGTTAGGTTGGATAATTTCGCAACGGCCGCGTATTTACATATGTGGAAAACCTTTTAAAACCAAAAATTTTTGAACTCAAAAATTAAATATCCTCAAATATGTACATATGTATGTTCGGAAATACAAATCAAAAATTTAAAATTCCGCTTTCATACATACATAAGTAATCATTCAAACAAAAATTAAGACCTTATTGCTGTTGCAAAAAATATACATATTTACAATGTACATACATATATATTTACATAAATACATATATGCGCATTATTTTCTTTACTTTTATGTGCCTTAAGTTTGTACGTTAGTGTTTAAAAACTTAGGTAGTACACGTACACGGCTACATTCATACAAACTGTGTAAATAAGTAGTTTTATATGTATGTATGTATGTATGTATGTATGTACATATTAAGTAGATACAATTTAAAATGCAAACATGTGCCGCAAAGAATTTGAATATCATTCGGCGCCAGCATCCAAACAACCAATCGATGTTGGTCCACCGCCCCATTTTAAAGCCATTCACACTCGCTACACTTCACATGCTCACCTCAGCGCCATTGCCACGATTCCAAAGACGCCAGGCAAATATTCCATTTATTCTCTAATTTCCATTGTTATTTAGTATTTGCAATTTTCTAAGGTTTGCCAATTTGCACATCGGCATTGTTGCGAATGTGCTCGTCGACGCCTAGACAATTGCTGACCAGTAGCTCCTAGGCGCTGACTCTGGCGTCTTGAGTGGCGACTGCGGTTTTTTTTTTGTTTTTCTGTTAGTTATGCGCTTTGTTTTATTAATCATTTTGAAACGTCGTTTTCATTGCCTATTTGTGTTCTTTTTTTTTAATGCACATTCGTAGGTCTTATTATTGCATGTGCAAAATCTCTCTAAATATGCGAATTTACCATACTCACCCGAATATTAATCACCGGCATTGGTGGATAGAGTTCTTTGAGACGCGACTCCATGATAATGCCCTGTTGTATATCCCACCTGGCGCCTTCCATAAATATGCCATGAACGTAAGCGCCTTCGCGTGGTGCCGTGCTATAAATACATCAAGACAAATAAAAACATATGTAACATATGTATGTACATACGTATGTACTCGTATATCAGTTCAAATCAAAGCATTTATGAAATAAATATCTAAAAATAATCACTTTCAAATATTGTGCAGTTTGTGTATGCTTAAGCAGCTAGCCGCGATTGTACATTCATACAAATATATGTATGTATGTATGTGCACATATGTGTGTATGTAAATATTTATAGATGCTTTGCGCCGCTTAATGATCATAATGATTGATTAGGTATCTGGCGTTGTTAATGATGTGCCCGTGACGCTTGTTTTGAGATTGATGCTGAACGTTCATGTTGACTTTCCCGCTACGTATTTTTGTGCATATGTATGTATGTATATCCATAGTTATTGACGCCTAGTTTTGTTGTCTCGCCATTGATTGGCATCACTTTCGGCGTCGTTGGTAGTTATGGCACGGCGTGCTGGCGGCGTCAACGTCGTCACGGTTCTACTGGCGCGTCTTGCCGCCGCACACAATTGCGCCAATTTGCTAAATGATTTGTGGTTTTAATTACACGACTTGTGTTGCACTAATTGCTCTCATCACACAGTCAATCAGTGGATGTGTTGTAATTGTTGTGTGATTTGCAAGATCGTTTCAGCAACGTGTTTACTAAGGGAATCCCTCGATCAGTGGTGGCGAAAATCGTTGGACGGGATGATCGATATACATAAAGGTAGATGATAAGAATTGATATGCGCACAACGTCCTATAGATCTGTTGTGCTCCTCAACCTTTCTACCTAGAATATGCTCCTCTTCGATTTCTATGACCTATTAACCTGGGAAACTAAGTCTGAACTCCAATGTAAAGCTTCACCTCATTTGAGGATAGGCCTTAAGTACGACTATGACTGTCACTTAGACATTATTGTCAGCTCCACACACAGATGTCGTTCTTAAATATGATCGTATAACTCCCCATTGGTACAATACCATTAAACCTTGAACAAAAGATTTCTGTACTATTGTCTTTCGTGATTTTCCTTAAGTGTGTTTGCTAAGCAAGCTACTGTTTGGTGATACTTTCTGAGGCAGAGTCATTCCAGTTTGTATTTTTTACTACATCTATATTTGGTCAAAGCTCTGAAAAAATTGGATAACTCCTTTGAGAATAACAAGTGAGAGATTTGTACGGACTCATGCCCCAAAGAGGACACAACCTCTTTTGATTATGTTCAAGAGAGTGTTGCCTCATTGTGCCACATGTGCACTAATCCTACTCCAGTAGGTTATTTAGGTCCGTTTGTACCATCTCCGTTTTGGCGCGTAATCGGAACTAAAGGCGCCGGTTAAGGCCATCCGTCAGAAAAGCAACCGCTGAATAGTAACCTGAATTGTTGCTAACATCTGGTAATTTTAACCAGAGATGGTGCAAACGGCCCTTAGTCAGTCGTTCATTATATTATATGAAGACCAGAGTATAGGCAGTTTTCAGTCGCAACTGAACTGGTGCAAATCCTTTTCTTGTCAGACCCATCCGTGTCTAAGACTTTAACTTTGAATTTAGTTCTTCCGTTACACAAACGGCACCATTCCAATAAAGGAAATGTATTCAGTATCGGAATAAAAATAATAATATTAACCATTTAGCTCTTTATTTGTGTCGAGCAGAGGTTTGCTATTACCTGCCCAAATTAAGATTTGAAGTTGTATACTTAGCGGCATAACGAGTTAGCGACTTAAGATTTTATATTAAGTACTAAGTCTCTTGCTGTCTTCGTTTCTATGAGGATTTGAAGAACAACCGAGCTACATATATACTCTCTCTTAAGTGGAACTTCTCTCAAGGCGGTTGTAAATTGAAAAGAAACAAAAAAACCAAATAGCGAACGAGACGGAAATCGTTTAGAAGCCAACAGGTACTTTTTTTGTTTGCCATAACTGAACTCACGACATCTAAACTCACCACACCTTCACTTACCAAAAATAACAAACCGTAACTAAACTTCCCACACGAATATTCACCATAGCTAAACTCTACGCACATGAACTCACTATACATAAACTGAGCTTACCTAAACTCACCACACGTCACTCCTTTTCCTTCACTCAGCTCTTCTCAGTTTAACTCACCGCGCCTCCACATCTCACCTCACCTCTCCCCTGTGTTCAGCCCACCTCACTTATAAACCTTATATGTATTAAGTTCAGTTCTTCGTAACCTAAAATAAATAGTATGCAATGATTGAAAAATTAAATAATATAAATTTAACTTTCTAGGCCTAGGCCCATTTTCTTTTAGTTTCATTTCTTCCTGGGTATCATCCTACTAAAACATAATAAATTTTTATGACCATTTAATAAACTAAGTGACTCCAAGTGATCAAGCCGCAGCGCTTTTGGTGTTAGTGGTCACATCAAGATGAACAACGATTGAACTTGCAAAATTAAATGCATTTGTAGTTAAAACAACGATACTGAAAATTGTACTTACATATGTACATATGCACATCAGAAGATCGTTATTTGGTTTTGTACGTGTCTGTATGTTTGCATGCTCCCTATGACCACCAGAAATCACAGCACTGAATGCGCAAAAATTCACAGGCAGTCAAGTGAATAAAAAAATTAAAAAAAAAAACAAAGAGAAATTATAAAATGTACAATGAAATAACAACGGAGAGAAGTGTCAGGAATATTTTTGCTTGCCGAGGTCAGCTTCGAAGTCAATTCAATTTGCAACGTGATTTATTTACTGTTAAGCGATAGTTACGTTGATGCGCGCAATGGCGATGGTTAGGCACTTTTCTGAAGTGATGGATGGCTTATGGCGGTTAAGGTTGTGATGATGGTTGGAAAGTTGTTGGGAAAAGCTTTCTTCTGGGTTGAAAGTTCATGTGCAAGATATTATCTAAAGGTTTAATGTCACGTACATAACCGAATTAGGGTGGTACATGTTTTCAAATATACATTTGTGGCACTTTGTTTAATCGCATCTATAGATTTGTTTTAGAATTAAAGCAACTTTGATATTTACCAATGTGGTGCGTGTGTGATTCGAAAATCATTACAATAAATTTGGACTATATTGCTAAGGGTCACCCTAATATACAAAAGTACTTAATATATACGTAGCTAAGCTCACTCTGACAGAAAAAAATTGTGTAATTGGCGCGTAAATCAAGGTAAGCTTCATTCGATTTTGGTACACTTACGTAAAGTCCTCCTTCTGTTTTTTAGTCACATCGCATTGAAGGCACATTTTATCCAACGGTAATTCGTTGCGACGCGCTGTACTCTGCATAATTGCGGTTAGCAGCGATTGTGGATTGAAAAAGCCGGCCAGCCACACACAGGAAGGAAGCTGCAAAGAAAAATATACGGCCACAGTTATGTTAGGCTATTATGAGCTGAATACACTTTTCAGTCAGTTGCACTCACCACAAAATCAGTGGACCATGTTTCCAGTTCACGCAAACGCAGACACAGATCAATGAACCATGAATTTAAGCCGAGCAGCGATGGATAGGCGCGTTGCGCCCACACCGGCGGCACTTGGTCTAAGAAGAGCGAGTTCTCCAAGACTTCCATGTCGGAGGTGATGGTGAGTTCACCTTTCAAACCCAAATCCAACTCTTTCAAGCTGCGCTTCATTTCGCTTGTCAGATAATTCATGCGTTCACATTCCTGAAAGGCCACAATCACGTAGGGCGTGCGCTCCTCCACCTTGTTCATTATCTCTACCATATTAAATTCTTCGGGCAATTTCTCCATAATTTCATCCACAATTTGCTTCACTTTATCCTCTCTGGTCACAGTGGCACCACCACTTGCGCCCGCATCGCGTGGCTGCATTTCGAATACCGTGCGGAATATGTTTTCAGCGCGTGTGGTTAGGAAACCGATTTCCGCATTCGGATGCAAACCATAAAGGTATGGTGATTCGGCGGGCATCATTTCATCGACATAAGTGTGATAGCCAGCGTAGTCGGTGTTGGGTGGCGCAGCAAAAGCCGGTGCTAGAAATAGTTCACCATCCACTAGATCTGGTTGCATGTACTCCTCGAGGTATGTGATGCACAAGCGTCGATCCCAATCGTCGGTTATGTGACCGCCATACATGATTTCACCGAATAGATAACGTAAGTCCTCCCAAGGCACCTTGGCGTTCGCCTCAAGATAGTTGTACAAGACCGATACGCTAATATTTAAATCGCCTACATTGAACGGATAGATCTTATTCCAGCCTTGTGGTCCGAATTTGCGTCGCTCAGCAACAACGGCATGGAAATAGCAAAGCGAAAAGAGTATGGCTTTGAATTCGGCTTCCTTGCCGGACATTTCCAGTGTTTCCTGTGTAAAGTTGTCAAGTGCCTTGTGCAAATTCGCCAACATGCCTGTAGGCGGTTCATTGGTAATCTTAATAGACGACTCGAGTATACCCTGAAAGAGTGTAAATGTGTCACATTGTTGTAGTTTGAAGTGAATTGCAACATACAGGATGCATAACCTTACCTGCGGTATGATATGCGCCGATGGTGATGATGCCGGTTCAGCACTCAAAAACATGCGATATTCGGGATGTGAACCCTCTGCATAGTATTCCAATTTCTTTTCTAACACCGGCAACCATTTACGTACCAAATGTATATTTTGCAATACCACCCAATGACCATTTTTGGCGGCTGTATCCATTGCAGCCTCGGCAATCACCTCCTGTCCCTGACCCAGCGAAACGTTGTGAAAGTTACCCAGATCCATGGTGAAACCCATAAGTTTGCCTAGCGCTTCAACGTCCTTCAGCGGATTTACGCCTGGTGATAATATGAAGAAAATTGGCGTAGAAGGACTAGTCTCCTCAAACGATTTGGCGAATTCCATAGCACGATTCTCTACGTATTTGTTGCCAAGTTTTTCAGCTATGAAATCGCTGTGGGAAAAAAGTAAGTACATACATACATATGTGTTTACTACTTTAGTTTCATTAATTACGCAAGTGCATAAGTCATGCGATCCGGTCTTAGCGCACGTATCATGCAAAGTCGCTGCAGCGCTGTCTTATTCTTCCATTCCTGCGGAAATTTCTCCTTCTCTGGCGCTTCAGACTCCACCAGTTTCTTCCAGCGTTTCGACGAAGTTTCTATGTCACGATCGAGGTTACGGAATTCATCTTTAGACGCCAGACTGCATATTCCGCCCCACGATTGGTTGGACAGAAAGTCAACCGGACTTGTGACGTGCGGTTTAATCGGGAAGCGGAGTAAAAAGTCCAGTTCCGTAGATGTAATCTCCTCGTTCATCAAAAGAATCTGAATAGAAATGCAAGGGTTTGTTTACGAAAAAACGAGATAAATGGTATACAATGCAGACGATCTAAAGCACCTGGAAAGCCATTTGCGATGCGAATATTAGCTTATCGCATTCGAATAGACCTCGTGATGTGTATTGAAATACGGAGTAAGTTATGCAATCGATTAGATTGGAAACACGTGCATCTAAAGTTTCACCGGGATCGGCGCGTGCTATCGCCTTTTGAAAAACTACACTAAATGCCTGAAAAAGTAAATATTCCATACAAATATTTGCTTAGTTAGTTGTAATTTGACTTAAAAAATAATTGCGAAGTGAGAAGCTCGTAAACAATGAAGCAGTTTCAACGTTGAAAGGCAATTAAAATTTTACTAAACTTGTAAAATAGTCAAAGGTATTCATACCTTAAGCGAAAATTGATAAATTGGATTAATAGTATTGAGCTCGTTGAGTATGAAATAGAGCAAGCTTGCTCTTGCCGCTGCTGGGCGATAATATTCACGAGCCTTATCGATTTCCTTCGAAGTAATCTTTGCTTCACCGACCTAAAACGAGAGTTTGGAAAAGAAAGCATTTTAAAGTAGTGACAGAACGTGTTTTGCACAAAAACAAAAACAAAAACGAAAACTTAAGCCGATTTATTCAAATTTTTTTTTTTTGCTATAGGCAATCACTCACCTTCTGCTCAATTTCTGATGCTGTGCTCTTTGTAGTCTCTAGATTCTCAACCAATGCTGTATCACCCAAAATATTTTCACCTGCTGAAGATAATCTTGAAAGGAGATCGTCTTCAAGTTTTTTTAACATAATTTTGAAATCGTTCTGCTGCTTTGTCAATTCGGCCTGGAAGAAAGAAATATGTTTTTGGTGTAAATTACTTTCTTTTTACATCGCCATAACTTGAATTTACCTTGAGTTCCTCGAGATCGGGTCGCTCCGCTTTAACAACTTCCGCCAACAGCTGATCTTCCAAGCCATCGCGTGTGACTGTGAAATTGATTAAAGTACTTTGTGCTTGCATTTCGGGTTTGTAATGAGGATTTGCTAGTTTTGTATGTAATATGAGGCGGAAGTTTGAGTTGTACTCGATTTCTTTGTCGCCAATTTTAATGGCCCTTGAAAAGCGAAAAAAATATTAGATAAAATATTTCAATTAAAATATTGCATAGTTAATTATATTACTAGATTAATACTTATCTCCCTGAAACCCTACTAAGTCTACTCGCTACTTACTTGCCCTTCTTTATCAAATTTCTACCAAGTAGTGAGTCTAGTACTGGATCTAAATTCTCGTCAATATTCTCGATAAGCACAATGCAGCCCTTCGTAATGGCTGATTCTACAATATCCAAATAGCTGCGTTGGCCTAAACGTATCACTTTCAACTCCTCGCCATATTTTTGTTTTATCCATTTGACGCCTTGCAGCTGAAATTTGTGAGCAGCACATATGTACATATTATAAAAATTCCACCATTTGGCTCAAATTCAAACCCCTAACCTGTGGATCGATCATTAATGGCCAACGATCTGAATTCGAAAGTATCGTGGCGTTCTCAATGGACATGCGATCGCTTGGTAAACCCTCATTGGTCCATACAGCAATTGTTGTATCATCTGTTAGCAATGCGAGTGGGTCTAAATTCTCGGTGGTTGGTATGGGTGGATCGATGCTCTTCAAGTACGGTGTCCACATCTTTTGCAACAGATCGATGCGAAATTGTTTGGTGAAACAGCCCACATATGAGATGAAAGCGGTTATGAGCAAAATGTCTCCGGGCAAGGTAATGCCTTGTTTTACAAAACTTTAAAGAAATAAGAAATTACAAAATATACTTTTAGAAAAGTAGAAACTTGTGCGCTCACCTATTTACCGCCTCGGCCCAGCGCACATTCTCACTTGCCAAACCATTGACTAGTCGATTGGCCAGCGCGATTGTGGCTTGTGTTGCATCAGCTTCCTGTTGGCAGCGTAACTTATCGGCAGTTGCCTTCTCAAAGTCAGCTGTCAACTTTGCCAGTTGTTCTTCGAGGTTCTGGAATGTCATGTATTGTTTAGTATGCTTTACAGCTTCGCGAGATTTCAAAAACTCATCAACAATCAACTACTCACCGCAACTTTTCGCTTAATGCCCGATAACTTTTCCTGCGCTGCTGCCAGTTCAGCATTCGCTGCTGCCAATGCCTTACGTTTCGGCTCCACATCGCAGTATACCTCGTAGAATTTTACGATATTGATGACCCAAGCGCAGAGGCCAGCTGCCGCGCCCGACTTGGAACGCACGAACTCTGGCTCGAATTCTGGATCTTTCAGATACGGTTGTATGGCTTTTGTTATTTCAGGATGTATATTTTCTTTATCATAGTTAATGAGCGAATCGAGAAATGTGTCCACTTTAGCCATTGAAATTTTAGCTGCTTTCCATGAACGATCCTTGGGCAGTTTGCCACCTGGCGCTAGTAGTACCATAACAGCTGCTGTTACATTGGTCACCGCACCGGGTGGCGACCCAAATGACTTCAACTCGGTAAGATTCGCTTTGTTTAGAGTATTGAGCGCTTCTTGTGCGGCGGTCAAAGCGGGCTCCGCTTTTAGCAGATCCTCCTCACAATCTTTCTGTTTTTTGCTCACTTCATCAGCTATGAGTGCGACCTTCATTTCTTCTTCATCGGCAACGGCCTTTTCAGTTTGTACCTTCTCCGTCTCGACGCCGACAATCTCGATGAGCGCATCTGCCGCCTCGTTTTTCTCCTTCAATTCCACTTCTTGTACAGCCAACTTCACTTTCAAATCTGCCACTTGTACAGCAGTCGAACGCAACTTTTCGAGACCATTCTCCAAGCGCACGATCTTACCTTGTAGGTCGTCGTGTTTGTGATTCAATAGCTTTAAGTAGAGACTGATCTGTTCAAGATAGCTTTTTGGTGTGGTGTAATTATAGCGACGCTCTGTTTGTAGATACACCTTGGAAGTTGCATTTACCGAAGTGTGCACGTATGCCATAAATTTGGCCACAGAATCACGGTGAGTTTCGGGTAAAACTTTGTTCATGGACAAAAAATTCATTGCCACCGATATAAGCGCTTCTTGCGGCCATTCATGGAACCAGTTGATTGACGTGGCATTTATTATTGCCGGAAATTTGCGTGAACGTACACGCAAGGTCGAACCAACAGGCGAAAAGCAGAGCACAATCTTCAATTGTTTGCGCACGCGATCGATAAAGAATTTCCAACAGTTCTCGCGTGAGTCTACCATTCCAGCGCCTTTCACTTCGTTACGTACGCCAGCTATAATATTTTCAATTTCATCATCTGGAAAGAGATCTGGTATCTCGCCAGTGGAAAGCATGTCATTGATTAGCACCAAAAAATCTTCGCTTGGTATTTGCGCATCAGTCATAAGGAACATTGTGCCGACATTCTTCAAACCAGCTTTCAGATACAAGCCGGAAAACTCATTCTTTAGCGACGGAGAAAATGAGAAATATAATAATATTACCAACATTTCAGCTTCTTAAAAACATATGTACCTTCAAATCATTTATGCCATAACCCTTTTTGAGTTGTATTTGCACGACTTCCAAGCTGGAAATGAAAGCGGCCAGTCGCGACAATGATTGCTTACCACTACCACCGACCCCCACTAGTAGCGCGCTGCCACGCGGCGATTCCAATATACGATTTATTCTTAAAATGAAAAGATAGATAAGATTGTTTGTTATTAACTTGAAAATAACCAGTAATTTCACCTGCACACATGCATCATGGCATCCTCAAAGAGTACTAAATTCATTGCCGCCACTAGATCATTGTACGATGCCATTGCTTCCTGTAGGAGTTTGTGAAGCTCAGTCCAGCCCTTTACGGGCATGTACTTGGGTTCACCAATTCCTCCAGCGAAATGACAGTATATATTAGGTTTATCGAATATGACCGATTCGTCGATCTCCTCGAATGACTTCTTCACAATATCATGTTGCATCTTGGTAAAACTATCGATGTCTTTCTCGTCGATAAGTTTATCACCGTAAACGCGTTGGGTCTCATGTTGCCACAGACGTATAAGATCCGATGAGCATGTCAAGCAATCTGCTGTGCTAAAAAGTAGACCCTGAAATAATAAGAAATGTAATATGTTTTTTATCTCTTGACCAACAACAATTCATTCCATAGTATAAACATATAAATCATGCAAGACGGATTTTCTTAGTATTTGCAATCTTGACGGACAACTTCTGAGAACTAGCCCAGTTCTGAGAAACCGCAATTCTTGGCTCACACGTCATAGGGTTCACTAAACTTCAAGTTTCAAAGTTTCTAATCGCCACTCAGCAAGCTTGGCATACGTATACAGTTAACTCAGCTCTCGATTTGCCGGTGAATTCATGCAAGAGTCTTCTAGGTGGTAAAATTTTAAAAGCTATCAAGTTAAAGGCCTCCACAGGATTAGCAGTTGCGGCCTCAAGTGGCTCGCCATAATAATATGTCTTTATATAAGGACATTTTAAACGTTAACTCAGAAACACCAATGAAAAGGACTTACCACCATCTTCGGATATGGTGACACCTTTTAGTGTCGATCACATCAAACAGCAATGAACGGGATAATGAGAGAAGGCTATCAGACTTTGCAACGTCTACCATAGCTGCAATATGAAGATGTAAGCATTTGGGGTCGAGTCTGACACAAATCTCGTAAAGTAGGCCCTAATGAGCATTCATTCAATTTTGCTACAAATTATGCTAACAACTCACCTGAAAAACATTGCTGATGTCCCTCAAATTGAAAATGTAATGCGACTTAATGGCGGTCGGTAGGAAAATCTGCATGGCCTTGTTATGTAGAGCCAGCGTTGCGGCAACAATGTTAGATGTCATGCGCGTCACTATCGGATTAAACTTCTGTTCAGCATTTGAGAAATGCTGTGACAAGATCGTCGAAAAGATCGAGGTGATGGAATCACCACTTGGAAAACTTACGGCCAACACACAGAAATGCCGCTGGAGACGTGGATTAATCGTAAAACTGCCAGCCGTCGGATTCATGCATGCCACATACTGACAATTGTGTATGTCCTTCAGCGACAATTTGTTTCGATCATACCAATGTCCATAGTCCAAATGTTGACGGATGATTGTGTGCGGTTGTACAGTGCCATAACAATCCACCTCCGGCATATTCATATCATCAATATAATAGATGAGCGTCTTATTACCTGGTGGACCATAGTTACGGCCCGCCTTCTTCTCCAACGGCTTCTCCAGTATCTTTTGCAGCATTTCCGAGGTAGTATAGTAGTTGAAGGGAATCGTAGTGACCGCATAATTCTCATTGAGTGCCTGTAGTTTTTCATTGACGAGTACCGTTTTACCGCAACCGGCGGCGCCCACCAACATAACGGGATGTCGCATATTCATAAGTAGTTCGAGGAAAAAGCGCACACGTATGGATTCTGACGTATGCACCAGCACAGCTTGTAGCGGTAGATCGGATTCTAATTCGAATTTCGGTATTTTTTCGGTCCAAGAAAGGAACGTTTTGGTTTCCGTATCAAGAAAGTAGTCAAAGACGGTGCCACCTAATTTATTAAGTTTGATTTATTTAGTTGCATGGAATCTCAGAGCTTCATAATATACGCTGCCCATACTCACCTTGTGGGAATTTAACGGTTTTGAACTCATTTACCCACCATTTGCTAAATTCGACTCGATAGTCGATCGCTTGATCCTGGAACATAGCCGATCCGAATGCCCAAACACAAGCAAAAACGAAATATAGTTCGTGCCATTCTTTTGGACAATCGGCTGGTGTGTTCGTAGGCGTCAAGAAACATTCCAACAGGTGACATAACATCTGTATATGTGCCATTTCGGCGATAGGCGTGATCTTCTTAAAGCGCGTTCGTATGGTCTCCAATGAGGCTGGTATATATTTGTCAAAGAGCATTACCAAATTTGATTTCTCCGAGGGTATTTTGCGTGTTTCTACCCAACTGCTGACATAACTATAAAACAGAAATTGGAAATACGTAAGTGATCATTTTGATTAAAAAATTTACATATTTTTTTAATAAAACTTACGGATTCCAACCCAAATCCTGTGGATTTATATATAGTATGCCCGCTCTGGAGACTGTTGCTGGAGTGGCTGTTCTCAAATTGGAAATCTCGAAAAGCAAGCGCATCGATGGTGTCAGCGCAATGCGCTCGTTACTGGCCAAAGTTAAAACTTTGTTATCGTCCATAACGGTATTCAAGCTTTCAATCCACATGGGATCGATATCACCATCGAGCACAATCCATTTGGGCTGATCACCCGTTATGTTTGCTTGATCTCGCATTATCACAGAAAACAAGCCATCCTTCCATTCACGCGTCGCCGGATTGATGATGCCGAAGAGTTCATCATTGGTGACAGCTTTGGGGTTTAAGTCATTGAAAATCGGTTTTCGTTTGATATTCTGATAGGTGCGCAATAGAGTTTTCCACACTTGCGTTTTACCAGTGCCAGCATTGCCAACAATGAAAACGGAATGTCGCACTTCTAGCAATTCCTCCAACTGCACTACTTTTAATATGAAATTGTCTTCAGGTTGTAGTAAAAGATCGGACGCGGCCTGTTTGACAGTGCGCTCGAAATCCTGATCACGTTTTCTCGGTACATCCAGAGCGGGAAATAGATCGCTAATAAGACCCATGAAGACTGGCATATCATCTGTGACGATCTTGGGTATGTTGAAATCACGGAGGGCGCGCATGAGCACCTCCTCCTCGGGACGGCCAGGATCGCCGCGCTGTAAACAGAAGGAATGAATTACAGAGCGAGAATGATAATGAACAAATTGGAACTATAGAGAATGCATTTCCTCAATAAAAACAAATTTTGTTTTCGAACAATAAAATTTGGTGTCCTTAGCTTCGTTTTCGCAGTGACGAATTAATTTATTGTCGTAAGGCAGGAAAATTTAAATATAATCAGGCTTAGTTCCAGTTCACTGTGCGTAGACTGATGCATTTAAATCGCCACTGCGAAAATAATTCTGAACGCGTCTCTCAGTCTTACCTTCAACGACCCGGCTACGACCAGCACCGACTTTATAGCCCTCAGTCCCCAGTCATAGTGATCCTGTTTCGAGAGCAATTCTTTGCATAGTGTGTAGAGTGTAATGAATTTTCTAGCCAACACTCGAGCATCCTGAAAACCTTCAGCTACCAACATGATCTCACAAATAAGTTCAAAGTCTGGCACGACCATAGCGCAAGGCCGAAAGAGAGCCTTTAAATTTTCCGGCAACTCTGTGCGGCCAGCATAACCTGGATTCATTGTAATGAATATACCCACCGTGGGCACACAACTGATGATTTCGCCCATAAAATTGAATTTGTCTTTTTGGTCGCGTATGGCATCTTGCACAGATTTTACCTGCACTGCCACGACGGATAGCACCTCCACTGTAATGCGGTTGAATTCATCAAAGCAGCCCCAAGCTCCTGTTTGCGCTAAGCCTTTGTAAATATTACCACAGGACTGATAGTCCATTTGTTCGGAACAATTGAAGACGTACACCATGATACCCAAGGCGCGACCTAAATCTTTGGTGGTTTCAGTTTTGCCAGTACCCGCCGGTCCAGCTGGTCCACCGCCCATAATCAAGTGCAATGATTGCGTCAATGTAATGTAACAACGATCTGTAAGCGGCGTGATAACCAAACGTGGCGTATTACCCAAATACTCATGCGAATATTGAAATTCCGCATCACAAATGTTTGCGAAGCAATCTCTTTCGCCCTCATCGTAGCGATGTCGCAATTGCGATTGCCACATAAATGCCGAACCCGAATCCAGTTTGGCTTGGATCATTTTAGCGACCACATCGCGCGAATGTACATCAATTGTGCATATGGTCATGATCTTTTGGCGATCTCCCTTGGTCAGCTCGCCCAGCAGTAGTGTGATGAGCAAGCTCAACTGAGAGATCTGTTTCTTGTAGTAGTCCTTGATGGCATTATCGTAACCTTCCTCCAACCGACCGAAGGCAATGTTCACCTCAGTGGACCACCAAATTTGGGATCCACAGAGTGACACCTGTGCAGGATAGTCGAATAACCATTGTTCACGTTGCTTTTCCTCATACGCTACCACAGCTTCGGAAACGTAATGACGTAGCGAGGCACGCATGGCCGCTTGGATGCGATTCAGCCAAACCTCCACCGGTCCGCGTATACTCGCCAACTCATTGAATTCGACATATTCACCATCTTTGGCGTACATACCCGAAGCTGTGTCAATTTCATTCGACTCGTCGCGATTAAATTTCAAACGTGCTATAGAATCAAAAAGCTTGGTCAAATGTTTTGTAACCATCTCTGGCTGAATTCCATTGCTTAGCACATCGAGTAGATCGGCCGATGATACGAAGTAGAAACGAGGAAAAGCTAAACGTTTCGTTTCCAAATACTCTGCCAGTGCCTTCTCACACAATGTAAGCTCCTTTTGTAGGTGTTCCAAGCGTTCGATCAACCCGGGTCGATTTGTCGACGCCACCACATTCGACGACACAGACATCTCGTCCATTAGTATGCGAAACTCAGCGTCGATGCGATCGAAACGATCCGAGTCGACTGGCAATTGCTTTCGTATATCTTCGGAACTCATGAAGATACTTTCGAGATGGGTCCAAGTGCGTTGCACCTCAAACCAGACGGTGATTACCTGATCGGCAACCATTAGTTTGTTCTGCCATGTTGACACCTCCTCAAGGAAGTGCGCAATGTACTTCGATGTTATCAGATTTTGTAAGCAGACCTGATTATCTTCGAGAGTCTCTATGAGTTCCTCCGATGCCTTGAGGAGATTACAGCCGGTGCGTGGATGGAGTTCATGATCGAATTCCATCGCAGACCAAGTAGTGTGTAGGTCGCGTAAAATCTTCTCCATCGACATTTCCTTCACCGCCTTATCGACAATATTTTTCACCTCCTCCTCGCATTCATGCAAATTGAGACCCAACAATTCGGCGAGTGTAGTTTCATGATCCATTATAAATTTCACCTGAAAAATTATGTTACGCAAACACATGAACACATTTGCCACTTCGAAGAATAAGTTTTATATGATTTTGAGATATACATATACATATATGCTAAGGGTATTCGCATGATGTCGTGAAGTCTTAAAATCATAAAATTGTAGTATAATTGGAATTTTTGTGACATTACAACACTCCACGACCTCTTGTGAATACCCCAACTAAGTGCGAGTATTATTGCAATTTAATATTTTTAGTTGGTAAAGGAAATTGTGCTAAATTGTTATACATTTTCTAAAGTCATGCAGATGTTAATAAATATTTTGGACTACACTAACATATAAAGGGCGGGATTTTATTTACACAGAACTTACCGTTATTTCTTTCGGTAATGCGGCTAAACTCTGTAAAGAAATGTTATTTACAAGTAGAAATGCGAAAAAGTAAATTAAACTATGCTCAAATGCAAGTATACGAGGGAGGTTTTGTGTAAAAGAATTTAGAAATCAGCGGTGTCTATGGTAAAGTCAAGAGACTTTTTAGAAGAATGAGAGAAAATAGTTAGAACCTTCAAACTTCAAGAAGATGGGAACGACCTGCCTAATTCTTAAAACATAAGTACCGCAACATAAGCAGAAAAAAAAACTGGAAAACATTAAAAATCAACTGCATTTTTTTTAATATCAAATGCCTTTAACATTAGAGAAATTTAACTAGCGATATTGTTAGCCCTAATGCTTCTGCGAGTGGCGGAGGATTTCTCGATAACTCTCGACCGAATTGATGTTTCTAGACGTGTCCGTCCATCAGAAGAAATTTAATATAAGTCCTTCACTTATTTAAGCAAATGTAGCTTATTTTGGTGTAATACCGCTTATTTCTATAACATCTTGATTTTTATAAAGTTTGAGCGCTCGTGTAATTTAAAAGAGACTCTCTTTAACTTTAAAAACTGATATAGTTTTTCTTCAAAATACTGATGAATCATTTAACCCTGAATTTTCCAATTCTACCTTCGGGAACCGACTGACTAAAATTAAACTTTCGTTAAATAAATTTCTATTATGAAAACCATTTTATATAAAAGATGTAAAAAAAAGCTTTTTCAAATGTATATTTTCATTAACTTTTTCTTGCGATAAGTTCGACGATATCGAAGTTAAATAAAATATTGTCGATATCCCGAAGTGTTTAAAATATTCCTGTGACTCAAGATTGATGTAGAAGAGATTGCGCCGACAGCTAACAAAAATAATTTACGATCTGCGCATGTACGTCACACCTTCAATAACGTATTTAAAAACGATAAAACAAAGACTACAATATTTGAAACTCACATACTATTTGTAAACAAGCACAGTTTTTGCAATTCTGCTTGTATGTATTATTAAAATAAAGACAAAAAAAAATAATGATCTAAAGCAAATCTTTAGAAAAAGAGGTCCACCGGAAAAGAAAATAACCTGCATTCTGATGCCTTAACTTTATATCCAGTCTGGCAATTTAGTAACGCACACTTCATTTTAATTGCAGAGTTAATAATAATAATAAGTTTAAATAAAGTTTCACTTGCACTTTACTCGCGTTGTTATTTTGTAAACATATTTTTTTGCTGTTGTGGTGATATAAACACTTTGCCGATGTGACGTCATTTTGGGCAGCTGATTGCCAATATCGTAAAGCAAAATAGTAACGGACCTGCGCAAGGCGCAATCTCTTATTTATCAATCTTTCCTTTGAGTATAAAACTAACGCTGAACGTTCGAAAAAGAAAGGAAATTATTTGAAACTGATCATTGGCTGGTGACTATGCTTAGAGAGAGGTGAGCGAGTAGTAAACCAGAAAGCAAAGGTGATTGCAAACTCAAAAACGGTTGAATACAAGACTGCGCATTCCTAAGATGTTAGAAGAAGAAGAATGCGCGAAGTAGCGTTGAATGTTAAAACGAAGAATAGAAGAAGTGCATAAACTCGAAAAAACGAACTTTGGCAAAGAAAATCCTGAATTTAATAAACATAAAATAGTGTGAAATATCAGAAATTATAAAGAAAAAATTACGCGTAAATCGGCACAAACATAGTCTCCTACTACGTCGCACATGGACTGATTGCTTCACCTTTGTTTCGCTACATCGCAGGGTAAAGGATGTGATTGGTAGGTGACATGGATATGAGATAAATGAGAGGGAGGAGAAATGATAGTGAGGCAGATATACGAAAAAATTTCAGTTGAGAGAAATGATTAGCAGGTGAGTATAATGAAAAAGCAGTGAGGGCATGATGATGAGGAAAGTAGCAGAGTAGATTAACTATTGATAAAGGTGATTAGGAGGTGAAAGCAATGAGAGAGATTAGAAAAGGATTGGTACGTGGAAGGGATGAGAGAGAACTGATAGAACAAATATACTCCAAAGCGTAAACCTGCAAATAAGCAGCAAAGTATCATCTATTCAAAAATTCATTACGCAAATTTAAAAACGCTCCGTCGTATACATTCTAAAATATTGTATGTACATATTTACAAGTAATTAAAAAGTTTTCCACAAAATATTTTTTAAAGAGTAAAATTATGCAAATAGTGACTGTACAAGACGTGCGCCTCTCTCTAGAGTTTTCTATGTATTATACAAATTTTTTATAGTTGCCCAGCGAGAGCGGCACACGTGCACTAGAAGTATGCAATTAAAAAATAAAATTAAAAATATTAATAATAAATCTGTACATATGAAGTTACAACGTGTATAAATAGCATACAAGTTTTCAAAGTGAACATCACTTTGTAAAGCAAAATAACCTTTGTGGAGTTCATTAGCTGATTCCAATGGCGTTCACGTATGGCTGGATTTTGTAACTCGCCAACAGCTCGCAGCGAAGTTAACATATTTTTAACGGTAGATTCCAAATTTGCAAATGTATCCCAAGCGCGCATTTCCTTATCTAGCAAACGTATGTCTTTAGCAAATTTTTTACACTCGATATCCATATTTTCAACATCCACTTTACGCCATGGCGTTGTCTTCCAATCTTCGATGCAGGTCTGTACGATATATACGTAATCCCACAGTTGCTGGTTGGAGGAAGTCAAAAGATTGGTGTCAATAACAAAAACAAACTGGATATACATAAACATAAGTAGTAACAATGGTAATGACATACAGAGGTAATAACAACAAAGGGATTTAGGATAGTTTTTGTTTAGTTTTACAAAAATACACCCACTTTGCTTCACTTTTGTAAAATATTAAAAATTGTTTACATATAAATAGTTTCTCCTCTTGCTGGTTTACCTAATTTTATAAAAACATGTTTATAGTTAGCCTCTAAAATTCAAAAATACCGGCTTATTCCGTAGACCTTTTATCAAGGCAACCTACTAGAAATGTGCAGACTTTGAATTTATGTATAATCATAAAACGATTAACAAAAACCCACGCGTTGCCCTAAAACTCCAAGCATTGCGGAAAGTATGTTCTTGGTAGGTTGCGTTGTCAGAGGTCTTGGTACACAAAAATAATTTGTTTCCAATCAAAAACAATGGATCCAAATTGTCGCATGCAAAATACAAAAATGGTTTAAAAAAAAACATGTTGCCAAATGTACGAATTGAAAATTTTGCAAAGGTGTTTCAAAAACAAATTTACTATACACACTTAACAATAAACAAAATTTGTTACCTTCAACATACGCAACTCCTTGCGGCATTGCTTCAACGCCTTGAACTCGGGTATATTAACCTCGAAAAGGCTACCCGACTGCTGGGTGTCGCGCATCTCACACTCCAACCTATATATGTCATCATTAATGCGATCGACCAACAAGTAAGGCTCGTGACAATCGAAACGAAAGAAATTATAATGCTTGAAGATCTCTCGAAATAGCTGAGTGTGCGTCTCGAATTCGGCAACCTTATTGCGTATGCGCACCACTTCGGTAGCCTGCAGTGGCGACACCTGTTGTTTCACTGTCATAGCTATCTTTTTTGTGTTGACCCATTGCTCGGGCAATTCTTGTAGCAGCACATTTACCTCCTCCGGTATGTCCATGTCGAAGTATTTCAATAGTTGTATGGTCTCTTGCATGGGTTCGAACATGTTGTCCGTTTTGGTGGCGCGCTCCTTTACCTGCATCAGAAAAGCCATAATACTGACTAGACCATCGTAATCGCCCTCTTTGACAGTCTGCAAGAGACCCTCATCCGCTTTGCGTATAAAGCAGCTTAAATCCATGAGATTATTTGTCACGGTATTCACCAGATGCTCCTTAAACATGTTACCCCACTTGCAAACCGTATTGAGCAACGCTTGACGGAAAGGTCGCACGTCGACTTGAAACCATGAGTTGAAAATCTGAAAGGGCGCAATATCTTCGATTTCACTAAATAACGATTCATAGTTGTCGATTTGTTCGCGGAATGCCTCGATGGTGGGTGCGCACGGCTCCGGCGCACCCGGTTCCTTCATCAACACCAAGTCGATCTCGTCCACATCCAGTATACGACCAAACTCTAAGAAATACTCCATACATTCTTGACGATCGTCGAGCCAGAGATAAGAGTACCGTTCGAATTGGCGACAGAAGAGTGACGCCTCCTCCATAACCCGATCGACACCATTCAAAATTTCACGGCGCATATCAATGATGTCTTGATTTTCCTTAACCATATCGCCATAATTACGTTTCTCATTCTTCTTCAGCCGCTTTATTAGCGTTGCCATTTTCATTATGTCACGCATCAATTCGATCAGCATATTATTGAAGCCCATTAGATCTTCGGGATCTAGCGACGGCACAAAAACCAAATTCGGTTCCACCAATTCCAAGCGGGACTCAAAGAGTGGCGCGCAATTATTATCCGGATCCATATTCTCTGCCAAATAGCCAACACTCACACCCACGGTCTTCAGTATGTTCTCATAGACAATATTGTCCACGAAGTCCACATAGTTCAACCAAATCTTATCATCTTGCCTATCCTCCATATTGAACTGAATCAAATTGTCCTCCAGCAATTTGTGTATCTCCAAAGATGCGGCTTGTATTTCAGCGTAACGTTTCGCTGTGCGATCGGGTCGCTCTTCAATGGAAAGTACGGTATCCTTTTTAGAATCTTTACGTTCGAAAAGCGGCTGCTTTGCCCAAACGGACATGAGCTGAGCAATTTGTTGTAAATTACTTTGCGTATGATGCATACGATTTTGCAGCGCTGCGACTGGAGTGCGCAACTTGTTTAAATATGTTGTGATGTCTGTAAGAGTAGGCGGGTTAGGAACTTGTTACATAAACAGGTGGACATAAAAAACTAAGCTTTAAAACCAAGTTTTTCTATTCAAGTATTCGGAAAGATAAATCCAAGAATTTATGTCAAGAGCTAAGAGACTATTGCATAAGTACAAAATCCGAGCTTCAAGACATTTCTCAAAATAAGACCATTTAGGTGAAAGTAACCAGCACACTCGGCCCTATTGCCCACCATCCTCTGTTAAATGACATTTGACCATCGACCATTCCGGATAGCCGACCGTCTTGGGAGGTCATTTTGGTGTTAACCTTCCGATCTAGTTGAAAACCATTTTCGTAAAGTTTTCCATATTTAATTTAGTCGAGATTACCAGTAATGAAAAGTAATAAATATATGAGCTAGTTAGTTCGAAAAAATTCGAAAGTGGTTGATTTCAGTCTAAGGGAACTTCTACGGACAACTAATAAACGCAATACAGATAAGATAAAAGTTATGAGATCATTTCACCTATCATAGTTCCTACAGCTACCATGGTACGGTCCGTATATACAAAGACTCCTTGAATTTTCCGGTTTTAAATTATGTCTGGATAGGAGTACAATCGACATTGTAAATATAGTTTCAGCTCATTCTCTTTCGTCCAAGTTGTATATTTATCTCAATAGGAGAAACAATCAGGGGCGTAAAAGACGCTCTCGAATAGCGGACTAGCGGATCTGTTTGATTCAATAAATTCAAAGCAAACATCCTTATGACCCGATAAAGTTTAATACGCTTTATGCGAGATCTTTTTAAAAATCCTCTTTTAAAAAAAAAAATGTTAGTTTCCCAATGTCAAGTGCATGTTTGTGATTTCACTTACCTTCCGAGTTCCAAACCAATTCGTTCACACCAATCACCACCAGATCATCAATTTGTTTAATCTCCGATTCGATCAATTGCAATTCAACCGGCGAACTATTCTCCTGTATTGTATTATACCAGTCGATAGTCTTTTCCAGGTTCAATGTATATGTACGGAATATTTCATTTTTCTCAGCAAAATCCAAAGCGATTTCCGGTATACCATCGACAGTCATTTGCTTCAAATAATGCACCTCACGCAAAATACTAAAGAGTTCTGGACTGAAATTCAAAATCAACGAATTGCTGTGGGAATCGCGTGCAATGAGCGAAACTTTCAGATTCATTTCAATTTGTTCGGCCAATTTCTCACTCCATTCATCAAAGGCGCAAGTTTTATGTATGCCCAGGCGGCGCATCAAGCGTTCGTAACGCGTAAATATATCAACGGCCATCTCGGATTTTGTGATGCTGAAATCATAAATGAAAAAAAATAAAATAAATAAATGATTTCAAAAATGCAGCTTTAATACTCACTCGTGTTGTAATTTTTGAAAATTATTAACGGGTGTGCTAATGCGCGCTTCCAGCTGATTGCACCAACGTATGAAGGCGGCGACTGGTGGACAATTGTAATCGGGATATAAATTTTTGTTGACTTGCTGTAAGTCCAGTTGCTTGTAGAAAATATCCTCACAGGTGGTCATTTCCACTTCGAGCATTTGTACGATTTCTGTATAGCGTTGCGTAAATTGCTCTTTGATTTTGGGACGATCGATAACGCTGCCCACAATGCTTATTAACTAATAGAGTTTAAATTCAATATATTTTGCAAACAAATTTTTTTTCTTTCTTTTTTGTTTCAAAAGCCTCATACCTTGAACATGCTCTCCAAATTGTGACAATCATCAAATGCTTGACACAATATCGCCGCCAATTTCATATCCAATTCGAGTATGTGCGCTTGAAAATCTTTGAAGTCGACGTCAAACTCGTGATCATCGGGATCGAGTACGTCGTATGACTTGGAGGCGAATGCAGTAAAGTATTGATTAAATTCTACATATACTGCCGTGATGCGTGTACTCAACTGCCGCCCGCGTAGCCCACCGATCTCCACTTTCTCTAATTTCAAGAATTCAATCACTGTAAAGAAGAACCTACATAGCCACGAAAGATTGAAATTCACTTGTAAGAGATACTTGAGCTAATACAAACGCAAACCTAACTACCATTGTATCGTTGTAAGACGTTCCAAAAATGCATTAAAGCGATTGAAAACAGAATTTGGATGAAAGGTCCAAGAAATCGGTGGTCGCTCCTCTGGCTCTGTAAAGAATTCTGCCAAATGTTCTTTGTAGTAATCGAAGAGTTCGCGAAAGAATTTCAAGATTTGTATCGATTGTGTGAGGCGTTGCATTGCCTCATCAATGTCGCTGTGAAATATCGAGGAAGGGTCGAGATAACGCTTGGCCTGTAGGACAGAAGAAATTTCAAATTAAAACTAAGCCAAATTGGCCATTGCAGTTTTTAATTTCAACAGGGGTATTCAGACAAGGCGCGATATCATTCGGCAACTTTGATTTTAATTTTTAATTTTTGAAAAAAAGTTGAATCTCTAATTGGTACTATGATAGTTTTTATAGAAGGAAATGTATTTTTATAAAAATATCATTGAAAATTCAAAAAATTAAGAAGAGTCCATAGTAGGTACATGCTACAAAAAATAAGTTGATAATAAAAATTGTGATTATTTAAAAAAAAATGTAACATTATCGGTTGAAATATCAATATCGATAACAAAAGCAATATTGATATCAATATTAAAATCAATCAAACTAAAAAATATCGATAACAATAACAATAACGATAAAAATTACAACATCGAAAACAATATAAAGGTCTACACTTTTAAAACTAATTTTCCAATAACATTTCGATTCACAAACACAATATCGTCGACACTCCTCTAAGTTAATGCTCGGTCAACAATTATAAAATATACATATATGTATATTAGTAATATGGTTATTCCAGCACTATCAATATCGATAACAACTACACTATAGTAAAAAAACTCTACACTATTTATAATTTTTATTAACAACAATATCGATATCGATAAAATTACTCTTTGAATATATATGCCCCTATCAGTATGATATCGATACTGCACAATTGGAAATAATAATAAAACATTTTGATTCCCAAAAAACAATACTGCCAACACTCCTTCTCTGAGTTAATGCTCGGTCAACAATTATATATAGAGTAATAATATGGTTATTGCAACACTATCAAATCGATAACAATAGCACAAACAATAAAAATTCGATTAACAATAACAATATCGATAACTATAAAATTTTTATAGCGATTTTTATGCTGCTTTTATTATTAATTATATTATAATCGGTAAAGACGCCAATAGTGACATTTTTACCTCGATATTAAGTAGTCTTTTCCATTCTTTTGAATTTGTAAAAGAAAACACGAAAGTATTAAAAAAGAAAGTTGCATGGAAAACAATTAACGAGTGATAAGTACCGAGCTTATTGTGAATAACGCTTTTTTTTAGTTTACCGGATCCGGATACACAACATATTTTATTCACAAATTATCAGCTGATTGGTTCCTTCATGTATTAAAATATAATAAAGAGAATAATCTGAATTAGGGTGTTTAACTCGGTTTTTTTTCAAATCGGTTTTCTCCGATTTTTTCATTAATTATTGTATGGTTTTTTTTTTAAATCTGGATTTTTCGAATATCGAATAAATCGGTTTTTTAGAAAACCTTGAAAAATTGTACAACGCCTTTTTGACAACCAGTCCTTCTAGCTCGCTCGATTTGCTTAATGAGAAATTAAGCAATTTGGTATAATCTAAAGTTTTTAAATTTGAGACTAAATATGTATGAGTTGCAGATTATTGCCTCTCCTCGCTTTTACGTTTTGTCTGCTTATCACCTGGTCATAATTGAGAGACTTTATTATGTGACTAGAGGCTTTACCATATTTTGGCACCATTTAAGGCCAACTGGTCGAAAATTGTGACTACATTTAATTTAAAATTAAGGACCGGTTTTTTTCAAACTGCCATTTTTCGAATAATGTGAAAACCGGTTTTACAAAAAGTCGAATAATCGAACACCCTAGTCTGAATACCCTCTATGTTTACGTCCGCCATTTACCTGATGTATAATCAGATTACTAATTTGCTTCAGCAACACCGTTATTTTCGAAGAATTACTGTAATAACGCGAATTGCCCCACATAGTGCAAACAACATACATTAACGGTATTAGTAAGGGTTTGCATTCAGCAAAATCGATTTCTTCCAATAACTGTATGATACGCTTCAAAGGATTTAAATATAGTGTTATGTCTTTTGCTTCAGCCAGCGCTAGTATGCGGAAAAAAATAAAAAATAAAAATAAAATTAATAAAAATACCTGTTTCGAAATTGAAGCTATAACTTTTTTTTTTTTACCTGTTACCACATTTTTGAATATACCCTGGAAACATGGATGGTACGCACTGTTGGTGTACTCCAGCACTAAGGCCATGGCGCGTATACGTTCACCACGTAATTGATCGAATATGAAGGATAAGTTTTTAAGACGATTATTCCAGAATGCGATTTCTGAATTTAAAATTGAAAGAAATTTAATTTATTTGTATTATGAAACATTGTTGTTAATTATTTTTTATAGCAAACTATTATCCAATAAAATATTATTAAAAAATCCACAATAAATTGAACAAATCCAACAAGTATTGTCATAATATTATTGAAATAATTCAAGCCCCAACAAAGAGAGTGTTTTGAATCGCTGAATATAACCGCAACTATTTTTCCCAGAATTTATTAGGAACAAAAATTTTTTTTATATATTCACTCTTCACTTGTGGAGCAAAATAAGAAATTTTGAACTTGTTAACCATATCGGTAGAGTGCAGAAGCTTTGCATATTAGCAACAGTCAAGTACATATGATATTGTATGAGCATTCAGTAGTGAAGATCGTTGCAGTTCTCGGATTCCACCGAAAGGCGACCGCTATTAGAAAACACTTTTTCTATGGTTTTGGATTTTATTTGCCCTGAATGAGATTCGATTCCCGATTTGTAGCGTGCACTGTTACACATTCGACTATAGCGGACGGCGAAACTTGGATCTATACTTATTAGGCCGGCACAATATAAAAATCTCTCATTATTTACTACGACAATGCCAAGTCTCGCGCGTCACATGAAACAGTTGATTATGTAACGGAGAACAAAGTCGAAAAGTCGTCCATATTCACCTGATTTATGACTTATTTTTTCCGGTTCTCAAAAGTAACGACCAAAACGCATAGTGAAAGTTTCTTACAATGCATAAAGACCTCAAAAACGTTCGTCCTAAGATCAAGTAAAGAACAAAATCCCCAGGATTGTTCTGACCGAGAATGAAATAGGACTAATTTTGTCCGAATTATTCGTGAATAGTGAAATTAAAAATACTATTTTAGACACAAGTGCTAAAGTTTAGCACCTTAAATTCCTATATTGTTAACCTGTCACATATACTAAATGACTTTCATTCAAAATTCCCAAAACGGTGTTCATCTGAACAATTTTCTTTATTCCTTATTTCAGCTCATTTCGTTCTTAACTTTAAGTTGTTAAAACTTGTATTGCCATTTTCTTTTCCGAACCGAACGTTCCCCATAATTTTGCTCTTAATTGCAAACTTTCGTCAAAGTTTTGCTGTCATTTTGCTCTACTCGAGAACGTTTTTGAGTGCTTTGTTTCCATTTTGTTATTTTTGAGAACGCGAAACTCAAGTTGTTATCAAAAAAATGGTAATATTTTCGATAGCCAAAATATTTTCATATACATATACCCCTCATATATGAATACTGGTATAAATACACATTTTCCTTTAAAAAATTCATCAATAAATGCTCACCCACGTGCGGCGATGGATTTTGTCCATTTTGAAATGCGTTCGATGGATTCTCTTTGATGACTTCGTGTATTTGTTCCGCCCATTTGATAACCACACCCTCGATAGCACTTTTTAAGTACAAATCAATCGCTATGCGCCGTGAGCCATTCAATTTCGTAGCCAATTTAACAATCAGCTCCACTCCCACCGGCATAGCGAGAATGGTTTCGCCACTCACCTGCCCCTTCACCTGATGCACAGTGCTCTTCAAACTATGTACATGCTTTTGCACATCCTGTGCAACCATTGTGGGCCACGACTTATAGTTGACATCATTGGAGAGCAATGGTACAAGAACCTCCTCGACCAACGCCGATAGCTGATCGATGGTGCGTGTAGCCAAGTCACCAAATATAATAAAATTGCCACATTCTTCACGTGGCACAGGCTGTGGATGTTTCTTAATGAAGTACACTCCCTTGCTTTTCAGCTGTGACAGAGGGAAGGTAGTGGATGGTACCAATTGGGCGGCCTGTGTTAGTATGATGACAAGCACCATTGGTATGGGACGATCAAGGAATTCCTTAATGATCGCTTTGTGTTCTTCCACGGTTATGACACGTGTCCATTTTTCAGGTTTCAATTTAAGCGATTTGATTACAAAGGAACCCATCAACTCGAGACGTGGATCTGGTCCAACAGCAGCTGCGGCTGCAGCTTCAGCGCTGGTGGATGGCTCCATGTCAGCGGATGTACGATGACTATTTTCAAACTTTGTGGAGCGATTAGATCATAGAGATTTGCTGGAAAAGAGATAATTTATTTATAAAGTACTTAGAAAACAATTACAATTATTTTATAAACCATAATCAACATCGAGAAAAAAATTAAAATAGGATTTCCAAATTGCGGAAAGTATGCGAAACGTGGTAGAGAAAATTTTCTTTAGCGCTTATATAATAATTTTTGGGTTAGTATTTCATCATTCACGCAAGTTAATTTTATAGTCAGTCGTACAATAATTCCTATGAAATATTTTAATAAAAATATATGTTATAAGAGTAACTATGTAATATTAATTCTTTTCTTCGGTTACTCTTTATATTTTTTTACACAGCTTTGCACAACTTTTGAAGTACAACTTTTGAGGTTATGTGCGCTCTTATGCAATCACATTGTGTGGTCTCATAACTAAAAATTACATCGCAATTTTAGTGAGATCTTAAATATGCAAAATCTTTTTAAATTTATTTTCATTTTAATAATGCTAGTAGTAGTTTTTTCTGTTTAATTAAACACATACTTAATTATATTTTTACCATTTCCTTGTAAGATTCTCACAATATAATAAATTACTTCTACTCCTTTCAACTATCCAACTAAGGAATGATGCAACGATTATCTATTTTCTTGGTGCCAGTCGCCGAGAAACTTCCCTACTACTTCTACTCCTTTCAACTATCCAACTAAGGAATGATGCAACGATTATCTATTTTCTTGGTGCCAGTCGCCGAGAAACTTCCCTACAATTGACAACCATCAAAAAAATAACAAACCCCTAACAACCGAGTCACACATATCTTCAAATCCGTGCAAATAGATAATCATCAACATATATTTATTTGACAATATTTTTTTGCACGCTACCAAAATTTGAAACAGTCAGATTAGTATTACGATAACTACATATGCAACTTATGAAATAGAATAAAAATTTGCATAAGATATCACAATTGAGTTACTTAGTTGGGCTTAAAACAAATTGATTTTAGAAACAGACTTTTCAATACCTTAAAGTTTGTTACAATAAATTTAATTAAGTGCAGCTAAAAAACTTACTTAAGTAAGTTCAGAAAAATACACATTTTTTAAATACGTACATATATGAAGAATATTTTTAAATTAAAACAATTCTAAAAAAACCCACGAAGGTGGACATAGAATTCTGAGATTAGAAGAAACAAATTAGAATAAGTCTAGCTTTGAAAACCTGAAAACATATCGAAGTAGAATATATGAGTACATTAAAATTCGATTCAAGAATGACGATTTTACATTGAAGCTTAATTTGCGTGCGGTAATTATTATTTGTTTCTTTTAATTGAAATCGACAGTTAAACTGCGAACATGAGCTGATTCTCTCCTTAAATAATATGTATGCATTTTTCAAACTAACTCATCAGAAAACTGTTAGAAACCTACATTGTATTTGAATAGCTCTTTTTTTTCTTTTTAACTAGTTGCATATTGCATTTAATTTCAGTAAATTTTTTAAATTTTTCTCAAAATTTTGAATAAAACCGCTGGTATCAAATCCCATATCGTTATGTAAGTAGCTCAGTGTTATGAAAAACTATTTCGTAGGGGATTCTCTATTTCGTCATAGGGTTACATTTTATTTAAATTTAGGGCAGTATGTTGTTGTGTCGTTTATTAACAACCAACTTGCAATTTAACAAATGAATGCTCTCATTGAAGAAATTAAAACATTTTTCCTTAATATAAAATTACTAAAAGAAACAGATAATTTTCTTGTTTTAAAGATATAATTGTGTTTTTTTTAGGCTACATATAATAATAAGAGCATACGGATCTTTATATATAATACATATTTATGCATTTCACCATGCTTTGAAAATGTTGTCTGGGTAAATCATAAATCAGATTGATGCCAATGGCATAGTCAGAATTCGTGTTGCTAGAGCAAAGCAGTAAAATGGCCAAATTGGCGTGTGCATGGTCTGTCACAATAACTAATTTTGATAAAACAGTTTAAATTGTAAACCATTATATTTTACTCTTCTGATAGTTTCATTTCTACATAATTTTATGTAAACAATCTTTTTTCCACGACGTATTCTTTTCTGAAGTTTTAAAGACTCCTACTTCCTTCATGCCACGCCATTGATTTTGAAATGTATGTATTAAGTATGTATGTATGTATGTATGTATTTAAGAGTAACAACTATTTCGTGTTTGCTTATTTGTTTCTTTGTTTGCTGTCACTCCTTAAGGTTTTAATTTAAGTTCTTAGATATGTGCACGTCAACTAAAGTAGCGTTACTGGAATTAGTCCATTTGCTTTAAAAAAAAAAGCTGTATGGAAGTTTGAGATAAACTTTTAATAGAAACTAAACACGAGGGTGCAATGGAAACCATTAGATCTTTAATCTATAGTCATACCTGAAAAACGCATAAAGACTACTTTAATTGGTGGACACAGAAATATTCAATTCAAAATTACTCTTAATTCTCAAATGAAACCATATCGTTGTCACGTTACAGTTTCTATACAAATTAGATTATTTTTTTTTTGTATTTAATTTTGTTTTTGTTTTGTCAGAAGCAGTTACCAACATAATTTTTTATTGATAATTGAACGCTCTACAAAAAAAAAATAGTTAACCCATGGCATATTGAAGAGGTAGTAGCATAAGAAAATCATTTGTATTTTGTTGTTGCTAAAAACCTCTGATGTGTCAACGTACTTACTTAATTCTTCGAGAGAGGATTTTACTGTGCAATTGCCTACTCAGTCCGAAGTAGCACTTGTTGGCAAGAGAGATCCTCCGTTGGATTTCTAGGCTGACGTTATTAATGGTGTTTATGCTGGTTCCTAGGTACACAAATTTCTCTACTTTTTTAAATATGTTACTGTCAACAGTGATGTTAGATTACAGCATATACATACATACATATATGTACATATAATACTTATATATTGGCAGTATGAAGAAGTGCAGTCAGCAAACATTACAGTACAGATATATAAAATTAGAAAAGGAAAACCGAGTAAACCTACATAAGTCAAAAATGATACTTTAATTCAAAAGAAAATCCAAAAATTAGTTGTGGAACTCTAAATTGTTTTTATCGTTTCAAAATTTTTCGTTTATTTATTTTTTATTTTAAATTATAGTTCATTTAACAAAAACCATATGCTTTTAAATTATATATTACGTACAAAAATTAGAAATATTCATAAAAAAAAATGAACAAACAAATTCCAAATGAACGACATTGCGAATATTGTAAAAATATCACTTCCGTTTTGAGTGAAGCCAACATAATGTTTTTTCTCTTTAGTTGAATAGTCAATGATGAAATTTTTACTTACTGAAAATGGAAATTTATGAATATGCATATGAATTAAACATTCACATTTTACAATTTTATTGAGCTCAAGGCCAGTTTATGGAAGATTTTTTTGTGAAAAAACAACAACAGTTTTTAATGGTTGAAGTTATAGTACTATTTCGGAAATCACCACATTTCCTCATCAGACTTCTTTTTGATTATTAAATTAAATTAATTTTTCATAACCACTTCTCTCAGGCTTTGAACCCGGGAGCTCGGAGTTGCAGAGTCAATACGCTACCTATTGTGCTACGCTAGCCGAGATGGCTGTTGTGTTTATTTCATCTTCCTTAACATTCACATGTAAAAAGTTGCTTATCAATGCAAATCAAATCTTTATGTTTGCGGGTGAACATTTTGCGTTTCGTTCAAATCGTTTTTGTTTGATTTCCAAGGAGCTACAAAATAAAATTATAACACTTTATCAGCACACTTTAATTTGTATGAGTAAACTTCGTCAAAAAAGGGTGAAGCAACCCTCTTCAAATTTATTTTTTGGCGCAACTGCAGATATGTCAAACACGCTTTTATGTTTTTAAAACCTGCGCATGCGCGCAACGTACATTTAAATTAAAACTATCTCACTTTGATTGCTGAATTTTTACACATTGCGCAGATAGGTTACTGCCAATATATGAGTATTATATATATATACTTATATGGATCACAGTCGTGAATGTGCCGACTGTGTCAACTGGCAAAACCGCTTATAAAAACGGCAGTTTGTTTTGAAAATATTTATGTACACAAAGTAAAAAGCAAGGCAGTTTAGGGGTGTCATAACATAAAAAAAAATCAAATCAGCCCTATAAAAAAATATTTTCCAACATGAAGAACTTTCTAGCACGCGTTAAATGGAATAAATTGCCGGAGAGTGTCATTAAAAAATTGTCAAAAATGAACAGTAAATTTTGTTCACTATAAACCTACATTTGATTACACTAAAATTTAATGTTCAATTTATTTTTAATTTTTACTAATTACAATTTCACGGTCAAAGTAAAACAGTATAACTTTAATCTTGAATAACTAACAGGGTAATGACTTTATCAAAAAATCCTATCCGACATATATATTAAATATTTGTTTAGGACAAAAAAAAGGGAATACAAAAAAAAAAACAACTAGTAAAAACAGGTGTTCATAGGCGAAAGTAGTTAATTTTTCTTATAAATCATATAATCGAAAATATCTTAGTAATCCAGTCTCTCCATCAGAGCTCTGGGATCGCTGATGGTGCGATGGAAATTGGCTTGGGATGGCTGATTTTATATGTCAACTGCCTTGCACTTCTTCCGTATCCGATGAGACGATCTGGCAGGATTATGGGTATTTATTACGATTCACCTGTATTCCTGTGAGCTAGGTTTTCCCTGTAAAATTGGGCTTGAAATCGGCTTAGTAAACGTTAGACGTAAAACTCGAAAAGAAAAGTTGTAAAACTCTTCAAACATCTCGGTACGCACTTCCAGTCACACGCGAGAAGCTCTCTGGTAGTTCATTATGAGCACTCGGCGATTCTCCGAAGTTTAAACCGGTTGTTATCATTTCCGTCGAAGTAGAAGAAGCACCAACCATTTACTTATGTACTTTTTAAAGTCTTCAGATCAATTCGAATAATTTACATTGGATCTCAACGAAACCTGAATTTTTCTAACTTTAGAAAGACGTTACTTTATATTAAAAGAATTTGCAAGTTTTCTCTTTGAAATTATTTAGTAAAAGCTTTCGAACCACAAATAATACTAAAAAAATATTTCACGTGTTTTGTTAACTCTTGCGCGCTTGAAAATTGTGCAGAGTTTCCGTAGTCACGGTGATATTTCCGTTGAAAAAATAAACAATTATCGCAAAATCAAACGAATCTTGTTTATTTATAAACATAAACAAACCGTATCGACGTGCCTAACTATGTAGTAAATTACAATATCGTTTACCAAGCAACGAAAATTCTTTAGTTTACCAACAAATCGGCGAACAACTGTTGCATACGAATATTTGGAAAATCGTCGTCATAGCAACAACAACAATTGCATATCCTGCGTTGGCAGACAGGTCGTGCTAGACGATGGTTCATAATCGGTTACTTACCTGCAAATTTTACATACATATGTACATACATACGTAATAGGTCTGTAAGTAAATAATACCGGTGTTATAAAAATAGCACCGGCAATCTATTTTTAGCTGAGCCGGCTGCGCTTTTCGACGACACGCGATTGTAATAATTTTGCAGCAGACAAAGTCAAAGTTTTACAATTGCAAAATGCTTACTACCAGACATGCTATCCTGCGAGATATTCGTATTGCATGACGGAAGGTGATTAGCGCAACTTTTGCACTTAAATACACACATATGTACATACTTACAAACATACATATGTACCTGCCAGTAGAGTTGTCTAACAAGCTTTCGATGCAAAAAGTTTCTAAATGTCTTAACTTACTATTTGATGTCAGCGTCGATAAGCACATCCTGAGTGTTTTAGTAACACTTCAACTAATACTCGTAATTGAATTAGACAATTCAGATTTGCCATTATTGCATGGCTATAAAATATACATTCAGGTAGATATATTTATGCACATATAACTACGTATAATTGAATTTTAACAAGCCATGAATGGGTTTTAGTTGAATCTTACTACTTCAATGATTGCTCACTTAACACTCAATAAACATTCTAGTTAGTGCATTTTCATTAAATTTTCAATTGAATTACGCTCTGCCTAAATGATAAGATGCATTTTGAAATGTTGCTTATACATTATGGTTCTATTTCACTAGTTACAGTGACTCTTACTCTAACTCTGCTTCAATATTTGAAAGGTGCATTTTTCAGAGAAGTGCAAATATAATTCAGAAAGTTGTAAACACATTACATAAAAAGTTGTGTTGAAAACACATTCACAAAACTTCGAAATTGCTTCAGAAAATGATGAACATATTTCAGAGAAATTAAGATACAATTCATTATTTGAAATACAATTTCGATTTTTTGATTAACATTTTTTTAAATACGGACTTTATCAAATCTCACTAATTTAATACCAGTTTATTAATTGATTTATTTCAAAACTAACAGGGCTGTTCTGCATTAAAATTCTTAAAAAAAATTTGTCCGAACCGATTTTTAGGAAAATTACTCATTCGTATTCGAACCAAAGTTGTCGGAATTCAAATATAGAGCGGTCATGTATTTTTTTTTTTTTCACCGATCGTTGTTGTTTCGATTTTAATCCATGTAGTATTCTAAAAAACTGTTCATTTTGTAGTCGAATTCACTTTATCTGTTTTATTATTAATCGAATCGTTAAGACATCTCAGCGATTTTCGGTCCAGTAAATATGTGTAACGATATTCGGTATACCGAAACCAATTGTTATTGTTAAACAATCAATTATCGCAAACTAAACGATACCAATTAAAAGCTGTTGACTTAAAAGATAAATTAGTTATGAGCTCAACCAAGCAATGAATGTTTATTTATCAGACACTAAAGACAGTTTATTTTCACATTTCCACATTTAGCTGTCACCGGATATTTTATCGTTAAATATGAGTTACGTAATCGCCCTATTATTTATATAAACGACAAACATTGTAAACTAACATAATGACTGAGAAACTTCAATGCCAAAATGATGACTTTTCCAAAATTATTGCAAACTACGAAAAGCCAAAGCGAGTACATACATACATACATATGTATGAAAACTTGGGCATAATGGTTTTTTATATACATATGATATACCCAATTTTGATATCTATGATAATTCTATTTATTGAATATTAATGTAGTGAAAGTTGAATAACCTACATTTTATTGACTTGGTCACGGAAACTCTAATCTTAGTATTTATCAACAAAGACGCAACAGTTTTTCATACAAAAAAAAATTATTAGTTTCAATTGAAATACCTTGCACTCACTTAGTTTGAATATAATTGTTTACAAACAATAGAAATAACGAAATTTTACACACGAATTTAATAAAAGAATAAGCGCATGCGCCCTAAAGCCTTTCTCAAAAACCTGTTGAATTTCCTAGCAACCATAAAATAGTAAATAGCAACCGGTTATATTTACCGCTATAAATACATAAGAGTAAACAAAACAAACCAACAGGTTTTACTCAAAAGATCTGCAAACCAGTTAGCCATATTGACAAAGATAAAACTCAATTAATAACATAAATTAGCCAAGTGTAACATTTTGAATGACAAATTTTGCCTGAACCCGCTAGGTGGCGCTGGAAGCGAGAAATTCTCTTAAACTGTATTTATGACTCGATTAGATTTCAATTTAAAATAAATATAAATATACATTAATTATAAAATAAGAAATATATTTCCACAAAATATGTCCGCTGGAAACGAATTATAAAATCCACTTTCCACTTTTACATACATATGTATGCATAAGGCATGTCAATCCCGTGATCCCGGCCTTTCTCAACTCCCGAATATCCCGGGATCAGTCTATTCAAATCTCGGAATTGCAGAAAACAGTTAATTTAGTAGACATTTTTTTTTGAAATTTTTAATTAACATTTTTTCACACAAAAATACCCCTCAAATTATTTAAAACATAAAGGCCAATCGAATAAAACACACAAAAAATACTAAAAATATTTTTCACTGTTGTATTAAAATAAGAAAATTTAACATGAGAAACAAAAACAACAAGTTTACAACTGTTGCATTACGATAACATAATATGACAAATAACACTGAGCTGGAGAATATCCTCCTCGAGTAGAAAATGAGCCTTACTATGAAAGCGATGTTAGTTGAACAAACGACGAGGTGCTTGGAGTAGATAAGACAGAAAGTCTCAAAGATAAATTTCATCAAGTTTTAACTAGCAGATCACAATTGTCCAATAATCGAGAGGCATAACATTTATCAGAAGGCTTGGTAAAATAAATTGATAGTTTTTGTAATGCGGCGATAAAGTCTATGTCCTACAGAGAGCATTTAACTTCTTGTCGACAATCCAACCAACAAGTGTTGAGGCGCAGCAGCAGTGCTTCTCCACAGCAGATTTTAAATTCAACAAATTAAGGTCAAGGTTGGAGGATAACACGCTTCAGGCTTTTATTTCTTTGAGATCACATTTTGATCAAAACATATAATAATTCTGGCTCGCTCAAAATGAAATAGGTGATGTATTTCATTTTTACTTGATGTATTTCTTTTTTTACTGAATGGTAATAAATTAAAAATTAATATAGGTCTGACACAGTCATTAAATGGTTAATTTTCAACATTATTGGAGATAAAGAGTTGTTTTAAGGTGTCTTCACACACATCAGTCACGCCAAATTTCCATCATGGCTCCGAAGCCATTTAATTTTTAAGTGACGATATTCCTTTTGACTGATAATTCTAGTAAGTGACGGAACTGTGTGAGGAATATACTTGTATAGTGAAAACAAGCAGTCTTGCTAAGCTTTCTGGTTTTTAATTTTTTAGGTTTAATGTTAGTTCAGATATAACAGAAAAGTACAAAGTTTATTTCTCTAGGAGGCGGTTTGGTATTCGGGATGATTCGTTCAAATCCAAACTGTTTTTTTTTACAAAATTTGGAAAGATGGGCGTCGCTACGCCCACTTATGATAAAATGTTTTATCTCAATAGTCGTTTAACGAATATTTTACCAAATTTGGGGTGCACATTCGCAATTTTTGAAGTCAATTTACTCCAAACTAATATTTAGAACTTGGGTTTATATGCAGATAAATCGTTTATCCGTTAATTTGGTGCACATATTACGTTTGACAATTTTAAACAAAGTCCCAATTATTATTGAAATCAGAGAGTATTCACATAATATATAATTTTTGAAATAAAAAAGGAGGTACTTAAGTATAAAGGGAAATCCAAGGTGTCGTAGAGGGTCATAAAATTATCAAGATATATAATTTGTCAGTAACATAAAAATTATTGTTTATGCAATTCACTGAAAAAGCAATTGAATATCTTAACTTAATATTTTTACATTTTATTATTTTACTATAATTAACGACACCTTGAGAATACGCCTAAGGAATACCTACGGCGGGGGTATAACAACTTCGGTTTCAATTAAAATCAGTATCCCCTAATAACCTCTATCTACAAAGCATTGTAATAGTAACGCAAGATCCTTGCTGCAGCAAGACTTGGACAGCATAGTCAATTGGTGCAGCATAAATTATATGCCGCTTAACCTTAACAAATGTAAATGCATGTGCTTTTCTCGACGAACCATTCAGCCGGCCTCCTACAAAATAAATAACTTCGTCCTAGAACATGTAAACAGTTTTGTTGACCTGGGTGTTGGTATGGATTGTAAACTCAATTTTAATTTTCATATTAGTTTCACAGTTAATAAAGCAAGGGGTGTGCTGGCTTTTGTAAAGCGTTGGTCAAAGGAATTCCGCGACCCGTATATAACTAAAACAATTTTTACTTCATTGGTAAGACCAATACTGGAGTATGGTTCCATAGTTTGGAATCCTCGTTATCAGGTCCACTCAGATCAACTAGAGTCAATACAATAACAATTCTTACTTTTTGCATTGAGAAATCTTCGATGGGATTCGCCATACAATCTTCCCCCTTACACTAGTCGTTTAAAACTTATTAATCTTCCTACTCTTTCGAGTCGCAGAGAAATGTTAGGTATAATATTTATGGTAAAATTAGTCAATGGATGGATCTCAAGTCCATTTCTTCTAGAGCAAATTAATTTTAATGTACCCTCCCGTACAACGAGAAACTTTAAACCACTTTTCTTGAAACTATGCAGAACTAACTTTGAATTGAATGAACCGTTTCGGGGTTTATGCCAAGACTTTAACAATCATTCCAGCACCTTTGATGTATCGGACTCACTTTTTATAATTAAAAGAACTATTCTATCCTCTCTTAATAACAGCTAACGATCCAATTTTCTTACTTTGCATTTCTCTAACTTTGTATTCGGCTGATGAATTCTTATTCTGAGCAGCTTGGGATCTCGACGCTTAACAAACTTTCTTCTGTCACGACTCGGCACCAAAGATTTGTATATATAAAAAACATCCGAACGTTATGCGGATTGAGCCCCTCGTGTCGGTTGGGCGGGAAAGTGGGTTTCTGTTGGGTTATATACATATATATTAAACGTCCTCTTTGAAACAACTCTCCCCATACTAAATATCACTTCTGTATCTGAAATACTTTTAAACGGAACTAAATTTACAGTTAAACAGCTAAATAAAGCAAAGTTTGCGGTCATAGAGTTCATTGTCTGTCGCTCATTTCTGCTGTATTGAACTTGAAAATTTCATATAGCGATTGGAAAAATTGCAAGTGTTTGTATGCAACAATAAACATTTTTTTTTTTGTATAAATAAAATTGTAGCAGCACAAACCGCAAAAGGAAATTAATATACAGTCACCACCGAGATTGAAATATTTTAAATTTTTTATGAATATAAATTACACTATGTTTACTCACCTCACCTTACTACTTACGACCAAAGTGCAATCCATTTAATATAAGAAACCACCACACTTCAATTTCAGTGCATTGCCTACTTGCGGCAGTGACAAGACACAGCAAACTTAGCTCACCATGTCTGCAACCTTGAATTTCGCCATCATCACCACGGAAATTATTATCATGCTCTTGCAGGAGTTGGCCATTGTACAGGCTATAGTTGTGGAGCGTAATCTACATGCCTACTACAAGCTGCCAATCAAACAGGCACAACAGAATCCACAAGAATATCACATTCTTCAGTGTCCATTTCAAAATACAACCGATATACCAACACCAGAGCAGATGGGAACCTGTGTGATCGTTAACAGTTACAGAGAGAAAATACAAAACGCAACAACAACACAGACAACAAAGTGTCCTCTGCATATTAAAATTAAGTATCAAATGCCGAGAAAGCATAGGGATGCTTCGATGCGATTAACAAGAAGACGCAAGTTGCATCCCTACGCTTTAGTTATCAAGCCTGTTCGACTGAGGACCGGACAAAATTGTGCCCACATCAAACCGCAACGCTCACAGCCAACATCATCTCATCAGGCTGACCACTTGAGAATTGTAAAAAAAGACAACAGTCATGCACTTGAACAACGACTAGCGCTGCATACCCAAAAACCGACGGATCAAAAAATGGTGAGTACAAGAGGCAGTCAAAACATTGTAGCCCGACTGATACCGATTATGGAGGAAAATGCCGAAGAAAAGGTAGAAGGCTTGGCCATTGAAGTAACAAAAAGAAATGAGACCAACGAAGAAATGGAGGCATCAGCAGAAAGTGAAGAAGCAGACACGTCGATTATATCCGATGAAGAATTTACTGATTATGACGCAAATACTCGTAGTGAAAAAAGTGTACAAGAAAGCGATGCAGCGCCAAAAGATTCTGTGCTAAAATATCTTGGTACTCAAAAAGCGATTGAAAAGCTTAGTAAGCGCCATCACCGAGATCGGCCATTGCATGAGCATGATGCTGAGAAGTATTTTGGTGAGCAACAGATATATCAGCGAGGCGAAAAAGTTAATGGTTTTCAAAACTATTATCATCGTGATGAAATATTTAATGATCACATATTTTATGACGATCTACAGCAGCAGGGTCATTACGCTAATCGTGCGCGCACTTGAAAGTAATTAAGTTACGTTTATGCAAAATGTGTAAATACCACATCGTTTTATTTCTTAGCAGTAAGTTTAAGCATTTTTTTATTTTACAACAACTGAAACATTTGAATTTCAGTGTCGCTTAAAAACTTATTTTGTACTTCACACAGTTGACACATTAGAGACTACGAATCAGCAAACATAGATACCGAACGGTTAGTTTCAGATTATAATACCGACTAATATAGTGAGTTTGAAAAACAAAAATACCACAACTAATCCTACAACATTATAAACCAGATAGACATGGTGACCCAATTTCTCAATCAGCCTAACCTAGCCTTTTTTGCGCAATATAGATATAAGTATGTATAATGAAGATCATATCTCATTTTTAACCAGAACGGTGTTTGAACATAGAATCTGGAACTTCGTGATTACAGAGATCAAATTTGGTCCCAGCTTGCGGTTGACCGACAGAAGTGATAAGACAATCGATATCGGCTTAAGCAACTACGAAATTCTGTTGTAAAAAATAGGCATTCGTTTTGAATTCGTCTTCTCGTATCCTCGATATTCTTACTGACGAACAACGAATAGAAATGATATCAAAAGCCATCGAAAAAACTAAAAAAAAAAACGACTTGACTAATGTAAACGCCACTTTAGCAGATCTAATGGAGCTTTTTTTCCACAAAAGTAGGCTTCGATCCATGTCCTTTAGTCGCTAGTGATAAGCAGAACTACTGATAACGCTTTGACAATACAGCGTCAACGCATTTAATATTTAAAATAATGCTTCGGAAGGAGAGGAACATAACTTTATAAATCCAGCTGAAACCTTCATAAAATGATTTTTGTAAAATTAGGAATACGATCGGAAAAGTACGCGAATCTTCTGAAATTGACATTGCTTTTGACATTGAACATTAACTGAATTATATTTGATTTGCATTTACCAAGGAAACTTCGAAACTTATAAGACTATTGCGTTCATTGTTTATTGTTCTTAATTATGCAACAAACTCTTGGGGATTTTACAAAACTTTATAATTAAGAGCTCACTGGCAAATGAATTTATATTTTTTACAGCTGGTTAACTACCAATTATAATAGATATGAGTGATTCTACAAAAATTGGGTATCTTTTCGTGATATTTTGAATATGGTAGTTTTTAAATCCAATCATAACAAATTTGGGTTATGACGAGCGTGACAAAGGACTGAGAAAAACACAACTACATAAAATTTGCAAGATATTTATTAATATTTAGAAGAAATATCTGTGAAACTAATAATAATAAACAAAAACATGGCTCTCTACGCCTTCAAGGTACCGTGTAAAATAATAGTAGTTAGCAAGTAACTACATATCTCAGTCTTCAAAATAGCTTTCTAAAATGTCTTATATCGATTTGTTGTTTATAATTAACAATGAACAAAAATAAAAATTACATATTTTTCTCAGTAAAAATAATGTTTCTATATAGTTGTAAAATAAAATAATAATTTTTCAAAATCATTAATCTGTTCTTTAAATTAGTAAAGCTCTATTTTTTTGCTATCCAATTTAGAAAGATAATCCAGGTCTATTACGTAAGGTGGATAGCGGTATATTATCATCTTCAGAGTCTGTAAATACAGTAGGTAGACACATTCAAACGTGTATGTACGTACTTTGTTCAGCCACTATCTCTTTACTATAATGAATAGTTCCTAACGTGAAATGATCGCATGCGTTAGCATCGCAGAAACAACTTAGCGACTTCATTGTAAAATGACTGGAAATATAAGCTGAGCCGGTCACCTGATGCTACAAAAGCGTCCCTTTAAAACCGATCATTCGAGATAACTTTTTGTTAATAAAGGTGTTCATCTGATCGATATTATAGCTTTCAATCGCTGTCACTTTATTACCTGGACATCTCTCGAGGACAACAGCAGCAAACTCAGTTAAGTTAGGCTCAAAAAGTCAGTACCCTGGAAACAAGTCAGTCCTTTGGCGCAATAATCGACAACGGACTGACGCCAACGAACTGATGAAACAAATATGAATTTGAAATTATTTTTAGAACCAACATTTATTTAAATATTTTCAACTTTTAAGAAGTTACATTATAACAATTCATAGTTAACTATGTATCAATTTAAATATAAAACGAATATATAAAGAAATAGCGACTCATCATAGGACTGATATTTTGTCTGGATCGACACGTGCTTATACAACTTACACAACTCTAGCGCTGACACAATGACGCGATCTGCAGCTAAGCTTACTACCAACCTTGAAATATAACTCGGGTTTGGATTCGAGTCGCTGATATGTAACGAAAAAAATGTAATTCGAACAACACACAACGGACTGACGGATAAAACTGAACACAAAGTTTGTCTGATATTTTCACAACAATTTTGATTTTATGTTACATTTAAATTTATAATGGAACAGTTAGTTTTATTACATTAAAGGTAATATTTAATACACGGCTTTTAGATTGCGCGCTTTTGAGGTTGTGACATGTCAAAGTACTGACGTTTTGAAAATATAGTGTGAATTTTTACATATTTGTACTTAAAATAAAAAGCTGAAATTGAGTGACTTAAGATAATACGTTTAATTGTTTTAAAATTAATTAAAAATAATAAACAAACTGTAGAAATACAATGTTTTTTTGACTGGTGACATCGAGTTACCCAATTTTTGTAGAATCACCCATATATGCTTATTGTCCATAAAAACTTTGTTTTTTTTAGTATAAAAACAGTTTACATTACGTTTATAAATTATTCCAAACTTAGATATTAGCATTACCGAAAATCTCGGCTACTCAATCCTTCCTGTAAAACTCATCATATGGTAGTACGGGCAAAATATTCCCTAACATCTGATTCACTATACGTACAACCACCTCATTCGCTTGTGGTTCCATATCAGTCCAAAGAGTTTTCCAATTGTCATTGATGAGCTGGTTCAGAGAAGCACTTAACTCTTTGTTACCTTTAAACAAATTTTCAAATTCCATATGCATTCTGTAAGTAGCACAACACACACTTTAAATGATACAAATTACATTAAAACTTTATATTCTTACAGTTCGGGCACTAGTTTTGATTTGACACCCTTCACTTTCCCATACTGCTTGTTATCTTTGCGTTCTTCGTTGACTTTTATTTTCAAACTTAATTTGACGTTTTTTAATTGTATTTTTGCATAACCCGCAGCATCCATCGGTAGTATTAAGACTTTGCCGCTAGAGACGTAGCTGCCGTCCATTATTAAATTTGGTATAGTTGCATAAACTTCGAATTTCGACTTGAGTAGGTCTTCTTCAAAGCCCACAATACGTTGAAAGGTCGAATTGCAAAGGCCATGGAGATGCATTTTCTTAAATTCCAGATTTATTGAAACGGGCGATTTTGGGTTAGCTTTTGAAATGACGACATCGTTTAGTGATAATTGTTCTATATCGGTCAGACCGATTTCTGGTATTCCATGAGTATAAGTTTTGAAAATAAATTCAAGAGTTTTTGCAATGCAATCACCATCACCGGCGTGACATTTTTCTATTTCGGGAGCTATTTTATGGGAGTAGAGAAGATATATTATTTAATTAGTAAGAGTGAGTGGTTAATTTTCGAGGAGGTTTACAGTTTTAAATTAAACTGGACCGAAGGCATTGTGATAGTGTTCGCAAGTTTCAAATGATAAGAAGACAAAGGTAAAATCGATTCCGCAGTCCCGCAATGTTTGCACGATTTCTATGAGTAAAAAAATTTATTAACACAGGGCAAAACTAATTTGGGGGGGGTGGGTTAAGTTGGAGCTATTTTTATAATTTTTTTATCTCTCCAAATCAAAGTATTCACTTAGACATGAACTTTTGAAAACGATAGTATCGTGAATTTATGTACATGTGTTCACAAGAAAAAATTAAACCTGAAGGTACGAATACAATTCTGCATTTTATATATAAATATTCATCGATTTTTATCTTATTCTTATTATATGTTATTCCATATTTATTTTTGCACTTAAGAATAAAAATTATTTCATAATTTCATTCATTACTCACTTCGATAGATTACACTGCGTTACAAAAACGAGATTTAGTTCTGTCCTATAAACCAAATATACTTTTTCGGAAAGGGGAGAAAAAATAAAAACACGTGTATCGGCGATTTTCATGAACACGGCAGAATTTTTTTTTTTTTGGAAAATCTGAGAATTGATAAAAATCTACTTTTTTTTTAATTTGACGTGATACAGACATTTCCACGAGTCTGCCTTCAAAAATTCAGCTCGATTGGATTACGGAAAAAGAGTAAAAAATCGGTACGTGACGGGTACGTGAAAATCGCCGATACACGTGTATTTTTATTTTTTCTCCTCTTTCCGAAAAAGTATATTTGGTTCAGAGGACAGAATGTGTGTAACGCGGTGTTATTGATGGTTATTGAATCGTGATTTTTATTTATTTCGCCCATGAATAAAGATTAATTTAAGATCATATATATTTTTAACTCAAGAATTATAAACGATCATTATCGGATAAAAATTATTTCGTTTTAATTTTAAACTAATAATTCATATCATCAAGGTTTTCAGTTTTATGTAAAGGGTTGAAAAATAAAAATTACATAATAATCACGACACACGAGCGTAAATTTATGAAATAATCATTATGAACGAGGATAATACAAAAATCAGAAGCTGCGTTTTTATTTGAGTGAAAAAAAACGGCGAAGAAACAAAAATAAAAATATTAAATTTTTGTATTATCTATTATTTATAATTTTTATTGGTAAATCTCGAAAAAATTGGAGTAAAAATTAAATCAAATACATATATAAGTGTCGGCTGTCGGACGCTAACATGTTGATTTTTTTAATAAAATTGAAATTTCCTAAAAACTTTCTCAAAAAACCGGCCGAAACTCAAAAACAATTAAATAAAATAGAAAATCTCATAATTTTGAGTGCTGAAATTTGTAACAGAGTGTTTACGACCATCGTATTTTCATACAAAGTACATAGATGAATAGCCCATTAATTACTAGTGTCATAAAATTGTTTAATACACTCCACTTACAGTGAAATAACGAGAATAGTCGCAAATATCGTCACTTGAAATTCCAAAGGGCGTAAAAACAAAAATACCAAAATTCAATTTAGTATAAGTTTTGTTCTAAAATAAAATCGTATTAATGTCAGCTTTTGTTTCTCCAGTAAACAAATGTAGTTTGTAGCTTGAAAAAGTACTTTGTCGTTGCTGTAAATTTTCTTGAAGAAATAAATAAATTCTTTTCCATTTCTTGTGTGTGATTTTATATAAATTTTTAAATTTTTTTGAGAGCTTTAACACTTTTTCAGCACCAATTTTCTTTTTAATTACACTTTAACTTTCATTCAAAAGCTGTAACAGAGGAAGAGAAAGGCTCTCTGCGTTGTAAATATAAAGGAATAAAAAAGAAGGAATGTATTGCACGCTCTCTTACTGCGTATGTTGCCTTCTCACTCCTGAAAATTTTTTTAATAAGTAGAAATTGTTGCAACTATGATTGGTCAGAGTACAATAAAGTGGGAAATGAATACGCAACTTGAGGAGGCTGAAAAAAACCAACGGAACAACATTATTTCGAGAAAATAAAATAAAAATAAGTAGAAGCATATGAATTTTAATATTAACACTGGACGGACAGTATAGCGCCATTTTCATACTTGACAGACAATTTTTCCACATTTTTGAGCATTAAATAGTTCATTGATTTGATGTGCAATTTAATACGTCACTTAGTAGCTAATGTTTGGTAACACTCACGCAGATCGGCTTTTGTGAATTTATAGCAAATCCCAAATAGGATTAAACCCGTCAAAATCCAATTGGAGTACATTTAGAGCAAATTTACACGAATGATTTTTGCTATATATGTACAACACAACAATGTATAAGTACTATATATTTATGAATAAATACTTCACTGCCTAGCTACACAATACTCGTATACACATTACTGAATTTGTAACAAAATGACAAGGTTGACACGCGTTCTTCGGGTTTTTATGGATTAATTCTGAAATTAAAATTCTTAATTGTTGACCCCTCCCCTCACGAATGTAAATGAATCATTTAAATGGCAACTTAAAAAAATTTAAATGGGCGTTGGTTTGTAAGTTTAATGCAAACATTAAGTAATTTAGAAAAATATAGCGCTAAAACCTTAACATTTTTTGCAAGTTTTAATTGCTTTTGCACTTTATTTATTAACAAAACGAAGCACCTTAAAATATGAATGTGTAACTCTTAAACAGATGTAGATACACAAAGCATAAACTTATTATTTTATTATATGTTCATTAGACTAAGTTGATGACCATAATAAAAAAAAATTAAAAATTTGTTTCGAGAATTCTTAGGATTCTGCTTTATACTTGTCAAAGAAATCCTAAATTAACCATAAACTTGGTCCAAAGAACTCTATTCAAACACACACCAGCCAAACTTGAAATCGGTTTATGTTTGAAACACTGTGATAAAAATAGATAAACGCTTTTTCTAGACTGATAAAAGCTATTTTTTGATTTTGAAAATTTTGCAAAGTAACCTTATATATATACATATGAAAAATTTTATTTAATAAATGGAGTGATTCAGAAGAGTTTTTGATTATTTATAACACCAAATTTATGATTTAACGAGAAAAAACAGTAAACACAAATTAGATAGTAGATACAAATGAATATAACTGCAAAGTTGTTAATAAAAATCTTTTGTAGCCACATTTAGATGTAAAATTGCCGCCTCGAGACGCTAACATCGGTGCACGAGTATCAATGAAAAATAATGGAGAAAAGACGACAATTTTTTTAAAACAAATATTGAATACAAACATCAAACTAACAACTTTTAAGTAATTTATTATCAAACTACGTACTTTGCCCATTTTCAACCACCAAACGCAGCAAGTGAATAATTTAAAATAAACAATTTCGAACCTATTTGACAGTTAGTTTGTTCGAGAACTAATAATAGGTACATTCGCGTAGCTGAAAATTATTAAAAGTTTTCAAAAACTATCAGATTTTACCGTTCGCGTACGCAAAAACCTTGCAAAGAAGGCGAAATTGAGAGAGCAAAGTGACATTTCATTTTGAGGGGAAGCTGCAATTTGCCAATAAGAAAACACATAATCAAAAACAGCTGATTGCAATTTGGATAATTTAGAAATTTTTGTTTAAGAATTTTAAAGGTGAAAATTGTAAAATAAGAGTACTTAACATACAAGAAGCAAGTAAATGTTAGTTTGGTTAATTTTTACTTAGTAGAATACTTCAAGAAAAAACGAATGCAATGTTTTTCAATTTACTTATGTACACATTTGAACGCGGACAAGAATACAATCAGCAGTTCGTTGAACTTGCAAGTTTCTGCAAATTTTGTGTTCGCGTACTAGTTTTTATATTTTTCTCTTTTGAGAGAACAGAAGACATTTCCCATGGATTTTGCTATTGGAGTTTTAAAACGAACCTACCTAATTATGGATAAATAACAGAAATAGGTACGTTCGTTTAAAATCTCCAACAGCAAAATTTCGGCGAAATAGCATCTGTTCTCTCACAAGAGAAAAAAATATCCAGAATTGTACGCGTACGCAAAATTTGCAGAAACTTGCAAGTTTAACGAACAGCTGATTGAATTATTGTTCGCATCCATATTTGTAATATTAAATAGAAATAAAACACCTATGAATCAAATGTACAAAACACACATTTGCTTAGATCTTCATGGTATAAATTTATATATTATTGCCATTGCGGTTCATAGTTCTTCGAAACTGATTGAAACTCGTTTATGTGCCGATTTCTTTCTTTTTTAGATCGAAATAAAGTTTACCGTTTCAGTGCCAGCAGTGCAATTGCCGATAACCGAAATACTTTCAAAATTTTCTTTACCTTTTTTGATGTTATACTAGTACATTCGAAAAGTTCTGGGTATTAACAAATGAAAAAACATTTTTATTTTTTAAAATGTGTATATGCGTTAATGTATGTATTGTTATAGAACATAATAACTTATGTATGTATATATCTTTATTGACTAACTACATTTCCATATAAACTATATAAAGCACACATGTAATTGCATAGAAATTAATCAATCACCCGGCCAAAAGTATGACTTACAATGTCTTTAAAGAAATATATGTATGTTTTTGATAACTCAAGTTTCATAATTTTAAATAATTGAGAAATTAATAATTTAAAATTAAAAAAATAAGTTAATTTCAATTCTCTATCATGTCGATTTAAGATGTTATTACTTATGGCCACGTTTACAATATATGTATGTCTGTAAGAATTTTAAACATTTTTCATATATCAACGACAATTAAAATAACATATTTAAAAACAGAATTTAAGTAAATTTTTTTCGTCTTAAACTTTCATAATTAAGTGATTTACGCTTTTGCATGTCTAATTTAAATCTCACAGCCTTATATACACATTCTTGTTTTGAAAATTTCACGTTTTTAAGCAAACTAAAAATTTATTTATTTAATATTTACAGCGTGGAAAAGTGTGAAAGCGTATTAAAATTAACAGAAAACACATATATTTAGCATTTACAAATAGTTAAAAATTAATAAAAAACAGCATTAGCGTGTCTTAACTCTATAAATATTTTTATTTTTGTATTTGTTTATGTTGATTTTTTTTTACATTTAATTTGTCTTAGCTTATTGTTTCCGATTAAAAAAATGTCTTTTTGATTTTTGTCATTTTTGACTCCCTCAACAACACAAAATCCCATTTTAAGTTTATTAACAATTTCTTACATGTGTGCCATCTCGTTTAAATGCAGTAAAAACTGTGTGCCTTTGCATGGAGTCTAATTGTAAGATGATTTCGTAATTGTTGTCATTTATGTACATAAAAAATATTAACCACTCGAATTTTGTGTATGTGTTAGTTGCCACTGTGTCTGCTTATTACTTTGTCATGACTATTGCTAACATTAGTAGTATTTGTATGTGATTGTTGATGTTAGAGTTTTCGAAATTAATGTTAAAGCCATCGTAGCCATGTTGCTGCTGTTTATGCTAGCTAATAATGTTGGAGCAGCTGTGATTGTTTGCTCTGTTGTGGTTGCTCTTGGAGACACAGTCGTTGCTATTATCACTATCCGCAGAATCAATGCCACAGAGTAGTGGCTATGCGTCTTCCTCCTCGCTGAATGGTACATCCACTTCGTGATCGGCGTTCGGTGAAATTCTGCAAAAGTAATGGAAATGAGAATAGTGGTAAATGCATGTCTTAATTTTTTCTAATATACATAGATATGTACATATATTTGGATATTATTATAAGAAATAATTTGAGCATGTTTAACTTATTTTTGTATTTGTGGTGAATTTAAATTTGATTATTATAATTAGATGAAAAGCTAAAAATTCAAGGTAGTTGAGATGGCAAAGTTACAGTAAATTTCAGCAATTTCGCATGCTCTCGAATTATTAATTTAAAAAAAAAAATGTTATTAAATGCTTAAGCGTTGGTTATAATGTATGGGGCGAACGTAACAAATCTTGGCGAATCAACCAATGGAACCCAACCAATTTGTTGTTATTGTAATTTAGGCTATTCGATCTAATTTCTTTTGTGCAAGAAAAAACGATTTCTCCACTTTTTACCCGACGTTTCGCTAACTACCTTATCATCTTCAGGGGTGATTTATGTAGTTTAGGACATTTGCTAAAAAAATTCCAACAGCAAAAGTCCAGGGAAATGTATTTTGTTCTCTCACCAGAGAAAAATATCCTAAATAGTACGCGAGCGCAAAATTTGCAGAAACTTGCAAGTTCAACGAACAGCTGATTGAATTCTTGTCCGCATCCAAATATGCAAAATGAAAAACGAAATTAACAATTACTTGCTTCTTGTATGTTTAACACTCATATTTTTTAATTTTCACTTTTAAAATTCTTAAACAAAAACTTCTAATTTATCCAAATTGCAATCATCTGTTTTTGATTTCTGGTTGGCAAATTTCTGCTGGCTTCCCCTCAAAATCAAATGTCACTTTGCTCTCTCAAATTACCCTAATTTTCAAGATTTTTGATTTTTTACTTTTGCGTACGCGAACGCTAAAAGCTGATAGTTTTCGAAAACTTTCAATAATTATCCGTACGTGAACTTACCTAAAGTTAACTTATTCATATTTATAAAATTTGTTTCGGCGACTTTACTTCTACTTACGATAAATCATTTTCAATTTGACTTAAGAAGACGTAAGTATCTAAAACCTAACATATAGATGCTTATGAAACCGCCGCTATCTTTACGATTCGTACCGTGTATTATAACTTTTCGCATACATTTTACATAAAATAAAAAATTTATGTCGGAATTAGGTATGAAGTCTCGGTCGCTAATAGAGACAAAAGTCACATTTTTACACTAATTGGCGTTCATTATTTTAAAAATAAAGTACCCACTCTCACAAGATCACAAAAAATTTAAAAATAACAGAACATCAGTAAAAGTGAGTTCTTTTCACTCCGTTCAGTTACTTCGTTATAATCAGCAAGTAAGTAACCAATGGGCTAGTAACTCTCAGTATAGCACTGGGTGAAACAATTTTAGCAAAAAGAAAAACAAATGGTACAAATGTCGATTTGCAGCCACTAATATTGAATTAATGGTTGTTGAATATTGAAAACAAGCGTGAATACTAAGCGACAGAAAACGCTATGATCTGTGCTCCAATTTTCGGATATCAGTCAGACCATCGTACAGATTTGCAAGTACCATAAAATCATATGCTTTTGAAGTTTTACAGCTGAGGTTACCTAGTTCAGTGAAAAAAGCGCGTCAGCTTATTTGTTTTGACAGTCTCATTTAATCCAATAATTTTTGGGCAAGATAGCGCCATTTTTCCCCTTTACGATTATTCTAACTGCAATGTTTTTCGACTTGACCTGTGCTATCCATAACTACTTGACAAGAAACGAAAAACCAAAGGCATCTTTGAAATTTTTCTCTCGGTATGCTCTTTTCTATATAATAAAAATAACTTAAATACGAAAAGGGATAATTTGACAAATCTATTTTAAAAAAATTTTTAACAATACAAAATTTATGATTGGAAAATAAAAGCGGTTTTTTGATGCAAAATTAATTTATTTTAATAGTGTGCACGTTTCAAGTAGTAAAAATTCTCCGTAGATTTTTCGATTCCATAAAACACATTTTAGCCAGTTGAAACAAAAAGAGTTGAATTTATAGCCCATTCAACTCTTTTTGTTTCAACTGGCTAAAAAAAAAAAAACAGCTTACTTTAAAAATCGAATTAAAAATTCTTTAAAAAACAGTTTGTTCCACGAAGAGTGTTAAATGAGCCACACATGTTTTCATTCTATTTATTTGAACTTGAAGCGCTTTAGTAGAAAATGAATACTTTTAAATGAAATTTCAGAAGAATAAATAATTAAATCAGTATTTACAGCCAAATATAAAATTGGTTAAAATGACGGGGTCATAGTGTTAAAATTAATGAGAAAAGCAACCAAAAGCCAGTGTTTGTTTTTTAATATTAATTTTTAATAAATAGTTATACAAGTCCAAGGTGTAGAAAGTAGCTAAAAACAATATTAAAAAAATTGTATTTCTCCGATAGCAGTCAAAACGACTGCTCTGCTTCTATTACACTGTCATTTAAATGTGTATATTAAACTTATTAAAAAAGCTTGTAGCCAAGTTATTCAATTAATTATCTGCCCGCTTTGCCTGTTCGTACTTTATAGTTATGTACTTGGGGAAAAAACGAACTCCGAATTAGAAATTCAATTGTCAAACACCTGTATAATCGTAGAGTTTAAATAAAGCCAGGTATGTTATATGCGTGTTATTGTGAACTAATTCAAATACAATATTTTTTTTAAAAAAGAAACGCTTAGTAGCGACCTCCATCTTTGTGAAAATACAATTTCAACTTAGCTAGAGAATAAGTAAAATTCCTGGTAGAGATAAGATACGTTTTTTTAATATAATTGTTGTTTATTTTTATTAATTTGGTGCTTACACTATATACATAGCTCAGTGTTTGGCCGAGCTTCTCCCAACCATTGGTGGAGTGCGTCTTTGTATTTTACTACAAATGCAGACAACAACAGTTGTATGCCGACTGCAAACGGCAGATGTATTTAATCACAAACTTTTGCAAAGCAGAAATACACTCGAAGAATAGTCATTGTTTGACGAGTGCCGACCATTAAAAGTAACAACTTTTCGAAGATGACTTTGACTGAAATTTGAACCTAGTTACTAATCGGCCTAGATAGTGAGTGCACGCGCTGCTACACATTCGGTCGCCAACAGTTGTTATGCATACTTACTGAAAAAGGTAGGCTTAACCTTTTAACCTGCGCTTTTCATAATCAATCACTTCATACATACATCTATTCCTTTTATTATAATCAAAATTAAACTTTGCATGCAACAGAAAAATATTCAAACGAATTCACGAACAAAAAATTGCAATTAAATAATGCTTTCTGTCACCGAATCCGTACTTCAGGTTTATTGAAAGTTAGCATACATAATGAAAAAAAAACAGTAATTTATCCGAAAAAGCTAGTAACTGAATTTGCTGCTATAACTAAACGAGCACTAAACAAGTCTATAAATGTGAATCAACTCAAAAAGCTTACTTCATGCTCAATCAATGCGCTTGAGTGTTTATTATTTGGACTGTCAAGAACTGGTTGCAATGCTGGTATTATATAGCTTACTGTGTTATTGCGTTTAAAAATAAAAAAATGCATTTCAGAACATTATTTTTACTAATAAAGCTTTCTTCTGGCCGGAAGTTAAAAGCTTATAGTTTTATAAAAATCGATCCAAATACAATCTGATACTAAGTTTAGTTTAATAATCTTTTTTATGAATTTTAGTTTAGCTATACTCAATCTCAGATAGATTAAATATAATACACCCTATTTGAATAACTTAGCTTCGGCTGGTACTGAAATATTGATCGAAACTTTAACCGAAAGATTGATCGTAGCCCATTCGCTTTGAGAAACTCGGTATAGTTTGGTTGGATATAATAAAATCTGTAAGGAAAAAAAGCTAAATTTTAGATTAAATTCGTTGCCGTGGAACTTTCTGAAACTTTCCTACGAAAGAAATCGTAAAGCTAGTTTTTTAAGGTTCTGCTAAATAAACCAATGCCTGTACTGGTCCTTTTAGGAGACTTAAACCCTAAAAACCAATTGTAATAGAAACTCTAGCTTAAAGTCCCACATTAACGAGGTGACAGCGGTACAATGAAATGGTTTTGCTTAATCGAAGTCCAGGTAAAAAGGTTTTTTGGTTACGTTCTCTTATGTCATCCAAATGCTGGCCTTCACAGGCGTTCGGTAAAGTTCTCTGCTGGGTTCGAGCTCGAATTTTAGAAACCACTGATTTGAGATACCCTTCTAAAAACCTAGTACATTCAAGGGCTTCTCGTAAAGACATTAGTCGACTGGAAAACATCTTTTGCTAAATGGCGTCGAATCGTACAAAGTGTGGATTCACTCTGCAACGCATGGCGACTATTGGAAGCTTCGCTGATTCCTCCTTTTACTGGAACGACGCCCTTGTCAGAGGTTAGATTTTGTAGATATTAGGCATTCAGATTGTGCTGCACCCTGCATTGAAAATTATCGCTTGTGTTGCAATGTTTTCGTTTTTTGTACGACTGGATGCTGTTTTTCAATTAGGGTGGCTTATTAACATGATCAACGAAACTATGTATTGATTTCAAAGCTTTAAACTAATCACTAGCTATAGGATTTTGGATTTATTGACAATTCTAAAGCCTTCAAGGGGTTAGCAACTCATTCGTTTTCAATAGTTTGTTCAAAAACTTTTTGAAAATTTGAAACCTTCTGCAATTTTATCCGTTACATGGCGCTAGACTCGCGATATTTAGAAATCCTGTATTTAAAGTCCAGTCGACTTTGTGCGGTATCAATCAAATCCGGAAAGTACAGTGGTGATCAAATCATTTGCAATTTTGAAAATTATGTCGTAGGCTATTTATGTTTTCTTTTTTAAAGAATTGGAAATTAAATTACACTTCATTATCGCAGAAAATCCATATAAAACATAGTTTCAAACTCAGTAGTAAACTCAATAGATTTTTATTTAAATTTCAAGCCTTTTCCTCAGAAGTGATAACATTTTTTTTCAAGTGTGCCTTATAAATTTAAGTACGAAATTGAACCAGATAAAAATGCGTCGATTTATTAGAATTTTTTTGTCAAGAGATATAGAGCGAACCAGATATTTAGAGAGAGCTAGAGAGGTAGAGAGTGGGCATTGATTTTTCGCAATTAAAAATCAAGTATGTTTGTTATAAAAATTGCTAAAGTTTAATTGAGACTAATATTCTGGTCATCAAAAAAGGTTTGCTAATTTTAAATGCTCCGGAGTTTTTTCTAAACCTTCTCCAAAATCAAGCGAGACAATCACTGCCCTTCACAAAAATCATTATGGCGGATGGCTTATCATTTTGCGTCTCTTTGTAAGGCGTTCTGTATTTTTTTCCTACCAAGTACCTGATTTTAGGAATATATTTTTCCTTATGTCGAAAATAAAACAGTCAACTTATCTGTTCCCTTTTTTAGATGAAACTTAGTTATACTACTTACGCTTTCAAAAACTTAATAAAAAGTTATTTCTTATATATTTTGCTAAGGCAAACAAAACAATAGGTACTCACGCTCAGCAAAATAATAGCATTACTTTAATCGAAGCTTAATGCAAATAATAGAGGGTTTTTTAATGAAATACATGAATGCATGTGCGGAAAGGCTTGAGTAGTGCTAGTGAAAACAAGTAAGTAAATACAAAAAAAAAATGCACAAACAACTTTTAAGGGGCACGCAAATGGTGAAGTGTGTGAGTGTGAGTATGTGTGATAGTGTGTTTGTGGGTGAATGCTCGTTTATGTGTCTGAACATGCGAGACGGAAATGTTTTATGCAAATATGTATGTAATTATTTAAAGGTATGTATTTGCAAGAATACACTATTGTAAAGCAACTCTTTTTTTTAAGCATAATAAAACTGGAAAGCTGTAAATAAAATAAATATACACGTATGTACATATGTATATCTAAATATAATGTATGTGAATATATAAGTGAATAAAACACAGGCTACAACAACATCAAAGTTATGCAAACTAATTGCACCATTTGTTTATTATCGATAAATTTAATTTATTTATAAAATAATTGAAATACGTTTGGTATATTTTGTTTACTATGCAACTATAATGTACAGTGGGTCAAGGTTGTCGAATATATACATATATATATATGTATGCATGTATTAAGTGTCAATGGCCCGTAGTCATAGTCAAGTTGAAGTCGACGCTAAAGTTAGTAGCAGCTTTTTGCTATACTTTTCGATGAGATATTTGTCAAAAAAGCTGATACTAATTTTAGAGTCAACTTTAACTTCAGTATGACTACGGGCCAATAGCTTTAAGGTGCTTTGATTTTTATTTTTTTTTATATACATATATTTTATTTATTTATATTTACAAATGTGCCTACTGTTATAATTTAATAGTGCTTACTAACTACAGAAAAGGACATTTACTTACAGACTTTTTAGGTTTTTTTATATTTTTATTATTATATTTTAATAAAAAAATATTAATTATATAGCAAGAAAGGCTTTGCAGCAATAAAAGTTAATAAATAAATTTTATTGGACTCTGCACGGAAATCGAATCGTTTTTGGAAATTTTATTTTATATAGACACATATGTACATGCATAGTTTTTTTTATACATGGTTGAAACTTGTTTAACAGTTTTCATATAACATATTCGTTATAATCAAGAAAATCAAACAATTCCAAAATTTTCGATTTCAGTAGCATGCCGGCATGTGTTTTTTTATTTGCATATTTTGGCAAGAGGATGATGATAGAATTTTATTGCAACATTGTGGTTTAAACTACTACATAATTTTTATTAAGTTTCAATAAATAAGTGCAAGCGTATGTAACTATGCTATGACAATACAATATAGTATGTACATACATAAATGTAAAAATAAAATAATTTTACTTAAATTCTTATTTACATTACATTAACTAAAATTCCAAATCAAAACAGTAATGCCCTCAATAAGTAACTTTCACATTTCTTTCTCTTCATTATATTCTTCTTCTCAGCTAAATAAAATGCGACTCATAAAATTGTTGCGGATTTTTAGTAAAAACTTTTGAGCAATCTTTAAAAAAAAAAAAGAAATACATATGCACATATTTAGGTAGCGTGTATATACATACGTTGGCAGATAATTGGCGACATTTTCCAATACTATGTATGTATGTACATACGTTAATTAGCCTTCGAGGAGATGGAATATATGGAGCTGTTGTCATACAACGTCAGCTCACTATCCCAAAGTAAAATTAAAATATTAAAATAAAAAAAAATCACAAAACAGCAACGAAAAATAAATTTAAAAACATGTTCGTAATTTGGTGCACAAATCAGTCGTTCGTTGGCGGCAATGTTAGCAAACAGAAGACATCAAAATAGTTCACAACAATAACATCAGTTCCCACATGCGGACGCATTAAATTATCGAGCGAAGATCAAAGGCGTTAAATGATGAAAGCCGCGTCGACGTGACACAACACGCCACATTAGTCAGGGCGCCATGTCATCAAAGATATGTATGTATATGAATTTATTTGTATGTATGTATGTCGATACACGCGGACGCCGGATAGACGACACGTGTTGGCCGCCATTGACACATTCAAACGCACAAACCCAAACATTTGAATGGGATGTTTGTGTTGTTGATGTATGGTTGTGTTGGTGGTAAATACGACGAATGCGACGAAAATTTATTAGCAATTATTATAATTTGTGGATTTGGTTGATGTTACGAGTTGATTATGATGTTATGGTTGTTGTTGTTTATACATTGGCAGCGAACAGTAGCGGGCAGCAGCGGCAACAGCATCAATATGTATAGATTTTAATAGGTAAAACAAAAATATTTTCAAAATTTAGCTTTTAATTGTGTTGGCGCAGTAAATTTTTAAATGCTTATGATACTATGCATATGTTTGTGTACATAGTAGTTTTTCATTCTCTAATTTTCCAACATATTCAATTAGTTTTCTTTTATTTTTCTTCTTCTTCTTCTTCTTCAATATCTGCCAAATTGTTAGCGTGTGCATGTACGTACATACGTATGTGTGTGCGTTGGTTATTCATTTGGACAATAAACGGGACGCATGATTTGCTGATCAACTTTTTTACATTTTTTTCCGGGTGTTAGATATCCACAATTTCGAAGTCATTTCATTCACATGTATTTACATATGTACATACGCACTCAGTGAGTACTCGGTGAGTATGTGTGTATCATCGGTGCTAGAGTTAGTGATCATAATTGATAAAAAAAAAATTGTGTTTTTTTGTTTTTTTTTTTCATACCAACAATAATATTTGATACACGCATATATGTACATACATATGTACAAACATAAATACATAAAAGTAAATGCACGAATGTGTGTATTTGTGTGAATGCGTGGTTGTGGGCGTATGTACATATATATATGTGTTTGTTTAACAATTGCTCAGTTCAATGACATTTTATTTTTTATGTACATACATATGTTTGTATGTAGTATGTACATAAAAACAAAGCCAAATAAACATTTAAGTGGGACACATTTAGTTTTTCGCACACAAATAACACCAATTTCCATCATAATATCCGTTCCAAAAATGTGTTTATAGTTATTTTGGGTTTGTATGCGTTGTAGGTTCCCAAAAAACACACCATATATACATACAATGTATATATGTTTATTAAAAAGCACGGGAGTAAACATAAAATAAAACAAAAATATGAAAAATAAAAAAAACATCAAACTAAAACACACATAAATACATATCTTATAACATATGTACATATAGACGACGCATATTAAAAAAAGTTAAGTGATAAGTTAAACGCAGAACACAAAAAAGGAAAGAAGCATTACATAACACAAGAATTCAATTACATTACATGCTTTGATAAACAATAACAACAACATTAAAAGCGAAATAATTTTTAGCAAGATACTTAAATAAGATAAAAAAAAAACTAATAGAAACGCAACATTTTGATAAGTTTTAACTAAATTTATTTTGCTTTATAACTATTCATAAATTTCTAGCTTATTTCATGGAAACGCGTTTATAAATAAATACTTCAAACATTGTACTAAATTTATAAAACAATAACAAATAAAACAAGTAAAAAAAAGCTGTCGAAAGCTTCATACCTTTCATGAATGGAAGAATTGTATGAGAGCCATATGTAATATTAATTCAATATTAATGAGTTTGACTGCTATAAAATTCCCAATAATGATTAATATTTGTGGAAAATTTTGCTGATTAAATGAAGGAGTTTTGGCTCAAAATGCAATATCGGAACTTTTGGTTGTACGGCAGCTATATATTTTATTTATCCGATTTTAATGATTTTCACTGCTAAAATAGTGCTCATAATAGCTTTTAATTGTGCATAATTTCAAAACTTTAGCTGCCTAAATGGAGGGATTTTTGTTCTAATTGCAATATCTGAACAATCGGTTGTATGGAAGCTATATGTTATATCTCTTTTGATCTTTATGATTTTAATTTTACACATGCAACATACATATGTACATACATACATACATATGTCTAATAATGATTGATATTTGTGCAAAATTTCAAGGTGTCTAGCTGTCTAAATGAAGAATTTATGGCCAAAAGTGCCATATCTGAAATATCGGTTGTATGACAGCTATATGTTATATATATCCGATCTTAATGATTTTCACTGCTACAATAGTTCTCATTATATATATTGTTTGTGCGAAATTTCAAGAGTTTAGCTATGAATATGTTATATATCTTTGATCTATATGATTTGCAGTGCTGCTGTAGAGTTTAGAATAGCCAACCTTCTTGCAAAATTTCAAGCCTGTGGCTGTTTAAGTGAAGGAGTTTTGAAGTAAAACATAATATCTGAACAATCGGCTCCTATATACGTTATTGTCACGCGATCTGGCTGGTTCCGACAAATGTCTAATAAATTATAAAAATACACCTGACTGCCATCTTTCATTCAAATAGCTCAAAACACCGAGGGACTAGTTTGCGTTCAAACAGTGACAAACAGACAGACAAACAAACAGACAGACGGGCATGGCTAAATCAACTCAGCTCGTCGCCCTGATCATATCGGTATACTTTTTGATGGGTCTTACTCTTATCGTTCTGTTACTTACAAACATCGGACCAAACTTAATATAATATTTTCATGAAAGGTATAAAAATATATTAATAATTTTTAATATAAAACATACATATGCAGCGCTTGAATTTTTAGTAAAATAAACTGCAAGTTTCAAGTACCCAAGGAAGTACGTTGATTTTTGATCATTTTTATACAGCATGCTCAAAATTCATTTTATGTAAACAATACCCTTTTATTTACTTAAAATTTGTAACCATTGTAATATATGTATATGTATCTCAAAAAACTGCATACTCAAAATTTCCAACATTTCTAAGAAAAATTTTTGAAATTTAATTTTTTTTTAGTTTTGTACAAAGTTTGATGTTTGGATTTTTTTGGGAGTTTTTTAGAGAATGAACTATATGTTAATTGAGAATTCTTAAATATAAATACAAACATACATACATACGTAAATGGCACACAACATCATTTTGAATTTGGTTGGAAATCATGTGGCCATCAATTTGCTTACATATATGTATGTACATATATACATACATACATATGTAGTTGTTGTAATGTAAACAAGAACCTTTACGTAATTTTCGAGTATGGAGTTTTTATTCTATTTTGATATAATAATGTTTATTTTATTATATGATTTTTACCACTTACTAGCAGAACTAAACCACAACCGCGACGTGGTGCAATCCTTTAAAAATTAATGGGCTATAAAATCGGATACAAATCACTTGTGTTTAATATTTTTGTTTTTTTTTTAGTGAAAATCTCACAAATTTTTATAAATAAAAAGAAATTGGGAAACTTTTAAAGAAAATTATTAAACAATTTAAACTAATTTCAGGTATTAAATTTGCAGTTTTTTTATTTACAAAAAAGGTATAACAATTTTTTTTTAAGATTTGGTTTTGATTTGAAATGTTGGCTTTAGTTAGCTTTTGAAATTTCAGGCTTTGTTATTGGTTTCAATAAAAAACATTTTTTTTAATTTATCATTAAAAAACTTATTAACCTAATAAAACTAATTTCAGGCATTAAATTTACTGCTTTTTATTTAATGAGTTAGATATGTATGTACATATGTATGTAAATAAGAAAAAAATATAAAATTAAAACAAACAAATAAAAGAAAAACAGAAAAATCTTATCAAAATGTCACACACATACATATGTATGTAAGCATGAACACACATAATAAATAATAAATATGTACATACATATATACATATATGTATGTATATGTACATACATATGTATATGAATACACATACATATATTTGTAATAATATAAAATTTGCAATTACAAAAACGTAAAAGGCATGCTTAAAAATAATTAAAAAACTTCTCAATAACAACGCTTCGGCAAATCACCACTTAGCAGGCAAAGGGCAACCCTCCAATTATCGCTCTGCCATAAAATATAGTTTAAATTTTTGTTAGTATGTTGTATTTGTAAAAAAAATCAGTTGCTGCCTTCTTTCTTTGTTCACCTTGGTCGTCAGTAAAACGAATTGTTAATTTTTTTTACTTTTAATTTCTTTAATTTTGTAGACTATTTATATCAAAGTTTATGAAAATGTATCATAAAATAGATCGTTTTAAAAAATGCGTTTTGAGATTTGTTTAAAATCAATGCCTTCCGTATTACTATTTTCCTATTCATGAAGACCTAAAATTTATAAATCTTGTTACTGTGCTATCAAAACCACCCTGAAGAATTAATAGCGTCGCTACAAACTAAGGTCATCGGCATTGTTATCATTATTATTATCGACATTATTATCGTGACCTTAACCTACATGCGAGTATACTGCATGCTCGTATATATCATTATTTTTATCGTGGTGTGATTAAAAATATAGTATATGGTACACCATTATTACTATGGATATCTTTATCGGCATCTGTTTCCATAACATTTTCATATACAAATGCAATGGAAAACAAAAGAACATCAGAAAACTGTTTTACGAAATGTGCTTATCTGTCGAAGCAGCTGCTTTTATTACTTTTTGGAAAAAAAAATATTAATTTAAGGTCTTATTTTCCGATAATTTAAACTAGCATCCACTAAACGTTAGCCACGTACTATTCAGTTAAGTCTTAAGGAAAAAACTTAAATGCCTACAAGTTAAAATTTTTTTAAAGCAGTAATACATTTCAGAACTATTAAAAAATAAAAATTCAGTCATAAAATTATACATAACTGAAAAACTATTCCACAATAGCTCCGCTGTACAGTTAGCCAATCAATTGCTAATTACAAATGATTAATGTCTAAATCGTATTGTAACAAATCAACAATTAACATTAATTACTAGAGTATTAACACCTGGCTTATTCAATGGCGGTGAACTAAAGCAATTTAAGTCGACATAAGATGACACTAATTAATATTATTAATCGTTAATTTATTAAATTGTGCGAAGTAATGAAATTAGCTGATTTTCAGCTTTACTAAATAAACGCATAAATGTAGTTACGTCAAGACTGTGTTTAATTGCCATAAAATCTAGACAAATAAGTTCGAAAAAAAAATATATCTAATTGTTATCGGTGTCGAACACGGCACAGCTTAATGAAAGGCAACGCCAACGCTAGCCAATGCGCTAACAAGCTAATTTGTTAACGCCAACGAAAGTCTTACTTCATATTAACGAATGATAACAATGCTGCAGAGACTTTTTCCGGTTTCAATAAATATTTTGTTAATTTCAGAAGAAAAAACGTATCATTAAAAAATAATTCTAAATTATTAAAACCAATTTCAGATATTAAATTATTTTAAAGTCTAGCTAACTACAGTACGAGTATCCAGTCATTCCAAACAAAGTAAAGAATTTTTTGTAATTAAAATTTAGAAAATTACCCAAGTGAAACTCAACAATATCAAGAATAAAATGCGGCTGCGAACACATTTTTAATTTTCATTTAGGAAAAAACTTGATTACTGAAAACATCGAACCACACACTCTCTTACACAAACCAGCACATTAACATCTAATTAAACACATTACAGCAAGCAACTAACGCTTGGCGACGCTATCGCCAAATAAAAGCTTTAAACTTTTAAAAATCGTGGTGAAAAGTGCTTTTATGCAAATATAGCTTTTCATTGTTCTTATCTTCTGTGACGTAGACGACACTTGCTTTAGATATTCATTTAGCGACTTAAGCAAAATGCTTTGATAGTAGAATGCTTAGCGTACTGGCTTGTGATGTCGCAAGTTTTGGGTTCAACTACTGCAAAATTCCTTCATATTATTTTTTTATGTGCGAATATTTTCAATTGAAGAAGAAATTTTGTGTAAAATAAAAAGTTATATTAACTAAGTCTTAACTTTTGTTTATTTAACAAAATAAAATAAACAGTTAATTGAAATTTGATATACTCTTTAAAAATTTAATGGCTGTCATAGAAAATAAAATAGATGCTTATATCTTTAAATGAGTTTTTCCTTAACTTTTGCTATTACCAAGAATTTTAAATTGTTTTAATTTTCATGCATTTGAGGTTATACGTTGAGGTCATCTAATTAGTGAACTTAATTTGAAAAAGAATGACACTGAGCCATAGCTTTGATAGTTTTAGTTGTTGTTGTCTTTAAAGGACAGGACACGCCATTGACGTGGGAACGATAATTGTTATGCTTTTCCGTTTCTCTAGAAGGATGGGTACTACGTCGTGTGGTGCTAATGTAGCGAGAAGAGAGCAAAATTTATTTAAACAACTATATATTATGAGAATTCAAGTATATATATAAAACAAATTGAAGTTAAAAAAAAATGTGATTTACATACGACACCCAATCAAATACAATTTGAAAACATTCCCTATTTAGCCAGTAAATCTGGTGAATTTGTTTATTTTGTACGGTATCAACTAAACCAAAAAAAGAACTAGTATAAAATTAAGAAACTTATATCCTTCTTTCTTTAAACGCGACGGATGTAGGAGTATTACACTAAGTGCAATAAAATATTTGCTAAGTGGATATCAAGAAAGTTTAAATCGATAGAAAACAGATAACTTAAAAAGTAAACAATACAATGATCTTAGAACTAAAGTATACAACTATAAAATGCCTGTTTTAAGTCTGCATTTTTTTGTACATAAAACCAAAGCACACGCAAAGAATTAATGTGTAAATATAAAACACAATTATTCATCTACGTTTATATTTTGTTTGCCCACGTAGACTTAAGCAAAAATAAATATGCATTTTTAAATGACTATAAATTAAACAAATAATAACACTTTGCGTATATAAACACAAACCGACACCACCTAGACCCACATTCACTTCACAATATGACAGCTTTTAATTGCACAATAGTTATAAAAATTAAGGGCATTCATGATAACACGCTTATTTGCTAAACTTATACTATATTTCCACGGCACATGATTCGCTCTCCCATTCGTAATTGGCAGCCCAATCACTAACCGATTTCACTTGATTCCCCATACAAATTTTTGTGAGCGAATCATCTCATTTATAGTTGATTCAATCTGAATCACCATGCGGATCACGAAAAAATCGATGCCGCCTCTACTTTTAATCGGAAATTTATCGGAAATTGCTGCCAAAGTGCATTATTAATATCAAAACAACACAAAAACGTGGGGCAACAGCAACAGATATATCAAACGAATTACGAATGTGTTGTGTAAACGGGGTGATTCGCCATTCGTAATTCAAATAGTGAAAGACGTGATTCACTTACCGTGGAAACACCGTTTTAGCATATATGCGCATATGAATGTAATATCCTATTCAGACAAAAATTTTGCAAGACAAGCGCTTTTAGATTGCTACGTACAAATGCAATACGAAAAATTCTTAACAAGAATATGCACATAATATGAATACCTTAATTATTAATGCGACGACAAATATATCTAAGCTGTTGATTACTTTAGAGATTAATTATTATAAATAACATGATGACAATACACACACTTATGTTTAAGCAAACATTTTAAGTATTATACATACTATGGTATAACACTCAAAACATAAAAAAGTTGAATGAACGCGAATAGCCGACTGACGCACGACAATTAACAGCCACGTTAGCAATGATAATAAAAGTATAATGAAATGCAAACACGTTTTTTTTTCATTCAAGTGCGCATAAAAACTGTATTTGTAAATGCAATAAAAAATGTGTGCTTATTAAGTTTATAATAACTGTATTGTTAATTTACAAAAAAAAAAAAGTTCTCAACGACTATTATTTACAATTTTACAATTATGAATATTGGATTTGATTTTCTAAAGAAGCGGCTACATATTTATGTTTTATGCAGGCAAGCTAGTGTAAATACTGAAATTTCATGCTTATTTAAATATATATATATATATGTATATTTACTTAATACTGCAGACTAAGCAAAGCAATATATGTATGTATCTGTTAGCAAATCATACTAAGTACTACAGATCTATGAACGTATATATACAGGCATACAAGTTGTGTTAATGCGAAACCTTTTCCGATATTGTTTTAGGCAATGGCTCGTTAGCAGCCGTGCTTGCGGTTATTGCTATTGTAATGGCACTGTTAAAATTAGAAAATAATTTGTTGGTGTTGTTAAAAACAGGTGGATAAATAATTTTATACAAAGGTTATGTGAAATTAAACTTAAAAATTAAATTGGTTAGATAGACTACAATAAAAGCTGTTTAGAAGCATAATATACATATCTACATAGTTTTAAATGAAAGCAGCAGCAGTTCACACATATAATGCGCTTTAGATACTTTTAGAGGTGCTGTTTGAAGAAGTGCGTTGTTTGTGTTTATGTAGCGCAGAGATTCACAACAAGCAGCTTATAAGTGGCTCACCACACGTGTGTGTGTGAATGTCATATATGGGCCACTTGTTGCGAATCTCTGGTTTTTAGGTAGTCATTAAGGGCCAGTTTTTCAGTGCTGGTTTAAACTCAGTTAAAACTAAGTTTAGTTAAACTCAGTTTAAATTTAAACTTAGTTTTCTTGCGCTCAATTAAATTTGTTGCAACCAAAACGAAATAGTCAGCACGCAGCTGATAAGTTAAACTAAGTTTAACTGTGCGCAATCGGCCGTTTAAACTCAGTTTAAACTCCGTTTAAAGTTGACTGAAAAACTGCATACTGAGTTTAAACTTAGTTTAAACGACAAACAGAGTTCAACTTGCACTGAAAAACTGGCCCTAAGAGTATTCTTATATTGTTTATAGATATCACTTTATATCTCTATACGTTTTTTTTTTTTTTTTTTAGTTTTTATTTCATGCCCATTGTGATGAGACACATAAACTTACCTTGCATAAGTTGAGTTGGCGTTTTTTATCGTAAAGCTGTTTTGGCTCGGCAGCACAAATCTCTGGACCCACTACGCGTGTATGTGTATATAAGAAAGATTGAATATTAATATTTATAAGACAATTGTTAATAAACAACAACCACTACTAATAATAAAAAGCATACAACCTTGACAGCAAAAATAGAGGAACGTAAAAATCGAATGACTTAAGTTCAAAATCAAATTTATTAAAAATATGTTATTCGAACGATTGAACTAATTAAAATCAGTTTTCATGAATTTTAAAACTTCGAACTAACCAAACTTCTGACTGCGATATATGCTAGTTTACCCTCATGCAAGTGCCCACAGTTACGAAAGTTTTTTCAAAGAAATTTTTTCCTGAGAAAATCAATTAAAAATTTCAGTTATCATCATATTACTGTGCAGAAAACGGAGTTATATCGTAGATTCCATAGATTGCTTTGTATACCACTACTACATGTAGCAATTTATTAAACTCTCCAAAGGTTAAGACCATTCGGCAGATAAGCAACCGCTGAATAGTAAATTTAACCAGAGATAGTGCAAACGACCCCGAGTGTCCCAACAAAACAAAAAAAAAGTATTTTGCATTTGCAGCTAATAAAAGTCCTACAAAATGCTCGCTTGTCCTTTTCATGACACACAATTGATTTGTCGTGGATCTACGTACATAGCTATGTATTATGACAACCAGACATCAGTTGAAAAATGTTAAGGATGTTGTGTGTATTAAAACATAGCTTACCTATAAACGTGTAAAAATTAAATAAAATGCATCTATGTATGTCTTTATATTCTACGACTTTTTTTTTATTTCCGATATGACGAATTTTCAGCTCATAGACCGCCTTGACATTGCATTATTCGCAATATTTAAATGCCTCTGTGCTTATTATAATACCTGCATGATAATGGTTTATGGAGGCCAAATTGCTTCCCGTTTTCACTTAACAACCAACACAATCTATAGTTCCTTGAAAACCAATCAGTGCTGGCAAGTCATTTTATAGATCACTTAAGACTTAAGGCTAACAAACTCTTTCTGTGGCCAATAGTCAAGTATGTATGTACATACATATGTATATTGATAAAAAAAAATCCACATAAATTTATAAGTAGCTCACACTAAAAAGAGCTTACGGCAGTTTAATAAATTTTGATTGACACATAGATATGCGATATACTCGTAAGCATGTGCATACCGTATATTCTCGTATGAAGAAGAAATATGGAAATATGAGCAGAGTATTCTTAGTAACAAAATTTTAAAGTAAACCCCCTGACAACTTAAACTCCATGTGGTAAAAAGCGCTTATAATTTGTGACTGACACAAAGTTGTAACACAATTTTTTGAAAAAGATAAGTTTATGGATGAGAATGTCATATATTGGCGCCAATAAGAGATTGTTTGAAAAGTCTTATTTTAGCGTTGATATAACAAAAATATATGTATGTATGTAAAATTCTTGTAACAAAGAATTTTAAAAAAATGTCAAAGTTGTATGCAATTATATGTGTACACATATTTCAATGTTTTGAGAGTGTAGTACATTTGGGATAACTACCTACTTTCTTGAAATATTTAATTACATAACTTACCCGACAATTCACTAAACTTCGATTGCCCATGCACGCAGCCATGTGTATCACAAGGTACAGGTTAAAAAGCAAATATAAAATAGCAACAATACCTGTGCAAATTTTCGAAACAGTTGCTAAAATTTTGTTTTTAATTTATAATTACAAATGCAATACTTACAAACTAATGCTACAAGGCCACCCTTTAAAGACGCCGTCTGCACTTGTACAACCACGAAATAGATGTTTACCGTTATAACGACAATAGTTAACAGTATCGATATGACCTTGTTGGTACTTTGTTATAAAAGTAAAAATTATAATAATTAAAATTTGAAATAATATAATTATTTTAATATTGGTTAAGTAACTCACGCTAAGTAAAATAAAAATATAAAGTTTTTTTTTTTTAAACATTGCTCTATACACTTTCAAGTATGACAAAAAATTTATGAGGATTTTTTATGAGTGTTACAACAACAACAATACCAGTGATTTCATTCATATTCAGTCTAAATGTCCTCGTTTACCGAAAACTTTGTTGAAAATCGGTTACTATAATATCTAACACACAAATAAAACGAAACCAATCTAATGAAATTATTTTCAAAAATTACTTAACCAACATTTTAAAGAATTAAAATTGTCAAACACCCATTCCAACACTTACATGCCATTCACAAATTCTCCCATTATGGCCGTACACGAGGTAAACGCTATCGTAGGTATGGCGGCGAAAGGCAACTGCAGCGACATCACAGCATTCAATATATCATTCAAATTTGTCAAGTCCTCCATGCGGGTGAAGAATGCCAAACAGAAAGTTGGTACAATAGCTATTAGCCGAGTGAAGAGTACACGACGCCAACGTGGCCATTGTAGATTTAAGAAACCTTCCATTGAAAATTGACCCGCATATGTGCCAGTCATCGTGGAACTCTGACCTGCAGCCAATATGCCAACACCCCAAATATACATAGCCGCTGCACCGAAAGTGCAACCCAAGAATAAGCCACCCTTATAGATATCGGCATCGACGGAATCTGTGTTATTGTGAATATCAAAGAAAGATTTTTTCGCATCCTCGTACATGCTTTGGTTTACGCAGACATCGAGCTAAATGGAAATGAAAGAAATAATCATTTAAAAATATTTACATACATATGAACAAATTTTAATTACATTTACATACATAAAGAAACTCAAATTTTAAAAGTTAACTTACCACGTCTTGATTAGTTTTACCGTACAAGCCGTGCGCGAATACCGCCACGACAAACAGATTTATAATGAAGGATACAAAAAGCGCCACCGACGCTTCAATGAAGAAATAGAAATTCGCCTCGCTTACTTTTTTCGGTTGACGGCGATCGATATCACGTGACTATAAATTCAAATACGTATGCAAGTTTTATTAATGCAGAATAAAATAATATTATTTAGATGGCACTTACTTTGACTAAGGCCGAATGGAGGTATAAATTGTGAGGCATTATTACAGCGCCCACAACGCCTACCGCCTGCAGTAGGACATCGGCATTGCAATCCTTGCACCATGGCACAAACATACCTTCCACCACTTCAGCTTGATTGGGCGCTGAGACGATATACTAAAATATAATAATATATGTAAATAAGAAATGCTTTCAAATATTTGAAATAAGAGATGTCTGAACAAAATAAAAGAACATACATACATACTATAAAATTCGATTTAAATTGCGGAAATGCTCGGTAGCTTTTGTTTCATTTTTGAAGTGTTAAGGCGTTGTGTCGTTGATGTGAACGAAAACAAACATTGACAAAACACAGCTGAAACTACGTACAATACTCGCACAAACGTGCACTCAGTTGTTGCAGTTGTTGATTCAAATGTTCTAATAAATTTAACTTTCATGCATTGCCTACGATTTTATTGAAAAAATTTCGAAACTTTTAATACGAATTTATACAAAAAAATAAAACCTATTTTTCCATCTAAGAGTTTAAAGGGACTAAGTGCACTATTACAAATATTACAGGAGAGATACAAATTCAGTAAGGATGTATTTTTACGTTTTTTTTCATCTTGTATCAACATCTTTTATTTGGTAAAAAAGTGGATTTTGGTTTTTTTACTCGAAGTCAGCTTTATACAGTTTTTATGTTATTAAATTCTAGTTTAACACAGTGACAGATTGAAGTTTGGGAAAATATCATAGATTTAATAAATTTAGTTTAAAAAAAACTTAAAAAAACACTAACACCCAACCAAATACATAAAAAATAAAGAAGACTTTAAAAAATTTATAAATAGTCACTTTATAAAGTCCTAAATATATTTAGGCCAGTGACCAAGGTAGTCTAGTGGGTAGCGGTGCATGCTATTTCTCGATATGCCGCTGGGTTCGAGGTTCGAATATCAGCCAGGGCAAGTAAAACCTAAATCATAGAAGGCTCTTTACACAACGTAAGTGAGGCTAATACTGGAATATAGATCGGTTGTTTGGAACCCGCGCTATCAAGTTTATTCCGACCGGATGTTTTTGAATAAATAAAATTAATGCTTTTTGCTTCAAGAAATTTTCGTTGGGATTCTCAGTACAACCTGCAGCCATATATGTCGTTTAAAAACCATTAATCTTCCTACACTTGCTAGTCGCAGAGAAATGCTAGGCATAGTTTTTTTGGTCAAGTTACTGACAGGCTTGATTTTTAGCCCATCTCTTCTTGGTGAAATAAAACTAAACGTTCCGTCCCGAGTTTCAAGACATTGCCGGGCTCTTTTTCTGAAGCCATGTAAAAGTAATTTTAAATTAAACGAACCACTCCGTGTTATTTTAATATTTCAGACTCACTTTTTTAAGTAAAGAAAACTATACTCAATACTCTCAATAATTAATACATACATATGTACATACATACATACATTTTATTATTGGATCAGCTGATGAGCATTTGTTCTGCAGTTGAACAGTTTTAGATCTCAACACTTAACAAACTTTTGCCTTTCATGACTCGGCGCAGCATACATGAAAAAACGTTTTTTTTTATATCCGTGCGTCATGCGGATGCGCCCCTCGCTGGCGGGTATGGAGGGATAAAACCGTTGGAATTATTATTACTAAAAAAATAAAAAAATAGCGGTCACCCCTCGGCAGGCAATGGCAAACCTCCGAGGGTATTTCTGCCATGAAAAAGCTTCTCTTAAAATACATCTGCAGTTATGAGTCGGCACAAAATTGTTGGTTCCACAAATGGTACGAAAAGCTCGGCCAAACACTGAGCGCCAAATTATTATTATTATTATTATTAAAATATATTTTACTCTATTTGAATATGGAATATTTTTGTTTAGCGGCTAAACAAGGTACATATAGTACTTTTTTAGACTTAAGGGCCACCAACACACATCGATGTATCATTCAATCAGTTGAGTAACTAACTGAAGTTTGCTAGCACGTTGATTGATTTGATTGGCAGATTTATCAGCTTCTTGATTTATCAAGAGGTGAAGTAATAATTGCTGTAATGGATAGCTGTTATGAAAGGTGAAATTATACAGATAATTACAAAATAAAAGATAAATAACATCGGTGTCTTAATGATTTCGCAAAACGTTAATGATAAAATAACAAACAAAGATATTGCAAGTTTTGTCGTTTAAATGAAATTGCTTAACCAATTGAAATGTGCGAAATGAATTTATTTAAAAATAACTTCAACTGACTTTGCGATAAATCAATTTAAAATACATATCTCCATATACATACATGATACTATGATATACACTCCTGGATATTTGTTAGGTGCAAATAAGTTACAAAAAAGCCGCCAAGAGTCTTATAAAATAATCTTCTTGTTTTAATAACTAATAAATTTTTCATAAAATGTTAATTGCAGGCAGTTATATATTTGCAGATTAACTTTATTATCTGCTGTCCTTAGCACAAACAAAAAACTAACGGAAGAAAAATATTCAGACTAACTACGAGTATCTGCGGCATGATGGCATATTCATAGGAATTTTCGAGACACATAAAAGTACAGAAGATTGATTTAAATTTGTTGTAGTTTCTCTGTCACTGATAACTATATTCATACAAACATATGTACGAGTATATACAACTGTTCTCGTACGTACGTATGAATGTGGGCGCTGTAAGAATATTTTTATCATTTATTTAAGGAACTTCATTTCACAAATGTTTGCGCGTTTTTATCTGTGGCATTGTAAATTAAAAACCAGATTTTTTATCTTTGCATGTCTGCATTTCTTGATAGTTTCAGTAGCAGCAGTAATAGTCTATAAAGCCAGACGGAAAAGTACTAAAACATTAAAAATCAAAAACAGTTGCAAAAGCTTGCAAATTTTCAAGTTGGCAGCATTTAAATTAATAGCTCAAACGTGACTAACTGCTATTTTAAATCTAAGCGAAAAAAATGTACTGTTACATGTTACATTCGACCTGAGTAAGATTTAGATTAGCTTCGTTTGCCATTTTCGAAAGTGACTGCTACACTTCTGCAAGAAAATGTTGAGAACTATGGTAAACCTAAGTCTGATATAATTAAATGGTCCAACGAACGACATACTCAAAAAATTGTATTAATTGTTTGCAAAAAATAGGTTCCGAAACAAAAAACTATTAATTGAAATTACGCCACAAAATTTTTGGTACAGTCTAATGCACATTGTACATACATACGTAATTCTATTAAATGGGGCGGCAACTGATAGTTATTTACGCAAAAAAAAAGGTCATTCTTATGGAAGACTGATATGAGATCTCATGAAAAAGCCTCGGCTCGGAATTGTGTGTTAACAAATAATTTATAATTTTTTATGCGACATTTATAATTATTGTTAGAAAATAACTTAACATTTTGATTATTTATTAACACCACTTTGTTATTAGTTTGAGGCGAGACCTTGCACAGTAATAATGAAATATGAAATTTTAAACAACTCAACTACCTACATACATACATACGTTTGGAATGCAAATATTTAGTATATAAACAAATAAAAAAGTTTTAAAGGTTCACACATTGAGCTCTAAAGCCTTTGAAAATTAATATTTGTTTTAAATATATGCATAGATAAATACATACAAAATATATATAAACTACTAAACAATTTTATAACGAGCAATTTTCAAAAAAGTTATATGACATTGAACTTGTACATTATTATATTAAAATTAAATAGCAAAAAAGGGTCTAAACTACCGAGAAAAGAGTTTGAGTTTAATTTTTTTTTTAAATTCTCTAAAGTATGAATATTGTGTTCATGTGATCTTTATTTGAAAATTGACAATATTTTAATTATCAAAATTTATTAATATGAATTTTTTTGCCAATAAAAAATCTAAATTTATTTATTATGCAGTGCACTGTTAAGTTCTTTAGGTTCTCGTTATTGCGATGTGTATGAAAATAAAAAGCAAAACTCATTTAATTAATAGCATTCGCAAATTCGCCACAAAAATCTTAAGCAGCAAAAAAAAAAAGGGCAATGCCTTAAAACCGCACAAACGCTAAACACTAACTAACTAAAACTGAACGATAATAAAAAAAATACACATTAACACTAGTCTGCAGGAACTAATATACTGAAAATTTAAAAGCAGCATAAGGATAAATCGAAAATGTTCATTTTTCATTTATCAATTTTAAACACCTCAAACTCCAAAGTGATCAACCTTATCGTGAGTTTCGCACGAAAAAAAATTCACCCCAAATTTATACTAAGCGCACAGTAAAAAGTAAACGATTTTAGGCGAAAACGAAACTCACGATAAGGTTGAATATTTTGCCACAAATGTAAGAAAATACATAACGAAAAACATAAGTGAAATACATTTTTCTTGAGATTTGATTAATACTTGAGTAAACTAGTGTATTTTAAAAAAGTAAATTGTGTCTTGTGTATATATGTGTGTATGTACATGTTTGTATGTATATAGTATGAAACCATAATGAATATCTTTGAGTAAAATTAGCAAAGCTATGCAAACGGAAGTTATTGTTTAGAGGGGCAATTTTTTTATTGAAATCATTTGAGTTGAGTAGAACGTGTTGATGGCGCGCGCTACCGACGCGTCGTTGTTGTAACAATTGCACGCGTCTAACAAAAAATTTATAAAATAAACCACATTATGTGGGTGTATATGTTAGTTTAGGTAATTTGTAATTTAAAAAATAATACATTTAAATAAATACATACTACTAAAATATAAAAAAAAAATGTATTTTAAATTTTCGAAAAAATAAAAAATTCAGAAAAATACAGTAAAAAATCTTTAAACCTGAATTTATAAATAATACTATATGTAGGTTTTCAAAAACTTTATAAAATGGCATATTCATAGAATTTCTCTACATATGAAACATTAAATTTTTTTTTAAGTTATGAATATGGGGATTAAACTAATGATACACGTATGTATTTCTAAAGCTAAGTAATGGCTCAATTTTAAAAATATAAAGTAAAATATTTCAAATAGATATTTTAAGTAAGTTTGTTACTGTTATACAGTTTTTAAACAGAACTATTTAGCACAAAATTCATACATACCTCATAGCCAAAAGTAACCGCCATCACAGTAATTAGAAAGCCAAAAAGAAACTCCAGTTTTCTCAAACCATATTTATCCAAAAATAAAAATGTAAACGTATCCACAATTGTTATCAACACTCCTGCCCACAGCGGAATGCTAACGAGAAAATAAGAAACAAAATTTTGAATTCTTGCTGAAGTAGGTTAAGCGCCTGATATCTTAAAAGCCGATTAAGTCCTAATCGGGCTATAAGAGCCGGTTAAGGCACTACGTCAGTTCAGAAAGCGCTGAATAAAGCTAACCGCCGATTAGAATAAACAGCTTTTAAGAAACCGGCCCTAAATATGATATCTAACGAATGTTTGCAACTCAATTATTGTATAAAAAAATAGAAATTCGACTAATCGAGATATCGCTTTATTTTTGCAATGCGATTAGTAAATTGATTCAAATCAATGAATAATCGAAACTTAAAATTTTTTTCTCCTTTCATTTGTCAGAATACAGTGGAGGGTTAAATATTATCTAATAGCGATTTTATTTAAAAAATTTTACTCAATGTTGGCTCTTTTTTTTAATTATAATTCTGACAATTCTCTAATTGTATCGAAATTTCCAACTGTATTCAATTTTAGTACAACAAAGTGGCTAATATGGTTTTTGTTAGCGAATTTTATGGATTTTATTTAAAAAAAAAATTCAACTTTTTTACATTTGTGTACTTATGTACATGCAAAATATATAATGTGTATAATTTTTTTTTAACAAAGAAACAACCGACTACGTACAAAAAATAAAAATAAATTGTTAAGTATACCCCCTAAATAAAAAACTATCACAATGTCAAAGAATCATAAAATACATTTAAAAAAAAAATCAAAACTAAAGTATTTATTACCCTTCGCCATGCAAACATACTACTTTTAAACTTCAGTAAAATTTTATCACCTTATGGAATTATAACATGAGGTGACATTTTGTGAATCCCTCTAATCATATAGTACATACATACGTATACACACATACATATGTAAATCTGTGCACTTAAAATTTATAATGAGTATAAATTATTTTATCAAAGAAACAACAGATTTTGTGCGATAGAGGGATTTTATTAATAAGTATGTACTATATTACAATAAAATATTAAGTATACCCCTAAATAAAAACTGTCACAATGTCAAAAAATCACATAGGAAAAAAACAAAGCTTAAGAATTTATTACCCTTTGTTGAGCAAACTTTTAAGCTGCGGTAAAATTTTAGCACTTTATGAAATTATAATAGGCAGTGACATTTTGTGAATCCCTCTAACCACACACATGCAAGTAAGTTTATCAATTTTACTCAGACATGTCATTTCTTTTTAAACATCTGCATCACTTCTAGTTTTATTGCTAAAGTATTTTAAAAATAAAACATGAGTACGTGTAGACGCCCGCCTACTTCGTGAATTGGTTTGGCTTTAATTAAACTTTTAAGCAGTAAAGGGAACAATTTCTTCAATGCCAAAAGTTCTGTTCGAGCATTCGCGAAATGAAGCACCATTTTCTTATATAAGCTTTAAAAATTATAAAATTTACAACTACGTGAATATTGCTGTCATTCGTTGTCTGGAGCCAACTTCACTTTAAAGCGCATGCGACATCTTTATAGATAAAGTTTTTATTTTGGTATAACAGTATTGCTTGTCGTTCTAATGAAACTTGACGAAATATACTCAATACTTTTTTTACCATAATTTTTTATTTTGAATCAAGAACTATAGAACAGGGATTTTAAGTGTGTAAAATCCATAAAAATGGCATAATAAAGTAGCGAAAAAGTCAAGAAAAAGCACTAAAATCCAAAGGAAGGCAATAAAAGCGCAACAAAAGAATGAGAAGCAGGCAAAAAAAATGCATTTAATTTAGAATTGTTTATTATACAAAAAACACGATTAAAAGTAATGTCGAAAAATATGGAATCTTGAACAAAGGCATTGTTCTTCGTGAATATTTCCAATATCTGTTTGAAATGTTTGAAAGAAGTGGTCTGCGCTTCGTAGGCTACTTATAAATATTATTCAAAATATATATTATACGTTCCCAACTGAGGTTCCTAACATTATTTGAATTAATACTTCTTGGAACAAATAGTTAAAACCTTTAGAAACTGTTTGAAAATGGAAATAATTATTCTCATAAACACAAACAAGGCATTTTTTCTTAAAAGGTAAGAAAAGGTAAATTTGAACGTAAATATTTGAAATCGGCTAAAGCTTAATCGTAGTGATTTTCAATCGAAATCACTATCTTTCTGGACACTTTCAATGAATCCGTTGTCTGGTTATTATTAATTACTGTTAATGTTAAGAATCAATGCACTCAAATTTTCTTTTTTTTTAATTTTTAACGATTTTTTGTGGAAAATCAATTTTAATATTTTTACTTTTTAACGATTTTTTGTGGCAAAGCAGTTGTAATTTTTTGACAATTAACGATTTTTTGTGCCATTGCTATTTTAATTTCGTTTCGAATGAATCTAAAAATTTATTTAGTGCGGGCTTCTTTTGTAGGTTATCATTTAAAACACAAAGCGTGGAAAAAGCGTTTAGCTACATTTCAAAACCGAACAATAATATATTATAAAATGAAGTCATCTCCTAGGTAAGTAGCTGCTCTATTTGAAATAATTTCCTAAGATGCTTCGTCAAAAAAAAATTTGCTTAAACAAATTTGCTTAAACAAATTTTTTTTATCAAATTTGGTTTTGAGAAAAACCGGTTTCGGCGTGGTGCCAAAATCGACGAGGCATAATGGAAATTTCTTATGTTAATACCTCATATCACATCCTTACGTAAGCATCAACAGCAAAAAAAAAAATCAAAAGTGTTATTCACTTGCATATAAATTTGAGTGTAACGAGCATTACATACAAACATTCAAAATATCACCTTTTGACACACCTCGTCGCCAGTACTTACAGTTTATTGGACAAAAGATATATGGCAATGGCTGTACCAATCACTTCCTGCATATCAGAGCCGATAATGGCGATTTCAATCATTATCCAAAGTATTACACGCGGTAATTTTCTGTATTGACGATAGCACATTTCCGCCAGATGGAGACCCGTCACCACACCCAATCTACGTTTGTATATGTATGTATGTATATAATTGCAACAAAAGTATATATTCAAAAGTAAATAAATTAGATAAATGATTAGAATATAATACTTAAATAGAAACCACACAAATGTTTATTAAATATTGCATTGTTGAAAATTCTTTATTTAACTTAATTTTATTACCTCGCCGCCAAGCGTTGCATCAGCAGGCCCAACACCGTGGCCCATAAAAGTACCCATAAAATTTTATATTTTGCTACGGTGCCGCTTTGTAAATCCGATTCAATGTTACCCGGATCGAGATAAGCTATAGACATGAGAAAGCCGGGACCGGTGAATGCCCATAATTTGCGAAAACTGAAGCCGATCTGCAAATGAGTGAATGAGTAAAGAATGAAAAAATAAGCGGAGTAATACAAAAAATTTGCAGCGAGCAAAATAATAAAGTACACTAAAAAAAAAATTGCATAAATATTACGCAAATATTTATTTATAAGTAATATATTTATAAATGCATACATAAGCACATACATATGTATGTACGTAGGCATTTCAGCAAGATCAATTAAGCTTAAATTACACTCATTCACACGCAAGTACGAGTTCATACGTATGCTTGTGTGTAGTCAATCACATTCGGCCAGCCATTATACAAACTTCGAACTTTTGCATTTTCGTAAAACCGTTAATAAGCACAATTACATTGCAAAACCTGTGTCAGCTGCTAAAAAAAAAGTAACGCTAGAATATGCGTATTTATTTCAATACGCAGAAATCAATTCACGTGTAATATTTGCTAAATATAAGTACATACATATGTACCTAGATACATACATATATGTATATACATACTTACATATAATCATAATTATGTACATATGTAAGTGCATATGTTCATACATTCCTACGTGTATTAATTTTCAGTGTTCGTTGCTTTCAACTCTCAAGTTCAAGTTTTTGAACTTATCATACAATCATGTAAAGCTCATTTGCCAGAATCATTGAATTGTTCTGCGGTCTCGTTTATATCATATTTGTTTTCTAACCACAGCGGTGTCACTGACAACTGACAAATATTCAATATGACATTCCAAAGTAAAAAAAAAAATTATATTCATTAATTTCTTATGACACAGTCTAATAAACTGGGTAGAGAGACCAAGGCATGTACAACAAAAAAAATTATTTCATTTTTTTAATTTTAATTGGAATTGCCAAATTTTGTATTTCGTTTAGATAAGAATGCTGTCAGTACAATTTAAGGTGGTAAATTTTTTATTTTTAAAATTTTGTATACAAAAGCAAAAAACAAAATTTCTCAGAACTTTTTAAACCTACATATTAAAAATGCCTTGGTATTGATTTTTTTAACTTACAAAACATAATTATAGACTTATTGGTACATATTTTTTTTTTTAATTTTTGACCAGCGAATAAATTTAAAATTTTTTTGCTCCATGAACTAAACTATAAATAATTTCGATTGATCATAGAACATTATCTTGAAATATTTAAGTTATTTATTCTCTTTATTCCTTTTATTTACATATATATAATTGACATGAGGATTATTCTTAATATTATGACGAACACCTGGACGGCGAAAACCATAACAAATCAAAATTTAAGAATGAGAATCTTTATATAGTATTACAAGAAAAATGAATCAAACTTTATAACTCAAAAATTTAGTTCTTACAAATTCATGTTTTGGATGATTATCACATAATGCCACATTATTTAAAATTTAATTAAACCTATTCCTTCTAGAAATTACAATACTTTCCACTCAGTCACATCACATGGATTTGAACTTACCATTTACGCGGACAAAAGAAACAAAAAGTGCTGCCCGTTAGTTTTTGGTATTAAAAAGTTTTCAGGTAACTACTATTTTTATTTTTAAGAAGCAACACGGTTTGGATGCTAAGGGAGCCGTTTGACAAAACGTGAGGGAGCTAGCTGCTTAATTACTAAACCTTTAATAATTGAATCATGAATTAGAGTATAGTTTTAGGTTCAGTACATATGAATTTCGATTTCATAAAAATATACATATGTTTTTCATGCATTGTATGGAAGAAAATGCCCAACGTCGAAAAAATGTCAAAAGACCAGCTTTTTGAAACCTGCACATTATTATAATAAAATCATAAAAAAACTTGCTTGCAATTCTGCTAAGAATTCGGATTAAAAGAGTTTTGAAAATTTAGATATAAATAGTTGCTGCTGTAGATTGAACTATGTATTTTCAATGAAAAATGTTATAAATAACTAAATAAAAATATCTGTCCGTGCATATTTGTAACGCAAAATTTATTCTGAAATTTTTTTTCTTTAGTTAATTTTTAATTCAAGTTTAATTTTAATGACGAAATGATGATCCACCCTGTTAAGCAAAGAATGCTAGTCTTATCTTCTTTATTTTACTTAATTTGTCTTTAACATCACCAAAACTCTCTTATCGAATGTTCAACTATTATTCTGCGCCACAAAATTGAAAGACCATGCTCAGGCTTCTCGATGTTGTTTTTGGTCCTGATATAAAGTGACCCAACGTTCGGTAACAAGTGAACGAGGTTACAAACTAGTCGAGCATTATTTAAAAAACTAAAAAAAAAAGTTAAATAAGTAAATAATTTTTATTCGAAAACAAACCGAATGGACACTTACCCTTGGTTCTTGACAATTCTCTAATTTTTCGATGCTTTTATAATAATTATCAACCGTTTTTCTATGCATCAGAATATCTTTCTATCTACTTTGCTTCCGCGTGAAGTTTTCAAGCGCATAGCACTTCCTACTTTTCGTGTGAAAAGGAGGAATATTGAAATAAATTCTGTATTATTTTAGGACTTTTTCAGAACACGTTCGAATTAATTAAGGAACAGTCTCGGGGATACCTGGAATAAATGTGTACCCGATTCGGTATCAATACCGAAGAATTTCGATTTCGATTTGAGGCCTGTCTGTCAGAATTCGCGAACAGTTCTAGACCAGTCACAAAATTTCACGTTTAAGCTAAGATTCACGCGCAGCATCGTATTCGTAAGTGGTATACAAATACAGTTCAACTTTTTTTTTTTCATACCTTAATATATGAGTACACATTAAAAAAAAACGCTGTGTTGTGATGTCTATTCAACGAAAATAAATTTTCATGCCTCTTTTAAAATAATTTGCCGCTAATTTTTAATTTCACACTAAAACCACATAACCACGTAACTATGTATGTATGTACATAGATATGTACATATGTATATACATACATACCTTACATTGAAATTTCATTGCGTTTTTTTTTAAATATTTAAATATTAAACTTCTTTTTTTGCTCTTACCTGATCAGTTTGTGGAATTAGCACCTTTTCGTCGCTGAAGTAGGCCTGTTTCGCTGCAGGTTTCAGATATGTGCCCTCATTAGGTATGACAAAGGGTTGTTGTTGGGATAGCGGTTGCCGAATTGTGCTATTTCGCGGCGATGTCGTTGAAGAACCCGCAGTTGGTTCAACAATTTGATCGTCATTTTGTGAAAATGTGCCTTTGGAAGCCATGCTGGAAAAAATTAAATGAATAATTGAAATCATTAGGCGAAAATAGTAAATTACTTAAATACATAGTATATGTAATTACCGTACATTATAGAAATCTGTTCGCACATATAAAATACGTTCAGTTGTGTTTATTTTTATAGTAGTGACTAATTTTTATAAGCTTTCATAAATTATTTTCCTTTAATTTCCTTTAAATTACTTAATAAAACAGAGAGGGAAGACAACAGAAAAAATATATATTGTCCGAATTTGTGACATTTTATAAAAATTTAGTTTTGTGCGATTCATATAATATAAGAATTGGACAATCTTTCTGAACTACAAAAGTGGGGCTTAAAGATTTACAGAAAGGAACAGAAAATGGTCAATAAATAATTGTTATTTTTCCACCGATATATTTTCAGTCAAAAATAAAAGTAAAAATTTTACTTTCGATCAAAAATAGAAGATTAAATTAAATAGCTATTGTATTTGATTTTAACCGTTTAAGTTAAAAACATCATTGCTGTAAAAAGGTAAATAACTTAAATCTTAAATTAAATTATTGTCTAGGAAATATATTAACAGAAGACGGAAGATTTTTTTTCGTAAAATTAAAGAAAAAAATTTTAAAATTAATTAAACTTAAAATTATAGTCGGTTTTTAACTTTTATGTTTGACAAATTTTAACTCTTATTTTTGCAGATTTGGATAAAAAAAAAATAACAGTTACTTCAAACCCCTTTTGAAAGAAGTCAAATTAACATTCCTTGGCTAACAAAATTCACATTGCCATATACTACTTATACAAATGTTATAAAGAAAAATTTGTCCGCCAATTTTTTTAAATTGAAATTTTGAAAACGACTATTATTTGCGAACTCTGTTTACAGCGCATTTTATGTAAAACTAAATTTAGTAAATAATGTGAAGTGACAAAAAATGTGTACGCTGATTTCTGACAATTTGTTCTCTGCACGGTATGCAAAATACTTATTGTGGTGACGCACAAGAAGTTATTATTCAACTGAGTAGTGATAAAAAGTCATTAAAAAATTCACTCAATCTCTTACATAAATATTAGTTAGAGTAATTATTTACAGAAAAATATTAAAATGTTAGCTCATATATGGGTGATGCCGACAATTTCATTTAAAAAATGGGATTCACATTTATCGCAACGAAGCAGCGGGAAACAACCAAGAGGGCTTTTGGCGATAAAATGTATATGTATGTACATTAAAATATGTATAGCATGTAGTTATATTTAGATGTAAATTTCTTCATACTAATAATGTCCCACTATTGTATTAAATTTTCGCGAACTTATTTCCAACAGTCAGTGTTCTGCTCGCAGATAAGTTTTGTACAGGAACTGACAAAGCTCCATGCAAACTTACAAATTTAAGTATGTACTTCGAAAATTAAAATGCCAATATACATGCATACATACAAACGCAGATAGATAAATATGTATGAATATGTACCCAGCCAGCGAAAAATCAACAAACGTATCCGAAAACGGAAATAAGTTCTGATAAAATTCCAATGTATCTTCGTACTTTTTTCGGATACTTTTCCACTGAAGTGAAAAATGGATAAGCTTTTGGATCTATTTTCACGCATTCTGAATACAATTTCGGATTCTCATACATTTCTCATTACATGGGAAGTCTTTCTAATGTATTTTCCATAATTTTTTTTAATATTTTTTTTTTTTTAATATTTGATTAAAATTTCTTTTAGTCAGTTTACGCTCTGAATTTCGCAAGCTGTTTTTCATAATTAAAAGTGTTAATTAAAAAATGAATTTTTTTCACTGAAATAATTTTGAACTTAAAAACACTTCTTTTTAAAATCCTCGCATTTTCATAAATTTTTGGACCTGTGTTCAGAAGCTTTACAAATCTGTATGTATACAGCTGTATAGGCTTTTCAATTCTAAAAATAAAAAAAAAATTCAAAACCCAGTGCAAACTTTGAGCCACTTAAGACTTGCACATCATTAATAATAAATGCTCAAAATTTTACAAAAATTCGTGGAATTTCAATTACGAGTAACTTGGTATACACTTTGAAACTTTCATTCGTTCTATTTTTGTTGAATTATGAACTTGACTTTTATAGCACAGTACGACAGTGGTTGGTACACATAAGAAATGTTAACAGAATATGAAAATAGGCTTAAACTAAAGAAATACGTGTCTCGTACATTTTTGGTTATTTTTTAACTTTACATGAAAATTAAAGCGTTAAAAATCCAAATTTAATTACCTTTTCAAAACTTGCTCAAGCATTAAAATCGGTTCACCCATTCTGTTTTTATAGAACTTTTTATAATAGTATTATATTAGAAGTGAACCTCCACGGTCTTTTGCTTAAATCGATTTTCTTAAAATTCTGATTTTGTCGTACTGTGTAATCAATGAAAATTTGTATGTCGCATGAAAAACATTCGCAAGGTGGTATTTTTTTTAACTACGGTATGTACATACATACATATGTACATATAACTATGTATGTAAATAGTAAATTATATACTCTGCAATATTTTCTCATACATCTAATGCCAATTAACTTAAATCATGAGAACATACGGTAAATAATTACGATTTCGTACATATGTATATCGTTTGTTTTTTTAGTTACTGATTCACGCCGGCAATAAACTTGCTTTTCATGACTACTAAATATCTGTACACATTGCTTTAATTTCCATTTCAATTTCATTTTCAATTCTACGTTGTATGTCGTTTTATTTAATTGAAATAATTAGCGCAACTCCCGCGTTTATTTTAAATTTAATTGAGAAGCATCATTGCAGTTTGTTTATTTATTATAAATTTATTTATGATTTGATGTGCATGTTGTCTTTTTATAAAGCTCTCGCAGAATGAACAGAATTTTTATAAATAACCGGAATAATGTAGAATGGTTAGTGGAAGATAAGTTAGGTTAGGTTAGTGATAGACTCAAAATTAGCGACTTATTTGGGCATTGTAAGAATATTGTATGTACATACAATTCTGAAATATTTTCACTCGTGCAGAATATAAAATAGAGAATTCAACTAAACTCAAAGCCCGATAGCTTCTTATCGCTATGTAGAAAATACAAATCAAAGTATTTCAATCCTAGTCCAGAAAATACTGGCAGCTTAGAACAAAGGGGTGATGTAATTTCATTTCGTCATACTCCATGCAACTGTGACACAAAGAATCAGGTCAAAAGTTCAATATATGTATATACGTGAACCTCACCCAGAGCGAAAGTTGTGGCTTTATTAACCTGAGGAATTCCCTCAGCCGACTCCATTCCAGCGCAAGCCAGAAGGTTCTGACGATCACGCAAGCCATAATTTTATGCTAGCTCTAGCTGAGCAGCCATAAAGTCGCATATTTCCAAGAGTTCAGCACAGTGACCGAATCATAACCACCCTTTTACACGTTCAGTGCACTACAGTCGAAGCCTGATCTTGGAATTTCGACATATTACGACGCAGCTGAGTGTCCCGTCTTCAAGCCCTGTTTTAGTCTCCAAGTATGTCCAAGACCTTTTCGCTTGGCCTTTCTAAGGCTAGAGTTATAATGTAGCCAGAAAGTATTGGACAAACAAAGTTTATTTGAAAAACAATGCTCGTAACTATCTATCGCACACTATAGAAATATGTATGCAGATGACCTTGTAAAGCTAGTAAAGCTCATCGTTCCATTATTATTTTAAATAATATTTCTCTTGAACACTTCAAATGCCAACATCATTTGGCGTTATACAATTACACGGTTTTCAGTTCGCCGAGTTAGTCCGAAGTAGCACTTGTGTTGAGAGAGATTATCCGAACTTACAGCTGACTCTATTATTGAGGTAAATGCTGATTTCCAAGTATACAAAATTCTCTATTTTTACAAAGTTGGAACTGTAACTGTAACGTTTATAAACAAATTGTCGATATTGTGACATTCCTTTTTATTGAAGGTTAATGAATTTGTCATCGTATTAATTACCTTACTATTTACCTGTACCACTTAGTGCAAAAGAATTAATTTAAGCAATCGATATTAGACGAAGAATTTATGTCTAATATATGTACAGAAAATATAAATAAAGCATAAACAAATCCTTAATTTAAATCAAAGCATTTTTGTATGGTTATACACGTCGATTGTTATTATATATAAAAATATATTTGCTAATATATAGCACAATAAAATTAAATTATTAAAATAGTTAGCTATAGATTAGAAATAAAAGTTCATATATATTTTAATGGAACTTTATTCATATTTATACATACATATGTATGAATTGCAAATCCAAATCTGATTACTACTGTATAGATATGCTAAAGAGTTATAATTAAAAATTTATTAAGTTTCATTTATAAATTGCCAAAACACATCACCAATTTAAATGCATACACCGTTCTAACACGCTCCAAAAAGAATAAATCATTGCTCCGCAAGTTTCTTTGTGGAATATAAAAATGGATGCGCTCTAAAATAAATGGGCAGTCGATTTTCCCGCTGGTAATATCAAATATAAAGCAGAGTGAAAGAAAACTTCCTCTGTCTTGTAAAGACTTTAAATGTATTAATGCTCGTCTTGCATCGTATGAAGTAATTGGATCTGTAAAGTTAAGAGATCTGAGAGCGGACCGAAGAAAATTTTTTTGAATTCTCTTAAGTCTATTAATGTAACAAAGGTGATATGGCCTCCATATAAAAACAGCGTATTCCAACTTAGATCGTACAAGCGTGATAAATAGTAGTTTTAGACTCTATGGATCAGTAAAGTCAGAACCGAAGCGCCGAATAAAGGAGAGTATAGAGTATGACTTAGAAATTTTGTAATTTAAATGACTCTGAAATTGAAATTTTGAGTCAAAAATTACACCCAGATCTGAAACTTCAGTCAAAGTGGACAGACATATAAAATAAATTCCGAAAATTGAAAGCAATCAGTTATATCATTAATAAAAATTATAAAGAGTAATGGACCAAGAATACTGCCTTAACGGACACCAAAACAGGCAACAAAAGAATGGGATGACACATTATCAACGACGACTACACATTTGCGACATGAAAGATACGACTTTACCCAGTTTAAAAAAAATGGAGTGAAATCCAAAACTAAGCAATTTGGGCAACATATTGGCATTTTTGAGCTTTGCACAACAAACGTACAATTACAAAAACATACTCAGTAAAATAACTTATAGGGTATATCTGAAATAGTTAATGTGATTTGCACAATACAAGGAGAAATTACGTAAAACTATGGCGTTGAATAGAAAATTTTCAGAGATTGTTGTGTGGAAATATTAAATAACAAAGGCTCACTGACGCAAAATTCCTTAATCTCTGTCTCGGCTACCAGATAAACAAAATTATAAAACAAAGCAAGGCGAATTTATGAAGTTGGTGGTGAGTGTATATAAATAAAAGGCGTAATTTCAATTCGAAGATTGGTTGGTGTCTTTGTCAGGCCATTCTGATTAGAAATTTTTAACCGAATTAGTAAAAAGCGTGCGTACTAGGATATTACTTGAATACGGCTTGGGAAAGCATTAAAGCTGAAACACAATATGGCGGGTGGCGGAAATTTCGCAAATTAGAGCAATACTTACTGTCGTTCCCCATTCGTGCCACTAATCGCTAAGTTTAACACGATTCGAGCGACGGCAAACCAGCTGATTTTATTTCATTGCTGATCAAAATTAGAGTGACCATATTTTAAAAATTTACTTTATATTTTCTGATGGACAAATAAAACTTTTTAACCAAATAGAAATAAGGTACACAAAATAAATCATTCGCCGCGAAACGACGTCTGTGAACTTTCACTTTCGTTTAGGCTGTATAGGGAACACTGTGTATGTTTTAATTTTGTCAACGGAAACTTCGCTTGTGGCGAGTTCGCCATCCGCCAGTATTATGGTTCGGCGGTTAGGCGAAGAAGTTGGTTGTGATGAGTTAAGGTACGGTAAGTTAAGGTGAGTGTAAGGAAAGATGTTAATTTTTGTAGCATAGCCTAAATTATATATTTATTTATTATAAGTATACTTTGTATGTAAACATTTATCATCCTCATACTAAATACCGTTGTTATTTAGTGGAATTAGTTTGGTCAAGCACTAGTCCTCAAAGAGTCCTGAGCTAATCCCGAACTTGTCCCGTAATTTTTCCTAGAAAATTCTCTAATAGTCCAAAAAAAATATTGGATCTAAATACCTACATCAAGAAGCAGTGTGGCTAGCAAAGCTTATTTTCTTTTGCATTACTTCTGAATTCGTCTAGGTATACGAGTGAAAACTGACGATCGACGATTTACTAAATTTTAGCCCATACCAAGAGCTGAGATGTTTTCACTTCAAAAAGTGAAGTAAACCCTTAAGCAGCTCTAATTCTTTATAAAAAAAATTATACGGCATCTATTAGAGAATTATTCGAATAGAATACAATTGTTTTTTTTGTAATATCTTTATAGACACTTTTTCAGTTTGCCAGTACTCCGAATTAAAAACTAATGATGAAAAACCTAAAAAAAGTGTTGGAGTTTCTTATCATAATTGTTGCTTAATATTGCATAGACTTGAGACACTTGAGCAAATATTTAATCATAAGCGTAATTTGCGTTCGGCAAAATAGAATTTAAAGTAGGTAAATATTTTGAATAAAATTGAAAAAAGTGCTCGACGAATGATCTTTCAAAAAACGTGTCTGGATGAAGTCTAGATAATTTATTAAGAAGTCATGATTAAATAATAAAAGGTTCTGTAGCAGCCACCTCGATTCCGCATGAGAAATCGGCTCTTTAACTCATGAAGAATGTTGCATATTCTACAGTATTCACTTGTAATAGTAGTATATTGTAAACATCTTCAAACTAAAAAAAATGTTGGCATTACTTACTCATTTGTCAAATTTATATTTTTTTTATTCATTGACATTTGATTTTGTTTATCCATTTATTTGCAAAATATCTTTCCCCAGTCAGCGCAGCGGGATACATACAAACATTTTTGGTTTTTGTCGATTAAGAGCAAATAAAAAAGCGTCTTATCGTTTCAGTTTGTACTATAACCATGTTGTTTAATGTTTATTTTCACTTTAAAAAATGTGCAGGCTTGATCTACAGTTCTGTGAAGATCAGAGTTTATTGTTTTCTTTTCTAGGAATCAGAGACAATACTTTAAAACAAAAAAGATTATTCTTATATTAAAACTGCAAAAGTTTGTATGTTTGGATGTGAGTTACTCAATCACGCAAAAATAACGCAATGAATTAAAATTAAATTTAGCATTTAGCAGGAAGACGATTTATAACCCGTATTAAAAGGTGGTAAATATGTGCAATGGAGAACTGGAATGATGTTTTTACACACAACCACGCACCACAAACAACGGTTTCTTTTTTTTTTAAATTAAATTTCTATTATTTGCCAATTTAAATAGAGTTACAAGCTAGTTAATAATTAGTTAAAAACCATCATATTTTAACACGTATTATATTTAGTACTTTTCTACTACATTTTCACAAAAAGGGATCACATTTTCCCCTTTTCTGCATACATCCAAAATACATACAACTATAGATTAAGGAGTGTCACAACTTAGCTGTCAGTAAGTACAGAACCTTTTATAATTGAATCATGTTAAGGAGTGGCATTTTCTTTTAATGACCAAATAAATAATTCAAGAGCAATAATTTTGCAGACAAGAAATTGAAAAACCCTAGACTTTAATCATATGCATATTTTAAAGTGACGTTGTTTTCGAAGAGATCTTAACATGTACAAATGGTTTTATTTTATTTTTTTTTTGTTAAGACTTTTGTTTTGTATTTGTAGATTAATTTTTTGTAGGTTGCAGTTCATCACGGAAGAAATATATAAAAAAGAAAAAGTTTTTATTACAAAAAGGTAGCTCAGGCGATGCAGCATTCAAGTTTTAAATATTTTTCCCAAATACCTAAATATGTAGATTGTTTTCGTAAAAAAATAAACGTTTTACTGAGACTAAATGGGGCTCATACAAATTTTTCAATAAATTAAATTACTTAAATAACAAAGGTAAGAAGCAGAATTGGTATACAATTTGCATTGTTAAAGTGTTGATATCATCAATAGACATGGAAAAACACAACAATATTATTAGCCGCCCGACAAAGGAAGAAATTTAAAAATTACTTCGGAGTGAATGCTTTGGACATTGTCTTATAACAGGACAATAACCCGAAGCATACAGCTACGATCGCTTTAAACTGGCTCCAACATAAAGAGATATCGACGCTTAACTGGCCATCATAATCTCCAGAACTCAACTCCATAGAACATTTATGGGGCATATTAAAAAAATCGATGGCTGGAATAACCGGTACCATAACAGAGTTAGCCTGGAAATTGATGCAATTGGTGGTTACACAAAATATTAATATATGTAAACTCTTAAAATTAATCACATATACATTTTTATATTTCTGTTTGGTATTTTTAATAAAATTGCTTTTGCAATGAAAAGTTTTATTTCTGTCGCTAATAACCATATAAAGGGTGTTTTTTTTATAGGTTTGTTTTTCGAATAGAGATAAAACTGGCATTTTGTGGTCAAATCTGGCAACTCTAATGTCATTTATGTTCAGTTTGGTTTGCCATTTCATCATGAACAGGTTGACAAAAGAACAACGTTTGCAAATCGTGCAAATTTATTTCGAAAATAATGGTTCAGTTCGCGAAGTTTACCGTGAGCTCCGTCCATTTTATGGTCGACATAATCGTCCATCAGAGCAATTAATTCGGTTAACCATGGATCGTTTTCGCACTACGTTTACTCTATGTGATAATACGCATCCGCAGAGACGTCGAACAGGGCGCACCGAAGAAACAATTGCCGCTGTAGAGCAAAGTGTTGAAGAGGACCCGAATAAATCGATTCGCCACCGTGCACAGCAATTGGAGCTTTGTCCATCAACTTTATGGAAGATTTTGCGCAAAGATCTTGGCTTGCGACCTTACAAGATCCAGCTTGTGCAAGAATTAAAGCCGCGAGACCATGCAATGCGTCGTGATTTTGGTGTATGGGCCGAAAATGAGATTGATCTCGATGCTGATTTTCATCGCAAAATTTTGTTCAGTGATGAGGCTCATTTTTGGTTGAATGGCTACGTCAACAAGCAAAATTGCCGCATTTGGAGTGAAGAGAATCCACATGAGACCCTTGAAACGCCATTACATCCACAAAAACTGACTGTTTGGTGTGCTTTTTGGGCTGGTGGAGTCATTGGGCCATACTTCTTCCGCAATAATGCTGGAGAGGCAGTTACCGTTAATGGAGACCGGTATAGAGCCATGATAACCGACTATTTTGTTCCCGAATTGGATGGCATGAATGTGGATGAGTTGTGGTTCCAACAAGACGGCGCTACATGCCACACAGCGCACGTCACAATCGATTTATTGAAGGAAACATTCGCTGAGCCCATAATTTCGCGGAATGGACCTGTCAATTGGCCACCAAGATCGTGTGATTTGACACCATTGGATTATTTTCTTTGGGGATATGTGAAGTCGCTCGTCTACACCAACAAACCAGAAAGGTTAGGGGAATTGGAAGCCAACATTCGTGGCGTTATTGCCGACATACGGCCCCATATGCTCGAAAAAGTGGTTGAAAATTGGACCTGTAGAATTGGCTTTATTCGAGCCAGCCGCGGCGGCCACATGCCCAAAAACATATTTAAACATTAATGGCATAAAATTATCCTTCCAATAAAGCCAAATTGATGGACCTTAAAACGATTTTCTTGTGTTTTATTTCAATTCGAAGTTCTATACCCCTAAAAAAAACACCCTTTATATTTAAAAAAATTAATTAAAATTATTGAAAAAGATAAGAGAGTTTTTAAAGCTTTTCAACAAATACTAGCCCAGAAGCCCCAGTGTGATCAATTTTGTGATTGACTGTATGTATGTACATATGTACATGCGAACATAAAATTGTATTGCTTAAGTGTCAATAAAAACAGTCAAAAATGTAAACAAGTGTTATATAATTTATTTTATGCCGCTTCTATTTGAGTTATGAAAGATGAAATAAAAATGTATCTTACCTTTTTATCTAAAACAAAGCGAAATCAACTAGTATAATACGGTTTGTTTTTGCTTTTGTTTTTACGGCGTGATCTGTTTAAATTTTATTATATTTTTTGTTGCTGTGAATTTGCCTTCTCACCATTGGCTTAACTTTATTGAACATGCCTTGATCTAATTTTGAGTTTTCCAGTCTTTTTAATTTTACAAAATTGTACCTTGCCGCGACAGATGAGTTTTCACACAAAATTTTTGAAAGCACAGAACAATTAAGTAATTTGGATTAAATGGATAATGCCAAACGAATACGACTTCAATTTTGTATAGATTTTGAATTACATATTATTTTGTTTACTAATGATACGAAAAATTTCAGTGAGATATCAACACAAATTTAGTAAAATCCGGCATGTTTCATATGTACGTATGTACATACATATGTATGTATGTATATACATATATAAATATTTACATGCATTTAGGTGTGCATATCGCTCACTTGTTGCATAAGTAATAAAAAATTAAGTATGCAAAAAATACTGTTAGACCTTTTTCTTCGTACAAATTTCACAACTTTCCCCTTATACCGTAATTAATTACACAAAACGACAGAATTAAATTTGTACGAAATTCATTAAAAATCAAAAAAAAATTTATAAAAATTCAAAAATGAATATGAAATCTTAACTATTATTTTGTGTTAAAAATGTTGGTCGTTTATTATATTTTTTATTTTTTATTTTTATTTCGTACATTTTTGATAATTTTTTAACTTTACATAAAAATTAAAGCACCATCTACTGGAGAAAAAAAATTGTTTTCTTAATAAAAAAAAAACCAAATTTAATTACCTTTTCAAAACTGGCTGAAGACAGGTATTTCTTTATTTTAAGCCTATTTTCATAATCTGTCAATATTTCTCTTGTGTACTAACCACTGTCGTACTGTGTTATTAAAAATAAAAAGGTTTGTAAAAATTATTTTACATAAATAGTTACATCATAGTCTACTACTAGAATTGAACAACAAGTCTATCTACCACTTAAGGTAACGTTAAGTGATTGAAACTTTCACTGGAATTACACAAAAAAAAAATCAATAATACAAGTACATTATTGTATTGGCTATTCAGAAGTTTATCTTGTTAATAGAAAAGTGAACTATTAAAAGTACAATGGCCTCAACGACAGTTGCCTTCAGTGTTTGATAAAATCACACACATTGCGTTATTTTGTTGTGGAACTTAGACCGAAAACCTATCTGATGTTAAGAGCCATTTATAGATAGTATTAAAAAAAAAACTACTTTCGCAATTGTGCGTATGCTTTGTTTGCACTTTTAGACGCGAACATAAACAGATAAATGGTATGATTTTTTAAAAACGGCCTGTTCAACAAATCAACTTTTACAACTGCTGACTAACTGCTGCGATAAAAAGCGCAGCAATTGTACACTTTTGTTTGTTCTTGATCATTGATTGCAAAAACTATTTCGTATGGAATAGATATGTATTTATGTAAGTCTTCGTGTGCATTGATATTAATTTACACATACACATAATTCCTTATTTTTATTTTCCTTTAACTACATCAAAATGTCTTATACATATATGTACTTTCGTTAAAATAAAAAGAAATATATATGTATGTACATATATTGTTTTCTTCTTTTTCTTGTCCGACAGGGTGAATTGTTGATATTTGTTGTCAAGTTTGGTTTGGAGACGGCGTTGTGCCATCTTCAGTGTTAATTTTCAATTCTCAATTGACAAGGGATGACGGAAAATCGTTCCAACAAATATCATAAATATATTTAATATAAAGGAGCTGTTGACGGAGTTGGAGCCGTAATTAAAAGGAAAGTCTGGCAAATAACAAAATCAAAAAATGTGGTGTTACCTGATGCACTTGCGTTTTATCAGTGTGCAGAAAACAACATAAAGGGAGTTAAATTTTATTTTATGCCATCTGCACAAATTGAAAGTTTGTCAATTTATTATAAGTTAGATGAAAAATGGAATGATGTACAAAGCATACCTGGTATAAGCCAGATGCATTGGTTTGGTTGCAATGGCCAACAAACGCAATCTGGTAGGACAGCATATTCATTTAAAAAAATGGTTTATTGACGTTAATGAAATAATTAACGTTATTTAGTTAAGTTTATCATATAAGATGAATATATTTGTTTTTGTTTTACTTTATTGAATAAAAAAAAATAGTGAATATATAAAAAATAATTTAAATACATGTTATGCACTTCTAATTACTTAAAAAGAACAAAAACAACATAAAAATTATGATGGAAGAAAATGTCGCGTGCGACATGTAGCGTGCGACAGTGATTCAAATTCAATTTAAAAAAAAATAACTTAATATTTTTAAGTCAAACGATATGCATTATTAAGAACAATCAATACATAACATTTTAAAATTAATTGCATTACAATTTTCCATCATGTTTCACTGAAATCAGTGCTTGAGCTAGTTTTCGAAAAAGTGACTTCTGTTTGTGTCGCGTGCGAATGCCTTACATTTTTGTGATTATCTTGAAAATGAACAAATGCCCAAAATCGATCTTAACACAGATTATAGTGCTAACCAAGAGCTATAAAATTCGCATTTTAAAAAAATAAAAAAAAATCTAGGCACATGTTTTTTTTCAGTTTGATTGCGTACAACATCAGAGAATTGCCCATATATATTTTGTATTATTATGAGTTTCGCTATCTAATTCCTGCTTTCTGCTCCATATCTAATCCACTGCTTTATTTATAATTTTCTGTAGTTTCCTTTAAAAAACTTAGCTTTAATAACTATTATACCTTTATTTATTTATTTATTATTATTTGGTTTTCATCTCAAACGAAATTGAACGTGTCCAAAAAGTATTCCTTAAGTTTGCTTTACGCTCTTTAAATTTTTCGGAACCAGTACCTTCGTACAGTTCACGCCTACTTTTAATAAATTTGCAATCGTTGGATTCCAGAAGATCCATACTCTCTTTATCTTTTATTTTTAATTCGGTTAATGGCGCTATTGATGGCCCCATTCTATTAGTAAACCTTAATTTTAACATTCCTCAGCGAAGTTTACAAAATTTTTTGCCGTTTTATGGTGTTAATTACAAAACTGACTATGCTCGTAATGTGCCTATTGCCCGTGCCTTTGGTGAATTTAATATGATATCGAACAAGATATGTACATATTATTCGATTTTTCTTATTCAAAAAATGTTTTTAAAAATCTTTTGGATTCAACTTTTTAGATTTTAAAATTTTCTTTTCTTAGTTATTAAGCATAATATTGTTAATAGTCTGTAAGGAAACTTTTATATGTTCAATAGACTCAATAAATAAATAAATAAATTTCTGGGATTTGCTTAGCTTATGCAGCCAATTTCTTTTGCGTATATTTTTTGGTGAGTATTATGTTACACTTTATTTACTTGTTATACTGTTATGTTTATACAAATAGAGCACAAACCCGTGAACCCGTGATAAATAAGAAGAATGCAGAATCATGAAGAATGCAAACAGTTTATCAATTATCAAATCGATGAACATCAATAATAATAACAAAAAATGAAAAAAAAAAAAACTAACATTAAACAGTATTGCCATAATTACGCAAAATAAAAAAAAATAATCAAAAACAATCAAAAGTAATCTTCGAAAGTACGTAGTCAAATTATTTTTCGTTTACTTTTTATTATTTTTGATTATTTTTTCGTAATTTTTATTAATCTTTATTATTTTTCGATTATCCGTAATCGTAATCAATTAGTAATCGTGCGTATCTGAAAATAATCGTAATATAATCATTACTTCAACTTTCCAAAAAAAATAATCTAATTACTAATTATTATGATTAGTAATCATTAGTAATCATAACTATCCCTCTGATGTGGGGTTGCGCTTTTCTCTTTTATGGATAAAACTAAATTGAAAAAAAATTAAATGCATACATTGTACATACATATGTATATTTAAATTGCTAAATTAAGGAATTGAAGGATCTCCTTTTGCGCAACGGTGTGTTTTAAACGGTTTTTTATGGGAACAAGTAAAGAACAAGAATTGAGCTAAAAAAAAAGATGCCCCTTTTTCCTGATTTTAATGGTATAATTTTGTTTGGTACAAATTAATAGGGGAGGTGGTAGGGAGGGGTAAATGGTGAAAATTCAATATTTTGAAATTCAAAAACTATTTATCCGATCTTTACAATATTGGTATCTTTAAAAATGTAATTAAAAGACCATGATATGCATAATTGTAAATAAAGTAATTGTATATTTTGAGAAAAATAAGAAAAACTGAAAATATGCAATTTTTTTTATAAAAAACTATCAGCCGTGCTCCCAGATTCACATTCACAAATTTCCCTGTGAATTCGGTTTGAAATCTCATGTTTGTTTGGTGCTCCCAACTTCACGTTCACATAAATTTTTGTGAATTGAATCTTGAAACTTGGTTGAATGTGGAATGAAAAGTAAATGACGAAAAGTGTGTGATTGTTTAATTATTTTCGATTTGAATAATTTTTAAAATATTCTTTGATGTTTTAAGAAGCCCTTTATGAAATTTCAGTATTAGATATTCATTGAAATATGCGTATTTTTAAGTGTTTTGATGATGACTCCTTACAAAAGCATATACATACATATACATATGTACATATGTACATAGCTGAATCCGAAAGGGAAATTTCAATAACAGCTGTTTGTAAACTAGCACAACGATAACTGATATGTGTGACAGGGATGGCCTGATATGGGAAGAAATTTGTGAAATTGGGAGCACACTAATTCACTTTCACAGGAAATTTTTAAAATCACATCGTGGAATTGCAATATGAAACTGGGAGCACGGCTGTACATACATACATACATACATATATTTTTTTTTTAAATACAAAATTAACTATGTATAAAAACAAGTTTGTCTAAAGGTCATAAAAATACTTTTAATTTGATGTATAATGTTATAAATTAAAATTTAAGTTTTAAAACAAATTTTGCTTTTCAAAATATTTAAATTTCCCCCTTTACCCCTCCCTATCACCCTCCTATCAAGTTGCATCAAAAAAAATTACACCGTCGAAATCAGTGAAAGAAGGCGGACCACGCCCCCTTTTTATTTTATTTCTAGCTTAACAGCCCGTATTTCTTACTTATGCCATAAGAACTACTGAAAACCGGAAATTTAGCTCCAAGGTTTCCAAAAAATCAACATCCTATAAATAAATAAATCCTAAGGCAAAAAGCTCCACTGATAAGAACTATGTAGTACAACTATGTACATATGTATGTATGTTGCTCAAAGGCCGATACACGAGTACAAAAATTATGACATTCCGTTGATTGGATGTACACACACGCCTTTTGCCACTTCATCAACTACAAAATATATATTTACATACATACATATGTATGCAGTATATTCTTCATTTATTTACATACTTGCCAAAGATGGTGCGAATTATTTAAACAAAGGCTGTAGCTATGTAAGTATGTCAAGTAGAATATCGTTTTCCAGACAAAGCATCCACTGCAAATTATCGCGCGAAAAATAATGAAAACAATTTAAAAGCATTTACTTTCTGCTGTAAAAGCACACAAAACACTTTATCACTTGAGTTATATGAATTATTTAATTTTTCATAAAAAACACTTGTTTCATCAAACTGACTCCACCAAGGTTTAACTTCCGAAGAATTGCTAAATACACGAACTAAAACAGTAAAAAAAAACTTGAACACCGTCTGTTTATTTGTTGTGCAACTGAAATGTCAGTAACTAATATTAGGTACATCTATTATTTCTGCTTTTTCGTGTTTTTGTATGTCAAAAATCAACAGTGCAAAAAAGTAATGTCACTGAATTTTCGATTTGCTTTTCATTCTCTTCACTTGGGTTTGTTTGTATTTTTTTTATTAACGACCTACTTCACATATATTCTTTTTACATCATAATTTTCCTCATCAAACATATTTTACCAAATTATTTATTAAATATTCTTTACTTCCATTTCTTATATTGTAAAACTTATTCAAGTGCAGCACGAACTTTGCGCTGTTGTAAACATCACTTCATTAAAATTAATTAAGAAAATTTATTTTGCTGCACTCTTCCGCGTTTGTGTTGCCGGGGTGTTGTGCAAGGTTTGACACTATCTTGTCTGGCAGCACCACAATAGCAAAGACAATGTGCCAAACACGTACAAAGCCACGCAGGAACACCTACCAAATGAATGATGTGTTGTTTGTGTTCAACGCCAAATGTGATGCACGCAATGACTGAAGAGAAAACTTGGTCTGCTTTTATTCATATATAAGAGAATGCTAATGCTGCCAGATTTATCTAATAACACTTTCGGATTTTGATTAAAGGATTTAAGCTCTAGCAATGCTGATTTTTAAATAATTAAAGATATTGCCATCGTGTACGGCAAATTGCTTCATTATTACTTTGATACGATAAAACGCAGGATCAAAAGAGGTTACAAAGATTCATTAAAATTTTTGTGTTTCTTAAATCTGGCAGTATTATTTATTTTTATCCCTATGTAAAACAGTGTCGCTTTTTAATCGTAACTTTTCTTAAGAGGGATTTATTTTCGACTGTTTTATGTGTTGTCAAATTATCTTCTGAATAAAGTTTTCAAACAGACGTTTTTGAAAATATCAAAGAAATGAAGAAATTCGGAAAAATCTGCGACAGCTGATGTTTCCCTATTTTGTAAACATCACAAAATTACTAATTTCGAAGGCCGGTTCCGGCGTGGTGTATCTTCAATGTCATTTTTCGTTTTCTAGACTTTCTTAAATTTCCTATTCATGAATATTTTAAGAATTTTGGCATTCGCATCTCCAAATAACTTAATTCGTATATCATTCGGTATGTGTGTTTATCCATTTTGTGTCGTTTGGAATTAAATATTTGTACACAGAATTTACGTTACTTAATTATTTATATAAAACTCACTGTTTTGCATTGATTATTTTTGAAAACTGGGTTAGGTTAGTGCAAATTCTTTAAAATCGTATTTAAATTCTTTCCAACGATTTCATCCATCAAAGACACAATATTGTGGACATGACGAGATTTGAGGTTTGATCACAATCCACGATTTCAATTTATTGAGTGCCTCCCTAGATGACACGACTAACTAAAACTGCAGTTTCCGCAGCTATTTCAGGTATTTATACCGTAATATCAAATCCAGTACTACCATGAGTAAGCGGGATCTGCATATATTGCATGAATTAGAAAGATGTGGAATGTAAGAGTTTCGGGTAGAATTCTGCAACACGAAAAATCAATATTAGGTAAAACAAAATATATATATACATTGCCGTTCGGAGTCGGAGGTCCCTCCATTTGTGGTAGAATACATTTCACAAATGGCGGTAGACGGTTAGCTTATCACTACGCTATATAATGTAAGCGCCAAATTATTATTATTAATCGAAAATCGAATGGCATTTTAAAATTCAATACTTTAAAACACAAATTTTAATTAAAATTCGTTAGTTATAAAATTTTTGACTAATTTTTATATAAAACGGAACGAAATGTTTTAATTACAAGATTTAGAAAATGTTTAAATACGAATTTCAGCTAGGTATTTGTAAGTGGTTTATTTTAATATTTTATACAAATATACTACTTGTAACATTTAAATCTTTAACCAGAACCATACACATACATACATTAAATTAAAAAGTGTAAATCAATAATATACAAATTTATACTCCAATCTCTATCAAGCTTCTATTTTATTCAATTACAAACACATTTGCCAAACACTTCGCTTGTCCGCAGTTATAACATTATTTTATTAATGAATTTATTTATCTATTATATATAATTTGAAATTGGGCATCCTTCTCATAATATGTATGTATGCATGTACGAGTATGTGCGCATACTGGCAATGTTTATTTGTTTAGTATATTTCTCACAACTTTTTTTTTCAATAGAATTCGAATAGAACACAAATTCCACTTTTATCTATTTAATATATGTTAGTACATAAAAACTTTTTAAAACATAAACGGCACATTTTTTTGAAAAAAATATGCCAAAGACAAGATGATGTTGCCAAAACGTAAATAAATGTTTATGACAACGATGTAAGAATCAAAAATTTCATTTATAATAAAGTACTACTAATGTTAAACAATTCGTTGCATTTATGCTGTTGAGGTAAATACTGGTAAGGGATGATAGATGAAAAAAAGCACTAATAATGTCTTGTGTTTTCGTGTTGTTTTCATTTTTTTCTTTGAATTTCAAGGTTATTGTAAAAAAGTTTTTTACAAACAATGTATCTCGTTTTCTTGAGCTAAACGAAGCATACAAGTTTGCGGTTTTAAAAAAGTATAGCTTAGAAGCCACATAAACCTTTTCATGCTTCATGATTTATCACTTGCACATAATTTGCTGGGAAGAGACCATATCTGTTCTTGCACAATCCCCGCCACCAGCCTTCATCAATCTAAAATGTAAAGTTTTTATTAAAAATATTTTATTTATTGTAATTTTTTTTTTCTTACCATTTCAATGTGAGTGATTGTATCATCCGGATCGAAGGATATTTCGTCGTCGTCAGCGGCTTGATAATCGTATAGAGCGATCGCATGGATAGACGTGTCTTCGATGTAGTCAGCCAAATTATCGGAATTGGCATAAATGGCTTCTTCAGTAGCACCATCTGGAGCTGAATTATTGACGGCAGCATTGGCTGTTGTAGTGATAGATTGTTCGACTTCATTTATAGGATTTGGAGGCGGTTGCTGTTCGATTTGTTGCTGTTGCTGCTGTTTTTGTTCAACACTCGCTTTATTTTCATAAACAGGCTCTTGAGTTACATGCTCAGGCGACGAAAATTGTGGTGGCGTTATTACATTATGTATTTCAATAGAAGGTATAATATCGGGTGGTGGTGCTGCTGCGGCGACACTTTTCGGCTCGTTATTAGTCGTCGGTTGAATTTCATGTTTCTCCTCCAATTGTTTGGCGACTGGGTTGTGCACTGCTTTTGGAATGGTTATAGGTTCTTTGCGAGCAGCGGGTGGGTTTTCTGTTGTGGGTGACTGCATTTGATTAAATGCACTAATTGCATTGCTGATACCGCCTTCGCGTCCTGTCGAAATCGAGGATCGGCTGCCCTTTGCTGGCGGTGCTCGTGCTTCTTCTGCAGCTGGTAGCGGTGTATTTTCAATAACAGTTTTTTTAGCTGCCTCCTCACGGTCACTTCGGTCCTTTTCTTCGCGTATTCTTTTTTGCTCATCGGCGCGCTTTCGTGTTTCCTCTTCAGAATTTTTAGCAAGGTTCTCAAATTTAGCACGTAAATTCGATGGTTTTGCACCTTCGATGTTCGGTTTCACTTTAGTATAAGTGGTGCCAATTTGCTGTTTTTCGATATCATCGAAACCAGCAGCCGATTTATCCATACGATCCTTCTGTATGCCAAATTTGCCTCCAAAACCCTTAAACACAACAAAGATTTCATATAAGTTTTAATTAATAATAAATTCCTTAAAAGCTTGGCGCTGATCAATGACAACTCACAACTTTATGGTCAATTTGACTTTCATGCTTTTGTGGTGCTTCTTTATGATCCCATCCCATGGCTGATTTGTCCTTGCGGTCTTCTTGTATACCAAATTTTCCTCCGAACCCCTTGGAGTAATCTTTAATAAAAGTAAAACCGATAAAAAAAATCCTGAAATGGTATTGCTCGCTGTTTTTACCTTTCTGAGACTCATGCTTTTCAACTTTTTCAACATGGTCCCAACCCAAAGCCGATTTGTCTACTCGATCGGATTGAACGCCAAACTTGCCACCAAATCCAGTGGCGTAGTCTTTCTGTGAAGCATGTTTTTCTACCTTTTCAATATGATCCCATCCTGCTGCTGATTTGTCTACGCGATCCTTCTGTACACCAAATTTTCCGCCAAATCCCTCGCTGTAATCTTTTTGTGAAGCGTGTTTTTCTACTTTTGGAAGGTAATCATGTCCCACCGCCGTCTTATCCATTCGATCTGTTTGCACTCCATATTTACCCCCATAACCATATCCCGGATTTTGTTCCTCCAACTCCTTTCTCTTTTTATCTTGGTCAGCCTTTTCTGTTTCGAAACGCAATTTATCCATACTATATGTTACGGATGAATCATTAAATGATTACAACACGGAACACTCGAATTTAAAGAAATGAGTAATCGAAATTTAACTTACTCAATGGCGCCGGCTGTCCGCCCACTACCCTCGACCGTTTTCGAACCCCATCGCTGCTCTTGTTCACTGACATCGTTTATGAAGTCCGGATCTGTCTCCCAATCGTCATCTGCCTCCGGTTGCGTATTTTGGAGTTGCAGACCAGCTGTGGCTTTCCACATCTTCTTCTAATTTGACTTATAAAGAAAACAATTAATACATCAATACTTTTGATAATAATTCGCCACCAAACGATATGAATGGAAACAAGATAAGGTTACAATCAAACTTTTTTCCATATTCTTTATCTGTAGGGAGTGGTCAGCCGGTTTCATCTTACAGTAGGTAGCTACTGATAATGATTTCCGATATTTATTTGGTTTGGTATTGTTTAAACGTTATCTCATTTTTTCTTTATCTATCTGGCATCGGCTTAGATCAAAAAAATTTCTCAAATTTATATTTATATATCAATACCTGAATGATTCAGTTTTGTAAATGTAGCAAATTCTTCTTCTTCCTTTTGAACTAGTGCCAATTAGTAGCAAAAATAAGGAATACAAAACTGAATTGAAACAAGTCTTGAAAAATCAAGTTACACTCAAGATGTACCTATTACAGGTGATATCGATAAAAGGCGTGCTTCCATTATTCCACTTGTCAAAAACCGTATGTCAAAATATCAGGTGTGTTGCCTTTGTTTACGTTTTATTGTTTACAATTTTCGTTTGCGACAGGATTGTGTTTTGTGACAAGTTATTTTTGTGAAAAAATTTGATAAAAACTTAAATGGATGTGTGGATAATTTTTCTGTGTTTCGCTTGATGTGCGACGCAGAGCTTCATGGAGTTAATCCATCGGCATTGTAAATGCTCCACAATGCTCCTTCACTGTTATAAGTGGTAACACATATTATTGAACTTCACTAAAAATATAAATAATGCGTTTAATTAGCAATATGTATGTAAATCTTTATAGTTTATACCTTTTTTAATTGTTTTCATGGATTTCATTACCTGTTTGTATTATGATAATACATAAACAAAGCAAAGCAGCCGTTTCTGACATAAGGTGAAACAGTCGTCAAACGGGAAATTTTGTTGTTGCCTAATCAACACAACCTTAAATTATTGAATCATGGTTCCACTCAATCCACTGGAATTTATTACTACTTCATTGAAAATATTTATCGAAATAAATTTCATATTTTGTAATCTCTAATTTCTTTATACTGTTTTCTTCTTTTTGTTTAAACGATTTTCCGTCATCACTTGTCAAGTTTGGTTTGGAGACAAACCGGTTTTGATGTTGTGCCATCTTCCGTATCAATTTTAACAGGGACACGGTTTATGCTCCCAGGAGGCGATCAAATAATGACCCGGATTTATGTGCTGTTTCTTCTGGATGTTTTATTCATTCACTCCCCCACAACCTCTTTTACATGATTATTTTCTTCACAAACTCAACGTTTTCAACCATTTAAGCATTTAATTGTTTCTTGTTTGTTTAAATTTTGTGTTATTTTTATATTTATATGTACTTTGGCAGCTATTTTCGAAAAATTTCCGATTTAAATTAGAGACGGCATCGATTTTTACTTGATTCGCATGTTGATTCAGATTGAATCAACTACAAATGAGATGATTCGCTCACAAAAATCGAATGGATTCGGTTCGTGATTGGGCTCCCAACTACGAATGAGAGAGCGTATTACGAATGGGAGAGGGAATCATTTGACGTGGAAACAAAGTATAACATATGCACAAGTTAACATTCTGGTAAACATATAGCTAATGTTATCATATGCACAAGTTAGCATACTGGTAAAGATATAGCTAATGTTAACGTCTGCACAAGTTCTATTCTGGTAAACATATAGCTAAAGGCCAGTTTATGGAAGATTTTTTTGTGAAAAAACAACAACAGTTTTTAATGGTTGAAGTTATAGTACTATTTCGGAGAATATTTATTTTTTGTTAATATATTTAAAAAAAAAACATATAATATGAATATTTATATAAAAATAGTTAAAAAATTATTATAAAAACTGTTATTTTACACAATTAAAGATATATGTAATATATTTATTGAAATTAATTTCTTAAACTATTAAATACATAAAAGCATTTTAAACAAACAATAAAATTTAAGTGCATCCATTCACACGCAAATATAAGCAATTTCTTTATCTTCCCAACCAATGCAAATACATATCGTCAGTGGTCGCCAGAAAATTTCCGTGTCTGCATAATGGGTACACTGATGGCTCAAAAACCCCGGAAGGCATTGAAGCGGGAGTCTATGGTTCGAGAGCTAAGATATCGGAGCCATTGGGGCCTTCCCCGGTATCTTCCAGGCGGTGGTGTATGCCATCAGCAGGTGCACTGATATAAATCTTCACAGGGGATATATGTAGATGGGAGAACATCCTTATCCGGCTGCTCTCAAAATCCTATTATCTTTTAAGAACAAGTCCTCGCTGGTTGTGGAGTGTAGTGAGAAGCTTAACGTCCTGGCTGAAAATAATGATGCCACCCTCCTATAGGTACAAGGACATGCAGGTACATAGGGTTATGAGAAAGCAGACCATCTAGCAAGGACGGCGGCTGACTCAGCCCCTATAGGCCGGAGCCATTCTTCGCAGTGAGCTCACACACTTTAAAGGAAATGCTAAGAAAAGAGTGTAGCACACTAATGGAGCTACGCTGAAGGGCATACCTGGACTACCGGGCAAAGAGACTACTAGGGGGTAGAATAGCAAAAGATAAAAACTACTGATAAACCTTTCTAAGGCAAAACTACGAATACTAACAAGCATTCTGACAGGACACTGCAGACTCAAAGGCCACATGTACCAGATGGGAGTCTGGTCCAACGAGAAGTAACTCAAAATTCTTATCTATGTATATAATCGTTAAATTTCAGATATTAGAAGATGGATAAAACAGCTAAAAAAGGATGAAACATTGGAGAATTTCAATACATATGATCAACATGATAGCAAGTTCTTGATCGTGTAATAGCTGGTTAGGTAACTTTTTTAATGTAATCGTCTAATGCAACCTTGGTATAATTTTTCTGAACGCACTTAATCGATATCAAGTCGATAACTTGCCATACTGGATAATCGAAGAGGAACGGAACAGCATTTCCGTTGCACGAAGGCAATATTCGGCTATTTCTTTCTGTGCGGTTCTTTAACATGACTGGTTTGTCGAATAGGGTAAGTGGCCGTATTTCAATGAAAAACTAGCTTCAAAATGCATTCAAATGTTATGAAAATGTGAGAAAAGTCTGCGGCATGCTGTGAACTTTTTGTGAGCACAAAATTATATTGGAAAGTGAATTGAAAAATGTAAAAAAGGCACCTTGAAATCTCTTGAAAATCCAGCTTGTATGTTACACGTGCAAAGCAAAATTACCATTTGACACATCTCCGATTCTTGTAAATTCATTGGAGGATTGACAAATACAAGATGACGCCGTAATTACAAATAAAAACTGTTTTGTTCAATGTTTAAAAGCAAATTAAGACATGAATATTTGAATTGTTTGTCTAAATCAGGGCTTTGTTGTTATCGTTGATTTATGAACATAACCTTATTTTCCAAAAAAATTTTTTTTTTTTAACAAGTTTTTGATGTTTTGTATCTGTATTTACAGGCCGTTGTAATTGATGGTCGTGGCCATCTGGTTGGTCGTTTGGCCTCCGTGATCGCAAAATACCTGTTGCAAGGAGGTAAAGTAGCTGTTGTGCGGTGTGAAGAGTTGAACCTCTCCGGACACTTCTACAGAAACAAAATCAAGTACTTGGCTTACTTGCGTAAACGCTGCAACGTGAACCCTGCTCGTGGTCCATATCATTTCCGTGCCCCATCACGTATCTTCTACAAAGCTGTGCGAGGTAAGTAGTCGAATTTGGTATATTGTTTTATTTTAACTCATGATGACCTAGTATTTCCTTACCTACATTATTTGAATTGCAATATGTAACAATTAACTAATAACTGATGCAGATGTATAGTAATGCTCTTTTAATTCTATCCTTCATATTTCTAACAAGTTTTTTTTCGTTGTTTCAGGTATGTATCAAAGCGATGCTTCTAAATCTCAAAGAAGGCAACATGATGAACATAACATCTTACCTACATTATTTGAAACAGACATGTAACAAATTCAATAACTGAATCATAATTTAACGTTGTCTCTGTGAAATACAGTTTTCTCCTTAAAAATTTACGAATATTTTTTTTCCTTCCAGGTATGATTCCACACAAAACAAAGCGTGGCCAGGCAGCTCTTGCCCGTCTGCGCGTCTTTGATGGTATCCCACCACCATACGATAAACGCCGTCGTGTTTGCGTACCAATTGCAATGCGCGTCCTTACACTGCGTTCAGATCGTAAATATTGCCAGGTTGGACGTTTGTCACATGAAGTCGGCTGGCATTACCAAGATGTCGTGAAGAGCTTAGAAAGGAAACGCAAAGCTAAATTGCGTGTGACCTTGAAACACAATAGAATTATGAAGAAACTGACAGTTAAGGCTCGCGAAAATATTGCGAAGGTGGCCGAACCATTCAACAAAATTATCAAATCCTATGGATACGAAGTTTAAATTTGTATCTTGAATGTTGTTTAAAATGAGTAGAGTTCATTTTTTAATAAAAAGAATAACTTAAGTAAACATGTAGTTATGTTTTGAAGGGATCAGATATGTTCGCCGTTTCTTGTTCACTCGATGTTTTTTTTTTCATTGTATCCAACAATTTCAGATAGCGTCGACACACATTCATTTGGGGAAGGGACTGGAGTATGGGAAAGTGAAAGAAAAAGCTTATAAGAAATGGCATTTTTTAAATTTAATTTTAAGTTTAATTTGCTAATCTTATGGTATTATAGTCCATTTCGGACTTGCACTGAATCTATGGTAGTCCAAATTTTGTCTAAATGGACGAACATTTTATCATTGAATTCGATTTGCTACCAACGCATGCATTCAAAGTATTTGCTGCGTCCAAACTCGGTGATATCTTTATTGCGGTTTTAGTTCAGTGCTAAATGAATAAAAAATAAATACAGATTCATGGTTTAATCGATCATCGGCTAATGCGTTAAAATCTTCACACATTTATCAACACTATTACTTTATTTCTTAAAACCAAGAGTTTTCCTTGGTTATTCAAGACCTCTTAATCTCTAATTTTCGTTTGGTTTTTCTTAGTAAGGATTTCTCTAGGTGCGGTATTTGTTAGTCATCTGCCACTTTGATCTTGAGACCGTTGACAGATTCCAAGAGTATATAATTAAAAAAAACCGATTAGTTTTGGTATCACATGCATTTTTTCTTGTTGTATATTTAAAAAATTATTTACACGTTTTTATAATACTTATGTATGCATATTAAGTAGGGACATAGAAAAAAAAACCAAACATTGATCATTAATGAATGAATTCATTAAACTACTCAATGGGTATACAATAAATTAAACCTTTATTAATCTATCTCGGGCACATCGCATGCCTACCACCATCAACAGGCATATTAACTCCCGTAGTGAATGTGGCTAGATCGCTGGCTAAAAAGCAAATAGCATTGGCCACTTCCTCTACGTCGCCTGCTCGTCCAAGGGCGTGAGTAACTTTACAGTGCTCCAAGAATTTCTCATATGCCTCATCGTTCATGCCTCCTCGTTTGTGTAGGTTGGTGACTATGACACCAGGATTAACCGAATTGCAACGTACACCCTTTGGGGCAAGCTCCAGAGCAACGCAACGTGTAAGTTGATCAATACCCGATTTTGAAATGTTGTATGCCAATACATTTGGAAAAGCTCGTAGACCGCAAACGCTAGAAATGTTAACAATATTGCCTTTTGTCTTAATCAGCTCCGGTACAGCAAGCATAGTGATCTGATACACTGAACGTACATTTACATTCATTATCCTATCAAACTGCTCAAGACTAGTATTTTCAATGGAGCCATTCTCGATAACGCCAGCATTGTTTACCAATACATCAAGTTGGCCGAAGTTTTTTAAAACTTCACTTATGACACTTGGCACTGCACTCTCATCCGTTAAATTAGTTTTTATAAGTAATGGTGCCAATGAGTCATCTGCTTCCGCAGCAACTTCACACTTTGCCATAGTTTCCTTCAGGTTTTCCTCGTTACGTCCAACCAATGCCAATTTAGCGCCTAATTTGGCAAACTTAACAGCAGCAGCTGCGCCAATCCCAGAGCTGGCGCCAGTGATTAGCACAACTTTTCCCTTGAAATCCATTTCCCTGTTCAAATTATACTGCTATGTTTTAGAGTGTTTTCCGAAATTATTTATCAGATAATATCAAACACGTAAAGACTTCAAGCGCTAAACCATTTGAAACATATGCGGCAATGGGTGAGGAAGCATATCACACAAATGATAAGTGTTGCTAACTTCAATATCACTGTGGAAAATTTTTGGGATTATTGTCTGGGGGGTGAGAAATTCCAAGTCAGGGTGATGGTACTAGGTCAGTATAGTAAAACCCTCAAAGGGTTTGGCGTTCGTATGTGTCAGTTTTTTTTTATGACCTTTTAAATTTTTTCCTTATCTTGATGTTTTTTCGCTTAGTTGTAACATTTTGGCAAAAACGTAGTTTAACATAACTCGAGAACCACTTGTCCGATTTTGATGAAACAAATTTAGAAAAATTAAGAATTACAATTTCTATTTGTTTTTATTTGTTTTTATTTAAAAAAGTGTCATTTATCGCCTTTTTTTTATAAATTTTCCCCAATAACTCCAGACTTCTGGCCATAAACTACTAAAAAAATTAAGTAAGCATTTTTATAATTTTTTATTTTTATTTTATTTATTTATTTAATAAATATTGCCTAGACTTTTTCGATGGTGGTTGTTCGGGACTAGTGGCATCGCATTCATCGCTATCATCAGTTTCTGAACCACGATAAGCTGTGACTTTCACACCGGGTGCCAACAAATTGTTTGATTTCAAAATGGAAGCCAGCTCTTCCGATTTATGCTGTGTTAATTCCAACTTGGCAACAATTGACTCAAGCTTATTTTGATTTATTAAAATTGGCTCATTGGATACTGATGGCTCATATGGGGGATCATCACGTGCATGATATGTCGGAGCAGTCGGCACAGGAATGTGGTCCGAATGAGGCAATGGTGTTGCGGCACTTGCAACACCAACGTAATTATACGATTTTCTTATCCTTTTTGCGGCTCCTTTATTCGCACATGCATAGCAATTCAATGGATTGTGACCTTCGCCAGGATTAGTCCAAGTCATTGGGATACCGAATGGCATACTTTCACGTCTTCTATTTTTCCAATCCATTAGACGGTTGTAGCAGCTTTTACACACTATATTTGGTATCCAATTTTCGTTCACTATAACATTTTGGTTGAAGTACATCTCGTATGTTTGAACAAAATCAGTACTGAAATTTCCCCTTTTTTTATGTGTTGAGACATATTGACCACAGCAGTAGCAAAAGCTATTTATATCTGGCTTGCATAGTTCCATATTTTGTTCTCTTTTGTTCACTTTTAAAAAATTTGAGAAAAATTACTTTTACTATTCGCGTTCGTCGGCACTTGTTGAATGACAAAAATCACAGAACCAGTGTGAGAAGAGAAGAAGTATAATGACAATGCATGTTTTATGTGAACATTACAGAACCAGTGTTGCTGGATTTTTTATGAATTTAAAAAAAAAATATTTAAATTTTTATATAAATTTTCGTTGTATTTGAGCTCAAGGCCATATTATAAATAAAATGTAAATTGCAAATTTGTTTTTTATATTTTATTTATTATTGTCGATATTTCGCTTTCAATCTGAGGGCATCTTCAGGAACTAATGGATTTGTCCGAAAAAAAAATACTTTTTTCCCTTCATACATTCATTTTTAACTTCGAAAGAGTTGCACATATAGGAAAACGGCATAGAAACAGATTAGAGAAACTGTAATTCATAATTTTTCTAAATTTGTTTCATCAAAATCGGACATGTGGTTCTCGAGTTATGTTAAACTACGTTTTTGCCAAAATGTTAAAACTAAGCGAAAAAACATCAAGATAAGGAAAAAATTTAAAAGGTCATAAAAAAAAACTGACACATACGAACGCCAAACCCTTTGAGGGTTTTACTATACTGACCTAGTACCATCACCCTGACTTGGAATTTCTCACCCAACAGATTAGCTGTTGTACTGTGTATTTAAAAAGTTGTATGATTTCAACTACAAAAGGCCCAAGTTGAAATTTAGGTAATATTTATTGTAAAAAGTGGAAATTTTGGAAATATATTTTTTATAAATCGAGCTCCGTTTTTATTTTCAAGAAGAGAGTTTTAAAATGGTGTACTGTTAGTTCAAATATAAAAACGGAAATATTTAGATATTTCAAACACAGTTTACCGGAGGAACCATAAATTTAAATAATAAATTTGGCTACATAAATATTTGTACATATTTACATATGTATGTATATAATGCTCGAAGAAATACCTAAATCTCATTCAGCAGGCCAAATGTTAATCGTCTTACTTGGTAGGTACATAGTACATACATACATACATACATCAAATTTTAGAACCGAGGCATTTTGGTTTTTATTACTAGGTAATTAAATAAAATTTTAACACGTGGGACCAGGTAACAGGGTACCTAGAAAGGTTGAAAAGTGCGGGAATTAACCCTCCGGAGAGCATAGAAAGAGTATTGAACGCTGTGCAAACACACCCGACTGAATGTAAGATTGAAACCATTTTCATGTTTCCCATTTTTTCTTTTATTTCAAATACTTTAATTCCTATATATTTCAAACTTAAGTAAACAAAATTATGTCACAACCGTAAATTTGGACAACTCAACTCAAAACTTATCGCGGTGTCATTGCATGTATTCCACCATCTACGGGTACACTGTGCCCAGTTATAAAGCTCGCCAGATCACTTGCTAGAAAGCAAATCACATTTGCCACTTCAATTGGTTGACCGTAACGCGCTAAAGCGTGAGTGTACTTAGCTTTCTTAAGAAATTCCTCATAACCCTTCTCGTCCAAATAACGCTTTTGCAAATTAGTGTATATTACACCGGGATTTACGCAATTACAACGCACACCCCGCTCGCCCAACTCAAGCGCTACACAACGGGTAAATTGATCCACACCAGATTTGGATATATTGTATGCCAGAGTGTTGGGAAATGAACGCATGCCACATATGCTTGATGTATTCACAATATTACCCTTGGTCTTCAAAAGCTCCGGTACCAATAGCAGGGTTAAGTAGAATTGAGAGCGCAAATTGGTGTGAATCATGCGATCGAATTGTTCCAGGCAAGTATTTTCAATGGTACCATCCTCCATGATGCCGGCATTGTTCACCAACACATCGAGCCTTTTGTATTTATCAATCGTCATTTTGGCGATACATTCAAGATCTTCAGTTTTGCTTACATCGCCCACAAATTGAAGTACGTCACTTTGCTCCTTGGACTTGGTACGGTTTAGGCAATTCTGGCGGGTTTCTTTAGCTTCTCTGCATTTAGGTCGACAATCGCGAGTTTGGCACCCAACTCCGAGAATCGAGTGGCAGTGGCAGAGCCAATTCCCGATGCCGCGCCCATTAGAAGTACAACCTTATTTGTGAAGTTCATAAATCCACAATTGAGCTTGTATGCTAATAGAATATGATAACGATGGTATACATTTTTTAATGCTGAAAGCTTTCTTTTTTTTAATTATTCAAATCATAAATACATACATACATATGTACTTATGTATGTATGTATGTATAAATTTGGAAAGAAATGAAGCTAAAATGAAATTTATTAGATTATTTGATACAAATTTTATATTTTTCTAAAGGGAGCTTTAATTTGTTTTAACATGGTCTCAAACAGTCCAAAAACATCCTTGGGGGATACAATCTAAGAAGGCTCAAGCTTCTTATGGACCTTTCCAGGGAAAAACTGAGAATACTTACAGGCTTTCTAACGGGCCACTGCAGACTTAAAGGTCACCTACATAAACTGGGTATCTGGTCGAGCGACTTCTGTCGCTTCTGTGACTCGGCAGGAGAGACCCCACACCACCTGCTTACGGAGTGTGAGGCTGTGGCACGCAGACGGGGGTCAACCCTGGGTCGGCCATGGCCGGGAGATCAATTCATACAATCTCTAACCCCGGCGACTATCCTCAGATTTCTGGGGGTCCTGGGGTTGGCTGAGTTGTTGTGATGAGCTTCGAGGGCACAACAGACCCCTTGGTCGCAGTGCATACCTCTCTTTATATCTATCTATCTAACATGTCAGATGAGTCGTATAATTTAGTAATGTACCGTGCGTTTTGTTCTTACCTAAGCGCTTTGGAGAAAACTTTCATTTACGGCCCCACACAGAATCTCATTGGTGCGGGAAAGACGAGGGGGTGCTGATAACTCCACCATCATCACCCTACCTTCTTAAGACCACAATTTTATAAGTGCAGTCGATCTTCTTTTTAACGCAATTTTTTTTTAACGCGGAGGTTTCTATAGTAATTTTTAATACGGATTTTTTTATCAGATTATTTTGCAATCTCGTCATGATTTTTAAAATGCTACAAAGTGCTACTGGGATTTATATAACGACACGCAAAAAGGAAAACCTCAGCGTTTATTAACAGATTATTTAAAGAACAGAAGTATTGATTTATTCGTGGTTTAATATAAGTTGAGTTATAGGTGATCTCAATATGATTTTTTGTCAAAGTCCTGTAAAACAGAGGGTTCTTAATATGTATCAAAGCATAGCGAATATGTACAGACATATGTACGTATGAAATAAATTTGTTAACTCGGAATTCTTTTTTACGCGGATTTTTCGCAAACTTGGAACGAATAAACAAATTTGAACTGAAATTTTGTTACTTTTACGCGGTTTGTTTTAATTTTCGGTTAATTCTTAATTCCAGGCAACAGACCAGAGGGGACCTTTTCCAAACAAAAGTTATGCCAAAATTAAACTTGCATCTTAATTTTAAGAAAAAATTCATAAAATATATTAAGGAATAAATGGCTAAAAAATTCTAAATTTGGTTCACGCACTTGGACACTACAAGCAATTCTTGCCGTAATGGAGTCAATTTCTTGTGTAGTTACGTCATGTAGGTTTTTTTTTTTAACCGAATTCATTACACGTTGAAAAAATTACAAATTAATAAATTGAAAAATTGCAAGCGTGTCACATTAGGTAAGTTCGGGTACGGATAATTATTGAAAGTTTTCGAAAACCATCAGCTTTTAGCGTTCGCGTACGCCAAAAACTAACAAAGTAGGGGAAATTGAGAGAGCAAAGTGACATTTCAATTTGAGGGGAAGCTGTTGGTTTCTGCTGGAAAAATTTACGAAATTATTGTTTAAGAATTTAAAGGTGAAATTTATAAAATATGAGTAGGTTTGTACTCGTACTTCTCCAGTAAGAATTATCCAGTAAAGTAATTTCTTAGAATTTGACAACGTTCGCTCTCAGAGTGAAAAATATACCAAAAAGTACAAGAACGGAAAACCAGTAAAAACTTGCAAGTTTGACGAACAGCTGATTGAATTTTAGTCCGCATCCAAATATACAAAATGAAAAACGTTGCATTAGTGTTTTCCTGAAACATTCCACTAACGAAGCTTAACCAAAGGAACTTGTACTTGCTTCTTGCATGTTTGATACCCACATTTTATAATTTTCGCCTTTAAAACTCTTAAACAAAAATTTCCAAATTATCCAAATTGCAATCAGCTGCTTTTGATCAGCTGTTTTTCCACTTGCAAGTTTTTACTGGCAAAAATTTGTCCAGTAAAAATTATCAACTTCCCCTCAAAACGAAATGTCAATTCGCTCTCTCGATTTCCCCTACTTTGCAAGTTTCTTGCAAGTTTTTGCGTACAAGAACGCCAAAACGTGATAGTTTGTAACAATTGTTACAAACTATTGACATCGAGAACACTACTAGTGTTAAACATGCTAGTAGCAAGTAAATGTTAGTTTGGTTAAGTTTCCTTAGTAGAATGTTTCTAGAAAACACTAATGGAATGTTTTCTATTTTTCATATTTGGATACGGACAAGAATTCTATCAGCGGTTCGTTGAATTTGCAAGTTTCTGCAAATTTTGCGTTCGCGTACTGTTTTGGATATTTTTCTTTTGTGAAAGAAGAGAAGACAATTCCACTGAATTTTGCTGTTGGATATTTTTTATTGGAGATTGTAAACGAACGTACCTATTTACAGTCAAAAAAACTTCTGACTAAATCCTGTAACTTCGGACAAGAAGAGAGTCGCAGTTACTCTCTCAAGTGCGCTCTCAGTTACAGTTTTTTTTGAGTACGTGAATGCTTTTTGGACTAAATCCTGTAAAAAACTGTACATAAGGAATGGACCTATTATGATGGTGATTTCTGATGAAGTGATATTCGGAATAGCAGCGTTAATTTCATCCATTCAATTGTTTTTATTTTAGTATATTTATTTACGTATGTATGTATATACATACATACATATATACAAGGGTGCATTTTAGATCTAACAAATTAGATCCCACTTTAGAAGGCACTCACCCTTCTTTAATGGATTTTTGTTTATATTTAAATATATCATGGAAGAGCGCTTCGCCGCGGAACTTATCCATTGCACAAATAGAACAAAAACTGGTCAAAAGTCCCAATCATATCAGGCCTCGTTGAATTGGGTTACTTGGAGCTTTTTTTATAATTTGGGACATACTTATGGTTTAACTTTACACAAAATTAGTTTTTTTTTGTTTTCCTACTGCTTCTAGAAAGCTGCAAAAATCTGCAGAACTTTTCATAATATACATACATATATTTTAATTAATATAGCAGATCATCCAAGTGGTTTGTGACTCTTATGAAAGTAAAATACACATTTTTTTAGGTCGTGGTTTACATTTTATTGAAATGTCTTTATGCGTATGTACATACATACATACATTACATTAGTATGAACAAATATAATATTGTTTACTTTAGTTACCAATAGAATTAATTAAAATCTCAAACACATTTTTTATTCAAATACATACATATGTATGTATGTTTATTGGTTTAATTGGTAACTCGTGGCAAACATACATACATATGTATGTATGTACTTATGTAAATTAATTTTTTATTTTTATTTTACTAGGACAATTTAACTTGCGGTAAGTGTTAGAATAACAAAAATGTTTCCACTCTACTGCACTTTTTTTCTGTAAGAATTTCTCTAGGTTGACTTTTTTAAGTAAATAATATATTTAAAAATCACTGCAAACGCATTCGAAAAACTTGTTTGCGTATATTTATTTTCATGCCCAGGCAGAATTTGGATGATAATTTTTAAAAAAGAAGAATTCACAACTCTTCGTGAAGTTCATTTTGCTAAGCACAATTAATGAAATTTAAGTTCCAAAATCTAAATGTTAAGTTTCCAAAAAAAAATTGAAATTTATCGCAATAAATTTAATAAGGTTATGTCCTGGGAAATAGAAATTGCCAGCTGCTGCATTCCGAATCAGTTCTAAATTTAAAATTCGAAGTTAATAGATTTTTATTTACTAAATACATATGTATGTTATATACATAGATACATAAATATGTTGGTATGTATGTATGTATATCCTTTTTTTTTATTTTTTATTAAAGTTGTATTTTAATTGAAAAATTGCAAAATTACTAATATTATTTTAATAAGAAAAATACGGACGCCACAGAGCGGTCACGCCTCCTCATCTTCAGAATTACGAAATGGTTAAAGATTGTCAAAATTGTATAAGCTCGATTCACTTATTCGGCGGTTTCCTACAGGGTACGCACATACATTTTTGTTTCCTCATTTTTAAGATTTTTGCTACAAAACTTTCAATGACATTCAATTAACGCATAAACGAATCTGCGACTACTACATACATACATATGTACATACACCCATCATTATAAGTAGAAGGCCTATGGCCTATCAAAAAAAAAAAAACAATTGATGCTAAGTCACGCTGCTGCGAGTAGAGATGGCGCCTACTGGGGATTCGTAAATTTAAAAAATTTCGGATTTGACAGTTGAGTGACGTCAGAGAAGATTATAAACAAACCATTTTAACTCTCGATTTCAGAAACTTGAAACTACAGTTTGCGCCTTTTGCGATTTCTTTTTTGTATTTTGTGCTTGCTTTCTTATTCTACAACTTTAATAAGTTCCAGATTTTGCGTCCTCAGCGCAAACAATAATTTTTATGTATAAATACAGTTTCTCTTGTAGGCCATTTAGACAGCTCTTAATTGGGTGAATGAGTAAGTTTGGTCCATTCAAAATACGCTTAGACAATTTGCTTATTGCCTCAATTTAAGCCATGGCTGAACGGCGCTTTAAGTTAACAATAAATTGTATTGATAACTTTTAAGCCACTCTTCCGAAAATTAGATTTTATTTTTTTGGAATATGGCGCTCTCTCTGCAAGCGATATAGAAATTATTTACTACAAGACCATAGGTAACTTTTAAATTTATTGTTTACTATTAAAAAAAATAACGATAAAATATTTTAACATCTTCTGATAATAATTTTCTAAGTAGAATGGCGCAAATATTCTATTAATTACATGTAGAAACTTTCAAAAATGCTTATTTCTAATTATTGGGAGTATAAAAAGTCGAAAGCATTTATTTTACTGCATGTAACGATTTCCTTCGCAGATTATCGTGGACAATTAACATGTCGTCGATCGTCCACTGGCAAAGCAGTACCGGTAATAGAGGCCGCCATGTTAGAAGCTAAAAATGCAATTACTCCAGCCACTTCTTCCTCCCGACTCATGTCACCATCTGAATGTGTAATCTTAGAAAGCTCTAAACCCGTTTCACATGCACAGTTCTCCAAGCTGTCCATCTTCAGAATATCTGTCGCATCAACACCAGGGTTAACCGAATTGCAACGCACACCTTTTGATCTCAACTCTAGTGCTATGCAATGTGTGAATTGATCCAAAGCTGCTTTTGAGATGTTGTAAGCGAGTAAGCCGGGAAACGAGCGTATGCCATTCACGCACGATACATTAACAATGCAACCCTGGGTATCGATCAGATGTGGAACCGCTAGCGCTGTTAGCTGAAAGACGGCGCGCATATTAATAGCCATTACACGATCGTATTGCTCCATGGAGGTTGTTTCAATATTGCCAACTTCCATAACGGATGCATGATTGATCAGCACGTCGATGCGCCCATAAGTGGCTATAGTTTTGTCAACTATATGACGCACTTCGTCGTCTTTGGTCATGTCTGCATGCACTATCAATGGTGAGTGATCGTGTATATCAATGACCTTGTCGGCCACCGCACGCAAACTTTCTTTACTATGACCGACAACTGTAAGAAGGCCGCCCCATCTGGCAAACTCCATGGCGGCAGCAGCGCCAATTCCATAATTTGCGCCAGTGATAATTATTACTTTATTTTTGAAATCCATTGGAGAGGGTGGTGGTGGAATCACCACAGGCTCCTGAATATCAATTGAATGATTGAGTTTTATTGGAAACATTCTGAACACACTGAAGTAGAGGTACACGAAACACAAAACAATAACCAATGTAAACTGTTTGCAAGAGACTGAATAGCGCAATGAGCCGTAGTCCCGTGAGATCTATCAAATCAGCTGGTTATACATATGTACATACATACATACATGCATATATATAACATATAGATGTTGTTCGATTTTTTAGCTGTGCAAGACGACCACATTCAAAGAACGTGAATCAAGTTGTGTTTGTGAAAAAATATACACATGTGCCTCCCAATAGGAAATAGTGGCCATCAGTAGAATTCTCGAAACGGATTTAAAGGTGTAAAGCGAATGCATATGTAATTCTCTCTGTCAAGACCGCTCGATTTAGCATTATCTTGCAATAACGATTAGGCGTTTCCTTATCGCTTCCTTTAACCAAAGAACGTACATTAAAAAGAAGGTGCAAGTCGCGTTCCGTTCCGCTGACAATATGTCTCGCACATTTTTTTCACACTGGAACGAATTGGACATCCGTTGATTGATATCAAAATCCAATTCGATCTAATTGGAGTTGCATGGGTCGATAAAACTTCCCAGAGGGAATGAAACGCCGTGCACGTTCTTTGCTATTCAAATAGTATTAAAATCAGCGCACGGAACACGGTACACTTTCCGTAGAGAACTAGAGATGACGCATTTCAGGGTTTCGCCACTGTTTAGTTTTGCCGATTTCAAGTAAAAGAAAACCAACTAAAATTCATTAAAACCTTCATTACATCCATTTAATTTTTAGTTTTTTTTTTAATTTATGCTTCACTTTGATTTTCTGTTTTTCCCTTGGTTGCCAATATTTCGGATTGGGCTAAGTACATATGTACACACTTATGCATATAAATCTTTATCAGTGTTTCCCGCTCTTACGCCCACTGGGACACATTAATTTTGATCTTTTTTAAAAGAAAAATCAAAATTTTGTATCGTGCTTTTGAAAATTTATACATATGTATGTACATATATTAATTAAAATTTTTATATGTTATTATAAACATTTTTCAAGCACTTATTCATAAGGCCTTCGTAGGAAAGAAGTACTAAGTCGAGTTAAGTTGTTTTGTCAAATGTGAAGAGATTATTCTGTACACACTTACATATGTACATACATATGTACATAAGTTTCAATGTACATTCATATTTTCATACAGAAGTATTTGCAGGAGTGAATAGTCACACAATCGGTTTTCCATCGTGCGTGGTTATTTTTACGCTCAATGATTTGTTGATAAACTTGTTTTTGCCAATTTCGCATGCACACATTTTATAAGCGACAAGAACCGAAGTAACCATGTGTAGGAAAGTACTTTATCAATGTACATTAAAGTGCTTCTTAAACATAGGAAGAAAATGTGTAGTTACTTCAGATTTCCTTGACCTCAACCCCGTCGACAATAATGTACGTACCTACTATGTGATTTCTACCATACTTATGAAGTACGAACATGTGACCATAGTATTGTCTATTGAGGTGGACGAGACTAATGTCCGAATTCAGTAACTTGGTATAATCTCAAGTCTCAAATGAGCTTTTCCTCCCTTTAACGTTTTTTCTTTTGTTTTTGTGACCTACTCATCACTCATCATAGAAGGCTGCAGGCTTTATTTTGAAACTAATGCATGCCAACAGGTCTAAAATTGTGACTTTTGTCTCTATTAGAGACAGAGTGCTTACGGAATTCGGGGATAAAAAACACGTTCATTTGATTTCTTGATGATCCCCCTAATGTAAATACATTACAACAAAACAATTTAACCCCAAGTTTAATATACATATAATATATTTATATTTACAAAACCAACTAAAAAAATTTCAGACTTTTTTTCGGTATTTTAATTGAAGAAAATATAGCAACTTATGGAAAATAAAATGCCAAAACTTTTAATTGAACTCAACTGTACATTGTACAAAAAAATAAAGTCTGTTTCGATAACAACATACAGCGATAACAGCATACAGCATCTTTTGAGAGCACTTAAAACAAAATGCGAAACTATAATGGCATTAAAATAAAGACACCAGTTATATTCACTTTTACGTACTTCAAAGTTTTCAAAAATAGGCGTCGCCCGGCTAACTTACGAGCAAAAAGGTAGTTTATCTGAAACTACTGGGCATCGTACAAGTTCGATGAAAATAATGTGTCAAATTTCAGTCAAATTTTCAAAATAATTGAGTCTAGAGAAGAGAGAAACACGATCTTTTTTGATTCATCCTGTATTTTTACCGATGAAAAAATTCAAGAAACTCTGAGAAAAAATTTGAGATATGGGTTAAAATTTTTTTTTAAAATGTGGAAATTATCGAGCGTGTCGCGGTTTTCTTCCACATAAAAAATAAATGATGTTCACATTTTTAATATTGTAAATTTAATATTTTAAAAGCGTATAAAACACATTATGTACATCATGATAAAAATTCAATAATTTTACAAACTTTTAAAGCAATAATAAATGCAATCGACTTTTTTTTATATGTATTTAGTATATACATACATATTTCTATATTAACGTGGGCACATAGCATGTCGACCACCATCCACAGCAAAACTAATACCTGTCGTAAAGGTGGCCAAGTCACTTGCCAAAAATGTTATAGCGTTAGCCACTTCATCCGTAGTACCAGGACGTCCCATAGCATGTGTTGTTTGCGAATGTTGCAAGAACTTTTTATACGTTTCCTCGTCCATACCTCCGCGTTTGTGTAAGTTCGTTACAGTGACGCCAGGATTTACACAGTTGGCGCGTACACCTTTTGCAGCCAACTCCAGAGCAACACAGCGCGTAAACTGATCGACACCCATTTTAGAGATATTGTAAGCCAATACACCGGGGAATGAACGTATACCATTTACGCTAGACACATTTACAATATTACCCTTCGACTTGACCAGTTCCGGTACGGCCAGCATTGTCAGGTGATATATTGCACGCAAATTCGTATTCATCACACGATCATATTGTTCCAGGCTAGTATTCTCAATACTGCCTGACTCAATAATACCAGCATTGTTAACTAATACATCCAATTTATTGAATTTTTTCAAAGTTTTCTGCCAAATACTTTCTGTATCGATCTCCTTTGAAATGTCGCCCACCACCAGATAAGGTTCCTTGCCAACAGCAGCACATTGCTTTGCGACAGTTTTTAAATTTTCCTCATTGCGTCCATTAAGGGCTAGTAAAGCACCTAACTGGGCGAATTTTACTGCAGCAGCGGCTCCAATGCCGGAACTTGCTCCTGTGATTAGCACTACTTTACCCGAAAAATTCATGACCAAATAACGACGATTAACTATAGTAATACTTGTAGCAGCGTCTTAATTGGGCGGTTGCGTAATGTGTTGTTGAGATTTAAGCGTTTTATATTTTACTTTTTGGTTTATTTGTGATAAGAATCTGTTTGAAAATTAAAGACGGACATGATCAGCTGTAAATTGTTTAGGTCTTCGCAGTGTTGCTTTTCTTTACGTTTTAAAAAAATTGAACTTGCGTATTAGAAATATGTTTCACCAGAAATAAAACCAACAATATGAATTCGGATAAATTTAGATCGAGATATTTTAAAAATTAAGAACAAATACATAGGTATTTTTTGTTTCTTAAAGATTATATTAAAGTATATTTATTTATTAATGAGAAGCTTTTTCATGGCAGAAATACCCTCGGAGGTTTGCCATTGCCTGCCGAAGGGTGACCGCTATTAGAAAAACCTTTTTCTGTCATTAAGATTTTGCTTGCCCTGACTGAGATTCGAACCCCGAACTCACCGGCATATCGCCGGTTTTTCAATGAGATTTATAATATGTAAATACTTTATTTTTCACATATGTACATATTTGCATATTCTATATTTAATTAAATTTTTTGTTAATAAAATATATTTTGTGTACCATCATGTCTTTTTGATTTTCTAACAACGTAATGATCCATATGCAAATTTTGGTCAGGTGAAAAAACCTTTCAAGACAACGTAGAGAATTGTGAAAAATTTTGACTGTTGGCACTCTGGTTGGTGTTTTAAGAAGATAATTTCGAAGATTCCCCAGATTCAAAAAAATCTCATCTCTCTAATATGCCATGTACATAGAAACGCACAACCTTGTAGTATTATAAAAATACCAATTTAAAACAAAAATTCATAAGAGAGATCTCTATCACTGATAAATAATAATTATATTTATTCTTTTCGTTAAAGGCAATTCAGAAAATAACTTAATTAATCATTTTGAATTTTAATTAACTTTTTATTTTAATAAATACATATGTATAGGTTTATTAGTATTCAACTCACCTTATTGAAAGCCATACATACATAAGTAAGCCACTGCACATATTTCAATGTATATAAGTATTTATTAATATTATATATATATATATTTTTTATTTTACCATCCATGGTTAAATCAACATTTCTTTAAACTTATGCATGTATATTACTCTTACATATATCAACTACAATGTGCAATCAAGTTATATTTTTTATTACTTTCATAGTTTTTTAATATGTACTTAAATACAAGCCATTTCCCTTCTACATACATATAGTTCAATTTTATTTATCTCCGTAAGACTTCACGGATAATAAATAAACTGTGTATTACGCAGCTTCCAACACATACATTATGTACGAGTAAATGCATATTTGTAGAATTTTGACAAAAAAACTTATTTGATTTGAAAAAAAGAGCTTAGTAGAAATAAGTGTTTTTGTCAAAAATCTAAAGATATGTAGCATTTCATAAACTGGAGGAGTTTACGAAAATTGATCTTACAATGGGTTTTGCTTTGTATTCTATTATACGCATTTATGTATGTATGTATGCAGACGTGTAAGTATGCATATTAGTTATTTATAAAGTTTAGCTTCTTAAAAAAATATTTTTTTTATTCTTAAATTGGGTTTGCACTAATTTTGGCATAATCAAAATTTTGGGTAGAGCTAGATAGATTTGGTTTCGAAGTAACGTTCGACTTCACAAATTTAATTTCGGGTGTAATACATCATTTAAATACCAAAGCGTGAGATGAGTTAACAAAATAATAATTTTTGTAAAGTGATTTGGGGCGCATCTGCCTTAAAACTTTTTCACATGCATTTCAACGAATGGCACCAAATTTACTTATTTATATGTTTTAATTTCATGTAATATACATAATTATAGAAAACGATTTTATGAGATATTTCTTTTGCTGTGTGTGCGTGTGCGAGTTTCGAGAGAGTAATGGAGTATTTATTAATATTTGATTTAGATTAGATAATTTTAGTAAAGAATTACATGTTTTGCTGTTAATGTGTTTAAAGTATTTGGAAGATATATTTAATATTCGTTTCTTTCTTTTCTTCTTTAAATGTGTGCATTTGCAGTAACAGAAATATAAGTGTCGTTGCTTTAAACATTTGCAATGGAAAGTAAGAAAATACGCAAAATAAAATTCAAATTCAATTTATCAACTCGTAAAATAAAAATAATCAACCCAATAAATTCTCCAATTGCGGCAGCGCTATATCGCAACTTTCAATATAATTTTCTTTTCACTAATTCGGAATAATAACCGGACCTCGCTACAGTGACTTGTGTAGCTGATGTATGTTTCATGCCTATGTAGTATAATGATTCATGAACAAGAACTTTAATATGTACATTAATTCGAGGCGGATGCCATACAACATCAAATTGTTTTGTTGCAAAACCTACCGATATAACATTTGCTAAAGTTCTGAGTCAAATTCGAGAGATTTATAGCGTCATTCAAGTTACCGTCCTATCCACGCCTTAAAAATACTCAAAATTCCCGATCTTTAAAGAGTGAAAAGTAATTGAAAATGTAAAATTATTGCGTTCTCACTAAAAAGTCTTCAGTTTTATGGAGACGAAAATTGAATTTAGCGAGATACAAATTTACGGGTCTAAGTCTAAAGAATGTCAACGTCATCTATAACAAATTTAATAAAACTAATTCAAAATAATATATCATACTTTCAAATCGAGTTATAATAAAGAAGTTAAGAAGATAAGCGAACTTTGCTTACGAAGGCGGTTAGGGCGAATAATCTTATTTTTGTCTTGGTTTTGTTGCTATTACTTTTGACAAGAAAAACATAATATTTTTATTGCAAACACAATTTGTTATGCGACCCAACTTAGTTTACATCATATTTACATATACACATGCAAATGATTGCAATTAAGTTTTTAGTTAATGCACGCGCTACCAGTTCTATCAAATAACTTTCATTTTCTTAGATAAAATTGAAAGCGAAACATTCCGAATAGCTCTTTTTGTACTCACGCAAAAAAAAAACATGGCGTGTTAAAGTGCAAGACTTTTGTGTTTGTGAGCGCAGCAGCAAAAAAAAAAAGGGAAAACAGTTTTGTTGCACGCAAAGCAAATAGCACAAATTCCTGTAAGCGGCAATAAAAATAAGAGCTTTGAATGCAAGACCCGTTCGATAATTGTAAGAGTGCAAATGTTTTGAATAGGATATACAAAAAATAAAATAAAAAAAAAAACGGTTTTCATCATAAACTTTTGTTCTAAGACTGGGTATAATTTGAAACTTCAGCGAACTTATTATAATATTCCATGACTTACGAATAAACTACATTGCTTAAAGTGAAAAACTCAGATATTTTGTTTGGAAAAGAGGAATTGCATAGCAATTACATACCCTTAATAATACTAAGTTTTATTCGAGTGAAAGTTGATTGCAACTAAATAATAAAAGCGAAAAAAAAAATTCAAGTAAACCTCAAAAAATGTTAAAACTACTTTGAAGTTATATCGATTTTATTCTTTAATTATTTGCTATTTTAGTCTCGGGTGGTTGACGTAGAAAACTTAAAAAGGAACTAATTGCCTATGCAATAATACAATTCAATATAAATTAATTCTTAATATTTTGATTTTTAATAGGCAAATTACGATTTAAAGAGATTGTACAATTAGTTTCCTTTGAAGAGAATTTCATATTAGTTTTACAGATTCACAGCATATCTATTTATGCAAATTGTAGCGTATATAATTACAACTACGATACATTACATACAACAACTAACATAAAATCTTTCTTATTATTTGCCTCCTTCCACGTACATATGTAAGTATGTTGAGGTAATATTTATGATGAAATGTATGCGGATAGTGTTGCTCGAATGAAATAATTTAGAGTTTTTGTCAATGCATTTGCTTACATACATATGCATTCCATTTTTTATTTTCTTTTCATACAAATAATTACTTAACAATTACTATATATGTAGCAAAGAAGTGTAAAGAAGAAATTATAGATGCGAATGTAGTAAGCGTATGTGAGTAATGAGAAGAAAAAATAAAAATTAAATATTACAATAACTATGTATGTATGTATGTAAGTGGTAAGTGTGTATATCTAAAATGAGAGCAAATTCTTAACTTAATCACACAGACGTTTGTGAATGACTGCTAACTGAATGAATACATTTCTTAAGCGCAATTGGCGGTCGTTTGTTAGCACGCGTGCGTACATCCCCATGTCACCGCCATTGCAAGCTAATCAGGCAACCTAAATAATGTTAACTAACGGTTAATTGTAATGTAATGCAATGCAATGTTTCGCTGCAATTCGCTCCGCTCTTTGGCCTTGGCGCTCTTACATAACAAGTACAAAAAACACATAGTGCATACATATAACGAGCGAGCGTATATATGCACGTCAACAAATTATGCGACAAACAGCACAAATTGGATAGGTCGCTGCGTTGACGATTATATTGGACAGCGACATCTCTCGCCCAAACCACTTAACTTCCTTGGCCGTTAATTAGTTCATCACATATCTTAACCAACTCCGCATTTTCTCGCGACTTTTGCTGTAATTGCTCATTGATGGAGGCGCGTGATATTTCCTCTTTTTTGAGTAACGCTTTCAGTTTTGTCGATTCGATACTGTGCTCCTTGTTAAGCGATTCGAGCTTTTTGTTGGCACTGTGCATAATGAAATAAGAAGAAACATGATAAGAAGGAGCGAGAAAAAATAAATATCATAAAACATCAACACTTACATTTCTAGCTGCTGCATCGCATGATTTTTCATTTTGTCATACCGCTGCTCTTGCAATCGCAAATTTTCTAATATCTGTCGCTTCTCAGCCACCAAAGATTCTTCATTTGACTTTAACTGTAGGGTCATTTCCTTGCTTTTGCCGTATTTTCTGTTTTAAACGAGGAAAGAGAAAAAATAAAATAAATACATACATATGTATGTACATAGATATTTCAAAAAAGAAATTGTGTGCTTTGCATTCTTACACATGCAGATCGGCAAATGTCGTTTCGAGTGATGTGAGATGCTGATAATTCGAGTCGCGATCCGCCTTCACCTCCGCCAGTTGCTTCTCGTAGCTTTGTATTAATTGCTCTTTCTCGGCGATTAGTTCAGCAATCGCTTTTTCGTACGCCTCAATGACATCGCTGCGCCAAAAAGATACATAATTTTGAATATGGATTTGTATAAAAGATATGTCAATATGTACATACATATGTATGTATGTATGCACATATGTATAGTGCCGGACAGATTCAAAGTGCCGCGGCATTTTAATAAATTAGGCTATTTTTTGTTTGTTATTTTTTTCTTATAAAAACCACGTAAGTTGAAATTTCAAAAATTGTGAAATATTAAAAGAAAATAAAGTTTAACCTTAAAAATTTTTTTTTGTTCAAGTATTTTGACGCGTTTGCTCCACATAGGGATAAAAATAAATTTATTTTTTGTGAAATAAAATAGTAACACTACAAAATTGCATACTTAAAAATATACATATAACAGTTTATAAAAATTTTTGAAATTTGTAAAATTCGGGCATATGTATGTATGTATGTTTTTTTAAAATCATAATTTAAAAAAATTACCAAAAAAAAAAGCTAAAATTTGTTAAAATGCTATGATCCTATTAGAATTTCCTACACTGTATGTACGTACATATGTACATATGTATATGATTCAAATCGGAAGTAATCATTTCAAAAATTAGAAATCAAGTACAATTGTGCGAATTGCAAAATCGCAAGTGGGCGTTTGTATTTAAGAACTTACGTCATTTTGGTTATTGCTTTATCCTTTTCCGTTATCCGCTTGATTAACGCCTCCTCTCGTTGTTCAGCTTCTTTGAGTTTCTTTTCGATATCTTCTGTTTTGAGTCTAAATTAAAAAGCAAAAAAAAAGAGAAAAAAAACCATCAAAGAGAGAAATAAATTAAACTTCGTACACATGTGGATATGATCATATATGGGCACAAATAACTTACATAGTACATAAATGTACTTATACATGTACAAATAACTATTTAATGTACACCCACAATCGCTAGCCACTGCAAGTTTATTACCATTTGAATTTAATAAATTATAAAAAAAAAACTTACACTTCGTTCCTTATTTTCTTCTCGAGTTCATCCATTTTGTAATTAATTTGTTTTTCATCGGGTTGTGAGCTTTTTTTTTTTAAAAGGAAAAACAATACGTAATTAGCAAAAAATGAAAATTTTCATAATTTATGATGATGCAAGTAACGCAAAATATGTATATGTAGAAGTAAGTGCGAGTTTCGAAATGTATATAAACATGAAATTGTCTGTCTAATGTATTGATCTAATTGTTTAAAAGTACTATTATAAGAGTGTAATCAGTGAACTAAAATAAAGCTTAAGAAAAAAAAAACATGGGTATGTTTAGAATTCACAAGACTCTATTGATAAATCAGTTTTCTTATGCAATTTCGAAAGGAATTTCTTAATTGCCATTTAGTGTTTCAATTCATTAGTGTCAGAACCCCAAGTTCGTTAAAAACTAGAGATTCTGTATGTGAAATGCTTCAAAACTAAAAAAAAAAAGTGCTAAGTGATTTCAATCAATAAAAATATTGTATGAAAGAAGTCATATGTTATATACTATCGGTCTAAGTGTAGTTGTAGTTTTATCTCCTAAAAACAAACAATGAGTACTAGAAATATCAGTGAGTTCAGTATCGATACTTTAAATACACAAGATTACGCATTAGAAAAATGTACACCTCATTTTATCGATTAATAAGTAATAATGCATTTAACGTTCATTATTCACGTTCACGTTTTACTTACTTTGAATTCTCAAATGATTTGTTGCAATCGTTATCGATATTCATATCCTTAATCACGTCGACACTCATACTGGCATGCTTCTAGATTATATAAAATAATAAATTGAGTAAGTTAATAAATTCAGTTAGGTGTTTGTGTACAATTTTTTTAATGCACCTTTAAATTTGCCACTGGTTGTTGTTGTTGTTGCTGTAGCTTCTGTTCCTTAACTTGCTGCTTTTCAGTTGAAACTTGTGTCGTATACTGTTGCTTCGTCGATTTGACACTTTCCTCTTTTGTTGCGCTCAAACCTAATGATATTCGTTTATTATCTGCTTCAGCAACAAACGATTGATTCTTCCCAAGCCCGGATATTGACGACGATAATGAGTGTTCGTCCTCTTCGATTGTAGGACTTAAATTGGTCACTTTATTATTGGCTAAGATTTGTTGCAATATTTGTGGCGATTGCTTAGCCGGTTGTTGTTGTATTTGATTTACAGGTACTGGCAAACCGAGTAATGGATCGAATTTCAATAAAATCGAACTGCGATCAATGGGCGCACTATTATTGCCTTTGGTAAGTAGATAATCAAAGTCGGATGGATTGAAGATTACTGTGATTTCAAAATGTTTCGGACAATAGATTTACATTTAAGATGAGCGTGCATGATGAGATTTATATGTATGTAAATAAAAATAGAGAAATACACAATATCTAGGTTAGAAATAATGTATTAGCTCTTGAAAAAAATACAAACAGTGATTATAGAATATCTATATATAAGGTACATATACACAGAGATGATTTTTATTAAACAAAAGTAGATTGCTATTAAGAAAGCTAACATTGATCGTCAGTTCAAAACATCTTCTGATAATATTTATATTTAATTGTTACATATATTGTCGAAATAAGATTTCCTTAAAACCTCTTTCAATCAAATCAGCATTCAAATATTTTATTTAATTATACTCGTATTTGTTAACTGGTGGCAACGCTATTCAAAAATATTTTCAATATTTACTTTCTTAACCTCTTTCAATCAAATCAGCATTTAAATATTTTATTTAACTTAAATTAAATTTTTAATTATACTTGTATTTGTTAACTGGTGGCAACGCTTCACAAAAAATATTTTCAATATTTACGTTCACTTATAATTTATTTTTGCAAATATGCTCCTAAGATTTTTTATCTACGAGTATATAAGGCAACGTCGCAGTGTTAGCTGAATAATTTATTTTGATTTAACATTTTTAAACATTTCTTGAAAATAGTTCTAAACTTAAGCTTACGCTACTTTCCGCAACAACAAATAATGCAATGTTTGATTTTGCTTATTTGTTTAATACAAATTAATTTAATGTTTTAAGCACATGGCAACTCTCTTTAAAATTATGTTCCTAATTAAACTTTCTTTAATACATATTTGGCTTTACTTTTTAATATAATTTACACATTTTATTGAAACTTTAGAAACAGGTGGCATATCTCCCTAAAATGTTCCTTTATGTTAAGCTCCTTAAAAAATTGACTTAAGATGCCGGTACCCAAGATGTAGTGTTTTGATGTAGAAAGTAATCGATAACGGTATCATTCACTATACATTTTGTTATCGATAACTATTCAATTTTTATCGACATAATTACACGCACCGCTTTTAAACACTAACCGTTATCATTTATATCGTTGTCTTTCAAATGAAACAAATTCATATTACGAGCTGTGCAACCCTGTTGAAATTTTCGTTGAGTACGAACTTACAGTCGAACAAAATTTTGCTTTCAATGGTGTAGCGTTCCGAATGAAAATCATAATAAAGGTCTTAACCAAATTTTAAAACCTCCAAAGTAGATTCCCAACAGTAAATAAAATGAAAAATCATAACGTTCTAACAAAACAAATTCTTCAATTGTTCGAGTCTTGTATTAAAATCGGACTGTTTCTATAGTTCAGAAAAAGTTAGCTCTAAATTTCAACTCTAATTTGTCCCAAATATACCCACCCAAAGCTTCAGAAAGAAGTTTAGGATCTCGACCTTAGACATGCACTGCTGGTCCAGTGAGTTTCTAGAGCGAAAGGATCACTTAACTTCTACACCGATGGTTAATGAATAGAGAATAGGGTGGGAGGATGTGTTTTTTCAGCACAATAAGTACTATAAAAACCTTTTTAAGCTGATGTCGCTGCTATACAGGAGACAGTGGAGAGAAGTAATATGCAAAAACATCTCATCTATTCCGACAGTCCATCTGCTCTCAAAACACACGATTCACCCTATTGCAACTCAAAAATTACAACAACCTGCCACAAATCACTAAACGAGATGGCTGAGTAGTTTGCTTTTCACCTGGTATGGGAATCAGAGGAAATCAATATACCAGGCAATGAAAGGACAGACGAGCTGGAAAGGGTAGAAACAACCGTCACACTGCAATAGTTTAGGTATGTCGCACGCTACTTGCATTTGGAAGGCTACAGTAGAAATAAATGCATAGGCTTTAAGTTCTTCAATAATTTGGGGTAGATTCACGCGAGTTACGAAATTTCTTGGAATCTTTACGATGGTTCGCGTAGTGGGTTCATATTATCATCTTATTCAAAAAGTCACAGAATTGTCTAACTGATCTCGTATTATTATGCTCTCTTCTTCTTCTTTATAGAACTACAATGTTTTGGCAGTTTGAGCCGACACCAAAGAACATCGCCAGCATCCTCTCTCCTTCACTAAGTTACGCCAGTTATTCACACCAAGTGAAGGCAGGTACATCTGCACCTGGTCGTTTGTGGGTGTCTTTGCCTTCATTGCCCACCCGAGGATGCCGATTCGAAGGATTATTTCACCGCAGCATCACCATCCAGGAAGTTGGGCTAAAGGAAATTCTTTAATTCAAGTAGGGTGCGCAAAAGATCTCAAGATCGCAGTGCTATTTTACCCTAACAACAGTGCCATAAATCTTTCAATGATTAAAGTATGGTTAAAGAATTGTAAGAATTGCTTTTCAATTGCCGAACGAGCCCAAAGTAGCACCTGAAGCTAAGTGTTAGCTTGCTTTCGAGGCTGACATCATTGGTGGTGTTAGTGCGGGATGCAAGGTATATAAAATCCTTGACTACTTCAAAGTTGTAACTGCCAACAGTAATGTGGATCCCAAAACGCGAGAATTTTTGGTTGTCGTCACAAGGTACTTTGTTTTGTTCTCGTCCACTGCAAAACCAACCTTTTTTATTTTGTTATCTAGTCTCGAAAATGCTGCACTGACGGCCATGTTGTTAACGCCCACGATGTTAATATGATCCGCGTACGCGAGCAGCATCATGCTTTTGTTATATATGGTACCACTGCGATTTAGATTGGTAGCTCTTATTACGGTTTCCAGCATCAGATTGAAAAAGTTGCACGAAAGTCGCCTTATCTAAAACCTCGAACGGCCAGAGAGGTTCCTCCCAATTTGGACGGATATAAAAGTTGTGCTCAACACCACTCTACATACCCGATTTAGTTTAGCAGGAATTCCAAATTCAGCAATGGCGTCGTTCAAGCAGCTTCTATTCGTGCTGTCAAAAGCAGCTTAAAAGTCGACAAATAGAGTGTGTGTGTCGATTTGTTTATCTAAGGTCTTTTTTCCAGGATGTGATGTGCTGCGAAATCTGGTCAATGGTGGATTACCCAGGTCTTAAGCCACACCGATAAGGTATAATCTTATATTGTCTTGCTTTAACAAATTAAAATGTTTGTCGGGTATAAACAGTCCGCTTTATTAGAACAGGTACACTGATTGTGATAAGTCTTTACATTTTCGGAAAAACTTTCCTTTGGTTTCATTTCGAAAAAGGTTCAATTCTGAACAAATTTGAGAAAATACCGTAATTTACTGATACTTGTTATTCACTTTTAAAAAGAACTACATACATATGTACATATATAAAAAAAATATGCTTTTATTTTTGATACACATGCATATGTAATTAAATCAAAGCAATCAGTAAACTTTAATTCGAACAGTTTCCTGTGGTACTGAAAGAAAATTGGCCAAGCAACTTCGTTAACCGAAAAAGTGAAATTTTAGCGTGTTCCGATCAGAAAATTTCTGAGCGTGAAGCCAACAAAACTCCCAAGCCAATTTTTTCATCCGAGAAGACCACTTTATTTTCATTCGTCTAGCCTTGTAATGTGTGAGGTGTGTTCAACTCTAGTCTTGCTTGGAGCTGCAAGGGTTTTAGTATTTACTATTATCGCGATCTGTAAATTTCGGTTTTTATCGAACTTATACTTCTTTTATTTTAATCCACACGATTTTTTTAGGGAGATAAATCGATAGATCGGTACGAATGAATATAATTTTACTTATTTACATAAATAAATGAAACACAACCAACCACTTTTCAGCACAGTTGCCTTGGGAATGCCTTAATTTATCTAGCAAAATATTTTCAAACTATGTATATTTTCACATGAACTTTGAAATACCGTAAATCTTATGCACTTAAGAAACTCAAAGATGCTTTAATCATTCCATTCTACTAATCTTTCACACAACATTTAGAACGTCAATCATTAAGTAAAACTCGTGATACATTTTAAATCATTGCACGCTGTTGAAAAGAGAATTGATTGCACGCTTTTTTTTTAATTACACACAAAGTCGCCGCGCCCGCTCTTAACTGTGAAAATTTCAATTTTTTGTTTAGTTTAAATTTTCGTAAACTACAATTTACTGCTGCAAATGGTCCACATCACTTTCAACACAAAATTAATTAAGATATTCTGGCTTGCTGTCACATTTTAAACAAAATCAATACACTTCATTGCGCTTTGTTGCAGTGGAAAAACTTGAGTATCATTGCACGCTTGTATTTTGTCAAAAGCTAAATAAACTACACTTTGTCGCGTACGCTGATGGAGATTGATTTCTTGTGGGCGTTTCAACGTGACAACACACAAGCTATAAAATCATGTATGAAAAAAAAGCAATAACAATAACAATATATCTCAGCATCACTGCTACATTTAAACGAAGGTCAATCATCAAGAATACAACAGGAAATCAAAAACTTTGAATGTCAACAAACAAAAAAAGATATTTTGAAAACATACTCATAACTTAACTGGCGTAATGTGGAAGTGATTTTTAAAAATTGCAAACAAAAAATATTTTATCAGCCATTGGCTACGTCCAATCTCACACTTTAAGGTAGCGCAAAAGAGATCGAGCGCAAAAAAAAAACATGTTTTATTAAAAACGTTTGCAAAAATAAACAAATAATTATGAGAGCAGCTAGACGCGAGTCAGCCAAATAAAAAATAATGTAACTGAGAAGATAGACCATGAAATCTTAATCGAGCAATTTATCAGCGGGCGAGAATGAGTAACACAGCGCGCTAGTCAGCAAACACGGAGCGTTGAGCGCAAAGCAGAAAGCCAAACGAAAGCGTAGTATACAAGAAAAGTCAAAGCGAAGGCAGGAACGTTAAAGAAATACAAAAGACAATGGAAATACGTTTTGGAGGAGGAGGAGAAGAGCGCGATGATGAACGTTGTCGTCCAATTGATTTGACACAACCGAAAAGAGCCAGCGCAAAAATAGCCCAACAACTAATAAGCAAGGTATCAAAAAAAAAAAAAAAACAGAGTCTTTAAACACACCACTTGATGCTAAAAGTATGAATTTGGCGTTCAAATAAATAAATGTGTGTTTTTATGCGCTCACACACACACACAAATATTATCTAAATACATATGCACGAATATGCGTCAATAATCAACTCAATTAATGACTCGCTCAATGCGTAATGAATTCGGTGGAATATGCATTGAGTCTTAAGACTTTCTAAGAAAATGGAAAATTAATTTGTTTATAATATTAAAAAAAAAAAGGAAACACTCGCTCGTAGCGATAGCTGGTTGTATTTTGTCCATGCGGAAGTGTGACTCATCCGAGTGTAGTCGGCTGCTCGCCTGCTTTTCCGCCCTTATGTACGTATTAGACGCTTTCCATTTAAATGCCCGGTGGAAATAGTGTTGCCCACAATTACAACAGCACCTTACAACCGGAAAGGCAATGCCGAATGAAGACAATGAAACGAAGGTGGGGCTATGTGAAAGCAATTTTCTTTGATGTTAACGCGTAATTGTCTTATTCTTCGTAGTTTTTTTTGTGGTATCCAAATCGTGCAGCTACTATTTACATATGTACATTTGTATGTTGCTGTTGTTGAGTGCAAATATTTTCCATAAGAATTTTTGTTATTACACTTTTCGTTACATTTACTGCACCGCCTACAACAACAATACCTTTGACTGGTTATTGAAGGTTGCGGCCAACTTTACGAAAAAAAAAAAAAATATCACAATTCCATTTCACTTCTCATACTCCGCTTTCTTATGTAAATATGTATGTATGTTGGACATAGCTGACCACTTGGTGTAGACAGTTGGAACGAAAAAACTAACAATTAATAAATAAACTTATTCACTAAACAACATTTTCTACGAGTACATGTGAGGCAGCTGCGAGTTACTTTAGTCGATATCATTCTTTAAACATTTTTCAGCGTTATACAAACACACATAAACACATTGAAATGAGTGAAAATGTATGCTTTTGTAATGAAAAACCTTAACTTGAATTACTTTTTTGTAGCTTTTGATGGATTTTCTTCGTGAAAAATTCTCAGCACAAATCACATACACATTACAGATTGAGATCGCAACGTCAATGAAGAAAACATAAACGCAACCGTCGCAAACGCAACGCGACGTCGATGACAAAACTCGAAAAACTAAAAGGCAAAGTGTTCTCCACGTCGAAGTTTCGTTTCTCCAGCAAGCAAGCAAGCAATCAAGCAGTCAGGCTGGTGGCTGCCACCAACCCACCAACCAGTCAGCCATCTACATAGATAAGCCAGAAGAGCGCTGCTGGCTGGAGTTTAGTTGTGGTGAGCAGCATTTCGAAAATAGCGATAGTATTGCTCTGTTACACAAAGTCTATGTATGTAATTGAGAGACAGCGAAGAGCGATTGAGTAGAGTGCAATTGGAAGGCGGTGGGGAGGGGTTCGTGTCAAAGCATATTGATGTGGTCGTCAATCAATGTGGTTTAAAGCGCTTGGACACATTCATGTGATATGAATTTTGGTATAATAAAATTTGTTTTTCAATACAAACGAGATACTTTCTCTGAGCATTCGTTCGCTTTAAAGAAATGTTGTGGGGGCAAATATTAGTGGTTGTTGGGAGAGTGCGTGTGGTGCTCTCAGCTCTCCCACACGTTGACTTTGTGACTGTTGTGTTGGTGGAGACTGGTTTTGTAATAGGCTTGGCAGGGCTGCTTTTTCTGGTAGTGCAGAGATGCGTGGCAAGAATTACAAATGTGCTTTTTAAGTAGTAGATAAATATTACATTGAACTAAAAACTTGTATTCAAAATCTTTAATGAAAAAGTTATTGAAAATAAAGTGTCCCACACACACAGTACAACAAGGGCACAACTCAAAATTGAGGCCGAAAAATGTTAATGCTTGTGGGTATTACAAAATTAACTCAACTATTGCAAGAGGCATGACGATTGAAAATAATCATAAAAAAAATTGCTTGCTTTATTTATTAAGTTAATAAAATCCTTTTGTGAATTAATTTCTGCAAACAATTTTTTTTTGTTTTAACTCTTTTGTAGCAGGTGAGCGATATGTACATATGTACTAATGGATATTATCCTTTGAAGTCTTCCGAAGAGAAAAGAGTTATCCGATTGAAAATCAAGATTATTATTTTTTTATATATAATAATAATATAATTTTGGCGCGTACACTATATAGTTCAGTGTTTGGCCGAGGGACCTACAGTTTTGTGCCGACTCCGAACGGCAGATTTATTTAATGAGAAGCTTTTTCATGGCAGAAATACCCTCGGAGGTTTGCCATTGCCTGCCGAGGGGTGACCGCTATTAGAAAAAACTTTTTCTATGATTAAGATTTGGTTGCCCTGACTGAGATGCGAACCTCGAACTCACCGGCATATTAAGTTATAGCACGCACCGCTACCAACTCGACCACAGCGGCCATCATTTTTTTCTATACCCTATTAATTTATCGCCACGATGATGCAGCATATTTTTAATATAAGGTATTACATACTTACAGGCAAAATTTAAAGAGCAGTTAAATTTAACAGGCGTTTTTCGAAAACGGACCTTTACTTGTTAGCTAATCTGTTAAAAAGATATTGCGGACATTGCAAGAAAAGCGGCTGTTGTGCCTCATTACACGTAATTTTACTAATAAATAAAATATTTAATTTTTTTTCCGTGATCAGACCACTTTAAAATCAGCCGTTAGATATGCAAACTTTCAAACACGACGTGTTTGAGAATAGTGACATGAATTTGAAATCAGTATACTACAATAAGTTGACTAGCGCGATTAGTCGAGTAGACGAATCCTGTCGATTAACTTTCCACTTTTGAAACGTATGTAAAAATATAAATAACTTCATAGTGCAGCGACTATTTGAATGGCCGATTAATACATATGCGAATGACTCCTAAGCGAATAGTATATTCCTTTAACACGATGGAGCCGCAAACGTTTTTTGTTTAACCGAGATCAACGCGACGCGAGAGATAAGTTACTTCCTGACGTCACTATTTCTGAATAACTAACATTTAAATCGAATCGAGCATCGTCACACTAACAATACTTGCCGCACAGCTGGAAAAGACAGTAACATAAGCAAACAGAAGAAAGGTTTTTAATAGGTAATGCGTGCAGACACTCCCTCAAAACAAAACGCGCTCGACCATGCCAATCCCATAAATTTGACGATACAAAAATAACGAGCGTTGCATTGATACACACAAAAGTATATTAATAAATGCACACTGAACTACGGTTTTTTGTAAAGAAATGAAAAATAAAAGAAGTATGCATGTTTGTAAATTAAAGCGCAGCTCAAGAGCTCAGTGAGAAATCACTACCGAATGAAACATACATACATATGTATGTATGTATTATTTTGGGCATTTTATTTGCTCCCGGAATTTTTGAGAATTAAAAACAAAATCCCGGGACAACTCGGGATCCCGAATTTCACGAAATTCTGATTAGTAATTTTTAATTTGTCAAATATAAATACCTCAAGTAAAAATTAAATACATCATCTATTTCATTTTGAGCGAGCGAGATTTATTCTTTGTTTTGATGTAAATGCAATCTCAAAATAATAAAAGCCCTAAAAGTGTTATCCTCTAACCTGGACCTAAATTTGTTGAATTTGAAATCTGCTCAACACTTGTTGATTGGATTGTCGACAATAAGTTAAATGCTCTATGTAGGACATAGCCTTTATCGCCTCATTACAAAAACTATCAATTTATTTTACCAAGCCTTCTGATCAATTTTATGCCTCTCGATTATTGGACAATTTGAATCTGCTCGTTAAAACTTGATGCAATTTATCTTTGAGACTTGCTGCCCTATCCACTTCAAGCACCTCGTCGTTTGTTCAATTAACATCGCTTTCGTAGTAAGGCTCATTTTCTACTCGAGGAGGAAATTCTCCAGCTCAGTGTTATTTGTCGTATTGTGTCATCGTAATGCAACAGTTGTAAACTTGTTGTTTTTGTTTTTCATGTTAAATTTTCTTATTTTAATACAACACTGAAAAATATTTTTAGTGTGTTATTTGTGTGGCTCTTTATGTTTTAAATAATTTGAGCTTTATTTTTGTTTGAAAAAATTTAAATTAAAAATTAAAAAAAAATTGCTACTAAATTAACTGTTTTCTGCAATTCCGGGACTTGAATAGACTGATCCGGGGATATTCGGGAGTTAAAAAAGGCCGGGATCCCGGGATTGACATGCCTAGTATGTATACAAAGCTTGAGGCAAAGCAGCGTCAAAGAAAAACACAAAAAATGCTGTTGCCACTTTTACTGCTGCTGCTGTTGTCATTGACTTTAAAATACCAAGCGTGACGGAACGTGCGGGGATCACTGCTGAGCCAAAATATGTTGCTATGTCGGAAGCAGCTGGTGACACAGTCAAATCACCGTTACGTTAGTACTGCAACAAGGTGCACGACAATTACACCGTTGGGTATTGCGATGAAGCTATTACAGGCGAGGCGTTGTGTTGGGTTAAAAGTGAGAAGGAAGTAGAAAGAAATATAAGCACAAAATATAGCGGCCAACAATGTCAATGTATAGCCGATATAAATTTGAATTACAGCTCTTCAGTTGTATTTACAACAAAGCAATTTGGAAACTGTTTGGCCACATAACGAAGTGTGGGATGCCTTTGTCATGATGCAGATATTATTTTTTGAATAAGTATTAGAAAATTAAAATAAGATTAAGTTTATTCTATTTAATTTATAAAATTGTACAAGTATTTGGTTTGCATCAGTCTGAATTAAAAAAAAAATTTTTTTTTACTTATTTTGCTTTTTAAACCAAGCCATACTCCCACTCCGATTACCAAATTCATTCAAAAATCCATTACATGTATGTAGTTACAAAAACAATTTATGCCTGAATGAAGTAAGCAGTCTCAGTTTCTAAAAGACACAAAAGTCACAATTTTAGACCAGTTGGCATTCATTTGTCTCAAAATCAAGGCTCTAGTCTCAAACAAAAAAAATTAACTCTAATACCCGAATTCAGTAACTTTGTATCATCTCATCACCAGGTCACAATTTTGAGACTTTATTTTGAGATTAGACGCTTTATTTTGAGTCTAATAGATGCCAACTGGTCTAAAATTGTGACTTTTGTCCCTATTAGAGACTTATATAGTACATATGTATAAGCGCCAAATTTTTATTATTATTATACGTGGCTACAAATTACCGTTGTTCTTTTTGAAAATTTGTTTACTGACCATTTCTTTCGTTTAACGCAAACACGTGATTCTGTATATGAATGAATTATCAAAAGTGCGGCGTCAGTAAATTGTTTATTACAAAACAAATATCAACAGAAAGTTGAGTTTCGAATTCAGAAAAGCTTGAAGTAATTACAGACTTAGAAAACTAGAGAAAAAATTTGAGGCTTTACATTTTTTGTAAGACTTTTCAATTGAATCTTCGTTCACATGTGCTGTTCGACATATCGATACATTGCATAAAGCCTATATAATTGCTATAATTTTTAAATTTTCTAATTGATTTGAAAATGACTTGAGCACATCACATTTGAAATGAGCTTAGCTTTAATATCTTATGCAAATAAAAACAGAAGTTTAACTTGTTTCGGTGTTATTCACAGTAAAATTGCGATGCATTTTTAAGTTGTACCCTATTACTTCCATATACTTACTGATTATTCTTAAACTGATAATCAAATTGGAAAATAAGTATTATATGGAGAGTGGAGAAAGAAGAGGAATTCGAAAACCTTTCAGGCGGTGGAAAGTTTTTTTTTCATATAAGTATAACCGAAGATTTTCTGAAAAATAACTGCGAAAAATTTTAGATTACTTTTAGTTTTCAGATACTGTGCATTATTTTCCAAAATTAAGAATATTAAATTAAATTTATCATATTCGAAAAAAATTTTGCATAGCTTAATTAAAGAACAAAATATATCTTTTTTAGTTTTGGCAAACTGAATATCTACTTTAAAAAAAGTTAATATAACGCCCGTCTAATATATGTAAAAATATATATAGCATGTTAACACGAAGCTATGTATGCCTGAAAATATATTAAAAATTGTTTAGGTCTAGTGTCGTGACGACGAACTGATTTGTCTAGTAAAATTGCAAAATAATCGCAGGGGTTTCCTCTCTTATCCCTTCAAGTTTAAAAGTCAATGCTTTGACGAGCGGAAGGTCACGAACGAACCAACATAAACAACGAGCCAATGTGGTAGGAAGGTAACTTTGTTGTTTTGTATACTGCGCTTACTCAGCAGCTGGCCTTGATTTGTTTTTATGCGGATGCAATGAAATGAAAAGCCGAATGGTATGCAGCAAAATGTAGTCGGCTGGTAAATGTAGTCAAGCAAACTGTGTTTATAGTTTGACATTCTAGTCCAATGTAGAAAGAAGTTTTTAACGTAATGGTATGCATACTATTAAAAATTGAGTGTGCGAATGGTGGCAATCATTCAGCATGCAATTAAAACTAAGTTGTTGCGAAAGAGAAGGTAGAAAGCAAATGTTGCCATAAAAACGTTGAGGGAAATACAAAGTTGTAGGACGCATGAATGGATGGATTGGGGAGCTGGTTACCGAAGGTGCTATCATTGACTTTTAAACTTCGATTGCAATATACTCATGTAGATCTGCACGTACATATGAAATACAGAGTACGACAAAACTTTGAATATCCTGACATGAACTTATATCGCAAGTTTTTTTTTATACCCGAGCGTACTTGTACACAGCTTATAACAGCAAAATAATCAAGACAGATATAGACAAATTTATTACCAAAATGGACAAGATCGGTCAATAACCACGCCCATCTCCCATATAACGGAAGTTTTTCAAGAATGCATAAATTCCGTTTTTTCAGTATCCATTAAAGCAAATTGAGTGAAATTTGGTATTTGGAGATATTTTGAACTAAGAAATTAGATATTTTTTGAAATTTTGAAAAATGGGCGTTGCACACGCCCACTTATGAAAATTTTCTGTATCTCAATAACCGTGTAAGGTATCGTCACAAAATTTGGTGGACATATTTTCCTTGATATCGTTATCATGGAAAATTTTTAAAATCGGACCATAACCACGCCCACCTCCCCTATAACGGAAATTTTGAAAAATGCTAAATTTTCGTTTTTTTCTTTTTCTGTTGGAACATATTAATTAAAATTTGTTATTTAGAGAGATAGTTAACTAAGAAGCTTGACTTTTATAAAATTTTGAAAAATTAGCGTTACCACGCCCACTTATAAAAACAATCTTTATATATCTCAATAACGATGTAAGGTATCGTCACAAAATTTGGTGAACATATTGTCCTTGAGACCATTAGCATTACCGTTAATAATTTTTGAAATCGGACCATAACCACGCCCAACTTCCATATAACGGAAATATTGAAAAAATTCAGTATTTATTGGAAGAAATTGAGTCAAGTTTAATACTAGCAGCGATTTGAAACAAAGAAACGGGAATATTATGATATTATGATATTATGGGCACCGCTCATACAAAAATACATCGCGAGGGTATATAAAAATCGGTTTCGCCCGAATTTAGATATTCTAACTTGTTTTAAGATACATTTTTTTCGGTAATTTTTCAATTAAACTAGGGTACAAATATTAAACTAAATTCATTTAAATTAAAGTTTCAAACTTTGTATGAAATTTTAAAAACTTTTCGCCAAAATTTAAAACTTTTAATGAGAGTCATTGGATGCATTTCTTAGTAAGCTGATTTATGTGCGAGTCTATTTTAGTCCAAAACAGTGCAAGTTTCAGGTATCTAAAATCTAGTTGATTTCAAATTTTTTTTTATGTGTTATACGGAACAAAATGCAATAAAATAATTCTCAAAAAATAATGCTAACATTTCAACACGTAAAAAAGCCGTATATACACAATTTGTCTTACTCAGAACTCTCTTTAAAACGTTTTAAATTTTGAAATTAGAAAAACTACTGCAAACTATTAAGTATGAAACTTCAATTTAAACAGCTTTTGTTTAATATTGAATCCTAGTTTTATTAAAAATTCGCAAAAAGTATTTATCATGAAAAACATCGTAAAATAAGTATGGCCATGCAAAGTTTTGTCACCCATTGCATCTGAAAAACCAAACGCCCAGGACAAACAAATATATATGTACATAAACAACAACGATTTGTGCACAAAGTGATATGTGAAATGCATATATTATAGAAATCAATTGAAACTTACAATTATTTCCGCTTTCGAATTGCTCATTTGCGAATTCTTGCTGATCTAAATCCACGTTGAAGCCATCTACGAATTCGTCAAAGCCACTTGTTGATGATGGTTGCTCCTCCATGGGTGAGGGTGTACAGTTACCAGCAAACACATCCTTCTCATCGCTGGCATCGCGCTTCGTTTGCTCCTTCGCTGATAAAACTTCGACAGCCGCATCTTCCGTGTTTTTGTACGCATGTATGGAGGGTCGTTTTTTTATAATGGGCAAGGGTGGCGATGCTGTAGATGATGCTGGTGACGGTGGTAGTGGTACCTTAAAAGCATCATCATCCATATGTAGCTGTGATGTTGGGGCTTTCGCTGTTTGCATAGCGCATATTGGTGCCATGAAATCTGTCACTTTTTCGACTTGTGGACGATTTTGCAGAGTAGGTATTGGTGGCGATGTGCTTAATGGCCGCGTGCTTTCGGTATTTTTTTGTAGTGTAGGTATCGGTGGTGAAATAGGGGCAGTCGTTGTTGGTGATTGAACTGTTGTTTGTATTGGTTTGGTGCTATTTTCGTTATCAGCAACAGATGTAACTGGAGGCAATGTCTCGTCTATGTCCATGGATATATTCAAATCTTCGTGGTTTGAAGTATTAGGCATGGAAATGGGTGCGGCTACATTGAAAGTACGACGCTTTTCTTCAATTTTAGATTCTTTGGTTAGCTTAACTTCCTTTTCCTCTACGTTTGCCATATTAAATGTACGTCGCTTATCCCTTTCATTTTCATCATTTTGTGCAGCATGCTCGGTTTCTTCCGTCACAGCAGGAGCAGGTAAATTAAAGGTACGGCGTTTATTTAAGCTATCAGTTAAATTAACATCCTTTAAAACCGCATCTGCTATCGAAATGGTTGCGCCGCCATCAAATGTAGCATTTAGCTCAACAATTGCGTCAACGCCAGTGGACGAAGTATCGGCATAAGCGATCTCAGTTGATTGCAGAGCACCACTTGTATTGTTTGAAATATCTTTTTCTGGTGCTATTTTTTCATCTACCGCCGAGGTTTTGCGAGATCTAAGCAACGTCTGTTTTGGCTCACTTGTTGTAGATCTTTTACGTTCGATTTCAATGCGCTCTGTATATTCAGATTTCTCCAAAAATGGCACACTCTTTGAAGCATCAGCAGTGGGAGAGTGTGGAAATTGTTTAAGACTTCCCTTGTGTTTAATAGGAAAACCTGGGGAGGAGGCGGAACTCTTGCTGCTGTTTGTTGATGTATTTATGTCAATTGTTAAATTCAAAGCATTATGAGAACTATTCAAAGACTTATTAGCTGCTTGCATTCCCTGCATTGTGGATTTCTTTAATTCGCTCTCTTCGACTACATTCTGGCTGGTATTGGATGAATGAATAGAATTTGGTGAAGTTGTAGCTATAGTTGCTTGTGTTAGATCAGCAGTAACCTCCGATGCGGTTTCAGTACTGCTGCTGTCTAAGTTAGTTTCTTCATTATTAGTTGGTTGCGAAGTGGAGCTAGATATTTCAAAACTTTTGTTTAGCGACACATCAAGTTTGGGTTGCGTATTTTCAAAATCTGCAACAGGTTGAGGTGCTGGCACTTCTTTTGGCGAATTTTCAATGCTCTCAACATTACTAGCACCATTTGCCGAGATTACGGTAGAATTTACATGTTTAAAATCGTTACCTTCAAGTGCTGGCACTGCTTTGACCACATTATCCACATGGTTTGCAGTTAACGACAAGAGAGTTTCATCGCTAACATTCTTTATAGGCAATTTGTTATCTTCCACAACTTTTATTTGCTCATTTAATTCGCTAAAACTCACATCCACATCCATTGGTTCGTCATTGAACATGACTAGCTGGTGATTCTTAAATTCGCTCTCTTCGACTACATTCTGGCTGGCATGGGATGAATGAATGGAATTTGGCACATTCGTTATAGGCAATTTAATATCTTCCACAATTTTTATTTGTTCTTTTAATTCGCTAAAATTCACATCCACATCAATTGGTGGTGCTAACATTTCATCACCACTTAAAGCCGAAAGCATTGACTGTAAGTCACCTTGATCACTGTCGCATTGCTCGGATATTTTATTTATACTCAAACTTAAGGGATCCGCCCCTATATTTGTAAGAGTTGCATTTCTTGAATTAGCAGCACTAAAATATGACTCAACTTCGGAATTTTCAAAACTAAACTCATCAGCCATAAATCCATAAGTATTATCAGCACCCATTACTTGGTAGGATTGACATTCCGCGAAAATTTCATTGTCCGATGATGCAGCCGTATCTGGCTCGACGTTTAATTGTAAGTGTTGATTGGGTTTGTGATTGGATTTATCTGAAAGAGAAGAATATAGGAGGCGTTTAAATGATTGTAATGAACTAAAAAAAAATATAAATTTTCTCATAAGGTTTTTATCGAATGTTCGTTTTGTTAATCGGCCTTTGAAATTTAATTTTAACAAGTTTTCAAAATTTCAATATTTCTTTTTTGCAGATTTTAATTGTCGATATTTCGAGCTCAATTCTTATTGAATTTTCATTTATTTAACTAAAATCGTTTTCGATTTAATAATAAAATTAATTATGTATCAAAAGTGGAAACATTTTTCTCTAACGTTAGAAATTTCTCTTACATATGCACAAATGTTTTAGGTTCAAGTGCAGCAAATAAGTTACTGTTTTTTTTTTTTTTTTAATTTTTTATGATTTTGAAGTTTTAGTACTCGAAGTCATTATACACATTGTGAGCCTACCTTTTTCTGGAGCGCATTCGTTCTTTTCATGTTCATTTATAGCTGCCGTCAATGTTGGTATGAGACCATCTTCGAATGTTAACTTTGCCTGATCTAAAAGAGAACAATTTAATAAAATTTAAAAAGGCTACCAAAATTTAATACGTACATACTGTTTTATGGGTATTATCTTGATTATTAAATTTTTATTACTATTTTCACAAAATATTAAGTTTAATTTTGCTTGTTTAAATTATTTTATTGTAAATACATTTCGGTTATTTCTCTTCGACACAAAAAAAAACAGCCTTATCGTGAACCTTGACCATGAACCAACCGTATAGTCACCGTGACTAAAACTCCTTCAAATATTTATAATTAGCCGTTATTATATTTAAGAAAATTTTTGCTTTTTAATTTTTTTAACAGTCTAAATTAAATTCAAATTAAAATATACCAAGGCTTAAATAAATAAATTTCAATTTTTAAGTAGTTGGCAATTATTATAGTATTCAGAATTTTTTATTTTTTTAAATTTTAATTTTCAATATTTTATAATTTACGGTACAGTTCATTTCTACACAAAATTATTCGGTTTTTTCCAAGTTTCAAGCTTAGAAGAAAATTGAAAATTAAATTATAAAACTCTCATAAGCGTTTCAAACTTCTTCAAAATTCAGATTTCAAAGTTCCAGTTAGGACTGTATTAAAAATTTTTAAAAGTATACATCCATATGTATGTACATACATATATGTATGTTGTAAGTATATTTTTGATTTTCAATAAGGTACATTTTTGTAATTATATTCTTCTTTCATTTGACAAACTATAGAAAATTTGGTCGAAGTGTTGATTTTTATGAAACATAATATTTTATCAAATTTTGTTTTTAATTTCTTAAGATAAATGTTTGTTATTTTTCTGTTGGCCTAGTAAATGTTAATAATTTACAATTTTATTGAGCTCAAGGCCAGTTTATGGAAGATTTTTGTGAAAAAACAAGAACAATTTTGAATGGTAGATGATGAGGAAATGTGGTGATTTCGAAAATAATACTATAACTTCTACCATTAAAAACTGTTGTTGTTTTTTCACAAAAATCTTCCATAAACTGGCGTTGAGCTCAATAAAATTGTAAATTTTTTCTTAAAATATATAAAGAGCTATTTGGCAGGTTAGTATAAATCTCGATAAAAAAGGGAAATGGGTTAGACCGTATTCCATATTTAGGTTACGATATGTACTTATATATGTAAGTATGTATGTACACATATAAATATGTATATTAGGGTGGTTCTTAGAAAAAATTTAAATAAACGGGGTTTCCAGCATACCCAATACCAAATTTTTGAGTCTACTTAGAGAAATCTGGACTTCGACCTTTGCGCGACACGCCTTAAATGATGATGATAAAAATAATTTAATTTTTTTGAGTTTTCATGGAGTTATTTGCACCGGTAAACCCCGCGCGACACGTTATATTTTTCTGGTATCTCGCAAATATCGAATTTTACGTGTTTAAAAAAAAATTGTGTAATTTTAATCGCGCAACATCGTAACTGAAAAATTAAAATAAGATAAGCAATCTAACATTAAAAGTTTTGAGAAAAAATCTCGACATTTCAATCAAAGATGCTATACTGGCGATGCCTTTCCACGTAGGGTTAAAAGTTGGGTGTGTCGAGCTTGAAAGCAAAAAATTATAGAAACGTGATCCGGGTATATTTTTTAACAAAACAAAAATAGTAAAATTTTAGTTTATATGGTTTTTGTTATAGCGGATCTGTGTGTTTAAATTGGAAATAATGGAAATTAAACTAAAGAAAAATAAAATGCCAAATATTAGTATTTGCAAATACATATGTATGTACGTATATGTGTTATTTTTAAAGATATCAGAATTTGTACCATAGATCTTGCTTATATATCATAAAATACTTCCAAACTAACTTTCACAATTATATTACTGGTATGATAACCGGGATTTATTTAGGAATTAGTCGGCTATATTTGCTTGTTAAAACAAATTTTATTAAAACATGTTTTTCCCCCTTACCTTCTGTATTGAGATTCAGAGCTGTAGGCATCTCCGATATTTTGGTCTCACTTGTGTCGTCAGCTTGAGTGTCTACAAAAAAAGGAAAATTTTTTTTTTTTTTTTAGAAAATTCGCAGTTAATATACATATTTAAATGACCTGCTGTATTTTAACTTACTAGCTTTATCCACATTGGTTTCGGTTTTGAGCGGCACTGCTTTCGCCTCAATCTCTCTATGATTTGGTTCACTCGCTAAAATGTTAGTGGCGGAGGCATTATCAGCCACAGGTGCCATAGCAGCTGATTGCAGTCGCAGTGTTGTCGAAGGCAACGACTCCTGCGATTGTGATGACGACGTGCCTTTCAAATTGGCGGACTTCGTACAGATTGCGTTATACTGCAAGAAAATAAAATAACAGCACAAAAAGTTAAATTTAGAAGAAAAAAAAATCAAATATGTATAAAATATTTCAATGCCAGCAACTAGCGTGTGTAATTCACGTGCGAGCTGCCGTGAATAAATTGTTTTTTAATGAACTACACAACAAAGCCAAGTGCAACAGCAGGAGGAGTGCCGCATCCTTCTCGAATTTTGCTTGGTGTACTGCGCTTTTGGCAGTGAAATGTATAAATATGAAATGGTTTGCAAATGCACGAGCTTGTGGCAGAAATAAATTGCAGCAAAAATCAAAATCATCATTTTTAACACAAAACAAGCAATGGCAGGTGCAGTGCACCACTTGCAACTTGAATAAATTTTCTTCTTCAATATGCGAGTGCGAAGATGCGGCGCCGTGATGCGCCATTCCTCAGGCATTCGTAGTTTGTTGTAGCCAAAGCAGATGACAGTGTTAATATTACAAGTGGATAGAAAATTTGAACGTGTACAAATATATGTATGTATCTATGCATGTGCATACCTCTATGGTCAAAATAATAGCAACACGTCGTAAATGGCAAAGTTGACCGGATTTTTGTATTTATTTAATTATAATTGAGATTTTATAAAAATACCTTCACATGAATTTATTTCTAAGCAAACCACACTTTTTGAGACCCAAATTTTAATAATTTATTTACCTTAAATAAATTTGACTTTTAAATTGAATGGCAACCCTGCTTAAAAAATTGGCTATAAACGTTCTGGCTCGTTAAGGCGAACCGTTTGACACCTGTATTTTACTAAAAACATATGTATGCTTTTCATTGAATCTAATTAACTTAGATATTTCAGATGTGGCTACCCTGTTCGCCAAAGTTTCTAACCTCCATACTCTAACATTTCATAAAACAACCCTGTTCAAAATGTGACTAACAAACTTCCCCTTACCAATACAGACCGTCTGACACCCACGTCGCGTTTTACCTCCCTCCAGCCTCAAACGACAGGCATACGCTCGAGCCCCGTTGCGCCTGGTCTAGTTCTGAAATTATGCCACATAACCCGTCTCAAACCATGCACGACCTTGCTGTTACGGCATAGACAACAATGATACCAGGTTTTTGGAGACCTTTTTCTTATGAAGGGGTAAGATAAACTAAAAACGGTATTTTCTGTTAACAAGAAGGCAAAAACTGATTGCCATTTAGAGCCCGCTTAGTTAGTCGTTAAGGCCGAATATTCTTAAAGTAAATAGCCGTCGGACTGCGCTGATATAAAATGCCTTTGGCGAGATTACAATGGTCACCACTACTCGCAGCGGCAACCGACTAGATTTTACAAAATACTGTAGCCTCAGAAAGAACTCAGGGCAAGCGCCGAGGTCATTAGGCGCGAGTTGCAAAAGATATCACGCTATGCTAAGCCTATAGTTTGCACCGATAAACGCTCGACTACTAGATCAGTGGAAAGTGCGAAATGGACTAAACGAGACACCGTATTCAGTAGCGATTGTTACTTGAAACTTGAAATTCCGGTGGGCTCACGCACTGTTGTCTTCGAGCGCTCAATGCCGGACGGAATTAAGATTTTCCATTACAGTAACGCGAGTCTTTTAGCGCACAATTAAAATGTGATCAAATTCGAGAAGTTCAAAGGGGCCACTATAAGCGCGAGCTGATGTTGCTTAATGCAGAGTACTTCGGTTCGCTTGTTGAAAACCAGGAACTATCGCCTATTGTTTTGCCAAGGTGACCATGAAAGAATACCACACCGATGCCAAAGAGAATGGTTTTCCATCGCTAGAAGTGCGATTTGAGGAAAGGTGAATGTTACCACCAACAGCATGGTGTATTGCATGGGAGGATATAACAGTTATCAGTATCGATAAAGAAAAATTAAATGAATTGTTAAAGAGCATACCAAAAATAGTTCTTTTTGCAAATTGTAGTATATTTTTATAAAAAATATGAATACCCTAACTGTGTGTAAATGCGTTTGATTATATTATTTTGGCCGTTGTTGTAAAAACGAACATACATGCACTAAAATACGTATTTTCATGTATGCAAGTTGGTTCACTGAGCAGTCAGGCCCCCACCGATTTCTTTGAATCAACATAAAATACGGCGCAATTAGTTTATTGTCCATTTGTTGTTTCTTTTTTGTTGCATTATTTCGCTTTTACATGTCTACAAGTACAAATACTCGTCGTATGTACGTAAATTTATTTTTAATGCAAATTTCAAATTATATTTCATGTGATTTTCACAGACAGCACACCAGCTATGTGTAGTAACAATATTTCAGTTCACCGCGCTATAGACTGGGTCTGTTAGCAAGGTGTCGCATCTTTTCTGTACCGTCACTCATTGCACTAAACTTTCGTGCCACAATCTGTGGTTTGTTGCAGCAAAATGCAATTAGTTCAACGTAATGTACCGCTATGCAGTGTACAAGCGTAGCGGTGGCGATGTGGCATCTATCGGCGGGCGATACGAGGTGCATTTTGTTGGCTTTGCTCACACAATGCGACAAGTGAACGCCCAGCGCGTAGCCGCTTTTCTTTTTATGTATATATTTGCAAATTTATTTGATCTTTTTTCTTCTAATTTTTTAATAGTTCTACTGCATACAATTGGCTTGTTTTGTTGTGGTTGGCGCGGCAATATGCACTAGAAATTCAATTAGCAAAAATGAGACAAGGTTAAAGTCACACAAAGCAGCTTGTATGTGTGTATATATATGTATGTACATACGTGTGTATGTACAGTGGCGGTCAAAATAATAGCAGTGATTCAAGTTTACAAATTTTGAAATTTAGATATTCTCTTATACTAACAAAAACCATTTAAGCTTAGTATTTAGCTCTCAAAAAAATCGAAAAACTCATATAAAATGACACTCTACTAACTATAAAAATTAAAATTAAATCAGTCTAAAGCTCTCAAGAATAAAATGCTCGTATATTTATGTATTTCTTCAAGAAAATTTAAATCAAAAGCAAAATATTTCTTGAGAGCTGTATTCGAAGCTTTAGGCTTTGCAAAGTTTTAAAAAAAAATTATACATTTTAAAAAAAGTGCCATCAAAATTTCTAAACTTTTAATCAGAGGTTTAGAATATTTGAATAAGCTGTTTTGTAGGTCCTTAACTTTGAGTCCAGCCATGTACAAGTTGCCATTGGCTAAAATATACAGTTGCATTTTTTTATTTGGCGAGGTTCTGACGCATTTTATTTTATACAAAGCATTAACGAAATGGATGAAAATGTAAAACAATCTCAGCGAAAATAATTCTCAAAAATCAAATGTATATTTTAGCCAACTGAAACTTGTAATTTATTAGACTAAAATTTAAGAAACTACAAAAGTGCATTCTCAAAGTTTTCTTAAATTTTTAAAATTCGTTAATTTTTTTGGTGTTTGTTAGAAAATCAACAGAATTTAAATAAAATGATAAACTAATTAACTAATTGTTTGAATTTGTTAATATAAATAGCTGCTTTACTTTTGACCGCCACTGTATATATGTATGTACATATACGCGTACATACATATGTATGTATGTACATATGTATACCCCGTAAACACTATTCAACGCCACAAAAGTAATCAGGTCGAATCGATGCTACTCGAGGTGAAAAATTAGTTTTGATTTAAGAAGTTGCTGCTGATTTTGTAGGTAAAGTAAAGTTTATATTTTATAATTTTATTGAGCTCAAGGCCAGTTTATGGAAGATTTGTTAGTGAAAAGTAAAGTAAAGTAATAAAATTAATTATTATGTTGTTGTTGTTTTTTAATCGGAAAGGCTAAATTTAGGCAAATCTGAATTCCCCAAACGGTCAAGGGTTTTTTTTCTCGAGTTGTCTTAAGTAAAAAAAATATTGCTGGTGTCATTTCGTAGTTTCATACATTTGTATACATTTTATAAAAATTCTACTTCAAGTTTGTCGGTCGGCGGTAGCGGCAAAATTAAAAAAATATACAGAAACATTTTTATGCATACAAAAAACTTTCAAGGGCAAATTGAGAGAGCAAAATTACATTTCATTTTGACGGGGAAATTGCAAATTCGTGCTGTACAAAATTTTACCAATCACAAATTTGCAAGCAAGAAAAAAGCTAATCAAAAGCAGCTGTTTGCAATTTGAATAAATACGAAATTTTTGTTTAAGAATTTTAAAGATGAAAATCAGAAAGAAAAATTTTAGACGAACGTATGTAGCTTAAAGCTCATTTTCGGACGTTTAAAGAAGTTTCGCTTTAAAAGGCGATTCAATCAACTCAGCAGACCAATTCATTTTTTCGATAGGGAAATCAGTATTAAAGATATCAATTAAGCCAAACAATTTTGCATTTATAAGCCTCTCAAGACATCACGTGCCACACAGAGCTAACAAAATGTATCATCGAAGTAATTCTATTGCCGCAGCAACTTCGACAAATTCGAACAACGATTAACACCACTAGGCAGTTTGTTTTGAACATATGTACGTTAGTACAAGCAGCAAACAAAACAAACGCCAAGATTTCGGTGTAATTAATTACTAATTATAACCCAGTGTGCGTGTATATGTGTGCGTGTACGGTGCGTGAGTGTCACAATGTCACATACCTCAGATGACATTGCCTGCCTCAAAGCCGATGGCGATAGCGATAACGGACGATTCGGCAAATGTTGCTGACTCAATTCAGCGCTAATCGAATGTAGATCACCCAAATTTAAATTGTCATTGATTTGTATGAGTAACTCTTCAATTGTATTGCCGGTGGTTGTTGATGGATTGGAGCCACCACCAACACCACTACCACTGCCACTGTCAATGCTGCCCTGGAGCGAACGCGAAAGCAGCGGCGGCGTCAAAGATTGACGACTAATTGGCGGAGACACGCGAGTTGCTGCCGTCGCAACCGCAACAGCGATGGGACGAAATTCGTCGCGTATATTCAGAGTATCCATTATGTTGGAAGCCACCAGACAACCATTCAGCGCATTCGCTATATGTTGTTGTTGCTGTGATTCCGGCGTGGTGGCTCGCACAAAAGGCAAAAGCGTTGGTTGCGGATGCTGTGGTGTGGTGGGACGCGATGACGTGCTTGCTGCTTGTTGTCCTTCCTGATTCGTTGGCGTTGGTGGCAAGGAGTCGCTGCGCACCAAACTTATGGGACGCTTTATTAAATTTGAAATGAAATCCATTTTTGTTGGAAATGAACTTTTATAGTGACGGCGGCGATTCTTAAAATTTTCGCTTGATTAATTTTATTTTTAAATTTATTTGCAACAACGACACTAAGCTGCAAAAAACAAACACAATTTGTGAAGTGTGCAGTAAACAATTAAAAATTTGCACAACCGTATGTACGTATGTATGTACTTGTATGTTTCTTTAAAAGTTTCTTAATTTAGCATATTTTCCAACATTTTCAACTGAGATCACTTAGCACGCACGATTGATTGATTCACGCCAAATAGAAGTCTGCGGTGCGTAACGTCGCACCTTCCTGCGAAAACAGCGCGTCTTTCTACGACACAGTTCTCAGCTTCGCGTCAAAAATGCATTTAATCACGTAATTATTGTAAATCTGACGGCGATTGACGGCGGTCGCGGCACAACTTTTCAAACTTTTACTTTTTTGGAATAATTCCAAAATTACGCTATTTTCGTTTGCTCAGATATTTTTTCTTTTTTTTTTTTGAAGCAAAATATCAATTTTTGAAAATTATGGTGCGTCTTCTTTGCTGTGTTGTCAACAAAAATATTCAGAGTATTTTTATACGAACGTCGTTCGTATAGTTCTTATACGAGTAAAAACAATTTTTGAAAACGGCGCGACGGACTAATTTGCGCGACTGCAATTAAATGCGAACTAACAACTGAGCAATTCATTCGTGCGCTATTCGAGGTGATGTTTCCGTGGCGCGCAAATGCGGGTGGCCAGCCAGTTCGGTTGAGTTATTGATTGCGACGCTGTCATGCGCTGCTTACGATCACCAATATTGCCGCCGCCGCCCTGTGTGTGGATGCTGACCGTAGCGTTGTGTGCTGACTTTCGCATTGAAAGTATTTTCCACAGTTTTTCAATTTGAGTTACTCTTTGTTGATCTTTTGCTTACTTCGCATTTTTTTCTCACAATCGAATAGCGGTGATTGGTGGCGACGCGTTCGCTGAGTTCACTAATGTAGTTTGTTGTGTTGGATGCTTCGGCTGCTGTTTGTCGTTTCGATGTCTTTATCAGACATTAGTTCGTGATTGTTCATTCATTCTGTTTTTGTAAAATTTGGCATGCAATGATTAAGTTTTAATGACTCGATTGTTCGTTTGTTGCTAGTTTAGGAATATTATAGTGTAAGCGCAAGCTTTTGGGAATGCATTCGTTGAAGGATATACTCATCGATATCAGCATCCATACGTAGAGCGCTCATATATCACGACCCACCTCAATCTAGCTAAGGCCGACAATGTAATGCATTGCAATATTCTTATTCTGTTCATTCGATGGTACCTAGGTCTGCCTGCCAAAAATTTTCAGAAGAATATCAAAATCGTCTGAATTACAATTGGATGTTCAAAAAATCCTCTGCTCGCTAATTCGTCAACTAGTTCGTTATCAACGTCCGTATAAACCTGAGTTCAAGCTTATTCCATTTTACAAGAGAGTTCAATCCAAACTTACTTTCTTGGCTGCGTCAAATTTCATCAATTATTCCGACCGCTTTCCCACATTTTATTGCAAAACAATAGATGCCAGTCTGCTGCAGTTTCACCTCCTGTCTTGGCGTGTTCTGCATTTCGATTTTGTCGGAATCGGAATGAAAGACATTAACATATGTACATCGAAAGCGAGCATTTATTTTTGGTTTTAAAGTATTGTCACTGATTCTACGAAATGAAAAGAATAAGTTCTCATCCTCACAGACCTGAAGAAACTAACAACAGATTGAGCAGCAAGGATTTATTAATTCCGATTGCGACAAAATTTGTCGAAATCGAAATGCAGAACTGGCATGAACATACATATGTATATTATATAAAATTTCTATTGAACATGCAGAAAACGTATCTGGATTTCTCAATTTTTTTCTTATAGAAAATCTTATTACACACTTTCTTCCAAAAAGGATTCGCATGCATCAGTTTCTCAATAGGAGTCAGAATAAAAGCGAATTCTGACAACTTTCTTAACAAGTTCTTAAGCCTGGAACTTTCCAAAAGACACCGTCATACCACCTTCTGTGTGGCGGTCTTTAAAATTAACTGCTCGATTGAGTAATCAATCATAAAGTTACATTTGTTGGCAAGAAAACTCTTTCACTGGATTTCAAAGTATTTATTGACCATTTCTTTCCATAACTTTTTAACTAATATTATTTACTTTTGTTGGAAAATCATTTACCTAACTATTTGAAAATTACTTTAGTTTATAAATCTTTTTTTTTTTTGTACAAAAGCTAATGCTGATACTCATGTAATTATCGTGTGCGTACTTAGATTAGCCATTGCTCCTTGGTCCCCAAAGTGTTAAGATTTTAATGAAATTAATGCTATCTGCTACATACAATTAAACGTACTATGTATGTACATAGTTGTGCAATCAACTTAAACACAACAAAGGAATTGTTTATTTTTAAATCAAAAATGTATGACGTTAATTATAAAAATTGTTTACGCTACGTGTCTTCTGAGTCAAAACGGGTTTAGATACTACAAAAAGTTATATATAAACACAAAAATACATGCACACGTATTTAGTTATACTATAAATGCAAAGAGGCAAGATCTTATTTTTATGAGTAAAATTTTGCTCCATTTCAAAGATGTTGCAAGCATCTTATAGTCGTTAGAAATTGCTCCCGATAAGGGTTATTGTGTTTATGCCTTATAGGGGAGGCAAGAAAAAATACACAAAAAAATAAATAAATGGGGAGTCAAAAAATAGTTTGGCCTAACTCAAGGAGCATACATTGAGTGGTGATTTTTTGCACAATTTTTTTTTTTCAAAATAGTGATTCGATAACATAGCTTTGAACATTTCTGGAGATTCCATGTCTTTCTTATTCTCTTCAGTGGGAGCCAAAATTTTCAATAGCAAATAACCAATCGTTTAGTTGAGCTTATGATAGAACGTTTTCCATTGCAAATTCATTACAACTTGATTTCTCACACTCAGATGAATTTTCAGATACTTCTGTTGATAACCAAACTGGATACACAACTTTAGTTGAATGTTTGCTTCTTGATTTCACAAAACCAAGTCTTTTTGTAGTACAAATACAACAATCTTCTGGGTGGGAAATAACTTACGGTTTATTTTTTTTAACTTTTTATCAAACATGTTAAACATACGTAATTATTAATAAATTTCTTAGATTTTATAAGGCCTATCAAAAAGTGTACATCATTTATAGGAAATTTCATTTACTTTTATAATTTTTTATAATTAACATTGAGATTGCTCAACTGGTCTGTGAGATAAAAATGATTAAGTCGAGACATTTTTTTTTTGTCGAATAACGGTAAATTGCAAATATCCCAAAAAAACGTATCCATAAAAACAATTAACTCTATTTTCGGAGTCCGCGAGCCATTCTACATAAAACAAAAAAATATTAAAATTTTTAATAGAATTCATTAACCAGCCAGTGTTTTTAATTTAGAAAAAGTCATATTCTACCGGATTAGTTTCACAATAATGTCCAAAAATTGTGATCAGGTTATTAGCAAGTCATTAAAAATAAAAGAAGAATAAAGTGAAAGTGAACGCGAAGTAAGATTATAATCTTTAACTTAAAGTTTCAAATTTTGAGACTTGAGATTATACCAAATTATAGAATAGCGTCTTCAGTCTCTCAAAGAGACAAAAGTCAAATTTTTTTACCAGTCTCAGCAGGTCACAATTTAGAGACTAGAGGCTTTACTTTGAGTATAATGAATACCATCTGGTCTAAAATTGTGAATTTTGTCTCTATTGGAGACTTTGGGCCAATTTCAGTAACTTGGTATAATCTCAAGTCTCAAAATGTGCTAGAGATTATTGCTTTTCTTCGCTTTCATGTTTTTTTCCTGTCGTTTTTATTTCACTTTTTTGTGAACGACTCATGACCAGGTCACAATTTAGAGTTTTATTTTTAGACTAGAGGCTTTATTTTGAAACTAATGAATTCCAACTGGTCTAAAATCGTGTCTGTTGTCTCTATTAGAAACTGAGACTGCTTATTGAATACCGGTAAAAATGTCAGAACAAAAAAAAAAATCACTTAACAATTGTTGTTATTTCTTTTCTTTTAATAACAAAAAAGGGTCTGCTCGTATAATACAAACCTAAAACAATTTTTTCCAGCACTACCGAAAACTTGTTTTAATTTCTCTCCGCACCGCTGCTAAAGATGATTTAATTGTGTTTTTTGAAAATCGATTATGTCGATAATTTCTTTCGAAATTTATTTTTGTTGTTGCGCAATAAAACTTACGAATATAAATACAAACACAATTTATTTGCGACCGGCTAAATTGGCATGTTAAACACTAAAGCAGAGGCAAACAAATAAGCAAGATATCATTGAATTAGCACAAAACAAAAAAATAAAAAAACTTACAGCAACAACAAAAACGATTAAATGCAACACAAAATGTAATGCGATGCGATAGAGATACAACCGACTGCACGGTGTTACATCGAATAACTATGCGCCCATGGCAGGCCAACTGGCTGGCAGTCAATGGTTTCTTGAGAGGTGGGAGTGTCTCGGCTCGGCTGTCTTCTGACTTTGGCTGCAAGTCTACAAGACAAGAAACTACACATATGTATGTATGTTTGGATGTACATACATATGTAAGTTTGAATGTGCATTTCGTATGTGCGACGATAAAATTCAGAAAAAATGAGCATACAAAAGTAGACAACAAAAGAAATGCGCCGGCGACTAAGACGATAGGGAGCTATGTATGAATGTACGAGGGCGGGTCAATAAGTCCGTGACTTTTTGAAATGAAACACAAGTTTTTGGATAAACAAATATTTTATAATAGTCTCCTTTGAGTTCTATACACTTTGTCCAACGTTTCTCCAATTTTTTTATAACCCTTCAAAAAAATAAAATTTGTAGAGAGCATAAAAATAGGCATTTGTTTGTGAGATGATTTCATCGTTGGAGTCAAATCTCTTTTCGTCGAACCATTTCTTCAGATTTGGAAATTAGAAATAGTCACTGGGGGCTAAATCCGGAGAATAGGGCGGATGAGGGAGTAATTCATGGATTTTTGTCATGGAAACTACACAGGTCATACGATTGTGTTTGTGGTCGATTGTCAGCAAACGCGGCACCCATCTTGCGGAAAGCTTTCTCATACCCAAGTGATCATTTAAAATTGAAACCACTGAGTAATGTAAGATGTCTAAGGCTTCCACAATCTCTCGCACTTTCAATCTCCGATTGGCCAACACCATATCGTAAATTTTTCCAATTGTTTCGAGTGTAAAGACCTCAATTGGGCGTCCAGAAAGTTCGGCATCTTCCGTGCTTGTACGGCCACAACGAAATTCATTAAACCACTTTTTTACCATTGAAATTGATGGTGAAGAGTCCCCATAGTATTTATCAAACTTAGCTATGATTTGAGTGATCATCTTTTTCCGCAAAAAATAATGCTTAATGAGAAAACGAATGAAATTAATTTTTTTTTTCATTTTCTTTTCAAATCACGCTGTAGTCTGCTATGAATGGCTGTCAAACACAAACTATGTAAATGCCGCAGCTTGTTCAAATTTTGACAGGAGTCAAACTGACAGATGCCGGTTGATAGTAGCAGAGTTGCCATTAGCGTAAAGAAGCAAGAAATTCAAAAAGTCACGGACTTATTGACCCGCCCTCGTATGTGTGTATATATGTACATATGTTTATGTTAATACCGCTTTGGGGGGTGTGGGGAGTAACACTTGCAACAATTTTCGAGTTACTAAGTGGAGCCAGTGCTAATAAGTGCAATAATGTAAACGACATATGTATGTACGAGTATGTATGTATGTATATATGTACATAAGTAAGCATACGTGAGTGCAATGAATACTCGCAGTGTGCAGAGCAAAGAATGGCGTACATTTAAAATCGAGACAAAAAGAAGTATTAAGGTAACGTCAGCCGACGTGTGCTGGAAGTATGAAGGGTGAATTAAATTTAATTTATTTGTAATTTTGTATGTTTATTTTTTTTCTTTTGCAAATCAGCCGATACTCAGATGCGGTGCAACACCTCGCTACTGAAATTGTGTCGAAACTTTTTTCCGAATTGGCTCATCACTTCATTAGAGTTTATAATTTTGGGCTAGAAATAAATTAACGAGGAATAAATCCACACTTTCTCCTGTTAGTTCTTGACTTATTTAGATTTTTGTGAAAAAGTTCACATTTATATATAACATAAACCACATAAAATTAAATTTAAAACTTTGTAGAAACCTAAGAGAAAAGAATTCAACAAATTTGTATATAACAGGTGGCGCAAAAGTAAACTTCCGATGTTTTTTGGCTGTAATTTAAAGAAAAAATGAAAAAAATGAACTCAAAGAAAATATTCCGCGTTCTGGAGCAGTGTAGCGTAACATTGTTTATTAGGGGCCATTAGGGGCCAATCGCAAAATTTATAGCATTTTCTGATAGGAGGATTACTTTTGCGCCACCTTGTATGTAAATAGAATTTGAACTTTTTTCACAGAAGTGTTAGATTATTTTTGTGTATGCAGTTCTCTAAACCATTCAATTTTAGCATAACAATGTAAAAGTTTCAAGTGCCTAGAAGTTGATTTTTAAGAACTTAGGGGCGTTTGCGAGAGATTTTTTTGGAAAGAATTTTTGGGAAGAAATTGTTGATCTCGTCACGAAGAAAGGAAAAGGTGTTTTTTTTTTGATGTAATGAAAATAAAAATGTTCTTTTTGGAACGAAAAATTACACTGAAAATAGCACAACGCCGGAATCTGGTTTTCAGCAAACCAAACTTGACAAGTGCTGACGGAAAATCGTTTCAAAATACATTGAAATAAAAATACTTTAACCCGATGGAGTCTTGCGTTCGGCGCCACCATTTGAAAGAAAATACGAGTACACTTGGCTAACGCTTTAACATTATGGTATGCAAAGATTGAGGGTATATTTCTATATTAAATAACAAAATGTTAATTTTTTACATTGACAACATTCCCGTTACACTAGTCTTTAAATAGGATAACGATGCTAAGCACACCGCACCAACAATAAAATCGTGGATTGAAGAAAATATGGTAAAATTACTACATAGGCCTTCGTGTTGTAGTAGACCTCAACGCCATCAAGCATCTTATGGAGCACTTAAAGCGGAAGGCTCAATTGCATATAATAGGAAACTTCGCAAATTTATATAGTATGTAGCCCCCGGTAATCGGGTATGCTTGACTCAACGATTTTACGTTTTTCTTAAGAACAATTATAATATTTTTTTTTAATATAAAAAATGAATACATAAAAACTAACAGACTGATTGAATTTGATAGTTTTGTAGAAATGTACAGATCAAGACCTTTCATTCGATGTATGTACATATATATTCATTTCTATAGCTATTGTAGTTTAGTCAAGCTAAGCGCCACTTTTCAGAATATAAACATAGATTTTAAAAATTTGCGGGTAAACATTCCTATAACGCACAAACATATCGAGCCATAACCGCCAAAATGGCGTAACCGACAAATGAAAAAGCGCATTTTAATAAATATAGTGGCGTTTTGAAGAAAAAACAACGTAAATCTTGTATACAACGCGGCATTCAAATGTGAAGCCTTAACTGCGGAGAAAATTAGCGAAAAGGCACCTTCTGATTAAAAAATGTATTTGATGCTTACGTCCTTTTGGCGGCTATGGCTCGAAAAATTCTTAAAATGTCAAGTACTGATTTTTCTATTTTACGCTTGAATTCATTTGAAGTTGAAAACTTGTTTCGATCGATTAAATGTTTTTCATATAACGATTTAAAAATTACGTACTTCAAACTTGCTAAAATCCAAATATCTACAATGAATCCATATTATTTTTTCCATGCCCCTCCCATTGAAAGTTACTTGAAAAAACTGCGATATTTTGAAAGTCAAAAGTGCAAGTTTTCACATTTAGACGCACGTTAATTCTGCACATACACACATTTTTAACTCGATCGTTATATCCCACACAATCACTGTGTTGCCGACTAGATTTTTGATGATTAGAATACGCATTGGGCTGAGTAAGAAAATCCTCCTACTTAAATCTGTAATTTGCGACATAAACTTTTTGTGCCCCCAACTTATCGGAGTCGCAATATTAAATGGTTTCCGACTTGTCGTTTCGAAAAGGAATCGGACAAAATTCATTGAAACCTTTCATTGAAAGAGATTGAGAATTACTGCTACATATAAACAACAACAAAAGCCGAGAGAATGTTGCAGTTCAATAGCTCCAAAGACAATGTAACAATATGTAGGAACATTTAAAATAACAGCAACAAACACACACACACATACACACATCATAGAAGACACATGTCAAAATACTACTCAAGAACGAACATAGGCCATGTCAGCAGCTTGCCAACGAAAGAAAAATGAGAAACAAGATGAAGAGTAAAATTTACTCATTGGCATCAGGCAGCTAAATATAGCAGCGCCAAACTGCAACAGCGGGCTGGTCGACAGGCGGTCGCAGCACTGCATCCTCTTGTCAAGCAACAAATTTCCATTATAACCATAAACAAAACCAAAAAGTGTGAAAAAGTCATGGCAAGCAAAAGGAAACAAAAGAGAAAAGAACCAGAGCACAGCAATGTACAGAGTGAAAGATATAGTGGGGAGTAGAAATATTTTATTTTTGTTTTTATAATTCGTTTTTTTTTTTGCTGTGCCCAATATCAGACGTATTTGTAATTGGTAAATGCATCAACTTGGGGCTTGGGGCGCACAGAACCACGCACGTGCAACACACATGTACATACATACATACATAAGTAAATGACATAAAATTACTATGCACAGCTGTTCGTTTCGAGGGAACAACAGAGAAAAGCATAGGTGCCGCGTGGTAAGTAATGCGACTGCAATGGCGACAAGAGTGTGGGCACACAAACTGGAGGCCACTGTCGTGCCGCTATTCTTGTGCTTTTTTGCTACGACGTTCTAGATTACTGCCCACGCATGCCGGTGGCGCTGACGGCGCAAGTATGTGGGCAGCTGAAGGAGAGAAGTATAGAGGACGCGGACGCTCTGTTGAGTTGATTTAGTTGGAAGTCGTTGCAATGCAACAGCGGCATTTCATTTGGTTCTAATGTGTTTATGCACCAATTTTTATTACAACAACGAAAAAGTTTAATTCGGTTGATCAATTTGTTGGTGTTATATTTTCGTTGTTTTTTTTATTAATTCCTATACATATATGCACAAGCAAACTGTATAAACGCACATTGCTTGATTGCCGATAATTTTTAGGTTTACGTAGCCGTTGATGCTTAATAGAAGTTAAATATTTTGTTGTTATAGAGATTAAAATTTAAGGTGTTTCAGTTGAAATTCTTATAAGAAAGTCAAGAAAGCCAAGTAAATTGTAATTTTGAAAAGAAAAAAATAAAATACTGTTTTCTTTCTTTCTATAAAAAAAAAAACAAAATACAAAAAATTTAAACGCTTATACAACATTTATAATTCAACAAAATTTGTAATTTAAATTAGCAATTTATACAAAGCACCACACTAAAAAAAATTGTTGTTTAAGTTCAAAATTTTAATGAAATATTGTAAAAATTTGGGTTTATAAATATATAATTCATTAAATTTTAATAGAAAAATATTAAAAGTTCGATGGAAGCAAAGTGAAAAATAACTAGAAAAAAATCTCGCATTTCTATTATTTTCGCAGACAGTGTAGTTGTAGCGCAGAATTCGAATATGAAATTTTCTTCCCAAAAAGGCCCAGCGTACCAAAGTATTTTTTATGAAATAAAAATTTTCTAAAATATTATTATAGCTTTTTTTTTTTGCTAGAGACCATAAATAAAAAAAAAAGGTTTTTATGGCCGTTTTTGGAACGAGTTTTCGTCATCCCTTGTCAAGTTTGGTTTTAAGACAAACCGGTTTTGGCGTTGTGCCATCTTCAGTGTAATTTTTCGTTCTGGCCTTGAACTTTTGTAGAATATACTAAATTTAAAGAAATTAATTTTGATTAAAATAATATTATAATATCTTTAATGTTATATACATACAAAGAAAATATTGGGATGGTTATCGTGTCCACGGAACAAGATAACTTGAAAACAAATTGAGATTTCTTAATGAAACTTTGAACACGCAGTGCTGTGCGTATCATTTGCAACAAAATTTAAAATGACATAGCTTGCCACTTATGTACATATGTATGTATATTCACTTATTCTTTAGAATCTATAACCGAAATCATATAAAAAAAGTTCCAAAGCTTACACCAAATTCGCAAAAACTATAAAATTGTCATCAAAATTTCAAACTTTTTATTCAGGAGCAAGCTATGTCATTTTAAATTTTGTTGCAAATGATATGTCCGATTTTAATTAAAATTCAGTAATTCATTAACATAAACTATATAAATCCAAGCATAAAACTTAGTTAAAAACTAAAAAAAATTAACAAATTTTGAACTTTTTTCGTAGAAGTGAAAGTTTCACGTGGTTAGGCATTACCGTTGATTTTTTAGAATTTTTTTTGGCAAGGTTGTTGTTTCTTTCTTTTATATAAAAATAATTTTGTTTATTTATAGAGCTATAGACTTGCATACTCAAAAACAGGGCTGCTCAACAAACTAAACGATAACATTTTGTTTTGTTAACGAGCAAAATTAACTTAACGAAATGAGTTTGTTGTGTTTCGGCGCCATGTTATCAAAACAAAATCAAATCGTTAATGTTGCAACGTTATACAATTTCCGTTTTCGTTAATTTTAATGTGCCTAAAAGTATGCAGCGCTTCTGTTTGCGACGAGTGAATCTCCAGCGTTTTTCTTAACGTTTTAACGTTAACGCCAGCATTTCGTTTCGGTTAAAAACGTAATGAAATTTATTATGATAATTGCTTTAACGATAATATTTTGAAATGTTTCAACCGAAACAAGAGAAAACATTTCGGAACGGTTAAATTTAACGTTAAAATGCATCCTTGCTCAAAAATATAATAATATGTATGTACTTGTAAGAAAAATGTTCAAAATTTTATTGAAAATTTATTAAACTATTTTTAAGTTTTCTATGTACAAAGTTTTGAATTTTTAATGAAAATTCTTAAAAAAAAGAAAAATATTCACATACATATGTATGTAGATTGCTCTTAGGCCGAGGCAGGCTGCTTTTAAAGATGATGAGATTTCCATAATTCACCGTTGTGAGGCATGAAATACACTGTTTACCGAATTGTTTTTGCAATAAGTCCATAACTTCATTGACTATGAAGATTAAAAGCTTAAGAGCTTTAAAACTGAAATGAACTCCTTTAAAGCTGAAATCACAAATCGGGCAAAAATAACTTGACAACCTGACACGATGGCGTGATCCGTCACAGAGCTTTGTATAGTTAGTAATCAATCGAATCTGCAAGGATTACAATTTAAGAAAAAATACTGTGTTTTCTATTTACGTAAAATTTTGTACGGTTTTTATGTGATTGCTTCATAATTTATCGAAAGCAAAACAGAAACAGAAAAACACACACACCTCACAAATGGTGGGAGAAGCTCGGTTAAACATTGAGCTATGTATACATATAGTGTAAGCGACAAACACTAATGATTATTATTTAAAAAAAAACCAACTTGCCTGATCATAAATTCACTTCTTTTTGTAAGCACTAATTTAAATTTCAACCAAATATTTTTTTTATGTTCGTATTAAATACAATATTTTAACACCTGTATTCACAGGCAGGCACGTATGTACATATGTATGTATGTATGTACCTTAGAGCTTTGCTTTCCATTTGAACTCCCCATATTTGGTTATTTAAAATATTTGCACACTTGAATAAAAATATTCATTACAAAGTTAAACGAACGTTAGCAATTTACTGCCATACACAATCAATTTAAAATATGTTTTCAATTATGATATCTGCGTTTTCGAAAATTCCGAAATTTCGTATGACGATGTTTTTGGCGCTGTGGGCAACTTGGCGAATAACCGTTTCCGTCAAAACTTACAACCAACTGACAAAAAAAATGTACAATAGCAAAAAAGTTCAACGACAGAAGCAATTCGGAAAATAAAAACAAAAGACTAAAACCATAATACTCATAGGGTAAAGTAGAAAGAAAAGCGAAAAGAACGCGCGCCACGCTGCGCTATTACTGCCAGATGCACGAGCTAATACATACATACTCGTAATTCGGTTGGACGTACAGATGGACGGGTGTACAGAAAATCTGACTTGCGGCACACGGTGTGGAGCGGTGTTGTTATCGAACGCCACCAAAGTCAATGAAAGCAAAACGATCAGTAGCGGCATTGGCGATCATGACGCTGTACATACGTACATACAAATGTACATAGATCACTCATACTACGCTTTCATTCTGCACCCAATTACAGTCCCATCGCCCGCCGATAGACACAAAAGCGACGGCCCTTCACTTCCCGTTCAGTCAAGCTAGCTACGCAACACCACCGCACGCCGCTACCCCGCTCCATACTCCACACTACCACCAAACTGTCAGCCAGCATTCAATATTTTGTGTACGAAAAAGTAAGTAAGAAGTTCGACAGTCCACAAGCGTAGCAGACGAAAATGGACAGACGATTAAAAAGGCATTTGCTGCGTCGCGTCATCGTTAGCGCTGCAGCGTATTTTGGTGCGCCATACGAGTAATACATACGTATGTATGTATGTACAAGGAAAAAAATTAAAATAAATAAAAGTACAACGGCTATTAGCGTATCGCTTGTGTTCTTTATGGCCCAGTGGGTCGATTTATCCGTCCATAAGCCTTTAAATATGTTTGTATATATGTATGTACATACATAAGTACGACAAAAAATTGCAAATATATTTAACTGTACGAAAAATAAACTAACTAAACGATTCAGTTTGAGAAAGCATTAAATATATATGTACATACATATATGTACATACATACATCTTTGTACATAGAAATACGTCTGTAAATTTGTCAAAAGAGAAAAAACAAATACAAGTAAACAACCAAATTACAGTAAAATTCTATTGCGCTCTGCATGTCCACTAGAATCACAAGTGAAATTGGTTGGCCAACTTAAACATAATTTTTTAATCGTGTTTGTGTTTAACCTATATTTACTGAGCTTAATGTTAAATAGTTATTTTGATTTAATGCATAGTTCTTGTAGCGACTAATCACTCCTTGTTCAAATCGCATTAGCCGATCGTTCTTTTTCCGCGAGATCCACAAGACTTAGTTGGCAGTGTTAACGTGTCTAACAGTCCAACAAAGCTTTTAAACAAAGCAGCGAAAGAACGCAAAACCCAGAGTGTCTATCAGTTGGCATTAAGGATGTCATGAAAGGAAGTTACTACTTATCAGTTTAAAATCTTTATGGTTACGCATATTCGAATATCAATGAAATTAGTTAAAATTATATGAGTGACGTTGGATTAACTTCGCACCACTTAAAAACATTTTTTTGGTCCACTTACAATTGTGTTTTGTATTTTTTGAGGCATAAACACGAAAAAAAAAAAACATTTTATCAGGGATTCAACTCATGATGGAATAATGAAAGGTGTTGTACGTTGTGACAGCGCCAGTTTGAATGCCCTTAGCTCAATGTTGTATTTAGAAAGTATTTTAGATATAGAAACGGGAATAAAAGAAGGCCGTTTTTAGGAAAAAGTATAAATTAGTGAAGATATTTACATAAAATTTAACCACAATGATTTGAATATAACGAATTTTATATGAAAACTGACAAACGAATAATAATTTAAATTGATGCTGAAATCTGCGCACAGTTTTAGGATGCGAAAATTAAATGAGATAAATCTCTTCGAAAATAATTATTATTTGGAAAGTAATAAAGAATGTTCAAATATGATGCAAATGTATACAAACCGTACAAACAACATAACAATGTTTGTCCAGCGATTAGTTTTTTTTTTGGAAAAGTAGAACACATTAATTGAGTTTATTTCCAATCATTGGTTCATGAAAAAACTGAAGTTAATCTTCAATGGTTATGAGCATAAAAGCACTGAAGGCGGGTTTTTGGTTTGGAAAGAAATACTAATTTATTACTGAAAAATCATAAATATATGTACAGATTCATGAAGGTCCTTAAGCCTTTATTGTTATTACAATACAACATCCATAGGTTATATCAAACAATATTTTAACCTTAAAGCGAAAAAGTATATTAATCTGATTACAATTACTTTAAAATTCTACAACATTGAAACTTAATTGTAATAGCTGATGTGATCGAGTCGGTTGAAGGCGGCTTTTGAGAAATGGGTGTTCTTTTGGGACGATGATTTTTTGTAGCAGCGGCAAAAACTTCAGTTTCAGCAAATTATCGAACAATATAGAGGAAATCTTCAGAGCCCATAGAGAAATAATAACTATTTTTCAAACGGTTATTTTTTATTTGCCAACACCAAATAAAGAATAATGAATATGCAAATAAAACTGTTGATCCTGTCTTCCGCAATGAACCTCAGAGCACTATTGCACTTAACTTTTTAACAAATAATGTTGTATTACACAAATACTTGACAATTTTTACAAAAACTTATTCAAATTCTCGATTTCAGAAAACTAATTATCAACAAATAAGTAAAAATAATTTTATTAAAATATAAGTTCCACATGAAAAACTTAATTTTCGGCTACAATTCAAAATTTTTTTTTACAAAACTGGTAACCAAAATCGACAAAGGAACAAAACAGTTTCTAAGGGCGTTCAAGATGGCCAATTTAGAGCGAGAAGTTGCTAACGTTACAACACCTTTCATTATCATCAATCATCATCATCATGGATTCAACTAAACTTAAATAATGCAACGTCATACAAGAACATTAAGCATTTCGAATACTTCAAAATAATTTGAATAAGTAACGTTAAGGATGACATTTTTTTTTTATATATTTTATTTCAAAATAAACAGCTGTGTGCTTATATGGCTGCTGTGAGACGTTATACGTATTCACGGAGATGAAAATTTTTCTAAAATAGACTTTTGGTTAAACACAACCCATTGGAAGAGTGTACTTCGCATTAACATACCAAATTGTAGTTGATAGAGAAAATCTCTATATCTACCTGCGATGAGTAGTTGAACGATTTATTTACTGCCCATTAAATAAGAGGAAAGGCAGTCAGGTCAAGATGGCAAAATAATTGAGACATAGTTACTGACAATAAAATAGAATCAAGCATCCTTTCTATAGAATTTTGACAAAAACAGGTATTAAAATATTTCTTAACCGAATCAAAACATGAAGTGTTCTCTTTTTTTATTAATTTTGCATATTAATAGATCGAAAACGCTTGAATATTTGTTTCATTGTGACTAGTCAATAAAAAAAATTCAGAGAAACTCAAAAAAATTATTTAAAATTCCATTATTTGCAATTATTTATGTACATACATATGTATGTATGTACGTACTTTCGGAATTGTTAATATACAATTTAGAAGTCTTTCTAGATTACAAACAACAGCGATTAGTATGTAAAGTCGAGCATGTGCGCAATTTAATAAAAACAAATATTTATAATTAAGAAGGTATGTTGTATATTTTTAATGTAAAAAACTTTCATTCCATTACAATATGTAATATTATAATTAAAAAATTTTAGTAAATATAAATCATTTTCTTGACTCAACGAGAACCTGACTTAAAGCTAACATAGATGCCGCCATTTCTTTAAGCGCAGCTGCTGTTTCTAATTGCGCTTTAATGGCACGCTCTTCAAATCTCTTTCTTTGTTCCAGAGAATCGCGCATTAGCTCTAGTATCTGTTCATCAGCATCGAGATCTCGATGGCGTTTATAGTCTGATGAGGGGCGGTCTTCAAATTGCCTATACGAGTTGGCCTCCTCCATGCTGATAAGTAGAGGCGACTGTGAAGTAGTAGTCTCAACTTCATCGTCCGACTCCTCCATCGTTGAACTCAACGAACTAGCTATATTTGGAGATGGTGACATTTCCTGTATATTTAGATATAACATATCGTTAAATTAGTACACCAAATATATACATATGCATAGAGTAGCTCTACCACAAAACCCAGCGCTGGTAATTTACCACGTCCATATACCGGTTCAGTACCGAATACTGCTAAAGCTCGCTCTTCTAGCTCAGTCCTCAAACTTGAATTGCTTTGTGAGCCTTCTTCGGTACCTGATGTGCGCATTTTAAGTAGCCGTGCGCGAGAGCGCACCATATTTTTCCAGTGTCCAAGGGTCTACTTAATTACAAATTTAAATGTGCAATATGTATGCCATAATTCACTTACTTCTTTCCACTGTGCCGATGTTTTTCTAGGTCCGCGCATTGTGTTTAACGAGTCTGCTAAATTTTCCCATAGTTCCTGTAACTCTTTTGAGGAACGCAGACTGTTTGGCCTTGTGACGGCCATCTGTGGATTTACAGCGCAGAACTCCACAAACATCTTTAACTGCTGCGGAGTAGTGCGCTGTGCCTTTTTCTTACTGAAATACACACATACAGTTCAAAAATTGTTAATTTATAATGGAAATATTAAACTTACTTTTGTTTTGTGGCGTCCATTTGAAAAATGTAATCAGCTGTAAAATCAATGTTTACCCAAGCCAAATCTATCTTATATCAATAAAGCTTTTCACCACGAGTAGTAAACAAAGGAGCTTTTTCGGTAAGATGTTTGTGCTAAGATAATAAACTTTTTCCAACTATCTTGCCACCTATTTCACAAATATCTTACAAAAGACTATAAATTTTGTGGCATCGCTTTCAAAAACAAAACGACCCATACAGGACACGCCTATCCGATACTACTATTTCCAGTCTTTTAGACATATACTCCACGATATCACTGGGCGCAAGGAAGCGCTATATACAAACATGAATTTCATGTATAAGAAAATGATGTAATATAAGAGTATCGCCTAAAATTGGTACTCTTTTAAGAAACAGTTATAGGGTGCGTCATTTAACGCAGATAAGTCAATATTTGAATTTCTAAGGTCTACCTACAATTTATATAATTGTCCACGCATTTATTTAAAATAAAAGTCTTGCCATATAAAAAGCAATACCACTTTTCATCCGTAATAATTTAACGGTAGTTGACCACTGGTGTGTTCAGGTAATTAGCGACCACCACTCAACATACATACATACATATCTATGATTAAGGGATAGATTTTCAGTTCAGTAAAACTCAGTTTAAATATAAACTTAATTCCTTGCGCTCAATAAAAATTGTTGCAACCATAACGAAGTAGTCAGCACACAGCTGATAAGTTAAACTAAGTTTAACCGTGCGCGATCGGCCGTTTAAACTTTTAGTTTAAACTCCGTTCAAAGTTGACTGAAAAACTGCATACCGAGTTTAAACGACAAGCAAAGTTCAACTTGCACTAAAAACTGGCCCTAAGGGATCTCATTCAAATAAATGCCTGCCTTTTTAGCTGGTATTACACGAACTTATTTGTAACTAACTCTAAAATATAAGTGGTATATTTTACTATTACTCAGCAGGAGCTTACACATTTTTATTGCGTCAAATGCATACTCAATAATTCAAGGGCTACGCGTGTGGTTAATAGACGCCAATATTTTCAGCCTCACTCAATGTAGTATGTTTTACATTTTTCTTACCGCGTTACTATCATTATTGGAATTCAACTCCTTCAGCACCGCACGGCTGTAGATTCCAATGCTGTTCAACAACTTTGGCGCTTCTGCATCATTGCTATTACCACTCTTAGCGGCCCGCGCAATATTATTTTCCATGCAGTCCATTTTGACAATTTCCAGTCACAAAAATACTCACTTTTTTATTGAACAATTTGTTCCAGTTATATTTCAATTTGTACAATTATCTTTATTTCTAGGTATTCGAACATGTATCAACGAATAAACACAAAATACACTTTGTAATTGGACTTGAAGTTTCGGTTTCTCAGTTTCAATTTGATTTTTCGCACAAACAACTGCCGCCAACTTGAGCGATATTGAATATACACAACGTTGCCACCATTTACGAAGTTATGTGCTGCCATTGAATTTAGCTGTCAAAACATTTAATTACTTGTTTTACAGCGCCATCTGTATGTAAGACTTTAAGCTTTCACACTAAAGGGGTGAGCAAATGCGATGGTATATTATGGCGAACCAAATTTTAAATAAAAAATAATTTTATAATGTTTTGGGGTTGTGAGTAAAACAAAACCCTTACATACAATGTTCATGTTATTTACTCAAATCACTCTTGTTAGTTTAATTTGTAAAAATTCATCTTCGATTTCAACAAATATTAAATTCAAATAAAAGAAACTTTAAAAAATGTAAGAAATTAAAAATAATAAAGTTATTTGGATATTATATTACATAATATGCACACATATAATATAAGCGTACAAATAACAGTGAATTAATTTTCATTTGAGGTTCGAAAGCATTTCCGTACACGCCGAACTTTGCGGTCGTTCTTGTAACGGCATAAAATAATATAACAAATTTGTGTGTATTGATGAGAATACTTCGCCCGGAATGAAGGATGGGTCTTTCCGGAAACATATACACCACTGTCAATTATATTCACTGACAAGGTAAATTAAATATTATTGAAAATCAAAAATATATCTATTGCTATAAAAAAAAAACACGAGTTCAAATAGAAATATATGTAATTACCCAGCGGACAATTGACAGATAACACTGGTCTGCAACGAAATCCTCCTTTAAAAAATTATGCCTTAATTATGAAGATTTTGATACTCTGTGCTGGTTTAAACTCAGTTTAAACTAAGTTTAGTTTAATTCAGTTTCCTTGCGCTCAATTTGTTTCAACCAAAACGAAGAAGACAGCAAACAGCTGATAAGTTAAACTAAGTTTAAACGACCGATCGTGCACGGTTAAACTTAGTTTAACTCCGTTTAAAGTTGACTGAAAAATTGCATAGTGAGTTTAATCTTAGTTTAAACGACAAAAAGAGTTCAACTTGCACTGAAAAAATGGCGCTGAATCAACTCCCGTTGGCCGATTTTTTTCACGTCTAGATATTTCGATATGAATTTTTTAATGTCAATGTAAAAATTAAAAAAAATTTCATTAAGTACAATTTTTAAATTCTATTTTATATTTATTGGCTATGTTCATAAAAATAATACATAAACTACACATAAAACACTTGAAAAAAAAAAATAAAAAATATATGAACTTAATGCAAAACTTACCAAAACATTCGATAGAGAATGTAAACAATTGAAAATCTCGATTTCAGGTACGTACTACCATAAAAATCCTTCTTTCTCCTACAACTTGTTAAAACTTGTTTTGTATATTTGTATGTACATATGTATATATCCTAATTTTTTTTATGATCATCAATATGAAGAATTCGCTACTCTTTTGAAGACGTTTTAAACAAATTTGTTTATATTTCTAGAGAGAATTGCTGAAAATGGAACCCTCGCCTTTTTTCTGAACAAGTACGAACAATTGACGACTCTTTCGCGACTTTGAAAAATAATCACACAACAAAACCAAGAATCCTTAAAAAAATAAATAAACATATGTATGTACATATGTACATATGTATGTGCCAAATAAGTTTAAAAAATTCAGTTTTTTCTTCAACGAAAACCATATATGATATTTTGTATAAAGTATCGCCCCTGATGATGCTAATGTAGTTAGCGAAACGTCGAGTAAAAAAGTCGGGAAAGTGTTTTTCTTGTACAAAAAATAATTAGATTGACTAGCCTGAAATAACAATAACAATAAAAATACTCAAAGAACTCGAATTGGGATTATTTTTTAGTATGGCGTTTTGTAGCCTATTCAAATTTAGTATAATTAACATAAGTACAGGTCTCAAGTCACCAAGAATGTTGGCGTTCTTCTTCTAAACAAAATTAATTTTGTACATGTAAATTGGAAACCTGCATTACAATAATACATACATACATACATATGTATGTATATAAACTATGAAATGAAAAACCCATTATTTTTTAATTTTATTATTTGTCATTTTTTATTAAAAAATATTGCTCTTCGACACACTTTTGCAACAATATCTCGAATATTTTCTTTATATGAAATGTATATGTACATATACACATATGTATACATACATAATATCTACCTATGCAACCGTTTAACATGCTTTTAATGTATGTAGAAAGCGTGTATGTATGTATGTACATATGTTCACATTCACGTTCATATGCATTAACTATAAGATATTCTATTTTGTTTTGTAGAAATCTATTGTTAAGGTACATTTTGTTCTAAAAGCGTAATATTTTTCGTATATAGCAATTTTAAATGTTTTATTGTAAGTACATAACAGTTGTATCTTAATAAAAATAATCTAGTTGCTTGTCTTTTTTAATTTTATGCATTTTTTTTTGTTTACAATATTTTAGTAAAACATATCGCAAAGAACATTTTGTGTAAATATTCTGTTTATTTAATAATTAATTTAAAAATCTTAACAGCCTTGATAATTGTTTACCCGTTTCGTAGTTGCAAAGTTATAAGACTTATGATAGCTGCGTAAAAATCTAGTATTTTGTCTTCTAAAATGCCCTTAATTGAAAAAGCTTTTTAAAATTGTTCCACTAGTATTCTTACGTTGCGAGTGTTTTAATTTATTTATAATGGTTGTTTTAAGAGTTATTATTGAAATTAAAAATTTGCTTATTGATATTTACTCGCATGCTCCTGCCAACTTCAAAAATAACAAATTATTATATTACATACATATGCTTGGAAGTTTTTGTGCCTATAGCAATTTTCATGTTTGACCATGCAATGAAACCACAAAAGATGTCAGAAATTTCATTTTCAGGTTCGTCTTTAATTTGTTTCTTTTAAAAATATGATCAATTTTTTTAACAATTCTATTATTTTTAACAGTTAAAAATATTGATTAAATATTTAATTCAGAATAACACTATATTTTTTTTATTATAATTGAAGGCGACTCACTTCTTATTTTTAAATATTTATTATTTGTGTTCTTGCTTAAAATAAAAAAGGAACTATAATACCGTCAAACTAAATTTATTTTAGCATGCGAATACAATTTTCTTAAAATTGGATGTTTTAGAAAGTGAATATAAAATAAAATTTAATTAGTGTCTATAAATAGCCAGTTCTTTTCCTTTCTATGACCAATTTATTAAAATTTTTACAAATATTTTTAATTAAATATATTTTGTGTTTTCTTCGTTTCATAATTTCTGAGCAAATGTGATTTCTTAACCATAGTATGTGAATTAAAAAAAGTGCAAAAACATATAATCGAAGATTTTCAAAAATTTTGTTGTATATGTTTGTACATAAGTAATTATTGTTGAAAAAAAAATTATAATAAAATATGCTCCACAAAAAATAGCTTATTAGTCTAAATTATGCGAGGTTAGTCATTTCTGTACGATGTTCCTCGTTAAGTAAAGTTTTTGCAAAATTATTACACTCAAAAATGAAAAAAATGAAATTAAACATAAATATTTATTTGTATTAAAAACTTTGCTTAACTATGTTTTCATTAAAAAATACAATACAACTTTTTTATACTGACGAAAAGGAGAAAATTTTATCTAAAAATTGGCGAAAGAAAATACTTTTTAATTAGTAATTAGAATCGCTAAAATATTTACTAGTAAAATCTGCTAACTCCAAAAACTTTAATTTTTTCATTTATAAAACCCATTATTTTGTTAAGTCTATAAATAGTGTACACAAAGTGTTCCAAATTAGGGCGTTAAAATTGGAAAAATATTTATTTATTGGAGTTCCGTTGTACTGCAAATTTTTACTAAAAATATTAAGCGGTGGCGAAAACATAAATTTTCATGATATTTTTTAAATTATAAGTTTTATTTATATTCAATTAGGTCTTTATATTCAATTAGGAAGACGTTTTTTCTTTATGTCGCAATATAAATTTAGCAAAAACGATTATTGAAATCTCACTTTTCACGTGTATTATTCTTTGGGTGTGAACAATTGGAAAGACATACGAGTATTTATTTTTTTGAGCATAAAAGTTATTATAATTTAATATTTTGAATATTTTTGTAAATGTTTCGGTGAATAATTATTTTTTTTTGTACGAATATTTAAGGCTAGTTTATATGACGCATTTCTATTTATGATATTTTTAAAAAATAATAATAATACAAATTTGGTGCTTACACTATATAGCTCAGTATTGGGCCGAGCTTCTCCTACCATTTGTGGTGTGCGTCTTTATATTCTACCACAAATGGAGGGACCTATAGTTTTGTGCCGACTCCGAGCGGCCGATGTATGTATTTAATGAGAAGCTTTTTCATTGCAGAAATACACTCGGAGGTTTGCCATTGCCTACCGAGGTGTGACCGCTATTAGAAAAAAAACTTTTCTATGATTAAGATTTTACTTGTCCTGGCTGAGATTCGAATCTCGAACTCAGCGGCATATCGAATTTAAGCACGCACCACTACCCACTCGACCACAGCGGCCACACATTTTTATAAATTTATTGTTACAAATTTGATATTTAAATATGTATTTATAATATGGTTGTCACTTTCAATATATGAGGCACATACTCGTATAAATACAAGTACGCCTTAGGAAACCTATTCGGTCAGAGTTTCTTGAGCTCGGCATGTTCCAAGTACTTGATGTTCATACAAACAGTAAAATACATACATATGTATACACATATTAATAACTGTGTAAAAAGTGTTTAAAATATTTTATTCGAAAAATTGTCGAGAGAAAAAAATTTTGCCGTATTTTTACAATTCCCTCGTATTTATGTACAAACGTACATATGTCTGTCTGTCTGTATGTATGTGTATAGGTATATACTTACATACGTGAATGAGTCTCACAAAAAATAATAAATAAATTGTCGAACAAAAATTTCTAAAACTTTTGAGCAAACGTATACATATGTAGTATAGCGTACTTATAGATTTTTAAAATTTTTTTATGAGACTTTTTTGGCATTTATTAACGTGCGCATCAATATTAGGTGAATGATCAAAAAAAAATTTATCATACACACATGCATAAAATCCAAATATCTTATTATATATCGGAGGTATATTTTTTATAGCTTCGTATTATTTCATAGTTATTTCGCTCGGTTTTGTGATCTGTTCAGAGCAGGTGAGGAATTAATTAATGGCTTATATTACTCTAGCGACACAGTACGCTTTGCGCTCTTTGGCCAGCTGGAACAGCTGATCGGAAACAATTGCGTACACAATAAACAGAAATACATATTTGTTGATATTTTCGGCACAATTTTCATATCATTAATTTTTTATTGAGCTATAAGCTAATTTATGTAAGTTTATTAATTTGTGAAATAGTATTTAAATAAAACAAAAAATGGAAAAACAAATTTGAAATGGAAAAAGCGAGTAAACAAATTTAAATACAGATGTTTTCAGTATATTTGTACGCTGTTCGTAATACGTGCAAGTTTGGCATTCTTCTGAGTTCAAGGTCCAGCAGTTTTCTACTTTTAATTTCTTTTTTTTTTTACAATAAAGAAAAATAAATACAAGTAGCTCTCTCATTGTTAAGTTCATTCGATTTTTCTTGAGCAACCTTTGCAGGCAATAAAGCACAAAGAGTTATTAAAAGAAAATTTTTTTAAATTTTGTTTTTTAAACCTATTTTATAGATCCTTTACAGTTGTACAGGAAAATGGGAAAATTATAACATTCAAGTATTATTTAATGATATCTTAAGGTTAAACATGAGGGCTTCCTGCCTTCAGGTTTTCTATATAAACTTTGTTTTATAAAAGCTCTAAGTTAAGTCAGAGTGAGCCACCTTAATGTTTATACACATACATACATACTTACTTATGTACATGATATTTACGTAATGTCTGTATATTCATATATACGTACATACATATGTTTAAGTAAACTAACTGTCTTTTTTGTCTGCAACTATATTACAAATTATCTATTAAATATGACTTTATTAGGAAAACTATTCAACAAATAAAAACGGTGTAAACAGAATTGCAATATACAATGCACAGCATATTTTAAAATGATATAATATGTGAGAGAGATTTTCCGCAGTGTTGCATTTTTGGTCAAATAAAATATCGCATACGACAAAAGAGTCACAACCTATAATCCGCAAACAAAACTAAAAACTCGATGGTAAATAACTCAAAATTAGATATAACGAGGGTTTATTTTTAGCCAATGAAGAAAACTATAAAAAAATTAATTTGGGAAAAGAAAATTTTAGAAAAAAGGAGAGTGTGATTTTTTTGCAAACTTTTTTATTTTAAATATTGTTTTATTTCACTACCAAAAACTTACCACACTCCAGCCCAGTTAACAAAGAATGAGTTGGTTGAACCAAGAACGTCTATTAAAAAAAACTTGCTTTTCTCGGCTTATTTCATCATACGAGTTCCAGATCAAATTTGATGTTCGCTAATGACTGTTGGAATCTGATTTCATCCAATTGTTTGCGTGAGTGGTGAAATTAGCCGAGATATCTTACCATAGAAACGGAAGCTTATTTTCATGCATGTTCTTTGGTTAAACCAAATTCGAAACAATCGGTTTTTGGTGTAGGAAAATCATTACATTTAAAAAAAAAAATTTTTTTTTGCACATTCTTCGTGTAGTGAAAAATGGTGTAAGAATTTTTAGCGCAACTAAATGGCGTCTAACTTTACCAACGAAAAGCCAAAAGGTTTTTCATTTTACCAAGCACTGCACATTGCAATTCCTTTCACAACATAACAACATTTATCGGCGACATTACATCGCCGACCATTATCCGTAATCATGTCGTCGATCAATATTAGCACCATCCACCGTAATTAGACAGGGGGATTGTCCTCGTGATGCTTCGTCGTCCAAATGCCGGGCATCATTTGTGGCGGCAAATTAGAATTAGGTGCTGTCAGATTTGTAATACTTGTAAAGATGGGATAATTGGGTGTCGGTGCCGCTGTAAATCCCTTATTATCGATACCATCCATTTGGGTAGCAGTTGCCCGGTTGCTGTCACCAAGTGTTTTGCTCTGTTTGCTTATCGTACGCGGACCAGATATAAATACTGTCACTATACCACCAACAATTGCAAATGTCGCGAACGCTGACTGTGGCACCATCATACCAAAGACAACGGTGGCACCAATAAATGGTGCGAACAATAACCAAAAACGCGCCCAACATATGGTGGAAAATGCGGCCATCTTCTTCTTATCATCACTTACGAGCTCCACGGTACAAGTGGTGAGAATAGAAAGCGTGGTGGAGATTGCTATTTTAGAGATCATGGCTGAGAGCATGAGCAAAGCAACGCGTGCATCAAATTGCACTAAGCAATGAGAATAAGAAACAGAGAGAGATAGAGACAAAGAATAATATAAGATAAATCATAAAAAGCGGTAACTTCACTTTTCCAACTTACTATCATGTGGCACTAACCAACCCAAAAATGCAATTAGACCGGCAACCATATTGAATAGTCCCGTCCACATCCATTTGCGCGTCGTCTTTAGTATTAAATAGAGTCCAATGAAGGTGCCGATAATCTCACTCAAGCCCGCTACAGCTGTATTCACTTCGAGATGTTCGCGGCTAAATGCGCGAATATTCAGCAACATGCCATAGTAGATTATAATGTAGATGGACCAGGCTAGATGTACGCACAACAAATTGCGCACCACATTATCACCTTTCCATAACGACCACCACCCCGGTGGTGCTGGTGCGTCCATTGCCGTTTGCGCTTGCATTTGTAGCTGATGATCGATATCATCTGGAAGATCACAACGCGTGCCATTCACTTCAACACACTGCAGAAGAATAGTTTTGGCATCCTCCACCCGCCCACGCTGAATCATCCAACGTGGTGAATCGGGTATCCAACTGGACATACATAAATAGATCAGATGTGGATACAAAAAATAAATGTTTTTTGGCTAGTCAAAATAATACTTATTATCATTACGCGTACTCACCGCCACAAATATATGAGTATCACAGTTGGCCAAGAGATGGCCATGTATAGGTGAGACCAGCTGGTAAAGAAGCTCGCCAAACCGGGCAAAAGTATAACACCTACTGACCAAAATTGTTCAAAGAGTGTAGAAACACAAGTCTTATACACGCCACCTGTTATATCCGCCACTGTAATTGGTAAGTAAGATGATTAGATCTTCGGTGTTACATAATAACAAAGTCAATACAGTGATACTTACTGATTACGCCGCCAGCCGTGTACATTTGACAACAACATACCGCCGATAAGCAGCGGAAGAAGACATGCAATTCATAGGAGACCACAAGTCCCGTCAGATTGCCACAGAAAATTTGTGATACCATGCCGAAGAGCATCACATTTCTTGGACTGAAGCTGAGAATGGAAAGAAAATTGTTAGTGTTTATCTTATTGTAGGCTCCTCATTCGATTCGAAAGTTTATTACAATTAGTGTGCTACCACATTTACCCAAAAATGGATGCATCTTTTGACCATAATTTAAATACAAACATTTTAAGTGAAACCTTCATTATTCCAGGCGACAAGTTTGACTAAGTTAGAATTCGTAAAATAAAATTTTGGGTTTGTTACGCTAGAAGCACAGATACGATCTAGAATTCAGCTTATTTAATGTCTCTGACATATGTGTTTTAATTTAGTTTGCGGTGAAGGTAATATAATATACAAATATGCAATTTAACAGTCAAAGAACGAAGCAATAGAGAGAGATGCGAATTAGCTAAAACCGTAGCTTATATTGAGGAATCTGAGACAGAAACGAAATCAGTTCAGGCGAGTGGTAGAAACATGATGGAACAAATCAATGTCTTCCAAAATTGGGAAATAATCTGCCTTGCTTTTGGTAGATCAAGAAGAATAGCTTTTCTAGGCAGATAAAAGCAATTTAACTCATTTCACATTGGCGCTTTGGTTGAGTCTCCCATAAATTACTGGCGAAGCTGCAAGTACAAGTATAAATAGGAAGCAGTAGAGAGCCATATTTTTCTTTTGGCAAATGCAGAGAACTCATCTCTAAGTTCGTCGTGGCTTCAAACGATAACTAAAATTTGGAAGTTGTAACTTCGGAGGATCTCTATGATCTGATTATTACAAACTCCTTTATTAAACCCAATTTTCTTGTCGTCTACAGCCTGAGTTTAAAGCGGCTATGGCTATTGTGGCTCCAAACCGTTTAAAAATAAATAAAGTATTACCGATTTCATATACTGAATTTAATTAAAGGAAAGGCGTAAAGTTATTATTTTTTGATCATTAAGGTGGCAATAGTTCTGTTCGAAGGATCTCAATGATGCTTAAGAAATGGTTTTAATATGTACTTACGAAGCAAACTATTACTAAATTCACTTTATACAAAAATAAAATGCGAGCTTTCTAAACGAAAATAGCTTTTAAAATTACTGATATTTTGTAATTTTTTTTAAATATTTCTAACCCAAAAACTTTTACTGAAATAAGCTTACTCACTATTTGAGCAAATGATTCGCCAGTATGCCGCCAGTGAGAACGCCAAACAAATGGAAGAACTGTGTTACCGATACGAGGATGTCACGCGAGCACACCAAATCATATTGCGTCACTACCGAATGATACTCGGCCCTATGCTCGAACTGCTGGCATGGGATTATGTTGGCATTGCGCGAAGTCGGTTCCTCCCATACGCGCGGTTCCAGTTCGGGTCGCTCATAACGATAATAGCTGTGCGCATGCTCTTGTGCATCCTCGTATATATTGCAAAAGTCTATCGTAAATTCATGATCGACCACCTCCTCCTTCTGCGGATGCGACACCTTTATCCAGAGCGTCTCATTTTGTGTGCCCACCGTTTCCGGTGGCTTGCAAAAGAATTCACCGTGACGCGGCGCGGGCGCTGTGAAAATGATGCATGCCATAAACCATGATGATGGTATCTTACAAAGAAATATTAGAAATACGGTGCGTAATTGCCAACGACCCCATTCGCCGGTAATGCGTCCAACCGCATCGACTTTCGACTTCATTTTCGTGCTTGGTCGCGGTCGTTCGCCTTCGAGGCTGGAGAAGAAGTCTTGCGGGTATAAATTGTATTGGTGTGTGTGTGCGGGTGTTTGTGTGTAATGGTATTTGTTGTAGAGATTCGCTGCTGCTGGCGGTGTGGAATAGTTGTTTTCGTTAGTTTCGCTATAGATATCGCTGCTCGTACTGCAGTCGTCGTTATCATCAAGATCTACGATACTCTCCTCCGTTTGGCCGCTACCATCCAATGTTGTCGATGTGGTAGTGGTTATCGTCAACGTATTGCCATCAAAAAGCTGCAAAGATGTTAACGAACTGCGACGTCGACATTCACTCGCCGGTGTGCCGTAAACGCTCGGTCCGGAGGCTGTGGGCGACGCTGAGGGTGCAAGTGTTTCGAGAAAACGTTTATTTGTTGACGTTAGCTCACTGGAGGCGGGTAGAATGGTGTGTGAATTATAGTCGCTAGGATTGTGTGTGTTAATGTGGGTGTGGTTTTGATGAATCGGCGAATTTGCGGTGGTATCGACGGCTGTGTAAGTTTGTTGGTGTGCTTTCGCTGATATGTGATTAGGTACGGTGTTGATGTTGCTGTTGTTGTTATTATTATTATTATTATTGTTATTCGTTCCCGATGGTTTGTTGACGTCTTTGTTGCTGCTGAGCAACAGCGGCGATTCGGCCTGGAAAGAGAAAGAGGAATAAATGTGCTTTAGTTTTAATTGAAATTGAAATTGAAAAAGATTGATTTACATAATATGCCTTAAGTGCGTTTACTCAACGCACAAATGTGCAATCTTTGAGGCGTTTACAAGAAATCGTAACTCAACAGTAAACTGTAAGCCACACAAGTGGGCTAGAACTCAGAAACTAAGGCAAAAATTAAGAAATGTTTGTAGTTTTATCAAGCTTTTCGCTTCGATATTCATCTTTAGAAACCAAATCTCAGTTATACTGAACTTGCATTCTCCAGACTATAAACAAAGCAAGGTATTTCGCGACGTTCCGTTCACTGTGGTAAAATCTCGGCTTATTTCAACACACCAAAATGTAAGCGTTTTTTTAAAAGCCATCCAAAGTAAAGCTAAAACTAGAGTGAACTCTTTTAGTGAACTTTATTGCGATACAACACCTTCAACTGTAAGGCCTTATGTCCAACCGATTTTAAAAACAAGTCGTATAACAAAATATTTTGTAGCTGAACTATCCAAGAAAGTGATGAAAACACCGCTATATCGTACTGCCGACTGAAAGTGCGTCAGATAACAAACATTGTAGGCAGGTCAAAAAGTGTTAAGCATCGCATATTGTTCGTTGATTAGATCACACGCTAGCTGTGTGCGAAATGGCTACCTCATTTGCTAACTATGAACTACGAACAGCATCGAGAGAATGTTGCCATAGAGTGCCCTATGAATGTTTTGAAGTATTAAAGCTGAGTTTTTACGTCAGTACGAGCGGGTTAAAAACTAGGCTTTAAAGAAACCGAAGACAATTCAATCAGCTGAAAAGGTCTTAGCGTCAGATACTCAAAAATGGAGCATAGTATTGTGTTGACGTAATGAAATTTAGTAAACAAACAGTGACATTTGGCGCAAACGAAAGTGTTGTATCATTAACACAACCTTCAAATCACGTCCCCACCATTACTTAGGGATGAATCGCAAGAAGTATCTACTCAATACTTATCTCTAGTTATTGAGTAAATATTCTTTAATATGATTTCTGAAACACAAAGTTTATTTTCTTTCTTCCATTATATATTTCACATTTTTCTAGACATAGAGAATACCAGTTGCTCAGAATTCTCTTATTTTAAAAGTAATAAAGTGTATATTTTCTGCTGGGTTCAAACTTTATACTTTACATTGGTAATGGCGAATTTGACGAGTTTTTTTTTGTGGAAAAGTACTGAACGTCCCATTTACTGACATAATTTACAAAGTCTGTTTAAACAAACGATTGCTGATTCAACAAAATATTCGCTTCTGTTAATTCGAAGTATTAATATTTATGAGGGTAAATATTTGTTGTAAAAGGAACAGCAAATTTGGATTTTAAAGATACCAACACGATGAACAAAAAATTACTTTAAGCGATAGTAAAAAATAAAAATAAAAAAGGGAAACATTACTAGAAGTACTAGAATTTGCTTTTAATTAAGCTTTTACTGAAAACCGCTGTTAAGTTTTATTACAGTCTAATACTACATATTAAAATAATATACGAAAAATGTTTTATGTGAGTGTGTGTGTTTTTGTTTTATTTTTTTTTGTAGTAGGTATTTCATAAAATTTGTCAAAACTAAGATTTTTTCGCGTGGATCGATGTTATGATGCCAGTATGTATATTTATATTTCTCTGGTGAGAGAACCATTTTGAATATAGTTCTTTCTTATTCATTCAAATAGATAAAGCGTTTATAAAAAAGATGACCTTTGATGTACATACATACTTAAGAAATTTTCTGCCCACATGCTTTTTATTAAATAGAAATTTTTTTTTCGTAAGAAATAATAATATTATATAATATAAATTCTAGGTAGGTATTAGTTTTTAATACATGTGACGTATATTTAAACATTAGCATTTTAAGTTTTAAAAATGTAATGGAGTTCATAAGCGCTTTAAAAGAACTTATAAAATAAAATTTGTTCTAAAACCAGCGTTGAGAAAACAAGAAAACATTTTTATTCGTTATTAAAATCTATTCGTAATTAAAAATTATTTGAATGATGAATGCAATTGTATTCTTTATTCAGAAATAAAAAAATTATGAATGAATTAAAATTTTTTAATTAAAAAATATTAGACTCAAAAACATTCATCCCTTTTAAATACTTAGAAAAATATTTTCAAAATACTCAAATTGAGCAGCTATGTATGTAGATTGTTAATTTCAATAAGTAATGTATAAATTTAAGACATTTTTAAAGCAAGAGTAATGTATCTGTATGCTAACTAATTAGGACCACTACCAATACAAGAAATAAATTTGAACTATTCTAACAAGAAACATTTTGGCAGAAAATTTATTTAGGTATACAATATATTGAATTTTAAATCGATCACTTTTCAGTATATCTCTTCTCGGTCTTGTTCCTTTGAGTAGGAAAAGATCAAGTAATTTAAACGGCAGCATAAAAATTTATAAATATTTTGTGCCTTAACCAGCAAAAGGCATACAAAAGAAAATGTCATAAAGTTTTAAACGGCTAGAGAAAGGACAATACCTACTTAAAGTATTCGCCATCACCTTTTTATTGCCTAAGCTTTTATGTGTATGCGTGTAAGCCTTCATTTGTTTATCGCTGATTATAAGTAGCCATTTGAGTTTATGTTGAGAGTGCTGATGAAGAAAAATTTTATAGCGCTGGAAATGTCCTAAATTGACACTCTTTGCGTATTTAGCATTTTATTACGACTTAGGTAAAATTTGTGTGCTCTTTTTTTACTCTGATTTTTCGACCATTATTGTCATATGGCGCCTGTGCATTTTTTGTTTGTTAAATTTTTGCTGACCAAGCAAACGGAAGGCTAAATGACCTAGATGGATGTGCTGGAAATTAAGGCACTTCGAGTGTAGCTACATATATGTATGTACATGTATGAATAAATATGTATGCATGTAAAACATATTTTTGTTAAGAGTTATAATTTTTAAGTATAAAGTTGTAGATGCGAGAGAATAAAAGAACAGAGCAGGACATTTTCGACTGTGGCTGAATAGTTTGTCAAGTTCGGCAACTAAAAGTGGTTATTAATAGCTAAGGTTAATAAGAAGCAAGAAAATTGGGGACGATAGATAACTTAATGCAAATTTTACAAACAAATTAAGCAACATTTTTTCGAGAAAAGTAAACATCTGTTTGTTTTTCGAAATATAACTAAATTTTATTAGCAAACTAGAGGGGTAAATCATTGAAAAGAAAAGTATTTAAAGGTCACAGCACTTTATGATTTTCATTTTGCCACATGCCACTCGTATCAAGACTTCTTTTAACTTTTAGAGTACACTAGTTAGCTATGCAGTAAGCACAAGTATTTTTTCTGCTTACCATAATTGTTGTGTGTTACGTTAGGTGAGGTTATGCTATGCTACGTTAAGTTATGTTATGTTAAGTTCACCATGTTACGTTATGCTACGTGACTTAATGTCAAGCTATGCTGCTTCTTCATGTTTTATGTTATGTTATGATATGTTAAGTTATGCTTTGTTATTTTATGTTATGTTATGTTATGTTGTGTCACGATATGTTATGTTTTTCTACGCTGTGTTATCTATGTTTTTTTATTACACATCTCAGCGTTATTAAATTTTTTATAATATAATATAATTTTGGCGAGTACACTATATACATAGCTCAGTGTTTGGCCGAGCTTCTCCTACCATTTGTGGTGTGCGTCTTTATATTATATCACAAATGGAGGGACCGGCGTATCGAGTTATAGCACGCACCGCTATCAACTCGACCACAGCGGCCGAAAGTCGTGGAACAACTACGAAATTAAATAAGATAAGCTTTACTTCCAAAGCACGGTCCAGATGCTGGACTTATGAAGTTTCCCCGCCTATTTTTAACTGTTTATCAAGCTAATATATGATTTTAAACTATGTTTTTAATAATGTTAATAACTTGTATATTTAAGAAACCATAGCTTGAAATGAAATATTTCGAAGCCGTCTCCTGACTTTTTAACTAGTGGCGATTATATTTATGAATTGATTACTTAAAACGGATTTGTCATGGTAATCGGAGCCTTAACGGAGTTCTTCCACAATAATTTTTTGATAAGTCCACTTTTGTATACTGCAACGCATGAGAAAAAATAATTTAGTCAAGAATGGCAAATATTGAGACGAAACAGTAAAAAATATTACAAAATGTTCGTTGCTCACTGGTTAAGGATTACAAAAGTGCGGAGTTAACAAAGTACATTCTTTGTTGAATTGGAATTTAGTCTTGTGGATGTAGTAAATCAGCACCTTTGGCTTTGTGCCAAATGCAAAAGAGTTTCCCCTATGAAGTACTTTAATATCAAAATATTTCCAGCATCTTTAATAAAAAATGGTTAGTTACGCCTTTTTGTATTTCAGGTGACGAAATGTATCTACTTATGTTTGTAGATATACAATATGGTACATAAGTATGTATATTAGGGTGACAATTAAATGTATGGAGTATTTTTTTTTTCTTTATTGTTTTGGTCTCAGTGTTTTTTTGTGTGTAGTTTTATTTAAAAAAAATTCTAGTAAAATTTCAAGGTCGTAGGAAGAGGATTAGGGGGCGCGTCGGCCCCCCAAAGTTACACAAAATACGTTTTTTCACGCAAATTCTTACTTTGACTGCTTGTAACTTTCTCTGTGTTTTTTTTTTTTAAACATTACTGGCGAAAGATGTTCATTAATATGTCTACAATAATATCTGTCAATAACATTTTTGTCTAATGTTAATATTTAATGAAAAAAACTTAAATATAGGAGAAAAAGTACGCCTCAATGACGATTTATTATACTTAAATAAAATTACTTATATGATTCAAATTTTGGATTTTGTTCAGATTTATTTAATTAAAGATTCATATAGAAAATTCCTTATGATTTACGTAAGAGTAGCTTCAACAATTATATACAGTAAGACCTCGCTAGTCCGAACTTCAGACTTTTTTTGTTTACTTTTGTTTTCAAGTGTAAGAATTGTCTTTAAAAGTTTGCTTCAAATTTTTTTTGCCTGTATGCTGAAGCGATCTATAATATTGACAATTGTGACCGAGAATATTCCCGTTACAACCTCAACAATATTATTCTCAATGCTTGCGTAAGCTACCGACAAAAAATCAGCACCAATGTTTCTCGGAAAATAGATTCTTATTTTACAGTTATATGCAGCAGCCGCAAACATTTTTTAATAGCATTAAATTTGCAAAAAAATCATTCGAAGTGAATATTTGAATGTGAAAAGTCGAAAATGTCTGCTAGAAATTTACGTGAACGCATATATTTAATTGGTTATTGTACCAACTCATTAACGGGAAGTAAACTACCCTCCAATATAGAAGTGTTGAAAGTTTTGTTTTTCAATTTACGTGTAGTAAAAAAAAATTTACGGGAAAGTTCAGATTTAGTTGTAAAAGAACTATTCGTGTTCTGGGAAAAAGCCCGCATTCCGGTCAAGGATAAACAACACTGCATTACAAATGTAGAGAAATTGTATAAAGAATGGCAAAGCTTTCAAAAAGATTCAAAGAAGACTTCTAATTTCCATAAGAGCAAAGTAAACACGTGGAAAGAAAAATTGGATATGCTTTTTGACGTGGCGCATGCAAGTGCATTAAAAATAATGTCGAATCAAGAAGATATTGATTTCTTGATAAGTCAACGAAAAACGGGGCGCCCAGGCTTTATGTATGGTATCGATTACGAAGAAGTACGCCGAGAGTGCCGACTTGAAGAACGCAACAACAATTTATTACAACAAGTGGAGCGGAATAATCGTGAAATTGCATTAATTGGTTCGTTGTATGTTATTGTTTATTTTTTATTTTCTTTAAATTAAGTCGTTTTTATTAGATGAAACTGCAGAGTTACTGTCATCTGAATCTTCAGAGAATGATAACAGTTTTCCAGATATGGAATGTGACCCACGTTGTAGTCAACCTCCAGCCAAAAAATGTAGGGGAACAAATAAAATACTAACACCAAAACTGGCGGCCGCACTCGATGTCTGTAAAATCAGTGACAGACATGCGGTTCATCTAATAAGCGCAGTCGTTGAAGCTCTGGGTAATAATGTTGAAGATTATATTTTAAACCGAACGTCTGTACACCAGGAAAGGGAACAAATCCGTGAAGAAAGAATTTCAGCATTAAAAAATAAATTAAAATTAAATGAGCTCGACGCTATCTGCCTTCATTGGGATGGTAAACTTTTGCCGGCGCTGACGGGAAATGATAAAGTTGATAGGTTGCCTATAATAATATCGAGCGGTAAAGTTGAACAGCTTCTTGAAATACCTGCACTTGATTCCGGTACTGGAAAAGAACAGGCATCCGCTGTATGCGATGCTATTTATGAATATGGTCTGCAAAATCACATCAAAGCTTTAGTGTTTGATACAACAGCGGTCAATACTGGGCGTTTCAATGGTACCTGTACGTTAATTGAAAATAATTTACAAAGACAACTTTTATGGTCATCATATATACGAGATTGTTTTAAGATGCGTTTTCGAAAAAAAAATAAGCTGTTATGGAAGTCCAAACGTTAAAATGTTTGAGAAATTTAAAAATGCTTGGGCTAAGATTGATGCTAAAAACTATGAGTATGGCATCAACGATCCAACTGTCAAGACGTACATGAAAGAGTCTGCTGTTCGCATTATCGGTGCAGTAAATAATATCTTGGAAGAAAAACAACCCAGGGAAGACTATAAAGAATTCTTGGAACTCACTTTGCTCTTCCTGGGTCAAAAACCAGAAAAGACACATCCAAACAGCCTAATGTTTCGATCGCCAGGAGCTGTTCACCATGCAAGGTGGATGGCAAAAGCGATTTACTGTCTAAAAATATTTGTATTCCGTAACGAGTTCCAGCTTTCAGCAACTGAATTAAATGGGCTTCGTCAAATTTGTGTTTTTATTGCTGAAGTCTATGTCGAAGCGTGGTTTTCTGCTCCTTTGGCCATTAAAGCGCCATATCAAGATTTTTTATTTTTACAAAAACTTGAAAACTTCAAAAAAATTGATGCTGCTATATCTTATGTTGCTCTTAAAAAGTTCAGGAACCACTTGTGGTATTTAAGCCCTGAGGCGGTTGGTCTTGCATTTTTTGACAGCAACGTATCCCTTTTTTCAAAACAAAAAATGGTGGCGGCTTTGGAAAATGATTTTGAACAAGAGCAAAACACAAAGCGAGCTACAATAAATGATAGAGAAATCGTTGAAATATTCCATGACGGAATTGAACAGTTCGTCTCTGCCGAAACAAAAGCATTATTTGAAAGATTTCAAATAAATACTGATTTTTTCAAATTAAACCCAGACAAATGGGAGCAGGACCAATCTTATTGTAAAGCGGCTGAACTGATGAAAAAATTAAATGTTACAAATGACACTGCCGAAAGGGGGGTTAAATTGATGGAAGAGTATAATAAACTGTTTACCAAAAATCAACGCCAAAAACAATTTGTTTTAAAAATTGTTAGCGATTACCGCCATCGGTTTCCGGACTGTAATAAAAAGACATTGTCTCAAGTGCTTTAAACAATATTAATAAAAAGAGAAATCATATACATAAGTAGTTTTATTTAAGTATAATAAATCGACATTGAGGCGTACTTTTTCTCCTATATTTAAGTTTTTTTCATTAAATATTAACATTAGACAAAAATGTTATTGACAGATGTTATTGTAGACATATTATTGAACATCTTTCGCCAGTAATGTTTAAAAAAAAAAAACACAGAGAAAGTTACAAGCAGTCAAAGTAAGAATTTGCGTGAAAAAACGTATTTTGTGTAACTTTGGGGGGCCGACGCGCCCCCTAATCCTCTTCCTACGACCTTGAAATTTTACTAGAATTTTTTTTTAAATAAAACTACACACACAAAAATACTGAGACCAAAGAAAATATCACTTTCGAAATTAACTGTCACCCTAATGTATATATATGTACATGGCGTGTTAACATTCGCAATAAACAGACGTCATCAAAATGTTTATCATACGCCATGTATCATTACTTAAACGCATATACAAACATACATACATACATACATACAAATTCCGTTAAAAACTTCAAACTTTGATCATTTAACTTTACATACACATTCCGTTTTTGTGTGTTCTTAGCGTGAAATTTGGACTAATTTGACATTTATACAATACAAAACGTCAAGGGCAGACGCCTAAATGTGCATTAAATATGAAACACCCATTTATTTTTGATGTGCTTAAGTACATATGTACGAGTACATACACGTATGTGTATGTGAACTATTTACTTTATGTGTATGCACATTGTATGTTATGTAGTCTATACAAGCTTAACATATTAAAATAAAAAATTCTGAGAATTCTTCTCACAAACGGAACAAATAAACTTACATATTTGTTTTGTTTATTTACATAAAATAAAATTTAGAGTGCCTTTAACTTGATATAAGTTTGATTGAATGTTTCTGCTAACATTGTATGTAAACTAAACTTAATGCAAACTTACTAACCAATGCAAGTCATTTATGCAAAGATGTTGATCTCTTTTTCAAAAATTGTTACAACGTTTGGGGAATATTGCATATTAATATAGTGTATTCGTAATTTCTTTTTATAAAAGTTATAAAAAAATATTTTCCTTCATCTTTCCTGAATTTTAAACATTTTCTGCTTTTTTATTTTCTAGAGTACATAAGTATACTCTGTTCACAAATTATAGCACAAACATTTTTGGACAATTTATTTATTCCCTCATTATTTAAAATTATTTTCTAATTAAAACATCGCTAATTTTTAGCAAACACCAGTAATAATAATTGTTCAGACTTTTTAAAAAAATGTAGAAAATATTTCTTAAATTCTATCAAAATTACGATCATTTAAAAAAAAGATTTTAGAACTTTTCTGAAAATGTTGTCTTTTGGATTATTCAATTTTAGTCGAAGAAAGTGCAAGTCTCAAGCGTAAAAGTTATCACTGATTTTTGACAATTTTTTAACTGATAGTTTCTTCCATACAACAGAGACCAGCGATTATTTTTTATATGGAAGAAATTGCGAAAGAGCGTCATTAAATTTTTTTTTTTTAAATCAGTGGTATTTTGTAGCCACTTGAACTTTGTTGTACTAAAATTGAATAAGCTACATATTTGCATAACTAAAACAATTCGAAAATTTGTGTAAAGAAAGTTCAAAATTTTGCTGAAATTTTAATAAACATTTTGTATAAAGTTTAAAAAATTTATTTTAATGGTGTTTGTTAGTTATCGATATTTTAAGTGAATGATAATTTTAAATAATGGGAGGATAAATAAATTGAGAAAATGTGCCATTATGTGTTTGTTACTCTTGATGTAAGTTTATTCACAAACATTTATTCAGTTTACCTTTTAAAAAAATATGTATACACATATATGTATGTACATGCATATGTAACTACAATCAGATATACAGACGTATGTATAAATTGCTTACATTTGTTGGCTTACCACACAATAAACAGGTGTTGCAAACATCAATGGATATCACGAGCCAGAGAGCAGATATGTGTGTTTAGTTGTGCGGGTGCAGAGTAAGAAAATTTTTGATATATGTACATCACGAGTACATACATATTAGGGATGTCAATTTTGGGATTTGCGAGATCTGAAAACGGAATCCCGAATAAATCCCGGGATCCCGAATTTCACGAAGTTTTGATTCGTAATTTTTAATTTGGCAAAAAATTAACAAGCCTGTAATCGTTGTATTATATGTAGAAGCATACAAAATAACATTAATATAACAAAGAAGAACGATATGTTGTGAATCATGTATTTCTTTTCAAGAAAAAAAAAGAAAATCAACGTAAAATTTTACACACATACAAAATAATTTATACTTCAAGTAAAAATATACATATTTGGTAAAGAAGCAAGTGCGCCTACATAAAGTAAAATTATTTTTAATCACTGTTTACGACCAATATTAAATATTAATAAATTACTATTGAGTAAAAAAGAAATACATCAAGTAAAAATTAAAAATCACCCATTTCATTTTGAGCGAGGCAGAGTTAGTACTTATCCTAATCAAAATGCAATTTTAAAGAAATAAATGCCTGCAACCTGGACCTAAATTTGTTGCTTTTAAAATATGCAGTGGAGAAGCACTTGTTGGTTGGATTGTCGACAAAAAGTTAAATGTTCTCTATAGAACATAGCCTTTATCGCCTCATTACAAAAACTATAAATTTATTTTACCAAGCCTTCTGATATATCTTATGTCTTTCGATTATTGAACAATTTCGAGCTGCTTGTAAAAACTTGATGCAATTTATCTTTCAGAATTTCTACCTTATCCACTTCAGGCACCTCGTCGTTAGTTCTATTAACATCGCTTTCATAGTGAGGCTCAAGTGCTACTCGAGTTGGATATTTTCCAGCTCATTTATAATGGCAAGGACAAAACAAAGCCTTAAGGGAGTTAAAAAGCTATGTTATTTGTCGTTTGTGAACTCTCTAAAGGCTTTGTTTTGCCCTTGAAAGGGGAATTTTAAAGAATGATACAAAATTTAAAAGGCTATTAAATTAACAATTTTCTACAATTTCGGGATTTGAATAGGTTATTCGGGAGTTAAAATAGGACGTGATTGACATGCCTAGTACATACATATGTATGTATGAAGATGTGGAGGTAGTACAAAAACTCTTTAAATTGAACACTGCAAAGTGAAATGTGCCTAAATTTGCTAAAAGCTCTACATTTGTATTCGCCGAATTAACTCCAAAATTTTAAACAATCCAAGCACACTTAGAATATTTTTTTATTTGGAAGAAAGAATTGTTATTAGTAGTAAATACCTGGTTTTTTTGTTATACATTATATCGCCCCTGGTTGTATTTAAAATAATAAAAAAAAAACCAAAATATGATAAAAAAGCATACATTTTACAACGTTGTTTATCTAAATTAAGATTTGTATGAAAAAACCATTAAAGTCAAAAATAGGGTTTCGTAAGCATTGCCGCAATGACTTTAAATTTTTTGCTCGATGTCGCTACTTAATAATTGATAAATAAAGATAAGGGTTTGCCATTATGTTTTAAAAATGATTTCGGGCAAGTGATCGCCACTTCCAGCCAAGAGGCCTAATTTTCGATCACTTTTTGCAGCAAGGCGTCAATCGTCTCGGGCTTATGTGCGTAGACAAGCGACTTCACATATCCTCAGAAAATATACTTAAATTGCACGATCTTGGGGCCACGCCACAGGCTCACGTTGCGAGATAATGCGCTCACCAAAAGTTTCCTTCAACAAATTGATTGTTTTGTTGACTGATTGGCATGTAGCGCCGTCTTGTTGGAACCAAAGTTAGTCTATAGCGTTCCCCATTGACTGTAACATTATGGCCGGATACATTTTTGAAGAAATGTGGACCAACGTGGATTATTATCACTCCAAATGCGGCAATTTTGTTTATTAACGTACCCATTCAACCAAAAGTAAGCATCATCGCTGAACAAAATTTTCTTCCGAAAACGGGATCGGTGGCCATCTCGTTACGGGCCCCTTCACCGAATGTGAAACCAACTGAGCATAAATCAAGTAACAGCTATCAAAAAGACCAACTTCGAAAAAAATATTGACTCATTGAAAACCACACGTCCAAAAAATCACCCTTTACTTATCTCTTTGAAATTCAAGGAAACGCTATTATTGGTTATTTAAGATGCATTTAAGAACGAACTTTTAAAGTTTGAGAAAATAAATTGAAAATCAAATAGAAATTCAATTTTTAATAGCGCTGTCACCTTAAATGTATTGGAAAATTGGCATTTACCATGGTACAATAACCAGCTATGTAGTATAATGTTATCAATTCATTGGAGTTTTTTTTATATATGCGGTCCATAACAAGTCAAACTTTGTTTACAAAACTTTTATTTTATTTTCGCAACAAACAAAAAAAACTTTGTTTACAAAAGAAATCTTTGTTTACATTTTGTATATTTCTAATTTTTAATTTAAACAAATTTTGCGTTAACGTGATTTGGGAAACCTACATACATACGTATGTTCATACGTATACACATACCCAAAAAAAAGGGACATTGTTTTATAAAAGACGGGGAATGGTCGGATCTTGTTTTAATATCCAATTCGAACAGAACTTTGGGATGCCTCTTTCTGAAAACAGTTGAGTGCTTTCCAACCATTTTTTGCATTCTTGAAGGCATACCTCGTGAGTCTTTCCCGAGTTTTGTGACCAGGTGCAATGCTTCCTAAGGATCCGTTGGAGTATAATGCGTCTTGCACGGTTTCAAGCAAAATGTAGAAACGCGAACACTTTGATTATATTTAGAATTATCAAACTCGTCAAATTTGATATCCCTATTTTGAAAAGTGATGGACCACAACAATTCGCAAAATATACCCCAGGGTTGCATTTTCTCTAATTATGCTACCTGTTTAATGTGCCTTGGCATTTACTGATAAAAAAAATTTAGTAGTTAAATAATTTTCGCTCGAAAAAAGTATAAATAAAATCATTTTTGAATCATATTGCCATATGGTTACTAGCACATTCAATTAAATTTTTTCGCAATAACCGAAATGCTTTTAATGACAAATTTTGTTTTAATAATTTTTATAAAAAAATATATGTATGTAGTTCATAATCCAAAACAAAAATCTTGTGAGTCAAAATATAAAAGCACCACTTTTACTGTCAAAATACCTGCACTGATCAACAGTTCGTACGAGTGGATTTATACGCTTTATAAGAAACTCGATAAGTAACTAAAGTACTTTTACTTAATTCTTTAAATATATCATAGTTTCATTTCAGTATGCCAGTTATTTATCTTATCAAATGTTTATATCAAATCTTTCAAGTTTATTGATTATGGCCAATTGTGTGTTTCGAATTATGATATTAACGGCACACTGGCATCTATAAACGTAAATAATTGAAATACAAATATGCAAATTGAAAATTTTCTCGTAAAATATTCATAAATGACGTAGACTTTTTTAATCAGTGGTTTCTACTGCCCTGCTGCTATAATAAGAACCCAGTAATTAAACTATTTATATTCTGAATGCCGGATAATAAAAGCGATAAATGTGGTAAACGCTCGATTATAAGCAAAAGGAAAAGTTAAGTTACCCAGAGCGGTTGAGTTTCTCTGATTAAGCTTTTGCAGAATATTTGCAAGGCTGTCTTAACTCGCATAGAGTAGCTACTTTAAACTTCTTTAACATACTTTCGTTTTGTTCTATTCAATAGTACTTGAAGTAACAAATGATCAAAATTTAAAAAAATTTTTGGCAATTTATTTTTCTTTTATTCACTTAAAGTTTTATTCTATAAAAATTGTTAATTCTCTAGCAAAAATCATATAAACCGAAAAATGTTATACAACTTTTAGAAAAGTTACACATTTTCATAAATATTTGAATTTGTTTTTCAGATGTTTCGTAAAAATCTAAAGCCGATTTTCTAATGTTTTTTTTTATCGAGGGTGTGCTTATTTTCACATAATAGAAAATTTAATTCAAACTTTCTATGAAAGCAAAACCACACAACACCGATTTCCCGCAAGCGATACGACTAAAAGTATTGACACACGGCAACGTTAATCCGGATTAACTACGAAACTGAGCCGATTAAAATTGAAAGACAGCAGCATTTATTTGATAGTTTGCGTAGTTTTATGTGATTAAGGTGGAAAAAGTAGATAAAGTATAAATAAAATATATATAGATAGGAGACTGTCAACAAGAAATAACATTTTTTTTTCAAAATAACTTTTAGAGGTGTGAGTGATTTGAGTTGCCACCCTTCGGAATGCAAAAACACCATCAATAAATTCGACTTCGTTAACTTGGTGTACCTTTTAACATTTTCATAATTCTTTACAAAATTTTTGTTTCTTCTGGATCACTTTGTGTTCATTGCTGAGTTGTTATCGAAAATTCCTCCGATCCGCATTAGTTTTGAGAATTTGCTCTGGAATTTAGTACGAATGAACTGCTGTGAATTCTCTAGATAATTCCGAACTGACTCGATAGTCTCAATCGCAGTGCCCTTTTGTCTAGGTTATTAACTACAAACTTTGTGCGGTTTAAAATCTATTATTTTCTCAAGAAAACGCTACCTTCTGCTTCACCGAATGTAAAGTTAAAAAAAAACATTTAACCCATATTTTATAAATATGTTAATTTTCATTAAACAGACACCTAAGAGTGTAATTTTTGGATTTTTGCAAGTTTTATCTATGAATAAAGATGTGATAAGCGTGTAAAGATTTCTAAGTGGCAAGTCAGCCGATACGCTGCTTCAGAAATATGTTTTGCAGGCATTCATGTATTTTAAAACTTTAAGAAAATAATTGGAGCCCAGAAAAATCTTTAGGGATGAACAACAAATCCCTCCACTCGACCAAGGTGAGGTGAGAACAGCACTAAGGCGGCTCAAGAACAACAAAGCGCCTGGGGCAGACGGGATACCGGCTGAGCTGTTCAAAGCCGGCGGCGAAGAGCTGGTAGGAACCATGTTCCAAGCTTTCAAGCACAATTTGGTCTGACGAGTACATGCCCAACTTGAGCACAACTTTTAGCTTCGTCCAAGTTGAGAAGGACCTCTCCGAGCCGTTCGAGACCAAACGGGGTTTTAAACAAGGCGACTCACTTTCGTGCAACTTCTTCAATCTACGATGCTGCTGACGTATGCGGATGATATTGATATTGGCCATAACAACAGGGCCGTCAGTGTAGCATTTTTCAGTCTGGAAAAGGAAGCGAAAGAGGTTGGTATTGCAGTGAACCAGGACAAACCAAAGTATCTTGTGGCAACAAAGAAAAAATCCTGTTGGATGTGACAACTTTGAAGTAGTCAAGGATTTCGTATACCTTGGATCCAGCATTAATACCACCAATAACGGCAGCCTCGAAATCAAGCAAAGAATAACACTTGCTAACAGGTGCTACTTTGGGCTCGGTAGGCAATTGAAAAGCAGAGCAAATTCTCGACGAACGAAAATCTCGCTCTACAAATCCATCATCATGCCCGTCGTTTTATATGGCGCAGAAACATGGACGATGCTAAACATTGATAATAATGCTTAGGGGGCTTTCGAGAGAAATATTGGTGGACAACGGAAGCAAGGACGTCGACGAATACACTGAAAAGAGCAAGTGCAGGAGGAACTGTCTTCACTTGGAGTGAATAATTGGCGAACCTTAGCGAAGGAGAGAGGGAACTGGCGAAGCTTTTTGGTCTCGGCCCAAACCGAAAAACGGCTGTAGCGCCATAAAAGAAGAAAAAGAAGAAAATAATATAAAAATCATTTTAAAAAAAAGTTGGTTCCAAAGTTGTTGTGACCACAGTGTGCCGATTTCACCAGAAATATAAATGCTACTTAAATTTTTCTGTCCAAAAAATTAAAATTGTTTTTCATTTAAATTGTTTTCTTAAAGCTGGGTATTAGAATTTCAGTTGTTGCCTTCGCATGCGAAAAACATTCATTTTTGAAGTCAAGTATCCGGGCATGTTGCGCATTTCACTTTCACACAGTTTTGTTCACTTCACTTGGCAAATTCGGATAAACTCAAAAAGTAAATCCACTTCGAAATGAAACGCAGAGCAAGCCCGCTCATTTTCGGTAGAATGAATTTTAGTATGAGCTTGTTAAAGGAAATATGTGCCTTTAAAGCATTACCTATGTATATATGCAGATAAACTCACTAACAACTACTTTTAAAGAACTGAGAATAAAACCACAAAATTTTACAAATTAATTTTCCTTGCAAATTTCGCTCTGTGTTCTTCCGCTTGCTTCATGGTTTAATAGACAGTCAAACGAATTGCCTACACAAAGTCTTAATCTCAAACTATTTTTTTTTTTACTTATTTCTTGTACATAAATATATATACATACATATGTATATATATCTACTTGTACATATATTTGGCAATCTATTTTTTCTATGTGCTGTTTTAGTAATATGTAGTTGGCACGTGTAAATTGTAAATGATTGGCTGCGGCTGGTGCCTTTATTTGTTTCTACGCTTACTTGTCTGTAGGCATTGTAGATATTTTGGGTGCAGCTGTGGTAAAGTTAATCATACGCTTTTGAAGGTAAAAAAAAATGTAAAAATAAATTTCTTTTCTTTTTTCTTTAATTAACGATATAATTTTACCTGGGTTGATTTTGGTGCAAAAGATATGCGTGCGTCCACGTGAAAAGGGCCCACTTCGGCGGTATTGGAGTTATGCATATAGTCGTCTTCCTGGTTGATTTCCGAACATTTTGAGACAAATTAGACCATCCTAACTGAAGAATTGAGGGAAATATAGATCTTTTAAGGTCAATATCCGAAAAATGACTAATTGAGAAATATCAATTTGAACATAGTCAGCATGAGAAAAAGTACTATTAGATCATTTTTCAATCATTATTATATGTGAAACAACTAATTAACATCAACTCGACAAAGTGGGCCCTTTTCTGAATATTTGCTTTTTCAACTAATTCAACCGATGATCACAGAAAATTATGATTGATTTAACGTTTGACCAATGATGGGAAGATGGGAAAGTAAAAAAATTTAAATGGACTCAACAGTGAATATTTTATTATAATTAAAGATGAAACAAAGACAACAAATTACCAGTAATTCATTCATTACAGTCATTGACAGCGCCAACCCTCTAGTGGCGATTTTTTGAAGTATAGTAGGTCATTGCCTCGAAAATACGACAAGAACTATTTCGCTGGCACTTATGAGTTAGAAGTCTAAAACTATCACCTTTTCTTTCAAAAAAGTCCATAGAACACGGAAATGCTTCATATTTCTCCAATGTGACAAAGTGGGCCCTTTTCTTTTTTTTTTCAAAAAATAAAATTAATTACTTCTATTATACCTAGGAAGCTAAATTTGGTGTCATTCGACGCGTAAATGTATATAGTTTCATAATAAACCATAATAAAAAATTACGAAATTCGATCCATGTATCGAAGAATCTATATTTCTCGGAAATTAGATGCGACAAAGTGGGCCCTTTTCACGTGGACGCACACATACATTTTTTCGATTTTTATTTCTCAAAATGATATCAACGCTTTTGAAGTCGCTTTTGGCTGCAACTCGAAAACTGGAAAAAACTGCGAAATGAAAGGGAATATACTAAAGCAATTAACTTTGTATTAATGTGGAATAAAGTAACCTTCTCTTAACTAATTGTAAGTGGAAATCTCAATTGATTTTTTATTAATAAGTTTAAATACCGATCGCGAATGTACAACTTTTCCATCAGTTTTTTATTACTACCATGAGGACTTGAATAGACACTTTATTATTATTTTGGACACATATTTCAGCAAAATTTTTAAATTAATAAAGCAGAAACAAAGTTTGAGCAAAATCGAACTTGATGTAAGCCTCTTTTTTTTTAAATATTCATATAATCGGATTTCTTGATTTAATACAAAACCATCTACCAAATTGGAGCAAATTAGCTTCACTAGTTACAGAAGTATCCGATTTTTACGGGTTTCAAAAATTTAAATAAATACTGCTTATTTAGACATAATAAAATATCAGTACAAAATTTGGGCAAAATCGATAAAGGATTTCCAGAGATATATGTACATATGAACTCTAAAGTTGGCGGTACCCTTTTCCAAAATGTTCGTTTAAATGGATCTGTTGACTTAATTCCAATAGTTACTGAAGTATCAAATTTTCATAGTTTTGGAAAATTACCGTTATATGGAAGACGTGCGAAGTTTTCCCCCGATTTCAAACATTTTCATAATTTCACCTAACTAGGTACAATCTAACATGTGTGCCTAGTTTAGACGAAATCGATAAAGTAATTCCAGACATATACATATGATCTCAAAGGTTGGCGGTGACACGCCCCTTTTCCAAAATTTTCATATAGTCGGATTTCTGACTTCAATACAATAGCACTTACTAAACTCAAGGTATTTCCTTTTAATATTTATTGAAATGTCCGATTTTTATTGTTTCCGAAAATTACCGTTATATGGCAGGTAGGCGTGGTTATGGTCAAATTTTGATAATTTTCCAAATATCGCTTAAATAGGCATAGTGTAGTACGTATACCAAAGTTGAACAAAAATAAGGGGGGAGAAAGTTCCAGAGATATACATACATATGAACTCATAAGTGGGTGGTGCTACGCCCCCTGTACAAAATTTTTATACAGTCGTATTTGCTGGTCGAATATCAATTTTGATCAAATTAGCAATTTTGCAGTTTCGACAATTGCCGTTATATGGGAGGTGGGCGTGGTTATTGTCCGATTTTGCCCACTTTCAATACCAACCTGCTCTGGGTCAAGGATCTACCGAGTTTTTTACTCAAGTTATCGTCTTGATTCCGTTTTGCTGTTACAAGCAACCGTTATACGAACAAAGTTTTAATACAGGACATATTAAAGAAATATTTTTATATTTTGAATAGGCCGAGCTACATAAGTATTTATAATTTACAATTTTTGTCGCATGAAATCGAATGCACCATCCTTATACTTGGAATACTTGGTATATCCTTCCATTTTTTTAATTTAAAATTTTAAATATCTCGGTATTCTATATGTATAATTTAATTGTAAAAAGAGGATGCATCATTTAAAAGAATATTTCTTGTAATCGTAAGTTGCCAATTTTTTCTTTTCACAACAATGCCATCGTCTGCACTTTTACCATGTGACTTTGCAAAATAGTTCCAATCAAGTTTTTTACAACCGAATTCAGCTATTAAATTGCGTAAGCTCTAAACAACTACTTTCATCCGAGAAAATAAAAATACTTTAAAATTCGCCATGCTGTTTTTTTATCTCTTGAATAAACTTCGTCATAATAATGGAAACTTGATGGCAGTTGAAATGGGCGCTTTAAATTTAATTTTTTTCTCTTCGTGATCGCTTTTGATTTTTTTTAAGTACCGCCCATGCTTCACATTATCTGATTTAGCACATGATTTTGCCATCTACATTAATATACGTGCGTGTTAAAATAATAAAGACACTTGTTTAGGAACAAATCTAGAACATTTACGGTCGCGAACGTACGCAACTTTGAAAATCGAAATAAAAGGTTAGGAAATCTGTTTACTCAAGTTAATGTTGTTTTTGAATTATAGACACTCAACTTGATTTAATAGTATTATCTTAGGCATATAAATAACTAAAGAGAAAACATTCCTTTAAGAGTAGCTAAAAATAATTTTAAAAAATTTTCAGGTTCCAGAATTAGAGCAAGGTTATAAACCATTATTTTATAAAAATCTAGACATTTTCGTATTGTACGAGTATATTCAAAAAAAATTTGATGTTTATTAACATTTTAGATTTCGTTTTCGGTTGACCATATGTAATGAAAATGTTTATTTTTTTTTGTCTACATTCTTTAATTCTCCTTCAACGTCATTGCAAGCGCGTGAGACTGGTTTGAATCTACACACATACATATATACTTATGTACATACATATAGGTGTAGTCCGTTGTAAAGTACCCATCAGTCAAGCCACTAGTCCTGTAAAGCTTTTTTTAGGCAAGGAAAGAAAAGAAGCGTAATATTCCTTGCTTGAAAATAACAGCTGTTCAAACATTATAGGACAACCATTTATTGACACATTTTGACAACTTATTTTTCTTCAAATTATATTTAATAATTATTTAATTAAAATACTGCGCATTCTCTAACAAAAATCATTTAAAAAACATATTTTTTAAACTTTATATGACTTCATCCAAATTTTGAATAAAAAAAAATGTTTTAGAATTTTTTTGAGTATGCAGATTTGTAGCTCATTCAATGCTAGTTTCAAGTGTCTTCAAATTAACACTGATTTTTGGCAATTTTTTATAGGCAATTTCCTCCTTATAACGCAAATGCAGGACAATTTTTATTGGGAAGAAATTGCAACGGAGCGTCAGTAGATATGTTCATCTATTTTCGATAATTTTTAATAGTTCAATAATAATTTTTTTGCGTTATCAACCGCCCACTTATAAAAATTATGAATGAAGTAAAACGTTTTGTAATAGACATAAGAATAAAAATTCCGATTATTTTATAATATTTCGAATTTCAAATTTTCAAATTTATGATAAGTTCGCTCGTTCTTATGTTAAGTTCTCCAGAAAGTTGCTCTCACTAAAGTTTTATTCCGCCAAAATCAGTAAACGAGCAACGTAGAGTTCTACAAAAAATTACACTTTCATTTTGATTTTTTTCTGATTTTCCGACAGGATGGAAATTTGATGTATATTGGAACGATTTTCCGTCATCCCTTGGCAAATTTCGTTTTGTGACATAACGTTTTCGAAAAGACACTGAAGATGGCACAACGTCGAAACCGGTATGTCACAAAACCAAATTTGACAAGGAATGACGGAAAATCGTTCCAATATATATCAAGTTACACTTTCCTTTAAAAAAACCCCTTCTTTTTGTTAACTCTCTAATTGGGTAAAAAAAATTGATGTGCTAGTTTCAATACGAACTAATAGAGTAGTCGTAGTTTTGGTCTAAATAAATATAATAGTCGCATTTGAGCATCATTTTAATATTTTTCGTTAAACTTTTTAAAGCAATCATTATTAGCATGTTGACTAGAGTCTGACTTTCACTTACACTTTTCACAGCTTAAATAACAATCATAGCAACAAAAACTTTTTCGATCATTGGGAAATAATAACTGAAATAAACCTACATACATACACATGTGCATATGTATGTACAAATATATACATACATATTTTAATAGTAAAAATAAACCAAATTTAAGTTACGATTATTTCTTTTTGCAAGTGAAAAGTCAAAAATTTTGAAGGAAGCATTTTTTATTTGAATTATCAAATTTTGTATTTTGTTTAGATAATAACGCTTTTGATTAAAACTAGTAGTATATATTTTTGTAACTTTAACTTATAAAAGAAAATAAAAAATTTACCTGTTCAATGTGCCTTGCGTGCGGACAAGGCACATGAAACAGGTAGCAGTAAGACATTTTTTAAAAAAATTTTTATTTTTATTCTTATTTAAAACGTAAAATTTGTATTTCGTTTAAATAAGAATGCTTTCAGTACAATTCAAGGTAGTTGATAAAATATTTTTGAACTTTTAAAATAAAAAAATAAAAAAATTTTGTTTGAATTTTTCTACGTGGCTATCTTTTAAATATGCCTTGGGCGCGTATATAATTTTGTAATAGGGTGTATATTTAGTTTCAAGGTTACTGAGCTTTTCGTTGATAGCAATTTACCGAACTACTTAAGCGTAAACTCAGAAGTGCGCCTACCTATTTAGATTTACATTAAGTTAAATAGAACATTTCTACTTTTTTCTTTAATTGAATTTGTGAACGAGCCACAAATATTTTTGCGTAAATAATATGTACATTTTTATACTTGCAATGTTGCTAAGCGCTATTCACCCAGAAAGAAAACTTAGAGCTTCCTTTTATTTTGTTGAAAGCATCAGAGAAGCTGAATAAATAGTTTTAAAGAGTGATATTAGCAACATAAGGAAAATTCATTTCCGTATTTGTGTTATTTGCGTATATTAAGTAACTTAAATAAATAATGAGCAAAATACATTAATGTGCTAATAAAACAGTTATTTTTAAACTAAACGTTCCAATTATTCAATAGCTTAATATGCTTAATATTAAAATAATTTAAATGGTAAGTGGTACAACAACAGTTAGAGGGAAGTAAACCACATTTATTTGCTTTTCACCTGAATCGAGTAATGTATTGCTAACTATTTCACAATCGTTTCGTTATTAATATGAGTTGTTAATTATTTGCGGTGCATTGTTTAATGCTAAAGAAAACAGCTCATCAATAATGAAATAAAGAAATGAATAAATGAAACGAAGCCCAGTATTGCTTGTGGAGCCCAATTATTAGGGTAACATGGTTGCGTAATTATTAATCTAATATTTGAGCACGTTTTGTGCAACTGCTAATGATTTTACTTTACGATAGAAATATTAAGATTTTGTTTAGTTAAATAAAGGAACTTGAAATTTGCCTTTTATTATACTAAATGTTACGGTTGATTTTTTTTTAATTTTTTTCTAAACTTTTCGCATTTTTTCCTTACTTTATTTCCATACTTATGTACTTCTAACACTTTCCGAATTTTTTTGTGCAAGAAATCGCTGAAGAGCGTCCATAAAAAAATTGTTGAAAACCAACCGCAATTTATAGCCACTTCAAATTTGCCACTTATTATATTAAAATTGATGCTGACAAAAATTCTATAAACACTTTTTAAGAATTCCGCAAATTTTTATAGAGTTTAAAGTACATTTTATATGGATTTTTGTTTGGGAACGAATTCTATTTTAATTGAAAAATATTTTTTATAATTGGAAGAAAAAAAAATTGTCCTAAATTGTCAATAGTATAACCAAGTGCTATACATAATTATTTGGCGCTGAAAAAATCAATATTATGGTAAATAAAAGTCTGTTTGATTCGTTTTGTTTTAGATAAAAACTACGAACTATTATGTGTTTCGTACTTATAGACAACGTCAACTATTTCCACAGTAAATTTTTGTTTCGATATTTTTCTAAATTTGCTTAAATTGGGTTCCCTTCTAAAGTTTTGGTTATTCCACAGATTCGCCAAATAACAGTTTTTTTGAATGTCTTCCGCTGCAGAATAAAAAATCTTTTTAGTCGTGAAAACGGCTGAAGAGAAAATATCAACCTTTTTCAGTGATTACATACTACCGATTTCCAAGCAAAAGAATATCGCACAAATAAATAGAATTATATGTATATTAAGAAATATTGCTACGTGCTTAATTTTAACATTTCGTGTTTGCTGTGCAAAATTTGAATAATGTGTATTATTTTATTTACGTGACATTTCGAATACTTTTAAAATCATCCTAACTTACTCTCAGATTCGTGTTCTATTTTGCCTTAACCATTTGGCTTTTCTGCTATTAGAAGTTCCGCAGGACAGGTTTTTTTTACGTTTCTACAGAGGAATATGTATTTTTAAAAAAATAAACATATGCCTATTTTCTTGCTAAACTCAGGTGAATTTCTACTTTCCATTTTGTGTTTGTTCCGATTTGCGAAATGTTACGTATACGCAGTGTATATTCAATTACTACTGCAAAACTTCTTTGAAATGACAAGTATAGATATGATAAATATATTATGGTTGTGCTTGTGCTAATTAAATTTATTTTTGTGATAGCATTTTTCATAATAAAACAGATTTTATTTTCAATGCATATATGTATGTGGAAATTTGACCAAACGAATTTGTTTGACTTTAACAAGTTTGCCTTTGAATGTATTATTTTTGAACTTTCACAGAATAACTAAATATCTTCAATAAATTTATTTGGAAATATTTATATAATTAATTGTTTTCAGTAAGAGTTTGATAGCAAAAAATACTAAGGCCAGATATTGTGTATGTATGAATTTATCTTAATTCTTTGTCCTGGGTGTTTGGTTTTTCACATGCAGTGGGTGACAAAACTTCGCATAGCCAGATTTATTTTACGATGTTTTTCATGATGAATATTTTTCGCGAATTTTTAATAAAACTAGGATTCAATATTAAACTAAAGCTGTTAAAGTTTCATACTTTGCAAAAGTTTGCAGTATCTTTTCTGATTTCAAAATTAAAAACGTTCTTAAGAGAGTTTCGAGTTAGAGAAAGTGCGAGTTTTACGTGTTGAAATGTTAGCTTTAAATTTTAAATATTTTTGTTGGTAAGATTGTTTTAGATATCTGAAATGCTTTTAAAGTAAAGTAAATAGCATCGCAAAAACGGAATAACTTAAATGGTTAAACAGTCACAAAAATACATAAATATGCACAAATACATATAAACGCTTACTACAAGTATATGTGTATACTCGTACATTTAGGGTAAGCTTTTAATATTCTTATATTTTCTCCTATTTTTAGTCCCATTTCATATTTTTCGCTTGCTTTTAAACTTTTTTTTTTGATTTTCTTGTTGATTTTACTTGCGGCATAAATATTTCAAAACAGAAAATAATAAAAAAATCACAGCTGTCATTATGCATAAACTCATCTTATTGAGCATTGCCACTTCTTAGATTTGTGTAGCACGCATCAGAGGCTTTTCGTTACATTCGGTGAATTTAACTTATTGTTACTGGAAGAATGTTTTGTATGTTCAGCAAAAATATATACATACATCTGCTTGCACAAATATATTTATTTATTTATGGTTTTGTAAAAAATGGAAAGCTTGTGTCATTACAAGTAGAAAATGAAATTCAAACGGAACACACGAAACCAAATCTTCATTTATTGGTGTAATTTTTTTTTTTTTTGAATTGACCTAAAATGCTCCGACATTCCATTATAAGCCTCTCAAAAGTGCAAAAACCTTATTTCGAAGAAAATATCCATTTGGGTCCTTTTCATATTTGGCTATATATCTTTAACAACATGTAAAAGAAATTAGAAGAAAAATATTTGCCTTTTTTGTCATTGAATTTATTGTCAAAAAATTAATATTTTCCTTGTATTTGTAATATACTTAATTGTTCAAAGCAGTAAAATATCTACTATTAGGTAGAAATAAAGTTCGCGAAAATTATATGCTTCAACTGATTAAAAATCGGTTTTTTGGGCCTCGAAAAAATTATATTAATTTTAAATATTTTTTAAAATTGTGTAAATTGGGTTACATATATAGTTGCAATCATATATGCATATGTATATTTAAGCCATCACTTTTAAAAGGCTAAGCTAGTTTATCATTACAAGTGAAATAAGGTCCTCTTACACTTGCTCCGACCCTTCCATTGTGAGCGCACTTGCCTTCGTTGCTTACTTATTGGTGCCGAATCAAAGGTTATTTTCACCGGAGCTTCGTCAATCATAAGAATGAAATATCAAAGTAAACACAATCATTATTCCATCATCTTCGGTATCCGCTATACACGTGAACAGGGCCATGCATTTTTCGTTTAATATTCATCTCGAAAGCCCCCAAACCTTTCTCATTACTCATTAAAATTGCTCATATTTCTGCGCCATATAAGAGAACGGGCATGATGAGGGAATTGTGAAGTGAGGTTTATTCTTCGCTTGATCTCAAGTTTGACATTATTGTGGGTGTTTGCGCTGGCCCACTACTTCAAAGTTGTAACTGCCAACAGTGATGTAGGTATCAATATATTAGGGCCTTTTAGTTTTCGGCAGGAGGTATTTTATTTTGTCTCCATTCGCTATTGGATCAATCTCTTTTTCTTCCTTTCTCCAGTCTGCACTGCAGCACTGATAGTCCTGTACACGGCAGCAGCATTGTGCTTTTATTATATTTATTTATATGGTACTTTTGCCACTCAGGTGGGCAAATCCTAATAGGATTTCCAGCTTTAGGCTGAAAAACTTTCACGAAAGTAAGTCGCTTAGAGGGGCAACGTCGCTGTAGTGATATGTTTAAGTAGGGATACCAAATTCACCCGAGGTGTCATATATTCATGTTCTATTCGTGGTATAAAAAAAGGCTTTAAAGTAGACAAAAAAGTGTTGAGTATCAGCTTGCTGATTTAGAGTACTTTCTATAATTTGGCGTGCTATAAATATTAGGTAAATTTTGGTATTTTATACAGTATCGTCGAAAGAACCTTTTATGCGATATTGTGAAAGCTTACTCCGCCATTATTGGCGCAAACGGCACTTCTCCTGCTCAAACGTGCCACCAAGCGTGAAATTTGAAATTCTTTTCTTACTTGTTTACGCCAAAAAACACAAATTTAATAGATATGTGAAAATGCATGCCAACGAGTATGCATTTGTATATGAATATACAGTATCGAGTAATAAAATAAGTAATAAATTCAGTCCATTCTCGTATTTACCAAATGCAAATATGTTTCGTGTAAAAAAACAAAGCTTAATTATAAAAACTTACATTAATAAAGAAGAGGCTTAAATCAGCTTACCTCTACAAAATTTTGAATTTACATTTTTTTGGAATATGTGTGGTAGGTTTAGGTGTGGTGAGTTAAATCATGGTGAGTTTGCGTGTGTTGAACTCAGGTATGGTGAGAGTAAGCGTAAAAGAAAAAAATAGTTTGAGCTTTTCTGTGGTGGATATAAGTATAGTTGTGGGGAGTTTAATCGTGGTGAATTTAGGTAGTACAGTTCACAACAATTTGCGCTTGCGCCATTCGTACTCAGCACCAATTCATTCTGCATATTTCGACTTTTTTTTAACGTCGCTTAAAAATTTTACTTCCGCGCTACTGTACAATAGTTGCACGCATTCTTCTCCATAACTGAATTCACTTAGTCAAGTAATTCAGATTTACACTGCACATATATACATATGTATGTTTATATAAAAGTATGTACAAATACGAGCATACTCGAACTAATGCATTCAATTATTAGGACTTTTTGTGCTATTCACAAAATTATGCAAATTCTCTTTTTCTCTTCGTCGTACGAATACACATGAAAAAAATTATGCAAAAAATGGTATCAAACAAGTAACTTACATATGTTATTTCATTTAATGGGAAATGAATTTAAACGCAGATTGTAATTTATTACTAGACATGTACGCCCATTTATATTTGTTTCCTGTTTTTTTGAAGAGCTTTTCATGCGCGATATTAAGAAATTGACATTGTTATTTGCAAATACATATGTATGTACAACTGTTTTATTTGCTGCACGCATGTGTTGTTACAAAAGTATATAAACACCAGGTAGTAATTTATTTGTTGATAATCAAAGTAAAATAATTCAAATCGTGCTTTCCTTTGAAGTTTGTTGCTCAAACTTTTGCATTAAGCTGCGTGGCTGCAGATACTAATAACGTCGCAATCAAATAAAACGTATCTCACTTTTTAAATTTGCGTTCGAAAAATTAGCTCAAAACTTTTTTAAGGCAACACATTTTTTGTAATACCAAATTCGATAAAATTAAAAAAGTTTTAAAAATGTCTTATAATCAAAACAATTGTATGAAAATGTCACTTTATACATCTTTTGAAATCTGTGTTATTTATTATGAATTTGCTTCTAAATATATAAAACAATACCTGAGCATTGGGGTGATTCTTATTTGCCCAGTTTTTAATTTTTATCATACTTTTACTTTTTTATAAGACAAACAAAACGTTAAGTATTATTTAAAATTTTTTTCTCTAAATAATATTGAGGGTCGCTAAGAGTACATTTTTTTTTTAAAGTGGTGGTACCACGTTAGTCACAGGCCCACAGTATATTTTTGTGATGAAAAAGTTTTACATAAAAATATAGATTATTTGCAGTCAGCATAAAACCGTAAATCTCTTAATTTGTGGTATAAAAAGAAAACACCCGTTGTGCCATCTTCAGTATCCATTTTCGTTCTGTTCAGTTTATGTCTGTTGTTCCGTATTTATTTTGTTGTTTGGTCAATCAGGTATTGGTGCATAATCGTAAATGTTTACAAATGTTAAGTGTCCTGAGTACAGGTACCTAACATTAACGATTATGCACCAATACCTGATTGACCAAAAAAAGAAAATAAATACGAAACAACAGACATAAACTGAACAGAACGAAAATTGACACTGAAGATGGCACAACGACGAAACCGGTTTGTCTCCAAACCAAACATGACAAGGGATGGCGGAAAATCATTCCAACAAATATCAACAATTCACCCTGTCGGACAAGAAAAAGAAGAAAACGATTTTGTTGTTATTATAATCAAATTCAGAGTTTTTATTAATGTTCTTATTATCATACAATTCGAAATTTTTATTGCTACATTTTTTTTATGACGAGTACCTATGTAGTCTTATAGTCTAAGTTTTTTAGTTAAATTTGGTTCCCAAAGTTATAGTTGATTTTTGAATATTTTTTTTACTGGCGTTCTTATTTCTCCTATTTAAAAAAAAGTAAAGTATGCGTTACTTTGCATAAATCAAATTTGCACTTAATTTTACTGATATTGAATGGGCTCAGAATTCTAAATATGAATGTTTCGCATTCGACAATTCATAAGAAAGCACATCGCTAGCTTTTTAGATGAGACAAGCGAATGGTGGGTTGATGGAGATAGTTTTCGAAAATTTAAAAATATGAAATACCCTTCTAAGTACACTTCACTCAATAGTAACGTATACAATTTGGGTAATTTCCTTTAAATCAGTTATTTATTTATTTTCTTAGACAATATGACTCCGATGCCCAATAAGATCGACCCACCGTCTATGACAAATATCCACTGAGTCAAAGTTGGTTTGCTTTCTACATTTGTTAATCAACAACAAACTAAACAAGCCTTAAAAATTGTTTATTATCATTTCGAGAATTTCTTTTCTGAATTGAGTTATTCGTTATGAAATTCTAATTAGTTCTGCTTTCAAAGAATATTATACTCGTAAAAAACAAGTTTTTTTTGCAGTATGTAAATTAGTTAATCCGCCTGCTTCAATCGACCAAAGTCAAAAGATTTCAAAATAAAATATGCACTGAACATACCGTCGCAAAACTAATTTTTAAGTGGAATCTCCATAGCGAGGTCAGTAAAAAAAATAACCATTTTACTTCTTAGAAGCGTACGTTATAGCTTTATGACCAGATGTAGCAGTGAACACTCCGGAATGTAACCGCTTGGTTCCCGGATCGTGGTATAAATTTCAAATTTAGAAATATATATAGAGAACCCTTGTGTAACAAGCATAGAATCAGGTATTAATCTACATATTTCCGATGGAAATTCAAAGCGCTAATAAGAGCAAACTTAGAGATCACTTGAAGTCTATTTTACATTTGTCACCATTATATTGACATTCAGCACTTCACTGGTGATAGATATCGCAGCGGCAATCTGTAACTCACGAACAATCTAGTAAATTAAATAAATTTATGTTTCTTCTACAAAATTGTATATGTATCGGTTTAAAAAAGCGATTTTGAAACCAGAATTCAGAGTAGGTATTAAAATATAATTGATATATGCACAAATGGCTGGAAACTGTAGAGAAAAGAGTTTTGGTGCAAAATGCTCTTCTAAATCTTCCTTGAAGAGTGCAATTTTAATGCATCATATTACCACTTTTGTTAGGCTTGGAGAAGCGACTTTTATTAATTACAGCTTCAATATTATTTTTACTTATGCACTGAATAAAGTATTTTTTTAATAAAAAGAAACATTTTACTAACTTTTATAGCGGTATTTTTTTTTAAATAATTGCTTAACGGTTGCGTCGTTTTTGAGGTTTACTAAAAATTTGTTTAAAAATATTTTTACAATTGTAAGAATCGCTTATTCCCTTTATTTTAAATCTGCTAAAAACTATAAAAAAAATTCTTAGAAATTTACTCGGTACATGTATTCATTGTAAGTTTGAACTCATTTCATTTACATTATCATTTTGCCACCATATATCCAACGCTTCATTTCAATTAAATTTATAAAAGTTGTACCCAATAGTATTTATACACGTACATTTGCACAAGTTGTAATGTCACGTTTCAATAGTGCTACAAAATTACAAAAAAATTATGCGCGTGTGAAATTTACTTTCACAATTCTGTCTTCATTCAGCGGAGCCAAACTTATACGCAAGATTCCTTGAAAGAGCGTACGATGGCGGTAAAATAAATAGCGCCATATACACAACTTTGACACTTTATTATTCTTTTATTCACTTTTGATAATTTTTAATTGAAATACTGGTAATTATTAACCTAATATCATCTTTTAGAAAAGTAATAATAATAATTTTGGCACTTACACTATATAGCTCAGTGTTTGGCCGAGCTTCTCCTACTATTTGTGGTGTGCGTGTTTATAGTTATTATACCACAAATGGAGGGACCTACAGTTTTTGTGCCGACTCCGAACGGCAGATTTATTTAATGAGAAGCTTTTTCATGACAGAAATACCCTCGGAGGTTTGCCATTGCCTGCCGAGGGGTGACCGCTATTAGAAAAAAACTTTTTCTATAATTCAGATTTTGCTTGCCCTGACTGAGATTCGAACCTCGAACTAACCGGCATATCGAGTTATAGCACGCACCGCTAAAGTTACGATGGTTAAAGTATGTCGTTGAGCATTTTCTCACATATATGAAAGTAGGGTTTGTTGATGCATTGTAAGGAAAAAAGAAATGCGCAACACTCTCGTAAAAAAAATTTCAAAATTCAAGTGTATACTCTAGCCAACTGAAATTTGTACTTTGTTTAACTAAAATTGAATGTGCTACAAAACTGCACACTTAAATATTTCCTAAAAAGTCTCATTAAAATTTTTTTTTTAATTCAAACGGCTATTTGCAAAAATGCGCAAAAAATGTTTGAACTTGGGCTTAAATGATTTTTTTGTTAGAACTTCGTCTGTGTTTTAATTAAAAAATAATCAAAACAGAGTAAATGTATAAATAATTGTCAGAAGTTGTAAATTCTAATCGCCACTGTACATAGTCATAATGTCTTAAGAAAAAAATAATCTAGTATGTAAGCGCGGTAAACATTACATACATAAGTATATACACACACAACAACCTACATATGGATGTATGTATGTATGTATAAAAAATAGCACGATTTTGGCCAGCAAAAAAATTGCTTTCTCAGAAAATGTAAACAAACGCAAAAGCAAGTCACATGAAATTGATTTGCATGGCAAATGCAATGCGTGTTTCGCATAAAATTATTTGAGTATTTTTTTTTTGGTCTTGATTTTCTATGAAAAATTTACAAAAGCATGTAAAATAAATTAACAAATCATGCCCACGCGATATAAACGAAACGTGTTTTATGCGTTGATGTTGCTTTGAGCTCCGGTTATGCAAATAAAAGTTTGAAACAGGTAGCTATTATTTAGTACATGTGTTTCATATTACAGATATCTACCGTTTGTTATAAAAATTTGTGATTTATTTTTGTCTTACTTTCTGATTATTTTAACTTTTTAGAAAGGCGACAACCCTCTTGCAAAATATTTTTGTTAAGTCTAAATAAAAAGTAATATACAAATTATAACCAAATTTGGACAAAATTTCCTTTGACTTATGGCAAGGCCGTTGGCCTCCGCTAGGTGGCGCTAGAGTGAAGATATTCAAAAGCTCCATAATTATGGTACGAAATAGTTTAAATATTAAATTTGTACCCCATATACACAGAGCAATACATAAACGAGAAATTATTGCGATAGGTGGCAATGAAGTCGGGATATTTGGAAGACCCATAGTTTTGGTATGATTTGATTCAAAAACTTCTACAAAAAAAATGGATTCCCAAATTTTCGTATTTATGTTACGGTCCTGTTGGAAAATATATAAAATAAAGTCTGAAATTAGCTTGAATATGAACGAACTTAAATCGCTTAATCCACTAGATGGCGCTGCAGTCAAAATATTCAGAAAATCTATCATTATAGTCAAAGTAGACACGTAAATATACTCCAAAATGTAAATGGACTTATAAAAAAACGCAACTCGTAGGTGACACTGGAATCGGGTCTTTGAAAATCTGGATTTAGAAATATACGTATATAGTTTAAAATTGCAGGAATGAAGGAAAAAACTTGAGTGAGAAATGTATCCGCTATGTCGTGCAGCAGAAGGAAAATGCTGAAAGTTTGTTTTCCGAAAGTAGGCGCCTTTAAAAATCGTATACATCTTGATAGTTTTGCCGAGCACGTTAATTGAAAAACTAATAATTTTAAGCAATTTTGATTCATAATTTTTTCAAGTGGCTAAAAGTTACGTTTATAAGATTTCTGTTTTTGCCAAATTTTCCTCCGTTTAATACATAAACACGTTGTATACGCTATCTGTGGTCCATTTCTTTTTTCTTTTTTGTCACGCGCACACTGGTCGAAAAGTCGAAAAAGCTGGCCAAAAGCACAAAATTTTAAAATACCGGGTCAAAATAGTTCTTAGATATGTCTCAGAGGGGGCGTTGGTGAGTAAATTTCTGTAATTTATAATGCAGTCACCCAACTGTGTTTTTTGCTACAGCTGTTTGAAGTTGACACTGCTAGGCTAGTTGTTGCCATGCTTACGTTTCTGATGTTAAATTATACATTTATTGAAGTTTTTTTTTTGGTGTTTTGCAAAATAGAGTGTGATTTTGAAGGTATGAAAAACAAGAAACGATTAAAGATTTGTGTTTGTCATTTTCTTGCGTTGAATCTTGCGATACACATTAACTTGCGTGTTTCATTACTTTTACATAAAATTATAACAAAAAATGTGAAAAAGTTGTGCTACAAGTATATCCTGCCAAAATTGTAGAATAAGGGAATGTTTAGCAATGTATTGTTTTATATTATAAAAGAAAAAGTTTCGGAATCTTTCAGATTCGTGCTACAGATTGTTTTTTTCGTCGCAGTTTTATAACGTTATTTTTCTATTGAGCAACCACAAAAAACCCCTTACACTAAATTTTAGCTCTTAAATCTACTTTTTTCTGAAAAACTGTCCGCCATTTTGTGTCAGCCATTTTGAATTTTAACAATTTAACGTCATTTTTGAAATCAGTAACCTTAAAAAGCCTCTTACCCTTACTTTAAGCTTTTAAAACAACTTTTCCAAAAAAAAACTGTCCGCCATTCTGTGTCAGCCATCTTTCATTTCGCCCAGCTTTTCCGATTTCTGACCACTGTGCTCGTCATGCTTTATTTCATTCTAAGGCAGTAAAACATCTTAAGAATTCCTATTTTAAGCATTTTAAGTAATTTAAGGCAAGTTTAAACTTACCGTTGATTCTTTACATTTATAATATTATAAAAAATATATAAATAAATGAAAAAATAATAAAAAATTTAATAAATAGGAACATAAGCAAATAAAATTAAATAAGATATATTAAATATAAAGGCCGCTGTGGTCAAGGGGGTAGCGGTGCGTGCTATAACTCGATATGCCGCTGGATTCGAGGTTCGAATACCAGCCAGGGAAAGTAAAATCTGAAGCATAGAAAAGTTTTTTTCTAATAACGGTCACCCCCCGACAGGCAATGGCATACCTCCGAGGGTATTTCTGCCATGAAACAGCTTCTCATTAAATACATCTGCCGTTCGGAGTCGGCACAAAATTGTAGGTCACTCCATTTGTGGAAGAATATAAAGACGCACACTACAAATGATATTAGAAGCTCGGCCAAACAGTAAGCTATATAGTTTAAGCGCCAAATAGTTAATATTATTATTGAAAATAATAGCGTCCGTAAAAAATTTCAAAAACCAACAGTAAATGGAGTTGATTTTTATTACACTACACCTGAATGCGCCTCATACCTGCACACTCTAAATTCTTGAAAATTTGTGTTATAGCTTATTGTCGAACACGCGGTAGTGATACGTAAAACGTAATCTAAAACCAAATAAATCAAATCACGCATTCGTTATCTATGTAGATGAGATAAGCATATGACAAGTTGCAGCAGCTACTTTTCGCAAGCTGAAAAATAAGCAACATTCTTAAAGAGCATTCCGCGCACATAAGATACTCTAAATGTATTGGTTTTTTCTTTACCGCTACTTAGTGTAATTTGCATTCTTAACATTTGTTAGCGGTAGATAAGCGCCACTTTAGTCGAAGAAGTGAGATGAATGTACATATGTATATACATATATTCACAAGGACTTACAAACAATTATTTAAAGCTGCTGCTTGTTATAAGACCACACAAATGATGTGAGTTACCACCGCATGGCTACTAAAATAGTTCAAAAACTTCATTTTTGAATAAAACTTAATATATTTCTTGAATATTTTTTATGTTTTAAATTTGGTTGGCTTATAGTTATGAATATAACTGCCATTGTTTGTGGGTTTTTTAAAAGCAATATTGTAGCATACCGAATAAACAGAAAACGATTTCTCTCACTGTAAAGAATATTTATACGAGTAAAAGTTTTTTTATTATATTTCAAGAATTCAAAGCGTCTTTGCTTCAACGTTTTAATATCGAAAGCTGGTCAGTGATAACTTAACAAAATTTATAAATTTTTTTCTGAATATCAGCCAAATTAACAAATAAATTCGTTTTGTCTAAGTAACTCATTTCTTTAGATCATCGACAAGTTAGTTTAAAATTTGCCGTAAATTTAAACCCGAACATACTAAAATAGGATTTTTTAAGTTTATTTAACACAATACAGTTCAAACTACGCTTTTATGCGTCACTTTCCGCTCTCCCTAGAGTCAATAGCATCTATTAGACGTTTCCACCTACCGCTCTCCCCAATTCCCTTAAGTGGTTTACCAACTCAGCTGGTGTGGAACAGTCGTCAATAATAAAATACAATTTAATTCATTAAGTTTTCATTGTGGCAAAGTGGAGGTGGGCAAATGAAATTTTACATTTGCCTTTCTTTCATGGTTAACGGTTAACACAAAGCATTAAGTAAATTTTTGTAGTCCGAAGTTTAGTTCGAAGAATTGATAATTTTTTTGAAAAGAGTAAAGGGAAACTAAAAAAAAATTGCCAAATCTTAATGCACTGATTACATTTTATTCCCTCTTCCTTATATTGTACTTAAATGAGTTTAAATAATAATTTTTGTTTTGCTATTTATAGTGATCGCCAAATTATTATCATTATGATTGTGATTTTTATTATCACCATTATGAATATTAATACACCCTATTCTATTTGCTCAAAGGGAATTCCTACCCAAGAGAGTGAGGCAACTGCACGACGAGGGATCCCAATCAGAAGAAGATAATTCCTAGGCTATGGCCCATCAGGTCGATGCCAGTAAGGTTTTGATTGTGTTATACTGGAAATCACGATACGGAATAGTTGAAAATTGGCTGTTAAAAGCAGTATTCTGTGGCATCGCTCTGAAATAGATGGCAGGCAAATGGTGCAAGCGCCTAGCAGGTCTTCAAGTACGTTCAATGCACGTCATCATTAATTTGATGATACAGGTTCAGTTAAGACAAACTCCTGCTGTGCGAGCGATCCTGGCTCTGAACACAAGCTCCCATAAGGACTTGTGTCAACCCTCGCATGAACTTCCTGACTTGCAAGAAGGAGCAGCAAGGTTTTTGCCAGTGATAGAGGTTACACCCAAGCAGCGGCTGAAACCAAATTTCGGAAACTCGGAAACGTAGCCAAAATGAAGACACCGACAACGTCAGAGCCAGTAGGCTCCCACAAAAACTTCACAACGGGTTAATAGAAAAAAGGAGGTTCGCCGTAGAAAATACGCTCCAAAATGCAGGGACGTCGTTGAAAGCTTGAAACAGGCGGTAGCGAATCAGAAAAACGTCAGCTTAAACAATAAAAATGGAACCGCAAAGTTGAACAAGTTCTTCGATATAATAACCAGCTACCGAAGGAACTGGATATGGACAGGAAAGCAGTTACGGCGAAACCTCCTGCGAACCACAGTGAAGGCCCGGCATCTAAAAAGCTGTTCCAAAGCGTGGGGCAACAAGCCTTTCTGAACCATGATCGGTCTAGCGTCCTCGCAACGAAAAGGCTGGAGAACAGCAAACGGTTATGCCTAAGAACACACTGACACACATACTCAGCGAGGGAGCCACACGAAGGATATGCACAGCGATGGTATCCGTAAACAAAACGCAGAATAAGATCGTAGATAAACTAAAAGCAGAGGCTGTCATCATCAAGCCAGCAGATGGAAACAGCTATACGAACGTGCTAAAAGACATCAGAATCAAAATTGAGCCAGACAACTCTGAAGTAAAAATAAAAGGGATACCCAAAACAAAAGCGGCAGTACTTTTGCTAGAGCTTGAAAAGGTATAAAACCTTAATACAAATTTTTGTGAGTCTACGAAAGCGACTCTCAAATGACAAAGGAAGAAGTTGCAGATGCATTAAATGAAGTATCTCAAGGGTATAGGGATGAGCGAAAAATAAATATATCGGCACCAAACATCAGAGAGCTGGTGAGAGCTTACGTTACCATTCATCATGAGGAGTCTGCTGAAAGAGTTCAGTATCAAAATCGGCTGAGTAAACTGCAAAGTAAGGCTTGAATGAAATACGATAATATGCTTTTTGTGTATCAGCTGATTCGGTATTGTTGCCAGCTCAAACCGTGAGTTCAGGGGACCAATTCAGTAGCAGCGAAAGAGAGTTTCTTACTGTATTATTTATGCTTTAAGTCTACGCATTAGAAGGTTATACTTAAATATTTGTTTAGAATGTTTGAGTGCCGTTTAACTAAGTGGCTCGTTTAGTTGAACGAGTACGTATTAAACAAGTTTATGGATGCGGCTAATTGCTAGTAAAATTGAAAATTCAATAACGGACATTCATAAAATAAAATTTAATGGTGAGAATAGTACTACCATTACTGGTGGAAAACTGGGCAGTCTTAATTGTTTTTAAATGGAAGCAAATGTATGGATGCGTATTCATACATATGTATTTATGTTTGTGCGCACGTATAGAAGGCAGAAAACAGTATAAATGTATCCACCACAGGGCGTATGAGCTACTTTTAATGAGAGTCGAATGAAATTTTTTTTTTCTCTGTTATTAGGTTAGTGGTCGTGGCTTTTACCGATTAAGCTCTTAGAAACAATAGCAGTGGGAGCAAAGCTATAGAACCCTTGCGTTTCAGAGCGCTCGAGGGTAAGCCTCTAAAAGACGGCATTCAAGACAATAAACAACCTAGGAAAGATACTTAAAAGCAGCACGAATGAAGAAGACCCGCTGAACAAACCAGGCGTGTATAAGCTGACCTGTGAGTGCCAACATAGCTATATAGAATAAACAAGAAGTAAAATAAGAACAAGGTTTCGTGAACACATAAGGAACTACAAAACCCACAGCGATACCTGAATCTAATTTAGCAAACCACTGGGTTAACGAAACATGATCACCCGCAAACATAAAGAAAACTGTTAAGGTAGTGCACATACAACAAAGGAGATGGCGCCTGAATGCTCCTGAAAACATAGAAATATATAAACAAAAAGCATTTGATGAAAGGAAAATAAACGAACAAATAAACAGAAACTCTGATGCGATATTTGCACCATTAAGTATTGTTTACAAAAAACAAAGCAAAGACGTGGGTAAAACGACAGATACCTGCATACAAAACAGATCTGCAATACCCGAACGAACTAAAATTACTGACTATCTTCCTGATTTTACTGCGAAGGCAGTCATGCGATAAAATACACCCTTTTTTATTTTATTCGCGCGAGACTTCAGGCACCTATACTCAGGACACTTAATATTTGTTTACATTGACGATTATGCACCAATATCTGTTGGGCCCAAAAACGAAATAAATACGGAACAACAGACCTAGACTGAACTGAACAAAAATTGACACTGAAGATGGCACAACGCCGAACTTGACAAGGGATGACGGGAAATCTTTCCAACAAATATCAACAGCCTAAAATCAGTTCCCTTAGATTTCTACCTATAAAAAATTAGTTTCCAAAACAGTTGACTTCGCTTCATGAAGTACAAATAAAAGCCTTCGTAGTCCCATGAGATTTTCACCATCATTTTTCTTAGATTCGATTTTATGAATGTTTTGCGGTGATTTTGAATGACGACACTGACACAAGATCAACAAAACTATCCGCGATTCCATCGCAATTAACAAATTAATCCAAAACTCCGAGCTGGTGGCTTCGGTAGCCAGTGCTCGAAAAACCGTTTTGTACTGGTATTCATACCAGTTTCTAAATAACAATGGCTGTGGACTACTTCGCTTTATCGGTTTTCATGAAGAAAAAAAACTAAGTACAGCACTTCAATCGTGCTTGTTTTTAACCAAAGAAGCCCTGTTGTTATGCAGATCTGGTCATAACACCTATTTTTTTTTAATTTGCAGTAGTATTTTCTTAACAATGTTGGTGTACCTGCTGGTGGTGCAGACATTTTTTTGCCTTACTATATGAATAATAATAATTTAGACAAGTAATCAAATATCGTTTTGAAAAGCAATAGCTCTGAAAGTTATACTCGCTTTTTGATAATAACAAAGCTCCATTGATTTAATCCGCAAACATATTTTTGATTTATATATATGTGTGTATGTGCACATGTGAATATGTTGATTTTATAAAATTATAGGCATGCGCTTTTTGTAATCGAATATCTTAAGCTTGAATTTTTAAAACACATAAATAAATGTCAGCGACAATCGATGGGTTGTGAAAACAAACAAATTAGTGTGAGTGAGAAAATTTTGTGAAACCCTTAGCGCTTGTCTGTTGTAAATTGAATTAATTTTATCAGATATCTATACATGTGTGGGTGTGTGTATTGGAGTATACATATATGTAAGTTGTAAGTTCAAAGATAAATATTGCTGTGAAAGTAAACCAAAACTAAGGAGATAAGAGTGCGAAAGGCTGTTGTATTTTAAACTTTTATACATATGTATGTGCATTAAGGTCCATTCATTTAATCTGCAAAGGAAGAAAAGTCGAAAATTTAATACTCGCACCTTGAGCACCCTGATTTATTTTGTTAACATTGAGTATATATTTAAATATTGAACAAAATCAATTTTTATGTAAAAGATAATACGCAGCACCTTCGAGGAAAAAAAAATTGTCAAACTGAACTCCATACTTAGCATATTTTTTTAAAACTTTCGTTGAAAAATTTTCAAATTTTAGTTTTTGAAATTTAAAACAACACTAAGAATTCATTAAACTTTAGTTCAAAAGATGTAAGTTTAAATGGTTTTCGTTTACTTTTACATCATCATTTTATTAAAAATTAACAAAAAAAATTTCAAATAAAAAACATAGAAAATAATAAAGGAATTCTAACTTTTGTCGCTTACTGTGTATCAAGAAATTATTTGTATTTCATTTTGAAATTAAAAATTGTTTATATGTCTCTCATATCGCACAGATGTCCCATTTATTTTATAAAGGCGAAAAAATTAAGGGAAATGGCGTAGAATTCTTGAAAATAAATTTTTTCAATCGGCCAACTCGACGCTTTAAAATAAAAAATAATTTTTTTTAAAATTGTTTTAATACCAACCTCTTTGTTATTGGTACTCCAAATACTCAATAAAAATAAGAAATCGTTAATAATTAAAAAGATGAACATGTTAATATTTAATTGATAACATAAAAAAAAGTTATAAAATAAACCATTGGTAAGTCTTCTGAAGAGATACTGAACATTCCGATACGAAAAAATTAATTTAATTTTTTTTATACTATTTTAAACGAAAATTTTTTTTTCCACCTTGGGAAATTTTGTGAATTGTGAATATTTTTTTAATTCATGGCTTGAATACAGCCTTAGGAAAATCACAAGAAATAATTTTCATTATAACTCTTGCTTGAAAAAGTATTTTGCAGTTGCTGAATATTTTCTTGCATTAATAAATATACGAGCATTTTTTTCTTGAGAGTTTTAGACTGTTTTAAGAAATTTTTATAGAAGAAAATTTCTTTTTCATCTCTTGTGTGTCATTTTATATGAATTTTGCGATTTTCTTGAGAGCTGTGTACTAAGCTTTTAAACAAAAAATAGCTGTATATTTTTTTGATATAGAACAACACTTTGTGATGAAAGTATTATTATTATGACTTTACTTTTACCACATATATTTTGATCAACTCTAATGTAAATACATACATATTCTTGTAACTAAAATTTTACATCGAAAACTCAATTATCAGTTGTTGTCTTATGTAAATTTGTGTCGTTTATTGTGTTTATGGATCTAAGGCGTTATATAAAATTGAAGAAAGCGCTAACCGTAGCTTATGTGTAAAATTGCATAATTTTTTATTTTTATTCAAGATAATTTTAATGTTTATATTAGTTGTTATAGTAGTTGTTGTTCTCAAAAATTACAACAATTTGTTTGCGCATATCTGAAAATTTTATTTTTGCATACCTGTACTACTTGGCGTATGAGTAACTAATATACTCGTATTCTGTTTGTATAGTACGACAAAAGTTTGATTACTTATAGTAAAGAGTCATAAAATGCAAGGCATTTAGATGAACACTTATTAAAGTTAACTACCACTTTTAATAACAACCAAATTTTGTTGGTAACCTTCAGTTTTACCCCAGGAAAAATCGAAGAAATTAATGAATGCATGTAAGTTTACCTATCGACTTGCGCTAAATCGAAATATTTAGTTTATTGTTATAAAACTTGCCAAAAGCGCACGATAAATGCTCTAACTGATTCAACGACGACGAAATTATGAAAATTTCAGTGAAAATAAAATTTAAATTTCTTTTTGGAAAATATGAGGTAAATTTTTTAAAGCCATTATTTAAGCAGAGCCATATTAAATAAACCTTCTAAGATATGCGTTATCATCGAGCTTTCATGGAATGGATTTACAAAATTACACATTTTAAATAATTTTTTCTCAATTATTTATTTAGAAGTTCAGCTTGTGAGATAAAGATCACCTTGCAGCAAAATCACAATAATTGCAGTTGTCGTAGAATTCCTTAAAATTATCTACACTGAAGAGTAAGTCGTGTCTTGTAATCGCCGCTGATAAATAATTATTTTTTTTGGAGATTGTTGCATCAAAGCTTACCTGTAGAGAAAAGAAAAAAAAAATGTAATTTTGAAAAATTTTATGTATTTTTATGAATGTACATAGTATAAGTATACTACTGTGAAACTAAAATAAAATAATTTTTCATAAATTTAAATTAGCGAGCTAGTTTTTTCGAATACTTATGTAATACAAGTATAAATAAGCTTAACGCTGTCAGTCGCTTCACTTGTATTGTATTAGTCTTTTCTTTATTACTACGAATAGTTTTGAGAATCTTCTAAAAGCCTTAATAATTAAAGCTCCTCCATTCAGCACCAACCCATCTACATGAAGAGTTCTCTATTTGTTATTTTCTCATGGAAATAATGTGTCAAAAAACTTCTTGGCCACCCTACCCAATAATATTCTTAGACTTTATTTAAAAGAAAATATTATAAATACAAACTTATAGAATTAAATAATATTCGGCTAGTGGAAATGCTACCTTTTGTTGAAAGTCTCATAGTAAATAGTCGATTAAATATTCGAAAAAAATTCGATTCGATTCGCCTATTTTTGAAGAGTCATGCAATCGAGCAGCTTTTCATTTACCGAATAATAATATGTATGTAGTTAAATATTTATCATTTAAGCAGCTCATTTGAAAGGTCTTTTTAAACAGCAGTACCTGAGAAGTGAATTTAACGTCAAAAAGACATTACACAGTAATTATCCGAATCAACTATAGCACAGACAGATTTGACCACTTTATTTTTCTTCTAATTAATTAAAATAATTTTTTTTGTAAAATATGGTTCATTCTCTAAGAAAAACCATAAATAACCATTTTTTAAACTATTTACAAAATGTACAATGATTTAACAAAATTTCTAAAAATTTTCGAGCTTTTTAAAACAAGTTGTTAAAATATTTTTTGGAGTATACAGTTTTTGAGTTTATTCAATTTTAGTATGAAAAAGTTCAAGTTTCAAGTGCCTATAAGTTATCAGTGATAACTTAGAGAATGAACCATATTTTACATAAAAATAATTTTAATTAAAATAAAAAAATTGTAAAATTAAATGGTAATTCGTGGCCACTAAAAATTGGCACTTTCTCATAACAAAATTGTATAAGCTACATATCTGCTTAACCCAAAAATTATAAAATTTTTTTTAAGAGTTCGAAACTTAGATGAAATATTTGTATATATTTTCTACATTTTGTATATGATTTAAAAAATTATTTTTAATGATGTTTGTTAGAGAATTTACGATATTTTAATTGAAAAATTATTTTAATCACTTGGAGAATAAATAAATTGTCCAGTTGTCGAAAAAGAAAAGTTCTGCTATAAATGAATAGATTCAGTGTACTTTAATATTTGCTTACGACTTTTGCTAAAGCGTTTGTTAAGTTCTTCGATTTGAAGTGTTGTACTTTCGAAAGAAATATTTTATAAAAGAGTGTAAAATATGTATGCGATTAGTTAGTAAGCAATGGTTAGTTGGTTGGTCTAACGTTTTTGTTATAGAATCAACTGATTTTTTTATGATTATTCAAGAAGTTCAGCATTTAAGATTATAATCATTTAAATTGTCAACTTTATTTGAGGATTCGCGAAATTTGCAGTATTTTGGATTTGATCAATTTTTTAATCAATTATTATTTGCTGCAGATCTCAAGCACCCGAATGGTTATATCGATGTTAAAGTCCCTCTGGAAATACGAAAAAATCGCTGCGTAAATATATTTATTAGCTGCGAGCGCCGTATGTAGTATACATACAATTGAACTCGGTTGTCAGCATTATTGTGTGCGATTTGGCAAAATAGTGTGATGGGGTGCAAATCACGCTGCTTGCATACATAGTACACACACACACACACACACGTTTACATACCTTTCGAACAGCTGGAATTTGACAAATAGGTAAATAGGAAAAGCAATGTATAGAAAGACGAGAATAAATTGGTTAGACGTAATTAAGCATTAAAGCCAATGTTGAGCGTAAATAAGCATTAAAGATAATGTTGGTGGTAAATACGCACGTGCGATGGATACATACATACGAGTATATGGCGATTTGTGGACGCAACAACCTCCTACTTGTACTACGTGTAAATATGTAAAGTATGTAAGTTTATATGTTGCTGTAATTGTATTCATTAAAAATAAAACTACACAATATGAACAAATGCGACAAAAGCAAATATGTTCAAAGTAAGCCAGCAAATGTTGTCGTAACCACAGAAGAAAATAATAGAAGTTGCCAATTTCTAATGAATGAAAACATAAACCAATATCTTGTTATTTAGAATTACAAATGCCTTATATGAGATATGTCTACAGGAAGAAAAGGTTTCTTCCTTCAAGCTGTCATCAAATATTTACTACTCATGCAAGATGTTTGAAGATGAAGAGCACGCAATATTCCACCTTCTTTCGTTGAAGCTTATACTTAGATTAGGAATGTCAATCCCGGCATCCCGAAATCTGGGTATTTTTTAACTCCCGTATATTCCGGGATAAGTTTATTCAAATTCCGAGATTGCTAAACACATTTCATTTAATAGCAATTTTAATTTTAAAGTTTTTTATCATAAATATCTCCCTTTCAAAAGCAAAATAAAGTAAACGTAAATCAAAAATGACACTTAAATTCAAAAGAAAATTCATTGGCGTAGCCAAAAATTAGTTGTTAAACTCTAAATTGTTTTTATCGTTTCAAAATTTTTCGTTTATTTTAAATTATAGTTCAATTGACAAAATATGCTTTTAAATTATATACTACGTGCAAAAATTAGAAATCAAACAATTTCCAAATGAACGACATTACGAATATTGTAAAAATATCACTTCCGTTTTAAGTTGAGCCAACATAATGCTTTTTCTCTTTAGTTAAATAGTCAATGATGAAATTTTTACTCACTGAAAATGGAAATTTATGAATATGCATATGAATTAAACATTCACATATAAAAAATTGCTTATCAATGCAAATCAAATCGTTTTTGTTTGATTTCCAAGGAGCTACAAAATAAAATTGTAATACTTCATCAGCACACTTTATTTTGTATGAGTAAAATTCGTCAAAAAAGGGCATAAGCCCCCACAGTGAAGCAACCCTATTCAAATATATTTTTTTGGCGCAACTGCAGATATGCCAAACACTCTTTTATGTGTTTAAAACGTGAACAAAAACTATCTTCCTTTGATTGCTGAATTTTTACACATTGCGCAGATAGGTTGCTGCCAATATATGAGTATTATATATGTATATGTTTTAAACACAACTTTTCTGAAGTTTATTATTTGACTGCCATAGAATATTTGTCTAGAGTAGAAGATAAGCCTTACTATGAAAGCGATGTTAAAAACACTAACGAGGAGATGGTGGAGGTGAAAAAGGCAGCAAGTCTCAAAAGTAATAATATAATAGCATACAATTTTTTTTTTGTTTTTGTAAAAGTTCATTTAATACTTCAATTTCTTTAAGATCGCATTTCGATAAAAAAAAACGGAATTCTTCTTTTTCGCTTAATTCTTACTTGATGTATTGCTTTTTTTTACTAAATACACTGTAGCATACTCATATGTTAGTATTAAATATTGATCCCAAACAATGATTAAACACAATTTTACTATATATGTTAGCACGACACATATTTGTGTAACATAAAAAAGTGCACACAACTCCAGACAGCAATTTGCTGACGTTGCGACACGTGTAGAGCGAACCGTGAGAACGGGCAAAACAACTTCACCTGTGGGAAGCGCAGTGTCAGCAAATTCCATCAATGCAGCAGCAAGGCAAACATAGGTTTAATTCTAAGACACACATTTTGTAATAATCAGTTAGAAATTGAAAGTGAATAAAGGAGCACGTCTCCCAAAAAGATTTTTTTTAACTCTCAAAACAATTAATGTTATAACTGGCGCCCGAGCAGGGACCAGCGCGCGAACGTAGTAAAAAGCCCGAACATCAAAAAGTACGGCTACGCGATTAAGTGATTGTGAAAAATAAAAATAAGCAAATCAACAAGCGGCTACCGTAGCAGGACAGAAGGACAACCAGTGACGCCGAGGGACCCCAGTACCGAAGGAAAAGGACCATCCTAGAGCGCCCATAAAAATCCCATAGATGTCACGCTGGATATTAATGTAAGGAATTTATATTAAGAGATTGTGATTAAGTTAACAAAAAAATTGTGCAAAAGTTATACAAGTTAAATTTTAAAATTAAATATTAAAGGACTAAGTGAAATTAAGTTGCGTCAAACGAATATTAAAAGATAAGGAAATTGTTAAGAAATTGTAATAACTAATTAAATTTTAGCTTCGCTATATTAATATTTCAAGAATAAGAAATTGCAATTCAATTACAGAGCTACGCCAAGCTAATATAATTTAAACTCCAAATTAAGCGATAAGTAACTAATCTAAAAACAGATTTTAAAAAAAATTAGTATACGAAACAAACTAATTAAATATGCCAGACACTGCTGAGGAATTAATTGAGCAACTAAATCAGCTTAGATTAGATTACGGAGCTACCGAACCCCCTACTATCCCAAATCCTACAAATACTATGACAATAGAAGCAATAGTGAGGGAAGTACTCGGGAGAATGAGTGCACCTAATTTAAACGATTCTAGAGAACCCGACCACGCAGTGGCGCTGAACGCACAGAATATAAACGAACTAGATAGGATCCCAGATATGGTTAAATGTCTTAGGGAATTTTCAGGACGTCCAGGAGAATTCAACTCCTGGAGGAAAAGCGTGGATAGGATCCTTAAAGCATACGAGGGGCTTAAGGACACACCAAAATACTTCTCAATTTTACATACAGTAAGACACAAAATAGTAGGTGACGCCGACACGGCTTTGGAGTCCTATAGTACTCCGCTTGACTGGACGCAAATTAGAAAATGCCTCATGATGCATTATTCGGACAAGAGGGACATTGGTACCCTAGAATACCAAATGACGACATTGGCTCAACGCCACGACGATATCCCGACTTTTTATCAAAAGGTGTATCAGCACCTTTCACTTATTTTGGATAAAATAGCGTGCCTCGATCTAAGCGACGAATCCATAAAGACAATGACTAACTCATATAGGGACAAAGCTCTCGATACGTTTATCAGAGGGCTGAACGGTGATCTACCTCGACTTCTTAGCATTCGGGAACCTACAACCTTGCCTCAAGCTCTGCATTTATGCCAAAAATTGGATAATATGTCCTTCCGAATGAATCATGCACATAATGTGCACAAGTCAATGAGTCAACCACCGTCGCGATCTATTCGTCAAAATACGACATTTAATACCAATAAACCTTTTTATCCCGAGCTTACCTATTCGTATTCACCTAGACAAAACTCCGGCCAACAAATATTCGGCCGGCAGTCGAACCGTCACCCTCAATACTCGTATGCTCCACCCGCCTACAGAGTTCAACAAACTGCTGTTCCGCACAACAGTTATAACTACCCACAAAACCAAACAAATAACGCCTATAATTTTCCAGGATTTAGAAATCCAGTAAACACTCCCTTTAATAACAGACCAAATTTGCCCCCAAAGCCACCAGTCCCGATGGAAGTGGACAATTCACTACACTCAAGGCAGGTCAATTACCAAAATAGACCTGATATTAACAACAAACAACCACAGAAACGCCCTCTCTCTACTCAACCAATGCACCCTCCAAATAAGGTGCAAAGAAATTTCTATGCAAACACAGGATCAGTAAATTCCACTGATTACCAAGGGGAGCCAGACCCGTACGGCATTTATAACAACGATTCCTACCATAACAACTATGGCACGGCAAAACCAGTGGATCCACCACCGGAAGGCGAAGTTAACTATATCAATAATGAACGAGACCACGCTGAACCAGACACTATTCATTTTTTAGACTAGCCCCGTCTTCGCTGCCCTATTACGAGTTTAAAACAAGAAGCGGAGACGTAATAGATTTTTTAATTGATACTGGATCTAACAAAAATTATATCCAGTCTACTAGGATTAGGAACCCAATATTAAATGAAAAACCCTTCACAGTAAAATCAGTTGCCGGTACGATCGAAATTACGCACCACACCTTTGTGGATATTTTCGGACCAGAAGTCGGAAAAATAAAATTCTTTATATTACCAACGCTAAAGGCATTCCACGGCATAGTAGGCAATGACACTCTCAGATTATTAAGGACAATTATCCATACAGACAAAAACTTAATGACGATTTGCCAAAATATAACTATACCTCTAAAGCAAAGGATATCACAAGAAGTTAATAATGTTGGAATCAATATTCCACATCTTTCCCTAGTACAGCAAAATAAAGTAAACGACATTATCAGAAAATGTCCAAACCTTTTCGCCGATCCCGACGAAAAGCTCACATATACTACCCTTGTTAAAGGTGAGATCCGGACAGTCAACGAAACCCCTGTTTACTCTAGACCATACCCATACCCAATGGCTCTTAAACAGGAGATCGAACGCCAGGTCGAAGAACTCCTTGCTAACGGAATAATAAGAAGATCGAAATCTCCCTATAACTCCCCAGTTTGGATCGTCGATAAAAAAACGGATGCTTCTGGCGAGAAGAAGTATCGAATGGTTATTGACTATCGCAAACTTAATTCCGTTACAATTCCCGATAAATACCCCATACCCGAGATTAACGAGGTCCTAGCAAATCTTGGGAATAATAAACTATTTACTGTCATTGACTTAAAGAGCGGGTTTCACCAGATACCACTTCGCGAATCCGATATAGAAAAGACAGCATTTTCCATAAACAATGGAAAATACGAATTTCTACGACTGCCCTTCGGGCTTAAGAATGCCCCTTCCACATTTCAAAGGGCACTAGACGACATCCTTCGTCAACATATTGGAGCTAGATGCTATGTTTACATCGACGATGTAATAATATTCGGAAAGGATGAAGAGCAACACTTAAAAAATATGGAATTAGTATTCAAAACTCTGGAAGACGCTAATATGAAAATTCAATTGGATAAATGCGAATTCGCAAAGCAGGAAGTCGAATTCCTAGGGTACATTGTTACTCCTGAAGGTATAAAATCTAATCCCAAAAAGGTAGAGGCTGTAGCGAAATTCCCAGTGCCAAGAAACTTGAGAGAATTAAGATCCTTCTTAGGTATGTCAGGATATTACCGTCGTTTCATCAGGGATTATTCTAAATTAGCCAAACCTCTCACCGCACTCCTTCGAGGAGAAGCTGGAAATACTTCAAAAAATAAATCTAGAAAAATGAATATAAAATTAGATGAAGAAGCTTTAAATGCATTTAACAAAATTAAAAATACATTAGTATCGAAAGATATCGTCCTTTCTCACCCAAACTACGAAAAAGACTTCGAATTGACCACAGACGCCTCCGACTTCGCTCTCGGAGCCGTTCTATCACAAGATGGCAAGCCCATCACCTTTATTTCAAGAACTCTGTGTAAAGCAGAGGAGCACTACGCTACCAACGAGAAGGAGATGCTCGCTATAATCTGGGCTCTCAACTCTCTAGACAGTTACCTTTACGGTTCTAAAAAAATAAGAATAGTTACTGACCATCAACCGCTGACATATGCGCTAAGTCACAAAAATACCAATAGCAAGATGAAAAGGTGGAAAGCCATCTTAGAAGAGTACAATCATGAACTCATATATTCACCAGGAAAATCGAATGTAGTGGCAGATGCCCTATCAAGAATATCCACTCAAATAAACTCGCTTACATCTACCACGCACAGTGATGATAGCTCAGGCCATAATTTAATACCCTGCGCAGAGGTACCAATTAATGTCTTTAAAAATCAAATTTTTCTCGAGCATGCCGAAACACCATCCTACCAATTTAAAATAATTTTCCCAACTATGCACCGTCACATAATAAAAGAACCATCTTTCGATGAGCAAAAGGTTGTAACGTTTTTCAAAAGATACCTAAACCCGTCCGTGATTAATGGAATCCACACCGATGAAAGGACCATGGGTATAATTCAAAACGTTTATCCGCATCATTTTAGCAACTACAAATGCAGGTACACACAGAAATTAGTAGAGGACATAACTAGTGAACAGGAACAAGAAAACATCATACTGAAGGAGCATTTAAGAGCACATAGAAACGCGATCGAAAACAAGGCACAAATTATCGAAAAAACATATTTTCCCGGAATGATGAACAAAATCAAACGAATGATAACCAACTGCACGGTATGTAAAGAAAGCAAATATGAGAGACAACCCAATCAGCCAAAATTAGCAGCGACGCCACTACCAACCTTCCCAGGACACACAGTACACATAGACATCTTCCTGACCGAAGGAAAAAAAGTTCTGACTGCATTAGATAAGTTTACGAAATATGCGGTAACAAAAATGCTGAATAGTAGGGCCATCGAGGACGTTAGAAGTCCTTTAAGGGACATATTATTTTTTTTCGGTGTTCCAAAAATTGTAGTAATCGATAATGAACCATCGCTCAACTCCGCCTCAATTAAATTTATGATGAAAGATGAATTAGGAATAGAAGTTTACACTACGCCCCCATATAAAAACCAGGCAAATGGGCAAGTGGAAAGATTTCATTCCACTCTCAGCGAAATAACACGTTGCATTAAAGAAAATGGAGGACACCGGAATTTTGAAGAATTATTGGAAAGAGCTGTATCCGAATATAACCATAGCATTCACTCAGTTACACAGAAAAGACCAGTTGACTTATTTTTTGGACGAAATGTGACATTTACACCTGAGGACATAGAAAAAACAAGACACGAAAATTTACAAAAGCTAGCACAAAAACAAAATAAGGACATCGAATACCATAACAGGAATAAAAAAACTCCTAAATCCTATTTAAAAGGACAGATTATTTACGTAAGGAAAAATAGAAGATTAGGAACTAAGCTAAGCAAATTATTTAGTAGAGAAATAGTTAAGGAGGATAGAAATAGTACCGTAGTTACCGAAAAAGGACAAATCATACACAAAAGCAGAATAAGGAACTAACTATAGCAAATTTATTTTTCAGGCTTCTCTTACCACTATGCCTCGCAGAGGTACAAATTCTAGACTACTCGAACTCCCAATTAGTCACTATAGAAAAAGGAACGACCAAACTGCAGACAGGAACATTTAGAATAATACACGAAATCGACATTGACAAATATACGGAAATCTTGGAGCACATTGAAATGACGACGGGGACTGAAATATTCTCCAAAAACCCGAATTATCCTTTCATATCCCTTCTAATATCCCAAATAACGGCTCACATAAATAATCTAAGAATTGAAAAAAAATCCAAAAGATCACTTAATTTCTTAGGCAGTGCATGGAAATGGATTGCAGGAAATCCAGACCACGAAGATCATGAAATCGTATTAAACAAATTAAATAACGTTCTAGAAAATAACAATAACCAAGTCCTTATAAACAAGCTTACAATAGAGAAAATTAATGAAATTACAAATATTATAAATCATATTATAAAAGATTTACAAGGTGATAAAAGCAAAGAAATAGAATCCTTTTTGAAATTAAAATACAAATTAGAAGTCATTAAAGAAGAAGTCGTAAATATCGCATACGCAATACATTGGGCAAAAGCCAATATAATCAATTCATTTATTATGTCAAGTGAAGAAATAGACATTGCTAAAGAAATTTTCAATAAGGACAATATTCCATTTATTAATTTGGACGAAGCTCTCGAATTTGCAGAAATAAAAGTAGCGACCAACGGAGAAATAATACTTTACATTGTAAGTTTGCCCACAGTAGAAAACCAAATTTGTAAAACAATAGATATTAGAGCAGTCAAAAGAAACGACCACCTCAACAAAATAAATTTTAACTCAATTCTTAGATGTGAAAAGACTCTTTACGGAATAATAACCAATTGTAAACAATATAATTCACTACAGATATGTTTAAGAAATAATTTATTAGATTTAAGTAATGACTATTGTATCAGTAATCTCCTTAAGAGCCGTTTGCCAAACTGCACAGTCACCAATAGCCAGCACATCCCAGACTTCGAAGAACTATCACCTGGAATCCTATTCCTGAACGATTTTAGAGGTGATATCCTAATAAATCAGGGTCTCACAACCCTTAATGGTACTTTTATGATTCACTACAACAACGCTACAATCCAGATCAAAGGAAAAAATTTTTTAACGCAGAAAAATCTTCAAATAAACCCCTACCTGCTATACTTCAGCCAATCTCAATACCAAACAAAAGCGAAGAAACACTTTCCCTACAGATGCTAAAACAGCTAAATGTTAATAATACAAAGGAAATAAGCCTCACACAATCCGCAAACCAACTAAAATATTACGCAAATATCAGCCTTATCATTATACTGATAATCATAATTACATTCCTAACCAAGGCAGCCTTATCATCCAAGGAAAACAAGCAAAAACAGTCCATGGAGTTAACGGAACATGCAGTGGAAGGACTTAACCAAATTTTCAACAAAACTTCAAACGAGGACGTTTGATTCTTAGGGGGGGGTTTGTTAGCACGACACATATTTGTGTAACATAAAAAAGTGCACACAACTCCAGACAGCAATTTGCTGACGTTGCGACACGTGTAGAGCGAACCGTGAGAACGGGCAAAACAACTTCACCTGTGGGAAGCGCAGTGTCAGCAAATTCCATCAATGCAGCAGCAAGGCAAACATAGGTTTAATTCTAAGACACACATTTTGTAATAATCAGTTAGAAATTGAAAGTGAATAAAGGAGCACGTCTCCCAAAAAGATTTTTTTTAACTCTCAAAACAATTAATGTTATAACTTATATGCATTTGCTGCTCTACCAAATAAATGAATTACAACAAATTGTATTTCTTTGTAATATTAATTTTATTTTGAATACTACTGTAATACGACAATCACAGACGTGTTACTTTTTTTGAGAAATAAAAAAATTACTCATCAAAACTTCATGAACTTTAGGACGATTCCGCTATCTCTTTTTTTTTTTTTTTTTGGCCCGTACACTTTAAAGCTCAGTGTTTGACCGAGCTTCTCCTACCATTTGTGGTGTGCGTCTTTCATTTTATTCCACAAATGGAGGGACCTACAGTTTTGTGCCGACTCCGAACGGCAGATGTATTTAATGAGAAGCTTTTTCATTGCAGAAATACACTCGGAGGTTTGCCATTGCCTGCCGAGGGGTGACCGCTATTAGAAAAAAACTTTTTCTATCATTAAGATTTTGCCTGCCCTGACTGAGATTCGAACCTCGAACTCCGCTATCTCGGGATTTTGTTTTCAGATCTCGAAAATCCCGCCAAAATTGGCATCCCTAATTTAGATATTTACATACATATGCACGAGTATGTACTATGTACATATGTACGTATAACATATGTGTACCGAAGCAAGTCATATACGAATATGTGCATTACTTCATTTATTTTCCAGTTAATTTTTTTTTATTTTTATTTTGGGATGTTTAGTTTTCTTTTTTTTACGCTACATTTTGCTTCAAGTTTAAGTTCTCATCCTGTGACATTTCATTTCTTTCGTGGTCAGCTTACACAAAAAGAAAGTTTAATTAAAAAGGAACAGCCAAGCCGGCATCTAAAGGCACTAAGCTGAGCTTACGCTGATTGAGCTTTTGTTATTTTTCCTATTTTTCCTTTCACAACTTACTCAGGCTACTATTTTATTTAATTATTTTTTAGCTAGATGCCGGCTTAAGTATTACGCATGATGTTGTGTTTTCGACTATTGCAGCAGCCAAGAAGAAAGAAGTCTGATGAGGAAATGTGGTGATCGATCTTAAGCTCAAAAGATAATTAAATAAAATAGTTATATGGCCAAACAATAACAAAACTTGTTATGTTTATAAAAATTTCGATTTTTAGAGGTATTTTTAAACCATTCCAGCTCTAATTTCTCATATTTACAATTAAACAAAGAATAAAGTTGTTTAGTTTTGTTAAGAATACATAAAACTGGTTAAATTTTCAATATTGAATATATGTAAATGTTTGGTAATTTTTCATGACACAGAACCGGGCAGTTAATATATACAAAATTTTATAATTCCGATGAAACAATATTACCCGATTTCAGGTATGCTATCCAAGCTTGGGAAAATTTTCGAAACTTAAATACTACATGCAGTAATAATTCACAAAAAATGTCATTACAAATTTCCAACTTTTATAATTTTTCTGTTAAAGCAGTTTTGCAGCCTATTAAATTTTCGAATAGTTAATCAATTGCAAGTCTCATGTAGCTAAAAAAAATGTATAGATTAATTTTACTGACTTTGTTCGTTCCTTATGTCATACAAAAGTATATTTTTTCATGTATATTAAAAAAAAAAATTAGGTAAAAAATCTCAAAAATCAAAGGTTTCTTTAACCTCCTTGCTACTTGAAACTGAATACTCAAAACTTATACGAAATTTAATTACAAAATTTTGTATTGAGTTTGCAGCTTGAGTTTTCATTAGGGAATAAACCAAATTTTAATTGAATAATATTTGAGATTTCATTAAAGAAAAAAAATCCTAATTTAGTCAATGTGTGCGCGTGCTAAATTTTTGAAACGATTTGTTACTATGGGCAATCCAAAACGACTATATTGTGGGGTAATATAACTATAACTATGGCCGCTGTGGTCGAATGGGTAGCCGTGCGCTGAGGGCATTTTCGCCATGAAAAAGCCTCTCATAAAACATTGTAATATTCTTAAAGAAATCTAATTAATATACTTCATGATTATATACACATGCCTAGCTTAGCTTAAGGCCACAGCAATTAAATATTTAGTTTGATTTTTTATTTTTTTTTTTATTTTATTTTAACTGTGATACGTTGTCTTAAATCACCTGCCTCCAACGATGACTCTTCGCCATCATTGCTTTGCTTGTAAGCAAATTATTGCAATGTAGGCACATGGGCAAACACAATAAAATTTAAATATTTGTGCAATTCATAAGTATTAAATTTTAGCCCGATAAAGTTATTTGACTGAGTTAAATTTTTTTATATTTTGCTATTACATTGAGTAATTGAATGAGGCTACAAGTGAGAAGTAAATAATTTACAAATATCTGCATATATTTGCCTATTTACTGTGTGAATGCATGTTTGCTATGCAATTATGGCAAAAGTTAATGTACTAAGCTAAAATTTGTATGCTTCATTTAGGCTTTATGAACAAGTCATACGTAATATAAATATGTCCAATATATGTACACACGAGATACATACATACATATTTTAATGTTATGACTTGCTTGCGTCACTCGGAGTTTTTAAGGTTGTTCCCCTTTTTGATAATAGTCAATTGAAAAATTTTAGATTGCAAAAGAAATTTGTTACATCGTTGCTAATAAGTCTGGGCACTTGAGTTGTCTGGACTTCATTTTGACTGTTTTTGACCTGTCGCGTGTTTCATACGTACTTAATGTAGCTTGAAAGGGCTTAACAACAGCAACAACAACAACAGCAGCAATACAATTAAATATTTGGTGAAGTGTAAATATTTTGTTAATTTGTTTTGCACCCGCACATTAAGCTTTGAATTTATTGCACCGATGTGAGAGTTAATTGCAAAATTCCACTCCAAAGACTTCAGTAAGAAATATTTTACAACAATTAATTATCTTGACTATCACCCAACTTTTTGACTTATTTCAAATAAAAGGCAATGGTTTTCTTAGCTCTTTTCAAATTCTCGATGGATAAAGGGATGTGCCCTAAAAATTTGTCTAACATAATATTCTGGTACATGTAGAACAAAATATTAAGTTCTAACAAGAATTAGTAATTTTCAGTGTATATTTATAGTGTACCCTAAATGTTGGTATTTCTCTTGTAAATAAAATAAAAGTTATTTTGGTTTTATGATCCTGAAAATATTTTTCAAAGATATTTCAATCCTTTAGAATTAGAAGCTATAATTTCTTTCAAAACTGAAGGCAAATAATTTGCAATTGTGATGTCTCCGAGCATAATATATGTATATTTATATATCTATCTACATCAAGACTAATTTGAGCAATACATTTTAATAAAAATACAGATAATTCGATAATGTACAACGATTTAACAAAATTTCATCAAAATATCGAATTTTCTTAAAGAAATTTTTTGAGTATGCAGTTTTGTAGGTCATTCAATTGAATTACAATAAAGTGCAAGTTTCAGGCGTTTGTTACCACTAATTTTTGAAATTTATTTTATTGCCAATTTTCTACGTACAACGCAAACCCGCGAATTTTTTTTTGTATGGAAGAAATAGCGAAAGAGCGTCTGTGAAATAATAAAATCAATCGCAATTTGTAGCATTTTAAATTGGCACTTTTTAACTATAAAAGTAAACTCCACCTAAAAAAAAAAGGAAATTATTTCTTAAATAGTACGAAATATTCATGAAATTTTGTTAAATAATTTTACGTTTTGAATAAAGTTTCAAAAATGCGTTTTTTATTGTTTTTGTAAGAGAATGAACTATATTTTAGTTAAATTTTTTTTTAATAATTAGAATAATAATAAGTTGTGCAACAGAGGGTAATTTTAATAATAACTTGGCGCTTGCACTTTATATGTAGCTCAGTGTTTCTCCTACCATTTGTGGTGTGTGTCTTTATATTCTACCACGCACCGCTGCCGACTTGACCACAGTGGCCACGAACGCAGTCATTTTTCTCAATTGTTTATATATTTAAACCTTAGAATCGAAGTTATTCATGCTTTATTGATTATTTAAAAAAAAAAAAACTCTAATTCAAAGAACTATTGCTAAATTATTTTCCATTTACTTTTGCCAATTTATATATTTTATATACATATGTATATAATTGAAGAGTATGTAGGTATGTATAAAAGCAAGTGTACAAAACGCAATAAAGGCTCTTTAACTTAAATAAAACCCACGAAATGATAAAATAAAAAACTTCGTTTAAATTTATCTATACTCTTGATCTGCAGCCAACTACTACTGAGTTTGTTTTCTTTAGGGCGATTTCAAATTTTGCAAGCAAAGGTCACTTTAGGTTTTCATATTGTATGTAGTGTGAATGTCGATTTCATTGACAAAGTTCATGAGCCATATTATTTTATTGGCACTAACGAAAGCGCAGATACTTGTTTTCTTTAGAATTACGCGATTGAATGGTGCTCGTTAGAAGTGATAAAAAACGGGGTAAGAGCTTACACAAAGTTGAAAAAAGCAGTTTATATACAATACTTATGTATAGGTACATAGATACAACATAACATAAGTACAGGGACGGATACAGGGGAGGGGTACTGGGTGTCTGGATCCAAAACCAAAAAATATCGGTGGTCTCAGATAATTTCAACCGTGTTTTCAAATTCATAGCACAAACAAAAACTCACTCTAGACAAAAACATTAAAAGGTATTACCCAGTAACTGGAATACAAATGGATTGCCTTATTCAAATTGAATTAAATTGATTTTGTTTGTGAATTTTCAGTTAAAGACAATTAATTACAATAGTTTTTTTTTATTATATTTGATTTACTTTAATTGAGTGGTGCATATAAATGAATTAAATAAAATACAAATGTCGCTTTTCTAATCCCCTTAACTGGCGTCTATTATAGTCGTTAAAAAAAAGCCGCCGATAAGATCCATGGAATGATATTTGATGACCGGAGAATGAAAGTGCGTGAAGTGACTGAGGTTGTAGGCATCTTAACTGATAAGACACATCACATTTTACACGAATATTTGGATATGAAAAAGTAATCCGTGCGATGGGTGATTGCTCACACTCGAAAAAAGCGTAATAGTACACGTGTGTTGTCACCATGGCGAAAATCCATGCGACTATTTCCTATTTCCGAACCTGAAGAAATAGCAGTGTGGTAAGAGGTTTGAGTCAAAAAAAAATATTTGGAAAAATGCTGAACTAAGTGTAAAGAGTTAAATGGAGATTATGTTGATAGACAGAATGTTTTTTTTTGCCGAAAAGGTATATTTTATTCAAAAAGTTAATGACTTATCAAACCGCCTTCGTAATTGGCAATATTACAAACACATTTACCGATTTTTTTTCGAGTGAATGGTCCTTTTCCACTTTACGGAGTTTGAGGACGTATCTACGCCTCTAAATATTCATCGGAACATTGAGGTTACTAGTGACCAAATACTAGATATTTTGGCAAAGAAAAAGAGGACAATCGATAAAGCACTTTAAATCCCTGACGTTTTATGATTCTACAGATTCAAATGATATAATCTCAGCCTAACGATGGCTTTATAAAAATTAATTCAACATTTAACCCAATATTATTATATCCATGTTTATAATGGATTATAATCAAATATTTAAAAATATGTAAAATATCGTAAAAAGTTGAAAATAAATGGGCCCCCCCCAAAACTATTTTCTGGATCCGTTCCTGCATAAGTACATATACGTATAGGATATATTTCTGTTACAACTTATAAAGAATATTTTCATTTCCCCTTAATATAAAATTTTTAAATAATACGTGTGTACATTCAACTTCATATTCAATAAGTGCCAGTGATGACAATAAAATGAACCTGTCGTTAGAAAAAAAAATAATAATTCGTATTTTTTCAGCAATTTTCATAGCGCTTACCTTTAATTAATAGGCAAATAATGAGTGAAGTAAAATACAATTAGCTGTGCACCAAAAGTTACTGCTCGTCACCTTAGCAAAGAACAACATGTTTAACAATTTACTTAAAAAAAAAATCAATTAGTGATGAAAAAAATAAAAAAAAGTATCTATTTATGGCTAATAAGTTCAGGTAAAAGGGAATATCACAATTCAATGCAATCGCAAAAGATTTAAAATTCCTTGTTTATATAGAGGAAGATTGGAAATGTCAATGAAATTCACAGAAAGATATATCCACTCGTTCATAGCGCTTCAATAGATTTCGCAAAGGACCTTACTAAGAATCGTTACTTGCCGAGACCAACTCCAAGGTTGCAAAACTTTAGACGCTGATTCTACTTGCTCCGCTCATGTTGATTCACCAGGGTCTAAGAAGTAGTCCACAAAGTCTGCATTTTCACATTTTTCACAAATTTTTTTCTTTACTAATGTGCAAGACAAGAAAGCCGAACGAAAACAAACTTTGGCAAAATTTAGCTTAGAGTATAATATACATTAAAAAAAATCAAAAGCAATTGCTACCTAGTAAAAGCCATGATGCAATAATGAAAGGTGTTGTACGTAAGCAACTTCTCGCTTTTAATCAGCCATCTTGAACGCCCTTAGAAACCGTGTTGTTCCTTTGCAGAATTTGCTTACCAGTTTTGTGAAAAAAAAATGTTGAATTGTAGCAGAAAATTAAGTTTTTCATGTGGAACTTATAATATGTATTATCGATTGTTTTGACATTTTGGATAATTTTCCTCATTTGTTGATAATTGGTTTTCTAAAAGCGAGAATTTGAATAAGTTTTTGGAAAAATTGCCAAGTATTTGTATAATGAAACATTATTTGTTAAATTATTAAGTGGAATAAAGCTCTGGGGTTCATTTCGGCAGAACGGAAAAACAATTTTATTGGTATTTCCAATACAATATTTTATTGGCAAGAAAAAAAATATGCATATTTGAACATAATCATTATCGAAGAAGTTTGTCTTTTTTAATTTTGGCATCCAAAAACACTAAAAATTCGAACTGTGTGCAGGTTTTACCAGCAATTTAAATACAAATTATGTTATTAATTTTTTTTGGCAGTTTTCAAATAAAATTCATAATATTGCAATCATTGTAGTTAAATTTTATGTAAATATCTTCACTCATTTGTACTTTTTCCTAAGAACGGCCTTTTTTTATTCCCGTTTCTCAAATACTTCCTAAATACAACATTGAGCTAAGGGCATTCAAACTGGCGCAGTCACAACGTACAACACCTTTCATTATTTCATCATGGTAAAAGCAAAATTGTTTTTTATTTATTCGGTATGAAAAAATAAATTTGGAATACAAACAAATTTTGTTTAAAACTAAAAAAACTAACAATTAACAATTTTTATAATATGAAGCATTTATTTGCAATAAATATAGAATTTAAATGTAAAACTTTGAATCAACGAGATTTTTAAATTTCTTCCAGTCTAATTTAAATAATTAATTACCGTTTCATCATCACTCATCCCATCTTCATCTTCCTCCTCCTCATCGTCGTCCCCATTCCCACCTTCTTCTTCTTCATCCGCATCGTCATATTCTGTCGCAATTGCTTGTCTAGCGGTAGCAGTAAAAATTGACTTGGTTAACGCGGAGCAAGCGAATGTACCGTTACAATTGCGGCTGTTGTTTCCCGTTAGCATGGTGCCTGACATGTGGCTGTCATAAATCGTTGATTGTTATTGGTTTATTTCTTGTGATTGGCGTAATCCAGATGTTGTGGTTCACTTCACTTTTTATGTAGGCTTTTTTTGCGGAAGTCAAGTTGATTAAAAGCAACAGCTGGTCTTTTTTTTATTTCTTTTAATTAAAAAAAATTAGATGTGTTTTTTAAGTATGATTACGAACGTGAGCGGCCTGTTAATGCCAGATTCGACTGAACACGAACAATTTGTATTCACTTAATTTTTATCACTTTATCTTTTAAATGGCGTTTACAAAAAAATCTTATTTTTCGATTCATATAAATATATAAATTTTTCTGCATGTTTAAATGACATATTTAGGCAATTTATTTTTGTTTTATTTAAAATTTAATATTCATCAATTCAAATGCTATTAGTCATGTTTCAGACTTTATAAAAAACTTAAAATAATTCACAAAATGTTCATCAAAATTCCTCACTTAAACAAATTTTTTCAATAAGAACGATGTTTTGTAACTTCATCAATTTTAGTTCAACAAAATACAAATAACAAGTGGATAAAATTGCCGTTGATTTTTTAAACTTTTTCGCCAAGGGTGTTGGGTTCTTTATAATAATAATAATAATTTGGCGCTTACACTATAAACATAGTATAGCTCAGTGTTTGGCCGAGCTTCTCCTACCATTTGTGTTGAGCGCCTTTAAATTCTACCACAAATGGAGGGACCTACAATTTTGTGCCGACACCGAACGGCAAATGTATATTATGAGAAGCTTTTTTATGGCAGAAATACCCTCGGAGGTTTGCCATTGCCTGCAGAGGGGTGACCGCTATTCGACTTTTCTATGATTTAGATTTTACTTGGCCTGGCTGAGCTTTGAACCTCGAACCCAGCGGCGTATTGATAATAAGACGCGCCGCTACTTGCATTTTATAATTAATTGTTTACATAGGTTTCGTTCTAGAATGCACAGTAATTTAACTGAAAAATTTTAGAAATTTAATTTTGAAAAATTAACTTTTCAAATTTGATTTGGAGACAAACCAAGTTTGACAACGGATGACGAAAAAGCGTTCCGCAATATCATAATCCTCCCTGTCGAAAACTTTAACATTCAAAAAGAAAACAAGGGTTGCTATAACTTTTCAATATGTGAGTGTACTACATTTTAAAATGCCCAGTTTATATGCAGAAATCTTCAAAGCGTTATTAACTAATTATACTGTTCTAATTTAGCTTTAAATTTAGTTTAGGGTTTCAACTAGTGTTTACTTGCACTTTACTTTCGGGCACCCTCTACTCGATTTCAACTTTACACTTTTTCCTTTTCCTTTGGAATTGAAAGCGTTCGCCACATCGAACGTAATTTCAAATTGCATAATACTGGATTAGCGTGTACCAAATTCAACAAATTAGCCAGCCAGCGTAGAAGCAACTACTTTTCAGCAATTTAAAAAAAAAACCCGCATATCTCTTTTGTCGTTCGAAATTAATTATACAATACGCACATGTCACTAAAATTTACAATAACTTATGCATAAACATACTCTTATATGTATATTATAATTAACATCAAAACCACTACTTCGACACGATTTTGGCGATTCCCGCGCAGCGTTTTTACCGTGACTTATCGTTGCTTTCGCTGTTAGTCAACTGACTAGCCCACAGAACGTCCGCATCCGGAGATCCTTGCTGCCATAGCACTCAACTTAAGTCATCAAAGTGGGAATGGAGTAAAAGCTTTCGGCTACAAAAAAAAAACAAAAACAATCTTGCTTACACTTGAGTAAGATGAGTAAACACAGTAGCTGTAAACAACAAACAGCTTATTGCAGCACTCTTGCCCGCCTTCATCAATCCGATAGTGTTTGGTGGTGGTCTATGGCGATGTTGTGCGAATCAAGAATGTGCCTGACCCAACGCAATAAAAGTTATGTACATTTTGTATGAAACACATTCAACGCGCTTTCGTGTCGTGAAAGTTCTAATTTCTAAGTCACGTGCTTATCCTCCGACGTCAGGGGTATGTAAACTACTTTCTATGACTTCTTTTAACCGCACTTTGCGCTTAACGCAAGGAACGTTGAAAGCTTTTCAACAGAGCTTTTTGGTTACTTCGTTCGTAGCATTGCCTTGTCGGCAGGCATCAGCTGTTGGCGCCAAACGCTTCGCGTCACCTCACAAAAGGCCGGTTCATCAAACTGAAACTCTTTCTCTTTTTTCCATGCCGTTGCTTTTTTTTAATATTTAGCATAACTTTGAATGTTAAGGTCGTGCATCGATTTGATTTCATGTTTGCACTCATCCCACAAACTGTTGCACGCTTTTTTTGTGTGTCGTCATTTTTGGTTGTTCTTTTTTTCATTTGGTGATATTTTACGGTTGCTTTAATTGCGGTTGGAAGTTGAGCTTTCTATATATATTAAGATACTTTATAATGAAATTACATGGAAGGTTTGCTGCCTTTATTCGTATGGAAGGCATGACGAGAGGTTTAAATTATAAAAACAAATATAAAAAATTAAACATTAATTAACAATAATTGAGAATTAATTAGTTTTGTGACTAGTTTCAAAGTACGTTAAAGTGATCCCAAACTAGCCAAAAAACTGTTCCTGAAGTGCTTCTGAAAAACTCATTAACTTATCGCGAAATGTTCTGGAACATGACTAGAAACCACACAGAAATGCTAGGTTATGATGTTCCTAAAATAGACCAGAACTAGTCCCAAAATGATTCTCAAGAAGTATTTGAATCAATTCCGATACGAACCGTAAATAATGCTGAGCTTGTCCCCAACGACCCAATATGATTCTGTAATAGTCCGGGAATATTTCTGAGCAGTTACCAGAATGGTTCGCAGACAAAAGTGAAACGTATTTTCCATGAGAAGAAGGCAACGAACACGAAAAATGACTGAAAATTCCTTTGGTAGATGCAATGACTTAGTGAAGGCCAAACTCCTGTTCCTGTTAGAACGACATGGGTAAACTTGTGCACGGCGTCCAGTACTTACTTATATTAAGAAAAAACATTTATCCACGCTGCTTAATGGTGGTACTTAGTAACAACCACATCGGGTAAGATTATGAAATCGAAACTCCAATCAATAAAGACTGACGAGTATGATTTGCGCAATCAATCACGAAATCACTCTTCTAAATATTGCTTATATGGTTGTATTGAGTGCATTGTGTAAAAACTTGAAACCCGCCGCCAACGAAGCAATTTGACTGTAGTAGTGAGACTTTAGATTTGATAAATCTACAATCGCGCAGATATTGACAATGTAACAGTTCTAATAAGAGAATAAAAATAACCTTGAAATTCAACACAAAATATTTCTTGTTCGCAATTGCTTTTCTACAAAGCAGGCAAAAAAAGCAGTTCTGTTCTCTTTCTGCGAACAAAACTCGCATTCTATAAGGGTCTGATTGTCAGCGACGGGTTGTATGGCGTAAAAGCATATACGGTGGCCCATGGAGTGTTGGAAAGAGAGGTTCTTTGAATTATTTATAGACGAGGGCGAATAGCACAGTTACATAATCTTTACAAGAACAATGACACAGTGTGGCGAATTAAAATTCACAGGTTATGTCATGCGAATGGATAACAGCACTTAAAATATTTAACACAGGCATATATGTACGAGTAATACTTACATATGGGCAATATCAACAAGTGCAGTCAGCAAACATTACAGTACTGATATATGAAGTTAGAAAAGGAAATCTGAGTCAAAAATGACACTTGAATTTAAAAGAAAAACCAGTGCCGGTACGCTTAGAAAGTTTTTGAATTTTCCCTTATTTTGTGAAATTTTTGAATACAATACATAAATTACAGAAATGTCGCACAGATGCTTTATATGTGAAAAAACAAGAGATAAAGCAAAAAATATAGCTTTGCATGCGTAAGTGTTTCGTTACAAGTGCATTACAAAAGTTTAACTGCACTATCTATGTTGACAATGTTGTTCACGCTATATGGCTGGATTTGTGGCATTAAAAATGCAAAAAACAATAATATGCAGAATCTGTCAAGACCAATTGCTAGGCGATGAAATGCCACCGCTCATAGCACACAAAAATATGGGACCATTTCTAACACCATCTAGAGACGTCTGCAATATTTGTATAACATCAGAAAAAATTTGAGATAATTACCGAACAAAAGCCCTGTCAAAACTGCAAAATTAGTTTTAGTACAGAATTTTGCAAAATTCAGGTACAGACTTTTCAAATAAAATAATGGACGATCACATAGCGATTAAAACTTCATTTAGCAATGAGATACTAAACAATCACAGCACTCAGTTACATAATTAAAAAAGTTATAAGTTTTTATTTCGATATTCGTTTGTTTTTGATAGAGAAAAATCTACCGAAAAGAAGGTTTACATTAGCAATAAATTTACAAAATTAATATTGTTTCGCAACCAATAAGTGGCTTAGCCCAAAAATTAGTTAATATAAGTGGTTTTACCAAATGAATAAAATTGCGAATATTGTAAAGGGTTACTGTAAAATTTTTGCCACAATAGTTTTTGTCTCTTTAGTTGAGTAGTCAATGAATAAATTTTTACTTAGTTAAAATTGAATTTATATACACATGAATTAAATATTCTTAAATAAAAAATTGCTAATCATTATAAATGAAATCGCGTTTGTTTGATTTCTAAGTAGATACGAAATAAAATTTCAATACTTCATCAGCACACTTTATTTTGTATGAATAAACTTTGTCAAAAAAGGGTATAAGCCAACCACAGTGAAGCAACCCTCTTCAAATTTATTTTTATTTGTCACACGTATTCACAGATACTAATACATGCGCACAAAGTACATTTGTACTAAAACTATCTCCCTTTGATTGCTGAATTTTTACACATTGCGTAGATAAGTTACTGCCAATATATAAGTATTATATATATGGACACAGTACTTGCTTTTCAAACTAACTTCGAAGGAAATAATTCTAGAGTTTCTAGTGTTTGAAAATATTAAATTCGAATCAGTTGCTAAATCAAAAACCTAAGTAGTTTCTATAGGTAACCTTTATACACTACATATATTTAGTACATACGAGTATGTATGTACACATGTAAGTACTCTGCATTCAAATGTACTAGTTGTAAACTACTTCACAACTACTACATATGCAACACAAGCCCAACTAGTCAGCCAACTGTCTGTTTTCGATACTGGTATTTTTAACATGGGGATATGTACCAGTCTCATACCAACACAAAATATACAAGAAAATACTAGTCTAATTATAGACTAAACAAACTAGTCTCCTACTAGTTCAAATCTAGCAAATAAATACTATTCAAACTATGGACCAAATTCACGATTTAGGAGTTAAATAAAATAAATTCATAACACATTTTTATTTAGCTGTTTAAAATTTGCTAATAATTAGTTTTACATTTTCTAAGTACTGATAGAAAATAAATATTTTTTATGTAATTTCATAAATTCTTCAAAGTTGGTATCAGTCATCAAATGTTTTTAAAAATTAAATATCTTGTGGTAATTTTTGCATAAACTTAAATACAAGAATTCATTGAATAAAATTAAATTAATTAGCCTTATTTGGCGCTAAAGTACGTTTCAGTCTTTTTTAATTAGTAAGTTTTTTCTTTTTTACAAGAAAGTTTGGTATATACATAATTCAAAATTATCAAATAGACAAAGTCAAGAATAAATCATTTTGTATTTGGTAAAAAATTGGTATTTTTCAGACTAGTTTGAATTCATTCAGTAACTTTTAGATGTAAACTAGTATTGTTTTTGACAAGTTTAGTGTCTCACTGCAGGATAAGCATACGAAAATTGGTACAACTGCATACATACATATATACATTAATATATTCATCCCACATGCTCATTTACATACATACATATGTGCGTACATATTTTATGAAGAAATGTAAGCAATTAAATTTAAAATTACAACTGGCACACAATTTCTCTTACACCTTTCGCAAAACACATAAATCTCTGACAGTGAAAAGATTGTAACCCATCTTCGACAAATGTCTATACATACATACATATGTACATACACTTACTAAGTATAAATTTACATACACACAAATAAACCTTTAGGTACATGTAATTAGTAAAAGTTGGTCGCCTCTGCCAATTCTTATGGTTTGGTATTTATTACCGCGACAGAGCAGAGTCCTCTCTGCAGAAAACTTATGCCAACTTAGTTTATACGAGTATGCTAATTTTGCAAATGACTAAGCCTCGTAAGAGCAAGAGGAATAAATAAGAAAAAATCCAAAATAAAAGCCATTCAAAAGGTAGAAGAATTTGATGCAATAAAATAAAAAGTGCTGCCAACGCCAATGACGTATAAAACAATGAATTGAACCTGTAAAAGTTTTAAGTGGCATGAAAACTGGTATTGTGCTGGTACTCGTACATACATACATATGGACATATTTATATATACATATGTATGCTTTTAGGTATGATGGAGAGATATCATACCACGATTTTACAGTTAGCATTGTAGTGTTTTCGCGCTAACTTTAAGTTGCCTCAAATCTTCTCATCTGACTCATTTTGAACTATTCCACTGTACAAAGGCGAGCCAGCTGGAAGAACACAATTCAACTAATGGCCGAAAAAGATATTGTGGAATATTGAAAAAAATAATTTTATATAACAAATTCGTACATAGATATAAAATCCTATTTTATCAGTTTAAGCGAGTTTTTCTTGTATAGTATATATTTTTTTGTAACCATATTCAATGCTTTTCCTGCAACGGATCTAAAGATATATTTACTTGTGTATCTACATAATGCTATTTTGAATACATTTGTACGGTTGTAATTAAATGTTGTGCGAGGGTATTGTGCAACATTTTAAGCCTCTATATTTAGTTGAAAGATTGCCACCTGTTTTGTTTCTTTGATAATTAAATGAAATATTATGAACAATGAAAGGCAGAAGAGAAAGCAGGAAAAATAACAACAGCTCACACAGCGTAAGCTTAGCGGAATGCGTTTAGTTGCCGGCTTCAGTATTGCGCATGTTGTTGCGGGTTCGACTCCCGCAGAAGCCAGGAAGAAAGAAGTCTGATGAGGATATGTGATGATTTGAATATTGCTGATTTTCCCCAATAATTTTCCCAATAAACCGATCGGCCTTAAAGCTCAAAAATTATTTAAAAAAAAAGAAAGGTTATCATCGACTAGAATTGCCACCTATCCAAAAAAATTGTCCAAATCATAGAAAAGCCTAATAGCGGTTACCCCTCCGCAGGCAATGGCAAACCTCCGAGGGTATTTCTGCCATGAAAAAGCACAAAACAAATGTTAGGAGAACCTCGGCCAAATACTGAACTATACTATATAGTGTAAGCGCTAAATTATTATTATTATTATTATTAAAAAACGTTGACGAAAATGTTGCTAAAGATTTGGATACAATATTTAAGGTTAATAAAATTGTACACTCTTAGATAGTCTAGCTGGGAATTATCTAGTTGTCACTAAAAGATACGCATAAAATTGCAACAAAATGGATTGCCACCTTTCTTTTATTAAAAGACCGACATAACTTGCAATATTAAAGCAAAAATAAAGGATTCTTGTTTTGACAAAAAACCAAACAGTGGCTTACTCACTATCAGAGGATTGCAATCATACATATACAACCAACGACAGATTTTTACAAGTATATACATATATTTTTTTTTCAATAAAAATACAAAAAAGTCTGCAAACATAATCATATAATCGGTATCAACGTTTAAAAATTTGTATTAAAATTACAAATTTTATCAATTAGTTTTTATAGTTTTTTTTTTAAGTAAACAATTTTATAGTCAATTTTATTTTGGTTTAATGCAATTTTCAAGTCACGAAAAATATTTTTTCTAAATTAAAAATAAATCTCAAAAATCAGCGTTTGTTGTCCGCTGTATACTCAAAAAATTTCTAAAATTAAAAAAAAAATCTATGCTTAAATGAAATGAAGTTTACATACATATGCTCTCCGTTATCAATTATACTTTGAATGTAAGCCAAGTCCATTAATAAACAACATTTTTAGTATTAACTTGACTCCAACGCCACCTGGCGACTAATTTTTTTGCAATAGTATTTCTCTTCGTTTTCTAAATACACATTTTTTGAATATAAAGCAAATCCCAATGTAAATTCGATTTTTAGTAATACGACTAACTATTTTTTTCAAATTATTTATCTTTATGTTTGTAATTAATGTCGCAAATATGAGTTAAATCGTATCATAAATACAAATTAACATCAGAGCCACCTAGCGGGCTCAATTTTGCATCTAAACCTTTTAAGGACTCACCGAATTGCACACAAAAACTTTAGTCACAAATGAACTTTAGTCACAAACTCGTTTCATATAAAACCTTTTAGAAAAAAATATTTCTTTATTATTTTTATATCGTGAGTTTTTCATTTGTTTTTTATAGCTGTGCTACTATTCGAAACCAAACAGTTTATTTAATGAGTTGCTTATAGATGCTGTAACTAACGCGATATACATATGTATATGCATAAAAAATATATTTGATAGATAAAAATACGAGGATTGGTACTTCGACGAGAAGGTCTTTTATGCCAAAAATTGTACCCTTCAGAAAAATTGTCAATTCTATTGTGTGTTAAAATTTTTAATTGGCGCGAGTGTGTCACAATAAGTTTTAAAATTATTATTCATGTATTAATAAATCAAGTGGCAAAAGATCAATCAATGTGACAATAGACCCCGTCGTAAATAGAAATCATTAAGCAATCAGTTGTGATTAAACTAATGTCCAATAATATTCTAAGCAGACTACTCCGGCTCCACTCCCTTCTCAGAATAATCGCATAAATCTTTGCAAGATAAACATTTCCTCTTTAATCAGTGTATCCTTGTGTGAAGTTTCGCTTCGTTTGCTACTAATTTGTAAATAAAATGAAAAACGCGTTTAAAACGATTCGATTGCCATACACACCCCTTTGACCTTGAAAGTTGTATCTTTACTTTACTGTAACGACTTCCGTTACTGACACCGACAGTGGGCTATATTAATACATACGTATGTACATACTTGAATGCCAAACAGTTTGTGTAACTAACTAATACTTGCATATATGCATATACGATTTTGAACAAGGATATTTATTATGTATAGCAATAGCCACTTGTATGTATATTAAAAATTTTCAGAAATTCCCCTGGCACCGCACACTTTTCTTATTATGCAATTATATTAGAAAAATCACTTCATAAAAATATTATAAAATTATTGAAAATACAAAAAACGTGAGAATATTATAAAGTTATTGAAGATACAAAAAAAAAAAAAAATAATACGCGCTGGTATAGAAAATTAAGTTTCGCTTGAATTTAGACTTTGCTTGCAATATTTTCATTTTAAATGTATTAGTTAACTGCAAAATTTACCATACAATTGTAATACTCAGATTTTCTCGATTTTTTCCCCCAATTTTGTTTTACTTTAGTGGAGCTTGTTTTTATTCTCAAATTTGTTCATATTTTCATCTGACGTTTAATATTAAATGATTTACTTATCTAAACGTCCTCCAAAAGATAAAATGTTTGCTGGGGTATTAATATAATAATGGCGTCACTGTTGCCATGACATTTGTGTCTAGCAAAGTATTAAAATTTCTTTAGTTTTGTTATTTTACCTGGCATTCATACATAGGCCTTGTTGATAATAAAAGGGCAGATAGAACACTATATCGCGAAATTGCGAGATATTTTAATCATATTTTCTTATAGATATACATATAAAAATAGTAATTACGTATTATTATTATTTATTAAGCAAGAATCATTAGCACAACAAGAATCTTCTTGATGTATTTTGGAACGAATTTCCGTCGATCCTTGTCAAATTTGGTTTTGAAACAAACCGGTTTCGGCGTTGTGCCATCTTCAGTGTTATTTTTCGTTCTGTTTAGTTTACGTCTGGCGGTCCCTATTTATTGTGTTTTGTCCTTCGTAGGTATCGGTATCTATCGTTAACTAGCAGCCAACAAATGTTTGTAGAATCTTCTTCTTTTTAAGCACAACAAAATTAGCATAACATTAAAATTAATGATAAATACCAATCAATTTAATTAGTATTATTTTAAAAGTAATTTATCACTTAGACTTATGTACATAATTAAATCTTCTCATAATAGTTTCCAGAATTCTGATGATATGGTTGAGAGGTTTGCGTTTATGTCAATTTTCTAACTGCAGAAATAAAGGCTTGCGTACTAGATACTCATCTATTTTGATGTTTAAACATCGTACTAAAGTTATACGAAGTTATATTGAACTTGTTCTGAAACGGTTAGGAAATTGTTTTTTTATTAATCTCAAACGATTCTAAATTTGCTTTAAAAATTTCCAAAAGCTTCCCTGAACACACCTGAAAGTAGTCCTGAAATAGACTTTGAACAGTCATGAAATAGTCTGCGAATCAGCCCCGAAATAAATCCGTACTAGTTCCGATAAAGTCAATTACTAACCCCACATGATAGTCTCGAAATGATGCCAATGATCTTAATTCCGAAAATTTTCTGAAATAGCACAGAATGTGTCTGAAATAGACGCAAAAAGTCTCTAAACAATCGAGAACTAGTCTCGAAATTGTCCTGAAAATGTCGTAATTTAATTCCGAATGGTTCTGAAATAATCTGTGAATAAGTTCAAAATAAAACTTGAACCAGTCAAGAAATTGTTTTGAGATGTTTTGAAACTATGCCGATTATGTTCTTGAAATATTCCTGAACTATCCCCAAAATATTTAGGGAGCATAAATTTGGTTTGAAATAGTTTCGAGCAGGTACTGAAACGGTCCCGAAATTAACCAGTATAGATCCCCAAATTGTCCTGAACTACTCAGTAAATGATTATTTGTACATACAACGAAAAAACTGTTTCCACTACTTTTCGTAATGTGTCACAAGATGTACAAAATTTTTAAAATTGCAAAAATTAAACCAGAAGTAGTTATACATTTTCAGCTGAGTCAAAGAAAACGTTGCACATACCAACAGCTAAGCCGTTTACATATTAAGAAGTTAAAAACCTAATGATGCTTCATAATATTAGTTGCATGCTTGTCTTAAAAGGTTTATAACAAGTTTTAAAATATATTAATTTGCTTTCCCTAAAGTTTGAAACTTTAAAAGTGGTGTTCTATAGAAAATTACACAGTCCTGTAAAATAATATATTTTATTTATTTATGAGATTTCAGTAACCGACAATAATTTAAAACTATCAAAATCATGTGCTTATATCTGTTGGCGCATCGCTGCCTAGCTACAGTTTATTTGTACTGGCTAAATTAAGCGCTGTATTGTTACTCATACGCCGCGTGCCTAAATTACGCCCACTGAATGTCTTTGTTTTCATTGAAGCTACATACCCGTACAATTTACTACTCGTTACAATAAGCTGCTTAAGGGATGGTTAAGAAAGTTCTATTGAAGTAGGTAAAAAAATGGAAAACAAGCTTCCTTTGAATATAATTTATTTCATAATAAGTATCTATTGTCACAGCTCTTATCACTGAGAGAAAATATTCGGTCTAATTTAAACATTTACGCATTGTATTGGATTTTTTTATTTTGAATGCCACCTGCCAAAGTTTACTTTTAATAACGCACCATATTATCATAGATTTATTAAATTTTATTGTTTTCTTTTTTTGCTTGTCCGACAGGGTGAATTGTTGATATTTGTTGGAATGATTTTCCGTCATCCCTTGTCAAGTGTGGTTTGGAGACAAACCGGTTTCGGCGCTGTGCCATCTTCATTGTAAAATTTCGTTCTGTTCAGTCTAGGTCTGTTGTTCCGTATTTATTTGGTTTTTTTGTTTGGTTTTTTTTTTAATGTGGAACAATCAATTTACCTAAAATACATATTTTCAAAAATAGTTTATTAAAGAATTGGTATTTATATAAAGATTTGAATATTCATGATCACACAATTTGGTGCACTAATTACGTTGACTATTTTTTCATCTGAAATTATTGAAAATGAAACGTGAATACAAATTGTTTTTTTTTTTGCAATACAACTTACAAATACCCCAAAGACCTCATGTCGCAATCTCATTTAGCTCCAGCAGATATTTGTTTTCGAAAAATTTTAACTCACACTAAACATTTAGAAATATCGATATTTTTAAAACTGCCATGCAACTAAATATTGTTATTCAAGTTTGCTAATACTTAATAAAATAATGATTGCAGATATTTTCGTGTACCCTGCAGTAATTTGGACTTCAAACAGGTTAGCACTCAGATTGTTGCTTTTGTGACCATTTTTTCCCCATTATTCCCAATGATTTTTAATTTTTTAACATGTGTGTGTCATTGGGGAACAACTGATCGACTCAACTATTTAACATAAGATTATCCTATTGCGATTAATAGTTCTTGATTAGCAGACTTTTTTTTAATCAAATTAGAAAAATGAAAATGTTTTACTTGGTTTGGGAAAATTTTTTTTCCAGCGCTTTAAAACTTGTCCAGCAATACAGATTGCAAGTGCTGCTGAAAAGAGCTTCTCTAAATTACAAACTTTATGACATTCTTCCTTTTCAACAATCCCTACATTAGTTCCTTATAGTACGTTCACATTGAGTTATAAACTTGAGTTTATAAAGCTTTATCAACATGGCTGCACTGTTGAAAATTATGAATTCGCCGTTTAGAAAGTTTTGAGATCTGCTAAAAATATGGCCGCACTGCTCAGTGTTATGACAGCTCAATAAGAGAAAGCAAACAAACAAATGTCAAACTAAGCTCGTAAGTTGTTAAACGCTTGACAGTTGTTTATCAACACAAAACTCTTAGCTTAAGTTTAAGGCACAACGAAATCAAACCTTCTTCACGCATATGAAACATTTTATTCCAATCGGTCACATATTAACAGCTAAAATACTGGTACTTTTCGGTAATTTGGCTGCCGTTTTACTGCTGGGTATATGTATGTATGTATGTATGTATGTCATATTTTTGGCAAGTCACCTGCAATTTGACGAGCACAATTTTGATTTCCACTTTCTCAGCTACACGCTTCGGCATATTAGCTATCGCATCCGTCGTCGTCGGTTCGCCGCTAGGGTGTGAGTCGCCAACGTCATTGGTGCACAGGTCACTGTCGTGCAAGGCGTCGTCGATCGCTGCTGTTGGTTGTTGCGACGTCACAACCGCAGTCGCATTGCCGTTATAATCGGAAATATCAGACGCAATCGGCCTTGCGACCATATTCGCATCCGGATGTATGAAACTCATATTTTTACTCGTATGTATTTATTTTTATTCTTTGGTTTTTTGTTTTTTTCTTTTTTGGTAATTGGGTTTTGATTTTGTTGTGAATTTGCGTCAGCTTGTCTCAACTTTATTTCACATTCTTGCTTGGTGGCACATTTATGTATTAATATAACTTTTAATATTTTTTATGCACATCCAGTTTTACACTCCAGGAAACTCATATAAAATGATTTCGATGGCTGTATATTGAAAACACTGTGAAACCGCAAAGGTTTCGTAATTCATCGAACAAAGGGCAAATAAAACAAACCGATCACGAGCCACTGAAATGGGCTGAAATTCAAACAAATGGTCGCCGTGCAAAGTACCCGCGAACACTAAAAGGGAAACAGATTATGCCATTCTCTTCCTCTTCTTTTTGTATGCACTTTCGCAGTGCAAATGGTAAATGAGGAAGACACATGCAAAATAAACAAAATAAAAAATTATAAATAAACAAAGAAAAAATGAAAACCAAAGACATCAAAAAGTTGCATGCAAGAAACTTTTGGCGGTTAAACAAAGAGTTGGGCCACGAAAAAAATGTTAGTAAAACTGTGTGAATTTTTTAAATTAAGTTTGAATGACTCAGTGACTTGCATATATTTCAGTTTTAGGGAAATAGTACTGTGGGCAAGACTTTAAAAGAGGGGGGGGGGGCGGTTGGTGGGGGTAAGCAGCTCGACGTCTATTACATCCTTATGATAAAGCACAAATTCACTATCCGAATTATTAGTGGAGATAATGTGTGTGCGCAGAGAACAGCCATAACCCCCAAATGAACCATTGCATTGAACCCCGCCCTTACCTGGGCAGTAAGGCGATATGATCAAACATCGCTTCTATAAGCACGTTCGAGCGCTGCTCCGCTGCATAATATAAATTCAATAATCTCCAAGACGAAAAACAGCGTCTTGGACATGTGCGATAACAGAGACTTGCAGCACAAAAACACGCAGCGAAAAGTGCGCGCAATTTGGTACAAGCAAAGCTCAACTACAAAAAGTTGCAATCACACCTCGTCACACGTCAACGTAGCGATATATCCGACAAAGCGACCATTTTTTATGAAATGTATTTTAAAGAAGAGAGAGGCTAAAATGCATCAGTATGAAGAGCTTTAGTTAATAGCCGATAAGGAAAGTGTCAGGAAATGCAAGCCAAAAGGTGCAACTTTTTTTTGAAACATCGAAAAGTTACTGTAAGAAGGGTAAGAAGGACAACGCCAACCTGGAAACTGACATCCAGAATACACTGAATGCTGAATAGGGACAGCAGGAAATATTTCGAGAAAATGTGAAATTCGAATTCTCAACCAATAATAACAGAAATGAAATACCGTTGTCCTAATTTGACGAAATTTAAAAAACGATTGCGTAGCTAAAAAGAATCAAAGCTGCTGGAGCGAGCAGTTGGTTAAAGTGCAGCTTCAATGGCACTTTCAGCCTGATAAATTTATCTTCAATAAAATATTAAAAGCATGAGAATCGACATACACCATATTTCTATCGATTTCAGATTCGCACTCGACAGCCCAAGACAAAGTTTGCCAATTAGACGCAATGTCTTTAATTTGGTTTCGCCACAAATTTAATAGTATTATTTAAAATAACGGAATTGGATAGAATTATATTAAAATAACAATAAACTAACTTTTTTTAAGCTTTTCACTTCATACCATTTGATTTGAGTTTTTTTACGGCTGTAACCACAATCGGTGGACATTTTTGCTTGTCTCGCCAGTTTGTTGGCAGCCATTCATTTGCCGCGCGACCGTTTATATTTAAAATCAAGTTCAAGTTCGCAACAAAAACCCAAACAGAGAGCGTTCGCCCCTCTCCTCGACAGAATATCGTGCCCCGTGCGATTACCTCAGACGACGACGACGACGACGAAGACGACGGCGATATGCAGTGGTTGTTTATTGTTTGGCCAACTGATGCATGTAACTGACAGACGACTGACTGCCACCGACGACTAGTGCGTCTATGGTGGGATGAGAGCGGGTGTGCCGGATGCTACTAACAAATGCTGCCAATAAATGGCAAATGTGAATGCACTTGCCTCCCTCATTCGTTATGCTCGTGCTTTTCTTTACAAACATATGTGTTGAATGCACATACATTTAAGTGCACGTAATCGTCTGTTTGTATGTATGCATGTACTTCGTTCGCTTCTAACGTAATAAGAACTAAATTGTTCTTACAAATCGTGTACCCCAGATGTTTTGCTTTGATTGTGTTACATTTGAAAGCAATTAATACATATTCCTTACGCTGCGATTCCTTGTTATTTATTTATTTTTTTTGTAAATGTATTTTGGCCATAAAATTTTTTTGGCTTACACTTCATACAGATACATATGCGCACTCATACAAAGTATGTATGTATGTATGTATTAACCCTTAATATTTCGCTGGTATCGGCAAGAACCATCTGACTGAAATCAAAAATTCATCAACCAAACTTCTATTAGACATTTCGTTTCGACTGGATGAGTGTGTGGTAGCGCAAGCGCTTTAACTTGCTTTAAACGTCAGTGAAATTCAAATCAAAATGGCAGCTATATGTTCACATATGTGAATCGAGCTTTAAAAAAAGTTTTGTGAACTTTTGAGCACGATTATTATTGATTAAAATTGATTGAGAATAGGGATAAGAGAAAAATGATCGCAGTGCGGCAAGTGGCAGAAATTTGTAAAAATGGAGAGATGTGATGAAAGGGCACAGTGAAGAGAGAGAGAGAGAGAGGGTAGAGAGGGAGGTTAATGATAGTTGAGAGAGGCGATTGATAGGTGACTTTGAAGAGAGTGTAGAGATGAAGGCAAGGCACATAGAATAGGTAAGCGCAACAAACTTTTTTTAAACTTTTTTCATTTTAATTTGAATTGTCAAATTTTGTATTTCGTTGTCATGATTTAATTATAAAAGGTTAGGTAAATAATGACATTCGAATTTTGACACTCCCTTATAAAGGGTTGTTTTACGTAGTGAGGAAAACGGGTTAGAATATTTTCCCCTTTTTTAAAGTAAAAAATTAGTAGTAAAATGTTATTGATTTTTTAACTAGAAATTTCGAAGGCATTTCATTTAAATTAAGAAATACAATAGCTACGTTTACAAAACATAATTATATATAAATTTTTTTTTTAGTTTTTAACCAGCGAATACATTTTCAAATAATTTCGATTGATTATAAAACATTATATTGAAATATTTAAGTTATTTATTCGCTTTATTCCTTTTATTTACATACATACATACCATTGACATCAGGATTATTCTTAATATTATGTCGAACCCCTGGACGGCAAAAACTATAATAATTCGAAATTTAAGAATAAGAATCTTTATATAGTACTACAAGAAAAATTAATCAAACTTCATAACTCAAAAATTTAGTTCTTACAAATTCATGTTTTTGGATGATTATCATGATGATTATGTCACATTATTTAAAATTTAATTAAACCTATTCCTTCTAGAAATTACAATACTTTCCACTCCGTCACATCGAATTTATATGCGTGCGTGCATTCAATGGAAAAGCTCGTCATTTTTTATACACATTTAAATGAAATATTTACGATACAGGGTCAGTCTTGTAATTAGAAAAAAAAGTTGTCTTTAAAAAACGGGTTTGAACTTACCGTTTACGCTTGTTAGTTTTTGGTATTAAAAAGTTTTCAGGTTACTACTATTTTTATTTTTAAGAAGCAACATGGTTTGGATGCTAAGAGAGCCGTTTGACAAAAAGTGAGGAAGCTAGCTGCTTAGTTACCAAACCTTTAATAATTGGATCATGTTTCGTTGTGATAAGAATGCTTTCAGTACAATTTAACGTAGTTGATAAAATATGTTTGAAACTTTAGCTTTTAAAAACAAAAACAAAATATACAGAGCTAATAATTTTTTTTTTTTCAACTTTTCTACCTATTGAATGTGTCTTGAACGAAGTTGATTAAAATTTGAGAGAAATGTTAGGCAAGTGACAGTTATGAGAGAGAAGGATGCTAGCAGTGAGGCAAGTAGAAGAGATGAGTAAGAGTTTATGACAACAATTGACATGTAAAAAATGACGACCAGGCACAAGCAAGAGATCCTGAGGATGGTGTTATATTGAAATATCGATAGTTAAAATTCTTTATAAACGAATAAGTATTGAAGTTTTATTAAACACTAGGCCTCGAGCTTGTTCAAAGTTTGTAGAGTCGATGGAGGTTAAATGTTTAACAAAAAATCTCCCAGAAAATTTCAATAGCGACAGAGACCGGGGAAAATCCTTTGTGTGCTTATAAAGTACGTAACATCAATTTTCGTCAATATTTTCAAGTTTGGTATGACATTGAATTGAAAAAATATACTTTGATAAGTCCCATTCCCGCTTCAAAAACTTTAAAACTATTATTTGACTCAATCACTGTGTTTTTTACCTTACAGAGCTGATATATGTAAATGTGAGTTTACTCATTATTTTCAGCGTTATCCTGGACACCGATTTTCTCGGTATCCGAGTTGAATCCGACAACTTTTTTTCTCTAATTCTCAATATCTCCGATTGTATCAATTGTAATGTGCGTAAAAGTGTTTCTTTAATTATACGTTTTATTTTGAATGGTTTAAAATGGCTTATTAAAATGTATGCACAAAAATTATTATTATATATTTTTCTATTTCTATGGGCAATCATAAAAAATTCAATTCAAATTAAGATTCTGCTAGAATATATGGAGAGTAACCCCGACAACGCTTAGGGCTTTACTAAAGAACACAATTACTGTGGCCCCTTAAAATTGTTTCCTTAACTTTTTCATACCATTATTCTACTAATCGAAAAATGTTGACATAGCACCCTTCATTTTTTGAGATATGCAAATTAAAAAATTTGTAAATAACTGCAGCGAAATAAAAAATTCATAATGAAAGAATAAACAAAAGGAAGTTATGCTTAATTCAGAAAAACCTTTTGTCACACCTTTGAAAAAAAAATTGTATCTATTGGTTCTCATTTGCGACAAAAATCGGACGAGTATGTATCTCAATTGCCTACAAAGTGATGATAATGAACATCCATTTATCTTTATATATACATATGTATTTACGTAAGTACTTACATACATAGGTAAAGCTAAAATAATTTCTTGTCTTGCAGATAAGTAGCTTTTTTTTAAATTAATTGCTTAATCGTCGCTCTGTAACAACACAATGAGAACAATAGAACACTCAATAAATTTGAGCGATTACAAATAAAAAAGTTAATTATATGTTTAGCAAAGCCAATTATTATATGTATACATAGATTGCTATGTAAAATATCAGTATAGATGTTTGTTTTTATAATTATAAACCTACATTTTAAGATAAATACTAAATATACCTTTGTATGTATAAATGCATTTAAATACTAGCATTTGCCTAGCAACCCTGTAGTAAAGCAACTAGTGTCGAACTAGCGATTGGTAATTGGTTCTCACAATTCATTCTCCAATTACAAACTCAACAAATTAATTCGTCACAAAATTTTGAAAGAGAATTACCTCATATGTTGTTAACTCAGACTGTGTCATAAACAAATTCTTTCTTCACTAATTTTTTTTTTACCAATTTCTTGAAATTTGTTGTCAAAAGTGTATGATATATAAAAACGAAGAAATTAATTGGAGAAACGCTAAACGATACGTTTTTAAATATGTTTTAACATATTTGAATTTGCAAGAAGATCTATTGTAGCGAATTAGTAATACGAGTATGCGATGGAAAAAAATTTATTCGCGAATAACTTACAAGACGCAGAACTTTGTGATTTGCCGTGGGCATGGGATCGTATTTTTGCCTTTTAAGATGTCAGTATTTTTTTTTTTGTATATTGGTACACGTCTTGTCAAATGTCATATGATTTGATGTGCAGTTTGACATTCAGTTCACCCAAGCGATAAAAGCAGCTTCCATCTGAAAACCACCTTATTGAATTCGCCTTGACTGTACGACTTTAGCAAGAACATTTTAGCATCTGTCAAAAATTTGATTGACTGAAGTGAACTTATACTCGCAATTGTACTCAACTAATCGAATTCGAATCACTATTTCACCAGTACCAATCTAGTCACTTAGGTATGTCCATAGATATGTATGTATGTATGTTATGTATTAGGGATATCAATTTTGGGCATTTTATTGATCCCGGGATTTTCAAGGACTGAAAACAAAATTCACAAAGTTATGTTTTGTAATTTTTAATATCAAAAAATGTGACACGTTTGTAATCGTTTTATTATAGAAGTATACAAAATAACATAAATATAACAAAGAGAACGTTTTGTTGTAATTCATGTTAATATTTATTGGTCTTTTCAATAACAAAAAAAAAATAAACGTAAAATATGACAAACATACAAAATAATTTATACTTCAAGTACAAATACACATATTACAGAAGCAAATGCACCTGCATAAATAAAATTACTTTTAATAACTGTTTGAGACCAATATTAAATATTAATATATTACCATTCAGTAAAAAAAAATTATTTTAAGTAAAAATTAAATGCGAGCCAGAATTATACCTTTTTAGGATCAAAATGCAACCTTAAAGAAATAAAAGACATAAGTGTGTTATCCTCTAACCTGGACTTAAATTTCTTATTTTCAAAATATGCAGTGGAGAAGCACTGCTCCCGCCTTAACACTTTTTGGTTGGATTGTCGACAAAAAGTTAAATGCTCTCTATAGGACATTGCCTTTATCGTCTCAATACAAAAACTATTAATTTATTTTACCAAGCCTTCTGATACATTTTATGCCTTTCAGACTTTCTGCATTATCAAGTTCTAGCACCTTTATTAACATCGCCTTCATAGTAAGGCTGATTTTCTGCTCGAGGAGGATATGCTCCAGCTAATTTATAATGGAAAGGGCTAAACTAATACTAGGGAGTTCACATGCCGTGTTATTTGTTGTATTGGTTATTGTAATACAACAGTTGTAAACTTGTTGGTTTTGTTTCTCATGTTAAATTTTCTTATTTCAATACAACTCTGAGAGATATGTTTATTCGATCGGCTCTTTCTGTTTTAACTCATTTGAGGTTCATTTTTGTTTGAAAAAATGTAAATTAAAGTTAATTGGAATTGTGCGTATACCATACATACTTTTTAAAAACAGACTTCTCATATTTCTTACAAAAGGTTTATTGTTGATTAATTGCCTGAACACAAACAATAGTAAACGAAATTGCACATTGCATCCATACGTTTCACTATTATTTTAATAGCAGACACTCTAGGGGCTTTGTTTTGCCTTTGAAAGGGACATTTTTGATGCTACAAAATTTTAAAAATAAATGGCTTTTAAATTCACTGTTTTCTGCAATTCCGGGATTTAAATAGACTTATCCAGGGATATTCGGGAGTTAAAAAAGGCCGGGATCCCGGGATTGATATGCCTGGTATGTATGTATATACAACGTTCTAGCTCGACAAGAATCTTAATTGAGTAGTTAAATTTACACTTTTCATCAAAACCATAGCGTTCACTTGCATAATTGCGCATTGATTAAGTATTGCGCTCATAGGCGCTGAAAATTAGCTTTTTCACTGTTTGCTCACGAAGCTCGACAGTGGGAATTTTTCATCTAAACACAAAAGTGGCAATGGCTGCGGCGACGTCATTGCGCCGCTGACAATTTTAAACACGAGTATGTACATACATATTTGTCTTCGAAGGTGTTTAGTAATAATTGTGCTTCAATTCCGAAACAATGTGAACACGTGTAAATAAATATATAAAATGCGAATGCGAATGGATTGCAATATTAGTAACTTAGTGTAACAAACAAATTCTCAGCATCTTTGCAGTTTAAGTTCATTTGAAGTGCAGCCATAGTGTTAGCACGATTGTTTGGTTTTCAGGGTCACTTTGCGGATTTCCACGTGCTGCTAATTGATTAACATTAAAATACAGATATTCTGTACGATGCTTAGAGATAAATACAAATGGCGTGAGCCTATATTTTGAGTATAATTTCAAGTCCCAAAAATTGAGGCTTTCATGTTATTTGTTTTAATTAATTTTTTGTTATCTATGTATATCGCCTCATTACAATTTAGAGACTTTATTTAGAGTTAAAGTCGACTCTAAAAGAATCAGCATTATTCGACAAATATTCAGTAGAAATTATGTCAAACAGTGGCTACTTCCTTTTAAGTCCACTTTATCTTGACTATTACTACGTCTCTTAAATTTGAGATTTTCACTTTATTAGAGAGAAGAGAGTGCTTTTTAAATTCTGGTATAGACATGACAAAAATAAATAATATGATTTCGTACGCGTACGAATTTACCAGAATTGGCACGTATGAAAAAAACTAATAAAGAGAAAACTAGATTATCTTTAGTCAGAAGTTACCATTATTATTGAGAAGAATTTTATTAGTAATTTCTGGTAATCCAGCCAATTAAAATAAAAAAATGGTAATTTAATAAACATAGATACATATTTATTAGTAAATGTTGACCTTGGTGCTTTATTTGGTTTATTTTCAATTGTTATAGTCACTCTCAAAAATTAAACTGTAAAATGTTAGAAAAATACCAGTTTCTGCTTTTTAGCTTAGTATTATGTTCTTCTATAAAAATTTCTTAAATTATTCTAAAGCTTTTGATACAAAAATGCTCGTTTATTTATTTCGTCAAGAAAATTTACAGCATCGGCATAGTATTTTCAAGCAACAGAACTAATGAAAAATATTTCTTGCGATTTTTCTTGAGAGCTGTATTCAAGCCCTTATAGGATAAAGTTTCAAAAATATTTTTTTAACAAAGTACAAAATTTAACATTTCAAATAAATATAAAAACAAGAATTGTTAAAAACGTGTTACACATGTACTATTGTATTATAATTACCTAACTTATATTAGCATTACCTTAACTTAACTCAATTTAATTGAACTAACTTTAATTTATTGCGATTTCGCATAAAGCCTTAATTAAGTCAATTCGTAATATGCATGCATGTATTTTGAATTTACAAAATGTACTAATTGTTAACTCTTTATTTATTATAGGTATTATTTAACTCTTAACTTTAGTTATCAGAATCAGTGATGGGTGAAGTTCTCGATATAAGAAAATATCCATAACTTAAAAGGGTGTTATAGCAAAGCCTAATTGGTTGGTTCAATCATAATGCTTTATATTAGCAGCCTTCTTCTTTTAGTAAGCACAAAGTGTGACAAATTTCATACTCTTAGTTGCTAATCAGAAGAGTTTTAACACAAAATCTGATATCTGAACAATTGGTTATCGTATTTAACTACTATTGTTAGTTTGCTTGTTAAGTGATTTAAACTTAATACTCGATGATCGAACTAATTGAAACTTTCAGCAAAAAAAAAACTTAAAAAACTAAAACGCATTTTTCCATTTTTATTTAAAAATTCACTAAACCAATATTTAAAAACAATAATTTTTGCGTGACGCAGAAAAAACTCAGCAAAAAAACGTAAAAAACTAAAACGCATTTTTATTTACCTTACATTGTTATTGAGACACCAACAGACGTTTCTTTATAAGTGAGCGTGGCAATGCCCATTTTTCAAAATTTCATAAAAATCCAGTTTCTTAATTAACAATCTCTCTAAATATCAAATTTTAATTAATATGCTTTAATAGATAAAGAAAAAACGACATTATTGGATTTTTTAAAATTTCCGTTATATGGGAGGTGGGCGAGGTTATGGTCCGATTTCAAAAATTTTTAACGATGATAACAGCGATATTGAGTAAAATTTGTTCACCAAATTTTATGACGATAACTTACACCGTTATTGGGATACAGACATTTTTCATAAGTGGGCGTGGCAACGCCCATTTTTCAAAATTTCAAAAATACTTAATTGCTTAGTTCAAAATCGCTCCAAATACCAAATTTCACTAAATTTGCTTTAATGGGTACCGAAAAAACGGAGTTTTTGCATTTTTCAAAAACTTCCGTTATATGGGAGGTGGGCGTGGTTATTATCCGATCTTGACCATTTTCAATACCAATCTACCCTGTCCAAAGAGCAATCTATGTACCAAATTTGTTTGAGATATCTCAATTTTTACTCAAGTATTGTAACCACGGACAGATGGAAGAACAGACAGACAGACAGTCAGGGCTAAATCGATTCCTCTTTTCATTCTGATCATTTTAGTATATATATGTACGTCTTTATCTATCTCGATTATTTTTTGCTGTTACAAACACCTGTTATGCGATTGTTTACAAGTACGCTCGGGTATAAAAATTATTATAATACATACGAGTACATGTTTGAAAACCAATTTATTGCATTGCATTGCAAACATCATTACACACCCTGTCCAAGCACCAGCAACAAAACATCAAAAAGAATAATAAATCAGTCCAAATAATGCATACAAAAATTACATAATATAAGGAAAAGGTAAAAGAAAAAATTACTTCCAACATCAGCTGAACGAAATGGTCTGGCATTTGCAGAATAACTTGTCCGCTTTGACCCACAAAAAGCAAACAAAGAATACGAAACTTGTTTAGGTTATTACTTGCTTAGGTACGATTACTGTACTTCCAAGCTACAGAGTCGTCAAGTTTAAGGTTTCACATTGCGTATGCAGCAAGAGCTGAGGAAAGATACGCTTAGATTTCTGAAAGACCACTTCCATGAAGATTTCAAGAAACTATTAAAGGTTGTAAATAATAAGTAGAGATTTCTGCTTCTTTAAAAAAACTATTTTTTTTTTAAATCCAATCAATAGATTAAATAATAATAATAAAATATCAAAATTTTTTAAACATATTTGCTCTTTAATTCTGTGCTCACTAAATTCTTATTGGAATTAAGCAAAAAGTTTCGTCGGGAGCATACCTGTTCCTTTAAGCAGAAATTGCAGAGTTATAATGTACTTCTGTGCATACATGCATATGCATGTACCTTCATACGAGGGTAGATTGATAAGTCAGTGATTTTTTGAATTCGCTGCAATTACTTAGCTGTAAATCGATACTGCCTCCATCAACTATAATGTTTTAAAATATTACTTTATAATTTAAAATATTTTTACGTTATTTTTTTTGTTTTTTAACAGTAATTTAAAGCAGACAACCTCAAGCAGTTTTTAAGAGATATGAAAAAAACGTTTTGCTTGAAAATTCATTACGAACACAAATATGAAGATTCTGCACTATCATTTCAATGGTTAAAAAGCTATTAACTGCGACTTTTTGTGGTATTTCCAGCACAATTAAAGCCGAACATCTCGGTAGCCAAAAAATTCGGCAACACCAAAAATTATTGACCAAATCCAGTAAATGATATTGTGCAATCGAATATTGAAATGATTTCACATATGTATGTAAATATTTGAACAAAGAAAACCTTCTGGAAACCCTTACATGCGACCATAAACGCAATCGCAATTGCAATAACAAATCCCCATGAGGCCAAAGAACAAACAATACAGTGGGTTTCGCCGGATAAACATTCACCAAAGAAGGTCAAAATGATTTTATCGGCTAATTAAGTTGGTCCTATTTTTTTTTGGATCGATTACGTTGAAAAGTAAAAACCCATCAGTGACGAATATTATTCAGTGCTTTTCCATAGATACGATATTGATTAAAGAAAAAACATACATAGAACGCGATCGAATGACACTACACTAAATTTAAGAAGTTAAAATAAAAGGAATAAACCGATTTGTAGCGAAAAAAAAATATATATTTTATTTAAAAAATCACTCATTTAACAAACCACCCTCGTATAAAAAGGCATGCACGCAGAATCAAAATACTGCGGTTAACATGCGATATGTATGTATGTACTGCATATACATAAATATATACATGTGGATGTGTGCCCTTACTTAAGACTTTATATAGCGCACAGCTTTGGATGTCCATCCAATGAATCGCTTGAAAACGGGTTCTAATTTTAAAAAGGCACGCTTTCTTCTGTTTGTTATTGTTTTACAAATTCAGAAATGCTTATGTTACTTGGCCATTTCGAAAACTTGCATTCACATTTACATACATAAATATATTTGTTTGTTGATGGGATGCGTTTCGGGGAATTTCCAAAGTGAATCCCTGCAGAGAAAGCATTCAGAAGTAAAATATGTACATCTGTTCTGCACTACTACGTTAAGTACCCCTTTGAGAAATTTTTGTTGGTAAAAAATTACCGTTGATTGAAAATAAAAAGTTTTTTTTTCTAGTGCGTTATGCATTTTCTTCCATTGATTTTATTTAAACGTTAAAAAATTGAGTCTGACACAAAACTGGATACTCGAAAATTCCGCTCTCTAGCACTTTATGGAATGATTTTTCGTCAGCTCTTATCAAATTTTCGTTTTGAGATGCAATAATTCTGGCATTATTTTATCTTAAATGGCATTTTGCGAACCACACCATGTCAGAAAATATCCTTAACATTAGATAGTGCCAGTTCAAATCAAAAAGCGCTGCTAATTTCTCTCCTCAGTCAAAGGAAATATTTATGTAACTCTATGTACATATGTACATAGGTATGTCCATACACTTCAAAAACATTTATTAATTTTTTTCTGATTTCCTATTTATAAATAAAAACATAAAACTTTAGCGAAAAAATTTGGTTTTATTTAAATTATGAAAGAAGTTATTGTCAAACTTTTTCTCCTTTGTATTTAACTTTCGCGAAATAATTTTTAAACAATTCATTATTTTCAACTAAAGAATTGATTTTGACAACCAACCACCAATCAGCTGATTGAATTCGCCTTGCTTGAATCATTTAAATCGTTTGCATGGAAATAAGTTGTTTACAATCTCAGCTAATGTCGCACAAAACAGTCAAAGTGTCGTGGTACCTTGATCACAACAACTTCAGTTTGCTGTATTGCACAGTGGGATGTCGGCGAAAAAAACTTTTTTTTTTGAACATTCATTGCTTGTTCATATTTAAATAGTTAGTCATATACGTATAAATCCATTTTTGAGTGAAAATAACTTTTTATGAAAATGAGAAGATTTTTATGCAACATCAACTTATTGAGATTTTTTTTTTAACCGAGCATTTACTTATGAAAATAGGGAAAAAAATATAATAAAACAAAATTATTGTTTAATAAAATGCCGCCTTTAACACTTTTGTTGAACATAAACTTTGTTAACTCGGTCTTCTTTCGGCTTCTAGCTTTAGAAAAACGAATATATGAAATATTTCTTTTTGCACATATTTCCGACTTTTGATGTTTTATAGGTTTTTGAGGTTAGGTTGGTACAGGGGATGTGCGTTGTAATAAACCGATTGCGCCCATTTCTCGGGCGTTCAATTATATTACCAATTATTACAACCATATTTTGACCAAATTTTAAAGCTACATATTCATCGGTGCGCTTTTTATGTCATTTTTAAGGTTATGTTTGTATGCGAGATAAGCTTTGAATTCATCGCTTACTGTGCAGATGAGTGTTAAGCTAATTGATTATTTAGTTCAGTTACTTTTGAGAGCGTTTTGGTTATTTCGAGTTATAACATACATACATACATACATATATTGACAATCATATTTTTTTCAGCAAACTCCTGTGTCTTAGACTCGATACACTTCATGAGTTTCCTATGTACGAGTTTTTCAATTCACTTAAGTCACAACTCAAAACAAAGTAATATCACGGCTGAACCTAATCTAATCAAAAAATTGTTTGCGAAAATTCTTGTGAGGACAATTCACAATCCATTCACAAATTGTTACTTAAGAAAAGTTGTTCTAAAATAAAACTTTGGATGAAAGAAAGATTTCAATTTGTGCCACAAGAGAATAAATTAATGTATGCACAACAGTCTTAACAGCAGATTACTAGTATGAATTCTCAAAAATCTAAAGGTGTTTTTATAACTTATGTAACATACGAAAACGGTTCGAGACACTTTTTTAACAATTGTTTATTGTGTTTGTTATTATTTTCTGAGCTGAAACTTCAATAGTTGTACTGCACTTAGATTTAAATCTGCAACGCTTACTTACCTAATTCCAGCGATAATACTCTTTAGCGTTGAAACTCTTCGAAATTTAAAATCAAAATCTTCTTTTCACTCCTCTGACCGTAAAATTCAAAAATTCTACGATTCACACAACTCAACCGAACCACTTTCAAATATGTTTGCAATTTTACTTTGCTGGCTGATCTTTCGCGAAATCACAAAATTCGGCGCAACGTCTTTGCGTTTATATTCTACCAATTTTTGATATTGGCGTTTCAAACCCGTATCGTAGCGATTAACTTAAGCTTAAAATTCAAACTAAATTGGAAAGCTGGAAATCGCTTCCTTCACAGTTTCTCGCGCGCACCTCAGCCAATTTGAGGCAACAGCGGCGTTCAACAACAACAAACGCGCCAACACCAATATAACTACTACAACTCCATCGCCATTGTGTGCAATCGAAAACATAATAACAAACAAGCAACGGTAACGACATCGTTAACAACAATAATAAAATTACAACAACTACAAACGCATCACAACAAAAACAAAACAAAAAACGGGGAACAGAGTAGTTAGCAGCAGCAGAAAAAAATCCATACAACAACGCAAGTAAATAAGTATTTACAACTGAATTAAAAAAGAAAAATCAAAACAATGGCGCAAAAGGTCCAGGTGGGGGCCTGTCGGCAGTTGACGCGACGCATATCGGGTACTTAGTAACCTAAAGGTGGCAATGTCGCGCAGCAAGCCGCACGATCGGTGATCGGTAAATGTTTACTCAATTTATTCGCCAATTATTGTGAAATAATATTCGTTATCAATATTTTTGTTTAGCGTTTGTTGGGGAATTTTAGGAGCGTGGGTGGTGTAGGGTAGGGAGGAGCGATGTTGGTTACATGGACCACAAAGGGATTGAAGAGCTGCACGTAGTGCACTTGTAATTATAACAGCACTCGTCAATGCTGATTAATCTACATCGATTAAATTTGGAAAAAAGCATCTGGCTGAAGCTAAAGTTTGCTGATTCATCTCTCGAGTGCTTGAATTTTTTTTTGGTAAATTTTATAGGTTAAATATGTGCATGTGTACACAAAGCCAAAACTGGTTAAAGCATTAGTAAAAAGGATGAGTGCTAAGTTGGCTTAAAAGAAGTATTATGGTAGCAAGATGTATTTCAAATATCATATAAAGAAATTCTGAGTAAAAAGTTGAAAATTTGGATGCAAATTTGTTGCATTTTATTTTAAGTCCCCTACAAAGTTTGGGTCATAGATTTTAATGGGTTTTGTTAAAGAGTCGAAAGTATTTTAATTAAAAATTCTTAAAAGTAAATAAATAAATATTTGTGGCATACAAAAATATCAATTTGGTCGAGCTGATTCTAAATTTCACTATCACTCGAATTTGTTACACTTCACTAGCAAATTGAAATATGTAGGCTCAACACACAAATTCACTGGGAATTCTCGAAATGAAAATTAGATTATAGATTTATAGAACTAACTAAGTAATCAGTATTTTGTGTGTACTGTGTCCAGCATATTTCTCAAATCGTCCGCCTATCGTTAGCCTTAGTCTTAGTCTGCTGAGCCTAAATTTTTAGATATTATTTAAGTTCTTCTCAAATGAATAACAAACCTCAATGTTGGCTGGGTTTTTCCAACATTTTGTAAACTATAATTTTTTCATGTGTTTACAGAGGAATTTAACCTGGATTTAAAAATTTTTTTTTTGGCTATTGAAATTCGAATGTTTGCACCCGTGTGTATATTTAATGCTTGCTTCCACTGTTACTCACTCACATACATCCTTTGCGACTAAAAAAGAGTAAAAAGGCAAACATTCCTAGGTAGTTTAATTAATTATACCGGCTCGGTTGAATTTATGTTTGTCAGTTCAGTTCGCTTACTGAAAATTACAAAGTCACAAAAAAAATGTCTACATCTATTTACGATTTTTATAAGCGAGTTTTGAGTTGATGAGGGTTCGGTGTGCCAAGGAAAAAAGCTATCATATTTTACGATTCGCGTATATTAAAAGCACATGAAAAATAGAGAAAATCGAGCGCGCAAAGTAATATTTCGTTTTGAAATTAAGCTAAATATTACTAAATTGAGATGAAGCTAAAAATTGATAAAAATTATAAGATGAGATAACGTAAAAAGGAAAGCAAGAAGTTATCAACATATTATAAATCTCGCTTTGGACGGTTCTCTCAAAAGCCCCCAAAGTCTTCTCATCGCTGATAAATTACCACCGCCCATGTTTCCGCGCCATCTATGTATGTATGTAAGAGACAGGCATGATGAGGGATTTATAGAGGTTTGGGTTTCTTCGTCCAGAAAGGGCTCTGCTTTTCATGTACATACATAGCCTACAGAAACCGTTAGTAGCACCTGTTGGCAAGAGGTATTTTTCGCTTGAACATCTTGGGGGTGTTTTTTGCCAGATTATATTTATACTTTTACACGACAAATAATTCCAAAAAAATGTTCTTAAGGGAGAGATATTCAATAATAAGTATATACTTAATATATGTAAGTATTTTCTTATCAATTAAGTTACTGAACACGAAGATAAAAATCAAGAACTTCCCTAATGCGCATACTGCCTATACAAATCTACCTACATATAAGTATGTCACATAACTTTCCACTAAAAATTAGTCTTGTTTTTTTTAGTATAATTTAATTGACATCTCGTTTTAGCTTTCGCAAATCTAATGTGTATACTCATATACGCCTTTTTGATTGCTTAGAAAAATATATGTCCAATAAATTATTTTCAAATTGTTATTCAGCACAGTTTTTGGTGCTAATTGTTTGTTACTTGAGCTACAATTTAGTGCAAAAAGTTTGCTGTTGCCAAATTCACAAGCTTATCGTGTATTTAGGTGTATTTATTTTCTTAGTGAAATTAGAAATTATCACAATCATCTCTAATCAGTTAGTGCGTGTTTGCATGTAAACATTTTTAGACCGATATTTTTATGTACATAAATCATTCAAGGCTCCAATTTATTTTACAACTATAAACAGATAAAAATGCGGGTGCATTGTTAGAGGCTATTGAGGTTATGTTTCCAAGCTCCTGCGTTCGAAGGATTTTGTGGAAGCTCAACAAAACCCGTCAGCCATTCCATTATCTTCCTAAGTGGCCCAATTAGAGAAATCATACTTTTGTTATATGCTCTTAACAAATGAATTTTTGAATTTTTTACTACAGAAAAGGCCGTAACCTTTCAACCAATAGCTACAAGCATTATCCCCAAATAAGGTACAATTAAGTCTTCCACTATTATCGAGTTTCGAGACTTTCTGTTTGTAGATCTATCCAAAGAGTTTTATTAAAGAAACAGCCAGACAACAGCTTTTATAGCTCTCTTGTTTCTCAATTTATTGAGGGAGTCTTTTAGAAATTTCCGACACCAACCCTGCTTTATAATATTAACTTGACCTTTAAAAGTAGCGTGATTTGGTTAAACGCTTACTCGTGTAAGTTGGTTAATTAGTTTTTTAGTTTATCAATTACGCCTGTAAGCACGATTTTGATTAATCAATTCGTTTTTCAATCGAGTTACTTAACAAACTATTACTCAAAATAAATAAATTTTTCTTGTAAATAGTATTTCTTTTTTTTTTTTATTATAACACTATAGTCAAATGAACTATTTGTAAACTACTCCACAACTAGTATGCATCGCAAGCCGAACTAGTCAGCCAACTATTTTTTTCCATACAAGCAACTGGTAGTTTTAACATTGGGATGTCCAACCAGATCGCAATTGTCAGATTTTGATCAGAAATATGCCAGTCTCATACTAGTACAAGCATACCAATCTCCTACTAATTCAAAACAGACAAAGAAATACTAGTCCACAGCCTAGTGCACAAGGCTTTGTGTATACAAGTAAATTAAAATTAAAAAATAAATTAAGGCATGAATAAAATCATTTGTATTTGGTAGAAGTCTGTCTTATTCGGACTAGTTCGATTTCAAGTTGTTAACTAGTATTTTTTTGACTAGTTTGATGATTGACTGCAGGAAATTTTAGAAAACAAAAAAAGTGTTATTTAAAATTTGCTCGACCGCAAAAGCAATTAATATATTACGATGTTAATTGGACAAAATATATAAAATATTTTTATTGTTGCGTACAAGAACTTTTATGACACTTATATTTATGATATTTGTTGGAACGGTTTTCCGTCATCCCTTGTCAAGTTTGGTTTGGAGACAAACCGGTTTCGGCGTTGTGCCATCTTAAGACTGGCGGACGTTATACCGGTAGACATTCTCATGGACCTATTCGAACATATAAAAACAAACATAGAGCACATAATAAAGCGGGTATTCGAAAAATTACAGAAAAAACTGGAAAAACTAACGGGGCCATATGGAGTAAAAGACAAGTCACAAGGTCATGACTTTCACACCAGACTAGTGAATCTTGCAAATATATCCATCAACGAGGAAGAAACCAAACTATTGCAGAAAGGACTTAAACACAATATAAAGGACAATAACAGGACAAGGATAGCAGAACAAGCCATTATAGATACGGAAGTAGGAATATCTTTGCTGCCAAGTGAGGACCAAGAACACGCAAGGCACACATGCAGAGATATTATAGAAAACCAAATTAAAATAAATGAAAATGGAAGATATAGCCACGAAAGTAAGATTATGAAGAGTGTGAAACAGAAATTTAGGAAGAACAACATAATAACGACAAAGGCGGACAAAGGCAATACAACGGTACTAATGAAGAGAGAGGAATATATACAAAAAACTAAAACACTAATAGGTGAAATGAAGTGCAGAGAAATTAGAGAAGACCCAACGGACAGGTACCAAATAGAGATAAAGAAGGCCATAAAAGAAGCGAGCAATATTATAACCTCCCACACAGCACACTTATTAAGCCAAATGAATCCGGCAGCACCTCCACTGATAGCGCTTCCAAAAATCCACAAACCGGACACTCCAATGAGACCCATAATTAACTATAAGTCGGCTCCTGCTTATAGACTCTCCAAACATCTGAAAATGCTGTTAAATGATAACTTGGAACTTCGTAACGAGCACATTGTAGCAAACACGACGGAACTCATCCATAAACTGGCAAACGTGGAAATTACACAGCAAAGCAGGCTAGTATCATTTGATATTAAGGACAGTGTACCCATCGATCCCACAAACAGAAAAAATAGATATGATCCGGAAAATACTACTCGAAAAAACGAAAGACCATATAAAAACAACCCAAATCACAAACACATTACGAACTACACTGCGACAAAATTATTTTAAGTTTAATAATAAAATATACCGACAAACAAACGGACTGGGAATGGGAAATCCAACCTCGGCCATCCTCATGGAGGTATTTATGCAAGAACTGGAGGGACAGTATATGGAAGAACTGAAAGCCGAGTTAGGCGTAGTATTCTATGCAAGGTACGTGGATGACATTATTTGCGTGATCACCAAGGACAATGAAGAGCAGATACTGGATTACCTGAACAAACAACATGGATGTATTATGTTTACGATGGAAATGGAAAATAAGGGAACAATAAATTACCTGGATCTGACGATTAACATAGACAAAATTGCCAAAAAACTTGTCTACGAAATTTACAGAAAACCGACAGCTACAGACACCATAATACATAACACATCAAATCATCCTCAAGAACACAAATACGCCGCTATAAGACAACTAATAAACAGACTTGAACAAATACCTCTATCGCCAGAGGCATACGGAAAGGAACTAAACACAATATACAACATAGCAACAAACAACGGATATAAAAAGGAGCTCGTGGATAAATTCAGAAAAATATATGCAGTTCAAAAAACAAGCGACAGAGAGCTAGACGAAAAAACTTGGACAGTAATGACTTATGCAGGAAAAATGACATACAAACTTGCAAATTTTTTCATAAAGTATAATATCCACACGGCGTTCAAAACTGGAAACAACTTGGGAAGGATACTTAAAAGCAGCACGAATGAAGAAGACCCATTGAACAAACAAGGCGTGTATAAACTGACCTGTGAGTGTCAATATAGCTATATAGGATAAACAGGACGCAAAGTAAGAACAAGATTCCGTGAACACATAAGGGACTACAACAAAAGGATACAAAAACCCACGGCAATACCTGAATCTAATTTCGCAAACCATTTGGTAAACGCAAAATGTTCACCCGCAAACATAAAGAAAACCGTGAAGGTACTGCACGTACAACAAAAAGGACGCCGATTAAATGCTCTTGAAAACATGGAAATATATAAACAAAAAACATTTGATGGGAGGATAATAAACGAACAAATAAACAGCAACTCTGATGCGATATTTGCACCATTAAGGCTTGTTTACAAAAAACAAAACAAAGACGTAGGTAAAATGACAGATACCAACATACAAAACAAACCTGCAATACCTAAACGGACTAAAATTACTGACTATATACCTGTTCTTACCGCAAAGACAGATTTGTGATAAAATATACATTTTTGGACTCTAACCGCGCGAGACTTTAGGTACCTATATTCAGGACACTTAACATTTGCTAACATTTACGATTATGCACCAATACCTGATTAACCAAATAAATGAAATAAATACGGAACAACAGACATAAACTGTATAGAACGAAATTTGACACTGAAGATGGCACAACGCCGAAACCGGTTTGTCTCCAAACCAAACTTGACAAGGGATGACGGAAAATCGTTCCAACAAATATCAACAATTCACCCTGTCGGACAAGAAAAAGATGAAAACAATATACTTATATTTATGTAACGAATCATCTGAAAATATGATTATATAAAAATTAATTTTTTGGTTTATAAAAATCTTGATAACTCCAATAACTTAATTTGTAAGTAATTATAACTTTCAATTAAGCGAATAATTCAATAACTCAATTAATCGCATAGCTCTTAGTTAAAAATTCTTTGGGGATGATACGCGCACAGAGAAGAATTCGCACGGGTTTAATCTGCTTGTAAAATTTGTAAGAACATCTAAGATTCGTACGAGTGCAAAAGACGCTTTAGACAACAAACAGAAAAAATCCACTTCACTTTTGGCAGTTACAACTTTAAAGTAGTGAAGCATTTTTTATACCTAGGATCCAGCGTAAACACCTGTTTAATCAAGAGATGATAATGTGGGCTTTGTAGGCAATTTAAAAGCAGACGAAAAAAAACCTCGCTCTACACATTCCTCTGCAATGCACGTCCTGTAAATAAGAAGACTTTAGGGGCTTTCGAGAACACTATCCTATGCCATCGGTGCCCAAGATGATGGAATGATGAACTACATATGCTAAATATGTATATAATGATTGCGATGGTTTGGACATGTCGTTCGAATGGATGATGATGTTCGGTGAAAAACTCTCTCACCTCGGCGGGGCATCCACGAAAACATATAATAAGAAACGCGACAAAATCTATTGATACATTTGACTGATCTCGATAAGAACAGTGCTCTGAACAATCTAAAACCGTTTAACGTTTACGAATAACCTTCAAACGAAAGTTTAAACGAGAATTTATTGCCATCGATGGAATCGACTAGAACCAACTAATGACAAACATGTTTTTAATAAATAGTGCACAAATAAATAAATATATTTATTTAGTTAGTTGCTAACTCTTTTTTACAAAGAAATTATACTTACATACATAAGTATCATGAACTCGCGAAAAACAGAATTCAATTGAACGCTAATTTGAAATATAAACTCATTTTGATTTGATGTGATAACTCAATTGACTGTAATCGTATTGATTTATCTCACACAGAAATCGACAGATGAATAAATAAGCATTTAATTTGCACAAATACATACATACATACATATACGTACCAACATATACATATATCTATTATATGTTTGTGTATTTGTTTAAATTTACGTCTGTTGTGTTATGATACTTAGCATCAGCAAAAAGTATGTAAATCACTTTTTTGTGAGTATATTTCGCGGTATTTCTCAAGCTACTGATAGAAAAACGTGCCTCCACAGTTTACAGCTGTGACCCAACCACACATACATACGTGTATGTACTTGTACATATGTATGGATGTAATTTCTTTACTTTGAAATCATCAACATTTTTCACATGAAAATATGTACTCGTACAAACAACAAAAAAGAAAGTACATACAAGTATGTATATATTAAAAATTTTCATTTACTTTTTCAATTTAAAAAGACAATTAAAATTAGTTAGAAAATATCTTATGTGTCACATTTAATCTTCCATTTTGAATTTTAATCCGTTGGTCCCTTTTAACTTTCCCTGCGACATACTTGTATATACAACAAACTTAAGTCTTTCACATACAAATGTACATACAAATATCCCGAAAAATCGATGCGTTTCAAATACCCGGGATCATTTAATTGCGTGTTTACATAGAGATGATAATTATTTTTAATTCGTCTGAGAAGACCTTAGTTCTTGGAGAGTAAAGGGTAGATAATTATATCCTCTCAAAGAAATTTTTGATTTTCCGGAATCTGTTGCGTTTTAATGCAGCGTTACAAAGAAATACACTACGTTTAGCAGTTAAAGCAAAATCTCATTGGATTAGTAGATATCCAACTTAAGCGATTCTCCATGTGATGCTAAAAAAAAGGTTTTTCGGGTTTTTTTTTTTGTTTGATGGCAAGGAAATTATATCAATATTTTAATCGAAAGATATATTTGAGACAACTTTTAAGCAATATTCCCCAAAAACAAAACTTGAAAAAGTTATAAAATGGCGGAGTAATAAAGAGTGTCCTGGAGCGTGTAGCTGATGAATTGGTCCAATTGTGTACAAGATAGCATCCGTAATTCTCAACTGAAACAGATATAATTAGTGTCTCGTTAATTTGTATACTATTTCACTCTATATGAACGCAAATAATCTTTTTCTCTTGTTTTGAATCTGGAAATTAAATTTTAACTCAAAATTTTTATATATTTTTTGTTATTTACATTATGAAAAACGATATAATGCACTGCTGTTCATATAGAGCAGTTTTTAATACTCTACAAAATGCAAGTTGAATTAGGTCGATAGGTTAAATAGTTTTCCCGTAATAGTGTACACAATTTTGTGAAAATCTGATTTTGAAAATAAACGTTTTAAAGTTCTGGTACATTGGATGGATGGATGGATGGATTTGGGGTAGGCCGGAAAACCCAAACATGAGTTTACCAAGCACTCAGACATTGTGGCCCATTGTACTTGAGGCCTGTTAACCCTCTGTCGGTTAAGAGTGCCCTCAGGCATGCATCACGAAATTCAAAATAAATAATCAATAAATAAAAAATTGCATAAAGCTTAAAAACAAGCTTGTTGGCAACATTTCAATTGTGAGTGTAGTTTATTTTGGACAGGTTGTCACGCTGCGTCTAGATTTACCATTACGTTTTGTATGAGTTTTACTAGCGTGCAAAGCTAAAATTAATTTCACAAAAAAAAAATTTTATACCAAAAATATATATATATATTGTTATCGGATTCTATTCAGAATTTTATTGTTGCAAAGGTAAGTAGTTCTTTTTACAATTTACATACAAGTGAAAGTGAAAAATAAAATAAAGTGTCGGGTGAGAAAAAAAAATGGAAGAGTGCCTCAGGGCACTTATAACAGTTTACATGAAAATTTGTGGTTTCTTTTTATTGTTTTTGTTATGTTTTTTTGCAGTGTTTGTTTTAAAGCTGAAATGGATTTTCTAAACCGTAAAAATGTCAAACTGAGCGAAATGACCGATGAGCAAATTTGTGAATATATGGAATCGGTTGAAACAGACGAAGAAGCTGATTTTAGTAGCGATGACGATATGAACGATCCGGATTTCGATCCTAATGAAATAAGCCCCGAAGATGAACAGTACATGTCGGAGGTAGTTTACCAAATCGATGAAGACGAATCTGCTTTTTTGAATAAAGCGGACGATTTTTCGTTGAACTTGAGTGCAATCAGCGAAGGTCTTCCTTCAACTTCGCCAAATGAAGAAGTTGAAGAAGCTTCAGGAGAAGAAGGGCCATCAACTTCAACACCACGTTTGAAGCCACCAAAACGTGCCCGTTCACCTTTGCCTGAATTTGATTTTAGTGGTCCGTCTATTGTGTCTTCCTTTCATTTTATTTGTGAATCTAAAATTCCATTTACTATACGTATTGAAGCAATAACCAAAGATTCGGCTAAGTTTTCCAAAATTATACGGCGAAAACGATCTATGTGTTTGAGCCTTCGTGGAGACTCAAGCCTACCATCTTCGATCACAGAGCTTGAAACACCGATAGAGATATTTCGTTATTTCTTCACTAAGAAAATGGTTGACGAGATTGCTTTAGAATCGAACCGGGCAGCTCGCAATGTCGACTTGATGGACGGTCTGATGGGCTATATGAGCGAAGTCAAACGATGCAATAACTCGATTGTTTTACCATTTCATTGACATGGCGATCACGAATGTGTATTTACTATATAAAAGGATTTATGCAGAAAAGGTAACTGACTCAAGTCATGATTTCGTGAAGCTGTAGCTGCTTTACTGATAAGATACCAAGTAAGACGACTCTTTGGTCGTCAAAAAACAGTAACGTCAACTGTAGGAAATATAGAGCCAAGCAATTCGGGCGTTGGCCAAAAGTCGAAACATCCCGTACATGAAGTGCGCTACGATGGTCAAGGCCATTTTCCAATTTGGCTTGGCAAAGAAGGCGGAAAAAAATGGTGTAAACTCTGTAAGAAGTCGCAGTGTGTTTGCTCCAAATGCAATCTTCATTTGTGCTGCACCAACGCAAAAAACTGTTTTTTCGATTACCACAATAAAAATTAATTCTTTTGATTATATTTCGTGTTTGCTTATCTTTCATCTTTGCTTTATCTTTCTTTTCCAATCTACTACTCTGTCGTGAATACCTCATCATATATTTGGCATAAACTGTCATGAGTGCCCTGAGGCACTCTTTACCTTTTGCTTACCTGTCATTCGAAAAAACACGCAAATCACATGAGGATGGTTTTTTTGAATTACCTTACACTCTAATTATTCTAAAACAAAATTCCCACTCGCCTTCTTCCACGCTGAGAGTTTTGAGTGATAGAGGGTTAAAAAGGATAAACAGGATGAGGGAGAAGGGAGAAGGGGTGGATGGGGAGTCATAGGATTCCCCGATTCTTTAACGAACCTGCGTAGTCCGCTGAAGGAGAGAGAATGTATATTGTCCATTCTGAGTTAGAGAACACCGGGCAGCTGCAGAGAAAATGCTCTGTACTATGCTCGTCCTCAAGGCTGAATGCGCTTAGGGGATCGTCGATAACACCTATGGTGACCATGTGTTGCCCTCATGGATTGTGCCCCGTAATCAGTCCTGTCAGAGCTCGCATCTTCCTCCTCCTCTGGTTGAGGAGAAATTTCGCCACTGCTCTGTCTGGCATTTTCAGAAAGCACTTAGTTATTTTGCAGGAGTCAGTTCTGCACCAACGGTCCTCATGAGCTTTGCTCATAAGTTCCCTGATGTACCTGACAGTTCCCGCCATACTTGACCCGATGATTAGTTCCGGTCCAACTTGACAGTCCGAAGACCCGCGGTTTGCCAATTCCTCGGCCAGTTCGTTACCTTGAACACCACAGTGTCCCTGCACCCACACAAGCTTAAGCTTGTTCCGCCTTGCAACGGAGTTTAGCCTTAACTTGCATTGCTGGACAATTTTTAAAGAAACACGAGCGGTTTCCAAAGCCTTTAGAGCAGCTTGGCTGTCACTACAGACCTTAATATGGTATCCTCTCCAACTATCCAGTCTGCTACTTTGAGTATTGCGAAGACCTCCGATTGAAACACCGTGATCATCGGACCCAAAGCAGAGAAGCCTCTGAAGTTACCCTCCAGATGCCAGCCAGCTCCAGTCCTATGATCAGTACTGGAGCCATCAGTGTAGAAAGCTTTTACCGAGCTCCCCTGAAGAGTATCTGGATCTCTCCATTCCTCCCTTGTAGGAAAGCTAACGGCGTACTTTCTTCCAAAGCAGACCCCCGGTATCATTTTGTCATTTGGGCTAGAACCAAAGGGTATTCCTCTGACACCCTTCCAACAACTCCCTGTGCCCGCAGCTCCTGTCGTCGTGTCACAGGCCGTAAGCATGTAGTCAACACATTGTCTTCATTGCCTCCTCCTGGATCGCTAAATCCAAAGGTAGCAAATCCAACGGAGCATTAAGAGCCATGCCTGAGGTTGTGCTCATAGCACCCGTAATGCTTATGCACACACTTTTTTGTAATCTGTTCAGCATAGAAACCGTGGTTTTCCCCATGGATCTACGCCACCATGCCACAGCAGAGTTCGTGACCATAGTCGGTCTCAGAGATTGGTACATTGGTACACCGAAGTTCGACACACAAAGTACGAGAAATTCAGGGCTGAAATTTAAGGGTATGTTAACAGATAGTTTTAGAACAGATTAAGCTGAAAAAACAATTTTTATTGTCTAACAAATATCATAGCAAAACATTTGTGTAACTTTATACAAAAAATATATATATACAATTTTCTGTATATTTTGTTTTGCTCTTATATGTATGAATGTAAGTATGTAAGCTAAAGTTTAAAAAAAGAGTTATCAACTGCTTTGAATTGTACTGAAAACAAGGCAACTCATACCAGAGAACGTTAACAATGAGAAGGTGCATTTCATATTAGGAAACTACTCACTAAAGAATACTAACAGATTTGAAAGAATTAAATTAGCAGAGAAATTGTTAAGGCGGAAAAATGTAAAAATGTATGTTAAGAAATAGAACAATATGCGTAAACTAAATGTTGATAGACATTTGTTGCCAGTTGACTTTTTACGAAAACTTCTATATTTTCTAACTTGTTGAACCAATGATTTCTTTACTTTTCCTTATTTTTATAATACACACACTAAATATCTTTTTTATAATTAAAATAATTGTTATACGTTCTCTTATTATATTCACTTTATATTTAAGAATATCAGTAAAGCGAAATGACGAAATTCAAAATCGTAATTTTATGTTTTTAGAGCTGTTTAAAATAAATAGAGCGCCTGGCTGGTTAGTTTACATTTTTCTATTTTCTATTGTCATGACATCCTAATCCCCAAAATTGTTGCTGTTGGCGTTGTGAATGGAATCAATTGTATGAATACGGAATTCTCTTTTTTTTAACCAAGGAAAATAGTTTCTACTAACAGTCGATTTCAATATTTAAATATTCCTAACCAAATTATACTTAATAGAAAAGTATGAACTTTTTTGTAAACGCATGACAGCTGCATTACAGTTGAGCGATATATCCTCTAATTCTTAAACTATTATTAGTCCTTAATTAATGAATATGGGACTTAATTTTAAAAGGCAGGTTTCTTTATCTTCGTGAGTTTAGGGGTATTGATAATTTTTTTCTGTGCAACAAAAGCTTGTGATTTTTCAAACATGTATGCAAATAAAAAAAATATTTAGTTTACCTAGTTTACCAATATAGTCCTCAATTATCAATTTTTTATGTAAGCTTTTTACTTACACGTCTCTGTGAGAGTCACTCTCAAGCTTACTTATTACTAGTAGATTTTACCGCTCACAAAAAAATGTATTCCTTCAATGCTTAATTCATTTTAGACAATATTATTTACATACCAGGCCTAATCGGCATTCCTTCGTAAGGATGTCGTCAACAGCCGGATTCATTGTAATACTTATTTATATTTTAACTTTCTCCAGGTGATATCAAATCTTATATTGTACGTAAGCATTTTTTTTTTAATTTTTTACATTCAAAACATTTCAAAGTTTCAGCAGTAATGATTTTCCATTTGCCAACTTTTGATCAAATTTTTTTTTATTTACTTTTTTATCACTTTTTTGAAATCTAATCCGCGAATGCAGTCCGGCCAGATTGTTGACTGATACTGTAATGGTATATTTAATAATCAATTAAATTAGATGATACAAATTTTAATGGGGATTTTTAATACACAGACTTGTACATGCCGGTCCCACCAGCAAATTAACACTAATAAAAAGTCTATACTGTGAATTGCGGTGTGTTCATATTGCAATTATAATTTCTATGAATTAATAACACTATGCATCAAAGTAAAAAATTTCACTGAGTTCACAGTATGTAATTATGATTCGCCGCCTTAAAACTAACTAAAGTTTAGTAGTGAATCGCATTTATTGAATTTACTTACAATGATATGAAGCGGTGACATACATACATTGTTATTCTACATTAAAAAAACTTTTTTTTTTGAACGATTGACTTTGCTCTTGTAGCCATCTTCTTCTTCAATAGAACTCGATAAACTTGACGAAATACCAAATCTTTTCGGTACTGGAATGTCTGGAGAATGTGGTAGCGGCATTGACACTGATTACACGGTAGCATACTATACTTCACCGAGTGTTTTGATTTTTTTGAAAAACCTTTCACAGTTGAAGTAACAGTCGTCTACGTGATTTTTGGGTTCACGCCACTTCATTGATACACCAAAAGGCATCTGTTTAATATTACCCTTGTATCAACCCGTCAAATATTTATAACATTTTAAACAAAACACTTTCGGCACCCATGATTTGTCTTAATTTATAATGGCAATTTTAACAAACGAAACAATATAAGCTAGAAGAATTAACATAAACTCGCGGCATTTTGTAGATTCATGAATAACACAAAGGTTTTGGCCGCTGTGGTCGAGTTGGTAGCGATGCGTGCTATAACTCGATATGCCCCTGAGATCGACGTTCGAAACTCAGCCAGGGTAAATAAAATCTTAATTATAACAGTGGTTTCTAATAGCGGTCACCCCTCGGCAGGCATGGCAAACCTCCGAAGGTATTTCTGCCATGAAAAAGCTTCTCATAAAATACATCTGCCGTTCGGAGTCGGCACAAAACTGTAGGTCCCTCCATTTGTGGTAAAATATAAAAGACGCACACCACAAATGGTAGGAGAAGCTCGGCCAAACAAATTATTATTATTATTATAAATGTTTTGATGAATTTTGTACACACCAATGATATAATTTTATAGCTACCCTCAACTAAGTGTAACGTAAAGTAAATAAAGTAAGATTACCGTTATTTATGTTTTGGGACGTGATATCTAAATATGAATTTGTTTTCTATTCTTTGCCGAGTATACCTAATACGAATCACCACTCCGGATATCGGTGATTTTTTTAATGTGTCATAGTGTAATTAACTGGCCAGACAGCGGAGAAGCGTACGTTAAATCGACTGTGCATTTCTCCTGTTAATTTCCCCTTTCAGAAAAAAATGTGTAATTAAAAAAGATCTCAAATTGTTTAAATAAAATTCTGCATTGGGAAACCCGCGCCAAATGAAAATATTATAAAACATTTATATATTGAAATAATTTCCCCATTAACATTTTTTGTATTACTTATGATTTTTAATTATGAAAAAGCACTTGTGAAGTTCAGAACGAAAATTAGGAAAACAATGATTATACATATTCAGAAATTAATGGAAAATGCATCTGAAAGCGTATGCCAAAGTGCGTGAAAATTTATCAGAAAAACAATTCGTTTCCAGATAAACTTAACTGTGCTTTTTGAATATTCACTTTAGTGAGAGAACGTACATATCTAAAAAACGTCCAAAAACGGATTCCGCTTTCAGATAAGACATCGGAAATTTATTGCAATTTTAGGATATGTTTGTGGACTTTTTATAGGCTAGGTAAAGCACGAAAGTATAATAAGTTTATTTATTTTTTTATTATTAGAAGCTAGTAAATCAAATATTGTTTTGGAGCATAACATTTTATTATCAATAAAATATAAAAAAATAAATTAATGAAATGTTACATATTTTTCTGCTTGTATAAATATTGCATAGATGCAAACAAGGCATATCCAATATTATAATTTTGCTTTTAAAAATATTTTATCAATTCCCTGGAATTGTACTGAACGCATTCTTATCGCAACGAAATACAAAATTTGACAATTCATATTATAAATAAATCATACATAAATACAAAGTAAAAAAGTAAAAAAATAAGAAAAGTTTGTGGCTGCTACCAATTTGATGTGCCTTTGATGCCTATTACCGCTACCTTACTACACATTTTTTTATAAAAAGCTTTTTGATTTTGAATAAAAATAAAGCTAAGCGTATGAGACTACACTGGCTACAAAACTGTGCTTAACCTTTATGGATGCTTTATAAAATGAAACTCTGGTTCCACGTTTTCTAGAGATTGAATTTTTGCGTCGTCTCTTACGTTCCACGCATTTTATACTATATAGGAAATTTAGAGTTTTATATCTCAAATGTTATTTGCAATGCAAATCGACAATTTAATTGTAATTATTTAATGAAAAGTAAATTCCTCAGCTTCATAGAATATTTTGTTATGAAAGCATACATGTCAACAGCTACCGCTCGATTGCGCCATCGATAACGATAATGCATTCCATTTGTCGATTATTTTGCAGCTGCAATGACATTCGCATGGAACGTCAAATTTTGACATATATAATTTTTTTTGCTTGGCATTTTATTCGTTTGCTGTTTTAATTTTTGGATATTTCGTGGTTTATTGTGAGTTTTCCATTAAAATATTAAATCAATTTGTTTATTTTGCAATCTGCTAGTTGTAAACAATTCAGCAGCAGGACAAGTATTCCAAATAAGTTAAAATGCCGCCGACTATTATTAGTACGACGGCAAATGCTGACAAACGGCCGCAAAGGACCACGGAGCGCAAGTGAGTAACTATTTATAAAAGCGTTGAAATTATGCACATTTTTATAAATACTAACCTATATACTTAGGTCAGAGTTAATATGCCGCGTAAAATATGGCAATAGTCTGCCGGATATACCTTTCGATTTGAAATTTCTGCAGTATCCATTTGACAGTAATCGTTTCGTGCAATATAATCCAACTTCATTGGAGCGCAACTACAAATATGAAGTACTTACTGAACATGATCTGGGCGTAACCATTGATCTAATTAACCGTGATTTATATCAAGCTGATCCCTATGCTCAACTCGATCCAGCTGATGAAAAACTACTTGAGGAAGATGTGCACACTCCTCATGATTCGATGCGTTCACGTCAGCATTCGCGTAGTGTTTCTTGGTTGCGTAAATCGGAATACATCTCAACAGAGCAAACTCGGTTTCAACCTCAAAATCTGGAAAATATTGAAGCCAAAGTTGGTTACAATGTTAAGAAATCTCTACGCGAAGAAACGCTCTATCTTGATCGTGACGCACAAATCAAAGCTATTGAAAAAACATTCACTGACTCCAAACAAGAAATCAGCAAGCACTACTCCAAATCCAATGTGGTGCCTGTCGAGGTATTGCCTGTGTATCCTGATTTTAAGAATTGGAAGTACCCTTGTGCTCAGGTAATCTTCGATAGCGATCCAGCACCTGCTGGCAAAAACGTGCCCGCACAGCTGGAGGAGATGTCACAAGCCATGATTCGTGGTGTGATGGACGAGAGTGGTGAACAATTCGTTGCTTATTTCCTGCCCACTGAAGAGACCTTAGATAAGAGACGCAATGACTTCGTGGATAGTGTACTCTATAAGGATGATGAAGATTATGAGTACAAGATTGCGCGTGAATATAACTGGAATGTCAAAAGTAAAGCATCGAAAGGTTACGAAGAAAATTACTTCTTCGTTGTGCGTCAAGACGGTGTATTCTATAACGAGTTGGAGACACGTGTGCGACTCAATAAGCGACGTGTAAAAGCTGGACAACAACCGAGCAACACGAAATTGGTTAGACTATATTTAAATAACAAAATTTGTAATGTTCGTATTGCAATATGTCTTTTAATAATTTCTTTAAAGGTTGTTAAACATCGTCCGCTGGACGCCAACGAGCATCGCATGCAACGTTACCGTGAAAGGCAACTTGAGCCGCCAGGCGATGAGGAGGATGAAGAAATGGAAGAGGAGGAAGAAGAGGAGGTTGAGACTATCACTCAACCCACAAATCAAAATGACAACATTACAGGCGCTGAAGCCAGTAAAGGAGATGTATCTGAAAATGAGGATGCTGAGGCTGCACAGAAGGCGAAAGATCGGCAATCGCGCTCGCGTTCTAAATCGCATGCAAAATCACTGTCACGTTCACGCTCACGTTCTAAATCGCAGGCCAAATCACGATCACGCTCACGTTCCGGTTCTGCTTCACGGTCAGGTTCGGAGTCTCGTGCTTCGCGCTCCAAGTCGGGCAGTCGTAGTCGCAGTGGTTCACGTACCACAGCACATTCGCGTTCCAGGTCACGTTCTGCTTCTAAATCGCCATCACGCTCTCGGTCGGCCACTCCAGCCGGTTCTCATAAATCCGGCTCACACTCTCGTTCCGCCTCACGTTCACCTTCGCGCTCAGTCAGCAGATCGCGTTCTCGATCACGTTCGCGCTCTGGTTCACGCTCGCCCTCAAAAACGCCAGCACGTTCGCGTTCACGCTCTCGCTCAGGGTCACGATCCCGTTCGCGTTCACGCTCACGTAGCGCTTCTGGTTCACGCTCCGGTTCTGCTTCACGTACACCTTCACGTTCTGGCAGCGCTACACCGAGTGGCTCGGGCAGCGGCTCCGGCAGTGAATCAGAAGCTGCAGTGTAAATTGAGATTTAAATATGTTTTGGATCTTCATAAAAGTGCACTCATTGTTAAAATGTAATTGCTGAAAAATTTTATTTAGAAAAAAAAAAAAAAAATAAAGCCGCATGTGTCCATAAATGATGGAAGACCAAATTAAGGCTTTAAAAAATCAATGGAAACGACAGATGGTTGTAAAGTAGTGCTGGAACTTTCCGTACTCGAACGGGTAGTGGATAGGGGCATGTCTGAAAAAATAATTGAAAACAAAATTTTGTATGTAAAAAGTTAGTTTAGAAAAGCCGTTTCACCATACCTCTTGAAGAGGAGGTCTCCGACAAATCGCTTCGCCAGGAAGCAAAACTGCGTGTTTTTTGCAGCAAATGTGGCATTTTCAAGCCTTTCTCCAACATTATGCGTATCACTTGCGGTCCAATGTCGTCATCGTTCTCTGCCATATCCGCAAGTTGGTTAAGGGCGCTTGAATTGCGATACTCGAGTTCGCGTAAATCTAATTCACGTTCATAGGCTGCAATAAACTCTTTACCCAAATTGCGCTCCTTAACAGACTTTAAAGAGTTCTTAACCTCGCGCTCGGCACGTTGCAATTTTGTTTTCTGATCATCAAGTTCTTTTTGCAGTTTATCCAATATTTCTGTATTCTCTAGACTGAAAATGAATGCGATTAAAATGATTGATACATTTTTTATTTTAGGAAATATTATAAACTCGTATAAACGTAGTACAATTACTTTTTAGCTGTTGAAATTTCCAATTTCCGTTGCAGGTCCTCGCATACGTTGAGATTTTTATCGTTTTCCTTTTCTATTTGTCGGTGTTTGCAACGCAACATTTTAAGCTGCGTCAAAGCTTGGCAATAGTTTGACTGCAATTCTTTCATTTCTTCTAGTGCCTGATCTGTAGGTATATTAAAAAAGGGAAAGTTATATTTCACTATGGTACATGCTTATGTATGTACGTATGTTTGTATGTTAATGTGCATAGGGTTTATCAAAACAAAAAAAAAAACTGACCTTCGTCAACTTTCTTGTTTAGATTCTTGCGATAGGAATCATTTGAATTATTGAGCAGCATCAACGTATTTTCCATCGCTTTTATATCTTCTTCGGCCTTGATTACTCTCGCATTCAAGTCATTACCCTCATCCAGTAACATTTGTTTCTCTTGCGCTGCTTCCACTTTCAGTTGGGTAGCCGTAACCAAGGTGCCATCATCATTATTACCCATCAGTTTGGAGGTCAATTCGAAGCGCGCACGCACCACATCAATATGCTTCGTACGTTCACCGATATCTGCCAGTAATGTGCTTCTTTCATCATTCAAATGTTTACGCTTCAAATTTAACAAATCCATTTGACTCTTGATCTCCACCAAACGATCTTTCATTGTGCGATTTAATTGCAAGCGATGCTTGCCTAAGTGATACGTATTATTCTCGCATGCCACTATTTCGTTTTCGAACTCCTTGATACGCATCTTCAAGAGACTCAATTCGACAATCTTCTGCTGATTCTTATTCTTCTCGATACTGAGACGCTTAATACCGCCCTCGCAGTACATTTGTGCCTCTTTGATGTCGAAAAGCTGCATAAATATGTAGTATGTTTTATTTTTTTTAAAGACAAATTTCACCTAAAACTTACCATATTTTGCAATTTTTTGTGATCGGCATTATATACATCGGTTAAGTTGCGCATGTTATGGTCCAGTTTTTTGTTCTGTGCCTCAGTGGCCTGCAATCGCCTTTGTAGTACATTAGTTTGAGCCTCCAATTTACCTAAATATTCTTGCGCCTCCGCCTCTTGTATTGGATCGAACTCTCCACCTTGCATTGCAATAAGTTTTCGCTCCAATTGCAGGCATTTAAAAGACTATCAAATTAAGAGACCACTAAAAGTTAGATAAAATCGTTGCACACATACACTTACATATAAATATGCATATGTATATCAGTTTGCATGTGTATATGTGTGTAATATAAGAGTTGCTTAAAAACGCACCGCATCATAATGCACCTCAGTTAATCGCTTTAGCGCATTTTCCTCTTTCTTTGTGTTTTTGATTACGCTTGCAATGCTCGATGTTAAACCGCTGTTCGAAATCTGAAAGGGTAATTCAAATAGGAAAATGTTAAGTGGAATATTTGAAATATATTTTTATATGTAGAAAAGCATTATAGGCGCTCCTGACCGCTTATTGTGTACAGAGGGGATTCATGTCACCTCAATGTGCGCTAAACAAAATTGAGGTCAACCGAAATCGCCAAGATTTTATGGTATTAGGTGGGTTGGTCTACACACCATCTTTTTGTCGACTTCAAAGCCGCCTTCGACAGCACGAGAAGAAGTTTCCTATATGCCGCAATGTCTGAATTTGGTATCCAGGCAAAACTTATACGGCTATGTAAAATTACGTTAAGCAACACCACCAGTTCCGTCAGAATTGGGAAGGACCTCTCCGAGCCGTTTGATACCAAACGAGGTTTCAGACAGGGTGACACTTTGCCGTGCGATTTCTTTAACCTGATGCTGAAGAAGATAATTCCAGCCGCAGAACTAAATCGTTCAGGCACTATCTTTTATAAGAGTGTCCAGCTGCTGGCGACGAAGTATCTCCTGTCATCAAATAGACAGTCGGCACATTTACGACGGGGATCAAACATCACTGTTGACAGCTATAACTTTGAAAAAGTAGAGGACTTCGTTTACTTAGGAAACAGCATTAACACTAATAAGAGTGTCAGCCTTGAAATCCAACGCAGAATCTCTCTTGCCAACAAGTGATCCTTCTGACTGAGTAGGCAATTGCACGGTAAAGTCCTCTCTCGACGGACAAAAACCTTACTCTATAAGTCTCTCATCATGCCCATCCTATTGTATGGCGCAGAAGCATGAACGATGACAACATCAGATCAGAGGGCTCTTGGAGTGTTCGAGAAAAAGCTTCTTCGAAAGATTTATGGACCTTTGAGTCTTTGCGACGGCGAATACCTCGTACGATGAAACGATGAGCTGTACGAGATGTACAATGACGTAGACATAGTGCAGCGTATTAAGAACCAGCGGCTCCGCTGGCTAGGTAACGCCGTACGAATGGATGAAATAGCTCCAGCCCTGAAGGTTTTTGACGCCGATGGTAGCAGAGGAAAAGGAAGATCTCCTCTGCGTTGGAAAGACCAAGTGGAAAAAGTCTTGGCTATACTTGGGATTTCCAATTGGCGCCAGTTAGTAAAAAAGGATAGGAATAGCTGACGTGCGTTGTTGACCTCGGCCAAAATCGCTTAGGCGGTTGATGCACCAATTAAGTAAGTAAGTAAGTAAGTAGGTGGGTCGGTCGTGGCCGAGGAACGTCCTCATGCTTATAAAACAACAGCTCTTGCTCTTAGTGGGAGTTTTGACGGGTCACTATTTGGAATGAGTTGGAATCACCTCGGTACAATTTAGCAAGCTACTTAGCTTTTACGGCATTATGGTATAAAATAGCTCTGATAATCATTCGGTCATCGATATATGTATGTACATATGTATGCCAGATTTATAATTTCCTAACCGGCTCACGATGAAGCGTCGCCAGAAAAAAATTAAAATCCTTTATATTCAGCACGTAGAGTATAAAAACAAGAAATTTGTCCATTTAATTTTGATTCTACAAAACCTGAATAGGCTTTAAAGAATGAGTGCGCAATTTATTCTGCCTATAACATGTCACAACCGTTTTAATTAGTGCTGTGTTCCAATCCCGTTTCTTTTTTATTTGAATGCTGATAATTGTAGATCTTTTGGTACTAGAAGACGGCTACAAGCAACTATAAACCCCGCAAAGGGAGAATGTTTTTCACTTGCTGTTAGCAAAGTTCAACTGGTGCCGGGGGAAGAGAGGGTACTGATAATACACAAAGTTGCAAGGTATTTCAACTTCGAGCTAAAAATCCGTGACGCATTCTCTTCACTGCCTTCACAGCGTTCGTTGTCCTAACTCACAATTTTTTTTTTTTTTTTAAACAAATATATTCTTACCTCTAACCTCTTACATTCATCCTTTAATTCCTGCAATTGCTGCTGACTACGATAGACCAAACCATTAAAACGGAATTTTTCTTTGTTTATTTCATTTAGCGCCTTCTCTTCTGCATTGTTCATTTCCTCCAATATTTGAAGTCGTTGTTCGGCGCTCATATGCTTATTCGTCATGTCGCTCAATTGACTTTCCAATCTCAATAATAAAAGTTTAAAATCTTCCAATTCTTTAGTGCGCGTTTCTCTCTCTTTCAACATTTTTCGGTTTTCAATGCGTTGTTGTTGCACTTTGTTTGAGAGATTTTGCAGATCCTTCTGCAGTAGTTCTACCTGTAAAGCAGAAATATGAGCAATAATTCGAAATATATTTTTTTCTTCATTTAATGACTATACTCATACATACCTCATTTTCTTTCAAAATAGTCATATCGATAAGTTTTTGTATTTGTTCCTTGATCTCCGATGTTTCATCGTTTAGCATCGATATGGTGTGCTCAACCTCACGATTATTCTGTATGATATTATCTAAGTTTTTGTCAAAACGCAACTTCTCCTTCGACACTCGTTGCGCCTCGCGCCTCAATTTCACCAGCTCCGACTCATTGTGGCGTATGTCACGTTCGCGCTGCAACATCTGCTGCACCGCTAGTTTCCATGTCTCCACCATCTGGCGACGTTCCAAATGCGCTGTGCGATATAGAACTGCCGTACATTCAATATTCTGTTCTAGCGACTTTTGTTCGTCATATAATTTCACCAGAATCATTCGATATTTCTCTAATTCATTATGCAACAATTGTCGCCGTGCGTCCTTTTGTCTAGCAAGCACTTGATCTTCTTTAAAATACTTCTCGATCAATTGATAACCCTTGTTGGTGTCATCCATGGCTTCATGCCATTCGAGTAGCACCGTTTTGGCCCACTTTACGCGTGAAGTCAAATCGTCGATGGCAATTTTGCGTCTACACAGCTCCTCTGGAAGAGTAGATAGTACAAGGAGTGAATGAGTAGCTTCAAATAGATAGATTTTTGATTGTTCTTACTCTCTGTGGTGTTAACATATTCGGTGAAACTCTCAGACTCCTTATTTATGCGCCTAATATCGGCTTTCAACTTCGATTGCACTCGTTCGGCTACTTTGTAGAGATGTATCTCGGTATGAACTTCGGATTGATGAGCTTGCAGAAGTTTCTTTAATCAAATCATATATGTATGTACATATGATTGTATGTATGTATGTAGATACTCATAATAATTTCTAACAATCGCCTTACCAAATTTTGATTTACACACATTTCAGCATTTTTGGAATGTTGTAGCAATTTCTCCAATCGATCTTCGGTCTGTATATTAGATTCCAACATTTGTATCTTCTCCTCGACCATTTGCTCCATTTCAGCTAGTATACACAAGTTTTCCTTATTGGCCATGGGTATTTCCGAGTTAGGATCCCAACCCATGGCCAGCATTGCCTTTTGTATGATTTCATTTTGTATATTAGGATCCTCCGACGCCATTCTTTGTTTTTATACCGTAAAACTAGTATTGTTTGTATTTATTTCGATCACAAGAAAAATAAAAAATAAAGAGAAAGTTTTAATTTTGCTTGAAAAGTTGACTATCAAAACTTGAATGAAGTTTGAAATATGTTTACCAGTACGAGTTATTATGTAGAAATCCCAAACTGATTCGTTTAATGAATTTTTTTTTCACATTTTAACGTTTTATCAATAACATCCTATGTACGTTATAGCAACATGTTTGGTTACTGCAAATATATCCATGTTGCCGTAAAATGGGGGTGCTTACAGTATGTATTTGTACATGTGTGTGTATGTATGTTTATAAAGGGTGTCTATTTTAGACATGTGGTTTTCAATGAGGCAATACTTTTTTTTAGGAGTTGGTATTTTGACAGCTGTTACATGATTTATGCTCAGTTTGATTTGCCATTTCATAATGAACAGACTTACTTCGGAACAGCGCTTCGCACGTTCGGTGAAGGGGCCCATAACGAGATGGCCACCGATCCCGATTTCCACAAGACATTGTTGAGACGCCGTTACATCCTCAAAAAGTCACTGTTTGGTATGCTCTATGGGCAGAGGCAATCATTGGTCCAGATTTCTTCAAAAATGAAGCCGGTCATAATGTTGCAGTCGATGGGGAACGCTATAGAGCCATGATTAATGACGTTATCGTGCCTGAATTGGAGGATGTTGATATGGACGACCTTTGGTTCCAATAAGACGGCGCTACATGCCATACAGCCAACGAAACAATCATTTTATTGAACGAAATTTTAGGTGAGCGCATTATCTGGCGTCGTGGACCTATGGCGGCCGAGATCGTGCGAGTTAACATCGCTGGACAATTTTTTGTGGGATTATGTGTAGTCGCTTGTCTACGCAGATAGGCCTGAGACGATTGACGCCTCGGAAGAGAATATTCGGCGCGTTATTGCCGACATACGGCTCAAATTGCTGCAAAAATTGGTCGAAAATTAGGTCGATCACTTGCTCGAAATCCTTTTTAAAAGATAATGGCAAACCCTTATCTTTATATTAAATTTAAATTCTTGGCCATAGCATTCAACTATATGCGTTTTATTTCATCTTAAAAAACACCCTTTATGTATATAGTTACATTCCCGCTGCTCATTATGACTGCGAAAATGTTTGGTATCAAATTAAGAAAGGCAAGAAATACTATGGCATACATACAAACATAAGATAAAAAAAATTTATTTGAGCAACCGATTTCATGAACAAACTTTGAAACTTTCTCCTGCAGAATCAGTAAGCAGAAATTATATAATTTCGATTTAATAGCGTTATAAACAAAATTATTTTTTTTTTTAAATGAAGATAAAAGAGAAAATAAGAAGACTTTGTTAACAATATTTGTGAAACAGAATAACTGCTCGCTAAAAAAGAGCATTCGTTAAATCGATTGAAGAAAGCTCAGCAACCAGGGTTTGTTTAGACTACATTAAAAGCAGTGTCTCTTTAAGATGAATTTATTCAAAATTTCTTTAGTTTCCTTTAAAATTTTTTTGCTTAGAATCCTCTTCAATATAAAGCTCAAATATGTTTAATATCGGCCGAAGTGAAATCTCTAAAAGCTATTGCTCGTTTATCTGAAGAGTTTGCGTGTTTGAGGAACGAGTTTCGTCAACTAAAAAATACTGAAATCGGCATTTCACAAACTTTCCACCTTGCTGTAATGTCCTTAATTGAGAAAGAGGCCTTTGGCAATTTTATAAAAGTACTACATAACAATAATTGTTTTTGTCATGGCGCACCGTGAGTTGTTTTGCGTCAATCCGAGTCAGTTCCGAAAAGTAAAAGGGCACAATTTTTCGATAACCAGAACAAAGGCCAACATTTTTTGTCCCTCATAGTCGGCATATTTTTTTACTGGCATAACTGTGAAATTGTCGACTTCAACAAAACCCATTATTTTTTACTCATTATTCATCGTAAAATGCAATTCAAAGCTCCAAAAAAGTTGGAAAGCATAATCGATAATCGATAAACGTTTAGTTTTCGGTTTTGGCTATATTTAAAAATTTCTATAGTTATCGAAATTGTTATTGTTATCGATAATGGTAACGATACTATCGATAATTTTATCGGAATCCAATTACCATCTCATTTCACTTAAGTGCATTAATGATTTACCAACATACAGTGGCGGATCTAGGATTTGGAATCGGAAGGAGCTGGAGTGAGAAATTTGAAATCGGCTATTCATTTTTACGTAGTCGATATTATATCATATATTAAATACAATTCGTACAATAAATTCAAGCAATCGACTATGATTGCATATTAAAACTAGAATTTATACACATCCCATAACTGGTTTACTGTTAGACTTTTATAATTCGATTGAAACAAAAAAAAAGTCTCCCCGAATTCGAAAGAGAATCGCATTCGTTATCAGAAATAGTTTTAGACGTAACGTAACGAATTCGGTAAGAAATCGAAATAAATTATAAATGATGCGTTGACCATTTTCCATTTTCATCAATGTACATAAGTGTTTATCCGCTGTGGTCGAGTAAGTGGCGGTGCCTGCTATTGCTCGATATGCCGATGGGTTTGAGGTTCGAATTCCAGTCAGGGCAGTCACGCTTCGGTAGGTAATGGCAAACCTCCGAGGGTATTCCTGCCATGAAAAAGCTTTTCATTAAATACATCTGCCGTTCGGAGTCGGCACAAAATTGTAGGTTCCTCCATTTGTGGTAAAATATAACAGACGCACACCACAAATGGAAGGAGAAGCTCGGCCAAACACTGAGCTATGTATGTACCTATATAGTGAAGCCCCAAATTATTATTATTATTAAGTGTTTGTCCGTCTGATCTTCCTTTTATATTTGTGAAAATTGGCTTGTTATTGTCCCACAATTGTTCGTAAGGGATGCTTTAGAGGCTCTCTTAAATGTAGATTAGAAGAATTGTGATGAAGAGGTACTTAGACTCATAAAATAGTAGGCAGCTCGTTTCTGCTTTTGTTCCCAAATCCAATATTTTTTAGTAACTTGCTATTCATTTCTTGCCGAGGAACCCCTTCGTGTATTTTGACGACAGTTCTCTTCAATAGCGCTGATATTCCATCAGTTATTTTACTAGTCTTGGCATCATGATCTCAATAAAGTTAAAAAAAAGAACAATTAATAATTAATTTTCATTAAGATAGTTTATGTAATTTTAAATTAGATTCATTTAGTTTAATATTTTTACAAAGTTTACCACAAATTGCGTATCTATAAACACACGCATTATTGTCCTTCACAACATACTATTGTTTCCCACATCGTCCAAAAGAAATCGGGGGAAAATATTATCTACACTATCACTACCTCCATCGCCCATAGCCGCCACCAGCTGGGGCGAATACAACCTCATGTTTTGCAATTTCTGTGTTGGTGAATTACAATCATCACTGCATGCTAGCGTTGGCGCCACAACGTTACTCGAATTTGAAGACGACAAGTGTTGGCTGCGAACATTTCGATTGCCAATACCCATTTTATTACACGATTCCACAACTATATCGTCAATAGCTTTGGAGAGCAACGCCTCATCGACATTACCATTACAATCGCTGGCAGCGTTAATGGCAGCAATTTCGGCGCTGGCTGGAGAATTTTGCGCATCGCCTGTATGCACTCTCGTATTCTCCAGAAACTCTTTAATGAAACTCTCGGAGATATCATCGGTAGGGTGATCGGGCGCTTGCTTATCCAAACCATTACCAGTTTCACTTTCAAATTCATCTGGAAAATTTTGCTGCGGTTGGCATTTGTGTGTACGCTGTGAGACCTTATAGCGAAAGCTCTTCTGACACACATCACATTTGTAGGGCATGATGCCGGTGTGAATGCGCGTATGCACCAGAAAGGAGACGCGCTGTCGAAAGCATTTTCCTGGACAGGTTTATTATAATGAGAAATTTAGTTTTGTCTTTTTTTTTTCATTTATAAAGAATTGCCTTGAGACTTACCACATACTTCGCACTTGAAGGGCTTTTCTCCGCTGTGTATTCGTTCGTGATTGTGTAGGGTCGAAAGCTCCTTAAACGCTCGACCACAAGTTGAACAAACATGCGGCTTCTCATTGCTGTGATAGAGCAGGTGTTTGTGGTATGATTGCTGGAAGGTGAAAGTACGCGCACAAATCTCACAAGTATAGGGCATTTCACCTGAAAATTTGGAAGTGAAATTTGCATTAAGTAAAGGATGGGTTTCGTGTATTTTTAAGTGTTTAAATAAATTAGAATCTGTCCTTCGCATCATATACTCGTATGTAGTTACATATTCGCAATAGAATGGTAATAAAATAACACCCTTTTGCATTCAAACCGAAGTTTCCTAAAATATAATAGATACAACCATGTTCTTACACAAGATGTATTTTACAAGATGCCACTGTAACTGCAATCTAGACGAGGCATATGCACGTATATTCTACGTGATCCCGTTACATTTCGATAGGTCTATAGAGGCTACAACAGAGGTTGACAGTTGGTGAAAAGGCGTAGAGATTATTGCCACATCTTTCAAGCTAAAGGCTTCGGCCGAGAAAGCGGCAGACGTACTTCCTGAACTAAAACGACAAAAATCTAAGCCAGGAGGCCACTAAAACTGTATTTACTCTCAGAGAGCATAAATTCGTAGTCCACGGTAGACTGTTAGAAGACTAGCTACGGTTAAAATTCTACACGTTTAAGCACAAGCATTTGAAGCGTAATGATGCAGCTGATAAGTTGGTCAGAGAAGGTGTTCTCTTAGACGGCCTCAGTAACGACAGATCGGGAATAGTCAAATCATTTTTATCCACTTGGTATTTTAACTTAAATACACTAAGTATACTCGTATATGTATGTGCGCTTTATCAAAGCAACAGTTGGTCTCCGCTGAATTTCATAAATAACACGCTATTTAGCCTTGTATGTATCTTAGCAACGTCATTTGTATGTTTCCAAAGTAGAACAAAACAAATAAATCGGCTTTGATTCCGAATTTATTTGCACCATGGACTCTTCAATAGAAAACTTACTCTGGGAAGATAAAGAAATTAAATTTGACACACCAAATGTGTAAGTAAAATTTCGAAATTTTCAGACTAACTAAAGTATTCAATTACTTTTACACCCGTACATATTCAGACAAAATCAGCTACGCAAAGGCGAAAAGATTTTAGACACCATTTACCACATTGAGGACACCAAAGGCAATCCTGGTGATACTGGTCGGCTGTTGGCAACCAATTTGCGTATTATATGGCATTCGTTATCGCATAAGAAATATAACTTGTGTAAAGCATCGCAAATTCGCTAACGTATCAAATATTATTCTCAATCGATTTCTCTAACATTTCAGCCATCGGTTATGCTCGCTTTGTCAATACCAATACACGTTCGGTGGTATCAAAAGTTGGTGGCCCTACACAAGCGCTCTACATATTGGCCACCGGCAGTAATACACGCTTCGAGTTCCTCTTCACCGATGTCTCTGGCGATACGGCACGCAGAAATGCGCACATTTTTCAAAGCGTTTTTGAGATCTACCAGTAAGTAAACCTATACTAGAAAGTAGTAAATGTTAACTAGTTAGTACGGGATCACTCTCTCTTCTACTGCAGATTGTATCAACGCACATACTTGTATAGAGATCTGAAACTGCGTGGTGCCATTGTACTATCGGGTCAATTGATTATTATGCCAGAGGAATTGGTATACAATAATGTTAATGGCGTTTGGAATTTGTCAAGCGATCAAGGCAATTTAGGTTCATTTGTGGTGACGAATATACGTTTGGTGTGGTTTGCTGATGCTAATGATACTTTCAATATTAGTTTGCCTTATCTACAAATTGCGCACGTAAGTTTTAAACTTAAAGCATGTCCGTCTTTTGCAAGTCTTAGGGTGAACGATTGGAATAGTAGAGCTTTATAGTGTGGTGTATCATAAGCGTACAACATCCTTTAAAGTGGAACCTTTCAGTCACCAAAACTCAAAGATTATCTTGATCTTATGACATGAAACTTACTTCGAGGCATTTCTTGCGGTTAATTTTACCTGCGAAATAACAAACTCAATTTTCTGATGGAGCACGAAGATTATGTACTTTGAATTTAAAAAAAAAAAAGCAGACATCTATGTGAATCTATCGCACAATATTTCAAGCTCGGACTTATGTAAACAATTTATAACGACTTAGACATATTTAGCATTACCTGAGCAAAAAAGTATTTAACTTGAAGCCTGCCTGAACCAGTAAAAATTTAATTTCGTAAAATCGGTTGAACGTTTACTTAGAAGCAGGATACCGTAACAAAACCGAAATTAGTATAAGCTCTTTGATATCTTTAGCTGTTCCTCATATCCGCGACTTCTACAAAACAAAAACGTGTGAAAATAAACAAGCCAGCTGCAAGCTATAGTTAAAGTTAAATGGCGGTGCTTTGTAACCGCGATGATAGAGTTAATAATTTTAAATCAATGTTGGACAAAAAATCTATTTAAAAAAACCATAAGAACACTTCTGATCTAAACTTGGTCGATCCTAAGAAGTTGACTAAGTCTAAGATAGCGAGAATTGGAGTGACGTAGAAAATCACTTCAGCTCTTTTATATTTTGCGGAACAATTTATCAGTTTTTTAAGCATCTAAGAACATTATAGCAACAAGTTTTCTTATTTATTTTACCCAAAAATATCTTGGTTCACTTATCCAACCAGGCATAAGACAACCAAACGAAAATTTGTTTCATGCCTCCAGGAATAATCGTTCGACCCACAGGAGAAAATTCTATTTTGCCTCGTGTGATCACACCTCTCTGACCTCTCACCTTTTTTTTTGAATCGGAATATAAACTTCATACACGGCTGAACCCAATTAGTTCCAGAGAGAATGAACGATTACCTGTCTATAGTGTCAAAAAAGAAAATAAATATACGGAAGGAAAGTGAAGTGATTGCTTGAGACGAGCTGCACCATCTACCTTTAAGATATTGGTGCTCATTCTGTATAATTTTCTGTAGCTTAAAGTAAAAATTCCTTTACTAAATACAATTAAAAGTATCATACACATACACCGCTTTTAACTGTTCCGAAGTGCAGTAGGGACCTTGGGCTGCGGTTTCCTTTTACCTCACCAATTATGATCCGATTGAGTTCAGTTTTAGCTAATACATTTTTTGAGGTTATAGGCCTCACTTATTCTGGCTACTCACTTATCCTGGCAAATCACTTTTAACTGAAGGCAAGAGTTGGGCCAAAATCATTTGAGGATCGTTGCATGGAATTTATGCAAAGTGTAGCCCGGAGCTTACACCCGTACGTAATGTTTTTTTTTTGTATCATTTCAATAATAATACATTTAAAATTTGAAATTACTAAAATAAAGTACTTTTTCTTGACGCCTTTTAGATACGCATACGCGAATCGAAATACGGACCAGCACTTGTTATACAAACTGCCGAAACTGGTGGTGGCTATGTTTTAGGCTTTCGCATAGATCCTGCAGAGCGTCTGAATGATGTATACAAGGAACTCGTTTCATTGCATGCCATTTATGCGGAGAATCCAAATTTCGGTGTATGCTATGATTCAGCAGAGGCACAAAAACGTTTGGCCAATATGAAAGAGGCCGAGGAAGAGTTCAAAGTCGATGAATTTCAAGAAATCGATGAGCGACAAGAACGTGAGGTCAACACAAAGCTTAACACCTATTTGGCTGAAGGAACGACAGTAGCCGGCACTGAGGCACCTACAAGGGAGCCTGTCTATTGTAAGGAGTTGGGTTTCGCAATGGAACGGATACGCGATGGCTATAAACTACAGGATTTGTGGGATGTCTTGCCAAGAGTCGAAGGAGACTAGAATGCAAATATATGTACACAGTTAATGGAAATATAAGCTTTAAAATATTATCTAATAGCTTGCTCTTGTTTTTTTTTTTTTTTAGCACGCACTGCTCACCTGTATGCAGCCGTTTGTGTTTTTTCAAGAAATATTTGGTGGTAAAAGTCTTCGCACACTCATTGCACTTCCACATTTTAGCACTTTCGCCCAAACTTTTACTCGGCAACTCCCCAGCAGTGCCGCTAGCAACTGCTGTCACAGCTTCTGTACCGACCAACGCCGCTGGGGGGTTTGCATTGATGACTAACAACACATTTGAATTTAAAGGCGCACCATCCACAGCGTGTACGAATTCACCATTACTATTCAAATTCAGCAAACTGCCCGATGCGTTTGCCGCAACCGTCGGAGCCGGTAACAAAGTCAACGTGCCGAACGTAAAGCCACTGGGTACTTGCGCCGCAGCTGGTGAAACATTCGTGGCTAATGTTATTTGATGCTGCTGCAATGGCGGCGCTACTGCTGTAGGGGACTGTAAGATTTGTGCGCCACTTCGTTCCGCTTTAACTGGCGTGGGCTGCGCTATGCCGAGCGTCGCCTTGCTGCCGGCAATGGCTCCAGCCTTCATCTCCTTGTGACGTATGCGATCGCATATGCTCAGCTTAGGGCTGTTGCCGGTATAGGGCAAACACATAAGGTGTACAACTTTCAGGTGGACGCGTAGTGATCCTTTCATTTTGAATGTTTTCGAACAGAGATGACATTTGAAATCGGGTTCCGAAGACGTGGTGGCGGCATTGGTTGTGAGATCGCCGTTGGTATGGCATACATTTTGATGAACCAGGCGGAAATGCATGTCACGCAATTCCTCGTCACGAAAAGTAAACTCGCATATATCACACGTAGCGAAAGTCGCCTCTGGTGCCTTCTCGATTTCACAATTTATGCCGTCCGCCAACGATTGTGCACGGAAAGCGGCACTGTCATTTGGTTTTTCAACGGTTTTCGGCATAGCTTCGACTATTTGTCGTGGCTTCTTGGTTTTCTTTTCTTTGTTTGAACGCTTCGCTGCTTCGGCTTGAGTGATGACTGTTTCATCCGTTTCTAATTTAACCTCCGACTTTACCGCAGTCTTTTTCACCGTTTCAACTACTGTCGGTCGTGCGGTATCTGTCGTGACAGCAGCTGCAGCGGCCGCCGCTTCTGTAGCATCGGTCATCATGACACTGGTGTGACTGAACAGATGAATGGTCAACTTGTCCAAACCCAGAAACAGCTCGTGGCAAATGGGACAGGCCAACGGTCCATTGGCTGCCTTAATTAAGCTGACACGTAAAGCATCGATGTTTGGAAAATTTGTCTGCGCGCAAAGTGGACACTTCAACGCGGAGAGTGAACACATTTTTTAAAGACTTTTTTTTTTAATTCACACACTTATGAATTGACCTTAGCAAAATAAATTGTGGCACGATGCGTTGAAAACATTGGCATCTAAGTAAATGCAGTTTTCCGAACTTACAAACCGCAAACCATATTCAATTTATTTTATTTTCAAATTTAATAACTGTTTTGGAAATTTTATTAAACTCGCCAAACTATTCTTTAAATCTTTTAATTGCATATGCCACGCAAACGGACCGAAAAGACACGTCTTTCGTGCTCGAACAAAGATTTCTTTTTAAGAAAGCGACCCAACGAAATCGACGCATATTTGTGTTTTCTAAAAATAATTTAAAATTCTGTATTAAAAATGAAAAACGAATTTTTTCTCTCTTTCGGCCTACACAATGTTCTTTTAGCCATTCGTCCACCGATTCTATTGCAGCAGCTGTTGCTGCCGTTGTTGTCGTTGTTGTCGTTGCTGCCGATCATCGTCATCTCATACACTTGGCACACAGACACACATATACAGACATACATACATACATTCATGCATACTACAAATACATACATACATTCATAGATATTTTGCATTTTCCGAGCAACTTTATAGTACGTTATTTCCAAATTCAATTCGTGAGCATTGTTTTGAAATGTTTTCGGTTGTGTTTAATTTTGACCTCATTCTAGGTTAGCCACAATTTCTTTTCGCGCTAATATTTGTAAACAATTTTGCGAACACTCTCCCTATGCTACGAAAAGGTATGGGTAAGGAACTTTTGAAAACTTTTCGAAAGAGCGGCAACCAAGCATTTAGTGCTACACAATTTTTGGCTGAGTTGGGTTGCAGTTTTGCGATACGATGTAAGATGTTGTTACTTTGAAAAATTCTTGAACGTGCAAGTCGAAACGAAAGAATATGAAACCACTGAATGATAATTTACCGTTGTCAGTGAATACCCGCATATTTATGTACATACAAAGCTGCCGCATCCGCAATCTTCACTGCGTACAAAAAGGCTAAAATGAAAGAAAACCTTTCCACCCAAAAGCGATTGGTGCTCGGCAGTCAGAGTTGTGTGTTCATAAAGATTTTGAAGTACCATTAGTCTCTTTATAATACAATGAACGGAAGTGAGCGCCAAATTTAAGTTTTAGGTGACCACATTTCTGGTAAAACAAGAAAAGTAGTTTCAAAGCTCAAATCATGTGCGGTAACATTTATTAAGTAAAAATAAATGACGAATTTATAACCTCGTACTTATTTAGAAGTCGGTTGAAAGGCAATCTATTGCTTTTAATAGTCTAGTTAATCTAAGCTTAGCTTGATATAAAGAAACGTAATCGCGAAAACTAAATTCCTAGTGTCTTACCCTTTTTTCTCGTTGTTGTAGTATCGCTGCATTCTCAAGTGTCTCATTATAACCTCACTAATCCAGTTATCCCGTTCCAATTGCCTAGCGAAACTGCCGTTAGACATTTTGTCACGAAAAAGAAGGCGCTTTAAACGCTGCCACTATCGTTGCGCTCTCATTAAATTGCAATCAGCCGTGACATGAATAGACAGAAGAGTCGATTGGCATTTTACTTACTACCGTGCTCAGTCCAATCGCAAAGCACTTTACCTATTCTTGTACATTAACCCTAGTGGCTTTTTTACTACTGCTCTTAGGTGTTCTTTAAATATCATTTATATTGGGCAATGTGTTGATTAATACTTCGAGGTCAGTGAAATCAACTCTGATTTCAGGCACGCCTTCTCAAGTTTCGTTTGTAGAAGATCTAGTCATTTAGCCACCACACGAATGCTGTTTCAACTGCATATCGAACAATTGTTATATTTTCTGGCTTGTCTAGTTCGATGATGTCATCATACTTTGCGTTCCACAATATTGGATCCAGAAAAGATCTCGCACGAATTCCACCGTGCTATCTAAATCCTTCATCTTCTTTCTTGTGTTTTTCCCTGCGGTGATAGCTTCTCGAGCAATACTTGTCGTCGTCTGTGTCGCATCTTCAGTGGATCTTGATTCATGGAACCTCATCTGGTTATCAGATAGTCTACTAAGTTTCAAGAGATTTTTCTACGGACAGTCGCAAAAACGCTTTCGTGAATTTTTCCATCGTTTCGAGCAAATTGAGGTGCTTATATTCTGTTGATTGGTTGGGCGGTTTTGCGGTTTTTGTAACAGGAAAAACACCACTCAGGATACAGAAATTATGTGGCGTGAATGCGTGAATTAGTTAGCTTAAACTTAATCATTTGTATAAAATAAACCAAAAAAATAAACTACAGTGAAGCGGCGCGGCACTAAAAGCTCTCCCATTATATAAAATAAAGTTTTCGTTAATCTTAAAAAGCATCGACTAACTCAACAAGGGACAACGGGATCCAACTCCTCTGGATGACAGGACTCAAAAGCTTAGCGAGGAATGTAGAAGCTAGAGAACAGCAATATCTTAGTATACTCATTTTTCAAACAATCATCCTAATCCATTCTAACTTTTCTTTTCTAGAGAAAACATGAAGCTCTGATTATTGATTTAAGGTGGAACGAACAACAGTGAGAACCAAGCTACTCTCAAGGCTTTAAAAATTATATCTTCTTAAATAATCAGGAATGTAAGTTAAGACTTAATCCTTTCGAAAAACGATTATGAACCGGCTGGTAAATTTTTAAACCGTAAGTCTATGTATTGTCAAATGGAAACTAAACCAAGTATGGCTGAAACTGTTAAGAACACAGCGAAGCTATGAATGAAAATGAGGAAGACTGTTGATGCAATACTGAATGCAACAAAAGAGGCAAATTTTTTCTCACAAAGCTAAACAGCACAGTGCCGAAATTTCCAGCAGAGAGCAGTTCCTCTGCAGCTGGCGTTCTCTAAACTGAGATGGCGCTTAATTAATTTAGACCTACTAAGCACAGATATGGCACTTTCATTTTCCCTGCGACAAATACAATTACAAGGCATCGAGCCGAGATGATGATTTTTGGGGTACTGCTAGAGTAAAATTTTCGTATTTGAAGTTTGCGTGACATCAGTGTAGTCCGTATATAAAAAAAAAAAAGCTTTTTTGCACTAATTTGACACAGTTCGAGTACAGGCATGCTTCTCCACTCTTTTATATTTATTAAATTCAAGCTTTCGTTTTTTGTTGTCTCTAAACAAACAAAAAATTTGTAAAAATAGAACAATCGCCATTATTCACTGCATCGCTCCTTTCCCCGTGTAGGCATGGATTTGAGATGGCGGAATCTTGCATTCTATTATTCTTGAAATTTATTCTATATCTTTCGAACATTCAGGTTGCGATGTAGCGGCAAACAGGCACAATAAATAAATATACAACTTTTTTATTTTTTATTATTGAATTCAATATTGATTATATTTATTATTGATTTCATTTTATGTATTTTTATTTTCCGTTTAATACATTTCCAATTTTTAGATTCTTTTAAACTAAGTTTTTAAATGTTATGCAATAGTTTACGACTAAATTACGAGTTAATATATTTTAAATATTCCATATATGTATGTAGTATGTATATGTATATTTAGTGTAGTATTTATATTTATATATGTATGTGTTTGCGTTTATATTGAATGTATGTTTGTATGTATGTATGTATGTATAGATAGTTTACGCGTATTTTCTTCTAGTTTTTGTTTCAATTATTAATTAACGATATTTCACTTATTTAACATTAAACTGACAAATAGAAGTACTGTTTGTATGCATACATATGTTTGGAAATATTAATATTAATTTTGTTTTTTGTTTTATTATTAATATTTGCATCAATTGCAATATATGTATGTATTTGCATAAGTTAATGTATATCTGTATTATGTTTATCAATGCACGAGTAGGCAAAATAGCAAAAAGTGAGTAACAAAAACTAACTAATCGCCGCTACGCTCATCATACATAAATAACGGAAAACAAACAACAAGACGAGGTTCAAGTACAAATAAACGAATGAATTAAAAGGCAAAAAACTAAAAAATTAAGAAAAAAAAACATCAACTTCAGTTGTGCAGAGGAAATATTGCTGATACCAGCGACGTAGTTGGGGGAAACAGTTGTGTTATCGGCACTTTCACTTATAAAATGTTGCATTGTGGACCTGTGCTTAACTAATGAACCTGCATGCTACTTAACCCGCCAACTAGTTGCATAGAACATATCCTTAAGCTTCTTTACAAATACACTTAGCCCAAATTAAACAAAAAAAAAGGAATAAAACTCGCTTAGCTTGAACTCTCTTAAATGTTTATACTCGTATGTCTTGCGTAAAGATTTTATGTATGTAGGTATGTACATAGATACATGTGTATGCATGCGCTCACTATGTTATAAGTCTATGTATATATGTACATATGTATGTATGTTTCTCTATATGGTTTATAAGTGTTTTAGCTTAAATCGAGTGTTGTGATTAATAATAAAAAATTAGTCGCAGTTAGTATGTATATGCATACATATGCATGTACTTACAAGCATACACATACAATAAACATATTTATTGTTGAATGGAAAAGGTGGTTAAATAATAATTGGTGTTAGTCTGCACTGCACTAGCATGTTTGCTAGTATCTATCTACATTTAGAATAAGCAAGAGTGCTTAGAATTATACTCGTTTCATCATTCGGCTATTTAAGAATATGATTTTTCATCATTTTTTTTTGTTTTTGTTTTTAGTTACGCATTACTGGCGCACATTACAAAGACTAATCGCGCGTATTTCGTTATATACGCAATGTGTTTTTTTCTTCTTCTCTTTTATGTATGTATGTATATAATTATTGAGTGTATATATTTATGTAGGTATGTGTTCCGATTACTACTTGTGAGCTATACATGCACGTCATAAGTTACGTGTGTATGTACATATGTAATAACAAAACGTTTACATAACACAAGATTTTATGTTTTTAATTTTAAAAATCAATAGGCTAAATAGCAAATAATAAATATACATAACTACACACATACTTGAATGCGTTTTAAACAAATTTAAAGCACTTCGCCACAATGACCAACATTCGTACATACAAACATACATATGTATGTATGTATGTATGTACTAATAATAAACTCATTTTACTTTTGCATTATTTAGAGAGAATAGAAAAAAAAAAAGTAAAATTAATTTAAAATAAAACTATTATTTATAAGTTTGATTATCTATCGTTTACATTTGTTACTCTCTTCTCTGTCTCTACCACACCATCGCCTTCTCATCGATGTCACATTATTTTGCCTCAAAATGTTGCTGTCGCACAACATTGATTTTAATCATTCGCTTAATTTAATATTTTTCCTGCTAAAAAAAATGTATTTATATGTACATATGTATGTATGCAGGTATTTGTAAAGCACACTGCGGTGCAACGAATTTACAATAAAACGTTGATAAGCACAATTAATGCTTATAAATAATTTCTAGTCATCGCACGGCTTTCTTTTTCCGTGTCTTCAACAGTTAAGTTTCTTTCTACTCAACACCGTTTGCCCACAAATGCTCCTACATTTGTTTGCAATTATTGCAAGTCTAGAACATCAAAATATGTACATGCATTCATTGTATGCACATATGTATGTATGTACTACCTATCGTAAGCGGCAAAAAGCGTTTTATTTCTAATTATTTTACACTAAACAAAGCAAACTATAAAATTCACTTTTCTTTCTCTGCGTTACGGTACATATGTAATGAATTTAAGCTGAGTGAATTTGTATGTTAAAAAAGAAAAATGCGATTTGTCACTTACGATACAATCGCAATTGTAGCGCGATATGTAAATGTTTATGCGCCTAGTACTCGTATGTACAAATGACGTTTGCTGTTGTGCGTTACACTTTGATTTAATTCCTAACCTTATTAAGCACAAATTATTTTTGCCATATTGTATTCTCATTTAATATTTTATTTATTCTTTTTTCGTTAAATTAATTTCATATTTCATATTGAATTCAGTAATTAAGAATATGTTTTATATGTATGTATATGCATGTGTGTGTGAGTGTGTGTGTGAGAGTGTCAATTTGTGTCTATACATGTAGTTGTTTTTGCTTTTGAATTTTTTCTTTCGAATGGTGCTTAGTTTTCCCAGTTACCACTAGAGTTTCATTCATATATAACCAAAGTTTAACGATATCACCCGGCTATGCAATTTGATTTGACTTTCACAAGTATCGTTTTTTTTTTCATCTTATTTTAAAATATATGTATGTAATGCCTTCTTCGTTTTGCGTTACTCTGCTGCATTTACGATAAATGGAAGGACATGCTACCCTCATTGGCGGCCACTTTAAGTTTCTGCCGCATCACTTCGCGACTCGAGTAATCGGGTAATTTTAAATAGTTCACACATGTCATTACCGATGGTAAATAATCATTTGGATTTTGATTACCATCGAGCGTTTTACGCACAATTGTAAGTTGTGGTGTTAGCGATTTGAAGCCGCCGGTTGGTAGACGTGGCGAGCCGGTGACAAATTGTAGAAATAGTCTTTGCTCGTCGCGATTATACGAAGAGAGTATATCGTATAGATTTTGTATTGCTTGCGAATCTTGTGTAAAGCCATGATCAGTACGACAACATTCTTGTAGCATTTTAATATCCCAACGTTGATAATTGCTAGCACCAGAACCGCAAAAGACGTTCTCCAATTCTTCAGGATAGAACATGCGCAGGCGTTGAGTTGGAAATACAGAGTCGAAACCTGTTAGGAGTAGTGAGAATAATCAAAATAAATTAGATTAATAAGTTTGCAAATCGTCAGTAATATAACGGTGTATTCGTATGTGGTTAATTTCACGGCGCAAGCGCCAATTAACGACTAAAACTTAAGTGGAGATGTTGGCTTTTGTTATTTCAAAATGTGAAGAGGTAAGAAAAATTACTTTTCAATTTTAAAACACAAAAATTATTATCTAGATTAAGAAATTTTCGTTATATTTTTAGCTCAAGACCGAAAACTTATAAACGCCCGTAAATAAACCGTAGCAATATCTATATTCATCGATATACGTTATCGTTATAGTTTTAGTAATCTTAAACTTAATCGACGTTAAAATCCATCCGATCACAAAATCCCAATATAAAAATTATCTGGCAATTCGCCTTGCTCTATTCAATGACATTACTTTCAGAAATCAATTTCCTCAACTTCCTTTTACCCTTTGCACATCAATACATTATACGTTTAACGTATGACCTAATTCTTATTTTTAAAACTCTTTCTCCTTCTTAGTTACAAATTACTTTAATAGCACATTTACCTTCTCGCAATGCTTCAAACTGTTTCTGCACACCTTCGACGAGGAACCAATATGTAACTAATGAGATATACTGGTGCAGATTGTGAATTGTAACTGGCGTATCACGACCACCCCGACACAATTCAATGTTAGCATAGCCTGGTAAAACAAAGTCTAGGCCCAAGTCGGTAATGGGACAGCCGTCCAAGTCCAGTGAATCAATCTAAGATGCAGAAAATTTTATTATAATTTATTAAATTACTACTATTTACATACATATGTATTTGAGCATTAAAAAATTCGATTGTCGCTTACCTTCTCAGTCTTTTCCATTGCATCTAAATTGGAATCGGCTAGTATAATTTCACGTTCATGAACCACATCTTGTAAGCGTACCAATGTACTTTGTACTTCGGGCGCAACACGTGACAAATCGGCTAGACCAACGGAGTGCTCTTCGTTCAACAGCCAACGATAGTAGGGTATTGAGAAAGGCAAATCGAGCTAAAAAGGAGAGATTTAATTTAAAAGAAGCTTATAATGCGTATAATTGATGCTTAAAATGTGTATAATAAGTGGCATCTGCAAAAATGTATTTGTACGGTGCTATCACAGAATCCAACGACTTGATACGAACGAAAACATTAAAAGTTTATACTAAATTTCGAGCTTTCATAGATTTGTAGAGCTCCGCTTCTAGAGCATAAATTAAAGAATCAATGCATGAAATTATTAAGGTTATAAACACCTTCTGAATTCATATAAATTTTCTATATATAGTACAGTATTAAATAATTTTATGGATGGTCAATGACCCCTCACCCAACAATTTTCTCAATTAAAATGACCTGATTTGAAGCAAAAAAAAAAAATCGTTCGACATACGAGGGCGGGTCAATAAGTCCGTGACTTTTTAAATTTCTTTCCTCTTTACTGAAATAGCAACACTGCTACTATCAACAGGCATCTGTTATTTGACTCCTGTCAAAATTTGAACAATTTTGCGGCATTTACATAGTTTATGTTTGACAGTCATTCATAGCAGACTAAAACGTGATTTGAGGAGAAAATGAAAAAAAAAATGAATTTCGTTCGTTTTCTCATTAAGCATTATTTTTTGCGGAAAAAGATCAACACTCAATCCAAAGCTAAGCTTGATAAATACTATGGGGACTCCTCACCATCAATTTCAATGGTAAAAAAGTGGTTTAATGAATTTCGTTGTGGCCGTACAAGCACGAAAGATGCCGAACGTTCTGGACGCCCAATTGAGGTCTCAACGCCCGAAAGCCTTTTGCATCTCACATGGCTCAGTGGCGAAACGTTGGACAAAGTGTATAGAACTCAAAGAAGACTATGTTGAAAAATAAAATATTTGTTTATCCAAAAACTTGTGTTTCACGGACTTATTTACCCGCCCTCGTATTGTCGCTCACGATATAATCGCAAATAAGTCACGCCTTAAATCGATCCTATTATTATTTTGCTCTAAAATTTTAATTAGCGTGGGAAGTGCTGTTGTATGTACAACGATATTCCTTTATATGTACCTTATCGAATAAAGTTTGGAAAATACCGTTATCTGTGTTCTGTAAACATCGAAAAATCCTTCCAATGTACATAAATTAATTTAATTCACTTTAATGATCAATTTTATTTTAAATGCAAATTTACTTACCATTCTACTGTCCATCACAGCTTTAGCCATAAATTTGCCGAGAAATTTGAATTTCGCTTTTGATTTTGAGACATGTGGCAGCTTCGATGATTTGCCCAACGGCATTGGAAACAGTCCATGTGGGGAATTTACATAAGACACTGATGTGCTTGTGGTAATTGTCGCCACCGAGGAGACACTTTCGCCGATTAATGGGGGTGAACTATCGCCACCATCAGATTGCGTTAAATGATGTTGGTGTTGCTGCAGTGGCTGTTGCAATTCATCACCGCCTATTTGTTGCTCAATTATCATATTCAATGCGTTCTCGTTCGACGACGAGCTGCTACCAACATGATCCATCGGCTGTTGCTGTTGTTGTTGTTGATGGTGGTGGTGCTGCTGCTGCTGCTGCTGTTGATTTTGATGATGATGATGGTTGTGACTGCGTGTTGACATACCCATGCCACTACCACTACCACTGCTATTGCCGGCGCCGTTGCTGGCTCCACTACTGTTGGCGACGTGCTGTCCATCTGCACTACGATGAGACCTGCTACTTGAACGAGTCACGGTGGTAGTACTTGCAGTTATAGTTGTGCTATTTGCATTGGCTATTGTTGTATTTGTTATCGCTGTGACAGCAATGACGTCGTCGTTTTGGGCCGTCGTAACTTCACTAACCTCATCGATGTGTACACTCGTGCTGGATTTCACCACATCGGCTATGGTGGAAGAGTTTTGCTTATAACTATCACTGCCATTCCAAAGGCCCAAGTCACAGCGTTGCAACTCAGCTGATACCAAGGCGTAAAACTCCAATGTTGGACCCAGTCCGGTACCGACCTATCGATCATTAAAAGATAGAACAATTAGTAAGCACACATACACATAAAAAAATAATTTGTCTGAAAAAAAAAAAAAAAAAAAAACACACCTCATTCTCGTATTGTATTTCCAGCAGTGCTTTTGAATGTCCAACATCTTGAATTATATGCTCCGCTTGCTTCAGTATGTCCTCGCGTGATATGGCACGTTTTCGTCTATCCAAACGCGGTGCTACACGCTCCGACGATTCGGCTGCATTTAGATCTGGTGTTGTATCCAACAGCCGTTGCAAAGCGCGATCACGATCAAAGCTTGTGGCATAGAAGAGCAAATGGCGCGTCTCAAATGGGAAAAGGAACGCACACGCCATACCGATTTGTGGTAACCATGGCGGTAAATTGCCTGTCATAATAACTAGTGGATCTTGTAGTTGTCTATTCGCCTTTGCCGTGATTTTTGGATGCACAAACTCCGATTGCGGTATAATATGCTGGCGGTGCACGCAGCAATACAAATGTTCCCAGTGCCGATTGAGTGCGTTTATTATACGTAACATGCATAGGGCGTCTAATGAGGCATCTTGCACGGTCACCACATCGGGTGGCAGTGTGCCGGTGAGGAATGATTTCAGCGCCGACACTGTACCGGGCGCTAAGCCCTCATGCCACAATTCTGTCTTTTTGCGCAACAATTTGGACGATGACTTACTACTCTTCTTCGTCGATGTGGACGTGGTCGATGACGATGTGCCACATGTGGGCGTATGTAGGCCCGAACTAGAGGCGCCAACGGCAGTCGACGAAGATGCACCACCATGTTTGCCAATACCCAGACTAGCTGTGGAACTGGTTGTTGCACTGATGCTACTGCTGCTTGCCTCCTCCTCCACAGGTCGGTAGTAAATTGTGTGCTGCTGTACCCAAACACTGGCATTGCCCAGCGGCGTTTCTGTATCGGTGTCAGTTTCCGACTGATCATTGACCAAAGGCGAGAACTGTTTAACTGCTTGGTAAACAGTCATGTTGTAGGGTAAGACGTGATCACCGATCATAAATTGTAATTTGTGCTTGAAACCACTTTGTGACATCACAACAGCGGCCACGTTATCATCCATATCCTCTTCGGAATCGTCATCCGAGTCGCCGCGTATGCCACCATAGCCACGTACAACTAAATAACGTTCGATCGCTTGTACCATAGCAAGCGGATCGATTTTGACAGTGCCACCTTTCCACTGCCTGAGATTCGTGCAGTCGGGGTGACGTTGTAAGTTACACTTTAAGATTGAAAGAACAAAAGAAAAGAAAAAAAAAACAATTTTTTAATTCAATGAGTGGATGTAGAAAAAAATAAAATGTTGCTTGAGAAGGTGAAAATTATAAAATCTAAGTTAATAAACAAGCATTAGTTAAGTTTCCGTACTAGAATAAAACACTAGAGCGTTTACGTTCTTATTTTGTTGAAATTTTTTATTTTTGAGAATTTTGCGTTACTTCGGTCTTGTTGTTCAAAAGTATATCAAGAGTGTTCGCGATGCTGATAATTATTACGAATTGTTACGAAATATCACGATTTTTGAAAAATCGCGTTGGCGGTGTCCAAAAAAATTGCAAGGAAGGGGAAATTGAGAGAGCAAAATGACTATTCATTTTGAAGGGAAATTGCTAATTCTTGCTGGACAAATTTTACCCAGCACAAATTTGCAAATAAAAAAAAAACAGCTGAATAGAATTTGAAGAAATACGAATTTCTTGTTAAAGCGTTTTAAAGGTCAAAATTATAAAACATAAATGATAAACATGCAATATGGAGATACATTTTGTTGTTGTTGTTGTTTTTGTTGTAGCAGCATAAAACCTGCTGAAGTGACAGTCCTTAGCCGGACATAAATCCGGGTCGTTTCGTATACCCGACTGTCGTGGGAACGGGAAATACATTTTCGTTTAGTTTCGTTTTGTTAGTGGAATGTGTCAGGAAAACATTAATGCAATGGTTTTTTCATTTTACATATTTGGATGCGTAGAAGAATTCAATTAGCTGTACGTTAAACTTAAAAGTTTTTGCAAATTTTGCGTTCGCTTAAAAATTAGCAAGCAGCTCTCTTTGAGAGAGAATACTCCAAAATTCTGAGAAATTTCGCTGATTGACTTTTATACAAACAGACTTATCATAACTCGAAGAAGTTTAAAATAGTATTTTAATAAAAAAAAAAAAAATTTTTAATTCTTATCAAAAAAAATTTTAAAAGCATTTGATTAAATATAAAACCTCAAGGTCACCACCAAGTTGTGTTTTAAAATTTACACACAAACTTTGTTTCAACTTGTTCGTAAAGCAACATTCGAAACTCACCTTCAGTTGATGCGTATTAAAGAATTTAAGCGCACTTGTGTTAGAGCGTCCACCCGGTCCGGAGGGAAAATCGTGCACCTTTACGGGGAATTGTTCCAATTGTGTGACGCAACCATTTAATTTTGCCACCAACGCGTTGAATGCTACAGGATCGATGTTTGGCATTTGTCCCACCTTCTTCAATGGCTCCAACGGTAAACCAGCGAATACATGCATAAATGTACGTAAGCGCCCATCTCGTTCCACAATGCCATCCTCACAAGTCATGAAATTCAACATTGCTTTGATAAGACCTGAGTGATTCACTTCAAATGGTGAGATATCACTTTCGAGTAAAATAGTTTTCAGTTCAAGCAGCGCGTCTAAACAATCTTGGAAGTTTCCATTCAACTTAAATATAATGTTGGATAAACGCTGCAGTACATTGGTGCCGCCGCTTATGGTGCCAATTGAACCACTGCTGCAACTGGCAGCTCCATCACCCTTAGCGTTCTCTTGTTCGGCATAGCGTTTCACAAATGAAATGGCTTGCTCTCGCACCCATTGGCGTGCCTTCTCACGATTGCCCGCTGCAATGAGGTTCGCATTGGATATGCTCTTGCTGATGCTATTCGCGGCACTATTTGCGCCATGGCTTGTGGCATGTGCTGCGCTAACGGCGCTGCCACTAGTGTTGCTGCCGCTGCCGGTATGATTTGCACTGGCCGCATCTTTGGTAAATGAACTGTGATGAGATCCTTGGCGCCCCCAACGTGCGGGATTCAGCGATGCGAGGAATGAAGTTTTCGTTGAACTACTTCCACTGCTGCTGGTGCCAGCACTACTGCCAGCGCCGCCGCTGAAGCGTGATTTGCCGCCGCTGGCACTAGGTGTACTGCGACCGGTGCTGCTGCCAAGACCTATGAAGAGAATGAAAAAAAAATTAAATCTCTGAATATTAAATCAACGATTAGGTTTACTCACTTGTAGCACGACTAAGCAAATCATGCATTGAGGATGTGGAGGAGCCGCCCTCTTCTTGGCGCGACTTTGAGCGACTGCTCGATTGCGATTTCCGTTTCGGTGGGACCTTTCGTTTTAACATGTCGGACATTTTGTGCTGCAACACTGAAGCGGACGAGGATGAAGGCGTTGATGAGCCTGGGGTTGTGGCCACTACGCCGCTATTGCTGTGATAGTGTGGATCACAGACGCTTGGTGTGGGCGCAAATACGACTTGTGGCAAGTGTTGCTGAGGTGGCGGATGTGCCATTACTGTTGGTGGAGTGCCGCTGACGACCGCATTAGATGATGACGGCAGTAATTCAACATGATGCGTGGGTGGCGGTGGCGCATGCGGCTGGAAGTGCGGTGGCGGGTGATGGAAGTGGCCGTGCACATACTGTCGGGGATCGCCCGGTGGCAACGGTGCCGCCGCCGCGGCGCTAGTCGAATAAACAAAGAAATTGGGTGCCGGAGCAAGATGTGTGTGCGTGGTTGGTCCAGCGGCAGGCGGCGCTGAGCTGCTGTAGTGATAGTGCAATTCGGCGGCTGTACCAGCGCCACCAATAACTGTGACCGGTGGGGTAATGCCTGCGCCGGTAGAATTGATAGTGAGAGCAAGCGAACCAGCAGACTGCTGACGTGGCTGCACACTTCCCGCGGGTAATTGTGACATTAATAGTGGACCAGTGGTTGGCGGCATAGACAGAGTTACTTTTTGGCCATTGCCAGCAGCCGAAGCGTTGGCAGTTAAGGCGCTCATTGCATGTGAAAAACTTTTGACTGTATACTGATGGTGGTGGCCTTGGCTTGCGCCGGGTTTCGACGAATTCGGTGTAGAGCTGCCCGCTGATGTTGAGATACCAGCGCTAGCCGCATTGTCCATAAAGAAAGGATTCACTTGCAAGCCCGATGCGGATGGCGGCGCACTCTGGGAACCACTTGCTCCTGATAGTGGCTTTGGTGAGGGATTGGCACAAATCGGATTGTTGGGATCGGTGAGCTGTGTGATCTGATATATAACACCTTCGCGACGGAAATGTGTGCCGAACACATCTGGCAGCTTTTGCATCAAAATCTCGGCCATTTGCAGTGCACCAACGACAATGCGCAAATCGTTGCTGCCCATCATGCCAGCTATGTGACTGGAGACCAGCTGGTTCTTCAGCACATCGCGCAGTAGTTCGGGTGTGGCATAGTAAACCATGCGTAAGAGAGCGCGCAAACATTTGTAGCGTACATTTGGCCCAGCCGATGAGCTATACACTTCGTAAAGTACATTAAAGAGGTTTTTGATGAATTCTGCAGCCAAGCCGCGCTCTTCTTTAAGGCAAGCGATGCGTGCATCGACAGACGCACGCCGACGCTGCTGTGCGTTGCTGGTACCAGGCGTATTTGGTGCGGTGTTTGCTGTGCTAGATTGTGCCGATGTACTTGCCGCTGTATGCGCCACTGTGCTAGTTAACGCTGTGATTGCTGTGGCCACCGCAGACGCTGACAAGTCCTGACCAGCTGTTGCCGATGATGCCGCTGCAGTCGGTGGTGGGAGTGGTGGCACATAATTTGGATTTATTTTACGTTGCACTGGACGCGTAGTGCCAGTGTCTTCGTTTATCTGTTGCATTGAATGAAAGTCAACGGTGTACGTACGTCCCAGTGTACTCAAACTGAACTCGTCATCCGAATTCAGATGCGCTGCTTCAATCATACGCGAATCAATGGTCGAATAGTTGTGCCATGTGCCGCGATCGTCACGCCACTGCCATTGCACTTGATCCTGAGTGTTAAGTGTGGGACGATCCAACAGTGCGTCCACTGTAAAAATACCATCTGTAGGCAGGCGCGGCATCAGTTCGCCAATCAAGCAAGTGATCTCGTACAACTCAGATGGTGAGCGCGTTATAAGCTCGACATGCGATGTGGTGGATGTGTTGGGCTCCGCATTACCAGTTAGCAAATAAAGCAAGGTCGACGCTATATCGTTTTTCAACAACGAAATAGCCAGGTCCGGACAGTTGCCGCACATCAAACTCAACATGCGTACGACGGATGTGAATGTACCGGAATTGAGAATGGTCGGTGTAACAACCAACAGTTGCTGACAATTTTTAAGCAACTCCTTGCTAGCGATCTCTTGCAGCCGCTTCGGATCATGCTGGAAACTCTCCACCAAACGACAAAATGCCGAACAAACACTCTCTACGCATTTCTTATCCTGCTGCGACAACAAACGCGCCAATAGTGGCAGACTCTCCGCCACAAAATGAAATTCCTCCGGATGCAAATTTAGGCAACAGTTCGCCGTTATTGCGAGCGCTGCACGTTGTGCATTGATTGAGAAGAAATCGAGAAAAGTCAAACACGCCGAGATGCCATTGGCTTGCAGAATTGCTTTGTTGTGACGGCGTGACAATATTTCGAGCGCAGTCAAACTCTGCTCTGCAACATCCATACATTGAATCGCTTGCAATTTCTCGAGAAATACTGGCACCGCCTCCACCACAGTGCCCGAAGAACGTGGCAGCGCTTCCAGCATGTAGGCGAGAGCTCGGCAAGCATTGTTCATAATATCGAAATTATTTTCCATACGCAACAGCGTTATCAATGCTGGTACCACTTGTTTTATGGGGAATCCGGCTAGTGTGTCCTCATTGCCCATCACCAACATTTGGCACATCTCGATGGCCGCTTGTAGCTGCTGACTCTCATCGTGCGATTGCAAGCCTTGCAACAATTGTTGGGCCTTCGATGAGCTGCTATTGCCGATGGTGCGATGTAGAATGTGCGTCATGCGTGGCCCCAGGGCGCCAAAGAGATGTGGTGGTAAACCGCGCGCCTCCAATAGCGCCTGCAGACGCCCCACTTCACTGTCATCGCTCTCCGAGTCGGCGTGCGAGGTGGCGGCGGTGGTGGCGCCCGTTCCGGTGTTTGTGGCCGTCGCGGTAGCGGAAGCGGTGCCCACACCGGCACCCGCACCAGCTCCCGCGCTTGCGTTATTTGCTAGATTTGTATTGGCGGCGCCCAAGGCGGTGGAGACGCTGAGGTTTGCTATAATAAAAACAAAAAACAACAAAGAAAAGGCGTAAATAAATGTCGTTGAATATTGAATATGATGAATATATATAAAAATGCATACAAATTGTATACATACAGCGACTAAGTAAAGAAAATATACATATGTACATACACCGTAGAAATATGTACATTTATTTTTTTTTTTTTTTTTATAAAAGAAAATTAGAGTGTAAATACAGTGCTGTCACCGCTTAGCAGAGCATGTTTTGGGGGCGTTCAGTCGCAGGATTTGGATAATGGGGAGAAAAATTGGGCTTTCATTACATAAAGAGGAAAATAGAAACAAATTAAAGCAGCCAATAAATATCAAAAAAAAAAAAACATGAAAACAAAGCACTCAAAAATATACATACATACACATGTATGTACATACAAAGATATGTATGTACATATAGACAAATTCATTAAAGGAATCGGAAGCAAAACATATTGATGATGCGGATGATGAGGAAGTTGGTTGCATTTTCGGGTAGCACTTTGTCACTTTTTCTTCGTTTTTTTATTCTTTGTTTTTTTTGTTTGTTTTAGTTTTGCAATTACCTGTGGTCGTTTGTCCACCAGTGTTCGGCGGTCCGTTTGGCGGTTGTTGGGCCATTAAACTATAACTTAACGCATCCGCAGAAGCTGTTGTGTACATTAATGCGTGCGTGGTGGTGTTGGTGGTGATGGTGGTGGTGGTGGTGGTGGTTTTGGTGGTAGTGGGTGGTAGAGTAGAATGCGCCATGAAAGTAAAGAAATTTTCTAGTTTCTTATTAAAATCATTTAACATGCTTATAAATTACTACACAAAGCTCTTAAAATAAGTTCAAAAGCACCCATCTCCACATTCTGTCCACGCCCACGTCCACAACCGAACAACTAGTACGCATAGCCATAACCATCTTCCCAGCCTACATACTCTACTCGTTTGTGTATTACTACTCTAACTCCTTATACGCACATAGAGATAAAGATGTATGTATGTATATTTACAGTGTTTGCATGGCACTCGTAATTTTTTTCTATTAAAAAAGATTGCAGCAAATGCACTTTAAATTATATGAAGGCAGTTGGGGCTGCATCGCATTACCAGCCGCAGCAATTTGCATGGACTTTTTTTTTTTTGGGACAAAGCATGGCATGGATGAATCTAGCGGCTACAACAAAAATCTACGACAACTACCAAGCTGTGCACCTAATCATCAATACCGTTTAATGAAAATTTCCTTAAGCTTTTGAATACTAACTTCTGTTTAGTATTGTATTATCTTTACGACTCGCATTTATATTAAGTTTAAGGGCTTCCCAGCAGCGAAACAAAGTTTTAAGGAATTAGTTTCCTTACAGCAACTACATATAGTTTACATATTTATAATCTAGGACGATTGATGATTTTAGGAAGATTGTTCCAAATGTGTTTCAACAATATTTAAAGATTTTTCGATGTCGAATATTTTGGCTCACTACAAATCCTGTCGAAAAGTTGAAACACATACCTATCTACGAGTACATTGGACTAGAGAGCAACCCGTGAGCCACATACCAGAAACTCAAAACAAAAAACAAAAAACTCTACAAAAAAAAAGCGAAAAATTATTACTATTTTAATACATCGATTTATTAATCAAGTGTTACGTAGTTTTTATAAATTTTATTAAGGTTTTTTGGGAGTTTTAAATTCGAATACGACGTGGTTTTTAAAAACAGGGCCACAACAGTTATCAAAAGAGAAATCGCAAATGATTTTTTTACAAGAGTGAGCTAGGAGACATTTAATTTTGAGATTATGTTACCAACTCTTGGCGTTGCAAATGCCGCAAAATAAAAGAATTTAAAAGGTAAGAGAAATTGAGAGAACAAAGCAATATTACCATATTTCGTTATGAGAGAAAACTGAACTATTTTTAACGGAAAAATGTGTACTTGCTCGCAGAAATTTGGCAGCAGGAAAATCAGCTGACTGGCTGACTGGCAAATCATTAAATCAATAGTAGTGTTCTCGAAGTCAATAGTTTGTAACAATTGTTACAAACTATCACGTTTTGGCGTTCTTGTACCGCAAAAAATTGCAAGAAACTTGCAAAGTAGGAGAAATCGAGAGAGCGAATTGACATTTCATTTTGAGGGGAAGTTGATAATTTTTACTGGACAAATTTTTGCCAGTAAAAACTTGCAAGTAGGAAAAACAGCTGATCAAAAGCAGCTGATTGCAATTTTGATAAATACGAAATTCATTCAGCTGTTCGCCAAACTTGCAAGTTTTTACTGCTTTTGCGTTCATGTACTTTTTGGTATATTTTTCGCTCTGAGAGCGAATGTTGTCAAATTCTAAGAAATTTCTTTACTGGATAATTTTTACTGGAGAAGTACGAGTACAGACCTAATATTCATTGCGTTCGATAGTAAAAATGCAATGTGTAATAGTTATTTTTAAGTTTTGCAAGTATGCGTTTGTGAACACCAACAAATTATACGTACAACACTCAAAGAGTGTTTTGGGTCACTTTGACTCTCAAAGTATTTTGAGTAGCGAGCATATTTTTTTAGATTGCTGCCTTGAACAATTAATCACGAAATTCTCGTTTCTTCTTGTACGCAAAGAGCTGTTGTCAAAGCTTGGGATAATCGTCAAGTTACTGTTTGGCCTTCATATCTTTCGCACACCTTGGAATTTACTATTAAAATTTTAATGAAAGACAAAAACCAATATTCAAAATTCTTCCCTAACCTTCTTAAATGGCTTTACTCTAAAGAAAATTTAGCAACTTGTACAGACCTTCCGGCATGTGAACCCTCAATTGTTTAGCCTGAACCTGTAAAGAACAAACTTACATAATTCTTTCACCCACTATACACGTAAATACTTTATAAACCAACACCTTACCATTTCTTCCCTTTATCATTATTTACAGTTTAAAACCTGGCAACATAAATTAATACAAATGCGTAGACAAAAGAAAAGACTAAACGGCTAAAAACGAACCCTGCTATATTTTATATGTTTTCTAGTTTCACCACAGGGCACTTGTGGTGTTGGCAAAGTAGCAAAAGTAAAAAACCAAACAATGAAATTTACGAAAATCAAAAAAAAAAATTGTCAACCCCGCATTCGCTGCACACACTTACCGCTCGCTTTATTGTGCGTATTCATATTCATGTGGCTACTATTCGTGGCGACAGTGGCGACTCTAGCGGTGGCGGTGTTGGCGGCAGCGGTGGTAGTGTTGGCATTAGCGGTGGCGATGGCGGCAGCGCTCGCAGACGACGCACCAACGAGGTGACTTGACGTCGACGACGGCGACGATAATGCGTTCAAATGTGCATTGGCGGTAGTGGCACGGTAATTATAGAGAAAACCGGGCTGCACAATGGTGGCGCGATGATGCGCTTGTTGCTGTTGCTGTTGCATTAACGCAGCAGCGGATTGGTTTTGTTGTGATGCAGCTATGGCAACAACTACGGCACCACCAGGCGCAGCTATCGAATGATGGAGCATGTGATGATGATGCTGCTGCTGCTGCTGTTGTTGTTGTGGTTGCTGCTGCTGAGATTGTGATTGCGTTTGCGTTTGAAGATGGTGATGGTGATGATGGTAAGCATGCGCGGGCGCGTGTGGATGCTGTGGATGGTGGATATGATATTGTTGGTGGTGGTTCCCAATGGCAGTGGCAGCCGTTAAAGGTATGGCTCCTCCCCCCATACCCATGCCGCTACCACTGCCACTGCCACCGCTCGATGAGGCTAATAGCGTTGGTGCTGATACGATGGCAGGGCTGTGTATTCCTAGACCGCTGCTATTACCACCACCACTGCCGCCGCCGCCGCCGATGCCACTGCCACTGCCGTGTTGCGATGCTGAACTGACGCAAGAACCCGTTTTGCTACGTGAACTGCGCCTTAGCGAATGTGAAGAATGTAACGATGTCGCTGAGGCTATTGCTGATGAACTGAGACCTCCAACTCCTATCGCGACCGCTGTGCCTGTGCGACCGTGTCCGTAACTGTGTTGTGCCGGTATTTGTGCGTTTAGGTGAGGTGTAAAAGAAGGTATAGCAGCAGATGAACGATCAACAACCAAACCGGCGCCTAGTCCAATGTCAATTGCGGCTGGATGTATTTGATGATGATGCGCGGACGCTGCTGCTGCTACTGCAGCGTTAGGCGTTGGCCCTGGATGTGGAATGCGGTGCAAGGGCTGCGCTTGTGTTTGTATGTGTGCGAGAGACAGCGGTAGCGCTGGAACAGACGGCTGTTGCTGTTGCAAATGTGGATTGGAATGGTGATAACGACCGCCACTGATTTGTTGTGTATGCAGTCGCTGTTGAGCTAATTGTGTATGCTGTTGGTGCAATTGTTGCGGCAGCGGTGGCGGCGGCGGTGCTTGATGCTGCTGCTGCTGTTGTTGGAGGTGGTGGTGGTGTTGATGCTGATAAATAAGCGGTGCGGCGGTTATGGGTGCTGCACCAGCAACGGCTCCTGTTGGTTGATAATGATTAAGATTTAAATTTAATATGGCTGTTGTTGAAGCGGCGACTGCAGCAGCGGCGGCTGTTGTTGCTGCAACTGCGCTATTACTGGGGTAAGTCGAGTGATAGAAATGCACGGGTTGCTGTTGTTGCGCCTGCGTTTGCGTTTGCAGTGGTGTTTGCGCTTGCGCGTGTTGTTGTTGCTGATGCTGATGATGATGTTGCTGATGATGATGAGGTTGAGGCTGAGATTGGTGTTGGTGTTGGTGTTGGTGTAGATTATGGCTTTGCGATGGCAGCTGCGACTGATATTGCGTTTGTTGATTATAATAATGTTGGGCACCGCTGGCAGTTGGCTGCACGTGCAAATAATGCGTTGGCTGCGCCGCCTGATGATGGGGCAGCACAACTTGTGGCGCCGCCGCCTGCTGTTGACCGCCGGGCTGGGTAAAGTGTGCAATTAGCGGGTGGTGTGGCAAGTGCGGATGATGTGGCAATGAAGGTTGCTGATGCTGTAGCTGTAACTGTGGCTGCGGCTGCGGTTGCGGTTGCGCCCTTTGTCCCACTGTCGTAGCTGCAGCTACACCCGATATGGACGCGCCACCTCTGGCGCCACCCGCAATTGTAGCTGTGCCAGTCAAACCGCCAGCAACAAAATCTGTGCTGCCACCACTGCTACGCGTCTGTCGTGCCCCCAGATTCGGGGCTCTGTTGTAGCCCGTCGTCGTAGCTGTGGTTGTGGCGGCGGGCTTAATAATACCAATCTTCTTGCTGCTACACAGCCGCGCTCTGCCTGCGCTTTTACCACCGCTGCTGCTGCTGCTGCTGCTACTACGCTGGCTCTTCTTAATATTATTGGTACGAAAATGGAAATGGAATTGTCGTTGGCGTAGACGTAGACGTCGATTGTTTTCCTGTCGTCTTGTATCCTTCGCTTTCTGCCTTCTGCTGTTGTTGTTATTCCTCTTAACAAGGCGTATATAATCAAGTGCGTTTGGCTGGCGACCTTTGCAACGCGTCGAAGGGGGGTGAGCAAACAGAAGAAAATTCTAGTTGTAGTTGTTGTTGAACTAATTTATATTATTATTTATATATTTTTTTTTTTTTTGAATTTGTGCTTGTTTTCTTTTTATTTAATTATAGATAAAATTTAGTTTAATTTCCTTAATGAATGGTGGAGCGTGTTTGGCGTATTGTTCTTGTTGTAAGTGAAGCTGCTTATGAATAAAAAGGAGAATAAAGGTGTTGTTGATGATTGTGATGCTGTGACTATTGATGACTGATGGGTGGGTGGTAAACACTCGGGTGTTTCTTGCTTAATAGCTGATATATTAGTGAAGATGAGTTCAAAATCGATGGTTTCGTGTGAATTGCTGCTGCTTGTGTGACGACGACGACGACGACGACGACGACGATGATGTTGTTGCCGCTGACGCTCGCTCCGCGTCGCAACTAAGCAGATACAAAACGTTAATATGCGAACTCCTTTATTTTTTTATTTATTTTATTTTTTTTGTTAATTGCGCTTTCACGCGCTTACACCTTCGCATAAAGCTACGCTGTATATTTGTTTGTTAGTTTGTATTTTGTCGCGTAATGAATATCGGCGGCTTGTATTCTCCTTCTCGGCGCTCTCGTCGTTATGCAGCGAAAAGATTTTGGTTTCTTCAATTATTTGTTGTGTAACTGTTGCTGTTGCTTTTGTTGTTGTTGTTATTGATGGTGTTTCTTATGATTTCCAATCTTTCAAATGTCAATTATCGTACTTATTGGACAGGCGTGCATGTTGAGTGACGTAGCAGACGATGACGCTTATGAAGACAGCGACGGCAACGAAGACGACGGCAACAACAACAACATCAACAACATCATCATCATCATCATCATCATCATCATTCACAACAACAAAATAGTATTTTTTTACGCCGAATGGTTAAAATTGTATTTATGGAAATTTGTTTGGCTTTTTTTGGTATTTAAAAAATCTTAAACGTTATTTAGAACTTCAAACTTTTATTTTGAAAAAAAAAAAAAAATAAATAAATAAATTAAATCGAAAATTCAAATCGAAATTTGGTTAACGTAGAAAAACAGAAAACGTAAGCAAATTATGGTATATATAGAAAAGACAACACCAAGTAATAATCTCTTCAACAACTACAACTGCAACAACAGCAACGTGCAAATTTACTCTGATTTTTTTTTTTTAATTTTATTTATGAGTTATTTATTTAAATTGTGTTTTTTTTTCATTTATTTGAGTTCATGGCGCTTTATCTCGCCACGTCGTCAATAATAACCCACCATTGCTTAACTGGTATTTATTTTATTATTTTGAATTTTCTTAATTAACTCTGCTCCCTCATATATGTATGTTACTTTCTTGAATCTCATATTTCAAACTATTTTTCTCTTTTCCTTGAAATCAATTTTTTTGAAACATTTCGTCGCGACTAAACCACTGCGCTTGTGTCTTGTCTGTGCTGCTAAAGGTTATACAGTTATAAAATTCCCAACAAAAGACAGCTGCTATTGCACTTTAGCAATTCCTAAAAATATATACATACATATATGTATGTATGTATATATATTTTTTTATGTTTATTTCATTTCATTGGTTGGTTTCGTCGCCATCGTTGTGGTTGTCATCTGCCAGAGCTGCCACCTCCGTTCGCTATCAATTGCACAATCTCAAGAAAACATAGCTAAGAAAATTAACCTACCTTCTCAAGAAGCTCCTTTGATTTATAAAACAAAGTGAGTACATTAGTTGATTAACTAGACTCAAAGAGTGTGATTATCATATGTACATACATACATACATACATACATATGAAGGTATAAAAAAGAGTACAAAACTTAACACAAATACATAATAAAAAACAAATATGTACATAAATGGTTCAACTGTCAAGCAGCGAGCCCGCCCACACTTAATGTTCCAATAAAAGAAATATGTTCGATTAAAAATTATGAAATGTCATAGGCAAAAACACAGGTTAAATGTGAATACATAGGTATGTATGTAAGTAATAAGGGTAAATAAAAGATGGTTAATCGTTTGCACTTGTTAGTAGACACTTATTATATTAACATTTTGTTGCATTATTATATTATCGCTTGTCTTTTTTTTTAATTTTTGGTTAGCATCTCTTCGACGAATCGCTGCTCAGCCCTGTTAAAGGTGACAGCACTGTTTTTTTTTTTGTTCTTTGATTTAAGTTTTGCTATTTGCGCCTCCTACTTGTTAAAGGATCACTTATTTTTTTTTTTTAAATATGCAATTATGTATATACATACGTATGTACATATGTATATACAAAAACACAAACTAGAGCATGATTTGTAATGTGTACGTTTGTGCCAAATTATATGCACTAGTGTATTGTATTTACAAAACGAGGAGTGTAAAAATTAGAAGAAAAAAAATTGAGTTTTGGTTAAACCACCCTTCAACGGATAGTGATATTTAACACTTCGCATTTTTAAATTTCATATGAATTTATAGAAGCGATAGAGATTTTCGCAGAATTGACTAAGCATTTTTTTAATTTTTTGACAAAATTATTACCCGTTCATGCTTGTTTACAATATACATGTTATGGCATGTGCTATAACTTATGCGGTAGATGGCGCTGGAGTCGACACGTACAGAAAACTTTATTCGTAATACGATAAATTCAATTTCATAAGGTGTATTAACTATACTGTCGTCTAACCGCGTTATTCTGTGATCGACACAAAAAAGTCTTAACAAATTAGAATCAGAAAATTTTAAAATTAGAATCAATACAAAAGCACTTTATAAAATGAAAATTGGTTTTGAGATTAACTATTTTGAAAAGTAGTTTTATGGCAACTAACCATAAAATTATACCAAAAATTTAGATCGATAACTGTGCTTTAAGAAATTATTTCTTAATTTTAACCAAGTGTGTATTTGTGTAAAAACATCAATAGCAAACGAATTTACATACATATGTTTCGGAGAAAACTGTAACTTGCTTTTTAAGAAAAAGTCTCCGACGACTACGTACGGCCGATGATGCAATTTAGTAAAGAGTTTAAATATTTTCTAAAACTCGATTTCTCGCAAAGTTAACTACTATCATTACATATATACATACATACGGTGCTGTTCGAATCATTAGCATCGAAGTTCAAATTGATATAAATAGTTCACCACTTATATTCATTTATTTATTTTTAAGAATTTTCAATTAAAATTTAGTTCATTCTAAATCCAATTTTAAATTTTTGTTGGAAATTAAAAAAAATCAAAAAATTTTCATATACATACATAGGTTTTCAACTATTTTCTCAGTATTGTTGGAATTTCTTTGACTATGCAGTTTTATAGCGCATTCAATTTTAGTGTAACAATGTGAAATTTTCAAGTGTCTAGGAATTTCTATTGATTCTTTAGAATTTTCTTTTGGTCGCGTATAACAAAAAAGCAACATTTATTTTTATATGGAAGAAAGTACATACATACATACATGCAAACGTATGTATGCGGATTTTATTAAGACCCATTTTAAACAATTAAAGAATTATCAGCTAAAATAAAAAACAGTTAATTTGTTAATGAAATTGCAGATCACGTCGCTTTTCGGATGCACCTCATCAGTCGCTTGTCAGTAAGTTAGCATCTTTTGAAATTTACTTAAATAAATGCTCGCGCTTTAAATATACAATACACATTGCAAATGGTAACCAAAACTCGTATTTTCATAACCGTAACCGTAATAAACAAAAAAAATAGTGCTTGTATGTATAAAATCAAGTTTGCACTTTCACATTCTACAAATGTAGCTTGCATGAGTAAATTTTAACAATACCGCTACGTTTATATTGAAGGTTAAAAATAAATCAGTGCCAAGTAAATATATGCATGTTTATATAACTGATATACTTAGCAGAGAAATTTAGCAAAATACAGAAACACACACAACTTATGCCAATACAAATTTGTTCAAGCTGATAATCGAATACAATACAGCACAATTTACTATGAGCGCACTTTGCAACTCCTTTGTTTCTTTTTTTTCAATTTTTATTCGGTTTTCTTTAATTTCATTTATCATAGTAAAAACTCTAAAGAAAAACTCACCTTCAACAGCTTCCTCAGAATCCTCTGTAGCTAGTTCCTCGTCTTCTTCTTCTTCTTCAACGATATCGTCGTCGTCTTCCTCCTCTTCGTCGTCGATATCGTCGTCTTCGTCGTCGACCTCCTCTTCTTCTTCTTCGTCCTCGTCGTCGTCGTCGTCAACGTCACCGTCGCCGCGTATAACGACGTCACCTTCGGCTACAAACGAATCGTCCTCTAGATCAGCCGCTTCGTTATCGTCGTCTTCCTCGTCGTCGTCGTAGATTTCAACGTTATCTTCCGAATTTTCGCCCTCTTCCTCGCCAATAGCACCAACAGCAATGATACCACCACCGTTCACAACACTCTCGTCAACTGAATTTACGTTCGATGCGTCGGAGGCGTTGTTAGCAGTAGACGAAATGCCGCTTGTGCTTGTATTGGTGGTGCTGCTTTCAATCGCAGTATTTGCGTCGTTCGAAAACGAAATCAACTGATGATAGTTGCGTAAACTCTTGCGATATTTACAATATCTGTCAACACTGGCTGCTGCGGCACCACCAGTGGTCGATGATGTGCGACTTCCCGAATGTCCGGCCGAGGAGGTGCTGGCAGATGTAGTTGCACTATGACTTTGAATTGAATTTGCTTGCGTATTTGTTGTTGCTGTAGTTGTCTCAACTAACGTCGCAGTTGATGTTGTTGCTGTCGACGATGATTTCGTATTAAATTTGATTCGACTGCCTACAACTGATAACAAACTTCGAGTGTTGTGCTGTTGAGACGGTTGGTGCTGAGGCTGGTGTTGATGTTGTTGGTGTCTCTTATCACCACTACCACATTCACTTTTACGTGTGCCAGAACACGACGATGTTGAAGTCGTAGTAGTAGTTGTATTGGCGATATTCTGAAGACTCTTATTTTTCTTTGAATTTGCTCTGTTGTTCGTCCCCTCTGAGCTTGTGTTGAGCTTACGATTTTGCTTTTCCTGTTGTTCTTGTTGTTGCTGCTGTTCACGCTGGTTGTTATCGCTACTATTATCGGCACTGTCGACTGCGAAAGTTGCTGTTCCTCGTTTATGGTGCGCTACAGATCGACTGTGACTGATTTTACGTGTTTTGCGAAAATAATTAAGTAAGTTACTTTTTGTATTGCCGCCGCCGCTGCTACTGCTGCTGCTGCCGCTGCTACTACTAGCACTGAAACTGATGCGTTGTGCTGCTGTTGCTGGAGCTGATTCTACCGCTGCTACCGATGCTGTCGCTGACTCGTCGCTGAAGTGATTGCTGGTGTTCTTGCTTTTGTTTAAGCTACTACCACTGCGACGTGTGTATTTCTTTGTCGATACAAGTGGAAATGAATGTCTCTGGCTGCTGCGACCTAAATTATGAACGTCTTCAGTCGAAAGTGTCTTGGAACGTGTTCGCTGTGCAACACAATCGCCCTGATTGATGCCTATGGATGTGGAAGCTACTGCTAATGTTGCTGCCGAATCGACAGCTGTTTCAGCTGCAGTTATAAAGCTTTTGTTGTGCGGAGTTGTGGTATTGGGTGTTGATGTCGTCGCAGATATGTTATTATGATAACGACGTTTCTTAAGAGGAGAACTTGAATCTGTCGATCGGATCATTGTCAGTGTTGTTTGCGGAAACGAGCCAAAAAATAATTAACATAATAATAAATATATGGAAATATGTTTGACTGTCTATAGGGTTTGACAATTGTGGTATTAAAATATATGCACATTTTTTTTTTTGATTTTAAAATTGCAAAATGCCTAATCAATAAGTTTGGTCAAAATCAAATTGAAAACGGTTACTATACTTTTTGTTTTTAAATTATTGTCTTTGATTTACAGGAGTGTAAAACACATAATTTATTGCTTTAAAGGAACTAATAAAATAATATACCAAAATTGGCGGGTTCACCGCGCAGCGCCGACCTTGTTACTTAACTCTATTTTGAACAATCAGAGTTGCCTAAGTAACTCGTAATAAATTGCTCGCAGCACCATCTATTGTTTGTCCATGCCAATTGTCAAACCTTAATAGACCTCCCACTTACCGTTATTGCTCTTCGGTTGTGTAATAAATGTTGGGGCTGTAGTAGAAACAACCGCAAATGTATCTGTAGCTGAGGATATTGATGTTATTGTTGTATTTAGTTGATGCTGATCGTAGGGACGTTTGCGATCACTACGCGCGCCGCCGTCGTAAGTTGCAACTTCTGTTGTGGTAGTATTGCTGTTATTATTTAAAGATCCACGCGACGTTGCCCGCTTTCCTAAGTGGCCGCCGCTGCTAGTGCACGTGTTATGTCCACTGCCGGTTGCTGTTGAACGATTTTTGCTATGCGCACGTTTGCTAGTACTATTCACACTTGCTGTTGCTGATGTAAATGTCGATTTTTGTTGCTGTTTAGGTTTGATAGAATTGATACTGCTGCCGCCAACGATAACACTTGCATCAGCACTGGTTGTTGTTGTATTGCTATTATTTTTACTACTGTATTGTTGTAGTTTAAGTTGTTTATGCTGCCGAGAATAATGGTTTTGTTGCGGCAAATGTTGCTTCTGTTTCAATTGTCTGCTGCGACGAGTTTTAGTTGTTGTTGTTGCTAGCGCCGTAGTCGCTATTGTGGTGCTGTCGTCGTGCCCCTCCGTCACTGCAGAGAGCGATTGACTGTTAACGGATTCGGCCATAGACGACACTTAACCGCTCTTTCTAACACACTAAACATGCCCTCGCAACACTTGTTTCCTTTCGTGTTATAGCCAATTTAATTCCTTTACACGATAACAAAGTAAAAATCAAAATAAAATAAATTGCGTGTAGGGTTTGAGCTGTTGTGGCTAAATGCTTGTTTGTTTGCTTTCTTTTATTGCTGTTGTTATGCTTTTGGCTGCTAAGTTCACAGTTTCACAACAATGAAAAATGCCAGCGCTACAAAGTCTCAGGATAAAGTTGCCGTCAATTTATGGTACGTTCTCGCTATTGCTCCACTCTGCTGTTTACTGCTAACTCACAGCTGGATCGTTTCAAGGAATCTGGAAATCGTAGAAATTGATATGATGTTAATAATACATATGTTAAATTCAATTAAGGCTGATATGAAATTGTACTGCATTGATTTTTAATACACAAATAATTTAAATCAAAATTTGTATAAAATATTCAAAATAAAAAAAATAATTGTATGACAAATGTTTTTGATTTAAAAGGCATTTCGATAATGCTTAAAGAGTTTGGACTTATCGAATAATTAAAGAATACATTGTGATTAACAATATGAGAAAAATATTGGCTACATTTCGTAAACGAGTGGCAAAATATGTATTTCTTAGCAGATAAATAAACTACATACATTTTAAGTCATAGAACTAATTAAAGGTTTGTTTTCTTATTTTTTATCTAACGACGTTTTCGTCCCACAAAATTTTTTACCATTCAAAGGCTGGTCGTAGTTATGCAAAATATAGCGGAAATCATGAGAAGATGTAAGGTATTGTATGGAGTTCATAGAACATAAAAAATGTGTATATGTAACATCATACATACATTTATGATAATGATAAATTAAACTTGAACTATTGATCAAGCCGCTACAATAATAACAGCATCAGTATTTCGTTTGTTACTTAAGCTTTTGCGAAATATAGCTGAAGCCGTGCAAAGTCGGTTTTGCAATTTGTAAAACCGCGTCATACAATACATAGCTAAAATTGCGTGTTAACAATATCCCCAAATAACAATGAAAAATATTTGTCGTTCCTTCAGGATATACGCAGTATACATTTCAAATTACGTTGCAATAAATATGTTCTGCTAAGAGACAGCGCAAACTCTAAAGAAAGTCAAAAACATAACCAGGTCAACTACGTAGTTACTTACCCTGCAGCTGGTTTACAAAACTTCAATGCAGTTTTTAACAAGAATAAATGGGAGTCATGAAAATGCATACATATATGTAAATGGGCATACGAAAGGGAGAGGAATAAAAATAGAAAGAACCATAGCAAATGAAAGGGAGGAATGTTGGCAAATGAATGTGAAAAACTGCAAGTGTAGGCAATCATCGAAGAAAAATTATGTGTGCATGTATTTTATATCAAACGCAACTAATTTCTACTGCTCATACACAGCTGAGCGATGAAAAGTTGAAAAGTGTGTGGCTCGGAAGTAGATTGAGAGAAAATGGCATTCAATAGGGTTGATTTGTGTGAACTATCAAAGGCACTTTGATATCCTTTGAACTTGCCAAAAAGGGGTTAAAAGAATTGCAAGCAGAAAGTACGAAAACTTCAAGAAATGTAGTTAAGGAAAAACGTTTGAAAACACGCATTAAAACTAATCTGGTAAATACATATGTATGTATGTATATATGTACATAGGTACGTGCATATGTACATATTGTTAGTACAAATGTACATACATACATATATGTATACAAGAAGCAGTAAATAAGCCACAAACAGATTTTATAAGACACAAAGAAGAGAGAAAAATTCACTTCGAAATACATATGTACATTCATCGATTGTAGTGCTCTTTTTACTCTTGGGGGCTTCGAAATGCCTGCACACACACACACACACACACACACACACGCACACGATTTTGGTGGTCACATTCAAAAAGCAGTGAAATTTAATAGCTCTCATCATCAAAATCACTTTGAGTGAAAGAGTACGCGAGTGAGTGAGCGATTTTTTATCAGTTCACCTCACGATTTAGAAAATACAGAGGTTGCGCCTTCCGTAAATCCCCATTCGCTCTCAGCAAACTTGACAGAATCATCTGTGTATGCTACGTCACAATGTTTGTAAGCATACAATTGTTTGTGCTTAAATTCAATGCTTTAAAGTGATTTTATTTAAAATATAGTTATTAAACATGAAGTGCGCAGTGTTAAGTGTTAAATCACAGAGTCTATCAATGATACGGGGCTATAAAACTTGCTAAAAATGATGTGAAGGTGTAGCTGTGCGCACTTGTTAGCAAGTTAAGCTTCTAGTGTTTCCCAATGTTACTCTGCAGTGTTTTTTTAAAGGTCTCCAATTAAAGGCATACACGAAGTTATTTAAATATAGGCATGTTGCATAAAGTGCCTAAATTTAAAACAAAAAGTTTAAATTTAAAATGTTTAGCAGAACCTAACCTTACATTTTTTTTTCAATTTCTTTCGATTCTCAGTCAATCCATGTTGGTGATGTTGCACGCATTTTGCTTTACATCATTTTTAGTCGGAAAGGCGCAGTCTTGTTTTCTTTCGTTCTTGAGTTCACCTCACGACTTAGAGAACATAAAGGCTGCGCCTCCGCAAATTGCTATTCGGTCTCAGTAAATTTGACTGCAAATTCTGCTATGCTACGTAATAGAAGAGTTGTTTATTTTTATATGTTTACGAGCAGAAAAATTTGTATATTTCTTATTCTTATTATTGCTATAAAATAAATATGAAGTGCGCGGTGTTTAGTTGGAGATATCAAAGCCTACCAAGGATACAGTGCTTACGAGCTAGCTTAAAGTTGTGGAAAAGTTGTGGAATATGCTAAGTACCAAGATTCACTATTTGCGTCTTATTATGCTGGTTTTGCACTTTATTTGATGGCTTCCAAACAAAAGCAGAATACAAGTGAAGTTTTTTGAATACACTAAATAAGTAGCACCAAATGCCAAAACTTCAAAACATACAACAACTTTAAAATTAACGATTCCAAGTATAAACTAACGTCAATGCATGACATTTGTACATACATACATACATACATCCATTTAAACACACATTTGTATGCGATATTAGTGGTTGGGAAACTACTGCGTGTGTGATCAGTGAAAACAAAAAGCAATAAAATAGAAACAATAATAGAATATACATAGCCACACTCATACATTAGCATACATGTGTACATATGTACATACACTAGTAAATATGTACATATATGTATATATGTAGATATGTATGTGCGTTCATAGAAACAGTGAAATCAGCTGTTTTGCGTTTGTTTATATTTTGTTTTTCAATTTCTGCTTTCCTTATCGCTTTCGTCGCAAGAGCCAGAGCGATATGGCGAACAAGTTAAACACTGCAACAGCAACAACACCAACAACAACAACGGTAATTCGTAACTAGGCGTTAAGTACATAAACTGAGAGCGAGCACATGTATGTATGTACATACATACATATATGCACATATATGCTCGCTGTTGAGAGATACAAAATGAAGTACAAAGGTGTGTATGTATGTACAATGTACATGCATGTATGTATATATACACAATATGTACGTACTTAGGTGGATAGACATATACCTAAATACAGTGCTGGCCTTAAGATTTGCAACCAAATTCAAAATGATATTTTGTGCGACTTATCTTAATAAATTTTTTATAGTAATTTTCAATTAAAAGACAGTTCATTATCTATTCAAATTCAATTTGGTAAAAAAAATTTATAAAAATCAACAAATGTTCATACAAATTTCATGCTTTTTTTCACTAAAGTGGGATACATTTATTGAGCGGGCATTTTTTTAATCCCATTAAATTTTAGTATTTATAATACAGTATAATCAAGCAGCTACAAATTAAAGTTGATATTAGAGAATATTTTTCCACGTACGGAACAATTTTCCGTCATCCCTTGTCAAATTTGATTTTGTGACATACCGGTTTCGGTGTTGTGCCATCTTTGACACTGATGCTAACTCAAAACATACATCAAATTTCCACCATGTCGGAAAATCAGAAGAATATTAAGAAATATTTTTCCAATTAATTTTTGTATGAAAGAAAACCGCAGCACCTTCGACAAAAGAAAGAGTAAATATAACAATGGTAATTTCTAGCCACTTGTAATTTATACATTAGTGGTACTCTTTTAACGTCACAAACTAATGGTGTTTGTTTTGCGACGAAATGGCAAATATGCGAGAACATTTTCAACGGCATTCATGGCATTTTATTAATTAATTTAATTATTAACCAAAACGAAAAACTCTGCAATTATTAAATCATTTAGCGCTGTTACTTCCAATAATTTTAAAAGATTTTGTTTTCATTTAAGTTTTAACAATTTAACAAATAAAAAACCATTACATATACGAGTACATATGTACATATTTAAGAGAATTGTTATAGGGGCCCTTATTTAAACGCACTGGCAACTTTGTAATATTGCCATTATTTCATAAATGCTATATTAAATGAGTACCACTATTATGTATTATACTAAATTGCATGAGCAATAAAACTGCACACTCAAAAATTTCCGATACTTCAGAAAAAAAAGTATGAAATTTGAAGGAAAATGTCTTTAATCTTGTTTAAGTTTTCTACAAAGTTTGAAACTTGGGTTTATATGATTTTGTTACGAGTATCTATAGATACATACTATGTGAACGTAATTATGTATAAAAAAATATTGCATATAGCACTGTTCGCTCGCTGTTGAAAGCTTAATCGCTTCAAATCTACTACATGACGTCAACAAATTATTATTATTAAAAATAAAATGTACAAACAATCAAGGTAAGAATGAAGATTATACACGCATTCATCTACTTATATGTATGTATATACTACATACATACATACATACATATTCGCATGTATGTATGTACACACATGTATGTGGAAGTCAAAAATCAAAAGTTGCGAAGCCAGGTACCTAAATTCGTGATTTTCAATTTGGCTTATGCAGCAAAACAAGTTTGACGCCTCAGACAAGTACATAAATGTTCAGCGCAAACTTATTCGTAGCAAGTTCAACCGTGGCGAATCTGCCCTTTGCCCACAAGCCCTGCCGTTTGGCATTTCCTCCAGACAACTTGTCAGACGGGTGTGCAGGCAATTCTGTGACTAGGGTCGCAAGTCTGTCCGTTTGTTCGTCTGTCCACAAATTGGTCGCTCGGTGCTTGTCTCTTTGTGTTCGTTTTTATCTCTGAGCAAGCTAAAAAGATACAACAACAACAGCAACACTAACCAGAGCGCAGCATTTGAGCTTTGTTCGAGGAGACGTCAAATTGGCATAAGTGTTGCCGTTTCCGTAGGATTCTATCAAAACTGGCTGACTTTTTTCGCTTTTGTTAGAATTGTATATTTTATTAAAATTTTATAAATTTCAAAGTAATCAATCTATTTCAGTGTCTTCAACAAAGTGAAGTATTTTTGTTCAGTACTGTTTGAAATTGATTGAAATAATTAATATCCATTATACTTTGCCGTAATTGTGGCGAAGGAAATGAATGTCCCCATTTTAAGAATAAGACTCTGAATTCGTATTACGGTGAATGATTTATAAGTTAGAAAATGTAAATATTAAAAACATAAAGCATTTTCATTTCAAAACTGGCACCGGTTTTTTTTTAAGCAAAGACAAAATTAGCTACTAGGTCATATGTAAGTCCAACAAAAACCAAATTTGGTAGTTTGATATTAATTGGAGCAGGAGAAAGAGATGGCATTAATAAAAAAAAATAAACAGTTTAGTTTTAATGTTTTTCTCAATATTTTCAATGCGTAAGCAAACAGTTGACATCCAAATAAAAATTTAAATAAATTGCGTACACGGCAAAAAATTTTTAATTGAAATTACCTACATAAACTACGAAATTTAGACACCGAAATTAAGATATTACTCTTATAGTATGGATGTCTAATGTTTATCCATGGGCCCTTCCCCGGTAGTTCCGAGTTTGACCTATTGGGACTAAAATCACTGCGACCGCTACTAAAAAACACTTTTTCTATGATTAAGATTTTACTTTTACTTGCCTTGGCTGAGATTCGTACCTTGATCTCAGCAGCATTCCGAATGAACTGAACTTGAAATTTTATTTTCAATGTTTAAAACTTAAAAGATTTTTGATGGAATACTGGTTAGCATATGCAATGTAAAGTGTGTGCTAAACTCTCAACGTTATTCAACATACTACGTACTATACAGAAAGCGAATAATTATGAACATAAATTCTGTAAATAGATATACATTTGTATTTATGTATGTATGTATGTATGTATGTATGTATGTATGTACATATATGTATATGGCCAAAATAATAGAAATACAAAGTATTGAACATTTTTTTTGTGTTAATATGATTTTTTCATGGACTTTAACGTCCTCTTTAAGCATTTCTCAAATCGTTTTCTTTTAGCACTAATCTTGTTAGCTTTTGGTGGCACTACGTGGTTTATTTAAATTAGCCTGTAAACTTTCTACTTGTGATCGATTCATGGTGTCATGTTCAAATTACACATACGTAAAAACATATTAATATTAATAGAACGGACGATAAAATGTATTTGAGACTCTCAACGATAATTGCACACATTTTGACTCTGTAAATCAGCAGAAAGATGCGACGAGGGATTAAGAATAATTTACAAGCAAAAAATAAGACACAAAAAACCGACATATGTACATACATATGTATGTATGTATGTACATAGCCTGTCGGATATGAAACTACTAAAAAGCAATTTTAAAATATTTTTTTTCCGAGTACAAGTATTTGAAATTATTCCTCTCTTCTTGTAAGTAACTAAATTCATTACATGCACATTTTTAACTAAAATCTAATGGGCTTTAAGACTGCATACTGAGCAGTTTTTTAAAAGCCTCTTAGTTTAAAACATTGGTTTTATGGTTTTAGTTATAGCATCAACTATATTTTTATTAAACAATATTTTTGTCTTATAAACAAAACAAATTTCAACCTTCCTCATTAATAATTTTTATTTAATAGTGAGAGGTGAGTATTTTACAAAGGATACGTGCTCCTACTATTGCTTATTAGTATTTCCTACTAAAATCTTAGTTTGTACATATATACATACATATGTACATATGTATGTACATATCAATTAAAAAATAAAAACCAACGAAATTTTATATTTCATGTACAATCATATGTATCAATAGAAAAACGACTGTATTTCCATGCGACCCTGCTTTACACGCTCATTACTGCCTTGGTGTTGTAGTTTGCAGTTTCTATTTTTTTTTTGTAGATAATTTCATTTTTTTATAATACGTTTGAGTACAAATTGCTGACTGCCGTCAAAAGTGGGCAAGAAAATGAGTTCAAGGCCGTTAAAATGGAACACGTACGCGATTTCTCAACAGCAAACATGAATAATCAAAATATGTACCTAAATACAAACGTATGTATGTGTGTATGTACATAAGCAAGTGTACATCTACAAACATATCTACCGAATACAGCTGACTATTCTCAGTGCATATTTCACAAAATAACACATGTGAATATTTCAGAATATTCTCAACTCATGCGAAAAAGGTAGTTTACTTAACAATTTACTAATAAATAACAATCAGTTGCAAATATTTTCTACCGCAGTAAAGCTAGACACAATAACGTTAGTATGTCGTCGATTGTGTAAAGTTATTTAGCAATTACATGCCAATAAAGGAAGCGAAACTGGTAAGGGAAGTTGGCTGACATACTAATACATTGGAAGAACATTTTGATATAAATCAATATACCATTTGAAGTGTCACTTATGTACATACTACATATGTATGTAGATATAATACAGTGTCGTTTAAAATAAGAGCAGTGATTAAAATAAACAAGCTTGGATAGTAAGATTTTCATTTATTAAATTTTGTATATTTTTCTTTATATTTCGCTAATTTTTAATAAAACTCACGTTCAAGATGCCCGCCCGTGGTCGAATGTGAAGCGGTGCTTGCTACAACTCGATATGCCGGTGAGTTCGAGGTTCGATCCTTCTATTGTGGTACGATATAAGAAACGTAGGTACCCCAAAAATGTTAAGAGAAGCTCCGCCAAACACTGAGCTAAGTATAAAGTATGAGCGCTCAAGGAAAAATAATAATAACTAAACAATCAATATTAAACTCAGAATATTGACAATTAAGTTTCAAACTAATTTTCCAAAAATTTTAGAAACTTTCAAAATTTTAAATATTTTTAACAGTTTTTGAAAAAACCTTTGCATTGTACATTTTTCCACATTTATTTTTGTTTGTTATGTTTAAAGTTTGGAAGGACATATCGAGCCATAACCGCCAAAAGGACGTAAGCAACAAATACATTTATTTAATCAGAAGGTGCTTTTTAGCTTATTTTCTACGCAGTTAAGCTTCACATTTGAATACAGCTCTGTATACAAGATTTACGTTTTTTTTATAACCGAGCGTACTTGTACACAAGCAAAAAATAATCGAGATAGATATAGACATATATACACTAAAATGATCAGATTGAAAAGAGGAATCGGGGTTGGTTAAAGAGTTAAATGTATTTTAATTGATAAATAATACAAAAATAAAAAATAAAAGCAAAACAAATTATCGCAAAAATGCAAAACAATGCGCTACTATTTTTATGCACATATTTACACTTCAAACCTGAAATAAGAATGCTTAAGCTTTTAAATTTTAAATTTATAATTTTGTAAGTATCGTAACCCTAAAGAGTAATATTGCTGAAGTTCGAATAGCGTTAAGAGAAAAGAGTTGGCATTAAAACCCCATTAGCCGCTAATTACGACGCCTGCTCATTTTAATAGTAACAAACAATTTTTACTCCAGGCGCTTTTTACTTTGTTTCATGTTTTATATTACAAGAAGTTTCACCTTTTTTTTTTTTTAGAAAAGCTACCCTCAAAGCAAATTGTAAAAACACACCCTAACATAAAAGTAAGCAAAATGAGTTGCCCTGTTAAGCGAACTGCAAACACAGCAACGAATGCATGTCACTCGCTCGATGATAAATGTAAAATCCCTTTAAACAACGACATATGTATGTATGTATGTACATATGCGCATATATTATTTATCTTTACTAATGTACTTATATGTATATATGTATGTACATATTTATAATTGTTATATATGTAGATACATATGTTTGTATGTATGAATGTGTCCGTATTTACTTACATACATTAAACAACAAAATGGTCCGTCAGCAATGCTGAGAAGAAATACGAAAACTTGGCAAATTGAAATAGAAGAAAAGATAGATAGAGGATGGACAGACAGACAGTAGAGCTCTTGGCAGTGTGCGATGTCATTAAGAAGTGCACAATAAAATTAAACGGAAAAATAGGAAAATGTAAGCAATGCAATGAATACGCCACAAAAACTACACAACGCCGATGAATACATGAAAATAAAGAAACAAAATACATATATCTGAGACTAAAAATAATCGAAAGAATTTAATAAATATTTATTTTTAATTGATATAATCTTATAAAGATTGCTAATTATATATCTTAGAGCTTATGTACATTTGTATGTACATACAGTGGTGTTAAAAGTAATACGATTAATTTTAATTTTCAAAATTTAAAAACTAACTATTCACTTGTTACAATTTTAAATAAAATTCCGATATTTCTCAAAAAAAAATATTCAAAGTAAAGTTTAAAAACATCGCTAAAAATTTAAAAAAATTACTATCCAAAATGCCATAGAAATTTAGACTAACAGTGGGAGATTTAAGTTTCTAAAAAATATTATTGATATCTGAGAATTCGTTTACGCCGAATTTATTTATTCTTTGAAAAAAAAAAAAAAAAACAAGGCGCGAAGCATGCAAACTTGAAAAAAGTACTGAAAAGTAGTACAAAAAGGCCTTAAAGCGGACACATCCTTTTCTTACTACCTCGAAATGCATGGCCGCAATAAATATATGTATGTACATACATAGCTACGTCAAGTAGAGTTGTCAAGCTTCTGAATTCAATTTACAATGTTTCGGCGTACAAACCCAGTCAAAAATAGTCATATGCTACACAAAGTAGTTGTGATTGAACTTAAAAAATGTATCGAATTTTCTTCTGAAAATTCTGGAAACTTTTGATATACTTTTCTATTTTTAACAAAATAACGGTGTGCAATTGTATGGTAATATCGCAGCCGTTTCTCATGTATCGGTAGTGGAATTTCGAGTAGTACGCTTTCGACTAACCGTTTTTGTGCGGTCGGTGTAGTGTCTTATTGCGTTAATCGCCAGTATTCGAAAAGATGTGACTTTGGGAAGACAAAAGATCTTCATTTTGTTGAATGAAGGTTATTTATTAATTTCTATATGATCCAAAATTAGTTTACATACGTTTATATAGAATTGTACAGAAGTAATGTTCGCAATCACGACCCGAATTAATAACGTCTTACAAAATGTTCAATAATGAAAAAAAAAAATAATTTTGTACAAGCAATAATATTTTCCAAGAACCACATCCGACTCTCACAAAAATAATCGAAATTCCTAAGAAATGTCCGCTGACTAAGCAATCACAACCACAACAATGTTATAATAAGCATCTGAAAAAGGTTCTTAATATCGTAAATTTTGAAAAGATTTGTAGGTTTATAATTTCCAATTAACATAACAGATGTGCATTTGAGTTATCACTCAGTTTTTGGAAACTCCACACTTATTTAATAAAACGAAATTTAACGAAAAATGACACTGAAGATGACAACGCCGAAACCGGTTTGGCTTAAAACCAAACTTGACAAGGGATGACGAAAATTCGTTCCAAAACCAATCACACAAAGCACACAAAATAAAACTGGGCATGGTAAGATAAACATCCGAGGTTTAATATGGTTACCACAAGCCCACATACTGGGTATATTCAGGCCGTGGCAACAAAATGTTCCATCGCAAGTGCACAGAGAACCATAAAAATAACAGCAACAGTAACAGTATGTATGAGCACATAACAGCCCTTGGCCGAAGCGAGAGTACAACAGTTGGTAATTTGTAATTATGTGTGTATTCTAAAACAAGCTTTTGTACATACATATGTACATAATTTAAAGTGTATATAGTGCATACACACATACATATGTATGTAATATATGTATATTTAGTATATACAAGGCAGACACATGCGTACGCAAAAAAAATCTCTTTAAAATCAATTAAATGAACATTTATGAAAAGTAAATAGCACATTACGAATGTATGTACATATGTATGTATGCATTAGAAACTATGTACAAATTTTCAAAAATCAATACATAAATATTTACATTTGTATATGACAATGTAAATACAGCACTTTGTCAAAAAAAAGAACTTTCGCGGCACTATTGTAAACAGTAAACTCAAAGAGGGTTTTAAAAATTTTAACAAAATTTTTAAATTAATTAAAAATACCAGGTACTAAGAGCGCTTTCCCGAGAACAAAATGTAATATCAAAAAAAAAAAAAAATTCGGTAACGTTCTCAAAAAGAACAAAATGAGAAAAAATATTTGATGAACGTTATCAATAAGAGCGAAACTTGCGTTTCCAATGAGACCAAGCCGAGAACAAAAGTATCGAGAATGTTCTCCGGGAAACGTTTTGTCAGAGAACAAAATGCGAAACCAGTCGTAAGTTGCTTGGTAGAACTCGATAAAAAAAAAACCAGCGTCCCCTGGGGTTTCGTTGTGACGTTAGCGAACCTATTATATTAGGTTAGGTTAGTTTAGGTAAGGTGGCAGCCCACTTAGACTTCAGTTTATAGTCCATTGTGACACTACTATGAAGTTTTCCTTGAACTGAAAGACTCGCCGGTAGAGTGTTAAGAGAAACGTCGCGTGTTCTTTTTGAAGGAGCGTAGCTTTTCGATGGATACACCGGATAACCTCTCACCTATTATAATAATAAAACGATCAATTAAAAGCTCAACTAACCTCTTTTACTTCTAAACGGAATATATGAAAAGCTCTTTTTGTTCGCCAAAAGGAAAAAAGAGTATGACATAATACAAATTTGTTTTGTTCTCTGTATTTGGCTTAATTATAAAACATTATTACTCCTATTGACAATTTTTAAGGATACTTATTTTCTAAAATAAACAAAACAAACGAAAGTCGCGTAAGTCTTCTCACTCTCAAAGTTTGAGCAGCTTAAAGTTACGTAAACGCTGCACAACACCATTTTGAGCGAGAAATGGGCCAATGACTGGTATAGCGACGATCACGTGCGTTGTTCCGATTCCCAGATGTAGCAGTTTTGCTTGTTAATATACCTGCCGCGAAGAAAATGTGTTTCATAATAAAATATATTTTTTCGGGCGATATCGCTTTACATTTCATTGAAATTATTTCCTGGTGTTGTTCATTTGTAAAGCGCTAAATTTCGTAACACAGAGACATTATGCTGGTTATTTGTAAAGATTTTCAGCGTGAAATTATTAAACAAAACAGTATATAGACCACCCTGTACAAATCGAGTACCACAGAAAGTCGATATTGGCTTCTCATTCGATATAAACTACTTAGATATGCATGCATACATACAAAGAATACGATAATATTATACCTATGTACATATGTTCATACATATATATGTACCTACAATGCCTCTACCCCTACGCAGTAAGCATCTGATAATTTATAGATCACTAAATGCATGCATACATACTATATGCATTTGTATGTATGTATGTATGTACATATATTCATAAATATCTATCACGATATTTTAATCGATTTCGATTTAATTTCAATTTTGATTTAAATCAACTGTAACTATTATAAATTATATTTGCTACAGTATGTATGAGCATAGTGTGCAGAGATGCATTGCACAGAGATACATTGTACTACCTACATACATACATATATACATACATACATACAATTTAAAATATTTGTCCTCACAGAAATAATCAAATATTCATATAAGAGAATTTCTACATTGTCCTTAAACACACTTGAAGAGTCGCTTTTTAAACAAAATGGAGTTTTTTCTCCTGCATAGAATATATTTTAGTTGTACAAATACAACCAGCACATATGGTATGTACATATGGCTTAGTTGCATTATCATACAATACGCATATCCGTTTCCGTCGATGCGTCACGGAAGTGCAATGCGAATGGAAATATGTGCATACATATGTACATACATACATACATACATACATACTATGTACATATGTACATACCAATATTAGTTAATTTATATTTTTGTCATTTTACACATTACGAATACGCTAAAATTGCATTACAGAGGAAAAATTTGAATTTTCAACTAAATATAAAATCGATGTGCAGGTATATGGCAGCTGCGCACCGCAATGCAAAGGAAAATTCAAATAAAATAGAAAACGATGGCTGGCGCTCTGGTGCTCTGTTGCTTGCGATGATAGCGATGGCGATGGCGTTGTCGATGTCGAACGACGACACTGCCAACAGCAACAGCCCCAGCAATGAAAACGAAAATCTGGCGTTTTGTTGGGGGAGGAGAGCGAGAGGCTAGTGAGCGCTACGGCGCAGCAAAATGTCGTTTTTATGTTATGTACAACAACAGCCATAATAATGTATTGTAGCAAAAACAAACCTAACCTATGTACATACATATGTACATACATATGTATATAACAAAGTATACATACATACTCGTATGTACATACAAACATATTAAAGGCTTACATACCCACACTCTTAGAGCTTTTAAACTAAATATTTACTTATATCACCTCACCTTAACTCGCCTTACTCCGCACCACCTAAGCACATACATATGTACATTTGTATGTATGAACATACAAACATATAAAAATTCTATATTGCAGAACAGCTTTTTTCATTTTTTTTTTTTCGTTAAGTAGTTAATTTTCATATTCTACCTTATTTATTTATTTTTTATAATTTTCTCTTACTTTTTCACATAAAATCGCTTCGTCACATTCGTTGTAGTGGTCGTCGTTGTTGCTCGTTTGCTCGTTAGTATAGGCACCCGTAGAACTTTTCACAATTGCTCAAGAAACTGCTACGGTTTCATTTTAATTACGAAACATTATTGCATTTAATTTATCCATTGTTATATTGCTTTGTAGGTGTAACAAATTGTATAGCACAAATGTACTACATGTACTATGTATATATTTTTTAGTTTAATTTTTTTTTCTATGCGATATACACACGTCGTATGTACGTGTTAACTTGCGTTTTTCTTAAACTTTGAATATGTTTATATTGCTACCATAAACTAGTATTATACTTTGTTCATTGTCGTATATTATATACTTTGATATCTGTATGTATGCACATGTAAGCATATTCACTGCTACATAGTCGTCTGTTTGCTCCCCAGCACGGTCGCTTTGTTCGCTGGCTTTGGCTTTATCGACAATCATTTATTTTCACTGATTGTGAGAGTGAGGAGTTTGCTTTTGATATTCATGTATTGTATGTATGTATGTATGTATGTATGTACAAGCATATACAATCGTGCACAACAAAAACAATATGGTATCCACCTCTACTGTTTATTTCTTCTCGCCCTTGCACAGTCAGCTGCTGCTCTGACACAACAACAAAGAGTGAAAATGTTTTATATAAACTTTGTACGAGCCGATATTATTTATTATTTTTCCAAGTTGTTACCGCACCGAGTTCCAAATAGAGACTGAAAGCAAAATTGTGCTGTGTTAACTGTCTCACAAACGCAGAAAGTTTACACGAGTTGAGCTCACGAGCCTAACAAGCAAATCGCCAGGTTCTCTCTACAACTCGCATTTATTTAACATATGGCTCGGCTCATGCGGCCAGTCGGAAAATTATTTGCGCTACATCAAGTAGTTTTGCAGTTCACTCAACTCGACAACCGCACTCGGGAGGCACTCGAGTATGCTCTTACACTCTGGCACATGTATATATTTACATATGTATGTATGTACTTGCTCAGATATTCCGTGTAATAATGCAATGCATTAAAGTGATAAAAAAAGTTAAGTTTTTTTCATAAAAACATTCAAATATTATATATTTTGAAATTTCCATCGAAACATTTGTTGTTGCCTTCTAAAATATTTGCGCTCCGCCCTCTTCGTAATCTGAGTACGAGAGTCTTGCATAGAGAGGTTCCACACACGTTGATTGTAGCAGAGTTTGTGTGTTTTGGTGATTTTATTTTTGTTCTTGTAGCGGATATTGGAACCCCTGCTTATAAGGAAGAAATATAAGCGCACATTATCCTTTGAGGTGTTCGGTCAAAGTTCTTAGACCAACTCTCCTAAAATTAAGACTTGCCGGGACGAAGTCATGACTGCTTTAAATTGGCATTTATCCATTGACTTACGGTCATTTGTCAATAACTATGAAACTCTGCAGTGAATTCTCTAAATGGACTAAAGAAAGGTCTTCAAATTATCTACTACAGACTTTTCAACGATTTTCTATTGAACATTTATTTGATTCAGCTTTTGTAAAACATCATTAAAAAAGTGTATATCAATTATAATTTAATCTTTCCGTTTTCAAGCAAATTAATTTACAAGTATAAAAACGTGAAAACAGAGCATGTAATACATTTTTAAACTAAATTTAGAAAATGTATGAACTATATTCAGTAATGCACGAGACACATTATTTTAATGGTTTGAACTTTTTTTGTTTTATTAAGCATGATTGGTACACCTTAATGTACAAACATGTGTACATAGAAACACGTGAAAATATACTCTTATCCGAGCACTTGCTGCTGCTATCAGTACAAAGTACCTATCGTGCGGTTGGTTCTGGTTTTGTTGACCAGCCTTTGTTCAAGAATAGCCTGTATCCACCTTTTATTCTCCATGTGCGGTTTTTTTTTATTTGTCTGCATGTATGATGCTGGCAAATGTGTAGTAATTACTTTGAGCAGAGAGAGTGCGGAAAAAAATCCTTATGTGTATCGATGGAAAGGTGTATTGAAGGGGCGAATTGTTTGACCTGAGTGTTATAGCAAACACATGATAGCCAAAAAAAAACAAACAACACAACTACCAGTAAACAACCTTGCGGCCAACATTTCACGGGCGAATGTAACACAAAACAAGCTGGCTGGCTGGCTAGCAATATGGCTGCATAGTAACTAGTATGGATGCTTTGTTTGCCAAGCAAATATTATTACTCACATTTATTTTTATTTGGTCATGTAATCAAAGTGATTTACCAAAAAAAAAAAAAAACGATCTTGCGGCCTTTCAACAATTCGATGATCTCTATTCGCATGCATAGTACTTCTGGCTGTTCATACATACATATGTACATACATATGTACGTATGTATTTACAGAGAGTATGTCGGTTGTTGGTTCGGCAGATTTTGATAATTCACACAACGCACAGGAGGTAAATAGTTGTTTGTAGTAGTTTATTGATGCCACCCTTTGTTCTTTTGCGTCTTCATTCCAACACCTCAACACTCAACACCACCGCATGCGGTCGGACTCACCCCGGGTACGACCCCGAAACACATTGAGTTGTTACTCATTTTCAAAATGGGGTCAACAAACTGCGTTTTAAGTCACTTTTAATATTCTCGACCTATAATTTTTGTCATTTCTTGCTGGTTGAAAGTATACGCAGTAATTTCCAAGGTATAAAAACTAAAAGCAATTACATATACTGATAACAAAATGAAATTTATTAATATTATTCCTTTCCTATATATGTATGTATGTAGGTAAATACTTATATGTATATACATGCATATGTATATCAGGCTACACAAGTTGTTTACCATTACAGAGTTATTTATGTAGGTACATATATATGTACATATATACATATGTATGTATATACTTATTTATATGTGTAACTTATACACATATGCACACACAATAGTATAATATAGAAGAAAAGACATATGACCCATTTGAGCAGAGTGAAAAATTTGACTTGAACCATTTTCGTTACCAGCTGACACAGGAAATAACTAAATAAATGCTCACATATTCGTATGCATACATACGAGTATTAGGCAGTTACATACATACATTTATAGGTTTATACAAATACGAGTATATACTCGTAAATATGTACATATGTAGGTACAATGGGTAAACGATCAGCTGGCACACATCAAGGCACATCAAATAGGTAGCCGCAGCAAACTTTTTTTTTTAACTTTTTTCATATTTTATTTTAATTTGAATTGTCAAATTTTGAATTTCGTTGTGATAAGAATGCTTTCAGTACAATTCAAGGTAGTTGATAAAATATTTTTGAAAGTTTAGCTTTTAAAAGCAAAAACAAAATATACAGAGCTCAAATTTTTTTTTTCAATTTTTCTACTGCTGCTACCTATTGAATGTGCCTTGGCACACATGCCTTTTTGAATTGTGAAAATAATCGGTTGAAGTTTCAATAGCTTCTTCAAGCGCCGAAAAATGGTGACCTCGCAGTTTATTATTAATAAGAATAAGAAAAAAAAAGGTCTTTGCTTTCAAATGATACGCCTGCGAAAAACTTGAATCAACTTGAAATGTCCAAAATAAAGCCGACTATTTTTGTTTCTTCATGTGTTGACGTTACAGATCAAGCTCTAACATAGATACATACAAGTACATTTGTCTTTTGAATCCAGAATACTAGCGAATCACAATCAATTGATATAGCTTACTAATTGACCTATGTTTATTGAAGACATCTAGATACATGAAGCCCTATTATATATGTATAGTACATATGTATGTATGTACATATGTATCTACATAAATTTAAAAATTATATTGATCGTACAGAGGTTGTTTTATGTAAAATGTTTATGCGTACGGGTTCGCTTTCAATTAAAATCTGGTTAATTTTGGTAGACTGGGAAGGTTATAAGGACGAAAAATTTAATAAGTGAAAATGGCCTGATGGCAAATTTAGGTCTAAAATTTTGACTTTCAAATTCGAAAATCAGTAGCTAACATTAAATAACGTAACTCGATTTTCTCTAGTAAGAGTTAAATCAAACTCGTTCCAGCAACGTCTTTCGAACATTGGTTAAAAAATTAAACATTTAAAAAGAAAAAGAAACTAATCATACTTATGTATATCGTGTATTTTTGTGCATTAAGAAACGCTCCGTCAACGATAACATTGAGTTATTGTGGTCAACGTGGTATTGCACTTATACTTTTCATTACAATATTTATTTATGAACGCCTTGATATCGCGGTTATTTACATTTTCGGCGCATAATTTACGGAAAAATGGAAATAAAAACATTTTGAAGCAAATATTACCAAAGCTTTGTTTGTACATACATATATATGTATATAAATATGTACATATGTATTATGTACTCGTAGTATGTATTTAAATACATACATATGTATGTATGTATATAAAATACATGTTTATGGTATAACGTTGATCAATAAAAATAAAAATAAACTACGATAAGAGCAACAAATAAAGTAACTTGTTCATGTCCATTGCCAAGCGAGTTAGTAGTTAAATGTGAATGCGTTGAAAATGAAATCAGCAAAAAATCATAAATAAGAGACAAAAGTTGTTAAAAAAAAGGCCAACAAATTCGATAACGAAAATAAACGAACCAGTGAGTATTGACAGCGTAGAAGAGAGGCACCCAAATACGACAAATGAGCAGTTCCTGCATTTGGCGGAGAAGAGTATAACACAGTGATCCCACTCAATTACTCAAGTCAATTAAGGCAGACAAAATACCAATATTTATACAATCATATACATATATGGTAAGTATACATATGTATACATATGTACATACATATTTACTATGTGTCTACCTTAAGTAAAATAAAATAGCTAGCACTTATCTACATACATATATAGTATATACTATGTATATACTTAGATAAATCAATGTATATGTGTATGTACACAGACTTACGAATGCAAACCAATGCGAAACACAAAAACATTGGCAAACAGAAAATGAAAAATGGACCTGGTATGGATGAAATCTGGAGCTAGATTCTGAGAAGACAGCAGCCGCAAATTCAAATGTTGATCCAGACTTGAAAAATAAAATTGGATTTAATTTTTAATTTACGTTCAATTGAAATGCAAAGGCACAAACTTATATTTACATACATACACACATACATATGTATGTACATACATGCATACATGCATATCTACACACATATGCAATTAAATTTCTATATATGTACATATACATACATATGTGTGTATGCATGGATGCATGTAAATGAAAGCTTATGGGATATGTACTTAGGGGCATTCCAAATAGACGGGTGTAACGTTTTAACTCGATTTTACTGAAACTTTAAGCAACTTATCTTTAATTATTAATTTATCAAGTTTCAAAACTTAAAAACACTTAAAGTCAGAACAGTTGTTAATGTTATAAGATCGAAAAGTAATTGGCTTTATATTTGTAGGTTAGAATGAAAAAAAAAAAAAAAAAACTGATGTGACGGATGTGACATCCAGTACGCTTAACCTTAGATGCTGACAACTTCCCACCATAAATGTATATGATTTGTACATTCGTTTCGAATATTTGCTTTCTTGTAATCTAACCTTCAATACACGAGAAATTCTTAGGGAACTTGATGACAAATGTGGAATTATTCGCACAACGGTAGAGTTGTTCAGCAGTAAAAACAAAGAATTAACGATAAAATTTCGATTCTATTTTGTACGAGTTTTACTGTACTTAGAATACAATCTGTGTACTTGTGGCCCTATTACATATGTATGAAGACTAAAACCGTTCTTGGTATTATGTACCATAAAAAAAACTTAAGAAATTACTATTTAATTACTGTAAGACTACATAATTTGTTAGATATAATATGTCATTCTAGTAAAAATTCTAAAATAATGTAAAAAAATGAAATATTTTGGATTGTTATATGTAATCTAGGTTCCTAAGACCGTAATAAATAAATAAATAAAAATAAAAAATAAATAAAAAATTTAAAAAAATGTATGGCGATTGATTTCAGTATACACAAAAGCTCAGACAATATCCCTGATTTTAATTTTTTGACAAGTACATTTGAAAGAAATTGTGAAAAATATAAAGATCTTTTTAAAAGAGAAATATTTACATACTTTCAGTAGCCGATAGCCAGTAGCGGGTTGCCTTGTGTAAAGGAAAATCTAGTATAGTTGCCTAGCGGCTACTACTATCCTGCTAGTCTCCGTTTATAATAGGGGTGAGCATTTTTTTAACTGCGGCGTCGGCTTCTCTGGAATAACCCCATAAGTTCATTCGTATGAGGTAGGAGCTTCATAATCATAATCAAACTTTAGTCTGATTTTTATTACTCTTTTCATTTCATTCCGAAAACAAACGGGAACCTTAAGACATCAAAACACGAATAAAAAAGCACAATTCAAGTGCCTGAGTGGTACCTGTAATAAACAGAGTAACACACCGAACCACAACTGACCTGACCTACACGAACATAGACAATTACATCCACCAGAACATAACTACATATACTTACATATATACGGACGAAGAAATAAAATTAACCAGAACGAAAAATGACACTGAAGATGGCAAAACGCTGAAACCGGTTTGTCTTAAATCCGAACTTGACAAGGGATGACGAAAATTCGTATCAAAACTAATCATTTCACACCCTGTCGAAAGCAACAACGACAAAAGATCAGAATAAAAACAAAAACGTCTCCTGTAAAATTTTCTCTCTGTTGTTAACAATAAAATTGCATTTATATACATACATATGTATACTCGTCCATATTCGAGCCCTAAACGCGGTGAATAGATACAATTGGTTCGTTTATCGTACGAACAATGGTGGCGAGCGAAAAGTTCATAAGATAATAGTCGGTAACTTCTTACCACGAACTTTCAACCATATATTTTCATTTACTAAAATTCGGAGTTCCGTTACTTCTAATTTTTTATGTGACATAATAGAAGGTTATAAAGGATCAATTTTTACTTCCGATTCACACTCCTCAGATACAATTTGCAATTTTTGTTATTTCTTCTTTGTATTTAAAAGAAGCCCTTACATTCTTTAACTATTATACATTCAAGGTTTGGTTTTTTGCCTTCTCACAACCGCCAAATTGGAGGGAAAAAAAACGATGAAATATTAAAAGCAATCAAAAACTTTAAAAACAGTGTGAACGAACCTTGGTTCATTGTTGTGCCATTCTGCCTTCTTCGCTTCGCCATTTCCACATATACATACATATGTATGTGTTAAGTTCAGGGCTAGTTTAGGACTATGTATATCATATTAAGCATCATTGCGGGCCCTGTTCTGACCTATTTCGGCATTAGTTTGGGATCATTCCGAGACTTTGAAGCATATTATTGAAAGGAAATGTAGGGACTAATTAACGTTGTCGGGATTATTTAGGATCATTTCATGGTCGCTGAGGATCCTGGTCCGGGCTATTTCAGAAATAGTTTGAAATCACTTTCGGACTGATAAAAGAACATTTCTGGACCCTTTCAATACTTATACAAAAACTTTTCTAGAGAAGTTCACGCCTTTTCACAAACACTTCATGGTCATTTTTGATACTAGTTCGGAATCCCCTCCTGAAGTAGTCCGAAACTATTCCCGAATAGAGCCCGACAAAGTCGTGAATACAAATTTTAAATTTTTGTAGAGAACGAAAATAAAATTATTAAACTTTCAAAATATATTCAAGTTTAATTAGGGAAATGGAAAATATCCTATTTACTGGGGTTATCAATTTGAGATGAATTGAAAACGAAATTATGTTCATAAAAAAATTTATATCATTATCCTTGAGAGGAATTTCGCTTCTGTAAGTTCATAGTTAAGAACATAAACAGCACGAAAATATTTTTTTAAACTGGTGGTAATAAATTTGACACCATTGTAAACGTTTTAATACACGTACGAAATATCTCGTCTTTCAAATGATATGCAGATGCTTTTAAGGCAATAAAGTACAAATTAGTAGGAAATTTACAAATTCTTAATAAACAATTTTGTTGTTTTTGACCTGTTTAATTTTATAATTTAATTTTTTAAATGAGCTAGAGGCCAATTTTTTGTTGGAAAAATTAGAGAAAAAACAACAACTATTTCGGAAATCACCACAGAATAATAATAATAATAAATAATCGAGCACTTTTGGAGTTTCACTGCAATGTTGTTCGTATAATTCAGTACTTTAAATTTTTAATATTGTATTCTTATTACTATATGATTTTTATAGGAATTCAACCAAATGTACATACATATATACATATTTGTACATATGTATGTATGTACTGCCATTATATTAATTTAATATATACATATTTTAAATATGTATTTATACATATGTAGATATGTAATAGGTATACAAATTGCTCAAACGTTTTCGCTTAGCTGGGCAAAATCGATGTTGTGTTTCTGCTAATTCCAAGACGACACGAATTTGCCATCGAGAAAATAGTGAACGATACGTAAATATACTCGCACAATAAAAAGTGTGCATTGTTAAACTTAAAACATAACTTTTTCATATCGTGTACTTTGTTGAAATGCCTATAGTCTATTTATCATTGATGTGTTGATATTCAAACACAAACAGCTGGCAATATGGAGTGTATGGCAATGCCCTCTCGTATGTTAACTTCCAGGTGTATGAGGCGATCGTCTGCTATGCCGCACGACAATTCAGATGAGGGAACTTGAAGTGCTGAGAAAAATTGTGCCGTTTTCTTACAATCAACTGAACACGATGCCTCTATTTGCGCCTTCTCCTTGTCGCCTTCGGACGCATTCAAAGCACGTAATTCTAAATTTTGATAACGCGTTGTTATTGTTGCCATATCCGTTTCGGCCACTAAATTCATCTCGCCACTCGTGGTCGCATAAAAAATAATGGTCGGTGAAAGATTCTTGATTTTATCGATTAGGCCGCGTATCAAGCGGTTGGAGGGCACATTGAGGACCAGTTTGCAAGTTGGTTTCGTTGGCACTGCGTAACTTGGCCAATCACAGCGCGGTATCACATCTACTGGTACATGATGCATAGCGCGACGCGACTTGTCTGAGCTCTTAGCGGTCGCATCCACATCGATGGTCAAACAAGGGAACTGTAGATTTGTCAATTTTAATTTGCAGTAACATGGATTGTTTCGGAGCATAGAAAGTGCAGTTCCCAAATTTATTGTGGGCACGTTCAGTAAAATATGCGGATCCTGCTCATCGTCTACACCGTGCATGATATACTCAGAGAAATATAGTTTTGGGTCGATTTCTACCCACACCAATGGTGCTGTGCTGCCAGATTCCTCGTTAACCACAAAGTAAACTTTATCCATTGAGATTTTCATTACACATGTTTTAGCCAATTTCGATAGTGTTTGGATGATGTAGAGAAATTCGCGCATGCACTCAGGATCCTGCATTATAGCACGAAACTTCATGGTGTATATTTACAACTTCTCGTCTCTTCAACTATTTCACACATCCATGTATGTATGTATGTAGGTATACCACCATATATGGTATGTGTATGTTTGTTTGATTGTACTGTGCTGCCTCCTTGTAGCCTTGATTCACGAATGCGTTCGTTGGTAATTGTGTGGTTCATGAGATAGAATGGAAAGAAGAAAAACAAAATTCAAAGTTGTTTTGATGTCTCGCTTTCTGTTCGGTTCTACATTTTTTTTTTCATTCTACATTTTGTCCAGCAAATCTAAACGACCACAGAGAAATATGTACACATCCAATTCGTATTGCTCACGCTGAAATACATACATACATACACATGTATATACATAGATATCTACATATGCGTAATGCCCTTAGCATGGTCGCATGAGTTTTTTATTTCTAAAGATAGATTCATAAACAGAAATGCTTAGCATGAATACAATTCGCGAAAAAATAAATAAAAAGTCCCTCGTTTCCCTTCCTACATGTTATTTTATATTCTTATTGTCTGCTGTGCGATGGGAGTATTCGTAGAGAAGAAGACTTCCAGACGCATGCAATGTGGATTGAAGCAATTTCTGAAGAGTTCAATGAATTTTAGTTTAATACAAAAGTATTGCATATCACAATGTTGGTAGAATAAGGATTCGATATTTTACATACATACATGCAACAATCATATTAAAGCTCTCCAAAATAAAAACATTCTAGAGCGGTTGGTGAAGAAAAGAAGAGCGGTAAAGCATCTACTGACTAAAGAAATTAAGAACTTGCTGCAAAGTTTTCGCAATAGTATTTGAGGATCACTGAACGAGATGCAAGCGTAGTGAGCGACTTCCGCAAACTGGTAGGCAAAACCAGTGAGCATTGGTAAATACCTGCAACTTCTGAAAAGTTAGAAATATTGATGACACTCCTGGCACAGCTACCCCGCACGACACAAAACATCTTTTCTCATGCCCCTATGAACAGCCCTCATCTAACACCCCTCTATTTTAAGTTCAAACCTATCGAAACAGCAAGTTAGCTTGACCCCTTGTTAAATGGGATAACAGTTTCGTCGACTTAACACGGTTAACGCAGACGCTCCCACAACAGCCTCCTCTAAAATTTACTTCTCTCTTAACTCACTAATGTGCAAGTAACGTATGTATGTCATTATATGTATGAATATGTGCATATAAATGTACTTAAAACAAATACACATTTACATACATACATATGTTCATACAATTAGTCATATTAAAAAATTTAGAAATAAAGCCCAGATTAGAAAATTGTTAATGAAGGTAATTAGGAAACTTGACCCACACTTCCATATATCTTGGCTGCTTTGGGTGTTCGTGTCGGTTATTGAGAAAACACTGTGGTCTCACCACTCAACGAACCAACCCAACCGAAAATCAAACAAAACTCAAATGCGAACAAACACGAGCTGCATGAACACTAAATACAACAGGCACATGGACTTGACACACATGGAGCCAAGACACGCCATTTGCGCTGGAGGTTTACGTTATAGATTCGTCATGGACGCACGATAAACATCAAAATGGGGGCTGCGATGCATACAGACAGCAAATAGCTTCTATAAAGTTAACATGGATAGAGTGGAACATTTGAGAAGATATAAGCTTAATTTTTGTCCTCACCTTTATAACCATGATTACAAATGCATATTTTTTTGTTTAAAAAAATTAAAAGATCAATTGGTTAAATGATTTTTGGGAGTAATTCAATACCACACCAACACCTAATTTGTGAATGAGACAATGGAAGAAAAAATCGATAACGTTTTGAACCGACTTCAGGTATATTGAGATTTTAGCAGACTATAAAAACCCCACGTTTTATAAATATATGTACGTGCATTTATGATCAGATTTAGCAGTTATTTCATCATTTCTTATGAATGTTATCTAGAACAATTTCATGAATCAGTCGACATTTTGTTTTAATTTGTACACTAATTTGCCTGCCCAGATAGCCAACCTTGCTGCAGTCCTCGTTGTTGCTGCATACCCTCATCGTTCAGGTCTCGCCTTCAGTCAGTGATGAAATACTCTAATTTTCATTCGACTTAAAAAACACACTTTACGCTCTTTAAACATTAACACTATATATTATCTAACATGACTTACCTTTTTTCTTTATATTTAAAGTACTTTTAAGTATATTTCAGTAATTTTTGAACAAATTTTTCATCGAAAACTACACGTCTTCACGACAACACCAAAAATTGATTCCGACAATCACTGCCGATGCAGCGTTGCCAAGTGTCGAACAGAAGGTCGACTTTAAAGCAAACTGGATACATCAATATCTCGAGTAGATGGCGCTTTGCTAAAAGTGCCAGATGATTAGAAAATACATAGAACGTAAGTACCCTACAAGCACAGTGCCGGTCCATATACCGTACATCTGATGATGAACGAATTTTGTCAGCACTTACAACAAAGTTGCTATCAGTTTCTTAGGGCCACTATGTAAAAACTGATGCCAACAAATGTGTACGTGTGATATTGTATTTCACTTTAACACATTAATATTACCGAATAGACATACATATAGCTCTACTGCTCACTCTCGTTCTTTTTACTAAAATATTCCTTTATACATACGTCAAATGATATTTTCTTTCTTTGTTTGATTAAATAAACAATTTTCTTTCAATTAAAATTTTATAGACTTACTACAAGCTAAAAACTTTAATCATGATAAAAAAATGAAATATATTTCTGATGAATTTTTTGCGCAGAACTGCTTTCGGCGTAAGCCCCCTTTGTCAGTCTTGAAAAATATATCGCTGACCAGACAAACTACGGCTACTCCATCAGTATTTTTGCGCAGAGCTCTTTCATGTTTTATATTAAATTAATAAATCTTCTTTTCTTTGTAATTATCATTTAGAAAAGCTATTTTATTTAAAACTTAAAACTTTTAATTAAAACACGACGATTTAAAAGTTTTCACAACTATACACTTCAGAGTTTTCCGAATACTGTGCGCCATTTGCAAAACTCCTATGAATTTATCGTATGTTTGCAACTATAGTAACCGTAGCGAGTCCGGAGTGTCTCTTTTTGGCAAGCACCATGGCAGTCATTTTACCGGTAAGCTGACAGTCAGTGCTGATTTTATGAATGAGAGTCTTTTGTTTTTATTTTCACATTTTGTGACCTGCTCATCACCAGGTCGCAATTTTGAGACTTTATTTTGATATTAGAGACTTTATTTTGAGTCTAAGGGCCGGTTTTACAATCCAATCTTAAGTTGAACTTAAGTTCTAGTTAAGACAAATCTTAGCTAAGACCAGTTTAAGATTTTGCACACATTTGCGTTTCACAATGGAGACTTAAGTATGGAAAATATTTAATTCAGAAATATGGTAGCACCACAAGAAATTGCTTTTTTAATATTTTGAAATTTGTTCAAATAGAAAATAACTCATATGTATAAACTTTTTTTGTGTGCGGTTAATTAAAAAAGTATTTTCGAGTTCAAATATTACAGAAATAGATTTATTTAATTTAAAGAAATGCAAAATACAAAGAGAAGAAGCAATTTCGCTCCGAACTAGATTTACTTGGTGGGTAATCTAGGGGCCAACTAAATTTTGACGCTGTCCTTTTTTCTCTTTGTCGAAGTTATATAAATTTTCTGTCAACAATGCTATAGGGTGTGACGTAAACTTGTATGTTATGGCTCGTGAGACAGTAGCTTTGTCGAAATGCTACTAAGAACATACTCTCCAGACACAATGCATGATTCCTGAGGTAAATTAAAGTAGTTTCTGTTTTTTTTTGGAAATAATAAAGGATACATATACTTGATAGCCTTATGCCTTAACTCGATATTATCAATTTAAGGACATTCAAAGCATTATTGAAATAAAGCCGGTGGCGAAAATCTTTCTCATCGGCAATTGAAATTACTTTAGTTCTCCTTAATGCAATAATATTTCTAACTTTCTCGTAATCTAAGTCATCACTACCCCAATCAAATTCCATATTTCGAAAATTCTTTAATTTTTTCAAATATTTGTGTTTAAGTCTTTACAATTTTATTTGACAAGCAATGATCAGCTGTTCGCAAAGATAATATCAGTTTAAGCCGAGAAATTCGGCGACTTAAGTTCAACTTACACAACAAAACATTCTTAGGGCCAGTTTTTCAGTGCTGGTTTAAACTCAGTTTAAACAAAGTTCAGTTAAACTCAGTTTAAATTTTAAAATAGATAAGTAGTAGATAAGTTAAACATCGTTTAACCGTGCGCGAACTGCATACTGAGTCTAAACTTAGTTTAAACAACAAACAGAGTTCAACTTGCACTGAAAAACTGGCCTTTAAAACAATAAGATAATCTTAATTAATTTTTTATTCCTTTTAGTAATTCTTTAATTTGAGAAGTTATCCCAAAGAATTTAAATCTTGTAAAAAGGTATATATTTACGATGATGAAAAGGCAACGCGGCTTTATATTTATATACCTTGCAATTTTTGTTAATGTGGGTACCAACGATCGTTACTTATTTATATTCGGTTCACCGATTTCACAAGGAGTCGATTAAATAAATGGAGCCGTTCATTCCTAGTTATATTAGATTCTAACTACAAATAAAAATATTATTAGAGTACATATAAATATTTCATACCCTTAGTTAAAAACTTCTGTGAAAGATATTTTAAGGATTTGGCGGTTTTGTGTGAAAACGCTAACCTAAGTGTTGGACAAGAATTTTACAAAAGTATTGTCAGCTAACTTGCTTCTGTTCTCGCTTCAAAATGTCTGAAAGAAAAGTGTTAAATGTAAGTTTTTATTTAAAGGATAACATGTATGCCTTATTGTCTAATTGTAATACAATTTCAGAAATATTATCCACCGGACTTTGATCCATCAAAGATTCCGCGCATGAAACTGGCTAAAAATCGGCAATATACTGTACGTTTAATGGCACCATTCAATATGCGATGCAAGACTTGCGGTGAATATATCTACAAGGGAAAAAAGTTTAATGCGCGGAAGGAAGATGTTGAAAACGAGACCTACCTAGGTATACGTATTTATCGTTTCTACATCAAATGCACTCGGTGTCTTCAAGAAATATCCTTTAAAACCGATCCACAAAACACTGACTATGAAATCGAGGCCGGTGCAACAAGAAATTTTATGGCGTTAAAGTTGGCGGAGGAGCAAGCACGCCGACAAATTGGTAAAATTCAAATGATTTTGAACAAAATTTGATATTTAAAAGTCGTATTTAAATATATTATATATATAATATACTTTTTAATACAGAGGAAGAACGCGAAGAGGAAGCGAATAATCCTATGAAGTTGCTAGAAAATCGTACACAGCAATCGCGTAACGAAATAGAAATACTGGAATCTTTGGAAGAGCTCCGTGATTTGAATCGTCGTCAACACAACGTGGATTATGAATCAATGCTGCAACAGTACAACAGCGTAGAATCTGAGCAGGAGCGAATAAAACGTGAGGAGAAGGAAGATGAAGATTTTGTGAAGTGAGTTAAAGCTGGTCTTAACATTTTTTGTTGTACAATTTTAATTAATATTTATCCACGTATAGGTCCATAAATTTTAAAACACCCAAAACTGGTGGAAAAATTGTTGAAGAAATAATAGAAGAAATTCGGGACGAAACATCTTTCCCAACTGAAGGGAAGAAGGCAAAAGTTAGTATATCGGATTCAGTGTCATCAGGGAGTACTACAAAAAGTAAATTATCCAGCATGAAAGTTTCGACATTCGTAAAACGGAAAACACCACTGGTCATACCGAAGTCAAGCACGTCAACTGCCGCAGTTTCTTCGGCGGCGGCGAGTGAGGATACAAGTACAAAAGTAAACGAAAAGACAGCTGAAAATAAAAATGGAGGGCTTTCGTTGCTTTCAAACTATCTCAGTAGTTCCGAAGAATCGACTTAAATAATACATACATACATATGTATATATAATATTGTTTTTATAATAAATAATAAGGTTATAACTGCGTTGGGTTAGAGCTATACCAATCTTTTGAGCACTAAATTGTCGTCGAAATATTTGAAAGAAATATGCAGACTAACGCAAACTGACCAAGTGCGACTATCTCCTTGGCAAAGTAAGAGAATATCGGTTTCAGGTTTGAATGAGAAACGTTAATGGTTTAATTTTTTGTTTCCAAATAAAAAAAAAATTGAAATTAGAATAAAATAAAAATAGGTTTTGAAAAATTCCCAATATGTATGTGGTGCCGATATATTTTTAATATGGAGTGTATACATATGTGCACATGTCTGACATCTGCCTCGATTCCATTCGACTGTTACAATCATCGTTAAGACAAAATGTAATGCCGTTGTTTTAACGTACAATTCTTTTCTGTTATTTTGTTAACTTTTATTTTAATAAACCGCATCAACAAATCTTAGTCAACAATTCGAAGGCACCTGTACCATTTCGCACCGGCAGGCCCACCATTAAACGGCTGGATGGCGAATTCAGCTCATCTATAAGACCACTTGCAGCTGCATTTTTCAAGAATTGTAATGAAGATTCAAATGACATTTGTTGCAGAGGTGAAGACGAATGCTCCATTCCCTTTCGTGACAGCGGCTGGAAAGTACCATCAAAGGTCATATAATCAGCAATCAAAGAAAGATGTCGTCTGTCCACAGTGATGCCGTACACCTTGAAAACGTTAGTCACTTCTTTAATTATAACCTGCGCCGCTGCTTCGATACCATAAGTATTCGCGATGGCATGTATATCATTGGAGTAAAGACTATTTAAGTGCAAAATGTCATTATATTTGAACATTTCGACAATATTAATGCCGTCTGTTTTAAGGAGATGAGCATCCTTGTCACCTTTGTATATAATGGCACGTTTTATATTTTGTACCTGATGCACAACACATTTACCAGCTAATTCGCGGATAATAGACGAGATATCAGGTTTCTTGTGTATCATACTTAGCTAAAATTAATTAGACATCATTATATATACAATTAAGCTTGGTGGTTGTAGGGCACATTAAGCTCGTAACTTACATTAAAGGTGAGCTTGCACCATTGGTGATTTTCCTTGTCGTAGGAATATTGTCGAACCATCTCATTGTTAAGTACACTCTCAACCATAACGTCGCCCTTGTCTGTGACCTCTTGATTTGCATCTTTATCTTCACTACCGCCCATTTCGTCATCATCATTGGCATCATTGATTTCTTCCACATCATCAGGATCATCATATTCATTTTCGTCTAGTTTGCGTGATTTGAACTTTCTGCCAGTTGCATCTTCATCGTCATCCTAAGATATGAGTGTGTATGTAGTAGTTAAAAATTCTATCTGAATAATTTTTTTAAAATTATATTTCGAATTACAGCATTTTCGTCGTCTGATGAATCTACATCAGCTGCATTCGTTGACTTTCCCCTTTGTCTACTGGCTTCCTTTCCTGGCTCATCATCATCTAAATCTTTATCGCCACTTCCTTTGTTGCCGTCTTTGTCTTCACTTATATCAATTCTATAATTAGAAATTATTATTTTTTTGATATTAGTAAATAGCGCGTGCAAACATGAACTTTTCATTTACTTTTACTTACACTGTATTTTTGCTTTTCGACGATTTTATAATGGCACGAAACAATAGCTTGAAAAAGTGCTCGCTCATGAATTTTAATACCTTTTTGGGTCTCACACAGAAATCATCCTGATAGGCTTCACGAGGTAAAAATTGGAATCGTAAATTGTATTGGTATGCGCGCTCAGATTTGATTACCAGTTTCGTTTTCACATTAACAACTTGAAAGTGGTAAAATCATGATAGTCGAGTTAAGTAAAAGTAAAAATAAATTATTAATTAAAAACTTACATTGTAGTATATCCGCAAGCGTAACGCGATTCAATTTAATACGTAACTTGTCTGCGCTTTTCGCTTTGTTCATTTTAATCGGTATATCCATTGAAGGTGTTTTGATATTCGCCGATGCCAACATTAAAATTTCGCGCAAACGCGGTATACCTAGCGTAACATTCATTTCACCACGACCAGCAAAATGGAAAGTATTCAATGTCATCTGAGTTGAAGGTTCGCCAATTGATTGTGCGGCTAATAGGCCGACGGGTTCACCCGGCGCAACCAAAGCTTTCAGATTTTTAATATATATTATATCGTCAATTGGGGCTTTACTATTTGGATATCTTCTCATATAGTCCTCAATAACTTTCTCCAATCGCTCCGAAACGCTGCCATAACAGTTGTCCTGCCTGTAAACAGCAGTGGTGGGATCAGGACAACGCGCGTGTAATTTTTTGTAATGTTCCTTTGTTTCAGCATCAGCTTTGACCCACAACTTTCCCTTGTATTCATCACGTACAGAGCGTCCTGTGTTTGTATTTACCTCATTGGATTTACCTTTCGCTTGTGCATCAGCTGAAAAACCAGTGAATGCAGAAATTATTCTTTTTGTATTCTCTGCACCATATTCCTTTTCATGTTTACTGCGCCATTTACGAATTTTCTTTACATGTTTGGAAATTTTTGTTAATAACAATTCATCTTTGATACTTGTCAGCTCGTTTGCATGGATTATTGCCGAATAATTAAGTGCCAAGAATTGCATACAGAAATTTGTATTTAAAAATTTTGACTTGAGTATATCGAGACCGTCTTCGCCATATAAATATTGTACAACAGTGTTATCACTATCGCGCACTGTCATATCATAACCCACAGTGAGACCTTCTAAATGCTTTATAAGGCAACGTTGTAAATAGCCTGAACGTGAAGTTTTCACAGCGGTATCAATAAGACCTTCGCGACCGGCCATACAATGAAAGAAGAAGTCTTGCGGCTGTATGCCAGTCATGAAACGACCATCTATGAAGCCACCCGATTTTGGTGATGTTTCGAAAGATGTGAAGCAGGGCAATGATTTGCCAGATATCATTAAAGGCGGACGTTTGCCTTCCAATTCTATTTGTCCTAATAAGCAGGAAATTTGCATAGTATTCACCATGGAACCTTTCGCGCCGGATAATACCATTAATTGCAAATTGTTGTGGGGAAATTTGGAAATTAGTCCATCGGGTAAGCAAGTTTTGTTTATATTGTTTGTGTAGCCATCCAGCAATGACTTGTATTTACGATCTAAAACGACTCGAAATTTGGGATCCTTTACGTAGGCGTCCTCCATTTTAGCAATGAGAACATCCAGCGGCGGTATTTCTTCTAAATCCAATGCTGCAGCAACTGCTGAGTCACCAATCTAAAATGAAAGTAATTGAAGTTTATCATTACAACTGCAAACGAGTTTAAGTCTACTTCCTGATGTGCTAGATACTTGGATGTATTTATCAGCTAGGTGGCGCTAGAGTCAAAATATTTACGTGGAAAATACATATTTACCATGTGGAACGAAATATTTATATATAATAACTTTATTGTTTTGGAAGCTAAAATCGCGCTTTACAAGAGAATAAAATAGAAGTCAATTCAAGTATGATAAGAAAAATCTAAGCGATCGAAAAAAAAATAAGTCTTTCGATAATAATTATCAGTCAGAGAAATATTATTATAATGTCTTCTAAGACTTTTATTTTGAAACCTATGATATAAAAATCTACTACTATGTATATTATAAAGGAGAAAGAAATTTATTGGTTTTAAGAGGCGGGACTTGTTCGAAACCATTTAAAAATTAGTTCAGTTCTGTATTAGTTTGTATAAGGACCGTGCCGAAAAGTACCGAAAATATACTGAAAAGTATTGATATACGGAAAAAAATACCGAAACTGTACCCAAAATGCACAATAAGTACTGAAAATGCAACACAAATTTACGTAAAATATATTGTAAAAGTACCAAAATGTACCGAAAATGTCTTTGGTTATAAAAACTTTGTATCTCATAGATAATTATTATGCGAAAACTTATGTTATAAAAGTCTCAAAATAATAGAAATTAGTAATTTTGTCTCACGATAAAGACAAAGATGAGTTATTATTATGGGTCTCTGTATTAATCTATACTTTTTTGTTATAAAATATATTTTTTTTTAAATATTATAATTTTTTTTTTTAATATTATAACTTTTTTTATAAAATATGAAAATTTATTTCTGTTTGCTTACTTTGCGACTTTCTTTTACAATTTTACGCCTCTGTGTGTCCGCATCAGCCATGACTAAAATGTCCTGTACACCAAGTGTAAATCCCTCGCGTTGCAAAAATGTTGTGAATACTTTTGTAAATGCAGTCAGCAAACGTGTTGATACATCACCACCGTATAACTGTAAAATAAAAATATAAAAGAATAGTTGGCGTTAAGTTTTCTCTGCAATTTAAAAGTGTTGTAAACTTATATCACATATCGGGCGTTGACTGAAGACCAAATTACGAAATTAACTATTTCAGGAATTTTAAATATTTATGTGAAATGTCGAGAAAGTAGGAGGTGGCAATCAGTTGGTGTCCATTACAAAAATGTTTTATAAAATAGGTCACTTTCCCAGCCGAAAATATGTGTGTACATACGTTTACTTTCAAATATACATTGGCAGTTAAAAGAATAGAAGTGAATTTTATTAAAAAATTCAATTTAAATTTATTCAATTTTGAATATTTTTAATTCAAATTTATATTTATACACGTTTTAAACTTGAAAAACTTGTCACAAAAAATTTTAAATTAAAAAAAAAATTGAATAGGAATTTTTAACTTTTGAATTCCAATTTTTAGAAAATATTCTAATATGCAGTTTTATATGTACATATTTAAATTTATACACGTTTTAAACTTGAAAATCTCGTCACAAAAAATTTTAAATTAAAAAAAAATTTAATAGGAATTTTTGAATTCGAATTTTTAGAAAATATTCTGATATGCAGTTTTATATGTATGCCTTTCAATTTAGCTCTAGCAAATTTCAAGTTTTAGGTGGCAAACACATATCGCGGATTTTAGAATTTTTTTTCGCCGTATAAGACATTTGCGCAAAAACGTCAAAAAATAAATTTTAAATTACCGGTAATTTGCAGTTACTTTAAACTTGCACTTTGTTATACTAAAATTGATTGGCCTAAAAAACCGCATACTCAGAAAAATTCTGGTTGGGGACTGATCAAAGTTAAAGCTTTAGGCTACCTGGAGCTGTTCAAGAATTGACGTTATTAACAATTTAAAAATAATATAAATTGAAGAAAGGAACTTTCAAAACTTAAAAACAACAATTTCGAATTCTATCTTAAGCGCAGTTATTTTAACCAACGCACATTAAATTAACTACTCTCGTACTGTTAACTGTTTGATTTGCCTAGGTGCATATACATACATACATATACTTTAAATACGTGGCTTTTCGAATGGCAAACACATTAACATTACCTCATACATACAATGAATTAAACCATAAGTTGTTGCGCCATATTGCTGTTTGTCTAGTACGCCCGTAAGCAGCTCTCCTTTATGAATTATAACATTACTTTCACACATATCACCGCCACCCACAGCAGCGCATGCAGCTTCGTGTGGTGCGCAGACAATCCAGTGCTTAAAAATTATATATTTTAGAATAGAAAAACAAACAAAATTGATGTTTTTTCTTACTTTTGAGTTTATCTTAGCTTGCGTATGTAAATTGATTCGCGAGTAACCCTCTGGTATTATATTGATAATTATTGTCGAGAGAATCTGAATTAAAATAAATTGTAATTGTATATTTTTGTGTGTGTTTAAATTCATATATGTACGTACCTGTTTGCCTGACCACAACATGATTGGTTTCAAAATTGTTGGAGGCAGAAGTTTAATTTGCTCACGCAAATGCGAAAGACCCTGATACACCAACTGTTGGTAATCCTCACGGTTAAAAAAACGACCGCGCATTGAGAGTTTTACACCCGAAATAACGTGATCCTGAATTAAACCACCTAAAGGTGTACCATCTTTGGGCACCAAATAGTTGCTCGCCACATTTACTTGTGTCAAAAAAAAAAAGAATTACAATTTAATATGTGTATTAATAAATTTCATTATTTTCTTGTTTTGTAAATATGTAGTTACCTAAATTATAAGCCTCTGCACGCGCTACCTCGGTCTGTGGAAAATGTGCATTCATTTCATCACCATCAAAATCGGCATTATATGCCTTACAATTTGAGTAATGAAGTCGAAAAGTCTTTTCACCCGGCAGTATGCGTGCCTTGTGTGCCATAATGGATGGTCGATGAAGCGACGGTTGGCGATTTAGCAAGAGTAAATCACCATTCAACACGTGTCGATGTACTATCTTTATACCATTCTCGGGATAATTTAAGAGTAATTTGGCCATGCTTTCACGCTTTGCTGGGTTATCTGCTGGTATGAGTGTTGTATATCCCTTTTCATTTTGTATATAGTTAGCTCTGGAAATATACGCATTTAAAAATAAACATGTGTACTTTGTGTAAACAAATAAATAAATTGCACTTCTCTCACCCAGGATGAATATCCGGTCCATTCATCACCATTTTACGCAACTCAGCAACATTCCATGGTGTTACTGGAACAGGATAACTTAATTTTCGTGCAAAAATATCTGGTATGCCAACTTCTTCGACGTTGATATTTGGATCGGGCGTTATGACAGTTCTTGCTGCATAGTTAACGCGTTTCCCCATCATATGTTTGCGTATAAGGCCCTCCTTTTTTTCCAAAACTTGCTTGAGGCCTTGGTTAAATGACCCTTCTCGGCTAGCTGTTATATCTAACAACAAATCTACTGAAGTTTGCAAAGCTTGAAAAGCATTGTATAGCTTTTCATAAGGCGTGTTTCCTCTGGAACTTTCATATACACGTTTTGCCTCTTCAGAAAGATCTACGCTCAGCCCTTTTAAATGTTTCATAACTACACGCAATAAGGCGTTATTATCAATTATTGCTCTATAAATTGCAGTTTGGGGATGTTCTACAATTTGATCGTGTAAAACGTTAGGTGGTCGGGCTTTCGGTGGTATAACAAGTATAGTGTCCATGAAAAATAGATCTACTGGACACTCATTTCTATTTGCATTTAGTTTCATTACTGGAAACAAAAGTTTCAAAAGGTCGGGGTAGTTGAAATAAATTTGTCTCAAAAATTTTCGGCATTCATCGGCAAAAATCGATTTGTTTTGACCAGTGGTAGTTTGAGATTCGGAAACACTGGGAAAATATTTGAGTACATTAATAATGAATAAACCGTATGCAATAAATATTTTATATAAAGAGCAATAATCAACTTACGAACTTTTCATCTCTGCCGCTGTAATGTAGTAAACTAGTTTACGATGAATGTAACGAATATTCCTTAATGGCTTTTGACAATGACTACATTTTTTTAAGGTTACACGTTGAAGTGCTGCATGTACGATAGCCGAACGTATTCCACAAGAAGTTTTTGTGTTATTCGATGCATTTGACTGACCTAAAAATAAAATCAAAATTATGGACATATGCATACATGTATTTGGAGTCGTATTTCAATATTTCAATAATTTTATCATGATTTGTTGTTTTCATATTACCCTTCTTTAACAGTTCATACATAGCCGCAATGCGCGGATGTACGTAATCGCCATTTTCCAACTTCACCATATTTTCTTCGCTTTGAAAAACTATCTCGGATTTGAATATTTCTAATTCTTGCGCTTCGACGATATACCCTGCGTCTAGAAGGCGCAATTGTAATTTCAGCACTTCACATACATGATCTGGAATATAAGTTTCATATTAACAATAAATTAATGCAATTTACCGACCATCGTAGATTCAAAATACAAACCTTTTAATTGAATCTTAAAACAAATTAAGCAAAATATACTCAAGATTTTGTGAACTTGTTTTATAAAAAATGGATTAAAGACTAACGCGTTTAGCTCAATGTGTCCAATATGTCCTGGGCACGCTTGTATGTTATAGCAAGTGGTACATGGTATCATCCGACGACCGTAAGTGCCCATTACATTGTCGTACAAGCCACCTGGCAAAGGATGTCCCAATTGATCAAATGTTAAGCCAGTAATGATTTTGACAACACTCAGCCGTTTGATTTCATCGCTTGTAAATACACCGAATTCCAGATCCTCTGGTATCATATCGATTTCCCAACTTTTTACAGAACCCATTTTAAACTTTATTGAATTTTAAATTAAAAACTGCAATTGAAATCATATAGCAAAACCAACGTGTTTTGAAATCGCTTTTGACATCTGAACACAAGATTTCAATATTATATTAGGGTGTTGCCACACGTCCAAATATTTTTAGAAAAAAGTTTCGATTAGCAGATTTAGGAGTTGGGATCTTCTCAATGATTAAGGTTAATTATTAATTTGTACCCAATACTGAGGTCTTCCCTTACATCCATGGGGAACGTTTTAAACAGTTGTAACACAACAAAACTCTGAGCATTTTTGTAGACTTGCCATAATTGTCAAAAACGGCGATGTGCAATAATTTTTTTTAATAATTATTTGTTCCTATTGGAAAGAGGATCTCTTTTTCATTATCATATATTTTTAGATAGTCAAGGTATATTCCGTTCCTCATAATTCTTCTCCGAAAGTGCTTAATTATTAAAATGGCTAAACAAATTCATTACGTATCAATACAATATCGATTAAATCTTATTTACGTTACCTTTAAACGACGACATCGGCGGTTTCATACTTTGGCTCATAGCTTAATATAATATCTTGTTTTCGTAAGGTTTTTTTTTTGAAACACTAATTTCGGCCGCCTTTGGTGTCATCTGTACTTTTAGTACACTGACTGTAGGGTACAGTTCAAATACCATCAGCTGCTTTGACGAATAATTTGATGGACCAGCCGTCAATAAAGCACCTAACCTTAAAATTGACGGGAACCGTTTTGGCACAGTATATACTGTGGTTTTGGTGCGGTTTATTTATTTCTATAGGGCCGAAGCTGAATAAACAATTTCCAAAATGCCACCAAAGAAGGATGCAAAGGGCTCTAATAAAGATAGTAAAGCATCGAGTAGCAAGAAACCCAGTGGGGGTCAAGGAGAAGATAAAGGTAAGTCTATCCATTAGTTGTTATTGGGTTACATTAATACTTCTGTATGCGGCAGGTAAGGAAAAGAAGGGCGGAAATGCAGTTAAAGTGCGCCATATTTTATGTGAAAAACAAGGAAAAATATTAGAAGCATTGGAAAAGCTGAAATCTGGACAAAAATTTCCTGAAGTGGCGGCAGCATATAGTGAAGATAAGGCCCGTCAGGGTGGTGACTTGGGATGGCAAATTCGTGGTGCTATGGTTGGCCCTTTCCAAGATGCCGCTTTCGCTTTGCCTATTTCAAATGTCAATAATCCCGTGTACACAGATCCACCCGTAAAGACGAAATTCGGGTACCACATTATAATGGTGGAAGGAAAGAAATAAATATTCTTTTCTTATGGTAAAAATGAAATAAATGCAGGTTTTGACTGATTTTATATTAAAGAAACTAACTTTTATCAAATTAAAAGATTTTATAAATACATACTAAATACGAGTACGTAAGCGATAAATTAAAAAAAAAAATTCACATGTCCACAGTTTATTGAGCCTTCACTTCTTTCCAGCATCCTCTTTCAATCCCACCGTGCGATTGAAAACCAGTTTATCTACAGTTGTATTTGGATCGACTGAAAAGAACCCAATTCTTTCAAACTGGAATTTTTCGTACACCTTAGCGCTTGAAAGCGCACGGTCAGCATATGCCTCTAATACGAGCAAAGAGTTTTCATTTATATCAGACAGGAAGCCCCCGGGTACTTCATTCGGATCTTCGGGGTTTTTGTGCTTGAATAATCGGTCGTAAAGCTTTACTTCCAATTTAATTGGCTGTGAAACCCATTGAATAAATGCCTTCGGCTTTTCTGCTTGTTCAGCGGAAGTACATTCACAGATAATTTCTGAAATCTCACCGCCTTGTGGATTTCGTTTTACCTCCTTCACCGATATAACCAAACCCGCGTGTCGCAATCCAACCGTCTGGTTTAATGCGAGACGGCGATAACCCTTTTCAGGTTCTAGCTTAAAGTCGCTTTTTTCAATGTAGATTGTACGATCCAACACTATCCGATGGTTACCCAATTCTGGATTTTGCGGGAAGTTAGGCACCTCAATTTCTATGGGTTGGTCATGTGGGAAGTTGACGAGTGTTACCTTAAGCGGTTCCAGTACGACCAGCCGTCGGGGTGCACTGATATTTAGTACATCGCGTACTGCTGCCTCTAACATACTGGGATCCACTGAAATTTGAGCGCCTGTGACTCCCATTTGTGCACAAAAGTTATTGATTGCTTCTGGAGGAAACCCTCTACGCCGTAATGCGGTTAAGGTGAAGAGGCGTGGATCGTCCCAATCATTGACAATCTTTTCGGTAATGAGTTTATTTATTTTACGCTTAGAAACAAGCGCATAGTTCATGTTTAGACGACCGTATTCCCATTGTACAGGGCAGTAAATTTCCAGAGCATTGCATAGCCAATAATAAGAGGAACGCCGTGACTGGAACTCCTTGGTACAAAGTGAATGAGTAATATTTTCAATAGAATCACAGAGACAATGAGTATAATCGTATGTAGGATAAATACACCTATGAAAAAGAAATCAGACTAAGTATATTGTTACACAAACATCTACATAGAGAAGCGGACTTACCAATCATTCCCAGTGCGATGATGTGGTATAAATTTAATGCGATATGCAACAGGATCCACTTTACCCTCTTCCAACGTGAGTTTTAAACGTAGCGTCGATGCACCTTCATCAATCTTTCCATTTTTCATATCTTCGAAAAGCTGCAATGACTCTTCGATTGGACGCTCACGCCAAGGACTTGGTATTGGATTGAAGCCTTTCATTTCGTCTGCACCTTGGTGACAGACGTATGCCAAACCCTTGCGTATCAACACCACTGCCCATTCGTACAGTTGCTGGAAGTTGTCTGAAGAGTGAGTTATTTTGTATGGCTTATAGCCAAGCCATTCAACTATATTGCTTATGGCCACAAAAAATTTCTCTTCCTCTTTCTCAGGGTTCGTATCATCATAGCGCAAAAAGCAAACCCCACCCTTAGAGGCAGCATAGCCAAAATTTATGTTAATGGCTTTTGCGTGTCCAATGTGCAGAATACCATTTGGTTCGGGTGGAAATCGTGTGTGTACCCGACCGCCCGTCCGTTTTAAATGTTCCTTTAGCAGATGTTCCGTGTGCTCGGTTACCACATACCCATCAGTTTTGTAATTTTCACCGGGTGCATGGAAATGCACCTTCGTTTTCATGAGTTCAGCTATGGTGTTAGCACCATCACTTCTTTCGGTATCAGTATTGGTTGAATTTGATGTATTGCTATTGCTTTGTTTTGTACTAGACTTATCTACTGGGGTCGCCTTGGTCTTCTCTTTCCGCTTTTCAGTTTTTGGTGGTGGTTTTAGATCCTCTTCTGTCTTTGGACCGAGTAAATCAAAAATTTCTACATCTATAGATGATTTCACCGACTTAGCGTCCGCCCACTTAAGTTGTCCACGCACCTCTTGCATAATTTTGAATGCATTAAAATGGTACCGCTGTTCCAGCAGCGAATCTTTATGTAACTTCACTTGCTCTTGTACAATACGTTCAATCTCTTCTGGAGTGACGACTACACCGACTCCACAAGCCTCTTCAAATTCTTGTATATTTATAGATGCGCCTTTTTTCGATACATTCTTTAACAAATACTCAATTGCTGTATCTACACGCAACGTGCTGTCCAATTTTCTTTGCACAATGTAGAGGGCGAGTAATGGCAGTTCATGGGCTACTTGTGGCTTGATTTTACTAGCCATATGATAAAGCAGCATACCCACACCTTCGCCGAGAGGCACACCCTCAACTTCAGTTAGTGCCAGTTGCAAATTTTTTGTAACATTTGCGTTTTTCAGCGTTTCTTTGGCCTTTTGTTCGCTCATACCGAGCAACTGGAATTGCGCGAGCAGCTCCTGATCCGTCATTTTTGTAGTTTATAATAGGAAAGTGATCTAACTCTTTTGCAACTGGCACAAATGTTAACGGAGTCGCGCAAACTTTTTTAAAACTACTTTGTTAAAATATCAATGAATAGAAATGTAAATTTCGATACGTGTGTGTTGCTATAGAAGGCAATGTGGCAAACGTCAATGTGGTGCAGCTGATGCAATGCGCCGTAGGGTTGCCTCGATTAAAAAAGCAATCACAAGTGACAGGCAGAATAATTTCCTAATTGAATGATGAATACGATTAAAGATTTGTATAATATACACATACATTTTATAAAGATATAAATTAAAAATTAGTCTATCTGCATTACTTCCAATAAATAAAACTGTTGAAGTTAAATAATGAGCAAATTGGGTCTACAAAAATTCAACGGTTGGGCAGCCCATCCCAGAACAGCTGATTTACAATCAGATGGCAGATTTGTGTATAAAAACAAAAATATAAACCTTCAACAAAAAGTCAAGGGATTTTATTATATTGCGGTTTATGTTGAAATTTAGCTATATTTTAATCTCGGTTTTATCCAAACGGTGCAAATACATTTTGTAAAATGAGTACTCTTCCCCGTCCAGTCCTGAACAGAATACCCGCGGTTGCGCCAACTATAAAACAAGAAAATGCTATCAAGGATTTAACAAAACTATCTCGGCTTGAGCTATTGGACCTAAAGGAGCGTCAGAGCAAACTTCTAGCCAATAAGTAAGTTAAATATAAAATTATATGGACAATAATCTTCATTGACACATTTACATAGAGCCAACTTAAATCGACTGCCCGATAAAGGGAAACGAATAGAAGTTTTCGACGAGAGGGTGCTTGCAGAACTAGATCGGCGATCCAATATCGATGAAGCAGCTAATTTGTTCTCTGAGTTAAATATAGCTGCTAAAGGGCAAGATGTTATCAACCGTCTCGAGTGGAATGGTCGTTTGAATGACGACAAAGAAGGTGTTCCAATTGCAGATGTGCTAGATAGTGATGACGAAGCAGAATTAGACCCCTTGTTTGTGATAGCACAGCGCACAATGCACACGCGACAAACGAAAATTCTCCCACCCGAATTGAATCTTATTACAGATGCTGATTTAGCTGAGATCGAATCTTTTAATAAAGAGTATCCGAAAACTTGTATAGCAACAAATGACAATAATGGAGATGTCAGCGAAAAGATGCCAAATATAAAGCACAAAATAAAACAGTTTATAGAAAAATCACCTTCATCAAAAACAAGTTCAATAAGTAGTGACAGTCGCAGCAGCACTCCCGCACAACAGGAAGTAGAACAGCACGTGCGCTATCTAGTTGCCAAAACCGAGTTGGACGTTGTACCACAACGTGAGAGATTCAAGCCTTACAAAACAACGGTGTCGAATGTACACGATCCGGCCAAAGAGCGAATACGTAAGAAGGGAAAACATTGGGAAAATACTGCCGCAACGCCACCACTTATACAAAATTGTGCTACAAAAATGTTGACATTACTAGATTCAGTTGAACTGCAAACCGAATATTTGGCAAAAATGAAAGTGAGTATATTTAACCAAATTCTTGTACAGAAAAATATAATTAAGGGTAAATAATCCAACAATATTTTAGAAGTTGCAAGAAAAACAAGCAGAAGAGCGTTTAGCAGCACGTGTAGCGCGACTGGAGCAACGTAACATGCAGTTGCCTAGCAAGGAAGAGCTAAAAACAAAACCCGCTTTCACTACATACCGTACTGCAGCCGTGCATATAGACGGTGAACAGAAGTTTGATGAGGATGACGAGGTGCATGATCCACTAGATGAAGAAAAGACTGGTGGCGGCGTTACATATACAGTCTTTGATTAAAAACTTATTTTTTTTATTCCATATTAGTTTATTTGCGCCGAATTCTTGTAAACATCTATTTGAACATTTAAACACATATATATCTTTGTAGACACACATTTTGTAGTACACGCAACAATTAAGTACTTGAATTTGATTAAGTCATTGTTAAAAGTGTAAAGCGCCGGTGGTGTGCGGACACTTTACATATATTTTTTATAGCTGAAAGCTTTGCTTTCGTCACTAAAAAAGTACACAAATTTGTAGAATTTCTAATATATCGTCAAACACTTGTATATATTTTAAATTGAATAAAATTGTGTTGCTGTGGATGCTTGCAGTTCGATTTGACCCATTTTGAATTGTAAACGTTGCAGCCATTTTAGTAATACATCCGAGGGATGCGTTTGCTGCTCCTCATAATCGGGTGCATAGTCGCGTACGTTTTGTAAACGTACATGTAAGGTGTCGGATAGCTGTGTGAGAGGGAGCAATGAAAGTTGCTTATTTATCATTTATTTTAGAAAATATTTGAATAACAACAAAAACTATTATTGCAAACATGTACATATATAGGTATGTATGTAAATAAACTGTCAAGTATACTTGAAGTTAAAACGTATTTTCACCTGTGTTTGCGAGGACAGTACAGGACTCCAGAGTGGTAGAAGTTTTCCTAATATAGTGGAGTTGGTCTCCTTGAGTGCTTCGAGGAGGCTAAGAAAGTGAAGATTGACCATTTCGGAAAGCTGAAAGCAAGTGATTTAATTTATTAACGCAAACATTGGTGAAATTAAATAACATTTATTGTACATACAAAGAACATAAGTTAAAAGCAAAATAATGTAAAACAGGAAAAATTATACATATATTACATATGGTATGTGCTAAAAGGCTGCATGAATGCTCAAAAAGCAAATTTTGAGTCTGTCCAAAAATTTCAACTACCACTCATTCACACAACGTAAAAATGAATTCTTATGTTTGGGTAAAATAATGACCGAGTCTCATTAGTGAGACCAACAACGAGTTCGTTCAACTCATAGCACTCTCTCAAGTAACGATCCACTCTCTGCAGGATTGGTCTACCAAAGCATTTCATTGTGTTGGTGTGAATTAATTCTGTGCAAGAAGGAGGTTGGCTGAGTGAAGGATATTCGTGTGAATTAACAACTGTTAAGATAGCATTCGAGTTATTCTAGTCGCACGACTAGACATATGGAAGTATGTAAACATACATACATACATACATATGAATATGGAAAAAAAAATGTTACCAATATTCTATTAAATTGCGATTTTTCATGAAGTTTATTTAGGGATTAATATATTTAAGCCCCTATTATGTATGGAGAGTAGTGTATAGTTGGCGGTCTACTAGCCACTGCTACTAAAACCATTCTTTGTAATATGTAAAACGATTGATCACATTATGCATAAAAGCTAAAACAACAACAGTCATTTTAATTTTTTTACAAGTAAATTTAGAAGAAATAGTAAAAAATTATAAAGATCTTTTTAAAAGGGAAACATTTACATAACTACTTTCAGTAGCCGATGTTCAGAAGCGGGTTGTCTTGCGTAATGGAAATTCTAGTATAGTTGCCTAGCGACTACTAGTCTCCTACTAATCTCCATTCATAATAGGGGTATTAACAAAATGTTATAATAAATACAAATATTTTAGAATCAAAAATCTGCCCTTTGAAACAATTTAAAAAACTCTTTTTTTTAAATCGCAAAATACATGCAACTGTCAGTTCCAAAGTATCACATTTTAATTAGTAACATTCGCGTTTATTTTCAGTCCAATGTATTATGCTGATAAACAGCCGATAAATTGTTAAAAAAAAAAACCAAATAACCATACATGCGCTGCCAAAACAATTTTACCTCCTTTTATTGGGTTTGTTTTCTGAGACGAATGAGCTAAGTTTACCTGCTAGCGATAAACAACCACCCACAATGTCTTCTCTGTATCTGATGAATTCATAAGTTCTGTGTTGCATTCATAGCGTGAATTTATTCTTGCAACCCTTTAGTATGTACATACATATGTATGTACATAGGTATGCAATATTATACCAATTAAAATAAATGAACTCACAATAAGGAATAAGAGTCAAACAAATTGTTTAAAATTTTTAATATATGTATGACTTTTGAACGTAAATTATTTGATAAATCAAAATAAGGTTTTTTCCATTACAAATAAAATTAGTATATTTCTGTAAATAACTTTTTTCGTTTCCATGCTTTTAAATTTAAGTGTTCTTTTAGCTGTTATTCCTTGTCAGCACAGATATTAAATGTTTAATAAAAAATAAATTACACTAAATACACCAAAATTTAATAAATACAATTATTAAAGTATGTATGTACATATAAAAAAAAAAATAAAAATTAAAAAACATGCAAGACATTGTAAAAAAAGTGAAATGTATATACATATGTAGCGAGAAAACATATGTATGTATTTTTTTTTTGTTGTTTTTTTACTCCGACAAGGTTGAAAATTGATGTATTTTGGAACGATTTTCCGTCGATCCTTGTCAAATTTGGTTTTGAAACAAACCGGTTTCGGCGTTGTGCCATCTTCAGTGTTATTTTTCGAACTGAAGATGGCACAACGCCGAAACCGGTTTGTTTCAAAACCAAATTTGACAAGGATCGACGGAAAATCGTTTCAAAATACATCAATATGTATGTATGTGTTTGACCGCCAAAGAATTTTTATTTCACAAGATTTTTTTTTTAATATCTAACGGAAGAGAACTGAATTGCGAGAACATGTTCGCCTTAAAACGAGCCTTCCCAAACTTGTGTAGACGCTTGCGAAAGCGATTATTCGGCGACTTTCCAGAAAACACAAATAAAAAATTGAATGCACACTAAAATTTACATACATATGTACATATGTACGAACTATGAAAAAACTAAGCTAAAATAAAATACAATAAATAGATAAAACAATAAAGTTAATACAAAAATGCATCAAGTGAAATCTAAAATATAAAACAGTTAACTGAAAAAGCTAAACTAGAAGTGTTTAAATTATAACTTAGCCAACGATTTAATGTACTAAAATAGAACGGGTAAATCGAATGCTCAATTAAAAAATAAATTCAGTAAAAGGGGTTAACTCACCTTTACACTTGGACTCTGTATAATATTTAACGAAATTAATGTGAATATAATTGAAAAAATTATAAAAATGTAGTTATTTATAATAAATAAATTGTAATAAATTATGAGTCATGTAAATATGTAGATATCATGATTAAAGTGAAAAAAATAATACTTAAAATAGGTATTTTGGTTAGAGTATTATTCTCTCTCAAAGAGAGATGCTTGCAAGTTTTTACGCGAACGCAAACTTTGAATTGAATTCTTGTCCGCATCCAAATACTTATGTAAAATTAAAAACATTGTACGAGTATTTATCCAAATTCTATTCAGCTGTTCTCCATCAGCTGTTTTCTTGCTTGCGATTTGACAAAAATCGTGATATTTCGTAACAATTCGTAACAATTATCAGCAACGCGAACACTCTTATTAAGTCTGTTCGTGTAAAAGTCCAGCAAGAATTATCCTGCAACAAAGTTTCTCTCAAGCGGAGATGCTTGCAAACCTGTACGCGAACGTAAAATTTCCAGAAACTTGCAAGCTTAATACCCATATTTTATAATTTTCCCCTTTAAAATTCTTAAACAAAAATTTCGTATTTATCCAAATTGCAATCAGCTGTTTTCTTGCTCGCAAATTTGTGCTGGGTAAAATTTGTCCTGCAAGAATTTGCAACTTCCCCTCAAAATGAAATGTCGTTTTGCGCTCTCAATTTCCCCTTCCTTGCAATTTTTTTAATTTAAGCATTTAAAGATTTATTTTGAAAATTTCCCTGCACAACATTAATCTCAAGAAGGTCGAATAAACTCTGTTTCGATTAAGTTCTGGATACTGTGGTAAACGCAAGTCATACCAGCCAGAATCTCGCTATGATCCGAGATTCCTGGGCCTTCCGTTGGTCGAGCTTGAAGTTAACGATTATTGTATAAATCGGCATGCCAGAGTGTGCAACAACTACCGAAGTTCAACTCTCGTTAGGCCCTCCACAAAAAAAAAAAATATTTGCGAAAGCTTTTTACTCTTAGCATTTACAATAAATTGTATCTACACACCTTTGCATTTGGATTCTGCGTAAAATCAGCAATACCCCCACCACCAACTCCACCACCGGCATTCTCCTTTGGTGTGCGCGCATGCGAAACCAATTGCAAAATACACGGCGTCACCTTGGCCCAAAATTCGAAAAGTATACCCATTGTATTGCCTTCCGCATTAGTGGACGTGCGGGCGATATGTTCCAAGTACACTGTCCATAACTGGCATAGAGTGAAAGCGTGGAAGAGTGACGACATATGCAAGACCGATGTCTTCGATTGCTCAGCAAAACCGGCGAAAATGACTTGAATGTGATCGGCAATATGGCATGATGACTCCTGTGAGACGGGCATAGCAATTGGCGCCACGCCGCTCGGCTGTTGATGATGATGATGATGATGGTAATGGACGGCGGCTGGTGGCACGTTGGCCGGCACCTGCTGGGGTGGTATGGTATGGTGATGTTCATTGCGCCGTTGCGTTAGCGCCAGGTGTGTTAGCGAGCCAAGAAGCAGCCAGGAGAGTAGACGCATGTGTCCAACGCATTCGGTGAACTCTTTGGGGCTGTGGGGGATGCAAAGAAGAAGGTTTTTGCATTTATTTACATGTGAACGAAAGTAAGTATGTATTGGTTTAAGCATCACTCACCCTTGCTGCAGTGACGATGGCGCATTGTTTAGCCAGGGCAGATAACGCGAGCTGCTTTTATTGTCGCGTGTGTTGCTGCGAGACATTTCCAACGCCAGATATTGCGCAACTGCGCCCTTCAAAACGCCACCCAACGTGTCCTCGCCCAGTCCATTTTGGACATGTCCATTCTTGAAGTTCTATTAAGTAGGTAACAAATATAGTAATATACATATGGTATGTGTATGTGTGTATGCTGATTGTTGCAACTCACTTTGATTTTGCTCAGCGTATGAAAGTCGGCAAGAAAATCAATTACATCATTGACATACTGCCGCATACAATCCGCCGCGTTTGTGGTCAATGGTGGCGCTCTCTCCGGCAGTCCAGCAATGGTGCCCGATGGTAGATTGCCGCCAGCATCGTGCAACACAAAACCTATGATCATCAGCAAATTATTATCGGGTATGTTGGTTTTGAATTTCAACGCTTGCACAAATTCGAAAATCAATTGACGACAGAGTAACATCTTGTCGCGATCCTTCGAAAACGAACGCATATTTAGCGTGCACAGTTCGTAGAGCGTGTTGTACTCCAAATTCGTATTCTGTACGCAAAAGCCGACTATCTTGGAGTACGGATCAAGTAGCGGCTTTTGCACAATGTTCAACTTCAAAGTGGCCACCATTATGTCGAGTAGATGTTCTGGATTGACGAGGTTCGGTAGCAGTACAATGACCTGTCGCAGCAACGATTCCATTGCCTGCATCGCCTGTTGCCACACGCCCGGACCGGTGGTCAATTCTGTCGGTACGCAATGCAAATATTCGGCCATGTTGCGAAAGATCACTGGCAGCTGCTCGATCGGTAGCGACTTTTTCGATTGCAAAGTTTCGCAAACCATATAAATGGGATGTGTGGCGTTGAGCTCTTGGAAGTCCTGCATTGCGCGTGCAATGCTACGGAATGAGTTATGACGCACTTTCACTGCTTGGTAGGGCGAGAGGTAAAACAAAATTAAAATATCAGATTGAGTAATTTTAAAAATCATAGAATTGCACTCACTCTTCACTTGCGTTTGGAAGATTTGTAAAAAGATGCCATTGGGCGCCAATTGATGCAGCACACAGCGAATAAATTGGAGTGCCACAGCCTGTGCGCTGCAAACCAATGCCGGTCCATTTTCGCCCTGCCAGGAGTGAGTGGATGTGAGGCAAATTCTACATAGAAAGCAAAATTTAAACATGTATAGTAAAATTTTTTCATAAAAATTAAAATTATTTTTTTTAAATATTAATTTGGGGCACGGCGGCGTATCGAGTTATATCGCGCACTGCTACCCACTCGACCACAACGCTCACAATATATATACATATAACCGATAATGGTGATAGTTTAACGCCGCAATTCAGTATGCGGACTCACCCTCTAATAGGGTCAATAGTCTCATTTTTAGACCAATTAGCATTCTAAATGCGAAATTTACCTTGACGTAAGGGTGAGTATCTCAGGCAGGAATGGTGCTGCCATTGCAGGCTCACGATGTATGAAAGTACCTAGTATGACGATTAGTATGCCAATATCTTCATCCGTATATTCCTCAATGAGTGCACCACAATCGGTGCAACGATCACAAACAGTATAATCGCCAACTCGGCGCGTGCTCTGTGGAGAATATGCACATACATCATATACATATGTACATATGTAAGTATACAAAATAACCAAAAAGAAGAAGAAAAAAAAAATCGAAAACTCATTGCAATCTTGAACTCACCACACGATTAGGCTGTGCTGCCGCGCCACTATGTCCATTACCGTTTCCATTACTATCCTCCGCATCGTCGTCCATTTCTTCCGGCGGCTGGTATGGTGGTGGTGGCCATGCGCCAGCGAAACGTGATCGTATATCTGGTAAGGCGCTGGCGTCGACATTGAAGGGCGCCAGCTTTTGGCGTAGACGTTTGGGAGCTTCTGGTTTGCCTGCCGCATGTACACCACTTGTGCTTGTGGCAACCGCAGCGTTTGTTGGTGGTTTCATCTCCTGTGCGACGCTCTTTAATATCGAGGAGTATAGATCCTGTTGTGCTGCAGCGCTTGCGTTCGGGGGCGATTCAAGTGCTACCTGTTTGATGAGGCGACGTGGCGATGTCGTCCGACTGCTGGGTGTCACATCATCTTTAGTGCTCTCCGACACATCGAGACTGTCCTGTTTGAGATGACTAATGTCCGGTAGATTGAGACCTTCGCGCAAGCGATCAATCAAGCCACCAACAGATTCATGTGTGCCAATCGGCAGCAAACGTTCTGGTGTGGGTATTTCAAGTGCGGCTATATTCTTTGGTGTGGGTAGCTTACTGGCGTCTACTTCATCGACTGGATTAGGCATGACGCTCATTTTGGAGAGTGGCGAATCGGGTGAGCCATATGCTTTGTCGGAGCGCTTCAACGATTTGCTAGTCGCTTTTTTATTGTTAGCGCTGAGGCGAGAGTCATCGGTGGCGGTGGAGGAAGATGAAGTGGCAGCACTGCATTCCACGATGGTCTTATGACGTCCGATTGGCTTCTTAGTCCCACTAGCCTGCGGTTGTTGTTGCTGTTGTGTTTGATGTGAAGTGCATGGCTGTTGTTGTTGTTGTTGTTGCTGTCGCTTATCTGAACTCTCAGTGCTGCTATTAGTCGAGCGATTACCATTGCTCGACGCCAGCGACTTGGAATTACAAACACTTGATTTAGTTTGAATATCTTGGAGCGCGCCTAAAGCCTTTAAATGATTCGTGGCAATGGCGGCAAACATCTTCGATGTAGAAGCGGCGGCATTCTCAAGTGACTTATTACGCACAGTGATGGCGCGATGCACATCAACAGGTGGACTAATAATGGCAGTTTCGGCCGCAGTATCGGTGCCGACAAGCGGGGTAACAATCATGCGCACGCCCTCTTGAAGACTGTGACGCGCATGCGTAGTGACAATAGTAGTGCTAACGGCTTCCTGTGCACCACAAGTTCTAATTTTCGTAGTGTAAGTGTCGCCAGTTTTGGTGGTAATCATAGACTTGTGATGCGGCTTTGTGCATTTCTAATTGCACCATAAAAAAGAAAATGGAAAAATTTATATTTCTCTCACGCTTTTCACACGATGACAATTTACCTCTTCGTATTCAATGGCGCGCGCTCCACGTGTCCTCGGCATGTCGCCCTTTCCTATTGGCATTTCCTCAAAGTGCACAGTATCATCGAAAGATCCCTGCGAACGGCACATTATTTGTAAGCTTCCAGAATTAATTCAAGCAACAAATTCCAAACTACTTACCGGTGCACTGCTCCCATGTAACGTGCTATCGGATAAATCACTCTCCGGTATAGCAACCAGCTCTGATTCCGTTTCGTCCGCCTCCAAGCTAGAATCATTATACTTGCGGAATGCATGCTGTAATTTCGGCGTGAAAGCCACATTTTGCCCCTTGCTCTTCGAGGCTGCGCTCGTCCCCTCAGAGGGAAACATTGGACTAGCCGGCGGACTGGGATCCTTATCATCAGGATCTGTGCCAAGCGAAGGTTGACTGACGTCGCGCGAACGCGATGTACCTTGTATGTCTAGAACAGTGGTAGTCGGTATGCGACGACATTGATGGAAATGGTTGCGTAAACTGTTCATTACCATGCGCATCGCAGAAATGACATAAGCGCTGTGCGGTGGTTGGGTGTAAGCGTACTTGTAGAGCACCACGAGAATTGTTAGCATCCAATTACGACGTGGATATTGTTCCAAATACCAAAGTGAATAGTTGAAGACCAAATTTTGATAGCAATCGGCTGCGGTGTTACTGGGATTTGGCGCGTACAGTATAATTTGCATGACCGAGGGTAGTATAAGACCGCCAATCAAATGATTTTGATCCAATACTTGCGGTAAATTTGCTAGAAAAGCATTGAAGACTGCCGAAGCGCTAAAAGAATAGGTAACATGAGAAGATTTGTTTTTCATCGTTTTTGCTAAGCGTTCAACATACGCAACTTTGTGTAAAATTAATACGCGATTTTTTAATAAACCTACCGTAAATTCTCCGGCGTTGTGTGGAACGTCTTGTCGATTTGATTGTGACCCAAAAGTAAGAATAAATGCTTGAGCACAATATTTTGCGTTTTCGAAATGGGCTTATCTTCGGAAGGATATGCCTGATCGGTGCGTGACATGAACTGCATTAGCAGAAATACGAGTAGATGTATAGTTTCACGATCCGACTCCTCCAGCTCGGTAATGCGGCTTAGTAGACCAATCAGGTTGTCGTCATTGATACCGCCTAGCGAATGAATGTGACCATCTGCGTGGCGAGGGCATTTCAAAATTTCTTTAATCTACCTTTGTATATATTTTCAAAAGGCTCAAACGAAGGATGAAGCTTAAAATTTAATCATTCATTAAAGCTTCAACCTCAAACTTTTGTTACATATCACAACACTTTTAATACGAGTAATCCAACTAAACATCTATGCTTGAGTCATATACATACATATATATACATATATACATCTGTATTTATAGTTATAGTAGATTAGAATAGAAAGTGTTGGTTTAAAAAAAGTTACGTGTTCGTGTTAAGGCAAGCTTAAGGACATATGTACATACATACCAGTATAGTTAGGAGTACGAGTTATACACAGATTTGGCACTTTTGGAGGAAGAGGGAAGCTAACAAATACATACATATTTGTACATTAATTCTAAAGTCATGCCAGCGAAACTTTACTCATTCGAAGTACTCGTATGCTGAGAGCGATTGTTCGCAATTTCAATGTTACATATTTCGAGTGAGACAAGCTTGGCTGGACTACGTTACATTACTTGAGGAAGGAAAATACAGAAACGTTAATTAGTTATGATACATTCAGACATTGCTACTGATGAATGAGCATGAGTTAGAAAACTTACTAATACGTTGTACATCAATACATACATACATACCGGGTGAAGCAAATACAGGCATCTTTTTTTTTTTTTTGCAATTTTAATAAAATGGAATAATAATCTATTTCTTTTGGTTTAATGCACTCAGCGTACCAAGATTTTATTGGTTTCTGAGAAATTTTTCCAATAAAGTCATAAACAAATCTAACTTTAAAAGGCATTCGTTTATCTCAGATTGACTTACTTTGCGATACTAAATGACAGAACGATTTTGTGCGTGTAAAGCGTTCAGCACCAATATGTTTGGCATAAAAAAGTTGCCTATATTTGATCCCACAATTTTTAGAACACCAATATATTAAATAAGCATACATTTTATGTTCAGTGCTTGATGAGATTTGAACGATTTTTAAAAAAAGTAAATGGAAAGATATTAAATAAGTAAACGAATTTGAGAAACAAAACTTCGAAAGTTTAATCAATTTTAAACGAAAATCAGAAAAAAACTTAAATAAATGTAAAAATATCCTGAATATCATCTTGTTCGACGATTATCTAAAAGATGTGTTAAAAATAGTCGCTTATCTCGTTTATCTACTTTTGATATTTACATTGAATTTAAATTTGGTACATAAATAGTCAGTGGTTGAAGTCTAGTTTAGGTTAGATTAAGGTAAAGCCTCCACTTAAAATTAAATATGAACGTTAATTACTTTGTACCAATGAGAAGTTCTCTCTGGTAGAATTATTAACGGAGCTCCCTAGAGAGCAGTCGGTACAAATTAGCAGAGGCCGTCAATTGAGTGGAGTGTAGTGGGTGAAATAAAAGAAGTCTCCTCTTACAAGGATTAATAAGTATATAGTATTCGTTCAGCAGACAACTTGGTAACCAAGTACAGGTAACCTTTTGAAATTATTAACGAGCGCAATAAGATGGAATTAAAAAAAAATTTTGTGAGATGTCTTCACTATTCTAAAAAGTTTTTGGCCAAGTTTTAAATGGAGAAATGGGTTGAAAATCTTTTCAAGCTTATCACTTGATGTGTAAAATACAAATAACATGCAATTATTAGAGAGGTAACGAAAAAATGCGTGTTAAGACAACAGCAGGGCTCATTCCCATACCAGTAAAGGGTATTAAAGCGTGGCGAATGGGGAAGCGAGATAGTAATACAGCGATTGAGAAGGCATTTCTCATACTTTAGGAAATATAAGGTAATAATACCCGCAGCTTTATTTTGGCATATTTTACAATTACAGCAGTTTGTGGAACATCAACTCAGAAAGTATACTCGTACATACAAATCATTTTGTACATCAATTGAAATTGGTACTTTATTTGTTAATTTCATTTTGCGTTTGATGTTAAAAGCGTCGATCTACATATTTATTTTTTAATTTAAAATTTTGGTTTTTATTTGCACACTACAGCAATATTAAAGAGTAGTAAATAAAATAATGGTAGCCGCTGTGGTCGAGTTGGTAGCGATGCGTGCTATAACTCGATATGCCGGTGATTTCGAGGTTCGAACCTCAGTCAGGGCAAACAAAATCTTAATCATAGAAACAGTTTTTTCTAATAGCGGTCACCCCTTGACAGGCAATGGCAAACCTCCGAGGGTATTTCAGCCATGAAAAAGCTTCTCATTAAATACATCTGCCCTTCGGAGTAGGTCCCTCCATTTGTGGTATAATATAAAAACGCCAGCATAAATGGTAGGAGAAGCTCGGCCAAACACTTAGCTATAAAGTGTAAGCGCCAAAATTATTATATTATTAAATAAAATAAAGAAAGAAATTAAATAAACTTGAAACAATTTGACTAACGTAACTCCTGCCATAGTTACTAATTGGTCTCTTCTTCTTCTTCCTTGTTTTAATTCTGAGCTGATGCCACGCTGTGGAATGGTGCAATCTTGTATTCAATGTCATGTCGTTCATAACACTGACCCCGAAAAAGTGTACTCTAGTTAACAATAATTAACTACATGTGTTAGGTTTAATACGAGAGAGTCAACGAACTGTACGGTTGGGTTTGAAGAGTATAACGAACGACACAATATATGTAACTGTATAGTTCAGTTATATGCATACATTTGTTGTATGTTTCCATTCAAAATCAAGAAAAAACAGATCAAGGCGAATTCAATAAGGTGGTGTTGAGGCAACCATTTTTTTCGCTTTACGGTACTGATTGTCCAATTGCTTAATTTTGATTGGCACGTGAAAAGAAAAATTGCAGAAATTTGCAAGTTAGACAAACAGCTGATTTGTTCACATTTAAAAATATAAAATTGCAACTTAATAAAACTGACCGTGAAGTGTTAACAATACACAGTCTGTTGGTCACATCAATGATTACTCACTTCTTAAAAGCTTAGTTAGTCTGTTCAATTCTTTCCGAAATATCGAATTCAGTTTGTGATTTGCTTAAATTTCAAGCAGCTGACTCTTTTCGCTGCTGGCAAAATTTTGTTCTAAATATAAATATTATTTTGGTCTCTCAATTTGGCCTGCTTTACAAGTTATTTGCATAAGCGAACGCCAAAAGCTGATAGCTTTTGTTATCCATCGATATTTATAATTATGAGACCTTCCAACTCACCTGTTCTTGAATACGCCTCGACTCAAATCAACGAAAAAAAATGCCAATTAAAAAAAATAAAGAAAATCAATACACTGAGACACAGTTGCTTGGTTCATTCGCGGGGAGGGTAAGGTGTGAGCATGCACTACAACCTACCTTGATGCGCCGATATAGACGCATTACCGGCGACGCCGCCGCCGCTGCCACTACCACCAACAACACCACCACCACCACCACCAACCCCACCAATACCAACACCACTTGTGGCGCCACCTATATCACACGTACAATTGAGCAGCGGATTGGCTGAAGCCGTGGGACTGGGACTGGGCATCGCTGCAGCCGTTGGCGGTGGCAAGAGATTGGGTGCGGAAGGATGCTTCTGGAAGTGTGAATGGTAGGAGGTGTAATGCGGCTGGTGTGGTGGTAGTGACGATTTTTGTGTTGACAATATTTGTATGCTCGTTTGGGGTGGCTCAGCTTCACGCAGCGTCGGCATTGGACTGTGTGCTGTAAACGTTTGACTAGGTGTAGGCGCTACGCAATGCACTAAATACTGATGACTCTGACTATGAGATGCTGAGGAGGCTAACGTTGAGATTGTAGCTACTGATTGTGGTTGAGATGCTGGTGGGAGTGCACTACTACTAGTGAAATGCGCAAAGTGTGCGCCAAATGTATTGGTGGATGTGGATGGTGAGTTGGAGGAGAAAAAGAAATGGCTGTGGGTAGCGGAAGTTGTTGCTATCGTGGCAGGTGGATTATGTAAGGGGCATGGTTGTGTGGCGGTAGCAGATGTGGAGGAATGGTGTTTAGATGTTGTTGTTGAGTGAGACGAGTGTGCGGGGTGGGTATAGGGATGGGAATGTGTGTGCGTGGCGCGGGAGTGTTGGTTGGATGGATGACTTGTGGTTGCATAACTATGACTAGTAACATTGGCATGGTTGCCACTAGAGCCTAAAAACTGACCCAAACCAAAACGTGATGTCTTCCGCTTAAGTATGGGCGCTGATATTTGTCGGCTGTAGATCTTCTCCTTTTCGGGCACTATCGAAATTAAGGCAAACTTATACATAAACTTTGTAAGATACAGCTTAAGTGTTTCAAGTCTCACCAAACTTGGAATCCTGTCGCGGTATCATGCTAGCAGGTGCAGACATTGTACGCTTATACGGCCACTTGGTGCCAAATGAAGCGCTTAGCGTTTTAGCCATGCTACCGCTTGTATCCGATTGACTTAGTGCTTCGCGTGCTTTTAATATCTTTGATGAAAGCGCTTCGCTGCCATTTTCTGAATTACGTAAATCACGCAGATATGATATATCGCCACATTTTTCCAAATTAATTTGCGCCTCCACGAAGAGCGTATCGAAGCGATTCAAAAAGAACTCCCAGGTGAGTATTTTACGATCGGATAGCGAGTTGTGTAGCTGATAGACTGATTGTAAGACGACTGGACGATCAACAATGAATAAATCGAATTGCGATTCCAAGCAGAAGAGGAGTGACCGAATTGCCGTATCATGTATGGTGCCAATATAGAGCGTCGCCCGCTGCGCTACATACACATTGATGTCGTCCATGCTGGCAATCAGATGACAAAATGCCGTAGCGAGCGCCGTCTGCAGTCCGACTTCGGTGCGCAAGGGGGTCGAGTCCATGAAGCGTGTAATTACGGTAACTCGCTCGACTGCTGTGAATCGTACACGCCAATCGGTGTCGTGAAAAGCTTCCTGCACGACACGCCAAAACACATCCGAGCCCAACGGCAAGGTAATGCAATGGAGTAGCAGTGGTACACCAGCCTGACAAATGTGCGAATGCTCGGCATTGCAAAGCTCCCAGAGGCTGTTAGGAGGCGAAAAAGAAAATTAGTTGAAGCGTGAAGGAGGAGAGAAATATATTTTATAAAGTGAAAAGAGAGGCAAGGTAACTTCGCTGAACACTTAAGCTCATCGCATGTATACTCACTTCTTGATTAGTAGATTTTCCTGGCACCATATGAAAAAGCCACGATGCTCGCGTGCCGCCTTAGCCAAAGCATCGCCATGCAGTGCCATAACGTTGAGACATTGGAGGACATAATAGAGTATTTCGGGTTTCTTAATAGTTGGGATTTCCTGTGGCGAGATTAAAAAATTATCACACTTTGCAAAATCTTGTTTATATGTTCAAAAACGTAAAATATTTACTAATATCCGAATAAAAGCTTTAACCCTCTCATGCCAGAATTAAAATGGGCGGGGCTTAAAAATATTTGAGTACAGATATGTTTTAATCGCGACCTGAATATGAATTGACCAAAATTTCATAGTCCTAGGTGTCATGGTTTGGGAGTTACAGGATGTTGCCTATAGGCAACATTGGGCAACAGTGTATAATAAAATTTTTTTTTATTGATTTCTTTTATTGAAAATTATATATAATAGGACACAAACACATTACAAATTAGGCTGCAAATTGTTATTGTTTAGGAGGAAAAACTGTTCGGCTTCTGGGCAAAGCATTTGCAACGGCCGCTAGTTTGAAATTTTGTGCCCATGCCATTCTAAATGTTGGTATTTTCACCACTGCCAAGTATAGTAAAATGCCAACAAACTTTTTAACTTCTTCCACAGTACATTTCAATTCCGTGCCTTTTTTTTGCAACGCATATAAATTCGTTTCGTCGCGGATTTTCTCCCACAGCTCATCCGCAAAGAACTCGGTAAAATATTCCAAAGGTTGTTTCCCCTGATTGCAGCATAATGCACTTTTCCAAGTGACATCGCATTCTAATAGCTCTGTGCTGGTCCACTTCAAAGTCGATAAATCAATTTTCTCTACCACCTCCTGTACAGTTTCAATATTTTCGTGTTGTACTGCGTTTTCTTCTGTACCAAGTAATTCTTCGATCAAACCAACTTCGACCCCTTGGTTTTTTTCAATATTTTGCAATGTTTTTTCAATCAATTCCTCCACATTTTCACCTTCTTTCTCCTCTTCTCTTTCCATTTCCTCATCATCAGACTCGTCCCTGTCAAAATTAGCGAACTCTTCAATTTCAGCTTGTGTAAAACCTTTTGGACGCATCTTAGTATGTAAACAAGTTTATACAAAATTTTATTACACACAATTGACCGATGTTGCCTAAAGGCAACTTAACTTTTACAAAACTATTGCACACAAACGAAATAACTGTTTTCACTTTTTTTTTTTGTAAATTACTCACTTACCTTCCTTTATTTATATTAACAATGTTACTTTATGATGAAATAATTTTTTTTAAGTTTTTGGGAACTTTATCCATATGCACTTTTTTCCAATTTTTTTATTTTTTATTTTCGACTACGGAGATCGACCACTGCATGAACACGCGCGAAAATTATTACGAACATGAAAACTAAAATTATGTAATACACATACCCCTACATTTTTGCAAAAGATTTTATATTAAAAAAATTCAAATTGCGGTACTTATGCGCTCATAAAGACAATGTTGCCATCGGGCATGAGAGGGTTAAGAAACAGGCTGGCTCGCGTACTTCTCAAACTTAAACTATTAAAAATGTCAGAATATAAAAACGAACGCAAAATTTGCAAAAATTTTTTTTTGGTTCCCAAAAACTGGCAAGTTTTGATAAAAAAAAAATGAAATTTGGACTTGTTTCGGAATCAAACCTTATTCTTACACTCGTCGCGCTTATGAAGTTTTTTTTTTTTTAATTTCTATACTTAAACATTTTCACTCACCGTCAATAGTTGATGTATATATTGTAGAGTTTGTGGTAATTGATCCAATGTAAATTTAAATTTACCAACCGAAGTGTGCCAAAAATCTTCGCCATCTTCTTCGTCGTCTTCGTCATCGGATACGCTGCCATTTTCGGCTGCACCACCACCAGTGCTGCCATTTGCGACGCCATTCTCGCCAATCACCGAGGCTTTGGTTACACTCACATTTGCACTGCCTGTGGGTGCAAGTAACAGAAGGAATGATTCAAAGAAAAAAAAAACGAAGAGGGAATACTCACGAGAGTTTTAAATGCTTTAAATAAAATATGTGTTTTTTTTTAGCAATAACGACTTTTACTAATGTGATTGGATGAGTCTAACTGAGAATATGGTTTCTCTAGTAATAAACTCCAATTGTGATAACTTCGTAAAAGCTTAGACTGATTTTGAAAACACAAATGTTTTCTGACGACATAGAAGTATAACAACACTGTCCAACAGCATTTTTGGATAGAATAGCGACCCCATAATTCTGAAAGGGTATGTTGAGTAGATCATTTTTGTAGAACAAACTTATGGTCCAGCACGTCTGAGTTTTTGTGACCCCCACTGAAATTTTCCGCCAAACATTTTCGTAGAATATTTTAATCCTTAAATGTCCTTTTTTAAAGGATATTTTTTGATTTTCTCGAAAAAAGGGTCAAATTGACCCATAAAGAGACCAGTTAGAGGGTTAAGATCTTCCACAAAAATAATCCTCATACAATTCCACAATACAACTCTGACCATAAGAATTCTCTCAGACATTAACTTACAACATTTTTTTCATATAGTATAATGCTCCCTTCGACCAAAAAATTAAAACTTTGGCCCACTGTAAAAAAAAACTCAGACGTGCTGGACCATAAGTTTGTTCTACAAAAATGATCTACTCAACATACCCTTTCAGAATTATAGGGTCGCTAATCTGTTCCATTCAAAAAGTCTTCATTTGTTGGACAGTGTAATTTTTGTGGTAAAAAGAGTAAACGAGAAATTAAGCGAGAAAGCTGCGCACAGAGCCAAGTTGATGCAGACTTAGGAGGGATGTCATATTAGTGCGAGAGATAAGTTTTATTTAAAAAATAATAATAAAGGAAAATCTTGCCATATTTCTCTTGCTCACTATCTCCTTTTAGGCTGTCTCTCGGTGTTTATGCATTGCTTCGATAGTGTACATATGTATGTCGTATGCATACTCGTAGGTATAGTGTGTATTTACAAAATTAACACTCACCTACATCCGCATCGGAGAGCGTTATGGAACGCGCTATAGCTCTATCCGCAGGCAAAATGGAAGCTAAGTCCAATTGCTCGGAAACTGTTTCCACTGTTGCGGTCATAATCTAAATGATTTATTTCGAAAGGAAAAGTAAATGGGCAACTGTAAACCTTTTCTTATAATTCAAAAACGGCAATTTTTATCCTACATGAAGTTACAAAAATATATACAAATGGCATTTACATACATATGTACATACATACATATAATACATAAGTAAAAACAACTAAAACTTTTGCGTACACTATGTAGTGTTGTTATGACGTCAGGCGACTGTACATACATACATACATTTGTACATGGAAGTGAATTAATAAATATGTTCATATGTAGCATAGAATTTACAGTATGTGTTCATCTTTATGTGTAGGTGTTGGTTGAGCAACAAATGCGTTCTGAATGTATTATTTATGTTATATACACACTTTTTTTTTCATCACAAATTTAGAAGTATTCATAGTAAACTAAAGTTATATACGTACATTTACATACATACAAAAATACATAAATTTGTGCATCAGTTAAAATGGAGCGCGTATATTAAAAATTAGTGGCGGTGCTGTACAATGAACATTTTTCCAATTGACATGCCAACATTTATTTACTTATATTGAAAATAAATTGTTTAGAAAAATTAATATCTCTAAATAGAAATTATACGAAGTATTTACAATTATTAGGATATTTATAGAGTTTTGAGTTTTGTTTAAACGAATTTTAATTTACAATTTATCGATTTTTTTTTTCGTTTTAGTAATTTACACACATACAAAGTACTTTGAGACAGTGACAAATATTTGTTTTAGAAAGAAAAAGTTTGGAAATGAAGAAAAGTAATTATAAAGTAATTGCGAATAGTTGAATTTAAGCTGAAAACAAATATCATATGTAAGTATAATTTAAAGTATATTATAGAAATATGTATCTAAATCGCTTCGCTTGAGAAAAATGAAAACAAAAAATCGCCTTTTAGCAAGTGACTAATATATATTCTAAAGCTACTACTTATTAATTTGCTAAATATAGCTACATGTTTGTATGTAACATATTTATATATCGGCGATACCCACATTTTTCGAAACCAAGGCTCCAAATAAGCGTTTTCTAGACAATTCAAAGAAGATTCCAAGAATGGTTTTAGTATTGCAACAAAAAAGCTTCTAAACTCACTGACAATGAGAAATGAGTCATTAAACGCACAGAATTTATACAATCAGTGTTTAGACTCCTTTCATCGTGAATGCGTAGCACGAAAAACGCTCATTTTAGGCTCCAAAGAGAGCTCATTTATAAGAAGACTTTTAGCTCAACATAACATACATAGGCAGTAGGAAATGTTCAAGTGTTTGAGAAAGTTTTTAGAGCCGCATTGTGATCTGACTCGGGTAGATTCGCGATCGATTTTGGGACTAGCTTCAGACCAGCTGGGCGGCAATTGAACACAATGAGGTTGTGATCCGATAGATACGAGTAAATCTGAAAAATTTTATGTGAACTTATATCGGCCAAATCAAATGCATACATATGTAAATATAATATGGACAAATGAATAAAACCTCGATTGCTTGAACATGTCACACGCATGTACGATCCTTCGACTCAGCAACAGTGAATGGGCTACGAAAGTAAATGAGGGACACTCACAAACTCAATAAAAGAATCAAGTGCACAAGGATTTGTCTACATTTGGTGTGAGTAGCCGCGTAATTTCGCAAAGCAATTTTTTTATTTTCTAGTAGGTAAACGACAAGGTGTCTTCAATAAGGTGGTGGTAACCGCATATACATAAGTAAAAAAACCAACATTTATTTTGTTTTTGCTTTTTGGTGAACATTATGTCAAATACCATTAGACATTTATATTGGCAGCCAATCAGAACGAAGCAGTTTGACATAATGCTCACCAAAGCGAAAAAAACCAGCTGGCGCCTCAACGCCACCTTATTGAATTCGCCTTGGTAAACGGCGAAATTTGAATTTGCCTTGTACGCAATTTAATAGACTTTTGTCGTAGAAAATTTTCAAAGGTTCAAAAATGACTTCCAATATTTCATATACATATGTACGTACAAATGTAATAACCGACATAAAATTTCTAAAGTACATAGCATATTTGGGCTACATTCAAAGTGGGTTTGAAAAAAATGTAAATTGAATAGGAACAATAGTAAAAGACAAAAATGTTCTTTAGAGAAGCGAAGGCAACACCTTGCTGGCGAATGGCTAAGCTCTTGAATGGAGTACAAACTGTTATCTTGTTAATTATAGCACTATGCACTTAATTATTATATGATTTTTCTATATTTAAACTAAGAAAAAATCACGAATACATATGTCTGTAAATGCGACAACAACACTTTAACAAAATTTGACATTTTATTTATTTATTTTTGTTTGTTACTTTTGTTTTCGGCAGTCGAGAGGAAACTGTATTGATTTTGTTGAGCTCAAGGCCAGATTTAAATTAAACAAAGAATTATTCAATTAAGCCAATATTCCGGCTTCAGTCTAATATTTTTTTTTATATTACCTTCTTTAAAAAAAAAAATTTATAAGTACAAACAAGTACATACATATATCGAAGCTTCAAAATTTATATTAATTTAACAGATTGTCATTAACATTTGAGATGGTTTCTTTTCAAATTTTGAACAGATTTTTAATTTTTCAAAAATCTACGGTAATTTTCTTCACTTGATACTTGCACTTTAATTGAATGGACTATAAAGCTGCATACTTGAAAAACGTCAAACCGTTCTGAGAACAAAGTTTGAAACATTGATAAAAATTAGTTTAATTATTAAAAAAATTTGTATGTATGTGAATGAAGTATAGTTTTGTTAAGCGCTATTTATATTTCTCATATTAAGTAATGGAAAATGTAACTGATACTAAAGGCGTGGTAAAAAAATTATAATTTTAACAGCAACAAAAAAAGCCTTAAGGGACTTTAGCTGAAGTAGTAAGAGAACTATTTGGCAGAAAACTATTAGCGTTAGCCTTAAAAAGAAGTTTTTATGAATTATTATTAAATTAAATATGCATCTATGCATAGTTCGCGTTTGTACGTGGTACACACATACATACATATATAAAAAATAGTATATATACATATATACATACGAGTGTATTTAACATAAAATCAAATTGCGTTATTTATATATGTTTATGTACATATATTAAGAATTTCGATAGGCACGTTCCTTAATCACTTTACAACAACAATAAAAAATTTATAAAACAATAGGAAAGAAACTTTCACGTATAGCAAATAAAATGAAGAAAACATACCTTAAAACAAAAATAAAAAGTATATATATTCATGAACAATCAATCAAGTGATTATAATTAATCGTAATGATAATTTTGTAAACAAACACATTTTTGTACTATCGTATCGATTTTTTTTTATCGAATTTTCGTATGCACAAAGTACCTCGTCTGTGGCGTGAACTTTTCTCAATTCAATACTATCAACTGAATGCCCATTATCGTTATTCTATAAAAAAAAAGTATACGAAATAAAATGAGTTTAAAATATACTAAGTATTTAAATTTATGATATCATGATTTCTGCAGTAAAAATAAATAAAAAAAAAAAAACTGTTTTAAAACTTATATAGTTGGTGGATATAGACATACATACATACATAATGCTATATACGTATGTACATATATGCGAAATATTTTAACTTTAGTTTGTAAATTTATATAGGTTTTCTTTTAAGTTACTAACGAAAATTAAAAACAAACAAATTAATATTTACGTTTCTAATAAAATTAAAAAAAAAAAAAAATCGTTGTAATACTCTTATAAAGTGTGTGTTTATAGCGCCCTTAAACGCTGCAACTCAACATTTACAACTTCGCACTGAAAACTGCTGCAGTAATGCAATTTTAAAATTAACTCACAAACAACAAATGTCAAACGCAATATTCAAAGTAACGAGTACATACTGCAGTTATTCATTGGTATTGGTATGCTAGTATGTATGAGAGTTCTTTGTTTTTGTTAAATTTTTTTCCATATATATTAACTTCAACGCTTAAACACTTCAAATAAACATTAACGCATCTTTCAAGTGTAAAAATATCAATAAAAATATTCAACATTGTAATATAAAAAAAAAAAAATGTTATCAACAATTTCGTATAAAACTGAATTTTCAAATACTCATGTATACAATTTTTTATATATTTTTGGTAAGTTTTTTTTTTTCGTATACATACGGAACAAACGTGTGGCATATGCACGAGTACCCCGCCCACGGAGTGTGGTTCCGGTTGTGGCACTGCGACAGGCACCGGTCCTAGTCAACCCAAGCGTGAAGGCAATGGAAAAACATATATTCTATATTAGTTAAATGAATTAGTGGAAATTTAGATATTTTTTTTTTAATTTTACGCAATTGAAACTCGAATGCACACGATATTTTCTTTAAAAGGACATAACATATTTTACAAGTGGATGAGGGGAGTTGTACAATTTTTTAAGGGGGTGGGGAGGCGTTTGGGTTTGTCTACTTATAACTTTGCATATATTTAAGTAAAGAAGAAGAGGACGAGCACTGGGATCGCAAATGGCTAAAGCTCATGCAACTATTTCGTTCTTTTTTTTTTGCAATTCAAAATGATTTTTAGTAACACTCAATGTTAACTAAATAACTATTCAAAAATATTTATACAATTGCTTTCAAAAACGAATGCAGCAAAATGTTAATTAAAAAAAAAAAATTCGATTACAAAAATAAAACTTAATTACGCATGCAATGGAAGTTTTGTGTAGTTGGTAGGGATGCCAATCGCCGCATTTTAAGATAGCAGTGATTTTATGTATTTATGTTTTCGCAATCTGAATTTTAAAAATGTTCTAAATCTATAAATTTCACAATCAACGTCAACATTGGCATTCCTAGTAAGAGGTTGTGTGGAATGTATGGAGGTATTAAAGGACTAACATAACAAAGAAGTTGCACGGCGTCTCGCTCCCTGTGGTAAATTAGCGCGGCTTATTTCAGCACATCAAAAGCCAATTGAATGTCTCGGCCAAAATCTACTCGCGGTTGTAGTGCCATAGAAGAATAAGAAGAAGAAAGCCGTTCGAATCGAATGGAATTAGCTTCTAGTATAATTTAACGAACATCAAATTCATTCTGTTATGGTGAAATAAGCCGAAATATTTTGTAAGTGGAACGAAATGAAAGTTGCAACTGCTTCGTAAGCTTTGCGCGTCCTTTCGAGGTATACTCGAACCAAGTCTGTATTTGTTTGCAATATTCACGCTGCTATGTTGAGTAAGTGTCTACATTATATCACCAAAATAGTATTTTTTTTTTTGGTTTCTATCCTTAATACTCTGGCGAGTACTGAGTTTGAACGTTACAGTACTAATTGCAGATCGTGCTCTTTGGAATATAAAGAAACTAACCTTAAAAAGAGTTTTGGTGCCCAAATGGGTTTTAACATAAAAATAGACAGCCATCTTTCTTGCCGAAATTGACGGGACTGAAATTCGAGAAAGAATGTGGCTCAGAAGAGTTACTACGTCGAGTATACATATGTATATGCATTGTATCGGAAAGACAGACAGCCGGTACTGAGGTCTCACATACCGACAACAGAGGTAAATGTTCTTGGATCCAAGAAGTTTTGTTTCGTATAGTAATAAATAATTTTTGATTTCATATTAAATAAATTTCAAATTAAAGACGAACCCTCACACCGAACTTGGTACAAATTTTCCCTAAGTATTTCTTGTTTTTAAGTTTTTTTTTTTTGACTTATAATAATATTTATATCTTCAATTGAAAACAATTCCGAACATCGTCAGTTAGTTATAAAAGTTCTGATAGTATTTAAATCTTATTCAACACTTTGCGACGTTTAGCAAATCTTGCGAAAAAAGTCTAAGCTTTGTGAGTGTGTTTGTTAAGCTCTCTGTGTTTTTCTAAGCGTGCGAAATTGCGTGAGTGGTATAAAATGTCGGTGGGTGGTGGAAATGGTGTGCTGCAGTGCGACTGAAGGGTGCATGTGGCAGTGTTGTAAACTATTTATAGCAGTGGTGGATTAAGCCAAGGGCTCTTCAGTTTTGCTGTGACATTTCAGTCACTCAGTGTTTTATTTTGTAATTGTAACGTTTCTGGTGTTAGCAAATGATGCTTGTTTTTAAATTGTTTGTTTAAACATCAGTATTATTAAAAATTTCAACAAAATGTATATTTTTTTTTTCAAAAATTTCTTATCAAAAATCAATCAATCAAAATGAAATTTGTAAGTTGGTATGTTGAGTAGAGTATAGTAGAGTAAGGAAAAAAAAAACAAATATTATAGGAATACGTTAATGCTGGTTGAATGCTGGGATGCTTCACCTGCCATAATTATAATCTTCCCATCGTCTGAAAAGAATTGATCTAGCTTTAAGATGTCTTAAGGATTTAATTAAGCAAAAGTTTATGTTAAAGATTTATTATTAATAAATATATTTTTTATTTAATTGTTACGAAATGTTGTGATTATTGTAGAAGTTGTATTAAAATTTGTTGTTGTAGTAGTAATAGTAGTAGTAAAAGTTGTTGTCGTAGTAGTAGAGTTAAAAAAGTGGCACGCAGTGTGGGAGGGCGTAGGTTTTATGAGTCGAGAGCACAGAGAGTAAGAGTTCAGAGTACGCGTTTGTTGATGAGGAGAGAGATAGAAAGATAGAGAGATAGTGAGATAGATATACAAGATATATAATAACAAAGTGAATTAAACGATGTTAGTTACAAATTTATTTATTTATTAAGGGGAGAAAATATCGAATAAAAATACTTCAATTTGCGTTCGTTGCTTTCAGTGATAATTTAAAAAAAAATTGAAATATCATACTATTTCGTGAGTTTATAACCGCGTATTTTAATGAATTTATTAGCGAAATTTATGAGAAAAAGTATTAGGACCGTTTTGTGGATGTTTCGTTTATTTCATTTATTTATGAATAGGATGTGAAGAAATAGTACGATTTTTTTTAATAGTTACACACTTCAGAACATTCAAGGTGCAATACTAGGGTTCTTTAAAATTTTTTACATACATACATTAATATTTATAATAAATATAGTATGCAAATTTGTTTAGTAATTTTTAATGACTTTAACCACACTTAATAGTGGTTTATTGAGTTTTGCATTTCGAACTAAAGGTCTTCTAATTAATATTGCACAATTTTCACATTTACAACACTACATGATCGTGAGGTTATCCTATGGAATGTATGTATATATACTTGTATCTGCTATCCAATAAAGTAACTAAAAATGTTACTTTTCTTTTAAATTCACTGTGGACTATTTGATTTTACTTTGAGTTATTAATTTCTTTACACGAATACGAATGGAATTTTCTACTAAAGTAACTTTTTTCGACAGTTTCTATCAAGATGTAGAAAATTCCATTGTTTCAATGCTTAATGCAAATGTATGTACTTGGTGTAGAATTGAATGTGTGTGCCTGTGCCTTGTGTAAATTGTGTATTTTTGTATAAGAATAATTCAAATTGAAGCACCTGCAAAACCGCCTAGTGGTCCCAAAGGTATGGGCAGTGGCGCCATTGAGAGTGATACATCGCGATCGCGCGATTTCTCCTTATCACTTTCTGGTGGACTTTTGCGGGAGGATTTTTCCTCTTCGATGATATCTTCGATGGGAATCTGTTTAGAGACGAAAAATATTTTTATTTGTAATGTTCTATCTTAGTTCGCTTAATACGAAGACAATGTATATAAGTCAAAAAATTATAATCTATCTTCTGGGATTACCAAGCCAATAAAGTGGGTTGAATTTTATAAGAGAAGCACATATGGTTTTACACTATGTGGCGTCCTTTCGCTGCCCATTTTAAACTACCATATCTCGAAGCTTCGAGCGAGTGACCGAGAGTTTTCGTCGTCCGTTATTATGGCGATCGAGATTGTAATTAACTATCTCTCCAAACTTGTCTTTTTCATCTCGGTGGAACTTCAATGGATAATTATTCGTGAATACTGAGCGTCTCCTTTTCAGCGCACTCAACCGAAACTTCAGGCACGAAGTTGAGCCTCTTCGTAGGCACGTCAGAAAGCATTTTCATCGAAGAGCTGTTAACAATCCTTGACCTTCAGATGTACGGTACTTACAGTGCTTCTCTTATTTGGGCATTCAATTTATGTTGCAAGTTCTTTAGAAAGAAGTAAGTATACTTTGGCGGAATGATACAAAATTAAAGGAGACCAAGAACAATCACTTCAGAAGTAATCTTTAAAAATTAATAGAAAAGGTTTTACGCCATTAAAAAAAGAACAACAGCAATCCCCTGGTATTGAGAAATATCATCGACAGACGATTCCTTTTTCAGATACAATTTTGAAGGGAAATCAAGTGCACTTTTCTTTCGGCTCTGCTATTTCTCGTGGTGTTTACACCAAATGTCAAAATGTTTTCATTTACTTACATCTGGCGGTCGTACTGGATTGAGTGGTGCCATGAACTGTACCAATTTTGTAGAGAGCTGATGCCACATAATTGACGCTTCACAATAGGCACATTCAGCCACCTTAAAATAGAAAAAAAAAATTAAATTGCCAAAAGTTGGAATTGTTGAATTACTCTACTATACACCTTTTCAGGCCTTACCTTCAGCGAGCACACGTGACTGCTCAAGCCCACACGTGCCGCTGTTACCATGCACTTTATCAAACGTGATACATTCTCACAGACGCTATTGTGTATGCCCATATGCTGTTCGACGTCCTGCAGTTCCATTTGCTTCAACAATATGTCCAACATTAGTATGCAACAAGTGAGATTATGCTCGGCATCTGTAGAAAATTCCGTGTGACGATTGGTGGGCGCTTCATCATCCGAAATGGCAGACGTATTGCCCGAATCGTCTTCAACAACGGGCGCTGATAGCAGATAGTTTAAAGATTAATGCGTCTAACTTCTGATTGCATCAGTTAACTTACAAATAGAACTGCGGCGTGGTGGATTACCCAATTCATTTCTCTGCTCTTTTGAAGGTGTTTTCGGCTCCTTGGACTGTCCTTCCTTTTCGCGCATCAGCTCGTGTTGCATGCCATATTTCATGATGCGCACACCATCGCCGAACATGGCAAACAATTGCACCAGTGGTATGAGTATGCCCAACTTTGTCAGTATCTGTAGCCAATGTAAGGCTTGCTGCTGCACCTTAGCTGTGGTCTTCTCGAAACGTATGGCCACAAAGTTGTACATAGTTTTAGCGTCAAAACCGAGTGGTGACATTTCTGGATCGAGTATTTTACTGAGTACAATTTTCAGCTCATGCAGCTCCTTTTCGCCCACATCGTTGGTAATGGCTTCCATCCAATGTGGCATAACATAGTCCCAAATTTCAGAAGTAATCACTTCATAGGGCACCAGACAGATGAGGCGCTGTAAACCTTCTTTAAGATGACTGGTGCGCGATGCTAGCGTCTCCCAGTGTCCGCCCACGCGTGCATATTCCGGTGGATGTGGCAGTAGGCAAGAGATGAAGACCTGAGAAAATACAGTTGGTAATCACTAAGTGATGGCAGCAAGCTGACAAACTTACATTGTAATGTATGCGACTTATCTCCTTTAGCCAATTGCAGACATGCTCCATTTTAAGCTTTTCGATGGTGCTCTCTATTTGGCTGGCTACTGCAAGTGTACGAAAATTTTTAGATTTTATTTTGCATAAAGCTTTCCGAGACGCAAATAAACTTACCATCGTATGAGCACGCTGTTACATGAAACCAATGGAACAACATACTCAATATGCGTCCCAGCACCTCGACAGGCATTTCAGGTGTCGGCGTGCAACGGCCCACCAACAGCCATATGCCATAGCGTCCCAACATTTGGCGCTCTTCCAGCGATATGGTGTCTGGTGTGCCATTGCCACCGTTCTTTTTCGCATCCGAACCATCCTTCCCTGGTTCGAAATTGAGTGGCATCGCCTCACGCAACAAGCTAATCACGGACTCAACCATATGCATTTGAATCTCGGGATCCATCTGCCAAATAATTTGGAGACTACGATGCACCACATGATCACCACCGCGTCGCGAATTGTGTCGATTGCTGTGACATTGCGAGCAATAACGTATCGGATGGTTGCCATTATAGCTCGCACACTCGGTAGAGAAACAGATCGAGAAAGCTGCCTTGTCAGTGGAGCGGCAATTTTTATTCTCACACACCATGGACACTTGCTGCATGGGATGGAGAATGTCGCCGAATGCAAGGTTTGCATGCTTGCGATGTATCTCATTGGCGCACTCGATGCAGAGATACAGTGGTGGTGGACAATCTGGGGCATAGCTTATGCTGATGCTGTGATCAAAACAAACTTTGGCCGCCTCGGCATTGCCAACGTTCGGACACTGTTCACATTGACACACAAAGGGCACCATGTCGTCTACAGAGAAGTGCGGTGAGAGAGAGATTTTACATACATATGTTGTATGTATATTACAAAGATACGCTATTTAAAGAAAACGTTTACGACGTACTTGTTAGTTTTGACAGCAACACTTTACGATCGAATAAATTGGGATCGAAGGCGGGCCAGTAGTAGAATAGTAGTTTGGCTGCAGAGGAGCGTGACACAGAGGTGCCATATGCGATTACACAAAGTATATCCTTGACAACGTTGTGCTTAAGAGTCATGAGACACTCCAATAATTGACAATGATGTGCTGTAATGAAGTTTGCTGACATTAGAGTGGTGGGAAAAACAGTAGAGCAGACAACTTACCGGGATTATGCGAGTATTGTAGAACCATCATTATGACGGAGGATACCGCCTGACATGCCTGACATTCTTGTTCATCTGCGCCGCGTCGGGCTGGGGATAGGAAAAAATAGTTGGTTTATGGTTTTCTATTATACGATTGTTTAAATTTTATGTTTTGCTATTATGTATTATGTTGTGTTGTGTTATGGTATGTTAGGATATATTATGTCTGGTTATGCTGTTCTTATGTGCAGGCTATATCATGTAAAACTATGTAATGTTAATAATGCTATATTGTAAGGATTTATACACATTAAAATAGCATTTTAAGGTATGATTAAGTTGTGACATGTTACGATGTGTTGTGTTATGTTATGCCATGTTATGCTGTATTTCGTTATATGTAGATAGAGTTTCATATATTTACTATCCAGTCATTTAATCGTTGAAGGTAGTAATCAAGTGATAAAGGGCCTATGATTATGTTATATTATGTTCTGTTGCGTAATGTTGTGCTATGGTATGCTAAGTTATGCTATGATTTGCTAATTTATGTCAGTTTATTTAATATCGTTCTATGCCATGTAATGCTATATAATGTTAACTGTGTTATGTTAAGTTATGTGTAAGTATTTATACAAAACTACATAATATAGTATTTTTTTATTTTATGCTTGATTATGTTATGCTATGTAAAGTTATGTTTTGTTGTGTTGAAGGTAAAGTTTCATATTTTTAATTTTCAGTCGCTTATTCATACTTATAGTAAATGGTAGTATATAATAGCATAGTGCATTAACGATATCCTGATGTAGAGCTGGTAGTAGTACAGACATAGTTGAGCTGACAAGATAGGGTAAATTATCGATTAAGTCCTTATCGAGAAAGGGTAGTATGCAGCTAAGACACTGTAGCAGAGCCTTTCCAAATGCTACGAAAAATAATACAAATATTTAATATACAAATGTATTACGTTTTATATAAACATTGTTTTTATTTGGTTCCACTCACCGATTTGTCCATATTGTATGCACGGTGCCACATCGATAAGCATTGTAAGGGCATTATAGAGATTACCGTATTCAAGATTTGGATAGGCTGACATGCGTGTTGGATCCTCGGAGGGGTCGCGTATAAGTTCGTGAGGTGAGGTGCGTACATCTTTAAGGACAGCTGCGTATAATAATTGAGATGAACAAAGGATTAGACGTGTAAATTTGAGCGTCGTTTTCGTTGCTTGGTACTTACTTAGTAGGGTTTGAGAAAAGTATTTGATATTGTTAGCAATATCGACGCCAGAGGGCGCGGGTTGGGTATTTTGTAGTAGGCGTACATGTGAATCATGGAGACAACGCAATTTTGCTTGGACTGTAAAAAATTGGAATTTTTTTTTTTGATAGATTTAATTCGAATTAATAGTGATTTAAATTTAAGATTATTTTGCTCAAAAAGGAGAAAAGAAATACTTCTATGTGTAGTTTGGAATGATCGCTAATATATTTTATGAAAAAAAAAACCTAATATTCCCAGTGACATCTGTCGGATAAATTTGTTGTGGTTCAAGTGACAAGCTATGTCGAAACCACGTAAATTTTAACTCAAATATGTCAGCTTTTTTGAGTATCTGTGGCTCTTGGAAAAATTATTTAATTTATTTTAAAATTTTGTCTTTTCGATTGCGCTGTTAATTATGTATGTATATCTAACCAAGGCACATTCAATAGGTAGCAGCAGTAGAAAAATTGGAAAAAAAATTTGAACTCTGTATATTTTGTTTTTGCTTTTAAAAGCTAAAATTTCAAAAATATTTTATCAACTACTTTGAATTGTACTGAAATCATTCTTGACACAACGACATTCAAAATTTGACAATTCAAATTAAAATAAAATATGAAAAAAGTTCAAAAAAAAGTTTACCTATTCGATGTGCCTTGTATCTTACGCTTTTTTGTTTTATGTGAACTGGATATGACTTTTAACGAGAATAACATCTTAATCGATATTTCTATTAATATCAAGATCGAAATAGTCATCAATATATGAATAGTAAAAAATTATTTTTAACTTTTGTGCTGTAAATATTATTATTCGCATCGTCTATCGATATTGAACGATTTTAGCGATCATTCTATAGAGCTATCGATATATGTACATATACATATGTATATTTACCAACTAGTTAGAGCTATCGCTATCTATATTTATATAATTATCAATATTAATATCATTACACTAAGCTTTATAGTGTTTTGTTATCGATTTGAATCGATTTTTTTTTACAGAAATGTGTAGCAATCAGCTTAAAATAAAAAAAATACTGTTCGCAATCTTGCATCCGTCATTTCGATTCCAGATTCTTGTACAGTGTCCCAAATAAATACCTAAATAGTGATTTGGTCAGATTTATTTGAAGTTTTTTTTTAATATGTTTTTTTTTTCTATTTTTGACGAAGAAATCAAAAGTTTTTGATGAAACAACTCTCTTTGGCAGATAGTTTGAGGTTAAAAAATTTTGTTTTTTTACGCTTCATGAAACATTTTTTTTTTTCTTTTTCAGAGGAGGAAGCATCGAAACCCTTTAACTCCGACTGTTTTAGCCTTTTACACAATACACATACTAACGTCTAGTAGCTCTTCTGACTTAGTACTATTTAGTTATGCTAAAATCTATTTGTAATTTGCTTAATTTTAGAATTCATAAAACGTCATTTGCAACTTACAAGCAGCCGCGCGAGTGCCCATGTTGACAAGTTGATTTTTGAAGGTATCAGACATTATATCAGGCAAATCCTTCCCATCGCCAAAGCCGCTCCCAAAGCAGTTGGCATTCTGAAAAATTAAGAAATTCTTCATTAAATAAATACAAAAACTTGATTGCTGAGTTGATTTTTAACCTAATCTCTTTGAATTTTATAACACACTTTTGCTTATTTCAAATTTTTCACATATTTTTTCTGCTATTATATAACACTGCAGGGAAACAACGCCCTAGTTAAATGTTGACTATGGATGCTGCAGAGTCGAACGCGAAAAATTCGCACAAGGCAAATAAAATTAACAAAATTTGTGTACGCACACAACAAAAACAATATTTAAAATTAAAGTTTTACTAAAATTACCTCGAAATTTGTTAATTTTTTTAATAAATTTGCAATTTTTCAAAAGGTATTCGTACACACGCACTGCAGCTAACAAAATCTCCACCTAAAGTGTTTGCAAGTGAAAATTTTCGCGTGTATGTATCCACGAAAAGTAGTTTTATCTATCGAGTGAAAGTGATGACTGCGTGGAGCTACACTGCACGATTCTCAACGCTCAAGGCGTGAAAGGGAAAAGTTGTTCACGAAATAAATGAAACTACTACATACAGTAAAAGCAATATATTTGTTCGTTGGTTATAAAAAGATTTTTTATAAACTTGATTTTTTTAAACATTTCGATAGCGCATTTATTTCTCACTGCAAAGTTAAAAAAAAAAACAAATTCCTGCCTTTTCGCACATTTAGCACATTAGAACTTAAAAGTTCAGCTGTGAGGTAAACCTCGCAATTCACTTCACTGATAAGCGTTTTCGCGTATGCGTAAAATCAATAAATGCCTTCGCTGCCGAACAGCTCCTAACCGAGTCCATCTTCACCTCTACCGCCGCGCCTTTTCACCTTTTGCGAGAGCAGCTGCTTGTGACAGGACATGCGCCCTGACTCTGGTCGCTTGTTTGTTTACATTTGTACTGTAAGTGGGTGTATGTGTGTGTGTGTGTTTGTGTGAATCAACAAGTGTTTGTTGCTGTAAATATTTACATTCTTTAACGTTGTCGTTATTTCTAAGCTCTTATCAGTGAAGCAGCTGTCGATTTTCTGCGCCGGCTCACCACTTTGTTTACAAACATTGCACAGCTGTTCGCTCTTTATCAAATCGATTGAGCGTGTCGATGGTGAGTGGAGTGGACTTGGATGTGTGAGTGGACGCAACAGGTTATAGCGGCATTTGAAGATTTTCGTTCTTGCGCATTGCAAACTCGCATGTTTGCCGGCCTTTTGAGTTACTGATAAGGAAATATTTACAGATTGTACATTCATACATACAAACATATGCATATATGTATGTATGTAGACCTGTGTAGTGGTTGATTTTGGCAAATTTTGAAAATTAATTTTCCTATTATTTACTTAAAATTATTATCAATAAAAATAGAGTTCAGTCTCTAAGGCTTTGAGCTTAATACAAAATTTATAATGATTAAAGAAACTTTCATAAAAAATTCAATCTCTTTTCTTAGAAGCCTTAATAAAAATTTAACGCTAACTTTTACTTCTTGGAGCTTGCATTTAATTACCTAAATATAATGGATCGTTAGCTGTTTAGTAAACAATTTTATAAAATTTAATTTTGATTAATATTTTTTTTTTTTATTAATATTTTTTAAGATGAGAAAAAATTTGTTGAATTTTGTACAAAGTTGAAGACTTTAAATTATATGGTTTTATTTATAAAACAAACAAAACGTTTATGTGAAATATGAAATATGAATAATTTATAATCGATTTGAAGGTTTTTTTAGTACTTTGTTCAATGCCACTGTGCTGCGAAGCAATTGCTAAGTGAAGTTAATATGAAAGCAAATCAGAAAATTCTCAGTAGCCATATCAGAAAGAGTTAAAATAAGAACCAAAATGGGCATCTTCAACTTTTTCTTGTATGACACTACAAACGTTTGTCGGTTTGGGTCGAGATAAAATGCTAGCGCTTTTGTATGACAAAGCTCATCGCATGGCTATTGTGAATGCTACTCCGCCTAAAACTATGCCACAAAAAACTAATTCTAAATAAAAACATATTTAATCACATTTTTACCTTTACTTCCAGATATTACGAAATCTGCAGCTGTCCAGTCTATTTATCCACTTCTCCTTATTACTAAAACTGTATGCGGACTCACCGGTTGGCCAATCATCTAACGTTCTTTATTTTAACCACGCTTTGTTTTCCATCAACACTGAGCCACGATTTTCTTCAAATGCCTACATATATATTTTTGAAATATCTGTCTGTTTTAATTTCTGTCAGAGATTTGATTTTTCATAAAAAACAACACGTAAATCATATTTCTATTCTTGAAATTTTACTTCCAAATATCAATAAAAATAATAACAAACAGTAATTGCAGACGAAAATGTCCCAAAGTATTACTGCAACACCACCAATGCACGACATTCCACTGTCGGGAGCCGAGGAAGGTGGCGACGCAGTAGTCGATACACATAAAACGGCTAACCCGAAGACCAATTCGTTAAAACGTTTCTTCAAGTTGACAAATAAGCGACACAGCGCGGGCGAAGAACTGCCGTCTAGCTCCAGCGAGGTATTGGCAGAAGATGGCGATCAGCCGAAGGGCGAATTTGATAAAGATGTCAGTGGTAGTGCATCGGATAAAGACGACGAATTGGAGAAGCCGAAGAAGGAACATGCGAGACGTTTCCATTTACGGCTAGGTGGCGTTAGTAGAATAGGTACAGTAAACCACCGACTACAACGAACTGTTGTTAATTAATTTTTACCTATTCGTCTCTTGTGTGGTGTGGGTGCTGTGATGCGCATGCAGTGGACCAAGCCAACACCGGAAACTTTATGCCCAACGCACCGAGCCGACAGTCGTTGAAGAACTCTATTTCCAGTTATTGGCATACCGTCTTTAGGCGCGCCGGCAAAAAAGCTGCGAGACAGAAAACTGCAAAAACTGACGACGAGGATGTTGATGTCGAGGAAGATGGTGAGCGGGAATTGGAGGAACAAGTGCAAACGCTTTCGATTTCAGAGGATACGGTCGAACAGGTGATCCAAGCCATAGAATAAGAAGCTGGAGACGTAAGGTTGCGCGTGCTCTCGGTACTGGCTAAAATCTTTGTGTGCATTATTTTCTTTTTTTTTTTTTAATTTTACCCAGATCATACGTAACATTCACTATTTTGTGCGATTTGTAGCAAATTTATTTTGTTTAAAAAATTTGTCATAATCAGTTTCAATGGATGGATACTTTTTTCTATTTTTTCCTTGCCAGTTTGAAAGTGTTGGATGTTCGTAGAGGGTGTTAAAACGAGGGTAAGTCTCCGGTTTACTGCTTGTGAGTGTTTTTTTTTGCGGCTGGTTTGTAATTGAAACGCCTAAAATAACAATCAAAGTTCAAGGTTCAGTTAAATCAGCCGGAAAAGAAGTATTTTGCAGCTGTTACCCCACCCACTCTATTCCAAGTCTTGCCAAGTCTGCGAAGGTACATAGATTCCTACATACTTACGTGAACCTAGCGTGTAACGGAACCCGCACATGTTTCTTTGTTGCTGTGTCTGCCTGTTAAGTTGCACCTTTTGTGGCTACCACTGTCCGATTATCCCTGCTCACAATTTGCTAATCCATTGTTGCCTTATAACACAACAAAAACAAACCGCGCGCGCGCAGAGGTCAAAGTTAAAGGTAACCAATACCCTGCCCGGCTGCAATATTTTCACAGGAATTTGGCACAACAAACCAACAGCTCATTTTGTAAATGTAAAATATAAATATTTTGCAACCACCCCAATTCACTTTCTATGCACAAAGTGGTGCGAAGTGTAAACTAATATATTTTGCTTGTGCTTTTGGGTTTCCCTTGAATTTGCGAATTTCCCTTTTAATTATGTGGGGTGGTGCTTTGTTTTGGTGTTGAAAATTCGGCTGAAACGCAGTGAATCCGTAGTAATGTTTCAATAATTCTTTGGTATTTGCATTAATCGTGATTTTGTTGTAAATTTAGCGTTAAATATTTGCGCTGTAGCCATATCGAAATATACAAAATTTAAGTAGTGTATTTTTATTAGTGTAATAGTGTAATTTATTAAATTATTTCGAGTCTCAATTTCAGATCACGCTTCCCCAAATCTGGGCAAACCCCTTTTCCGTCTCTTCAACTTTTAGCATATGGTGTTAAAACGTCTGGTAAATGATTGTAAGTTGATAGTCGATTGAAATGAATATTTTACCATACACCCATTAATTCCGTGATTAATATAATTTCTGAGAAATATTTGGTTATTTAAATTGTTATAAATGTGTAAAACGAGAGTTCAGAGCCTTGTGCACGGGGGGTTTTGGGTTCTTTCAGGAACATTTTGGGCAGTTAAGAGACATGTTCAGGACTATTTCATGATCACTTCGGGGCTACTTTGCATAAGTTTTGGCTAAATCGGGGTACTTACGGGATCGATTCAGCACAATTTCACAACTATTTTACGAATATTCTGTGACAAGTTTACGGCGAGATCTGGAACGAATCGGTTAATTGTGGACGATTTCAAATTAGTTTGGAAGTAATTCGGGTCATCTCGAAACTTTTTCCCAGACTATTTCAAGACCATTTTGAGACCAATTTACGACTTCCTTAGGAACTATTTCTGGACTTATTCGCAGCTATTTCACGACTCCTTGAAATTATTTCTGGAACTAATAAGAACCATTTCGATATTCTTTCGGTACAAGTTAATGAATTTTTCAGAAAAAAATACAAATTGGTCCCAAAATTGACCTAAACTTGCGGTGATTGTTTACAACTAAAATTTCATGAATAATTGGTATTCAGTAAATTCTTTTAAGGAATTAAGAATTAAAAATAAAATCTGCTTATAATATTAAGATGCGTTTTCCCATACTATTCGTAATATATACTCGTACCCTGAAAGCTTTTTTTTCTAATCGCAAAGCTCGAGGAGGGCTGCACCCAAGGCACATCAAATAGGTAGCCGCAACAAACTTTTTTTATATATTTCAATTTGAATTGTCAAATTTTGAATTTCGTTGTGATAAGAATCAAGGCGAATTGATGTAAGGTGGTAGCGATTCTAAAAATGCAACCCTTTGGTGGGTTATTGTTAAAATTTATCTCCTTTGTATTTAACTTTCGCGAAAGAATTTTTAAACTATAGTTTAAAGTTATAGTGAACCATATGTTGAAATTTCCTGTAGTTAAAGGGAACAAATGATTATTTGCAACTAAACAATTGATCTTGACAACCAACAACCAATCAGCTGATTGATTAACACCACCTTTAATGAATTCGCCTTGATAAAAATGCTTTCAGTACAATTCAAAGTAGTTGACAAGGCGAATCTATAATTATATAATCTATAATTTCGCCATGGCAGTTAATAAAATATTTTTGAAATTTTAGCTTTTAAAAGCAAAAACAAAATATACAGAGCTCACATTTTTTTTCGAATTTTTCTACTTCTGTTACCTATTGAATGTGCCTTGGCTGCACCATATTTTTTATTTGCGAAAAGTAAATATATTTAAAATTTCCGGATAGTTGTCTTTAGCAAAAGTGCATAAAATATTGCTTTACAATAAATTTTGTTAGCAAGTGACATGGCATTTTCGATATTTGCTAATGAATGCAAAATGGATCAAGCTCATGTTGTAAATTGCCATTTTAATAATATTCAGTTATGTACATATGTACATATGTATGTACATATTTAAAAAAAAAAATGTCATTTTTGTTACCCGTCGCACATTTCTTCCGCTACTGTTCAATACAATTTATCACAACAAACGAAAGAATGTATTTTAATGCCTTTGTTCTAATAAATAAGCGAAGAGTTTACACACAATTAGTAATATAATAAATGAATGAAATTGAACAACTTGTAGTTTCCAACGAACAATGGATAACAAGCAGTGCAAAAACTTAAGCAAGCGAATGGGATTATCGGTGGGCGACGTTGCGGCAGACTAACCAACTGACCCACCAAACGGGGAACTAACTAAAACAATGCTGTGGAAAACAGTTAGCGAGAAAAAGTTATACTTATTTGCATTATTAACGTGGAAATGCTAAAACAATAGAGCTGTGTTTTACTGCATTTATTAACCCTTCATTGACGAAGGTTGAATGTACAGTGTTTTATTGACATATTTAATATTTTTTAGAGAAGTTCTTTCTTCCCTACTTCAGTTATACGTTACTGAAGCGCTTCCATTTCTGTTTGAGCAATGCATTACAAAAGCACTTTCGTCTCTTCTTCGCTTATGAATCACCCTGCATATTAGTCTGAATTTTTATAGATTCTTAAGTTCTTAGTTTGTACAATTATTTTATAGAAATTAGAGATGGAAAATTACAATTTCTGGCGATCAGTAGTATTTCCATTGCAATTAATGATACTTGTAATATATTTAGTTTATTATTGATGAATGTGCCATTAATAAGAAATAGCTACTTTAGAAGCTTTTACCCATTAAAGAAATTCAACTGATATGAGCTTAAAAAGGCAACTGTGGTTTTACGCACTTCTTATAAAGAAGGAATGATTTAACTTTTTGTTTCATTCGTACCTAGGGTTGCAAACTTTTTTTGAGAATAATAAAGTATAACAGTCCTTGTATACGAAAAAAATAAAGTATTTCCAAAAAAAAAAGTATATTTCCAATTCATCATTTTTTATGCATATTTCTGCGTTCTTCTAGCACATTTTTAAAAATACAAATGAATATAATACAAAAATAATGTAAATTAAAATGAACATTAACAATTTTAAAAGCAATTAAAGCGTATTTACATAAAATTTACATTTAACTCTTAAAAGCATACTTTTGGGTGCTTCGAGCACTTCGAGAACTTGACTTTTGTAAGAGATGGCACGTGTTATTTGATGTTTAAGCCATAGCACATGCCATATGATATTTGTTAGAGATGGTACGAACATATTACATTTGTGAGAGATGGCACCAGTCACATGTATCGGTGTGTTTAGCAATTAATGATAATTTTCGACGTAGGTTCACTTTAATTGCACTTACACTATCGATAAATAGTTGTTCGCTTGTAAATGATTGAAATAAAGTATTTTCGATAATTTATTTTTAAACAAAAGTATAAAGTATACTTTTGGAAAATAAAGTGGGATACTTTATAATAAAGTATGGTTGGCAACCCTATTCGTACCATGGATTCTCTCAAAGCTACAAAGCTTACGGGTTAATTATAAATCTTGTCTAACTCTCCTAGCTGAAGTAGCTCGTATATATAAATATATTCTTTGTTATATAAGGGTTAATCAAGCACTATTGAGACTTTGTATACCTTTAATGAAAATAATATGGTATATTAATTTTTTATCTTGAGATTTGCAAGTTCTAAAACGAAAAGGGATAGACCAATCGTAAAGTATACCTAAACGACCAGAAAGATGAGCTGCGTCGATTTTGTTATGTCCATCCTTTTGAGCGCTGGCTTATCGCAGAGTTTTGGTGTGATCTAATTGCAGTTTTCTAGACAAGTGCCTTTTCATAATGTATTGGCCATTGGCCAGGTTACTAGTATATATCGCCTCCATTCAACCGATAGTTGAGATCTAAGATTTCATTCATGAAAGGTATGAACACAGCCGAAGACAGCGGTTTTTCTTTTTTTTTCCAAAGTGAATTCGGTTTAACTGCGCCAATAGTGAACCTGAAAGACTGCATTTGCAGAGGAATGTAGACCAATTCGAAAAAATTACATTTTCGAGAACACTGATTTAATAGGAAATTTAAGTGCAAAGTCGTTCATAAGAAACAAAAAAAATAAAAACAAAAAAATAAATTGTACATGCATAGAAATATTTTAAAGAAAACTTTCGGTATTTAAAGAGTTAGACGTGCCAATCTACATACACAAATAAAAAAGTTTAGAATTTAATTGCACATGCGCTTTTGTAGCTTATACATACATTCTAAGCTTGTCTAGAGCAATGTGTAAACTAAATTTATTTTTATAAAAAAGATTATAATATCTTCAAATTTGCTCTTTTCTGTACAAAAATTTTATGAGCTACCCAAAAAAAAAAATCTAATTTTTAAAAAAATTTTTTTATTGAATTTTTATAAATTTTGAGCAATGTTAAAAATGTGGCTTCTTTACGGCTTTAGCTCCGTTTCAATTTGCGAAAGGCAAGCTTAAAAAATTCTTGAGTGTGAAATAGTAGTAGGAAAATTAATCAGCACTTTTGATTACGCTCTGTGAGCAGTATATAATTGCAGAAAAATATTATCAGTTCACCTTGAAAAGGCTCTTCCCGTGCTCAGCACTCCTTTCATGCCCACAGCTCAGAAACTAATAAGCGAACATTTTTCTAACATAGACGTAACAAATTCCATTAAATGCGCATCGAATTTTTTAAAAGCTGAATAAACCATAAGAAAAACTGAAGAACAAACTCTATTGGGGTCATCTTATTCACCGTATCGCTCCCTATCTCCCTCTCTATCTCAGTCTTGCGAGGCAGATGAATATCAGGTTGATGCTCAAGAAATTCTTACTCACTTTTTAATCCAGATCACCATCTCCGTAGTTACATTGTACATACATTTAACCATATCTACGGTTGTCGAATTAAAATAACTGAAACATCAAAATTTTACTGGCTGCAAAACTTAAATTTCTAGAAATAATCTGGCTAAGCAGTGCCATTGTGCATTCAATTTTAGTACAGTATTATGCAAATTTGAAGTATTTCGAAATTGTCGTTGATCTTTAAAAAATAATTTTTCTTTTTTTTTCAATGGTTTAACGTTTTTTCTTCCGTATACAAAAAATTCTGTACGAATTCCGTTTAAAGTGAAATTAACTCCACTCAAAACTCAATTTACTTGAGAATTAATTTGGGCAAAACTAAAAATTTATATTACACAATTATTTTTTACACACGCTTCCTATCATTTGTCGTCTCTCCAAAAGTAAAATATTTTTTTTTCTTGCATCACCGCAAACCACTGATTGGCGACATTATCCTCACTAAATATGCGCTGAGCAGTTACACAAGAGTACCATAGATTGTACATTGGCTTGTTGTTGTTGTGGTTATGCATTTGGCAACTTTAAATCCGCTTTCAGGTCTGCTGCTGCCGCAATAAATGCAATTGCACCGACAAATTTTCAATGTTGCTACTTCGTTTGAAGTTCTTTGCCAAAGGGGCATTTTGCGGTTGCCAGCGTACAAACATGCAAACAAACATAGATGCAATAAGAGAGCAAAGGAAAACAAAAAAAAAACAACGTTAAAAGTTATATGAATTGGCAACAAAGCGGATAATGCAACACCAATGCCAACTTTTGTTTGCTTCTCGCCAATGCCACACATTCGCTCATTGACATTTGTTGCTAAGCCATTGTTCTTACAGCCGCTTGTTTGTTGCGTTACGTGGTTGTTGTTGTTATTGTCGTAACATTACATTGTCAGTAATTTACGCTAATACCCTTCAACATTTTACCTATCCGCTGGCTATGCTAGTGCATCCCAGCAGAGGAAGCTGACAAGCTGACTGTTACGAACTGATGTAAATAGTTGAGTCATCTCTCTTGTCAAAAATTGGTTTAGAAACAAAACGCTTTTGACGTTGCGTTATGTCCGATTTAATTTTTCTTTCAAGGAACCCTTAGGTGATTTCTTAGAGAATAAGAGAAAAACTTTATTACTTTTAGAGCACAGCCAGAGCAATGGATCAGTACCCACTTAACTTTTGTAACTCCACTTCGATGCAATCTTCTTCCTAGAACCTCAGATATAATTCGCTGTTACACTTGGGTGTTTTCCTTGAGCCTCTCAGTCTTATCGATAAACTTGCTTATGTTCGTCATTGTTTGATTATAAATCTCTCTTGAATTTTCCAATAAGAAACTTGATGTTTCTTAACTACCCGCAAATTGCTGCTGCGGTATCGAGTATTTTAAGGAAGCCCGAAGTGTTCTATATTTTTTCTCCACCTTGTCTCTTGCATGTCGCCCGCAAGTGTCGTTACCGCTTAATAAATCCTAGTGGACAGCAGAGTGTCCCTGCTAAGGAGTCGCCGAGAGATGCTCAGCTTTTTCGTTACCAACTCTGTTCCTTTGGTGGGCAATCCATATGAGCGAGATGATCATTGACTCAGACGAGCTTAAGGCCAGATTGAAATTTGAGGATACCAACGCACGAATAACTGACTCACTTTCCGAAAATATGCAAGTTTGTTATACTCTACACAAGCTAGAAGATGCTTGCAGAGTTTAGAGGGGACAACGAGAGAGATACATTCTAAGAACACCCTCGACCATTCTTCATTTACTATACATCTTCAATATTTTAAATAGAAATTTCACTTAGTTTTTCTTAAAGTCCAGCATCGTATGGATAAAGTGTGATTTTTTCTCCAGTACACACAGCATGTGAGGTGCTTTTGGTTCCTGCCCCTGCGCTCTCTGAATCTGATACCGGAAGTTTTTGTAATTTAGCGGGCGTAAATTTTAATAAGCAGTTGGCTTAGGATTACATTAAGCTCATCCGTTGGGCACTACTTGATGGATGCAATGGGAACGGTATAAATACACAAGACGTGCTTTGCTTGACATACCCGAGATTTTGTGATAATCCTATTTTATGTTTAGCAGGTAACGTAAGCAGTCTCTAAACGTCCCTAACACAGTTTTGGATGTAAATTGCTGTTAAAAGGTTTTGCTTTGGATAAACTCGTGAGGGTCACACAGGATTAAGTAATTGTTTCGAAGCTAATATTATTAAAGGCTCATTCTATATTCTGGAAGGCAGCATGGTTGTACGGTGTGCAGCCCTGACATTTCTCCCCTTCATACTAAATTTCTCTTAATTTATGAATAATGAGTAGTTTGTATTACTGAGCCTCCAAGGGGTGACCTAGTAGGTATGTATATGCATCTAACAGACTTTCCAGCAGTCTGATCATGGAAAACGTAAAGCTGATTAGTAGAACGTCTTTTGCTTCCTCGTCCAGCCTGCGTGCAGGAAACAATGGATGAAAGTTGAATTGAGACCTAGATATAACTAGTTGTAGAACTAGTTGTTTGTCGAACGGTTATTGTTTTACTTTTCGGATTATGGTCATATATTTTTTTACTAAACACTTACACGTGCACTTACTCTCCTTTTTTGTTAGTGTATTTAAATTTTTCAAATCCGGTGGCAATGTGCACGTCCGTCTGTCGCTTCTACGTTACACCAACACCACCACCACCACCACTGCCAACAACAACTATTGCAGTCATTCAGACGCACTTTACACTCGACGTTGCGCCGCTGCACTTCCGGTTATTGTCACTGCCATTGCCATGTCGCTACTTCTGCTGCTGCACAATTTGTGGTTGCATTTGTTGTTGTTGTTGTTATTGTCGCTACCGGCACGTTTGTTTGTTTTGCTAACAATTACTTGGGCGATTGCTTCAAATTGCCGCGTGCGAAGCGTATAAAATTCACACTCTCGACTCGAATGGCTGGGTGGCACAATTTTGCAAACAAAACGAAAGCAAAAAAAAAAAGTAGGCTGCAAATATGCAATACAACAATAACAATAGTGTACTAGCCACTTGCTGGCATTTGCGCCCCCGCGGCAGCGTTCACTCTCAGCCATTTCGCTTTGTCAACACTACCTACATTTTTCTTGTTCTCTTTGTCATTATTGAGTTTGTTGTTGTGCTTTGTTTGTTGTTGTTAATCTCATGTTTGCACTTGTTTATATACTTTTTTTTTTGTTTTTTGTTTTGCATTCGTTATGCAGTCTATTGCCATGACAAACATACATTTCTCACCTCTTGCCATTGGAATCCCTTGACTCTTAGAACCGACTGCCATCTCCTGTCGCCTTTGCTTAACCAACCTCTCGAAAGCTTTGTTATGTTCTTTTACCCGCCTCTCAGTCACCTTCAATTCACCGCTTGTTGTCTCGTTATACACTCTAGCCCTTTGTGGCAATGATTTATTTGAAATATCTGTTGCTGAAAAGGTATTTATCAACGGTCTATTGACTTTTCAAGTTGCGAAAGGATTTACTGCATACGAGGCAATACAACAACGTCATACCTTACAAAAACACACCTACTCAATATGCCTTAGTCAAACGTACATTAGTCAATAATAACAAATTCTTTATACAAAATTTAGTAAATGTTTTTAATAAAAATATTTTGTTTTGTAATTTGTCTGGTTTGCTTTTAGCAAATCGCCTTCGAATCAGTCTTTCTTGAATGCTAATAAAAAGCTTCATGGCCCAATAATTCTACCGTCAGCGGAGCAAAGAAGCTGGATTGTTTCAATAGTTGTGTAGCCATCACACTGAATTAATAAACTTCTTTAATAGGTTAAAATTTTCCATTTCCTGATTGGTTGGTTGGCGAACGAGTTATCAAGCATATAGCTGAGCACTAAATCAGCATTAGGAGCGCGGAATCGCTCGTTCTTTTTACACGAATCTTAATCTTCAAACCTCCTTGCACTTATGGCTGAATCTACTGTACTTTTTTTTTTGTTATGCAAGTGAAGATCTTTTTCTGATCTTTCGAATCGCATAATAATTTCTACTGCGTGCCAAAGCTGAGCAAACTTAGAAATTATGGAAAACTGTATTCGTACCATCCTCGAACTTGTGTTATTAGGCACATCTTCGCCGTATGCTAAGCAAGTGGCCAGTGACTCGTAATCGTGGCCATTTAGAAGTAAGCTTCGGTCAAACGAAACAGCTTCCTGCACTTAAGCAAGGCATTTAGAGAGGCTGTTGTCTTGCTTCTTAGAGTGCAAATGTGGATCGTGGGTCTATTCATTTTGTATACCCGTGGGAAATGACTAAATGGTACATGCTACATGTGCAAACCACGGGTTCAATGGTAGTCTATGTTTTCGTCTCAGTTTGCGATCTGACTCGACTCTAAGAGTCTGCATTATTGTTGTTCTCATAATGGATTGAATACGATTAATTTATTTTGGTTGATACTAAAACTATTTCTCGGTGCCCATGTTGATAGCCTGAATAGATTCTGCACAAGGATTCGATTCCGCCAATTGTAGAGGGAAGGGGAACATATACTGTCACTACTTAAACTTCGGTAAGCTGCAGCTCATTCAAAGGCATCCTCAAAATGAGTGAAGGTGGAAAAAAGTTTTCAATTTGAATAATTCACTCGTGAGACTAAGATTAATAAAATGGTTCAGTTTACTCTCAATCGCCTTTGCCGTTGAAGTGCCCTTGCAGATCTTTCTGAGGCCTTTGAACCGAATATTGACAACAATCGTCAGACGTCCTAGTCCGTTTCATAATAACCTTATCTTCACTTTATACACAAACTTTTTGCTCAGAATTTAAGTTGAAAAAAAGTTTTCCAGCCCACCGTTAAACTGTGAATCTTTAATATTCCGCTCCATCTCCTTTACAGGCCAATTGTTGTTGTACTTCTAGTGTGTGCTACGCTATTGCTTATTGTGATGCATATTTTCAGGGATTATGCAGTCTACCTTTTCAGTTCCCAGGCACTTTGAAGTGATTGCTTGCGGATGCAGTTATTGTGTGAACAATTGCTTCCCGGTGCCGCATTATGCCGCACGTCCATTCGTTTGCGTTTGTTAATATTCAATAAACTATGCCTACTCGCAAATAGAGTGAGTGGATTGAGTAGAAAATTTACACAACGCAGAGATCATTTAATAAATGTATTAGATCAATAGCAGTAATTAAATATTTACTAAACAAAATTGTAGCTCAAACGTGTCTGACAATGATATTCACGGTGCGACGGTTTGCAGTCACATGAACTCAAGGATTATCTGTCAACCCATATTTACTTTTAATATTAAATATTTAACTAACCTATTTTTAAAAGTAAGTAAATATAATTTGTTGGCGGATTACTTGTGAAAATATTGTCAATCTAGTAGTTAGTTCAAGTATTGTTAGGAGAAGAAGTGCATTGTTATTTAAATTTGGTTAAGTATAAAGTTAGTTTGCCTTCGAAGTTTAGTTAGGTATGTATATGCTAATATTTTTTTTGTTGTATGAAGCGCTACAACTCTTAATGCTTTGAAGATGGATTTGACGTTTCGAAGATGATTTGACTCTTATTGTCGTTTTGAGATTTCGCCTTTTGACGGGAGGATGCTACCAACTCATACCATTAACGATTGCCAGCCTGCAATAACAGCGTATACCGAACAGATAGAGAACAGCTAGTCTCCTTTTAAATGGAATACGGAGCAGTCTTTGTTAATAGTTTGGCTGGCAATAAGATCAGAAATATCAATGCACATTAAACAGGTAGCAGCATTAAAGAAAATGCAACCCACGGTCAATCCCCTTCAAAATAGATATATCAAATTTGACGAGTTTGATAATTCTAAATGTAAACAAAATGTACATGATTCCCATGATACAATCATTTTTAGAAGTAGTTTCACTTTTAATTTTTTGACAGAAACAGTGTTCGACAGCAGACGCCCAATACTTTAAAATAGACATTGGGGATTTTAATTTTAATTTTATTGTATTTTCAAAACAAATCGTGTAAATTTTGTAAATGTATGTATGTATGTACATACATATGTTTCATTTATTGGATGTATGTATATTTTTTCACCAACGCAATGGAATTTTATTTATGAATTTACATAAATGTACAATTTGTGGCCTATTCTTTAAACCCATCAAACGATATGCTCTAATAGAATTGAAAAAATAAAATAGAAACAGTATAGTGCTGGTAAAATCAAGGCCTTTACGATTTTTTAAGCCTTAAAGTTGTCTTTACAAGAGGAATTTTTTTGACAGGCAAAAATGACTTGCAGTCGCCCAGATAAATTAATGTACTAAGTATGTTACATTTGAAGACTTTTAGGAAATCGCAATTGAAGTTTAAAATTCAATTTTCCAAAAAGTCTTGCAGAATATTATTAGTTCACGAAAATCTTAAATCGTTTTATTTTTATTGTTTATTCTTAATTACTTTTGAATTTATGAAGGATTTTCTGCAGTAAAATTTTGTCGTTTGTTACATTTGCAGGAATGTATATTACAGACGACTAAATGTGATACAAATTATACTTAATATATCGAAAACTAAATAAGATATCAAAAAAAGAATAACCCATTATAAATGATTGATGAAAAATAACTGCAATATTAACTTTATTTGCTATATTTTCACATACAACATTTAATTATCCGTGCGACAATACGAAAAAATTTAAAAAAATTTTACGACTAAATTTTAGAGATTTTAAGATTTTGTCCAAGGTAATTGACAATATATTTCCGAGTGTTCAAAGCACGGAATTTATATGTAGAATTTTCGTATATAAAAAATATTTGGGACTTACGACAAAATTTTACTTAATATCTCCGACTCTAAAGGAGAAATCCAAAAAAGGATAGTGCCATTTAAAAGATCTTAATTAGTTAAGTATAACTACATTATTTCGACTCCCGCAGAAGCCAAGAGGAAAGAAGTCTGATTAGGAAATGTGGTGAATTCCGAAGTAATATAACTTCTACCGCTTTGACTATTGTTGTTTTTTCCTAATAATTTTTCCAATAAACCGTTCGGCCTTAAAGCTCAAAAATATTTAAAATAAATAGTTATATGGCCAAACAATAGCAAATACATTATTAACTAAATTTGGCCCAATTTTTGCACATATTCAAATTGTGTTTCTGTTGTCTTCGTTTTTCTTAATGCGAAAAATAGAGGATTTTCTTAATAAGGAATTGGTAGCACGAAAATCTGGAACACTGTTTCTGTCAAATGGTTAATATGGCGTCTGAAATAAGAGAGTGAAACTACATTTAAAAATGATTGTGATTCCATAATGAGATTCAAAAATCGGTTGAACCAAAGGACATACATTCATACATATCGTCGTCCGAATAAATAAATGTCGTATGCGAAAATTGGGCCAAATTTATTTAAGGATGCAATTATACTAAACTAATTAAGATCTTTTAAATAGAGTTAAGTGTTTTTGGATTTCTCTTTTAGTTTCCAAAATATTGAGCAAAACTTTGTCTCATGTGCAAGATCGAAGTGATTTCGTTAATTTTTTTTTCATATAAATTCGTGCTTTCAGCACTCGGAAAATATTGACAAATGCTCAAATAACCTTGGACAAAATTTAAAAATCTGTAACATTTTGTCATAAAATATTTAAATTTTGTTCGTATTGTGGCACGGAAAATTAAATGTTGTATGTGAAAATATTGCAAATAAAGTTAATATTGCAGTTATTTTTATCTGTCAAGCCATTTCAAATGGGGTTATAGGTTTTTTAATATCTTGTTTATTTTTAGATAGAGTATCACATTTCCTTCATAAATTCAAAAGTAATTAAGAATAAACAATTAAAATAAAATATTTTAAGATCTTCTCGAACTACTTATGTATATTCTCTATCGTCGACTTTTTGAGAAATTGAATTCCAAACTTCAATTGCGATTTCCCAAAAGCAAGTCAACTTTGCCAGGCAATTATCACCTGTCAAAAACTTTCCTTATGTAAATACAACTTCAAGGCATAAAAAATCGTATAAGCCTCAATTTTGAAGCCTGTTTTTTCAATTCTATTAGAACTTATAGTACATACAGTGTTAAATACACGTAACTCCAACTAACTATATTTAGCTATGTTTATGGTAGAGAATAGACCACAAATTGTACATTTACATTCAACAATAAAATTCCACTGCATTGCTGAAAAAATATACATCCAATAAATGAAACATAAGAACATACAGAAAATTTACACGTTTTGTATTTGATATGCAATAAAATCAAATTTAAAATAACCAATTTCTATTTCAAAGTAGTGGCAATATTGGGCGTTTGCCGTCGAACAATGTTTTTGTCCAAAAATTCAAAGTGAAACTACTTATCTCTAAAAATATCATGCGTGATTATACATTTTGCTTGAAAAATACATCTGTTTTCAACGCAAACAGTGCAAGACGCATCATACTACAACGGATTTTTAGGAAACATTGCTCCTGGTCACAAAATTTGGAAAATACTCTCGTGGTATACCTTCAAATATGCAAAAAATGGTCGGAACGCACTCAACAGTTTGCAGAAAGCGGCATGCTGTTCCAATTGGATATAAAAAGCAAGATCCGACCTTTCCCCGTCTTTTAGAAGACAATGTCTCCTTTCTGAGAATGTACATATGTACATACATACATACATACATATGTTTTCCAAATCGCGTTAATGATGTTTTTTTTTAAGAAAAAAGTTTGTTTTGTAAACAAAGTTTGACTTGTTATGAACCAATTGCAGAATTCTTAAGAAGAATGAGCAAGCGACGGTATCATTTCATCACCTGTTAAATCGATTGTATAGACTTAAGTTTTAGTTGGGAGGTTGGATCTTTTCGACTTCATCTCAGGCAGTAAAAAGTTTAAGAGGAAGAACTTTTACATTTTCTGTTACAATGTTTCGTAAAATTAAAATTTTTTTAAATCACTTCAGGCTGTTCTTCTTGTGATTTCACTAATTTTAAAAATAAAATTGGTGAGGACATTTGTCTCGACAGAAATAATCGAGGAACGGTTTAAAAAAAGTTGGCTTCAGAGAATTGTTTATATTGTGGCTTTGGAATTCCTAGAAGATTCTAGAAGAAGTCATGCATACATCGGCCATAACATATCTGTCGTAATATCGAATAACTACGTGTAAAGCTTAGCAAGTAAACGAAAGTTATCATTACGTAAATACGCTACTTCAACGATGTGATAAAGATCCTAAAGCTGCGATGGATAAAGAAGGAGGCAAGATTGGTTAAGAAAAATCCCGAAAAATACTTTAACTATTAACACTAAAGATAATTAAAGCTTTGAAAGGTTTTAAACGGAACATATTGACAGCTTTCAAATTTCAGGATACATAAAAGACAAATTTACAGGGAATTCTTCTACGGCAGCCCACGCCTGTAACCACAAAAGATTTTGCGTAAATTTCTGTACAAAGTGGGAACATGTTTTAATTCCTTCTACCACAATCCTCCTCTCTATCCATTTGACGGCGCATGCGCGAAAGCACTTGTTGCGCATACCATTTTTTTTTTCACTGCAAAGCCACTTCGGTAGCTTCGCATTTTGCGTACACCAAACACCACAGCAAGCTCATTTTCCTCTGATTCGCATTTTTGTGGCTTGTGTGTTGTGTCAGCAAGAAGATTGATGTTGTAGATTTCGTTTATTTGCAAATTTATGTATGTACTTTTTCCATTTATTTTATTAACTACGAGTAAAAATAGAAAGCTGCTTTCACAACGCTGTGCTTTGCTATGCGTATTTGTTTTATTTTTTTTTTCTTTAAAATGCGTTATTGGCTTTAATGTTCGTTCTTAATGCTTGTTGTTAGTTGTGTTTGCTGTTTACTTCGTACTTAAATTTTTTTTTTTAATGTTACTGCGGTCATACACACTCTGCTCTTAGTTATGTACGAGTATGCATCATTGTTGTAGTTTTTAGCTTCTTTTTATCCATTAGCCGCTACAGTATCGCACGACAACGTTTTTTTTTTTTTTACTTCTTTGGCTGTTAACTCGTACTCGCACTTACTGTGTACGAGTACATTAACCAAAAACATCGTCAGCAATTCTTCATTTTTCTCTTCAGCAAAAGGCCACACCAAAGTGATGTACCATGTAGTTTTTTTATATTATTTTTTTTATTTTTGATTTTTTACTATTTTGCGGAACCACATATTTTCGTAGTTGGTAATGTGATTGTTTATTTGTGTTTAATTAATTGACTATATGTGCCGTTATAATATTAGTAGTAATATTCATACTATATACATATGTGTATTTAATATGTGTGTATTAGGGATGTTAATTTTGGGCATTTTGTTGATCCCGGGATTTTAGAGATCTGAATTACACGCATTTTTGATTCGTAATTTTTAATTTGCCAAAAAATGTAACACGTCTGTAATCGTTGTATTATAGAAGTATACAAAATAACATTAATATAACAAAGAAGCACGATTTGTTGTAAATCGAAAAAAGGAAATAAACGAATAATTTGACAAGGTATGTTCAGTGTGTTATTTGTTTTATTCGATCTTTTTGTTTTAAATCATTTGAGGTTTATTTTTGTTTAAAAATATGTAAATTAAAAATTAAAAAAAATAAATGGCTATTAAATTCACTGTTTTTTGCAATTTCGGGATTTAAATAGACTGATCCCGGGATATTCGGGATCCCGGGATTTCGGGATCAAATTTTAGTTAAGAGATTCAGACAACCTTTGCCGGTTCTTACATACAAAGTTTGTAAGTACATGAGCTTTATGGAAACTATCTCCGAAGTATGTTGAGAATTACTGACGCACTTCCTATAGACGAATGAAATTTAATAATAAGCATAAAAGAAGCTGTTAAACGACTGAAGCATATTTAAAGACGAATTTACAAAGAAAATTAGAGTTGTACGTAATATATTCTGTAAACAATTTCAAGCTGTAAAATTAATGTATGCTTAGATATCAGAGAACTGTCTGTTTTGGCACATACGACATAACCAGTGCAGAAGTACTGGGATACTATCTTTTCATAAATTCTTCTTTTGTGGCACTACACTACCGTTTGTCGGTTTGGACCGAGGGGCTTCGCCAGCTGCTCCTCTCTTTCACTAGGTTACGCCAATTACTCACACAAAGTTAATACAGGTTCTTCTGCAATTGATCCTTATAGTGTGTTAGTGGGCGCCCTTGCCTTCATTGCAGACCGTTGGATGCCAAGTCGAAGAATCTTTTCACCGAAACATCATTTTCCATACGAACGTCATTACCGAGCCATCGCAATCGTTGCATTTTTATACTTTCGCCCACAAAGCTTCCTTCAACGTCGTCAATTTTAATGTGCTGTATATAAAATTTGTCTAAAAAGATGAGCAGCAGAATTCGGGACATTAAAAAAAAAAAAAAGTATGTGTACAATCTAATTGTTACCGATCACAGAGATGGCACCTGTGAAATATACCAAAGTTTGTGAATAAAAGAATTACAGAACTGTGGAAAAGGAAAAATGTAATGATAAATTGACTTTAATGCAACAGAACCTCCCGTTTTCTACATAGCGATCTTCGTTCCGGTGCCTTATCTGAGTAAGTAAAGAAAATGGCCCATGATCTCTTTCCTCGATCATGCACTTCACAGTCGCAAAAGAGCATATCATAAAGTTGAGATTCGTATTTGCTTTCTGAAGTTGGATTGCAATAATTTCTTTGGGCTTGCTTTTCATGAACACTTATCGCATTAGGTGACTTTTCATTATTCAAACTCCCAAGATGGCCATAAATACTAGATAATCCAGAGATTACAGATGTTTAACTAATGATTAGCTAAGAATAACGAACATATTCGCGGCAAACTAGTACGCAAATGCAAAATTCATCGAATTATAATAATTGCTTGGATACCATTTCATCGATTAAAAATACCTGCTAGATAAAGTTTCTAAATACTTCCGGGAAGCGGAGCTACCTCCCAGGTACGTGACAAGGCATCTTAACGAACTGAACGACGGCCTTGAACTGCATTCACTAAGAGTCCATCACCGCCACTTCATTGACGTTCGTCCATTGAATGGCGTGCCTGGGGTCAAATGACCAACTAATGCCGAGGAGAAGCATCGACTGTGTCGAGAGACCCGCATAATTCTAAAAAATACTAACTGCTTTAACAGTTATATCAAATTTGTCATTTCCAAACTTCCTCTTTGTTCCCGAACATACTTTGAAATCAACAAAAAGATTGTGTCAGAATGGGTCCAGTTACGAAAATATTAGCTGGTCGAGTTTGAATTTACTGATTTGCTGTGGCTCATTTAGTTCGTTGATGATGAACTTCAACCTTTAATAAAATAGTTTTACGCGCTCGACAGAACTTTATAGAAGACTACGTCCGCGATAGTTGGCGCTTGCTGTTGGATCAAATTCCTTGCGGATTGGGCGGTGTACACTTAATTTACAATCAGCAGGTGCACATTCGGTAAAAAAAAAAAAAAAATTAGCAAATGCACTGAAGAATGAATTTAGCTCGGACGTAGAAACCGCGAGCTGCTACAATGATGCGAAACATTTTGTTTTTCGAAACAATGATGTGAATACTTTTCAAGAATATGTAAGTCTTTAACAATTTTTAATTTGAATTTCGCATGAAGAATGATGCGTAATTTTATTTGCACTCTGATAAATTTTGTTTTATTTGTGGTTCCTCCGAAATCCATCACCTTTGAATTCATTGGCTCGCGACTGACTCCACAGTAAGGAATGTTGTCATTTATTTCTTTACAACAAACATTGAAGAAACAACAGCAACAGTTAAAAAAGGAATACAAACAGCATAAAAGTATCCAGTCTTCGGCGCTTGTCTGGCAGCGTTGTTCAGGAATTTACGCGCTGTCACAAACGACTGGAAGAAGTGAACGGCAGCTACAAGTGTTGGTCAAAAGGTTACCAGCAGGCGAAGATAAATTCCTAGAAATTGTTGCGTTAAAAAAAAAAGAATGCAGAAAAAAAGGAAACAAGCAAGGCAAAACATTTAAGCGTTAAATGCAAGGATTGCAACCAAAAAAATAGTTAACCTGCTGCAAAGATAAACGCTTGCTGCCTGCGCACACTTGCAACATCCTGTTGCAACATTGTACGCCACATGTTGGGATGCACTTTGTACGCATGCTTGCATGCTGTAGCTGGTGGTATTCGTTGTTGTTGTTGTTATTGTTGTCGTTGTCGTGTGGCATGCAACACTAATAAATACCGACGCTTTAAAACTATCCAACTACGAGTATCCAACAATCGAGATTGACTTATTGCCGCGGAAACACAACGTACGAATGCTAAAGACAGAATCCACCTTTTATATTGCATGCGAAAGCATTAAGTTGCATGATTAATGAGTTGCCTCATTAATTTTACGATGCAACGAAAATCAATGTGGCACGCAGTTTTTCTCTTTAATTCATTTTATTTTTTTATGTCTCTATTTTTGTTCATTTCTTTGTTTTTTTTTTGTGTTTGTTTGTTTTGTTTTACTTTCCTTTTGGCTCAACTTGCAAATTAATTTTCTGCCAGACAATCCAAACTGACAGTCGGAAAAAATAAATCGATCATATTTATTGGTGCTGCGTTGCGGCAATTTCAACTCATTCGCTTCGGTGCACATTTATTTATCATCAAGCAATCTGCATGCGGCCAATTACTGTTGCTACAACATCTTTTTCTTTACATCTTCTTCACATGTACGAGTATTTGCTCTGCATAATCTTCTTGAAGCTTGGCTTGAGCTAAGATTTACATTGCTGGCTTGTTTCATTCCCCTGAGACGCCACAATACGCCTTCTTGACGAGTATTTTTTTTCTTTTTTTTTTTTTTAGTTTAAGCTTGTGGCACTTAACTGTCGTCAGCTATTGTTGTTGCACTTAATTGCTCTATTTATGTATACATGAAGCTCCAGCGTTTAGCAATCTGTGATCTTCATTGATGACATGCGATGACATTTGTGGTGCCAATATCTAGATGACATTGTAGCGTAAATATGACACTGAAATGTTTGTTTCGTTATTCACTTGGGGTTGTCCGATATCCTCAGCTCTCATCTCAAAATTAAATCTACAAAAGCGCTGCAAATCTCTATCCGCAATGAAAGAGATAAGACGAAAAGGTACCACTGGAGTATTAACCATTTGTCTAAGAAAATCCGTTTCCCTTAGGCTCATTCAAATTGTTAAAAGTTAACCAGAAGATCGTTGGAAATTCCGTGTCACTGAATACTCTAAAAAAACCTTGCTTAAAGAAACGCAACTGCTTAGATGGTTTAAATCACACTTTTACCTTTTCTTAATGTGTTTACTGAGTCTCAATATGTTCTCTGAGTATTACACGAATTCGAATGTATAACTCACTCACACCGTTAACTTGTGTGAAAAATTACCACTTAAGAAATCGCCAAAGATTTTTTTAAATGTTGTAATAAATAAGAGCCAGACTCTTTTGCGCAATTTGTGAGACCAAATTTGGTTCGCGGATTTTGTAGTAACTTACTCGTAAACTAAAGTTTGTAAAATTTCTAACAAGGCGAATGCGATAAGAAGGAGTCGCACGTTGGCTTAGATGAAAAATTTGCGCCACTTTTCGTTCCTTCCAACTGTCCTTTAAATTTCTTACATTTCCGAAGTTTATGTCTCCTGAAAGTTAATAAGCTTTCAAATGCATGGGTTATTACCAGGAAAGATCAAAAAACGCCGAAAACGTGCTGTTTCCAAACTAAACTTTACAAGGGTTGACAGAAAATTATTCCAATATACATAAACAAGAAAGAGAAACAGATGAAAATATGACTATTGGCAACACTTCTTAACCTACAATGAGATAATAATATTTTGCACCAAGCATTTGGCAACTCTACTACTTAGAGTTTAGAAATAAAATCTTTTCAAAACCATTTCGACTGAAATCTGTTGTGTAATAATAAATTTACTCAAATATAAAATAATTTAAAGAATAACGATGTTATAAACTGTATTCTTATCTTCTTTTTCTTGTCCAACAGAATGCAATTGTGATGGTTGTTGGAACGATTTTCCATCATCCCTTGTCAAGTTTAGTTAGGAGACAAACCGGGTTCGGCGTTGTGCAATCTTCAGTGTCTATTTTCGTTCAGTTTAGTCTAGGTCTGTTGTCCCGTATTTATTAACTTTATAATTTGACTTGTGCCAAATTTTATTAGGGCCGATTATTCATAAAGTTGGCAACCATCTTGCAAATATTATAGAACAAAATTTTTTTTAAAACTGTTTCACTCGATACTCATATTGCTATACATAATGAGGTGGCAACCTTCTAAGAAAATATTGTTATTGCAAATCTAGCCTTGTTATTAAATTTGACACATTTTTGAAAATCAATAGATCAGTGCATTTTAATTTAATCTCTGATAAGCCCTTACATTTGACACCAAATCGAGCGAATGGCAAGTATATTATTACCATTTGATAGAAAAGTAGACACTCATTATTTCGCAGAAAAAAATTAATTAAAATTTAAAACACAATCCACATAAAGTTATAACTATATCAAATAAATTAGAATTTCAGTAACTTTTATTTTCCGATGCCATTGCGCACAACTTGAAGTACATATTTCTCTGATACTAAATATGCGCAGTATTTATGCGTGTTGCAACGAACGTGTTACTTTGGCAAATTGGCAACACTGCAGTTGTGATTGACATCTCGAACGCAGCCAAACTGTTCGTAATGGTCTATCTAAAACAACCACTTGTTGTGCCACTGTCACGGTTGTTCGTTCTTCTATGTTCTTCTATGTTTTTTTTTGTTGCTAGTCTTCTGATCGGCAAACATTTGTACAAATTGCTCTGTATGCACTCACTTCACTTGACTTCTTATTAATGCTGATTGATTGCGGTTAGTTGTTATCTTTTCATTAGTGCTTTATGAAAGAATGTAATTTCATTGCGTTTTAGCTGTTAGAGGTTATGACTTGTAGAATATTTATTTATTAAACTGTTGACATTTGCAATTAATTCATTATAACTTATATAGCTATTAATTTAATTGATAGGCAATATAGTTAACTAGGTAAAAGGCTCCGGTTGAAAATAACAAAATTTTTACTTAATGTTGGTTTGATCCGATGAGAAGATATATAATGTCTTCTCGCCATCCTGTTCCAGGAATGAAATCAATTTGCTATTGCGCACTGCAGCTATTTAAAAATTATTATAAAAATACAATATATGTAAACAATTTTTCATTGTGTTTGTTTTATTTGTAAATAATTGCAATTAAATATTATTATGAACTAACATTTAATAGCCGCTTGTTATTGCTGTCTATAAATTAAATTTATTTTTTGCACATCTGCGGCTTTTACGGCATATTTCACGCACAATTACCATAAATGGCACGAAATGCGTTAATTAAATGGCAAATTTAACGCCAATGCCAACAGCAAGCCACAGAGAATTACTTACACATAGAATACAACAACAACAATGCTCAACCACAGCAAAATCACTATCAGCGCTATAACAATCGCTATTTGCCACAAAAGCCGCAACTGGCAGACGCCTTAGAGACCCAGTTAATAATACGCGAACAAATCGACGCAATTATAGTGCGAGGAATTCAATTGTGGTATAGTTTTTTCAGTTAACCAAACTACACACAATTGTTGCTGCGAAGATTTAACTATTGGGCATCTTTTTGTTTAAAAGGTGTTTCAAATGCAAACATCTTTTCAGAAGTGAAATAACTTTATGACGTTTGAAAAATTTTGATGCAAAACATTTGGTCTATTAAAAAAAAAAATATGGAAATTAAAAATTATATTAAAATCTTGATATACATACATACATAAGTATGCAACTGGTCGGAAGTGGTCCCTAAGAACAAAAAGGTGACAGACGAAGCTAAGAGTGCGATACTCATGCGCGGAAAATCGAGTCGCCAGCAATCAAGGTCTTCTTGAGTAATTCTGAAGTCTGTGGGTTGTCATTGTATGCTTTTGCGGAGTGGTTGTTCCTTTTTGAAAGTTTCATAATACTCAGTAAATTATTAAAACAAGACTGGAGTAACAGGTACTCTTGAGATCGGATGCAAAAGTCATAAAAAACATTTGGTTATTTATTTATTCTACTTCTTGCATGGCGCTACAACCGATTGTCAAAATGCTTCAGCAGTTCCCTCTCTCCTTCGCTAAGTTACGCCAATTATTCACACCAAGTGAAGACAGGTCGTTCTGCACTTGGTCCTTCCAGTGTGTTGCCTTCTTTGCCCACCCATGGGTGCCGATTCGAAGGATTTTTTCCCCGGAGAATCATCATCCATACGAACGGTATGGCCAAGCTATCGCATTTTTATTCATTTTTATGCGCTTGACTATGTCCCGCTATAAATCTTTCCAAGAACATTTCATACAAAGATACATACATACATACGTAACGGTAAAAGTAATTCTTTTTATAGGATCAATTTTGCGACATTTTCAGAACATCTTCGTGAATAGGTCAGTACTATTTTATAATTTTGCGACTAAATAGTTTCGAGCCCTCAACCCGATTACAAACCAGTCCACCAAATGGTAACGAAGTGGTTGCGAAAAAGCCGTGGAGTTGTTACAAATTGTTCTCTGACAAGAATTGAATTAATTTCAAAATAATTCTGAAATATTCCTGAAATGTTCTTGAAAAAGTCGGGCTTTCTACCAAAATGTTCCGGAAGAGTGTTGAACAGGTTTAAAACTACTTATAACAGGGTTGGTGCTAAAAAAGTTCTCTACAGTTCACGAAATCATTCTGAAGCAGTCCCCAAATGGTACCGAAAAAGCACTAAATTTTTCATAAATTTTCTTTATTCTCACAGTAGCAAATTCAACATCCAACGCATCTAATTGTTCTAACAGTAACGCCGAACAAAATCAGCAGATAATAAATAAAAAGGATTGAATATATGGTTGCACGTTTCCCTGTACCGTGTTTCGTTTATTAACTCCATAATACTTAACATAAATTAACTCCTAAAGAATGAAAATTATTGCCTACGCTTGTCGTACAGTTCAGCTTAAGGGGACTAAGCCATCAATCGTTTTTTTTCAAAAACTTATCTCGTGATTCAAATATTGTACTATGAACCCTAAAAAGTAAAAAAAAAATCTCTGTTTGGAAGTTTCTCCGCCTCTCGTTGAGCAATAGCAAGTCTTCTAATATTTTGCTGACGACCGTCGTAGATCTGCAGGTCCCTCCACTGTATGGTCTAGTTTCTTATATTCTACCATTCTTCTTCTCTTCTCATCTTAAGTTACCCTTTTTGCACCCAAATCGCGTTGGCTATTCTTAACTTCCTTACTGACTTCCTCCCCTCTTTCTATTTATTTGCTCTTTTATAGTGATACTCTCCAGTCTGGAGCACTTTAAATTTTTGCACTTTTTTTCCTTAATGCTACTTTGCTTGCTGCAACATTTTGCTGCCGATGGCAATAGCGATGCATAATCCAGATAAATTCGCCACTTTTTGCTGACCACTCACTCGCGAGTCGCTGCTTTTGTTCGCTGAAATAATGTTATGCAGTTTTTTTTTCGAAATACTTGTTTATTTGGTAGAAATTGTGCTTTGCTTTCGTTGACTTCCTTGTGCCGCCTGTAGTCGTATTTCTTGGTTGTATGCCCAGCTGTGTAGTGCAGTAGCTTTTCGAGATTTCGTTGGTGGTATTGCTGTTTTTATTTACTTGTATATGTGTGTGCGTACATACATATGTATGTAGACTTGCGATCGGCGTTGTTTTCGATTAAATTAAACTGTTACCAATATAAGTTTTATATCAACAAAGTAATAAGATAAAAATCCATGTGAACATGTGTAGGTGTACAAATAATATATGTACAGAAATGTAAGTTTGTATGTACGTGGATGGGAGCCCAAATACATATGTAGGTACATGTACATATACAGGAAACCGTAGGCACAACTGGTAGGAAATGCAACACAAACTTGTGCATATTTTTTTGAACTTGACAAGTAAACGTTTCCTAAAAACGGAGGTGTGGAAGTGGAAAGAAGTCCTACGTCGGGATTAACGACAGTAAATTTAGTCGAATACGACGAAATATTCGGTATAAATTTGTTAACCTTCGAGTTTTTAAATTCTTGAAGCCGTCGGGCTGAACTGAAACTTTCTCAATATTTTTTTTTTGAATAACCTGAAACAAAATAACGCTTGTTCCGTGGCCATACTCGTATTTAGGAGTTTTTAAATGAGCGGCAGTTTCGATTTTTCTTAAGTGAAATAAAGCGCTTATTATTAGTTTTCCATTCTTATACTTTCAACTGTTACTTGATCTCTGGATTATATTTGAAAATTTTTATTGCGATGAGCCAATTTAATATACTATATGAACTTAAGATTATTTAAGGAGCCTATTTTTTTAATGTAATATCTAAACTGTATGGACAAGCGAAGCGTTTGGATTTTGAGTATAACTAAGAAAAAACGAAGAACTTCCTTTTATCAAATATACAGTAAGCGCAATCTCCTCTTTGCATCCACGTCCGACAAACTCAACTTTTTTTAAGAAGATTATTTCGTCTCATAAAAACCGATATTAGTTTAAGCTTAGAAATTCAAGGCAGGAAAGGAAAGATTCTTCGAAATATAGACGAATTGATTCAAACGCTTTGGATTTTAAAGTAGAGAAAGAACAGAAAGGAGTTGTCTGCTATAGATAGACCAAGAAGAAAAAGACTTCGTTTTATTTAATTCAAATTCGCCAAGATGATAAACAAGCAAGACTTTGGTCGACATTCGCAAAAATCCCATTCCACGGGAAAATATCTGTTACGTATTGGGCACTTTGTAAAGTACGAGTATGTTTAATTGATTTCTTCACTAGGGCAGTGTCGAAATTTTTACCGACTACTGCTTCTTAGTAGATAAAAGTGAATCTATATGATTGATTATATTTGAAACCGACTCATTTGAATATTAAACCGCAAATAAAAATACTAATATAATACCGGAACCCAGTTTATCTAAGTTCAGTTTTTAGGTCGTTAAACCAAATGCAATAACAGTTTTTCTCCATAACTTTCGGATTTAACAAAACCTCATAAATTTAGCCCAAAACCCTCCGACTTGGCAAGTCAGTAATCGTAAAATCTCATAACATTGTACTCCCAAAAGTCTCATAACTACTTCAGCCTGTGGCCTTACTAACTCGAGAGCCCAAGAATTCCTAAACAACATGACCCCATTGTCTCAAAGCCTGAACATCAAACTAGATTCGCCACTTTGACGTCGGAAAATTGCAGTAAGTGGACTGAGAAATCCTCACCCCAAACATTTATGAAAAAACTGGTCGCGGTTCTGTTAGTTAACTTAGATTTTTTTTGCAGAGTTTCGTTATTGTTCTGCAGATTAGTTCTCAGAGAATATTTCGTAAACGACGTTGTTGCGAATGCGGTTTCAGTCATCAATCACAAACAAGGCTTCTAAGTATTTGATACTATTGACATTGTAAGAAAAGTTTCCATACAGCACAGAACTCGGCAAAAGAAGGTATTAACGCGAGAAGCGATTGTTTGAACGTCTGTAAGATTCATGCATAGGTTTAGGTTGAGCTTGAATGTGTTCAATACCTTGTGGGATTACATATTTCGCTACGTAAATGGAAGATTTCTACTGTGACGCGTTCCATAAGTTTTGGTTGTTGAACTCCAAAAGATATTTCTATCCTAACCAGATTTTCTTTCTTGGCTAGTATTTCGGTTTCAGGATCTCTTTGTGCAGCTATTAAACTCATTGTGGCAACTTTAAAATGGCAAACAGCTGAAGTCAGTGCATAATATAATTTAATAGTTTTATAAATGTATGACTAAAAATTATTTAAGCAACGCTCGGCATCTCTCCCGCTTACTTAGCAGGTCTTTTCCGGCTGGCACGTGTCATAACGTCACCTTAAAATTTATTGGATGCGCGAGCGGCCCACATGTGGCGCTGCTGATGTTGCTACATAACTGTTGTCTCTAATCGCTTTCTAATGCCAACAATGTGGGATTTGTGCAGGCTGTACTTGGCGCTTGTGCCATGCATCTGCGCACCTATGCTTGTATGCAGGTATGGAAGCCAATTTAATTTCAATTGCTGGTCATTGCGCTCATTACTTTGGCTGTTGCTGCTGCTGCTGCAACAAAATGCTCGTACATAACCACACTTTTTGCTTCTACATACGAGCATTGTTAAGTGGGCCGTCTGTCGGTCAATCTTGTCTTTTGGCCACTGCTACTGTTTTTTAGACTGCTTGAGTTGAGATTTTTTTTGTAAACTAAATAACAGATTAATTAATGCATCTACGCTTTCGCCAGTGATTTGCAGATTAAGTTATAAATATGTTGCAATGTTCAAAACACTAAGAAAAAACTTACCATGCTTAGTGAGAGATAGGCGTTTGAAGGAAAAATCACGTTGCGAATGCAGAAATTTGAACATTTTGCTAATCTCAAATACATATGTATGTAAGTATGTTGTGGTTTTTTTTTTGAAGGCTGGCTGATAAAGCTTTGCAAATTGTTTAAAAAATGTTTCGCCTTTTAAGTAATCATTAAAATAATACAGACAGAGATATGTGTCCAAAAAAATATTCAATTAGAATCGCTTTCTTGTGCCTACACTCGCTTCCTTATAATCTTAAAAATTATTAAATTATTTTATATAAAAATTTAACGAGTAAATATTTTAAAAAACAAAATAAGAAAAACGAAAAAAAATTACAATTTTTGTTTTTGATCTTTTTGTACTGAAGTCTAATGATGTCTTAAGCTTTGAGTTTTGCACGTTGAAAGTTAATGTCAGTAGGGAGGAGGCAAAATAAAACAAAACCTATACGAACTTTCGCAAAAAATCACTTTCTCGGGGAAGTTATTACCACAAGTTGTAGCTAGGTATATCAGGAAACGGGCTTTAAGGATCTATAAACATATAACAGAAGGCTGAGACGGATACAGGGGAGGGGTCCTGGGTGCCTGGACCACCCCAAATATCGGTGGTCTCAGAAAATTTTAACAATATTTTCAAATTCATAGCACACACAAAAACTCACTCTAGACAAAAACATTAAAAATTATTACGCAGTAACTGGAATACGAATGGATTGCCTTATTCAAATTAAATTTAATTGATTTTTTTTTGTGAATTTTTAGTTTAAGACAATTAATTACAATATTATTTTTTTATTATATTTGATTAACTTTAATTGAGTGGTGCATATAAATGAATTAAATACAATATAAATATCGCTTTTCTAATGACCTTAACTGGCGTCTATTATAGTCGTTATACAAAAAGTCGCCGATAAGATCCATGGAATGATATTTAATGACCGGAGAATGAAAGTGCGTGAAGTGACTGAGGTTGTAGGCATCTCAACTGAGAAGCCACATCACGTTTTACACGAATATTTGGATATGAAAAAGCTATGCGTGCGATGGGTGATTGCTTACACGATGATTGGGTACACGTGTGATAAATAGAATGTTTTTTGCCAAAAAGGTATTTTTTATTCAAAAAGTTAATGACTTATCAATCCGCCTTCGTGATTTGCAATTTTACAAACACATTTACCGATTTTTTCAAATCAGTGCCACGTTGCCAGTCACGGTGGCTTCGAGTGAACGGTCCTTTTCTACTTTGCATTAAATCAGTCTTCGCTTTTTCGCATTCCCATTTAATTAGAATGAGACTCAGCAAGGTATGGTCGATTATTTCTAGTATTTCTGTAAAAATTTGCAAAATATAATAAATAAGGCAGTCATTTACCTAAAAACAAAAAACAAAGCAAATAAATCACAACATCACTACATTCAAGCGCGATTGCATCACATTAAATTGGATGATGCACAATTGAAAAAAGTTAACTTAATAAGAAAATGGCTCCCGTAGCGTACTTTGCAATTAGTTTTAATTTTTGCATGTATGTATGTGTATATATGTAAAAAATAAATTTTGTAAAAGTTAAAAGATAATAATAATAGTAAAGATAATTAAGTAATTTGCATAGTGATTAATTCACGTCCCTCAAGTAGCGCTGTTTTTTCAGCATGTGACTCAGTACAAACTCATTTCTTATGTAAAAGTTTTCATAGCAGCTATTAAAATGCTGTCGCCACATTGTCGTTTTACACATGTACATATGTATGTATGTCATTTGTGACATAACTAGCCAAACAATTTTTTTTATTTATTACTTAAATATATTTATTTAATGAAAATACTAAATAATTTCTTAGTCTTCCGAAACCAGGCGGCAGGCCGTCGCACTTCTTTGATTGTACAATTTTTCGTGCAATTTTTATGAAGATGTAATAAAAATCATTGTGAATGGTTTTTTTTTTATTATTTATTTCTCACTTCGAAATTTATGTTATGTGGTAGATTTTTATTAATCAATCGCAGTGCTTACACTTACATAACTAATTATGTACTAATAAATACTTTTTTTGTAATTGTAAGCACACACATTTTTACATGTAGACCAAGTATATAGTAAATACATACATGCATACCATACATCAATATATTTACATACATAAATACAGATCACGATTTATGCATCTCTAAAGTAAAATTATTACCAGTAGTGTGCGGCAATTAAAATTTACTACTAATAGTTTGAATTTTCAAGCGATTGTGGAGGATAATTAAATGCTGGCTGCATCGTTTGTTGATACTTTGCTCAATTAATGGTATTAAGTAAAGAAAATAATTAACAATTTAGTAAACATATTTTTCTTCCAATAAGCATATGCAAACCTTAAATTACGTATATAAAGCTTATTTGTAAGTAAAGGTGAGAGAAAGGTTATTTTGTTAGCTTTGAAATTCCTAGTGTAGTGATTTTTTCATTAATACCCTTAATGAAGATTTAATTAATTTGAAAACATGTATGTAAAGATTAATATGTAAAAATCACGACTAATTTTCTTCTTTCGGTCGCATACAAAAACTTCCTTATGAGTCACAAAAATAATTCTAGAGCCCGCACAAATAAGAAAAAAAAAATGATATAAGAAAAATTAAAAAAAAAAAATTTTTATATACTTAGTTTTTAGAGTATGTATGTATGCTTGTAGTTACTATAAAGTGCAAATTTCAAATATCTATAAGTTACGGGTAATTTTTGACAAATTGTTTAACTAACGCCGTTTTTTTCATACACAAAATCTACCATACATGAAGAAATTACCGAAGCGCGTCAGTTAAAAAAAAAATTGAAAAACGGAATGGTTTTTGAAAGCCACTTGGAAGTTGCAATTTGTTATACTAAAATTGAATCGACTACACAACTGCATAATTTAAATTAATATTTTTGCGACAAGAATAGTTTTTTTTATGATGAATAAAATTTTTAAGTGGCTTCCGCCATTTGGTGCTGGATTTCCGTACGAATATTTTCTTTAATAGCTCTTACTTAAGAGTAACTTATAAACAAAAGTCTGATTTGGTCAATTCTGTGCTTGTTTACCATATTGTCAAAGAGAATATCAAATGCACTTAAGCAGCAGCGCATCTTTTCTTGCTTTAGTAACGAGATGATCAAAGGGATTAAGTGGCCCATACACACATAATGTATGTATGATATTATACCTACGTATGTATGTCGTAACATTTAATTTATTGTGAAATTAGTCACAATTTCTGGTCTTAATCTTTTTTTAATAAGCACCTTTTCTAAGAAACTCCGAGGCGAGTAGTTCGAAAAACCACAAGCGAGGGAAAAGCAAATGACTTCGAAGGGTCACTTGAATATTGAAGCGTAACTTTATTAAGTCCACTTTCCGAGGGCGAGTCAATCGATCATTTTGACTTACTAAAATGTTTCTCTAGTTATCTATTCGCAAAGAAAATAAAAGTCGTGCTCGCTTAATGGCTCACGTTGATTTGAACAGAATGAATATTCTGAAGAATAATATTGTCAATTACTTACATATGTTCATATTATCTCTCAAAGTGAGAAATATTAAATGTAGTAAGCGAGCAGAAAATTTAATTTGGTTTCTATGTACATAAACTATCACTTCGATTGTGTATTTTCCGTTGGCTCTTCCACTCTTGCACTCGCCTTTCCTGTTGTATTCTTTGGTTTAATTGCAGCAGCTTCTGCCAAAAATTTTGATTTCAAAACTACTCTAGTGTGTTTTAATCAGCGCTTGCGGATTTCAAACGGGCAGTTGTTTGGTTACTCGCTTAAAAGTATTAATCCGTAATTTTGAGTCTCACCTCTCGCTCGATCGCCTTAGTTATTTTTTTATTCGGATCATACGAGCACATATGGCTATCTCTCTCGGACACATCGGCTTTATGTGTGTCTAGCAAGGGCCTTAGACATGCAAAGGCCTCAAACATGCAGTGATAGACTCCACACAGGTAAAAGTTTTATCGGGGTAACGATACCAGAAACTACCGTTTCTTCTTGTTCTATTTTTGAGCACTTTTTTACTAACGATCTTCAGCAATTTTCTCCATTCAGCTGATGAATAAAATCTCTTTTTCCTGGAGAGTTCATTGCAGTATTTCAATTTAGTGCACCTCGTTCCAATATATTTCATTTCACTTCGTTCCATTTCACTTCGTTTGTCCGCATTTCGTTCGCTTCGTTCCTTTTCGTGCCATCTTATTTTTAGTCTGTCTACGTTATATGTTTTTCTACTTATTTATGTTACATATCAATTAAAACTTCTCTTGTTTGTTTACTTGCCTTACTTTCTTCCGCCGACAAAATTAATCTTTCAGCAACATGTTTCCGAGCAACATCAGAAGCCACATAACCATGAAGCAGAGCGAAAAAAAAAGAAATAACAAAAACAAGCTCATGATGACTGTCGCAAAAAGTGAAGGTTACATTACATACCACCTTTCTTCTTTCTTCTTGCATTACACTTGCTACACAGAAAGAGCTTGATGACAATTAATGCTCTAATAAAGCGCTCGAGATGTACAGAGAAAATTAAAAAAAACCAAAAAAAAAATTGCTAAGAATATTGTAAAAGTGCAGTAGCACTCGGTGCGTGGAGACCATCATCAGCCTGAAGATGTTAACAGTCAACACTCCGGCTTCCATTCAAACGCTTCACCAGTGCGCAAATCAACAATGCAGCAGCAACTGTTCTTCGTCAGTCTCAGCGTTTGCGCTACTTTGGTGGGCGTGATGGCAACATATCTTAGCGGTTTTGTCACATTGCGACGGCAAAGTAATTGGTCAATGGATGATATAACCGCTGCACCGAGTGAGTGGAAGCGTAACGCCGATATAACCAATTATTATGGATTACGTTTTAAGCCTTTGCAGCAAATGCCACGTTTATTTTGGACAAAGCTACCACCGTTGGGCATTCCAACAAAGACGCCGCCAACAGATAGCACCGTTGTTGACAGTATTGAAACGCAATCATTAGAAGAATATGACGAGGAAACCGGAAATAAGGAAGAATTCGTAGAACAACCGACGGTAGCGTTGCCGATCGACCGACCGCTTTTGCCAACATCTACAACAAGTTCAACGGTAGTGAAAAATCCCACAAGGCCCTCAGCTGTGATGACATTATCAACAGTCGACACCGGGCTGGCGTCCAACATCATGAATTCAATCATGAGACCACCCCAGATTGGAAACGCCATTAGTCAGCTACTCTTTCATGGCTCACCTTTCAAGCTCAATCTTTTGCGGCAACAACATAAGGGAGCAAACAAAACGCGTGCCAAGGGTTTCCTTAGTCTCTTTGAAGTCATTAACTTCGAGAATACGAAATGCTCAGTACCCATGGGCGAAATCGATGTGCGTGTACGAGCCATGGAGGGAGTTTGCTATCATGAATTTGAGTGTAAAAGTTTGGGCGGCATACCGACCGAGCTGTGCGCGGATGGTGCCGGCGTGTGTTGTATATGTGAGTGTATTGGAAATGTGGCGGAATTTGCTTTCTATAAATTTATTAATTTATCTTTGCTCTGGCGCAGTTTTAACTGGTTGCGGCGATACAACCAAACAATCAGTGGTCTACTTTGAGAGTCCCAACTATCCAAGTCCCGTGCATGAAGTGTTGATTTGTGTATTGATCATCAATTTGCGTGACGCTGTACAACAATTGCGACTTGACTTCATTATGTTTGAGGTGTGTTATTGAGTGTGAGAAATATTTTGCTCAAGAGATTAGTCAAGCACAAGATTCTCTCTTTTTTTCGCAGCTGAATCGACCGACAGATGGCGACTGTGTGGATGATCAATTTGTTGTTTCGGGTCAAAATATAAACTTTTTTGTGCCAATCCTTTGTGGAATCAATACGGCACAACACAGTGAGCTAATTTATATTCTTTTCTGCGTAGTTGTGGGAAAGTTAATTTTAAAAATTTAATTTCAGTTTATGTTGATGTAAGCAATTCGTTTGAGAAGAAAATCTATCTCTCGTTCATTACAAAAGTGGCTACCGGTGATCGATCCTTTAATATAAAAATAGTACAGGTAATTGAAATACTTCGAAATTATCTACTAGAAAAGTTTTAAATATTATTTTGAAAGGAAGCTCATCTATGACAGGGGTGTGTTAGGAGGATCTATCTCCATACAAACTTTTATACCGAAACATTTCTTATATACATTTTTTTAATATAAAACATACATAGTGAAGCTAAGAATAACTTAACGAGCAAGCTTGTTTGAAAACAAAAAAAATATTCGTAAGTCACGGTTCCATGTCATAAAAACCACACAAAATGCTCACTGCCATGTGGTGGTTTGTGGTTTCTAAAACAAAACAACGCAACCGCATGACATCATCTAAGTGTATAAACAAAGCAGAGGGGGAAGCAAAGAAATTGAAAATGGCATAACCCGCAAGAGAAGTAGAGAGTCATGACATCGACCAAGGAGTTTCAAAACGCTTTCGACCACTGTTGAAATATTTACCTCTTTACAAAAATATATATTTTTGTTAGAGAGCAATTTTTAAATCTCAAATTCAATGAAAAAGGCAGCCCGAAAATGCAAGCTGAACGCCAAAAGGAAATGGTCTGGTAGAATTTATCAACTGATTGCTTCTTCTTCCTTCGCACTTTTATTTTCCTTGATATTCTCACCGTTCAAAAATAAACCCGAAATACACAGAGTTCTTGTTTGGACCTATCGGTTTATTGGGAAAATTATTAATAAAAAACAACACTACTTAAAGCGCTGGAATTTGTCGTATTTGTTGCTGGCTCTTTTGTCAATTCAAGTTCCTCTGACATTCTAATATGCCTTTTATGAATTTGCTTTGCAATCTGAACTGACATCACATAAACAGCTGATATTGCCAAATTAGGCAAAAAAAAACATGCGTCATATTCCTCATTTTCACTTAATTTACATTCGATTAAAAACTAATTGAGCAACAGTGATTTGAAATTGTATAGGGAAAACTGAAAAAGCTTCGCTTATTGCTCGACTAAGTGCCTGTGTGAAATCAATATTAAGCAACATTTTAATTTTATATATGAACTATAACAATTTATTAGTACAACCTAATTCTGGCTACATTTCGAATGAGTATAGCTAAAAATTTCAATAATGTCCGACAAAATTTTTTTTGTAAACTAAGCTCAATTACAAAGATTTTTCGTAACCCAATGCTCTTGACTTTAACTACATTAACTGCCGTCTCACTTTCCAGCTGGACGACAATCTTGCTCCCGAAGGCTGCTTACAATTTTACACGGAAAATGATGGTGCAATGAAGTCGTTCAACTATGACTCAGTTGGTACCTTTGTCAACAGTGTGGGCGCGACGTATTTAGTAACTTTATATGAAATTTAAAATAGACTCGAGTACAACTGATATTTTCATTTTTAGAATAATTTAAATTATGTCATTTGTCTGGAACGTTCCAAAGATATGTGCTCCGTTAGCTATACTAATGAAGAAATCGGAGGCGATCAGCTGGATTTTCAAATTGTTAATAAGGATGAAGGTGAGTTAGCCTGATGTTTTTACATCCTTATTCACATACATAAAGAAGTACCCAGGTGGCCTTGAACCGGTTTTATGACTACGTAGTATCTCTCGAGCGAAGTAAGAAGCGGAATAAATATCCACACTACAGCAGAGGATGGCGGTTGTAACTACCCGCAGGGAAGAGGAGTTCGGTGGGAAATCATTGAGAAATATTTATTTAGGCAAAAAAGCACACTTCTTTTGGCGGAACAGTGATGGGCCGAATCGCTAGTAGGAGTTTCTGGTGGATAATTACCGAGCCTTGGAGCCTGTCGAAGCTACTTTTTGGTGTTGCTTGGTGCCAATTTCATCGACTTGGGCACCGTGAACCGTAGTGGAAAGTCTTGAACCACTTCCGAATTGTGGTATCATGTTCTACGTGTGGGTGTGGGTGCTTAAAAGCATTCGGTTACATCGTAGAGGGTTGGAAGTAGCCCTGGTTGGAAAATCTTAAAGTCAAGCAAAGTTACTTGTCTACGAATTCATTAGGCTGGTTTCCCATGAATCCTCTTAATTGTGAACGAACATTTGAAAGTTTGTCAAGCTTGAGGGAGTCGAGAACTTATATTACCAAGGGATGATTATGCACAAAGCAGACTACCTTAGTTTGCTCCCTAACACTTTTATAAATCCGTTTCTCAAAATACCATCGTAAGTGATCACGGAGTAAGGGGTTATGAGGAGGTGTCTGAAAGCTGATATTCTTGTATACAAATCTTCAAAATTCTACATACTCCCAGGAATGTAGAGCTGAACCAGTAGCCTTGGCTGAGCATTAACCGTATTGCTGGTCTCCGAACAAATACATTGCTGTTGACGAATTCATATAGAGTAAGAGTCTTTATGCTAATTTGAAACGGAAAAGCAAGTCTTTCTAACGTCTTTAATTTAACACGGACCTAAGATTTTCGGTTTCATTGGGAAATCTTTGATTAAAGCAATCATAGACCGATAACTATTTACCTTACTCTCTCTGAGCCCAGTCTATAGTCGTTGGGTTCCATGTTTAGCTTAAATATTGGCCGAGTTCGTATTTTGACTCAAAGAGATGACTTCTTATAGATGTATCTTGGTAGTAAGTTGACAAAAGATGTCTGCAGGAAGTGCTCGGTTAGAAAAACCAAGTTGATATCTCAATATTTAGTACAAAGCTTTTGCTTCTAAGAAACTCAACTTTTTTTTTTTTGTTTTTGTCAGCTCATTATGATTTCGCACAATTTTTTGTAAATTAATTCCAGTTTTTTTTTTATAATTTTATTAAATTAAGTACACGTGTTTATCTTCCATTCCAGACGAAGCCGACTTGGTGTCCGACGGCCAAGCGGGCGCCGGTATTTTCAATTGCCCCGACGACTATATTGCTATCAATCAAGTGCGCCTATGTGGCGAACGTTTCAACGATGGCACCATTTCGGATGACTTCACACAAAATGCACCGGTTAAGGACGTCGCGGCGGGACCAATTATATTGCCAGTGCATAGCGATGATCAGTATGTGGGTCGTGGCTTTCGCCTCGTCTACAAGCAGGAGCCATGCGCCTGAGGAGCAACAAACAATTTTTGAATTTATTTGCATACTCACATGTGCCCAGTACCCTTGTATATATGTACATATGCACGAGTATGTATCCTTCTTTTGTCGTTTTTTTTAACGATTTGTAAAATTGACTATTGTAAAATTTAGTAAAATTTGCATGTGGCGAAATAAAAAGTGTAAACTCATGACAAATTTTGTCAAGATAGCGTTGTGTCTGCAAGTTGTAAGTGAAAGAAGAAGCAGAATTTGACTACATACTACTATTTGCTTTGGTGGGCTGAAAGGCTTACTTGTTCCAGTTACGCTTGAAAATTTGAATTGCAAACTGTGGTCATGGGAAAATATGGCGCTTCTCCAACTGTCGACAACCAGCTAGCACAGATTCTACTTACAATCAAATGCTTGTACGAGTGTATTGTTTGTTCGTTTATTTGTTGGCTAGGCGCCTCATGGCTCCACACGTGGGCATTGCTTTCCTTCCATCCATTTTGCCCATGTGTACGACCATTGTCCCTTTGTAGTGTAGTGTAGTGTTTGCGCGCATGCGCCTGCCATGATTTATTTTGGACACCATTGGTGGCTTTGTCAACAGCGAGTTTCCCACCACATTTCCATTGTATGTTGATTTGATTCGTTCGGCAGTCAGTTGGTCGTCATCGTCAGCGTTGCCGTCGTTATTGTCGTCACCGTCGTCACCATTTGTTGGCAACACCCGGCTGAGTGCAAAACGGCGTTCAGCCATCGCCGATGAGTGATCCACTGATCGTGTCATATACAGCAGTTTCTCTTCCGCTTTCCAAGGCGAAATGTGCGCTGTGTGCTTTACCGACATCAAACATCACTGGCGGCCGCAGTCGTTGCCACCTTCAGCGCCAGCGCGTTTGCATGGGGCTTTGTCTTTGCCGTGCCGGCGTCGTCATCGTCGCCGCCATCATCGTGTGTCAAAGCGTTTCGAATTTGATTTCGGCACATTTTGGCATATGTCAAGGAGCCACCTACGACACAGCGCCTGTACTCGCAGGCAAACGTACTTTGATTGGGTTTTTAGGAAAGTTCGAAGTTCGTGCTTTTATTGCCCATTTTGTTTTACTATTTTTTCTTCTACGTAAGCACATGGGGGAGGAGTTCTCTTCACCATTGTTTGTTTGTTTGTTCGTTGGTTGTTTGCTTGTGTTGACAGGTTTTTCACATTTTAGTTTTGCATCCAATGCTGAAATTTATAATTCAGCTTAACTGTGACAGCATCGAGATTCAGATATCCATTGCGAGATAAATGGTTAAATTTGTTTAGGGTTCACCTACTATTTTCCCATTCAGCACTTTTTTCTATCTATTTCTTGTTATCGTTCTTCACTTGATGATAAATTCAAAATTAACCCACGCCTTCTTTTCTTTTATGTAACGGCACTTTAACATATATTTGCATATTTGTTTCAGTTGCTGTGAATTTATGTTAACTTCACCGCTCACTTCGTCATTTATCGGCTCACTAATCCATTGGGTTGCATTCATTTAAGTGGAGAATTGACAACGCAAGCGGCTTGTCAAACGCGATGAAATTCTTCGTTATTTGGAGAGTTCTTTAACTGATTAAAAATTAGTATTGTCAACACATTTTCCTTCCAGAAGAGAGTGGGGAACGAGCTAAGCTGGTGAGGAGGAAACTGACTCTTTTTCTACACGGACACACTCCAGAACTCTTTATTCTGAGGAGCTTGGCATCGTTCGTCTCATCATCTTATTCCTCCAAAATCTTTCCATCTAGCAGAGTTTATTGGCATTTGCGAAACCTTTTGATTTTCTAAGGATAACAGTAATAAGAAAAATATAATAGTGATTTAAACTGGCTCTCCTATAGCGTTCCCGGCTATAGGAACATCGATGGATAAGAGAAAGCAGACTAATTGGCCAGGGCTGGAACGTCTTTGAATGAGTCTGCAGTATTAGTACTGGGTAACCCTCTCAGAAGAATGCATATCAAAATCCACCACAATTTCCTGGAAGAAGCAAAAAGGATAATCGCAAGCACGCTCTGACCGGACTAAAGTAGATTAATGACAATGGATCTTTTGAAGAGACCAGATGAACTCTTGTATTCAGGTCCTTTGCTAGCGCGCTTCTAGCCTACTTGTCTCATGGTACGATTTCCGGAATACCTTTAGTTAGTTGTTATAAACGTGAGAGTTTTGATCGCAACGAAGGAGTTCATTGAAGGTTCATCACGCCTCGTCTTGCCTTGGCGATACTTTACTCAACCTTTTGTGTTTTTTCCTGTAGCGTTGTTATAAAATTAGGCTGTAGGATTATTATAAAAAATTCTCAAGAAATTCATTGTCAAAGTTCAAAGAATTAACTACTGGCCTGACTTTCTGGTGACGACCATCTTTTTACAATTATGTCGCTCTTAAAGTTTTTTTTTCCCACATACTAAATCCATTTTGATTTTTTTTATCGTAAGCCCACTAATGAAAAGTCAAACAAGTTGGGAAATCTTGAGCAGCTTAGACATTTAAGTGCTTTCATACATTATGAATTAGATTGTCTACGGAGCTTTTTTCTATCTTCGAAAATCTCAGATGATCAAGCAAGCAGAACTTACACCCGATCACTCTCACTTGGAATTTTAAATCTATTCTCAATGCAATCTTATCTCTCCGGTCTTTGAGAGGATCGCCTCTTCTTACAAAAGCTAGAGAGAGATAGATCAAAAGGCTAAGATTAAAGAACAACGGAAAATCTCCATCGGTAAATTTTGAATAGCACACCGCGGAATGAGAGCCAACGGTTTGAGCTTACTACTGAAATTTTTTTCGGTTGCTCGCTTACGGGAAATTCAGTAATCGATGAAGGTCATGATTCAATCATACAAGGTTGGATAATTAGGCAGTTGTCTCAATATTGCACGCTGCCTTAAGGTAGCCTGTGTTGCTCTCTTTTAATTTAAGAAAAAACATGTTATCAAACACGTGGAAATTATTTCTTTTCTTGTGAAATGGCCTGGCAGGCAACATTGGTGCCTTTTTGTAGTTTTAAAATTATTTCAGCGTGCCCTACATTAGATAATCGAATTGACGGCATTCTTGTACGTTTTCCAGTAGCCTTGCGTATCTAGCAGCGAGCAGGAATTGAAATTTTTTATTTGCATGTATGTAATTGATTGGTCGTTGGTTCGATTCCCGGCCAGGTCAGATCATTTTGTTTGATATTTTTTTTAAAGAAAGCATTTTATGGTTTTAAATTTTTTACTGTATATATTTTATATAAAATAACATAAAATTAAAAAAAATAATTTATATATATTATATAAAACCATAAAGTTATACAGTTAAAATATCGAATAGAAGAAAATTTATTAGTATTTTGACCAGTTTTGACTAACGTCTTCACTTGATTTCCAACAGATGCAGATACATACATATATTTATAAAAATTCTGTTAATTTTTTGACGAAGGTGTTTTCCATATAAAAAAAATTTTTTTTTGAACAACTAATTTTACAGTTTTAGTGACTTGAATCTTACAATTTTATGATCTACAAAAATGGTAATTATATTTTTAAAAAAGTTTGGAATTGTAATAAAATATGTTTAAAATCCTGGTTACTGGGCTTTTAATAGATACCTCTTATTTAGGTTGCTAAAATTGATATTGAATTAAAGAAAGATTTATTATTAAAATTTTTCCAAATGTGATAGTTCTATTTTCTGCATGTCAAAACTTAAAATAGTTTGAAATCACATTGTTGTTGTTAACAAAATATGTAAAAAATATTTGCTTCTAAATCACACTTGCGTTTTTTGTTTATATAGTTTTTTGTATTAATGTGCTATCTATATACATATATACATACATGTGTGGTTAAATATTCGGTTATATTATATTAAATTGAAATATCAAATTTCTGCAAATATGTTTCATTCTAGGTACAAACCGCAATTCGCTACTATTTACCAGTCTGAAAACTTAAACGTCAATAAGTATCCAACCTTTTATAATTAAATCATGATGAAGGGGGCGAAAACTATCAAACGATCGTCTATATACATATGTATGTACATATGCACATATTAATATGTTCAGAAGGCGAGTGAATATAAAAACGTCTCGCGTTCTCGCTACCAAAAATCGAATGATTGAATTCTTGTCCGCATCCAAATATGCAAAATGGAAAACATTGCATTAGTGTCTTCTTGAAACATTCTACTAAGGAAACTTAACCAAACTAACATTTACTTGCTACTAGCATGTTTAACACTCATATTTTATAATTTCCACCTTTAAAATTCTTAAACAATAATTTCGTAATTATGTTAATTGCAATCATCTGTTTTTGATCAGCTGTTTTGCTGTTGGCAAATTTCTGCTGGCAAAAATTTTTTCAGCAGAAACCAACAGCTTCCCCTCAAATTGAAATGTCACTTTGCTCCCTCAATCTCCCCTACTTTGTTAGTTTTTGGCGTACGCGAACGCTAAAAGCTGATAGTTTTCGAAAACTTTCAATAATTATCCGTACCCGAACTTACCTAATCTATTCTTATTCGCTACGGTTACCTACTAGTACTGTAAGCTAGAGTTGCCAACTACTCTTATTTGCTACACTTATGAAATACTTACTTAAAATATTTGTTAAAGCTGAACACGTAACTACAAGCATACGTACACCCTACAGATCTATTTACATTAGTGCTTATGTAGAACTGCTTACAATATGAACATATGTATGTACATATGTAGCTTTTAAAAATGTTTTTCAAAAAAAATTGTACAAAAAAAATTTTTTTTAGGCATAAACAAAAAGCAAAGTGATTTCTGAGAGAAACAGATACATTTTTAGTCAAGAAATTGAAACATATTTTTTAATAAACAACTACATAGAGAGAATGTGCTCATATTAAAACCAATAAAATTGACAATGAAATCAAATAAAGTTTTGTAGCGCTCGAGAAGCCAAACACGACTTTTATTAAATCTGTTGACGTTGTTGGCAACGCCTTTTGTCACAGTTATGTATTTTTTTGTATGTACGAATGTATATATAAATAATTTGTGCGATCGCGATTACTCCTTTGCAGCTTAGCAAAGAAAGCCAGGCTGGTTGCATGCAACAACGACACTGCACCGTTGCAGAGGCGCAGAAGCAGATCGGGAAGGTGCTTGCGGTGTAGGAGGAGAAATACAAATTTTCGTTATATTTTTTTTTATTTATTAATTTTACACATTTGCATAATTTAATTTGCTTGCAATAAAATGTTGCACCATGCCAGAGCGCTGTTGGTGGGCCAAATCATCTTGCAAATTTACAAATTCACACTCAGAGCTTTGCCGTTATACTATCGGCAACTGTTTACTGTTGTTTTTGTTGCTGCTATTCGTTTTGTTGTAATTGCAATTGCTGGCAATTAAATTGCCTAAAAAGATTTAATACTCAAAATAAATTGAATATAGAAAATCATTAACGTTCGTTACACCTGGATTCGCTTAAATTGCACTTTAACAACAAACAATATTTTGTTGTAGTTGTTTTCACTAGTGCGCTCAATACAATATCTGTGTGTATGTACGAATGCATGTGCATAAGTGCGCGATTAATCGGGTTCGTAAATCTTTGCAACATTGGAATTTCCGCAATTTTCAAATACTTCATAAATTTTGATAGCGTTTTCTATTTTTTTTTTTTGTTTTTATGTACATACTTAAATTTATATTATTTTCTTTTACAATTTCGTTAAACCACACTTTGTCCTTTTTTTTTAGCGTGCGTTGGGCCATTTGATGAGTAAAAGATTTAATTGTGTGGCATGCCACATGCTGTATGTACTCCTATGTCGCACACCAATTGCGGCATTTGGTAGTTCGCTTGTAAAAATTCCGAAGCGTTCATTTGCGATCAATCGTTGTCGATTATCGTTGAGATCGCCGCTGTATTCGAGATTTAAATGCCAGATCGAAGAAGTGTTTATTTTTTAAGGCAAACTTTTTTTTATTTTTATTGAGGAGGGCTGCAACTGCCACAGAGAAGGCTTAAACATTATTAAATCTTTGCTGCGCCAACAGGTGGTCGTTGTTGGCTTTGAACAACCGATGTGTATTTAAAGTATAGCAAATATGCACTGAGATAAAATATTTCAAATGTTTTCATGCTTAGTTGGTGAATGTTTACTTAGAGTGTATGCTAAATCCGATATTTAATATAATTTTTATATTTTCTACTACAGCGCCACCTAGCAGGTGTATAGACAGAAACACTTATTCCTTTTGCTTTTGTTTAATTGTCAACTTAAAAAGCGTTTACATGTGTTTGCGAGAATCACAGTAGTAATCTGCCATGTCGACGACTCCAAACCATTCAAAGATTTTCCTGGTGTTATGAGTAACGAAATGGCTGAAGAAACATTTCAAACACTGGATTTTCACTCGCCCATAGTTTTCACTAATTTTTATCGAATGTTAAAATCATGTCTTTATTATCCTGGATAATTCTAACCAATGTTTTTTTTCGACAAAAACAAAATGTGTCACTTAACAATAAACGCCTCGTCTCAGAAGCTATAATTACCATTTTCTCCAGCATTATGACCATATGCGACTGTTTATCAAGAGTAACCGAAAGGGTTTGTTACTTGCGAAAAAACGTTGCTGTCAGCAACACTTGACGGCTGCAAGCAACACTCTTCACTCATTATTTTCAAAATGAGTCCACGAGTTTCATTTTCTAAATAGTTTCTTCAGCCATCTACTCACCAAGAACTTTACTGGCAATAAGTATTTTAGTAAATGTTCCTAATCTTCACTGTTGCTACATAAAACAGCAACTTTATCCTCTAAAGTTTCGACACTTCCATGGGCAATGACATACCAACTGAAGAGGTTTTTCAAAGGGATTCATACGGATTTTCTAAATGTGGTGACTCTTGCGCCATCTAGCGAGCTAATTCATATCACTTACTGCACTGTCGCAGGGAGAGAAAACTTGATGAAAATTTAGTGCAGTTCATCCGTCGTACTCACAACAATTGAAGTACTTTTGAAAGGTTACTTTGTTTTGGCCACTCTAGGGATCGTCTTTTTCATGTGTGTATCATATCTTTCGTGTTCAAGAACGAAATAATCGTTTAATCAAACTTTAATATTCGTCTAAGATAAAAGAGAATGCATGGCCAACGAACTCATCCCACGAAACGAAATGTGGCCTAATGAAGTCCTGAGAATTGCTGCCGTAGATTTTATGGAGATGTTAAAATCCAGTTTAAGGTGTCGTTAGTAAACTTTACTTGTTAGAGGAACTTTTTCATGTCGGAAATACACTTGAGGATTCGCGATTGCTGCCATTACAAGCCGAAACAACGAATAAGCGGCAGAAGCCAGATCACTAACAGAAAAAAATTTAGGCACACAGCCTCGAACTGGCAACAAAAAATCCTAAAACACCACCTGAATAAAAGGGAAAACAGTGTCCTTACTTTTGGAGATTTGTATGTGATGTCCACAAGAAAAAAAGAATTATCTCCACATACACACATATTTTTTTCCAGTGTATAGGCGCTGACATTTCTTTTTTGGGCTGCCTCCTATGAAGCGAACGTTGAAATATTTAATTGCTTTCTGATTTTATGTACAACAATCAATTAGCAATACAAACAAAAATGCCAATACAACAACAATTTTGCAACTCCTTTGCCATATTTTGTTGTTAACATTTTTATTAACGTTGCTTGTATATATTTTTATCGTCAACATTGTTGTCGTATTTGTTGCAGTCGATGTTGTTGTTTTGTTGACGTTTTGTGCAGTATCTTAATTTCGTTGGACTCTCCGATTGTCGTTGTGCTTTTTTATTTATTTATAGGTCTGCAGCTTTTCGCTACATACATACTTACATCAAGTAGTTATTGCTTTTGTTGTTGGAAATTTCTTGCCAACATTTTGTCTTTGGCGCTGCCTGGCACCGACCACCAAATGAGTTTTAATTACAAATCGTAAAATGTGTATTTGCAGATGTGCATTCCGTTTATATGTACATATATATTTTTGTTGTAATTGTTTTGTATGTTTTTGTTACTTATGTTTTAATAGATAATAAATGTCACTATCATTTTATACATTCAGTGGCTGATGCGAATAAAGCCATCAATTGATTTGGTTACATGAAAATTACAAGAGAAATTAAAAAGGGAAATAATTCACTTGGAGCGAAAGGAAATTTCTTTCTTCACCGGAACTAATAGGGCCTCTGAGTACTTACATAATGACCTCATAAATTTATAAACGACTTTCGAAAAATGTGAGAAGCTGTAATTTTTAATAACAAGAGACAAACATTTTAGGAAGCAATTGTTTGGAAGAGAGAGCTTAGCTTGGAGTTCTTTGGCAGACAACATTTAGCTTCGTCTTGTGTATTTTCTTATATATTTTTAAATTTAAAAAGATTTATTACACCCTAATGTGACTTTGTGCATTGGGTGAAACAAACTATAATAGGGCCGTACTGTGTATTCTGAACAATTTTAGTTTAGGACAATTTCGGGACTACTTTTTGTCCAGAACTATTTTCGACAAGTTCAGGACTATTACGAGAATATTTATGGTTCATTTCGAGACTGACTCGCAGACTATTTCTAGAATTCAAGAGCTTTTTAGAAGAACTTTTGAATCATCCTACGACTATTTCAGAAAAATTTCTGGGCTAATTTGCAAAAATTTCGGCACCATTTCGGAACCAGCCCGGGAATATGCCAGCAAAATTTCAAAACTTGTTTGGAAACAATGAAAGACTGCTAAAATACGATTTTGGAACCATTTCAAAAGTTATTCATGAGCACTTCGAAACAAGTTCATGGTTTTATCAGAACTATGTACAACAATTATATTTCATATCAAATTTCATTAGCACCTGAAACTCACTGATTTTGTTTGTACTAATTGGCATAAATATATGAATTATTTCGACTATCCTCATCGAAATGTTGTAAATAAATTCTTTAAGAAGCTAATTGATTTAATAATTTAAAAAAAAAAAAAAAACAATTCAAAACAATACTTTCGGTCTATTGCTATCGAGAACAACTCCCTTTGATACCTTCATTCCACATAAAACTTATGGCGAATGTTCGAAAATGATCTTCGGTGTCCACTATTAAAATCGAGTTGAGAGTGAGCTCATAATCAAATGTAGTTCTTCTTTGTTCATAGTATGTTGAAAATTTATTCGAAATGTTTTCAAAAAAATAAATTAGAACTAAAGAAGCAAGATACAAACACATTTATCCTCTCTGATTAAAATTTCCGTTCGAGATTTGCTCGTTTTCGAATTAATAACGAAGGGAAAATACATTAAATTACGCAAGGTTATATTTCGCTGCAAAAGCTTAAGTTCGAATTGACTATAAATATCTAACTTTTGACAATTTTTTATTGGTGTCTTCCGCAATGTGTTCCCCATTATTTATGTGAAAAAAACTGCGCAACACCGTCAGCAAAAAAATTATGAAAAATCAACTGTAATTTGTAGCCACTTAAAACTTACACTTTATTGTACTAAAATTCTCGGTTCTACAAAACTGCATATTGAAAAAATGTCAAATTTATTATCGGTAAAAATTTTAGAGTAGGTTTTTGTTGGAACTTGTGTTGTTTTAAGGTTTTTGCTACACAATGAACTGCAGTTTAATTCAAAAATAATAAATAATTAAAAGAAAAATAATTTCACAAAACTTGCCAAAATAAGTTTGGTGTACTTCTCTTGTCAAACTCCTGCAGTCATTTATGTTGTCAGCCAATAAGAATGAAGCAATTTAAAAAACACACACCTACCACTTTATCACCACCTTTATGAAATCGCCAGGGTATTTCAAAACTGTCTCACCCAAGGCGAATTCATACAAGGTGGTTGCACATCGATATCAACAAAACGCTCATTAGTTAGGATGTCATGAAGATAGAGAATGGAAAAAACGGCAAATCAATTTTAACCGTACCTTATCTTTTCACAAATATTGATCAGAATACATAAAATCACGAAATAGGATTTCGTCATTATCTTTACTTAATAAACTTAAACTTCAAGCGAATAGAAGAGGAAGCATTCGCCTTATTAAATGGCACTAATTCGCCGTGTCCTCACCATGTCAAATGTTTTCTATATTTTTCAAGTTCAAAAAATTCTAAAACTTTAACGATTTATTAAATTCCAACTTAATGAGTTTACGACTTCAACTTATAATATACTCAAAAATTGTATGCTAAGTTTCGTGGCAATCTATATACATTAGGGTGACAGTTAATTTCGAAAGTGATATTTTCTTTGGTCTCAGTATTTTTTTGTGTGTAGTTTTATTTTAAAAAAATGCTAGTAAAATTTCAAGGTCGTAGGAAGAGGATTAGGGGGCGCGTCGGCCCCCCAAAGTTACACAAAATACGTTTTTTCACGCAAATTCTTACTTTGACTGCTTGTAACTTTCTCTGTGTTTTTTTTTTTAAACATTACTGGCGAAAGATGTTCATTAATATGTCTACAATAACATCTGTCAATAACATTTTTGTCTAATGTTAATATTTAATGAAAAAAACTTAAATATAGGAGAAAAAGTACGCCTCAATGTCGATTTATTGTACTTAAATAAAATAATTAAAGATTCATATAGAAAATTCCTTATGATTTACGTAAGAGTAGCTTCAACAATTATATACAGTAAGACCTCGCTAGTAAGAACTTCAGACTTTTTTTGTTTACTTTTGTTTTCAAGTGTAAGAATTGTCTTTAAAAGTTTGCTTCAAATTTTTTTTGCCTGTATGCTGAAGCGATCTATAATATTGACAATTGTGACCGAGAATATTCCCGTTACAACCTCAACAATATTATTCTCAATGCTTGCGTAAGCTACCGACAAAAAATCAGCACCAATGTTTCTCGGAAAATAGATTCTTATTTTACAGTTATATGCAGCAGCCGCAAACATTTTTTAATAGCATTAAATTTGCAAAAAAATCATTCGAAGTGAATATTTGAATGGGAAAAGTCGAAAATGTCTGCTAGAAATTTACGTGAACGCATATATTTAATTGGTTATTGTACCAACTTATTAACGGGAAGTAAACTACCCTCCAATATAGAAGTGTTGAAAGTTTTGTTTTTCAATTTACGTGTAGTAAAAAAAAATTTACGGGAAAGTTCAGATTTAGTTGTAAAAGAACTATTCGTGTTCTGGGAAAAAGCCCGCATTCCGGTCAAGGATAAACAACACTGCATTACAAATGTAGAGAAATTGTATAAAGAATGGCAAAGCTTTCAAAAAGATTCAAAGAAGACTTCTAATTTCCATAAGAGCAAAGTAAACACGTGGAAAGAAAAATTGGATATGCTTTTTGACGTGGCGCATGCAAGTGCATTAAAAATAATGTCGAATCAAGAAGATATTGATTTCTTGATAAGTCAACGAAAAACGGGGCGCCCAGGCTTTATGTATGGTATCGAAGAAGTACGCCGAGAGTGCCGACTTGAAGAACGCAACAACAATTTATTACAACAAGTGGAGCGGAATAATCGTGAAATTGCATTAATTGGTTCGTTGTATGTTATTGTTTATTTTTTATTTTCTTTAAATTAAGTCGTTTTTATTAGATTAAACTGCAGAGTTGCTGTCATCTGAATCTTCAGAGAATGATAACAGTTTTCCAGATATGGAATGTGACCCACGTTGTAGTCAACCTCCAGCCAAAAAATGTAGGGGAACAAATAAAATACTAACACCAAAACTGGCGGCCGCACTCGATGTCTGTAAAATCAGTGACAGACATGCGGTTCATCTAATAAGCGTTGAAGCTCTGGGTAATAATGTTGAAGATTATATTTTAAACCGAACGTCTGTACACCAGGAAAGGGAACAAATCGGTGAAGAAAGAATGTCAGCATTAAAAAATAAATTAAAATTAAATGAGCTCGACGCTATCTGCCTTCATTGAGATGGTAAACTTTTGCCGGCGCTGACGGGAAATGATAAAGTTGATAGGTTGCCTATAATAATATCGAGCGGTAAAGTTGAACAGCTTCTTGAAATACCTGCACTTGATTCCGGTACTGGAAAAGAGCAGGCATCCGCTGTATGCGATGCTATTTATGAATATGGTCTGCAAAATCACATCAAAGCTTTAGTGTTTGATACAACAGCGGTCAATACTGGGCGTTTCAATGGTACCTGTACGTTAATTGAAAATAATTTACAAACACAACTTTTATGGTTACCATGCCGTCATCATATATACGAGATTGTTTTAAGATGCGTTTTCGAAGAAAAAATAAGCTGTTATGGAAGTCCAAACGTTAAAATGTTTGAGAAATTTAAAAATGCTTGGGCTAAGATTGATGCTAAAAACTATGAGTATGGCATCAACGATCCAACTGTCAAGACGTACATGAAAGAGTCTGCTGTTCGCATTATCGGTGCAGTAAATAATATCTTGGAAGAAAAACAACCCAGGGAAGACTATAAAGAATTCTTGGAACTCACTTTGCTCTTCCTGGGTCAAAAACCAGAAAAGACACATCCAAACAGCCTAATGTTTCGATCGCCAGGAGCTGTTCACCATGCAAGGTGGATGGCAAAAGCGATTTACTGTCTAAAAATATTTTTATTCCGTAACGAGTTCCTGCTTTCAGCAACTGAATTAAATGGGCTTCGTCAAATTTGTGTTTTTATTGCTGAAGTCTATGTGGCCATTAAAGCGCCATATCAAGATTTTTTATTTTTACAAAAACTTGAAAACTTCAAAAAAATTGATGCTGCTATATCTTATGTTGCTCTTAAAAAGTTCAGGAACCACTTGTGGTATTTAAGCCCTGAGGCGGTTGGTCTTGCATTTTTTGACAGCAACGTATCCCTTTTTTTAAAACAAAAAATGGTGGCGGCTTTGGAAAATGATTTTGAACAAGAGCAAAACACAAAGCGAGCTACAATAAATGATAGAGAAATCGTTGAAATATTCCATGACGGAATTGAACAGTTCGTCTCTGCCGAAACAAAAGCATTATTTGAAAGATTTCAAATAAATACTGATTTTTTTAAATTAAACCCAGACAAATGGGAGCAGGACCAATCTTATTGTAAAGCGGCTGAACTGATGAAAAAATTAAATGTTACAAATGACACTGCCGAAAGGGGGGTTAAATTGATGGAAGAGTATAATAAACTATTTACCAAAAATGAACGCCAAAAACAATTTGTTTTAAAAATTGTTAGCGATTACCGCCATCGGTTTCCGGACTGTAATAAAAAGACATTGTCTCAAGTGCTTTAAACAATATTAATAAAAAGAGAAATCATATACATAAGTAGTTTTATTTAAGTATAATAAATCGACATTGAGGCGTACTTTTTCTCCCATATTTAAGTTTTTTTCATTAAATATTAACATTAGACAAAAATGTTATTGACAGATGTTATTGTAGACATATTAATGAACATCTTTCGCCAGTAATGTTTAAAAAAAAAAAAACACAGAGAAAGTTACAAGCAGTCAAAGTAAGAATTTGCGTGAAAAAACGTATTTTGTGTAACTTTGGGGGGCCGACGCGCCCCCTAATCCTCTTCCTACGACCTTAAAATTTTACTAGAATTTTTTTTAAATAAAACTACACACAAAAAAACACTGAGACCAAAACAATAAAGAAAAAAAAATACTCCATACATTTAATTGTCACCCTAATATACATACATAATATATTTACGGCCATATGAAGCCAAACCGAATCTGCTTAATAATCGGTCAAGACCGCTGAGTTGTAAATGCCACATACATAGATACAGTAATGTTTGAAATATGAGAAACAAATACAATGTTTTTATTTATTTAATTTAAATTATTTTCGTTTAAAATATAGTTCGATTTATAACGGAGGTCATAAAAAAATGTTGCAGAAAATTGATCACAATAAAAAAAAATCGAAAAATCGTTAACAATTTTTGGAAAAATTATCAGTTGTTTTGCAGTTTTGTGGCCCGTTTCATTTTTGTTTATTAATATGTACATTATTATATTAAAATTGAATGTGCAACAAAACTGTATACTCGAAAATTTTCTAAAAAGTTGAATTTGTTTTATGAGATATTTCTTGAAATTTAAAAAAAAAATTTTCACTTATAAAATCTCTCACAAACTGGCCTCGAGCTCAATAAAATTGTGGATTTTAGATTATTAATTTTTTTGTTCTAAAGTTTAAAACTTGTCTTTATATTTTATATGGAATCTGTTGTGGATAAGATTCTTTTTTAAATTAAAATTATTAATAGTAAATAAAGAAATAAGCACTAAATGCAGGCAGCTTCAATCTGAAAATTGCTGCTAATGTTTCGAGTAAAAGTTTTCAAATTCTTAAATAGTTGCTTTTGTTGTAAAGATGCGTCAGTTGGCATGCGGTCGGCCTGGCTTCGCGATGCTACCAACTCAATGTGGCTTATCTGCGCTAAAGTGCACCAAACTGGGTTTAGTGCAGTACAGTGTATATTTTTTTTAGTGTTATTTTTTATTGTTGTAGTTACGTTACTGCTGACATTGCTGAGATGTTGTCTGTGGAGGAATGCACTGCAACTTAGTGGCTGCATTTTGCATGAAAAAACACAAACAAAACTAAAATCATAAAAGCAATACTTTTTCACGCTAAATATAGTTTGTATATATTTTTAGCAATGCGAATATGTTCTTGTTTTTATTATTGTTGCTTTTGTAGTTTGCTGTGCAAAATTGCTGCACTCAAGCTGTGCTTTATTGTTACTATTGTTGTATATGGTAGCATCATAAATACCGGCCGGATTTGCATATTTACATATTTACTTAGTTAGCAATGATCATAAAACACGTTTTTATATTAAGAAAAAAATAATGAGATTTAAAAAAAAATATTCATATTTGTGAAGTTAATAGTTGTGAAAATAAATATTTTCAAGGTTAACGGTTCCAAATATTGGTCAGTACTTAGCAAACTCTATTTCGCAATGAAGCTCAGTCACAAGTGACATAATTGGACAATTTTCGTAAACGCACGACAGATTCAAAAGCTGGGGCTATGGTAGTGTCAACACAGTCAAGGATTTGCTATCCGCTTTCTTAAGTATATTTAGTAAAGTGTAAGTAAGAGTTTTTGCAATCGTTTAAATTTCATGAGTATATAGTCTTTCTTAAAACTTAATTTCTTACATTTAAATCGCTAAATCTAGGATGATTCTACGTCACAAAACCATAGCCCAGATCGCAATCCAACCTGTTGTCTTAAGGAAAAATTCTTCGATATTTGCCGCATACTTTTAGGCACAAAAGAATTGACAATAGTCAGGCTGTGAGTTTGCCAAAGGCGTAGAAAAAAGATTGAAAGTAAATTTAAAATTAAAAAAACTTCAAAACAATTTGCATTCAAAAATTCCCACTGTTTCAACTTGAAATAAAGTTACAAAATTTAATTCCGAACCGACAACATTAAAATTGCTCTATACCTTACACTCGACAGTTGCGTGCGGAAACCAACATTTATATTCTAAATAATGAACTTTTTTTTCAATTTCCAATCAAAAAATATTGTCCATTCCATAATAGGAACCACAAAAATCAATATTACGACTTTTGTTCAAAATTCCCGACAATTCAACAAGTTTTAAAAAAAATTACGCACCAAAATTTTTACCATTTGACTCAGCATCTTTTGAAAAATTTCTAGTATTCAGATTTGTAGCTCATTGAGTTCTCGTCCGAAAAGTTGTTAATTTAAGTTGTTTCAAATTTACTGTTGGTTTTTAAGAGTTTTTCCGCCGGGATTGTTAATCAATTTCGTTCATTTTTAAAAAGGATTTCTTTCAAAAAGTTTTCATAAATCAACTGTATAATTTAACTAACTGAATACGCCAAAAAACTGCAACTTTTAATTTTTTCTAGAAAACGCTGAATAAAAATAAATTTTGGTTGCCATTTTTTTTAAATTTACAAAATGGACAAAATTTTAATAAAAATTTTACAAAAGATGAATAGTAAAACCATCATAAGAAACATTTCACTGTCTCTGGAAGCTCGTACACTTTCCATGTTGGCTATTCGGCGTTGTGAGTATCGCATCGCACCGAATTTCTAGTTTTTAACATACTAAATATGTATGTATGTACGTATGAATGGATGTTTGTGTGTGTGTCTAAATATTTATAGAAGTTTTAATTGCCGTTTAGTATTCAAGTTAGCACCGCCGCCGGCACTTTGCAAAACATTCGCATGCAACTCATAGTTCGGCAATTATGAAAGCATCTTTTAATTTTAGAATCTATTAAATTCGTATGAATGTGTAACATTAGAGATGTCCACACGCTTCTTATATAAAAATAATATAAATATAATTTTTATTTAGTTATAAGTAAATTAAATTTTTTTAATTCTTACTCTAAAGCGGTTTGTTTCTTAGCAAAATTCCATTTCGAACGGATTGCTTAACCCTCAGGTGATGTTCGGGTCAAATACACGTATGTGTTTTACTTTTGATGATAACCTGAATTAATGAGCATATAAAAAGTATAAATAATTTCTCTTATCTAGCTATTTGAGATTAATGTAACCGCAAAAATAGCTTAGAATGGAAAATTAAATTTTTTTTATTGAACACGCTTAATGTACTCACATGTGTACGAATATTTATGGCGACATATCGCCTGAAAACAAATATTTCAATTATTTACATATACTTTGCTGCAGTATTGCATTCGATTTATATGGCCTGGGAAAATCTACGAAACGAAGATGCAATAAACATAATTTAATTAAAAAAGTCGCAAAAAAAAAGATAAAATAAAAAAAAACCAGTTTAACATAAAAAATGTACTGACAGCGCGAGCACGGTGATCCATCAACGATGTATACTTAGTGCATCATGTACATACATACTTAGATATTTAAATATTTGTATGTATGTATACATGAGTGTACATACGAGGCTAGTGACGGCAATATTAAGTTGATTTATAAACGTGTTTATTGTGCATTTGAATTTAACTTGACAAAAAGTTATTTTTTAAGCTGGGCGGAGAAGTTTTGAAATGGTTAGTCAAGCAAAATCTTGAAAGTGATAGATAATTTTTTGTTTTGCCTTTGTAAATGAGTTAACATACTCAAACGAAATTAAGTCCGCCTTGGCGTATGAGTAATTATTTGCGTGGTGATCTTAAAGGGCCGTACACATAAGACTTTCGCTTTGACAGATAAGTTAAAGTATAGATGTTATATGAGTGCTGCTAAATACAAGGCGAGAAAAGTAAAGCAAAGCAAAACGAAGCAAAATCATGGCGAACTCTCAACTTTTGTACACTTTGACAACCAACTGTTTACATTTCCATTTTATTTCTGCGTGCATATACACACGATTTAGAGAATTCACTTGTCTTTCATAATTTTTGCATATATAATTACTTTTAAAAAGAGAAAAGAAGAGATATATGAACAAATAGCAAATGAGACACCTCTTTGTTAACCACCTTCATCGTTTTCCTAAAATCCCCTGGATCGGTTTTTATTTATTTTGTCGAAAGATGCTGCAAGAAGACTTGTTACATCTCAGTCTTAATAAAGTTTATTACACTCGCGAATTTCAAACATACATACATAAGTAGATGTAAAACACATTTCTTATTCTTTTATTAATGAAAATACTCGGAATAAGCACATATCGCGATTCAAAACAAACAACTATCGCAGAAACTGTCAAAGCGTTCTATGTAGCAAACCTTCTACACCTCATGCTTTGATGTTAAAGTTCGAATTGTCAAGTAAAGCGAGGAAAGTTGTATGTATACGGCCCTTAAAATTCCCAATTTCCATGAGTTACAAAAAGTAAAGCTTATAAAAAAAAATTTAATTATTTTCAAAATTTCCCATCCAATAGTTTAGCTTTGAAGAAATTTTTTTTTTAATAGTTAATTTTCATTTTTTGTAAATTAAAGTAAAGTTCATACTTTAACAAAAACAATATAAAATCAAACAAGATTCAAACTTTGTAAAGAATAAATATTAATTGCTCAAACTTTTTAATGTAAGTTTTTAGAAAATTGTTGAATATGCAATTTGGTAAAAAAAAATGTAAGTGAGCGCAAGAAGTGGCACTTTCAAAGGGAACGAATTGCATAACTTTTTATTGACAACCTTCCACAAACTCTTCTTTATTAGGCCAGAGAAAAAAGTCGCGTATAAACATATCCCCTTCTAATCAAACCATCTTGCGAAGTAACTGAACCTATGAAATACTACCTTTGAAGAATACTCATTGATAAATTTAATTTCTGCATAAGTAAGGACAGGGGGCCTCCAGTGTCACTCCTCCTTTCCTTTGAATAATTCCATTTTGGTAAATGTGAGACAAGTTTGGGACTAGTTCAAGACTTTTTGACATTATTTCAGGAATAATTACGAAAAAAGTCCGAAATGATGCCAAAAAAAAATACCAGGGCTTGTCCCGCCTTTAAGGCTTTAAAAAATTTTTCCCACTTATAATTATTGTATCACAATAAAAGTTTTTCAAGACTTACAAAATTTATCTCGCTCACAACTATTCGAAGCGAATTCATAGCAGGTGGTATATTCACATCAGCTGATTGCTTGTTCTATCTAAAGTGAAAATGGTTTTTTTTTGTTTACATTTTAAACTTCTATTTACGTTCGTGATGGAAAATTCCATGTGTAAGACTAGCAGAACATTTATTTATAAAGAAATTCATTTGTTTATTTTTCTGTAAATCCTCAGTACGTTTGCTTTTTGTGTCAATTTTGGTTTTCCACCCATTGGCTAATTTTTCTTCTTCTAATTTTCTCTGACATTTTCACCACAAACTAAACACAATTTTTTATGTGGATTGCACCACCTTGAATCAATTCGGCTTGCAATTATTGTTGAAAGTATAAGTCACAAAATAATAATTATTGATGACTTTTACTCATTTTCATTCTCTAACAAATCCGTTAAAATATTTTTTTTAAACTTTATATGTATCTACAAAGTAACGTCATCAAAAAAAATAATTTCAGACTTTTTTAATGTGTGCAATTTTGTAACTCTTTCAATTTAATTACAAGAAATCGAGGTTCGAGTGTCTAGAAATTACCGCTGTTTTTTGACAAAAAATTTAATGGCGTTATTGCGCAATTGAATGAATGTTGAATGATGTTTATTACTGATATTATTAAAAATTTAAATCAAATATTTTTTTTTTTTTAATTTAACAGTTTCTGTGAGTTAATGAAATTCTACTACTACTGCGTGTGCAAGAATAAAAAAATTTCAAGCAAATCACAAAAGTACAACAATCAGAGAACCCACAAGTCCACAGGCACATGCACTTACATAATTTGCTCGTGTAACCAACAGGCGTTGCAACAATAAAAACTACTAATAACTGCAACTTTTAAATTGTATGCAACAGACGTCGCGATATTGCGTCAACGCAGCAATCGAACGAACACTTTTATAGTTTATTCAGTTTGCAACGCAGGCAATTGGTTTTGTTTTTGTTTTGCCAATGTTGCTACTTGCATACTTGTGTGTTATTGTTGTTGTGTTTAGTTTTTGTTTGCACGGCTGGCATATGCCAATGACATCGAAAACATTTAGTTAGCCAACTTTTATGTGAAACTTTACAACAACACTTAATACTTGCAAAAGTTGCAATAGAGTTGCAAAGTGTTCTGCGAATTGCTGCAAATTCCACAAATCGAAATGAATTTGCCGAAAAACAACAACAACACCGAATCTTTTGCTACTCGCATCGAATGCACGCATCACAGAAAATACTGCAATACTTACTTAGATACGAGTATACAAACTCCTTTGTTGGTTAAGGGCGATTGTTCATGGGAAGAACTCATCTGAATTAAGGACTTCTTGTGAAATTGTATGGCACTGTTTCTAAGTTACAATCAAATCTAATTTGACCATGAATGAATGTACTGGGAATGGAGATATTTACACTTTTATGCCGTATCCGAACGGAAGATATACAAATTTTATAAGAAGATTTTTCATGGCAGAAATACCTGTCGAGGGGGACCTTTATTAATAATAATAATAATAATCCCAACGGTTTTTACCCTTCATTCCCACCCAACCGATGCGCATCCGCATGACGCACGGATTTAATTATTTTTATTTTGTTGCATGTCGAGTCATGAAAGGCAGGAGTTTGTTGGGTGTCGAAACTCTAAAATTGTTCAGCTACAGAATATATGAAATTGTGCATGAAATCCATCATCTATTGAGAGTACAAAGTATGATATTCTTTATGTAAAAAAGTGAGTCGGAAATATCAAAGGAACCGGCGTGAAAGTTAAAGTCCTGGCATAAACAACGGAGTGGCTCGTTTAATTCAAAATTATTTTTGCAAGGTTTCAGAAAAAGAGGCCGTTAATGCCTGAAAATTCGGTAGGGAACGTTCCACTTCACTTCGGCCAGCTGAGGTGGGCTAGAAGTCAAGCCTGTCAGTAACTTGCCGAAAAATATTATGTCTAACATTTCTCCTCGACTAGCAAGCGTAGGAAGATTAATAAGTTTTAAACGGTTAATATAGGGTGGCAGGTTATACTGGGAATCCCAGCGAAAATTTCTTAAAGTAAAAAGCAGAAATTGTTTTTGAATTGACTCTATCCGGTCAGAATGAACTTGATTGTGTGGGTTCCAAACGATGGAACCATATTCAAGTATTGGCCTCACTAACGTTGTGAAAATAGCTTTCGTAATGTAGGGGTCACTGAATTCTTTTGACCATCGTTTTTTACTATGTATATTACTCTATTAGAAAACAAATTTTCTATGACTTTAGATTTTACTTGCCCTGACCTAGATTCGAACCTCGAACTCAGTGGCAAAGTAAGTTATAGCAAAACTTGACGTTACTTTAGTCAAGCTTCGGCCTTTTACTCCATTGATAATCTTCATGTTTGTTTTGGTTACGCTCAATATTTTTCGTATTACTCTCTCATTCGATGAAAACTTAAGGAGATCGAAATATTCTCCAGATGTCCAGCTTAGCCTGTCTACTGTTGGTAGCTGCGGTAACTTTTTCCACGGCTTTAATCAGCTGAAGCCACAGAGAGGCTTGTTTATTTTGAAAGAGTACCCCATTTTTTTTACTCAGATCACCTTCATGTGTTCAATCCAGGGACCGAAAATAATTGTTATATTTTTCTTTCAGAAGAAAAGGTTACGCGAAAATTCCCTTTATATGTTTTAGGGAATTTTTAACCATTATCGTAAGAGGAATTTTATTTTGGTCATCGTAACCAATATAAATGAGAGATATATTTTTTTGGTTACGAATAACCATTAAGTCAACCAAACATTTTTTTGGTTACCAATAACCATTATCGCAAGTAATATAATTTTTTGGTTATCGGTGACCCACTCGACAGCAAACTATTTTTTCTGGATTCAATGTTATTCTTGTCAATTTCGAAGAAAAAGCGTAAAAGCAATTGTACACAATTTACCGTTACTTATTTCTGAGCATGTACACATGTTTTAGTATACATATTTTGTTTTTGGAAATCCATTCTCTATCTCGAAAATATTGTATAAAGCGTTCCAACTACAGGGAAACCTCGTTTATGAGAATATCGGTAACAGTACGAAATTATGTATTTAAATAAACATTTGTCTACAAACCTTTGAATAATTAAAAACTTCAAATCATAAAAGCAGAATAAATCAGGTAAATTGCATACGTTTTTGTAAATAATCAAACAAGTTTAGTAAATTTTAGAAGTCCCATTACTCGAAAATTGTTTATCTCAATTACTTTTCGCTATCCATTGAAGGGTTCGACGATACTTCACTGTAGTTGTGTTCGTGTGGTTGTTCATGTGCATTTGTAAAGTGATTGTGACCGATTATAGTGCACTTTAGGAACGCGAAAAATTAGATTGGTTTATTGTTTAAAATTAAAATAATATGGGTAGAAATTGCAGCGAGAGCAACTGGTTATGGGCGATTCTTACAAAGCTTGGTTTGAGCTGAAGGTGAAAATGGAAAGTTTAAACACCGAGGCATCAGCAATTGTTGCGGATTGTATAAAAAGGAGAGAGCCAGATTTGCTTAACGCTTTCGTCGTTTGCTTCCAGCAAATAAAAAGGAAGAAGCGAGAGTTCACCTGAAGAAGTTGGCAACACAAGTTAATGAATTGAATCAGGTTTGTGGGCGCCGATACTTAACTTTGCTTTATACTTTAATGATACTTATGTTCTATTTTAGAGCGATAGACATCTTCCTCTAGCAACGCAGTGCCCTTCAGAAAGTAATGTGTTCATTGACGAAACGTCAAATACTAGCACTTCGTCTTTAGTTCGTCAGACTTTAAGAAGCTTGGAAGTTGACTCGTCGTCAGAGGATGAGACGGCAAGCGTGGTTTCACAAACACTGGTAAAAACCTTTGCGGAAATCGACACCTACCGGGAGGGAAGAGTTGATGTCGATGCCAACCTTCTGCAATACTGGGAGGAGAAAAAATATTCACTCCCATTCCTCAAGGAACTGGCAGACATTGTTCATGCCGCTCCAGCAACTCAAGTTAGCGTCGAACGAGCATTCTCTGCATTGAGGCTGGTACTAAGTGATCTTAGATGTAACCTCTCAGATGATTCATTGCGATCGCTAATGTTCGTTAAACTAAATAATAAGTCCTAGTGCCATAGAGAAAATATCGTATAAACACTTTTCTATTGTTCGGATTTTTATGATAAAATGAATTTAAGAGTTTTTAACTCTTTTTTTTTGCTATGGATAACCAAAAAATTATATTACTTGCGATAATGGTTATTGTTAACCAAAAAAATATTTTAGTTGACTTAATGGTTATTCGTAACCAAAAAAATTGTCTCTCATTTATAATGGTTATGGTGACCAATATAAAGTATCTCTTACGGTAATGGTTAATTATAACCAATATTTGAATACATCAGTACTAATGGTTAAATGAGACCTTTTTATCATTTTTCTTATAACAGTTACGTCCCTGGTTCAATCACTTTAGTTATCAATGATAAAAAATCCAACATAGCGTCCCTTAGAGATCGTTAGCATCTTTGCTATACATCGGAATGACCTTCCTTCATTCCTTGTCACTTTGACATCTTCAGTGTCATTTTTCTTTTTTGAGTTTAGGATCTGTGACTACTTTGGAATTAGCCATTAGAGACTTAAGACTTTTTATGATCCGTCATGCTATGTCTTCCCATAGAACGCTGCGAACGCTGCACTAGTCTGAGCGCCACTCAGTCAGAGTGAGGCTCTGTCTGTGATGATCGAAATTTCTTCATTGCTTAGAACAGTGGCAGGTTCTTTCGTTTTTTATGTGTTCCACCTTGATTCTATCCAAAAAGAAGCCAGTTATTGCAGATTTTAGTGGGGCGTAAAAGTAGAGATTCCAAAAGAACGTGTATGATTGGAATATCCATGAATTCCTACTGCTCTTGTTATAAGAGAATAAAAATTGGTGGTTAAACCAATTCGCTCGAAGTTGGCTATCAATTTAGAGTCGGAAATGGATCCTAACAAGTCAGTTTCTCAAGATTTGTATTATATTTATGTATCGTGTCTTAATCTAGTACCAGACTGTGATGTAGATTTGCTGGTCAAAAATGGGTAAGTTTATTCATGAATCACTGTTTGGGTTTTAATGAAGTGAGAGATTGATCATTGACTAGTAATGACTAAACCCAGAACATATGTTTAAAACCATTTAGATGAGGTAATAAACTGTTGTACTGTCTCTGCGTTGGATGAAACCAAAATGCTCAATATGAACCTGGAACGAAATTCGGATTAAGCAATGTATTCCAGTTGATCTATGCATTCCGAAGTTGACACTTTTTGGCACATACAGATTTTTGAAGTTCTCGAACATCGCAACATTGAGCTAATTCGCTAATAAAATATGAACAAAAGACATGGAGCCGCTTTAAGGGCCATTTTCACGATAAGAAGAGTTCTTTCAGCAATTAACTATCAATTTTTAGGATAAACAACGGAAAATCGATGAATCCGATACAATTTGTATAAAAATAATATTTACCACCTTTATGTGAGCATAATAAAAATCGTTTCTTTAATAACAAAATTTGTGTTTTAAACCGCCGCTCCTTAATTGTTCCCTGAATTATGACGCACTAACGGCAACAGCACTTCTGCATGTCCATACCATTGCTACTACCAATATTAGTGTGATCCAAGTTAGTTAGCCAACAACAATAAAAGGGGAAGCTATAACAATCGCATTGACTTTAACCTTTTTGTTTTTTGCGTGCTCAGCATTTTATGGCAATTTGATGGTGCAGAGGCGCGTCGAAACGTCATCAAAGTGGAAAATGAGAAAAGCTTCACGCTACACTTGCAACCTGCAACTTTATGTTGCACGAAAACGCTTGCTAGTAATTAAAGCGTCTTCGTAAACTTATGTACGTCCACGTTTTTGTTCGCATTCTTGTTGTTGCTTGCGTTAATATTCCTTAGTAAACGGTGCTACCGCTCTGCGGTAGATTTTTGTGCCAAAACCAAAGTTGTAAATGTGTTGCAAGTGCAAGTGTTTGTTGTTGCCGCTATTTCTGGTGAGTTGTTGTTACTGCTATATTTTTATTTATTTTTTTTCATTGGCTTTTCGTTGTTGTAATTTTTATTACAATTTTTGGCACTGATTTGCAAATCATTGGGGTCTGTTTTATTTCTTTGTTCGCTTCTAGGATTTTGTTCTTTGTTCGCATTGAAATTTAATCACCATTTTTTCCAGTTTATTTTCATGCTTCATTCACTTTGTTTTAAATTTTAAGTTTCTATTATGAGTAACAGTTTGAGGAGCGCTTTAAATGCGTAACGAAGTTGCTGTTAAAACCATTTTTAATTGCTGATTTTTATTGCCCAAGCCACTGTATTTATTTAATATTTATTTTCCATTAGTGTTGTTATTGCTTTTGTTGTTCTACATTTACTGCCTATTGAGTTGAATTATTGTTAGTTCTCTTTCTTGCATTTTCCTGGTTTTCGTTGACAACTTAAACTGGTATATATATGTATATGTACAGATATATGCATGGTTTTTTTTTTCAGGGGCGTTGTGGTATGTCACTACTTTTAAGTAGCCCGTTGAAACCAGCACAAGCCTGTTTTTCGTCAAATTCCCTACCCCACGGAACTGCCGTCAAGCACTACATCGAGGGCTCTCAACATCTTCATCTGCTTCTGCTATTGCACCACAAGCTGTCGTCCATTTTTCACTGCTTTGTAGCATAGTCGCCACGAGCAATTCGGGTCTGCAATTTCCCCGGCGATGTTGCTAATTTTGTGTCTGGTATAATCAAATCGCTTACACTCAAAAAATAATTGGTGGACGCTTTTTGTTTTCTCCACAGTAATCGCACGTCGGGTCCGTGTGTTTCGTGTTTGAAACAGTGGAGATATGCTTTAAAGCACCAGTGTCACGTTAAAAATTGTGCATAGTAAAAGTCTATTTTGCCGTGTTTTCAAGTTTGGGATATAGAGGTGTGTCCAGCTATCCTTTGTTGCGTAACTCCATCTGTTCTGACAGGTACGCGTGTTGAGCTCACGAGCAAGGGAACGCTTCGTTTTGTTATCCGCTTTAATTACCGCTTAATTCACTAATATTCGTGTTTTATTTGACCAGCAAATAAAGCTATTAGCTTATTTTGTATGAAAGACTTAGCCAACATAATTATATTGGCTTGTGAAAAGCTATCTTGGCTTGTATATTGAATTAGAGGCATTGCCAGTTTATTGTGTTTTTTTATTCACAATATGTAGTTGGGTTATTGAAAAAAAGAATAGTTGGCAATAACCATAAACCTTATTTTGACAAATGAAAATGTAAACAAACCAAAAATACAAATAAATGTAAATATGTGAAAAGGCAAAAATGATAAAAGAAGAGGTATTTATTGATTTTGAGTTGAAATTAAAACAAAATTGAAACTTTTAATGTTTACAGTTTTTTGTTATTGCACTCACAACCTTGAATAATGAAAAGGATAATAAAATTATGAATATAATTTAATTTTTCCATTTCCTACATTTTGATCAAATAAATTGAATTTAAGCTGACAGTTCTTATCAGCGTTGCCAACAAAATTTTTTCACTTAAGCGCAAATATGAATTAAACTAAGTTCGTTTTATTTGTCGTATATTTAGCTATTAGCATGCGATGGTCTAATAAAACATGCCTAATACATATATCGCTAGGGTATATGCCTGCGATTACGATGCGCATTTTGTTGCAGAGTGCCTGACTGGAGCGCCATATACTCGTAATCGTAATATTTGCCTCCTTACTGTGCCCGCGATGAATTGACGTCGTCGTTGTTTTGGGCCGCGTACATTTAGCATTATTCGCGATAGTGTTGTTACTGTGTGCTCTTTAGTTGACGTATTCGAGGTGCGATTTGATTAAAAGGCTTCTATCTAACATTATTCCCAGGTCCTTAATTGCTGGCAGTGTTGTTATATAGTGGTCGCCAAATTGTATTTTGAGGGACTCCACCTTTATACTGCTGGATATGAGCACCGACTCTGTCTTCTGTTCGGCCAGTTTAAGACCATTTTGCGTCAGCCACGACTGAATTTTTTTTTGCCTCGTTTAGCAATTTAATGCGAGGGACACCGTCGTACATGAGGTTCCATAGTAATGGTCCGAGCACGGAACCTTGGGGAACACCGCTTGAGACTGTTAATTTTCTATATGAGGTAGACTTTACGAAATACATAGGTCAAAATTAGAAAAGTGTTTTTTACATTTATAACCAAAGGAATTGTGTTTTTTTTTATAATCACTGAACCAGGTTATCGCTAAGGACTAGGCGATCTAATTGGTATGCGTTATAAACCATTCGAGATATGTAAGACTTAAATAGTATCAAACGCCTTGATTAAGAAATTTTAACATTATCTTAATAATATTATTAATCATGGCTGCAACTTTTAAATACATTGGAGTGAAAATTTTCGACTAGAACTCGAAGGAATTGTTTGATAAAGTTTCGAATAAACAACTGTATAACAAATTTTGAGGGTTTTTAGATTTCCACAAAGTAAGACAAGGTCTTAAAACCAAATTTGACAAGGAATGACAGAAAATCGTTTTACCGTCGGAAAATCATAAGAAGGCAAAGCTGAATATATGAAAATAACTTTTATTGAAGAAATTTTGTATAAGGTCGTTAGGATTTTTTTTTTAAATTTAACACTACATCTCTCTGTAGTACTACAGTAGTATAAAATCGCAAATCCAAAACTTTGCACTGACTACGATACTACTGTTGTATTCGGATAAGGTTACTACAAAAAAACGATCCATACTTAAAAACAAATAGTAATTTTTTTTGTTCAAACCCAACAAGGACTGATAGCTTTGTTTAAAGTGCTCTATCTGCAAGAGATAAATATAAAACAAGTAAGGAAAGCAAAATTCGGGCGAAGCTGAATTTTATATACCCTTGCGTTGTATTTTTGTTCAAATATTTTCTACGATAATAATAGCGATATCATAGAAAATATGTCCACCAAATTTTGTGACGATGCCTAATACTATTATTGAGATATGGAAATTTTATCGTAAGTGGGCGTGGCAACACCTAATTTTAAAAATTTCATAAATACCCAATGTTTTTGTTTAAAATCGCTCCAAATACCATTTTTCACTCAATTTGTTCTAAGAGATACCGAAAAAACGGAGTTTTGCATTTATCAAAACTTCCGTTATATGGGAGGTGGGCGTGGTTATTGACCGATCCCGACCATTTTCAATACCAACCTACCCTGGCCAAAGGACAATCTATGTACTAAATTTCATTGAGATATCTCACTCTTTATTCAAGTTATTGTAACCAAGGACAGACGGGCGAACGGACGGACAGACAGTCAGAGCTGAATCGATTAATCTTTTCATTCTGATCATTTTGATATATATATTTCTATATCTATCTCGATTATTTTTGGCTGTTACAATTATGCGAACTAAGTTAAAAGGATTGCACTCATTGCAAATTAAATTAATCAAACATTACATTTATTTTTTATAAGAGAACGAACTTACGAGATAATTGAGATAACAAAAGGCTCATTTTCGCACTCACTGAGGGTATTCACAATGTACATACAATATGTCAATTTGCTGCAACAAGTAACAATAGTACAATTGACAATTTCAAGAATTTATTTTTTGTTGATTTTAATAAAATTATTTTTCAATTAAAAAAAGTGAACTCTCAAAGAACAACAATAAAACCCAATATTTCAACAAATATTCAACCAAATTTCATTAAAATTTAGTATATTAAAAAAAACAATGTTGGAAACTTCATGCTTTCGCAGTTTTATAGCTCATTAAATTCTAATGCGCAGGTTTAATATTTAATGATTTATTTATCCACATTATTCCAAGTTCGAGATTTTTGCAAAATCAACCGTCAACGTCTCACTTTTACTGCATTACATTTGAATGGGCTAAGAAACTGCTATTTTTTTTATATACATACTTATGTATTGAATTTTACATTTTGATGAAAATATGTTAAATTATTATAAAGTTTGAAACGTGAAAGTATGTGGGTTTTGTTAGGAAATGACCGTTTTTTGATTGAACAGAATGCAAAATTGCAGTATTTTGTATGTATTTAAGTTTTAGTATATTGCTCATACATAAAAATAAAAAATATAGACGATTCAGTGTGCCAACAGTGCGGTTTACAATATATTAAAAATTACAAAAAAACAAAAAACAAAACCATACAACTAGCATCTCAATAAAATGAAAAATTTACTTCTATGATATATTTTCTAAGACTTAAACTTTGTAGTATAAATATTATCAGTTAAACCAGTTAAGAAAAGTTATAATACATTTTTTTGTTTTTTAATTTTTATATTATTTTTAACATGCCGCTTTGTATTTCTTTAGTTTTTTGACTAAACAAGTATAAACAATTCCTAAAGATTAATTAATTCCCGAACTTTAGAGAATAATTTTTTATTATACTTGGTTTAAGATGCATAGAAATATTAGCTAACAGTTTTTTTGTTTAACTTTTGAGAAGAATTTTTTTCTCGTTTTTTCTAACATGGAAGAACTCTTTTTCGTTTGACGGATCACTCTCCATTAAGTTTTCATGCATTAACGTTGACTTGAGGTGCTTTTATATATTGACTAAGCTTGTTATATCAAAAAGTTTAATATTAGTATGTTAACTCAACCTGCTGCAAACTAAACAATAATGAAATTAAAGCAAATTGTGTAACACCGTATGCCGTAGTTCGGTTCGATTTTGGACGAATATTGAAAAAATTCATCAAAGTTCGGTTCGATTTGGCTACGGTCTCCGAAAGTGTGCCGTCGTTCTCTAGTCTTTATTTATCTCTTTCACTCGTTCGGTAAGTCAACTTTGTTTATAGTTTTTCTTTTTAAACCCATTGGTTTTTATCTCCGGAAAAGATTGAGGAGTAGTAAATGAGTAAGGGACATTTAGTTTGTATGAATGATGATGCTCCGATGAGCATCCATTGGTGGGCAATGCAGACAAGGGCGCCTGGTAAGGTCAAGCGCAGTAATTGTCCTGTCTTCACTTGGTGTGAGTAATTGGCGGAACCAAGCGAATGAGAGAGGGAACTGGCGAATTTTTTTGGTCTCGGTTCAATCCGACACGCAGTCGGTGTGCTATAAAAAAAGAACAGAAACGAGTAAAGTAGAGCTTTAGGTAAATTATGTTGAGTCTTTCGTTAGAGTATATCATAACAATATTTTTAAATTAGTTTCGCAACGACAAATTTTCGAGCTGACACTTTATTTTATATCAAGTTTTCCGAAAAGTTTTTCCAATTGTTTTTGCTTATGAACGAACAGTACTCAGTTTTTTCAAGAGAAAAGATTGCAACGAAAAGCAGTGTAAGTTATTGTAGATGCATTTTACTTAAACGAATTTCGATTTTTTTTTAATCCGCTTCATTACTACAACAATTCTAACAAAAATTCAGCACAACTTAAGGTCAAATGCAAAACTTTGTTAAACAATTCTCTTACGACTTGAAGGTAAACAAGCACTCCAAATGCAAATGCAGAGTTTAGTTTGTTGCTTCGTTTCACTTGTGCTGGCAATATTAAGGCAGTTAAGTTGTATGTTGCACACATGTGTGGCATGCATGCACTGTGCATATTGATTGGCTTGCAACATGCAACCGAAAATGAGTTGTTGCAATTTTACTTAATGTTAAAAGGAAACGCAAAGCAAAATATCAAAAAAAAAAAAAAATTTAAACAAAAAAAATCGCAAGAAAATGAATAAATGCAGCAAAATCGATTAACTGTGGAAAATTGACAAAATATTTGCGCAACTAAATATTGCATGCAAACGCCAACCGAGGAGGCTCGAGGACTTTAACTTGAGTTGAAGAAATGCAAATTTGCGCGCCAGCAACACTCGAAATTCTTAAAAAAGTAAATCACAAGCAGGAAAAAAAAATAGAAAACTAGCTTTCCGCCAACATTTGCCAAGTACTTTAGGGCAAACAAAGTTGTTGTTTTATTTTTATATTTAACTGTACAATCGGTTGAACGGTGAGGCGTCCATTTGTTAATACTCGTACTCGTAGCGTAAGCAGCTTTTCCGCGCCATTCATTCACTTTGTCTGCTATTTAATACACACTTAAGGTGCAACCGAATGAGGTGAAAATACTTGGCAAGACTTTCAACTTTGCACTTTATGGCAGTCATTCGTACACTCGTGAATATTGGTAAATATTTTTGAGTGAGTGAGGGAGAGAGTGTGAGTACCTCCGCCGACACACTCAATACTCGTTCATTTTTTAAGAGTAGGCACCTGCATGCCAGTGGAAGTCTATTGTTTTTTTGTTGTGTTTTGTTTTTTGATGGAGAAGCGGTCTGTTGGGGTCGCATTAAGTTGCACTTCCGCTTTAAGTTAAGACATTTAGAATTGGTGCCATGACATGCTTTCCTCGTTTGGCGTCGGCGGCGTAGTCATTGTGTCAGTGCACTTCGCAGAGCTTTGATTGAGAAGAGCTCTTGTCGTCCGGGGTGTAGTGTATTGTTATAGGTATTACCTTGTTGTTGTGGCTACATATAAAGTTGTTATTGTTTTGCAAACTGCTTGCGTCTGCACTTAACGCTGATGTTGTTGTGGTTGTTGTTGTTGTAATCGTTGTTGAATCCGGTGACCTGTCGTACGGCATTGAGGCGCAGGCATCGTACTAATGAGTTGGTTGGTCTCATCGATCCACTAATACACTTTAGACATTAAAGAAAGCTGCTATGAACAGGACTATTTAATTATAGTGCGAAATTGAGTGGCAATGTGTGACAAGCGTAGCGTATCAGGGCTGTTTAAAGCTTTGTTTTTTTTTTAACAAATATAACTTCAAGAAAAAAGGCCAGCAATCAAAAAGTAGTCAACAAAAGGCCAAAAAAATTGATAAAAATATTAAAATTATTCAAAATCAGTAGTCTAAACGAAATAATAAAACAACTTAAATCAATTTAAAAAATAATCAATTAATAAAATCTAGCCAAAAAATCAAAAATAGTCAAGGAAAAACTGAAATAACTAAATAATAAATAATAATAATCAGGATAATAAGAATTGAACAACCAAACGTACAACAAAATAAGTTAATCAAACGTAACCAACAAAAAAATCGTAAATAACCAAGCAAATAAAATATAGTAGTTAAGAAAAATCAAAAAAATATTATTAATTATGAAGAAAACAAAATAAGTTAATCAAACGTAACCAAAAAAAAATCGGAAATTATCACGCAATTAAAATATAGTTAAGAAAAATCTAAGAAAAAAAATTATTAACTCAATCATTAAAAATATTCGAGAAAAATCTTAAGCAAACAGAATTATCAAAAAACACCAAACTTATTAAAATTGATCAAGAGTGGACAACAAAATTGTAAAAAAAATGTTGAAATATATATAAGTAGTTAAGTAATCAAACGAATAAACAATTGCAAAAAAAAAATTTTTTTTAAATTTATTAAATAAAAGTCAGTAACTTAATAATGACTTTTATTTGTAAAAATTTTTAATAAATGTCATCAAATAGCTAGTGATTTTTATTCGTAAAAATTGTTTAATAAAAGTCAGTCATAGTCAATCATGGAACAATTTTACAAATAAAAGTCATTTGTAAGTCAGTCATACATTTGTAAGTCAGTTAGACATTTATTCAATAATTTTATAAATAAAAGTCATTATTAGGTCAGTTTTAGACTTTTATTAAACAAATTTTACAAATAAAAGTCAATAGAAACTGTTTTATTATTTATTTACTTGCGAATTTTTAAGTTCGTTTGATTTGCTAAATATGTATTATTAATTTATATAAGCATTTTTAAGAATTTTCTTGATAATTCTTAAATTTTTAGTACTTTAATTTGTACAATTCTTTAACTTAGTTAAGTCAGTGTCATTTTTAGTAATTTTACGAAAATAATCGTTTGAGATCAAATTTTGTATTGCAACTTTAAAATAACAAGTAAATTAGGAAAGGTTAATTCCTTAAAAAAAATGTAATAAAAATAAAAATAAACATGATTGCCATTTCAGAGATATGCAAATTGATATAATAAGTACCTGATATCTTCGTTATACTAAGGAATAATTCGAAAAAACTGTAATTGTATGGTGAAATTCTATAAAAGTTAGAAAATTTAACTTTTAGATGAATTTTATATGAAAAAATTAAATATGTCAATATGTCTGGTAACCTACCGTACCGCCTATCAGCTATAGTTGTATACATATCTATGTACGTGTATGCATGAGCGTACTGAGTTCAGTAAAGTGTTTTTAAATATCCCATCTTTGCTTTACTGTGCGCCCACACATTGAACAAACGGCCGACCGTCCGACCGACTTTAGATGCTAGACAAAATTATCGAGCACAAATCGGTGTCAAGCACACATGCACACATTCAATTAAACAAACATATACACACACATACGTACTTACATTTTAAATTAACACATAAAAATCGTTTACACATAGTATGTAAACAAAAATGATAGAATATGTGAGTGTGTTAGTTTGCGACGACCTCCTTGCGACCGGCTGAAATTGGTTGCTAAAATAGCATTCTTTAAATATTTGCCAAGTTTTTAACTAAACACACACACACACACACACATACACACACGCCAAACTAAGGCGCAAAGTCAAATGTGGTAATGAGGTCAGAAATGGGGTGGTAAGAAAATAAATAAACAAATTTAACTACACACCTGCACATTTCAAATGGGTGCAACATGTTAATAGTCTTGAGAAAAGTGTAATAAAAAAGTATTTAAAGAAAAAGGAAATTAGAAAAACTGTAACGTGGAAAAATAAATATTCACAAGCGCAAAAATGTGAGTATGGATGTATGTATTTATAGTGACTGACGTTAGTTATGCAATCAGCTATAAAACGAACAGAGAAATTGGAATGATTGGAAATTTAAGAGAAAAGATTATACTTAATTAATAGCCATTATAAAAAATGTATGAGATTGAAAAATGATTATAAAAACTTGACCGCATTTTTTACTTTAGAATAGAACCCGAATTTTCCAAGCACACAAAGCAAACTTATAACTTTTGAACAAACCCGACCTAGTACCGAATTGTATCTACAACGACTGCTGAAGAGTCGTGATTTTTCAAGGGATGAATATCGAGTAATTTTGTTTTGATCTAGAATCGGCTATGAGCTAGTGCATTAACAGCCTAAAAGTTTCTACAAACATTTGAAAATTGTATCTATCTCCGAAGATCGACTCGAATTTTTATGACAACTATGAACACAATTATTGTCGGTGTGTGGCAGAGAATGAGGAAAGATATTTCGTCTGTCTTTAAACCCAATAGACCAAGTACGTAATTTTCTTAGAATTTAATTTAAATGTGATTCCTGGTATAAATACTATTTGTTATCTTTGGACCCAAACCGGTTATAGAGCACTTATTACTATTTCGCACCATCTGGTTTGTTTTCTGGAAATTGATTTGAGCTCAAAATAGATTCCTTTCCCCGTCGACTAAACATTTTACGGGCCTGCTTTGAGAGAGGTGTCTCCTATCCACAAACATAGATGTCGGTATCCGAATCCAGATGTTAAAGAGTTGTTATACCTACTATGTCATTCCTTCCTTTGCAAATTTTTCGAAGCTTGCTTGAGAATTGTTCTGAAAGTCTCGGTGTTTCGGTTATCGGAAAAGATTTTATTATTCTTCTGGAGTTCAAACCTTCCGCTTGCTGCTTGATTGCCAACAAAAAGACACACTAGTGTTTTCTCTTTCGGTCTTTCGTCTAGGCTTAGCTTTATCTTTCGGTATCATACGTCCTGATATACAGTTGAGCAGTCAGTAAGCCAAAAAATGTTTCTTGTCTAAATGTTGAACAGAAAAGTCCGCATCCGCCCGCTATTTTCTTGCTTACTTAGATTCGAATCGTAATAGGACTTTCAGGATGGTATTTTGACTTTATTTTATTTATTTATTTATTCAGTTTTCTTACATATGTACATCAAAATAACTTCGATTAATAACATTAAAATTAAAACGTAAGAAAAGTAAGGCATTTTTTAAATTGGATTTGTAAAAAAATGTAAAATGCCATCATACATTGAATTCAAGGATATGTACGTTGGTGTGTGGGGTAGCGTGACAATAAAACAGTATTTACTCATTACTAAACAAATACTAAATAAAAATAGTTTAATATTTGGCTTAAAGGAAAGATTTAAGTAAAAGGGTCCAGCAAAACCTTGATTTCATTATGTGATAGCTCTAGAAGAAAAGGTTTAACTATAACTGAGAATATGTGCAAATTTCTAATGACACGAATACTGACAGTTTTTGAAATGTGTAGTACGAAATGTTGGAACGACAACAAGACTAATAATACATACTCATGTCTTACCGGCAGAATTCTAAGCTTTCTAAACAGTTCCATGGATTAATGAACTCGATTAACATTAAAAATTTTACTGATAACACATTTCTAAATAGTCAGTAGAGGTTGAATTTTGTTTAAAGATGCACCACCCCAGCAGCTAATACCATACTGAAACTTAGAATGGACTACACCGTTTTCAGTTTAAGTTCAGAAAGTTACAAATCAAGTTCAGAATTTCCATTTCAAATTCAGAATTTCCATTTCAAATTCAGAAAATTGCAATTCTAATTCAGAATTTCCATTTCAAATTCAGAAAGTTGCAATTCAAGTTCAGAATTTCCTATTAAATTCAGAAAGTTGCAATTCACATTCTTAAATTTACAATTCAAGTTCAGAATTTACATTTCAAATTCAGAAATTTTCATTTCAAATTTAGAAAGTTACAATTCAAATTCAGAAATTTACAATTCAAGTTCAGAAAATTGCATATACGATTTGGATATTTTAAGTTGCATAGAAGCAATTGCGTCACAAAGTTTTCCATTTTAATTTTACATATACATATGTATACATAAGTCGCGTGGCCGCTGTGGTCGAGTTGGTAGCGGTGCGTGCTATAACTTGATAAGCCGGTGAGTTCGAGGATCAAATCTCAGTCAGGGCAAGCAAAATCTTAATGATTGAAAAAGTTTTTTCTAATAGCGGTCACCCCTCAGCAGGCAATAGCAAACCTCCGAGGATATTTCTGTTCTGAATAAGCTTCTCATTAAATACATACATCTGCCGTTCGGAGTCGGCACCATTTGTGGTATAATATAAAGACGCACACCACAAATGGTAGGAGAGGAGAGGCCAAACACTGAGCTACGTATACATACATAGTGCAAGTGCCAAAATTGTATTATATATATATAACTCGCGTCTAAAATTAGTTTTAGAAACTCACACGGCAATATTAAGTACACTTTAAAGTTAAAGGCAGCTTTGTTGACAAACATCTCATAGACAGTTATGTCAAAAAGCTACTTTTAACTTCAGAGTCAACGTAATCTTGACTTTAACTTCGCGCCTTTTTCTTCCCAGTTCATATTCACTCTTATATACAAACATATACATTTACTTCATGCACATTTTTATATACATACATACCTATATGTATGTATTTAAATATCTTATGTTTCTTGTTCTCTTATAATTGTTATATTGTTACTCTTATCTTACTTACTTAATTGGCGTATTAACCGCCTAAGCGATTTTGGCCGAGGTCAACAAAGCACGCCAGCTGTCCCTATCTCGAGCTAACTGGCGCCAATTGGAAGTCCCAAGTATAGCCAAGTCTTTTTCCACTTGGTCTTTCCAACGCAGAGGAGGTCTTCCTTTTCCTCTGCTACCACCCGCGGGTACCGCGTCAAAAACCTTCAGGGCTGGAGCTATTTCATCCATTCGAACGACGTGACCTAGCCAGCGGAGCCGCTGATTCTTAATCCGCTGCACTATATCTACGTCATTGTACAGCTCGTACAGCTCATCGTTCCATCGAACGCGGTATTCGCCGTCGCAAAGACGCAAAGGTCCATAAATCTTTCGAAGAATCTTTCTCTCGAACACTCCAAGAGCCCTCTCATCTGATGTTGTCATCGTCCACGCTTCTGCACCATATAATAGGACGGGCATGATAAGAGACTTATAGAGTATGGTTTTTGTCCGTCGAGAGAGGACTTTACTGTGCAATTGCCTACTCAGTCCGAAGTAGCACTTGTTGGCAAGAGAGATTCTCCGTTGGATTTCAAGGCTGACGCTGTTATTGGTGTTAATGCTGGTTCCTAAGTAAACGAAGTTCTCAACTTTTTCAAAGTTATAACTGTCAACAGTGATGTTTGATCCCAGTCGTGAATGTGCCGACTGTCTATTTGATGACAGGAGATACTTCGTCTTGCCCTCGTTCACCTCCAGACCCATTCGCTTCGCTTCTCTATCCAGTTTGGAGAAGGCAGAACTAACTGCGCGGTTGTTAAGGCCGATGATGTCAATGTCATCGGCGTACGCCAGCAGTTGCACACTCTTATAAAAGATGGTACCTGACCGATTTAGTTCTGCGGCTCGAATTATTTTCTCCAGCATCAGGTTAAAGAAATCGCACGACAGAGAGTCACCTTGTCTGAAACCTCGTTTGGTATCAAACGGCTCGGAGTGGTGCTTCCCAATCCTGACGGAGCTGGTGCTGTTGCTCAACGTCATTTTACATAGCCGTATAAGTTTTGCGGGGATACCAAATTCAGACATTGCGGCATAAAGGCAACTTCTTTTCGTGCTGTCGAAGGCGGCTTTGAAGTCGACAAAAAGATGGTGTGTGTCGATTCTTCTTTCTCGGGTCTTTTCCAAGATCTGGCGTATTGTGAATATCTGGTCGGTGGTGGATTTACCAGGTCTAAAGCCACACTGATAAGGTCCAATCAGTTCGTTGACGGTGGGCTTAAGTCTTTCGCACAATACACTTGACAGAACCTTATACGCGATGTTAAGAAGGCTAATCCCGCGATAATTGGCACAGACTGCAGGATCACCCTTTTTGTGGATTGGGCAGAGCATACTTAAGTTCCAATCAGTAGGCATGCGTTCTTCCGACCATATTCTAGAGATGAGCTCGTGCATGCACTTAACCAGCTCCTCTCCGCCGTACTTAAATAACTCAGCTGGTAACCCGTCAGCCCCGGGGGCTTTGTTGTTCTTCAGCCGTGCTATCGCTTTCCGAATTTCGTCATGGTCGGGTGATGGTACATCACGTCCATCATCATTGATTGGGGATTCGGGTTCAACATCTTCTCCATCGTTGTTGCAGCTGCTTCTATTAAGCAGTGTGAAGAAGTGCTCCCTCCATAATTTAAGTATGCTGTGGACATCAGTCACCAGGTCGCCGTTTTCATTCATACAGGAATTCGCCCCGGTCTTAAACCCTTCTGTAAGCCGTCGAACTTTTTGAAAAAATTTTCGGGCGCTTTTCCTGTCGGCCAGCATCTCAAGCTCTTCGCACTCACGCATTTCGGCCTCTCTCTTTTTCTCACGAAAAATGCGTCTTGCTTCCTTCTTCAGCTGACGATAACGCTCCCGCACAGCTCGCGTTGCGCCCGATCGCAGTGTGGCCCTGTAGGCAGCGTCTTTACGTTCCGTAGCGGCGCGGCATTCCTCGTCATATCAGTTGTTCTTTCGGGCTCGCTGAAATCCGATGGATTCTTCAGCGGCGGTATGTAGACATCGAGAAATATGGTTCCACTGCTCGGAAATATCGTGCTGTTGATTATTGCTCTCAGAGAGGAGTGCAAGTCGAGTGGCGAAGTGGGTGGCTGTCTGTTGCGATTGCAGCTTTCCGACGTCGAGCTTTCCTTGTGTCCGTTTGCGTGCGCTTTTTGCTGCACAGAGGCGCGTGCGGATCTTAGCTGCCACAAGAAAATGATCCGAGTCGATGTTGGCTCCTCGGATCGTGCTCACATTTAGGACACTGGAAGCATGCCTTCCGTCTATCACAACGTGGTCGATTTGGTTTCGTGTCTTACCATCTGGAGACAGCCACGTAGCTTGGTGAATTTATGCTGGAACCTGGTACTACAGACTACCATGTTTCGGGCCCCGGCGAAGTCGATCAGTCTCATTCCGTTATCGGACGTTTCGTTGTGGAGACTGAATTTTCCGACTGTAGAACCAAAGATGCCCTCCTTGCCCACCTTGGCATTGAAATCGCCAAGCACGATTTTTATATCGTGGTGGGGGCACCGCTCATACGTGCGACCAAGGAGATCGTAGAAGCGATCTTTGGTCCCATCGTCCTTCTCTTCCGTCGGGGCGTGGGCGCAAATCAGGGAGATGTTGAAGAATCTCCCCTTGATGCGGATTGTGGCGAGACGTTCGTCCACTGGAGTGAACGACAGTACTTTACGGCGCAGTCTCTCTCCCACCACAAATCCGACACCAAATTTGCGCTCCTTTACATGGCAGCTGTAGTAGATGTCGCAAGGGCCTATCGATTTTTTCCATTGTCCCGTCCATCGCATCTCTTGGATGGCGGTGATGTCAGCCTTCGCTCTGCTGAGGACATCAACCAGCCGGGCAGAGGCACCTTCCCAATTAAGGGTCCGGACATTCCAGGTGCATGCCCTCAAATCATTGTCCTTTAAACGTTTGCCGTGGTCGTCATCAAAAAAGGGGGGTCTCATCCGAGGCTTTTTTTTCCTTTTCATTGGAAGTTGTTTTTTACGTAGCGGGTTCCAAGCCCTGCGCACAACCCATTGCTGGGGGTGAAAAATTTTAAATTCGTTTATATAGCGAGCCGCTTGCTCCAAGACAGACACCCGCTTGCAGCCGCACCTCCTGGTGAACAGACGCTGCGGACTTTAGTGGACCCTTAAACCGAATATGTCGGAGTGGCTCCACTAAAGCTCCCTCTCTATTAGCCGTGACCCATGGCTCCACACGGGTTGGTTACCGTATCTCGCACATGGGTTGCTCACGTTGCCCAGGGTGCACGAACGTGGACGTCAGAGTAGGGATTGAGTACAGCCGCGCAACTGTATCTGCATACCCAGAAGCACCACTGTACCCCATTGCACCTCTTATCGTTATATGAAAATTAATAATTACAGCTGAAGACTAAGAGTTAATGTGTTGTTACCTCAAACCATTCTTGTGTTAAGTATCAGGCGGAGGGATAGGCAAAGTTAAAACTGATTCTGCGTCCAACACTCGTTATTTATGAATACTTATTCCTTCAATGCAAACTACATATTGCACAAATTTTACATATACATATGTATGTACATTTCGGAAAAAAAGTTTTCTTAACATTTCTGAACTTGAATTGAAATTTTCTGAACTTTAATTGTGAATTTCTGAATTTAAATTGGAAATTCTCAACTTGAATTGCAACTTTCTAAATTTAAAATGGAAATTCTGAATTTGAATTGCAATTTTCTGAATTTCAATTGCAAATTCTGAATTTAAATTGGAAATTTTCAACTTGAATTGCAACTTTATAAATTTAAAATGGAAATTCTGAATTTGAAATGGAAATTCTGAACTTGAATTGTAATTTTCTGAATTTGAATTGCAACTTTCTGAACTTACTTCACCGTAGTAGACAGTCTTGAGGATTGCATTTGAACAAAACTTTCTAAGATCATAAAAATATCGAACAGTGGATTGCAAGTAATGCTTTAAGCGCGAAGTACGTGTAAACCGACTTAGATTGTGGTCAACAGAAATACCTAGGTATTAAAAATCTTTGACTTTATCGATTGGAAAACACTTGTTGCTACAGTTAGTACGTGAATTGAATGATTGATTTCTAGAACAAAACGGACTGTGCAGGGTGAAACGTTTACATTCGGTAAAATGAAATAAAATGTCAATGTCAGGTGGACTTTTACCATGAAGACTGAAAAATATCAGATGGGTTTTCCTACTTACAATAAGCTTATGTTTAGCAAACCAAGCTCTTAAGATATGAACGTCATGGTAAACACCGGCCATCAAATCTAATATATTTGTTGAGCCATAGGCAATGGCAAGGTCGTCCGCAAAAGCGGTAACTTTACCAATAAAAGGTAGCGTGAAAATAGAGTTCAAGTAAATTAAAAATAATATTGGACCTTAAACTGACCCTTGCGGAACTCCTAAATTAACAGCAAGGGAGTTACTTAAACTATCACGTACTTTAACTTTCTGTGTTCTACCCATTAAGTAGGACTTGAACTAATTGAACATAAAACCACAAAACCCGGCACAATGTAATTTATCCAATAAAAGCTGGTGATCCACCATGTCAAAGGCTTTGCTGATATCCACGAATAGACCTGCGCAATTCTTTTTACAATCTAATTAACTGTATATAAAAGAACAAAAATTTCTTTCAAAAATTATTTAATCTCTCATTGACTTTTGTCCTATTTAAAAAAACTTAGTTTGTAAGCAGGTAGATAATTTCATTTGAAAGTGTGCAAAGCGTATGAAATAATATGAATTAGTGAAAGTTTTATATTAATCAATTAAACCCAAACTGGGTTGTAGGAGAAAAATGTTTCGTATTTTTTGTTGCATGTAACTTTAATTGCTTGAGGGATGCAGACCTACAGACATAACGAGCTCATCAGCGGCAACACCAACATATTAAACTAAAACAAAAAAATCAAACGAATTGCAAGAACAAAATCAAAAGCCACATCAATTATAAATAACATCTGCATTTACATCGCAAAGATTAGCGGCATTATCATTTGCATCTCGGCCTTACTGGTATTATCATATTGCGGCATCATTCATTGCAACAAACGATTCAACACACACATACACACATCCATGGCAGTGAATTCACTCTCATCTGAAGTAAACTAGTTCTCAGCAAACGAGGGAGTCTGCCTTGGTGAAATCATTGATCGTTGTATGTTGTTTCATGCTTTATTGCGTTTTTGTTGCTAGAGTTTTTGCGCAACGACAGGATCCCCTTAATTAAAAGGTAATAATTCTTATTAAAAGTAAAACACCTTCAGGTAATTTCAGTGCACCAATTTTGTTGCGTTCCGTCGGTTGGTTAGCATTTCGATGCCAGTGGCGAGCACTGACAGCGGCGCCGCAACGCAAAGAAGTGGTAGAAGCATGCAAGAAGAGATGTGGAATGGAGGATGAGCAGAAAAAGCAGCAGCAGCAACAGCAGCAGCAACGGCCGCAGACGCACCCCAACAGCCGTCAGTGGGATGCCATGACACCGCAGCGGCGGTATAACTTCTTGGCGGCGTGTCGGCGCCGTCACTTCAAATTAAATTTTAAACGCAGCAACAAAATCGAGTTGGCGGCAAAGGAAGACCAAAGCAGAAACAAAAAAAAAAAATAAGTACCCGCAATGAGGGCAGCTGTATTTGAATACGTATAGAGGACGGGTGGAATGGTATTAAAATAACCAAAATACGCTTGCGATTAAAAGTCGTTCAGCGTGGCGCGTCGTTGTGAGCGAATCCTCAAAAGGATGCAATGATAAATTGGCGTTGCCACTGACTCGCACCGATGCCGATGTCAGTTCATCAAAGACGTTGGTAAAGGTGTTGATTAGTGGCCAGTAAAGTGACTAATGTTGCCTTTGCAGTTTCGTTGGCAAGCTGCTGTCTAAAGGGGTGACCAGTTAGGGAATTTACAGATGTATCAACTATATTGCCCTTACATACATACATACATACATACATACATTTTTTCATAATTTATTTTTGCTATCAAATTTATGAAATTTTCAAATGATTTTGAAAGACACTACACTTGGAAGAAGACGCTCGAACAAAATTAAGAGCTCTATAGCCAAGTGCTGTAGTTCGAATCAAAAAGCTGTTCCAATCGAAAACTTTTTTCTTTGAATATAAAAAATCAATCGAGATCTAAATTAATTTCAGTGCGTTGGTTTTAATCACAAATGAAATACTTAAAGGAGTATCTCTTGATAAAAAAGAGTTTGGAGTTTTTTCGAACTTTTTTCACATTTATAGAGATAATTATTGAAACAGCTTGTTCTAGAATCGTGAGTTGCTAGTACTACAGATGCCTCTGTCATCAAAGTAGCGACGAGTGTCGAAAGAGCTGCTCAACTCAAACTTGCGCTCAGGGTGAATTTGATTGATTTGAGCTTGGTAGATTTGAAAATCATGTATTTATCGATTTTTCAAGCGTTCGAGAGTACCTGAAGCCTAAATAAAGAATAATAATAATAATAATTTGGCGCTTACACTATATATGTACATAGCTCAGTGTATGGCCGACCATCTCCTACCCTTTGGGTTGTGCGTCTTTTTATTATACCACAAATGGGGGGCGCTACAGTTTTGTGCCAACTCCGAACGGCAGAAGTATTTCATGGCAGAAATACCCTCGGCGGTTTGCCATTGCCTGCCGAGGGGTGACCGCTATTAAATGGAAGAAAACTTTTTCTATGATTAAGATTTTACTTGCCCTGCCAAACCTCGAACTGAGCGGCATATCGAGTTATAGCACGCATCGCTACCCACTCAACTATAGCGGCCATAAAGAATAAAATTAGTTATGCCTTCATCATCTTCAGCCAGAATATAAAGGATAGAAAGGAAGTTAAGCGTGAGAAATGGTCAGAAAACTTAACAGATTCCTTAATATATCTCAGACAAGCATAATCAAATATCAGTCGATCTCTTCAGAAAATACTTGAAAATATCGCAGGTGTAATTGGGTGATTAAAAGATCTGGAACTTCGTAAATTATCTGACTGTTTTGTACCTGGAACACCGCAAGGTTCGGTTACTCTCACGAGTTTAAGTTTAAATCTTACTTCTTGATTTCTCTTTTTTGTTTGGTTTCCGAGAGGGTGGAATTGTGATGTTTATTCTAAAGATGTTTTCGTCATGTCTTGTCAAGTTTGGTTTGAAGGCAAGCGGGTTTAAGCGATGTACCGCGAAACGTTAAATAAAATAGAACACTCTTAAACAGGTCCCTGGCTGGAGTTTAAAGTAAAGAAGAAAATATCGACTTGCGTCATCATTGCAAGCTCAAAAAGTTCTAAATTGGCAAGAACATTTGTTCAACGTTGTTTAATATAAGATGCCAATAAGCAAGTATGAGCCTTTTCTATACCACTGCTGTGCGCAGTTAAAAATCAGAAGCAACTGCTCCTATTGCACAACCCTGTATGACTCACACGAGGTTTTTTGGAGCTCAATATATACAAATCGAGTTTGGTGTGATTTCTCTAATTAAGTGAATCACTTTAAATTATATATATTTATTGTGTAGTACATTTTCTTTTATTCCTCACTTGCTAATCCTTTTGCTACTCTCAAATTTAATTCGCGGAAATCATGTACATTTTATATAAGATTTGGCCTTTAAAGTTAATGTTTACTTGTGATGGCATTAAACCAAAGGGATTAAGGCAGCTTGTTTAATTAATTTGATGAATGAGCAGCTGTGAAGTGGCTGTGCGAAAACTTGTTGAATTATTTCAAGTGTATGCGTTCGAGGGTTGCAGTAAATAAATACATATTTCCTAAAGGTGTTATCAAAAATATGCAGCAGTGATTATTTTTATGGAAACATGAAAACTGTTACATAAAGCTTTTAGCCAAATTGATCCAATGCACCATACGAAAGCGAAAGAAAAAAAGAAGATTACTTTAATTTACATCAAATTGGAGAGAGGCTGGTTGGCGAGGAAGGAGAAGATAAACGGGGATAAAATCATTTAGAGACAGTGGATGAGAGGAGTTGCTTTGTAGTCCAGATTCCTTTTTTTTTTTTTTTAAACTGTCGATGAATTTACATACCAAGAGCATTTTACACCATCTCCGTTTATACGTTAATCAGAATTAATTGCACCAGTTAAGACTATCTGCCAGTTAAGTTAGCCATTGACATACCTTTTAGATATACAAATATTTTTCTCCCATCCGAATTTTTCAACACCGGATATATTGGCTGACCCATCCAGAGAGAGAGACAATGAATATATTCACGAATGGACCGAATTTCGATGGTAGTTTTCGTATTAATATTTTCTGCCATCAAATTTCCTGATTTATGTATTTAAGTTGGTAACAAGGACTCCTATTCTGTTAATTCAGTTCAACATAAAACAATTAGTTGGTTATATAGGAAGAGCTCTAGTAACTATGAAGTAATTCCAGTCTAGGCTCAAGTTTTTTCCTTCTTTCACTTTTTCATATTTGTCTTTTTTTCAAAAAAAAAATTCAGGAAAATCTGAGAATTGATAAAAATTAATTTTTTTTTTAATTTAACGTGATACAGACATTTCCACGTGTCTGCTGCAAAAATTAAGCTCGATTAGATCACGTAAAAATGGTTCAAAATTGGTTAAAAGGTAAAAAGGGTTAAAAAAAAAAAAAAATTCTGACGTTTACATTAAAATCGCCGATACACGTGTATTTTTATTTTTTCTCCCCTTTCCGAAAAAGTATATTTGGTTCATAGGACAGAATGTGTGTAACGCGGTGTAATCTCTCTGATCCGCTGTGGTCGAGTGGGTAGCGGTGCGTACTACTACTCAATATGCCGCTGGGTTCGAGTTTCGAATCTCAGTCAGGGCAAGCAAAATCTTAATCATTCCTTCCTTCATTTGTAGTCTAATTACTATTATATTATTATTAAGCTCTCCGAGTTCTTGCTCATTTCTGCTGGCTGCATCACTGCTACTTTTTCCCTCTTACTTCTTAGTCACTTGTTTAAAAACTCTTTCTCATCTGCAGTCTGCCGCGCTAAACCTTCTTTTCCCTTTTAGCTCTCTCTGCTTGAAAATTCTCTTATCTAACTTTAAACTCTGTGACCTAAAAATTAGATCTCCTTAACTCTAACTCCCTTCACTTCAATACTTTCAATATTCCCTCTATCCACTTTATCATTCTATCATCTAAACTTTATCACCTGACTCTCTCCTGAGTTTGTGCGAACAATTTTTCGGGAAAGAATTCCATGGCTACCGCGCAGTATATTGCTTTTTGATCTGCCCTTGAGCACAATAGATCCTGTAGACATCTTTGTGAGTGCATCAAAATTTTCCCGCCTTTTCGTCATTTGTCTCAGAACGTCGATGGTACTTTATCATGTTGGTTTTGTTAATTTTAACATATCCCTCTTCCTGTTCTTTTATATGGATAGCCTTAAATTTTGGTATCTCCAAAAAATTAAAAATTGTTTTTTGATTGAAATAATTTCGATATCTGTCACACCTGCAACACTTACATAGTACTTGCATAAAAACAAACAGTCACACATTTAGCTAAAAGTCATTCAAGCCTTGTAAGCTAATAAACGCTGAAGTAATGATATACTTGGGGCATTAGGGAAAGTCAAAGATTTACGTGTTGCATGTGCAATAGTGGTGACCAGCACAACAACAACAATAACACAAGCCACACTGACGGCAGAAAGGAAAAGCTCTGCAAATGCATATGACGTTAGTATGTAAATACTTCTATAAATCGCTTGCGATGCGCCTGCGGCTGACTTAATCTATGATGACTACGAGTATTTTACGGATATTGACATGAGGATATAGCAAAATGCTCGTTGCCCACATGTTGCCAAACTGGGTTGGTAGAGAGTGAGATAGAGAGAGGGAGATGTATGTATGCTTCGAACTGGGCAGTTTGAATGTTACAAGAGTGTCACAGTTGTCTCACCGCAAATCTGCCTGGTGTGTGGAAAATCGGCAGCAATGCAATACTCTAAGAGATACTTTGTACGTCAGCAATAAAGCCAATCGGTGCATAACCAAAACAACTAAGCCAATCACAACAACAACCATGGTATTCATGTCGCAGATATCATCAGCACACACTGTGAGACATCATCAGCTGTAGTTAGTTATGTGCAACGCTCACTCGCAGTTTTGGCTGAGTAGGAGTACCTTGAAGGCAGCATCGGCAATCTCAACATCTGTTCGCTTCATTATTTAAATCTGTTATGTGATAATCTTTGGAATATTTACTATCACTATTTGATGCTTATATACAAATGCATTCATATGTCTGAATTAGGGTTGCGTAATTTGCACTATAACCCATTCGATGTAAGTGAGCCCGAAAAAACAACTGGTACTACTTGGAACGATGTGGCGCTAAAAAACAATTAGACGCTGCCGCGAGGTTGCGGGAGCGATGGTGCCAAATGAGAACAATGACGCAAAAATACGTGAGTGTGATAAGCTTAAGAAGCTGGCTGACGCCTACGAAATATTTCCAAGACCGAGACGAATTCCTGTAAGAATGATAATGGCGGCCTGGTAACTGATGTCTGTGATTACTTAATTTATTTAGGGAGCACTTTTCACATGCCTTAACGTTGGTGAACACTAATTCCCTAATTCCTAGTCAATGATGATGGAATCGGCGTACCGTCGCCCGAATCTAATGAAATTCGAAAGCGATAGCCCAAAAGACTAAAAGGCTGATCATTAATGAACTGTCATTAAGAAGAAAATCAATGTATTCACGCATAGGGGACAAGTTTGGAAATGTAGTGGAGTTCTTTCTCTTAGAAACCAGCCACCAATAATAATTCCAGCCTTCAAATTTAGCGGATAATATCTTTCTTGCCAACAAGTGCTACTACTGAATTAGTCGACGATTGAGCAGTGAAGTGCTCTCTCGGTTCTTTTTCTTAGAAACCAGCCACCAATAATAATGTCAGCCTTCAATTTTAGCGGATAATATCTTTCTTGCTAACAAGTGCTACTACGGACTGAGTCGGTAATTGAGCAGTGAAGTGCTCTCTCGGCAAACACTCTATAGTCTCTCATTATGTGCGTTCTATGATGCAGCCTAATGTACGCTGACAAAATGGATGAAAGAACCTTTGGAGCGTATGAAAGAATGATTTATGGACCTTAATGCGCTTGCGATGGCGAATACCGTGGATGTGGGTACGATGAGCTGTACAAGCTTTATAGAGACTTTACATAGCGCAGCGAATAAAGATCCAGCGGCTTCACTGACTAGATCAGAAAGTATTCGACACGGTACTTGCTGGTGATGGTAGAGGAATGGATAGCCGGCGCTAATACACTTTGTGTTCCTCGCCAGTTAGCGAGAGATAGAGAAAGCTGTTTTGCAATGCCGAGCTCGGCCAAAATCGTTTAGGCGGTTACAATGCCAATTAGGTAAGTAAGTACCTTTAAGTTTAAAGAAAATATTTGATACTTAAAATAATCGTTTCAAGTACTCAATACTTCAAATAATCGATACTGAAGAAGCCGGTACGTTAAATCACTTATTTGAATATCACTTCGGTTACGTTTTGGAGTCTGTTGTTTTTGTTGTTGTTGTTTTTATTGCGCACTTAATTTGTTTTCAATTATGTAATACTGTGTAAATTGCCAACCGTTTAATGGCCACTGCGTGATTGCGTGCTTATATTGCGTTAAATCGTCAACATTCACCTGCAACACTTTGTCGCCTCACTTCGTCTATACTTTACACATACATGAATACATACTTACATACACACATCATCATACGTTGCAACATTTGACATTTTTGCAGGCTATAAAATACTTATTATGTATAGAGCAACAAATTGCTAAATGACAGCTAAGTGTCATAAAATATCAGGTGTTGTAAATTGGACTTTTTTACGGAGATTCGAGTTACGATTTACCAATGCCGCAAGCGATTTTATGCCCAAAGGAGCAAAAGTCAGGAGTGGAAATGAGAATGCTTGAGTGCTTCAGATGCTAGCAGGTAGAAACCGGGTCGAAAAATCTTGACATATCTGAAAATTAAGCACCCATCAAATGGTGGTCGGAATGCGGCTGGTTACTTTGTGGTTGCTAACTGAGCTGCTTAAAGTCGCCGACGAAGGTGCGCTACCAATAAATACAATTGTTAAGTAAATCGATACACGATACCAATTCGTTCACTTAAGAGTCTCCACAGTTTAAGTTAAAATCGTCGGAACACTATACCGTCTCCATATGAAGGAGTTGTAGGAAAAATTTAGCGCGTCATTTGATTAAGAATGACCTTTACGAGTCGCACGAAAACAAAAGAGGCTTTAGAAGAGACCATTTTCATTCATAAGATCTTTTAAGTTGAATGCTGAAAGCGAAGTACCTACGAGCTGGTAGTCTGAATCGCACCCTGGAACCACAAATTTAGAGTAGCGTAAGGCTTTGTAAGCCAATCTAGGAATCCAGTAAGTAATGCTTATAAAACTTTGCTGATCAACAAAAATCTAGCTAAATAAATCTAGGTTACGGTGTCGAAACACGATAAGAAATATTTTGGGCGTTTCGAGAGATCTATTTGGAAGATTTTCGCGTGCTCTCTTATAATGAACATAGCTAGGACGGTAAAGAACTGCAACGATTGTGTGCGTTTGGATTTGGGAAAATTCTAGCCGCATATCGACGGGCACCGAATGAAGAGCGCTAAGAACAAAGTACCGAAGGATCTCTCTGCTTTTGGTGTAAGTACGTATATGGTTTAACTTCGCAAAGGAGGGCGGCAACCGGTGAAGTGGTTTGGCCTTTGTCAAAGTGGATAACCGGCAGCAGAGCCACAGAAAAATTTAAAGAAACTTGAAGGAAATGTTTAATATAACTAACGATTTTTGATTAGTTTCCAAGTGTGAGAGGTTTTTCTTTGATTTTCTTTCTACAAGTTCATCCTACAAAGACATATATTAGGCTTTACGAAGACAAGAAGGTCTGAAAAGCTCTCACTCTTTCATCCTCACCTTCCATCCACTTCAATTTTCAACTCGTCGCCGCCAATAAAAATTAAATACTAATTGCCGGCTCTATATCATGCGATGTCACTCTCATTGAAACCAGTTAAGTTCGTGTATTAATTACTCTAAACAAATGATACTGAAATAGCAAAGCAGTCACTTTCGATAGGAATGAGAACATAAAGTTGGCAGGCAGCTTATCGATTGCCACACCAATTCCCCTAACCTCAAACAGCTCGTGAATGTAGACTACTTTTCTATTATTAATTTTCTTCTTAAAATAATAGTGTTTTTGTTGTTGTAATAAGATGCAAGGAACTTGTTTCGGTGCTGTTGCTGTTGCGGACGTCGTTTGTTGCACGTTGAACATGAGGAAGCGCCGGAAAATCGCTTAATTTGTGGTTGCAACAGACCCGACGCACAGTGGTGTCTGGATGGAAAAAGAGTCAAATTTGTATAATTGATAGATTAAATGGAATAGCGACTACAAATAACGGGTGTTTTTTTTAGGGGTATAGAACTTTGAATTGAAATAAAACACAAGAAAATCGTTTTAAGGTCCATCAATTTGGCTTTATTGGAAGGATAATTTTATGCCATTAATGTTTAAATATGATTTCGGGCATGTGGCCGCCGCGGCTGGCTCGAATAAAGCCAATTCTACAGGTCCAATTTTCAACCACTTTTTCGAGCATATGGGGCCGTATGTCGGCAATAACGCCACGAATGTTGGCTTCCAATTCCCCTAACGTTTCTGGTTTGTTGGTGTAGACGAGCGACTTCACATATCCCCAAAGAAAATAATCCAATGGTGTCAAATCACACGATCTTGGTGGCCAATTGACAGGTCCATTCCGCGAAATTATGCGCTCAGCGAATGTTTCCTTCAATAAATCGATTGTGACGTGCGCTGTGTGGCATGTAGCGCCGTCTTGTTGGAACCACAACTCATCCACATTCATGCCATCCAATTCGGGAACAAAATAGTCGGTTATCATGGCTCTATACCGGTCTCCATTAACGGTAACTGCCTCTCCAGCATTATTGCGGAAGAAGTATGGCCCAATGACTCCACCAGCCCATAGAGCACACCAAACAGTCAGTTTTTGTGGATGTAATGGCGTTTCAAGGGTCTCATGTGGATTCTCTTCACTCCAAATGCGGCAATTTTGCTTGTTGACGTAGCCATTCAATCAAAAATGAGCCTCATCTGAACAAAATTTTGCGATGAAAATCAGCATCGAGATCAATCTCATTTTCGGTCCATACACCAAAATCACGACGCATTGCATGGTCTCGCGGCTTTAATTCTTGCACAAGTTGGATCTTGTAAAGTCGCAAGCCAATATCTTTGCGCAAAATCTTCCATAAAGTTGATGGACAAAGCTCCAATTGCTGTGCACGGTGGCGAATCGATTCATTCGGGTCCTCTTCAACACTTTGCTCTACAGCGGCAATTGTTTCTTCGGTGCGCACTGTTCGACGTCTCTGCGGATGCGTATTATCACATAGAGTAAACGTAGTGCGAAAACGATCCATGGTTAACCGAATTAATTGCTCTGATGGACGATTATGTCGACCATAAAATGGACGGAGCTCACGGTAAACTTCGCGACATAACTGCAACTCTGTTTAAAAAAATACTTCTTGGGACTGAATTTGGCTGCACTGTTGGGGAATTTGTCCGCACTGTTGAATTTTTAAACAGTTCACATAAGGAAAGTAACCAAATAAACGTTAAACTAAACTCTGGGTTTATTGGACAGCACAATGTTAAAGTTTGAGAGTTAATTATAAACACAAAACCTGAAATTCGAGTACTGTAAAGTCTTAAAGTAAAATGTGCGTTTTTTTTGCCCAAAATGTCGGAACTTTTTATTTAATAAATATTTTTTCGAAGACTTTATTACATTTATATATTTTTAATAACCTTAAATTAATTGAACCGAACTCTTTTTCGATAATAAATTAACTTAATTATAAATTAATGAAATGTTATCTACATATGTTTTTAAACGTTTCTGAAATTTTTTATGGCATTTTAAGAGCGTTTTTGAGGTCGGGTTTGTAAACAAGATATGAAAAAAATTTGAGTACTTCCACTGTTAAAGTGTTCTCTTATAATAAAATTGCAAACAAAATATGTATGAACAAATATTCGGTGTAATATATTCAACGGTGCTCATTTAATTTGAATTAGTTGCTTTTGAGGTTACATTTATTTGGGATATATGCTTTAAAATACTCCGACCTTTTTTCATTTTGTTTGGTCAGATATGTGTGTCCAAAATTTTGTATTTTTATTTTTATGCACGATGGCATTTGGTTGGCGAAAATACCAATCAATTTTTCGACTATCGAGTTTTTTTAAAACGGATGATGCAGTTTCACAGAGAAATAAATAGTTGATTTAGTGATGACCACAATTTTGTGACTAAAAGTTTGTACAGCGAAAACCGATGAATTTTGCAAGCATTTTAATAGCGATGTTATTTCATAAAATTTTCAATATTTATTCAAATATAGAATTATTTTAATAAATTAAGAAAATTATTTTTTTCATAATTGGTAAAAAAAAATACGCAGATTGAAATTAACATTTAAAAGTGCCTTTGTTAGTTCTTTTTCGTCTTTTTTATTACAGAAATAAATATGAAAGATGAGAGATAGTATATTCTCTCGATTTATATTTAAAAAATCGAAATTTTTTGAAGACATACAATATTTTTTTCCTTATTACAGAGACATAAAATTTTTTAAATTTCTAAAAATAGGAGAAGAAGTGATTGCGGTTGATGACAGATTTTTCCCATTTTTAATACTATCGCTGTATTTCATAAGAGTAGCTAAGGTACCGAGTTTCGCAACGATATCTTTTTTATGCCTCAATCAAAATATGCTTTTCGAAATTTATACTAAAAGTTTTAAGGCGGTACGCTAGGGGAGTTTCCGATTACAACAATTTTTCAAAAGTTTTTCTTTGTTAGTCGCTTTTCTAAGAACACTCGTTACATTTTTTGCTTAAAAATGTATGAAACCATACCACTGTGTACTGCCACGCCAATACAATACATGCAAATCAAGCAAATGGGTGTTGCAACGAAAAAATTATGCAAACGTTTGTGAGTGTAAATGTGCATGTGCATCACTTACATAAATGCATGTTGCAATAAGCGTAAAAGTGTCAAGTGTAATGGAGGCATAAATTAATTATTGGCAGCATTTGCAATAACGCAGACAGGCAGAATGGCAATAGCAACAACATTAATGGTGGTGGGCAACTGCCGCAATAAACCAGGAGAATAAAGCAAAAATATCGACATACATACATACATACATATATACATACATATATACATATGTATATGTAATGACGATGTTGCAACAAACGCTTGTTGTTCTTGCTTGGTGCGTGTTTGTTTAGCAACAACATTGTTTTTGTTGCACAACGACAACGGCACTGTACGAGTATGTGACAAAGTTGTTGCTTTTGTTGTGATTTTGTTTCGGTTTTAATTTATAAGATACAACAAAATGATTATTACATACCTCATTTTAAAGGAGAGTGCTAGCTGCCGGGGCTTTCGATTCTGTCTTACAATAAATGTCTATTAGAAAATAGTCGAAGGACTTTGATACGAACGATTATATGAATTTTAGTATTTTACATTGTTTGAGTAAATTCCATATCTTCATAATATTTTCCGCTGTGGTAACTTGATATTTTTTATCTAACAAAGAGCGTCGCACGGGGCCGTACGCTAAAGAAGTTGTCCCTGTGGAAGGAGGACGTATTTTGCACTTATTCAGTAACCCGAGTATCCGCGTAGGATCCGACTACATCAGTCCTATGCCTCTATTGGGAATCAACTTCGACACACTGTTCCCCTCAAGGAAATATTGGAAGAAGGTGGTTTTCACCGAATGGTTCGAATTATGCATTTTTACAGACAGGCTCAAATATGTGTTGCGGTGTAGGAGCGGGGGTCGACTCGTCCGACCTCCAAGTTGAAAAATCGTTCCATCTACCGGACTATTCCAGTGTTTCCCAGGCTGAAGCATTTACTGTCTGAGAGGCGTGCAATATCGTTCTATCCTTGGGACTGGATAAGACGAGTGTTGCGATTTTCTCGGACAGCCAGGCGGCCATCAAAGCGCTGGACTCCAGCCTCATAAAGTAGTGCAGAGAACGCGTTATGGCTCTTGCTGTCAGGCATGTTGTGACACTGATTTGGGTGCCAAAGCACGAGAGTATTCATGGCAACGACATGGCTGACGAGCTAGCCAGCAACGGGTCGGCTATTGATATCTCGCGGGCGGAAGAGGTTCTCTTGCCGCTGAGTTATGTCAAAAGCCGTATCTCCCAGCACTGGAAAAGGTGGCTAACACCAGGTGAAGGAGCCTGAAATCCTGCAGGGTATGCAGGAGTATGTTGCCTAACTATTGCGCTAAACGGACTTCAATCATCATCAAACTAGACAGGAAGGATCTCTCGAGGCTAACCGCCGTATTCGCAGGACACTGGACACTAGGTACTCATGCGGCAAGGCTGGGATTGGAACACCACACTTCGTGCTGCAGCTGCAATTTATCAGGTGCAGAAGAAACGGTGGAACATCTTCTGTACAATTGACTGGCCCTGGCTAGGACGATAATGAGGTTTTTGGGCCAGCCTTTCTTCGAAGAATTAACTCAAACTAATGGCATTCACCCACTGCAACTTCTGTAGTGATGGGTTTAAAACAACCACCATATTTTCACTTATTCTGCTGTTTTTCAGTTATAGGTTTTTAACCGTGAGTTGTGGTATCCAAACGGCACATAACGGTGCTAATTGGAGTTATTTTAATTCGCCACATCAACCAACCAACCAACCAACTTCTAGGAGTGTAGACGACGGTTTAGTGTCATTACATCGTTTTCTCCTCTCATTGTTATGAGCTATGAGCGGCACACTCGTTCAAGAGGTGTTCGACCATAGGAGGAAGCCCACACCATGGGCAGACGTTTCTTGGTTTTCCTGTGAGAATATGTTCGTATGTGGATTGGGTGTGGTTGATGCCATTTAGTATTACCGTTTTCTGTCGTAATTTCTTAATCACACTGCATCTGTATTTTGACTTTTTCCAGATTTGTAGCTTCCTATGCTGCTCGTATAAAACAATCGTTTTCTTTATATGTATCATCTTTCTCGGTTGTGAGGAAGGTGAGGCAGGGTTGGTTATACACGTGTTTTGCTTCTTCGTCGACTACTTTATTGCCTTTGAGAATGTTGAGCTTTTTGTTATGGGTTTGCAGAAAGTTTTTGATTTGCTAAATTATATTGCTAGAGCTTTTGTCATTAACGATTGCGTGTAAGCAGGAAAAGCATATTAAATATTTACCTTTGTGTTTGGTGGCAAAGTCCAGAGCAGTTTTGATAGCGAGAGCTTCAGCTGTAAAGATCGGTGTATTTGCTGAAAATCAACCCCTGTTATGAGTGCGCCTGTATGTGCAACTATCGCGCATGTGGTAATATCTTTGGTTTTTTATCCGTCTGTATATAACACGTTCCAATTCAATTGTCTTGAGTATATTAAATAAGCTCTTTGTGAAACATTTTTCTGTAGACTTCGGGACTTGTTGTAGATTTTTTATGGCAATGTTGTGATATTGTTTTGGTTTTTATTTACACCAAGGCATTTTATGGTGTTGCACTGTTGTTGCTATATTCTAGTTGCTGTTGATTGTGATAGGGAGTTCGATTATTCGACTTTTTTGTAAAACCAGTTACAACAATGTAAATGTAACTTAATGCAATTATTTCTATGAAAGAAATCTTTTGAAAATAAAATGTAGTTTAATATCCGAATTCAGTAAGCAGTATCAGTCTCTAAAAGGCAAAAGTCCCAATTTTAGACCAGTTGGCATTAATTATTCTTAATTCTTCTCTCAAGACAAAGGTTCTCAATTGTGTTCAAGAGATAAACAGATTAGCAAAATTTAAGGCAAACACAAAAAATAAAAACGTTAAAGCGAGGAACGCTGCAAAAAAATGTGCGACTAATTTCTAAAGAGAGTTTTCCGGGATTAGTCTCTATTGGGTACAACTGGGCATTAAGACTCAAACGGGTATAATTGTAGATAAGTCCTGTATATATCTCTTTTAGGTATAATAAACGATGCATTTAATTTTGAAAAAGTAGAAGACTTCGTTTACTTAGGAACCAGAATTAACATCAATAATAATGTCAGCCTCGAAAGCCAAAGGAGGATCACTTTTGCCAACAAGTGATACTTCGGACTGGGTAGGCAACTGAGTAGTAAAGTCCTCTCTCGATGGACAAAAATCACGCTCTATAAGTCTCTCAATATGACCGTCGTAATGTATGGTGCAGAAGCATGGATGATGAATATATCTGATGAGAAGGCTCTAAGAGAAAAAGATTATCCGAAAGATTTATGGGCGTTTACGCCTTTGCGATGGCGAATACCGTAGAAGATGGAACGATGGGTTGTACGAGCTTTATAACGACATAGGTATAGTGCAGCGAATTAAGATCCAGCGGCTTCGCTGGCTTGGTCATGTTGTTCGAATGGATGAAAGCGCTCCAGCTCTGAAACTATTCGACGCGGTACCCGCCGGTGGTAGCAGAGGAAAAGACCAGGTTGGAAAGACCAGGCGGTCAGGGACTTTTGTACGCTTGATATTTTCAACTGTCGCCAGTTAGCGAGAGAGAGAAATAACTGGCTCGCTATGCAAAGCTCGGCCAAAAGCGCATAGGCGGTTATCGAGCCAATGAACAAAGAAAAAAGGATGCATTGGAATATGTACATAAATATGTGCTTAGGCAAAATAATGTAAGGAGAGCGTTTGCTTAGCAACCCTCGAGTTTCCGGTTCGATATTCGCTCGAAGCTATGATTTTTATTTTTGTTTTTCTAAATAGTCTGGTCCTCATTTATACCCATTCGGGTATAAAAGGAGACGAATAGTCTCTTCATAGGACATGCTCGAACAAAAGAGAACAGTTCATACCACATAAAGAGATCAGAAGTTTTATTAGTCGCGTGTTCCCTTGCGACTATTCCCGGATTCATCCTAGACTAATCTAATTTCTGAAAGTTATTTGTATTTCGAATATATGTTACATAAGGTCTTATATAATTGATAACCGTACTTCAATTATTTAACTTAACAACTTGGTAAAAAACGGAGTTTGGAGATTAAAAACACCGATTTTTCGATATTCATAAAATCAAGATTTAAAAAAAACCCCGAACAATAATTTATGAAAAAACCGAAGAAAACCGGTTTGAAAAAACCGAGTCAATCACCCTATTAAGTATTCAAGTGTGTATGTAAATGCATAACACACTTGCGTGCGTCATTATTAGAAAGCTGCCACGTACCGCCGTGATAAAAGTACATAACCTTTCAACTGCCTCTGCTTTTACTTTGATTTACATTCCTTCACCTTTTTGACCTTTACGCGCGCGATTTCAAAAATGCGAGGTTATTAATACCGTCTTAGTTTTTCTTTTTTATCGCTGTAGGTGGCAAAGTTTTCAAACAAATTTGAAATTATTTTGTTACTTTAGTTTATGTAACTTTACGGCGGAAGTGCCGAGACTATACTTTTTAAATATTCCAAAAAACTATTGAACTGTGACTACTTTTTAGTCTGCGAATTCTAGCAAAGCGAATATCAATAAGGGAGGCACAGTTTGCTTGGGCTAACCCCAACTACTCTTTATCCAGTGAAAACGTTTCAAGGGCACAATTGCTTGGCAAATCATCAGCCATGCGGTTCACAACAATATTACTATAGCCAGGAATCCAGTATGAGTGAGGTCGAACTCCCAGTCTTTGAAGAGCCATCATTACAGTCAGGGCCTTGATAGCAGCTTCTCCGGCATACTATTTATGCACATTCAACTCCCAACATATCGAATCACCCTTAAGCACCCCAATTGCATTGACGACGTTGCACTTCTTGATGTGTAAAACTAGTTCCGTGTTCGCGTTAAGCCCGACAGTAAAAATACATTCGATCAGCAAGTTCAGGTAATAGCGGATCAGATCAAAAATATCAAAAAGCATGCACAATATTCAACCTCTCAAAGCTAAAGCTACAACCTCTATAGAAGGCAAGGGAGGGAATATGACTTCTCCTTGTCGCTTGAACTCCGCCACTCAGCCGCGATTGCTCTGTCGCATTGCAGGCTGTAGGCAAGTATTTTTTAGGTTGTTAGAGATCAAAGCTTAATTAAAGGTTTAACTATATCCTACATTAAACTTATTTCGCTTCCGAAAGCCTGAGAGTTCTTGTTGGTTTTCGGAAAAAGGTGAATCTATAAAATCCTCAATTATTTTGTTTTATCTAAGAAGTTTTATAAATGTTTGTTTATTTTTTTTGTTGGCCTAATAAATGTTTATAATTTTACAATTTTATTTCGAATAGTACTATAAATTCTACCATTAAAAAAAACTGTTTTTGTTTTTTCACAAAAATCTTCCATAAACTGGCCTTGAGCTCAATATAATTGTAAAATTAAGAAGTTTTATATAAAAATTCTGACTGTAAAGTAAGTACTCGTAGATCATTAAAAAAAAGTATAACAAAAATATTTATTCTCTGTTTTTTTACGTCTTCATAACAACTTTCAAATAAGTACTTTTAATAAATAATTCTTAACTAGTATTTTTAGAAAAATTTGAGACCAATACCACCGCCAGCGATTTTCACATTTATTTTTACCGCTGCATTATCGACACTTTGACGCAAATGCGGTTCATCGCTCGTACTTGTATTGTTAATGCACTTAACTGCATAAGTAGCTTATTGTGCAGGCGATGATGCCGTCATTCGTAACGCCACGTCGCCTTTGACACTTAAGGTCAGTCATTAAGTATTAATCTTTGCTTTGTCGCCGCCCGCCCGCTTCGTTCCCTCGCCTATTTAGTAATCTTTATTTTAGTTTTTGTCTGCCATTCTATCATATTTTTTTTACATACATACATATAAGTACATATACTTATTTATAGTGATGGGAAATATTTATAGTTTATTGTAAATTGTCACTTGTGTTGATGACGTCATTGGCGCCAATGAACACGAAAGAAAAAGCCAGCGATGCAACGCGAATTCGCTTAGTCAAGCTGCATAAACTATTTATGTGTGTACATACATACATATGTATATACGAACTTGTTTGTAGCGAATTCTTCATCAGCACTGATTGTGTGAAAATATGTACTTTGACTTTGAGGTGTGCATGTGTAAGCGAGAATTTTTGTTTTTTGTTTATGCAAAGCATTTTGTTGTAGTATCAGCATTTTCCACATTAATAGAAAGTAATACGCAAGGACTTTCTACATAGTTTGGGAAATTATTTTTAATATTTATTCGTTCTAAGCGCTGACGTAGAGCGTAGCGATGACGTCAATAATTTCAACGCTTAACGGTTTGCGTATTTCAATCAAAGGAGGTGTATTCTCACTTGTAGAACCATTGTGCTACTAATTGAACTCAATAACCAATCACTTAGGCAAAGTAATCGTTGGATAATATATTTCAAAACTACAAAGGCTGCGTTTATATGACGTCCATATGCATATATGTATGTATGTATGTGTGTATACCAAATATAAAAGTTTACCGTTCTATACGCTGCTTCTAAGGTCTGACGACCCAGGAATTCTAAAAGAACTGTTAATAGGAATATAAGAAATGATTGAAGGTATAGCTATCTCTAAAGCATTTTTTAAGGTCTCGTTCGACCGCAGATTTCATCGAGAACATTTAACAAATTAGTATCGGAAGCGCTTCCATTAATGGCGTCGTAGCAGGGGCTTCCCATACGCTATCAGGGGTGCGGACACTTTTTTTATTTTAGCTCGAGCTACATGCCATAGCATTTTTTGTGATGCTTTGTGGGAATGTTGGTAAAACCAGAAAGCGTCTTACTCACACTCACTCACTAGTTTTGTAAAATCCTAGCTGAAATATAAGCCACAAGATGACTGATATTCTCGCCAGAGAAAAAGCAGCCCAGAGATTTATAAATTGAATTTTCTGCCTCGGAATGTCATGGATTCTGTCAAACGAAATTATAATAGCCGAATGAAGGTAGCATACAGGCCAAAGCATTTATTCTTAAATTGTAAATAAAATTAACGAAAGCACTTTTTGTTTTTAACAGGTCACCAGTCCCTTTTAACTGCTCCTGCATAGTATTTAAGCTCGTGTGTTGTCATTTTAACAAGTTTAGATTGTTTCGCAGAATATATGAATAAGGCCTATATTATTTAAGGAGGTCCTTCTATGACCCAAGCAGCACTAGGACTACCATAAACGAATAAACGGACGACCTAAATGGCCTATAGAGTAGATGTTCAAAATCAATCCGATATGCAAAAAGAAACTCAGATACTTACTTCAATGTGTTCTGGTTTATTTGATTTCAGCCGGAAGAAGAAAGGAATAGAAAAGTAGTTATAAAGGTTGACATTACGTCGCTATACTATGTATGATGCCAGATTTGTTACATATATTATTAATTTCAACACTTTCCCTCAAATCTGGCACAATTTACAATAAAATGCTTATATTAAGAGAGAATTCCAAAAATAATACATTATTATAAATAGGTTTACATAAATCTCATACCGAGTTTTTTAATGCAATGGTTGTGCTTTGTTGTTGGCAAATTTTTTGTCAAAACGTCTGCTGGCATATCTTCCGTGCCTATATACTCAATGGCGATGATTTTATTCTCAACAGCTTCTCGGACGAAATGGTGACGAATATCTACGTGTTTGGTACGATTATGGAAAACAGGGGTTTTGCTTAGCTTACCGGCACCTTGGTTATCGTTGTAAATTATAACTGTGCTGTGTGTTCCAATTATTTCTCCCATTAGTCGTCTCAAATGGATTGCTTCTTTAGTTGAATCGGAGAGCGCCATGTACTCTGCTTCGGTGCTTGAGACAGCTACAGTGCGCTGCTTCCTGGATTCCCAACTTATGGCGGCGTTGGCAAATTTGAACGCAAAGCCTGTGAAAGATCTTCTGTCGTCGATGTTTGATCCCCAGTCAGCATCGGCGAATCCTTCTAAGCAGCGGTTGTTTGTACGCGTGTAAGCGATTCCAAGATTCGGTGTACTTTTCAAATAACGTAAGACGCGTTTGGCTGCAACCCAGTGTGCGTTTCCGTAGTTTGTATTGAATTGGCTCAATACGCTCACGATATGCGCTATGTCGGGCCTGGTTGACACAGCAAGATACATCAGTGAGCCAAATATGCTTTGATATGGTACGTTTTTCATAGTACGGAGCTCTTCTTCGGCTTTTGGAGACATTTCCTTGCATAACTTTATGCTCGCATTTGCGGGTGTGCCGGCCGGCTTACAGTCGTTTGGCTGATTGTGATAGTACTAGTTTTTAGGCATTGGTTAAATTCAATTCCCAGACAATATTTTATTGGACCCAAGTCCTTCATTTCAAATGCAGATGCAAGTTCGATTTTTATTTGCTTTAGTTTTTCATTGTTGTTCGATGCGACGATTAGGTCGTCGACGTAAATGGTGATAAGTGCAATAGTGTCTTTGGTTTTGTAAACGTAAAGGCACGGATCACATTTCGATGCTGACATCTTCATGTCTCGTAGCTTCTGATCAAGCTTTTGATACCATAATCTGCCTGACTGCTTTAGGCCGTAGATTGCCTTTTTCAGAAGGCACACCCTATCGTCGTTGTATTTAGATGCTTCAGTTTCGTCTAATATACATTGCAAGTCGTTTGGCAGCGACAAGTATATCTCTGTTTCTAGCGTGCCATTTAAATACGCACTCACAAAGTCAAGTTGGTGTACCTCTAGGTCCATTTCTGCGGATATGGCAATCAGTGATCTAATAGTGTTGAGTCGAGCGACTGGAGCAAAAGTTTCACAATAATCGATTCCATATCGCTGGGTGAAGCCTTTTGCTACTAGTCTGGCCTTTTTGGAATCTACGCTACCGTCAGACTTGTATTTAGTACGGAGGGCCCATTTGGATTCAACGATCTTTTTACCCACTGGGCGATTCACTACCTCCCAGGTGTCATTAGCTATGAGCGTTTGGTATTCTTTTAACATGGCTTTTTTCCATTCGCTTGCTTCAGTATCTGATAGTGCTTCCATTGGAGTTACTGGGTCCGTGCTTTGGGCTAGTGCTAGGCTTTGTGGCTCTTCTTCGGGTACTACCTCTTGGTCGCTGGTGGAGTTGTCTTCGCTCGATAACATTTCGGTGATGGGTACCATATTGTATTCTAATCGCGGTCTCCCGCGGCGCTTCGTTCGGACTTTCTTACGGCGACCTCTTCCTCTTTTAACTGCTTCTTGTAAATTTTGTGTGTCATCGATGGTCTTCGTTGCTTCCCGTGGTTGGCTTTGCGGTTCTGCATTTGCTTGAAATTCCGGCTTCGTCTTTCCTAGCGTTGAATGTATTACGACATCGCTCGTTAAAAAATTTTCATAGGTGTCGATTTTCTGCTGTGGAACGAACGTTACAACTCTACTTCGGCGAATTTTTCTTGATACGAGATCCCACAAGCGGTAACCTTTGGATACCTCAGAGTAGCCTACAAATACGCATTTTATCGTCTTTGATCCGAACTTGCGCTTACCCGCAGTTTTGTTTAGCATGTAGGCGGTGCTGCCGAACTTTCGTAAATGACCAACATATGGTGTCCTTCCAGTCCATATTTGGTAGGGAACTTCGCCGTTTAAACTTTGCGATGGACAGCGATTGCGTGAATAGTTCGCTGTATTGACAGCTTCTGCCCAATATACTGGAGGGAGCCCTGCTTGTATTAGCAAACATCTAGCCATTTCGACGACTGTTCGATTCTTGCGTTCGGCTACTCCGTTTTGTTGTGGGGTGTATTCAACTGTGAACTCTTGACGTATACCTTCGATTTTCAGGTAATTTTTCATGGCGTTACAAGTATACTCGGTTCCATTATCGCTACGTAGGCACTTTATTCGCTTACCGTGTTGATTTTCGACAAGGCACTTATATTCTTTGAACTTTTCTAAAACTTCGTTTTTGTGCTTCAAAAAGTATATTTCGCACCATCTGCTCTTGTCGTCAATAAACGTGACAAAGTATCGTGAGCCGGCAAAGGATTGCGTTTTCATCGGCCCACATACATCGCTGTGCACTAGCTCTAAAACATCTTTTGATTCACGATTTGACTTTTGGAATGGTTTCTTTGTTTGCTTTCCCTGAATGCAAGTACTGCACGGTGTCAAGTTCGCTTTCGTGTTAACGTTTATACCAATCACCTTCTTTTTGTCAATAATTGCTTTCAGGTCTTTTTAGTTTAAATGTCCAAATGCTTCGTGCCAATCTTGAAGCGTTTTCGGATTTGCAACTGCTGCCATTTCTATCGATTCTTCAACGTAATACAAATTTACCTTACGCTCCGCAATGAATATTTTGGCGCCTGTAGATGAGTTCTTTACGATGGCTCTATTTTCCGTGAATGTTACTTCCAGACCATGCTGAGCCATTTTTGGTACTGATAAGAGGTTGGTTCGCAAATCCGGTACGTACAAAGTGTTGTTAAGAGTGACGTTGCAGCCGGTTTTCGATTTTATTTGTACTCTACCGCGCCCTTCTATTTTCGTGAAACTGTCGTTAGCTAACGCCAACATTTTGTCATCTGGTGTTTGAAAGCTTTGAAACTTTTCACGCAAAATACACATGTGGGACGATGCCCCTGAATCTAGGCACCATATGTCTTTAGCATTTGTGGTGTTTGCGCCTAAAACTATCTCCTCGACATTGCATGAGGTGTCGCAGTTCTCATGCCTCTGTGGGTTTCGATATTTAAAATTGTTGGCCTTGCAGTCCCTGGCTTTGTGCCCGATTTTTCCACAAGTGTGGCAAGCATATTTGAAGACTGACCTTTGTTGATCACCGTTGTTTCTATTTGAAGAACGGCTACCACTTTTATTTTGGGATTTACGATTTGCATATAATGCACCCTCATTACAAGAAATTTCATTTCGTTTTCGAGCCTCAAACTCTTCTAGTAGTTTCACTTTTAAAATTTCTAATTTTGGTAGCCTTTCTTGCGACTCGATGGCAATTCTAAACGTTTCGTATTCGTTAGGAATACTATACAACAATAGAATTGTAAGTAGTTCATCTATGACGACCAGATCCAGCTCTATTAGCTTATCTACGATTTCGAAGAATTTTCGTAGGTGTTCGCGCATGTCATCACCGGTGTTCATTTTGTGCAATATGAGCGATTTGAGTAACATTGCCTGCCGAGCTGGCCCACGCGATTGATACACTGTGTGTAATTTATTCCAAATGTCTTTTGATGTAGGGCAGTTCTTAATTTGCTGCAATTCCGTTGGACAGATTGATAGTACCAAATCTGACCTCGCTTTAGCATCGTTATCTTCCCATTCGCCCACCGCCGCAGGCGGCTCTGCTGGCTTTACACAGCTACCATTCACGTACTTCCACGTCTCATTTTGTATTTTCCAGGTATCAAAATTGTCTTTACCCAGAGGTTCGATTTTGATAGTCGTAAAACTCATTTTTAGTTGTGATAATTTGTTTTGCCGCAAATTCGTTTCTATATTTGTTTGTAATACACTTTGATTGCTGCTTTCTTCTTTAAATTTTCGATTTTGTTTTGATTTTACTTCTTCGTATTCGCTTGTCATTTGACTTCACACTTCTTCTTGATTCTTCAATTTCTGACACAATGTTGTCTTTGTTTTTGTTTTATTCGGTTGTTTTATATACTAGCAGCTTATTGAATTCGCCTTGCTGTCATCTGATTAGCTTCGTTCGTTTGGTGATTAGTATAATACTTTCGCAGTTGTCGTACACTTGCTTTCGCTATTGTATAATACTTTCGCAGTTGTACGTGTGCTTTCGCTGTACACTTAGATAGGGTTTTCGTGAAAAATAAGTACGGCTTACCCATGTGTATTACTGATACGCTAAACTTGTAATCATACTTCTTGTTAGCGATTCGACCACTTGACCATGGTTGTTTGGGCACTCTTCAGGGGCAGTGGAAGCGTGCTGGGCCCATAACCTGTTCAAAATCAATCCGATATGCAAAAAGAAACTCAGAGACTTACTTCAATGTGTTCTGGTTTATTTGATTTCAGCCGGAAGAAGAAAGGAATAGAAAAGTAGTTATAAAGGTTGACATTACGTCGCTATACTATGTATGATGCCAGATTTGTTACATATATTATTAATTTCAACAGTAGAAACTTCGCGATATTCCTCAAGGCATGAACATTAGTGAAGACCTGTGCTACAGTACAGGGATGTCTGAATGTAGTATAAAAATTTCAAATTAAATCACGTTCTCTAATACTTTGGAGGTTGTAGAATCCTAAATTAACTTTGGGGTGCTATAAGCCTGGCAAATTGTCTTAGAATAGATTTTTGGAGATTTCAGCATTTTTTTAAGTCGAGGAGTTGCGGTCACCCCTCGACAGGCAAAAGCAAACCTCCAAGAGTATTTCTGCCATGAAAAAGCTTCACGTATAATACATCTGCCGTTCGGAGTCGGCACAAAACTATAGGTCCGTCCATTTGTAGTATAACATAGAGACGCACACCACAAATGGTAGGAGAAGCTCGGCCAAACGCTGAGCTAGTTGTTTAGTGTAAACGTCAAATTATTATTATTACTAGTTGCACGCTTATTATACTGCAGAGAGATCTGTAAAGGAAGCTAAATGTCACTGGTTTCTGCTTAAGTAATGCAAACGTGAATACACAAATGCTTAAATTTTAGAATTTTTTATGAAATTTACATATACTCTTCGTCCTATTCAACTTTAAAGCACATTAAAAGAAACATTTTAGAGAAATAATAATAATAATTAAATAATTATTTATTCAAATGATTCAAGAATTTCTTACTTATATTTTTTTACTTTTCAATTAAACGTAGTATTTAATTATTAATTATAAACATGGTAATCCATTTGGAAATATTGGTTAACTAAAAGCTTTTATCTGAGGTACATAAACATAGTGTTACAAATTTTAATTAACTTATCACCTGAAACCGAATTTAAATGGGTTTTAAAACAGCTGACAACTCTCGCAAATTTACTATAGAAATAAAAAATTGTCAAAGCCGTTTTAATTGATACCCATTTTATAATCCTGATAGAGTAATTTTTATTCAGTTTTTCACAGCTGATGCCTTTTTATTTGGCATCTCTTTTTTGAAAATCGATCATACTTTTGTTCGTAATTTGAAGCTCTGGGTGATCGCAGAAGCGAAACCAAAGAACATAAATGTATAATATTATTAGCAACGAGTGAATCGCTATGTTCTTTCGTTATCCTGGGACATATTATCCCAATAAAGTTTTATGTAGGAATGTCTCATGTTGAAAAACCATTAATTTTGAAATTATATATATTTATTTAGAAAACGTTGTAGCTTTTCTGCTGGGAAAACATTTATTTATTTATGATAGGGAGTAAAGCAGTTAAAACATAGTTCATTATAACATCCGGAGCAAATATAATTAGTTCTTGTTTCCTTTTGTAACGAAGTGCACCATACGCACTAATAGTTTTTATTTTTTTGTGTTTTGTTCCTTCCGAAATCAATGACTCTTCTAACGAAACCATGAACTGTATCAACGATGTTTTTTTGCGATTGAACAATCCAAGCATTTACAGTGGAAAGCATCAGAACTTTGAAAAATACTTTCTTCCACTACCTCTGAGATTTTCGATTTAGATCGTATACCGCTGATTTTTGATCAGCCAGGTCTACGCCGCCCATTATACGGTTGTAGTCCACAATAGGTAAGTGACAATCAACTTGTTTCTTTTTACCATCCTTATTGTTTTCTGTCTGATGCATCCATATCACAGATAGTACTAGCTAACTTTGTAACAACCCTTTCCCCAAGTGTGCCAGCAAGATTTGGAGTGATATCTTTACCAGTTTATACATTTAAATCGTACGTATATTCGGACTTTGCATCGTATCGCAACCAAATTTTAACACCTTGTTTAATTGGCTTCATAGGCATGTATTGTTTTAGAGTAGACCGCCCTTTGAATTTTGCCATGCATTCGTCGATGGATTAAAGGTGTTCTTCATGCACGCAATGACTTCAACAATATAGTAATCTGTTGGAGCATCGTTTAGTTTGTCCCACTTATTCAAATATAACTTCGGAGAAATTAATGTGAAGCGATTACGACAAATACTATTTTTATCATTTCATTTCCCATTGACGCATGTTTGCTCCAATAATCATGTAAAGACGGCAAATGATTGTAGTGGATGACAATAATTACACCTAGAAATACCAATATTTCATTTTCATCCGTTAGGGCCCTATTAGAATTGTTCTCTCTATTCAGTTTTCTTATTCGCTGATTTGTATACGGTGCTATGAAAATGCACAAACTTTTTGGAAAACGCTTTCTGAATGCATTGAACTCCGTAGCACCTCGAGGAAAAGTTACCAGAAGTTGCGGATCTCTTTCCAAAGGCATTTCAAATTTGGGTTCTTCTTCCTCTTCGGAAATTGCACCTAAGTCGTCTTCAGGCTGTTCTTCGTCGTCCGATTCAGAATAGGAAGCATCGCTGCCATCTTCGCCTGCTTCAGTAATATTTTCTTCGTCAGACGAAGGCATATACATCGCTGCCCTCAGAAGGGCTAAAATCTTCATCGTCGCACAATGTATCAGCCATCTCTTCTGCTGTGTACTTCCTTTTCGACATCTGTTAAAAACAATATTGGGACAAATAAATCCCATATTAAACACATATTGGGACAATTTATTCCGATAATTGAAAATTTGTATAAAACTCACCGTTCTGAATATTTTTAAATGTTTTAGGCAAAATTCAATCAGGAATTGGCAAAATTTACACACTATTTTGCTTTACACAACGTGGCTAACGGTGAATACGTACTTTTGCCAACTTTTGTCCTGCCAGATCAGCGAAATTTCCAAACAGCTGTGGCAGACTTGACCAGTTCTGCCAAACGCCATATTTTAAAAATATGTTGAGGAATTTTTATCATAAACAAAACCCAAGTCTTGTATTGGGACATTTCAGATATACGTTTTTATTCATAAAAAAAAGACATATCATTTCGAATGCAGGTGGGATATATTGTCCCAGTAGGCGCGAAAGACTTAAGTAAATTTTTTGATTGGCTAGAGTGAGAAAGCTCGCCCCTGGAGATTCACTCGTTGTTAATAATAACATGTTGTCCCTTCTTATACATTAAGTTCTTCGGTATCGAGTAACTGTTTCGATTTCCATCTGCAGCTTTGACCTAAAAAGAGGCATTAGCCAAATTTTTGATTTGCATTCGACTGAAAATAGGTGCCACAGTATTCCATAAGTCACACCAATCGCTTGTGCTCCTTCTTTTTTTAATCTTAATTCGGTAAAGAGATATTTTCTTTTTTCGCGTAAATCTCCGCACTAAACTTAATTAGCAGCACCGCCTTATCGCGCAAATGAATATCTTGATAAATTGCAACTTTTACAAACTGTTATGAGGCACGTTGCCAAATGCCGATCATAAATTTGATACCCACTTTTGGTGTTAACAGCAAATTTTACATTTTTACAACGATTCACACGTTCGAATTTTTTTTCGCGCTACACAGCAAGCGATTGTGCGCGGTGGAGAGTGCAAGCGAGTGGTTTTGCAGCCAAGTGGTCATAAAGTCTTAAAAGCTAGCAAACGAACGAACAACAAATGGCTAGCAACAACAATAAGCACGCTGCCAAGTCAAACAAATTTTCTACGCATAAAATGAAATTTGCAGCAAAAAACGCATTTTTAATTAGTCAACGCGTATTTGCATAACTACTCGTTGCTGTGAATGGGGCAGCAGCAGCAGCAGCAGTATAGCAATTACCAAATGCAACGGCCAACTGTTGTGGACGACTATTGCTTGCTGGACTGTGCGTGTGTGTTTGGGCATGTTGCGCATGCGCAATAAATTGATAGTAATAGCAATAGCGAGACAGCGTCTGATTTCAAACAACAAATAGCAAATAAGAAAATTGGCATTAAAAAGGCTTTAAAGTGCAACTTTATGATTGAGGTGGCGAAAAAAGTTGTGAAAAGTTGCTGATAAAATTGAGTAAAATATCAAAAAAGGCCAACATTCTCGCACAATGGTGAAAGGAGAAGGCGACGCATGTGCATTGCGCTCAACAAATAAGCAAGCAAACAAAACAAATGCAACAAAAACACAAAGTAGCCAAGAATCTGCGCCGAAAAAGCACACCTGAGCAACTGCAATCAGCCAGCGATGGCCGATAGCAATGGACCAGCTGTAGCATGCGGACGAGGCAATGAAACGCAAACAAATACAGGAAGAGTAGTAGGACGCAGCAGCAAGAGTTAATGAAGCCGGGTTTGTGCAGAAGAAGAAGTGCAAGTGGAAGGCGTAGCAGAAGCGCCGTTGCACGCCAACCAGCTGTAAACGCACAAAGCCAATGCGTAAGCAAGGAAAAAGTGCAGTTAGAAAAAGGCGGTGTAACTAGCGGCTCAAGCCTGCCTTGGACAAGCCATGCAGGAGAATAGAAAGTTGTGAGCCACAATGCACCACGACCACTGCACAGCTTGTGAAAGAGTTACTCGCATTATTAGGGCGACTGAATAGTGTTTTTTTAAATACTCGTCGAAAGTTCATCCAATCTGGTGGCTGACTACTTCGCCGATATTATTTGCCTAATTTATGGCATAAAATAGACATCACAAAAATTACAGCTACAATTGTTTGCAAAATTTTAATTTTAGTAAACCAAAACAAATTTAAAACAAACACTAGAAAATCGATGTCTTGGAACTCTGATTTGAATATAAGAAAAATTTGCTTTTTTTTTTAATTAAACCGTTTATTTTTTTCAAATGGTCCTTTAGCAACTAATTTGGAATCCGGGCTTGTTAACAAATCGATCACCCTAGTACGCAATTAAACGTTTGTCATTTAAAAAGTGCCAACTCAGTCCGCTGACCGGCAAATGAGGAAACACACAGTGACTAGTTGAGTGGCTGCTTTGCAATAATTGACAATAAAAATTAACTGACAATGAAGTGAACAAACAAGGATTTAGTTGTTCGAAACTCTTTTCCAAATATTTCTTAGTTTGAAAATAAAACAGGTACATATACATACATATATAAAACATATAGAATCACCGAAGAATCTTCCAAATGCTGGCTGGATCGTTTGTGTAAGGCATAAGTAAGAAAAAAGCTAGAATAAACTAGTGTTGCTTGGGACGAGTCTAAATATTTCGAAAGGCTTATTAAAATATCGTTCGGAATTTTGGACAGACTCGCTATGGGACGGAGTAAAAGAAAGAAGAAACAAAGTGCATTTAGATGCCGGCTTAAGTGTTGCGTTGCTGTCGTGCGTTCGACTCCCGCGAAAGCCAAGAAGACAGAAGTCTGATGAGAAGATATGGTGATCTCCGAAATAGTACTATAACTTCTACTGCTTTGAGGATTAGTTATTGTTTCCTTATAATAGAAATAATTTCATTTAACAAACCAATGGACGTAATATATTGCAAGCGAAAGCTAAATAGACAGTAATTTTTTTTGTTAAAACTACAAAAATAGCACTTTCTTATAAACCACTCAAATAGACCAAGCCACAATCATAAAATTTTTGGCAGTTCAACATCCGCGGAAGCACACTCTAGTCGATCGTCTCGGATGAAGAAAATGGAATAATATTAAAGTTAGACAATTTACAATTTTTTTGAGCTCAAGGCCAGTTTATGGAAGTTTTTTGTGAAAAAACAACAACAGTTTTTAAAGGTTTAAGGAAGATGAAATAAACACAACAGCCAACTCGGCTAGCGTAGCACAATATGTAGCGTATTGGCTCTGCAACTCCGAGCTCCCGGGTTCAAAGCCTGGAAGAAGTGGTTATGAAAAATTAAATTTATTTAATTTAATAAAAAGAAGTCTGATGAGAAACTGTGGTGATTTCCGAAATAGTACTATAACTTCTATCATTAAAAAACTGTTGTTGTTTTTTCACAAAAATTTTCAATAAAAAACTGGCTCAATAAAATTTTAAATTAATAACATTTACTAGGCCAACAAAAAAATTAACAAACATTTATATTAAAGTTTGACATAAAATCTTAAATTTTAATCTCAGATGCTTTCCTGTGTTTTGTTGGTGACCGGAATAATTCATTAATGTGTATAGGAGCTGCGCGGATTAAGCGATCGTTGGGTACTTAAATATATTTACAAGCCAATTTGACTATGCACTTTCCTGTGCTGAACTTAGAAGCATAGAAATAAAAGTGATTTTTTTTTGTGTTAAGTTCACTCCTCCGTATTGAAGTTATTTAGATCTGTAAAGAAGTAGCTTCTCAGAACTATTTGGAGTATTTTTCGAACTGCAAGGAACAAAGTGTTGAGTAAACTCTGCCCTTCTTTTGTCTCTGTTTTGTCTTATATTCCGCCAATTCCATAACCTTCATTGAAGAAGGAGACAAACATAATTGAGCGCTTTGTTGCAGATTTATGAACTCGGAACCTGCTGCGGGTAGTCGTTGCTTGTCGTTAGCACTCGTTTGCGTCAACGTTTGTAGAAGAACTCTCTGCGTCGGCATCTATTGGAGAAAGAAGCTGTGAATTAATCGCATAGAAGCGATGCCATCAATTGTTTTGAAGAGTGTGAAAAATTTTCATCAGCAAGTTTTGAAAGTATCAACTACTAATATTTAGTGTTTTTGAAGCGACTGCCAAGATTTGAATGAAATTCTACGCTCAAGATCAACTCAGTTATTCAGGCAGTGTACGTTGAAAAAGCGTCCAAAAAAGTGATTTCATGGATATTGAAGTTGGTTGCCTTATAAGTATAAACATAAGCCCACATACAAATCCACTTGCGTAGGTAAATAAGTTTTGTACAAAAGTAATAAATTTTTACGTTCAAACGCTTTCGCTAATCATTTAAATTTTTTCTAAAAAATACAAACAAAAGAAAAACCGAACTTCTGGCAATGTATCGGAGGAAGTTACGGCGTCTGCAGATTAGTTGCAAAGACAAAAAAAAATTGCAAAATAAACTGCGAAAACTAATTGCATACGCTTCAGATGGGTCGCACCCATACATACACACATAGTTACTAGACATACTCGCATGTCCGCAACCACTTGCCTGGTATGATAGCTATTGCTATGGCGTTACTGCTGCGCATGCGCACAGGTGGACACCAATAGTTTTCAAAGCGAAGTCTGCACACATTCCGTTAAGTCGTGGCGTGGCGGCTGTAGCGCGTGGACGGGCAAATGCGCGTCGACAGCCACTCACTGATTTTAATTATCAGCGCATTACATCAGTGAGCTGAGTGAGCGCATCTATGTATGTAAGTAACGACGACAATAGCAACAACAACAACAATTAAAAAAGATTTGTGGAAAATCTAAAAGTTGGCACATGTTGCATGCAACACTAGTCTTTTCTGCTCTTTTTGGCCACTCACCGCTTTCTTTCGCATTTGCCTATCATTAATTTGGCGCATTTACGCATTTTTTTCGCCAGTTTCTTTCACCATATTTGACTTGGCTCGTTAGCTTTTTTGCGTATAAATGCTTTTCCCATTTTTCAGCCGCTTTCCTATTTTAAGTTTGTTCCTTTTGTTAATTATCTTTTTTTTTAGTTGGTTTTTTAGGCAAATTGTGTGCGTTGCTTTTTGGATTTCTTCGTTTGCGTGTCTCGCATTTGTTGTTGCTGTTAATTTTATCTGCCTTGCAGAGTCTTGGCTGCTTGTTGTTGTTGTTGCTGCTGCTTTAGTCAGTTGATTTTGGCAATGTTTATTGCACTTTCGCGCCATCTTTCAAATGAATTGAAGTGTTGTTCGAAAACGGTGTCGTGCCTCGCAACATCACTTGCCTTATCGTTCATTGGTTCGTTTCTGTCATCTGAAACCTCTTCCTCTGGCTTCCTAACTTCAATTAACCATTACTTAAATGAGTAGACATAATTTTATTCTCATTGCAGTTCGACTTATTGACAATTTGAAAGGTGCGAAAAGTATTTGTGAAAGTCAGTCAGTAATTTGTATACCCAAAGCAAGTTATAGCTTTGTCTATCCAATGATTTTTCAATTTTCATACCGGGCAATGAGAGTTAGTACTAAACGATACCGAAATATGTGAATATTATAAATTTCAAGTGAAACTTCTTACAAATGCGACAAAATTTATGCTGAACGGAATGATGCAAACATAAATGTATGGGGTAGACAATAAGTTCCTCTGCACATCTTACTTAAACTCTCCATAACTTAACTAAGCATAACATAGATAAGCAAACTTAAACTAACCACACCTTAACTTACTCTAACACAAATCACCGCATCTTAACTCGCTATACCTTAACTAAAAAGATCTTAACCCGCAAGACTTAAACTCACCGCACATAAACTCACCACACGTTAACTCACTACACTTAAACTCATCACACCTTAACTCATCACATCTAAACTTAACATATCTGAATATTAAACCCACCACATATCTATGTATATGTAAACTCACCACACTTAAATTCACCTCATTAAAACTCGCCAAACCTTAATTTACAACACCTTAAATCAACATACCAAAGTTCACCACTCATAAACCCACCACGTCTAGACTCACCATACCCAAACTCACCTGAAATGTTTTCCCTCATCTTAGCTAGCTCTTCCAAAACTGCAGTAACTGAACAATAGTTCCTGTATTGTGGTGTACTTTCTGTGTTTTTTTTTAATATTTTCAGCTGCTTTCAACTTTTTCCGCAACTCAGCCAGTTTCCTCAATGCACTTTATTCGATTGCTCTCTCTCTCTCTTTCTTTGTTATTGTTGCCATTTTCATTGTCGACATTATTGCCACTTTTGTTGCTCCCAACTAAATTGCTGTCGCTTGCATCCGGTCGTTGTTGTCGTCGCGTTTATTATTGTTTTCTGGAAAGCTGTTACTGTGGACTGTAGCGGCGGCTGCCAATATCTTCGCTGCAGCTATATTGTTTTGAAGCTAACTTTAATATCCAATGACTGGTTGGTGGTTGACGTTGTGCATTGCACGTTGCACTTAACGTCGACGTGGTCACATGGTCAAGTGCCACCGCAAAAATGCAAAGTATTTATGTATACACGTGTGTAGGCATACATGGATTTGTTTTTGTGTGCACTCCTCTTGCCATCTTTATAACCATAATGCACCCGTCTGGCAGTTAGTACCCACTACCACTCACCTGTTGATGGCTGCAATCGGTTTCTTAAGTCCCCTTCTTTGTATTCATTAGAGTCGGCTTTCTTGTCCTCTCCTCCGTTTGTTTGGGTGCTCAAAAGTTTCTGTATTTCACATATGAAATGCTTGAAATATTCATTAGTGTTGCATGTAGAATTTTTTTATGATCATTACGTTCGCCGTACAGTTAGCAACAAGCTCGATAAACTCACCACAATAGACGTTAGAGTCCTCTGACTGATAGTCACTATTGTTTTTTTTATTTTTAAATTTAGTTTTTTTGTTGCCTCTCTCTCAGCTTCTTTCGGTTCTATATATGTACATACATTTGTTGCTGCCGTATTTTACGCTTAATTTCCGCCAATCGCTCAAATCACTGTCATGTCTCTGCTGCTGATTTTGGCATTGAAAAATGCCGTCAAATTATTTACTGTAATTTTTGTTTTGTTTAATAGCGCACCTTTTCGCTTTTACGAAAATTTGCCTTTTAGGTTACGCTAGATTTCAGCGACCAACACTAGCGTAGACGGTTTGTGGTGAATTTACAATTGGGCCAGTAGGAAAGCCAAAACACGCATTCGATAAGCAGCCTATAGACACTGGTAGAGCGCTTCCGGTGGTGAAATTGATGCCGTGGTGAGTTTTTAATATTAATTTTATTTTATATTTAACACAACCCAAAATATGACAATTTACAGTTCGTTTATTACTTTTTTATTCTTTTTATCAACTAAAATACAGAAAATATTCTAACAAAAACTTACTCAAATTTATTTTTAAAGCTTTATAATTATTCAATATGCTTTAAGTACTCGTACATATGTATGTGTACATTTTTTCAAATTTTTTTAAGAAATTCTACTCAAAAAAATGACTGGTTTAAAACCCACGAAAGTTCCAAGTGGCAAACAATGTCGTTGAATTGTGCCAATTTCTATATTGACATACTCTAGCACTTTTTTTCCACATAACAAAAGCTCGAAATTTTTTTGCTATAAAGAAGGAACTGCCGAACACGGTCAGTAAAAAAAGTGCTAAAAATTAATGAAAATTTATGTCCACTTGAAACTTGCACTTTGGGATACTAAAATTAAGTGGAGTGCAAAAACAAAACAAAAAAATTTAATAAATACTATTTTTTTTGAGCACAACTGAGTGTTCTCACAATTACATTTTTTAATTCATCAGGACTGTTCTGCATTCCGAGTCCCAAATATTTAGTTTTTTATTTTATTTTTAAAACAAGGAAAATAATAAGAGGCAGTCCATACTATTTTAATAAAAAATCTACTTTTTTTTATAGTTTCATGTAAATTAAGTATGTTGTAGAAAAACTCATAAGATATGACAGAATGACCGGAAATAAATTTTTTTGTTTTCAAAAGTTAAGCGTCAGTTAGTCAAGACTTAACTTAACTTAAGAATTGGAGGCGATTACTCAACATGTCAACTTAATTTTTGATGATTAATTTTTGTTGCATATTGTTCTTTGAATATCTCCGTTGACACAAAGTACAAAGTAGTAAATAAAAGCACTTGTGTGATTATTTTTGAATCGCATATTGCTTGTAAGAATGTCAAGGAGAATTAAATTGTGTCGAATGTTTTTAAGTTTAGCACAAATGTACAAAATGTGCAAGAAACAGTCACTTGGTCAAAGGAAAAGGTGGTGGCAAATCCACCCGATAAATAGAAACTTTTTGTTGTGATAATTTACATCCCGACAGAATTTTGCGTATAGTTCTTTATTGGAGGATATGATCAACTTTTCGTCATTTATATTTATGTATGTTAAAATTTTCTTTTTGTCTATAATTGTTTTTTCAGCTATTTGATATGTTACCACATCAAATAAATTTGTTTTAAATGTAGTTTTTGCATGCATTTATTTTCAAAAATTGTAAATGTCAAGATCTGGTAAGCCTGATTCTCTCACCGCTCTCACGGCTCTCAATTTACGAAACTTAAGAATCTAAAATCAACAAATTCTTAAGTTTCTTACGGTAAGTTAAGTGTTGAGTAATCGCTTGCACTGCTTTCCATAGTTGGCTTAAGTTAGTTAAGTTAAGTTAAGTCTTGAGTAAGTGACGCTTAACTGACGCTTTATTCAACTTTAAAAATGTAAGGTGTCTTGGCGTAAGCCTTTGTTTATTACTTCGTAGCTCGCAAAATATTACTTCTATCAAAAAATTATTCAGTAATTTTTTTATAGACAAAGAGTCGGAGATTTGTAAAAAATTTTTGTAATTTTTTTAAGTAATATTTTTCATACCTTTTTAATAAAAAAAAATAAATTTTCTGAAAAATCGTATTTGCACAATTTAAAAATTTTTCTTTAAAAATATATGTGGTAGAACATATATCAAAGAATAAACTGACTAAGTTTTAGAGGGTATCTAATAAATTCAAGTGTTTCGCTGAGCACAAACATGTATTAAGCAGCTTGCTCTTTGCTTGTTACAACTTATGGCTTAATACAAAAAAGTATTTTTTTGATACGCCGAGACACCTTATATTTTTAAAGTTGTATAACTTTTGAAAAAAAAAAAATTGTTTTTCCAAACGCAATGTTTACAGACATTTTAGAACATATGTATGTTGTATCCAAAATTCGGGCAAAAGTAGTTTTCGACCAATTGAAATAGTTAAATAGAAAGGCATTAATCAATTATATATCTGGAACAATTTGTCGAACTCAGAATGTAGGACAAGTCGGAATAAACACGACTGGAACATTAAGTACGGTTAGTTAAGAAGTTACATACCTTAAGAAAAATACGAGATAATTTTCTTGACAAAAAATATATGTAAATATTTAAAAAAGTTTAAAGTTCGCAGTAAATTGATTTTCCTACAGGGAATCTTCGCAAAACGCTGCTTACTACATACATTTACATAAGTAAATATTTTGTTTAATAGTGTCGTTGGTGTTTAGAATTATTATTATATTGTTATTTTTTTTACATTTTATTTTCACTCATATCCATGAAAATTTTGGAATGCTGCGGAAAATTATGCCGCAAACATTTCCCACCGGACATGTGGCTATGTGCATATATTTTATGAATATGGAAGTACTTACGTATGTATCACTCACTTGCTTTATTGCCCACTACTTTGTCGCTTTGTCTTTAAACTTTTAGAAAAATATTTTCTTAAAAATTTCCACATAATCACATCAAGTGATTTTATGTCAACGTCACGCTTGAAATGCATAATTTGTGTAGTTAAACTGTTAACTGCGGTGAAGTTGCTGAAAGAGCAGCAGACAAATTGAAAGAAAATTACTTAATAAACTTTGAAGGCAGAGAGGCTGAGTTTTTGTTTTGCAGCTGAATTTATAGATTATACACATACATATGCATATACATACATAGTACAATAAAGAGTAGCATAAAACATTGAAAAGTATTTACACTCATGTTTGTTGGAACGATTTTCCGTCATCCCTTGTCAAGTTTGGTTTGGAGACAAACCGGTTATGGCGTTGTGCCATCTTCAGTGTCAATTTTTGTTCTGAACGAAGAAGTCACAACTCCGAAACCGGTTTATCTCCAAACCAAACTTGATAAGGCATGACGGCAAATCGTTCCAACAAACATGAGTGTAAATACTTTTCAAATATCAACATTCCACCCTGTCGGACAAGAAATAGAAGAAAACAATATATTTACACTTATGTTTATACTTACAGCAAAAGCTCGACCATAAAGTTTTTACTAGCAAGAAATTACTCTTAATGGTTGCATAATAGAGTGATCGATGTGGTCGTGTGGGTGCGTGCTATAACTCGATATGCCGCTCGAGTTCGAATCTTGGCCAGTGCATGTAAAATTTAAATCATAGAAAAAGTTCTTTTCTAATAGCGGTCACTCCTCGGCAGGCAATGACAAACTACCGGTGGTATTTCTGCCATGGAAAAGCTTCTCATGAAATACTCGTACATCTGCCATTCAGAGTCGACACAACACTGTAGGTCCCTTCAGTTGTGGTAACGCATTGTGTTATTTTAGAAAACATTCTCGAGAGTTTAGTTCTTATATTGTTTCTCATGGAAACGTTCCTGAACGTTCTATTTATTTGTTCCCAATCGTGGTTCTGAATAAAAAGATAGTAAACTTTCCTTTAAATCGGGAATTGTCTTTCCTAGATAAGTAATATTTGTTCCTAATTTCTTCAAAACTTAACGCAAAGCCTTTCTCTGGAACACGCTTCATAGTTGTTTTTTATCGCTTTAACTTTACATTTTAAACGCAAATGACATTTTTGCACACTTTGCTTGCCAATCCTGTCAGTGCAAACAACTTTTCTTCGAAAATTAGTTGCATATACCACTCTAAAGAGTCGCATACAAATGTCATTTGCGCTGTCAACGCTGCACAAATAATCCTGGGAAGTCATTTCTGGTGCTACATATTTACATTTGTAAGTATCTACATATGTACATATGTGTGCGTGTGTATGAATGCAAGCGAAATATTTTTTGGAAATCTTGTCAACTAATTGTAATATTGTCGTAACATTTTTGCTTAACTTTTCACCTGATTTGGGCATGCAATTAGTCCATTAAGCGCAAATAGATTTGAGAGGGGGAAGCTATGTATGTAAGAAAACTGTCGAAAAATTTGCGCCGCTGACAGGTGGAAAATTTCGCTTTTCTCAAAATGCCGGCAGCTTTGTTTTTTTTTTTAGTTTTGATATTGGTAGAGAGTTTGCGTATTGTATAGACTTGCACATATACATACGAGTACATACATACATGTTGCTTATGTACTAGACGGTAGACGGAACTAATTTTTTTAATTCATATGCATATACTGCAGTAAAGTTGCTCTCTCCTTTCGCAATCTGAAAAAAAAAACGTATTTTCCATGTATGCCAGTCGCAACATCCCCGGAATATATCTTGCAAATATTCCGGATTTATACTTAGATGTCTAATCGGAAGAGATGGCAAGTTTAATGTAAAATCTTTCGCATTGAGCTAACGGAAGTTATAGCCACAATCCTTAAATTTGAAATAAATGTGTTCAGTGAAACGTTGAAGTACCAAGGATAAGTTCGGTTAGGTAGCAGTCTTAGAATAAGAGACTCAGTTGGACTCTCCTTCATGGTGCCGTGCGCTTCCAGGCCATTTTGACAATATGAACAAAACTATTTTCACCATAAAGCTTAGTAAAATTTACTGAAGAGATTTAATCTGATCATGCGGTAGGCAAATGCGACACAAGGCAGCAGGAAATAATTTCAAACATGTCGATTGGAGTTGCACCCTTTGAAACCTCTCGCCAAACACGAGATCTGTGGTTTTGTGAGCGTCAAGAGTTCCCAGTCCAAACTTTTTCTTATTTTGCAATGAGATCTCGGAAGCTTCTAGAAATAAAATCTCGGAATCATCTTGAAATGTGGCTACAATTGTATCATCACATTTAACGTGTCCTCACATCTCCTACCTGATTAAGAAATGATTTTCCTAAAATAGAAATACACACAAGGTTTTTTTTAAAGTCAAAGTGAATAGATAATATCGATTATAAAACCTCTTGCGCTTATTTAAAAGGACTAGAGAGGTTAGACTTCTTTTATTAGACTTTTAAAAGATTTTCAGAAACTGATACCGACGTGGAGCTTCGTGCTCAAGCCACCTTCCGATGAAATATTTGACGGAACCATCGAGAGTGGAACGGCACTGAACGTACGAGGAGATCGTCTGCAAATTAATTCCAGAACTGTACGGAATTCTATGTTGAGGTTAATTAAAGTTGTTGGTCATCTCACATATTTGGCAGGGCTGACGAATTGGCTAGAACTGGAGTGTCTCTTCGAATAAAGTCTAGAAGAGGGTATGTGCTACCCCTTAGATGTCATCACGCAAGAACTGTTCTTGCGATCTGTGTGAAAGGCAAAAATGTATATGTATATTAGTGTAACAGCTACATTAAGTTCTTTAGCAAATTTGGCTTAACTATTACAAATCAAACCTTGAATATCTACCTTCAAATGAGATTCAGAAGATATTTTAACATACAAACAGCTAGTAATACAAGACATGCCTCCTGGATAACATACAGCTCGTTATAGCAGATAGAGATAGAGATTTTATGTATCTGTGTAAGCTGGATATTGCTCGCAGGATTTCTCACGGGCCACTGCAGACTTCGTGGCCACCTCCACCGGTTGAAGATCTGGTCCAGTGAGTTGTGTCGCTTCTGCGACTCGGCCCCAGAGACTCCTTGGCATCTGCTCCTTGAATGTGATGCCATTTCAAGGAGACGAGAAAAATGTATAGCCTAAGGGAACTAGAAGAAAGACAGGCACGGTCGCTGACACCGATAATCATCGTCAAATTTCTTAGGATATTAGGCTTAGACGAAGTTTTGTAAATTATTAGGTCGAGGGCACAATGGACCGTTTTGGTCGAAGTACATACCTCTTTTAAAATCTATCTATCTAAGCTGGATATTCTACAAACACTATAGAAAGTGGTAATTAATATTGAATGGATTACATTTTCGATACCTTTCCCTACATTTTCTGTGCTTTTTCGGTACATTTTCGCTTCTTATTCGGCATTTTTCTGTAAAATTTCGTTAGTTTTTTTTATTACATTTTGGGTACATTTTCGGTACACTTACCTTACTTTTCGGTTCATCTTTGGTAATTTTTGGCTATGTTTTTGTTACTTTTTGGTACATTTTTATTACAATTTTGGTATATTTTTTGTACAATTCCAGTTCTTCTTAGATAGTTTTCGGTACATTTCCGTTTCTTTTCGGGAGACTTTTTTTACTTTTATTACTTTACGGTACATTTTCGGTAAATTTATTATTTAATTTAATTTAATATTTCGGGCAATTTTATAACTTTTCGGTACATTTAAGGTAGACCTTCAATATATTTTCGGTACTTTTTCAGTGAATTATCCCTGATATCGAACTGAGCCTAAGCTAGTTCCGAAATGTACTCAAAAAGGTCCTAAACTAGTCCCGAAAACTTCGCATTCGAGTCTCGAAATAATTCTGAACAAAACTTGGCTACTACGACTTGTAAATTTTTTTCTACCTCATAATTGTTACGAGAATACTTTTATAATATCAGTCGCAAATTAAAAACTTTTGAAGACCTAAATACATTTTCTCGCTGATAATTAAAATTTAAAGACTTTTAGAATATACTAGAACAATGTACATAAGTCTCTAAAAAATAGTTATCGATGACTCAAAAAATGATTATTTTTCATTAAAAATTATTGATTGACTTTGATTATTTTCTTTTAAAAGTAGTTGCATCTCTGGTCTAAATTACAAATATTTGAAAATGTATGTAAAAAATGTGCAAATACTGATACCTACCTGGTAATGCTGATTGCATTATATCTTCATATAAGCGTCAATTAAGTGAAAAAAGGTCACTTAAACGTTGATTGCATGATGACTATGCTAGCAACATTGCATTTCAGCAACATGTTGACTTGATACAAGTATCCGCTTAAAGTGGGTGCTAGGTTGCGCATACCGACTCAACTCTTTCACCTACTATTTATTATGGTTCTAGTTTTGTTGTCGCTTAACCGTATTTTTTGTGTTCAACTGAGCGACATACTTTTTGGCCTTAAAACGGAGAAGCAGATCTGATGCTTCTTCCGCCTTCGACTGGTTGCTCTATTCCTGGCTAAACTTTGTTTTATTTTCACTCTTCCTACAATTCTTTTCCCTCGCAAGTTGCTTTCTTTCGCGCACTATTTAATGATTGCAGCTGATCCTCTTGTCGTTGCTGGTTTGCGCTTTTTTTCTTCGCGTAAAGTTGTTGCTGTTGTTGGCAGCAACTGCAAATCAAATAAGGAAAAATGTCGCCAAACTTTTCGATTCAGCTGTCAATCATTATGAGAGATAGTGTAGCTGCTTAAGTTGGCAGCAACAGCAATGGTCGCTAGCCACTAAGTTGGCTGTAGCAGCTATCTTGGTGGCTGCAACATTATTGACAGTGTTGACAGCAACAAGAACAAGGAGAGAGAGAGAGAAAAAAAAAATGGAAGCATGAAATATACTAGTTTCCTTCAGTTGTTCGAACTGTTAGTGGAGGCTGCATTAATAGCAACAGTAATAACAATAGCAACAACAAATGTTGCAAACGCATACAAACATAACACCAACAACAAACCATAAGCGTTTTTATGCAAATTAGGCATCTTTCTGTTAGCGGTTGTTTTAGTTGTTGCTGCTATATTTTTTGTGATGTTTTATGTGTCGTTTATATTTTTTTGATGGCGAGGGAATATTTGTTCTGCGACACTTCCAACATTCGAAGCATTGAGGTGACCAGCTGTGAAGGATTGCAAAGGAATTTCAATATGTCAACTAAGTAGAGCCGTCGAACATGAAAATTGTGCCGAAGGTAAATTAGTTCCGAATAGCGTAGAACACAAAGAAGCTTATGCTTTGGTGAGGTGAGGTGAGGTCCGGTGAGGTGAAGTGAGGTGAAGTGCGGTGTGGTGAGGTGAGGTCAGGTCAGGTGAAGTGAGGTGAGATGAGATGAAGTGAGGTGAGGTGAGGTTGGGTGAAGCGAGGTGATGTGAGGTGAAGTGATGTGAAGTGAGGTGAGGTGTGATATGGTGAGGTTAGATGAGGTGAGGTGAGGTGAGGTGAGGTGAGGTGATGTGAGGTGAGGTGAGGTGATGTGAGGTGATGTGAGGTGAGGTGAGGTGAGGTGAGGTGAGGTGAGATGAGGTGAGCTGAGGTGAGGTGAGGTGAGGTGAGGTGAGGTGAGGTGAGGTGAGGTGAGGTGACTTTAGTTGGCCGTTGCTAAGATATTTTAAACTACTTTTGTTACGATTTCTTGTGACGTACTTAATTATACGCACTAAACTTTGGTTGGGCTGTCGAAATACTCAAGATTAATATTAGGTTGGTGAATATACTAAGTTTAGTTGGAGCTCTCTGAGCTTAAAGCTATAGACTGGTGCAACAACTAAAATGATGACATTACTATTGGCATCACACCAAACTGTAAATTCATTTTTGTACCATAACAGCCTCCAATTCCACAGCTGGTCACTTTCAAACAACTCCCCACACAATCACCACAGTAAATTCAATAATAATAACTGCGCAAGCGCGTTTAGCTCGTAACTTTACTATTGAAACCGCGCGTTGATCGCTGATTCGTTACAGCACACAAACACAAAGCAAAGGTTACGCGCTTTACAGACACAAACACAAATTCTACAATTTACGAGTATGTCCGCTAGCCAAGCTATGAGTGAGTGCCTCTGCACACTCGTCGTAACGTGTAATAATTGCACTTTGCATGCGAATTGTCATCACACGCTCATCACACGGCGTCGTCATTCGATTGCCTGTCACAGCCGCTAGCCCGCTATGCCAATATTTGCTTTGTTTTACCGAACGCGGTCGCCAGCAGCCCAGTACTCGTACGCGCATATGAAGCCTTGCCGAGAGGACTGCCAATCTATCTGTAAGCTTGACAGTTTGTCTGTATCCACTGTTGGTCTGTTGCTAGCCTATCGACAGCTCAGTTGTCCATCCAACCACATTGAATTTTTGTATTTTTTTAGTTTTTGTTTTGTTTTTTTCATGCATCATTGTTTGCCACTTGAAGTGGCATTTAGTGGAGGTGCTGTTAAAACGAGTAGCTGGGGAAGCGCGGAATCGAAGCTCGGCTGCTTGTCGTTTGCGCACATTTTGCATATGATTAACAACGCGTCGCGTGTTGCTACCGGCAAAGTTGCTGCATTTTCCTCTATACATTTTTGTTGTTGTTCTTGTCGCTGTTGATTATAGCGGATGAAAGCATGTAAGCTTTTGTTTTTTTCGCTACGCTTGGTCCGCCGATTACTCGGCCTGTCGAACTGTCGCGTGGATGGGGACTAGCGCGCCGCTGCCTGCGACAATTGTCGAAGTCACCTTGGTCCCATGATTGATAGCCGCGGCGGTTGATTGAAAGCAACTCAGCGTTTTTTCCGATAACTGTTGTTTTTATGTTTTGTTGCATTGTCGAACCGCAGCCGCAGGAATGTGTAAAAGGATCGTCGAATATAGGGCCAAAGCGGCTAAGGTGATTTCTAAGCAAGACGACAGCGTTGTTGCTCTAATCTCACACACGCGTGCGCTGTGCAAACAACTAGTTGCAAGTGGACAAAATATGCACCATAAAAGCAACAAAAAATATTGTATTACAATAGAAAACCATTGCAGGCAACAACACCACACAAGCTACACTCTCGCATTTCCAAGCTACTGCGGTCCTCCGCGTGGCGAGACCTCATTGCAGGCAAGGTCTGTCATCAACACACCATCGAGTGCCAACAATTTTCATGCCACCAGCAGCGGCAAGTATACGCCAACAACATTCGCCAACAATTTATGAGGCGTTGTTATTGTAGCGTTGGTGGCAAAACGTTTAGTTCGCCTGTCCACTACGTTGGTTGCTTGTCGAACTCAAAAGTTGTAGTTTATTACCGCTTGTTGTTGTGGCAATTTTTGCAATATTGTCACCATTTCTCTCAAAATTTTTTTCTTCTGTGCTATTTAATTTTTTGTTTTACTTTGTCGGCAATTTATGAATTGCTTGTAGGCGAGCGTAATGAATTGCTAATAGCATTCATATTTCATTATATGGTAATTGTCATTTGATTGTCAATTAAAAAGGATCGCAACAACAGCTATACCAAAGCAATCGAATGTTGGCGTGTATAACTCGTCGTTGGCAATCGTTGACGTACTTATGTTTTTCCAACGAATACGACTAGGTACTCGTGCGATAATTTAGTTGCGCAGTTGTGCGCTTGCGTGCTGTTCGCATGTGGGAATGTGAACGTTACATTGGCTTTCCCAGGATTTATGTGACAGATATCAATAGAGGAAAACATATAGCCCGTATGTTGAAATGAATGTTAGAAAAAAATATATATATGTATATACCAAAAAGGAACGCTGAGTGTTGTTATGAATGAGAAGCTACTACCGGAGTTGGTCGTAAGTTTTTGAATTTATGATTTTTATGCAGTAAGTACATTGAGTTGCTTGAGTAACAACGATTTTGAAAGGATTTATATTTATTATGTCATATTGTAACAAGTGGTTGGATATTGTTTTGCTTCATTTTTTCTAGTTTACATACAAATAAAGAACATAGAAATCTTTCCGCTTTAAGCTCGTAATTTTTTTGTAGAGCCACACCAATTCAAATCGAACAGCCGATCAAGTCAAAAATTCAATACTTAATACTTAAACAAATTGTTTTATTTTTGACAATTTAAAAAAGTAGGAATTTTTTCGACCATGAAGTGGGCCTTTTTAAAATATTAAATTTTCTATTTATGCAAGTTTTTTTTTCGTATTCCCCCAAACAACTTTACAAACATCGTACAGGTCTATAAGTAAGATAACAATCAGCTGTTCTCCCGGAAATAGCTCACAGCTGAGATCACCTGATTTTCAGAGTTGATTTTAAAGCAAAGTTGCATAAAATATATGTAAGTTAATTTTCCTAAAATAGTAGTTAAAATTTGTACTGACTTCCGAGGTAAAGAGCAAAATGCATTAACCATTTAAAAGTGAAAAATAATTACCTCTTCAGTTTTATTTTATTGTTGTTTTTTTTTGAGGAATTTTAATTTATTGACATTGAAATATGTAAGTTTAAAAATTTTGTAAAACTCAAATGTAAATGCAGTGATGTACGAAATGTGATTTATAATAAATAAATTCCATGTTAATACATTATTCTTCCAACTCCTCCTTGTTTTCTGCTTCACTGGGCATTTGGAAGGCATACTTTTTCATTTGCAATGTGCCGTCAATAAAGAAGGTTCGTGTCTTTCGCGACACTCCCGTTTGTCATTTTTACTAATCGAAGGCTTTCTTTGATAGAGAGGACGCTAACAAATACGACATTGATGTTGATGACAGTGAAAGATGTTACGAAATGAGCGAGAGTTCGCTTACTGATCGATTTGGAAAAAAGTCATATCACAAGTTAGTGAGAATTGAAAAAACATTATTATTATTTTATGTTTTTGTCAACATATTGCGCCCTCTACCGATCATATACTGCGCCCTCTACCGATCAGCTGACGTTGTGATTTTATGAAAACTCTTTCTGTGTTAGCAGTTTTTATTAGCTCTCACTTGAGTTTATTAACATAGCATAACAAAATATACTATAATATAGCTGAACATACCTAACGTAACGTAGCACAAAATAACGTAATATGAGTTAGGCGTGGTTACTTAAGGTATGGTGAGTGCGCATTAATAATATAATAATAATAATTTGGCGCTTACACTATATTCCTCAGTGTTTGGCCGAGCTTATACTACCATTTGGAGTGTGCGTCTTTATTTTCTCCCACAAATGGAGGGACCTACAATTTTGTGCCGACTCCGAATGGAGGTTTTCCATTGCCTGCCGAGGGGTGATCGCTATTAAAAAAAGATTCGTACCTCAAACCCGGCGCCATATCGAGTAAAAGCACGCATCGCTACCCATTCAACCACAGCGACCATTAGGAGACAATATTTTCGTCACACTTTGAATCGTATATTGACAGCCTACGTCATGTAAAATCGTACTACTCTTGTGGTTATAAAAAGTAGTCAGTTTTCCAAATCAGTGTTGCTTAGGTGTTGTTTATATCCTAGACTTTTATTAGCATAATATGACCTGGAATACGATAGAGCAAATAATAATAATAAAATTAAATATAAAGTAAGTCATTTCGAAACATTTAGTCATATCAATATGTATTACGATTGAAATAATGATTAATGAAACTGATACAGTTAGAATATCGCAGTATATCGAAATAATACAAACCATATCGATTAAAATTAAAAAAAAAATAACAAAGAATTGATTATTATGCAAAATTGAAATAAACTTTATACCTAAACTTCGAAACAAGGTAACGATAATTATGTTATTGATAACTGCAGTGCTATCTATCTAGTGATGGGCGAGTCAGAGATGTATAAACAATCGAGAGAATCGCCATCGTTGCAAAAGAACAATCGACTCCCTGACTGACTGTACAATCGAGATGTTTTTCGATTGTTTCGAGTCGACTGGCTAATAATCGACGATGTCGTGTCAACTCAATCAGTAGCATTCATAGACTTGTGCAGGTGTGTATTGATGGTTTTTTAAAATTGATAATATTGAAAGTGTAGATACACGAGCGTTATTTTAAATATATTTACTTTAACAGACAAATTTATATGTTGAAAATATTATTCGAAAATTCAAAATGCCTCGCTGTTTTAAAAAATCAGTCGTATGGGATTTTTTTTTTTTATAAAATATCGAATTGTGGCAGGGTAACGTCGGTTAACTGCAAATTGTGCAATGCGAGCTACAAATATTTTGGAAATAAAAAAAAACTTGCATGGCCACCTCTAAAACGAAGCATCCCATTCAATTTACTGAATACCAATAATTACTATAATTGATAACATTTATTTTGAACCAACCAACAAGGATATACTTTTTTGTTTCTTCTTAATTGTATATTTGTTAATTGCAATGATCCTTTTTTTCTTTTTAAAAAGTTATTGCTTGTACAAATAAAGTTGCCATGGGTCACAAGTTAGGGCGAGATATTTTGGCCGATTGTTATCTAATGTTAATCGCGACTGGCAATTCGTTGACAAAGACTGCGAGAGAGAAACATCGAGATGTTTTAACAACTGCTGGCTAGGAGCGACTCCGAGATGTTTGTGTCAATTGTTAGCTAATTTAAGCATCACTATTTGCGGCTGGCAATTCGTCGCAAATTCGTGTACGAGCTAAAACATCCGAGATGTTTGAACAATCGAGACAATCGACTAAAACATCTCGGACCCGCCCATCACTATATCTATCTCGACAAATCTAAAACGATGCTGCAAAAATGGTGATAACTGCAACGATAACGATATTAAGCTAAATCGCTACACTCAAAAATAAGCATACAACTGAGTAGACTCGGCGAAGCATTCTCTTTTTTACAGCGCTAGCGTAATATATACCAAATGAAGAGATGCTAATAAAAAGGTTGAGAAATCTACAGATTTATAAGTATTTGTATAGGCAAATATTTAATGAAAAAAAAAAATTATGCGAATGCCACTACATTCGTATTCAACAGAATTTACAATTATCTGCCTTTTCCTCGTGCACCTTTCGCTAGCAATCTTCCCAGTGTAGCTTGTCGCTGTGACATCTTCATTTGCCGCAAGCAACCGCAACAATCACAAATTTCCATATCACCAAAACTTCATAAATCAAATCTGCGCAAATCATCCAGCCAGCCAGTCAGCGAACGAAAAAGGAACGCGGAAAAGCGACGCGCAAGGCGATGCATTGCATGCAACCAGCTTCAGCAGCTGTTGACCTAGTGTCAAAGCGTGTGCCAGCATAACAGACATACATATGTACATACCAGTACATATGAGGCGTTGAAAAGGCAGAAGCGCCGTTGAGCGATTGCTTGTGCGGCGCGAGCGTTGCAACCGATCGACCAAAAATGGTTGCCAAATCATTTGCAATGCGGCAGATCATCACTAGCCGACACGAGTACTCGAACAAGTGGCAAGCTTTGGCAGTGATTTAGCTGTAAATCTTTGGCAATAGATCAGCGGCAGTCAGCAAAAACAATAACAGCAAACACACACATTTGTTGTCATTTCGTATAGATCAACGGCGCTCCGCGGCAAATATGCCTGAGTGAAGATCACCGATCGACTCTAAGTTCGTTTGCTTCGTTGTATGCTGACCGTTGACAGTTGTCCGCTTGTTTCTTGCTTCCACCACAGCTCGCTGTGGCAGTCGATGAAGTTGTTTAAGCTGTGGCGCGCTATCTTTCTTTGTGCTGAAATTCCTGGTTGTCTCGTTTTGGAACGTACAAATTGAGTGATTGCCAGCGAGCGAGCGCAACGCGGCGCGCCACTTTCAGTCGCCTTTTGGTAAATGGACGAATTGTTGTGTTGTATGTTGTAAGCGCATGCCTCGTACCATAATCAGGTGCGACACATACGTAGCTCTGTGGGGCTTGTAACGGAATCTGTGCGCTTGCGATCGAGTGTCATCATTGGCGGCGGTGGCGGCGCTTAACGCATCACCTGCATTTCGGCATGTCTGTGCAGCGTTAACTATTTGTACAACAATAACATCCTTATAGATGTGCGCGTTCACAGCTCTCCAGCTGTGAGCTTACAAATACCATTGACCATAACGAGCGCACTATGGCAGCCAAGAGTTATTGTTGTAGGCGCCGCTTCGTACATTTTTCAGCGCGTCGCTTGGCTTGATTTACTAGATCGTGAAATCATCTGAGCTGCGTTCACCTTTCATCCCACACTCAGGCGCCGTGAAGAGTTAAAGAAAGAGAGAGAGATAGAGAAAAAAAAAACAATAGTGCAGAGGATGGCGCTTACGTCAGTAGCCTGATTTGCGGTCTTTGCGTTAGCACCTTTGCATCATCAAAAATATGCGCTCCGTGTTTAGTTGTTGCTGTTTCTAGGCATTATTGTTGTGCACTAACATTACTGTTATCACTCATGTTGACATGCTAACACACATTCACAGCTCGTCTTCATTTTTCACCATCACCACATGTCTGGCGCCCCGTTTGGCTACACCGCAAATGCTCACCTTTCTTGACCACCACTGACCTTTACCGCTAATTTAATGTAGTTTTTTTTTCATAGTACACATTTATTTTTTATTTCCCGCTTTTATGGCGCTTTCAATGCTAATGGCAAAAGCTTGTTCACTCGCCCGCGCTTTTTGTTTTTCTATTTTCTATTCCTTTTTCTTCACTTCGTACGCTAGGCACAGGTAACCCCCTTTTCCTAAAGTCCCATTCCATTATAAATATGAATATCAATTGTTTTTCGTCTTTCTCTCAAAAAGTGAGAGTTTCGCTGTAGCTAGTCATGTGAGTATACATAAATAATTTCGTTTGCACTTGGTAGGTTCAGGTCAGCCTTTCAGGTTCATAAATAATCGCCAGTGATTTATGCCACACAAACATGATTCGTGGGAGTCGATCAATGAACGTAATTAAGGCTCGAATTTCCACAAACATAGAATTCTTAAAAAACGCCTTCACAAATGTCATGGGTATGCAGTTAAACATGCGGCTTCATATTTTCATAAATGTAGAAATAATAGAGAAGATCAATGTTAGCTTTCTGCTAAAAAAAGTATCAAAACCCCGACCAATCGTACTATGAAATTTTGTGGTAACCGCATCCAACTCTGAGGCAAATTTTTCTCTCACACGTGGTTTTACCGAATTTTTGTGTCTACGCTGTTCAGATCAAGAATACATCTGAAGTGCATTTTTCGCAGTGTAGGAGGTTCAGCAGTGTTAAATGCAATCTATCTCGTCTCTGTATTTAATGCACCTACATAATGGTTCTTGGGACTCTAGATCTAGCGGTCATATGAATATCGTTAACGCCAATTAAATTTATAGTGCGACAATATTGGTATGCCATTCCCCGTCGAGGGAAGTGGGTTTTCTCCTTATCTCACGTACATCTTGTCACCTTCCTCATTTCAAGAAACTCACAACTGCAAATATCTCAGCATGTAATCCGCTACAATGGTGGAAGCTTCTCTCAAAAAAAGTTGTATAGAAAAGTCATCTGCAAAATGTTATGTCGATGATCGTTATTTAATGGGCTCAGCTTAGGCAATCCATTCTGACTCCTTTTAAAAACACTATCCGCAGACTGTTAGACGATATTTTAGTTTTAGAGCACCCTTAGTGGCTAAATACTTTGTACCCTTCAGTATAGAATTCCCATCTGAAAATCACCTTCTTAAGCAGGAGTCTTAAAAGCTAACTATGTGATTCCGTTTCAGACTTCCAAGGCTGTGTGACGTTGAATACCAAGATTTTAATGTAAACCGGCCATGCAAAATCGAAAATAGTAGAAAAAGTTAATTTTTTTTAATGTGTAGTTAATGTCAAACTGTAGGACCCTCTATTTATGGCACAATCTAGGTACGATCAGCCCAAATGCCGTTCTATAGGACGTAATCACCAAATAATTGTTATTTTAACTACTCTTTTTGCACCCTTGCGCCTAGTTTGTGGACACCAAAGGTGCCGTTTTTAGTTCGATTAATACAAATATCGTTAAATCTAAGTCTGCTGAATTGACCCGCTCGCGATTCAAAAAAATTAGAATTGAAATTCAATCTTTTTGCAAGTAAAATAAAATTAACTTCCGATTCCCTCTAGCTTCTCCGAGAGGTTGGAATGTTAATGTGTATTTTGCACAATTTTCTGTCATCCTTTGTAAATTTTGGTTTTAGGAGACTTAACGGTTTCAATATTGTGACATCTTTAGTGAATGAATTTATTACGATACGCCTGACCAATTTTTTCTGCATCGATATCTTTTGTTTCGATTCCAATCGATATTTCTAAATTTCCATCTGACATTTCCTACTTATAGGGTCTAAACTATAAGTTAAAGAATATCTGTTGAAGATATCCACGAATACTTATGTAACAAATTAATTATATTACCGACTTATTTTAGTGTTGATTCTCGGACGATCTTTGCGCAGTGCAGTTGAGAAACTGTCCGCCTGTTGTAAATTAAATGGTATGGCGCTCAAAAACTTGGCATTTAATATAAAATAAAAACACACCCAGAACACTGAAATTTTGTGAATTTGTATACCCAAATTTAGTTAGGCGGAAAAGTAGAAAATGTCCTTTGCTTATGAATAATTTTAACTCCCAACATTTGAAAAGTTCAAATATAAGTCTAGGTTGGTTTTAAAGATTTGATATCACACAGCAAGGAAATCTAAATAACTTCCCTGAAGTTCGATTAAAGAAATTTTGGCCGTCCTTAGGAATGAGCGACTAATACCAAATGTATTAAAAAATAAAATAAACAATAATAAGTCGTAATAAAACTAATAAAAAAATACAGCTCGGCGTGCCAAATGACTTAGGTGTTTAAGAAGTAGATGACTGCTGAGCAGAAGAGTTTCTTCGGATGACTACACAATTTCGTTTATTTTGAATGATCAACACATTTCTAAGAAAATATACAACCGTAAAATTGCTTGTTAAACATACATTTATCCATACACACACACATACATATGTATTTATATAGAAAAAAGTATGTTAAAAAAAAAAAGACATGGGAATCGCGTCAATATTGCTGATATTATTGCCAATTACGCAGCACGGATCATCATAAATCAAACGCCAACTTCAAGTAAGTAGCTAAACTTCTAGGGACCACCGCGCGTCTTTGTTGTCGAAAAAAAGAACACAAAACCACACAGCTCATGGGAAAAAGCGAATTGAAAAATTGAGCTCAGCTGAGGTGCTTTAAGTGCGCACACACACACACACACACACACACACAAACACACAACTGTACACAATCGAATGTGTATTGACTGTCAGTTTAACACCAAAACGGAAGAAGCCGCCTGCTGGCGTAAACCAATTGCCGTTTTATTAGCAAATTGGATTTTCTTTTGTAGTTTGTTTTTGTTTTTTACAAAATTTTTTTAAATAATCTCAGCCTGCGTTTGGGTTGAAATTCACTGAGTCATGAGCCAAGAGGTAAAAAGGCGTCTTTTAAGAGCAAAACTGCAGAAGCTGCCGTCGAAACAGTCGCCGTTGCCGAGCGACTAAGAATAGTAAAGTTTCAAGTTCACAGCCGCAGCCGAGATTTTTTTTTTTTGGGTTTTAGTCAAGCTTTGTCAGCCACCAGCGCTGTGAAGATCATTATAAATGTGGCATGCCGTAAGGATGAGAAGGTAAATGATTTGGAATACACAAGCGTTTTGGAAATATTTCATATCTTTGCGCGAAATCTTAAACAAGCGCCGGGGCGTAAGTCCGGGTAAACTGTCAGCGGCATAATTTTTATTGTTTACTGCGATGATCCATTTTTAATTAACTTGGCATTACGTTTATTAATTATGCTGCTGCTCTTTGCAGCTTTGTTTTCGATTCGTTATCAGCCGCAACTTGCTTTAGGTAATTAAGTATTGAGCGAAGTTAAACGTTTTTTTTGTTTTGAAAAATTTTAGAGGCGCTAAACATTTTTCTCACCTTTCATTTTCGCTTCAAAGGCATTTATTCTAGTTCACGTTGGTTTTAAATATAAAAAAAAATTATTATTTTTAATGTGTAAATTTTTATCCCTTGCCAGAGTATTTCCAACAACAAAAATATTACAATTGCCAAACATACGTATGTATCTCATCTATCATAGATCACTCATGAGTGATGACTCAGTTGTAAACGCTTTTTGGACGCGTTTTGCCTTGTTCGCTGGCGTGTTGTAGCGCAGTTGAAGCAAATTTGTTTTGACTGCCGTTTGTTGATTCAACAGGCTAATTAATTGAATTTTTCGTAGCTTTTTTTATTTGTTATTAATGGCAAACATTTCTGTTTCTGGTAGGTCAGAATTTTGCAAAAGTCCTTTTGTATAAAACGGGTTTTACACGTTCCAAATATTGAGTTCAATATGGAAGAAAAGGCGTGCTGCCGTTTGAAATTTCTCTGTCTGCTTTTGAAATCACTTATATTTTCTTTATATTTGTTGTTGTTTTGAGGGGCAGCAGAAAACGAAAAGCTTGATTTCAATAAAACACAGAATACAAATAGAGAATACAAAAGGAAATGAAAAAATAGTTTTGTAGTACTTGGATCGTGAAGATTGGGTGCATAAGATAGGTTTCAGAGTAATTCAAAAGCGAATATTCAGCTTTACAAAGATTACACTATCTAATTAACAGCAACTGAATCAATATCGATACAAATATCTATAACGATGATTAACAGCGAGTTAATTATAAAACAATATCGATATAAATACGTATAGGATGCTGATGCTATTTATAAAAGTTAATAACGATATTTTTAAACATCGATAGACAATTACAAGATACAAATATCGATAACGGTAAAAATATCGATTACGCCTAAAATATAGATGACGATGAAATTATCGAAAAAGTTAAATATATCTATACCGACGAAAATGTCAGTAAAGCGGACGACCTTGCTAACAATTTCAATATTGATCTGTAGATTACCAAATTTCTAATAATAATAAGGGTATCGCTAGAAAATACAAAATACTCGTATATAAATAATAATATTACGATGACATCAAATTCTTTTTGTTTAACATTTGTTTTTAAAACTATTTTGAGGCTTTTTTGTTATTTTTATGCTCCGCAAACGATGGACTGTCTAAAAAATTAACTACGACGATGAAACCTTTCGTAACGTACGAATAACAATCGAGTAAGCCAGACTTTTTTTGTAACATCAGCGTTGACAAATATCCAATATGCACTAAGTGACTTTAGAGCTTTTCTTTGTTTCAAATCGCAGCTAGTATTACACTTTACTCAATTTCTTCCAATAAATACTGAAAAACAAAGTTTTTCATTTTTCAAAATTTCCGTTATATGGGAGGTGGGCGAGGTTATGGTCCGATTTCAAAATTTTTAACGATGATAACAGCGATATTAAGGAAAAATGTTTCACCGTGGCCACGCCCAGTTATCAAAATTACATAAATACCTAATTTTTTAGTACAAAATCGCTCCAAATACAAAATTTCACTCAATTTGATTTAATGGATACCGAAAAGTCGGAGTTTGTGCATTTTTCAAAACCTTCCGTTGTATGGGAGGTGGGCGTGGATATTGACTATTTGTCTATATCTGTCTCGATTATTTTTTGCTGTTACAAACAACCATTATGGGAACAAAGTTATAATACCCTTCTGTACAAGTACGCTCTGGTATAAAAACAGAGCTCTTTACGGGCAGTTCAAATTTTGATATTTTTACTTAGAAGCTTGCTTTATTTACACCGGAACCATTGCAAACTCTCTTGGTAACAAGAGGCAATTAAAAGCAGTACCATTGTCGTCGCTCTACAATTCTCTAATCAAGCCAATCCGTCTTGATGACACATAAACTGTGGCTTTGTCGGACAACGATGAACAAATTTTGGGGATTTCCGTGTTAACTAAAAAAATTCAAAATATACAACCCCCTCGCCAAGTCATCGAAAGTAACATATATTCAGAGTTTCTGCGATAAGTGGGAGAAAAAAGTCTTGTTATCATCTGACCCGTAAAATTTTACGAAGAGTATTTTTGCACATTATTTAAAATCATTAATTACATTAAAAGTATGTAGATCGGAGATATATTTTGTTACAGCTTTTCAATCGCTACCGAAGAATATTCGTTTTATATTACAACAAAGTAAATGCATTCACATGTCGGAGAAGAAAAAGAAGAAAATAATTTCGTCATTCAATTTATGAATCAAATTCATCTTCTTTCTTCTTATCTCATTCATAACATATACTTACATACATATGTACGTAAATATTTATGTATACATTTCATTGTTCATACTATCACAATTAATCCACTCGTATATTTAACATGCTTTACTACATATTCGGCGACGCAGACTCAACGTTCACATTTGGCGTATGGTCTTTCCCCATCAGTGTTTCTTTATTTCCTCTTCGTTGTTTGTGTGTGATTTATGTGTTTGCTCAAACCTACAATTTGTAGATTATTGGATTTTTTATGGTATTTTTGTTTTAGCTTGTATATGTACTTATGTATGTGTGTCTATGTATACCTTATGCTAATTCGCTTTGTACTCATCAAAGCAGTTAATTGTCTGTGTTTTTTTTTTGGCTACTTTGTTCCATTTTTAGTATGTTCGCTAATCTATTATTAAAGGATTAGCTTGCATTTCAACGCTACTATAATTTGATTAGTTTCCTGCTTTTAATTGGCTGCTGCGTTGTGACTTTGATGGCTGTGAAGTAACCAAAATAAATATGTATTTTGCCTATTTTTTTTAAGTGCTGATGGAGGTGTATACCAACGTAGGCGGTCGGAACTCCTACCGAGAATTATATAAATTTGGTAAATAATTACAGGTCTTCTGCTTGCACAAACCAATTTATGTGTTAGTGAGCATTGAGCTCGAAAAATCAAGGTTAACATTTTTTATTAGTACAAAGAGTTTATTTGCAGATGTGAGTTCTTTGGCTATGGCTTGATCCATTGCGTTTGATGTCCTATTTAGTGGGGATCATTCCTTTGAACTTCAATACCAGGTTTACTTAACATTTTAAATCTGAAGTGTTTCCATTTTTTAAAGCAATAAAACCTAATCATAACGGATGAATGAAATTCATTGAATTTTTGCATTGATATATCGCAAAGTAATCGATCAATTCACACAGTTTGTCCCTGTTTTGTACCCTGACTTGAGATTCTTGTTGTCGCTGTTTCAGGATCTTTCACAAATCTAAAAAATCGGGTTATTTTGAGTGCCTTTATTTTATATATGTACATAGAGCTCCGAAACTACTGGAGTTGTTTTATCAAACGATTTTGGTTTTTTTCTTTTTTTGGCCTCAGAGTAAGGCCGCGCTAAATCCATCTTATCTATTGTTTGATTATTACAATATTCTTAAATATTTTATCTCTTTGGCACTGTCAGGAATGACTTGCCTAACTTTTTTCAAACGCTGTTTATGATAACGATTTTTTAATGGTTCCAATTTGGATGGAATAACCTAATAATTTGACGTCAGCAAGTGGTCTTGAACTTAAAGAAATGCCAACACTATAAGGTGTTAGTTTATAAGTGATGCAGTTTTAATGAATGGCTTAAAATAAAATACCATCCGAAATGGTTTTAAGTTGTAGTCTTCTCGCAAAAGCTCCCCACACTTTTTATGATCGATGGTAGAGAGTCAAATACTATTAAAACTCGAGATGAGTTGCCTCTTATTTTTATTTAATCTGCCGTCAATAACATGGAGACTTGAGCAAAGAAATTATGTATTAAGCTCAATAACTCAAACTCGATGCTAATAGTTCTTATACTAAAGATATTACCAACCGATGATAAATCTTAAATTATCAAAACTTTTTACCCAAACCATCTGGGAATTCTAACAACTGACTTAAGATGTGGATAAATACTTAACTTATTAGTTTTCTTCTCGCTCTCAAGCGGGATATTCACATAGCAAGTTCCTTATGGATTAAGACTCTTCTTTCTCTCTGCTTCTCTTAGATAGAAGTCATTGTAGGTAGACTAGGCCACCGTTCCACGCCCAAAACTGTCTACATTAGGATTTTTAAAAATTATTATAAAAATCATATTGATTTGTATCGATTTGTATCTTAGCTAAAATAAGAAAAGTTTACCTTAGCTTAGGAAGGTCAGGTAAGTTAAGCTATGTGATGTGATATGATATGTTGAATTGCAAATGTGCTGTGATATATTGATGTGATGTGTCGCAGCGATATGATGTAATGTAAAGATGTCATATGTTCCAATATGATGTGATATGATAATGTTGTATGGTGTAATATGATGTGATGTGATATGATATGTTCTGTTTTGACGATATGTCGTGGTGTTATCTGACGATGTGATAGATAATAATGTGATGTGATCTCATGATGTTATGTGATGCAATGTGGTGTGATTTTATATAATGCTGTATTGTCGTATGGTCCTTTTTTATACCTTTTGTCCACGATCTAGCGAACTGGATTTGCTGAATTTGACAGAATCAGCAGTTTACGAGAAGTCATCTAAGCTATGATGTTAACACAGCATTTCCTTGTACCCCGAATAAAAGAACAAAAAAATAAAAATATGCATACTTCGAGCATTATTATAACATACTCGCGCTGGTGCACCGCCATTAGGATAAAATGTGTTGCCTCAGAAGAACCTCAGCCACTAGAAATATTTTTAGCCATATGAAACATTCGAAAACCAGATCAGGCGCGACAATAGATGTAATTTTCGCAAGGTCTTCGTTTCTAAATAATTTACCAACACTTGTGTTCATCTTCTTTTTTTTTCATAACCCAAACCCAATGCGAATTCATAAAGGTGGCAGCAAATGTTTAAGAAAAAAAGCACATGTATTTTGTGGTTGCTTTCGGTACAGCGAATGTCAAAACCGACCAACAAACAAATGATTTTGACATTTGCTGTACCACGGCGATAGAAAAAACAAACCAATCAGCACCTTACTAAATTCGCCTTGACACAAACCGATTGTATTTTTGCTCGAACGTAAAATGATAGAAAATAATAAATATTTTTTTTACACATGGAAGTGAAGATTTTTACTATCTTATTTCATTAAACTGATTCACCGAAAAATTCCATATCAAGAAAATTGACCTCCATCGCCTAGCTGTCTAGGCTCACATATTTATTTATTTTTTATTGATGCAAATGTTGTTGTTCTACAGCGTTTGCTTTTGGTCTTTCATATTTGACATATACAATTTTGGAATTTTTTTTAGATATTTTTGAGTAATGCCGAAAAATTTTAATTCATCATCTTAGTTTTGTCCTACATATTTACGTATGAATTTGTGTGTAAAAATTTCATATATACATAGGTATTTATATATTTACAAAGATTCCTTTCTGCTACATCACTTGTACAGTTAAACTTTTCTCTGCATGGCGATGTGAGAAAAGTGCTTACAACTTTTTTGTTGTTGTTGATTCTTTTAATTTCTTGGCTGAATGCACAAGTACCGTTTGGCGAAGGAATGCTGTGCAAAATTTATTTCAAATTAAAAAAAATATACGAAAGTTGAACTACAAATGTACTTTATTATTGATATTTAGTAAACTTTTTGTTTTGACCGTGCAAATTCATCTCACAGCGCTTCGATTAAAATCTGCAACGGTTTGAAGATTGCTTTTTGTTAAGCCATTATTTTCGGTTTAAACTTTTTTTTAATACGATAAAAATAGAAAACGGAAATTCAAATTTTAATTTTAATTATTACATTTTAGTGAGATTTTAAATCAATGCATGCTTTTGATGTGATTGCAAATATATGATGCTTGTGTGTATGTAAAAATGGGGTTGGTTTTATATGTATGTGCTGCGGTAAAGGCGACTAGAAAGAAGCCTGAAAATTAGGACGTTTATTTAGAATAGAAAAGTAATAATAATTTTTTGTTATTATTCTATTAAAATTTGCACTTTGATTTCAAAGAAGTCTCTGAGTGTTTGGGCTGTTTCTATCAAACGCAGAGATTCCAATTCGGAAAGACTTCGTCAACTTTAGTCTTACTCAAGTCAATTTCAATTTTAAACTATGCTAAATGTATACACGCTTTGGACCGAGACGAAAACACTTCGGCAGTTGCGTCGCTCCTCTGCGAAATATGTGTGCGTCCACGTGAAAAGGGCCCACTTTGTCGTATCTAATTTCCGAGAAATATAGGTTTTTCGATACCTGGTTCGAATTTCGTAATTTTATATTATGGTTTATTATGAAACTATATACATTTACGCGTCGAATGACACCAAATTTAGCTTCCTAGGTATAATAGAAGTCATTAATTTTATTTTTTGAAAAAAAAAAAGAAAAGGGCCCACTTTGTCGCATTGCAGAAATATGAAGCATTTCCGTTTTATATGGACTTTTTTTTTTTAAAGAATAGGTGATAATTTTGGACTTTTAACTCATACCACCGAAATTCTGTACGGAATGATATACCACTATGTCCAAAGCGCAAACGCGTTGAGATGTGATATAATCTGTGGATTGATTACTGTCAATGACTGTAATGAATGAATTACTGCTAATTTGTTATCTTTGTTTCATCTTTAATTATATTAAAATATTCACTGTTGAGTGCATTTCAATTTTTTTACTTCCCCATCTTCCTGATTCATTGGTCAAACGTTAACTCATTCATAATTTTCTGTGATCATCGGTTGAATTAGTTGAAAAAGCAAATATTTAGAAAAGGGCCCACTTTGTCGAGTTGATGTTAATTAGTTGTTTCACATATAATAATGATTGAAAAATTATCTAATAGTATTTTTTCTCATTCTGACTATGTTCCTATTCGATTCAAACGAACACCGATTTAACGTCCGAAGAGAAATGAAAAAAATCGAACTTTCAACTTCAAATTGATTTTTCTCAATTAGTAATTTTTCGGATATTCACCTTCAAAGTTCTATATTTCCCTCAATTCTTCAGTTAGGATGGTCTAATTTGTCTTAAAATGTTCGGAAATCAACTAGGAAGACGCTTATATGCATAAAACATATAATTGATTTAGGATTTGATAAGTTGAAACGTTGAAGGATGGCCGTAATTTTTTTAAATAAAATTTTCCTCGGACCTGAATATACAAAATTATCACATAAACATAAATATTGGTTAACATATTTGCGTTTCTATAGCTCCGATCAAGCACTTGTAAGGATTGTAGCACAATCATCAAAATATCCCTTTTAATATAAAAGTATTCTTCCGTTGACTCGACTTTTTCATTAAACTATGGCGACTTGAGATTAAAGGGTACAGCGAAAAATAATGAGGACCCATGAAAACCAAAATCAAGGTAGGTAGGCAAGTAAAGTCCTCCTTAGAAAGTGTTATGAGGCCGAAAAAGATATTTAGATAAGTCCGTCTGATAGTCTTTAAGCTGAACTAAATCAACCTTGCATTGTCGAAATAAGCACAATTTAGATTCTATCATATTAGTCCTTCAATACACCCTTAATCGGATGGGATGACTCTTGGAGTATTTCGAAAGTTGAAAATATATGAAAATGTGACAGAACGGCCCCCACTGAATAGGACATGTCGCACGAATGGATACAAGCGCTTCAGAGCCGCCGAAAGTATTTTTTGTGATAGATGAAGATGTATGTAGGTCTCCACTGCATTTGAAAGAGAGCAAGTAGAGGGGGATTTGTAGTTTCTAATTTGCTTCAGTTGACCCAAAAATGATGAATGTTTGAGTATACACGATTTTTCTAAAAGCAATCACACCTTGTAGACGACGGCAAACCATCGAGACTATGCGTTCCGAAATTTCATGGCGTCAAGATCTACATTGACCAAGTGAAATCGTAAAAATATGCGCTTAAATGTGTCCTAAACAAGTCAATGAATGGAGTTCTCACTACACAGTTGTTCGCTGGGGATGTATTTGTGGATGAGGCGCAATCCGGATAAATTTCACAGCAAGGATACCGTCGTACCGTATTAACATTGAACTTTGAATTTTCTCGCAACGTTCAGAACTTCTCAGATGACAGGAAAATTTCGGGCGTATTTATAAATAGGAAAAGTTCGTAAAGAAGAAGAGGCGGCTCATTTTTTATTTCTGCACAACTGTAAGATGCAAAAATAGAACACCGGTGGTATGTCTCTAAACACTATTTAAGGCATGTAAGGCACTTAATTGTGGGAAATCATAAAGAGGCCGCAGCGCGATCGTGAGCATTAAACCAAATGTGACTGAAGTGTAATTCAATTTATTCAAAAAGGCTTTTGTCGTGTTGATGAATGTCTCTGTAGCACTGACAGTTAGCCATTCGCATCATTTCTACATTTCACCACTTAAATAAAGCAAGCTTTTGTAGACATTTAAGGTGATTTGGACATGCAGCAATTTTATGATTTGTTCAGAAAAAAAAAAATTGGCACACATCAAATGGATAGTCCAATTGAACGAAGTGAGCCACAAAAACAAACACACACACATGCAAGTTTGTTTGGATGTGAGTGTCGCGTTATAAAAATGGCAATCGTAAGGCACACCTTAAAAAAATGATAATAAAAATGAAAAGTTAGTTTTATTCCTTTGCCTTGTGTGTGTGTGTGTGTATGGAGTTTCCTAAAGGTAGCGGCATGAAAAACATGCAACAAGCAAGTGGCGGCGAGTTTGAGTAAAACAAAAAATCATCATCATCATCGTGCCAGCAACAAGCTAAGCGACAGACAAAGCGACAGCTACACTGACAAAACTCAGCAGACTAGAAAACTAGCAAAGCTCAAAGTGCCAGAGCAACGCCAAGGAGATGGAAACAGTGGATCACAAAATCAAACAAAAAAAAAAAACTACAAAAAGGAGATATGCTTTGGGAGCGTTGGTGGCGCTGAGGAAGCAGGCAGCCGACTGACAGTTGCTGAGATGAAATGAATCGTTGGTGGCGATGGTGTCGCTGGCAACAGCAACTAACTCGAATGGAAATCAAATGCTAGCTGGCAACACAATGAAAATGCAAAAGTAGCAATAAAACAAATAGAAAACAACAACAAAAAGGGAAAACCAAATAACATTTAAGTTTCATGGAAAAACTAAAAGATTCGGAACAAACAAAAACTGGCAAGGAAACTGGGCGAGAATGGCGTACAATCTGAAATAGGGTAGGGTCGCAATGGGTCTGACATGGTCTGCTGATTGCAGACGGGGATCTGTGCCATGCTGCGCTGCGCTACTCCACAGTACACTCTTGAATGGAATGTCGCGCGACTGCCGCCGCTAAGGACGCTAGCAGCGCGGATGTGCTTTATTTGATTTTGACTTTTTTTGATGGTTGCAATGTCTACGTTGCTCTCTTTGGTTGGTTAAGTTTCGCTTTTTGCTCAAAACTCTTTTGCTAATGCTTTTCGTTTTTTTTTGTTTGTTTGTGGCTCCGATCGGTGATGTCTCGAAGGCAAAGCAGAGTGTTTGGCTGCAAAAAAAAAGGAATAATAAAAAAAAACCGTACGCCAAAAGAAAAACAAACTTTATGCCAGCAGTAAATAAACATTGTGAGGTTATGTAGTGGTGTGGCAAAACGAATGATCTTAGAAAAACACACTTGCCACTCGCTTCAGTGCACCCACTCTGCGCACGAAGTGTCTGTCGCCTGCTTCCAGCTGCATTTGTGACAATGACATAAAATCTTATTAAAAATAAGCTTTTGTTAAAAAATAAATAAATAAATATTAAACCAATTATGTTTTGTGCCGCAAGATTGATGCTGTTGCTTACAATTATGGCCACAAGTCGATATGGATGGACGAGCGGATGAGCAAGGCGGTGAAGCGTATAAGGAAAGTTTATTGTTAGTGTGCGGTAGTGTGACACGCGTCCACTTAGTAGTGGACACAGTTGGGCGTCAAACAGTCTGTGAATAGAGTTTAAATGTTGTACTTCACAAGTGAATGGACACACAATTTAGTGACGCTTCTGATGGTCAGAAATTGTGTAAAGAGAATATTTTTATGCACAACTGTCATTGCTGAAAAGTTCTTATCTGTTATTTTTTTTTTGTCCTATTTGTTGGAATCAGGCACAAAACATCGCGTGCAGAAAACAGCAGTCAGATTACATGCCGTCCATTGTACTGTTTTCATGTTCCTTTTAATCTGTTTTAAATCTGCAGGATTTACGAATAAATCTTAGTAGATTTTGGGGTGTCAAAGAGCTTAGGTGTTCGTCTCTCAACACGTCGCGATCAAATGCCTCATACCTAGTTCTTGCAAAGGCGGGGCAGAAGAAGTCTCTTCCTCTTCAGAGCAGGATAGGCATATGGGGTTGTCATGTACGCCTCTCATTGTCAAGTGTCTATGCCACGTGACGTGACCGGTAAGCAGTCCAACAAGTTGCCTGCAGTCCCGCCTGTTAAGCGAGAGCAAGTGTTTTGATAGTCCTTCTGAAATTGAAGGTAACGTGAGTTTTGCCCATCTGCAACCTCTCGACGCCTCCCAGTCATTGCTGAGCGAAGTATTAACCCAGTTTCTGATGGTGGCATCGATGGCCGAAGGAGGAGTGCTATAGCTGGCTGCGGGCCAAGGAACACCTGATCCGAGCCAATTCTGGCCAAATGGTCAGATGTCTCATTACCAGGCACTCCGGAGTGACCAGGCACCCAGATTAAAGCAAGTTCATTATGTTTACCAACATAGTTCAGTCGGGACTTGCATTGCCCAACTAGTTTGGAAGCAGTTAGACGGCTGACCAATGCCTTGAGTGCAGCTTGGCTGTCACTGCAGACACGTATACTCCACCCCCTCCACCTATTTTCCACCACGTAGTCCATGGCCTTGAGAATTGCAAACACTTCGGTCTGGAAGACCGAAACATGTTCCCCAAGAGAAAAGTGAAGCTTATCCTCATTATCTTCTATAAAAACTCCAGATCCTGACCCAGAGTCAGTTTTGGAGCCCTCAGTAAAGATTCGACAACGTGTAAGACCGGGCCCAGTGTTGGCATTAAACCAGCATTCAGCCTCAGGGAATTCAACTTTATAGAGTCTCATCGGCAAAGGAAACGGTGGCGTACTATCCTGTGGCATTGAAAAGACGCAAGTGTCTATATCTCTGCCGCCAGCAATTTCCCCCTCGCCCCACTCCGTTTTATGGCAATATCCGTTTCTTTTAAGTCTGCAGGTGACCTTTAAGGCCTCCCCACGTATGAATATACAAAGTGACGGTAAGTGCAGCAATGCGTCAAGAGCAGCACCAGGTGTTGTAGAGAATGCCCCTGTACAGCACACGGCGATTGTTCTCTGAAGTTTAGCAAGCAGGTCCCCCACGCTATTAATTGAGAGTCTGCTCCACCATACCACTGATGCATAGCTGATTATGGGTCTGATCGGTGATAGACTCCACGTTTTGCGAAAGACCCGTTTACACTGCCAGAAGACTGCCAATGCTTGTGCTCAACGTGAGATTTCCACGACAGTTTTGCATCCAGAATTACTCCTAGATACTTCACTTCGGGAGAAGTCTGAATTGTGACTCCCTTATCTGTAAATATAATGTTCTATTAGAGATCATCACATTACCCTATCTGATTTCTTTTTATTTTAAACCTCTCAATCGTTTTATAAATTTAAGTTGGTCTAACGTGATATAAGGACTTCAAACAGAATGGCCGAGACTCAACCCGTAATAATATATTCATAATTCCACGAAATAAATTCATAAGAAAGTTACATTTGGAGAACGCATAAGTTTGAGCTGTGAGAACAAGTCTGCACGTAGCACGATATTAAGGACGCTAATGACTTGTATTTAGCAAACGGACTGTATTTTCTCTACACAGATGATGGTTCAATAAGCAGAGTATGCGCCATTAAAAATAAAATAACGAAAACTAAAGAGATATTTATTTTTTGTAGAAATAATAACAACTGCGTGTGGCTAAGGTGACTAAGCTGCATCTGAATAATAATGACAATGGTTTTAAAATCCTAAAGGTAAATCAAATTTTGAAGGTATGCAAGTCATCTGTAGAACTTCAAAGGCGATGGCTCTACCGGTTCTAGTCTACACTACATTTCGGCTGAATAAATACAGTCTGAAGACTAACTGGATGTCTTCTTAAGCAACAAAGTTCTCTGAAATGCGTTCATTCTTATTTGCTTTGCCACCTCAACAGCCAATTACTTGAAAAAGAGTCCACCGAAACAACCCGCGACGTCGTACCGATATGAACGATAAGAAATTACTTTTTAAACTGTTCGCCAAACCGGGCAATGTTATTGTTGCCTTCTAATGAAAGGCTTTCTTCTTTGAAAGTATATCTACTGCAGTTTTATTTCGTTTTATTTTGGCTCTGCAGTTGATGTTCTATTTAGCGCTTTGGAGGCAGAATTAAAAGTCTTATAAAATGTTAGGTTTGAATTTCGTGGTAAGGTTAGAAACATCATCGTGCCTTTCAAGAAATATTTAGTACACGCCAAGATCCTTTGAGGCTACTACGAATTTTCAAGGTCAGTCTTTATATACAACCATTTGAGTATAAAACTGTTCAATATTAAAATAATATGTATATCAATAACTAGCCTAACTTGTCGTATTTGGGCGGCAACTCTGTCAACATCAGCGTCTCCACAAACTCATAGCTCATGCGCGTCTTTATAAAATTAGATAGCTTTATGTGCCCATGTATATTATGGTACACATGCTTGTACGCTTGTATGTTAGCCAATGAATGCAGCATCGTCAATAGCGATCTAAGCTTATCGCCGGCGTTACTGATAGCCATCAACTCTCTGCATATAACTTTATGGTATGAACGAGCATGTGCTTATCCTTCTTTTCTTTTCTTCAATTTGCTTTGTATATTTGTATTTGTTTTAGTTGCAGACTGGAGGGCGATCTTCAGTGCGCTCACAAAAACACACTTGCATACTTAAAGGTCAGCTAGGCGAGGTCAACCGCATGCCTTAACTAATGCAGTCAGTCGCGCATGCGCAGCAACCAAAGTATCAAACGTAGCAAAGGCACAGCAATTTATATCTACTCAACTAGCTATGTATGCATGTACATATGTATGTACATATGTCTGTATGTGTTTTGGGAACACGCCCGCTTTGAAAAGCAAACGAGCGCGCACAGTTTTGCACCCACAAGCACGAATGTATGAATGTGTGTGTGTAGAAGTACACACCTGGATCACCTTCTCTAGTTCTATTTGCTTGCATGCAAAACCAACTATTTATTTACTCTTTGTATGTCTGTATATTCTTTGTACTCGTGTTTACCATATGTACGAGCAGTAGTTGCAATGTGCAGCATTGTCGCTTAGCCTGTGTGGCTTAAAAGGTTTCTCTAGTTTCGGCTCTTCGCATTTGGTATTTTTTTGTTTTGGTTTTACGTTGGTTTTCATTGCAGTTGTTGATTTTATTGGCTTTGTTGTTGCTTGGATCGTCAATTTTGTTTAGTCAGTCAACGAAATTGTATACATGAAGTTAGTCTGTCCATCCACCAGTCACTTGATCGCACTGTGTAATGCCAGTGCACAAAAATACTAGTATTTTTGAATTGCGAAATTTGGCAAAGCCCGCTCCACCCCTACGTGCCGATCAGAGTCCACTCCCGTTCCGGTAAAATGTTATCAAGTAAAATTATCATATCAGTCACGATCGGTCTCATTGTTTGTGCGAGATCAAAACTAGAACGATATATATATATCGGTCACTTCTATTACTATAACCGTTGGTTGAGTCAACTTTTTGTCGCTGTGTAAATTGTCTTTGAAACTATTTCATACGTCATCCAATCCAATCTAATATTTGCGATGTACCCCATTTATTTCGTTGTTTCATATTTACTTATTTTGTTGATAATCAAGAAAAATAAATATTATCGACAGCTCTTCTCGCGAAAAGTTAAATGACATGCCACATTAATCCGACATGAAAAAGGGGACCGCGAGAAAATCCAAAACTTACAAAAAAATTTAATATTTTTATTTTTGTTAATAGTACAAATTAAATGCATTTAAATTGAAAAACTATAAAAAAAAAAATATCCTATGAGGGCAAAACTACTCTTCATCACTTATTTCTCAAAATTTCCATGAAACATAAGTCGAACTGAATTAAATATAAGAAAATAGGAAAAACTACAGAACACAGTTCTGCGCTACGTAGTTTTTAATTGGCCAAATCACTATAGAATAAACCAATTTTGTTAAGAATATTTCTCTGTCATAGGCAGAGGTGAATTGAATCAAGGTGAAGAAAGAAAAGTAAAGTTGAAGTGTTTTGAATTTGATGTGGTGAGTTTAAGTATGGTAAGAAAAAATATAACTATGGTTACAATCATGTTTACCTTATTCGCTGATTTTTAAAAATACAACATAAGAAGATACAAAAATTTAACATAACATAAAATAGTATAACATAAAATAACTTAGCACAACAGAACATAAAATAACATAACGTAACTTAACATAACATGAAATAGCATAACATAAAATAAAATAAGATAACATAACTTTGCATAACAGAACATAACTTAACATAACATACTTAATTGTATCATATGTTAACATAAGCGAACATAAATCAAATTAACGTAACGTTATCTAGCGTAACATTACATAGCACAACAAAGCATAACATATATTGATATTTCAGTTTGACACCAGCATTATTTAAAAGATATAATATATTGTCAGTATTTGTCAATATGTGGTTTTGCCATTCTTTAGCTATGAACCTTATCTACATATATTGTAGCTTTTGACCGTAGCTTTTATGTGTACGTTACACTGTGCATTGTATTGATGTTGTTTTAGAGTCCATTCGGCTGCAGGTTGTTGCTGTCAGGCAAGCGTTGCTAATGATGCTGCTCTTGTTGCTTACTCCTATCCTAGCTGGCTTGCATATGTACATATGTATGTACGAGTATATACTCGTACTTCTAAGCTGCTGCTGCTAGCTGTCTTTATTTTGATGCTTTGACTGTTACTGCTATTGCTGCTGTTGCTGTTGGTTCTTGATGAGTTAACGATGATGCGACGTTAAGTACTCGCATCTACTAGGTTTTCGTCTTCATCTGCATCCTATTTTGTTGTTTCTCCAACTTCTACTTCATCTTCGTTTCCCTATTCACTGCTATTTTTTATTGTAATTGTTGCCTCGACTTCTTTCCCTCGTCGTTTAACTGAAAAAGTTTTCTTTCGCTTGCCAGCCAAAGTATTGTTTCCTGCTTCCTCCACAACGTCGGCAACAAAAGAAAAAAAACACCAAAGATACAAGAAAGTCTTCAAAAGAGTCAAGAAATTAACGCTGGTATGCGATTATGAGTTGCGTTTGTTGTTATAATTTTTTTGGTATTTTCATGCTCAGCACTGCTATTGTTTTTGCTGTTGCGCCCAGGCCGCAAATGAAGGCCTAAAATGTTGAGGTTAGGTAAATATTGTTAGTAGCTAGATCACTACATTAACACATACACTCATACACACACACACACTCATATACACACACACACATACATTCCCCTCTTGTACTTAGCCACACAAGGATCATTTATTTAAAAAAAAAAAGGTTACTTGTTGGCTGTTTATTGGACAAATCTTCTTTGTTTGTGGCATGCAATTAGCGTTGCAGGTTGTTGACTTTATTGGCTTGCTGGTTGTTGTCAGCAAGGGCTTGGCAGCATTGCTGTCTGCTGCTCGATGTTGTTGAAATTGCGTTCTTTGTTTTATCCGTTTTACTCATAACGAGCCACTTTTAATTTTGCGCTCATCATTTTTCTTTCATTTCCATAGCTGGCTTGCATATTTTGTTGGTGACGCCCGCTGTCTAACAAGCTCGTCTTGAGCGGGTGTTGTCGTTTTTCGCTATTAGCTTAGATTGTTAAATGCATGTCGTTTTAGTTACGTGTGTGTGTGTGTGTTTTTTTATTGTAATTTGCTAAAAATGCATACTTACTGCCACATAAGTCGTTATTGTACTTTGTCAGTAAATATCAAATATAATTAGTTGCTGATTAGTGGCGTCATCTTGATTAGCGTCCAGCGATGCAAATTTTTGTTTCTTGTGGAAAGGGAATGTTTTTTACCGCCAATGAAAACATTGTATGATGTAGTTTTTTTTCTCAAAATACCGGAAAATTGAAAGTAATCATAGAGTGTATAAAGCGATTTCAACTAATCTGTTGCCGAAAAATTCAAAGGCATTCACTTATCCATCAGACGCTAGTTTAAAGGCGTAACTGTCTAATAACGGATGAGGAAATAACCATTGTCATATGAAAACAAACCGAGAACTTTCGACGCTTTATAAACCGACATAATGCAAATCAGTGCCAAGATGCGGCCCCTTTTGTACTAATAGAAACAAACACATAAGGTCAATAAATTAGTAATATACTAAGATATTATTTGGATATTTATGTATTTTATAAAAGTCTTTTCATGCAAATTTTTCAGCGATAAAAACATTTTAAAGTCTTCGCACACTTAAATGTACTTGCCTTAAATGTACCGAAAAATTCACGAAAAAATTACGAACAAAGTACTTAAAACGTAAGCAAAACTACCGCAAAATAAAGAAAGAGTACCCAAAATGTAGCTAAAATATACCAAAAATGACCGAAAATATACTAAAATTCTTCCGAAGATGTACTGAAAACTTAAGAATGTTTGTATTAAAAAAAGATATCAAAATGTACCAAAAAAAAACTTAAAAGTGCTGAAAAAATGTAAGGAAAATGTACCAAAAAGTTTTTACCTAAAATGTACCATAAAAAGGTAAGAAAGTGAACCTTAAATGTACCGAAACTGTTTTAAAACTTCACCATGTACTCGTATATATATTAAAAGTGCACCAAAAATTAAAGAAAAGTACCGAAAGTGTACCGAAAATATAATTCTCAATCATAGAAAAGTTTTTTTTAATAGCGGTCACTCCTCGACAGGCATTGGCAAACCTCCGAGGGTATTTCTGCCATGAAAAAGCTTCGCATAAAATACCATCTGCCGTTCGAAGTCTCGACACAGAACTGTAGGTCCCTCCATTTGTGGTCAAATATAAAGACGCACTCAACAAATGGTAGGAGAGCTATATAGTGTAAGCGCCAAATTATTATATTATTAAAGAACACGTCAGTCGTTTGCCTTGGGCGCTCTGTTGTTATTAAGTCGCTTTAATGAATGCTACACACCGTGGTCGAGTGGCGAGATTTGTCGATTATTTTTAAGGACTGTTCTGGGCTCATCCTTTTCAAACGCATTAACAGATTGTAAATTCTCAAAGCGTTGAGAAGTGCTACCTTTCTACCTAAAGTGTGCTCTGGACGTATGTTACCAGATTTCCATCGTCGTCCTTACAGAGACCGCATTGTTGCCTGCCAGCATCTCAAGCTTTTCGAACGCTTCACTTTCCGACTCAAGTTTATTCTTCTAGAAATAACATCAATCTTCCCTGAAAATGAAAACTCGTTTCAATTTGTTACTTATAAATAAATAAAAATACAGACTTGTATAGGAGAATACGTCATTAAATTGCAATAAACTTTGATTGTACTTTACTACTTTTTTCAATTGATATGAAATAGTCATCGGAATGTAAACACAAAAGGTTTGTCAATAGCAAATTTATTTTTGAAAATGTCATCGTTGGCCACCAACAATGCAACAACTGCTCATTAATCATTGCTGCGTCATTAGTGACAAATCAAACAGATAGCAAATCAAATAAATAGAAAATAAACGAAAAATTATTCAAATTGATTTTAAAGGAAAATTTATTACGTGGCTTAAATGCAATTTTCAGCGCCCTACCCAATTAATTAAAATACAATTCATAATTTGACGAACGAAGAATGCCAGTCAAATAAATTATGAAATCACAACAACACGAAATATTGTCAAACTAACTAACAAGACGAATACTGGTAGACTGTGACGAAGCACACTGAACGAAATTTTTCCACTAACTGGAAATATGTAGTGAAATGGACAACTAGTCAGGATAGTAATACGGAAGTGCTTAGGAATGGGCATAAACTTTTTCAAACTTCTGAAAAGCCAGTTTGATGTGTTGATGAAAGTGAAAAAAAAATTAGAAATTTTGTATAAAGTTTCATGTGATTTTTGTTAAAAAATTGAGGGGGGGGGCAAAAAATAAGAGAATCAAAGAAAAGAAAAAATAATAGAACTAATTTAAATATAAGATATTGAAATATAAATATAAGAGAAAGTAAGGAACGATGAAAAACAGGGAAAAAAAGAAAATAAGAAAAATAAAATATTAATAAAATACAAAATAAAATAAAATATTAATAAAAGTAAATATACAAAAAAAAAATATAAAAAAAATAGAAGAAAAAAAAATAAATAAATTAGATGTAAAGAAATGAAAATAAATAAAAAAGAAGGTAAATAATGAAAATTATATTAAATTAAAAATATTATAAAAAAAGCAAACATTTTATATTTAATGAGAATACCAGAAACTGCATTAAAACGAAACCGAAAAAGAAAAATTTGGTGATTCACAAGCTGTCGTAAAGTGTTTTAATGTCATACTTAAAATTTAAAAAGTTCCAAATTGCCTAAACTAAAATGAGAAGGAAGGCAAAAAATTGTGCTCAATACAATAAATTAATTTTATTCAAAGTGGAAGTGAATAGAAATTTAACAATTTAAATGAAATAAAAGAAGCAAGATGTTTTTTCCAGTGTAAGCAAAATGCAGAGGAGGAAATCAATGAAGCGTAATGCAAATCGAGATTTAAAAAATCGAAATAAACCAATGGAATAGTTTTTTACAATAAAAGAACAAAAGTGAGTGCATCAAATGTGGTTCAGAAGATATTGAAGTACATAAATCGGCAGCTAAGACAACGCTAACGGAGGCGTTGAAAATCGTCGAAAAGAACAAAAACAGTCAGCAGCACACTCAAAACTCAATCCACTAAATGTGGGAAAGCGGTAGCAAACGAAGCAGGAGCATTAGTAGCGCTGATGAAGAGACCCCCACACGAAAGGCGGAAAATTGAGGACCAAACCTTAAAAATTGAATAAAAAGTAAACAAAGTGCGACAAAGTGCTGGCAACTAAAAAGCAGTGGAAGAAACAGACGAGAAAGCGGCGCAAGCAACAACCAGCGGATGGTAGCGATTCCAAAAAGAAACTGGTAGTCGTCAGCTGGCAGCAACTCTTGCTGTCTTATAACAACAACAGCGGAAGATGCGGGCGCGGCAAAAAAGCAATAACAACAGAAACGCTGGTAACTATTTTCAGCCAAATAACTTGCTGCGACAACAAATCAATGCTATTTGGCTGCGGCCAGCCGCTTGCCGCCTGCCGCCTGCCGCCAGTTGCCGTGCCACACCACAACGAATCGTTGACATTTGAAATTTCATTTGAAAAATCGAAAATTCGGTTGCGCATGCGCAACTCAAATCTGCAATTCAATGCGCTCGAATGAGCGTCAAACCGGAATCGCATTGATGCACGTATGTATGTATGTATGTATGTATATGAGAAATGCTTGCTTGCAATCGCATGTGGCAAGTGCAACAAGTGCTCGTCGTTGTGTATGTGGTGGAAAATGAGCGGCGAACGTAGTATGGAACGCGAAATGAACTCCAAATCAGTTTTAACGAGTTTAATTGAAAATGAAATCGAAATCGAAATGATAATCACTTTGTTTTTTTTTCAATCGAAGTTTTAAGTTGGTGTACATATTTGCAGTTGGTAACGGCTAACGGTTGCTTTCGGTGTTTGGCTCGTCGTCGCTATGTCTGCAAACGCCAAAGCGCCAATACTTGCATATCTATGTACATATTAATGTTTACTTACATGTCTGCTACTTATTTATTTACACAATTTTTTTTATTTAAATGCTCGCTTAGTGCAGTTGCTTGTTGCATGTTGTTGTTGTTATTGTTGCTTTGGAATTATTTTTGATTTGATTGCGCGATTTCGTAATCGCAAATACACAATCGCTGTTGCTAGCATCGAGCGATGCATAATTTGCCGCATGCAACACTTGCAATGCCATAACAACAACACCAACAAGAATATCTGCAACGAAAAACTGCAGCACCCACTTGAAGACTCATTGTTGGTTTTGGTTTTGCTTTTGGCGAGCTGTGCTTAAGTATGCTAAGCTGTGCCACCATCGCCGAGAACATTGACGCTCAGCAGCAGCTTCATTTACTTAGCCGACTACAGGCTACAATAACAAGAATGTTCACAATAGAAACTTTAACTGGGGTTATTCGTTTGAATAAGCTGAAAATGTATATTTAATTATTTGAATTTTAGTTTTTTTAAATTGAAATAAAAAAATTCCATATTTCAGGGGAAGTTTTGAAAATCGACATACATATGTATGTACATTCATACATCATTCTTATGCTTAGCAGAGTCCATTGCAGACATTAAGTGAACTTAAATCCTTTTCTATTTGGTCTTAGCAAAACCTTTGTATTATTATAACCCAACGGAAACCTACTTTCTCGCCCAACCGACACGAGGGGCTCAATTCGCATAACTTACCGATGTTTTTTATATATACAAATCTTTGGTGCCGAGTCGTGACAGAAGAAAGTTTGTTAAGCGTCGAGATCCCAAGCTGCTCACCTACAGAATAAGAATTCATCAGCCGAATACAAAGTTAGAGAAATGCAAAGTAAGAAAATTGGATCGTTAGCTGTTATTAAGAGAGGATAGAACAGTTCTTTTAATTATAAAAAGTGAGTCCGATACATCAAAGGTGCTGAAATGATTGTTAAAGTCTCAGCATAAACCCCGAAACGGTTCATTTAACTCAAAGTTAGTTCTGCATAGTTTCAAGAAAAGTGGTTCAAAGTTTCTCGTTGCACGGGAGGGTACATTAAAATTAATTTGCTCTAGAAGAAATGGACTTGAGATACATCCCTTGACTAATTTTACGATAAATATTATACCTAACATTCCTCTGCGACTTGAAAGAGGAGGAAGATTAATAAGTTTCAAACGACTAGTGTAAGGGGGCAGATTGTATGGCGAATCCCATCGAAGATTTCTCAAAACAAAAAGTACGAATTGCGGCATATAATTAATGTTGCACCAATTCACTACGCTGTCAAAATCTTGCTGCAGCAAGGATCTTTCTTCAGCCGAGGCATAAGACTTAAAAAGTTTAACATCATCCGCGTACAACAATATTTTAGAATACTTTACTACTGTAAAAATTTCGTTTATGAATAGCAGGAACAGAATCGTTCCGAGGTGGCTGCCCTGAGGAACTCCCGAAGAAACATCGATGATCCCAGAATGAAAATGTTTAAAAACTACCTTTTGCGTCCTACCGGAGAGATAAGAAGACATCCAACAGAGGATAACAGGTTGAAAACCAAGCAGATCTAGTTTACGGATGAGTAAAGAGTGACATACTTTGTCAAATGCTTTACTAAACTCGGTATATATAAAATCGGTTTCAATGTTTTTCCTAAACCCAATTGAAACATGGGTGGTAAATTCAAGTAAATTTGTAATGGTTGATTTCCCTCTACGGAAGCCATGTTGGCAATTTGCTATTGTTGAGGAAATCGGATAAGTCATTTGATTGGTAACAATAGCTTAAAACAACTTCGGGATAGAAGAGAGCTTCCACTTTTATGAAGGAGGATTGTGAAAGACTGTTTTCATATTGACGGAAAAACTCCTTGATGGTAGGACAAATTAAACAAGTTCGTGTGCCACCGTCTCCTCATCAAGTACTACTCTATCCAGTGATGAAAAGTTATTCTCTTACAGAGGAAATTTCTTATAAAAATTAGGCTTAGCCGACTGAATTCTGCAGCTCAAGTTATCTTTTCCAACATTAAGCAACTTGTTAAAGAATCATCTTGTCCGAATCAGGTTTTTGCATTAAAAAGCTGTTATGGATCGTTTCTGCGCGGTAAATGATGTCGTTTTTCAACCAAGATATATCAGTGTAAGTGGGACGATCCCTTCATCCTTGATTGGGGTTTCGGGTATGGTATGCTCTGCATGTCAGTTACTAAAAATTGGCATTTCTACACAATTTTCTTCGGTTTTTTAAAACCTTCGGTTGGCCAATGAAACTTCTTTTTTTCTATCGACTAGCACAGCACGATATTCGCGATCTCAAATTTCGTGCTATCTGTTTTCTTCTCACCTCACGTACAGCTCTCGTTGTGTTTCCGTGGTCAGCATCACGTAATGGCAGGACAAAGCTCAACGCTCCGCCGAAAATTTGGTTGATTTGCAAGGATATATCTTTCAGTTGTTGATTGACGAAATATTCTACTGCATTGTGTGTGTGTGTTCACAGACACAAACCCGAGTTTCGGTTGTGACGAAATAAGAATACGCATTGCGGCAAACGTCTCGAATAGTGCGTGCTTCACAAAAAGTGAAAGCAAGCCATCTTTCACAACATAGTCGATTTGATTTCGGATTTTACCACTCTGATGAATACAGTACTTATATTGCTCGCTTGCGATGGAACCAAAACTACAAGCTGCCGGCTCCAGCGAAGTTGATCAGTCAGTGCTTTGTTGGAGGTTTTGTCATAAAGATTGAGTTTTCCAACTGTATGAACAAATAACTCCTCCTTTTCCATCTCAAATTGAAGTCAATACCGACGATTTTTTATTTCGTGGCGGTGGATTGAGGTGATCACAGCAACGACGCATTCTTGGCGACAAACCACAATCCGCAATGAATTTATGCTTATTTAATGCGCTTCATTCACCGCATTTTATGGTTGGCGGTCAGACTTTGTTCTAACGGGGCCATTAGCCTGCTGAGCAGAAGCGCCTTCACAATTACAAAGAGCCGTACAGATTCTGATGAGCTCTGAAGCCAATCATATTGAAGGTGTCACACTTGATTTGGTTTCGCAACGGGTATTCAGGAGGTACCTCGAAGTGAGTGAAAAAGCCCGAAAGTCGTGAGCTTCTTGAACTGCTTTTGTTACTCCCTGACAAACAATAAAACAAGTTTTTGCCTTCCATGGGTTTTTCTACACCAAGCGATTCTCTTACATCAGAGAAAAGTAGACTATATTTCTTGTAAATTGGATTTCAGCACTTTGTCTATTACTCCATTGGTTCCGATTAGCTTGAAACGAGCTGCAGTGACAGCCACAAAGCCAGCTGGCCATTTAAGTGATTCAAGGTCTCGGCTATAGAAAACAATATGAAAATGCTTGCCAACCATATGAGCTTCAATAGTGAATTCCATAATTGTCAACGCATCATTTAACATCAAAATCAACAAACATTAAATAGGAAATATTCATATAAAAGAAAGATCAACGACTGACTGTTTCAATGAGGAGCGGGCGTAAAGCCAAATGTGGTTGGGCTAAAGTGGCAAGTGAATGTGGCACTCCCCTCCCTCGCGCTCAACTCTTGCTTTAGCAATTGTTCGTCCCCCTCCAACGCCAACTGGCAGAGAGTTTCATGACAAAACCGACCGAACAGTAAATAAAAAAAATGCCAGACTCAGTTAGGCTAAAAACATAATGAAATGTTGTCATAATCATGGGCAGTGGTAACGGTTGGTGTATGATTGTTGTTATTGTTTCCATGATGCTTACAACAGTTGCCAACTCGTTAAATGTTGCAAATATGGGAAACATGCGAACAATTGTCATATGCAACTCACGATTGAAGCACACAAATGAAATGTTCAAATAAACATATGTACCTACAAAGATAAACACAAATACATACATACATGCATTGAGAGTACGGAGAATTGGACCGATGGATTGAATGCATTGCGTTCGCTGTGTGGCAGCAGCAAGTGCAGCGTCGGCGGCGTCAGTCATTCAACGTGCGTCGACTTGCTTTTGGCAGCTTCGTTGGCTTTTTGGCATTTGGTGGTCTGGTGGTCTGGTCCTTAGCCAAATCTCATACTCATTCGCATGCGACAATGTGGATGGATGTCAAGTCTAGGCCGATGTGGTAAACTGACTACCAAAAAAAAAAAAAGGGATGGCTGCATATGTGCATGTGAAAGCAGAACGGCGTTACAATTGTGTTGGCATTGGCTAAACTGGCAAACGAGTTTAAGTTGCTAATTTGAAATGCCTCCAAAATGTTAATGTGTTGCAATTAAATGGACTGGGATACAAGCGAATGTAGTGAAATGGGTTAAAGAAAACAGTAAAGAATGAAATAAAATGATGAGGTGGGAAGTGAATTCAAATGAAATGACATAAGATTAAGTATATTGTTTTTTTCTTTCTCTTGTCCGACAGTGTGGAATGTTTATTTTTTTTTTTTTGAACGATTTTTCGTCATCCCTTGTCAAGTTTGGTTTGGAGACAAACCGGGTTCGGCGTTGTGCCAAACTTGACAATGGATGACGGAAAATCCTTCCAACCAATATTAAGATTAAGTAATAAAAAGGTAGAAGAACATAACAACCTCAACAAAATGAATTGCCAAAAATCAACTAAAATTTTGAGCGACTTTAAAATTGCTTCTAATGTGGCTCTAAAGCCCCTTGCAAATTTGAGCCAAGACCAAAAAAATTCGCCACTTGCCGCACTCCCCAGTACAAAGATTTTTGAAATTTTAGCTTTTAAAAGCAAAAACAAAATATTCAGAGCTCACATTTTTTTTCTTCAATTTTTCTACTGCTGCTACCTATTGAATGTGCCTTGTATGTACATAAGTTTCTCATACATGGCAAGTGCAGTCTGTTCGTTCTTCATTTGATTCTCTCGAAACATTAAAAGATCTTTTCGTCAACCATACGAACGATGGCAATCGTTGAATTTTTATGCACTCGACTATGTCCAACATTCCATCGGAACCATAAATCTTTCGTAGAAAAATTCCCTTGAAAGCTCTCAAAGCATTCACTAATTTGTAGAACGGAATTTTTGTTTATCAAAAAGTGCTCTTCTTTAGGTTCCTCAATTTTGACTGTATAAATTTCAGTTGACATATGTATGTATGTACATATGTAATGAAGGTCCTGAAATAAAAATTATAAGTAATTTTCAAATTAATAAGTCGTATTCAAAATAAAAGTAATTAATAATTCAGTTTGAAATTAGTTGCATTTCTTACTACAAATGGGTCTTGAAATGAAATTAGTGGACATTCTCAAAAATATTTTCTAGCACGATAGTTGATTTGACTGCTGGAAACTGTCAAATTATTAATTTTGTTACATATTCGATCTAAACACTTCCTGTTAGGAAAGTTTAATTCAAATCTTGATAGTCCTTATCATTATTTCACGAAAAAATGGCTTCTTCGACCGCTGTGTAACATTTAAAATTTGTTTTTGTTTTTAAGCGTTTTGTAAGATAAAGAATTATATGTTAATTAAAAAATAAGGAATGCTAAATAAAAAATATTTAAATAAAATTTGCTAAAAGTTGGTTGTGTGATAGATTGTAATTGTAAAAAAAAAAAATTTGTTGCATCTTTTATTAAAAAAGTACCAGGTTGTATTAGATATAAATATATATATATTTGAACTAAACAGATTAATTCTCCTCAAATTCGTTGATGTTGTACTCGTTATTTGAAAACTCGGTAAACACGGTAAAAGTGGAAACGCCCTTATAAGATTAAAATACATTTTAAAAAAGTTAACAAATAACAACGTCAAATAATAGCCATACAAGAGCAGGTGATTAAAAACCACAAAGTTCTATTTTGGTGAGAAAATCGGGATTGTAAAGCAATAAGTCAACATTTTGAGTAGCGCTTTTGTTTAATTTGATTGGCTTTCAATGGCATTAATTGAAATCCTCATAATCGATCTCTCTGCGTAAAATAAGTTTAAAATTGATTTAAGAGCATAAAGAAAGTTGTAAAAAAAATTGCATATAATTCCAATACCTTTACTTTACCATCATAGCAACTTGTATTCGTTTTGAAGTTAAATCGTTTCAGCTTCTGAGAATATTTGACTTATGGACAATGCACATACTAAAAAGTCAATTTCTAATTATTCTTTCCAAATTTTACCGACTCAATTTTTTATGATGATGCCAAGATCATTATCACAGATATTCGATTTTCAAAAAAATATATGTATGTAATTTCTGCCCTTTCGATGTTAATATTCGCAAAATTATGTTTACAAGCAATGTTTCTAATGCACAAGCGACACGAAATGTCTATTTAAATAATTTATTTTAATAATATATTTGGACCAGTTACTCCTTTAATTTTTTTTATACATAATTTTTTAGCAAATAATTCAAATTATTCTAATAAAACTATGTTTGTTTGAAGACATTAAATTAAATAATAGTAGTTTGAAATAAGTTTAATTTTCTAGGAATTTCGGAATGACTCTAGGTCAAGTTAAACTTAAACCTATAACTCTTACGTACCAAGTTATCGTTACAAAATGAAAAATTTGAGATGATGTGCTTTCTAATTCTTTATTTTAATCAGAAAGAAATCAGATTTAAACAATTTGCATCTTTTAGACTCATTCTAAATTGAAATTTGCACAATTGATTTGAATATTTGGATTTTTTGTTCCAAATCAGCTCCTTGACCTCAGCTCATTCTATTATTTGTAATTTTGCCGAACAAATGTATATACTCGTATGTATGTACGTATGCACTAGGGATGCTAAGCCCGGTATACCGGAATTTTTTAATGGCCGAGATTCCGAAAAAATTTTAAATAACGAATTGAAAGAAAAAAAACTAAAATAGAAGCCTATCAATTTAGGAGAAAATAATTTTTTTAATTACTTAATTTTATTTACATTATGGTGTAAATATATTTGCATTATGCAGGTATGTTCTGAAAATCATACGAATTAAATTCGGTACTATTAACCAAGTACTTTCGAATTTGCTGCATTTAAAAATTTATTCTAAAGATATTAGAATAATTTATATTACACATTTATGTATAAATCTTTTACAGTTTTAAGTAAAACTACTTAGTCTCTTCATAAGATGTAATCAAAAATATTTAGAAAATCGTATCGAATTTAAATCGTACGATTTTTAGAACATGCCCGAATATTACGATTTTTCTCTATATATAAATATTTATATATGTATGTACGTTTCTATATTTAAATCAGTTTATCTCGGATTCCAATTGATTTTATTTCATGAAAAGTTTAAATGCTCTTAGTAAAACAGTTATGCCCGCGACGAATTCCGGGATCCCGAGATTATTTTACATACATATGTACATATATCATCACAATCGTGAAACTAAAATTTTCCGTTAATATTGACTCCTCTAGTATGTTAATACTTACATATACATACATACATATATACATACATATGTATATGTACAAATTTAATTGCTATACATATTTTTTTTATAGTCCATACGTAATTTTTAATTTTTGCTTTCCTCCCATTTTATAGTTTCGATATTTCATGGATTTAGTATACATTTTTTTTTGTTTTGATAGACTGAGTCGCTGCTTTGTATAATAACAAGAATTCTTATTCGCTTGTTAGCAATCAAATTTTTTCTTTATTTTTATTGCCTATTTTCTACGCTGGCAAGCTAATTAACAGCTTGTTATTTCGACAATGAATGAATTAAAGCGATCAAATATTTAATGACTACACATTATTGAATAACAACTGATAAATGGTCGTAAATGCAAATCTTTTGATTTACATACAAACTTCTTGGTATGTATGTATGTTGTTAGGTACATTCTCGCGGGGATAATTCAATTTGATGCCACCACTTAGTTGAATATCTCCTCTAAACATTTGCGGCGAGTTCTTCAATAGTCACCATGGTGAATTCTCAGTTTTCAATTATTTTATAATCATTCATATCTGTACAAACACACTTATGTGAGTATATAAGGATGTACACTCGGTGTCAAATTATAAGCTCCACCACAAACCGAAAAATTTTCACAAAACCACTTTTATTTTATTTACAAATTTCCTTATTTTCCAAATAAAATACAGTTCATTCTCCAAAACAACCATATACATTTTTTCGATTAGAAAACTCAAAAAAATTACAAGTTTTCCTAATAGTTTGAAACAATTTTCAAAATACATAAGTCTAAAATATCTTTGAAGAAAGTTTAAACATTTTTAAGATATTTTAGTAAATTTTTTATTTTAATGCATAGACGATGGCGGTTTGCTGTGGCGTCAGCTGTTTTTTCACTCTACTTGATTGAATGTCAAATTGCTTCACTCTGATTGGCTGGCATTGTAAACTGCAAGTATTCGACGAAAAGCAACAACATTTATATTTATACCTTCTTGAATTCGCCTCATGTTTTGATAGAGAATAAAATATATTAATTCAAAATAAAGTAAGGGAATATTTTTTGAAAACATGCCAATATATCATCATATGTATCATATTAATGTATCATATACTTACATATATCATTTGAAACGGAGTGTACTCTGAGTTATGTACAAATATGTGTATTTATTAGTATGCAGTAGGAACAGCAGCTCGATTTTATGTCTTAAATATTTTGCTATGGTAATTTTTTGCGAAATTCTCAAGATCGTCGGCGGCCTCTTTTATTGAATGAATTAAATGATGCTCAGTTAGTAAGTCATTAGCAAGTTTTCGCGGTTTTTTTCTTATTAAGAGTTGAACGAGTGCTCGTACAAAGAGTAGCTTAAATAGAATATTTGCATTTTTCGTCAATTATGAAAAAAAATAAGGAAAAACTTAAATATTTTACTAAAATTTATCAGTAAAGAATTATACATATGTTAATTGTAAAAACTTTACAGAAAGAAAGTCTGGACAATTTTAGTGCATACTTGAAATATTTTTGCTGTAAACAAAAAAATAAATAATAATAAACAAAAAAAAAGTATTTAGCGCTTTTGTTTAAGTTGCGGTCTGCGCCGGATCTATGTATGTACTCAATTAATTTTATGAAGAATGCGGTTAAAGATCATTTAGCCGATTGGCAAAAAAATATTTTTTTTAAATAAAAAAATTAGCCAACTTTTTGAACATTTTTCGCCTTAAAACTTTGGGTTTTCTCTTTCTATATAATATTATTTAAAAAAATGGATGAAAATAAGCAAAACCAAAATCATTGGACTATTTGCGACAACAATTTTTTATTTAAAAAATATGCCAATCTTTCAATATTTGTCGCATTAAAACGTTCGATTTTTCTTTCTTTAAATAACATTAATTAATTGAAATTCTCAAAATGTATCTCAAAATAAAAGCAATCACTTACAAACATATATTTATTTACATAAATTTAGAACCGTTTTCCTTAAAAAGTTGCATATTTGACAAAACAAAAATTTTCAATATTGAACTTTAAGTCATATTTAATTGAAGAAGTACTAATTTTTTACGATTAATTAAAATCCAAAAATATACAAATTCCTTTAAAATACTTAAATGTAAATAGAAAAAAATATATGTATGTATGTACTTCTCTTTATCTCAGCTTTCACAGAAACTGCGAAACGTTTTCCACCATCTAGAGATTTAATTTTTAATTCCGGGTTAAGAATTCTTTTCGATGCACAGAGGTTTTTAGAGACTTGAAATAATGATGCGGATATTGTACTATGATGGTTTAGTAAATTTTTTTTTAAATTTAATTTTCATTTATGTATTTAAAGTGTTTCAGCTCTCGTAACTCTTCCTGTGAAAAAATTTTTTTATTTAAAATTTTTTTTAGTAGGTGAGATTTAGCTTGAAGTTAGAAAACTTACTTGAAAATAATATCATTTAGATGCAACTAAGTACATAAACATTAGGCACAGCAATTTTTCGATTTTTACGATTTCGGGATTATCTGGATGTTTTTGGTTTTTGATAATGTTCAAAAAGTGTCATATTTATTATTTTTGTTACAAAGCTATGCTTAATTGTTTAACAAAAACCATAAATACCACAATTTCGAACAAGAAAAATTTGACAGTATTTTCATTAATTTATATATTAGTGCGAATTTTGTATTACATATGCTTTTGCATGAAAAAATTGGCAAGACCGTTTACCAACAAACAAAAAAAAAACAAATTCAATAGTAATTTGTAGCCACTTCGGGCCCCCACCTTGTTAAGCTACAATTTTATGCGCTACAAAGCATGCCAGAAATATTTCTAAAAAAAATGCGAACAAAAAGTTGTCTTGTTGCTAGTTCTTTTCAAAGTTGCTTTTTTGCTATAAAAGCTTTGTTTTTTGCTTTCATTTCAGATAATAATGAAGAAATATATAATTCCGAAAATCCGGGATTGTTGGTAAGTAATCCTAGAATTTTCGGAACTTAAAAAAGCCCAGAAACCCGAGAATACTATCCCTAATAGACACCAACTACAAAGAACCGAAAGACCTTAATAGAAACAATGAGACAAAAATTGGAGAAATTATGAGCGAGTGGAAAACTATTTGCTTGAGGGACTTATAATAAATACGATCCCTCTACCACAGAAGCTCGATATTGGGGGCCGTTTTGACGAATAACATCTTTAAAGTTAGCTTTTAACACTAATTTTATTGAGTGTTTATGGACAAGCAAACCTTTTTTGCAACTGTTGAACATTTAGAACAATTGGGCGAACTGCTAGAAAATACTGAACATGTTAAACGCTTGAGTGTTATCCGCAAACAGAAATCACTAAATTCGAAATTATAGCACAGAGTGAACACATAACACAGTTGTAGGTGAGTATTTAATAAGTAAATGTTGTGCCATTTGATAAATCAATAAAGCAAGTGCTTCATCGGTTCACAATGACTCATATATCATTCGTTACTTAAAATTCGTATTACCTCTAAATGGAAATCTCGAATTCTCTTATGTTTGTACATGGAGCTACTTACTAAACTTCAACCCAACTCTTTCCGACACCTACAAAATATCACGAAGAACTCGAACTCAAACAAACGCATCCACGATCGCAATATGCGATAGTTATTTAGACACAATAATTTAGCTACTTGTCGGCTTTATCGAAAGTTTTCATAGGTACATACATATGTATGCGAAATTGTGTACACAACCAAGCGATATTTGACTGAGCGGTGTACGGAGTACTCATATCCTATTAGTTAAATCAATAAGCTACGAGCCAAAGCAAGCCAAAGCTCGAGAGGCTGGAGAATACAACGACGAAGGCAACATCAAAAGTCGATCATAAATCACTACCAAATGCAACTAATTAAACAATTGGACACGCTAAACTGGCTGGCAGCTTCCCTACCCGCTTGCTTGGGCGTCATCAGCACAAGGAAAGACGAGGCACGCACACTCAACCCCTTAAACTGTTGATGAGAATTTATGTAGTTTTGTATACGACAGAGCTAGCAGTTAGACACAACAGAGGAGACTGAAGACAATATGCAGACGCCGAGTGAGAGTAGGCCCGTGGAAGGGCCTCCACATATCTCGATTATTTGGCTTGTGATTTTTGTTTCTTAATTCGTTTTATTTGCTTATTGAATTTATTTGCGGACTGCGATAAATTAACAGCGCGAAAAGGCAAAACGGCAAAGCTGCCGAGGTTCAACAGCTTGAATGTCCAAAATGCGTGCAAGAGATCAACAGCGTGCGATCAGCGGGCGACAGCGGCTCCCCTCCTCCCCCTATACTAGTGATTGTATGATGAACGCTGCGACGGCTGGTGATGTTACTGCCACAACGACTACCGCCGTTGCGACCACTATACCAACACCAACACCACCACCAACACCGTCACGCTGATGACATTAAGAAGATAATGCAATAATACAATAACAATAAAACTATATAAAAATCGACATGCACGCCAGTATTTTCATTTTGAGTGACCGCTTGATTGGCCACTAATTGCCAGTTGACGGCCACAGAGAGTTCCAGGCAATCAGACGACGTTCCATATGAATGCAATGCACCTTATCGCACGCACCGAAGGAATGGCCAATGGACCAGAGCGCTCCATCCATGTGGAGTGGGTAAATATGTATGTATGTATGTACCATCATAGTATGCACATATTCCTCTAAGTACTCGTACTCAAACTCAGTATGTATGTACAGGCAACTACCTGTTGGTCATCTTCAGCATTGCGTGTAATTAAAATGAGTCAAAATATTTGCGCGAAAAATTTCCATGCCGTACAATCAACAACGTCGGATCGTAGCGGCCGGTGAGCAGCAGCCACAACTTGCCACAAACCATTAAATAATAATGCTGCACAATATTTGTATGTGCTCGTACATATGTACATACATACGAGTACTTAATGCTTATACTTGCTTTTCTTAAAATTGTTTGCTTGGCTATGTGCTCGCATATATTTGTCTCTTTGGAATTTGTCAACCACTTTAACGCTTCAAGCCGCACTGCGCATGCGCAACTAAACATTGGTGTGCCGCGTGAGAAGTGAACACTGCATTAACTCTGTGAAGCGCGCAGCTGGCTGTTGTCTTTCATACTTTTATTATTATTGCTGTTTAAACTGTTTTCAATACGTTTGCATTGCGTAAATATTTGGCTTTCAATTTATGAAGTAAGTATAAGCATTCTCATCATCATCGTCATCATCGTCCTCATCCCATTCTCATCTTTATCATCATAATCATCGGCGTCATCAAGAGCGTCAGCGATTTTGTTTGTTTGAAAGCGCAAATACTTGCGGAGAGTAGTCGCTGAGGAAAATGCACTTAGGCGCTGACGAGGCGCAAGCGAATAGTGCAAAAGATGAGGTGTAGAGACTAACTAAAATTTGTTAGTATATAATTTAAATTTCGTTCCTAATAAAATGACAAATTTGAGTATTGTATTTTAACTATCACAAACCTGTAAAGCGGCTCGATGAATTTTTTCATGCAATATTTTTGGAATCAATGTACCTTCAGTCGAACTTCGTATTGCTTTAACACGGCTAAAGAACAACAAAGCTCCCGGAGCTGGCAGCTGAGCATCAAGTGCTTAGTCAAAGAGTTGTAAAAGCGCATACACAGTTCATGCGGAGAATATATGTATGTAGTTGGATGAATGTATGCCTGCTGATTGGAATTTTAGTGCACTCCACAGGAAAGGTGATTCTACAGTTTGTGCCAAGGATTGTCGTCTTATTCTGTGAAAGGGTCAAGTACGGAAAGACCTGAGAAAGAAGTATCGACACACCAGTTTTTGTATGACCTTAAAACTGCTTGCAATAGCACAAGAAAACATTATATTTAGTGTGCTATTCCTGAATTTGGTAACCTCGCAAAACTCATACGGTTATGTAAAGCACCAGTGGGTCTTCTTAGTATTACAATTTGAATACTTGGCACTTTGACATTGTATTAGGTGGCATCCAATTTCGAATGGCAATAATCGAAAGACCTCTCCGAACGGGTCTGAAAGTGAACAAATGCAAAATGGACTATCTACTGCTTTATATAAACAGACAACGCATTCACTTCTCGGTAGTCACTTCATTATTCAGAGTTATAATTTTGAGAAAGTAAAGGACTTCATAAACTTGTCAAGCAGCATCAAAAGCAATAATAACTTTAGTCGTGAAATTTAGCGGAAAATCTTTCTTGCCGATAAAGTGCTAATCCAGACTAGGCAGGCAAATGGGCAGAGAATTCCTCTCTCGGCCAACTAAAAACCACGTTCTAAGCGCCATTGAAATAAAAACTATTAAGCTTGGACTTCTCCTGAACGGATAAGTAGAAGTCGCGACCAAAAAAATTCGCCAGTTAACTCTATCCTTCGCCGGGTAACGGCACATCAAGTGAAGACAGTTCCTTCTGCACTTGGCCTTCCATGGGGGCAGATTCAAGGGATTTTTTCACCGGAGCATCATCATCCTTATAAACGACATGCCCAAGCCATCACAGTCGTTGAATTTATCATTCCATATTCTTCGGAACCAGTCGAAACATTTGGCTGTCATTGAATATAAAAACATACCTACATATATATCTACCTTATATTAAATCAGTTAAGAGTTTCTTTGTAGTCTTTTTAAAAGCTGATATATAAAATTTAAAGGCACTACAGTAGTCCCAGCTGTAGTGGTCGCTGTGGTCGAGTTGGTAGCGGTGCGTGCTATAACTTGATATGCCGGTGAGTTCGAGGTTCGAATCTCAGTCAAGGCAAGCAAAATCTTAATCATAAAAAAAGTTTTTTATAAAAGCGGTCACCCCTTGGCAGGCAATGGCAAACCTCCGAGGGTATTTCTGCCAAGGAAAAGTTTCTCATTTAATACATCTGCCGTTCGGACTCGGTACCAAACTGTAGGTCCCTCCATTTGTGGTATAATATAAAGACCGCACACCACAAATGGTAGGAGAAGCTCGGCCAAACACTGAGCTATATAGTGTACGCGCCAAAATTATATTATATATACTACAGTAGTCCCTTAAACAAGATGAGATCAGAACCGTGTTTCGAGAGGATAGTTTCCTACTCACTCTGTTATTTTTATTTTCGAATTATCTATGAAAATTAAGTCTACAAACTTTCTACACACTGCTCGCTCATGATTCAATTATAAAAGGTTAGCTCGATAAACAGCTAGCTCGCTCACTTTTTGTCAAACGGATCCTTAGCATCAAAAGCGTGTTGCTTCTTAAAAATAATAATAGTAATTACCTCAAAACTTTTTAATACCAAAAACTAACAGGCAACACTTTTTGTTTCTTATGTTCGCGTAAATAGTAAGCTTAAATCCGGATATAAATGACAGCGTTTTTTCTGAATACACGATTGACCCCGTCTCGTAAATATTTCAATTAAATGTGTATAAATGACGCGATTTATCTTTAAACGCTTTTCACGCGGATATAAATTCGATGTGACAGAGTGGAAAGTTTTTGTTATTTCTAGAAGGAATAGGTTTAAATAAATTAAAAATAATGTGATTCCAAATGCCAAAAACAAAAAATTGTCAGAACTTAATTCTTGAGTTATGATGTTTGATTTATTATTATTTATTTTTTTTTTAATATGTAAAGATTCTCTTTCTAAAATTCGAATTATTGTGGTTTTCTTACAACTCCATAAAGTCACTTACTATTTATTGGAATAAAATGTTTGGTTCTTTCACCATCCAGGGGTTCATCACAATATTAAGAATAACGCCGATACCCATGGTAAATAAACAAAAGGAATAAACTGAATAAATAACTTCTTCGTAGTAAGAAATATATACTTGTCGCAAAATAATGCAAACGAGGCTTCGTTGACTTGGGTTAACGAAGTGTCCGGGAGCACCTTGACCTAGCCATCCAGCGAGGTTTTGCCTATAATCAAAAGCCTGGAGCTGGGTTTTGAAAATTTTAATGGTGCAGAAATAAAATCGTGCCCATGTTCTATAGGAACCCTCATTGCATGTTCCCAACACATAAGCACTAGCAATGATGTGAAAAAGCTTCTTTATTTTTAAACTCGAACTCAGAACCACTTTGTGATTAAAAAAATTTTTAGAGCTTAACATAATTTTAGCTTGCAGTTTTAATATTCTTACTAAATAGCAGTTAAATTCATTAATTGAGGTAAGACTACTTTTTATTGTCATTTAAGCACAAAATATGAAAGATGTTAAAGTTTGCTTATCTTACTTAAGACAGACGGTTACGTCTACGCTGCAGTTCGGCGACTACTCCATAAGGAAGAATTGATCTAACAACCGCATATAAATTTAGTGGCAAATACTTTGGTTCAAACGCCATCTCTCACTGTCTCATTTTTTTCAGACAGCAAGCTCTCGCAACAGAGCTTTTGCAGAGGCTAAGAGCTGTTGAATTTTGGGTATTGGATCGAAACGGTTCAACTAACTGCAAAGACATTACAGAGGTGGCATGTACATCATAAAAATTTTCGATTTGATAAATACTCGTACATCGGTAAATCACAAAACTCTAATTTCCATTGTTGCAAATAATTTATGCAAATTTCCGCTTTCCGCCGAAAACAACGAAAATCTTGATCTCTCAAAAAGCGAAGGCTGATTAGTTGCGATTTAACGGAAATCATTAAATGAAAAGCATTTAGCTGGAGTATGGACATATATAAACATATAACACTCTTCAATTAAATTAATTTCCGATGCAAAGATTACAACTTTCACACCAAATGGAATCATTCTTTGCTGCAGCGCCAGTTGCCAATAAAATACGAACAAATTATTGTTTGCTCGCTTTATTGTTGTTGCACAAGCTGATTGCTTGTTTATTTGTTGTTGCATTTTTTTTGTTTTTTTTTTTAAATGTGCTTGTGAAAAGTGAAAGATTCCCAGGAAGAAATGTTTAATGCAGCAAAGAAAATAATTTGCAGCGAACGAAAAGTGGAAACTTTCTGATTGCATCAAGTCGATAACAGCTGCGATGCGTCACATGCACACACACACACACACACTCACACACAGCAACAACAAAATGGCAATGACTGCAGCACCTGAGCTGTACGAGTATGCAACCACTGAGCTTCTACTTATGTATGTATGTACTTCAAACGGGCATTCTTCTTGTGGCAGTGCACACCTTGTGCTTTACTATTTTCTTATATTTTTCTTTAGATGTTTTAAATTTTAATTTCAGTTTTGGTTGCGTTGCTGCACGTAGCGCACGCTCAGCTCTTTATCCAACACAACAGCGTCAACGTCAGCCACTCAGCTTCAGCGCGCGACGTCTCTTCTGACTGGCATTTTTCAGTGCAGCACTTGCCACATTGCAAGGCATTGCATGCCGCCAGTGTGGCCAGATCGTTGGATTAATAAAGCCACAAAACAAAACATCTTAAAAAAAAAAAATTTGGAAAGAGCTTCTGAGAAGACCTTATGAGGTCTGTTAATCGTTAACTCCAGACAAGAGATTCGAATGGAACTCCCATCTCACAAGGAAGATCAATAAATGTAAGGAGCATTTCATGTGGGACTTAGTTTATATGGCAAAACTTGGAGAATATAAACGAGACTGACGCACAGTATAGATAACTCCATGTGGTTGTAAGACCTTGTGAAACTAAATATTTTAGGTAAGTTCTTTGGCTGGGTTGCGTGCGAGCTATGATCAGCGAAGTATCCCATAGGGAAATCCAAACTTTTGTAAAGGTGTGCTGAATGTTTCAAGTAACATATACCTAAGTAGTTGACCATCAATCAAGAGGCCATTGTGAGTTTCCGAGAGAAATATTCATCAAAAGTTTATGGGCTTAAAGGTCGTTATGACCGCGATAAAGGAATGGTGAATTGTATGTGCTTTTCAAGGACAAGTTCAAGTACCGCGAATTAAGTTTCAGCAGCTAAGGTGGCTCAGTGATGTCGTGCGTAAGAATACAAACGCCTCAGTTTTCAAACATTTCGACGCGATAGCAGCTGTGGAACGAAGGCCTTTCAGACCAATCGGTAAAGGACGCCAAAGCATCATTTAAGAATTAAGTTGAAGTAAATAGAAAAAAACACTAGTCTTTTGCAAAAAGGTATCACAGCAGTTGCACTAATCAAGTGCTCTAATGAGAGAAAGCGCAGCAGAACCTGTAAGTAGGGAAGTAGGGTTCGCAAATCGCAATTCATCTTAGGGAAGAGAGTCGAATACATACAAAGGAATTTAAGTCTGAATTTCATTAATCTGTCCAATGACGCACGTACAAGAGTACTTAGAGCCTTCTAAATGACTACACAGACTCTTCAACCTGGCAACACGGCATAGCGCTTGTTGCACACAAAAACCACGTACACTACGTTCTTCTGGACGTCATTGGTTGTGTATGTATATCCAATAATGGCGATTATTCCATATTTACTTATTGCGTTCAACTGTGTTATTTGCGCGATTAAATTGATCAGTGATTACCGCATCCATTGCGGTGTTCGCGCAAATCGTGTGTGTTGCCGTTGTTAATCCTCTCATTTGGAGGAGCAAAAACAACGAAACTTTTTGACGTCCGTCCCATCGCGACCAACTGGTTTACACCGACATCAGTCCTCGGCATCCAACTGTCAGAACTTCAGACTGCTGCTGGCACTTTCATTGCTCCCGATGCCACCGAAATTGACTGTCGTTGGTTTTTTTTTTTTTTTTTTTTTTTTTTTTTTTTTTTTTTAAATTGGTTGCCAGTTGTTGCTGGTTGATTTGACGTTTTACGCTGGACGCATAACACCAAATAAATTTCATTGAGCCACTGCTGCTGCAACCTTAACTGCCGCAGTCTGTGGCGGCGTCTCTTCTTTGCTCTATACTCTGCAGCCAAAGCTACAGCTCGCACAACAATTTTTTGACCAATTTCTGACTGCAAATTTCGGCCTTTTTTTTTTATTAACATCATTGCCGCCAATACCTTTTTACTTTGTGCTTTTTAACTTGTTTTTTTTTTTGTTTTTTGCGTGTGCTGTGCGTGTCACGTAAAAGCAATTCACATGTTTCAAAATACACTGACCACACCAAAACTCTCGTCCGTGGACACCCTTTGCGCTGACTTTACATAGGCGATCACTCCAAATTGTGGCAAAGTGTACATAAGTAGTTGCAACGTGCGCACACATTAATAATTTCTAGACCCTTGTGTGGCGAGAATGTGGTAAAACATTTGTGCATTGTTGACCTCGAAACACGTGGGTCGCTACACTTCGTTGGCGATCGAAGATGCATTTGGAAATGTTGTAAGAGTGGCAGAAAAGTAAGCAAACTTTATCTCGGCTCTCCTTCTTTAATCACGCCATCCTGAGGTAGGTTGTTGTTATTGTAAAATAAAAAAAATATTGTGGAATTTGAGTATCAAATACCCTACCGTCATTCAGCTAAAAGTGAATGATGCAGTCAATAAGAATCCTAGTTATCCTCATTGGACACATAGATGCGGCTTGTGTTATCATCCTAACTTCTTCTAAGGATTATTGCAGTAAGTGAGTTGTTGCAAAATGTTTCATTTTACCTCCAAACTATGCAATAACTTACCTAAGTATTCGAAAGAAATCTTTGAAAACGGTCGAGTGGCATATCTTCGAGAAGTGTCTCTACCATTATGAATTTGTTTATGATTCTGTGAGCAAAATTCAAATTCAGAATTATATTATGCGACTCTGAACCTGAGTAGTAACTACGCTCTTGAGTAAAAGGTTTTAGTGACCTCTGTTTGGGCTATACACTGTCGTTCAACTCAATTCAATTTTCTCCCTAACTTTCTTCGAGTTACTAGACGGAATATTTGATCAGCGAGAATTTAAGGAACGCTATGGAAGAAATAGCCACATCCTAGACACTTCAACGACGCTCGCCACAAAATTATAGCTCTTTCACACTCTCTTAGTCTTAAGTGGAAGCTAAAAGGCAGAAAGCTACTGCTCACTCCAAATGCCTTTCTAGCTTTGGTTTTTCAAGGAACCCTGCCATTGTTTAAGATAAAATACAACAAGATATCCAACTTTATTATCATTGTCCGCTACTTTTCGCTTAACGTACGAGTAGTTCACTCCAAAATGAGATTTAACGCAAAGATGACGAATGTGCTTTCAAAGTTTTGCCAAAAAAATCTTCAAACCACTTTCTAAATTCGCAATTCATATTTCAATATTTCCCACAATTAGATATTAATCACGCATGCCAATGCACAAAAAAGCCTAATAAGCATTCCACCAATTGCCATACGCATTTCTCATCACCACCACCAAGTCATGCTCAATTAACATAGATTGCCTAGTGGCACTCTATGCACACCATAACGGACTGACATCTTAATCCATTTATTGCCAACAACTAACTAACTAATCCGGCGATCCGTCGCGCACAAATGCCAAGTCATTACCAAGCCATTACCACCTGCATATGTCACTCACCGGCCACCGAAAATGGTTTGGCGTCTACCCTCCTTTCTGTCGCGAAGATTTGGTGTCAATTACCAGCTCACTTACGTTGCTACGTACCCGACACTTCGTCCGCAGACCAACGGCGGCTGGTCACTCTGATGGGCTCAAGCCGAATATGGCGAAACATTTCAATTTACGCGTTAAGCGCGCAACCTTTTTTGGCGATCATCAGATCGTCGTCGGTCGATTCAAGTGTGAAACGTTGGAGCGACACAGTCATTGGCGTCACCGCCGATTTCACGCATTTATCGTGACAATCACTACGGGTGAGAGGCCGTAAAATTGCCTGCTGGGGAGATTGAATGGGTTGCGCCTATGGGTTCGGTATGTTCTTTGTTTTTTTCTTCTTCTGTTTTGTTGTGTCGCTTGTGTGCAAAGCGTACGCGCGAAAGTGCTGTTGACAGATTACCCAGAGGGTTAAGTGTCGCAAGCATTTACTCAGAGACAAAACTTTTGTGGTGCAGTGATATATTGCATTGGGATAAGAAGGCTTAGTTGCGGGAGATGACTTCTGTTAGCAAGTGGAGTTGTATAGGAAGTTTTATGTGACGCAATCAAATGATAAGAGAGTGTACACGAATTGGAAGCTCGAAAAATAAACATGCAAACGGAGAAAGATACAAAAAAGGCTGGTGTACCCAAAGTCGCATTTTCGACGGTACCAAACTTGAATGTCAATAGTTTACTGCAATTTTCATTTCACAAAAAAAATATCATTTGTTTCAATGATGAATGGAAATATTATAATTCAGTGCCGTAGCTAGGGGGGCCCCAGGCGCCCGAAGTTGTAGCTACGCCACTATTATAATTATAATCAGAGTAGAAGACGGAGTAAGAAATCCAAAAACGTCTGAATCCTCAAGACGTGAATTCTTCTTTTTTCGTATTTCTTATATTTTTCTATAAAAATTCTGTTCGTTTTCTATCAAAAGTCATGTTAACGTAAATTTCAAACTTCATTTTGTATTTATGATAACTCAACGGAATTTTATTAAATTTTTTAAACAAAAAATAAAATTAGAGACTTTGGGAGTATGCAATTTTGTAGCTCATACAATTATTGTTAGGTAAAGTGCAATTTTTAAGTGTAAAGATGGCCGCTGATTTGTGAAAAAATAGCTTTTTTGCATTTGCTTTCATTTCACGTTTGAACCAAACTAACTTTTATGTGGAAAATAAATGCAACATATTCGACAAAAAAAAAATAAACCGCAAAAATCGGCAGAAATGTTTAGCAATTTGAAACATTCACTGAAATTTGACAAAAGTTTCTTTAAAATTTCGTAAGAAAAAAAGTGCCAAAAATTTTTAAGTTCGAAATTTTAAAAGTTTGTTAAGATTTCTATTGACCTTAAAATGAAATATATTAAAAAAAAAAAAAATAATTTATTCTTCCACAACGTTGAGCTCAATAAAATTGTGAATTATATTTTATTAAGTTTAATTTTAGAGATGAATTTCGTTAGAGAATGAAAATTTATGTAAAAAAATTAATAAATACCTAATCGAAACTGGTCAACATTTCTTTATTTTTATCGTAACATATAAATGTATAAGTAACAAAACACACTTACGCCTGCATTTAATAAATGACGCATGGCAAATTATCGATATTTATTTTAATTCGCATAAAAAGTATGCGTAACTATATTCATAGCTATTGATACAGTATAAAACAACGATACCGCTAATGATGTAGCTATATAACACGAAGAAGCAAGTAGAGATGACGCCTTCTGGAGTATCGTTACATAAAACTTTTCTGATTTGACAGTTGAGTGACGTCAATGCAGTGATAGCGTTGCCACAAAGATTTTAATTTGATACCAAAAACTTTAAAAAAAATTACAAAACCCAGAAATATATTGCCAAAAGCGTTTAACTAGTCAAAAACGATAAATTTTTATTTTTTAAACTTTAGTCTAACCTATCAACTCTTTGCTGAATAATTTATTTTGGTTGCAACAAATTTAATTGAGCTCAAGGAAACTAAGTTTAAATTTAAACTGAGTATAAGTAAAGTTAGTTCAAATTGTGTTTAAACCAGCACAGAAAGACTGGCCCTAAAAGGCTGCTATAACTCATGAAATACAAAAATCTATTTGAGTGCGCAGAAATGCCCGTTAAGTCTTCTTCTATGCTATATAAAAATGTATGCGCATTAACAATAATCAGTAGCTCACTACACCAAAAAAAAATTTAATAAAGGAAAATTCAAAACTTTTTAGCAGTTTTTCTCGATTGTTGGTTTTTCGAGTTATGACAGTCTCTGAGTGCTAGACATACGCTTTTTTTTTACTCGGCTACCTTTTCCGTCATTCCGGTAAGTACTTCAACTTACCAACCATTTCAGTTGAGGTCGCTTGTGCTGTGCTGCGCATGGGAATTAACTTAAAGTCCAGATAACTCTATAAAAGCGTAAAGCTTTAAATGTAACTTGTAAGCAGTAATGTTGTTTTTATTTAATTTAAATACTATTTTCACATTGGGATTATCTTAAAGTCCAGATAACTCTATAAAAGCGTAAAGCTTTAAATGTAACTTGTAAGCAGTAATGTTGTTTTTATTTTATTTAAATACTATTTACACATTTATGAATGCAAATTTGTGACAATTTATTCTTTAAAGGTAACACAACGCTTGTATATCGATTTCGCAACAGCGACATTACATGCCTCAACACCAACAATGGGCATGCCACCGAATACCAGAGCAGTGTGTTGCCTGTTATGTCATGTAGCTCATCACCATTTCGTCCCTCGGAAGTTAGCAGACACTCATGTTTTTACTGCGTTAATGCCATATTTAATGAATTGTTACAACTGGTGCAAACACTTGTCCATTGGATTGTTGCTCACCTCACAGACTATTTTATTTTGAATATTTTCGCGATATTTTTTGTACGCTTGTATGTGCTGTATAGGGATGTCAATTTTGGACGTTTCGTTGATCCCGGAATTTTCGAGACTAATTCCCGGGACAATCCCGGGATCCCGAATTTCACGAAGTTTTGATTCGTAATTTTTAATTTGTCAATAAATGTAACACGTCTCTTATCGTTGTGTAGTAGTAGTATTCAAAAAGCATGAATATAATAAAGAAGAACGATTTGTTGTAAATCATGTATGGCCGAACCTTGACAAGAAAACAACACAACAAGCACTTCAAAGGGTGCAAAGATCGCCGCTAATACGCATATCAGGGGCTATACGCACAACCCCTTCTGAGGCTTTAGACACCAGCCAAGGTGGCCACGCAACAATCGTTAATAAACTAGGCACACACAATACAGACTACTGCATCCCTGTTCAGAGCTTTACCAAGAGGTGCAAAATGCTAATACCTCAAAGAGACTGGTGGTCCAATGGGTGCCCAATAGGGGCTGAATCACTTCACTTCTACACCGATGGCTCAAAGTGTGAGAACAGGGTTTAAAAAGGTCTTTCCGTCTTCCGGATCACTGCAGTGTCTTCCAGGCGGCTGAGGTCGCTGCAATATAGGAGGCGGTGTACTTTTTACGAACCAAAGTAGTACAACACAAAGAAATCGTAATTTTCTCTGACAGTCAAGCAGCGCAAAGGGCTCTTGTTTCTGTCAGCTGCAACTCAAAAACGGTGGCCACCTGCCGCAAATCTCTAAACGAGATGCAGAAATGAAGAGGAATCTGAAATCGTTAGGCACCTCCTATGTGAATGTCCCGCATTATGGGCAAAGAGGAGGAAATTATTAGCATCAGAGTTTTTCAGCGACCTAAGCGACCTGGCCAGGATAGAGGTACGCATGCTATTAAAATTTGCAGATTCCACTCGCTGGTTCGAGTAGGGGTTTCTAATCCGCGTGGTACCACAATGGGCCTAAATAAGCCTAAGTGTGCTGGTGAGATCGCTGGCAACCACTTCTACCTAACCTAAGCTATGTACATATATATATATTGGTATCTTCAAGAAAAAAAAGGAAATAAACGTCAAAGTTAACACACATACAAAATAATTTATACTTCAAGTACAAAAACTACATATTTGGTACAGAAGCAAATGCACCTACATAAAGTAAAATTAATTTTAACCGCTGTGTAATAAATTACATTTTCAGTAAAAAAAGAAATAGATCAAGTAAAAATTAAATACATCATCCATTCCATTTTGAGTGATGCAGAATTATTCCTTATTTTGATCAAAATGCAATCTCAAAGAAATCAAAGCCTTAAGTGTGTTATCCTCCAACTTCGACCTAAATTTGTTGCATTTAAAATCTGCATTGGAGAAGCACTGCTGCGCCTCAACACTCGTTGGTTGGATTGTCGACAAAAAGTTAAATACTCTCTATAGGACATAGCCTTTAACGCCTCATTACAAAAACAATCAATTTCTTTTACCAAGCCTTCTGATATGCCTTTCGATTATAATCCAATAATTATTGGACAATTGCCAGCTGCTCGTTAAAACTTGATGCAATTTAACTTTGAGACTTTCTCCCTTAACTACTTCAGGCACCTCCTCGTTAGTTCTATTAACATCGCTTTCATGGTGAAGCTCATTCGTTTTCTACTTAAGTAAGATATTCTGCAGCTCATTTATAATCGCAAGGCCAAAACAGAGCCTTCAGGAGTTAACAAGCTGTACTATTATTTGTCGATTGAGAACTCTCTCAATGCTTTGTTTTGCCCTTAAAAGTGAAATTTTTAAGAATGATACAAAATTAAAATAAATAAATGGCTCATTAATTCGCTGTTTTTTACAATTACCAGATTTGAATAGACTTATTCCGGGATATTCGGGAGTTAAAAAAGGCCGGGATTGACATGCCTAGTGCTGTACAATGAACACACTGTTGCAGGTGTGTTAAATATTAGCGAATAATAAATATGGTTAATCGCAACATGGCATACATGCAGACATACATACATACATAGTTATATGATTTTATCGACATATTAGCAAATGCGAAAATTAGTCGAGCCTCTGTTTGGTCAAATCGTCCAAGAGCGTGACATAAATAATTTTTTGTTTTTATTTAGTTGTTTTTCCTGTACTGCATTTTGATTTTTTTTTATGCTTTTTTTATAGCAACCAACCAGCAAAGCTCCTTTGGCCTATTTTATCGGCTTGTGACAAAAAAACAAGCACATCCAGCTTGTACCATTATGGCGTTTAAGCTAATGAAAAAACGAAACGCTTAGTATTGAAATTCGAACATAAGCCATGTTTGTCGATACAAGCTTGGACACGAAGCGCGAAACATTGCTTCCTAGTTTTAGGATGAGGAAGCAGCAAAATGGCTTTCGACTCTGGTATTTGTGTTTGCACCAAATAGATATCACAAAATGGAATAAACCTTGCGCGGCCCGGGAATTATCGCTTTGATTTTGTTGCAGCAGTTTCCAATGATTTCGATTGGTATAAAAATAAATCACATCGCTATTTCAGGCACATTCAACGGCGCAACTCGCAGTGGTGCAATTCAGTTGAGGATTAATTCGTTACGCTTAAAAGTAATTAATAATCGTTTTTAGTTGTAATTAAATGTGCAACGCATTTTAGTGCAAAAACAAAATATAAAATAGTTACAGAAGCGCTAAGTTTCTCTGAACTACGTTGAAATGCGGTTGTCTATAACGCTTGTGAGTTTTAAAAAAATAAAAAAAAAACTGTGTTCTAAAGCGCAAGCGCCCCGAAAATAATCCAAAATTAATTGTTGTGTTTCTAGAGCACTCTCGCGCTGCTTGGCTTGTTGGTGCATGGCTCAACAGGACAGTATGTCTTCGAGACACCACCACAGCTAGTGAACTTACAACAAGTGCAGCATACGCCAACGCAACAACAACAACAGCACCAACAACCAGCAGCACAGCAGCAAGGTCACACGACACGACATGCGCGTTCACCTTATGGTCTACCCTATCAACCCGTTATGCGCGCACAGCGTTCATTATACGACGGCTGGGGACCTGTCGGAGTTGGGTCACTGGGTTTTGGTGGCGTCGGTCCGGTCGGCTCAGTCGGCACCATTGGCATAACGAAAGAAGAGCTGCTCGCCCTGCTTGAAGCTTGGAAAGAGGTTGATAGACCAGCGCCAGCACCAGAACCCGCACCAGCGCCAGAACCTGAGCCAGAACCGGAACCGGAGTCGGAACCAGAGCCGGAACCCGAGCCAGAACCTGAACCAGCGCCCGAACCCGAGCCAGCACCAGAACCCGAAGCATCGCCCGCTGGCGCACAACCACCACCACCTGGCGTGCCATTAACGGTCTCGCTACCCGCCTTCGTGCCCATACAATTGTCGGCAATGTACACAGCGCCAGCACCACCCGCCGCTCCTGCTGCGGAAGGTGGTGGTGGTGGTGGTGGCGGAGCAGAAGGTGCTGGTGGTGCCGAAGCCGCTGAGGGTGACGGCGAAGCTGAAGGTGGCGACGATGAAGAGGAAGCAGAGCCTGAGCCAGAAGACGTTTCAGAAGTTGAGCCGGAAGTTGTGATTGGGGATGGCGATCAACCGCGTTTCGTTTATTTGTCACGTCAATCCTTTAAGCGTGTGCAGCCACTGGCGAAGAATGCGTTTGCACGGTAAGCTGGCGTGCGCGTATTCATTTGATAGCTTATTAATCATTCGCTTTTTATTTTGTTGCGCTTTACAGCACATTCAAGGGCACTAAGGCCAGGTATGCGGGCTTATTTTTTCAAATACACATTTGAATTTTTTGATTTTTTTATTAACATCAGCAATCTCCTCTTGCAGAACTCTTTCGAAAACTGGCACCCGGAAATCGAAGAATACCGCCAAGAAGAGTACTAAGGCAAAAACCAAAGCTTTAACGAAGCCGCGCACTTCCAAATTCCCATCTATACGTTTCCCTGTGTCAAATGCAAGGTAAAAAAGAACTGTTCACATTTTTCATGTATTTATTACACCAAATTCTGATTCTTTGAAATAACCATAACTAAATTATAATCGATTGGTTAAGCGATGGTATCCTTAAATAAAAATGAGATACGCATTGAGTACTAGAGATTAGTTGTTGCTATTCCTCACGACACAGTTCCCCTCTTTTATGGTACCAAAGTTCGTGTTTTTCGTGAATCTTTTTTACAAAGCAATATTTTTTACACATAAATATGTACATAGACCTTCATACCTCCATACTTACTTATACGAATACCATTTTTATTTTAGACAATACGCATCTACAAACTTCATAGCACCTAGACCAAGGTACAAACATAAAATAGGCTAATTTCCTTTTTATTTAAATACTTAAAAAATTTCTTTTGTATTTCGTTACAGACTATACAAACCTTCGCCACGTCTTCGACCAAGGTGAACGATTAAATTTTACAAATATCAGCTAAATTATTGCAATTTCTTACTTCTCCTTTTTATTGCAGTAGAAGTTTTACCGCTTTACCACCACCGCCATTCCTTGGCAGTCCACCAGCGGCATTGAAATTGATTCCATCTTCTCAATTGTTAAGTAATTGGACTTAGTATTAACTGGCATTTGCAACTCTGGCACAACGATGGACTTTTTTTTTGAGATACTAAAACATATTCAAACAATATAAGCATGCATACAAAAATGAATATTTGTTTTATTATTTATTCTTAATGCATTCGTTAAGCATTCAGTTGTTCGCGATGAATATTCGTTTTTTTGATAGCAAACAGTTTAGTTCAAGATATGAAGAAAAAAATTTTAAACCCCGTGATACCTTGAAAAATCTAATCAACTCTCCTCAGAGAAATCGTAAGGACTTTGCATATTCTCGAATAAATCATTTTCTTTTTACCCTGAGTATCAATTAGGCCTCGACCTCATGTTAAGTAGACACTTTTCTGTTGAAACATGGTCGAGCTTTGAAGAACTATAGCATGGTTTTGTTCCTGGTCGTTCCACGGTTAATAATCTGGCAGAGTTCAGTGAATATTGCGTAAATTATTTTTCACTGGGATCCCAGGTTGATTGCATTTATACTGATCTTTCAAAAGCATTCGATAAAGTTCCACACAATACTTTATTGTTTAAACTTGCTAGCTTAGGTTTTCATTCTGTGTTCCTGTGCTGGTTGAAATCGTACCTAAGCAATAGACGTTGCGTCGTAACAGTCGATGGTGTTTCCTCTGAACCTTTCATTGCCACGTCAGGTGTACCACAAGGAAGTATCTTAGGGCCGTTGCTCTTCGTTTTATTCATCAATGATATTGGAGAGTGTTTTTCATTTAGCAGATATCTGTTATATGCAGATGACTTGAAAATATTTTCAGTAGTAAAAAGTGCAACCGATGTGACAAACCTCCAAGCTGATTTAGACAATTTGTCTCTTTGGTGTCAACAGTCACATCTCTCTCTAAATATTAAAAAATGTTTTCATATGACTCTTGCTAAAGCTCGATACACCAGGCACACATCTTACTCTATTTCGAATACAATACTCAAGACTGTTGATGAAATCAAAGATCTTGGTGTTATATTTGATTCCAACTTCTCTTTTAATAATCACATCAATTTTATTATATCTAATGCTTACTCAGTTTTAGGCTTTGTACGCCGGCACAGTACAAATTTTACTGACCCATATACTCTAAAACTACTTTTTTCGTCTTATGTTAGATCTCGACTGGAATATGCAGCGTTTATTTGGAGACCTTATTCACAGTATTTGATAGATAGAATTGAACGTGTGCAAAAGGTTTTTTTAAAATTTGCTCTACGTTCTTTGAAATTTTCGGATCCCTTACCTTCTTACAATTCGCGTTTGCTTCTTATAAGCCTTAAATCGCTCGAGAAGAAAAGGACAGTTCTTTCACTTTCTTTTGTGTATGGTATAATTAATGGCACTGTTGACTGTCCGTCTTTGCTCCAAAGTATTAATTTCCTTGTGCCATTTAGGACTTTACGTAATTTCAATCCATTCTATCCGGATAAACTACAAACCAATTATGCAAGAAACGCCCCTTTGTCACGTGCACTCTGCGAATTCAACGAGATCTCGAATTCTGTCTTCCTCGATTTTTCTTTATGTAAAGTTGAGTTTCTCTCATTATTATATTCTGCTTTGTGAAATTTGTTATTGTTAATTTAAGTTGTAACTCTAAGTAGTCAGTAAGAACTTTGTTCATTGACTTATGAAATAAATAAATAAATAAAAAAATAAATTTGTGAAAGTCCACACCCATTCAAATTGAGCTTTCGGTTATCGTGGACGGCGGTTTTCGATATGTCTCATGAATGGGGTAAAACTTAAGTCTTCAATATAATATGCCCAAGCTTTTTGTTGTGTCTCAAAGAGCTTATGTGTTCATCTCTCAACACAGCGCAGTCAAATGCCTCATACCTATCACAAAAAGTGTGCGCCATCTGATCGTCTTCAAGGTAGGATTTGCAAATGGCAGGGAGCAAGTAATAAAATAATTTGTTTTAGATTCAAGGCAACAGAAGCCTAGCCCTTCGCAGACTTCCAATCATTGTTGAGCAGAGTATTCACCCTGTTACTGTTGGTGGCTTCAAGGAACGCCGGTTCTGAGTCAATTGGGATCTAATTAACAGATGTATCCACAAGGTGCTCCTGAGCAGCCTGAAGACCTGAGTAAAGCAAACTCGCTGTTACTAACATAATTTAGTTGAAATTTGTACTGCTGCCTTTTTTTGGAAGTAGTTAAAGCGCTGACAGTCATTGAAAAAACGTAAACTCCTTCGCCTATACTTATTTGCCCTCACTCATTACATCTCCTAGTGAATTGCAAATACCTCGGCCTAAACATATTCCACTAGGTAAAAGAGAAGTCTATCTTGATAACCTAAACGAGAGACACAAGTGCTTAGATCTCTGTCGCCAGCGATTTCCTTCACGCGCACTTAGTATTGCACCAACAACCATTTATTTTTAATAAACGCTTGCCTTTAAGGCTTGTTATGAAGAAAGCGCCGTCAGGTGTTGTAGAGAATCCTCCCGTACAACACACGGCTATTGTTCTTTGAACTAAAGAAAGCAGATTTCCCACGCCATTGATTGAGAGTCTACTCCATCCGATTACTGATGCATAGCAGATTAGGGGTCGGCGCAAAATGGATTATATCGAGAGGATATTATTTGGTTACATACCCTACCGAATACCTGTTTTCATTCCATGAACGCCGCTAATACTTAAGACTTTTTGTGCTCTGTGTGATATTTCCCCAACTTCTAGATACTTCTTTACGGAAGAAGTTTGAATTGTGACTTCTTTAAGTGTGAGGAGAATGATGCCATCAAACATCCTTCTTCTAATATAGGTCGAGTTAGCGGAGACCACCTGAGAGTAGCCTTACGGAACATATTGAACTCCATCTGCCTCAATCCTAATGACCTGCTTCCTTTGTATTGAACGAATCCAATTAACCAGTACAGAATCTAATCCATGCCGCCGAACAGAAGTACGGATGCCATTGAAGGTGTGATTGTCAAAACCCCACTGAATGTCAACTCGAGGTCTAATTAGTCATTCCTTCACAGCGTCAAAAGGTAATTTCTTCGCTCCCTTCAGTCAACGTGGCTACTCAAGTACGAGTTTAATGGTTGGCCAAAGTGACCGTACATTCGAACAGCGTAAACGATTTTCCATGGCTCACTAGCACTGCGCCTTTACGAAGTCCAATCTGTGTTGCGGCTTTGTGCCACATCTACCTAATTGAGACATTTTTATGCGCCAGTGACTCAGCCAAAATAAACTCAACATAGTTGCGCGGGAGAAACTCATTCTTTGCTTTTGTAAAGTGGATTTGTGTCGTCGAAAACGGCGCGAGCAGAAGAAAACGAAGTGCAAGTGTAGTCTGCGCTTTCCCAGAAATGAACCACAAAGTTGGTGACAAAGGCGAAGAAGACGACGACTTATGACATACCCAGCTCTGACCATTGGCGAAACTAGGTGCGTACAGCGACGACGACGAGGAGGTTGAAAACGACAACTAAACTAAACTGAATTCATTTGTAATTCAATATTGTTCAACAACAGCAATTGCTGCCGCATTTTTGTTGGCTTATTTCGTAGTTGGCAGTGTGTTTTTTTTTTGTTTGCTTGTGTTGGCGCGCATGCGCGACACTCCATGTGACACTCAATTATGATTTTCAACGCGAAACGCCACTGTCTACGCGCACTGATCGTTGCGCTGCATTTGGTCTGCTCTTTTACTCTTTTTCGGATCATTTGTTGGTACCATGCTGCGTTGCCATAAATCAAACCTTTTTGCCGCTATAGGCTTTGCAAAGCTGACCGCGTTGAGTGACATAGATACAAATACACATACTCGTACACTAATGATCATAAGATTGTGTGCGTCTCACTTTCGCAAAAATAAAAGATCGTTAGATGACAATGCACATATAAATATATATGTATGTACATATATAGTCGTATATAATATATGGGTCAATATGCAGGTTACATTTTATAATCACCCTTTTTGGTGAATTTAATGTTTTTGGTGGCGCATACACTCGTTCACTATTTGGGGCTATTGGTTCCCATGACTATGGATTTAGGCGCTTTTTGTGGTAAAAGGGAGGTGGATTAAAATCATCGCCAATCAAGTTTCAGATAATAATATTCAATTTTTCCTTTTTTGGGCATACACTTTTTAGTGGAGACTCTTGGAAAGATTTATGTATGTTTTTGTTGAAATGAAATTGAACGAAAAATTGTAAAATATATCGAGCATTGTTTGCACTGACCACTAGTTTTATTACATTTGCAATGGTTGCCATAAGTTTAATGGTGTGTCGATATGTACATACTTGTAAGTACATACTTAGTATGTAAATACCCACAAAATGTACTCAACGAATTTATTCAGTAGGCACAAGATTCTGTTGTCTTTCCGATAAAAAATTGTCTAAATTTTATCTCTTTGTACAAAACAATAATTCTGATTACCCGCCGAATTTGAGCGAATTTAGTCCTCGGAACAGATTTTTACAGCACAAATTTTTATGTATTAAAGTAACTTTTTTAATAAAAATCAGTCTAATAAAAAATAAAATTTTTCCAAATGAGTATATTATAAAAAAAAAATGATAGCTTCGACTTAGTTACTACAATTATATGACACCCGCAAATTTACATGTTTGAAATACTAATTTTAATTTAGTTTGTTTTATGATTTTTTTTTAATATAAATCCAATTTTCAAAGTGTATGTAACATTTTAAATAGTTTAACAATATTTCATGATAAGCTCGAATTTAATTAATAGTATTTTTTGAAGTAGCGCAGTTCTATAGCAAAGGGAAATAAAGAATATCAGATTTTTCTAAAACTTTGTAGATTTGTGCAATAAAATCGCAATTGAAAGTTTTTTATTTGTAAGAAATGCCATTGTATAAGAAACTTCATAGTCCAGCAACAAAATACCATTTATACAAAATTTTAAATTTGTGTATTAGATAATAGAATTTAAATAAAAAAACATTTTTTTAATTATTTACTGAAAATTATGTTAAGAATAACAAGTATTATTAAAAAAAATTAGTTTTTTATATTTGAACCCTCTTCAAAAAATAGTTACATTTTTTTATGAAAAAAAAAAAAGTTTTAAATTTGCTCTCCGAGGTTTAAAAAACTTGTCTTTCCTACTTCTCCTTTTCTTAGTAACAAATTTTATTTCAACGGCTGACATGTTCAAAATATCATTTAAATAATAAATCTACTTATTCATAAACATATAAAGCAGAACTTTAAGAAAATGATAACTAAAATAAATAAAAAGTATTTTTACTTTTTTAGTTATAACTTTTTTTTTTAAATAAAACTCATTTTTTTAATTAGACAAACGAGTTTTCTGTCATTCTAGCAAAATATAAATTTGAAGGTGCTAAACTTGCTTTGTGCAGCTTTTAAGCACAATTTGGTCCAACGAGTACATGCCAGGAGATTGTTCTTTGCCCAATCCATAAGAAGGGTGATCCTGCTGTATGCGCCAACTACCATGGGATAAGTTTTTTTGTCGACTTCAAAGCACGAATAGAAGCTAAATTTTTTTGAACCCCGCAAAACTAATAAGGCTATGAAGTGTGACGTTGAGAACAACATTTAGCTCCGTCCAAGTTGGGAAGAACCACTCCGAGCCGTTCGAGACCAAACGAAGTTTTAGACAAGGTGACTCACTGCAATTTCTTCAATCTTATGCTGGAAACTGTAATAAGAGCTGCCAATCAGAATCGCAGTGGCACTATTTATAACATAAGTACGACGCTGCTTGCGTATGCGGATGATATTGACATCGTTGGCCTTAACAACAGGGCCGTCAGTGCAGTTTTTTCAGTCTAGAGAAGGAATCAAAAGAGGTTGGTCTGTGAATGAGGACAAAACAAAGTATATTGTGGCAACAAACAAAAAATCCTCGCGTATTGGGACCCACGTCACTGTAGGCAGCTACAATTTTAAAGTAGTCAACGATTTGGTATAGCTTGGATTCAGCATAAACACCACCAATTATGTCAGTCTTGAAATCAAGCGAAGAATAACACTTGCCAACAGGTGCTGCTTTGGGCTCGGTAGGCAATTGAAAAGCAGAGCCCTTTCTCGACGAACGAAAATCTCGCTCTACAAATCTCTTATCATGCCCGTCCTTTTATATGGCGCAGAAACATGGACGATGTTGAACAGCGATGAGGAGTCTTTTTGGAGCTTTCGAGATAAATGCTCTCCGAAAGATTTACGGACTTGTTTGCACAAGCGACGGGTACCGAAGAAGATGGAATGACGAATTGTATGAGCTGTATAATGATATGAACATAGTCAAGTGCATACAAATTCAACGATTACCATGGCTTGGCCATGTCGTTCGCATGGGAAGGACCAAGTGCACAAGGACCTGTCTACACTTGGTATGAGTAATTGGCGTAACCTCGCAAAGGAGAGAGGGAACTGGCGAAGCTTGCGAAGAAGAAACTTGTTTTGTTATACTGAACGTTGTCAAAATGGCTAAATACTCGGTACTTCCAGTAATCGATGCTAAAAAGACGTAATTTCTAAACAAAAATATAAACGGTAATAAGTTTTTTCCTATTTCAAAATTCAGATTATCGCAAAAGCTAGCGTAGCAAATCGCTATTAGAAATTGAAATGCAATTGTTGTGTACCGGCATTTTTTCAAGTAGCGTTTTGAAAACCGATAGATCCTTAAATCGTATCGTATACCTTCGTAAAAAAGAAGAAATAGAGATAGACCTAAATATCAAAAAGTATACCAAATTGATCAGGATGATGAGCAGAGTCGATTAAGTCATATCCGTCTGTCTGCCCGTCTGTCAAGCTTCAAACATATTTGATATTCGGTATAATACAAAACTTCTGATATACATACATCCGATTGTTTAGATAGAGCATTTAAGCTTGACTTTATTCCAAACCTGTTAAGTTTTGATTACTAATCGTAATTATTAGTAATCTGATTACTTTGTATTTGAGAGTGAAATAATTAATTACATTGCGATTATCTTGGTCCCAACTAGAATACGTAATGATTAAGATTACAAATAATCAAAAAATAATCAGGATTACTCTAGATTACTGAAAAGAATCAAAAATAATCAAAATAAATAATTGATTCTTTTCAGCGATTCTTTTTGATTATTTTTTATTCTTTTTGATTCTTTTCAACCCAAAACCCCAAACAACTTTTCACTTTTTGCTTTTTTTAATTTTTAATACATTTTTTTTATTCAATTTCGTATAACAAATAAAGTTATTCAAGACATAATAACTAAATGTAACACCAAAAAATTAACAAAATTCGTTTTTAACAAAATAACAACAAAAATATACACTAACTCCATGTAGAATTTGCTTTCAATAACACAAATTTCTCAAATGATAAATCCGACATTGACTGGCGCCTTGGACTGTTCACTATCCCCGCAAAGGAAAATAGCCTCTCTACTGGTGCTGAGGATGTCAGGGGAGTATTAAAGGCAACAAAAGCTTCTTTAAGACTGCTATGTTTTTCCCAAGTGTCGCCTGTTCTTGAATTGTCATTTAAGTAACAGAAAAAGTGATGAGTCAAAAAAGCCCGACGATCACTAGCACTTGGCTCAGGAGTAGCATTTGTTCCTTCTTCGTTATCTGTGTCTGTATAAACATAAATGAATTTAAAAAAAATAATCTAAAAATATTCAAGCAATCCTTCCGTTGAGGTCGAAATCAAAATGTCTATTATTTGCAAATAATGCATTACTTTTCAATATTTGTGCATTGAAAGTACGATTATCTTTTGCATAGAAATCGCAAATTGTGTTTAAAACCCAGGTACTTATGCCCGCTGCTGTCACCTCCGGTTTTATCCTTTGCAACACCTTGATCCAGCTCATTTTAATATCTGGAGTTAGTACAGTTGATTATTTTTGATTCTTTTCAGTAATCTAGAATAATCCTGATTATTTTTTGATTCTTTATAATCGTAATCATTACGTAATCCCAATATTTCAAATGCACAAATAAATAATCATTACGATTCTTTTTTGAAAATAATCTAACCGATTACTAATCGTAATCATAATTTAACAGCTATGCTTAATCATATTTTTTCTCTTGTAAAACAAATTGTTCTCGACTTGCTTTTGATCAATTTTCTGCGCTTCATTTCAAGTGAGAGTGAGGAATTAACATTCAAAACATAGATTATAAAAGCGTAACCCCTTAAGAACAGAGGTAAGTAAAATCTGGCGTATTTTGGCTGCTCGCCGAGGAGCGGAAGCAACTCTCTGCCTTTTTATTATTTTAATTTTTTATGCATTTGCTTATTTATGCAATTGCTTTCCGCTTTTCTAAAACCACTCTCTTGAATTTCACTACTCACTTTTTATTTTCGTTACGTTCGTGATTATTTTTCCCTCTACCAACATTTAAATGTCACATAAATTCCACGCATGCGCACACATCGGAATGTCGCCTTTTGTACAAATCTCAGATGCACAGCTTCCAGTTGCAGCAGCAGCAACAACAACCACAATAGCACGAACACCAACAAGGGCATAAAAGGCGAGTCAGTAGTAGCAGCAAAAATAGCAACAACAACAACAATCAGCGCCCACTTGTTATGCGCCAGTTGTGCGGCGAACTCGCCAAACTGACGCGCCTAATACCTTGACTGCTAACTTTTATTTATATGTAATTATTGTTACTTTAATGTTGTTGCTCTGCTGCTGCTCACTCGCATTGTATTGCTTTTGCTGCTGCTGTTGCTGCTGCTGCTGCCATTTTTTCGCATTGCAACATCGCGCTAACTGCTGTTCTTTCTGCTGCCGCTGCTTTTCTTTTCAAATGCAACATCGTCTTGCATACATACATACATACATATGTATGTGATGTTGGGGATTATGTGTTGTTATTGTTGTTGCCGATCTTCTTGTTGCCGCTAGCAATGCCTTGCTACCATTTGCTTAGTTGCTTTTGTGTGCGGCGCACAGCACTGCTTTATTGTTTGGCGCTTCGCCGCTTAGCACTTGTCGCCTATTTTAGGAGTGGCGCTTTTCACAAGATCGTTTGCACCAAGGAGCCGCCAATCAAGAAGAAGAAGAAGAAGAAAAAATTAAACGGCCACACTCCAACTGGGCTGCTTACCATTTCAAGCGCGCCACTCAAACGCTCAGCCACCAGCGGCTAGCGATTGAGTCGCAGAATTAGTTGGCGCAACAGTCAACAGGCCATTGAGTTAGTCAGTCAGTCAGTCAGTCAGTCACTCAGTTAGAAATAAAGCCAACTGTCGCTTTGTGCCACTGTTTGTGCAGAATTGTGCATTAGTTTGAATTTTATTTATTTGTTTGTTATTGTTTTTTTTTTGTTATTTGTTTGTTTGCACTTCAGCTAGTTTGTCATGAATGTATGTATGTTGTATGTTGCAATGCGCAGGCTTAACGCCGCGTCGCTTTGATTGTCGCTGCTGTCGTCACCAAACCAATAATGACACAATATTGCAGTGATTAATGATTTTTTTGGGAACTTATTTTTTTTTTTTCTTTCAATGCAAACATTCACAGGTGCGCTCTGGTCACTTTTGAGCGGCCACCTAGTTTGGATTAGCTGATAGTAGGGAGCGTTTAAAAGTTTGTGGAACAGAGTAATAAGGCGAGGAAATAAAAATTTGAATTTCGCAATATATAAGTGTACTCAATTTTTCCCTGCTAATCTGGTGTAATTTTATTTTTTGGCTTTTCGATCATGGCTCGAATTATGTGTCTACTAAATGATCGTATGCATGAAGTTACCACATACAATACGTTCACTGACGTATCGTAATTTCCCACAGAGTGTAATATACTCTACGTGAATTGTAATATAAATTTTGACAAGTAAATGTCATTTGGTTATTTGTAAACTAAAAAGCGTGAAAAATCAAAAAAAAGTTAAATTAAAGCCGAATCATGAACCAATTATACCAGTGGCCTGTAACACAATGTATACAATTGTAACAAGTCAACAAGTTATTAGCGATTCGCTAGTAACTACAAGTTCTACAATATTATTTTATATACTTGTAGCTATCAGCGAAATACACTTGTAAATGTAGTTTCTACAAGCAATTTTTGTGGTTTCTACGAAGTCAAATACCTAGGAGTTAACCTCGATAAGAGACTAAGTTGGAATTCCCACCTAGACAACACTCTAAGGCAAGCTACCCGAGCCATGTGGGCCTGCAGGAGACTTTTTGGTCGGACATGGGGTCTGAATTCCAAGTTGATTGGATGGCTTTACCACACGGTTGTTCGTCCGATTATTACCTATGCCTCCGTAGTCTGGTGGCTGCTGTTGGTCTCAGGATCAATAAGAACTTGTTCAACCGCGACTTTGGAGTCACTCTTAGGGTGGACTCCTCTACATATTCATGTTCAATCAGTCGCGGCCACGAGGATTCTGCAAATGCAAATAACTAACGAAGTTCACTATAGGAGCTCACAAAATAGTTGTATTCTGGATAAAATCCCAGTATTGGGATCAGGCATGCTTACCGACTCCCTACAAAAAGAAATATGTTTTGGTCGAATCTTTCAGGTCAATATACCGAATCGAGAGGTCTGGTCAAACGAGCCTCCTCAACGAGATCCAAGGTATTTACACTGGTATACAGATGGGTCCAGGATGGAAGGGAGAACAGGTGCAGGTGTCTCTGGTCCCGGCACTAAACTTTCGATTGCAATGGGCACATAGCCTACTATGTTTCAGGCTGAGGTTCTAGCAATCGCGACGTGCGCCAGATTAAACCTTGAAAAGGGTTTGAAAGGCGCTTTTTTAATTATATTCTCAGACAGCCAAGCGGGTATAAAAGCCCTATCCAATAGGGTTATCAATACCAGGCTCGTCAAAGAGTGCTATGACACTCTTCAACTCCTGGCAGAGAAAAACAAGGTAACACTATGCTGGGTACCACTACGGGATTGAAGGCAACGAGGCCGCTGATGAACTGGCCAGAAAAGGATCTTCGTCTGTCTTTATGGAACCAGAACCGTTTTGCGGAGTTAGATGGTCCTCTTCAAAATCTTTAATCACCAAGTGGGTGGACTCTGAACGCATTAGGTACTGGGCAGAGGCAGACAGGCCAAATTATTTGGGTATCCTTTTTCCAGAAAGGACATAATTCATCTAAATAGGAGCAATATAAGGTTGCTTACCAGTTATCTGACTGGTCACAACAATCTACGTGCTCACATGCACCGGATTGGACTCACCACCGAAACGGACTACCGTCTTTGTCTTGAGGAGGAGGAGACATCGGAGCACATTTTGTGCGACTTTCCGGCATTGGCCAGACTGAGTGTTAGATATTTCAACTCAGCAATAGTCGAGTCTCTCAACATCCGAAACTCGTGTACCAAGTTATTATTAGCATTTATTAGAGAAGCCGATAGTATCTTGGGATGTCAGGGCTAGGAACTAATTGCAGGGATACAAAAGATCTTTAAGGTCGCACTACCTCAAGAAACTTGTATGTAGGTAAATGGAGGGGTGGAGGTGTCTGAATATGCTTGGTTACGGGCGCCCGAAGTTGTAGCTACGCCACTGATAATACCTCAGGTTGTCGCCCCTAAAGAAGCTAAGGAAATTAGTGAAACGTTGGGCAGAAAATCTAAAGAACAAAATTTTTGTTTCTTTTGCACTCAATAACGTTAGATCAAAAAGCCTATTTGCAACTACATAAATATAAAATTGATCAGCACCAAACAATTATTTACAAAATTCTGAAGGCCTGCCGACAAAATCGTTTTTAGATTATTATAGCAACCAAAAACAACAATAATGAAGCACTACTACCAACACATAAAGTACAAGTACGGCGTAGACACTTGCATGACATTAAAATATTATAGCAAAAACAAACAAAAGCTAGCAAAACTAAGAGCACAACTAAAGTTACTACTAGAATGCAGAAAGTATGACCTGATACCAGCTCACCTATCAAATTCAGCAGTGAGACTAACTATTAATACCACTTCACACAAAATTAAACAACAAATTGAAGCAACTAAACCATTATTTTTAAAGAGAGTACTAAACATAGAGATTACACAAACAAACATGAACATTAAATCAGTAACAGATCATATCAACTACGCGGAAAGACAGTTAAGACAAATTCTCAACGAGGTTGATTTCAACTCAGCTGTTTTCCACCAAAATTTCATCAGCCCGAGAGTAACTGAGGAACAAGAAACAACGAAAACAGCGAAACTACAAAGACTAAAGCTTAAGCAGCTACAAAAATCAGGAATATGCGTCAATAGTGAGTGGTTTATTAACACAACTACCATTATTTTTCCAGAGGAAGTAAAATGGCTTCTCTCCATTGGAAGAAAGTTTGCGCTGCCTACCACAAGAACCACTCTTGATCCAATCAAGGTCATTGCTGAGATGGAGCAAATGATTGAGCAGATAGACGACGAAAGAGACAAAGAAATAGAAAGAAATAAACTAAGCCACAGAATAATAAAACTCAGAAGAATTATTAAAAGCAATACGATGGAAAAATTTATATTGGCAACAATCAATAGAACTAAAGCAATTTTAAATAAACATAAAGACGAAATTATTATCACAGATTCGGAAAAGGGTAGTAAAACTGTCGTAATTTACAAAGCAGATTACATGGCAAAAATTAACAAACTAGTTGAAGATAAAAACACCTATAGGACAATGAGAAATGATCCTACAAACGCATTGCAGAAAAAGAACAACAACTTTGTGGACCAACTTTACAAAAGCAAGGCAATAAGTTGGAGGGAAAAACAAAACATTAACTGCAGCTCAGCCAACGCTCCCCGACTCTACGGCCTACCAAAGATACACAAGCCAAACATGCCGTTACGACCGATAGCATCATCGTTCCACATCCCTTGCTATGTCCTTTCCAAATTCATTGGCAATTTTCTAAACTGCTTGACTTCGGAAGACTACAACATAAAAAACGCATTTAACCTTAAAAATAGGCTCACCAACGTACGCATAAGCGACGAAGAATTGTTGGTGTCGTTTGATGTGGTGTCTCTCTCTTTACAAACATACCAACCCATTTAGCAACAACAATTATTATGAATAGGTTTGACGAAATACAACAAATAGTTAACATACCCAGAAATATCTTCCACAATATACTGAATGAAGTATTAACAAATTGAACATTTTCAAAAGCACTACGTCACTCACTTTTTTCTCAAAATCAATTACAAATACACGGTTGCTTGAATACGTGATCTGTAGTAATTGGTTTAGATAGTTCCGATGAGAAGATTGATACAAATAATCTACAAATTGAAATAAGTCAGCTAAAGGATAACAGTATAAAATTTTTTTAAAATTCCAGCATTTTTTAATATAATATATTATAATATGCCTTTTATAAAAGTTTACTTACTTTAAACATTATTTGCAGCAAATTTATTCTTATATATATACACTTTTGGCGAGTGACGTCTTGCTACCGAAAGAGATTTTTTTACTTTTACGCTATGAAATTGTTAAAACTTTGATTGCTTAGGGTAAAACAAAGTAGGAAAGGGCTGAGAAAAAAACGAGGCAACATTATTTAGAGAAAAGAAAACACCATAAGTGTCGAGTAATCAGCTTACGAAACGCATATTTCGACTTCAGTATATATTTCACCTTTGAAAAAACATTTTTTTGAAGACGTAGCAGCAGCAGCGACATTGGAAACAAATAAATAGTTGTTTATTCTTTTTTTTTTTTTAATTAATTACGTAAATTATGTATCTTTCTTGTTTACTCCAAAGTATAAAATATTCCATAGTTATTTCAATAAACTTGTTAATGGAGCTTAATGACTAATTAGATGAACGTCGTTTCCTAAAAATATTGAGAAATACAATTTACAGCAAACGTAGAACCTAGTTTAAGTTAAAAACTATTAGATTTTCTAAAATGAACTTTCTTTTGCTAAAAAATAATAGTTAAGAAATTTATCAGTACTCGCACAATTCAAATAATATAATGATTTCAGGCATGTAATTGGTGAAGAATTTCCAAGTTTAGTTATACGCCAGCAATAAAATAATTATTTCACTTAATTCCATAACTTTATTTTAGTAAATTTTAGGCACTTTTGAGGGGATATCCTATAAGTTATTGTTATAAAATAAGTGATACTACCGCCCATCTCTTTGAATTAGTAATTAAAGGGGGAAAAAACAAAGAATACAGGATAATTAATAAAGTTCTCGTTGACCTTACCGTGAGCCGTTCTTAAATGTTTTATTACGAAGAAACACGCTTGAAACCGCCATCAGAATAATAATTCTGTCATGGTGAAGTTTTAAGAAAGTCAACGAAAATTTCAAAATAAATATTAATAACTATTTTTGGCACTTATGTTTGTCTCTGCATTATAATTATCAGCGATAATTTTTAAGTCTATAGGGAATTTTTTGAGACTTCATAATAATCATGAGGGTGAAGAAATTAGATTTTAATAACGGTATATTTTAGGTAAAATTTCCTTAATTTTTCGATATATTTTCAATACGCTTTTGGTATATTTAGCTACTTCATTTTTACGATTTCAGTATTTTTCGATACATTTGAGGTAATTTCCCATAACAATTTCGGAGCAATTTTATTACATTTTCGGTACAATTTCAAAACTTTTCGGTAAAATTTAGGGACATATTTTTTATATACATATAGGCTACTTTTTCGGTATATTTTAGGTGCATTTTAGGTACCTTTTTGCTATGTTTTTGGCACATTTTTGGTACTTTTTCAGCTCGGTCCTCATTGATCTAAAACTAGAACCGCACTGACTCTAAAGTAATTCCAAATTGTCCTGAACTCGTCGTGAACTTGCCCCACAATGGCCCCTATTACCCAACTGCTATGGAAAAAATTGTACAATAGTCTTGAAATGATCCTGTTATGATAATTCCCGCCTATTAGTCTTATTTTTCTCTTATTTTTTTCTCCCTCTACTTATCAATAGTAATAGTTATCAATGACTTTCAATTTTTTAATCTTATTATAAAAATTATTGATTGACTTGATTCTTTCCTCTTATAACAGTTATGTCTCTCTTAAAATATTTATCCTTTGTAATCACTTATAATTGTATAGCTAAAAACAAAAAGTTAAATAATAAATTGAACAAAGTATATTTGTTTATTAATTAAATCTTCTTTATATAATAATAATAAATATTATATTATAATCGACTTATTTTTGGAATAAGAAAATACAATTCATGTGAAATGCTCTATTTATGTTTTTATAAACTCCTTCAAATTTTTATTATATCAAACAAGTTAAACTATTTAAATATATTTTGAATAAACATCTTTTTTACTACTTTTTATGTTTTAAAATCATTTCCGAAGTGACCTTAACAATTAAAGGATTGATTATTTTTCTTGTCGAATTTAAAAATATTTCATTTCGTGCTCTGCTCGGTTATAATTTAATACACCTTGATTAATACACTTGCATTAACTAAAGCTCTAGAACTAAATTTTAACAACAAAATACGAAATAAAAATAATAAATTTTGTTAATGTTTAATTTTTACTGGCATTAAATTCTCCAATTCCATAATCTTGAACCATGTGTTGTTTCCGGTGTCTACGTTGGTTTCGAGATACCCATCGCCACTTGAAGCGTTATTCTCATACACAATATCAGAAGGGGATGCGATAATTTTCTTTACAAGATTTGCAAATTTTATCGTGGAATATTTTGTTTGCGCCCTAATATTGGATTGGATGTGCAAGAGGAATAAGAATTTTATTAAGAAACTCAAAAATGCAGACTGCAGTGTAATTAGTAATCGATCATAGAACTTACTCATCCGTTGATTTGGATTTTAAAAAATCCACGACTATTTTCTTTACTTGCTTTAAAATATCATTGTTATGCGCTTGAAATTTGCGTTCAATCGCTCGCAATCTCGTCTCCATTTTATTCTCTTGTTGCTTTAGTTTATAATCCAGATCACGATATTTTTGCATTATTTCAATATCTCTGTTTACTCTTCTTTCCAAATACTGTAACTTTTTCTCTGTTTCGATATATTTTCTATTTATTCTATTTTCAAAAGACTGCATTGTTGTTGATAAATTTTTTTGCTCTTTCACAATACCTTCTATAGTTGAGAGTATCCTGTGCAGAATCGAAGAAAATTCAAAAAGAATATATGTTAATATATGTAGATACTTATGTACTAATTCATGTACGAGTAAGTGCGGAGTGTTTGCACTTACTTTTGATTGTGGTCTTCCGTCTTATTTATTTTATTATCGATCGCATTCACTTGTTGGCCGTGAATATTTTCGATATTGCTGCCAGAGGTAAATTGCTAAAAGTTTAACATGATTTCATTAATTTAAAACATTTTCACGCACTATTAATATTCTGTTTCTAACTCACAATAGTTTCGTTCTTTGTAAAATCATTCGCTGGATAGGGTGAGATAAAAAACATCGTTGTTAAGGATGCGGGTTCTAACCCCCTATTTTGAGTGAATTTCGATTGCTGGAAGCAAAAGGGTCGAACTGCGATGCTATTTATATAAAACATATTGTTTACTGTACTACAATAACTATATCCCGATGCCGATGGTATGCTAACAGCAAAAGCACACGCAAGCCCAGCACAGACGATGATCACCGTAGCCAAGGAAGCAAATTTAAGTGACATGTTTTGAGCGGATTACGATTTCTAACTAAATCAAACTGCTGCGCTTTTTGTCTAGGAAGCAAGCATTTTCATTTCTTAGTATTTTGCTCTTATCGCTAATTTAAAAAATAAGTATACATAAATACATTAGTATTAGTAATAATAATAATTTGAAGCTTACAATAAACTCGTAGCGCTCAGTGTTTGGCCGAGCTTCCGCCACCAGCTGCGGTACCTCAAATGAGAGTAGCCACAGTTTTACGCAGCTCTGTAGGGCAAAGGCTTTTCTAAAAAAAAACCTATTCATGACGGAAACGCTCTCAACATTTTTCATTCCTCTTCTTATGAGGAAAATATATTTTTGATTTTGCATTTTACATGTCACGTCTCAGATTTAAACACGTGTACGTACTCAGCGGTATTTTGCATTAAAGCTTCATAGAGTCGTCTGTGGTTTATAATAACCATGCTGCTAAAAAAAGGTAAAAATACATTTCTCAGAAAGAATGATAGAGAATAGCACTGTGTCAAAAAGAAACTAAGGTCCGTTCACATTGCTTCAAATTTATTTGATTACTTTGATATTTCTTATATTTTTCACATTTTTTGTTGGTGTGAGAAAGTAAAAATTTAAATCATTATTTAATAAAAGGTTAAGAGTGTAAAAGAGGTACAAAATAACCAAAATTATAAACTGTAATATGAAGTACCTGAAAAGAGTGAACCGATTGTAAAAAATGGTTGTTTATAACGTTCTATTACGTCACTCCACTATCAAAACCGAGAAATTTTAAGTAACGGGAGCCCGGAAGGCGCCATCTCTACTCGTGGCGGGAGATAAATTCGTAACGAATGAGAGAGGCAAATTGTTGTGAGCAGCCTTCCGCGAAATATAATCGCAAGATAAACGCCTTTTATAGAGATGAGTAACTGATAAGGTGAGCTGGGAATTTGCGAGCAAAACTGACAATGATAGACTTGTTATGTACTATATATTAACATATGTATGTATGTACGTATGGCATTCATAGTGCGTTGTTCGCAGACAGTAATTGAAAACGCATAAACATGAATATTAAAGTGGGTCGAACTTTTGAAATGAGTCATTAGTTCAAACGGTATTTTAAGCGACATTTGGCCCATAATTGAAAAAAAAATTGTCGCTAGATGGCGCTGAAATCATTTCGAGCTTTGTGTAACACAAAAGGAAACAATATTGCAAAAAAAAAAAAAAAATAGTCGCAAGGCGGCACTGTGGTTGAGTTATAATTGAAAATCGTATTTATAGTTTGAATTGGCTCATACAGAAAATACTTATGTACAGAAATTGATTACGGGTGGGGATTAACTTTTGAAAGTCTATCAAATTTCAAACAGATAACGTCGGGCATGAATAGCTGTGATCTATGTACTATATATAAGTACGATCTTCTTAGCATCTGCATGTCACTGAACTCCTCCTAAATGCCATTGGACTTCCACCTCGAACCAATACTTTGTTGATTGGAAAGTAATTAGAATTGGTAAGGATTGAGGTAGGAGATGTCGGAGACACAGATTGCCAGATTACCGGCAGCTATAGAAGTGCAAATAAAATGTAAAATTTAATGTTAAAGTGTGGACGAATAACGGAAAAAAAATACAAATAAAAAAAGTTCAACAAAAGGGCAAGAATATTTATCAATAAAAAATATAACAATAACACTGCTAGTTTCCTACATAAATTCGTTAGAAACAGTTAAGGAAGAGATGAAAAATTCAAGACCAAGACTGCAGCAGAGATTGCAAACATCACCACGAAACAGCAAACTCACCAAAAAGATTCGCAAGAAATCACAAAGCCTAACAAAAAGACCAAATAGCGAATAACATATTGCAATAACAGCAGAAATCGGCACACGAAACCCGCAATAACAAAAATAAAAAGGCATTAATCCCAGAAAAACAATGTCAAAAAAACCAAAATATTATAGAAAAGAAAACAATAAAAAAAAAAAAAATTGGGTAGCAGTCACAAACAGCAAAGTCATAAAATCACCGCAAACATTGTTGAGACGCGCATTTCATTAACCAGCTGTTGACGATGCGCGCTGCCGCTGTGGTTGCAATGGCAATATGCCATGTAACCGCGTGTTGTGCGCCGTCGACTTTTGTTTTGGCGGTGTAGAGGCGCGGCAACTATGTCCGAAAATTCCACAAATATTCGGACTACCCGCTGACCATCATAGCGTCGTCCATGACAGTGTCCATCAAAGGGCTATAATGGTTTGCAATGCCATACTACGAGTCAGCTCCGCTTGCGCTTGGTCATGGTCTGCGCAAGCTCATGCGCGCACCCAAAAGCAATACGCACAGAGTTCATGTGCAATTTTCAACCAAATTCTTACATATTTTTATACCCGCGCACTTGTGCACAAGGGTATTATAACTTTGTTCATATAACGGTGGCTTGTAACAGCAATACGGAATCAAGATAGATATAGACATATATGTATATACTAAAATGCTCAGAATGAAAAGAGAAGTCCATTTAGCAATGTCCGTCTGTCCGTCCGTCCGTGCAGACGATAAATTGAGATATCTCTATAAAACTCTGTAGGTAGATTGTCCTTGAGCCAGAGCAGATTGGTTTTGAAAATGGGCAAAATCGGACAATAACCACGCCCACCTCCCATATAACGGCAATTGTCGAAAATGCAGAAATTGCTATATTTCAGTAGCTGTGGAAGCTAATTTGCTCAAATTTAGTATGTAGTGTTGTATTCGAGCAGGAAATCTGACTGTATAAAAATTTTGTATGAGTCCATATATATATCTCTGGAAAATATATACATCTGTATTTTATTATGTCTAAATAAGCAGTATTATTAAAATTGAAATTGGACCTAGGACCTGTAAGTTTTTGAAACCCGTAAAAATCGGATACTTCAGTAACTAGTGAAGCTAATTTGCTCTAATTTGGTATGTGGTTGTGTATTAAATCAAGAAATCCGATTATAGTGTCTGCTTTATTAATTTAAAAATTTAGCTGAAAGCGTTCGCCGGGTATATAAAAAGTCTGATCGAACTTAGCCACTTCTTTAATTGTTTTATTGGACTTTTTGCTTGGCACACGGACTTGATTTGTGTCATTGTTGTGCCGTTTTCTTTGCTCTTTCCGCTGCTATGACTTTCAAGTTGAAGGCCTCAAAGCGCGCTGCACGTGTGTGTGTGTGTGTGTGTGTGTATGATGAAGCTGTGTGACGCAAGGTGGCCGCAAAGTGGCTTTGGGTAGAGGTTATCAAAATTATAGTCACAAATACTCACTGCAGCAGGCCTACGTACTCGCATTTACTCACAGCCATTTAAGTATAAGTATGTATGTACATTGTATGTGCGAGTAAAATTCCAGTTCGCAGCTTCATAGCCTCTACCACGCAATGCGTTTCCAGCTGACATTTGAGCTCTGCTCTTTGTCTGATTGCATGTCACTTCATATATTCTTCAATGCGTACGTGCTCATTGTTTATTTGTTGCACACTTCGAAAGCGTTGTTGGTTGTGAAACTTGCACCTGCAAAGACAAAAAAAAAAATGTGCGTGATCTTAGTCCAGCGGCAGCTCGTTTACTTTGGCGTTCTTTTTTCGATTTTCCACCACAACATTTTCTAGCGCTTAAAGCTCTCTCTACTGAAAGAAAAACGTCGCAATACGCCTGCGAAATTTTGGGTTGATCGTTAAAACCGACCTTCCTCTAAGAAAATAAAGAAATGCAGATCACAGTATCATTCGAACAAACTCAATTTTTGACTCTTAAATTTCACAGATTAAGTACTAAATAAGCTACGAGCAAAATAATTCATTGATAAGGGTTTAAAAGAAAGTATATCCAGTCAAAAATTCAAACAAGGTATTGGTTATCGTGTATCCGTGCACACACTAACTCTCTTTCTTGCTCTAAATAAACCATAAAGCAAAAGGTTGGGAGTAAAGAGATTAAATGTATCGCCACATATTTGAACCGAACTTCTTCAATATATAACGAAAAATGAAAGAGTAGATGTTAAAATGTCGAATTTGATTGTGACCAAACTAAGTTGAACAAGGGATGACGATAAATTGCATCAATCAACCACAACTTTCCATTTTGTCAGAAAATACAAAGATCATCAATAAACTTCTTCTAAACTCACCACTTCAGCGCCTTTCGGTCTAATTGTGAATTATGGAGCTCCAAAATGGATAAAGATTTCTGAAGTCGTTGTCCTAGATTGGATAAACGATAAGAAGTATTATAAGTATTATCAAGGTCGTACTGAGTAACAAAGCAAAGTAACAAAAATCGATATCTGTTCGCACCTGTTTAAGACGCACATTGCTATTAAAGCCGATGGAGGTTCGTCAGTAACACTTATTGGCCAAAAACTGGTAGTTAAAATAAACTATATCAATGTCTAAAATATGTGGATTTTTTTTACAATTTCTCTCTGACACGGAGCATCTCTTGAATAATAACAGAGAATGACTTCGGATTAGCAATGTAAATTTTTCGGGCTTTGAGGTTATTAATTTCACCCTCGTGAAAAAGTGACGGAATGTGGTCACCACCTCAAGGGTAATGGCAATGAAATGGTCGATGAGTTGGCCCAAAATGGCTGGTTATTGGATATTTTGCAGCAGGAGGGTTTATTATTAGTTTTCTCTAGGACTGAATAACAAAGCTCGGACTTAACATAACTAACTAATGTTATTCTGTAGTGTCATCAGATCTAAGTGGTCCTGTTATTCAGCCAAACGCTCTTTAGAAATTACTAGAATGAATAGACTGATTTCTACAGCTTTTCAGCTGTTTTTACCGGACAGTGTTCACTCCCTCAAGCTGAGCCAAAATAACAACACCTTTTTAATATCAGCAAACCCATTAGGCGAGGAAGAAGAGTTGAAAACTACTCTTTCAGTGTAGTAATTTTTAAATGACGGGAACAACCGTTAAATTGGTGATATTCCCCAATAGCACATTTTATAATTAAATACCTTAGTTTTTTTTTATTGAAATATAATGAAATAAACTCGAAACCATCACAGACACGATATGACCGAGTACTTCGCAAACTTTTGTCAAGACAATGTTCCGTGTAAATATTGCCATTTTGATAAAATTTTAATGCAAGTCTCAGCAAGATTTAATAAGCAAAATAAAGTTCACCAAATCTCACAAATTTATTCATCTGCTGATATTGATTATACTCTCTTTTTACTTCGAAAAGGTGTGCGCTAACAATTGCGCTAGAAAAGTTGATGAGAGAGAACAATCAGCTGGCATCAGCATGCGACCAAAACCTAAAAATATCCGATTACCCAGACAACGAAATTAATACATAATCATGAGGTAGTTTTTATTTCGCTTGGACTCTCTCAAAAAAAGGGGGTGACAGCTGGCAATGGCGGCGAGTTGTCATTAGCCAGCTACTGCAACATATAGAAAAAAAAATTCGTAAAAAGAGAATTTATCTTCTCAACGTTAACTCAGCATAATTTTCGTTGTCAAAAACTCTTATGAACTGAATGGTTGTAATTCTCTACTAACTTATGAAATCGCTGTTTCACAAACACCACCACTGGAAGCCAAACATAACTAAATGTCGAGATATGCTTCGATGGTGGTTCCTATACTAAAAGTACATTGTTTGGACTGCTGTAGAACTCCGAAAAATGCATTCAAAATATTTCTCCTCTGTAACTGCTTCAACTCAATTTTATTTCCAGAAATTTACAAACGAAAAAAATAGTTAGTTTACATTTTTCGCCTAATTAAGAACACGTTTAAGTACAGAAGATCGTAGCGACAGGTAGAAAGAAAAATCAGTAAGTACTTAACGACGAGTTGGACGAAGGCACACGCGCGCTGATATGTGACACTGGCCCGAATGTGTCAGCAGCATAGCGAGCTGAGGATGATCGTTGATTGGCGAGTCAAAACCAAAAAAACGAAAAAAATTTAATGAAACGAAAGCGAGCACCAACTACAAAAATGTAGGTATGACAGCGTGGAGTGCGACGAGGATAAGCTTACGAGCTGAGGGAGTAACTGTGTGCCACATTTTACTTATGTACGCATGTACATACATATGTATGTGCGGTTGTGTTGCCACTTGTCCGGCGAAGATCAGTCCACACTGCTTGCAAATTAAAAGAAAATGTCATTATCAAGATCGCTAGCATTTAATCAGCGTAAGCAAATCAAAAAGTGCGCCGACTAAAAATGTTAAAATTAATACTTTTGCTACGTTAACAATTGTGTTTGTGTGTGTGTGTGTGAATGTGCAATTTAATACACGCCGCGTGCAAGCAAATCACGCAGGGGTGGTGACTTAAGCATTTGTCTTGTTAAGCCGCAGTACGATGGAAATTAAGTAGAACAGTTGATGTTGTTCCTCCGTGTTGAACGAATGACTGCCAGTATGGGCGCAGGCGCACATGCGACCCACTGTAATGTGCATCGCGCATCCCACATTGTTATTGTTGCGATTAACATGGCTGATTGAGAATTCGATAAGCGTGCTGGCAAGTCGCGCAATTGAAGGGAAAGCTTGAAGCGAACTACGGATAGGAAGGTTGCATAAACGCAGAAGTGTGGCTTGGAAGTCGGCGCTTGGACTTAATTTTTGCGCACATATCCGCATAGGGTTGACCTCGAAATTTCTATAAAGACCTGTCTTTCCGCTCAAAGTTAATTCTCTTTTATGCACCGCTAGACAAACTTTTGTTTTGTAGTGCGACCACTACGGTGTCTTTTTCAATGACTGTATTATTTCGCAATTGAATTTATTGACACAGCAGAAAATTGGCTGTATGCTTACATCTCGTTTGCTCATTTAAACTGACCAATTAGACAGCCTGCTTCAACCATTTCAGAATTCGTTAAAAGACGTTTCTTGAAGTCAGGAGTTTCTGTCAACACGCTTTATACCGCTCAAGTCCTCAAGAAACAAGAAACAAGGTCCCTAAGAATGCGAGGAATGGTCGCCAAAAGTGCTGGGAAGTTCCGGAGGTTCAATAAGGAATTGTCTTAACTTGGCTTGATGCAGAGGTACGGGTGCAACCCCGCAATATTTCCAGATCCGTGTGGTTCTCCCATAACTTCAAACGTTCCCCAGTAATCATTAAACTCGAAGGATTTGTTCAGGTTAACCGATGTTTAACAAATCTGTGAGGCGTGAGTGTTTATGCTGCCAGACTATGATTGCAGCACAACATCATTTATTATAACTGTAAGAGCCAGTTGATCATTCCCTCTGATGATGCTCGCCTTTTCGTAGTACAAAAACTAGTAACATTAATACATACATATGTACATATATCTCCCTTGGTTTTTTAGACAATAAAGATTTTATCTGATTTAAAAAGGTGTTTGTTCTGCTTATAGGTTAGGTTAGGTTGAAGTGGCTGCCAACAATCCCGCTATCAGACCCAGGGTTGTGATTAGTCCCATTGTGATACCACGCGGATAAGAAGGTGCCTCACGACAGCTTTTGCAGAACTCATGGAAGGAAGCACTTAGTCTCTCTGCATGCCCTCCAATTGGTATGTGTCCTGTTAGAAGTCCAACAATCGAGGACAGGTACCTTCTGCTTAGCAAAAGTATACCCTGTGACCGTTTAACGTTTGTTTTTGGCCATATCAATTTTGACTTGATGCAGGTGTTGTTGTTTTTCCAATGTTCACTTGCTTCTTTAAGAGATTGATCCCTTACTTGCGGTCTTCACCTGCTTTTAATTCTCGTTTACTTCCGGACCGTGAAGACCGCAAAAAGTCGAAAGTATGCTTCGTCTCGCAAACCGATCGGTAAGCGAGCGCTTGCTTGCTTTCAACTGTAATTTTTGTAGGTTGCGACGACAAGAAGCAGCAAACAAGCGCCAATCGGAAGCAGGTGAAGACCGCCCGTTAGGATGAGCTAGCTGGTAGCGAGCAGCATACCTAGTTCCTTTCAGCGTGACGAAAGTGAAATAGATGTTACTCTTTTGCAAGCTTGTCTGCTGTTTTAGTACCTGGTATATTACTGTGCACAGGCACCCACAAAAGGTATAACCCATCTCGGCAATCTCGTTAAGAGATGTGCGGCTATTTGCTACAACTTATAGTACTGTGTTCTAGTTTTTCTTCTATGCACTTTGCTTTATTTTTATTCCATGTTCATACAGTTTTTGTGGTCTTGAAACGACACGGACTTGATGTCAACTTTAAACTATTCATTAATATTTTCGATTCATCATTTTATATATTACAAAATATGAAGCTCTATACAATATCTTTCCGCTTGTCCCATTGGTCACTATTTTCCTAACTTTTTACATTCCTACCTCCATCATCTATTTTGCCACACACATTTACTGCTCGCCATAAAAAATAAGTCATTAAATTAAATACAATTTAATAAACAATAATAATATGAACAGCAAAATAAGCTTCAACATTTAATAAATCGGCTCATAAAATTGCGATCGTCGATCGTCAAATGAAACAATAAATGTTCGACTGAAAAAATGAATGAATGGCGGGCGAAACAAAGCAACGAAATTAATTCACTTAGCGATACAGACACACAAACATGTAGACAAACATACATACATACAGATTTATATAGTCGACGGCAGTAGTTGATGTTGTGTTTATATTTTTCTTTTTTTTTTCTTCTTGCTGCTATTGGCAATGGCTTTTGTATCTCACGACCTTACTATAAAAATCCCAGACAGACAGACATAAAAAATCATAATAAACAAAGGGGAAAATGCGCCGAAAGATAATAATAATAAAAAAAATATATGGAGAAGCAAATTTAAAAACTAAAGCAATTGCACAATGAAAATCCACAATATGTTTTAACATCAGCATTAATTGCAAACAAAAAAAAAGCATATCACAATTTGTCGATTTAAAAGGTAACGTTTATGAGTATTGGAAACAGGCCGCGAAACAAAAACTCAGCAAAGATAATTATGAAATTGAAAAGAGTTTAGCTGATCGATGAGTGAAAGAAAATAATAACATGTATTAACAAAAGTCTTTGGTGTTTAAAAAACGGAAATGCAGCGTTCTTACATATTTGAAATACAAATTTATAAATGTAGTATGTACGAGAGCGGTTTGATAAGTGAGTGACTTTTTTAATTTTCCGCACAGAAACTTTAAATTAATCACTGCTGGCCTTTACTTTCATCTATTACAAGACTACTGTCAAATTTTGAGCAAACTGAGTCATTTAGTTGATGCTTCACAGTCATTGAAAGCAGACGAACTTTTGAGTTTTAAGAAAAATGGTGAAAAGTGTATTTTGCACCATCAATTTCAATGGTTAAGAGTTGGTTTACTGAATTCCATTGTGGTCGTATCAACGCAAGTGATGCCGAACGTTCAGGTCACCCAAAAAGGGTTACACCAGAAATCGTCGAAAAAATCCATGAAATGATATTGGATGACCGGAGGATGGAAGTGCGTGAGGTGGCTGAGTCTGTTGGCATCTGAACTGAGCGGGAGCATCACATTTTAAACGAATATTTAGATATGAAAAAGCTGTCCGCGCGATGAGTGACATGACCTCTCTCGCTCGATCACAAGCGCTACCGTTTGAGCACTTCAGAACCATGACAAATATCCATCAACTGGGCTACGAACTGCTACCTCATCCAGCTTATTCTCCAGATTAAGCCTCCTGCTACTATTTTCTATTTTCAAACCTCAAGAAATGGTTGGATGGAAAGATGTTTGGGTCAAATGAAGAGGTCAAAACAGAAACAAACGCCTGTATTGAGAGTTTTGAGAAAAGCTGTTATACGGAAGGAATAAAAAAATTGTATATCCAAAGCAGGACTAAAATCTAAACATCATCTTAGCTGACGCCCGAGTGATAAGGTTGCTAAGCCTGAGTAGCTCACGATCTTATTCCGTCTTCTTTCCTTGGGCCGGGCATCTACTATCGTTAATGTTGTATAACGCAAAACAAGCATACTCTTCAATTATGGCAAACTTTTAGTTAAGTTATGTGAAGAACCAGACCGACAAACGGTCCTAAGAGCATCATTGATTGCATTCAGAATCGATTGCGATATCATTTTCTGAACGCGAAGAGGTGCATTTCCGAATAGTACCCTTTATTTTGAGAAAATAAAACTCTTAAACATTGATCTAATTTAAAAGCGACGAGCAACATCGAAAATAATGAAGTCCAATTAAAGTAACTCCGTTAATGGCTACAGTTGCTGAAATAAAAGAGGTATTTACTACAAAGTCAAGAATGCAATGAGAGCTTTATTTATGGGCTCAACATGGGGAGAAGTGCTTTCAAAGCAACAAAACTTTGTTGATTTGTAACTCGGCTGGGGAAAAAGTAAATTTCAAACACCATGATTCTGTGATTTTGTTACTCGTTCTTTGAGATCGTTTTAACTTCACAAAATTTAGTTCCTTTTTATAAGTCATCACTTGGCTACTGAGCCGTTTGGAATCTTTTCCCATTTCGACTGACTCAACGAAGCAGTACTCGTAAGACACTAAAGCTAGCGACCTAGTGCTTGAAGACGTTTCCATTCTGAACGCGCTGAACATTTTCAGATAATTTATTTTCTGACGTGACGGCAACAGGCAAGGAAATTTAGTTCGGTTATATTTTACTCTCCTTTACGTTGCTCCTGCGTCCCGGTCTGCTTTTGTTCAAAGATTTCGGAAACCAGTGCTTTCTTCTCTCTTCTACGTTGCTCCTGCGTCCCGGTCTGCTTTCGTTCAAAGATTTCGGAAACCAGTGCCTTCTTCAATCTTGTATTTAATATATTTAGCGTGAAGTGCAGAGAAGCCAACAGAAGTAAAATGTTCTTTTCCCTACTTTTTCATCCCACCAATTCACAAAATTGCATCTAATTCATAGCTCTTTAAGCTTTTTTGCTTTTTTGCTTTTTACTTCTTTTCTGCTTTATTGTTTTTATTACTGTTTAATTTTTACTGGCTGATTGTCTGTCGTTCTTATACTTTACGCTTGTCGTTTTACGCTTATTTCATAGTGGTACATTTCCGGTTTCACAGCACACGAATATTCGATATAGCAGTGATTGGTATATTAAAGATAAAAGCCCAAACAACTTTGTTGAGCACGCCCCATGCGTTGATTCACTTTTCGTCTTACTTTAATTTGCATACTTTTTTATTATTATTTTTTTAGTGAACGAAAGTTAGGTCATCAACCCGATGACTTGATAAAGAAATATACGAGTCAACATAAATGCACACAAGCAATTGCCGTTAAAATGATTTTGAATATTTTCGCTTTCGATGAATCGGAAATTTTTTGTACATTATTTGAATGACAAGCAGGAATGCTTCAAGACCTATAATTTGAATAAAAACAAACTCGAAGTTACATCCGCCGACATAAATTTAATGCGAATCTGCGAAATACGCTCCAAAAGAAATATTATCTAAGCCATTCAACTCTGTTTTTTTTTTCTTAATTCACGTTTGAAAGGTATATTCAAAAATAATTAAACAGAAGAAATAAAAATTTCAAAGTTTGAGCCGTTTTGAATAGTAAAACGTTTTGTTATTCTGAAAAATAGGAAGAACTTTCTCACGACTGAGACATTCGCATAGAGCACTCAAATATTATGATTTACATAATTTCACGTCTAAGAAATATAGATAATTTCCTATTCGCGAGAAGAAAAATCATACCCAATATTGAGCCCACTAGATTTCAGTCGTAATAATCTGAAACAACTCTTCGCTAACGACCACTCTCCTCACATACATTACTGCCTCGCTGCGCTGATTAACTCTAATGTTTATGCAAACAAAGCCAAGGGTTGATCAATACCGTCCTAATCTATTGACATATTTTGGTTACAATCCATATAACGACAGGAACTGTCTTAGAAAAAAGTTGGTTTTGTCATGATTCCTTTCAGGTCACTTCTTAAAATTTGGAATAAATCGATGTGCCCCTCTATGCTTTATGTATAGTACGTTCCATCGGTCATTCAGGATTTCTATATAACAATGTCTTTTTTCAGCTTTGATTTCTTATTGCTTAAACTTGCGACCAAAGGCAGTTAATCTATTTTGAATTCTTTTCATTTCGTTCTTTGGGAAGTCTGAAAGAACTCGTTCAGCTATGTGAGGGATTTTAATTAATAAGCATAAGATTTTATCTGCAGTGCGATGGCCGAGTTATAAAATCACGACAATGTCATTCACGAAGCCTTTTCTTTAACCTTTAATCAAGAAATCAAGTCTATCCTGAGAAGCCGTCGAACATTTAATCACATAAATGCAGATAGCGCTGACCCTTGAGAAACCGCTTCTGAGACAGCATAGTCGTACACCTTGGGATCTTGATTGCTTAAGAATATTTAACTACGCTCCTTTAAAACAGCTTCGTAAAATTTTGTTGATGTACATATGTATGTATGTAGTTTGGCACTTTCATTCTTATGAGAGTATATCCATTATTCGCTACGATTTTGCGGATTGAAGGCCTTCCAAGCCATGCCTTGCCTTCTATGGCTTCTGTAGCTACATATATCAACTATGATTTTGATCGATTTGCACACATACTTATGCACTTACTTTGTTTGTTTCGTCAGTTTAAAAATGTTCAAAATATTTCCGGTAATTAGCGGAAAGACTGATAAATTTAATAAATGTGTGTAAGTATGTACTTAACGATTGCCATAATTAATTACAATAAAACCTATGGAACTCCCACGAATAAGATCGTTAAAATATGTAAAATATGAATCGCAGAAATAATAAAATATGACCTGAATATAAACTGCAGCTACCACAAAACAAAACGATTAAAATGGTACAGAAAAAGAAAAAAGAAAAAACAAATAGCAATAAAATAAAAAAATACGATAGGGTAAAGCGAGTTAATTATGAATCGACGAAGGAGATACTCAGTTGTGGTTTGGACAGCGCGCGAAGGAAAAGGAAATGAATAAAGTAAACGCCTACAAATTAACAGAGACGCAAATGACCAAGTTTTCGGGAACTATGATGGAGGTCGACCATGAATGGACAAACGACTGGTTATGTATGTAGTTAAATGGTTGGCTGGCGTTCGGTCATATCTTAATCGCTTAAACACCATTGGTTACCTGTTGAAACTTAAACGATCGTGTCACGCTGAAGATCAAACAAAAAGTGAGTCACCACAGCCAGTTACAGCGGCATCTTATACGAATAATATCCCACAAACTGTGGCGTTGATGCGTTTTGTTGACGGCTTTGATGAGGATGTTATTGGATTATTACGAATGTCGAGAGGATCGTTTTGATGACGATCACTGCTGGCGATTGGATTTGGGATGATGTTGTGCTGCGAATGATTTGGCGCTGAAGAGTGCTGATTGCATTGCATTGCTGTCGAAGCGCATTCCAAGTATTGAAAGCAATTTTCAGTTGATCTTTATTTGACGTGTTAATTATGCAAAAACAAAGCAAATCCGAAAAACTGCTTGTAACAACCTTTGAATACAGAAAATATTTCAAAAAAAATGCGATCAATAAAAAACACGTGTTTGCTACCGATGATTGGTGGCGCCACAATCGCGCTTTCTTCACATTATTTCCGCATTTGTGGGAATACCACTTGCGCAAAAGAAACCGCTAAAATGGTGTTTAATCCTGACTACATTTGATACTCTAATTGAAGCTTAACTTTTATCTGTGGTAGCAAATTTAAAAACCAGCATGGTTCAGGCGAAGAAAATGGTTGGGAATGGGAACGAGCACTTTTTTTACTACAGTTAAATTCATCGCTTTGAAATTCTCAAAACCAAAATTCACCACACTTAAACTCACCTCTCATAAACTTCCCCATCAAACTCGAACTCCCCTCGCTTAAACTAACATATGTACATTAGCTCACCATATAGAAATTTACCACACTGAAATTCACCACATCGAACTAACCACGATTTAGAAAATACAGAGGTTGCGCCTTCCGCAAACCGCTATTCGCTCTCAGCAAATTTGACAGAATCAGCTGTGGTTGCTACGTCACAGAACGCGGTAAGTTTTGTTTGTATGTTTGTAAGCATACAATTGTTTTTGCTTAAATTCAATGCTTAAAAGCAATTTTATTTAAAATAAAGTTATTAAACATGAAGTGCGCAGTGCTTAATGTTAAATCACAGTGTCTATCAATGATACGGGGCTAAAAAACTTGCTAAAAGTGATGTGAATGTGTAGCTGCGCACTTGGTTGCAAGTTAAGCTTCTTGTGTTTCCTAATGTATCTCTGCAGTGTTTTTTAAAGATCTCCATTTAAAGACAGAGCATAAATGAAGTTATTTCAATATATATGTATATGTTGCATAAAGTGGCCAAATTGGTAAAAACTTACGATTCTCAGTAAAACCATGTTCGTGACGTTGCACGCATTTTGCTTTACATCATTTTTCGTCGGGAAGGCGCAATCTTGTATTCTATCGTTCTTGGAACTAACCACACTTAAACTCACCATACTTCAAATTTTTACACCTCAACTTTTACAACTCATGTCATCCTAACTCTCCTCACCTCTCTTTAATTCACATTGCCATACCACATCAAAGCTAAGCGAAGAAAATAATATACATATACATATGTATGTATATATGTATGTTTGTACATACAATTGATTGTGCTATGTTATTTTATTTACTGCCCGACTCTGTGTTCTTGATGAATGATACAAAATTTACAAATATTCAAAATTTTATATTTTGCCAATAGCATTTTTCATATTTATAATTAAACGAAGAAAAGGCTTTTTATTTTTTATAAGAATACAAAAAACTTGATAAACTTTCAATATTGAAAACTTGAAAATGTTTTATTATTAATCAAGAACACAGAATCGGGCAATTAATAAAGTGTTATTTAAGTTCAGTGGATATTATTCTACACTACGTAAACTATGTAACAGGATTATGCAACAATTAAGAAATTAATCGAGAGTAGTTTCACTTCGTTGTAATTTTATTTTCGCTGTTCACTACAACCGCATTCAACGCAAAATCCCATTCGACCACGCACCACCCACAACTTGTAACGCTTTACTATTTGCAACAACTGCCTATGTACATATGTACATACTTACATTAATTTTGGTATGTGCGCCACAAATTCCATTTGCCACGCTATACATAATCTTTAATATCAAACATGGTTTGATGGCTGCTTATTGGTCTGCGCATGTGCACAAATTCAGCGCATAACATTCGTTCGATTGCATTCGTTGGCACTCGCAAATAATTTCGCTTTCGTATTCCTATCGCTCGCTCGTTAATCCATGCAAATGGCCAAACGTATCTCGCCCCCCACACCCTCCCCGATTCGCTGATAATTTGTCCACCATTGCGGTTTGTGTGATTGATGTGCATTGCGATCGTTTGACAAGTTTCGCAATAAATGCAAACGAGTACGTCGAAATTGGTGTACGTGCAACCTGTTTGCGGTGCTTATTAGTTGCATGTGTTGCATATGATTATGATACGATTTTCTGTTTCTTTTTTTTAGTATTTTATTTTGCTAGCTTATTGGCTTGTCGCAGGAGCGCGAAGTAGTTATTGTGGGAGTCACTACACGGTTTGGGGTGATTTTAATCTGCTGATTGCAATGCATTTACTTACATGTGTATGTATGTATGTGAGCGTTTGTCCAAATGCAATCGGTATGCGAATTGATTGCATTCCTGGCATTTTTAATTTCACTGAAATGTCATTAAAAAAATTTCATAATCGCCTAAACTCAGTAAGTTTCCTTCCGCTATAAACTCAGTAAGTTTCCTTTTAAGTTTATAATTTTCGCTACAAATTCAGATTTTTAGTTTTAGTAAAAAAAAATTACAATAAAAACTTGCAATTTTAATTTTAAGTTTAAAAAATTGCAACTCTATTTCGAAACTTTTTGCGTATTAAATTGAAATATTTCAGTTGAGTTGTAATTTTCTGAATATAAAATGGAAGATCGGCACTTTCAATGAAATTAAACTGAAAAAAAGATGTAGAACATTGAACTTGGTCGACAAGTGGCTTCATCTTAGGAAATGGCAAACCTCTGAGGGTATTTCTGCCATGAAAAAGCTTCACATAAAAAACATCTACCGTTCGGAGTCGGCACTAACCTGTAGGTCCCTCCATTTGTGGTAGAATATAAAGACGCACACCACAAGTGGCAGTAGCATCTTCTGCCAGACACTGAGCTATAAGTAAGCGCTAAATTATTTTTATACTTCAAAAAACAGGTACCTATGTGGTCTATATTTTCGGAAGCGCCAGTTACAAGCCCACAAACGCCAGATTCATGGTTTAGATACTCAGAGTTTGGTGAGAAGACTTACCGGTTTCGGTGTTGTGCCATATTCAGGAATGTAGCTAACTAATATGAAATTACATTTTATCAGGGCTGCTCAACAAACGAAACGATACCATTTTATTTTGTTAACGAGCAAAATTAACTTAACGAAATGAGTTTGTTGCGTTTCGGCGCCATGTTATCAAAACGAAATCAAATCGTTAATGTTGCAACGTTATAAAATTTCCGTTTTTGTTAATTTTAATGTGCCTAAAAGTATGCAGCGCTTCTGTTTGCGACGAGTGAATCTCCAGCGATTTTCTTAACGTTTTAACGTTAACGCCAGAATTTCGTTTCGGTTAAAAACGTAATAAAATTTATTATGATAATTGCTTTAACGATAATATTTTGAAATGTTTCAACCGAAACGAGAGAAAACATTTCGGAACGGTTAAATTTAACGTTAAAATGTATCCTTGCATTTTAACCCTACCCTGCCTTAAATTTCAACAACGATTACAACTAAATGTTTAGTGTTTTTGTATTAAGAGTCCATAGTCAGGTTTCAAACATTTCTTTTGCGTGTGATAAATGCCCAAAGTGATGTGGGTCTGATTAAGAAAATATAATAATGGCAGTGAAATATAGAATCCGGCACCCCGAATATCGAAGCTTGCTAGCCATATCTTGTGGTTTCATAACATAGCTATATAAATAACTTGCTCAAAACCAGCTTTTCATTTAAGGTTTGCTTCTTCCAAAAAAAAATGCTGATAAATTACTAGGAGAGATCAAGAAATTCGAAAAACTACCGGAAATCCGGGATTACATAAAAAATATATATAAAATATTTTGGAATCATAAGATGGCGCATTGACACTTATGTATGTTCGCAAAATGACTTCAGTTAGGTCTGCAAGTGGTTCACTTATCCCAATTAAGTAAATCAGCTAAACTCAATCATTGCTCGCTATGAAGTTTTGTAAACAGCTGATGTCTGCTTCAGAGAGTTTGTCGTAAGGTTCAATCAGTTCCGGGCAGTTGAGACGATTATCTTTTAACGTCCTCTAAACGACTCATATACGTTAAGCTTCAAACAATTTTAGGCTGTACTGCAACCATCATTTAGATTCCACCACAGTTGTTGAATGTGGTTAAGTAAACTTAAAAAGCGAAGTTTTAACTGAACTACTCTTTGGAAATATTATTTCCGTAATGTCAAATCAGTCTAATTCGAAAGGAGTTTGAGTAAATAGACAGAGAGGTAGACAGTTTCAGACGCTTTTGGCCGAGTCAACAGCGATCCCAGAGCCGCGATCGCCGCGTGGAAATCGGAAAAGATGCATTCTTTAACTTTTCCAAAACACCAGCTAGTGTTTTTCACCAGCGTCTCCAGCTCTGTCTTCCAACTTACAAAGACAACCCATTAAACTCACCCCTTGCAGAGACACATATGTACATGTAGAGAATAATTTCCTTTTATCATTTATCTCACTTTTTACCTTGGTGGGCCTTCTCTTCCTATTTGACGATCTCGCTGATTGAGATTACCAACAAAACTTTCTCTATATCTATCATGCAATTCTTCTTGTCCAAGTATCCTTTATTTTTAACTATCAGTTCACCTGTTTGCCAACAACATAACTTCACTAATAATTGCATTGCCCACTTGTTGCACACTCATCGCTAAGGCACACAACCTTTCGAGTGTGCTTGACTCAAAGAGAAATGCAAGCGATTGCTAACATCAAAGCCGCGCAGCCGCACTTGTCGATATTTACGCCTAATTCACAACACGTTAACACGTCAAGTCGACAATGAGTAGCGCAACAGTGCAACAGCGTACAAACGTTGCGAGTACCTACAATGTGCAACAAGGCAGTTAGTTGTTGCACTTGACGCGATCGATCGATTATCGCACGATCACTACTCCAATTCGCATTCAATGCGCTTAACAGCGTGGCAACGAATTGCTGCCGATGCTTAAGCTTTCGAATAGCATGCAACATGTGGCAATGTTGGCAGTGAGTTGTGAATAGTGAGTATCGTGTGCAACAACAACAGCAACAAAAACAACAACAACGAAAACGTGCTATTCTATGTTCTAATCGCATTCATCATCAACAACAAGCAACAACACGACGAGTCAGCAGCCTGTTTACACACATTTCCAAATAGTTGATTGTGTAGATATATGGATTTTTAATGTTGCACCTTACTGTTATTGTTGTTGCTCTTGAGTATGCTGCATGGTTGAACACTCAAGCGCATTTGGCCCTATCGTCTCTGTGTGTGTGAAACAATTCTTTTTTTTTTTTGTGTTTCGCCTTTTGGGCCTTAGGGTAAGCCACAGCAGTAAGTTGTTGGTACAATTTTTTTTCTTTTATTTTTTTATTGCAGTCGCTGTGCTTTGTTGCCAGCAATTGTCGCTTGTACAGTTGCAGCGCATTTCGCAATGTCGTCGTGTGGCAGTTTATTGAAACGCTTGACGTCTGAGCTGTGGTGGCTTCTTGGTAGATATTTGTTGTTGTTGTTGTTGTTGTTGTTGTTGTTGTTGCTACAGCTACTTCTTTCGTATCTAGTGTGCCAACTCACCGCTCAACAGTTAGCATTTACCACTCCAATGTGTGTTTGTTTCTTATTGCTGTTGCAAATGCATTAATCGTACATTAAAACGCATGCGGCATGTTGAATGTTGCACGCCGCAATCGTATAGAATTTTCGCTGATCATTTGACTGATCGGTTGGCGGCACATGGCGGCTTTATATGTACACATCTACGTATACTCAGTGAGCGACACAGCTGCGCTGGCAACCTGCGTACAAGTGGCAATGTTAGAGACAGTGTTGAAAGGTGCCGTTGTTGTTGTTGGTGCTTGATGCCACCAATTTTTTTTTTCACATTTACAAATGCGCTTGTCAGTTGGCAACTCTTCCTCTTTCATATCTTTGCCACATTTCATGTTGTCAAGACTTTTGATTTAATTTGTAATTGAACTTCGGCAACTTCGCAGTGTACCGCTAGGCTTTTCTTCTTCCCGCTGCACTCTTTGCCTTCACCTTTTTTGGATGTTAAGTATTTATTGTGTCAATGATCGTTGCAATCCAAGTAGCTGTAATTGTTTCTGATAGTTCGTTTTCTACTTCATTATGCAAATATTCTAATGCCTGGGAAAATGTCAACTTAATAGGAAAAGAAAGTAATTCCATGTGCAAGGCAGTGAGCTTAATGAAAATGCACTCGCTGCTGGTTGATTAATGTCTGACGTCCCTCTCAATTTTGTCAGAGCACTTTTGTTTTGTTAAGAAGGCCCATTTGGCTCCATACCTTACGATATATTGAGTTCTGATCGGCGTTTTTGCCTTATAAGTTGCCCAGAGGGATATGTGGTCAGTTGATAGGAGGCAGGTTAGGACGTCCTTGAGCATCTGCGTTAAACTTTTGGAGGCTATCTTCTAGGTGCAAAACTAGTACAGGCGCAATTGCAAGAGCTCCTAATGCCACGATCTTCAATTTTGGTGTTGTGTAATTTGCCATCTTTTTCTTCGTTGATGTTGAACTGGAATCTTTTCAGCAATTTATGCGAACATGCTAAGCTTTTGTGAGACTGAAATTGAAATAAGTAGGCTCTGATCTTGTAACTCCTTCTGAGGAACAATCTCGGGCTGAAATGGTTTTTTAATCGTTTCGTGGCATGTCTAGTCAATGAAATTTAGCATGAATACCAAGTTAATGTTTGCAATGACAGCTTAACTGTACTAAAGACAAAGGAAATCAATCGTAACTTTTCAAAGATCGTTCCAAAATGTAACTTAGTGTTAGACGCTGTTGAAAAATGGAAGAAGCTTGAACTTATGTGGATGCTGGGGCACTCTAGTATGCTGGCTGCTGAATGAACGGACCAGAGGTCGTGGTGCAATACTCACCTCTGAAAAATAACCAAGTGTTTTCTGAAAACAACGACCAAAGAGGTGACGAAATTCCTTCTTAAACAGTGAACGAAGGACCTACGCTGTCTGACGGGGCCGATTGCGGCGCATATTCCTCGTGCACATGAACACATGGCCATCATTGTTATCATCGGCGAGTCACTGTACACATCCTATCTAGAGCGCACGGATAGTGCCGAGTGTTTTCTATGTCGCAGGATGGCGTTCTCCAAACTGAGGTGGCTTACATTTAGATGAGATGTTCTGATATTGGGAAAGTTATTTTTTCTCTCCCTCGACATGCTACTAAAGTTCGTCAATGAGTGTGATAAGTTTGCGGAGGAGTAAAATACTCCACATGACATCTCTTCAACTACCGCACCTTATAAACTTATCTCTAAATTGGTCTTAGGTATAAAGGAAAAATTTGTCTAAATGCTTGGAAAACTTTAAATTTCCTCCACTCCAATTCAATTAAGTCTCAAGAAGTGGTTGCAGTTCAAATATTATTTGAGGTATACCAAAGTAGAGTCTTCTTAAATTTAAGCGTGTTTATATTTTAATTTACTTCCGCTTGCAATTAGTGATGGGCGAGTCCGAGATGTTTGAACAATCGAGAGAAATGCCATCGTTGCAAAAGAACAATCGCGTCAACAATCGACTTCCTGTCCGACTGTACAATCGAGATGTTTTTCGATTGTTTCGAGTCGACTGGCTTATGATCGACGACGTCGTGTCAACTCAATCAATAGCTTTCGTAGACTTGTGCAGGTGTGTTTTGATGGTTTTTTAAAATTGATAATATTGAGAGTGTAGATATACGAGCGTTATTTTAAATATATTTATGTACATATTACAGACAAATTTATATGTTAAATATATTGTTCGAAAATTCAAAATTCCTCGTTGTTTTAAAATATCAGGCGCATGAATTTTTTTAAAATAAAATATCGGATTGTGGCAAGGTAACGTCGGTTAACTGCAAGTTGTGCAATACGAGCTAGAAATATTTTGGAAATACAACCAATTCGCATGACCACCTCAAAACGAAGCATCCCATTCAACTTACTGAATACCAATAATTACTACATATAATTGATATCATTTATTTTTACCAAGGATATACTTTTTTGTTTCTTCTTAATTTTATATTTGTTAATTGCAATGATTCTATTCGCCACAAGCTAGTCCGAGATATTTTGGCCGATTGTTATCTAATGTTAATCGCGACTGTCAATTCGTTGCCACAGACTACGAGAGAGAACCATCGTGATGTTTTAACAATCGCTTGCCAGGAGCGAGTCCGATATGTTTGGGTCGATTGTTAGCTAATTTAAGCATCACTATTCGCGACTGGCAATTCGTCGCAAATTCGTGTACGAGAGAAGACATCGAGAACAATCGAGAAATTCGACTAAAATATCTCAGACTCGCCCATCACTAATAACGATCGAAAGTGGGCCTGTGCAGCGGTTCATGCAGGATGTTATGTCAATTTAAACTCCTCAGATGCTTTCCTACAGCTTAAGTTATGCCGAGAAGCATAGTGCCTTGTATAGAGGTGCAATAAATTTTATATATTTCCAATTTTTCTAGGCTTTGCTAAGGAGGAAAGAAGACATTAGTACAAAGTACTCATAATTTTTATGTGTTCATATCCGTGTTAGGCTCGTTTGTAAACATTCTTCGGTGACGTCAGAAATTTAACACTAATCTCATTTCAATGTATTCATATTGTTGCGACCAGTTTAGGATTTTTTTCAAAACCACTCAGAGAATAGTTCAGGAGTATTTCAGTATTATTTTGTGATTAGTGATGAACTGCTTCAAACTCATACCGAACTAGACGTAAACTTGTATGGAAATTATCTCAAGCGAGTCTTAGTTTGTAAATTAGTCCCGAAACTAATTGTAGTTTATAAATAGTACTGCTCTTATATTTAATAGTTTGGGAAACTGCACGAAAAGGATACCGAACAAGATCCTAAATGACTAAAGGGCAGAGAAAATTTTTCAAAACCAACGCCCCCTAATCTTGTTCTGCAGATTAATTTCAACTCGGAATGAAATCAAATTTTTTTTTGCTTTTTCAGTTTAAATTTTTATTTTACGGACATTTTAAATTGGCAATTTTTTGTATAAGTGATTTAGGAACATGTGGAAAAATGGTTAAAATTCATAACGGAGCGAAATAAATTTATTTATTTATTTATTTAAGCCAATTAGTGAAATTATGTTCTTATAGGCTAATTAGACATATATTAAGTTTAATAAGCTGTTATGAATATAAGTATAAATATATATTTATAAAATAAATTCAGTGAATTCAAAAGTCAATCTTTCGAATATGAAAAATCTATCTCGATAAGTTAAGAGACTCTATTAACCTCAATCAGAACTCTTGAAATAGGAGCATTTTGAGCATAAAGAGATTTAAAAACTACAACATTGAAGATTTCCGAACTTCTAAGTGCCTTGGCCGGAATGTTAAATTTAATTCCTCTCAAGTAGGGGTGTACAGTCCACAGCACCATGAAGCAAATCGAAAATGAAAGACAAAAATAATATTGTTATTCTGTTCTGCAATGATTTCATGTTAATCAATAAATACCGCGATTCATAAGTAGTTTGGGTAGGAAAATCGTAATTTAAGCAATGCAAAATGTAAAAATACTTTTTGGATGCGTTCAATTCTGGCATTATGGCACATAATTGGACCGTACAAAAGACATATACAAAAGTTTCAGCGTATACGGGTCGGTAAAATTCATACTATGACACCTAACAAAAGCACGCATAGCATAAGGCTTAGTAATAATGAAATTTATATGACTAACTGAAACTAAACTGAACTTCGAGTCAAATATTATTCCCAAGTCATTAATTTCACTAACTCGTGCCAGCGGCGAGTTGGAGATATGATAAGAGTTACCAATGACATCGATACGTTTCGAAAAGGTAATTTGGAAACACTTTTTTTACGTTCAAGAAAAGATGATTGCTGACACAACAGTTTCCAACCTTATCTATCTAAATCCAATTGCATGAATTCCGAGTCATGACGGCTTTTGATCAAGGAATACATTTAAAGAAATTGTTTGAGTATATAGAGTAAAATTTAACATGAAAACATTTTGTAGAACATTTTAACCCATTAGCTTTCCTACGAAAGGGTCTTTTTGGCCCCTCTATGGGAAGTCCCAATGAAAATGTTTTTGGGAGGTCGCTAGAACTGTTAAAATGCTAGAACAAAGCATTCTCGTAGAATTTCATTGTACAAAGAACATTTAAGCCTGCCAAAAAAATGTGTATCCTTGAAATATGCAACCATTTTGTATGCTCTCTTATTTTGGGATATACCAGGGAACTGTAACAGGCGACTTACATATAAGTATACATTTCCAGCTAGCTTAAATAACTGTGAGTAACAAAACTAAAGCGTCTTTACAAGTTTTTCCGTACATTTGAACGTATTTCCAGATCAAATTTCAAATACCTCTCATTTGCTTAAAATTTTTTTAAAAATTAAATACGGAATATTTTTAGGCGTAGCAATTATCGTTATCATATCACAGGGTGTTAGCGAATTTTTCAAAATTTTTGAATATGTAGGCACAAAGATTTTTTCAACTAAAAACACATTTATCGCTGGGTTAGCGTTAATTTCAGCCACATCGACAGCTAAAGTTTACATATGAAATGAACATTAATTTTAAAAAACAAAATTATCATAGGCAATTTTCGTAATTGTTCTCTATGTAAACAAAAACACTTCGGTGCAAATTTTGAATCAAAATAAACAATCAACAAAAGCAAATTCGCCAAGTCAGCTAAATGCATTCATTCACTTCGATGGCAGACAGAGAGAAAAAAAAACACTGTGTAAATACTTCGTAGGTGCCACATGGCGAGTGTTGTTGTATATGCATAAGTATGTTTGTATGTACATATGTATGTATGTATGTCCGTAGTATGTTGTTGGATCAATCGCCTTGCGCTGTCCCTAGCGAGCGGAGCGGCATGAGCGAGCGCTACATTCATAGAAATCGACGGTCCGGCGCAAGTTGGCGACGACGACAGGTTTGCAGGTCGTCCGCCAGCCGTGTGCGGATTCTTTTTTGCTACAACCCTGGCACTGGTGTTGTTGTTGTTTTCTTTCTCAGACACTACCAGATTAAAAGTAAAATGGGAAAAAAATTAAAAACAAAAGAAGCGGCAACAACAGCGAGTTAAATAAATGCAGCGAACGCGACAATAACGTGCCGATGTGCGAACAACTGCAGCGCGCCAGTGTACCAGCAGCAACAACAACAACAACAACAATACGAAGAATGACAACAATATTGCTAGTAAATGTTAGCAGCAAACGACAGGGAGCGTGGAACAAGCGGCGCGCCGTGGCGTTTGGCAGACGAACGCTTGGCAGCAAGAAGCGTGTCGCCAATTGATCGTGAGTTTTACCTAGAAAAATGTCGCGACAATAGCAACAACAACAACAACAGCTAAAACACACATTGACGACAATAGCAATAGCCAGCGAAAACAATAATAGCAATGTCAACAACAATAGCAATATACAAGCGCAACAACAACAATCACAACAACCACACTTGCCACAGTCGCAATGAAGCGAACGAGCGTGTAAGGAGGAATAAGCAGCAAATAGCGTACAACTGTTGGTGGCTGTGGCAAGCAGCAAATGTGGTAGCAATTGTGGCATTGATGTTGGCTGCAACCGAATAGCGGAGAATGCAATTGAAATTGAAGAATTACTTGAAGAATGCCGGTTGCGCTAGCGCAGAATACATTACTGGTGCCATTTCATTGTGTTGCGCGCAACGAGCAACGAGCTATCGCCCACCGCCGCCTGCGCCGTGCCGCGCTGAGCTTACTCTGCAGTGGAGAATTGTTGCAAAAAAAAGTGGTTAGTCTAGCTCGATGCACAGCCGGTTGCACGTTGAGGCTTTAGACAAAGAAGTGCCACACTTCGCGCACCCTCCTCGGCATCCACTTGCACCTTTGCGCGCCGCTCTGCGCTGCTACGCTCTCTACGAGCGCTTTTGTTGCCCTTCAGTGCAAAACAATTGTTGCAACATTGCATTGATTTGACGCTTTTGCTGTTCCCCTTTAATTGGTAATGGCTTGCTACATAGTAATGCTGTTTTGTTTTTGTTGCGCCTTTATTGGTTGGACGGTTGTGAGCCCTTTTGCGCGCCCCGTTCGCAAATATTCACTCTCGTCCAGTCAATACCTTCGGCCGATAGCTGGGGGAACTATGTCTGTAAGTGATTTGATTGTTGCTGCTATTTGGCCTGCTTGTTGTCACAGCTGATCGTGAGTGAGTTCAGTTCATGGACATTGGCTGTTGTTGGAAATGATGGATGAAAATGCCTGTCTGTGGGTTCCTCCGTCCGTCCATGCGTCTTTTCATCGACTGGACTACGAACCAGATTACCTTTTCCTTGACTTTTCGCTGATGGACAATAATGAAGCGACAACAGGAAGTTGTGTGATTTTGCTTTGTTGTCGCCCTTGCTGTTGTTCTCCCTCCAGCTACCCTCTACGCAGATGTTGTAAAGATGTTTAGTTCGATTCCATATGTTGGCGAATTTTACAATTACTAGCTATTTAGCATTGGGCAACTAGTCGGACATGAGTTTCAAAATTGGTAGAGTATACAGAGATTATCTATCGAAAATCGATAAGAGCTGCTGTGAACTAAATTATTTTGTAATCTACATATATTCACTTAATCTACCTTTACAAAATCTGCACTTCATTCTGTAGCCTAGGAGCCAACTTACACCAGTTCAAAATGGTCGAGTGGGAAGGAGTGCATATGTTAAGTTCACTTTGTATTGTTGCACTCAAAGGCCTCCAGATAACTCGACCTCGGGATTGGTTCTTTATCCTAATTTATATGTAGGTCATCATCTTGTAATAGCAATTTCAGAGACAAATCGGTTTTTCAAACTGCAAAAACGCCCTCCTTTACAAGTCTGCAAAACAGGGCAGAGAACCAATCCCCAGAATGGACTAACTGTCCTTGATCTCCTTAAGATATCTGTTTTTTTGTGTTTTTTCTTCTATAATAAGGACAATTTTTAATTTTAAACATTATTGAGCAATGCCCAAAGGTCATTTGTTGAAAATTATTCCTTTGGAAAAGTGCCTAGATCTCTTCTCAGAAAAAATCTGAATTCTACAGAAAAAAAATATAGTTCAGTAGTTCTAAGAATAATACTATAATTGCAAAAAAAAATTTTCTGAATTCTTATATAATCTTCTAGAGATACCTTTTTAAAGCCCCTTAGCGACCTACTAAATTTATTTTTTATGACTGCAATAGAGTCAAAATCTGTACAAATTTATATACATATTACGTACGAAATACCATAACTCAAAACCTAATAAATTTATTTTAACCAAAGTTTGGCAGTTTATTTCTTATACCCTTTGCAGCTAAGATCAAATAATGTACATATACATACATATATGTATATACATAGCTTTCAATTTAGTTTAAATAACATAGCGCAAGACTTAAATGAGAAATGTATGAACTAGGGGCGCTCCAATCGTAACATTAAGAAAATTATGGTCCGCTCTAATTATTAGAGCTGTAAAAGTAACGAAAAGTTTTGTACCCTTACGTATTCGTTACTAAAACACTCAGCACACGAGCTGTAGAATCATCGATGTCTGCGTACATTTATGGCCTCGATAATTGGAAAGAATATTATCGTTTAACATCTTAATGAAAATATGAATATGCAAAAAAGTTATGAGAAATAATTCGCTTAAATGTTTTTATTTAAATTTTTATTTCAGATGTTAAAGTGTGAACATGGTAGTTTTTTAAATACATGTTTGAGAAATATACATACATTTGTATGTTTAGACGCAACGTATTTTGTAACGATTCCAAAAAAATCAAAATTGTGAATGCAACATTTCCGTGTGTGAGAAAGAAAGAACATGAACCTGTACTGTTTTTATTCCGCATAATATAAACATGTTGCGTCGTTCTGATTCGTTTATCGAATCAAATTGACATCATCATATACGAGTTCATTTTGTGAGTAACGATTCGGTGCTTCGAGTCAGGCGTTGTACTCGGTACTCGGTAACGAATACATAAACATGACCATGTATTTTAGGTACAACTCGAAACTTTAATCTCGAAATCAAAAATATAAAGCGTATTTTAGAGAAATAAAATCGTCAGTATAAACTGATTTCTGTAAATGTGTACCTACATAGTGTATACATATATCTCATAAAATAAATTCCAAAATTATGTATGCAAAACATTTGAGTTATCATTTGAAAGGAGCGTGCAAATATGTCAAAATATGGTAGAAATCATCAAATAGCATTTAAAACAGAGCTGTTAAATTAAGATTACGATAAGTAATCAATTAGATTAAATTTTAAAAAGAATGGTATTGATTACATAATTCTCTTTTTAACAATTCCTGATTATTAGTTAATTATGATTACAAATAATCCAAAAATAATTAAGATTAGTTAGGATTACGAGAAAATAATCAAAAATAATCAAAAGTAATCAAAAAAATAATTTACTACTTTCAAGGATTATTTTTGATTATTTTCGATTATTTTTTTTTAATTTAGAATGCGCATCATTTTATACATACATTTTATTTTGAAAAATTTGCATTAAAAACGTAAAAAAATTCTGAACAAATAAAACAAAATTAGATAGTTTTTGTATACAAAATATAATATGTATATTCACTTCAATAACAAAACAACCAATAACAATTTTAGTACTTCCTAAATCAACAAAAAAAAAGAAAAATACGTGGAAAAATAATAAAGAAAACAAATACATTCAGAAAACATTCAATTAAAAAAATTTCCTTCATTACAACTAATTTTTGAAAAGAAAAATCAGACAATGATTGCCGCCTTGGACTGTTGACGATCCCGGCAAATGAAAACAGTCGTTCAACTGGAGTTGAAGACGTTAAGAAGAATGCAAACAGGTTATCAATTATCAAATCGATGAACTTCAATAATAATAACAAAAATTGAAAAAACAACAACTAACATTAAACAGCATTGCCATAATTTCGCAAAATAAAAAAAATAATCAAAAATAATATTCGAAAGTAGTCAAATTATTTTTCGATTACTCTTTATTATTTTTGATAATTTTTTCGTAATTTTTATTAATCTTGATTATTTTTCGATTATCCGTAATCGTAATCAATTAGTAATCGCGCGAATCTGAAAATAATCGTAATGTAATCATTACTTCACCTTTCAAAAAAAAAATAATCTAATTACTAATTATTATGATTAGTAATCATTACTTAACAGCTATGATTCAAAATAGCTATAAATCGTTTGATTTTTAATTAAAATACAGACTTCTTATATAAAGTTAAACTGTGAAATGTTTACGTTTCTTCTGCAAGAAAAAAGTTAGTGAGTAATCCGTGTAGACAATTTCATTTATGTAGCAATGTCATTTGCTCTATTAATTTAGTTCATACATAAGTTGTATTGTGACGGGTTTTTATGAGGCCTTTTTTTTTAATTAGTATATGGGAAACAGTGTGGGGACTGATAGTATTACATATACATAGGTATTCCTTGAAAGACGATTCTACCAAGGTCTGAATTTTTAAAATTGCTATAATCTTCAATCATTACTACTCTTATCAATTCCATAGCGGTGTGTAATTTTCAAGTGTGATCTTTTGAGACTTTAAACTTTGTAGATTTATATGATTTTAATCAAATTTCGTTAGAAAATTTATAAATATGTACATATGAACATATGTATGTGTATGTATGTATGTATGTTACATGTTTGTGTCTATTTCCATTGAAATATTTATTTCTACACATAAAGCCGCTCAACGTGATATATAGTTTTAATAGCAATAAAATTATTTACACTAATGCCTGAGCGCATTTTTTTAAATTTACGATGACAATATGTGCTTAAAGGTTATCAGCTGCAAGTGTATGTGTACATTTGTATAAATATGTATGAATATGTACTGTATAACAAACACAGTATGCAAAAACCAGTCAAACAATTGCTCACATGGTGCTTTTTTATTTTTTGAAAAATCGGATATTTTTTTTTATTTATATTGAAATTTTTTTTATTTATGTATACGTATGTATATACATATATAAATTTATAAACAAATATCATTTGAAACCAAAAATTTAAACTTTGTATAACATTTTAAAAGTTTAAGAGTTTTTCATATAATTTTTTGCGGATATATGTACATAGATTTTTGTAAATTTTTTGAAAATTTAATTTCCCCAACATTTTTTCTCATAAAATTTAAATTTTTTAAAAAGCTAAAATTGCGCAGATATATGATATGCACAATTATTTGAAATTAAACATTTTTTATATACAAGTTAACATTTGTATTATTTAAAAATAAATTATGAAACCAAATTATTAAGAAATCGCAAAAAAATACACCAAAATTCGAATTAAAAGCTTCGAAAATTTTATAAACCATCCTAAATATTGTACCAAACTTGAAGCTTTACTTTATATGCATGGCATTTGTTGTAACTACATATAATAAACTTCTCCGTTTTATATACATTTTTTTGTAGAAAACTGTTGTTGAAAATAAATTCTGCTATTGTACAAAAAAAAAACACTTGAAAATTTGTTCGAATCACTGTACATATAAGCACTTGTATGAATATTCAATAGGGCTTGGCGATTTTTATTATTGTTATTATAATTTTTTTTTAATCAGAATTGAGGCATGGTTCACATGTTAGTATTTAGATGCAACAAGTAATTTGCATGTGTATGTAAATACATACATACATATACATATGTAACTGCGTAGGTACATGTGATTAAATCCATATAGTTGCATGCTTAGCTTATATGTATAAGCATTAGGTTGGGTCAAAAATAGTACGTACTAATACTTTCTTTTTCATGTTCATTAAATGATTTATCCTCAAAAAAAAATGTCAAGCTTCTTAATAAAAAGTTTCAAATTATTCTAAATTTTTCTAGAATTCTACACAATTATTTTTTTTTAAAACTCGCTAATTTGCACTTCGCGTATAAAAAATGTATGCTACGCGATAATATAATAGTGCATATCCTCGTTATCAGGTCCACTCAGACCAACTAGAGTCAATACAAAAACAATTCTTACTTTTTGCTTTGAGAAATCTTCGATGGGATTCGCCATACAATCTTCCCCCTTACACTAGTCGTTTAAAACTTATTAATCTTCCTACTCTTTCGAGTCGCAGAGAAATGTTAGGTATAATATTTCTCGTAAAATTAGTCAATGGATGGATCTCAAGTCCATTTCTTCTAGAGCAAATTAATTTTAATGTACCCTCCCGTGCAACGAGAAACTTTAAACCACTTTTCTTGAAACTATGCAGAACTAACTTTGAGTTGAATGAACCGTTTCGGGGTTTATGCCAAGACTTTAACAATCATTCCAGCACCTTTGATGTATCGGACTCACTTTTTATAATTAAAAGAACTATTCTATCCTCTCTTAATAACAGCTAACGATCCAATTTTCTTACTTTGCATTTCTCTAACTTTGTATTCGGCTGATGAATTCTTATTCTGTAGCTGAGCAGCTTGGGATCTCGACGCTTAACAAACTTTCTTCTGTCACGACTCGGCACCTAAGATTTGTATATTTAAAAAACATCCGTACGTTATGCGGATTGAGCCCCTCGTGCCGGTTGGGCGGGAAAGTGGGTTTCCGTTGGGTTATAATAATAATATTAACAAATTATTCTGTTTTGTTTATTTATTTATTTATTACAAATTAACTATAATTGATTAAAACTATAATTAATGAAGCACTAGCTGCCAGGGCTATCGGCTATTCTGTTTTATTTAAGGTAAATGACACTGAGTTGTCCCAACTCTGGATTCATTATAAAACGCATCACACGCCGTCGGAAGTAACAACACAAAAAATTAAAACCATCAAATCCAGTTCATTTTCTGAAAAAAAATGTATAGACCAAAGTGAATAACTTTGCAGGAAATTTAAAAGAATTATTCAAAACACTTTGATAAAAAGTATATTTTTTAATTAATTTTAAACATTTCATTAACTTAAGAACAAGTGGGTATGCAGTTTTGGAGGTCATTTAATGTTTTTATTATGTAAAAATGTAAAAGCTGCGGTTAAAACTTCTGCTGATTTTTGACATTTTTTCTCAATTTTTCCATAAATTTTTTTCACGAAAATATATTCTTAGTAAATTCGTGCGGCATCTAGCGTATATTTTCATCACTTACACGAATGTAGAAATGTTTCTACTATTCCACTGCATTTCGAAAAAAGTTTTTATTAATTGGAAGAATCTGGCATTTTGACAAAGGCCGCAGTGCATCTTGGTAGAAGGCCAATCTGATGCAATGAGAAGACCCAGTAAGTTGCGCTATATAGCGGAGGAATATCGCAACAACGAAATTAAGGATATCGGTGTTATTTTTGACAAAAATCTTTCTTTTAAGAGCTACATTGATTTTATAATATCTAAATCCTATGCGATGCTTCGTTTCCTGAGGAGAAATAATGCTGAGTTTCCTGATCCTTATACTTTTAAATTGCTTCGCCTTTATTTTGGCGACCGTTCCATCAATTTAGGATTACGAGAATCGAGAGTGTTCAGAAGATTTTCCTGAAATATCCCCGATTTCTTTCTATAATGCTCGCTTTTTACTAACTAATCTCAAATCTTTAGACGTTTGATTTTGACATTTTCCAAGGAATCGTGGATTGTCCCTTTCTTTTAAAACAAATTAGTTTAAATTTTCCTCTTAGAGCAATCCGGTTTTCATATATACTTTATAGCACCAAATAACTGGACCTGGCTGACATGTGGTTTCAACAAGACGGTGCCACATGCCACACAGCACGCGAAATAATGGCTCAATTGAGAGGTGAGTTCAGTGAGCTGTTCATTTCACGCTTGGGTCCCGTCAATTAGCCGCCTAGATCTTGTGATCTAACATCTCTATACTATTTTTTGTGGGGCTATGTTAAAGCTCATGTCAATAGAGACAAGCCCGCAACGATTGACACACTAGAAGCCGATATGTTCGAGAGAGTATGCCAAAATTGGACACGACGTATGGGCCATTCGAAACGCACCCGTGGCCAACATTTACATGAAATAATGTTTAAACATTAAATTATATCGATCATTCTATCGCCTCAAATAAAGATTTCATACATTTTTCTGAATTTTATGTGTCTTTTTTGAAAATCAAATCCGAAAGCTCTTAAAAAATCACCCGTTACATGTCTATAGAAACGCAGACCACCTTACGAGCTCACAAAAATGTTTCTACGAACCAGTTGACCCATCCTAACTTACATACATATATGTATATAAATACATACATATATAGGTAATCATTGTACATGCCTGGGCACAATTTTTACAATGGCTTGTTCTACTATTAACTTCTAATCCCGACTCACCATTTTGCTTCTGCAATGATTTTCAGTTCCATTTTACTCTGTGCTTATATTCGTTATTGTGCTTTGTTGTAGGTGTTTGTGTCACCACAAATGTTGCTATTGTTTTTTAAGGTGACAATTACAGTGATTTAAAAGCAATAAAAATTTTAATCGTCATCGTTGTTGAGTTTTGCATTCGAAGAACGAACTAAAGCTCTGACATTGCAATTGCATTGGGCTGTTGTAGAATATCAGTAGCGGCAGAAGCACTGGCGGCGGCAGAATGAACAACAACAAATTTTTTGTGACAAACGAATGTTTAATTTTTCAGTGGTTTTGTTGTTGTTGACTTTGTTTGTGTACTAGTTGCAATTGGTATTGCCTTTGGGCCATTATTGTCACCAGCAAGCGGAATGGATTGCACAATCCTAGTCGACCGTGGCTGTTGTTGTTGCTAGCAACATTTAGCAACATCGCTGAGAACAAACCGATAAATTTCGGTTTTTTCTTTTTTTTTTTAAGTTTGCATCCATCACCGTTGGTGCTTTGGATATTTTGTTTATTGAATGGTAATTATGATCGCTGCAACCATAAAAGCAAATGGAAGTTGTTGTTACCAGCAACACCAGCAAATGTCATTTCCTTTTTTCCTTAACTTCTCGTCTTTTGCACAAACATTCACATAAAACATTTTTAATAATTTTTTTTAACAAGAGTAAGTAAGAACATTTGTACCTTAAAGCATTTACAAGCTTTTCGTTTGTCGCTGCGTTCTGATTCCCTACCATTTGTTGTTGCTATTGCCGCTGCTGTTTGCGTTCTGTTGACAACTGTTTTTTATTGTTTGTAATTTTTTTTTTGTGATTTTGCATTATTTTTGCAGCAATATGCTTTTTGACATTGTGAGAAATTTTTCAAATTGGCTATAAATTTTGTCATTTGTTGTTGGCGGCAATTGTGTCGCTAACTATTGGTAGAATGGTGTGTTTGTTTGTTGTTGTCACCGTCGATGTGTTTTGGTGCGATGCCTCGAATTTTGCTGGCTGTGTGGTTGTGGGGTCATTGCTGTTGCTATTGCCATAGAATCGGCAGATGATTCATTGCTGTGTTGGTAATTGGCGCTGGAGAATAAATCAAGTTTTTTTTTTGTTTTTTTTATGTGTATGTGTTTTTTATATTGAGGCTAGTAAATAATTAAATTAAGAATTATTTACAAGAAAATACTGATTTGCAATTTTGTAAAACTTAAATGACAATTGTAAAATCATCGCAAAATTGAGATTTAATTTTTGAATCGGTTAAATTTATGTGCAATTAGTGCTTTAAAACTAGATATTTTTGCGATTTTCTATATATAATATATATGTATATAATCAAATTCTTGTATAAAAATTTTAAATCATAAAAAATTTTTAATTTTATAATTTTTATAATTTTTTCACCAAGAAACAAGTCGACTTTATTCATGACCTTCGTTTTCGTTAATTTTTTTGTAAAAATATACTAAATCATAATTTTAAAATTTTTAATTTTGGACGAAAAAAAATGATTTTTAGAGACGGACGATTATTAATCTTAAGACATAGGAAAGCAGGACCTTTTCCATTGTCCACATCCTTTGCCATTAAAATCCATTTGCGAGATATTTGTAGCAATTTTTTCCAACAAAACTACTAAAAGATTATGGAAAAACACATTATAATATTTTTGTTCTCAAAATTATCTTTTGTATATAAGAATTTATGTTTTAAATGGCGCGTTTTTCTTTTTATCACATTTTACTTCAAACAAAAAGTTGCATTAAACGCACAGATAGTGTAATATAATTCTGAAGTTTTGGTTACGAGTCCCTCAATGAGTAATTCGAACATATCAACTCATTGTAGATTCAAAAAATTCTGAAGAAGCCTGAGCAGGTTTAAGGAGAACCAAGCAAATTGGCGATAAGCTTAAAGAAAGTTAAATATTTAACACTAAGGTCGCAGTTGAAAGTGAGGGTTCAATCCTTTAGCAAATTTTTAATAGCTACAATTGATTGTTTTAGAGTGAGAACAATTTACCACAACATTTTTATGAAAGCGAATATGTATTTACTTACATTCATTTAATTTATCTCTCACAAGAGTCGCTAAAAAGCAAGAAAGGCGGTAATTTAGGTGATTTCATTCGAGATATTAGTGTCAATGAAATAGTCAGAAATAAAAAAATATAAAAATAACGCACAAGTCAATAGTCACACACTTTCTTTCACTAATGGATTCCCACGTCAAAGGAATGCGTAGAAATCGGGTAATTTCTAACTAAAAATTATAAGAGCATGAGTTACATTATTAAGCGTTTATCTAGCATTCAAGTATGTAAGGACAGTAACTCTCAGCGTCTTCCTTTTAATATTCAAACTCATTCAATGAATGAGGGAAGTTGAGTTCTCGCTTTTGCACTTCGCGAATAATTCGGAAAAGTTTCGTTACCGATGGAATCTATTTCAGCATGTTTCTAAGACTTTTTTTCGGGAACTATTTATTCTACACCATAACGTTCCGAAGGCCTTTTCTTGCCTTTTTATTATCTTAAAAATCTTCCCAAACGCCTCGCTCTCATTCTGGTCTACTTGGGAACGTTGTCCAATATTTTGTTCTTATGTAGTTCTCGCTTTATTGACAGTTCTGTTCTCACTTTCAGTCTTGTAAAAACACTTCCGAAAGTTTAGTTTCATCTTGGTTATGGTTTTTGGCATTCTTGCTGGCTTCACGACGACAGAATCTTTTGATTGGCAGAAGGTAGATGCCTATACGGCTGTTAGTAAGATCGTAAGATGTAAATAGCTCAGTGCATCAGTTTTTTTTTATTTTATTCAATGAAGTTTAAATGTGAAGAGCGGAAAATAGTGAAATTTTTTATACACACAGAGCTGATAAAAGTAATATAGCGAGTATATAACAACGAAGAAATAAAGGGTAGTAAGAGAAATTTGTGAAATGTATAAAACCTCAAAGCACAAATACGTGATAACGGCCGATCTTGCGAAGATGCTATTATGCTCACAAGGATTCATAACAGCAAAAGCTGTTCATGGTCCATAAAGAAGACTTGACCTAACATAAATATAACGATTATACTAAAATCGCTCTAAGTGCGGGATACTCGGGCAAAATATTAAAGTTTTTGTGGGGTTAAAACTCATTGAAAGTTATGACTTAAAACATATTTGAAATCACTAATTGAATTTTTTACCAACATATCTACTTACATACATATGTAAGCCGCTGTTGTCACTCATTAACATTTCTTAAAACCATAAAAAAGTTTCGATTCACATTTTTTCTTCAACATTCGCTAGCTCAGCTGTGGAGGCCAAAATTTTCCACTGCCACACGAAATCTTAAAAAATACGTGTTTGTGTTCATTCTGTTTAGATTAAAATCTGTTTACCGATTATGATATCACAGTTTTAATTTAAAAAATCGTTAAAACGATAAGTTAATATTTACAAAATCAAAGTGCAGAACAATAATTCACACCTTGTGGACTTAAAGAAACAGCAACTATTTAAAAACAACTAGAAAAAAAAACAACAAAAAATAGCAAATACCACTTCAGCTTGAAAGCTTATTAAAACTACTCAAAACCTGGGCATGGTTGACCAAACTAGAGAAAAAATTCCACAAATATTTGAAGGAAATAAGCGCGCTTGAGCAATAATTTACCAATGTTTTATTTGCGTTTGGCCAACAAAACGTAACCAATAGCGGAGTAAATAAATCAACAAATTAAACAAAGCACAGAAATTAAGTGTGAAGAGGCCAAACAATTGGGCGAAGTGGAAATTTGGGTTCAGAAAGGGTTAAAAGCGTCGGCGGTTGTCAAAGAGAAATGATTTAAATGAGCGCATGAAGAATGGGTTAGTGAGTGAGTGAGTGAGTGAGTGAGTGAATGCACGTGCTAACACCAACAACAATTTAAATTGTATGTCTTAAAATACTCGCATAATAAAAAAAGCAAATAGAAAATTACAAAAGCAATTGCTGCAGTGAAAGCTTAAGCTACTAGGCCAGATCGCATGGGAAATTCGTATGGCCGTAGAGTTGGTAATTTAAAATAAAAACACACACACATTTGTTGGTGTGCGTTGTTTTGCTTAGAATGTGGCGCAATAGTTTTAGTGTGCGCTTGCGTGACAAGCGAAAAATCGATACTGAAATCAGTACTTGTACTTGCATCAATCAAATCAAGGTGTTGATACACAATTAGTATCGGAAAGGTATCGAATACATAGAACTACGATTTTGCATATTTTTCAAAGGTATTGTATTTGGTTTTACAAGATAATCTTTTAAAATTTTTCATACAAAAATTTAAGACAACAAATTTTGGTGTTTTTTTTTTAAGACACGTGGTTTTTAAGAAGAAATAAAACGCATATAATTTAATGCTATGGCCAAGAATTTAGCTTTATTATAATGATAAGTGTTTGCCATCACGTTTTAAAAATGATTTCAGGCAAGTGGCTGGCTCAAATAAGTTTCAGACGAGAGGCCCAATTTTCTACCCCTTTTTTGCAGCAATTGGAGCCGTAAATGGCAAACCAAACTGAGTATAAATCAAGTAACAGCTGTCAAAAAGACCAATTCCAACAAAAAGTATTGCCTCATTGAAAACCACACGTTAAAAAATGCATCCACTATAATATTTGATTTCACAAACGCATAGCTTACCATTCCTCTAATGTTTTGTTTCTCGAAGAAGATATGGGTGAGGGCATACATATAAAGAGTCAGTTCGTTTCCCGAAGACAGACAATTTCTGCGCCTTTTTTGTGCTTTAACCAACTCTCGATGGTGTTGCCAAAAGTGAAGTTGTTTTACAGAACGCAGTAAAAAGTATCGAGTAAAAAATACCTACTTGGTATCTATTTGAATTTATTGTTCGTACAGCAAATTCGCAAACTTTGTATGAACTTTAAAAACGGAAAAATATTCAAAGTGTGGATCAGGAGTGCAGATGTCACATCCTTAGAATCTTCCTTCGCCATTTAAATTTTGAGCCTCGTGAATGCTAGTGTGGCTAGAAGGGATGTGCTCCAAAATAGAAACAGAGACGATTTTATAACTTAATTTGAAGATTTTCCCAAGACATTTCCCTTTCTTAATAGGAATAATTATATGTAAGCTAATAATATATTTTTTTTCGACGGTGTGAGTTTCGGGAAAAGAAGTCATCCAAATGGAAGTGAGAAATTGTAGAGAGCGGATAACTCAACCAAGCTCCCGATTGTTGTAACAGAACTTTTTCAAAATAATATTTTCGTTCGGTGTATCGTCCCTTCGACGAACTTAAGCCAAGCTCCAATCTCATCCTTAGGTTATACGCTTTCTATCGCCATTTCGTAAATAGTCTTCGGTTTGTTACAACCGAGATTCTTCTCAACTCAGCGCCTTTTACCATGGCTGTTAGCTTAATTTATTGCCGTTATGGTTGTTACATACAAATGGACGCTCAACACTTTGTAAACGATACCCATAAACGCATTTACATTTTAAGATGCACACACACACACACACACACACAACAGCATACAAGTGCAAACAATTATTTATGCATTTTAGTGCATCTTTCCGCTTAACTCATATAATTAGAAGAAGCAAAATATACTGAAGGTGATAACTTGCAAATAGCCACAACAACAACAATAGCCGACTTGTAGAGTCAGACTTGAGAAGCAACAAATACGAGTAAGTATGTTTGTAAGTTATAAACCAAAAATCTAAGTGTGGCCAATAAGACGAAATTGGCAAATGTGAATGAACACCAGCGCACATTTGTACAAGGGCAGACTGTTAAGTACATACATACCTAACAGAAGAGGACGGATTAGAATATCGAGCTGAGTTGAACTAGAATAAGATATTTGAAACTCCAGCGAAGCACTTGAAAAAAATAAAAACAATAAAAGACGAACAGAATGCACAATGCCACAGGGTTGCCAGCTAAAGATGCTAGATTGAGAGAATCAAAACAACAATTGTTGTGTCAAAATCGCGTTTATGAAACTCGAGTTTATTGACCGTTTTGGTGTTCAACGTCGAACAGCGCTCAATAACTCTTAGTTTGCCATACAAATATTTCTCGCTTAACTTGCTTTAAATGCCACTCTTATTTAATGATTATGGACATGCAACCCTTTTTCGGAATTGAATTTGGCCGCACTGTTAATAGATTGTTTTGAGTGCTTGTAGAATGTTTTGGCAGTTCACATAGAAAAAATAAAACAAACAAATGTCAAACTACACTCCGAGTTTGTTAAACTTTCCAATGTGGACATTAACAGAAAACTTTTAATTCGAGATTATGGCGTAACGCGAAATAGTAAACCTACGTTTCGTATATTCTATTTTATATAGACGTTTGCCTTTGTTTCAAGAAACTATTACCAAGTATACCATCGAAATGATCTGCCTGTTCAAGAACTTCCAAAGATTGAACGAAACAATTTTGCAGATTTTGGGAGTTTATACCCAGCTGACTGCTGTGGTCGAGTATGGCCACTGTGGTGGAGTTGGTAGCGGTGCGTGCTATAACTCGATATGCCTCTGAGTTCGAGGTTCGAATCTCAGTCAGGGCAAGCAAAATCTTAACCATAGAAAAAGGCTTTTTTTTTGTAATAGCGGGCAATGGCAAACCTCCGAGGGTATTTCTGCCATGAAAAAGCTTCTCATTAAACACATCTGTCGTTCGGAGTCGCCACAAAACTGTAGGTCCCTCCATTTGTGGTATAATACAAAGACGCACACCACAAATGGTAGGAGAAGCTGCGCCAAACACTGAGCTTTATAGTGTAAGCGCCAAATTATTATTATTATACCTAGCTAATATATATTTTTTATTGTAATATGTACACAATTTATGTAGAACAATAGTAAAAGCACGAGAATAAATAAAAAAAAAGCAGAATCACTTACAAAATTTAAATATTTGTAATTCTACTTTGTAATTCGAATCAAAAAGAAATTGATCGAATTCAATTTCTTTTTATATATGTATACATAAGCAAATATAAAAAATATGAATTCGAGCAATGATTGAATTTTAATAAGCACTATTTTTTAAAATAATTTTTAATTTATTTGTTAAAGAATTCTTTTAGTTGAATCGATGTCCAGATCTCGAATAAACTATTTTGACTTATTCGCACTGCAATTTAATTGCTTTCTCAAAATGTCGAGCATTGAATTACAATGCATATATTTAAATGGTTTAATGAAACGTTTTGAAATTGAAAACATAAACAATATTAATTTTTCCTTCTTAAAATATCGAGTATCGATTTTTCAATTATTCGAACCGATTCATGAACAGAATAACAGCTGTTAAATCAACAAGGCGTCGATTGTATCGAGTTAATGGATCGTAAATAATTAAATTATTTATTTTGGAAAAATAATGATTTTCAATTATTCGAATTGAATTGCAACACGAGAATAACTCCTTAAGTATCTCGATTAATCATTATTTGGTATAAAAATTACGTCTTAATAATTAGCTCTACAAAGCCAAGAAAACATTGCAAACTGTTGAGAATTTTTCGTCGATCGAAGGCGTGAAAAGGGGCCCTGAGAGAGAGTTGAAAGTGAAGTAATATTGAAAATAATTTAAAGTTAGAAAAAATGAATAGCGCTAAGACACTGAGAACGTAATGTTAAAAAAAAAAAATTTTTTTTTAAAGTTTTTTTTTTTAAATGTCTTTAATTTTTTGCTCTTGCTATTAAAAACACATAAAAAATTAAAAAAAAATTTTAAGAAAAAAATTTTAAAAGGTTTTTTGAAAACTTCTTCGATTTTTTGCTCTTACTAGTAAACACACATATCAGTTTGTCCTCGTAAGAGTGCAGAAGTATTACATACGGTGCCATAAAATGTTGCAAGCTGCAACGAATCATAGTTAGTTACATATGTATGTGTTAAAACAAAAAATTTATTTCAAAATAAAATTTATTTTTATGCGGCTTAAAAAGTTATTTTTGAATTCACACACTTAAGTATCAGTGTATATGTACATCTTATGTGTATGTAAGTGTATGCAAACAAGCGTGTGACTATTAGCCAACAATTTTCTTTGGGCGTAAAAAAGTTAGTTAGTTAGTTACCTAAAAATACTCGCACTTACATTCATACATTTCTGCATGTATGATTGTATGTGTTTATTTGTTAACCTGAGGCTGGATGCACCAATGCGCGACCACTTTGTGGCAAGTAGTACGTTCACACTAGAATTTTGTAGTAGAAAAATATTTGTACCGCCGCGCGCTGCATTCTTTTTGCCTCAACTGCAGTCTATGTTATTCTTTTTTTGTTGTTGCTCCGGTCATAGACGCTTTTGTTTCTATTTGTTGCCTTCTTCTTTTGTTTTTTTCTGCCAAATATGTTGTCGTTGTTGATGAGTTCATAAAGTGCAAATATAATTGGTAAATAAAACGCAACTCAAACGACCGTTAATTACACAAAAAGTTTTGTTGCAACTCACACGAGGTGAGTGCAGCGGTGCGAAGGCGGAAACGGCAGCGGCGGAGTTGAAGGTTGCTTGACTGGCTGGCTAGCCGGTTGGAAGTGCCGGCTGATATCTAATGAGGTTGCCCATTTAGTACTTAATATAAATTGTCAATAATATTTAGTTAATTTGTATGTGAAATACTCGAAATGAAAACTATGCACGATAATGAATATACTTATTCAATTAATATCTACTTAGTGTGGCGGTTTTGGGCTTGAGAAAAACTTGCTTTGTTTTATGTTTTTTTTTTTGTTTTTTTGGGCGTGATAGTTGAGTGTTTAATTATGTTTTTCTCATAGATGTTTTACAAGCGATTTTATTTGTAAAAAAAAAAACTTACATTGGCTTTAAATGTGCTAATTAGTGATGAGAACTTTTGAATAGCTGAACTGCCAAATGATGTCACTGTACGTATTTTTTGAAACTTTTAAAATTAAAAAAAGAGGTATACTTCAATAAGAGCCCGAAGTAGTATTCAAATGTACATAGATAACCTGCCTTTTTTCTTTTCTATTTTCTATCACATTTTCTACACTCATACTTTTCGATTTTCACTGAGTTAGAGGGAGTAACCTATTTTTAATTTCAAATACTACTGTGTACAAATATGAGTAAGAGTTTTCAATTTAAACTTCCCGGGTTTCTCGATTCGGGTAAATGTTTTTAATTTTAAATTGGTAGTACTGTTATTGACATCTGTGTAAAATTTTACGTCAATTAGTTTGTGGTGTGTTTGCGAACAAAGAAAATTAGTTTCTTTGATTTTTTTAATGTCTGAAATTATTCAACAAAGAAATAGCATTAAATTTTGTGTGCGGAATGAAATATCGGCCGCCGAAACGTGCAGAATGTTGCAGAAACCTTTGGTGAGAAGACAATGTGAAGAGCGAGTGTTTTTGATTGGCACAGATTGTTCAAAAAAGGTTGAGAACGCGTTGAAGACGAAACACATCAAAGACGACCAATAACATCTACACCATTTTAAAAGAGGTTTTGTGTCTGGAAAGAGTCAAATTGCGATTGGCGCCAAAACACAAAATTTTTTCGAAAAACAGCGTCGCATGGAACTCTGTAAAACGATACTTTCTGACTAGCAGGACAAGATGGAACACATAATAACTGGAGATGTGACTTGGGTCTACGCTTACGATTCAGAAACAACCGATCAATCGACCGAATATCGTGCCTAAGGAGCCGAGACTGAAAAAATTACGCCAAAGTCGCTTAAAAATCAAGGTCATGTTGACAGTTTGACACTCTTCGCTTATCGTGGTGTTGTACATTACCAATTCCTTCTTCCAACCGGCCAAACTGTTACCAAAGAATATTATTTGAGTGTTATGTGTCATTTGCGTAAAGCTATTCACCTTAAGAGGCCGGATTTGTGGAAAGACAACTCTTGGTGTTTGCACCACGATAATGCACCATTGCACACAGCACTCGTTCTTCGTGACCATTTTGCCAAAAACTCAACGCATATCGTTCCACAACCACTGTATTCGCCTGATTTGGCTCCGTGTGACTTCTGGCTGTTCAGCAAACTCAAAATACCACTTAGGGGAAACGGATTTGATCCAAACGAAGAGATAAAAGCCGAATCGAAGAAGGAACTGATGGCCATTCCGAAAGTCGGGTATAAAACATGTTTTGAAAATTGGAAATAGTTGCATTGCAACCGAGGGGGATTATTCTGAGGCGGATGAATTAGATGTAGAAGAATAAATACAGATTTCAAAAGTTACAGATAAAGTCTTACTCCTTTTTGTATGCAGGTATGTACTTAATTTCTTACACCTTTTAATCCATAGAATTTCATAGTTCTGGATCACTTTTTCTTTAAAAGTGCACTAGAAGTTATATTCACAAACACTTAACATAATCTACAGTTTAAACGTACAATATTCTTTTGTTTTGTGGGCCTAAGTAAAATTTTTTTTTGGAAACATTTTGTGCAATTATTTATGAATTTTTTTAATTAATTCTGTGTACAAATTAGGAGGCGAAAGGAGAGACACCCATTGCAAAAATTTAGAAATTTTGTCCGGTTAAATGTATTTTTTTGCCCCTCGAAATTAATTAACTTTTTATTGTGAAATATAAAATGATATTGTTTTGCTGCGATAATCGCTTCTTCAACGATTGTCCCATTAAAACCAAAAATAATGGAAATTGTAAAGGATTGGCGGTTATTTTTCACAGTAAAAGATGATGCAAAAATTGTTCTTTCGCATACTTTTTTTATGGATTAACAACTTGGGTTCTACTTTTGGATTATTTTTAACGATATTCTGATCTTTTCTATGAAGTCGAGAAAAAGTTCCACAAAAAAAATGGAGGAAAATATGATCTCTATATGGAATACTATCTGTCACTTTTTTCAGAGCTTCTTGCGATAGGCATTTTTGATAAATATGATCTTTAAGGACTTCAATATTCTGTGTATTGTTTACAGAGCCACTCGATTTTAAGACACCACAAAAAATAAGTCGGGTTTGGTGATGTTGTTGTTGTTGCCGCAGCAGAAAATATGGTAAAGTGACATTCCTTAGCCGGACTTAAAACTGATTCGTTTTAGTATCGTAGGCCCGACTGTCGTGGGATTGGTGATCTTGTTGGGCAGTGAAAAAGCCTGCATTTTAAGAATATTTGATGTTTGTATATCGAAAGAGTCGAGAGAGCACTCTTATTCGACGATTGGCGACAATTTAATTGCATAGGAAGAAATTTTCGTAACAGTTTGCTTCTACACTTTGATCAATATTTACAGGAAATGAAGACCCATTTTATTTCTCTCTGCATCCGTTTCTATTTTTTAAAGCTGAAATAATATAAGACAAATTTTCGATACTACCACTAAGATACCGCAACGGGCTTTCTGAACTTACAAAGCTTTTAAAATGCCTGTTGCATATCGTGTGTATGCTTGCGAAGGGATAAACTACTTACTCATGTTCTGCAACAAGCGAACCAATTGAGATAAAAGTGCACTGAGTTTTAGAAGCAACTCGACTTTGACTGATATTGAATACATCATTTCTTGAAATTTAAGTTGCAAGCTTTTATGTTGGCTTTATGATAGATTAGGTTTCAGCTGAGATGACGCCGTAAGTGCACAGTTACCTAGAAGATAAGTTTTGAGGAGAGACCTCGTTTCGTGGGAAAACACTTCCACCCTTTAAAGATGAAGTTTACGTCATTTGTATGCTTTTTAATACTACCCTCTGTTTACAAATTATAATACAAGCATATTTATACAAAAACACCATGATTTAACAAAATTTCCTTAAAAAAAAATGGAAATTTAAAAAATAATTTTGATATTTTTGGAGTATGTAGTTGTATAGCCCATTTGATTTTAGTGCAACAAAGGGCAAACAAATTTAATGCACTAACACAATAAAGCCAAAAACAAAACGTACAAATAAGCACCAGCAAATCACTCCGCATAAACTAAAGTAAGTGCAACATTGTAGAACACAATGGTGCGGTGTGATGTGGCATCGCTCAACTGAGTAGATTCGTAATTTCAAGAATCTTACCAGTAACCACAATAAATTCTCCGTCGATGGCCAAACGAATTTAAAAGGCTATTAAATAAATTATAACAAAAAATTAATCCCAAAAATCGAAAGCCGAAAGAAAGACAACGAAAGAAAATATTGTAGAAGAAAAGACAAGCGCGAGGAGGCAGAATGCAGTGGCCCCAGCGCTTCCCATGCTGAGGTTCACGCAGACGGACATTGGCGCACATATTTCAACAGATTTGTCCACATCTGCATTCTACCAGCAACATTCAACGAAATACAAGTATTTGTATGTTCCAACACTTATATGTATGTATGTACGCTGTGCTGCAAGGGTCAATTCATGCTGCTTACACTTTATGTATCTCGCATGTCCATTCTTAAATACAATCATATATACAAGTTTATATATGTACATATAACATATATATATGTATGTACATATATATAGCTACTACTCGTACTATAATTTATTTACTGATTTGATGACATTTCATCGCCCAATTGCTTTCCGGTGCTTTTTGTTACAACAACAAAGAATGAAGATATGTATTTTATGCCTCCCTTGCGGTAACAATTGGGTTTTTATTGTTGCTGCGTGTCGAACTACCTGCGCCTAAGCTGCTGTATTGTCTGGTTTTATTTTCGAAAAACGATTATGTGGCATAATTTGAATATTTACCTTTTCTTCTTAAAATTTTTTGTTCATTCTTCACACTGGAATTTTCTTTGGAAATCACAAAATTTTCTTTGTTGTTTATGGGAACATATTGAAAACATACCTTATATCTGCACCGCCACCGCTAAGCCGCATTTATTGACTTTTTACACTCAATTAAATATGGCTTTAAAGTAATAAAATCAACGTGATTTCTTTGGGGCAATTGCTGCTTTGTATTTTGGGCTTAAAATTCATAGATCATAAACTAGTCATGGAGGCAGGCAAGAACTCAGTAGTCATAGCTTTGAATCTTTCCAATAAAACTGTCAATTCTTTTTTTTATCAACGGCCTGCTGGATATTTTTACATTGATTAAGTTATTTAAATTTCAGTTCTATAGTGTCGTATGAAGTCTTCGTCTGAAGCGATTGCAACAAGCTGACCTCATCGAAGTTGTAAAGATACTTCGGATTACTCCCACTTGTGATGGGCGAGTCCGAGATGTTTTAGCCGATTGTCTCGATTTTTCAAACATTTCGATGGTTCTCGAAGGATTTTGCGACGAATTGCCAGTCGCGAATAGTTATGTTTAAGTTAGCTAACAATCGAAACAATCTACCCAAACAAATATAAAATTAAGAAGAAACAAAAAAGTATATCCTTGTTGGTTTGTAAAAAATAAATGAGATCACTAGATCTTTTAAACATCTCGGACTCGCCCATCATTAACTCCCACTTTAGCCAAGTTAAGTTCCAAAAAGCACCTATGGATTTCGTTGGTAAAGTCGCTGCAGCGCGCGCTCAAAGCTTCTAGTATTCTTAGAGGCGTCAACTTTGTCTCTTCCAGATTTGAGTTTTTCTGGACTAACTCAAGGCAGCGCCATTCGTCAAGCGTTGAGTGGTTTGAAAGTAGTTGCAGCTGTTTGGCAGAGAGACCAGTGAGCTTCCACTTTAGCTTTATTGCTTTCAAATAACGTTTTTTCAAAGTAAAAGAGACAGGTTTCAAATCCAATAATTATGTTATGATTAAAATGGTTCGATAAGTCTTTTGAACCTGACAACCACTGATATCATTCCCAATTGAAAATTAGGAATTGTTGCATATTTGTACTAATAGATGGCGCTGCAATCGAATCAAGAGTATGATAAAAACTAAGAATGCTTCGTATGAAATGCCTAACGAATCTCTTATAGAGAGGATATTTAAACCAGCTATTCCCAACGTCCATGCATGCAATTTCCGCACATGTGTTGGGTGCATATGTGATTTCTCGTGTACGCGGGAAAACACAAAAGCTCCACTTGTGTGCGTGTGAAAGCACAAAAGCTGTTTTGGCTGCTGGCTCAAGGTTTCAATATAGCTATAGAATAATTAAGACGAGGCTACAAGTGGACTAATGGATTTAAATAATTTTCACATGACTCAGTCAAGTACCTGCATTCAAGAAAAATATGAATATTTTCCTTATGAAAATATTAGTTGTTGGCCCCTATTATGCGAATATCGAAGATCGAATGTCAAATTCGTATTATGAGCTGTGCAAACCTGTCGAAATTTTCGCTGAGCATCGAATCTTGAGTCGAACAGAATTTTCCTTTCGACAGCAAAGCGAAGCGTTTGAAATTTTGTGAAAATGTAAGTTTTTGGAGCTAATTTATTGCTTTATGGTAAAAAATTAATAATATGATATTATTTTTGTTAATTGTATGCAGGTCGAAAGTCGTGAGTACAAAACAGCAGTCAGAAAGACTAGTTGCATTGATGGAAGAAAATCCACAATTTGCTAAAGGGATTTGCACAAAAGTACGGGCCAATTTTAGTATATTGGGAATAGATTTCGCTCGGGTGCATCGCTTCAGCAGCTCTTCTGTAGTGGACAGCTAGTCTACAAACGCTTCTTTCGACAAACGGAAGTTTTTTATAAATCTGCAAACAAAACTTAAATGTTGTACATGCCGAAACCTCTAAGAAATAGCATTAAACTTACGTAGTGGAATCCATTTCCAAAGGGTTGGAAGCGTCCCTTAGCTTCTTCCTATTTCTGGCTAATTCCAGCAAACTTTCATCCTCCTCTGAAGAATCGTCAAACCACAACTCAGTCATAGTCATATTTTATTTAAACTTGTATTTATATTTTCTTTATTTGTAAAGTATTTGCTTTTTTTCCTTTTCACTTTGTAAGCAAATCGCTTTTAGTTTTTACACCATCTGACAGATGTATATGATCAAAATGATTGAAATTCACAATAGCGCCAATCTTCATCGAATGAGTGTCATAATACCAAATGGAAATTCGTTCGATCAGAATTTTCGATCGCTGTCGAAGATCGAATGCACTCATAATAGGGGCCGTTATCTTTATTTTCCATCAAATAAGATTAAGTCATAGCAAAGGCATGGCCGGATCTTTAGTAAGTTCATATGTGAATCAGAAAAAATAGCACTTTTCCTACAGAATATAAAGCACAGCACTGGGATTTTTTTTATTATTTTGAGAATAAGTAATGTGCCGGCGTTACAAATGTAAAAATTAAAAACTCGTTACATATTTGCAATTTTCGACAATTTAATTTTACTTTATAAAATTTTCATTACATATGAATAAAAACTTTGCTCATTGCCTAACAAAAACCATGCAAACCCAAGTTTTAAACTTTGTAGGAATTTTTAAAACAAATTTCATCAAACTTTCAATGAAATTTCAAAACCTTTTCTTTTAATTTTATTCAATAAAGTGTTAGTTCCAAGTGATCTTTAATATTTGACTAATTTTTTAAAGACAGCGTTGCGCAAATTTTTTATATACGAAAAGCCGGAGAGGGTATTATGTGGAACAAATTCCGGATGAGCACCGGTAAAAAAAAAATTGTAAAAACTTAAATTTATTCATTATTGTAATTTAATTGATTGGGCATACAATAAAAATTAAAAAATTTTAAGAAAAAATTTCAAATTTTGATTTAATTTTTTTTTTTTGGAATTTTCAGAAAAGTTTGAAGTTTTGCTTTAAAGGCATTTTTAAATGAGCTTAATTGTAAAAGAAAAATGAGTTGTTGGAATTTGCAAAAATTTAATGCATTTAAAATATTTGGCTGGATAAGCGCTTTCAATTAATTGTTCTACGAAATTACATACTCGAAAAAATTTTAAAACTTTTTTCTTAAAAATAGGTTTACTTGTCATTAAAGTTTTTTGATGTTCTTAAATGTGTGGGGTAAATATACCAGTGACCGAACACTACTAACGTTGTGCATTTTAAATAAGAAAACCGTTAAAAGTTTTATGTTAAACTAAAATTCAATAGAAGCTGGTGTTCATTTATAGCGGCGTAACAAGTGCCATTTCCTAATGGACATCGGTGTGGCCAGCGATTGCGACGCTGACTTTATTTGAGAGAATTTAGTGGATGCACCTACGCGAATTGCAAAAAAATAATTTTTTTTGCTAGAGACACATAGATTTTTAGAGGTAAGAATTAAGAGTTTTTATGCGTGGAAAAGTGTTGGATATTATTTAGTTTTGGCGATAAATGGTGTACAAATGATTTGTGACACAAATTTTGTTAAAAAAAATCATATTGTTAATAAATTCAACCGTCCGGACGGGTCGTTGTTTCAATATTTTATAAGTTATTTTCAATTTAAGCAATTTTGAGATAAGGGAAATATTGAGAAGTCATTAGCAGCTATACAGAAAAATACTTTAAGCGTCCGAAAAGTAGCCGTTATTTACGGAATCCTTAAGTCTACTGTCCAAGATCGTCTCCAGGCAAAGGTACCCAAATTGCCCTAAAAGTAGGGTTCCTAGCATTTGCAAATGTGGATTTCTCATTAAAAAGGACGATTTTCTGAACACAGTATAAACAAGTAAGGAAAGCTAAGTTCGGGTGAAACCGAATTCTTTATACCCTCGCGATACAGTTTTGTACGGGCGGTAATTTTTCAAAATTTATTTGTTTAAAATTGATCCATTTTACTCAATTACTTCCAATACATACCGAAAAAAAGAGATTTTTGCTGTTTTCAAAACTTCCGTTAAATGGAAGGTGGGGGTGGTTATTGACCCAACAGGATCATTTTCAATACCAACCAAACCTGACCAAAGATCTATATATATATATGTCAAGTTTAATTAAAAAATCTCAATTTTTACTCAAGTTAACGTGTTCAAGAACAGACGGACGGAAGGATAGACAGTCACAGCTAAATATAATTACACAGTGTTACAAAATGGAAAAAATTGAATGAACTTTTAAAGTGACATATTGGAAATTGTTCACCTGGTCGAATATAACTCAAAACGGTTTTTGGAAAATATGTAACACCCTCAAAATCTTGCTTTACCGTTAAAAAACCGTTCTTCGGAAGTGTACGCGCTAATCTTTTCATTACTTGGCCATATGTTTTGGAAAGGTAAGGATTATACCTTTAAATTGAGATATAAAGATCTATTTTTTGAGCTAGCGTGTTGTAAGTTTTCATCGGGTAAACTTGGAAAATTTGTTTTTTCTTCAAATTTTTCTACTTTGACCGCATTTTATTGCAGTATTTTACTAAAAATATATCAACCCAACAAACATTAAAAAAATATTTCTCAAACCTTGGAGAAATTCATAGTTCTCAAGTTGATATCCAACGTATTTCTCCAAATTTCTCAAACCTTGGAGAAATTCATAGTTCTCAAGTTGATATCCAACTTATTTCTCCAATTTTCTCAAACCTTTGAGAAATTCATAGTTCTCAAGTTGATATCCAACGTATTTCTACAACTCTTATCATTTTTCTGGTATTTTCATATGACTATCAAAAGCAATAAAGTACGAGTATAATGAATTTACATACATTTATTCACGGTGTTTTAAATTCAAAAGGAAGAAAATATATTTTCGATTTTTATTTCAGTACTGCTACTAAACGTTTGAGACCAATTGGAGAATCACATTTGAGATCAAGTTGAGAACTAACTTTTTCTCAACTTGAGAATCATAATTATTGCCATACAAAAAAAATGCCCTTTTTGTTGAGAACGCTATGATTCTCAACTTGAGATGCACTTGAGAAACAACGTTGGAGGTTTGAGAAGCACCTTAGTTCTCAACTTAACCTCAAGTTGAGCTCAAGCCTAAATGTTTATTGGGAAGTATGAGGAATTATTTTGAAAGTACATTCATGTCCAAAAATGTTGAGTGCTCATGCAATGAAATCGGACAAAAATTGACGAAGCTATTAAATTTTTTCTGCTATTAAATAAATTTACCTTGCGAAAAGTCTTTTTTTTTTATAATTTTTCTACTTTGACCGCATTTCATCGATTTTTTTTCTCTGTAGCTTCGTCAGTTCTCGTTTGATTTTGATGAGTTATACGCCATTAAAATAGTGATTTGTCACCTTTCAAAATATATAAACAACTTTTGAATCGGATGAAAATTCGCAAAGATATTGATGATTGACTAGCGAATGACCTCAAAAATAGTTTTTTGGCCCTAAAATGAGATTTTGAGGGTGTTTCGCAAATTTCAAGTATACAGTTTTTCTTAGTTTTATAAGGCCTAACGCCTAGGCTAGGTCTCTTTCAAAGTTCATTTTCAGTGTTACACAGTGTTATCTTTTCATTCTGATCATTTTGATATATAAGTATAAGTCTATATACATACATATATCTCAAAGTTCATATACCCTTGTGTACAAGTACATACGTTCGGGTATAAAAATAATCAAAGACAGTGGTAGAAAAACTCCTTTTAAGGATGGTAGAGCGAGGCGGAAGTTGCTTATGCTATTTTTTAAATGCAATTCTGGTTTATCAATGAGAGAAGCTGAAACCATCAATTTTATTTTTATTTCAATAATGTAAAATATTTCAATGAAATCCTATTGTTAATTAAAAAAAAAAAATATTATTATTCTTAAATATCATTATGTTTAAAAAAAGAAAAACATAAGTGTCCCCTCACTGGATCGTTGATGTCCGCTCACTAGAAAAAGTGTCCGGTCACTGGACAAATTTTTTATAAAAAAAAATAGTTATTATTCGTAAAAACTGATATACTTAGTCGATTATAAATTTGTTAAACGTCCCGAATTGTTATCAAATATTTCGATATCATTGACTGCCTGCAATGAAATTGAGCATGAAGTTGAAAAAAAAGTTAAGTGTCCGGTCACTAGCATACTTACCCTGTTTCATTTAAAGCTCTTATGGCTTTAGTGAGCTGTACTTTTTTAATATTTATAATAAAGGAAATATAAATTGTGATATTTGAAGAGATTTTAATTATAAAATGGAGTATACACATAATTTTTATTTTGTATTTAAAACTTTTTTAACAAAGTTTAATATGACTGTAAACAAATTCTTAAAACGCACACATGACCACATATGTATGTACATACCTATGTACAAACATACAGTGGCGGACAAAAGTCTACATACACCAGTTGTATTTTTTGTGTAGAAAGTACAATCACTCTTCTGAAAAGTTTAGGTATACAGTTTTATTTTAAATCCTTTTTTAATCACATATACTAAAAAAATACATTACCTAACTTAATATAAAAAGGTTATGGTGGAAAAACCCAGAAACGTCCTTGACAAAAGTCTACATACAAGACCGGTTTCTTAGCAGGTAGATCGATATTCTGTGTTGCTATATTGATAAAGTACCGTTTTTTTTAATTTTTTTCCCTTTATTATGTTGTCTGATTTGCTAGTATTTAATTTAGTTGTGGTTTAATCACTTAAGCATCAAGAATGGCTCCGCGAAAAGAAATTTCTATTGACCTAAGAAACCTGGTTATACAACACAGAAATGAGAATAAATCTTATGGCGAAATTTCAAAAATTTGTAATTTAAGTCGTCCAACAGTACAGATCATAGTAAAAAACTATGAAAAAAATGGCTCCACCGAAAATAAGCCGCGAGTTGGCCGCCCGAAAAAACTGTCTCGAAGAGACATCAGCTTTATTCTTAAAGAAGTGAACGATAATCCCAAAATTACTGCTCCAAAATTAGCCGAAAACATAGCAAGCTCATCAAATAAGTCTATTCATCCAAGACCAATTAGAAGGGCTCTGAACAATAACGGCTTCCACAGTAGAACGCCTCGTAAAAAGCCTCTTATTTCTGAAAACTTCGCTTAGAGTTCGCCAAAGCACATTTGGACAAGGGAATGGGTTTTTGGCAAAAAGTTTTGTTTACAGACGAATCGAAGTTTAATATATTCGGCAGCGATGGAAGGGCAAAAGTTTGGAGAAAACAAAACACTGCACTAAGTCCGAAAAATATAGTACCAACAGTAAAACATGATGGAGGCAACGTAATGGTTTGGGGAGCTGTTGCGGCATCTGGAGTTGGAAAGCTTGCTTTTATTGAGGGTAATATGGATCGGTTTAAATACAAGGCATTATTGGAAGCTAATCTGAAGCCTTCGGAGGATAGTTTGGAGCTTGGTGCAGGCTGGATCTTTCAACAGGATGACGATCCAAAGCACACGGCCCATATTGTCAAGGATTAGTTGCTTTATCACGCTCCAAGGCCACTACACACCACCTCAAAGTACAGATTTGAATGTTATTGAACATATCTGGGAAATTTTAAAAAGAAAAATTAGAAAAAATCAGATTTTCAGCTCTGCAATACTCAAAGAACGCATTATTGAAACTTGGAACAGTATTACTTCAGCAGAATTGACAAATTTAGTAGCTTCGATGCCATGACGGCTTCAGGCTGTTATTGATGCAAACGGTGGACCAACAAAATACTAAAAAATCGGGTTACCTAATGTTAACTACAAAATTTTCGCTCTAAGATAAGTTATGTATGTACTGTATGTAGACTTTTGTCAATCCTGAATTAACGTTTTTTTGTCATAGCTTTACTATTTTATGTTAAAAAATGGATTTTTTTTGTTTTTCATGATAAGGAAATATATTTGAAATAAACTGTATCATTAAATTTTCCAATAAACTTATTTTACATTAAATCCAACGGAAATAGGGGGTGTATGTAGACTTTTGTCCGCCACATATAAATACATATAAATCAAGCATCGTCACATTTTTATGCAACGCTCACACTCAAACACATATACACATACACACACTTACCATTTCTCAGTGCCACACATCTGTAAACATTTACTTTTCCATATCATTTATCGTTCATCAATTGAGATTTGAAATCGTCTTAACTTGATTGCTGGCGGATTATGCGCCTCACTGCGCCGCAAACTTACAGCTAAGCTGAATGGATCTGAACTGCAGCGAGTCGAACGAAGTCGAGCGGTGTGGCGTGGCGCAACTGGACTGTGCTGCTCGTGAGCAAAGTTGATTGTACGACAACGCGTTATTGACCAGAGCACGAAGTGAGCAAACAAACAATCCACAATCCAACTAAACCGCACAAAATGAATTGAAATCAAATAACAAAAAGACAAAAAAAACTCTTCAATAAGCAAGCCAATTCTCAGGCTGTGTCTACAATTCATTTTGGGACTTTAGAAAAAAAAAAACAAAAAAAACAAAAAAAACACCGAGTACTCTGTGTCATCACCAATAGATCGTTTTCAATGGGTTGTTAGCCTCTCTGCCCGCGACCATCCGTTTGTCCCGGTGATTGCGGGTATTCTCAACGTTTTCGGCCGTCCGCTTGTCTGTCTGTCCGGCTGCGTATTTAGCAGTATTCTTTGGCATCCGTTTATGAAGCGAGAAATATTCTCAAGCTCATAAAATATGAATAGGAAATTTAAGTGAGTCACAGTCGAAGACTAAAGAATGGATTTTCTTATATTTTCTTTTCTTTTTTGCTTTGTAGTATTGTATGTTCTTTTTTTTTTTTGATTGTTTTTAAGCGGTAAATGCCTCAAATTGTGTTTTTTGTGTTTGCGCAGTTTTAGATTTATATTACGATAAGTTCGCTTGTAATGATGCGATATTACATTTGAAAAATTTTTATGAATGTTTTTTTTTTTGATTTTGCTTTGTAATGAGAATGGAAGCATGATCTCGAATGTTAATAAATTAATTAAAAAATTAAACTGCCTTAAAGTCAAATTTAGCTGAGAGCGCCGCGACAGAAACGATGGCATAGAAGTGTCTTCGGGAAACCAGGAATGCGCTGATGAAATACTAAGGCCCACATTTTTTTCTTCTGTGTCCAAACGAGCTGTGAAAAATTCAGAATGTCTAAATATTTACAAAATTTCGAAAAATCTGGATACCGGCAGTGTTAAAAACCCTTTTCTTTAATCGTGCGAACGAAAACATGGAATAAGCTGAAACTTACTTACTAACTTGATTGGCGCATCAACCGCCTAATCGATTTTGGCCGAGGTCAACAAAGCACGCCAGCTGTCCCTATCTCTTGCTAACTGGCGCCCCAATTGGAAAACCCAAGTATAGCCAATTCTTTTTCCACTTTGTCTTTCCAACGCAGAGGAGGTCTTCCTTTTCCCCTGCCACCACCAGCGGGTACCGCGTCAAAACCTTCAGGGCTGGATCTATTTCATCCATTAGAACAACGTGTCCTAGCCAGCGGAGTCGCTGGTACTTTATCCGATGCACTATGTCTACTATCCGCTATTCGCCGTCGCAAAGACGCAAAGGTCCATACATCTTTCAAATAATCTTTCTCTCGAACACTCCAAAAGCCCTCTCATCTGATGCTGTCGTCGTCCATGCTTCAGCGCCATACAATTGGCCGGGCATGATGAGAGACTTATGGAGTATGGTTTTTGTCCGTCGAGAGAGGACTTTACTGTGCAATTGCCTACTCAGTCCGAAGTAGCACTTGTTGGCAAGAGAGATTCTGCGTTGGATTTTAAGGCTGACGCTGTTATTGGTGTTAATGCTGGTTCCTAAGTAAACGAGGTCCTCTACTAGTTGAGACTATGCAAAAAACAAAAAAAACACGCCAATGTTCATTTGAATACTTAATTTGGGCCTCAATTCACTGCCGTTATGAATACAAGATTCAAAACCTTGTTTATTATAATCACATAATTCCCGCAGATCTTTCTAAAACGAAAATTTAATTCAGCTTTCTTAGCGACCTCTTCTTTGAAGACATATGTATGTAGACAGCCTAGGCGTGATATCATGTATAAAGGTTTCGTACAACCAAGATAACAGCTAGTCAGCTCGATGAGTAATGCAAAAGAAGTTGGGAAGAAAAGTAAAGTTGCCATAAAGTTTAACATTTCCTGTTCGTTATGAAAATTTATTATATAAACACCATTACCTCGAAAAGGTTTCTTTGCAATCAAAACCGAGTATGAACCGAATGGCTTGAAAGATGATTTTTGTTGTGAGTCTGATTTTTTTTTTTCAAAATACCGCAAGGATTCTTAGTTCTTTGTAGAAGATTACGCGAGTCGTTAGAACTCATCGCAACATCAAAAATATGAAAATGTTCGCCTAAGCTTGTAATAGACTATTGGTTTTTGTTCAGTAACATCGATTCATGAAAAATTTCATTAAACAGAGATTAATATATTGGACAAACGACCGCTGAAAGCAAAGTTGCAGCTAAAGGAACCACCCATTTAATGAAAGAACCTTCAAAACACTAAGTCCACATTACTGACCCTTTCGTCCCTTTCAGATTAATGATAACAGGAAACTAATAAAGGGACCCCTTTGGAGCCTTTGAGAGTTTCTAAGCGCGTCTCACGTATCCAAAAGAGTCATAGAACTAATTTTAAGATAATTTATTAATGAATCGCTACTAGTAGATAGTAATAAGTTTATATTATACATACATAGGTACTACTTGTATATATTTGCTTTCATACACACGTACGTACATCGTAACGTATTGCATTTGTTTTCAAGATCAACAACACTTCACAAGTAAATAAATGCAATACAACCAACATCTACAATTGGAACAACACCGTTGACAATCAAAAAAAAAAAAAAAAAAAAAAAAAACAACGATCATACCACCGATCGTCACGAACAAGTTTTGTTGTGTAGCCGAAGATCGCTTTGTAGCGATTAGAAGACAATGAATGCACGATTCGCGAAGATCCAAAGCAATCGAACCGCCGCCACCGCCAACAACATTTGGTTACAATGACGAACAAGCGAATGAACATCGTTAGACCGGGCAGAGACTATGAAGTGGTTGAATGACATAGATGATGAAGCAGTAAATAAACGGAAGGAATGTACATTCATTTCCAATTGTTGGACTGATGAGGAGAAAGATGAAAAGTTTGACGCCTCTGGTATTCGATTAATATGTATGTTGGACAAATGCTGGATTGTAAACTGTTTTTGGAACTTAGTATAGCAAAAGATTCCCAAAACTGCAAGCCGTTAGTTGTATTTCCAGACCTCTCAAGATTAACTTTGCACTCCGCGCCTTACTTGGTGTAGCAAGGATATGATCTTAAGCTCTAGAACAAATTAAATATGTGTGAAATATGCTAAAGCTCTCCTTGGAGGCAAGATAATAAATTTTGGTACAATCGAGAGTTTTGAACTTAAGTCTCCGACTTCTTACAGCTACTACTGCGTAATTTTTCGAAGACTTCTTAAACAAATCGACTACAAATGGCATATGCCATGAAGACTTGTGAGTTAAAGTTTTGAATATGAAATTAAGAAAATCAATTGTGTTCTTTGACGGGATAATCTGGCAACAAGTATTCATTTTGTATTAAGTACCTATTCGGTGATGTGTTCTAACGGCATTTCAACAGAACTCGTCGGCATTAAAATTGGGATAATGTAAGTCAATCCTTCCCTTGCCCACGTCTTACAAGAGACTGCGATTCTTCAAATGAAAAAAAAAATTTTTTTCTAACGGTCACAACAGTATATTTATTTTAAAATTATTACTCTTCAACCCTGTCAAATGTGGTTTGGACAATAGTCTGTTATGATGTTGTGCCAATTACTGTCGTTTTCGTTATGTACGAACGAACCAAGTTTTGCAAGGCACGATAAAGAAAAACAAGTAAGAAAAGCTAAATTAGGGCAAAACCGATTTTTATATACCCTCGCGATATATTTTTGTATGGTCGGTGCCCTTGATTTCATAGCATTCCCATTTCTTTGTTCAAAATCGTTGCTAGTATTAAACTTTACTAAATTTCTTCCAATAAAGACTGAAAAACAAATTTTTTGTGCATTTTTCAATATTTCCGTTATTTGGAAGTTGGGCGTGGTTATGGTCCGATTTCAAAAAATTTTGACGGTGATGCTACTGATATCAAGGACAATATGTTCACCAAATTTTGTGACGATAGCTTACATCGTTATTGAGATACCTACAGACGTTTTTTATAAGTGGGCGTGGTAACGGCCATTTTTCAAAACTTCATAAAAATCAGGTTTTTTAATTAACTATCTCTCTAAATATCAAATTTTAATTAATACATATGTATGTTTCAATAGATAAAGAAAAAACTAAATTTTTGCATTTTTTCAAAATTTCCGTAATATGGGAGGTGGGCGTGGTTATGGATCGATTTCAAAAATGTTTAACGATGATAACAGTGATATTTAGGTCAAATTTTGTGACGATACCTTTCACCGTTATTGAGATACAGATATTTTTTTCATAAGTGGGCGTGGTCCGATTTCAAAAATTTTCTACGACAATAACAGCGATATCAAGGACAATATGTCCACCAAATTTTGTGACGATAATTAATACTGTTAATGAGATACAAAACATTTTTTATAAGTGGGCGTGGCAACGCCTATTTTTTTATTTCGCCTATTTATAATTTCACTCAATTTGCTGTAATAGATACCAAAAAAACGGAGTTTTTGCATTTTCTAAACTTCCGTTATATGGGAGGTGGGCGTGGGTATGATCCGATTTCAAAATTTTTCTACGATAATAATAGCGATATCAATACGTCCACCAAGTTTTGTGACTATACCTTACACCATTATTGAGATACAGAAATTTGTTACTAAGGGGGCGTGGCAACGCCCATTTTTCAAAATTTCATAAATGCCTAATTTCCAACCTACCCTGTCCAAAGGGCAATCTATGTACCAAATTTCATTGAGATATCTTAATTTTTACTCAAGTTATTTTAACCACGGACAGACGGATGGACGGACGGACAGACAGTCAGGGCTAAATCGATTTATCTTCTCATTCTAATCATTTTAGTATATATATGTATGTCTATATGTACATATCTCGATTATTTTTTGCTGTTACAAACAACCGTTATGCGAACAAAGTTATAATAATATCCTTGTGTACAAGTACGCTCGGGTATAACAACTACAAGACAAGAACTAAAGCAAATAATAATAATAAAAAATTCGTGGGTTCAGTTATAATAGGCAGGGCTGATGTGAGAAACTCGGACAGAAGAAATGTATTTAAACATACATAAATGGAACAAAGGAAAATTATGAAAGTGTTAAGGTTATTAGCTTCAAGATTCCTATAATTTTGATCTAAAAGACCGAGGCTCAACGATGGATAAATATATTACGTTTAAGATAAGTGACCGTTGAGGTTGGTGTTTCAGATAAGTTCCAAGGAACACCCAGCTGGCTTAATTCACTTAAAACTAGCTCGAATTAAGAACTAGTCTATCTAATGGTACATTACTGATGTTGCGACTAAGTAGTGGACTAGTTCGGTAACTGGTATAACATAGAGACGAGGCGAATTAAGCGCAAAGTGAAGTGACAAACATATCAGCATACTTCTCAATAAAACGCTTGCCACAGTTGATGAATGAATCTTCAAAGACGTACGATCTGTTGGTTATTTTTTGCTCCGCTGTCAACGTTGGCGGCGATGTGACGAATCTGAATGACCAAAACATTGGCCTCGATGACATATGCGACTCGTGCAACGCCTACATAAATATAAAAAACTATAAATACATAAACAAACAGAAGATGAGAATATCTATAGGGGATCAGCAATGACGAAAAAGATCAAAAAAAAAAAAGCTAATAAAAGCAAGCAAAAAAAGAAAACTACAACAACGATAATGAAAAAGGCAAAACAACATCAACAGCAGTAAAACCAACAACAATGATCTTAGCAATGAAATTCAAACAGAATAAACAACAAAAAGCACTTAGAAATAAAAGAGTTAAAAAATGCAAAGAAATTATGAACCTTAAAAGATGGAAAAACATCAAAAAAAAAAAGAAGGTACTTGTGTCAACACAAGGTGACAGGCAGAAGACACCGACTAAAGACGTACTGGCGACCCTCTAATAAGCTGCGCCAGTTAAGTGAACGAGATTTGAAGAGATCAGCGGACAGCGAGACTGATGGTGCCTTAGAAACGGCGAATGACGGAACAATTGAAATGAATGACAAAATATAGACTAAACGCTGTGGGATAAGACCAACCGACAAGCCGAAAAGTAAATGGACAGGCAGTAGGTAAGGTTGGAAATGTGGCGACCAAAAGGCTAAAGCGCATTCAAACAATAAAAAAAAACAGTATACAAAGCTACAAACATACATACCATTAATATGTTTGTGTGGGAATGTAAAAGTGCTGGTATAAATAACTAAGTTTTATTGCGCCTTTGAAAGTGAAGCTGTGCCAGTTCATTTGAACGCTATGAAAGTGCAATGGCAAATGAAAGTGGGCGAAGAAACACTTAAAAATATAAGTGAAACAAGTTAAAAAAAAAAAGAAAATAAAGAATAAGCATAATTAAATCTACATCCACGATTTAATTATGCTTATACTTTATTTTGAAAAAAAAATTAATAATACAAACTAGCGATACCAAGCGAATTTAATGAATGGAAACGTATTTTTGTAACTTAGAAATTTAATTGAAGTTTATGATTTGCGTTAATGATCTGTCAGCGAAGGTAAAAGTTTGGCCTTTATTTTTAAATGTGAAAGTGCAATTATTATTTTTTTTGCGCAACAATGGCAACATCAAGAGATAGACTGACTTTTGGCAAAAAAGGATCCAGAAGGTGTCCTGCTCAGTAATTAAATATCTTCGCTTTTTTTGGTGCAGGTTTGCTCAACAGAGCAGAGAAGCTCAACTACTCTTCCGCATAATATTTTTTTAATTTTTAAGTTAAATGTTAAATTTTGTTAAAAAAAAATTCAATTTCATTTCAAGTATCCTTGGCTAGAGAAGGAAATCGAGCGTTTCTTCAATTGCTACCGAAAAAGAAGCATGTTGACAACGAGTTACAATCATTTGGACTTATTTTGTTTAACGTGATACACATTATAATTGAGAGGGCAAATTTATCTAGTAATATTGCCATTTACGAAAAAATCTACAAGCGGACGTACTCATTTTCAGTAAAAGTATATTTAGCCGAATCGTTTCACCGCACAGACGTTAGAGATTGGTGTTTGTTACCTTACTAAAACGTGGTCGGATTGAAAGAAACTTTAATTATCTTTATCGCCATCCACTAATATTTGGATGTTAATTTAATTTTAATATGGATTAATTGCAGCCCCTTTTCAACGAATCTTCATAAGGACCGCATCGATATCAGACCAGTAAGTTATGTGCAAATGTTTAAAAAAAAATCATTCGCAGTTCGGTGATAAATTAAAGACTCTACAATTTAACACTTCCAAAGAATGTTTCGTCAAAGCTTCGAGGATGCTCTCGATAGAACATTGAAAAGTCACTGAGTTTATTATCATAAGAGCTGCACTTAATCTCTGATATTGTGCTGTCATGAGTTCTTTTCTACAGTCTACCGGCTTGGTGTTACTTACGCTTATCATTGACGATGTTTAATTTCTTGTGAGGCAATTGAAATTTTCATTGATAATGCGGAATCTAAGAGAACTGCAGCTTTGATCAGCACATCAGGTATTTCGTTATCTTTCTCTACCTCGTGTGTGTTAGTCTTTTTCAAGTTCACAACGGACTTCGTATTTACGTTGGTTGAGATAATTTAGATTTTTGCATGCAGTATATTTGCCTATTTTTAATTGAAAAGATCTCTGCTTAAAAGATGCTGCCTGATCTGGTAGCATAAAATCCCTACGATTATCCTGTTCGGTGCAGGATTCTTTAGGCCTTCGCTGATCTTTCATGAATCTGTGTAGTTTATTCCTCGGAGGAGGCATTGCTGTCCAAAACGATCTCAGGGAATTTCGTGCTTGGGTTTAGGTGCAAAGTAGTCCGCGAAATCTAGATTTAGTCTTGTCTAAAATTTATTTCAGCGTGTGTTATTATTTCGAAACATATTTGATGATGAGTACTATTTTTTTTTAGTCTAGTTCTGGACCATTTCGAGTTTATTTCCGGACTGGTTCAGATACTAATTCGAAACGGGTTTCGAATCAATTCACGACTTTGAAAAATCATTTCGAGACTATTTCTAGATCATTTCTAGATTATTCCAGTTCTATTTCAGGAACATTACAAGTGTAGCTTAGCATCATTTCGTAAACGTTTCCGGGCCAGTTCAGGACTAGTAGAGGAAAATTGTGGGGCAAGCTTGGGTTCACTTCAGTACAGGTGAAGGAGCATATCGCGACTATTTCAAGACCTGTTAGAGATCATTTGTGGACCTAATTCGGAATCATTTCGATGTATGTAGATCTAAACTTGTGAAGTAATGGTGAAGTCCTGAAATATTTTCGAAGTGATGCAATAAAGTTTATGATAATGCTTTGCTGAGTCTTACATCGCATATCTAGTGTCTGGTTTACTTTATTTTTCATTAAATATAACATTCAATCTCTAAAAAACTATATAAACTCAAACTTTGTACAAAATCAAAATGAATTAACAAATTTTTATCGAAATTTCAAACCTTTTAGAAAATCTTTGAGCATGCAGTTTTAAAATATATTCAATATTTGAAGTGGCTACAAATTACCGTTGAATTTAAAAAAAATATTTCTAGAACAAACTCGAAAATATTCAAAACTTTTTTTAAGTTGGAAATTTTATGATGATAAAAATGTTTCTAAAAACTTCCGTACATATGTATGTATATAATAAAATCAAAGGGACTTTTTTCTGAAAAAAGTTGAATGTTTTACGAAAATTTGTTGCTTTTTATTTCTTCAAAACAACAGACTTGAAAAAATATGGTCTAGCAGTTGAGCTAATTTTTAATTGAAAAATGGTGAAAATTAAATTAAAATTTTTCACTGTGTGTTGGTAGTCGCATCATTTTGTCGCATTTTTGTTTTTTTATTTTGTTAATGCCAAACCGATAGCTAACAGCAGCCAGATTGATTACGGCTCCTGCGGCGACTGCGGCTTAGCACCTAATTAAGTTAATTAAAATACATTAACAGCATTCAACAAAACAATCATCATCAAATAACTGATGTGATTTTGTTTGCTGGAAATCTCCAAAAAAAGAAACACTCAAATGGAGATATGAATATGTATGTGGTGAAAATGATAATCAAAGCAACAACAATAAAGCGCATTTAACACTCAAATGTGTTAACAAACCCAAAAAAAAGAAAAAAAAAAACAAAAGCTCAAAACAAAAAACAACAAACAATGCACGAGACAACGAGAATGTTGATAGCGATTAAAATACATCAAACACAAGTGGTGGCGGTGGCGGTGGCGGTGGCGGTGGCGTTTGAGGATGAAACTATTAATACTTGTATTATAGGCAATTTGATTATTTAGTTGTTAAATTGTTGTGGCTGCAGCGGTTGCTGTTGTTTCTTGTCTATAACTGAATACCACAATCAAATTCACTTGAATCAAGTTTATAATAGAGTTTTGAATTTTTAGCTGTGTCTTGCTGAGAAAATGCGTAAAAATGTCGTATTTTTTATTGCACGCATTGTCATTGTGGCTATTAGCTGACTTGAGTGAGCGATTTGAATGTGGGCGCAAGCGCAATAGATATCCAATCGCCAAAACACATTCGAAATTTTCATATGATTTTATTGATGACGATTCAGAGTGCCTCGTGACAGTATTCTTTAAGTTTTACGGGATAGGAAAAAGATAGCCGGAACTTTTGTTTAAACATTTCTCAAGCCCGTTCTTTTAAAACGGCATTGATTTTGCCTTGTCTCCAAGATTACCGCAGAATAGATTCTTGTGATGGAACCTCCCCCTTACCTATGTATATACATATGTATGTATGTATGTGATGTATTGCTTTAAAAACTAAGCTTGTTTAAATCGAATTGTGATCTAATTGGTGTCTTAACATTATTCTTGTTCGAACTAATATGTTTGGTGACGATTAAATGCTGAAATCTACCCAGCCTTACATTCTCAAGTTCTATTCCTTGGAAATCTGAACAACCGTCTTTAATGAAAAGATCCCCGTCACACAATGATCACAACTTCACCCAAAATATACTTGTCAGCTTCTTGAACTGTCATCGGATTTAGTTGCATTTAACCTAAGTATTTATAAATTTTATTATAACATTTTATTATATTATGTGTTAATAGTTTATGTGTGACATGTCCTTCTCCTGCTTTCTTATACGCTAATTTATTTCCTGGAGATCGAGAAGAAGCTGTTGCCGAGAGCGGCCAAAGACGTTTAAAATTTGTTGACTGTGCTTTAAGTTTTTTTTTTTTTTACTTTGGATTTAATTTATTTCAGGAGATCCTGACTGTCCATCAGTTGTGGTTTTTGTTTAGCCTGAACCAAGGCACATTTAGCAGGTAGCAGCATTAGAGAAAATGCATGGGTATATTTTGTGACTTGTTGTGGTTCATCACGCTTTAAAATAAAGATATCAAATTTGACGAGTTTAATAATTCTAAATGTAAACAAAGTGTAGGCGTTTCCATGATACAATCATTTTTAGAGGTAGTTTCACTCTCTCATTTCAGATGCCATATTAACCATTAGACATAAACAGAGTTCCGGATTATCGTGCTACCAATTCCTTATTAAAAAAATCCTCTATTTTTTCACATTAAGAAAAACAAAGTCAACAGAAGCAATATGAGCAATGCTGCATTTACATATGTATGTACATGAGACGATTTCAAAATTTGCTTGCCTAGATAAATAACTATAGTTTTGAGAAAATTATGCCAATTTGAGTTAATAATACAGTTATATTAAACTAATCAAGATTTTTCAAATGACGTTATCAGTTTTTGGATTTCTCTGAGTTTCCATAATATTTGTCGCAACTACAAGGTGGCGTAAAAGTAAACTTCCGATGTTTTTCGGCTGTAATTTAAAGAAAAAATGAAAAAAATGAATTTAAAGGAAATATTCCGCGTTCTGGAGCAGTGTAGCGTAACATTGTTAATTGGGGGCCATTAGGGGCCAATCGCAAAATTTATAGCATTTTCTGATAGGAGGATTACTTTTGCGCCACCTTGTACAAGGTCGAAGCCATTTCGTCCAATTTTGTCGAATGTCACAAACATTTTTTATATACGCCATTTCTTAATATAAATTACGTGCTTAAAACAATTGGAAAATATTGTCAAGTGCTCTTATTACCTCTTAAGATCTCAAAAATTTAGTGGTAAATTCTGTAAAATTTTTTCATATTGTCGCACTGATAATTAAATGTTGTATTGCAAATAAAGTTAATAATGCAGTTACTCTTCATTTAGAAAGCCGTTTCAAATGGGTAATTTGTTTTTTGATATCTTATTTAGTTTTTGATATATGTATTGAGTATAGTTTGTATGACATTTTGTCATTTCCTACAAAACTATTGCTAAATATAACATACGACAAAACTTTACTGAAAAAAATCCTTCATAAATTCAAAGGTAATTAAAAATAAACAAAAACAATTAAATATTTAAAGATTTTCGTGAACAAGTAATTTTTTCGAGGCTTGGGAAAAAATCTAATGTCGCTTTTTGAGAAATTGAGTACCAAACTGCAATTGCGATTTTCTAAAAGACTTCAACTGTAACATACGACATCTAATAGGGCTTGATTTAAGCCCACTACACTGGTTTTTTTTTTTTTTGAAATTCTAATAGAACTTATAGTACAGCATTAAATACATGTAACTGTGACTTCCTATCGTAGGTTCGGTTTAAAGGATAGGCCACAAATTGTACATTTACATTCTTCAATAAAATTCCTTTGCATTGTTGAAAAAAATAGACATCCAATTAATGAAACATATGCACATACATAAACATGTACAATTTTCGCAATTTGTGTTTGAAATACAATAAAATTAAAAGTAAATTCTCCAATGTATATTTCAAAGTAGTGGCAATATTGGGCGTCTGCCGTCGAACACTGTTTCTGTCAAAAAATTAAAAGTGAAACTACCTCTAAAAATGATTGTATCATGGGCGTTTCTACATTTTGCTTGAAAATACATTTGTTTTCAACGCAAACAGTGCAAGACGCATCATACTACAACGGATCCTCAGGAAACATTGCTCCTGGTCAAAAAAATTTGGAAAAGACTCTCGTGGTATACCTTTAAATATGCAAAAAATGGCCGTTTGCAGAAAGCGGCATGCCAAAGTTCTGTTTCTATTGGATATGAAAAGCCAGATCCGACCTTTTCCCGCCTTTTATAAAACAATGTCCCTTTTCTGGGTATGTGTATACATATTTAGATTTCCCAAATCACGTTAACGCAAAATTTGTTTAAATTTTTTTTTGTTGTGAAAATAAAATTTTGTTTTGTAAACAAAGTTTGACTTATTATGGATCACATATATGAAAAAAATCCAATCAGCTGATAACATTATACTACCTGTTTATTGTACCATGGCCTGAATTGTGTCGGTTTTGATAGAAGTAGTTTCCTTTATGAGAGAAATAAACGGTTAATCTATCGACGCTGCGACCGAAAATAGAGAAGCTGCAATGACCCTGTAAGAATGCTAGAACGCACACTGTGCCATTTGATTTTTACATATATTATGGCGGAACTGTATGATACCTTTAGCGTTACTCTGATATTTTTGGCGGTCGTACTGAAACCTTCTGGGTAAAAAAGAGCCTGGTATGGTGGCCAAGACCACCAGAATTTAAAGCCTTGGTCGATTAACTGCATTAGTTGTTCGGCTAAAAGTTAATCTTTAAACTGAACGTTTGAAATCGATTCCTCTGAACTGTTTTATTTTGAGACCAAATTTGTAGTAAATTGAGATCCAACATTGAGAACGGCATACAAAACCAGCGTCACCCTAAGGTTTAAAAGTGATAGCTTTTAAGTTTAATTCAATCTTTAGAAAGTGTTTTTCAACACTTATTTCGTAAATATATCTGTCTGTCCTTTAGAACTATTAGCAATATGCGATAAAAAAATTTCACAAAAGAGTCAGTCAACTATAAGGCGAATTCAATATGGTGGCGTTGAGGCGCCAGCTGGTTTTTTCGCTTTGGTGAGCAAACTGTCAAACTGTTCCGTTCTGATTGGCTGCCAATATAAATGTCTAATGATGTTTGACATAATGCTCACCAAAAAGCAAAAACAAAATACATGTTGGTTTTTCACTTATATGCGGTTACCGCCACCTTATTCAATCCACCTTGGTCAACTACCTTATTAATTCTACAATTTTTATATTTTTATGACAGCTTTGAAGTTCTTGCAATTTGTCACAAACTTATCTGTTTTTTGTAAGCGGCATGAAAACACCATGTAACGCCTCACACGAATCACAGCTTTTCTGAAAATCTTGGCAACGGCCCACTTGGTCTCCACACTGGTGTTGACATCGGAATGTCTTTGGTTCGGAACGTTTGCATTTGCTCGGACAAAGGATTATATGAAGAATTGAAAGATCGTTGAAAACAATTGCTGCTATCAGACGATGTACACGGTGTAGAGTAGGACATATTACTCATTGTATGACTGTGTATTGTAGAGTAAGGCGAACAGGGAATATCCTGCGAATCGAAATTGGAATCCGTTGGTGTAGGCATATTTGGGCAGCTGGCGACATGACTGCCATATTCACAACTGCCTAATGGCCATAACATGAAATCTATCGATGATTGCCAAGCATCATACATGGGTAAGGAGAACTGTTCCATGCCGGTCACGCTTTGTTCGCCGGCGCAATGCTCATTTGTGACGGGCTCATTTTGGCTGCTGTCGTAGCTGCTGTCGTGAGGGAAGACAAACAAAGAGGTCAGCCAATAAATATTTTAATGACAACACTGTGTAACTACTTACTCATTGATCATATTTGGGAATAATTGATTAAACGGAAGGTACTTTTTTATTTGTAAAAATAATGGAGATGCTACAATTTTGAATTTTTGTTCGAAACTAATAAAGAAGACAATTCAAATGCAAATAAAAGTAAAACATTATTTAAACTATCAAAACAACCGATCTTTATCTGTCGAACTCTAAAAGCTTCGCAGGTTCGCAAGTGGAAAACTTCGAATGAAAAATGTCAGTATTTTAACGCGGCGATACGCTGACTGTCCGCTGGTTCAACGAATCAGTCCTTCTACGTCGTCTGAGCATCTGACACTAAGAGCAATAATTCGGTACCCTTTTTTTGAACAACTGATTTGTTCTGTTGGCACAATTCCAAAATATCTAATATCGACGGTTATTGTATTGGTTTTACTAATTTCGCATTTATATGTACATCTTTTATAGATTTTTCATTGAGAATCATGTAACTGAATACCCGATGGGATTTGTGTCCATCTTCCTTGCGCTCTACTAGTCAGGGTCGCTTTGTCGTTTCTATAACAGAAACAGCCAGGCAAGTGAGATCTTATTTGATATAACCTTGTCGTCTGAAAAGTTGATCTTCTTAATACAAAAATGACCATAACAGTTTCCGTCTAGAAAATGCAGGCAGATTTAGTTTGTTGGAATGAGCAAACTTCCCGTTACATTCGAGATTATTTAAATCTCTACACCACTATCGGTTTTGATTCCAATAGCCGATTGTTGTACAGTTCTGAATTTCATCTAGTTGCGCTATAACCGCTTAGTAATTTTTGCCGAATTAAAACAGATTCGATAATTGGAAGCTCCAAGTGAAACCAAGTTTCTCTCTCTTCACACAGTGTATGTTTAATATAATATTTTCAAGGAGGGAGTGTTTGTATCCATTCGGATAGTATGACCCAACCAGATCAGCCGCTTTTTCTAATTATGCTTTAATATGTCTACTTATCTGTTAATCTCGTACATCTCCATCGTATTCGTTCCTCGTTTTAACGATATTTATCATCTTTAAGTCACAAAGATCCATACATTTTGACAGAATCTCTCTCGAAGAAGAGCTGTCTAGGCAGTGAGATATATAAACTCGCTCATCAACTAAACTAAAGAATATAATATTTCTCTCATTCCGATTTTTCTATTTCATGGCACACAAGATTGTACAACCACATTATTCGTGCAATGCAGGAGACCCTCTAAAATAAAGTTGCTTTTAAAATGGTAACAAAACAAGCAAAGAGATTGAAGAACTCTTTTATATCAAAAATATACAAATGGGTCAGAAAATATAGTCTACTCCAATGCCACGTCGTCGTAACAATTTTCTATGTAGTCGACTTTTAAGATTTATTAAAAATTTAATGTAACTGAATTGCAAGGTAGTCAAAAAAAATCGGCCGATTTCTCTTCATTTTTGTACACAACAGCGCACTGTAAAAGCTTCCAAAACTTTTGGTATTCGATTCGAAACATTTTTTTCTTTGCCAACATTTCTACGCACTTTTAAATTTTGGCGGGCAACTTTTGTCGTTGCGAAAAACAGCTTTGTCTAATCGATTTTCCAATAGATAAAGATCAAGCTGTATAAAGGCGCCTTTCCACCTTTTCACGAGAATCTTCAAATTTTATTGGTAAAATGAAACTCTCAAATTTACAAAACCAAATATAAAATTTCGCATTTTAAACATTCACAAATAAATAGATACCACTTTTAGTACCACAACCTATGTCTCAAGAGATATGTATACGACAATTGATTCATGGTACAACTCGACGGCGGATCGAATGGTCGACCGAAGTAGTCTCTGGGCCTTATCGGACATCTTTTACTATAGCATTTCCTGTTGTACGAACATTTATAAGTGGTAGCGGTTTCTTGTGGACCGATAGGGCGACCCAAAAAAGTTCTGGGCAAAATTGGACGTCGACGTGGAGGTTGACGAAATGGGAAACTTCCAAAGTCCGTAAAATCAAACAAACCATCATCGCCACATTCGAAGACTTCACCGCCATCACCATTGCCACCATAGTCCCAATTGTATTCGCCGGGAGGTGGTAGATTTGGTGGGCAATGCGAAGTGAAGTACGATCTTGCAGGCGGATTGCAAGTGTGTATCAAGGGTACGTCATCGTTACTAGAAAGTTGTGTTAAAATACGCAGATAATTTCAAATGTTTTATTACAGTTCAGCTGTACTCACTTCATTGTATTTGTTGTGGTTAATTTTGTAGATATTATATATTTTTTAATAATTTTTGTAAGAAAAACGAAGGAGAAACATCTTTGAGTATTAAGAATTTAATGTTTCAAGGATAATAAGATAGGTAAACTTAAACGCGAAAGAGCCAGCTTTGTTATTGTTGTCATATACTGTCAGGTAGATAGGAGTGTTAAATGATAGGGTCACAATAATTGGGAATCGAAGCTCAAGTGGGTGATCAAATCCTTTCACCTGATGCAACCTAAATAGACGTGCTTTAAAAGTAAAATTGGGAGCAGAGCAACAGTTTCGCCACCTACGACATTCGCTCACGCAAAGGCATAAAGTCCCATTAACCTTTCGAACATTTTTTTCTCTCGAACATTCCGAGGGCACACTAATATGTTGTCTTCGGTGCCATACAATGGGATGGGCAAAATAGAGACTTACATGGTGTGGTTTTTTTTTTACTGCTCAAGAACTTTTTCTGTCCAATCAGCGCAATGTCCAGGAAATAATTTTCAGTAATGTTATACCCAAACTCAGGTCCGCTCTCTGCTTTTCGTTAAACGAGTATATGAGTTTATATGCCGGAAAATGCAGGTCAATCATTAATAACCCTTTCGGGTCGCCATAGCCGAATGATAACTGTGTACTACTATCTATCAGTGGCTACCGACGATGAAATGTCTAAGACTGGGTTTTTGACATGTGGACAAGAATGTTACGAGTGCAAGATTACACCGACCTCAGGCGTGGGGCCTCAGCTTAGGATTCAAATAGAGATGATGAAAAAGTGATAAATTTATAAGAAGGAAATAGCCAAGTTAGTGAATTTGTATACATAGCAGTCAAGTCGTTTCAAGCTTCTTTGCTTGTTTCATTACATTTGTTGTTTTGAGAAGGGAAATATTAAATTGAAGTGGAAACACAAAACGGTACTAAGAAAATTTGCGAATTTGACTGACTCCACACCTACAATTTACAATGTCAAACTCGTTAAAAGTACAGTAGCGGCGCTACCTTCATTTCCCAGCATCGTCATATTCGAAAGCCTTTTGTTCAAATCATCTTGCATAACAAAATGTCATTACAAATTATTTCTAATCAGTCGATATGGAAGTCTGCATTCCTTGGCATCGAAACTTTACCTGTCGCTTTCAGATATTGAAAATATGCGCTACTGAAAAGGTAAAGAACGAGCAGATTCCAAGTTTCACGGATCAAATAAAAATAGCTGGTAAATTCGTTTATATCTAGGACAACATTGTAGTGAACTGGATTATCATCTACCATTCGATAACTGAAAGAAAACACTTTTTGCATTTCTTGGAATATTTTAAAAAGTGAACCATGCACATCTGAGGTCTAAGCAGATAAGACATATTGCAAAAGAAGCCGAAGTGTTGTCAAAAGCTTCCATAATAAAAAAATTCTTTCACACCATTTACTGAGTATTATAATCTTTTTTTTATGTGTTAATTTCTTTAATTTGTAGAGCATTTTTTTTTTGCTATATTTTCTAACCACATCCTTCCAAGTTTTCCATCCCCGACTGTGCCGACTAATGTCTTACAATCTAATATTTTTATTTTTCTGCTTATGTTTCTTCAATGGCAAAACGGGGATCCGATCGCGATCACCCTTCCCAGTGTAACTCCAATTGAATTCATCTGGAAATGGTCGACTTGGTGGTAACGGTGGGCACGGCGCATACGGTGAATAAGGCGTATAAGTGGGTCGAAAATATTGAAGCTCCTTTGGCACCGCGTCTTTGCTGGAACGCATTCTCTGAGCGTATGGGCCAACATCGTCGCTGTGAAAGAAATTCCGAAATCTTCATTAAAATTTGAATTGTAAAAATAATTTACAATACTTACTCTAAATCCATTTTAGTTCAAGTTTTTATTGAAGCGATCGGTCCGGTGCAGGGATGAAAATCGGTTAAAATTTTTGAAAAGTTGAAAAGTCTATGTGATCGAAATTTTGATTTGCTCAAAAGGATGCGTGTGAGTAACAAGGAAAAAAATATGAAAACAAAAAACATGTACATATTCCAATTTTGAAAGTGAATCGGAGCAAGGTAGTTTTCTGTGAACTTTTGCTTCTTTGTTTGTGATTGTGTTTAAATAAAGTACAAAGCTTCGGTCAAAATATTTGTTAAATTTTATGCAGAAAAAAAAACATTTCGCGGGTACTTCTTCATTTTTCTATCTTTAAAGCAAGGAAAGACCAAAAACTTTTTCTCTTGATTTCAAGAAAAATTGCTCGCTTATCGCTTGCATTTTTAACTAAAATCAAAAATTGGAGGAGATTGTTAACAATTTGTGGAAATATTTGGGTTGTCGTTTATAATTTTCTTTTGTCAAATTTTCTGGTTGATGCAGAGTTTCTTTGGGAGGTGTGCCTACAAATTAACTGATTACTATGGCTTTTGGAGTGTTCTCTTGAAACATTATAGTAAATATATAAGGAAAATTTCGAGATAGTAAATTTATTCATTAATGCAATTTTTAAGACCGTTTAAAAAAATTGTACATAGGTTTATATGTTTTAATGTTTTCGTTGTTCAGTTATATTACTTTTATAAACATAAAAAAATAAACAAGAACATGTTTCGCTGTTATGAATTCGTCGGCGCGCTTTTTATAAAATTTCTGAAGCATTTTTCGAGCTTATGTTTGTTTGAGAGGAATGCCATTTTTTTCTTGTTTTATGCGCAAAAAACTTACGCCAACTTTTTCTAGTTTTTTTTTCGAAAAATTTATGCAACAGTGCCACTGTGCGCTGTGCAGCTTCATTGCTATGTACGAGCTCAAGCCATTGCAAAAAAAAACAACAATTAAAACTTTACTAACACAAACTTAAATTGTAATAACTCATTCAAGACGGCATTCAAACGCCACTTAATAGCTGGTTAATAATAATAAAAAAAGTGTGAATATTGGACAAACACAATTAAAATGGAATAAAAACCCCTTAGAATATTAAAATGCAGTAAAAAAAAACTGAAGGATTAACCAATAAAAATGTGTGCTTTTGCATGGCAAGGGGCCCAAAAGGGGAAATGAAAGTTGTGTGACTGATAGCACAGTAAGGCATTGCCATGCATTGTATTTTAGTGTTGTTGCACATTTCTACCGCTGCACTCGTTAAAACTGAAAATATTTGTCGATATGAAACATTGTAAAAATGTTGCGCCGCTAATGAAACGTTCCGCCGGCAACAAGCCAACGTCTCGAGAATAGAGGCGCTGGGAAAGTCATAACAAAAATATACTATGTATGAATATTCAAACGTACAAATGTACATACATACATACATACAAACATACCATACATGTATGAATGCAATTAACAATGCTATGTGTGTAGTTTAGCGGACTTTTTCACACCAATCTGCTTTAAACGGCGCTGTAAATTGACTTATGCGCTTTTTGTTTTCGTTTTTAATTTGCACTTTTTTATGCAACACCACTCGCTTTTTATCTTCGCATGCAATGTATGTATGTATGTACTTATGTGTGTGTGTATTAGGGATGTCAATTTTGGACATTTTATTGTGGTCGAGTTGGTAGCGGTGCGTGCTATAACTTGATATGCCGGTGAGTTCGAGGTTCGAATCTCAGTCAGGGCAAGCGAAATCTTAATAATAGAAAACATTTTTTCTAATAGCGGTCACCCCTCGGCAGGCAATGGCAAACCTCCGAGGGTATTTCTGCCATGAAAAAGCTTCTCATTAAATACATCTGCCGTTCGGAGTCGGCACAAAACTGTAGGTCCCTCCATTTGTGATATAATATAAAGACGCACACCACAAATGGTAGGAGAAGCTCGGCCAAACACTGAGCTATATAGTGTACGCGCCAAAATTATATATTATATATATATATTGATCCCTGTATTTTCGAGAACTGAAAACAAAATCCCGGGACAATCCCGGCATCCCGAATTTCACGAAGTTTTGATTCGTAATGTTTAATTTATCAAAAACGTTTGTAACCGTTGTTTTATAGAAGTATACAAAACACCATTTATATAACAAAGAAGAACGATTTGTTGTAAATCATTTATGTATTTATTGGTATTTTCAAGAAAAAATAGGAAATAAACATAAAATTACACCTACATAAAGTAAAATTGTTTTGAATCACTGTTTAAGACCAATATTAAATATTAATATATTACCATTCAGTAAAAAAAGAAATAGATCAAGTAAAAATTAAATACATCGCCCATTCTATTTTGAGTGAGCCAGAATTATTCCTTATTTTGATCAAAATGCAATCTTATAGAAATAATTTAAAGTCTGCAGTGCAGAAGCACTGCTGCGCCTCAACACTTGTTGGTTGGATTGTCGACAAAAAAGTTAAAAGCTCTTTATAGAACATTGCCTTTATCGCCTCATTACAAAAACTATCAATTTCTTTTACTAAGCCTTCTGATAAATTATATGCCTTTCGATTAATGGACAATTGCCATCTGATTGTTACAACTTGATGCAATTAATTTTTTAGACTTTCTACCTTATCCAGTTTTAGCACTTCTAATAACATCGCTTTCATAGTAAGGCTAATTTTCTGCTCGAGTAGGATATTCTCCAGCTAATTTTTAATGGCAAGGGCAAAACGAATTCTAGGGAGTTCTCATGCCGTGTTATTTGTCGTATTTGTCGTATTGGTTATCGTAATACAACAGTTGTAAACTTGTTGTTTTTGTTACTCATGTTAAATTTTCTTATTTCAATACAACTCTGAGAGGTATTTTTATTCTATCGGCTTTTTCTGTTTTAAATCATTTGAGGTTTATTTTTGTTTGCAAAAATGTAAATTAAAGTTAAATGGAATTGTGCGTATACATATTTTTAAGAAACCGACCTCTCATATTTATTATAAACGGTTTATTGCTGCTTAATTGCCTAATTGCTTCACTATTATTTTAAAAGCAGACTATAGAAATATGACAATTAGCACTGGTTGTTAACTCTCGAAAGGCTTTGTTTTGCCCTTGAAAGGTAAATTTTTGATGATACAAAATTTGAAAAAATAAATGGCTATTAAATTCACTGTTTTCTGCAATTCCGGGATTTGAATAGACTTATCCCGGGATATTCAGGAGTTGAGAAAGGCCGGGATCCCACATGATTGACATCCCTAGTGTGTATGTATTTATTTTGTGTTCTTCTTCTTCGTCGTCATACAGTCACTATAAACAATTCGGCAGCGCATTCCGCTATAAATTTCTCACAATCATAATCAAGAATATGCAGATGAGAGCTCATTCGTACAAACATACAAATGTAAATATGTATGTTGATATGCACATCACTAATGTATGTTTGTAAATATATTTTTGCTATGCGCATAAAAGTGCATATTCGCACATTCTCTTGGTCTGTCTCGCAGACAGCGCGCGCCGGATCTTCTATACAAAAAATTGTATTAACATCTATTGCAATGGTGACTTGCTCCTAATCATATTTATGTATGTATGTGTGCATGTATGTATATATGTATGTTTGTGCATCATCCGTATGTTTATGCATCTTACATTCAATTAAAATTGAAGTACCTACAACAACAACCGCAACAATTGTATTGCATTAGACACTTGTTTATGCGATCAGCCAGCTGATAGAGTTTTGCAAATATATAACTATGTACATATGTATGTATATGTGTATGTATGTATGTATGTATGTCTGTATGTAACTATTTGCTGATGATTTAAATTGTACTTTTGTAAAAATATAAAAATGTATTGTATGTTTGAGCATTTGTAAATGCATGTGTTAATCATATACAATCTGTATTCTAAGCTTCCTAATTATTTTATGGCTTTATTTTCAATCAACTCTATGATATTTTTCACAAAATGTTGCCTCATGAAATTTCATTATTTATTTATTTATTTAGTGGTAATTTGTGCATTAAGATAAACACTTTTTTTGCACAACAAAATCTCTTGAAAATACATTAAATTTAAAAATTAATAATAAAACACAAACAAAATATTTCATTGTTGAAAACATTAAGATATAAAGGAAACTATATTTGTTTATATACATATATGTATACTTATAGATTTACGAGAGGAAAGAAAGAAAAATGAGAAGGGAAAAGATGAGAAAAGTAAGAGAGAGAAAAGAAAGATAACGAGACTAAACATACATTAAATTGCAAGAGTCAATTACCACATTTTAAAGAAGTTTTAATTAGAAAAATGCTCAAATATAAGTATCTTGAAGTTGCCTGCAGACAATGATTTCTTTAATGATTGAGGAAGGGAGTTCCAAAGTTTAACAGCGTTAACGAAAAACAGCCTTGATATGCATAAATGTTTGAATTTGGGCAAAATTAGATTTAAAGAACGAGAACATATTTTTCATATAAGTATACCGGTTTCGCATGAGTAATTAGCTTAAAGATAAAGATGTGATTTCTGGCATTAATTAAATTCTGTATGTCGCGGCCAAGTATCGTGTTTCTCAACAAAGAAAGATGGTCAAACTTCTTCAAGGAGTGGAACTATTAAGCTCTGAACTAGTTTTTTTTTAGTGGCTAAAGGAACATATGCAGCAATTCCACAATGTGATTTTAAAAATTTTCTCTGAAAGTGAATAACTGTGCTTCCAATTTCACAAATTTCTTCGCATATATGGTCATCCCTGTCACACATATCGGTTATCGTTGTGTCAATTCACAAACAGCTGTTGTTGAAATTTCCCTTTCGGATTCAGCTATGTATGCTTTTTTGAGGAGTCATCAGCAAAAGACTTAAAAATACGCATATTTCAATGAATAACTAATAGAGAAATGTCATAAATGGCTTCTACAAACATCAAAGAATATTTAAAAAAAAATTCGAATCGAAAATAATTAAACATTCACACACTTTTTGTCATTTACTTTTCATTTCACATACAACCAAGCATTCGGAGTAAATTCACAAAAATGTATGTGAATGTGAAATTGGGAGCACCAAACATGTGATTTCAAACCGAATCCACAGGGAAATTAGTGAATGTGAAACTGGTGCAGTAATTCTAAGGCAGCGAAGAGTATAATATATTTTGTTCACAATTTTATTAACATGGTCCTCACAAGTCAGCTTAGAAGTGAGAATAAATTCAAGATTGGTAACTTTGTCAATTAGTCTAAGGGTACTATTTAGTACCAATATGCAATGATGGAATCAAGGAGAGCTCTATATATAATATAATTTTGGCGCGTACACTATGTAGATAAGTTTTGGCCGAGCTTCTCCTACCATTTGTGGTGTGCGTCTTTGATATTATACCACAAACGGAGGGACCTACAGTTTTGTGCCGACTCCGAACGGCAGATGTGTTTAATGAGAAGCTTTTTCATGGCAGAAATACCCTCGAAGGTTTGCCATTGCCTGCCAAGGGGTGATCGCTATTAGAAAAAACTTTTTCTATTATTAAGATTTTGCTTGCCCTGACTGAGATTCGAACCTCGAACCCAGCGGCATATGAAGTTATAGCACGCACCGCTACCAACTCGACCACAGCGGTCACTAGCTCTATTTTTTTCCTTAAATATACGTAACACATAAGATTTCTGCGCATTAAGGTGAAGAAGGTTTTCCTTTTGACCATTCAAAGATGGAATGTAAATCCTCATTAAGCCTAAACCTAAGGTCTTCGACCAACCCTATTCTATTGGAGAGATACAGTTGAATGACGTCCGCATACGCATGCATTTGGGCATTTGAGCATCGCGAAAATATATCATTGACAAATATACTAAATAGCAGAGGGCGAAGAATGGATCCTTGTGGTACGCCGGAAGAGATTAATACAGGTTTACTTAAGTAGTTTTCTAGCAACTTTACTGCATTTTTAATAAAACCAAAGTAACAAGCCAATTTATTATATAGCAAGCTGTGATTAACTGAAGCAAAGGCTTTAGAAAAATCAAGTAAAACAAAAAAAAAAAAAAAATTTGGGTGCTTTCCCCGATTTTTAACGGACAAAACATTAATCATTTTTCGTTAATAAACAGTTGAGGTTTAACTGAAAGTGCAATTAAGGGCCTTTTTTTTTACTCTTATGTTATGGCCACATTGACGACTGCACTGTCTGCAAATGTCGTCTGAAAGCCAACATCTTGAACATTTTGACAATTTAGCGACATTTCAAACAGCTAATTTGTTATTGGCACATTAAAATATTTCACTTCTATAAAATTAAAATTTTTTTGTTCAAAGTGAAATTATTTATGAACAAAGAAAAGTAAATACACACGTCGATTTATTTGTTCCAAAGGATCAATTGTTACTGCATATAAAATATCAGAGCTATTTTATGGTTTTGTTGATAAAACACGGTTAGACATCTTAAAGCTTTGAACAGTTTTACATATCATATTTTAGTGTCAACACTACAATAGTAGAAATAGTTTTAATTTGGCGACTAGGACAACTGTAGTACTGCAGCCATGCTGTTCGTGATGTTGTCTAAAAACTGTACCCATAATGCTTTGTGAACACTTAGACGGCTGCACTTCACGACGTAATGACAGCGAAATTTCCTTGTTTGCAAATGTCGTTTTAAAGCCAGCTTCTTAAATATTTTGAAGACTTCAGCGACATATCCAACATGCCACATTAAAATATTTCACTGTTATAAAATTAAAATAACGTAAGACTTGTTAAAGCCTTTAACAGTTTTACATTTCACATAGTATTAGTGGCAGCACTACAGCTGATCATTGTTGTCGGCAAAATTAGAAATGGTTTTAATTTGGCGACAACGACAACTGCAAGCCTGCTGCCGTGAAGTTGTGCTGTTGTCTAAATAAGTGAACCCATAAGAACGTGAGTATTTTAATATTTGACAGATGCTGCCTGTTATTTTCTCGTTGTTTTCAAAGTGTTCATAACATTACTGAATTAACATTGTGACATTAATGTAGTGCCAAGGCGAAGCTGAAACAAAAATGGTCATATTTTCAGCGGTGTGTGTGTTTTTAAGTAATATAAAGGGATTGTTAAAAAACATTATTAATTAAAACAACGTAGAAAAAAAAGAATAGTAAATATACTACAAGGTGTCGTAAAGTGTCATATCGTCGTAGAATTATAAAATTTCAAAAATTCCATGTTGTGTTATTAAACTTTCTCTTTACAACTTTACGACATTTTATGACACTTTGTGAATGCCCTAATTATGTGTTACGCGCAAATGCTGCTCTTTATAAGGTTAAATAAAATTTGTTTTTCTCAAGGTTTAATAATGACTGCAATAAAAGAGAAAAAAAAACTTTCTCTGGTAAAAACGATTTTAGAAGTCTAAACGAAATAGTTCCTACCAAGTTAGATCCACTTTCTGACGCAGAAGAATTTCATGCCAATAAGTTAGAAGAAAATAGGCTACCAAGAGATTTACTTAGACATACTGAACAACAGCCTATGATTATGGAAGCAGGATCGAGTATCAACTTATGCGTCATCATCGCATGCGAACACCATCTCAGGCGGGTAGCGGTGCGTGCTATAACGCGATATGCTGAGTTCGAGGTACGAATCTCAGCCAGGGCAAGTAAAATTGAAATCAAATTAAAGTTTTTTTTCTAATAGCGATCACCCCTCAGCAGGCAATGGCAAGCCTCCGAGGATATTTCTGCCCTGAAAGAACTTCTCATAAAATACATCTGCCGTTCGGATTCGGCACAAAACTATAGGTCCCTCTATTTGTGATATAATATAAAGACACACACCACATATGGTAGGAGAAACTCGGCCAAACACTGAGCTTTACAGTGTAAGCGCCATATTATTATTAATTATTAATTTGTGAGTACTTGAATTAATTACAGCCTGAGGTAATTGATGCATAGTCTATAAAATATTTAAAAAAAATCAATAAAATAAAAAGTTGCTTGGGAGAAAATGAAAACTTCACATGCAGAGATGGATTGCCACAATTGTATATAACTATTAAAAGTCTTTCCCTTAACAGACAACTTCTTAACGTGGGCGAACGCGGGGGTTTTGACGTTTCTCACTACTTTCATCGATCTGCAGATTTTCGGTCGGTATGTTTAAGATCGCCAGTTGAGGTCTCAAAATAACACAGATTCCTTGAAGCCCACTACCGGTATTTATGCAGTCAGTGCAAGAGCGATGAAGTACTGGGTACAAAAACACTTCGCCCTCCAAAACCAGCAGCTGGAGAATGTCGTAGCATCCCGTGACTAGCTTCGTTGGAGCCATCTGCTAGCCGAGAACTTTGATGTTCTCTCGGCTATCTGAAGAGTTTACGTTTTTATTTTTGTTCAAAACCATTTTTTAGGTAAAGTACGTCGTAGAATTTTCTGTCGAAACAAAGTAAGAAATTCTGAACTTTTCCCACCCCAGTCTTGGTTTTTAGATACCCGAGCTAAATGCAAATAAGGACATATGATTAATTGATAAATGTTTCACCAGAAACGCGAGATCCAATACTGAGGACATTTTTCAACAAATGTTTCTGTTGAAAGGAAAATGCATTTTCTACCGAGATTAATGGCCACTCAGTGCATCGAATATTTAATGACGACTTGAGTTGCGCAGTGAGGGTTTCATGTGCGACCTCTTTTGAAAATAAATAGTTGAGATATTTATTGTTCTTCAGCCCACTCCGAGTCATTAATATGTGTAGGCAAGATTTTTTTGCAAGTTAAGGTTTTTAGTTCAATTTTTTGAAAGTAAAAAAATTCAATAATATTACAACCCGACAACCCTGTTGTGATGATCAACCTAAATAAATAAATATAGTCTCGATGCATGTGAGCTACTCCGATTTGTATTTACTATACACACATACATACATACATACTATATTATTATCTAGGCATATTAAGTGAGTCTTAAATGTACAAAATGATGGCTCACCTACTTAACGCTGCTCAAAAACCAATAAAATTGCCAATTAATTACTTAATTGAATTAGTGAAATGTTGAAGATACAACTGCAAGCGTAGTTGTACGCAAAGTGCTGAGTGCAACGTCGGCAAAGTTGCGAAATTCAAGCTATTTAAAATGTTAAAAATTCTCAGAGGATTTTGTTTCTGCGTTAAATTGAATTAAATCGATTCGTAGCCAACATTAATACTCATTAGTAACACATAAGCTTACGTACATATATACATACATACATACATACATACATACATATCATATTTACAGACGATTTATTGAATTGTCGGTGCAAAAGAGTGTGTAAGTAGAGGGAGGCGAGCGGTTAAGATGAAGATAAACGTGTTGAAATATGTGTATAGTTGTGAAAATTTGCGCTAGCATACGAAGCTACCCTGCAGGAAATGGCAGCATTCACGCCTAAAGTTAGAGAAGCGTTGGAAGCCCTTCAGTTGGTTCTCTATAGTGATGGGCGAGTCCAAAATGTTTAAGTCGATTGTTCAAACATCTCGATGGTTCTCGATATTTTTTTTCCCGTAGACGAATTTGCGACGAATTGCCAGTCGCGAATATTGATGCTTAAATTAGCTAACACTCGAAACAATCGACCCAAACATCTCGGACTCGCTCCTGGCCAGCGATTGTTAAAACATCTCGGTGGTTCTCTCTCGTAGTCTTTGGCAACGAATTGATAGTCGCGATTCAAAATAGATAACAATCGGCCAAAATATCTCGCACTAGCTTGTGGCCCCTGGCAACTTTATTTGTGCAAGCAATAACTTTTTTATAAAGAAAAATAGAATCATTGCAATTAACAAATATAAAATCAAGTAGAAACAAAAAAGTATATCCTTGTTGGTTAGTAAAAAAATAAGTAAGATCAATTATAGTATCTATTGGTATTCAGTAAGTTGAATGGGATGCTTCGTTTTGAGGGGGTCATGCTGGTTGGTTGTATTTCCAAACATTTGTAGCTTGCTTTGCACAATTTGCAGTTAACCAACGTTACCTTGCCACAATCCGATATTTTATAAAAAAATTTCCATACGAATGATTTTTCAAAACAGCGAGGCATTTTGAATTTTCGAACAATATTTTTAACATATAAAATTGTCTTTAATACGTAATTTTATTTAAAACAACGCTCGTATATCTACATACACTTTCAATATTATCAATTTAAAAAAACCATCAATACACACCTGCACAAGTCTATGAAAGCTATTGATTGCGTTGACACGACGTGGTCGATCATAGGCCAGTCGACTCGAAACAATCGGAAAACATCTCGATTGTACAGTCGGACTGGGAGTCGATTGTTGACACGATTGTTCTTTTGCAACGACGGCGATTCTTTCGATCGTTTCAACATCTCGGACTGAGTTAGTACAGCTTTCTCGAGCCGGTGCCACCTGACGAGAGCCAGTGAATGACTTTGGACAAAAGGTCACATCTTTTACCAATTGTTCCCATGCAGTTGGATAACAAAACCGAAGCCTTTCTCGCCCTTTCCTAAATTTAAGGCTTCTCCGACAGACATCTGTCAAATACAAATTCCTCTTAAAAAGCTGTGGACGAACGGGCAACGAATACTTTCGTGCGAATAGTAACAATTCAGTCTTGATAGGATTGACGGTACCAAGCTGTTAGGATCGTAGATCATGGCGAAAGGTGCCCCTTGTCAACATGGTTGACTCGAGAGGCGCTTTTCTCGAATTTTTTAAGAACAACAGCCAGTTCCTTAACGAAAATAATTTTCCACAACATAGTCTAGAGTGTTGTCTATTTAGCAAATCAGTTTCAAAAACTTTCTTATGGCCTCGTAGTGGTTATAACATTTCCTTCAAGATTTTTTTTTTCTTTCTCTCACTTTAAGACTTTTCTACGAGTATTAATTGTCAGATCGCTTCGACGTGTTTCAGGTTTATTCCGTAGCAAAAGGCTGTGAAAATCTCAAAAACAATATTTTAGGAAAACATGTCGGTTGTTTAGGGATTAAGGGCTGGAGTGGCAGGAGAACAAATGTCGCAATACGATTTCTGAAAAACTAAACCTTTAAAACATGGGATACTTATATGACGAATTGATAGGAAAGGTAGGCTTATTATGTTTGCCGGACTTGCTGATAGCTCGAAAGTTTGCATTGCAAAGTTAGGAAATAGTGTTGAACCAGTCGGTGAAAGCGAAATACCGAGCTTTAATTTCTATATAACCAACCAAGGATGAACTTTTCACAACTTGTTCGTCGCATGTCCTTTCATTTTATTTTCATCGTTATAACCTCCCTCAGTTTTTTACCATATCTCATAGCTTTTGAAGCTATCAAAAGGATACCAGTTCATAACCGGTGCGTTTACCTACAGACCTTTCTCACTCCGAATTTGCGCTTGTTTTGCATTGCTAGTATATGGCTGTCCCTGACGAAATGCAATAAACATAAATCAATGCCGCAACTGGGAAAATGAGAATCGTCGTACAGACTGAGCAGACAAGCGGGCAGATCGACAGGCGGATAGATCGACAAGTGTATAGATAGATTGTAGGTAGATAGGTAGCGCTATGATGATGCAAACGTAGACAGCGACTGTGCAACGCAAAGCAGGAGCGAGCAATTGACAAAGCCAAAGCATTCATACACATACATACATACATACATTGAAATATATATATGTATTTATGTAGATATGTATGTATGCATGTATGTATGTAACAAGAGCAACAGCAGCAGCAAAGATTGCAATTAGCGCCTGCCTTCGCCCATCGAAATTCGAACATAAAATTTCTCCAATTTGTTGCAATTAACCACAAACAAAGCGCAAACTTAAATGGCAGTCTACCTTAAAGAGCCAATCAAAATGAATAAAATTAAAAGAAAAAAAAAAACAAATGTAAAATTAGCAACAGCACAAATAGCTTCTTTAAAAGATAACTGCTGTCGCAGCTGTTGCTGCTGCGGCCGACTACTCACTGCCAATTGACTTGGCACAGACAGTAAAATGTCAATTTTCGCCAATAAATCACACATTTTTATGACAAAATATAAACAACGCGACAGCAAAACAAACACACCACAACAACAACAATCAATATTGTGGGATCTTTTGAGTGCTGTCACACAGCATCGGCCAATATAGCACCACTTAACCGGAATTCCAACAAACGAAATGGCCTACGCGTATCTGATTGAATGGCTAGCCAAATCGCGTTTGCTCACTAAGTAAAAATGTATTTAAATGTGTTTGTTACAGGTGAAACAACTGTTGTCGTATGAGTAATTGCAAGAACATAAATAAATATAAGTAAAAACAACAACTGTATACAATAAACGCTTGTTTACAATTTTTTTGTATTTTTGTAGTCACTTAAAACTCCGCCATTCACACATCGAAAGTTCCACTTCTTTCTAACAAAACTTTTGAATAAAAAAAGAGCACTTAAAATAAATGAATGAGGTTCAATATTTTCGAAGAAAATTTGGTTATATTCGAATTAAATTGATCAACACATTTTATCGATTCAGCCGGTCAGGCGAAAGCTCTGACAGCGCTTGACTCCGTCTCTAATAACGCAAGCAGTAGCTGATTGTCATAGGTCCTTAAATTGCATGGCCGAGCAGTTTGCTCTTTAATTGGCATGCGTACCTGAGCATACACATACATACATACCAGGGAATATATGTAGATACGCAAGTAGGGAAAAATTTTAAATGGGAGGCAAGCAGACGGCCTGCGAATGCCTTCCACAAAGACTAAGCTGAAACGAAAAGGAGCTGCAATCTCTAAGATATCTGTCACGTGGATGTCCTGCAGTGTGAAGAACAGCAAAGGATTAATGGCTTTTAGTAGGTTTTAGAATTCTTCGAAGATCTGAAATACGACAGCATACGTTCTAAGCATCCTGGACTATATTTTCGGCTGCCGCCGCAACCGCGCCTATCCTAACCGCGTCCTCTTGTCCGTTAAAGATGGAAAAACAAGTTCCCAAATAATTTTCTTCCTAATATCACATAAATATCGGCTGATTCATTTACGGATATTTAAAAAAGTGTTTATCAAGATTACGCGATAACAAAAAAAGAAACGAGAAAAGGACCTACATACGACTATATACGGATCACCTCTACTGTAATTTTTTCTATTACCTTTTGCTATTCCACTGAAAATAGTTCAAGGGATTTATAGTCTGGTTAATTTAAACCCCTTTTTAACCCTTTCGAGAAACGAAAGTTTGACAAACTCTCACTCATCACTAGCAAATGAAATGCAAAATATGAAATTGAACTGTATGATTTCTGCATGAACTCTGTAAATTTTTATTTGAACATCATCAACAGAGTATGAAGAGAGCTACAAGGTTACTATATTTCGATAGCTATTACGTAGCTCGAACACACTCATTTTTCGCAACATATTGCCACCTGAAAGCTTGTACTACATTGGGTGCATTCTTTGGTAAATATTTCGCAGCGGAATACCTTTCGCAAGAGAAAAATATTTAGAATAGTATGCGAAGAGAATTTTCAGAAACCAACAAGTTGGATGAAAAGCTGAAAGAACTTTTGTTTACGCTTGACTTAACGAATAAGTATTTACATCTTACGAATTTATTTATTCTTATTTGTACATTTTTAACTTCCACACGATCAAAGACGATTGTGTCATTTCAGTTAGCTCTTTTCTTGCTGGTAAGCATTTTTATTGTAGAAACTATTTTGTAACTTTCACTCAATATAAAACTTCACAACGCGCTCTCAATTGCCCATATTACTTTGCTTGTTTCTCGCGTATGCGAATATCAAAAGCTGATCGATTTTGATAACTTTCAAAAGTTATTAGGTACGCGAACAGATCTGGTCCTTCTGATGCTTAATTGTTGCACAACATTAGCATAGCAACATTGTTGCGCCGATTGTGTATACTTCAAAATTTTAAAAGTGACTAGCGTGTGAATATTGTTGATGTCAGTGGCTTTCAAAAGGAAACCCATTTTCTGTAATTGAAAAAAAAAAATCTCATAACTTACCTTTATAAAACTCAATATTTGAACCAGTTCCCGCAATCCAAAATAAATACGATGTGCATTTTTGTTTTATAATTCATTCATAAAAATTTTATTAAACTGCTTTTCATATTTTTTTTAAGTGATTTATTTTCCATATTTTTTGTGTTTTTTATTTTGTTTTGAAATTCATTCGTTGGCTAACGTCTAAATAATTTTAATATTTATAGATACATACATATATATATATATATATAATAATAATTTTTAAACTAAATTGTAAGTACAATAACTACATACATACATATTTATAATTAAACATACACATTACAAGCTAATATGGTATAAATATATATGTAGTATGTATATACAAATAAATCGATAATTATAATTGTATACATCATTCATTATATATATAATATACATACATATATATTTATATATAAGTGAGTACTTAATGAAAGTTGTTTATCATTTAGTTTCTTATGCTACTATTTACATTCAATATTTATGTTTAAGTGCCTGTAGACTTTACTTTTTTTTTTGTGTTATTCTCAATAATTGCAATTTTTGTTTCATTATAGTTTTTCGAATATCAAATGAGTGCTAACATTGATTGACTTTTGTGGAACAGGCGTGAGAGCGATGAAACTTTATACATTAGAATTGGGGCGCCGTATTTAAATGTACACATAGTACGTATAAGGTGTTACATTTTCCCCCATGACTCACACAGTTCAAATAATAAAGGAAAATTTAAAAACATATAAAAGCAAACTGTAAATTAGAAAAAAAAAAATTAAGAAAGCGAATATTTAAAAAAAAATAAAATAAAACTAAGGCCTTAATAAAAAAAAAATATAAAAAAAAAATTGTATAAAAAAAAAATATAAAACAAAAAATTGTATAAACAAAAAAAAAACCAAAACTAAAAATAATCAAACATTTTAAATAAACCAAGAAGTATTAAATAAATTTTAAAGAAAAGCAAAAAAAAAAATATAACAAAAAAAAAATTCTTAAAAATTAAACAAATATAATAAAGTGATTTAACAAAAAAAGAGAGAAGTTTATTAAACAAAAAAAAAATTTAAATAAATTTAAAAAAATACAAAAATGCTAAACAAAAATTTGAAACTATAAGCAAAAAAAAAGTAAAAAAAAACCCAAAGATAATACATATACATACATATTTTAATAGAAGCTCTTTTGATTAAATTTGTTTTCAAATTACCGTTTTTTTGTGGCGATCTTATTTCAACTTTAAACAAAATTTTTGATGGCCAATTTCGTAGTTTTCAAATGAAAGTTTTTACTTTGCAGCCCAGATCATGCTTGAAAACTTTTACAAAAAAACAAAGTTATAATAAAATTTTACAAAAAATGTACTATAAAACGCCAAAAAATATTTAGAGTTAAAAATGTGCTTTTTATTAAAATTTCACCTGCGTGAGTCTTGCTGCATCGAAATTTTTAAATTACATTATTTTTTTTTATTCAATTCTCTTCAATTATGTATAAACTTTTTTTTTAAGTTTTATATGTAGCCATTTTAATTATGTACATTTTTACTTCTACTTTTTGTCTTTTCTAAGTTTTTGCCTTGTCTATTTGCATGTCATTCATAAATTTTATTTTTGTATATTTTTTATTTTTTTGTTGTTGCATAAAACTACTTTTCACAAATTGGTTAAAAACTAACGAGGAACCATTTTGCCATTATTTCACCTCAACTGCGCTTTATACACTGTGCTGCACACCTTTACATACGAATATTTTGTTTTTCTTTATACACAATATTTTTTTTTCAACTTTTTATTGGAGACATTTTGCGTGAGTGTAAATTTTCGCTAAATAAAAATAAAAATCAAGTGAGTGCGGGTTTTGGTTAGAAGGTGTGAGATACATAATTTTAGTAAACACAAAATAATTTTGTCAAAATATCTGGTAGATATTTTCGAGTTTGTTGGTATTAAAAAAGGAATTTATTAAAAAACAATAAAAATAATTTTTCTTAAATTAACCTCAACCAACCATTTCTCACCCAAATCTTTTATACTATTTTATATATTTTTTTTTTAATTTTTCACTGTTGTAAAAAACAGAAATTGTGCTTCCCTTTTGTGCCTTGCAAACGCGATAAAAAAAATTGCAGCCGCGCGCAAAAATTTGAGATCATCACTAGAAATCTGCAACTTTTTTTTTATACAACTGAGCGATGCTAAAAAAAATTAATAAAAATAATAACACATTTTGTTTATTTTTGTTTCATTGACATATCATTTTATGTTTCGTGCTTTTAATAAATATTTCAGTTTAGGCGCGTCATAAGATTTACAATTTTTTATTTATATTTTTAAAACTTTTTTTTTTTTAATTTTAACTCATACTAATTTAATTTGTTTACACTGCTGCTACACAATACATTTTCAGTGTTTTTTTTTTTTAACTTTTCCACAATAAATTTTCGTTTGCACTTTTGCAACAAAATGCTTGCGATTTCCAATTTTTTTGTGGTCGTCTAAATTTTTTTTCTAACATTTTCAATTTCTTTTGCTTAATACATTTTTTGTGCAGGATTCTAAAACATCTTCTTTGTCGTCACAATAGTTGTGCTTAGAAATTAATAAATTCAATGCAATTTTTTTTTTATAATGCTTGTGTGTATGTGCCTGTGTACTATCCAGTTCTGTTTGTGCTTTGTCTTTTGTAAAAAAAATATACATTTCTTAATATTTAACTTTTTTTTGGGAAATATTTATACTAAGCAATTTGCGTGTGTTAGTGTGCTGATTATGTGGACGCACTACTAAAATTTTGATTGACTTGATTTGTGACACTTACAAAATTTTTTGGTGTTTTCAAAAGAATGTTATTTTAGCTACTCAACAAATTTTAATAAAAATTTCAATTCATTTTTAATTTTTATATTTTTTCCACACAACTTGCCGAAATGTATTTGTTTTTTTTTTTTGGATATGTAAAAATAATAAATTTGAAAAAAGGTTTGTTTTCATATAATATTTTAACTAAATATAAACGTATAAAATAAAAATAGCAAAGAAAATTAAGTATACATTAGTTTAGGAATTAGCAGCATCACTAATACATAAATAGATATGCTATTTTGCAATAGAATAATTTTGTCTTCACTTTATTTATTTTCGGTTTGTTTGTTTTGCTTGTTTATCTAATTACTTAAGATATACAATTTATACTAATGTGGCATAAAACATATAAATTTATTCATACATGTGTTAACTAATTAACTAGAGCGGTAGAGTATGCGTTGCAACTTTTTTTTTTGTAAGGCTTAAAATGCAATAAATTTTATATTTTAATAAGAACAAATTATTGAATGAAATACACTTTTGCTGTAAACATTTAACTGGAAAATAAATTATTAGGTAAAACAAATTATTTTATTAAAAAAAAAAAAGTTTTGGGCTTTTTAAAATTTATTAAATGTTGGATGAGTTTTACTTGTAAAACATGTATTAAAATATTATGTTTTTTAAAAAATTTCTTATCGGAAAACTTTTTTCATGAAAACAATTTTCCAAAAAGAAATTTTTTTGCTTTTAACTTTTTATTAAAATAGCTTTGTGTTGGAAATTTATTTCGAATTAATTTATTGTAATTGAAAAAAAACTCGTATTTATTTATGAAATTAATTTTGAGAAAAAACATTAATTTTTAATAAAAAGTTGTGTTTTTTGTAGGGCACAAGTGAAAAAAGTAGATTGTATTTGCACTTTTGAAAAAATTTGTTTTCAAAAACGGTAGGTTGTTTCAAAACTTTTTTTTTTAGTTAAAAAGTATTTTAAATTTTTCGTGTTTTAATTTTGACAAAATGTGTTTTTAGTTTTTTATTTTAAATTAAATTCGAAAGATTTATTTTTGCAAAAAAATAATAGTTTTTTTGTTGTTTGTTTCACAAATATAAATCTTTCATTTTAAATCAGCGAAATTTTTTAAAAAATTGGAAAAATTCGTACACATTTTCGACCACAAAATTTTTCGAGTCCATAAAATTAAAAATAAAAAAATATATTTTCTTTAATTTCGTTTCTCTTTAAGTTTATAAAAAGCTTTATAAATTTTTAAGCCTTACAAAATCTTGAAATACACCGCACAAAAAATTTGAAAATTGAGAATTTTGTTACGTGTACTAATAACACAAAGTCAAAAGTGCATAAATTTAAGAATAAAAAACTATATTTAATATTTACAAGTCATTTAAGTGCTTCGAATTCAACTTAATCAACCGGGCGCGTCGGCACAAATTCTGTATTTCAGGGAGAAATTGTCTTGCGCGCAGCAGGCAGTTGAAATTCTTGAACGGCAAAATTTAAGCATAAAAATTAAACTCTAAAATATAAACATTACTAGATATACATACATACAAATGTAACTGCAATGTCTCGAAAAATGGCAATTTTACTTTAAATATTTTTTTTATGCTCCAATATATGTACAAAATTAAATTTTAAAAACGAAAATTTCGAATTTTAGATGCATGCAACAAGTTAAATTGTCAATACATTTACTATTCTTTTTTTTCGATTTGTTCTTTTTCCATAGCTTAGCAGAGTGGCTTTGTCATTTAAAATTTAACTTTAATTAATTACTAGTTTTTTGTTAATTCAAAATTCGTCACAGCAATCAGCGCACTCAACTGAAGACATTAAACCAAATGAAAATTTGTTTGAAGTTATACTATTTACTAATTTGTGAGAGCCAAAAAAGAGGTCGTACCTTCGCTCTAAACGGCAAATGCGTGGAGCTGGGTCATGCAAAAATACTCGTCGTTTGCTACTAGCGGAATGCGTAATTTATATGCTTTTCGCTTATTTAATATTTATTTAATTTAAATTTAGTGTAAATTATTTTAACAATACAAAAATTTCATAACGCTAAGGTATATTTCTTTTTTAAAAATTCTAAAACGCCCACAACATATAGCAAATTTTTTGTTTTTAGTTTTAAAGTTTCTAAAAATGTCAGAATTTGCCTGCTCACTAAACGCGCTCGCTCGTTCGGTCCACGCAATTGCGTGCATAACTATTTTTACTTAAATTTAATTATTTCTAATTACATATGTATATACGGCTTTTTACAATAAATTTCTTATCAACGTCAGTCCATTTCAACAGCGAAAAATTACAAAAAAATATATGTATGTTTATATGTAAGTAAGTATATACTTGTATAGGTAGAGCAACACATTTTCGCTTTTTGTTTAAACTCTCGCATTTACACGAAAAATAAAAAAAAATAAAATATTAATAATAATTAAATTAAAATGAGAAAAGTTGTTTTCTTTTTGTTAAGAAAATTCGTAGCAAATGTTTAATAGCTCGTTACGCGTGCCCCCACCAGCGCGCCAACACCGTGCGTGCAGCCGATCACAGTCACGTATGCGACCGCGGCCGCGCTTACTCACCACGCTTGACGCCACAGCCAAAAACTGGTTACATACGCTACGCGCTCACATATGCGGCGTACCGCACAAGACAGCGCGCGCCTGTTGCTGTTGCTGATGCGCTGCCACTGACCCCACTACACTGCTCCCCGCCGCCGCCGCTGATGCAGCCATCATTTGTGACGCACAGCCACCGCTCACACCCGCCGCCGCTAACGATGGCCACCGCTGACTGCAGTAGGTGCTCTCACCTAGCACTGAGATGCGCTTGCCCTCGGCGCCGCTGTTGCCACCGTGGACGCCATAGTCTTTGGTTGCAACACCATTACCACCACCGCTACCGCCACCAACGGCGCCATTTCCGACGCCCACTCCACTCATCCCAACGCCAGCAGCATTTGCTGTTGCAGCCGCAATGCTTACGCCGGCCACCGCACTAGCGGCGCTATGCAACAGTTGCGAGGCGCGATGCATTAGTGTGGGATCTGTGTTGAGTTGCTTTTGTGATTTGGCGCGTTGTAGCGGCGCTATTTGGCCGACACCGCAGAATTCGGAATTGGCATTATTGTCTGCAGCATAATTGGCTAGCGCGCTGCCATAAAGCGATGTATTCAGACAATCATCTGTGCTCGCTGAAGCCGAAATATTGTTCACTGACTTGTCCCAGGTGTTCTTGATGATATTCGGATTAGAGTTGTCGAAGGTGAGACCAGATGAAGAAGTGCGTTTCACGCCCAAACCGACACCGCCCACAACACCGCTCATTACGCCCATACCACCGCCGCCGTTCGCATTGTGATGCAGCGTCGCCACTGCATTCTGTTCATTCTGCTTGCGCGCCTCCGCATCGTCCTTCTCCTGTGCGCGCTTACGTTTACGCTTCATGCAAACTACTACGCAGGCGGCGATCACCGCCACCACCGGCATGGCCACCGAGAGAATGGCAATCAGAAAAACCTGTCCAGATGTTAAACCATCGCTGCGTACTTGCGGTGTGGCCTGATATATGCTAGCGTCATACTTAGCCGACGTGTACGACTCCTCCTCGCACTGTTTACCCTCAAAGTTGTTGGCGCAAACGCAAAGGAAACTGTTGACACGATTAACGCAAGTGCCACCATTGCGACAGGGCGCAGACACGCACTCGTCAATGTCAATGGAACAATCTTTGCCCGTGAAACCAGCGCGACATGTGCACTTGTAGTCGTTGTTTAGGTTCGTACAGGTGCCGCCATTGGCACAAGGCTTAGTTAAGCACAAATCCACTTTATCCGAGCAGAGGGAACCCAGGTAGCCAGGTACGCATTGACAACGAAACTGATTGACCATATCGATGCAGGTGCCACCATTACGACATGGATTGCCTTGACAGTCGTCGATATTCTGTTCGCACATGCTGCCCGTAAATCCGCTATGGCATTGGCACTTGTGATTACCGGACGAGGTCATAAGGCAGCTGCCGCCATTTTGGCAGGGATTCGGATTACAATTGTCCACATGCAGTTCACAAACGCGGCCGCTGTAGCCGCTCGGGCAGTCGCATTGAAATCCTTTTGTCGTGTTTCGGCAACTGCCGTGCCGGCATGGCTTATCCAGACAGGTGATCACCTTCTCCTCGCACAACGGTCCACCCCAGTCCTTGAGGCATTCACATTTGTAACCACGCTTCGAGGCCTCATCATGACAAGTGCCGCCATTTTGGCAGGGATTGCCCTCTTTGCATGAAGTGATCTCATTCTGGCACTCGGTGCCGGTAAAGTTCGGTGGGCATTTGCAGGTGTACAGATCGGGGCCGGTATTGAAGCAAGTGCCACCATTTTGACAAGGACGATGATTGGTGCAGTAGTTCAGATCCTGATTGCAAAGTAAGCCACCCCAGCCTTCTTTGCAGATGCATTTCCAGGGTTTGTTGCAGGTGCCATGGACGCAACCCGGATAAGGTTCGCATTCGTTGCACAGTGATCCCTTCCAGCCGGTTTGGCAACTGCAAAGAGAGAAAGAAAGAGAGAGATTAGTGTTTAGCAAAATTTATTATGGTAAGCGTCTTAACTAAAAATTAGCGAGAGAGAGCGAGTAATGAATTTAAAATTGTTGGTAAATCGAATAAAAGCAGAAGGGTTGTGTTTTAGACTAAGTTGTGCTATGCGTGTTGGAAAGAGAACTTAAGACAATTGAGATAATCGATAGGTGTACAAAAATTAATACGCAGTTGATGCTGCACCAAAAATTATTGTAACCCATGCGTTAGTATTTAATAATACTCGTATATTGTATGCCTGTGCAGTAACTTTCTCCAGGCTGTTCCAATATTTGTGCTTAATTCACACAAGCTCTGCATACTTTATAATCACATATTCAAGCGGCAACGCCAGTAAATTGTGTAATGAGAGCGCCAACTATTTGGGGGTATTTAAAAATCGACTGGCGATATATTTTTAAGACAACAGAGTGAACACAAAAGTTTTAAAGGCACTTATACATTTCGAAGACCCAGCCAATTGTTGTTCACTTCAAGCGCTCCAATTTACAAACTGCTTACAACATATTAATGAATACAAAATTCAAGGCACACACACACAACAACAACAACAAAGCAGCGGAGAATGCAAAAGAAAATAAAATTTTCGATAAGTTGGTTGCGCTTGCGTATTTTAAAAATTCTCGCACGTATGCGGCAAACATGTTGCTGCATTTAATTTTCATTCATGCTACTCTACACAAGCAACATATGTATGTATGTACATATAAACAAAGTGAGCAAGAAACATAAAAAGTTTGGAGAATAAGCTACGAGCTGGACGATGGACGGCAATCCTAAATAAACACACAAAAAAAAAGGCATTTTGCCGCAAACTCTGGCTGCTCGTGATGACCGCGTCGTCTTCTTCAATGCTTTTAATTTCGGAAAATCATTTGTACGTTTTGGGATGCGCGCGTTCACTTGGCGTTACCGCGTTTGTGCATTTTTATTTTTCTGCTACATCTGCATTATTATTGTCATTATTAAATTAAATTATTTTTTGCTGCGCACATATCCTTTGTTCTCGAACACACTCTGCAACAGCTCAAAACTCCAAACCCAAATCGCGAAAGCGATCATTCTTTTCAACACTTTTTCTTCACTTTTTACTTGACGCGCTGTCGCCTGGCGTTGGATGGGATGGATACGGTAAAAGAGACAAGTGGCGGCACTGACTTGCCATTGCGTTGCGTTGTCTTGCTTACGAGTAAGTACATATCGAAGTGAGTAAGTAAGTGATTGTATGTGAATGCGCGCGCGTTGCGTTGTGTGCTTGTACATTTGCCATGCATGTGCTTATTGGCCGTGAGAAATAATTTGCAAAAATGGTCACACACCATAAACACACACAAAATGGATGGACGAATGCTTGGTTGGTTGGTTGGACAAAGAGCGACAAGCAGACAAATCTTCGTACGTACATAAACTAGCAAACAAATGCAAGACAAGTAAGAAATCGAAGTAGGTACATACGCAGAGTAAATGGAACGCGCGACGCAAAGATACAGTGCAAATAAAAAGCGCATACAAACAAAGCAATGAGGAGAGATCACCGCTACACACACATACACGTGTGAGCAGCAGCAGCAATCGACGCAAAAGTCTAGGCCTAGTTACGCTTTAGATAGATAGAAAAAAGACATTGCATAGCTCCTCACCAAGTTGCAATATCGAGTAAAAGATCACCATGATCGGCGGCTGGAGCTTCACCACACCGCGTGCGCTCGCGTCAAATTTTGCCAAATGGCTAACTGCAAGTGCAGTTGTTTACCAACTTTTATTTTATTTATAATATGTGTTGGTGTATGTTTTATTTTATTGCCGCCACCCGCTGCAGTTGGCTAATGCAGTTAACTGTGCAGAGTCAGTGTACGATTCGCTTCCAAACCTTTGCGCTGTCAGTGACTGGCAGTGACGCGCGCACGATCACTCGCAGTCAGCCAAACAGTCAGTCATAGCGCCAATGCGTCAGTGTGACGCTGCGGCTGTCAATCAGCAGCCAAACAGTGACAACGACGAGTTGGCCAAGGCGTCCAGTGGTCGTCGGTTGGCCAAGAGGTAAAGGTAAAGTTGATACGTTGTTGACGATCGCGCTGATCTTCTTAGCTGATCGCGCATACATGTGAACCAGACATAGTTGGTGCGTATAAGTGTTGGCTTGACTGTTGCTGCCGATGTTGGCGACACACTAACACCACCTAACACACACTACACTTGTCACACACATACACACAAATGTGCGTATATATGCGCTTTTTTATGTACGCTCTTCTTCTGCACACTTTGTTGATTTGAGTTGATTTCAAAGTTGAAGTTGTTTGTAGCGCAGTTTGATTTGCGACTGACAGACGTGCGCGCGCTTGTCATTTACTTTTGTTGTTGCTCAGTAGATGTCGCAAGTAAAGCGGCGTTGGCGCTTTTGAAGAGTAAAAGGTAAAAGAAGTAAACAAAAAAAAAAAAAACAGTCGCTCGATTACTGCGCTTTCGCATAGTAGGTGGCGCGCAGCTCATGGTCGAGCGATTGCAAATTAGTTCATTTCCTTAAGAAAAATAAATGCGTGAAGCTTTTAAGAAATCTAATTTCTTATAATTTTCACTTTTGCAAATTCATCAAGCAACACTTGACCCATTTGCGAAAAAGTTGCGAAATTGTTTTTTTTGTAAACTGCTTTATTTAAGCTTGCGACACCAACTCATATTGATATGCGTGAAGCGCTACTTAAATGTAAAAGTAAATGAATGTCAAAAACGCGTTCAACGACAGCAATTTGGAAAGCATGGCAAATAGATTTGTTGGCATTGGAGCGCAACAAATTGTATTAAAGCATACACGCGAATATTTTTGCAAAACTTTCTGCGACAAGCGACAGTTAAGTTGAATTGCAAAAAACGCTGAACATTCGCAAGTAGCATAAGAGTGCGCGCAAAACTTAATTGATTATTCTGTTGTTGTTGTTACTGTCACAATTACACTGGTTATACTCCAGTTACGAGAGTTTGCGGTAAACAAAAGACACATCCAAAAGTTGGCGTAACAAGTTGCGCCAATTTAAAAATCAATTTTAAATTTTTTAAAGTGCCAAAGTGAAAGAAAGGTATAATGAAGTAGATATCTATGTCTGTTTTTTCAGTATAATAACGAAGGCGCAGCGAGGAGCGGTGGCGGTGTAGAATTGGCCGCGAACTATAGTGCAAATGCACAAAAAACACTCGAAAGGCAAAGGAGCACAGAAATGTATGCTACCAAGTATTCAGCAATAACTACTTATGATGAGGCATGTTGCAACGCGTCTCGCCCTTGAGCGCTAACACAAAGACTAACTCACTGCTTCGCACCTTTTTCTGGCGGACACAATTATGAGCACATCATATTTATTTGTACTTGTATTTGGCGCGTTGCAGCTGGCAATGAGTACGCAAATTTTGACTGCTGAAGAGCAATCCAAACGTAAGAAACCAACTTTGCCCGTCACAAACTATACGAGGAGACTGTTTATTTTCTCACTTGACCGACACGCGCACCGTTGTGGCGCTGAGTAAATCAATGAAAATGTAAATAAATCAAGTGCATACAGCGCTTTTTTTCTTGCAGCACTCATATGCAAAAAGAAAAAAAAATGGCAGTCAGTCAAGCAATAGGGAAAAAGGCAGACAGCCAGGCCAGTCAGGCAGTCAGCAAGCCAGTGGTGAGTAATGAGAAGTCTAAACAAACAAACAAAAAATCGAATTGCAGTCGGAATAGACGCAGACAGCCAGGCAGAAGACAACACCAGAAGATCGATCACCTGTTTTGCAGATAATCAGTAAATGTAGAAAAAGCAGTGATGTAGAAAAATCCAAGAGCTGCAACGTACGTTTCGGCTGCAAAGTGGCGGAGGCGAAGGTGGTGGCGATGGCGTTGCAACATGCAAATGAGGCTTTCGCAATGTACATACAAGTAAGAAGGAGGAAGAACTAGCAAGCGCTGACATGCAATGACGATGGAAGATGTGTCAGCAACAAGTGGACAGTTTGTGATTGCCACGCAACAGCGTACGAGGAGTGCACTGACTCAAGTTCGGTATATGTTGTGGCAAGTGTAAGCGGACAAGCGTAAATTGGCATGACAACGGGCAAGCAGCAAATGCTTTTGGTTGGTGCAGAAGCTGGAACCTCAAACAATACTCACAGCACAAGTCTTGGCAAAGACATACACTCAGTACGGCCAAAATACAATTGAAGTACTTAAGTAAATCAAAAAAGATGTGCTTTGTAAGAATGTCATGCTGCAAAGAAAACAAAAACTAAAAAAAATTACGCTACAACAGCAAAAAGTAGTAAATTCCATTGAGGATCATAACGATCAAGGTGATCTTAAAACAGAAAAGAAAGCTTTTTTTTTTTACAGAAAAGAGTAAAGAAAACATAAAACTACATATGCGAAGTGGAAAGATTAAACAGACAAAAGTGGCGCGCGAAAATGATCTATAAAAGCAAGGTTAAGGATCATGCTGATCATACGAATGACATTTTGATACTTTATGACAAAAGTAAAAAAAAAAAAACACTAAATAATATTACAGAAATCACAACTGACGCTAAGAAAGTGTAGTAAATATAAAATGGTTACACAAAATAGTATACGCCTTAAAGTGAAATGGAGTGGTCTCGATCAGTTTAATGATCGTTTTAATCCTTTGAATGTTTATACATACTACATAGAAATTTGTGTGAAAGATAATATTGATTGCACGAATATAGATATACATGTAGAAAAGAAATAAATAAATATGTTAAGTTTTGTACTACCGAAATTTTTTTAATTAAAATTTCAGATGTAGACCGATCGTGATATTTTATAAATTTTAGTAAGGATACTCAAATTACTAAACTGATCATATTATTTGCGAACAGCTACTACATATAATGACAAGCATGGGATCAAGCCCGTAAAGAAGTCGTCGAAGATCAGTGATCTTGCGAAGGATTTTGTAAGGAGATGCGAATCTTTTGCTTGTAAATATATGTATATTGAAGAGTGCGATAAAAAAATATATGATTATTGTAGCTGGATACTTAAACATACGAGTACTTGTATATATACACAGTGTGGCGGTTCGTAGTACATTACGATCATTTTGACGCTCACGGAGCACTGATATTTACTGCCGATCATAAAAACAAATATGAAAGAAGAAATGGTTGTTGTATTGTATTTTAGGAATGAAAATACCTGCGACAATTACAAAGCAGTTAAATAAGATTGAAAGAAACTGAAAATCAAAATTTCTCAAACTTTAGCGATTGTAAATCCGGAGTGCTATTAGTAGCGGGGAGAAATTTTACTTTCAAGGCTATAACACTTTCAGCACCCTTTCTTATTTTACTATGAAAATGATGAATGTTTAATAATAACACAAATGTAGCCACTATCGTTACACAGAAATATAAATGTAATAAATTACGAGTAAAAAGCGCCTGAATGTAGCTTACAAAAAAAATTTAATAAATGTAAAAATGTAATTGATATGCCAAATGCAAGGCAACAAGTAACCTAAATCGTAAATTATGCGAGGTTATAAGCAAGGAAAAAGAAAATAAAAAATTGACAGCGCCCCACCTTAACAACAGAGAAATGCAGAGCAAAAGCATAGAGGAGGAGAGTGAAATGGGAGGGAGGAAAGAAAAATGCAAATAGCAAATACTTGAGAAGTAGCGAGACAGCGACGCGCTCTAGCTGCCTTGGCTAATAGAATTTGCTATGTGCTGGGAAAAAGGGCCTTCACCTAAAAATCAATTACCAATAATTCATTTGAATTCAGCGAAATGCCATAAAATGCTAGTTAGAATGGGAGTTGTGCGAATCGCTGAAAGGTGTAGATGAATTTTACATACATTTATAGTGCTTAGCATAATTATAAGACACACACATGTGTATGTTAAAAAAAATATTAAACTAAATAAATTCATTTATTTACTAATATTTTTCAATTTCACTACAATTTAATCCCTTACAAAAAGTTTATGAACTCAACTTACAAAATTTGTACAAGATTTATAATGATTTAATTGTAAAAATTAAAAAAAAAAAATTTGAGTATGCAGTTTTATAGCGTATTAAATTTAAGTACAAGCAAGTGTAACTTTAAAGTGACTAAAATTAACGTTGATTTTTGACATTTTTTTTGTCGCTTTAAGTTCCATGTGGAAGAAAAACGCAGTATACTCGAGAAAAAAAAAATTATCAAAAATCAACGGTAATTTTTAGTGGCTTGAAACTTGCACTTTGTTGTAGTAAAATAAAATGGACTATAAAACTGCATACACAAAAAAATTCTAGAATTTTTTTTTTATTTTTACGAAATTATTTTTATCATAATATATTTCGTTTAAAGTTTGAAACTTGAGTTGACATAGTTTTTGTTAGAGAATGAACTGAATTTCAAGTGAAAAACATAACAAACTGGAGCAAAGAAAAATGTGTCAATACGCGTCTGGATGTCGTATAATTATGTTAATCACTACGGACTTGGGAGTAGTCGAGGAATGGAATTGCCGTCATAAAATAAAGTTGCGTTGATATGCAAGAATCACTAAACGCTAACGTGGCTAACACATACTACAAAGAAAGTTTGAATGTATGTGTGTGTGTGTGTGTGTGTGTGTGTGTGTGTTTGTTTTTTAGTTGGTGTTGGTCCCAGCAGCGCAGTCGGCAGAGCTGTGGCACGCAATGCGAATGACAAGCAGCCCACAAGTGGAACAGCGGCAAGTACAACAACAACAGCATGCACGCACGCAGAGATGTTTGTGCGAGCACCTTTGCTTTTGAGCTACTTACATACATACATATGTACGTATTTGCGTTGATTTTTCTACTGCTCCTTCTTCTATTACGTATTAGTACTTTTACAAACATTTTTACTATTTGCACTTTGTTAGCTTGAAACGAGGCAAAGCCAAGTCGCTCGCAACGCTTGGCAAATGCGCTGATATGCATGTAATGCTTTGTTATTTCATTTTATTGTTATGCTAGTACTTTACTTACACTTATGTACGACTACTGTGCGTGTGTGTATGTGCGCGCGCTGGTGTTTTATGGCATGGCCATAGCTTTTGCTATTTGCGAGCGCATTTTCAATACAAAATACTGTATGGCTGTGTGTGTGTAGGTACTATGTGGCAGCAGCGCACCTCACGTGGATGCGTACGGAATTATTAAAACATTCCCACACATTACAACAGCATAAACAAAAGAAATAAATAAAGAAGCAGCAACATTGACGCCGCGCCAGCGGTAAGCAGTAGTAGCCGATAGCACCCAACCAACACAATGTGAGGCCGCGCATGGCATATAACAACAATAATAATGATAATAAAAAAAAAATAAGAATAAAAAGCAAGAGAACGTGTACGCGCGGATTCTTAAACGTTTCAACAACGTGTATAATGCAATAAAGGTAACAAAAAGAACAACAACAACAAAATAAAAACAAGAAGCAAACCGAAGGGCATTTAATGCAAAGCACAGCAAAGTAGCGAACGTTATGCGCAAGCGCGCACGCTATGTGCAGCTTAAAGTTGCTCTTGATTACTGTTTTTACAGCGTGTTGCTGGTTTTTTTTTGTTGTTTGTTTTTTTCTTTAATTTTTCTTCTAGTGTTTGCCAATGTTAAATTGTGTAAATCTAAGCACTTCCAAAGAAAACTAATTTCAATTTTATTGCCTTTGCTTAACTGCGCATTGCGCGCAACATATGCGCGAGTTTTGCAGCAATGTTGTTTGCTTTGTTGCTGCATGAACGTGTTCGTTATTGCTATTGACGCGCTCTCGTCGCCCACCTACAACTGACCGATTCCTAAGAAGCTAATTCTAGCTCCTCCGCTCAGCGGCAGCTGGCAATTCAATTAGTGGCAAATTTTTAGCGCTTCAACGCCAATATTTTAATTTGCTGCTGCAATGTTTGCATGATGTAGTTGTTGTAGTCGAGCTGCCATTTATGTGTGTATAAGCGATTCCATAATTATAATAATTATTTTTGTGTTATATGCGCTGAACTTTTTCTAGTAGTTAAAGGAGTAGCAACAAAATGTGACTTGACTGTCGTTTGTTGAGAAAGAGCGCACAGCGGTGTGACAAAGCAGAGGAACGGAAAAGAAGAATTCGGAAGGCACTTACAGCTCTATAAAAATTTAATACTAATTTGTCTTAAAATTGTTGTTAATGGATAGCAGGCAGCAGGCAGCAAGCAACATCGATAAGCTGATACCAATACTAATATGTATGTACATATTTGTATTTGTTTGCATGTGTGTGTGTTCTGTATTTATGTATGTACAAATGTAATTGCCAGCTGCTTGCCAAGCCAGTTTGTTTTTTGTTTTCGCCCGCTTGCCATTTATTGTTGTTTGCTTATCTATCAACAACCGCTGCTGCGCATCATTACAAGCAACAAGTTACAGCCGGCTAGTAGTCGCCAACCAGCCATACAACATTTACTGTGGCATTATTGTCATTTTGTTGGCTTATCCTTAGTGTTTCAGTAATTCTGCTGTTGTTGTTGCTGTTGTTCTTGTTGTACTCATCAAAGTGTAGCTGCTACTGCTGCTGCTGTCAACTGCGTCACAATTACCGTTGAAAGATGCGTGCACAAACACACTCGCATTTATTAAGAGACCCTTCATAGCTATTGGCAACATAAAGACACTAGTGCCAGCAACATGTATGTATACAAAGTTGTATATAAACATACAGTGGCGGTTAGTGCAAATGACTTACATTTCAGATAAACATAATAACAAACGAATAGCACAAATTCAAGACTTTTTATTTAGGTTTCCAGTATTTTTGAGTTCATACTGCAACCGAAATAACATAAATCGAAGTTTCAAAATTTTTAATACATTAAAAAAAATAATTTGAAAAATTTTTTTTTTATTATTTAAGATTTTTAGTTTTTTTTATTGAATTTAAAATAATTTCAATCTTTTTCAAATGTACGCATATTCCATTGTTTCGTAATGTTGTTAGAATAAAATTTAAAGCAAAAGAAAGAAATAAATAAAAACAAACAAATTTAGAGCACAAAAAACTTTAAAAACCGAAAGCACAAAAAAAGAAAACAAAAAATTAACAAAACTGTTACAAAAAGAAAAAATAAATAAACAAAAATGTTGAAAAAAATCAAAAATAATTATTGAAACAAACAAGGATCAATTAAAAAGAAGAAAGTTAAGAATGAAAGCATATGCAGACAAAATATTGAGAGTAAATGTGTAACAAAAAATAAAGTAAAAATAGCAAAAAAAAAAACAAAAAATTTAAAAATTTAATCAAAAACCATAAGAAAAAGTTTAAAAAAGAAAAGTTAAAAAATAAAAAAAAATATTTAAAAAAACTTTTTTTTTTAATATACATATGTATGTACGTACATACATATGTACATACATACATGTTAATTATTAACATATAATAAGTAAATTAAAATATAAACCAAAAAAAACTGAAGCAAAAATCATAAGAACAAGTTTAACAAAAGATTCCATTAAAAAAATATACATTTTTAATTAAAAAGTCAAAAGAACAAAAATTAATTTAAACTAGTATATCATCATTATAAACTAGGGCAAACAATTTGGCATAGAAATATAATACAGAAGAATGGTGATGAAAAAAAAAAAAAGAATTTAGCAAAAAAAAATTGCCAGAAAATAATGCAATTGTGGCGAATCTTTTTTGCCGACCACCACTGTATGTGTATGAAGATTACGCGCAACATGCAGCAGTGTTTGTGGTCACTTCTACCGCTCAACACAGACGCAACACTTGTTGCACACACACACACACAGGCACAGCTCATACCAGTTTCGTCTCGATTCCAAACATAATTTTTTGTTTCACTTTAAGTCTCGTCTGTTGTAGCGTCAAATATTTTTGCTGTTGTTTTATTGTTATTAATATTGTCAATATATCTCGCAGCACAATTCACCTGCCGTCATCATTGCAGAGTGCTGGAAATGTTGCCGCTGCTGTCACTGCATTAAATTTCTGCATTGAATTAATGTGCATGTGTGTATGTACATATCTACATATGTACGAGTATACATATGTATGTATATATTAATATACTTATTCCTACATAAATATACGTAAGTATCTTCTGTGTTACGAGTATTAAGTAGAATAAAAACGTTGCGCACGAAACAAGGTGCGCCATGCAGTCGCTAAATTGTTGTTTTTATTGTTCTTCTTCTTCGTCATCATCTACTAACTATTATTGCCATCGTCTCGATTTCATAAGCAACTGTTTTTTTGTTTTTTTTTTTTTGTAGCTTTATTTTGCTGCTGTGGAAGTGTTGATTTGCTAATAGCAGCCGTTGGAAAAGACCCAGCTGCTACTTTGCGCTGTTTAGAGAGCGTGTAGTAGAAACATGCATTTTGTTGACGCAACATGTTGCATTGCAGTAAAGTTGTGTGGAGCAAGTTGTATTTTGAAATACCTATTAACTTGTTTCATCTCGAAATTTATGGAAATTTGATATTGAAGTAGATACTAATGAAATGAAGTCTTGAATTGCAATTAAGGCTGACACGCAACATGTTGCTAATGTAACTTGGTGTTGCTAAGGGACTTTTCGGAAGTAAAAGTAAATATTTTGCAGTACACTTTATTATAGACAACTATGTTTTCAATATTATAGACCGTATTAGTGCAAAGCTACATGTTGCTGACACAAAGAAGTACTGCCAAAGTCACTATCACGTAGTGGTGGGTAATTCTTAATATTGCAGTCGAACAATAAAGCAAGCCACATGTTGCTTGAAGTAAAAGTATATAGCTATATGTAGGTACAATGCAAGAACTCTAACACAAAACCGATTATTGTGCAGGAGGCATTATTGTATACAACTTTAGTTATTGTTTTAAATTTTACTAACAATAAACCGTATGTATAAGGGTGTAAAATAATAAAAAAATTTATTCATTTAAGACACATGGTGCTGATAAAGAACTACTTATGTTGCAGAAGGTAAATGAAAGGTTTTTTTTTTTGAAGAACTTTGTTGTTGAAAATATTTAATCTGCATATTTTTGCGGCAAACACTCATTAAAGTATTTATATAAATTAAACTTGCAATAAAACGTGTTTCGTAATTTTGTTAAATGTTGACATCATTTGGCAACATTTGACGTCAAATTTGATCAAATCGAAACGAGGTATAAGCTTATAACAAAATAAGTGATGGACTACGATTAATTGGTGGATTAGATTTAAACCACGATAGAACCGCGACAAATCGGGTTTTTAATGTTTTTTAAACTTTGCCATTCAAAGCTTGCGATTGGCCTTAACGTGTAAGAGGAACACAATAATTAGGAAAGCGACTCTTCAAGATTGGAACTGGTGAAAGTGTCTGACGTTAGTGCTTTGTTTTTTTTTTTTTACATACTTTGTGTGCAACCACTAAAAATTATTTCTAAAATAATAAATTTTCATCAATGCATTCTTTCGAAGGCAAGGAAACAAAAATGTTGACTTTGCTCGAATACTAATTAGCAGTTGCAATATGTATGAATAATAAATAAATAAATAATAATAAAAAAATAGAACAAAAATATGCTACCAAATATGCATAACTCTTGAGTAAATGCGTGACGGGAAAAATGACTACCGCAATAAAGAAAAAACGGCAAAGGCAAACACACAAAAAAGTGCTACTGTCACACGAAATTTCACTCAGCTGCGCTGAACTTGATTTATTTGAGAAAAGCATAAATATGAGCGCAAGCACTTTAAACAAAATTTATGTGTATATTTATAAAACAAAAATGCAATAATAACAATGCCTGGAAAAATTCTGTTAGCTCAGCAAAGTGTATTCTTTCACCTGGGCAAATGAAAAAAAAATATTGAAAAATGCATATTGGTGCCAGGCCATGGCAGACAGACAGACAGACAGACATACAAAACTACACCACCTCAAGCAGATTTTTTTAATGTGACTAGAGAGCAGCAAATAGACAGCGCAGCGCCTTAACTACGTTGCCTTACGCTTCAGGCATTAAAATGTGGGAAAAATTTGTAATTCAAGTTTTTTTTTATTTTCAACTACAAATAATATATTTCGTTGGCTGGAAATGGTTGGAGTTAGCGCGCAAATGTGTGTGTGTGTGTACTTGTACATATGTGAGCGCATTTGAGTATTCGTCTTCGAAATGTAACGAAATACCACAACTGAAATTAAAGATATCACAAAAATGAGTTTGAAAATAAAATATATATACATATATAAAATTTAAATACTAGAATGCAGTATTTGAAAGTAAAAAAAATGCATGGAATATTTTACTGCAGTGGCGTATCATCAGATTGCAGGTGCCAAGGAAAATCAAATTTTTTTTAAAAACAACGAGAGCGTTAAGTAGGCAGAACGAAAGCGCAGCGAGCAAACAAGGATTTAGCCGCGTTAATATGTATACAGATATGCTGCGCTGTTTCAGGGCGGGCAGACAGTTGATTTACCACATCAAATAGACAGGCTTAACTAAACAGTCACACAGGCAAACGAGTGAGTGGGTGGGCGGTTGGCGCGTTTTTGCCGCGCCACTTTAGTGCTAAATTCTAGGGCTCTTCTGGCGGCGCCGCACCATTTTAGATATGTACAACGAGTTCAAGTGTTGAGGATATAAAGAAGCGCTAAAAAAAATTAAACCAAATCAAGCGTCATTTGAGTTATGGCTGCAGCGAGTATTATACGCCCTTTAGTGGTTTCAAAATGAGATTGAACAAAAAATGTGCCACCACTAAACCAAGCCAACAAAGGGCGCTGTGGCAATAGAACGACCAACAACAAAGAAGCGAATGTGCAAAGAATAAATAGTAATAAGCAAAATATCTAAGAGTTGGGCGCATATGGAATGCAAAATAAAACCGCACCGATTAAATAACTACAAAAGGTGTGCCAGTCAGCAGCAGCGCAGCGACGATGTTTCAACTGCTATTTGTCTGCAAAAAAAAAAAAAAAAAAATAAACGAAAAACAAACGCCGCCAGCTTGGGAGTGTTTAACGCGCTGGCAAAGTGCCTCAAGAAGGCACTGCTGCTCGTTTGATGGTGGTGTCTCAAAGCGCAATGTAACAACAGAAAATGATGTCTTTGCATGAAATTAAATTTGAAACTAAAGCGCAAAAGTAAAAAATGAAAATAAAAAATAACTAAAATTCTGCGCGGCGACAAAAGATGAGCTATCGCTGCGCCAAAACATTGTAGCGCATAGCGCATGTGACGTTCGCGTTTCTACCCAACAAAGCAATATAAAAATTGTCAGCAGCTAGTAAAGCATGCAATTGCAGCGCTGCGCCGCAACAACACACAGTAGCCGCAATCGCAATACGATGCGCACACGAAGTTGCCAAGCGAACGTGCAAAACCAATTTTAATTAGCTGCGAGCAAATGCGGACCGACTACAAACAAATATACACACACATACTTAGTGCTGCCGTCTGTCCGCCTTTCGGTCTGTCCGTCCGCCAGTTGGCTGAGTGACTGGAGTGTTGACGAGCCGCCACCTAGTAGTAGCTGCACTGTGAGTGGGCCGCCGCCGCCACCGCCGCCGCTGATGAGACAGCGGAGACGACACCCAGCGTTTTAGCGTCAGCAGTAAGGCAGTTAGTCAGCCAGACGTTCGCCCATGAATGAATGAATTCACACAAGCAAACAAAAAATAACATTTTCGTTTTTGAAATACAAACAACAAAAAAAGAAGCTTTGAAATTATATGAAAAAAAAAAACTATTTGTTGTTTGGCGTGAAAATTTGTTGAATCGCTGCTGCTGCTATTAAATGGGTGGGTGGCGGTGGCGCACGGAATAAGCGAATGAGGAGGCGCGCTGAATTGCAAAGCATGTGCAGGCGGCGGTCGTGTATTATTTAAATGGATTCGTGTGGTTATTAAGAAATTAATAGCAAAATAGTTTGTTTATGTAATATTTATAATTGTATTGATTCCGTATGTTTAAAAATAGATACTTACATGCATTGATTGGGCTTGTCGCAATGGCCATGTTCGCAGCCTTTAGTGCATTCAGCTGCAATGAGAGAGAAGGGGAAATCAAATTATTAGAAATAAAATTTGACACAGATATAAGCGTTGAAGTAAACAAGAAACTTTTTCTGAAAATTAAAAAGACAGTTGTTTTTATTTAAAAGTATGTATGTATCTTAAAGATACAATATACAAACATTTAAAAAAACTATGAGTGAAAAAATACAAAAACACATTATTTCGGAAATAAAAAGCAATTTCAATGCAGCAACATACAAAAGTAGACCAAAAGATACAAATGCAACTCAAAAGATACAAATGTAACGCAAAAGACTCAAATGTAACTCAAACCAACGCACGTGAATTTCATAAGATATTAAATAAACGAAATAAATTTGAAAGTATCTCATGAAATATAAAAGTATCTCATAACATATAAAAGTATCTCATGAGATACAAATGTATCTGAAAAGATACAAAAGTATTTATAAGACACAAATGCATCATAAAGGAAAAACATTTCATAATATACAAATGCGTTTCAAAAGATACAAATGTATCTTAAATGATAAAATGTATCTCAAAGATACAAAAACATTTCAGAAAAAATAAACGCATTTCAGATGATATACAATGTCAGATAGTCAAATGTCGTTAATTTAAAAGTATCTGAAAAGTAGTTACTACTAAAAGTTAAAAAAAAAATATATTTAATTTTTATTCTTGCAATAAACTGTTAAAGATTAGCTACTTTCTTTTTAAATAGTAAATAATTACATTTTATTTTTGAAACTATTTCCAACCTTCACACTACTACTATAAAATTATATAGAAAAATATTATATTATGCTTGCAATTCAATTGCTGATTTCACACATTTTTCTCAAAAAAAGGCAACTACAGCGCTTCAACGCAATACAATTAAAGTTATTTATGCATTACATTTTTTTTTCTCGCAAAATGTTAAACAAAACTAATTGCATTGCGCTAAAACTACTTCCTCGGCTATTTTTTTTTTTAACATTTATTTTCATTTTTGGCTTCATTTTCCAGACATTTTTATAGTTTTTGCGCCCCCAACAAATGCCATATCAAAATTGCGCATTATTTGCCGTCTGCAGTTTTATAACTTTTCCGTTGAAAATGCAGACGAATTTTATATCAGTTAGCTAATGGTAGGCAACAACAACAACAACAACAACAACAACAACAAGAAAAACAACACACATGTAACATCAAAGCGACGATTTTTCAAATAAAATGCATTTTTTTTCTCCACTACTATGACCACCAGGGCAACTCCAAAACCGCAACAACAACAACAACAACAAGAACAAACGAATAGTACGCACATTAAAAAAAATATTACGACAAATATTACAGCGATGGCGTTGGTGTTGGCGCTGGCGCAGCTTTTCAGCTTTCGGAAAATAGAAAGTTGAATGCCAAAGTGAAGTCACAGAAGGCACTCGAATAAAAAATGCGAAGGTGTAGGTCGTCGTGGTCGTCGTCGTCGTCGTCTTCATACGTCTATCGGTTGGTGGATGTTGCAATTATTGTTGCTTTTATTGCCGTCATAGCGGCGTTCGTTGTCCATCATGGGCAAAGCGTTGGGCGCGGGTGTGGGTTGCAGCTAATGAAATGACAAGCAAGCAGTGCAATGTGCGCGCGCGCGCGCCTTAAAATCAACTCTCAAATAACTTCCACTCTTAACATTTCGTCGTTCTCTGGTTTTAACAACTTTTTGGTTTTAATTGTATGCAACGCAGCAGCATAAACAACAACAACATTCGATGCATTCGAAATTGGCAGATACACCGTCAATACAACTTGTCCGATTGTGTGCCGCCGTGTCTCGCGGATGCGCATCTGCAGGTGTTTGATTTTTATTTCTGTTATAAGTTGGGTTTTTACTGCAGCATATCCGCACAAACACACATAGATACTTAAAATTAAGTTAGTATGTGTCGTGTGGTATGTTTGTTTGTATGTATCACGTACAATTTGCATGTTTGTTTGCTTTTCTCACATTATAGTTGGGCTTACAAATGTTTAGCTTGATTTCCTATGACGCAGATATGTTTACATCTTACTGATAATTTTACAGTTTTCAATTAATTTAATGTTTTCCATTTAATTGTGCATTTTTTATTAGCGTAAACGTGATTTTGTTGAGATTTACAGCACTTAACTATGTGACGATACTTTTTGTATCTAGGAAGTATGTACACTTCGAAATTTAATTTTAGTGACAAGTTGCAAAAATTCGTTTCAAAGCTTCCGGCGCTGGGTTTAACACTTTACGTGACCATTTTGTAACTCATAGATACTTTTGTATCTCAAAGTTAATTTTGTAATTTATAAATACTTTTGTATCTCAAAGTTAATTTTGTAACTTATAAATACTTTTGTATCTCAAAGTTAATTTTGTAACTTACAAATACTTTTGTATCTCAGGGATACTTTTTAAAGATATTTTTATATTGCTTGACTGTTTAAGCATTTTTCGCAATCATTTCGGTTTTGCAATCATTTTCAATCTCGAAGAAACTTTTGTATCTCATAGATACTTTTATATCTCTTCTATTTTTTTCTTTGCATTACTTATTTAACATTTCATCACATGCTTTTTGCTTTAAAATGCATTTTTAATCTTAAAGAGACATCTGTATCTCAAAGATACTTTTATATCTCAAAGATACTTTTGCATTTCATAGCAATTCTTTTATTGCTTTGCTAATTTGACATGTCCTCGCATATTTTTTTAATAACTTTTTTGCTTTAAAATGCATTTTTAATCTCAAAGAGACATCTGTATCTCAAAGATATTTTTATATCTCAAAGATACTTTTGCATTTCATAGCAATTCTTTTATTGCATTGCTAATTTGACATTTTCTCGCATATTTTTTCAATAACTTTTGAAGTCGTTTTTAACAAATACTCTCCCAAACATATTCTCATATCCCTCTCTGTCGCGTTTCAAGAATTTCTTAGCACGGTTTTGCTTTCAGCGCTGAGTAACTTCCTATTCAAAGCTAAATAAAATCAATGACGTGTTAAAGCAAGAAGGTAGCTAGGCTAAAAACCCTAGCAACAACAATCGAAGCCAAATGCTGATCATCATTGTTGGCAAAAAGGAAACACAGAAAATGAAATAATCTCATGGTCAAAATAAAAAGCGATTCCCAAGCCTCTGAGACAGTCAAACAGCCACTTAGTCAGCAAGTCAGTCAGTCAGCTAGCCGGCCGGCCGGCGAGGTAGTCACTTTTAAGTAGTAACCAACTCTAGCAAATATACACACATACATAGCACAGTGCGATTTTAATTTTTATGTTTGTCTGGCATTACGCGGCCTATGCAGTATGTTGCAAGCAGCAGTACCAGCACCGCAACGTAAAACAACAGAAAAATGTGGCAAACATGTTTTTGCCGGCAATGCGAGCGACAAGAGGCCAAGCAGCGGCAGCACTGACAATGCCGGAATGGAGGATGGCGGACGAGGTGCTGAAGCCAATATGGGAGTTGCCGTTAAAGTGAAGCTGAAGTTAGGCGAAAAGATGCTGCCAGAAATGTTGGACAGCAGCAGAGTGAATCTACAACTGCCACCACCGCACCGTCGCCCGCCCATTCACTCTTTTTCTCCTTAGCACCAAAGGGCTCGTTTGCCGTAAATCGTGAATTACCTACGCGTCGATTGACTTTGAAAATTCCAAACAAAATGAACGGTGCGGTAGAAGGGGGAGCTGTTCTTCCAACCGACAACCCACAATTCATTCAAGAGCGCAACACAAACTAATAGGATAGGATGCGAAAATAATTTAGAGTCATGAAAATAAAACAAAAAAAAGGAATTTCTAAAACGCGAAAACTGGCTAAAACATTTGGCGCACTGTGTTTGTGTGTGTGCTTTTTGAGTGCCGCGCAGTGTTTGTGGAATTTTCGCTGCCGTCATAGTGCCACTGCTAAGTTGCAGCTGAGAGCCCTTTCGCGCCGATTGATGCATTGGAAGGAAACAACAAAGAATTTATAGTAAAATACAATCGCAACGATTCAACGCGTTGCCAGCGCGCAGGCAACCAGATAGATAGACAGAGACGCCTTCCCTTCGATTAGCTACTACCACGCTTACCAACATTTTCTTTTTTGTTACCCATTCTCAATTTTTTTTGCCTTGTATGTATGTATGTATGTAGATGTTTGTTGTGCCTCGTCGACTGGCTTCGGGTGCGAAACAGTAAAATTGCTAGAAAATCACAAAAACGTGCGCGTATGCTTTTTTCCGCTTTTTATACGCCGCCTTGCCTTATGGTGGCTGCTGCCCAAGAAACTTCTTAAATCAAACAACCAAATGCAGCATTAACCAACTCTTGCTTTTGTGCGCATCGCTTAGCCTTCGATAGATGCTTTCCTAGTCTAGGCTATAACACACTCAAGTGTTGTGTGCGGCGCAATTTTCCAATGAAGTGCGCGTTCGCTTTTTAATTTTCCTCACCATTTCAACTTGCAAACGCTGACTGCCTCTGCCTCTTCCTATCCATCCCCGCCAACTTCAGTTGAGCTGGAGGGCGAACGCTTAAAGGCAATAATGCATAATATTGTAGAGCAATTGGCATTCTGTAGCCTTAAGTAGACAGCAAATAAAACCAACTCGTACTTACTCATACATAGACGGAAAGTGACGAGACTGTAGCCGCTTGGCAGTTGAGTTGGCTGGCGCAAGGACGACATCAAGCGGTCGATGTGGCAAATAATTTCTGCATTCGAAAGTGAATTTATGTATGGACAATGATGAGATTTACTGGAGAATCGCATGCATGCCATAAGGCTTGTACACACAGTGGAAGAAGAAGCGAAGAGGAAGCGCATGCGCGCAGAGCGCAAGTAAAGGGAATCCCAGTTGGTTTCGCCATATATAGATAGGTTTGTACATATGTATGTACATATATATGCATGCGCCGAGAGTGGATTCGTATGTTTATAAGTAAGTAAGTGATCGGCGCACAAGTTCACACGCCCGCAAGGATTTTTATCAATGCACATGCTTATATATGTACATACCTATGTAACTAAAAACGTACTCGCGCTTATACTTATACTGGTACAAGTTGGTTAATGTGGCAATAGCAATAATTGCGAGTATTACAAAATTGCTTTGCTACAATTTTCCCAACATAAGCACTTTCACTGTGTGAACGCGAGCACACAGTGCGCTGTTGTTAGCTTGTGGCTTACACATATAAATGTACATATTGACGTAGATATTTGTAGTATTTATAGCTTAAAATGGTAATGGGTTGTCAGCTGCCTGTTTTGGTAAAGTGATCTCTAAGATAAAATAACTATGTTGGTGGGAAGAACTTGGGTGTAAATTAGATGATGCAGGGTGTAGAATTTCATTAGGAAAAAGTGTTGAAATTTATATTATTTTACATTGAAAAGCAGTTAAGATTCTTGAGTTATTAAAAAAAAAAATTGTAATGTGTAAGCACTGGGAATAATAATTTTGAAATATCGTGAAAGCTTTAACTAAGTTTAGAAGTTGGATTTCATATATGTACCATGACTTGTACAAAAAGAAACGCTTCACAATTGCATACAAGGTGCCTTTATAACGTTATATCAGTGAAAGCTTACCAAAGTTTTCAAACATTGCGCTAAAGCTTCAAACAAATTTTAACGAGAGCTTTTACATTGGTGAAAGCTTACAACGTTACCGCGAAAGCTTACTATTAATCTTTAGATATTGTGTTAAACTCAAGCAAGCTTTAACGAGGACTGCTATATTGATAAAGCTTTCAGCGCTACAAATGAGCCGGAACGTTTTAAAAGGCTGCGAAAGATATAAATAAGCGAATGCTAACAAGAAATACTCTTGAATATTGTGAAAGCTGTAAGTGAGATTCGATTGAAACTTTCAATACAACTTAGCTTAGTTCTCAACAGAGATAATCAAAAAATTTAAAAAGATTAGAAGTTTATGGGTACAGCAACTTGAGAGTATACAAATTAAAGCTTTTGTAAAAAATTAAAGTTTATAAAATTTCAATAGATTTTAAACGAGTTTAAATAATTAAAAAAGTGCTGCAAGCTTTATGAAATACTTCGTTATTTGAAGCTGATTTTTGTTGTTATTGTTTTCGAAAAAAAACATTCACTGACTACAATAAACAATTACAATAAGCGAGGCGTACATACATATGTATGTAAGTATTGCAAATATGGAAAAACCAAGGCGCATGCGTACAAGCTACAAAGTAAAATCTAAAAAAAAAAAAATTTGGTAAATCAAACATAACTAGGCAAGGAACAGAAGACGTGAGATAAGCGAAGTCATATTTATTTATTTTGTATATTATTATTTTTTGTTCTTATTCGCTTTTGCCTATAACTACCTAAGTAGTTTTTCGAGTAGTCATTAACATATAAAAAAATAAATAAATAAGAGCTCACAAAAAATTATACACAGATCAGCGCCCGTCTATTCTGATCCAACGCATACTGCGCTCCGCAAAGTTTATGACATTTTCATACGAAAATCACTTCGAAAAATATTTGTGGCGTAGCGAACTCTTTCGATGTTGTTTATTTTTTCAGCTCACTTTTTTCATCATTATTGGAAATCACTTGCTTGTCAAATCAAATGCGATGATTTAACAAAAAATTTGAGCGGCATGAAAGGTGAATGGCATAATTTTGTAAAATAATAAATAAATACTTATGTACATATGTTCGTATATTTATGTTACATATGTACGTATGTATGTATGTATGTATGAAAAAAGAGAAGAGTAAACGAATCGATTTGAATTGCCGGCCATGCTAGGATCGAATCACCGCCGTTCGCGCACACGTAGAACCTAAGCAAAAATTCAAATTAAAGTATAATTATTGCCTCAGCCACGATCGGCGCAAGCGATCGTTGATCGTTGGACGGCGACATTGAAACGCTTGCAACAAAATGCTTTTGCGCTGTCTAGAAGCTGATCGAGCGAGCGTTAGCTATTGATGCTGCTGTTGACACTGTTTTTATTGTTGTTCTTTTTTTTTTATACATAATTCTAGAGACAAGTATGCCAGCTTTAAGGAAGTGAATGCAAAGCACACGATCATTGCTTGATCATGGTGCTTATGATGTGGGGAAAAATGATTCCAAAATTATTTTACTTTTATGTAAATTACAAAATCAATGAGTGTTGAAAATTTAATTTGTCATCGTCTGCGTTTCAAGCTATGTAGAAGGCTATTATTTTCGAACATCGGCGATCGGTGATCGCACGACCAAATGATCATGCAAGTGTAGTTGTCGTAGAGTACTAAGTAGGCTTGGAAGTGAAGGGGATAAAATAATCGCATACAATCAAGAAAAATTATTCGAAATGCCGAATTGATGACAAATAATTTAAAAAATTTCAATTCTGAGTGGTTACAACTACACTCGTATATTGGTACATGAAGATAGTTACAATTAACAGGCGATCGAGGGCCAGTAGGCTGAGTAGAAGTAGCAAAAAAATTAAATGAAAGCAGCACTCGTTCCAACGAAAATATCTTTGAACTTTTTATTACAAAATATTTTTCTAGAAACTAATTACGAATGTTGAATTAATTATTTTATTTCTCTGCCGGGGGCTCGGCTACGAGTGTCAGCTACGAATATCTGGTATCGCATTTTTTTCGAATCCGAAATTTATCTACGTAAAAATGTGGGATAGCAGTTCGAACTCCAAAAAATCCAGTGCCCTAAACCCAATAGATGCCGAAGATCTGCTACTTTTTTCTTTCTCCAATTTTTGATTTTCCCTAACTCCTTGCTGGCATAAAACATTTTTTCTTTACCGCATTTTTTGGGGAGATACTTGCTCGTTTGGGTTCTTGCAACAATAAAACAGCAACAAATGGACCAACAAAGAATGCCAACGATCAAGACAAGATACAAAACACGCCACGCCACAAAACTCAGAGCAGGGTACGAGTGGCGAGGGGCAGGTATGGTGGCGCACAAGGAAGACCAAAAATATTGTAGGCAAAGCCGAAAGCCTAAAGAAAAATCTTCCCACGCCACAGTTTGGGCACAAGCAAAGCGAATGGCAGGAGAATAGCAGCATACAACAACAGTGCGCTGCAAGCAAGGGCAACCACAGAAAGACAAGAGCAAACAAAGAATGGAAAGGAAAGAATCATCGGACGTCGGTGTTTCGCAGTTGTTGTACGCCTTGTTTTTTGTTTTTTTTTTTAATTCTCTTCGTATTTTTGGCTGGCGCATATGGAGCATTAAGTAGCAGCACAGAAATTGTGCAGAGCTACCAGAGCCTCCTGGCCGTGTACTCACACACGCAGGCAGTTCAGTTATTTTGGAGTCCCTTTATTGCCTACTACTTTGCTTATGTAAGGCAGACACACAAGGTGTGTTGTTGTAGTCAATACCTGTCGCACTACTACTACGCTACTACTACAGCAACAGCAAAAACTATGTACTACATACTCGGTATCACCGAGTCTTGCGTGCGCTCTAAAAAGGGACGACGCTGTGCACTCAAAGATGATGGCTGGCTGCTGGCAAACACACAAGTAGACAACTGTGAGCGAAGCAGCCAAGGTATCAGTGGGTCCAAGTTATCGTCCGGCAGTACGGAATTTCGTGTGGACTTAACCTGTAATAATAAGATGGAGAAAATTTTTGGAAAAGAACCGGCACTGCAACGATCCGAATTATCCATTTATTTGCAAACGAAAATGTTAGCTTTTGACCAGTGCCGGTCTAGAGTTACGAGACCAAAACAAAGAGGCTCGATACAATCTTCAGCAACGCATGTTAACAGTGTTGCCAAAAAAAAAAGTTTTTGGGTACTGAAAAAATTATTTGAAAAATTTTCACTTTCCTATTTCGACTAGTCCAAAGCCCGAGAAATGATGAGGGACTAGTACTGGTAACAATGGAGTCAATACAAGGAGCGCTTATCCAGAGCGAGTTGGAATTACTGCAAGGTAAGCGTGTGCGAGCGTTTGCTTCTTCAAAATTGCATTGCGTGTGTGTGATGCTCAAAATTTAAAGACCCTTCAGGTGCTGCTTTGCACTTCTTTTCCACTGCGCTGCCTCGAAGACATTGCTTGTTTGCTCCTCTTCCTTTTGGCTGTGTGTGTGTGTGTGTGGAATTTTTTCGTTGTTTGTTCGCTATTCGCCAGCGGATGTTGATTACACCTTGAATTTTTGTGGTAAGTATACCATATTTTTTCGCCTGCAATTGTGTTGTGCTTCCTTTTATCGGTGCACACGGTCAGGTTGCTGTCCTTCGGCAAAGCAAGCATGTTTAGGTTTTTTTTTTGTTTCAGACACTGTACGTTGGCAAGGCAAACGAAAACTACTTATGCGCTTTTGTGTATGTATTTTAAGTAGTTGTGAAAACAAACAACAACAAATCGGAAGCATTGGCACTGCCGAAAAATACAGCTGCCGCTTGATTGCACCGGTTTTTTGCTATTGCTATGCCCAACTTAATCGAGTAAATGGCCTTAAATTAAGGTACTTTCGTAGAGGAGTTCAAACTTGAACATCATACAATTTGCCAAAAATATATAATGAGTCATATAAAAAAACCCAATAAAAGTAATGAAAAACAACAAAAAAAAAATAAAGAAAAAAAAAACAAGTCAGGTCGTAATGTCCTGTGCACACAAGTTATGAATGGTATGAGTGCGCGGAGCTGATGGTCGAGCTGCAGGAGGCTGTGGTTGAGGGTAGTGCGTCGTTTGGCAATGCTGCTGGCTATGTAGGTAGAAGAAGCAGAAGCAGCAGTAGCAGTGGCAGCAGTAGCAGCAGCAACTACTTTCGAGTAAGTAAGTGGGCAGACAAGTGTTTTAATCAAGAAAGGAAATGAGCGATTTGTCGAATGAATGAATGATCGCTTGCATGCGTGCTGCGGCTGCGGCGAATGAATAAATAAAGCGCAATTTTTTTTTTACAAGTGCGTAAAAGGAGTAGTAGAAGTGGTGCAAACAAAAAAGCACTAAAATCTACTAAATAAACCAAGGCACTTAATATTGGAAATATATAAAGTAGATACAAAAAGCAGATGAAACGGTAAGTTAAGCAAGTGAAGAGCGCTAGCGAAAATTAAATAAATTTTTTTTTAATGATTTCTTCTTCGTCGCTTTTGCTTTGAATTTATTACTTTTAAAATTTAATTTTCATATTTCATATTATTTAATTTGGCCACATAAACTTACCTTTATCACAATAATCTCCTTGCCAACCCGACAAGCAGATAATTTCGCCGGTCTCCGAGCAGGTGTAATGACCAAATGGATCATCACGTGGCCTACACAAATTCGCACAGCCCGAACCGTAATAATGCGCATCGCAGGTAACACGAAAATCATATTCCAACCAAGTGTATTGAGCTTCGCTTTTATTCGTCTTCCATTCGGGTGAGACTTCGAGCACTTGCTGCAGCGATAAACGTTGGATTAGCGAATCTGTGGAAAAAATTAAACAAATTATGTACATTAATATGAATGAAATACAAATGTAGATGAGAAATTGCAAGGGTATACAAATTTGAGAGAGGGTTAAAAGGGCGTAACGCTTTAAAAAGTTTTATTAAACGTGGAAATATTAAAAAGTCACATTTATTTGGGTGAAATAAATTTACAAATAAAAATAGCAAAAATGCACTAAAATTACAATTTTTGAGTCATAACTTTGCATGTTTATGGTACAATATATTTTTATGACTTGGCCGCTAAAATAAAGCTTCGTTAATATGAATGAAAAATGCTAATAAAATACAAAAATTGTTGGCCACTTTCTTACTTTTCCAGCATTGTTACGTACAAATAAATCACATGGCTGCCGTGAAAACGTTAATTTAATATTTCAAAGCATAAATCGCATGATAGGCGTCAATTTTGAGGTAAACAAAAAAATGCAGTTATTTAAGTATCTAATAAAGTTGTGCTAAAAATCCGATCAAACATAAAAGCAGTTTTTTTTTTATTGCAGCAAGGGTAAAGCAACATCACAGCGAGTGCAACGCGCCTCCCAGAAAGCCGTGAGTAAAAAAAAAAACATAAAATGCATAAAGTATCGAGATAACGTACAAATTTTGGCTGCAAGCAAGCAGCGCGCCGAAGGAACCAAAAGCACAAACAAAAAGCCGTAATGAAAAATAGAAAAAAAAAGCAGTAAAATTTTTTTAAGACTACACAAATCGCAGTCAAAAGTAATTCTCAGACCGTGGCAAAGGTTTATGAATATTTCTACTTCTTCATCGTTTATTTGTTAGTTTGGGTTTTCTTGTGTGCGATTGATGAGAAAGCTGCCTGCTACAGCAAGCAGTACCTACTTATCACTGCTGAAGCTGCATGTGTGTTTGTACTTGTGAATGTGTGAGCGCGTTCTCGCTGATCTGCTGGTTTGGTTATTAAATGAAGATTAATTATTGTGCATTAGTGAAAATGAGAGGCTGAGCCGTGAAGAAATGCTAGCGCGCAATACACAATGCACCATTGGTTTGATCTGACGGGATATTTCAGGGAAGGTAGATGTGCTTGCATGCTGGTTCTTATCGGTGCCAAGTTGCAGCACAGGTAGATGCGCCACTCATTCATACACATAATTGTGTTAAAACACATTTGGCTTGTTTAACAAAAAAAAAAAAAAAAAAAATCACTGCCCTTTCTTTTTCTTTGCCTTTTAACTGCGGCATGGCTGTTGGTGCATGCAAAAGCAGTGCAACAGAGTTATGAAAATAAGATGTCTGACGGCTGGCCTTAAATTACAGATTTTATCTTGATGTGTTTTAGGCGCAACAAGTTGTTTATGAATCTCGCTTTTTGTGTTTTGCTGATTTGTTAATCTCTCAGTTTTCTCAAAGTTATAATTAGCGTGATTTCTAAGAAAGAAATAAAAAATTAACATCGTGATTGTCACAAGTGCAAACAACATGCCATTGAAATGAAGTTTGCAAATGTTCCCAGACGAAAAATATGGCACAACAATTAAATATTAAGGTACTGCAACATGTTGCTAAACTGCGTGAGATTTTAGTTAGCGTTAAAATTATAAAAATTATTTACTTTAAGCACGTAAAAGTAAAAAAAAAACGCTTAGTTTAGTATTCACTTTTGGCAACATGTTGTTAAACATTGTTGCGAGATTCATTTTGATATGTACATATGTGACATCAAAAACTAAAATGTTGGCATCAGTGCTGCCAGCAACTTGTTGCAAAACAAGAACAAATATTTTCTAAGCTCCTAAGGTAATACATAACTACATATGATAATCCGTAATAAATATGCAAAATGTTGCTGAAAATTTATAATGTTGCAGACACCAGCAACATGTTGCTCAGCAACAAAAGCTTAATTCAATGGCTATATTCCATAAAAGCATTTAGAGGCAAGTTCAATAAAAAGCAAGCCACACAAAATTGGCAACAGCAGCAACAATAACATAACTTGCAAGAACAACATGCAAAGAAGTTGAAAGAAAAATTCTATATGTTAAAAAAAAGATTAACACATATACACATACATATGTGCATAGATATTTATTTGCATATCTATCAATTGTTGTTACCGCTGTTGTTGATAAGGTACTACAAGCACCGATCGTGCATGCATCTTGAGCCGATGATGGCGACGAAAAGTGACGAGGTTAATTTGACTGTAAAAGACCGATCCGCGCGGCGAGTGAGACTGCTACAGCAACAACTGTTGAGCGAAACATAAAACTGCGACAAAAGGTAAATATGTATGTATTCATGTGTGTATGTATGTATGTATGTATGTATTTACCATACCAATGCAAGCGGCTATGGTCTATAAAGTAAATTGCAGGTGCATGACTGGTGAATTGAGGTGGCGTAGCAAAAGTGCTACAACAACCAAAGTCTAAGAAAAATAAAACATTAAATTGAAAAATGAAAAAAAGCAACAACAATAATTTTGTGGGCAACATCAAATTACAACTGCGACGGTGGCGGTTAAAGTTGAATGTAGCATAAATCTCCCGCATGGCTAGCAACCGAGATAAAATCACACACACATACAAACAATAATAAGCGCACATGTACATACATATGTATGTATATATATACATACATATGCATGTATGACGTATAAAAGTATGTAAACATGTATGCAATATGCAAGTGGCAGTCAACAAAACCGCATTATTACACACGCGACCACTGAACGTTGCTGGTATTGCACCGGGCAACCGAAAAGCAAGAATATTGCAAAAGCAACAAAACAACGAGTTAAACAAAAATTATAGTAAAAGCTGCAAAAATGCAAAGAAAGAAAAGATAATTTTCAACATGTAATAGCACTTGAAAGATAGAATGCGAACGTGTGTACAGGGCGAGAGAGAAAGAGAGATGGGAAAGGAAGAGGAGCTGTGCATAGAGGGGGGGAGGCAGCAGGAGAAAAACAAGAACAAAATATATTAGCGCGCAGCAACATAATCGCCACGCCGCTGCGATCAGCAATAACAATAAACAACAATTTCATAGGATTTTGGAGGTTAACATTTTCCATGCGCCGCAAGAACGAAAGACTTGAGTAGCGAACTCGGCGAACAAGCGCAGCAGCAATATAATCTTCACTAAGGCAGTCTAGCTGCCAAGCGCAACAGCATGGACGGAAGGTGAAACATAGGGTGTTACACTGCAGTAAAATCAATTTTTGTTGTTGTTGTTGTTGTTTTTTGTTTATTTTAGTAGCTGTTTTGCGCTGATGTGCTATTCTTACTTTCCGCTGGCGTTTTATGGTATTTCTAAGTAGCTGACGACGTATGCGAAAAAAGCAAAAGTGTTTGGCGTCGACGGCGGCGGCGTTGACGAATTTTTTTTCTTCTGTTTGTGCCGCTGCCGCATTTAATTTTCGTTGCACCTAAACGAGATCTACTTGAAATGATAGTGCAAGCGCGACCGAGAAATTGCTATTGCCAAGCAGCAGCAGGGAGCATGATGATCATGTGGTATATTTTTTTGTACATACATACATATGGATGGTGGCGAGTGCAAATGGCAAAGTGTGGAGAAAAAGCGAAAATGCGCTTAGATAAGTGGACGCATCAAGTGTGCTTTTCTTTTTTAAAGATAAATGAAATTTATATTAAAAAATTAGCTACACAAAATTATAGGAATAACCGCTTTTGGAAAACTTATTTTTTAAATTGAATATTAATACTTATTTATTAAGGACTTCTGTTGTAATGTTACTACCTATTTTGTTCTCTACAATTTTTGATTTATTTTTTGTAAAAGATTTTTATGAAAAAAATACCCATTTTACTTTCTCTTTATCGTTCGTTTGAACGGAATACGGAATATATTTTTTATAGAACGAAAGTTGACACTGAAGATAGCACAACGGCGAAATTTGACAAGGAATGGCGAAAATTCGTTTAATTTTTTAATTCTTAATATTAAATATATTTTTAAGTCTTCAATTTTTAGTTATTTTTTCTTGATTTACATACATTTTTTTCTTCACTTTTATTTCATATCAATTTATTAAAATTTTTATTTTCTTTTTTTTAATTTTAATTTTTTTTTTAATTTTTTTTTTATTGCTGTAAATTTCTTTTATTGTTTTAATTTAAAAAAATTGAGTTTTTTAATACTCTGTTTAACATAAATTTTTGCCTTAAAATTATTAGTTTTTCTCTATTTAAGTATTACTTCTTTAATTTTTTTGTTAAATTTTTTATTTAATTTTATATTTCCCACCAAATTTTAAACATTTTATTTTTTAAAATTTTTAAACATGGCAATTTTTTAATAAATTAATGCTTTAATTTTTCTATATTTAAAATTTATTAATTGTTTTGCCGCTTTCTTTTTTTTCTATTTCACTAATTTCAAACGTTTTTATAACATCTTAAAATTTTAAAAAATTAAATTTTTCTTAATTCTATCCAATTTTTATTTTTAATATAATTTTATTTTCGACTTTGGAATTTTGTATCACGCTTAAAAAACTCATGTTATTTTTCAAAATATTCAACTTATTTCTATAAAAATTTGCATCTCCACCTACAAAGAAATTTGGCCCACTTGCCTTATCGAATTCACCTGCGCAACAAACCAAACATATAACAACAATAAATTTCCAATTGCAATATGGCCAAAGAAAATGTTCACTCTTATCAGCACAAAATGACAGTTAGGCGTGGCAACGGGCACTCAAATTCCCAGCATGACATACACGGAATTACAGGCAAACTGTCACATTTTTCATGCGTTAAAAAACTTAATAGAAGACAAGGAAAAAAAAAATAAAACAGGAAGAATAAATTTCGAGAGCCACAAACTAGTTTTAGTGCTTATCATAAAAAAATGCGTTGCGTAGAGGAAAATCTTTTAAAGGCGACACGCACAGTGAAATTGTAAAGCGAAAATGCAGGAAATGAAATTAGCAAACCCGCAAAAATTAACAACTACTCCCAAGAGATGCTTAATCATTTTGGCTGCCTCTCTGCCTCTTGCCCCCACCTTGCCCACAAGCAATTCGTTCGTTTGCTTAGCAACTAAGAGAAGGTATACAAAATTTTAATATGAATTATTTTACTTCTTATTTTAATATTATCATTGGCCATGCGTAAGTTTAGTTGCCGCAATTTTTGCGCGTTAACTGCACAAACAACAAGCATTAAACTTAATATCTACTCGCATGTACATACATACATACGTACATACATATGTACATATAAAAAATGTGCGTCTAATAACCTGTCATACTACAAATCCAACTGTGCGCATGCGCGGCCGCTTGCTGTGCTGTGCTTAACGCCAACTTCATGTGTTTGCAGCTACGTAGAAAAAAATCTAATCATAAGCAGCCAAGTGAAGTGAAGTAAAGTGGAGTGGAGTGGAGTGTGTGTGTGTGAGGGGCGAAAAAAATGCAAACGAGCATGTTGACTTGGTTAGTGCGGTTGCAAGCATTTGCAAGAAAATTTATGAAAAACAGCAACGACATTAGCGACACACAGTAAAATAGCGAAGGCAAATGTGCAAAGCTTTTAGCTGATTGCCACAGCCATAGCCACAAAAATATGTATGTATTTATATTCACCAAAGAGCCACTCTCAGATTCGCAGTTTGGCGAGTGAAGGTGCCACGCAAAAATTCCGCAAATCCATTGGAATGCCGACATTTGCAGCAAACGTAAGTGCTTGTCAGTGTTCATGAGCGTGCGCGTGTGTGTGTGTGTGTGTGAGTGCCACATGCCACATTGGTGGCCCAGACAAGAAGCTGTGACACACACAAATCCCAATGCCGAATGTGTGTGTGTGTGTGTGTGTGTGTGGCAGTATGCAAAAAAAAACCAAAAACGAGTTAAACTCAACCAGCTGCTGCACGTTGGCGACTTGACGACGCAGCACATGAGCTTAGACATTTTTCTTCTTCTTCTAATATTTTGCTAATTCTATTTTACTCTTTGCTGTCACAGCAGCGTGGCGTAGAAATCGTTAAAAAAATAAAATCGCCAAAAATGGCTGTAGAACAGGTGCCATGCGCGCGTGTTCTTTTTTGCAGCACAATGTATTAATGTTGCAATTTTTTATGAGACATTTTTTTTTTAATTTTTTCAATTTATATGTTTTTTCCCCGCCAGCTATATTTGCTTGTTAATTAATTAAGTTAATTTGTGAGCGTTGCTCTGGCGTATTTGGCGAGCTCGTAAAAAATCCATGCGCATAGAAATTCGTTGACCCACTCAATTCAAGCTGATTTTTTTAATTTTTAGCAGCTAACTAAAACAACCGGTTGGCATTTGCTGCAACATGTTGCCCCAAAAATAAGCGAAAATCACTAATTCTCAACACAAATTGACATTTTTCGGATATTTAGTGTTGCTAGTTAGAATTGACTCAACTGTCACTGTAAGCTTGTTGTGTGGTTGTTGTTGCCGAATTGACTGCCCGCGAGCGAAATGCCAGTGGGTTGAGCTTGTTGACCGACCGACTGGACACCAGTTGGAATGGATGGTAGGTACAATTAGTTGACTGGATGCATACTTGGCTAACACAACTCGCATTGAATTAGTGCCGCAAAAAAAAATAAAAATAATTTAAAAAAAAGTTAGACTTACTTAACGGCTTGTCACCAGGCGAGTAGAGTTGTCTGACAGTTGTGTTGCGCTGACTTCATAGACATTTCCTACAATTGACAATGAAAAGGTGCACTACAACATAAATGCCCAAAAATTTATTGAAAGCATTTTAGGTTAATTAGTTCGTTACGAGATTTCAGGCAAACGAAGCATGCCAAACTGGCGACTTATTTAAAATAAAAAAAATTAAAAAAAAATTTAAAATTTAAAAGTAAGCTCGATTGAAAAAGTATCACCAAGTACCGCTTATCAAATTGAATTCACGAATATGAAACAACAATAAAAGCAAATGAAGAAACTCAACAAGTTGAACGCTAAAAAACAAAAAAAAACAGCATCATAAAAGAGAAGCAACAAAAAAAAAAGAAGCCTCGCCATCATCGACAACCACCACACAGGCAACACACGAAGTTGATACGAAGCTGAAATAAAACTAAAAAAAAAGAAAAGCAGTTCAACAACACCAACAAACAAATCAAAAAAATAAATAAATAAAAAATATGCACGAAAAGATGAGCCAGCTTCATACGAAAGCCTCAGTCCCAATGAGTTAAAATTAAAAAGATAAGCATTTAACAACAACTTGCAACAAACACTTGCAATAAAGCGACTCAAAGAGCTTTGGGTTTCACTGGCATTGGCAGAGATTAATTGGTAGGTGTAGAGAAGCAGCAAGTAGAGGTTAAAATGTTAAGAAGCAGCGAAGAGCAACAAGAAAAGCAAGTAAGAAATGATAAAGTGGAAAAGAGAAGTGATAAAATTATGAGGAAAAAATGCAGCAAAGTTAATTTGTTCTAAGCTAGAGTGAGAAGAGAACTCAAAACAAAAATAATAATAAATAAATCGAAGCGGTGATAAAAAGTCAAAGACAAGAGTAAGTATTTGAAGATTTAAAGAACAAGAGCGGAAAACATAAAATATTATATAAGTATTGATGAGAATACAAAAAATCTGATTCCGTAAAAGTGTTGTTAAAACTAATCAGTAACGTAAGATTTATAATAAACTTATTAAGACGTATTTATTGGATCTAAGAAACAGGCCAAGCTCGGGTGTAGTAAATAGTTTACTTTGCTAAGGCGAAATCAGACGATAAACAGCTTGAGTTCAAGATTTAAATATAAAAAAAACAAAATGTAAAGTGAAGATTGGATGAGAAGTCTAAGGAAAATGAATGAAATCGGGTTAAAAGGAAAGCAGCACACTGCGTAAAAATATCAGTTTTTATACAAGACGAAAGGTCTTGAAACGGGTATTAGAAATATGGATCTGCAAACCTGTTCAGTCGGCTATCTGTAATAAGCGACTGCGACTAAAATTCCGCGCAACTATCCAAAACCAAATGCAATGCACTTGCAGATGCCTGGATTCCATTTCAACCATTTTTTGCGTACACTATGTTGAATTAAAAACTTGTTGCGATCAACGACTGGTTAGCTGGTGCACGACAGCTGGAGCGATAGCATTGGACAGGCGTAAAGTGCAAAAATGTGGACGAAAAAGCGCACACAAGCAAAAACACAAAAACTTAAATAATGAAATTAATCCTTGACAAGAGTCAACGAGTCATTTGGCATAAAATTAAAGCGTGTTAAAACGCCGAACGAGTTGCAAGTTGACGTTGCATGCAAGGAGCAGGAGGCGCTAAAAAAACAAAAAACGATGCAATAATATTACAAATCGCGATAAAAATCTACAAACGACATGCAACAATGTGCAAAGCAATAAAAAATTAAAAAAAAAAAAAAAAACTTGCAAAACACAGCTTGAACAGCGGCATGCAGCGTGTTGGCGGCGAAGGTGGCTGGGCGTACATTTGAAAGGAGAAGTAGAAATCGCAACAGGATGCGCACAGCAGGACATGCACGCATAGGCGCGCTATAGCATTTCCATATGAGTGTGTGCGTGAAAGAAGCTGCAGACACGAAAAAGTGAAATGCCAGTGCATGTAACATGCAACGAAGAGCGGCTGCTGGAAAAAAAAGAGGCGTTGCGCATTATTGGCAGGCAGGCAGAAAGGCAGACTGGCGGCGGCTTGCATAGTCTTTAAAGCCAGCGACTGCATTGAAATGGAAAATGAAAAATCGTGTGGCAATGCAGTTGAATCATTAGGATCAACTATGTAGGAGTAAATTTCGATTTTCTATGGATACAAAAGAAGGTAGCAGGTAAAAAAACAAAACAAAAAAATTATACGAACATGAAGAAGTGAAGAACTGTAACTAGTTGAAGCGGCGGTGATTTTTTCTTACTCCGCCTTTGATGGGCATGAAAGAACAGACATAATTAAAATTCCATAGGGCAGTCTCTACAATTTATTTTTAGAACAAAGTGAGTAACCATTATGTTTTAGGTGTTGCGCATTGAGAGTACATTTTTAATGAATTTTCAAGAATTTTAAACAAACAGCAAGGTAAGAAACGCAATCGCTATCAGAATTGTTAAGCTGCCGAAGGCGATCAATAGAAATATAAGTATTTATGTACGAGTGTGTACGGATAGCTGGTCATGCCGAAAAGTAGGAAAAAATTAGAAAATTGTTGAAAGAAAGTATTTTTTTTTCTTTGATTTCACCTTTTGAAATGCTATAAAATAAGGAAACATAAATCTTCAGTACCATAGCGGCAGCCTGGGAAAATCGCGTGTTGTATTGAATGCTCCACCAACAACAAGCATTGAGCAGACATTTTAAAGTATTACAAAACGGGCATAAACTTACAGAAATAAAAAAATACAAAACAAAAAAAAAAAAACGAATGGCAGGTAAAGCAGGTGTTGATTGGTAACTACGAGTATATGAGAATATGGATTTGAAAATGTGAGCTGGAATATCGAGAATGCTGCAGGCCAAAAAGGGTCTAACGAGTACTTAAAACGGCAATTAACAAGTGACATTGAAGCGGGAAAATAAAAATACTTAAGAAAACTCCGTGTTTGTATGCAAGTAGAGACAAAGCAAGGTAGGCATTTAGACAATGTGTGGAAATGAAAATTAAAAGAGAAAAAATGTAGTAAAAATGAGCTATTGAAATGGCAGGGTTTGTAGGTCGCAAAGCATTGATTTTAATTATTTGCTGGAGTAAAGAAAATTTTAATTTGATGAAGCTGGAAATTGTACAAAAGGGCTTAGTTAGGAAATTAATAGTGAAAAAGACTTGCTTACAGTACAGAAATCTTTTTTTGCGTAACAGCTTTGCCATCGTTATACGTAAACGTTACGATTGCGCGAAAAAAGCGACATCGATAGCAAAAATCCATAATATGAATATGAAATAGAAAACATTATACAAAATTTGGATATCGATAACGATTATAATATCGATATAGATAATGATTATAATACCGGTACTTTTATGATGATGATAATCCTAATGATAACGATTTTTTGTTATCGATAAATTTTTTTTTTTTCAATAACGATTTTATTGTGATCAATAACGATATCGATATAAATTATCAATATGAAATAAATCAAAAAAATAAAAAGTACACGATACGCACACAAGAAGTAAGTAAAAATATCTTCTAAATAAAGTGAAAATTAGTTAAATTTACTTGCTATAAGTTAAAGGGATCCAATTTAATAATTAAAAAAGAAAAACTCTTTCGATTTATTGCAAAAAATCGATATCAGATCAAATCAATGTAAGTTATGGTGATTTCAATTTAAATATTGAGAAAGCTAAAAACATTGTAATTGATAACTATTATAATATTGACATTAAAGTCGATTATTTTATCGATAACGACTATTTGCTATCGATAACAAATGTTTTTGGGCTATCGATAAAAAAAAATTTTACCTATGATATGAGATAATTCAATTTTAGACGATACTTTCCAATATTTGTTAATCTCACGAAAAACTATACTTTTCCATCGTGAAATATACCAAATTGAACTCGCACCGCTGCCCTTCTTACTCTCTCCGCAACCAGCTGTGTGGTCGCGACTGCTAGTTGACAGCTGTACAGCAAACAAAGCTGCATGCTAAATGCTTTTAAGTGCGATTGATGTGCAACATGCCAGTTTTTGTTGTTTCACTTGCTTTTGTAGCTGTTTTTGTGAAGGACAAAACAATTTTATCGCTTTGAATAATCAAAAGGAATTTAAATTGCAACAAAGCGGCAAGCAATAAAAAAAAAAACAAGATACACATTGAATGGCGCGATGGTAGCACGACAGGAAATCGAAGAAGAAGATGCGTCTGCAGCGGCAGTAGCAGCAGCCGTAAAACAGCAAAGGAGGCAAGCCGCAGATGCGACAATATTGGCATGCAACAAGCGAGCGATACCAAAAAAAAAAGTAAAACTTTGTAGGCGATAAACGAACGCTTGGTGGCGGCAGGTTGACAGAAAAATAGTGAGACGACAGCAACGGCGGTGGGTGGAGGGAAGAGGAAGAAGCGTGAAAACGGAAGGGGAAGAAGAAGTGCTCGAGAGCAATGTTTAGGGAATGAGAGGAGCCCAGATCAACAGTAGACAAGATGTGGCATGCAACAATACTTAAAGTCCAACATTCGTGGCTACAGAGGAAAAGTAAATAGCCAAACAAGATGGATTACACGATGGCGAACACGATCGTTGATTTTTGTGAAATAGCAACGAAAACAAAAAAAACCATAGTAAACCGCATGTTAAGCGTAGAAAAATCTTAACAAGGAGCATCAAATATGTTTGTTTGTATGAAACTAGATAACCCGGCAGGATGCAATGCTAGCGACGATTGTTGCTAGGCAGTCCAACTAAGCAGACAATGAATAAAATTGTAACGAAAAAATTGAAAAACTTGATTACGCGCGAGTTATTTCAGCGATTCCACACGCCAACTGCCAGCAATAGTTTGGCTAGCGCAGCAGCCACCGAGCGGCGGCAGCAGCAACGCGTGCAACATTGAAATGTTGCGTGGTGTTGCAGCAGCAGACAGACAATGAAACGAACAACAACTGCTGGCAGGCAAGCAGGCATTCAGGCAATGAGACACTCAGCCGAAGCATACAGGCAGGCAGGCAGGCAGGCAGGCAGGCAGGCAGACAAATATACATAGAGAAATACAGAAATCAGGCATCCAGTCAGCCAGTTAGCCAGTCAGCGAGCACACAAAAGTCGTGATTCGGCGGCGCTTTTTAATGGCTGCTGCCAGCTAGTAAACCAGCGCAAGTAAGCAAGCGAGAGCAAATCAACAACCAGCCACAATCGTTGGATTAAAATATTTGCAACATTTAACGAGTGGCAGCAACAGCAGCAAACAGACTGAGCCACTGCCTGCCTGCCGAATGCTGCTACACGTCAAAGTAATTGCCAGAGTGGCAGAAGCGAGAGGAGCGCGTGCAGTGTGGCAGAAGATGGAGTATTGGAGGTTGGTAAATTAATTATAGCTAAAATTAAATTAAATCCAACTAAATGGCGAATTAGTCGTGAAAAAACGTTGAGACTTTTGTAGAGTAGAAAAAAAAACTACGAAAATATGCAGCAGACACAGACACAGCCACAGACAACAGCGTAAAGCAGCAAAGAGCGACGCACGCAAGGGGGTGAGCAAGAGGCGAACTTCCGCTCTGTGGCAGCCACAAATGCACAAAGCTATAAAGACATATTAAAAAAGAAGCGCACATAGAGTGTAGCATACTAAGTATAAAGTGCAACGCATTTTCAAGGTTCATCAAAAAGAAAAAAACAAAAAATGAGAAAAGCAGCGACAACAAAACACTAAGTACGCCTTACCAAGTGCGTTGTTGTCGAGCCAAAGGCAGTATGCGGGAGCTTGGAGTAGGGGATAAGCCAGGTGACAGCAAAGCAACTGACATTGTTTTAAAAGTAAGCGCAAACGACGCTGACATTCGCTATACAAACTATATCTATTTTATAAAAACGCTGAAAGAGCAACAACAAAAAAAAAACAGGTATAAAAATACGAGAACAAAAGCTGATATTTAAAACCACTCAATATGCCGGAAATCTGCACAAAACCCATACGCTCAACAACAACGACAACAACCACCACATAAGCTGTGGTAAAAATGTTAGTCGCAAGACACAAAAAACCAAAGGGGCTGCAACGACAAATGGGTCGCAGAGCAAAGGGAGTGTATGAGTGCGCCAGCAGACAAGGGGTAGCTCACATGGCAAGATGATGCGCAAGTGTCAGGCGTTTAGGTTTTAGAAGCACCAACATACATAGCTCTCTGCTAACATACATATGTATGAATGTATGTATTTGCATATCGATACACACTCTCCTGCGAAAAAAAGAATATCAAATGACTTGCAAGGCACACACACAAGGCGAGCCAAATCGGCGCGCTAAGGCGAGGCTTGAAAAATTGTGACAGCAGCGAGCAGGCAGCAAAAATTTTGCGATGATCCTTCAGCTACTGCTGTTGTTGTTGTTGTTGTTGTTGACAGCTCATACCGCATAAGGTATGACGATCATAATAACTTTAGCCGTTTGCACGGCGGCGACAGGATGCGCGCACAAACGAAAGCACACGAAATAAAACATAACAAAACAAAAACAACAGGAGAAGACAAACAGGATATTAATAAAATGTGGTATGCTTGTTAAATTAATATTTTTCCAATGTTGGCAAAGGAAGCAATTATAAGGTTATTTGAATATCGAAAATGAAGTGATCATATGATGATCGCAAGTGCTGCGCGTTCAAGGAAGTGACGTGAATTTGAAGCGCATTAAAGCTGAGCGCCATTTAAAAATGAGTCAAGGAAATGAAGTACATACGCAGTTTGATTGACAGTTTTGGGGGTAGCAAAAATATATTTGAAACTTGGGATATATGTATGTATGTAGAAGAAGGCGCACATTTTTGAGCGTGTAAATGAGTCCAGCAAAACCGTCTTGATCACTACGAAAACTTAATATAAAAAATCATTTCTTATGACATATTAAAAGTTAATTTGAGAAAGCATGCGTTCAAGTATATTTCTAACTGATCATGTACTTTTTTATGTTACACATTAGATCGAGATCCGCAAGATCTCATTTACTTATAAGCGAACTTACCGATCTTACCGATCTTGACATTATGACTTAATTTAATTTTGACTAAAATAAACAACTTGAAACTATAAGAACGAACCATTTGAAAATATCACTTGGGGAACTCATGCTTAGTAATTTGAAAGTAGAGAAAAAACTATAGCAATTTGTTAAGATTAGAATATAACAATAGAGTAAAATGAGATCGGTCGCTTACGAAAAGTTAACGATTATGATTGACAAGATCACTTGCGCGAAATACATATCGCACCCTAAATACAAAAGGGTCACAACTCAAAATACTAAGATTTTCAGGAGAGACGAAAAACGTTTTATGTAAAAATTATTGTAATATTTAAAGTAAATATTTTTCCATCATGAAAATATACAACATTGAAGAAAGTTCTGCTATATTTTTTTCAATTTTATATTATGTTTGCGAAAATAAAACAAAATTTTAATTTATGACTGTTTAACTGAAATTTTTTCGATTAACTAGTGATATTATCTTAAGTTGTGCCTTTTTAACTGATAAATTTTAATTGAAAATAAATTAATTGAACTCACTTTTCACAACTAAAGAGGCACAATGCAAAATAATATACCACGAAATTAATCACTTTTTACAGTTATAGAGGCAGAACTCAAAATAAAACTCTTTATGTGTAATAAAAGTAATCAGCTGTTCTTGAGCATATTAACGCAACTAAAAATAATTCTCTTTAGTTGATCGTGCAAAAGCAACACACTTGACATAAAAATAGACATAACTGTATTTGTCCAGTTAAAGAAGATAGTTATGTGAACGAAATTTTTGCAGTAGTTAGAGATGTGTACTCTGAATTAATTTATGCAAAAAACTCAGTTTTGGAAAATTTTGAGTTGTGACCCTTTTGTATTTAGGGTGCGATATATTCGGTTTTCATTGTGCTTATTTTATATATTGCATGCGTTCTTGTCAATCATGATTGTTTAGTTTTGGCAAAAGAGCAAGGTATTGTAAACAAAATATTAAGATTTGCAAGTGGTTCAGCTATTGATGAGTGATCGTGCTTTCTCAGTTTTATTCAGTTTAAACGAACTTAAAATTTTTCTACTTAATGTACATTTTTTTGTTTGTTTTTTATTACTTACAGCTTGAGCGCGCATTGGCGCTGTTGTTTGTATCATGCAATGCCTCGACGATCAATGTGAACGTGCCCTGTGAAAGAAAATTGAAAAGTAAGAAATTACAATAATAGAATTTTATATGATTAAGAAACAAATGTATATTAAAAAGGTATTTATAATTAATAAAGTGAAGTTGTTAGTATAATGAACTATCTTTAGTCAAATAAACATCAAACGTTTTTTGTAGGTTATTTCTTGTGGAGCGATCATGAAAAGATCACTGAAGATCGTACATTAAATAGCGTTTCGTAGTCAAAGTTATTAAAATAAAAATTGATAATAATTTGAGTGGCTTTCCTACTACTTTAAATACCAAATCATTTAACGTATTTCATCTTTCCGTTTCCATGTAACGGTCTGCCGAAAAACCTAACAAAACAAAAAATGTGAACTCTCGATAAACCAAAACGCTGCCTTTTAAGTAATATAAAACCATGTCAAGCGGATATAATGGTTAGGTGTTGATCGCTTTTAACGATAAAACAAGCGTGGATCATAAACGATCGTGCACAAACGTTACGAGCATAATTAAAAATATTTTTGTTTATCAATAACAAGTTTCCGCTCATCAATGAAAAAAATTCAAAATAAACAAAAACAAAACAAACAGCGAAGAGAAACTTTTCGATAACAAATGAAGATCATTGGAAAGAGTTATCAAAGCGCGCGTAAAAAAATCGTCAATAAATTAAAAGTCTATAAGAGACAGAATTCAACGGAAATGCATGCGCAGAGCACTTCTGCTTGGCTATTTGGTAAACAAAAAAAAGCAGAGCTGCTAGTAAAATGCAATACCTAGATAATGTTGGATAAATTGTAAATTCAAATTAGTGACAAATTAATAAATTGTGATAATCGCACGATGTACGAGTATACGGTAGAAAAAACTGACCAATACACAATCACGCACAGACAGAGATTGAAAGTGAAAAGGCGTTATGGTAAACAAAAGAAAAAACTAAACCAACGACGCCTACACAGCACCAACGACGAGTTAAAACTTTATGAAAAAAGGCCTAAATAAAAAAATAAACAAAAAAAAAAAATGAAAAATAAAATAAGATGCCCGCCACGTTGCCTGCCTGGTGTCTAACTGGCCGACTCCAGAGACTTGCTGCTGCTGGCTGGCTGGCTTGATGGCTTAGCTTCAAAAAAGTTGCTAAGCGTGTTGATGTTGTTTTTGCTAGCGTGGTAGCTTTTGCCTAGTTAGTTATTGCTATACAAATACATTAATATGTACATATGTATATGAATAATGCAATCAAGTAGCCGAAATGCATAAGTAACGGTGTGGCAACTAACGTGCGGCACTGTAGGACGGGCGGTAGCGTTGCTTGAATTCGAAATGCAAATATGCGCGCAAGAGCATTTGTGATAGCGTTTGTGGCTGGAGCATGGCGGATGAGTGCATGCGTGCAAGCAAGCTGCTTGCCAAATCGCCCTCAATTCACACACTGCAACCGGCTAGCAAGTAAATTTCAATTAATAAATTCAAAAAAAAAAAATGTATTTATAGAAAAAAAGAGACAACAAGGTAAGTTAGAAGTGATATTTTTTTATAGTTTTCTTTTGTTACTTCAAACCAGAAGATGCATAAAGACGGAGGCATAAAAATGCAGAGGCTGAAGCGCCGACGCCTTGGTCATTTGGTGAACGAAAAACTATTGCTGTTAGTTAATAGCTTTCGATTTTTTGAATTTTGAAAGTTTTAAACAGGTTGCATATTTTTTTTTATTTTAAAAATTTGAGCAATAAAATATGTGCGTGGGCGTTTAGCGCTTCCTACAATGATAAGACACGAAGTGATATTTTATAAGTAAATTTTTTATTTTAAATGAGGCTGCAATGCTTCCGACTGCTGCTCGCTTAAGTCGCGTGGTTTTCACAATTTGACAGTCAATTTTTTATGCAGCTAAATACATACATATGTAAACATAGATGCATATTAATTTATTAGCGTGTTTTTTTAATAAAAACATTTTTTTTTTTCGTAATTTTTAATGCTAATTTTTTTGTATAAATTTTTCTGCTTTTGACATACGTAGGTTGTCGGAATTGTTGCGCTTGCATGCAGCTAAGGCATTTTATGGCTGGCCAGCGTTTGAGAATTTCGAGAGAAGGGTCAAAATGTGCTGAAATCTTGTTAAGTAAAAATATAACATACAAAAAATAAGTTGTTTTAAAAATATTTCCGCGCTACCAAAGCTGTTGAGGTAGCAAGCATTCAAGCGTAAAAAGGCATTGAAATACCAGCAATCAAGCAATTTGAATGCGCTTGCGCGGCTGCCGAAGTGGTGAGTGAATGGATGCACCATCCTTACTACCTAGAAACACACACACACACACACAAACACGCGCGCTCGCACACTCATATACACAATGCATGCATGCATGAAAGCACCATGCGGCGGCAACCAACTGGGCGCGCTGAAGAGGAAATTATTGCAAGTCACAAATCAAAAATCGGCAGCATATGAAAATTTTTGGCGCAAAAGAAAAAAAAACAATAATAATAATAGCAACAGCAACAACGCAGCGCAAGTGCAAAACCGCTGCATGTGAAAGAGTAAAATAAAGCGCAAAGCAGGCGGCAATGCAATGATATAAAATATAAATGCAAAAATTAAATTGGCATATATTGAAAATGCACAAAATATTGTAATAAATTTCGCTTTGGCAAAAATATTATTGGCAGACGCTGTTGTAAGCGCTGTGTAAAATATATATATAAAAAAAAAACAAAAACAGTAGGCGAATCACATGAAATATGGGCACGGCAGGAAGCAAATCAGACGACACACCGCGCGCGCGCTCAGTAAGCTTAGCGGTAAGCGATTGCCCGCAGCAACTTGCAACAGCGCATATGCTACGGTGTATAGAAAACGCGAACAGGAGGGGGTGCGCGCGCACACAACTTCACTGCTCAAAAATCCAAAAAAAGGTGTTGCCCAGCAAGGCGAGTTGTAGGTGACATCAGGCGCCTAAGTGGCAAAAGTATGCTATGTGGTGTGGCGGATTATGTTGCAATGATGTTGCCACTGATCGCGTCAAAATGCGACGTCCGTTCATAACGTGAGAGTTGACAGGCTAAAGCGCACAGGTAAGCCATCAATGCGATCAATAAAGCAGTGGCACGATCAGTCAGATATATACTCGAACATATATATGTATGAATGTATGCATGGTTGCGCGTACAGTGAGCGCGCATAGAAGAACTTGTGACAGGAGCGCCAGCGACAGTGATCACTTTCGTGTTGCAATCGCAAAAACTCTTCGCACACTGGTGCGCACAACATGAAATTGCATTAATAAATTTTCAACGATTTTTTCCAGCCATTTTCATTTGTCGCCGCCTATAAATTGTTTACATTTTGCTTTTATTGCGTTTCTTACTTTTCCAGGGGTTGGACCAGCGAGAGGCAAATATTTTTTAATGAAATGAAGAAGCTGCTACAACAGCAGCAGCGGAGTCGTCAACGATCAAATGCGCTAAAAATATGCTTTTGTGCAATGTCAGCGCGTGTTGTGCGCGCATCTGCATGCAACAATGCAACGCTAGATCGCGTGCAACATGAAGCAGCGCAGACAAAGGAGGTAAACGAGTGAGTATATGGCAACTGTAGACAGCCGCCACAAGTCATTCAAGTGAGTACTTGTATGCACACATATTTGTTGCATGTTGCGCGCCTAAGATTAAAGTTCAATTTCAGCAGCAACACCCTTTGTCAGCGCGGACCGCAACGTTTTTTTTTTTTTGTTTTCGTTTTGCACTCCCCAAGCCACAACACACCAAAGCGCTCATACACACACACACACACGTCATTTGCCGTCTTTGACGACATCTATTTTTAGGCGTCTGACAGTGCGCAAGCAAAGTAGGTGTAGCCAATCGGTAGTGGTGGTAGTAAGTAGTTGGGGCTGCTGTATACGTCCAGACTATGCGCTGCCGTTTAAGCAGCAAAATACCATAGAGACAAGCACTCAGAGGCAGGGTGGTAAGTAGCAGGCGTGAGGTGTGGAGAGCGGACGCGCGCTGCTGTTTGGGTCTTCACCTTTTGTAGCTGTCAATCTGGCGATGGGCGCTGTTGGCACAGACGCCACAAAGGCACGCACACATACATATGTACATACTTATTTACATACTAAGTGCGCACGGTGGATATATTTAAAATTGTAGAGAATTTCTTTAAGCGAAATTTAGCTGCATTTGGCGGTGCAGTATCAGACGATGGAATTGTTGTTATTGAGTGTTAAGAAAATAATTTGCATTAATTTGTATTTCTTGCAGACACATGTATATACAAATATATGTAGGTACGCTTTTCTGCCAGTCGCAATGACCCAGAAAGTTGCAGCAGAAACATGGAATATGGAACGCAAGAGAAGGACAATGCAAGTGAGACAAATACTTACAGCCCATCTAAAAGTTATAATCGCAACGCACTACACATTTATTGATAATATTTTGACAATTTATGCATGTTTTTTTATTAAATTTATAATTATTTTTCTATAAAAAAAAAAGTTTATTCTCTAGCGATAATTTTGAAAAAAAAAATTTTCTAATTCATAAAATTTTCATAGATTTTAAATTTTATTTTTACCTTTTTTTTAATGTGTTCCTACAAAATTTGTTAAAAATTGCACTGCACAAATTAAATAAACTAAATGTTAATTGTCTTATTAGGTGTGATTATAATTATGAGACGGGGTATACGTATGGTTTTCCAATGACTCATAGTACATTTTTCTATAATTTTTTGATTTTATTTATAGTCGCCTAATTTTTTCGGATTTACACTTTTATAATCGGACTTCTTTGCAGTAGTGACTCTTATAAACTAGTTCGCAACTAGTGCCAATGAGTGCAACAAATAAAATTCAAGTCTACATAGAAAAGTCTAAAACAGAGGCAATACTTTTTTGCTGCCGACTTGAAGTTCGAATAACGTTTTATAAGTTGCAAATATTTGTACATAAAAAAAAAATAGTAACATTATTTTTGGTTTATTTAACAAACAAATAATTCAACTGTATTAATGCATATTTTTCTTGAGGCCAATTAAAATAAATTTTTTGCAACCAAACAACAGCGATTAGCACACCACAGCACTGAGTAAACTTTAAAGCACACAGACAAGCTGCAAATGCGGAGCAGCACAGCACAGAGGTAGAAACACAAGTAATAAAGCGAAAAAAAAAATGCAATTCAATTATAGATAACGCAAAAAAAAAAAAAAACAAGTCTCAGATAAGAAACGAGGAAAATAAACCTACCTCGCCACATGGAATTTCACGTGCCACATTAATTTGCCGCAGCAATAGCGGTCTGACGGTCGACCGAACGACCGAACGACGTTGAGAATCTTGCGCCAAGGGAGGCAAACGCTTCGCGCAACTTGGGCTTATCCCTAGTCTGGCAACTAAATTGCTAAGCTGCGCACTATGTAAGCTGTTGTTGTGCGCAAATGATAAAGATGACGTTTGCAATGTTGACGACAATAACGCTGAACGCTGACAATCGCTGATGATGGTTGATGGTAATGACACCAAAAGCAGCCCAGCTAGGCAGCGCGCCAAGTGCAAATGTGTAAATGTTGGGTAAAAAGTGCAGAGTTGTCGCGAGTAGAGGAAGTGTAAGTGCAGAGCAGAGCAGTGCCAACGGTGATGGTGATTATGATGATGACGATGACTGGTGACTGGTGACGTTGCACATGCGCGTTGCTGTAATTACACATGACATAGCAAGCGATCAGCATGCCACAAATATTGGTTGTAGAGTGAAGTGAAGGGCAATGGTGGTGATGGCGGATGAGAGGCAAGAAGAGGAAGAAGACGAAAAGAAAAAAGAAAAAACGCAAAATTAAGCAAAGGAGGAAGTGAGTAAATCACCCTTATGCAAGGCGAGGCGCAAGTCAGTTCTGGACAATGAATGCGAGTCATAAAGGTAGGCACACACACACACGCGCACACAGACAGACACGCACACTTACAAACATATGACAGTGCAATGTTGACAAAGTTCACTGAGCTGCCGACTAAATATTTGCTGGCTATGGATGTGGCAATAAAGTGTTGTTGTGAGAAGGGTCGTGGTGGGCAAGCGAGTGGTAGGAAAAAATAGTTTTCATTGCCACATTACAAGCAACATTGTGGATATATTCAAACACACACGCGCAAGTATGTACATGTATTTACTAGCGCTTAAGTCGCCAGCGGCCGTAGAACTTTGGTGAATATTTGCTCGAAAAAATGCACGCCGCTGAGGCAACTTACAAGTAAGAGGAAATAGAAAGAAAAAAATACGTTAAAAATTGCTGAATTATAGTGAAGCTTGAGTGCGTCGCGCAGGCGCAAGGGTAACGCGCTACATGCAAGCAGTAGCGGCAATTGCATTCTTGAAGCGGCGTTATCGTTGAAAAATTAGTAAATGGCGCGCGAGTGGTTGTTGCGGCCACATTGGTCTATTTCAAAACAACAAGTAGGCAATTTCATTTTGATACAACACTATGTGTATGATAAAATGCTGGTATGCTAGATACTTATTTAAAATAGAGGTAGAAATATAGCGGCAAAGTCAACGGTAAAGAAGCGCATAGCGAATGGAGGGAGTCAATGCAACGAGCGACGAAGAATTCGTATTTGTAGTAAAGCGGCGCGGTGCGGTGCGGCGCGGCGCTGAAGCATGAAGCGGAATTTTCAGCGAACAAAATAACAAAGGGAGAAATAAAATTATTCTCAAAAATTAAGATTTATTAAGAGAATATAATTTTGTAGCATGTATGTGTGTATAAGTATGAAGAACACGTGCGCTCAACGGTACTCCGGGAAAAAGCAGGCGTATGGCATCAGCGCTAAAGATACTAAGTACTTGCCGCCACCAACTGCACGCAGCGCATCAGCATAAAGTATATAGGGGCCGCACGCACTCAAATGCTGATTATATTACTGTTGTTGTAGTATAAATTGCAATGCATTTGGTAATGTAGTAATGAAAGATGGCGCTTTATGAGTGTCATCTAAAATGTAGGGGCGATCGCTGCAACATGCGGCAGCAACAAATACACAAATAACGAGCGTCTGAATAAAAATAGTATTTAATACAGAAAAAATACTTGAAAGAGATATACATAATAAACTATTTGTGAAAAACAAATTTTATAGCTGAACTGGCGGCGTGTGATACGAAAAATTGAATGAATTGCGCGTGAAAGTTGCTTGACTGTCAAGATGTTTGTATGTAAATGCTACATTCAATTAATTTTGAAGCGCAGATCACATCAGAAGATGTTAGTGAATGGTATGAGAGTTTCGAGTTATGAGAATCGACAGAGCACGAAACAGCAATGATTACTTTGTAACTAGTTGCGAACTAGTTTGTAAGTAAGTAGTTGGGAACTAGTGTATATTATTAAATATCGGCTAATTTATTAAAACACACTTTAACAATCGTAAACTTATTTTAAATGGTGTTAAAAACGCTTAGTAGCTAGTTTGGGACTAGTTGGTAACTAGTTTCTAACGTAACTAGTTGAAATTTGGTTTACATACTTCTTGTAGGCGACTATTTCATCATATTAAAATGCAAATACCGCTTTTTGCATCATTCACTACATTGTAACTAGTTGTGGATTAGTTTATAGCTGGTTAAAGGCTAGTTTGTAACGTCATGGTAGCTATTTGGAATTTATTTTCTAACATTGTCACATGAAAAAAAAAAAAAAATGTGCAGTTTCTTTGCGAATAAATATTTACATTGTGCTAGGGCACAAACAATATAAAATAAAAATCTTGATACAAAAATGTTGAAGCTTTCAAACCGCTAAACAAGTTTCCAATGAAAAAGCGAATGGCTAAACAAATACAACAGCAATTTGCAGGGGTTGAATGGATAAATGTGTGCCACAACACGCGCCACAAAAGTACCAGTAACTCCATCGGCGTAGTTTCGAAGCGAAAGCAACACATGTGAGCATTAAAAGTATACATTTGAATGGCTTAAATTCCTGATGGAAAAGCAAAATGAAGTAATGAGTTGATCGTAGCAAAAATAACACGCAGAGTATTTACATTATCAGCCCATATAGGGGAGTCCAACAATATCGATCGATAGTGCGCGCAAGAGAACTCAGGGTAGAGAGAGCGCGCGCGCACGCGTTGGATAGAGCATAACGGCGCAAGCGTCCAGGGAATACACAATCACTAAGGCCGTGACGATTAATGGTGTGCGACAGTCGCCGCCGCCGTTGCTCCTGCTGCTGCTGCTGATGTATGCTGGTGGTGGTTAAGGTGGTGGTAGAGAGCGCACTTCGACTCAACTGATGGGTGTTTATGTTAGTGGTGGTTAGTGCAGCGCCGCGCTCAAGGCGAGTATGCAAGAACCAAGCCGAAAAGGGGGTAAGTAATATGTTTATAAAGTCACATACATACATAAGTATGTACGGTACATAGGTAAAGCGCACGCGCTGACGTTCATTGCTGACGCGCAGTGACTATACGTAGCGGGCGCTGCGCCGCGACGACGCGGTTTTAGCGCATTTTAATAGCTGACAGCTGTTAAGCGTAAAAAAACGGCAACTGAAATATTTACTTTGCGTGAAGTGGCGGTGCGCGAAGTGTGTGGTAGTGGTAGTAGTGGCGGTGGTGAAGCTAGTGGCGCGGTTGGGTGCGGTGAGGTGCCTCAACCAAAGCGAACAAACTGCCAGTCAGACTGCCACCCTATGTCTAGCGCGCAAGCTAAGTTTATGTGTGTGTATGTTTGTATAGAAGTCCGCCGCTTAGCGACAGATCCGAGCGCATGTGCATTGCACCCTAGCCAAACTAAAAATACGTATGTAGGTTTGATTGCGCAGATGTGTGTGTGTGCGTGTGTGTACTTTTTTTATTTTGCGTATATACTATATGTGCATGTATACTATATTGTATATTGCTGTTGTTTTTGTAACGTACATTTTGCGCTTTGTTGCTGTGGATGAACAAGTTATAAACAGCAAAGAATTAATATTTAAAATTTCAGAAATCGAAGCGGATTCCAAAGGGCGAGTAAAAGTATTATATCAACAGCGCAAAATATTGATAAATCAAATAGAAATTTAATATACACAAAAACTAACATAAATTACATGAAAAGAGAATACTTTCCATACAAATTCTTCTGGGTAAATCTCGAACTTGCAATACCACACAAATATTTCTGTATATTTATTTATAAACCATATTTTATGAATCAGCCAGCAAAAGAAGACAACAGAAACGAAAAAAAAAAACAAAAACAAAACTAAATGCGACCAACATAGGGCGAAAATGTGCCACTTGGCAAGCAATTCGACGCTGTTGCGTTGCGCAGATCAGCATTAACGAATGGTTAGGCTTAGCAGCGCATGCATGTTGCATGCAACATATCTGCGCCTATGATGCGCGACACACTGCAGTAGAAAGAAATAATGAAAAAGAGAGTGAAAAAATAAAACAACAACAACTCACAGCAAATCACTTCCCGTTTCGACAGCCCACCGAAAAGCCAACCGAAGTCGACAAGACGACAGTCGAAAGAGTGTTTTTTGTTGTTGCAAATGTATCTATACATTTGGATTTTGTTTAAAAATAACTCGAAAGCGTTGTGAGGAGGCTTTAATTTGAAAATACATGCTTTGTGTTTTTGTTTGTTTTTTTATTTTTATTTTGTTTTGAATCGCTCGGCGACAAGTACTTTTCTAGCAAATTGTGGGATAAGAAGACGTAAACTAAATTAGCAGAAGCGTTGTTTTATTTTTAATAAAACTTTTAAGGTTGTTGTTGTTGTTGTTGTTGTTGTTGTTGGTGGTGGTGGCGGCGGTAGCATGAAGGCAATAACTTTGAACTCTTTGCTGGCGTTAGCCGGCGAAATTTATTTTAAAATTCTCGAGTTTTTGCTTATTTAGAAGATAAGCAAAATAAATGTGAACAGTGGAAAGTGACTAAACAGCTGTTCGATCCGCATCTGCCTTTAGGTGAGTAAGTAAAAGCAAAATTTCTAAAAGTAAGTGAATGTTCTTGATTCTAATTGAATATTCCCATCTCTTTATTTAAGGTTTCAACTTTTACTAAACTATTTCATGCAATAAATTTGTAGTACAACTTACCGGCCATGCGAAATTGAAGGCAAACTGTATGGGATTCGTGAAACCTTTGCTTTTGAATTTTTGCGTATTCGTTAAATTTACCGAATTTTCACCGAGTATCGGCGTCACCACATCACCATACGTACACTGTGATGTCGTATCGATTTTCGCTTGATAATGTTTGAGACAAACGCGAAACCGTGTCTTACATGTACCGATACATTTGCCCGTTTGCGGATCGGAGAGGCCACTACAGCAATTTCCTTCGCTATCGCGACCGTAATCATTGTTGAAATAACGTAAACGTAATTCGAATAAACCGGAACTGTGAACCTGTTGAAAGAAAAACAGATAGAAAAAAGACGAAAATAGAAATTAGTATGAATTTAACTTAACCAAAAAAAAAAAAAATAATAATAATTAAATATTAAAAATATTTATTTTAAAAATAAAATATGTAGCCAACTAAAATTATCTTAGCATATTTCTTGCGAATGAATTCGCAGTAAGACTTGCCATTGTTACCTGCATAAATCCCACCAAAGTCAGTTTTTATTTGTACTATTTATTTTGAAATTTATTTTTAAAATTGTTTCTACGCGCCGCCAACTAATCGAATTATAAAGCAATTCATTTAAGTTTACACGCAATTTTTTATCGAATTTTTTTTTCTCCGCCTGCTGGTTTTGCTGGCTCTCCAACAATTCCACTTAAAAGACGTTGCATTCTTGTTTGCTATCGCTACACATTTACTACTCCCCTTCTCCCGCTCACCCTCCCTCACTCTTTGAGCCTTCTGCTGCGTTCCTTCTTTTTGTGGCGGAATAAAATGCCAAAGCAGCTACCGCTGCTGCAACATGACAATAAATCTTTCAACATGGTATTTAAGCAAAATGCTACAAAATTGCAGCCAAGCGGCGGACAGCAGCAAAAGCAATCGACAGCGACTGGAGCGGTAGATGATACGACAATTGTTGCGGTGATACAAAAAGCTCAAGTTGAAGAATTCTTTGCGGCCCTCAAGAAGTCGCAAGAAAATAAAAATAAAAAAAAATGCTATAAGAAATCTCTAAATACAGAAATAAAAGCGAAGGCGATACAAATAAAGAAATTTGCGAATTATGGTCGCTACTTAAGAGTGAAACGTTGGCGAGTGGCGGGCAGCGGGCGGCGATTACTCGAAAGACAACTCCAATTCTCGTATGTGACCGGCGATCGGACGCCCCGGCTGACGGCTGCCGACTAGCGCTTGCAACGCTGTAAATCACTTGTGTTCTTATGTACGTAACTAGTTGGTTGTGGTTTCGCATTTTTGGCTGGCAATGTTGTTGGGAGTTTATATATATATTTTTTTTTTTCATCAAATCAGTTGTTGATTAAGTTGCTGATTTGCTTGAGTGTGTGTGCGTGTGCTTTTGAGGCAATCGAAAATTGACAAATGCACAGCAAGAGGCCTAAAATGTATATTCAAAAACGCTGGTGTGGCGTGGTGCTCTTAAAGATGACATGCAAACAGCATGTGGGGCACTTACAGATTATTATTTTTTTAATTTTTGTATAAATAAATCTGCTCAAATATACGCTTTTTTTTTAGTTAGAGCCATGTGTGGTAAAACTGTGATGTGTATGCAACATAAATGCGTAATCAAATGCAAAAATGTGACCAAAAAATGTCAGTGTAATTAAGGCGGAAAATTTTTAAGGGCTGTGCTATTTATAATTTTTATACTTTACTTTTTGCGAATTAAACGCGAAAATGACAGTAACAAGAAGATCGATCAACTGCTTCTTATGTATATCTAAATTTTTATTTTTTTGTTACGCTTTTACTTCTTTTAAGCTAAACAAAATTAAAAAATTTTCGCCGACACATACAAAATTTTTTTTGGGTGGGTACATTTGTTCTTCCTTTTTTGTTTATTTTATTTTTTATATCTTTTTCGTTTTTACCTTTTAAAAAAAAAAATTAAAAATTTTTAAATTAAGTTTTTTAATTTTTTTAATTTTTAAATTAAGTTTTTTCATTTATTTAATAATTTAATGTTTCTTTTACTTTTCTACATTGCAATTATAATGTTGACTTACAAAATAAAAAAAATATATTTTTTGTATATTTTATTTTTTTTTTAGATTTTTTTAAATTTTTTTAAATTTTTCTCTTATTGCATAAGTAAATGTAATATTTTTAACTCACTTCATTGCCTCACTTCTTACTAGCTTGTTAAAATATCATCACAGCCTCGAAGGTAAAAATATTGCTATAAAAATTCATTTGAGACATATTTCAATATAAAAATATTTTGCCGACATGTGTCGATTTGCTTCAGAGGCTTATTTTTCATCTTCATACACGTACATACATACATACATATGTATGTATAAATATATACCAAAATGCCATAAAGATAACGAGGCGTCTAATTAGCATAATTTGATTTGCGGCTTTAAAAAAGCATTTTTTTTTTTAATTTACAAGAAGTTTAAGGAAAAAACAACGCAGCCCCAAAAATGGTTGGAGCTTTTTGAGCGATTTTTTAACATAATTTTTTTGTAGCTGCTGGGTGATAAAACTGTCAGCATTTATTAGCGAAATTTTATTAGTGTTGATGGACGAAGAAACAACAAATTTGGCGAAGTGAGAGAAGACAAGAAAAGCAATCAGCGCCGCCACTTTGTATTGTTGTGGTCCATAAATTTTAGCGTTAATTAGAAAATGATAAAGTGGAGAGGTTAAAATTGAGAATATATGTATATGTATGTACATACATGTGATAGACATGCAAATTAAAAAGAAACAAAATAGTTTAACAAAATTAGATTAACAAAATTGTTTGAAATTATGCGTAAAATCGTTTTACAATCACAATCAAAAAGAAATCAGCAAAATTGAAAACGCCATTAAATAAATAAATTCACCCAAATAAGACATCAATAAATTTTATACCAAAATTTTTTATAAAAAATGCAAATTAATGTTACAAATTTTGTAAACAATTTTCGTTTTAATAGTTTGAGCTAGAAAATTTCAAATTAACATAAAAAACAAATTGATTATATTTTTTGTGATTAGCCAATTGTATTTAACTAGAGTGTATCGGATTAGTGAGCGTATGCAAAAAAAACAACAAATATTAACAGCGAAAATAAACGCGAAAAGCAGCGAGTAATGCAAGCTTTAAAAAAGAAACCAATAATGAAAATTAGTACATTGAAAAAATCGCCAAACCATTTAAAAAGGCAATGACAAAATTAAAATTTGTAAGCAAAAAATGAAAAACAAAAAAGTTATTTATACACAAAAAACGCACTATATAATGAAGAAATTAAATACAAATGAAGTAAAAATATTTTTTCTCCTATAAAATCTCACAAAAACTAGCTGACAAGCAATCAACGCTTCATTAAATGCACAACCAAACATGGAGGCAGTCGTTACAGCAACAACACTAACATACAAAGCAGTAATTTTGCAAAAAAAAAAAAAACAACAAAAAATTGGAGCGAACAAGTGTCCAGCAACAATAGCAATACAAGCAAATAGACACAGAGGCTTCCTCAAGCTGAACGCCCCAACCGGCACAGCTGGTGCAAGCGGGGGACAGAGGCGCGCGCGCTTACTTGCTACCGGCTGCTGGCTGCCCAAAAATAGACACACACAAACACACGCGCATATGTATGGTATGTACATACGTACATACCCACACTGCATTGCTCTGATTTATAACTGTCCAGCAATTAACATTTACAACAAGTTTAAGCTTGTAAAAATGACAATTTAATTGTTAACAAGGCGACGTCATAACAAAATGGGAAAATCAAAGGAAAAAAGCGAGAAAAAAAGAACATTAAAACCAAATGAGAGAAACAAACAAGTGAGTTTGAAAAAAAATTAACAAAAAAAAACAAACAACCAAAATATTTGTATGTAACTAGACCAAACATGGACGCAAGCAAAAAGGGTGAGCGCAAATCTTGATGCTAAGTACACACTATTGAATGCCACTGTACAGAGGCAAGGAAGGAGCCAAGCAAGCGCGATTATTTTGTGCTTTCCTGTAATGCTAGTCTTTCGATTAATTGTTACGCTATGTATTTTTTTTTTGTGTTTTTTCTATGGAATGTATGTATGTATCGGGTGTTTTTTTTAGGGGTATAGAAGTTCGAATTGAAATAAAACACAAGAAAATCGTTTTAAGGTCCATCAATTTGACTTTATTGGAAGGATAATTTTATGCCATTAATGTTTAAATATGATTTCGGGCATGTGGCCGCCGCCGCTGGCTCGAATAAAGCCAATTCTACAGGTCCAATTTTCAACCACTTTTTCGAGCATATGGGGCCGTATGTCGGCAATAACGCCACGAATGTTGGCTTCCAATTCCCCTAACGTTTCTGGTTTGTTGGTGTAGACGAGCGACTTCACATATCCCCAAAGAAAATAATCCAATGGTGTCAAATCACACGATCTTGGTGGCCAATTGACAGGTCCATTCCGCGAAATTATGCGCTCAGCGAATGTTTCCTTCAATAAATCGATTGTGACGTGCGCTGTGTGGCATGTAGCGCCGTCTTGTTGGAACCACAACTCATCCACATTCATGCCATCCAAAATCTTCCATAAAGTTGATGGACAAAGCTCCAATTGCTGTGCACGGTGGCGAATCGATTCATTCGGGTCCTCTTCAACACTTTGCTCTACAGCGGCAATTGTTTCTTCGGTGCGCACTGTTCGACGTCTCTGCGGATGCGTATTATCACATAGAGTAAACGTAGTGCGAAAACGATCCATGGTTAACCGAATTAATTGCTCTGATGGACGATTATGTCGACCATAAAATGGACGGAGCTCACGGTAAACTTCGCGAACTGAACCATTATTTTCGAAATAAATTTGCACGATTTGCAAGCGTTTTTCTTTTGTCAACCTGTTCATGATGAAATGGCAAACCAAACTGAACATAAATGACATTAGAGTTGCCAGATTTGACCACAAAATGCCAGTTTTATCTCTATTCGAAAAACAAACCTGTAAAAAAAACACCCTTTAGTTTGTGGCATCAACTAGTGCATCTTTCAGGTTGTTGTAAGTGTTGCTGTTTTATTACTTAATTACTCGCTTAAACTGATATCACTACTGTGGCTAATTTGCCTGGGAGAATGTGGTAAAGATGAGTGACAAAGTAAGACCAGCGCTTGAGGAAATCATAAAAGTTGGCAAATTAAGATGAGACAGTGAAGGGAATAGGTGAAAACGGAGAGTAGGCGAGGGAGCAGAAGGAAGAATGCAAGACTCTTTAATTATTAAGAGCTGAAGTGATGGCATACATTGCCAATAAAGTCTAGAAACAACGTAAATCTTGGCTAATTTGCGACGAAACATGTTCATAAAATATTTGAAAAAACGCAGTGATTAAAAAGAGTAACGCTACACATTAGTCTTAAAACACTAAACGCAGTCAGCGAATACAAAAAATTGATTGAATTTCGTTATGCGCAATTATTGGATGCGTAACACCAAATTCGTGCCAGGTTTGATGCGCAGCGTAGCAAGCGATGAAGACGCGTCTAAAAAGCGTGCACGCTTTAAACGCCTATTAAGCCATGAAACGGCTAAAGTTGGCGCATGGAATTGGACAAAGCGAACATATTAGACAATGAGAAATAATCAAGTTAAAGAAGTCAATGCTAAGCACAGTTTGGGTGCAAAAAAAAAAAATACCAAAAACAAGTTAGGCGCATCAATACAATAGCCAGATAGCGCTGCAGAAAGAAAAGAAGCTTGAAACCCAAATTTAAACTGAGTGGCGGTAAATAATTTTGGGCTGAACTGGAACGAAATGTTTAAAGAAAAAGGGCAAATAAAAGAAATAAAAAGCGAAACATTTGTATTTAAACACAAAATCAAATCTGTTTCAAAGCTATCGCTGGAGAAATCTCAAAAAAAAAATTTAAGGCGCTACAGCCGCCACAACGAAACAAGTATACACTCACACGCGCACAAGCGAGTGAGGCTAATGACCAAAGCATAGCCGCAACTTTAAATAATTTGGAATCAAAAAAAAAAAAGATGAGAAAAGGAAATTGACGCTTAAAACGTCACACCAAAAGCGTAAAAATACAAAAAAAAAAAAAACAACAAACGCAAATCATTGGCAGAAGAGGCCGGAAAGAGCCAAACTAAAATAAAAAGCGCAAATAGTCGTAAAGGAGAAAAAACATGAATCATGCTTTTTCTATGACGAAGTTGATGAGGGCGCAGTCGATGGCGACGAGGACGAAGTCAACTAAAAACTACCACCAAAGTGAATGATTTGGCGCAGAAGAATACAGCAGGCAACTAAATCGCTGCTTAGATTATGAAGCAGTTCGGGCCAGACCGAAGACAGGCTTCAAAATCTACACCCAAAAACAAAAACACAAAGCTAAAACACAAAAAGAAATTAACTTAAACTTCAATACCAAACGATTTCAGAAGTAGGCGCATGTTGGGTACACACGCTCTAAACTGCAGCGCAAGCACCATTTAAGAGGAGGCTGGAAAAAAAAGCATTTAAATAAACAAAACATAAGCCAAACAAACTAAAAAGAAACGATCAACATCAAAAGCAGTAGAAATATGTAGGTAAAGCTGGCTATAACCGAGATACAAGACGACAAGAAAAACAGCAGCAAAAAGAACGCCCGAAGATCAAAGCATGCAGTTAGCCAGCAAACGAACAAGCGAACGACCAAACGACCGACCGATCGACAAGCATAGCAAGGTACAAACGGGTGCGCGCGCTGATGATCATGCCAAGTATGCGCGGAGACGGCCAAAAGAAGCTCCAGCCAACAACGGCAGCACCACCACCAAGCAAGTAAGCAAGCAAACAGGCAGGCAAAGAACCAGACGAAGGCAAATGCAAAGCGAGGCAGGCGTGAACGGTGAGTGGGGAGCGTTAGGTCGATGGAGCTGCGAAGTGAGCGGTACTACGGAGGCAACACTACACCAACGAGGCAGGCAGCTAGGCAAGCCAACGAGCCATCGAGCCATCGAGCCAACCAACCGAACGCCCGACCGACCAACAGCCAGCCAGCCAGCCAGCCAACGAACCAAACGACCAATCATTCCAACGTCTAGCAGCCACACACTCACGCACACACAAACGCGCACAAAAAAGCGAAGCAAGCAACAAAAGCAAATGAAGTCAAAAATAAAAATTGAAAAAGCAAGTAGAGGAACAAAAAGCGCAAAGCAAAGTGCAGGCAGAAAAAAATTGTTTCAAGTAAAACCGAATTGTTTCCCACGGCATACGATTTGCCGGTCAACATTGATGGTTTAACAGCGATGCGGCGGTCGAGGTAGACAGAGACGCTGTTGACGTCGCCATCGCCGTCGTCGCCACCAAGCCGAGCTTATGACGATATGGTGATATATAGCGAAAAATGAGCAAAAAGCGCATATAGAAGTATAACAAGTTTGTTGCTGGAGTGCCCAACGTAGTACATACAAATGAACACAGCACCGAGGCGCGTTAGGTGACGAAGTTGAAACCGGAGATTATTGAGGTGGTGCACAGCAACAACATGAAAGCATGAAGAAAAAAAAGGCCCCGAAGAGTTAAGCAACAAAAGCAAGATATGTACTGGAGAAGCTGGCATGGAAGATGTAAAAATATGAGCTGGGCAGTGAATGATCGCAAATGATCATAGCGTTGGTTGGCTAACTGAAGAGAGCATGCGAGCACGAAGAGTAGCTTAAAGAGAGTGAGAGAAATGTCAATTCAGTGAGTGAGGTAGTGAGCCAGCAGCTTGGCTCGGTCAAAGATAATATGATACGAAACTTCTCTCTTTCGCTTGCTGCGAGAGCCCATGATCTCACATTTTGGGCTGGCAACAAAGCCGAATCATGGGCTACTGAACAGCTGGCACGCAAAAAGGTGGGCTACCAGAGGCAAATGCGTGGAAATAGCTATAATTTTTATTTGGATAAAAAAAGCGAGTAAATGTTATTTTTTTATAGAATGTGTCTTGAAATCTCTAAATTAAGAGTTAAATTTAATATATAAGTTTTAGCAAACTATGAAGGTTTTGATTTACATACAAATATTGTATTTTATTTTAAAAATAAATACCAAAACTATTTTTTCAAAGCGAACTGGGTAAATATTGCATTTTAATATGCATGAATAAACATGAATGTTTATAAGAAAACACGCTATATCTTAAATTTATGTTAAATACATATATAAAAGCAGTTTTTGCGAAATATGAATTTCTGCGATATTTTAATTGTTTTTTTTTTTTGATTATATATATATTATCTTTTGGTAAATAATATCTCTTATTTACTCTTATTTTTATTGCATTTTCATTCATTCTGCTAGCAAACCTCAGCTGTGGCGAAGCAACTGCAAAATCTCCAAAAAATTAAATAAAAATCCCCAGATACTATTTCTACAGAGTGGCGCTTTTGGAAAATGTTATAAAAAATGCGCCTTTTGACAGCGCTCTCTCGAAACAAAGAGTTTCGTATCATATTATCTTTGGCTCGGTGGCAAAGCCAGTTTTTAGCGAATGTCAGCTTGCAACGGCGCTTTTCTTAACGCCCAAAGCTATGAAAGCAGTTAGCCGAGAGAGTCGAAGCAACGAACAGCTGTGCGTTGGATTGGCTGCCGAACGAAGAAAGATCAATCGAACGTGTGATGACTACAGATGCTGCCGTTGATTATTTTGGTGCTGGTGGTCGAGGAGGTGTGGTAGAGGCGATCGAAGAGTTTGTGAAAATATTGCAGCTGCTGGCTACATTACGTTGCAAGTGCGACATGTGCAACATGCGACGAGCGATGAGCGCTTGAGAGCATCAGTGAGCGCATGCGTAGTCGAAACTGGATTTGAGCGCAAATAGCGATACTTACGAGAGCAACATTGAAAAAAAAAATATATAGCTGAATATTGCATTAGCCACAACTACGAGCAGTGGGCCCACAATGAATAGCATGCCGCTGTTGCATGTGAAATTGTAAATTGCATGTGTCGATTGATCTTTTGCCAACAAACCAACCACTCACATTGCTAGCAATAGAGCCAGCCAGACAACCAACTATCAATGCAATGCTGCGGCATGCCGTTGTTGCCCTCTTCATCTTTTGCCTATTCTCTGTTCACATGTTTCTCGTGCTAAGTATTGGCATTGTTTTTGCTTGAGAATGATAAATTAAAAATGCTATATTAACCATACAGCCAGCCAGCAAGTCATAGCGAAAAAAAGTTAGCATCAATGCTAAGTTTAGCTAAGCAAGTACGCTGATCATCATTGATATTGGTGGAGAGGGAATGAGGTAGATGATGGCTGCTGATGACGATGCTAATGCTGATGATGATGATGTTGGTGATCTTCAGTACCATTGTTCAAAAAACAAAAAATCCTCTTCTATGCAGCGGTCAAATAGGCATCAAAAGCAAAGTAGCAAAAAAAAAAAAACAATAAAACTGAAGTTGCAAGTTGACCATCATAAATGCAGCGAAGCAACAAAATGCAATTGCCGCAACAACAACAAGTGTGTCTTTGTGGAAAACCTTAGCCAGCGGAAGGAAGGTTATTGAGTAGTCGCTGCCGCGGCCGACGACCACAAGCGATGTACATACAAACTCATATGACGAGTATCATTCGGATAAATTTTATATTGAGTACTGGACAACTGGACTTTTTTTTTGTTCAATGTTGCATGCAACAACGAGGTTGTCGTGTGACTTCTTTACTTGATTTTTTTTTGTTTTTTGCTTTAAAAGATGCTGTGCGTGCAGAATTGTAGAAGTAGAAATGTTTGCAAGTGCTGTGGAGTGAAGTGAGCGATTGTGTAAATATGTAATTTATGCGGGTGTGTGTGTTTGTAAGGAACAAGAGAAGTGCTTGTTCTTAATTAATTGTATAGTTAATTATGCAGACGAGTATCGCCGTAAACATGACCGAAGGCCCTGAATGATGATTTTATTCTTTTTTACGAGATAAGCTATAAACTTTTCGATATTTACATACATACATAGATACACGAGAAATCTCTAGATTTCATTATATTTTTGCATTTTTTTTTTTTGAAAACGAATTAAATTTTTTTTTATTTTTTGGTAATGTTAGTGTCGAAATGTAGAAAGAAAATGTACTTGATGTAACTATTTCAAATGAATTAATTTTTATAAACATTTATTTTGTTCTATTTCTGTAAGCTCATTTTGAGCAATTTTGTGATAAGATAGCAGTTGCTAAAATGTTTATTCTTTACCTTATATACTTTTACATATACATATATTTATTTAATTGCATGCTTTTATTGTTTTGCGGAAATATCTTTTTTGTACGTTGATAACTCTTTTTAATATTTTATATTTAATTATTTTTTTATTTGTTTTATAAATCATAATTTTAATTAAGATTACTTTTAATTAATTTTTCAATATTTTTTTACTTTTAAATATTCAAATTATAATTTTTTTTATTTCGAATATCTAGGTTTTTTTTAATTTTTATTTTATTTTTGGCTTTTTAAAAATATTTTTCCTAATTTTAATAATTTTCTTGTTATCTTACTTTTTTACTAATTTCAAAAAAATGTGTATTTGATTTTTTTAGTTTTTTTTTTTTAAATAAGTAATGTATTTGCAATTTAAAATTTTTTTTTGGATATTTTTAAATTTTAAATTTTTATTATAGATACTTTTTTGTTTTTTATTTAAACTTTTGTTCTGCCACATTAGTTTACATTAACACGTGAAATATAGTATTTGTATATTTCATTAACTCATTGCTGTTTACGCTCTTTCAAACCCTTTTCCTGCTTTCCGTGCCTTCGCCAGCTTCTTAAACCAACAGCTGCTCATCTGTACAAAACAAAAATATGCAAACATTTTACGCTCCTTTTAAGCGCGCAACATGCCAAAAAAAAAGCAAAAAAATTAACAACAAAACAAACATTCGCAACACAAAAAAAAAGTTATTAAAACTCAACTATAACAAACAAATCAAACAGCATTTAAACAACCAAAGAATTCAGCGCAGGCAGTTCAAGCAGTCAGCCAATCGAGCAATCGAACGGCCAACCAATAATGAAGCAGTCAAGACAAACCTCAAAGCAAAGTGTTTTATGAAAATAAATACAAAAAAAATAAAAAATAATAATAAAGGAGGAAAAACAAAGTGGCGAAAAGCAAAATAAAAACAAAAAATTAATGAGTAAACATTTTTCTGCTTCAACTGTCAACACAAACAAAGGTGTATTATTGATTTAACAGAAATCAATTTGAATATGTCAAGAAATGTATTTTGTTGCTGGTCCTTTTTTACTTTAAGACGACATCAGCCGCAGCTCAACGCTTCTCACAAAATATGCAGGCCCAACGACATTTAGTGGCTTTTCTGTTGGATTTGTTGTTGTGGTTTTCTTGTTTTTTGGTTGCATGCAGCACAATCAAAATTTTTACAAACAAAAAAAGCCAACTGATTTGATGCCGACTTGAGTGAAAAACCACAGCTCATAAAGTTTATCTCGCTAGTTGGGAAAAAAAAGGCGGCATAGCTTATTGATATTTTTAGCTTTTTCTTTATTTGTGGTGGCCTCTTTAACGATTTCCCCTCCCCAATAACAATTACACAAAGACGCTTCGCAGCAGTTAGTTGTAAGCTCCACAAATGCAACAGCTACAAAGCGCACGTTTTAAATCAAGTGTGGCAACACATTACAATTGTTATGACTTAGTTGTGTTGTTGGGGAAGCAGCCAGAAGAGGAAGAGTGTGTCAGTCAGGATGAATGGCGGATTGGTGGCTTGCTACGATGTTGCGCTGCTTAACGCTCGCTGTCTGGCAACTGGGTGCCAAGTCAGGTGAGGAATGTGTCACTCAAACGTGAGAAAATCATAAATTAAAAATTAGCAAATAAATACAAAAAAAATTTAAAGGAATAACAATATACAAAAGCTAATGAAAACATGTCAGCTTAAAACGTGTTGTTGGTAGAGCGAAATTTGTACAAGGAGAGTAAGTCATGTCATTTTACTTAAGTTGTAAGTAATCAAAGAAAACTTAAACTTCTTAGAGTTGCAAAATATATAAAATTCTGACACGACAAATAAAAAAATAATTCTAACGCATTCACCTTATAATTTAAGACAGCAGAAACAACGTCTACTTGACACAATTCCACTCAAATCTACTGGGCGGTAAATGGCTTTTTAGGTCCGCAGCAATAGCAAGTGTCGACCTCATTTCGATTGCTTGCAGTTCCAATTTTTTTCTTTTTACTTTTATTTTTTTTTTTGTGTATTTTTTTGAGGAAAATTCGACTACAAGAAACTTTGAAAGAAAGATGAATGCCACACTTACTAAAATAAATAGATCGTAACTTATGAACTTTATAACACATGAAATAAGGGAAAACGTGGAGTAAATGAGAAATGGCGAGAAAGAAAATGAAAAATGTAAACATAAATGAAATCACTTGTTTAAAGTCACACAAAATATTGAGAATGACGAATGCAAAGTGTGCGAGTAAAAAAAAAAAACTATTGAATAATTACTTTTACAAAATTCTGTAGGGGGAAACTGTATTCAGTAAAAAGTCAATTGACATTATAAGTACTGAACAATTCGTAAAAGAGTGAGGCTTTAGCGCTTCAAGCGTTTCGCGGTAAACTAATTTAGTGCTATTCGCATTAGATTTTGTGATGCGAATTTGTTGAGAATTTTATTAATTCAGTATTACCTATTTACTAATATCATATTTATAATATTACAAAATTATTTTTTAATAAATAAAATTTTTTTAGTTTAAGTTTTTTTTTAAATAAATTTTTTTTTTTCCATTTTCGATAATCTGAACATTTTGCCCAGTTTTTGATCTATTCTATTTTAGTGCTTTCCGAATTTTTGGTGACTTAGTTTAAAAAAAATAGCGATACTAAAATTTACATTGATTTTTTTGCAATAAAATTAATAAAGAAAAAAAATATTTTATTTGCTATTTATTAGCGTCTTATTTTTTTCTAATAATAATTTTTTTCGTTTTTCTAAATTTTCCAGATTCAATTTTTTTTACTTAACATATTTTAACAGTAGTAAATAATGGAATAACAAAAAATCCAAAAAAGTTTGCGGCAATCGACAGTGGCTTGGACTTGCCTGAGGGACTTAGAAACACAAAAAAAAACAAAGATGTTTGAATAGAGCAAACTAGTAAGATATGGCATAGCAAAAGAAATATACAAATAAAAAAGAAAATATAAAAAAAAAATACTATAAAGAGAAGGAAAAACACAAAAAATCATTACAAATAATAAAGTACTACGATCTACGTTACAGGTGGGCCAAACACACACACACATCCCAATACAAAACTCGTAACAATGCTGTGCATTTGATCGCATTACAGACGCTCTAGTAACTAGCGGCATGCAACTTACATATTTTGTATAAGAATGTGTTTAGAGGTGCACATACAATATTTATACATACATAGTATATATTTAAATGCATAGTTATATGTATGTATGTATTTATGTAGTTAAGTTTATTTGTGAAGCTAAGCGTGTAGCTACTTTCGTTATAAATAAAAAAATAAAAACATAAAAAAAAACTTCAGGTTGGGGGGGAAGACGCGCGCACGCTCACTCAAGCGTTTTATACATTCAGTTAGTTAGTCAGTCAGTCAGTCAGTCAGTCACTACGTCCGGCACTCACTCACACACCACTCACGCATGCATTCATTCATTTACCCTTGCAGTCATACACGCAGTCAGTCAGTCAGTCAGTTAAGCATTTGGCCAACCGTTGCGCTTTGGTCGGCTGTATTGCTTCTTCTGCTAACGTTACCACTTACTCGTACACCTACACTACTTCTGTTACCATGTTCGCTTTACACTTATTTTTATTGCATTTTCTTCAATTTTCTTTACACTTGCATACATACACATGTACATACATACACATGTATGTTCATATATTTTCATTAATAAATTATAAAACATAAGCATAACTTACAGTTATGCGAAAAAATTAAAGCAAACGGCCAAGTGAACTTTTATCATCATTAAACAAAGGGTCCAACTGGCGGCTAAGTCTGTGACTGCTCTTCTCTCCCTCTTCTTTTGTTCAACAACTAAGCAACCAACTTTCATAAGAAGCATAGAAAACTGGTGCTAAGCGTAGAGGCAAGACAATTCATAATACATACATACATACATACATACTCACACATACATAGATGGTTAGTAGAAAAAATTAAGGCAAGACAATTAACAGCAAAAGCAGTCGAAATAATAATCGTAAAAAAATATGAACTGTTAGTGCTATCATATTAAAAGTGGCGCACTGCCTTCATCTCGCTCCCCTCTGCTAGATATGTATGTATGTATGTATATGCTCCCTCGCTATGAGGCGACGTTGTTGGCGGGTTAACTTAATTAAGACAAGTGACGTTCACCAAACAACAAAAACTAACTTAGGAAAGAAAAAGGCATTTGAATTAATTGTTCATTCATAGATGCAGCTGTGTTCAAAAAAATAGGAGCGCGCTAATGTCCGAAACAATTAAATTGAAAGTGAAGATATTTGTTAAACATTTTTATTGCACATTCATTTTTAAAATGAAAACTAAAAAACTTCAAAAAAAACCATTCTCAATAAAAATCTGCAAAGAAGTCATATTCAAAATATGTACAAGCTAAAAGCGGACAAAAAATTTACGAAAAATGTTGTGAAAAGATTTTTTGAGGCAAAAATTTTGGAACGAAAAAATAGAAAAAAAATTCCCGACAACCGTTTGGGAAAAATTTGCACAAAAATTGTTTCCCAAATTTTAATGGAAAGGTAAAAAAAATAAAAATTTTTGGAAATATGTATGTATCTACATTAGGGTGACAATTAAATGTATGGAGTATTTTTTTTTCTTTATTGTTTTGGTCTCAGTGTTTTTTTGTGTGTAGTTTTATTTAAAAAAATTCTAGTAAAATTTCAAGGTCGTAGGAAGAGGATTAGGGGGCGCGTCGGCCCCCCAAAGTTACACAAAATACGTTTTTTCACGCAAATTCTTACTTTGACTGCTTGTAACTTTCTCTGTGTTTTTTTTTTTTTAAACATTACTGGCAAAAGATGTTCATTAATATGTCTACAATAACATCTGTCAATAACATTTTTGTCTAATGTTAATATTTAATGAAAAAAACTTAAATATAGGAGAAAAAGTACGCCTCAATGTCGATTTATTATACTTAAATAAAACTACTTATGTATATGATTTCTCTTTTTATTAATATTGTTTAAAGCACTTGAGACAATGTCTTTTTATTACAGTCCGGAAACCGATGGCGGTAATCGCTAACAATTTTTAAAACAAATTGTTTTTGGCGTTCATTTTTGGTAAATAGTTTATTATACTCTTCCATCAATTTAACCCCCCTTTCGGCAGTGTCATTTGTAACATTTAATTTTTTCATCAGTTCAGCCGCTTTACAATAAGATTGGTCCTGCTCCCATTTGTCTGGGTTTAATTTAAAAAAATCAGTATTTATTTGAAATCTTTCAAATAATGCTTTTGTTTCGGCAGAGACGAACTGTTCAATTCCGTCATGGAATATTTCAACGATTTCTCTATCATTTATTGTAGCTCGCTTTGTGTTTTGCTCTTGTTCAAAATCATTTTCCAAAGCCGCCACCATTTTTTGTTTTGAAAAAAGGGATACGTTGCTGTCAAAAAATGCAAGACCAACCGCCTCAGGGCTTAAATACCACAAGTGGTTCCTGAACTTTTTAAGAGCAACATAAGATATAGCAGCATCAATTTTTTTGAAGTTTCAAGTTTTTGTAAAAATAAAAAATCTTGATATGGCGCTTTAATGGCCAAAGGAGCAGAAAACCACGCTTCGACATAGACTTCAGCAATAAAAACACAAATTTCACGAAGCCCATTTAATTCAGTTGCTGAAAGCTGGAACTCGTTACGGAATAAAAATATTTTTAGACCGTAAATCGCTTTTGCCATCCACCTTGCATGGTGAACAGCTCCTGGCGATCGAAACATTAGGCTGTTTGGATGTGTCTTTTCTGGTTTTTGACCCAGGAAGAGCAAAGTGAGTTCCAAGAATTCTTTATAGTCTTCGCTGGGTTGTTTTTCTTCCAAAATATTATTTACTGCACCGATAATGCGAACAGCAGACTCTTTCATGTACGTCTTGACAGTTGGATCGTTGATGCCATACTCATAGTTTTTAGCATCAATCTTAGCCCAAGCATTTTTAAATTTCTCAAACATTTTAACGTTTGGACTTCCATAACAGCTTATTTTTTCTTCGAAAACGCATCTTAAAACAATCTCGTATATATGATGACGGCATGGTAACCATAAAAGTTGTCTTTGTAAATTATTTTCAGGTACCATTGAAACGCCCAGTATTGACCGCTGTTGTATCAAACACTAAAGCTTTGATGTGATTTTGCAGACCATATTCATAAATAGCATCGCATACAGCGGATGCCTGTTCTTTTCCAGTACCGGAATCAAGTGCAGGTATTTCAAGAAGCTGTTCAACTTTACCGCTCGATATTATTATAGGCAACCTATCAACTTTATCATTTCCCGTCAGCGTCGGCAAAAGTTTACCATCCCAATGAAGGCAGATAGCGTCGAGCTCATTTAATTTTAATTTATTTTTTAATGCTGAAATTCTTTCTTCACGGATTTGTTCCCTTTCCTGGTGTACAGACGTTCGGTTTAAAATATAATCTTCAACATTATTACCCAGAGCTTCAACGACTGCGGTTATTAGATGAACCGCATGTCTGTCACTGATTTTACAGACATCGAGTGCGGCCGCCAGTTTTGGTGTTAGTATTTTATTTGTTCCCCTACATTTTTTGGCTGGAGGTTGACTACAACGTGGGTCACATTCTATATCTGGAAAACTGTTATCATTCTCTGAAGATTCAGATGACAGCAACTCTGCAGTTTCATCTAATAAAAACGATTTAATTTAAATAAAATAAAAAATTAACAATAACATACAACGAACCAATTAATGCAATTTCACGATTATTCCGCTCCACTTGTTGTAATAAATTGTTGTTGCGTTCTTCAAGTCGGCACTCTCGGCGTACTTCTTCGTAATCGATACCATACATAAAGCCTGGGCGCCCCGTTTTTCGTTGACTTATCAAGAAATCAATATCTTCTTGATTCGACATTATTTTTAATGCACTTGCATGCGCCACGTCAAAAAGCATATCCAATTTTTCTTTCCACGTGTTTACTTTGCTCTTATGGAAATTAGAAGTCTTCATTGAATCTTTTTGAAAGCTTTGCCATTCTTTATACAATTTCTCTACATTTGTAATGCAGTGTTGTTTATCCTTGACCGGAATGCGGGCTTTTTCCCAGAACACGAATAGTTCTTTTACAACTAAATCTGAACTTTCCGTAAATTTTTTTTTACTACACGTAAATTGAAAAACAAAACTTTCAACACTTCTATATTGGAGGGTAGTTAACTTCCCGTTAATGAGTTGGTACAATAACCAATTAAATATATGCGTTCACGTAAATTTCTAGCAGACATTTTCGACTTTTCACATTCAAATATTCACTTCGAATGATTTTTTTTGCAAATTTAATGCTATTAAAAAATGTTTGCGGCTGCTGCATATAACTGTAAAATAAGAATCTATTTTCCGAGAAACATTGGTGCTGATTTTTTGTCGGTAGCTTACGCAAGCATTGAGAATAATATTGTTGAGGTTGTAACGGGAATATTCTCGGTCACAATTGTCAATATTATAGATCGCTTCAGCATACAGGCAAAAAAAATTTGAAGCACACTTTTATAGACAATTCTTACACTTGAAAACAAAAGTAAACAAAAAAAGTCTGAAGTTCGGACAAGCGAGGTCTTACTGTATATAATTGTTGAAGCTACTCTTACGTAAATCATAAGGAATTTTCTATATGAATCTTTAATTAAATAAATCTGAACAAAATCCAAAATTTGAATCATATAAGTAATTTTATTTAAGTATAATAAATCGACATTGAGGCGTACTTTTTCTCCTATATTTAAGTTTTTTTCATTAAATATTAACATTAGACAAAAATGTTATTGACAGATGTTATTGTAGACATATTAATGAACATCTTTCGCCAGTAATGTTTAAAAAAAAAAAACACAGAGAAAGTTACAAGCAGTCAAAGTAAGAATTTGCGTGAAAAAACGTATTTTGTGTAACTTTGGGGGGCCGACGCGCCCCCTAATCCTCTTCCTACGACCTTGAAATTTTACTAGAATTTTTTTTAAATAAAACTACACACAAAAAAATACTGAGACCAAAGAAAATATCACTTTCGAAATTAACTGTCACCCTAATCTACATATTATATCCCAAAAATTTCAAAAAAATTGTTTTCTGTACATTTTGTCCGAAAATTGTTTCCAAAGGATTCTTAGCATAGTTTATTTTTTCCATCACAGAAAAATATCTACAAAGTTTTGCTTTTTTCCAATTTTTGTTTTCACACATTACAAAGGCACATACGATTGGGCACATATGTACATACACATGTACATACTAAACATATGTATTTAGAGAATTCGCTAAATAACGGTATCTTATAAGTTATTTTTTTGAGCGCCATTGTACGATTACATATGAGTCTCTCTGTATGTACATACAGTGTGTGTAACAAATATGACATACTCAAGTAGATGGATTCACATGCTACATATCCATATACATACATACATATGTATGATTGTGGCATGCAACTTTGTGCCTGAGGTGCCTTCTAATTCTACGAGCATACAGGTTGTGATGAGTTCTACGTTTTGATAACCGCTCAGTCAAAGTTTCCTTACACCGCAGTGTCGCTGTGCGGTGTAACTATTTTATTACACTTAATTTTGTTTTAAAGTCCTCCTTCATTCAGCCTGTACGCGAATTTCAGTGGCAGCGCCATTGTCAGAAGTACATATCTGCGAGATACTTAGTAACTTCCGTAAATACATACATATGTACATACATACCTACATAAGACTTACATATATGTATGTTACATACATACATATGTATGTTTTGTACGAGTATTTAGTATACGAGTGATTAGTTGGCAGTCTGATTACTTGACGCTATGGTGAGGCAGTTAGCCAGGCTAGCTGGCAGGCAGTCAAGCAATTAGTTGCGAAACCGTTGAGAAATTAATTATATTCATTGTTTATTTTACGTTTGCAGGATTATTATTTATATATGTAGATAATTTGTTAAATTGATAGCGACACATATCTACTTAGTAGAAAAAAACATACAAACTTACAAAAGTAGAACAAAAGGAGCGTAAGGGTAGAATTGATATACACATACATATGTACATATGTACATACATAGATGTAGCGAAGGTATGAACATATTTTTTTAAATTTGTGAGGCAAGATACATATGTACTACATACATACATATACATATGTGTAGTTGAAAAATTACTTTAAACAAATTAATATATCAAGCTCTGCAACGAATACCAATTAAGGGAAAATTAAATATTGACTTTTTTCTTTCAGTATTGCATTAATTGTGTGGCTCACAGCGTACTTAATTTTCAAGCTACTTCTTGTGCTGAGAAATAATGACGGCTATTTAAAATTATAAAGCACGTGAAGCAAGAAGCTCGTGGCATGATTGCATGAAATTAGCGCAGCATGTTGTCAAACTCATCTTATGTATGTATGTATATGCAGGAGGGCACGATCATGCAAGCAAGAGCACAAAAAATAATAATTGAAAAAAATTTAGCAAGAGCATAAAAAATAATAATTGAAAAAAATTGAGCATGAAAAAATGAGAAAACGTAAAAAAAGTAAAAAAGAAAAAATTTAAAATAAATAATTAAAATTTTGGAATTTAAAAAAATTCAAAATTTGAAGAAAACGAATTTTTAATTTAACTAGCTAAAAAATTGAGCATGAAAAAATGAGAAAACGTAAAAAAAGTAAAAAAGAAAAAATTTAAAATAAATAATTAAAATTTTGGAATTTAAAAAAATTCAAAATTTGAAGAAAACCAATTTTTAATTTAACTAGCTAAAAATTAGAAAAATTTCCTCACGGAGTTTGTTAATAAATCATTTAATTTAAGCATTTAATGAAAAATAAATCTAAGTAAAGAAAAACAGTCACTTTACTTTTTACAGAATATTTTTTTTGGTTGATTATTTTATTATAATAACTTTTTGGGGCTGTTTTTCCTGAATCAATGCAAATATATAAAACTTACGACTTCTGCGACACATTCAATTTTATTTCAAAAAAGTTTAGATTTTGGAGATTGGCATCGTCATTAAATTTAATGACAAAGAACGTTATTGCTTTATGATAATATTAAATATAAAATTAAATTTGGCCTGAGCAATATTAACGATGTACTGAAAAGTTTTAGGCAAAGACATTTTTTTAAAACACAACCGTTTTTTCACAAAATGGGTAAAAAAACAAACAGGAAAACATCTGCTCAAAAGCCAGTTTTTGCATATGAAAGAGAAACAAAAAAAAAGTATTAATATAAATATAAGACGCAGAAGGAATTCGCAGCATAAAAGCGAAGCAAAAACTTGCAACCAAAGTCGAGGAAAAATGAAACCAAATTATTTATACAACAAAATTCACTCGAGTATGAACTTAAATATAGCAACTATAAGCAAGAAAAAAATTCAACGAAAAAAGTAGCATATGTACATATGTATGGATGTATGTATGAATGTATGTAAACATCTTTCAGCTGCTCACAAGACCGCAGGAGATGCATTTCAGCAGTAAGCAGCAAGCAAAGGAAGGATAGCGAGAAGGCAGAAACAAACACACAAAAAATAGCCGCTGGGAGGGAGAGTAGAAGAGTTCATAAAAAGCGCTACACACAAAAAATGCAAGCAAAACAAACAAAAAAACGCACGCCAAGAAATTAAACTGCAACAAGACGCTGAAATTAATTTGGTTAAGCAGAGCAAAATTAGCCACAAAAAAAAAATCAACAATAACTACAACAGCATATGATGATCATGCTGCTGAACCTACACGCCAAAGGAGCGCCGAGCTGAAGGAAGCGACACACATCAACCAGCCAACATATGTTTATGGCCAAGGAGCAGCAGTTGTCAGCAGATGCGACAAGAAAAAATAAAACGTTTGTAATTTTAGCAGCGCTTTTGAGTAGGTAACTATGTACATACACACATGCATAGTAAATATAAAAAAAATTTAATTTTTTTCTAAAGCGAAAATATGCGTGCAAAAGCAAGAATACAAAAAAAAAATCAAGTGATAGGGTGGTGGAGCAAAGAGCAACTAGCGGTGGTGCTGTTGCTGGTGGCAATATTCCTACTGGATGCTGACTGTCTGCTTGCTTTGCCCCCTTCACTTCTTCTATACGCTAGTGGCTTTTGTTGCTTTCGCCTTGCCTGCTGGTGGTGTTGCAAGCGCTAGCGGCACGTTGACCTACGCAGCGTGTCGTCGGTTTAGAGTCGCGTCGAGCTGCACTGCTTGGTTGGTTGGTGAGTTGAGCTCAACTGCAGCGTCCTCGACAAGTTGACAGCTACAAGTTGGCAGGCCGACCGTCTTTTCAAACCGTGACACAGTCAAAATGGCAGCAAGTGAGTCAGCCAGTTCAACGGCGATTGCGAGCAGATGTTTCTTTAAAATTACAAATATCAGCGCAAACATTATACACAAAAAGAGGCACGATTATTAAAGACTTTTTATTGCACACTTTAAATTGGATGGAACAAAGCTATTGAAAAAATTTGCGTTATCAAAGTGTTGCTATAGTCGTTGTTTTTTTTTTTTTTTTGATATTTCAAACTTTTTGCAATTCAAAGCATTACCGTAGGTTATTTAAACATGTTTCAGGAAAATGTGTACACATCCTTTCTGTCTCAGCCTGCTTCTCTAAAATTTACTTCGGCTCACTTCCTTTTCATTTATTTAATATCAATTCCCAATTGCGCTCCGTTAAATGTAAATTATCAAATTCTATCGTCTGCACCAAGGTCAACCATAGTGTGTTTTTAAGGGTTGTGGCGCTTTTCCCTTTAATTTCAGCGTTTATAATTTCTAACTCTTTTCGGCTGCGGATATAAATTCATTCTCCTCACTCCACTAACATTTGTTCGTGCTATCAAATTACAAAAGCAAACATTTGTTTGGATATTCATAATTTTCGAACATGTGTGCTTAAGTGGCTTGCAGGCAAGCATATTTTCATAACATATATACATACATACATACATATGCACATATGTATAAAAAGCAGAGTTTGAGAATTATTTAAAAATTTACCAAAAAAAATTGTGCTAAAAAAATTAATTAATTTAAGAATTTTCTTTAAAAAAAAAATTTAAAAACAGGAAGTTTCAAAATATACTAAATAGGTGGTACGAGTATATCTGAAACAATTAAAAAAAACTTGAAATAATTTTTAGAGTTTTGCAGCATTATTAATATATTTTAACAATAAACTCTGCTTATTTAAATAACATTGTCAGTTGTTTAGGTTTGTATTTGCGAAAAATTAGAATTGTACCTACATACATATATGCAATAAACTTAAATAATGTGCATTTCAATTTTTAAATTAGGTGAAATTTCATTTTTAAAAATTAAAAATTGCAAGTTTTATTAAAATGTATAAGTAACCTATTTCGTCTGCTATTTAAGAATGACGTGAAATCTTCGCAAAAAAATTATCTTTCATATATGTATGTATGTACATACATATGTATGTACTTATATGTATGTATAATCACAAAATATATTAAGAAAAACATTTCTTTGATGAAGTATTTAAAATTTTTGTGTAGATTGTATCTGTTGAAGAGATACAACTTTGGATTTTTTAATGAAGTATTAAATTAGACGTATTTCGAGAAGAATGTACTGCCGAGAACAATTTTTTAAGATTTTTATATTTGTACCACCTACATATGAGAAATTTTGGTTTGTAGCATATCGAAAACGGGATTATTTTCAATTTTCAATCATTATAGGTACGTGTTCAAACATTAAATAATTTATCCAATATTAGTAGGTTAACTTATTTTTCGGACATCTTAAGGCTTTCAAATACCTACGACGCTGTAGCTATTTTTGCGCTACTCGGAAATTTATTTTCCCCCTATTATAACAACAATCGTCAAAAATAGCTGGGCTTCAAATAAGTTTGTAGGTAAACCATAGAATCAAACTCAAACTTACCTCATTGACAATGACTAAGAAGGTTAGGATTGTGGCTGCTATAATATTTTTCCGATTCATTTTGAAAGGTTTATTTTTTTATATGTATATATATTTTTTTGTATATATGAAGCTAATCCGTATAAGCGTGAAATTTAGTCCAAATAATCGTTTCCACGTTGAAGAATATGTCCAAAATACGTACTGCTGCTTTGTAGCGTTGTCCGAATAATTTCGGTGGAGTGTTTGTGGTTTTTTCTTAACTTGGTTGATAAATAATCCGTTAATATGGCTTTTATATAATTTTTCACTTTTATAATTTGTTTTAAAATAAAACTTGTCGATTACAGGTTGATTTTTTTTTTTCGCCAAAAAGCAGAAAAAAAATAAGTGGTACGCAAAGCACAGAAACTATAAATTTTTCTTGTTCTTAGCAAACACTTTTTCGGAGTTTTTGTTGTTGTACACAATAAATTCATAAAAATATATAATATATGTATGTAGGTAGTATAATTAGCATACAATATACGTACACATAAAATGTATTTGGAAAACTAAATTTTTTGAGTTTTTGGTTTCGTAAACACTTTACAACTGTTAGCTCAGCATTTCGTCAAATTTTTTCAAACGGTTTGCATTAGATACTCACTTTATAAGAAATTTCTTGCACTACTGCAGCAAATTGTATATTTTCAACTTTCTTGCATTTTTATTGTTATCCAGTTGTTTAATTTTTTTCATTCACACGCATGCACTTAATTTTCTGCGGTCTTTTTTTCAGTTTTTTGCACAATTCGCATTTGTTCATATTTTACTGCGAAGTAACTTTTTTAATTTTTTGTATTTTTCTTTTACTAAAAGTAACGTTAGTTCTTGTCGTCAGCTTTGCGTGGGCGGTGGCAGAAGCACGTGAACTTTTGACATTTCTAAGCTGCGCGGCGTCGTCTACTGCGACCGCGTAACGGTTTACTTGCGTTTTCTTTTCGGACGAATAAAAAAATTACATATGTAGGTGTGAAATGGGCAAAATGTTCACGCGTTGCAATTACTCGAGAAAATACATCAATAATTTAATTTAAAACAGCCTGTATTTTCTTTGTGAAATGCGTATAGTTTTCAGAATTTAAATTTTCGCGCCGCTTTTTTTTTTTGTTTTCTTAGCAAGCGTGCAACGAATGTTAATGCTTGAATAAAATTTCAGCGACACAAAAGCACATGGAATGATTGTTGTGTTGTTTGTGATATTTGCGATCAATTGGCATCCAATGCCAATTTTTCAATCAACCTTTTTTCCCGCACGTTTTCTGTCTTATGCATTTGCACTTTTTCACTTTAAATATTCCGCAATTATTTTTTAAGCAGAAAAAATGCAGCACGCTTTCATTGCACCGTCATTCTGCATGATTTCAAATAATTATTTCTTCATAAACTTTTTCATAAACACACGATATACTGCACGCCACTGCACTTTCGTTTGGTAAATTTTTAAAAAATTAATCTTTATCTTGTGCAAATTTTCTTTCACGTTTTTTAAGCACTAAATTCTAATTCATGTATTTTTTCTACAACAGCAGCGTTCTAAAACTCTTGCTTTTGCTATGTTTTTGTTATTGTGTTTGCTTCAGGTTCGGCAGCGTTTTGGTGCGATGCGCAGAACCCGATGATGTTATTCACGCAAACTTCAATTTAAAACTGCCGCTACGCTATGCTGCCAAACTGGTGCCGCCCGCAGAACTTCGTCAACGCTGCGACCAAAACAACCAACTGCATTCTCTGCTCTCACTAGCGTCACGCATTTGACGTTGTTTGTATGAGCGAGTCGGCATGTACCGGCATGCAATGGTGTTGCTTCGTTTCCACTTATACGATAAACGGCAGCTGCTCTGTCGACAGATGTTTTTCGTTGTTTGCTTTCTGCAATGCATTCGTATAATGTTGTTGTTGCGGTGGCGGCATTTGGTCGCTTTGCTGTGCTCTTTCGTCAGTGAGTGGTATTGTGGAGAGAGTTGGTGAGAGCATGGAGTGAGCGAAATTGAGAATTTGTTCTCAAAAAGTGTTGACTGTGCATGATTTGCAAAAGGTAGTAGATAATAAGTAGCTGTGTTTGGTGGTGGTTTTATTTAACTGCTTTAGGGCCAGTTTTTCAGTGCTGGTTTAAACTAAGTTTAGTTAAACTCAGTTTAAATTTAAACTTAGTTTCCTTGCGCTCAATTAAATTTGTTGCAACCAAAACGTAGAAGTCAGCAATCAGCCGATGAGTTAAACTAAGTTTAATCGTGCGCGATCGGAAATTATTTGTGCATTTTTTCATTCTGTTGTGGGAGCGTATGGAAATGTTGTATACCCTTCAAGCAATCGGGAAATTTGAAAATTTCCCTTTAGGGGAGGGTGAATTAGAAGGTAGGAAAGGCACACTATGGCTCTTAAATTGTGTACTTACAGTATTTATGTACATACATACATACTAACGAATGTATTCATGAATGTATGTAGATACGCAAACAATGTGACCCAATATTTTCTAGAATTGATAGATTTTCGCATTTTGACTGACACAAAAATAAATATGGTTCGATTATATTTGGTGATCTTGTCACCGGTGAGTATTACCAAAACCTAACTCCAAAAGCATAGAACCGTCGTTTTCGGAGTCAAATCGAAATTACTTATGTAGATATCCAGGTATTTTCAATTTCAATTTATTGAGCCTTATCATAATTTTTACATTTTTGTACAATTTAAACTTCACTTAATTTATTCCAGAACTTTAAGTTTTATTCTGGCATTATTTTGAGGGGATTATTCTGGCACTATTTTAGTTTGGATTAAATGAATAATTTACCGCTTGCTCCCGGCGATACGTTTTTATAAGGATTCTTAGAACTAAATAAATAGACTTAAAACTACAAACAAAAAAAACTTAAAGAAAACCATAAAACAAAAATATAAAAAAACAATAGTTAACTAGCCCCTATGGGTGCCAGATAACCTTTTAATATAAAAATATGAATTAAAGCAATTTGGTGACTTCAAGTCTGTAACAATCTCCTCTCTTAGTAGTCCAATCGCAGACAGATATCTGGAACAGGACCAGCTAGATGACTGTTGCGATTGAAAGACCTGCCTTATCAGTACATTTGGATGGCAGTCTAACTTATTAATAAATCTATATATTAAATGCAATATATACCGTCTAAATGGCAGTACCTGCGCATCTAAGATATCCAGGTAGAATTATCAAACTCTTCAATTCTCTCAAAATCTTCAACTCCATGTGGGCTTGTCAGATGATGGACACATATTACATTCCCCAATTTGACCTTATCAAGTTAAGTCACTTCGTTGTGATAAGACTGCAAACATTCAATCTTAACTTATCCAGGCCATCGGTTCATAATTTTCTGTTACTTTACTGTTGTACTGGAACGGTCTTCTACGGGCCTAAGTTCCAGAAAGTTTGCCAATGGACTACCAGAAAGACAATCTTTTTTTGAAAGTAATTTCTATGCCAATGAAGAATGTCATATGGAGAAAAAAGAAGTTTGTGTAGTCCATCAACAGCCTAGATTCCTAAAGGACGGCATCAATTATTAGAGGTAACTATAGTCTCGAACTAAGAAATTGGCGTTCTGGTTAATTCGATGGCATAAAGGAGTTTCTGGTTGTCAGTTGAGACGCGCGTACTAAGAAGTCTTCCGACTTTTAGCGCGACATCGACAAAAGAAATACACTTTAAAACTACGCGAAATATTAAAAAAATTTCCCGATTTCTAATTGCTCCTCGGCGAGAAAAATGTGTATTTGCTTCTCGGAGGCTCTGTAAAACACATCGGAAGCTACATTAACATACGATCTTAGATACCAACGTGTTAAGATGAGACTTGTTTAGAAGACAAACAAAGGTTTTTACACGCATGTAGAAACTTTGTCTCATACTCTTTGGGCAACTATGACCTACATACATATGTACATCAGAAGTAGAATACACGATATTCTCTTTATTCTCAAGTGGCTACCATCGTCGATTATATTTTTTTACTTTTCTTTTCAAAGAACCGTTAAGAAAACTGCTATAAAAAAGGAAAAGCTTCAAAAATAATTAGCCTATATACATACATACATATTTGGTTTCTTGATAATATTTATTGTAATTAGTTTTTTATCCAAAAATCAAATATTAAAAAAATGGTTTCGTCGATTCGATGAAAATAACTTTAATAATAATAACAGTTTAATGCTAGAACTGAGCTATAGCTCTTCATTTCTTAACCGAGCTCTACATATTACTTATGGTGTTTCAAGACAGCGCCGGTATTAAAACCCTGATGTGATAATATTACTTCGCATTGAGGGTTTTAAACTGTTGCCTATCACTGGCGGGAAAATAGCCGACTAGTACAAGGATACCATTTTCTCGCAAATAAATGTTTAACCTAATAATTTAAAAATTAGTCGTCGTTTAGGAAAATAAGTATACAAATTGGGCGCTAGCATTGTTCGCTTAACCTAGGACTAGCTGCTGAAGCGACACGTCAATTTCTTGACAGATTTTATTTAACTAACAGTGCCTCTCAAACTAAAAGAATACACTACTCTAGAAGTGCATCAGCATTTTATGCTAGCTCTTATTACATTTTGTTTTTAATGCAAAGCTAACAAAAGGGATAAAGGAACAAAAGCTAAGGATACGGATAGCAGCGAAAAATGAAGCGCTCTGTACAAGGAATGAAGTATAAGTTGGTACATACTCGTATGTATGTATGTATGTACATTGAATAAAAGTAACTGCAAGACAATATGTACTTTTTTATTCAACGTCAGCTATATGAAAAAAGGGTTAAATATTTCGATGAGCGCGCGCAAAAACTTTTAAATGAATGAAATACATTTTATGAATGGGATTTGCATAAGACACTGCCTGCGATGGCAAGAATTTAAAGAAAAAAATGCTTTTTGGCGGCAAACAATTTTTGATTGTTTTATTATGTTATTTCCAAGAATTCCGAAATCAAATAAAGTGGCCAATAATTTTTCAAAAACGACGAAACAGTGACTTATAAATAATTTTATTATTATTTTTGATGATTTGAAAGATAAATTAACAAAAAACTGAGGCAGGTGAATAATTATTTAATAAATAATAATTTAAGACTTATGTTTTTAAAAGCAAACCTGAGAAATGCTTAGAGGAAATGCATAGTTTTCCAATTCGCTTTATTATTAAACATTTACTGCATTTTGAAAATAATCAAATATAAGATTACTTCAATCTAAAGCTTCCTTGCACTCAAATAAGATACGCAAGTCCTTATTTGCAATTCACACAGCCAGTCCTCGAGCATTGTGCTCTGGAAAGAATTTGAATGTACTTACGTACATACTTATGTGAACATGTGTGTTAAGGGTTTTCTGTTGAAAAACGTGCAACGGAAATTTTGCTGCAACAACATTAATTGACGGAAGAACAGCGAGGCTAAGGAAACTACCTGCTGCTGCTGCTGCTGCGGGCATAAGCAACGCAAAAAGGATAATAAAAAGAACTCGCAATGAAACGTTGAAAACGTGCGTGCGCAAAACAACAAAACTTACAAACACACACACACACACATACTAAAATATGTACATATGTATATATGTATATAAGAACATATTCTATGCGTCCGACCGGAAGCACCGGTCCGTGTGGCAATAACAACGCAGCACAAGGTGCAAATAAGGATATGCGCCGCCGCAAGCAGAGCGTTCAGTTAACTTAACATAGAGTAGAGTTTGTATGAATGTACTCGTATATTATGAATGTCTGTTTGTTGTATGTATGTTTATGCAAAGCTAGCGTTGGTTTTTTTATGCCACTGCTTCCTATACAACCTGAAATTCGATAAGGACGCGTCGGATAAGGATAACGAAGTTGATTACGATAACAAACAAGTTGCTGCGGATGATGAAGTTACTGCCGTAGTATGAAAACATATATGTACGAGCATATGAATACATACATACATACATACAAATTTACAATATTGCATAAGAACATGCTGAATGCGAGTTTGCTGTACGCCTGCGCATTTGTTGTTGTACATACGAGTACTAACTCCGCGCTATTGCTACGGAACTGCTGCTGCTGAAACGGAAGCTGCGACCAACTCAAATCGTCAATTTGTTTATGAATTCTACGAAATTGAATTGATGCCAAGGAAAGATTTCTAAGAAATTCCCACGCTTTGAAAGGTGTACGCTTCCTTTGTTGCACTGTCGTCAAAATCAAGATATTTGCCAAAAAATAATCCTTAAAAAAATTCGCGTTTGAGGGCGTAAATGAGCACAACGAATTTTTATTTCCTTATATAAGAAAACCGTTTTAATAATTATTTCCAAATATTTGAAGAACTAGTTTGATATTGGACTTTATAAAAATTGTGTAGGGAACCTATTAAAAAGGTCACTGCTGAGTAGCTGGATGTTTTGATATAAAAAAAAAATAAAAAATTTTTTTAATCGTGTATGATTTTTTTCTCAATTATTTTTGAAAACTTTCTTTAAAATTCTTTAAAACTGTGCGCTCTTGTGTAGAAAAATCATTCGGGATCGAAAATTTGGAGGAAATTGTATAAGCGGATAAATCAATTCCGGCTGGGTCACACGCGAATAACACACAGCAACCTCTTCAACCAAACACAAACACCCACTTGCCACTTTTGCCACGAAGACACGTTAACAGTACAACACATCATAACCAACTGTCAAGCACTTCAAGCTAGCCGAAATCTTTTGCACAACCCCAACATTGAAGAGTTACTAACCCAAGTCGATGAAAACAACATAAGAGCCCTCATAAGATATCTTTGCCACAACAATTTATATTTTGAAACGTAAATCTACACTATTTAACCAAAGCGGATGGCCACGCTGCTAATGCTTAATTTAAAATTGTGATTGTATATATATATATACTTTTATCAATAAATGAAAAAAAAAAAAATACCTGTGCCACTCCTTTACTCAGTAATAAAGTTATATGAACTCTGACTGTTGGTCTCACAAAATCAGGTCAGCTGAGATCACACTTGGCGGTTGTGCCCCAAATATATTTGGAAAGTTTTCCCCTTCAGCATATTTATCGATATATTCGGCCACCGGGTTAAGTAGAAAATACGAGCCTCATTGCATTAATTGCATATGTTACGTTACGTTATGTTGTGTTATACTTTGATAGGTTAAATTAAGTATGAGTAGCAATTTAGAAACATGCTAGGGCTGTTTTCAAGTGAAATTTCTTCAGTGGCATTACTAAATCGAAAAATCAATAAGTGCAATGTGACGTAAGTTTTGCGGACCTAAATAGAGCGAACGGAAATGGTGGCGATCGAAATAGCGAGAACGGAAATTGTTGGAGACGGGTAAAAACTTCTGTTCCTCTCTATACCCAAACTTACCACACCTCAAACCACGATAATTATGTCCATAATACCTTAACTCACCAGAGCGTAACTCAACCCACATTAATTTACCACACTTGAACTCACCACACCCAAACTAACCACACCTAAACTCTACACACCCAAACTAACCACATATAAACTCGTGAAGTATAAATTCGGAATACTTAAACACCACCACTCATGAACTATGCATCTTCACCTAACCTAGCCCCCTTTCACCTTACCTGACCAGACCTCGCCTCATCTTAACTCATTTCACCTACCCTATTTCGCACCACCAATAGTCGCACTCTCTTTTTTTAATTTACCAACCAACTATTAGAAAAGATATCTTGAGATGTATGCCATGAATGTTGGACATAGTGCCTTTCGATTATATTCTCGGAGCCAACATTAAAATGTTGGTTTATGACAAGCAATTTGACATAGTTGATAACAGTTGTACACACTTGTGACTATTGAATATCCTCGAAATGATCTAGTAAAAGAAGGCCCTTTATTTCTTATATTCATAATAAAGATCTGTGTCAAACTTCACACAGCACATTTTCTTTCGTGAAAACAACCAGCGAAAATCTCAATGATATCCTTCATAACGTTGCCTGATATATATATATATGTATATATATACAAACATATATACATACGTGCTTATACATACATACAAATAAGCATGCCATATGCTACAAAAAATGCAGTCACCTGAAACGCGGAGCAAATATCAATAAAAATTTACGACTTGCACTTGATCAACTTCCGGAAATCTGTCAGCACAGTCTTTTAAGTAATATGAAGTAGAGATTTTGCAAACAAAAAGCGAGTTGAGAGAATAAACAAACAACTGTATTTACAACTAACAAACAAAATATTCGGGGCTGAAAGATCAACGGCGATTAAGCGTAACCCCAAGCTAAGTGCATTTGGGCAAAGGTGCTGAAAGCGCAGACAAACAAAAAATCCGTTTTCATTTCCGTCGCAAAATAATACAGATTGGAGAAATACGCAAACAGAGCTGATTCACATGTATGTTTACGTCATAAAACAACTGTTGGTGCTATTTAATTATTAAGCTAAGAAAGGTAGGAAAAAGGTGATCAGCAAAGTTCTCTCAGCCATTGTTGCAATAGGTAAACGAAATTGCAAGTGTCTTGCAACATCTGTTGCGTCAAATCCGGTAGATGAATCCCTGTGAGAGTTAAAAAAAAAAAAAAAAGATTTGCTAACGAAAAGAAAAACGCAGAAATAAAATTTGTAGCATTCTGCATTTTTACAAACATTTGCTTAACGTTTTTTTTTTAACAAAAAACAAGAAATAAATAACATCCTTATCCTGTCAAATCTCCCATTGCAGCTGGCAACTTTGTCGAAATCGCTCTACGCACTTTGCATGCGCATCATCAAATGCATTGCGTTGCATGAATGCCTGCTTAGACTGTTGCATGCTGCACTTAGAGTCTTACAGCCAAACAAGAATAAAAATCATTTGTTTTTAATTAAACAACTTTTTATTGTTGTGCGTAGTGTTTAATTATTTTGCGAAAATGCGCAATTCTTTTTCAACTCACCTGCATTTTTTTTTTTCAGCGCCCCATTTCTTCGCACCCTCATCTCGAAAAACAAAAATTCTCACGCTCAGATGACAGTTGTTGTTCCTCAAAACTTATCTATCTGTGAAAACACTTCACTCTACTTCACCGTTAAGATTTGAATTCGTTGCTTTAGTGTGCGTCCTGCACACACACACACACACGAGGATGTGGCCAAAGAGCCTTGAATACATTTACATTTCTTCGTGAGCAGTTATTTGAAATCGACACATTTGCATCCTGTTCCTTTGTGTGTTTCCTTGGTTTCCTCATTCCTGTGCTTGTGTGTTTGTCAGTTATGCTTTGCAAGGATGTTTCTCACATGCACATGTCCAACTTGTAGTGGCTGTGGGAAAAAGGATTTTCTCCGCATATGAATTGAATTTGAAGATAGTGTAGTGAATCCATGGGAAAATTTCTTGTCAAACACCTGCAGCCTCCACGAATTGTAGCCTTAAGCAAGGAAATGTAGTATATGAAGGATGTTGTACAGTACGTCGATAAATAATGATAAGGCAAATTATGCAAATTATCCATTATACAAGGAGCAATAAAATCTATGCGAGAGCATTGAAAATGTTTAAGTACATACATAGCTCAAGTGGTAACTTACCTTAGGTGGTTTGGTTTTTCATGCATATTATTTTGAGTATCTTTGTATTCGTTTTATGACAAAGCATCATTATAAGTAATCGTATAACGTTTAAATCCAAATCTTCATTTTGTCGTCCTTCATAAAATGTTAAATAACTGATTACAGCACTTCACTCGTTCTTGTTTCTAAAAGAAGTTTTAAGATCCGTCCAACACTGAAGCAATGTTGTTGGTATGAAGATTTTCACCGGCAGATGTCGCTGCAACTGAATAGAAAAAAAGACTCGTATATAGTAATAAGTATATAGTAAGCTATGTACCGCTCCACAAGATAAGGACGATGATTGCTCAATCAAAGAATTGTGTATTTTGAATTGTCGTCACTTTATATGCATTCGCATTGGGTTGTAGAAACTGAAGAAGGCGAATTTATTAGTTCGATATTATTTTCTTCTGAACACCATATACAGAGCTTAAAAAAGAAGAGCGAACTGGAACTAAAAAAATCGAAAGTATTACAATATTATTAATCAAATCTTCCAGTACGTCTAACACTGAGAAATGTTCATTAAACTGCCGCTATTCCAAGTTTCGTGAGTTAGAATATATCACTCTGAAGCTGTTCAGATTGATCACGAAGTCAATGCAAAGCCTTCAAGAAAGAATTATTGAACACAACAAGCGCAGCATAGCCATCTCTTTTGCTCCAACCCATTGATCACTCAGCTAAATGCAAAAAAAAAAAGTAATACCATTTTCTGTAAGTATCCTCAAGCGATTACGTGCTAATTTAGCATACAAATTTATTAAATAAATATGAAGTAGTTGTATTTTAAAACGGTAATGATCGCGCACATGCGTCTGACGGAAGAAAACTGCTACATTCATACTTACACCTGCATGTCGAGTAGCAAAAAAAAAACCGTTTGATGGCTGCTTTGGTTGTCTTTTTTCTTTAGCGAACACCTTCACTTTGTCGCCCTACCGCTGCAAAACACTTGTCGATCGTTGCCGCTCGTTTGCGCGAACATGACCCCAATTTCTTTTATCAACAATTCGTGCAATAACCAGCCCCAAAACCCTTCATGGAACACTCATTCTTTCGATCGCTTCTTGCAAGACACCAATCGACTCACATGTGTGACGGTATCCACCAGGCCGCATGCGTACTGATGTAGCTAAGGTTAGTCCAGCCCGACGTACCGTGCGCCATCCTCACAAAAAGTCCATAATACTTTTGACCAGTTCAAAGCAATGAATTTCGGCGGCTTCTTTTTCGGTTAATGTTGGCTTCTTACCTGTTTAAATACTTTTTTTTTTGCGATTCCTTTGTCGATACCTTGTTGTTTTTGTTTTGTTTTCGGGCAGTAAATGAAGCCTCATCAACTGTGTTGCCGTCTGCCGTTTGCCCAGCTTTTGGTTGGCCCCAACACCGCACCCTCACTACCGCGCTCTCTCTCTCTCTCTCTCTCTCTCTCTGTCTCCCCCTGCCGCATTGTAGGGCTGCGCATGTGCCTGTGCGTTTTACTTTAAGCTTCGAATCGGGTTTGGCTTTTTGAAATTTTTTCTGTGCTTCTTTTTGGTTATTTTTTATGTACCTCTTGGACGAGGAATGGCGGTGGCAAGAGTGCGTCGTGCCATCGTTTGCTGGATGATGTATGTTGCGCTTTCGATTTGGAGCAGCAGGACATCTGTTTCTCGTGTTTATGTCTTCAACTTGCCCCACCACTTTTCGCCTACATCTCTTGCTCAGTTTCTTCTACTTCTACTCTATCCTCATCCTCCTCATCCTTCTCCTCCTACAAGAGCTGCCCACGGCTTGTGCGTTTCGTGCGTGCCTGCTTGGTTGAAGCCTTTCTTGTTGCTCTTCGTGTTTTGTTGTTGTATTAAAGCAGGTTTACAGGTGCTTTTTTTGCAACCTTCAAGCAGTGCTGGCTGCTGTAGTTACAGTTCTTCTTCGCGTTGTTGCTGTTTGTAGGGTTTTCGAAGTGAAAAGTGTACGTGTGTCGACTGTCGGCTGTCACTGGTTTCAACAGCACGGCTGCCGTTTGCATTTGCTCCACAGCCTCGAGCTTTTCGGCTGTGTATGAGATGTGTATGGGTGTATGTGTGCACATGCATCCCTGCAATATTCACCTGTATAAATATGAATATGTAGATGCATAAATATGGACGTTTGCATCCAGCATACATTCCCATACTTGCTTTTTTTATTTATTTTTTTTGTGTGCTTTATTAAGCATTTTTCAACAATTTTAAAATTTATGGCGTTAAACGGTGCATGATGGATCACTGGAAAAGGGAAATAAGTTACGCTTCGCGGTACTTAAGCAACGACTCGCTTATGGTGCATTATTTGTCGGTGGAGCAGCAGGCATTCATTCACACATACACACACACAGAGATTCATATGCGAGTACTTATTCAATACGGCGGCAATTGTGCTGGGCGCTTTATTGCTTTTCAGTTCTTAAAATTTAATTTTCTGCCGAAAATTTATGCATAAAATTTCACTCATCGATAAGGTAGTAAATTAATTAAGTTTTATTTTGGGTATTAAAATTATTTAACAAAAACGAAACTACAACTATTGAATGTTTCATAGAATTGAAGGTATTTGTAGAAAACATAGTTTTCTGATTCCAAGGCATTCTAATAACAGACATGTAATCCGTGAAAACCCTTTCGTAACAAATTTCAGCCAAATATGATAATTTTCACAAATGTGTGTAATTTAAAAAAAAAATTTTATTTGTCAATTGGTCCATGATAATTTTCACAAACGTTTGACATCAAGGCGAATTTATTTAAGGTGGTATATTCCACATATAAGTAAAAAATTGTGTGAAAATGTCAGAGAATATTGAAAGAAGAAAAATTAACTAATGGGTCGAAACCCAAAATTGACACAAAAAAACAAACGTACTGAGGATGTATATAAAAAATAAACAAATTATTTTTTTTATAATAAATTCTAGTTCACCACTTATCGGTTAGATAGAACAAGCAATCAGCTGATGGGAATATACCACCTTCTATGAATTCGCCTTGGTTTGTCATCTTTTTTTTTTTACTTTATTGTTTGTCAAATTGTCTATTTTTGAAGTGAACGGAGCAAGTACAAAGTACGGCCCTTTGAGTTTGAAAAAATGTTATAATTTTTTGTTTGGTGCAAACGAAAGGGGGGAGATGTGTTCTTAAGAGCTTATATTTCAAAATATTTTATTAGAAAACCTATATTTAAAAAAAAAAAAATACGTAATTACTTATGTATGTACATACAAAATTATATTTATTAAAAAGAACATAAAAATGTCTTTCATTTGGTATATAATTTTATATACATATGTAGTTAGATTTAAGTATTATAAGAAATTTTTGTTTTATTTGAGTTGCTGGCGAAGAGATAATCGATCATGTTGAAGGTAAGGAACCTGAGCAGTCGAAGCTCTACGCAGACAGGCGTTCTACGCAAAAATACTGTGGATGGCGTAGTCGGAGCTCGACCGAACAGGGTTATTTGTTTTTAAAGCGTCGCTGGAGGCCGCCTATTTGCAAAAAGGTGTTATAAGGTTCAATATTTTTTTAAATAAAAGCTTTTAAAATATTGAAAATTCTCCCTTTACCCCTCCATACCACCCACCCTGTTAATATGCACCAACATATTTTTACCAATTATTTTTTCTAGTTTAACTAAGACCCGTTCTTTACTTATGCTATTGATTTTTCTGCATGTGGGTCTATATTGTCTTCAACACGAGTTATGTAGGTATGTATTTGACGATCATTTTTGTTAGCTTTAATTATAATTATAACAATAATTTGGCGCTTACACTATGTACATACATAGCTTTGACCCTTTTCATTTCAAATCAATCGGTCCGCGCAGGTCATATTTTTGTATTTTGATAAAATTGAAATATGTTGTTTTAAGGTTGATTTTATTCTTTCTTTTGGCTGAAAAAAATGTTCGAAATTATCATTTGGTCTGTAAAAATCGATTTTTCTTGTAGCTCGCGGGAACTTTTGAAAAGCGCATAACTTTGGTAAAAATTTATGAATTTTAATAATTTTTTTTTATGTGAGTAATTCTTTATACTTTGAAGCCGCAGTATCAAGAACTGCCACAGTTTTGTAATTTGTCATTTATATAACGATAAAAAGAGTATACTTTTTTTCAAAACTTTTTTTTTTAAAGTGTATTTTTTCGCTCAAAACTGTTTGTCAATGAATAGAAAGTTTGATCTGTATTCTGGCGAAACGGCTATTAGCGAAAGTTTGTTTTTTCGAAGTTATGATCAAGAATTGAAAATGGTGTTTTTTTCCATTTTGACGGCGTTCTTCTGAATATAGTAGTCTAACATCGAAATTCTGTTGGGACAAAATTCGAAACACGAAATTCTGCTTAACAAAATTCTGGTTTTCAAAATTCTGCCTTTTCAAAATTCTGCTTTTTGAAAATACTGCTTTTTCAAATTCTGCGTTTTGAAAATTCTGCTTTTCAAAATACTCGATTACAAAATTCTGTGTTATAATATAATATAAACAATGTTAAAGTGTGCACTTTTTCAAAGTGAGGACATATCCTATTTAACATTGTTTATATTATATTATAACACAGAATTTTAATTACATTATTTTTTAAAACCTAAACTAATCTCGATGTAATCCCCACAACTTAGTAAATTATAAATGTTGAGAAATATAAAAAAAAAATACTATAGCTAGTTATATGTTTGCACAAAAATACCTGCATTTAGGTTGCGGATTGATGAAAAATCGAACCATGAGTGGGAGCCGTTATTATAGTGGTGAAATTATGATTTCAACATATTTTACTAGAACTATTCTTAAAAGTTACATTAGCTTCCTGTTTTGTGCTCTATTCTTATCGTAAAGTGTGGTTTATTCTATTTGTAAATTTTAAAATCCAATAAAAACAGAGACATGTTAAGTGTTAATGGTTGTTCTTATTATTTAGAAGGAATATCTATTTTTAGTTCATATAATTTGTCTTGTTCCAAAAGAATTGCATGCCATTGTAAATCGCGGTTAGTGACATTAATAAGACAGTAAAACAGAATTTTGTGGCCGCTGTGGTCGAGTTGGTAGCGGTGCGTGCTATAACTCGAAATGCCGGTGAGTTCGAGGTTCGAATCTCAGTCAAGGCAAGCGAAGTCTTAATCATAGAAAAAGTTTTTTCTATTAGCGGTCACCCCTCGGCAGGCAATGGCAAACCTCCGAGGGTATTTCTGCCATAAAAAAGCTTCTCATTAAATACATCTGCCGTTCGGAGTCGGCACAAAACTGTAGGTCCCTCCATTTGTGGTATAATATAAAGACGCACACCACAAATGGTAGGAGAAGCTCGGCCAAACACTGAGCTATATAGTGTAAGCGCCAAAATTATATTATATTATAAAACAGACTTTTAAAATGCAGAACTTTCAAATGCGGAATTATGAAAAAGAAGAATTAAAAAACACAGAATTTTTAAAATACAGAATTTTGCTCGAGCGGAATTTTTTTACATTTTGCAGAATTTTGCGATGTGGAATTTTGTAATCCCGCGTAATGTGGCGATCCCGTCTAACAGAGTTCTATATTTGACAATTAAGCCTTAAACAGTTAAATATTATTACAACAAAAAAAAAAACAGAAATATCAATACAAATTCGCAGTTTCTATGTAATCGTTTTTAATTTTTTGATTATAACTACAAAATTTTTTTTTCAATAATAGCCGTTTTGCTGGATAACAGTTCAAACTATCTGTTTATTGACAAAAAATTTTGAGCAAAAAAAAATACACTTTTTAAAAAAACAACTTTTGAAAAAAGTGTACTTTTTTATTGTAATATAAATGACAAATTACAAAATTGTGGCAGTTCTTGATACTGCCGCTTCAAAGTATAAACAATTACTCATATTAAAAAAAATTTTTTAAATCCAACAATTTTCACCAAAGTTATGCGCGTTGCAAACAAATGTCCCGCGAGCTACAAGAAAAAGCGATTTTTACAAACGCAACGATAATTTCGAAAAATGGAAAAAAAAGATGTTTTCAGTCAAAAGAAAAAATACTTGTCTAAATAAATCAACCTAAAAAAAAAACATAAGTATGTATTTCATTTTTATCAAAATACAAATATGACTTGCGCAGACCGGTTGATATGCAATGGAAAGGATCCTCAGTATATGGCTTCTCCTACTTTTTATACTACAAAGGAAGGCACCTATGCCTTATTATAGGGCGTTCAGTGCTCTCAGTTATTTAGTTGAAACAAATTCATATATAATCCTTGAATTCTTTAAAAAAAAATCATTCCCAGGACTCCCCGACAACTTGGAAAAAGAAATACAAGCAAAGCACTCATGTATAAGTAAAACCGATTCTTTCCGATATTGAAATAAAACAAATAATAAATATGCGACGTTTACTCTAAAAATCATCACCTTGAACATTATCACATTAAGATTAAAACCAATCTCTAGATCGGCAATTCGTCTCAACTATGTGACCCAAAAGGGAACCCAGATTAATGTAGCATTTAATTAAAAAATTTTGAATTTTTGATAAAATTTCTGGCAAGTGCTAAGCAGTACTCTCGCTAGTGCAGTAGTCGAGACCTTGGGTTATGGTTTATATTTATAAGAAAGCATCATTGCCACCCTATGGAAATATGACCCTAAATGCGATAATATATTTGAGATATAAAAAATGGAGATCCACCGTTGACTGTTTATTTGTTCATCGTGGTAATAAAAAAATCAATTGGTCTTAGAACGGAATACATATTGTTGTGTCAATCTATACGACAGCAGTGAGACCAATCCCCTTCCTCGACATGGCCGTCTATAGAGAAGCCGTCAGCAAATCGGCAAGTATTAATGAAGTTTATATGGTTTTGTAGTTAAGATCTGGTTTTAAAAAAGGTAGCCACTTCATTCGGTTGACTTATATGTATGTAAGTAAGGGATGGCCTACGAAATGCTTTCTTTTTTATCTTAACTAAGAACAAACAAAATCCCGATGAAACTGCCAACATGGGTAGACCATGCTTTCAATTTTAAATGAATGGATCTAAGCTGATTGAAAAAAAGTTAATGGCGGGGGTCATTCTCGAAATTGCTGGTCATATATTTTAGCTGATATTTTCTTGACAATGAAAACAATGTTTTCAATGACATACAGACAGCTGCTGATCTCATAATGAAAGAGCTGATAAACATCTTAAAAACATTGTTTGGGCTTCTATGGTAACTTTGATGAGCTGAAGAGTTTGATCGTCAAGGCACGACTTAGCCTAATACTAAGTTCAGTGATATACTAGATGATCCCTTACGAAGAGAAATTTTTAAATTGTAACTGAGTGGTGACAGGTTGAGCCAGATCGTCTATAAGTGGCATACAAACAAAAACTTTTCTCCGGCTAAAATGACGTTTGCTGTACTTATAAAGCATTTTTGTTTCATTCATTCATACTGTCAGATGAGGAGCTTCCTGGAGTTGCTAATGCCGAAGTTGTTATGTCGAGAAGGAGTTGCAGACTCTGTCATTGTCCGGTACCAGCTAGAAGGAGAACTGAGGCGCTTAGTAATATTTATTATAGGAGCTTAACGATATCAAGTCGATAGTATTTACGGATATCAGATAGTTTCGCAAGAATTCGAAACTTAAAGGAATCTTGGACTCTGGGATAAAGAAAAAACCAAAAGTCAGTTTCAAATTGATTTTTTCCCTTCTAGTTGATCAACTATTCTTGGAGATTTACTATTAGAGCATTCAACACTTGTAATCGTAAATATTGTTGAATACGAGAATCTTGCCAGCACCTGCAGACTCAAGCACCATGAGTAGAAATATAATAACATAATTAGGCACATCACAACTACTAAGTTCAAACGAAGGTGTTAAGTTGAAAAATTTTACATTTATTTGAGTATATACTCGAAATATAAGTATGTACATATGTGTAAGCTCGCGACACCTGAGGCGAAAGCAATTCTCGCAACATAAATAAGGAGATATGAAAGCCAACAGTTAGCGCAATTAACACTTTAATGACAACAATATCATCAAAAAAAAGAGAGTCCAACTGCCAGCCAGATGAAACTTCAAAAAAAAAAGCAAGCCTACAACCTCCAGCAGTCATTGCACTGTCTACTGAGCAACATTTCGATAAGAAACAGCGCAACAACGTACATTGCGAACCCAGACGACCCAACATCGTGTCATATGGCCCGCATATGCATACACTCATACTAAGTCAGGTATCTGTTGCCGATGTGCGCCGTTTATATTTATGCGGGGCGGGCGTACATTGTCGCCGCCACGCGCCTAAAATTTCCCCAAAAAAAAACACGTCTCCAAAATGTTGCCGAAAAAATTAACAAAAAGCAGGCGGTAGACTAGTAAAGAGCAATAAAAAAAAATTGAGTAGCAACAAGAAGACGCTCGATGATAACAGCAGTTGTAACATAAAATTGTCATCGGCTGGCGCTGCTGGCGTAGAAAAAAAAAGCTTAAATTTTGGCAAGTAAAAAAATTTAACTGCAGACTAAAACTTGTCTCTCGGCAGACAAATCAACTTGCTCAAACCAACACGCACACAAACTCTAGTTGTGCATATCGCAAGTGCGGCTGACAATGTTGCAAGTACGCGTATGTGCATCCATTGGCCCCAAGTGCACTTGGCTTTATGGCAAACACAATCTCACAAGCACTCAATTTTCTTCTTTTCGAGGTGAAATTTGTCAGCCGTATTTCTTCATTTTACTAGCTTGGATTTTTAGCTCATTATGATCATGGATTTTTCGTTTTGGGGTAAACACCTGTAGCGTTGCTTCCTAAGAATTTCGCAGGATTGTTGACAATCAATACTCTCTCGACGACCATAGACGACGTTATTGTGGGTTCAAAACCGAATTTTGGTAGAGAAGTTTCGATAGTTCAAAGATGGTAATTTAAACAGGGTAAATGACTTCCGTGGTATATAGCGTGCCCACCACGTGAGGTTCAGTCTAAGACTTGACGCTCAGCGCGGAATCAGTCTTCATAAGTGTCTGATTTTATCGTAAATATTGTGTGATGAATTAAGTATACCGTCCGTCAGGTATTGACCTTTACGTCGCAATGTCTGAGTTTAGCCATACTATTTAAAGTGACCATCAACACCGTTAAAAGGGCCTCTTCGAGTCGTTTGATACCAAAGCAGGCAGCGTGATACTTTGTAGTGTGACGTCTTCAGTTCAGGCAACATCTTTTATTAGAGTGTGAAACTGCAAGAATACATCGATGACGATCGGGATTAACAACCGCTTTGTAGTTCCAACTTTTCCATTATGCTCGTCCCATTGTATGGGCCTTTCTGACGGCGACTATCTCAGGAAATGCAACAATGAGCTGTGCAAGCCTTACGAAGGCATCGAAATAGTGCAGCGATACAGCGTCGCCAGTGGCTAGGTGATGTCGTACGAATCGATGAGTGCGTCACAGCCTTGAAAGTATACACCCTTTTTGGTGACAGAAAAAGAGGAAATCCTCCGAGTAATAATTGACTGAATTCATTAACTTTGTATCATGACAAGTCTCAAAATAAGCTAGAGATAATTGCTTTTCCTCGCTTTAACGTTTATTTATTTTGTTTATACCCGCGCACTTGTGCACAAGGGTGTAACGGTGGCTTGTAACAGCATAACGGAATCAAGACATATATAGACATATATGTATGTATATACTAAAATTATCAGAATAAAAGGGAAGTCGATTTAGCGATGTCTGTCTGTCCGTCCGTCCGTCCGTCCGTGCAGACGATAACTTGAGTAAAAATTAAGATATCTCAATGAAACTCGGTAGATAGATTGTTTTTGACCAGAGCAGGTTGGTATTGAAAATGGGCAAAATCGGACAATAACCACGCCCACCTCCCTTATAAAATCTGACTGTATAAAAATAAAAATTTTGTACAGGAGGCGTGGCACCGCCCACATATGAGTTCATATGTATATATCTGGAACCACAAACCCCTCCCCCCCGATTTCAATTCAAATTTGGTATACGTAATAGACTATGCCTCTTCAAGCGATATTTCGGAAATTATCAAAATCTGACCATAACCACGCCCACCTGCCATATAACGGTAATTTTCGAAAACACTAAAAATCGGACATTTCAATAAATGTTGAAGGAAAATATCTTGAGTTTAGTATGTGGTGTTGTATTGCAGCCAGAAATCCGACTATATGAAAATTTTGGGATCATATGTATATGTCTGGAACAACTTCATCGATTTCGTCTAAACTTGGCACACATGTTAGATTGTACCTAGTTAGGTGAGATTATGAAAATGCTTGAAACCGGACGAAAATTTCGCCCGTCTCCCATATAACGGTAATGTTCCAAAACTATGAAAATTTGATAATTCAATAACTATTGGAATTAAGTCAACAAATCAATTTAAACGAAAATTTTGGAAAAGGTACATGGTACCGTGCACTTTAGAGTTCATATGTACATATGTATGTATATCTCTGGAAATCCTTTATCGATTTTGCCCAAATTTGATACAGATATTTTATTATGTCTATATAAGCAGTATTTTAAAACTCACTAAAATTGGACCAGACCCAGTAAGTTTTTAAAACCCGTTAAAATCAGATACTTCTGTAACTAGTTAAGCTAATTTGCTCAAATTTGATATGTGGTTTTCTATTAAATCAAGAAATCCGATTATAAAAAAATGTTGAAAAAAGGCTTACATTAAGTTTGGGTTTGCCCTGCTTTATTAATTTAAAAATTTAGCTGAAAGCGTGCGCCGCACAGTGAGACAACGCCGGCATTAAATACAAGGAGTCATTGTAGAGCTCTGAAATTTTACACAGGTTATTTTTGAGACAATTCCAGTTTTTAAAAAAAAATTAAGAAAATTCGCCCACTTTTACGCCCACCTGCCATACAGTCGAAATTTGTAAAATGCCGTATTGTCCGTAATACTTTAGGTATAACTTTCAATTTTGGTATACTTGAATGTTATATAGTTACAAACACTATTTGAAATAAAAATTGAACTTTGGCCCATTTTTAACCGCATCACCCATATTACCTCAACATAAAAAGTGCCATATTTTCTAAAATATATTAAATACAACCTTCAAATTCGATATTACTGTAATTTATATCATTTAAAATGTTTCATGCAAAAATTACAATAACACGCCCACTAATACGCCCACCTCCCATTGAAATGCAATAAAAAAAACAATATTTTTTTTTCATTCAATCAATAATTTTTTAACATCATCATGGTATTCTAATTTTTTCAATTTGTTTCTCATTCTAAATGAATTAATATAAGGATCTGATGATATTTGCAAATAGTGCATTACATCTTCATTCGTAGAAATACGTGAATTTTTACGAGAATGGAATAGCCTACAGTTTCTATACTCCTTATTCATTGCTTCTTGCGCTTCTTCGGATAACATTCCTGTAGCAAAAAAAAAAGTTAATATTAAATAAAGTTTAAAAAAATACTTTCAAAAATAAAAATTGCAAACAAACCTGTTGGCAATATAGCCTCAGATACCATTTTGCTGCCGTGAATGAGAACTTTATGCACAGTGATGGGCATGTAGTACCAGCCATAAAGAACCTTTTAAAATACTCTATTTTCCTGCCAGGCGACAAGCGGCACTACAATATAACAATTAAACTAACCACATTAGAAAGTGATCATAACACAACTTAGATAAGAACAATATCTTGCACTATCAATTTAAATTAAAAATTATGCAACTATCTAACCCAAAGTCAAAGACCTTCAACAAAATTATCTATCAAATTAATAACGTAAATAAAATTTATGTAAACAAGAATATTTTTATTAAAACATAAATGATCTTTAAAGCATAATTCTGAATAACTAACAAAAAACAAATGTAATTTATTACTATTCTCTTGCACAATAAGTGAATAGTAAACAATTAAAAAAAATAAAAGTAAAAAGTTGTAAACATGCTATTGCATGCTAACATACGTATGTATAGCGACAGAATGTGCGCGTTACGTACTTTTTGTAGTTTTTTGTATGTTTAATGTGCTTTTGCAAACTTTTGCTATATGTCCTCTGCTTTAAATTAAAGCTGAGACTTCAAACTTTCATTTGGTATAAGTCTGCACCTAGGGCGAGGGGCTGCTCTATATTTCCTAGGCCATTGAAAATGCAAAATGTTCAATTTTTGCACCACAATTCTGTTGTTAAGAAAAAAAAAATTGTGTTTTTTTCTTAAATTTATTTTTTCATTTACTCATTCTACAATAACTAAATTAATTAAAAAAATACTTTAAAGTTACATTTATTATGTATTTTTATTTTAATAAGCTTTTGATTATTACATATTGAACTAACATATTTCAAGCGCGTTGGCATACCTCAACTTTGACTTGCTCTAGACCAAAAAGTAATGAAGTTATGAGGCTGAAATTTCAGGGAATTGTTACTCATATATCTGTTAATATACTGTGAAAATTTCATTCAAATTGGACGACACGTCAAAAACCATTTTTTGCCGCGGTTACTATTGGGCTGTCTCACTGTGCGCCGGGTATATAAAGTTCGATCGAACTTAGCCAATAATTTAGTTTGACCTGCTCATCCCCATGTCACTATTTAGAGACTTTATTTTGAGACTAGAAGCTTTATTTTGAAACTAATGAATGCCAACTAGTCTGAAATTGTGAATTTTGTCTCTTCTAAAGACTAAGACAGCTTACTGAATTCGGGTATTAGAGGAAACAAGAGGTAAATTTCTTGTTTCTAATTAGCAAGAAATCGAAAAGAAAATCGCCAAGGCGGTTGTATGGTCAATTAAGTAAGCAAGTATTGAAGGTGAAATTTTGAGTGGTTATTATTTTTATAATAAGTGTTTCAGAGCCTTTGGCAATGTGGTTGTTTCCTCTGATTAGAATCTCTCAAATACGCTGCTTGTCTGGAGGAAGTCTTTAATCGCATATATTGAACCGAAACGGTTCGTTTTCTTTATCTTAGCTCGTGACTAGACGAGAGACAGACCAGACATCAGAGACGAAATATATTTCAAATGAAATGTCTTGATGTGTACATTTGCGCAAAATTATCAAATTTAAAATCGGTTTGTAAGTTACGTAGAAGGAAATCCAATTTTCATATTGTTTTTTTTATATTATAAAAGAAAAGTATGTTCTTAAGAAAAACGTAAAATCGTTGAGTCCAACAGACCCGATTATCGGAGATTACATAAAATAATGAAGTATTTTGAAATGATTTTCCGTCAACCCTTGCTAAATTTGTCTTGTGAACTTTGGAAAACAATAAAACAATATTCTTGTTAGCTGTAAGACTTAGATGATGAACATCTTCCAATATGTAAAATTATTTCCTAACTAGGATCCGATATACCAAGCATACATATGCTCTTAAAATGACTACTGAAAGCAAGAAATCCATTGCAAACTAGCATATTATATCTCAAGAAGACGTCGAAAAGACAGTTTTCTTGAGACAAGTTTTGAAAGTCACGGCTAAGCATTATAGAAACTAGATATTTTATTTCCAAAATAAAGTAATATATTAAGAAACTATTTTTGAGTGAAAAAAGAAATTTGTTTGTTAGACTTTCAGAAAAAAAAAAAGCTTAGTAAAAAAATATTTCGGAATATGGAGAAACTTTATTTTTTAGGACGAAAACAGTTGGCGAGATACATTTATTTTAACCTGGTACGTATCAAGAGTGTATAGAACAAACTGACGTAGTTAGCTTTTGGCGTTTAGCTTTGTCTTCTCAAGTTTAAAAACAAATTAGAACATACATCATTAGTTCCATGTAACTGTGAAAAAGTTAATTAATTGTTCTAATTTTGTATTATTTAATTTCTCTTGACTAATAGAAAATGCTAAATTTAGATTATTTATGTTAGTTATTCACATTTTTTTTGTCTTATTATTTTACTTGTATTACATCATTTTTCATTCGGCTTCTACAGCTGCCACCTTAGCTTTGTGGTAATTTTAGACGAAGCTGCGGGCAGCCCAAAGAGTGGGCTGTTGGGTCTTTCCCAAGCTGGGAATTATCAAAAGTAACCGTAGGAACAAAATAAATACAAAAATACAAATGTTTGTATGTAAATAAATGAAAATGGTAGCAACAACACAGCATGGTGGCAATGACAGCACATTGACGATTGTTAGGTAGCAAGCAACATTTTTCAGAAGCCACGCGCCCGCATCGCCGCGCAAGCAACAATGGCAGATAAGCATAAAAGCAACCACAAAATAACAAAAATAAAACCAAAAAAAAAAGAAAAAAATAAATACAATTTTAAAACGTGTTAACAAAATACCAGCAAATTAGCAATTGAGTCAGCAACAAATTGCTGCGAACGTGTGCTTTGCGGATAGCTTTAGCGAGTGCAATGGCGCCCTTTAAGGTTGGTCTGGCGAAAAAAAACGACTATCTATTGTGAAGGAGCAACTGCTCTATAGTTGGCCCATTCTGCTTCTTAATCTACTTTTGCTTGACGCTGTGCCTCCACCACCGCCAAATCTATTTTCCAACTTCTTTTGGTTTCTTGCCTACACCATAAATGTTTGGTATGTAAGCGCTTGTAATGATGTGAATAATTAAATGTTAATACGTTGTACATATGTACATACGTGTGTGTGTGTACATGCCCTTAGAAACAACAACAACAACAACAACAACAACAACAACCACATTAAAGCTACAAGAAGAAATAACCACAGATATGTGCCACGAAAGGTAAGGAAGGCAGCATCATGAACACAGCCAACAGACAGCGACACCCAAGCAGCAGCAACAGCAGCAGTAGCCGCTTTATTTCGATCCCATAAAATATCACACACACATACTCACATACACTCATGCAAAAAAATGTGTACAAGTATTATATCGAAACTCTCAGGCTGTCTGTCTATCTGTCCATACATTATCTTATTATAATGCCGTTTTTTTTTTGATGTACGTGCGAGTATTCAAAATGCCTCATAATATAAATGATAAATGAATAAATCGTTAAACGACAGCTTACTGCAACAACAACAACAACAACAACAAGCAACAAGCAGCAGCTAACAGCTCGCTACTTAAAAAGGTAAATAAAAATGTAATAAAATATGTGAACGTGCTTTGTGAAAAAATCAGAACATTTGGAACATTTATTTACGTGGAGAGCATCAGCATTTTCTGCGCATGCGCAGTGCGATCAGAAGCATAGCATATCAAATTTACTACATTCTCCATGGCTAACAGTGGCGGCGGGTTATGGCGTTCTTTGCCAAAAAAAAGTGTATCAACTATTGGTGTTGCATATTAAATTACTATTTGGTTCGAACTTATTTCTGAGTTTGATACAAAAAATAGTTTGAAAAATGTAACAATTAAAAATATCTATTGGGACTCCAAATTTATACGTATGTATGTATTTTCTTGTGTAAGCGACTGGTTCATATTGTTCAAATTATTGTTTTATTATTATTTATAATTTACACTTAGTTGAACTGGAAAATAAAATTTGTTGAAAATTTAGCCTGACAATTTTGGAAAGACCTTAATTGTTCAAATACGTACGTTTTTTACAAAAACTCCAAATCATTTACACAAAGCCGTTTAATCATTCGATGACCGAATAAGAGGGTGCTATAACTGGTTTGGCGATAGAAAAAATCTGATAAGAGACAACGCATGCATGTCAAGTTGCCAGACGTTTCATTATCAGACATTCTCGTAAAACAGAATAAGTTTTTAAGGGAACAGTAGTGATTCTACAAGATAATCTTTTCAGCAAAGCTAATGGTGATAAGTTCCTATTTTGTTGTGCAAAGACTTCGCCTGCTGTCTACTACAATCAGCCCATAGTACCAGCGCTTAGTTCCTTTAAGCCTATAAATGATCCTTTACGCTTTCCAGAACATCGAAAAGAGTTTGCGAGTGAACAGACATATTTGGATATATTTCCTAATGCTATGGATTGTAAGTCTTCATTAAACATCTCATATTCGAACCTGGTCGTGTGTCTGACCAAAGAAATTTAGATACTAAAAACGTTTACATGTGTTTTTATCTTCTGAAATTGAAAACAAGACAATAAGAAAATAATGAAAGATCCTTTCTTCGAGTGCGCTGTCCAACAAATCCCTGCCCTCGGCCGTTTCATGATCTTCGCAAAGTGGTCTTACTTACTTTCTTAATTGGCGCATTAACCGCTGACGCGACTTTGGCCGAGGTCAACAAAGCACAAATTGGAAATCCCAAGTAAAACCAAGTCTTTTTCGTCTTAGTCTTAGTCTCTGCCACCACCAGCGGGTACCGCATAAAAAACTTTCAAGGGTGAAGCTATTTCATTCATTTAAACGAAGTGGCCTAGCCAGCGGCGCCGCTGGTTCTTAATCCGCTGCACTATGTCTACGTTCTTATAAGGCTCGTACAGCTCATCGTTCCATCATATGCGGTATTCGCCGTCGCAAGGCGCAAAGGTCTATAAATCTTTCGGAGAATCTTTCTCTCGAACATTCCTAGAGCCCTCTCATCTGATGTTGCCATCGTCCAAGCTGCTGCGCCATACAATAGGACGGGCATAATGAGAGACTTATAGAGTGTGGTTTTTGTCCGACGATGGAGGTGCAAAGTGGTCACTTAGTCAGAATTCTTAATTTGTCTTCCTCATTGTTTCTCAGGTTTAAACCAAGCGTTCTCGGGTTGTTGAGCCAACACGCCACATGCTGTGCTTGCCACTTGCCGAGTGCACTAATAGCGTTTTCCATATTCCTTAAACAGTCCGCTACGGTGCTCCATTCTTTATTTACGAGTATTAAAATATGATCAAAAAACTTCCAATTTTGCAAGTTGACTTTTCTGTAGAATAAAATATGAAGAGTTTTGCTGGCTTTCGTTATACCATCTTTGCTTGTAGTCCCATCTCCGTTGCACCTTAAAAATTTTCGATTACTTAGTAGGTTTGCTTTGAAATGGACAACGGTTTGAGATAATCTTAGTAATGACTGAAATCTGTTGCTGCTCCTAAACCCACAAGCTTACAGACGAGCTATACTTACTGATTATTGGAATGTCCGCAGCCTTGATGTCCATTAAATTTTATATCTCCAATTATTAATATTGTAAACTGACCGAAAACGTGAGGTCGATCAACGAAGTAAAGGCATTGAGCGACAAAATTATAAGAATAAAGTCAAGCGCACAAAAATTCACGATGCTTTGCTGAAACATTCCTTCGACTCGGCTCCAATGATTGTGCAACGAAGGCAAGGGCGCCCAACCTCAATTAAAAAGGTATCTAACGAAGTGTTTTGGTCTCGGCTCAAACACAAATAAGTATAGAAGCTTTATTGTTCTAAGGTGAGACTATGCACGCAGTAACAACGTCTTTTCTATTAATCTAAGTTAATATGAGAATTTAAGAGAACGTCAGACTTACACCACAATTCAGGACCAACATCTTTTAGTCTAAATAAATGTATTAAGATTTTTATGTAAATGAAAGTTTCGCCAAATGATAACTAGATGTGAGTACGAGAACGCCTCAGATCGAAAAAATTTGATTACCGTGCAAATGAGAAGAAATCACATATCGCCACGCAAAACTTTCACAATTCCTAATTAAAAGTGACCAATGCAATGGCGAGAAGAATGAAAGGATTAATTTCAAACACACAAAAACTAATAAGACACACATACGCACTTGAATAATTTACAAGTAATAATAATAAAAAAAAGCTAAGCTTTGTGTTAATACAAATGACGATGCGTGCAACATTTACCTCGTTGCACGCAGATGTTTACCAATGAGATAAACGATTTTAATGGATTTCCTCTACACACCTTCAAGCCCAAAGATGCCGCGGCTGCGTGCAACACAAAAACACCAACTATGAGTGCGAGGTATGTACGTACGTATGTGTGTATGTTTGTTTGTGCCGCACAACACTTTACGCTTTTTGCGGAGTTTCGGAGTTTGTGAGTTTGCAGGCAGCTCATTATTTTTTGGCTGCGTTTCCAGGTAATCTCTTGTATCTTAACTCATTTTTTATGCAGATGCTGTTTTGTTGCCGTTGTTGTTGTTGTTGCTGCAGTTGCTGCTGTTGCTTTTTGCATGCGTGGATTTGAGCGCAGCGTACTTAGTTGGTGAAAGATGTTTTGGATTTCGCAGGCTAGTATATTTTTGCAACGTTGTTGATTTTATGAAAATATCTTAAACGCTCTCGAGGCATATATTGAAAAAAAAACTTGAGTATCTTGTTTTATTAAATTAAACTTCACGTGATTTTGAACTCACTTTTAAGTCATTCTGAGGAACTCTCGCTTTGTTTAGTTATTTAACTTTCGGCGTAAAATAAATTTTGCAAATGAAATGATGGCTTTCGCATCACTAGCTCTTTTCGTTGATTATTTTACTGCGCATTTATTTTCATATTTTATTCACCGTTATTGTGATGTTCTTTTTCATCCGAAATAGTTCACTTTTCACTGTTGGGTTATTATAAATTTCGGGCGGAAATTTTCCTCTTTCGAACATTGTTTTCCCTTATCGGCAATACTCATTTCGGGCGGAAATAGTTGGCGGATTACGTGAAGAAATTTTTTGAGAGGCGAAAAAATTTAATTTAAATCCATGAACAAAACAGTAAACAAAGTTCAAAGAGAGATGTACTTAGGTAGAATGCATGAAAAGCCGGATATTGCAAGAGGAGTTGTCAAAGAAAACAAACTGAAAACTCCTAAGAATGGTGCTGAATAGTTGGGGCATGCAATGAAAAATTAGTACAAATGAAAATGAGTAACCCATTTGTATTTAAATGTGCGCAGAAATACATTTTTTTTAAGCAAAATAGGCTTGGAATGGCATGTTTTCCAGCGTAGGCCGTTTTACCCATTGCGGGAATAATATGGACTCGTTAATTTTGACAATTTCTTACAGGATCTGACTAAAAACGATTTCGTCGGCCAAATTTAAAAGCTGTTACCTTCACCTTCTACCTATCCGCCTTTAGCGAAAAATCGCAGGCACGCGCTAAGCTTCCCAACTGGCGGAATAGCAAGTAGTATACGTAGTCGTCAAAAATCTGAAAAATTTATAAATTTTGCCAAATTACTATTTCATTAAAATAATTTTATAATTTTACACTTCAAATATACGCATTTTAGAGTTGTTATTTCCATGTTCGAATTTTCGAAGCGAAATTTATTTCGGGTGAAACTTGCAATAGGCGTAATCATTCCGGGCGAATGAAAAAATTTCGGGTGAATTTTTTTTCGTATGAAACTCCCGTTAAGCGTGATTGAGAATAATCCTTGAAAATTCATAATTGCCTGGCTATAGGCTAGGAGGGAAGTTGCTCTAAGTCCTTAAAAAAGAAATAGATGCTGCAATTCCGGAAACATTAGTCTGAGTATGTGTGATTTAGATGTTTACTGCGGTAATTGATACATTCGAGAGTAATTGTGCCGAAAATATATGCAGTTAAAACCGAAGGAAAGCAACAAATTATTTTCACATTGATATTCCAAGTGTGATTTCGATCGGTCAGATAGAGCATATAAAGGGTTTAAGAAGGCTAAAGAATTTAAGCTAAAAGTTCTATACTAGTATAAGTTTGTACGGACCAATAATCTACTTTTTTATGACAAATATCAGCATTACATGAAGGAATTCTACTGTTTGAACAAGTGACTTTACAGTAACAATATAGTTTTTAATCAAATATATATTCCAATCCTAAGGCTTTCTGGAGTTTTACAAAATCAAAAAAAAAATCTTCTTCATCAATTCCTTCAACTCATTTTTATAAGAACAAAATTTCCAGCAATCCTACCGCTGCCGCTTATCTATTCGCGGATTTTCTCTAAACTAGTTTTGCTTACTTTTTTGATGTCTCAAATTGTGACTTTTTATTTGGCATCAATTCAATTATCGATTTTAGCTCATTGTCCAATTTAGTTGATGGCTACCCATGACTGTTTTTCAATATTTTGGACCTAAATTATGCCACTTAAAGTACAATTTAAACGTGCAAGAAATCTTGAACAAACATTTAAAAATATATTGTACCATTTTTTTTTTAAATAATATAAACTAGAAGATCCGGCCAACTTCGTCCCGCACAAAATTTATTAGAAGTAAATTAAACACTTGAAATAAGTAGAGAGCATATCACTTAAGATCAATTGAAAGGTCTGGTCTTCGTTTCGTTTTCTAGCGTGTACCAACATATAATTAATTGCACATGTGAGAAGTATGGGAATTCAATATTTAATGGACAATACTTCTAAAGACTGACCTTGCGCTTTATTTATTGTCATGTCGAAAGCTAGACAAGCTGAAAATTATAAACCTTTGACCTAAAAAGACAAATCGGTTAGAATCATTGGTATTCTCGGAATGAGCACATCCTTATTCTGATCGGTGGCTTAATGCATCTAGAAAACAAGAAGTACAACGTCTTAGAAGTCGAATATTCACACTCGAGGTAAAAGAAAAAAAAATGTTAAACAGGAATGAATGGGTAAATGCATATTCGCTTTGATGTATTTATACAAATTTTCCACTTAGGATTTACACTTTCTTTATGACTCGCAATGCACTGTGAACGTTAAAAATTCATTTTTTTTTTCGAAAAACCAACTTGAAATCGTAAACCCCAAACCACAATAAAAAAAATCATAATCACAAAACTTTATCTAACGCACTTTTAAACTTTTTAACAGAAAATAAAACAACCACTTAAATTTCGCATTCATCTTCGTAGCTTCCTACCTATTTTTTAAACTTATGGCAGCAGCTAAAAATGCAGTTTTGATGAATACAAAAGCAATATTTCGTCGCTACCAAGCAACTACGTTTTTCACAAACCCATTCTTCATCATTCAAGTAGAATACAACATGAATTTCACCGAAACCAGTCCAGCGAGTCCAGCGCCACCTATCGAGATTTTCTCTCCATTACATTTTTCCTCGCCCAAGTCAAACAATCGTAAAAATGCAATAAATATACATAATTTTTTTTTTACCGATAATGCAATTTAGTTTGCATTACCAGTAAACTGAAAAAAAATTTGCGGTAAAAATATGTTTTACTGATTACAAAAAACATTGCAGAAAAATACAGATAAATATAATTTGATTTACATTTTCAGTAAAATGTTTAATAATTAATTAATTTTTTCCAGTAATCCGCAATCAAAAATTTTACTGGAAATTTTTTGTGTAATCATTAAAATTTTTTTTGCTGCAGACTGATTCCGTTATCAGTAGAAAAAAATATTTTTACTGCAATTTTTTCAGTTATCAGTACAAAGTTACTGGTAATGCAAATTAATTCTAATTATAAGTAAAATTTTTCTGATTATTCTATTTAAAATGCACTAAATATATTTAATGCATTTGGCCTATCCATTGTTTTAAAAAAAAAGTTATGTGGAATTTTGTGACAAAAATTTTTTAAAAGCCTTTGAAAACATCCGCAAAAAACGACCAACGAGCGAGCCGAGCCTGAGAATGTGTGAAAATGTATTACAAATACTCGTACATATATATGTATGTTACTTACGATATTTTGTTTTTTATATCTTAAAATGTTATTTCGCCGTAATGCACATTTAATCGGTATTTGCGTTTTTAACTCTTAAGTTTAATTTCGGTATTCAAATAATTTTTATCAGAGAAGGCCAAAAGTCTGGCTGGTCATCATTCGCCCAAAAAATTTATATTGTTTTTAGTCGTTAAGCTAACAAACTCTTTATTATCAACTAACTTGTTTCGAGTTTAACAAGAATATAGGGGCTTTGGAAGTAACATGAACTCGAATATATCTCGATGGAAAGATTTTAGAAAAATTCACCAGCTACAGTCACACCAGTTCGATTCGACTCTGTTCGAAATTTAATTCTGAGATTTTGCGATACTCGTTAACGGGTGTACGAGTATTTAGTGAATTCAAAGCATATTGAATAGCAAAAATCGCGTTTATTTATTCCTTACGAATCGAAAGGTGTAGTCATGAGCCAATGTACCGACACACCAACACTTCGCGCAGCTGCCTACATCCGGTGACGCTCTGGTGAAGGTGCCACTGCCGCACGCATCACTTGGCAAGTGTTTTTTTTTTTGTCTGAGTGTTAGTGTGTACACCTTGCATTAACAACGCCTGCGATTTCCGTTTCACATCTTCAAATAGTTATTGTTGTGCTTTTGAATCGCGAAATGTGCGCATTTTAATTGCTTTCGATGGCAGCTTTTATTCGCCAAAAAGTTGTCAAGAAAAATTCACCACTTCAAAGCTGTCTTCTATACAAACGATTAATGTTTGTTGTTGTTGTTGTTACTATTGCAATGTCAGTCTGCATGCCACCTTCCTCTGGCAGATATCACAACCGATATTGGGCAAAAGTTGCAGATGACAAAAGGAGCAATCGCAAGCAGTGAAGGCAGCGCAGGCAGTCGGTCTGTCAGTCAGAGTCAACACCAGTGAACAACACAAACAGCAACAACAACAACACCAACAACAGCATCAAGCGCAACAAAAGCAAACAGACCAGACCGCACATGACAATATTTATAAGAGCGACAGCAACAACAAAAAACGCTTTCTCGTTGTGCCCATTGAAATGTGGCAGTCGGCATCTGGACTTGACAAGCAAGAAAGAAGCGCAGTGAGCAAATGAAAAATAAACGTCGATACCAACAGGTGGAATATTGTTTTCCGATGCAGCAAAAAAAAAATAAAATACAAATATTGTATAAAACAGCACTGCACACGAGGCAGACCAAAGCAACAGCAATAAAAAATCACCAACCAAATTGTAAGCTGCCTCAGCTGTACATACAAACGAGCAAGCATAAAAAGCGCAATGACAAGAGTTCAAAAACTTATAAACATGATATTGATGCGCCACATTACCACACCGCCCTCCTTCACGCTCCACAATCGTTGCCGCTTCACATTTTGCGTCCGCGCTCACCTCTAGCGTTGCAAAAACTAACCACCGAGTATCTGCCACACTTATGAAACCCTTCCGCCACTTTTCTGGCCTTTGCTGTTGAAACTTTTATTTTGATGTCGTTTCGTTGCTTGACTGCTTGTGCTATTGTCATTGTTGTTGTTGTTGTTGTTGTTTTGCGTGCGCGCGCTGCAACAATAATTACAATGATTAGCGATGCATTTTTTAGACGACGCCACCATAGTTGTAGAAGACGCCAACGATGGCCATGTTGCAGCGCCAATCACAAAAGATTTTTCAGTCTGCTTCGTTGTTGTTGTTACCTGCTGTCACATGACTTTTCTTCGATCGCCACGCGACAAATGGTTACGTTGGTTGCATTTTAAGAGCTTGACTTTTGGTGTTCTCTTCTGTCTCGTCACGTGCTTTCTCTGAAGCTAACTTCGACGGAGTTTAATCTTTCTGAAAAAAAAAAAACTTAATTTGAAAAGTCTACTGCTGGCCCTGCACGTGAAACCAACCAACTGTCGTGGGATAACACCAGCACGCACTTACAGGAAGGAACTCCAATCCGCAACAAAATTAGAAGTCATATTCTCGAGGAAAAGGACGAAATTGAGGAAATCGTACGTTCACAGCTGCACCTAGACTCTCGCCTATTGAACACCGCCGTCTGAGATCAAAATTAACTACTCATGACATACTCGTATGTTAGAGTTGTCTTAATAAAAGTGTTTCGAAAACAATTTAGATATTGTAGCAAAATAAAGTTATACTTATCAAGAATAGTCTCCAACAACGTCACTTCATCATCCCTACTGGATCAGCGTTTCACTAGGGTTTATCGTTAGTAGACCACTATGTGGACTCCGAAGCTTTGACTATACTGGTTGCTTGCTAGAAACTACTTCAGTTATGAAATAATAATATATATACATATATATTATATGGGTCTCAAAAGCTCAGCACACTTATTTTTCTCCTAAAACGAAGAACAGCTCTACGAGTCACTTCTATGTGCCGTATGGTGCCCAGACCCGCCGTATTCGTCATAAGTGATAATTCACATTTGGACTTGTTGGTGCAAAGAAGGAATAAACTGTGGGCCAAAAAACAGCAAGATGAAGGCAGAAGTACCAAATGAGCTAACAAAATATTTAGAGACTCAAAATCAGACTACGCAAAGAACTCTTTTTTTAAATGTTTGCTTTTGGATGAAGCTCGGAATGATGATTTAGGCTCTTTAAACCGCCTGCCACAAAATAAAAAAAATTAAAGCTCACTACTTGACGGCAAACAAAAAAATCCAATTTGTTTAATTTGTGAAATTTGTGTCGAACACCTGTGAAGCGGACGATTCAAGAAAAAGGTGACAACATCGAACCCTTTACGGTTCTAGAGTGGATGTTTCTTACCAGGGCTCTCGATGTCGAATACTAAAGTTTACCAGATTACTGACAGGACGCAGAAACTTTGACCAACATTCGGGTTTGGGCATAAGAAAAAAAAATGATGATATCAGCAGATCCTAAACGAGTTTACTACTACTACGCAAAGAGTGCGTCATGCATTTACCCGCATGCGTTTCCCGGTATGGCTTCCACGGCGAACTAAATATTTTAGCAAGTTCCTTGGCCTACAATGGATTCATTAAAAATGCAGATTAATGTCCTTATTTAATTAAAAATTCAAGTAAACTTTCGAGTATATCAACTATCTACAAAGAAGCTCAGGTTGTAAATACAATTTGTCTAATTTTACTTTTTGGTTCAATGCAAACAATTTCTGCCATAAATCAATTTAATTTTTAGTAGGGTAGAAGGGGGAGGTTTCGACACGTTAAGAGAAAATCCGTTTTTTTAGAGAAACCAAAGTAAGAGCAGATACTTTCTCTCATAATTATTGTTGATATGAATGTATATTACCCTTTCCTTTCATATTTAGTCTTCTCTTCCATTTGTTTTCCAACTTATAACCAAGTTACTATGAGAACCCATATATGACGAAACCTCCCACAGTAAGGGAGGCTTCGACAACTGTTTGGGAGCCTTCGACACTGAAGGGAGGTTCCGACATTTATCGAACATATCAGTTAAATTTTTAACAAAAAACATGTTTTTGGAAAATTATACCGCATAGGTATCTTTAATTCATTTATATTTTTACTTCAATAAAAAGAACAGAAAAAAACGTATAACTTAACTTAATAAAAATGAAATATTACATTAGCTTCAACGCACATCTAAATTTGAAAAATCAACGTTAAAAATAAATTTGCTTTGTGTTCGGGAAGTTCCTGGTGGATATTCAGGCGTAGGCAACGTACGCACTATGTCCTGCTTAGAAACCAAGCTTTTGTCTTCGATATTAGGTTCATAAAATATTTGCGTTTTGAGCTGACGTCTTAGAAATTTTACGATGCACGTAGAACTATTCACTTCTACGACTACACCAATGAAATATAAATCGGTTTTGTTCGTGAATTATCGTATACTTTTTTTAAGTTTGAAAAAAATAAAGAAACCGCTTCCTGAGAAAATGCAAAAGGCGTGATATGCTGGTGTTTTCAGGTTTTCGTAGACTTAAATCATTATTTCTATGCATGAAGCATTTCAACCAATCAATTCCAGCTTTCTTCTCTTTGTCCCAGCTTGGGGGATATTTTATTTTATATTTAGAAACATATTCGAAAACGAAACGTCTAGCCAAGTCATACGTTAGCCCGTGATGAAGACTAGAAGTTTTTTTTGAAATATACCGTTAAATCTCTTTCTTGCGCAGCTGTAAGAACTTTGTTCGACGAGTATTTAGACTGATAATCCTTCACAACTCCCACATTCGTCTGCTCCTTTAATAGTCGCGATATAAGTGTTGTGCGCTTTAATCCATATTTGCGGGCAGCGCTTGCTGGTGTTTCCTTTTTTCTTTTTATATCCTCCAATGCTTTTTTCATATTTTCCTCATCAATTGTTTTGTTGGGAAACTTCTTTTTATATATATTTGGCATCTCAATAGCTGTAAAATATTCTTAACTAAGTAAAATATACCAGGGAGGCTTCGACAACGTGTCGAAACCTCCCCAAAAGGTGTTGTCGAATCCTCCCTTGTGCGATTACTTACATTTTTTCGCTTTGAAAACTACACACTATTATTTATTGAAAAATCTTAAATAACAGCAAATCACACTTTTATTATAATATGTTTGGGGAAAAAACGAAAGTCATAGGTCTTAAAATGTATTTTTTACACACTAATACTTACGAACACTTTTTACATATACACACTTGAAAAATAGAAAAACACTCCGTACACTACCGTGTTCAAGAAATGACTGAATAATTCATATGAAAGCATCGCAGTCAACGTCGCTACTGTTTATTCTTGGAACTAAACCAATAGCAGTTATAAAGCATGCCAAATTTGAGAAAGAAGAAGCCTCCCACATGTCGAAGCCTCCCCCTTCTACCCTACCGTTTAAACAGAACAGAAAAATATTAGTTTTTCTTAATATATTTTTTATAACAAGTTCGGCCTTTGTGTATGCTGCAAGTTATGTCGCAAAATTTTTATCACACTCGAGAATCTGACTATTTATTCGTACAAGATGAGATGGTTTTGTTCGGTTTTCTAATCTGCCTTTTAAATTTAACTACGCTTTAAATTTTCTTAACTGCATGGCACTTTATCGAGGCGATTTATGGGACAGTTGATGTGGTGCCTCTAAAAATTTGTACCTAGGTTTAATGTGAAACATTGCATACTTTCAGGCACAATTATATTAATATTTTATTGAACTATTTTAATTAAAAAGTTTTTGCTAAATATTTAATAAAATTGATTAATATTCGATTAATTCGATGCTTAAAGTTAAAACTAGTGAAGTATTTTTGGAAGGTGCTTATTTTATTAAATATTAGATTGGGGTTTTTGCAAACCTGTATTTGTCAATCCCTTTCGAATCCTCTTTAAATTTTTTGTTATTACTAAACTTCGCCTAGCTGAGTTTTAATAATATATTTTATCAAGTCTTTAGATTACTGTGTGCCACTTTGTGGAATCAGTAGCAGAAATAATATATTCAAATACCAAACATTTCTGCTCTAAATAGTGTCAGATAGTTAAAATGCAGCAACTGATACTTTTTACAATTTTAAGTAGAACTACTTTAAATACTACAAATACAGCTAATGATATTTAACCTCAGCTGTTCCAGCTGTTCGTAGTATGCAATGAGGAAAAAACACACTTGACACAGCTCGGACTTCTGAAGTGCTGTCACACTTGATGCCAAGTGTTTGAATTACGAAGCAGAGATGTGCAACGCGCAATAGTAGCCAACACATCAAGAATCTGGCATAAAATTGAAACATGTGTTGCGCATGCGCAAACAATAATTCAAATGCTATATACTGATTCACTAGTGGGCAACAAACCACATCCTGCATTTGAAATAAATAAAAAAATACCTAAATGAAATAGAAACCATTACCGTGGCACTAAAAAAACGAAAAATAAATGACATCAGTGCAGCTACTTTAATTTCAAAAATTTCTAAATTAAGTAGGTAGCATCTTAAGTAAAACACACAAAAAAAAAAATAAAAGAAAATGAGTATTCTAGACTCTAGAGCAAGCGCAAATGAATTTCGAAAACAACATTTGGCGAAATGAGTGTAAGATAGAAAATAAGTGTAATGCAAGAAATGCGGCATGAAAAATGCGTTGCAAGGACATGTAGTAGGTGTCGCTTGAAACTGAAAATACACAAAGGAAAAAAAATCTAGAATACAAGAATTTCGTAGGCGTCAACTTTGGTTTTTGGTGCTGCTGCTAGACCCTTTTTAAATGACGTCCATTATACACACACGCACACGTCTACTTACTTACATACCTACATATTGGCGTAAAAAGATGCCGCCGCTGTGAGGCGCATGCGTAAAACAATGACGATTGACAAACGAGTAAAATCAATTTGCGGCATATGCCTCAGATGTGGCAAGGATAAAAGCATATCGCAAAAAAATGTGACTTGCAGGAATACCACTTCAAGTGTCTAGCGGCAATAACATAAGTAACGAAAATTTAGCGCAAAGGACTAAGCGCTTCAGGGGTTCAAAAGCGCAACGAAAAAAGAACAACGTACAGAAATTCATTTGCAATTGTATTTGAAATGTTGCTACAGCATGTGCAGAAATGTATAAAATGTCTGCTTCAAAGGATATGCAAGGATATCTGAAATGCTTTGCTTTGTCCCGCCGTTGCCGCTCTGTAGGCGTGCTTCGGTTGTGAACACCCACAATTGGCAAATAGTAACGATCAGAGACACAACTATTATAAGTGAAAAGAATTAAAGTCAATCAATAATTATCATAGTAAGATACACATTTTTCGAGTAATCTATAACTTTTACTACATATATTTTCAAAAATTCTCATCGATATAAATATTTTTTAGTACTCAACAATTTGTTTTTATACAAGTTTTCTCATAATTATGACTGAGAAAAATTTATTTCAATGGCTAGTTTAGCACTTTTTCGGGATCGGGACTGGTTTGAGACTTGTCCAGGACGATTTCGGGATTAGTTCGGGACTCGTTCGGGGACAATTTAAGATGGGTTAGTGGCTAGTTCACAACTTTTTCGGGACTAGTTCTGTTTCTTTTTTTGGCATCATTTCGGTACTCGTTCGGGAATAGCTCGAGAATTATCCAGGACCATTTCGGGATTAGTTCGGGATTCATTTGGTGTGAGTTCAAGACCAGTTCGGGAATATTTCGGGACCAGTCCGTTGCTAGTTCACGAATTTTTCGGCACAAGTTCTGGTATATTTTGGCATCCTATCATGCTTAGGCGGAATTTAGTACATGGTTGCAGTAATATTTGTTTCTATCAAAGCCGTCGAGAATTGTACTTACCATAAATATTTCGTCAGTACAGTAAATAACATATTATAACAGGGCTTAACGTGACCTGTTGGTCTGTGATGGTTTGGTGGGAAAAATGTGACAAAACCTCGCAAGTTTATGAGCACATTTTGAAGCTTCTCAACCCAAAATTATTTGCAAATGAAGAGTGGAGCTATTTAAAAAAAAAATGCTCTTCAGCTCATAAGGCGAAATAAAGTTTCGATTTTGATTTTTTCGCATGATTCGCCGGCCATTAGGTATGTAGCATATACTATAATCGGTTGGAAGGCAAATGATATCTAGATCAGAGACTATGGAATGCACCCATTACCACCAAATGGTTAACCCTCTGCAGCGCGACCTTGTCCGAGCAGTGGTGCGTACAGCAAGCGAGCATATTAGGTGCTTCTGGAACGCTAATGAAGTCCATTGAGGCGAAGAGGGAGTAATGCCCGGCAGTCAAATGTCCTCATTTCTACCTACTTCACGACTACTTAGTATGAATCGCAGCACCATTTAGTCATACAACTATTTATTTTCTGGCGGGTCTAAAAACCAAGTTCATGTCTACACAAAAAAACAGCGTTTTAGCTCACGCCGCCGCCATAGCTAATAGGTTAGACTCTAACCGTTAGAGCATTGAGATGTGAGTTGTTCAAATCTTGGCGTAGCACAGTGTGATATTTTGACAATGTAGATGAGCAAAATTATTTGTTTATGCCAGAGATCCAGAATAATAATTATTTGACCGTGGAGTTTTAAAAAAGTCATCCTAACTTTGATAAGAATTATAAAAGTCTTTACATAATAATTATGAGTAAGAAAAAAAAATTCAAGTCTTCAAAGACTTTTATTTTCAGACTTTTATTATAAAAGTCTTTGCATTATAATTAGGAGTAAGAAGTATTTATTTCCCCATTTGCGTCAGTTTGCTTACGTAGTACGTATTGTCGGACAAACGCTATAACTTAGCAAATGACGTTTTAACCTCAACAATGTTTGTCAAACTCAACAATGATACTATTCAGTAAAATTTGTAAGGATTATACTTTTCTTGTCATTACCAAACTTTTGGCACAACGAATAGAACCTTTTTTCATATTTAAAACTTTTTCCAATTCACCCTTTTTTAATTTGAAGTCCTTTCTAATATTTCGATTTTTGAATTTAGCTCAGTCACGCTTTGCGTCAAAAAACAAATATAAAAAACCAAGTTCGTGGAATTCTGAACTAGTCTAGAAGTAATCGCAAACCGGTCCCGAAATTATTTCGAACTAGTCCCGAAGTAGTTTCGAAATAATTCCATCCTCCAAGACTTTAAAACTTTTTTCTCACCCATAATTATTATGCAAAGACATTTATAATAAAAGTCTGAAAAAAAGTCTTTGAAGACTTAAAAACTTTTTTCTTACTTATAATTATTATGCAAAGACTTTATAATAAAAATTTGAAAATAAAAGTAAAGGGTGTTTTTTTTACAGGTTTGTTTTTCGAATAGAGATAAAACTGGCATTTTGTGGTCAAGTCTGGCAACTCTAATGTCATTTATGTTCAGTTTGGTTTGCCATTTCATCATGAACAGGTTGACAAAAGAACAACGCTTGCAAATCGTGCAAATTTATTTCGAAAATTTTCATCGCAAAATTTTGTTCAGTGATGAGGCTCATTTTTGGTTGAATGGCTACGTCAACAAGCAAAATTGCCGCATTTGGAGTGAAGAGAATCCACATGAGACCCTTGAAACGCCATTACATCCACAAAAACTGACTGTTTGGTGTGCTCTATGGGCTGGTGGAGTCATTGGGCCATACTTCTTCCGCAATAATGCTGGAGAGGCCGTTACCGTTAATGGAGACCGGTATAGAGCCATGATAACCGACTATTTTGTTCCCGAATTGGATGGCATGAATGTGGATGAGTTGTGGTTCCAACAAGACGGCGCTACATGCCACACAGCGCACGTCACAATCCATTTATTGAAGGAAACATTCGCTGAGCGCATAATTTCGCGGAATGGACCTGTCAATTGGCCACCAAGATCGTGTGATTTGACACCATTGGATTATTTTCTTTGGGGATATGTGAAGTCGCTCGTCTACACCAACAAACCAGAAACGTTAGGGGAATTAGGAAGTGGCGTTATTGCCGACATACGGCCCCATATGCTCGAAAAAGTGGTTGAAAATTGGACCTGTAGAATTGGCTTTATTCAAACCAGCCGCGGCGGCCACATGCCCGAAATCATATTTAAACATTAATGGCATAAAATTATCCTTCCAATAAAGCCAAATTGATGGACCTTAAAACGAGTTTCTTGTGTTTTATTTCAATTCGAAGTTCTATACCCCTAAAAAAACACCCGATATTTGAAGACTTAAAAGTGTTTTTCTTGCTGATAATTATTATGAAAAGAATAAGTCTTTGAATAATAGTTAAATATTATTCGTAAAATTTGCATCTTACTATAATAATTATTGAGTAAATTTTATTATTTTCTCTTATAATAGTTATATACATATGTAGTTTATGCCTTTGGTCTCCTAATGGATCAATATTAAAGAAAATACATTCTTTATTGCTTTAAATACGTTTTAAAAAATATTGATACTTTAGGTGTTACAGTTTAATTTAAAATTACTAAAAAAAATATTGTCTTGAACTCTAATGAGAAGATTTTTCAAATAGTGACGTATTTTTGTACCAAACACATGCGTATAAATTGGGTAGTTCGGATCATACATATGCTTTAAATAATTTTCTCCACATAGAACGTTGAAATCTCGCACTGCAAAAACTAATTTATTTGCCATTTTTATATTTTTTCGTTAACTTTTTTCTTTAATAATTCTTTATTTATTTAAATAACTAACGTCAATTTAGTTTGAGAATCTCATATGTACTAGAGCGGCTTTCGAAGATGAAGGAGGATGTCGCTATTCGCTGAAAGCATTTTTGATCGCAATGTCGCAATTGTTCGAATTAATTTAGGAAATTTTGGTTGTTCTTTTGGCGTTTAACTGCCAGGTACAAAAGTGATCACATACACAGTATATTCATCAGTTTATATCTAAAATACCCGAGCTACCAGCTATTCCTCTATCCTACCACAAAGTTTTGCAAATGCCATTTTTAAACATTCTTCAAACGGTGAGGCTAATTATAGGTTGCTTAAATGTATTTACCAAAATTTTCGTTATCACTAAATGTTAGCCTTAAAAATACATACTTACGCACTTGTACGCACAGCCGCTCAAACAAACCGAACGGCGACCATTCCGCTCATTAAAATCTGCATCTGCATTTGGCTCTACATCCTATTTTGCTTTTTCGCTTAATATTTATTTTAAGTTTTGGTCATCTTGCTTTTATATGTATATTTTACGCATATACTCGCATGTACATATATACATACAGATCTATGTATGTTTGTTCCTATACAAAATGTACTTAGTCCTTTTATATCCTGTTGCCATTATTTATGTAAGCAGCCTGCGGTGCAGGTGCAGTGAAGCTGTTTGCTACATTATTTTTTTTTCTGCATCTGCTGCCAGCCCTCTTTAAACATATACTCGTATATATATATCTATCTATATATATAAAAAAATTTTTTTTTGATTTGACCTTTACTTTGTTTCATGTTAATTAAATGTTTTTGTTTTTGGCTTTGCAATTATTTTTGACTATTTTTGCATACACGAAAAGTAAACACCATCTGCTTGAAAATCTTAAAAGCAGGTGCTAGGCAATAGTTGGCTTATTTACTGTACTTTTTCGAAATGCTTTGCTGGATTCTTAAATTTTGTATTTCAACTAGATTTGAAAGAGATTTTTCTAGACCCATACTCATATTAGTCATTTTGCCGATGACGAAACTAAATATTTTTTTTCAATTTGACATGTCTAACTTATTGCCACAATGTTGCGACAAGTATGTTCCTACTAGTAATAGGCTAGTATTTAATACGTAGCTTGTTGCACGTTTAGATGGCAGTGGATGGACGGTTTATATACGGCAGTAAATTAGAAATAAACTAAATATAATAAAAAAATCTAGCAAAGTTTCATAACCACTTTTCAAACTCGAAATTTGCATATCTCCTTTGACAACGCCATTTCAAAATTTGTGTTAACCTAAAACTGCTAGTAGGTCTTGATTCTCATCACTCTTCTTGATATAATATACAAGTAGAGCACTGACTTAAGAGAATTTTTTCGTAGGGTTCTGTTTCTGTTTTTAAAATTTGAAAAATATTTGGAAGCTCTTAATGAAATTTGAAATTTTGTTGAAAATATCTAGTCTTGTGGCGTGTTCTTTTCTCGAAAAAAATGGTTCTTCTCACATTGTAACTCTTGCATTAGGCTATATGTAGAAAAAGTTTTATTTAAAATTAACTAAAGTAATATTTAAACAATCGCCATTTACGAACTATCTGTCAACAGCAATGTAGTTAGAAAGTAAGTTTTTATAATAAAAATTAGGTGTAAGAGTAAATTTTTTATAGCCAAGAATTGGAATTCTCAATTAATTCTTAAGTAATTGCTACATGTATTATTATTCTAAATGCCACATGTGATTTTAAAATTGCAACACTGTGAAAAATTAAATTTAATAGAAAGGAAAGATAATTAAAGAAATATATTTTTATCCCAAACTATGGAAGATTTGTAGTTGGTTTGTTTAAGGAAGATAAAATTGGCTCTGCAACTCCGAGCTCCCGGGTTCAAAGCCTGAGAGAAGTGGTTAGAAAAATTAAAATTAAAAATAATTGAATTTAATAATCAAAAAAAAAAAAAAGAAATCTGATGAGGAAATGTGGTGATTTCCGAAATAGTACTATAACTTCAACCATTAAAAACTGTTGTTGTTTTTTCACAAACAAATCTTCCATAAACTGGCCTTGAGCTCAATAAAATTATAAAATATTAACATTTACTAGGCCAACAGAAAAATGAACAAACATTTGATTATATAATTTTTTATAATAAAGCGCATCTTTCCAGTTGCTTTAAATTACAGTTGAGTTTTGACAATCTTTTTTTACTGACGTTCTTTCACAATTCCTTCTATATAAAAAATAATCGAGGGTTTAAGATTCATGAAGGAAATTTCTGCTAAAAAAATATTAAAAATCAGTGATAACTTGTATACATTTGAAGCTTGCACTTTCTCACAATCAAATCGAATGAGCTAAATAACTGTATACACAAAAAAATTTAAAACACATTTTATATAAAGTTCAAAAAATGGGATTTAAAGGTATTTGTTAGAGAATGAATGGTATTTTAATTAAAAAATTATTTAAAAACTATTAGAAGAAAAATTATTTGTTGTGCTAAAAAATTGTAAAGGCTGGCTAGTTGAGCTCAAACGCCGAACTGGTAGCATTCTAAGTAGTTCACAACTAGAAGTTTTCCCTGCGGAGAATGAATATGTAGCTATTTATGTATGTATGTACATATATTTCCTTTTTGTGTAATTCTAGGTAAATATTAGGTTTTGAAGACAATTTGTTAAGAATTCCTCAATCGACAATTGACGAAAATTTTGTATGCACAACTGTGCAAATATTGCATGACATTGCAAAAAGTGCGCAAATGATGAAAACACAGACTAACAAATAGACGCAGCGCAGACAAACACATAAATATAAATCATTTTGCGCAATTATTCAATGCATTTTATTGTTCTTCTCCGTTTTTCTCAACAAACAGCTAACAAATCGTGTTGGCCGATCAATGAAAAGAAATACTCATTTGCACAGTCTTTAAGTTATCACAAAGTAGTGACATAAGAAAATTCATAGTAATCCTACCATACGAACATATGCCCAAACGGACGAGCCAAAGAATTTTCCACAATTCAACGTACAAAAAAAATTGCTTAGCGATACTTTGTTAACAGCTATAGTTAAGATTGCTTGGCTTGGCCTGCATGCGAGCGTGTTTTTTTTTCTATTATTTTGTATTCGACGCGGATTGTGCGTAGGCGCGCATGCTGTGCATATCCTTGTGTTGAATATCCTGCCAACAAGCTATGTATGCTGCTGTTCGACACTTAAGCACATAAATACCTACCTGCTGGCCTGCCTGCTGTGTGTGCGTGCTTTATGCTTTGAGAATGGCTCGTTGTAATTTGTTGCCTGCTTTCTTCTCTACATACTATCCGAAGTGAGCGTTGAGCGTCTGCAACGCAGCGTGTGATCATCATTTGTGGCAACCTAGTGAGTGTTTAACGCTAAGATCTGCTTGTCTGCACTACGTGCAACATCTTCGGTTGCTGCTATCAATTGGCAAAGGATGCGCACACAATTGCGAGTAAGTAAGTACCTAAGTGCTGTCGATTTGTTCCTGTACTTTTGTGGAAATTTTTCAAGTCTCGATAATGTGATTTCCTTACTCATAAATGCTGCTAGTGCAGCCGGCCACTTGGATAACCGCATAGCCTTTAGTTACGACGCTGTTGTAGGTGTCGCCTGGACGTACCCACCCAAGTGGGAATCCACTGAATCTAGATTTGGAAAATATCATTTTTCCTTAAAAATTTTTTGAACCTTGAAATTCTGCCTAAACTGGTACAGTATCCAAGTAACTCTACAATTACATATAAACGCATGCATACAGTGTACTCTGTAGTGTACTTTGTGCGGTTTTCTCTAAAATTATTTTCCACACTGACCCGTGCTAATATCGAAATATCTGATTTCATTGAAATTGGTGTTATCTGCACTAGCAAATCATTGGCAAATGAAATGCTTGCGCTTCGTTAGCCTTTTCCAGGCATTTTGTTTGTCCTCAAATTGCATTATTACCTTTTCATGGATACTTAAAAGTGACTTACTTTAAATATGCATTTCTGCACGCATTCAAAAGTATCAAATATCTTAAAGCCAACTTAATCCTGCCTAGTGCAGGTTCATTTACTTTTGTGTTTGCAAATTACTATTAATCCATTATACGAGTACACACACACTTACTTACACACGCATCGATTTACTTTCCATCAAAAATGCCTCAATAAGATTTGCGGTTTGCACAATTTGCTATTTTCTTACCCCAAGTTCTATGATTATTGGTAAGAAATTTTTCAAAGCGCATTTAATTTGTTATTTATTGAAGGCAATCTCATTGAAGGTAACTAGTTAATAGTGTGCATCAAAATTATAACCCACCCGTATTGATAAAGTATAAAAACTAATTTTCTCAATTTGCTTAAAGATTTCGTTTTTATAAAACTTCATATATTTTATTCCGTATAAAATACCGAACTTATTTTGATTAAAATTTCAAACTTTGTTCACAATTTAATAGATTCCAAAAACTGCCAGTTATAATAGCATTCGTGCTACAAAATCATCAAGTGAGATTTTAGAAGAATTTTATTTTGCACTCGGATTTCAGCAAAACAGACCAAATTAAAAATCATTAAAAAAAACTTTTAGACAATGATGCAGAAGTACAAAGTATTCTCAACTACCAAATTGGCAATGGAAATAAAATAAATTGATAAAAATTTTATGTTATAACCAAAGCAGATTTAACAAGTAACCTCGGTAAAGTTTATACTTTTTTTTTTTAAATTTAAGTGCCGCAAGAGCCACATCGAAGGACATCGAAGAGAGCTTGTGGCATCACGTTCAGGGAAATAATATGGTGTCCATGGACTATTTGCGAACTGGGATTTGGTTGCTGACGCAAAACGCGAACTTTTGATGCCCAACTCTGTCCCAAAGCTCAAACATTATATATTCAAATGAAAATGTACATTTTGTATTTATTTATTTTTGGTAAATTAAATTTGTGATTTGTTAACTTTTGTTTTCAATAATCTGATTTAATAGTTCTTATTGACAATAAAGGTATGTGGAAGAAGCTGGCAGGGTTGCAATTACTCTATTGCGGTTACCTGCTAGATCTGCCTTGGTTATAACTTAAATATTCTCTTAGAGAAAAAATCTGCACTGTGCACAATATAATATTACGAAGGCAGTTTGATAAGTCAGTAAGTTTTGGAATTTCCCGCGTTAAATCGTTGAATTTTTCACTGCTGGCCTTAACAGCCATCTATTATTAGACTACTGTCAAATTTTGAACAAGCTGAGCCATTTAGTCTATGCTTGACAGTCATTGAAATCAATTAACCTCTTCACTTTTAACAAAAATGGGAAAAAAGCGAAATTCGTGTACCGATTAAGCATTATATTTTGCTTAAAAAGAACATCTTCGAAATTAAGAAAAGGTTTGATAAATACAATGGAGGCACTGCAGAATCAATTTCGATGGTGTTAAGAGGTGGTTTTCTGAGTTCCGTTGTGGTCGTATGAACACAAGTGACGCCAAAAGTTCAGGTCGTTACACCAAAAATCGTGCTTGAGGTGGCTGAAGCTGTAGTTAACTCAACTGAGCGGGTACATCACATTTTACCCGAATATTTGAATATGAAAGAGCTATTCGCGCGATGAATGCCGCGATTGCTCACACTCGACCATAAGCGCAACCGTGTGATCACTTCAAAACCATCAAACAAAAAATCCATGAATTAGATTTCAAACTGCTACGCATCCAACATATTTCCTATTTTCAAACCCAAAGAAATGGCTGGGTGATAAGATGTTTGAGTCAAATGAAGTGGTCATCACAGAAACAAACGCCTATTTTGAGAGTCTTGAAAAAGGCTGTTATTTGGAAAGGGCAAAATAACTGGAAAATCGCTGGACTAAGTGTATAGAGTTAAAAGAGAATATGTTGAGAAACAGAACACATTTTTGTAGAAAAAAAAAACATAATTTAATCAAAAAGTCACTATCTAATCAAACCATTCTCGTATAGTTAAAATAAATTCGCAAACAAATTGCTGTCAGTTAAATATGAATTATTTGTAACGATCGCTAATTTGCCTTGATTTAAAAATATTATAAAAATGAAAACGTCACAAAATTAGCGGGTTCCTGCTTCTTTTTACAAATTGTCTGGAGCCATTATTATTTTTTGTCACCTCCCTTATTATAACCTGCTCACCAATTTTCAAGACGTCGGTGTCTCAAGCGCATCTAGTTTGTTCAAACCAAGAACTCTCTTAGTTTAAGATAATGCCAAATTTTTTGCAAACTCGTGCATATATCGCGTTTAACTTGTGGCAAAAATAATAAAACAGCAATTTTTTGACAAGTTTTGGCGTTGCTTAATAATTTTTAATAAAAGTCATTGCATATACATACATATATGTAAATATCAAATAATAAATAAGTTAGTGTATAAAAAATGTAAATTTAGAGAGTTTACGGAATTCTGTTGATTTTCCATAATTTTTTTGGCTTAAATGCATTTTTTTCTTATCTTTGTAGTCAAATGTACTAGTAGTAAACTACTTCATAACTAGTATGCATCGCGAGCCCAACTAGTCAGCCAACTGTCTTGTTTCCATACAAGCCACTGGTATATTTAACATGGGGATGACCTACGAGAGGGCAAGTTGTAGATCAGAAATGCACCAGTCTAGATAAATATGTATATGAAAACATATTAGTCAAATTATGGAATAACAAACCAGTCTCCTACTAGTTTATTTATCAAATTTAATATTTTCAAATAAAATAAGGCATCAATAAATCGTTTTGTATGTGGTAAAAGTCTGGTCTTTTTCAGACTATTTCGATTTCAGTTAGGAAATTATAGTTGTAAATTAGTAGAAATACTATACAACATATGTAACTCATAGATGCAATCTTTGTCCAACGTCACAAAAAATTAACAATGTTTTTGGAAAAAGTTTATACAAAAAAAAAGTATTCTGATGAGGATATGTGGTGATCTCCAAAATAGCAGCTTCAACTATTAAACCATTGTTCTTTTTCCATGAACAATTTTCCACTCACAAAAATTTGACTCGTGGTGAATAAAAGTTTTTAAATAACTTTAAAACTCATCTGATAAGTATAAACATTTTTTGTAGCTTTAATTTCACAATTTTTTTTTTAAATATATTAACATAGTTTTTCATTTTTGACTCTCAGTCTCTTGAGTTTTTTTTGCAATTTAAATGCCTTTCATTGAAAATTTAATGTGCCTTCTTATTTACTCGACTTCGGTGTTAATACTTAATCTATTTCCAATCGATTTACGAAAATATTTTCGCATTCAATGAAAACGAGTGGTAATCCCAGCATGAAAACCAAATTTTTTAATCAGTAAGTAAAATCTCAGCTGTGACCAACGAAATTCGTTTCAAAACTGCTTTATTTTTCCCCCAAGCGATCGTGAAAATAGCAGCGCTCAACATTATTGACTCTTAAATTCTTACATTCATAAATAAGTTGATAAACTCAAAAGCGTCATAACTACTGACTTATCACATTTTCTGTGACCAAAGCTTATAAGATTTAAGAAAGGAAGATTAAGAAAAAGAAGCCGGCATCGTTGGAAGAGCACAAAGCTATACCGAGTGGTGCTTCCTGCTTCTTGCGATAGTTCGCTTACCGATCGGCTTGCGAGAAGAAGCATACTTCCTAATTTCTTCACGATCTTCTCGAGTGTTATCTCGCTTGCTTCCTTAAGTAGGCGAGGATTGAAAGCTGATCAAGACCGCCCCTATGGGGAAGTGCAGCAAGAATAAGCACAAGCGATATATAACTGAGTGACTTACTTACTTAAGTCGACAACATATTTTTGACATAAATTTAAACTCATCTCTCTGACTCTTGTCGAACACACTTCGCTTCTATGCTACACAAGTTTGCCAAAAGAATACCTATGTACATTTATTTAGTAAAAAAAATCGTAACAAATGACTGCGTTACCCCCCCACATATCTAATGTTATTGATATTTTATTAATCTGAAATAAGGATATTTTATAGACCACAAAATACACCACAGACAATAGCAACAGCGAATATAATAAATGAAATCAATGCGAATTTAACGCAACGAAGCATACCCATTCACCCCAAAACAGTTCGAATAAGTAGATGTCGAAAAATTTCAGTAGAAAGTCAACTTTTTTTTCTTCTTCTTCCTCCTCAAATCAAGGTTTATACACGCAATGCCTTAAGACAAGGAGCACAGCGCGATCCTTGCGATACAGCGATACGCATAACAAAAGCATAAAGCGAAGATAATAAACGTCAAGCGGCGACCACAAGCAGGCGTTACGAATGGTGAGCAGATGATGATAATGGCGATGATGATGCGCATGCGGATGAGTCCCCAGCGGCGTGCGCGCGCAAGCGCATGGACTGAGAGAGCTCAAGCTACCTATCAACCACTCGATGCCTCGCTGTTGCCTGTCTGTTGGTTGTTATTGTTTCATTGGTGTTTTGCAGTTGGCAGCCGTTGACGTCTTCATTTCACCGCTAACAACATTGACAATGGCGTTGACGATTGCATAGCAGCATTGTAGCTATTGTTTGCAAAATTTATAGTATATAATTTTTTTTTTTAATTTTCTTAAAGCGATGCTTTGGCTCAAATGCCTTTGTTGGTGTTGTTGGTGTGCATGTTGGCGCTCGACCGCCTTTTCTTATACGCCCTGGACATGTCCAGTTGGTGGCAGTTATTTAATTCGCATTAAGTCTTTATGAAAAAATCATTTCGTTATGAAGGGGGAGGAGCGGGGGAACAACACAACGGCATGTGTCAGAATGTCTTCAGTATTGTATCAAATTGTGTGTATGTGTGTATGTACATATGTGTGAATGTGTAACTAACCGCTGAATTCGAAATGTAATCATCAACCATCGGTCATTAATGCAACTGTAGGAGCGACGCTCGGCGCAAGCAGCCAATCTAGGCCGCAAGACGCCAATGAACCAAACACTCAGTCTGCTCGTCAATCAGTCAGCCAGCCCAGCCCGCCAGCCGGCTTGTCAGTCAGTCGCTCAGCGCTCTAGCGCTCCATTATTACAATTTTTATCCGCTGCTGCAATATCACGCACATCCTTTTAAGGGCAGCGGCTGCTTACGCCACATTTGCGGCGGCTTATCCTGCGGTGAATGTACATACATATACATACACACATACAAACATACTCGTTAATAAATGCCAACATCTCAGGAGATTAATAAGCATGTTTATAGCGCTTGCATTTCATGCTTCTACTTCGCTTAGTTTTGCAAAATTCACATGCTCTCAATTCAGCTCCACGCCGCTGGCAATCGTCGATCATAATTTTAAGGATAATAAATAGTTACTCACAGTTAGAAAAGTGTTGTTGTTGAATGCATGGGCTACCAGGCAGTCGTTCATTATCCTTCAATGCATCTTTTTGTGTTTGACTTGTGTTATCGATCAAATTTTCGAGTCAAATTTTTTCCTGCCTACTTTCATAACTGATATCATATTTAAAAGTAGTTCAAGATGTTCGTTTGTAATATTATAATTGTAAATGGAATATTTTTTGAGTGTTTTATTACATGTACGTTTGCAATAACTTCCTTTTATTACCTTTCACAATCGGACAGGCAGCTGATCGTCAGTGAAGCGTTGTATCTTTAATATCTTCATAAATGCATAAAAATATTTTTAGGTATGTGTTGTAGTGTTGTTGGGTAATGCGTAATTGAGGATAAGCTGTGTTTGAGAATGTATTTAATACTATAGTACTTTAAGTACAATGCTGCTCTTCATGTCATAAAGGTGAAAATAGTCATTGATCTTTCCTCAAGCTGCTGATCTGTGAATCGATTTTTTTCAAGATCGAAATTCGTTGCCTTCTCAAGTGCTTTGAATATCATAAAATTACGTTACGCTGTATTGAGTTCAAATTGATTTGGAACAGGGAAGAAGTGGAAACTAGTTCTAAGGAGCATTCCAGATCATCTTTATGGACGTTCCTGGGAGCTTTGCCATCAGTGAGGTGCTCCTTGACTTCAAAGTTTCTGTTTTGTCTGGCTCACTGGCTACTTAATTATCGAAGCGAAAAACTCTTTAGCCCAGAATGAGTTAGCAAGCCCAGTCCAGTCGAGATCCAATTCTCCTCAGCGTGGTCTTAACATACTTTTTTCTGCCGATTGATTAAAGCCTCGTTTTAAAGTGTAAATAGAAAAGGTTTACGGTTCTTTAAGTGAACTTCGGTATTCCTTTTTCTCTTTCTTTTAAATATTTTTAAGTAATAGCTTCTTTTACATCATTCATTCAATCGACTAATCATTCAGTTTCAATTAATCGTCGGTAACGACTAAACATGCCATTGAATAACTATTAAATTTCGATTAATTGCTCATTATTTTTTATTACTCGTACATATCGATTAACCATGCAATCTTCTAATTAATCAATCATGATTATTTGTTTAAATCGACTAAGCATACATTTGACAAATCGTTATTATCTGTTCATTATTTGGTATCGATTAACCAAGTTGTCGAGTAAACATTCAATCAACTAATCATTTGTTATCGAAATGTCGATAAATATATTTTTGGTTAATCGTGCGTATTGATGAACCATTCAATCAGCTTATCAACTAATTACGATTAATCATTTCTATTGATTAATCATGCTATCGACTAATCAATTGTTTTCGATTAATCTCTCGATTAAATATGCAACTGATTAATCATTAATTTTTTATTTTTTGTATATCTCGATTAACCGTGCATCGAGTAACCATTCAATCAACTAATCATATTAATCATCCTTATCGTTTAAATCTTCATTTTTGAATAATCGATCATAACATTTTCAACGACTAATCATTCATATTTGAATGAAAAATCAAGCAATGTTTTCGCGCACATTTGAAAAAACTGATTTCCAGTGAATTCTCATAAACCAAATACACATAAAAAGCACAAAAAATAATAATAATAAATAAATAAACAATATTCGCGTACAAAAGCAATGGCATTGGCGTGTGCCAAAATGTGCCCAAAAAAAATAAAAAAAGAATTGCGTGCTTTCACAAAAAAATAGGGTGAAGTTCAGCAGGGGAGCCAATGCGCTTTGCAAGGGTGCTGAAGCCAAAGCGGAAGACGCCTGATAAAATTGGTCTTAAACAAAAATACGTGTCGCACAAATCAATACTTCTCTTAGCGCTGATAAGCAATTGGAATGCTTATCCGAAAATATACAACAGAGCGCATATAAAAAAAATGAGTATATCAAACTTTTAATATCTTATCTCAGCGAGGAGAAGAGTAGCCGATTAACTTAGGACTGTAAAGAAGTATATATTTATGGGTTTACGTGCAGTATATGTATGTTATACATAAAAATTATTGTTATTTGATTATATCGAAAACGCTTTGCAAACAACACGATATCGACAAACATAAATCCAAACCAAATAAGAATACGAAAAATAAAAGAAGAAAAAGATACGAGTATTTGCCACAAGGAATTCGAAGATATTTTAAGTTTTTGAGACGTACATATAAAAGTACATACATATGTATATGCATGCGTATCTTTTATCTTATCATCACATTTTTATGACTTCTCGGTACATGAACAAATGCCCACTGCACATGCGTACAGACAATTTCTAAATTAAACAATTTTTTTTTTGTTTAATTGTGCACTTCCAGAAATAGTTTGCAGCTGTTGAGTTTTAAAGTTTTGGGCACGCGCCATTAGAAGTTTAGAACATTTTCGATGTTCGCTTAGCTGATTTTTACGATTTATGACAGTTGGCGTTTGGCGAAAATAACATTTTTACGATATTTATTTAGCGCAGACGTGCGCGCAACTACGTAGCTGTGGTGGCTAAACACAATTGCTTGTCGTTAAAGTTAGTATGTAAATACTTATTCTATACGCGTGTTATCCTTTTTTTCAAACATTATTTGAGAAATATATTTGTAATTACTTTGCAGTATTTGAGTACTTTTTCGCGCATCTGTGGCGGTGCCAATGACGCATGACGAAATATCATTAAATTGCTATGAAAAAGAAATAAAAGTCAAGTTGTGTCTAAGAGTTTGCCTGTCTAAATAATAATTACATCTAAACATTAAATATCTTTGAATGGTTATTTTATAGCTTACTTAATTTTTTGTTTTTAACAGCCGTCTTTACGAACGAACATTACATCTAAAAATTGTTTAGCGACGATCACATCCCACAGATGTTCGTTACAACTGAGGAACGATGCTAGTAAGAATATTATTTTCTTTTGAAATTAATTTAGAAAAATGTGATTAAGAAAATCGTATATTAATTTATAAGGTTATAAGAATTAATATTCTTATTTTTAATAATAAATAAAGTACCGATTTTGTCAATTTTTCCATCCACTTTATTTTGTTTATGCAAAAAATAAAATATTAAATTTTCCTTTGGGATTTCCATGAGCGTGATTCGAACTGATGTCCATAATTTTAGATATAATATATGCTTAATAAATTTAAAATGCAATAAAAGTGTAAACATCGTGTGAAATTTCAGCGATTAAATCTTTATAATTTTCAAATTAAATACAGATAATACTCTTAAAAAACAAATAAACCAAAGCTGTAGAAATAGCAGCAGTACAGTCGCACTTGATTGAAGTGAAGTAGTGAAGGCAAATCAGGAAAAATAACAACAGCTCACACAGTGTTCGCTTAGCTGAATGCGTTTAGTTGCCGGCTTAAGTATTGCGCATGTTGTTGCGGTTGCGACTCTCGCAGAAGCCAAGAAGAAAGAAGTCTGATGAGGAAATGTGGTGATTTCCGAATAGTATTATAACTTCTACCGCTTTGAGTATTGTTTATTTTTCCTACTAATTTTCCCAATAAACCGATTGGCATTTAGCTCAAAACTATTTAAAACAAAGCTGTAAATTTTATAAAAAAATTTTAAAAAATCTACTACATATTTTGCATTCAGTTTTATATTAAAAACTGCATATAATTTTAGATGTTTGTTTACTGCGCTATGTCCTTTAATTAGCTCTAAGTCAAATCGGAAAACTTGGCCACCTATAATTATGTTTTAACAATTGGAAATTTAGGATATTTCAACAATTTAATTCTTAACTACCATCCAATTGACCATTAAAAAATTGAACTTATTAATTGTCAGTTAATACTAAAATGGCAATTAGATTATGTCAGATTCCGTAAGCAACCCTCTGCCGCTTGGTTATGGAACTTATTTTCCATGCAAATAACAATGAAGTTTATGGTTGAAACACAATGTCGACGTACGATGAACTTTTCGTCACGAATGTTTGTCGTGAAAAATAGAACACACCACCGTATATGAGAATACGCACAACCACTTTTAAAAATTTAACTTTAGTAAAAACTATTTTCAACATTTTTTGTTTTGGTTAAATAGCCTTTTTCTCGATGTATTCATTCTATGTTCTAAAAGTTTTATCTGCTCAATATGGTTACTCTATCAGCTGACATACAACTTGGCATAATCAGCTGATTTCGTTGTAGCCAAAATTATGTTTTAGTAAGCGAAATTTCCGGGCGAAAGTCGTTGAGGATGTCGCTTTGCTAGGCGAAATTTCGGGCGTACGTCGGCATTGTGTTTCAGCCATAATGGCTGTATTTTTAAGGAGTATTTTTTTTTTTTTACTTATTCCACATCCAAATGGCTGTGAACTTTATATGCATGATTCAATTATAAAAGTTTCTGTAATAGTAGCTTACTCATTCCCGCATAACAAATTGGCTTCTTAACTCATGAAGAATGTTCCATATTCCACGGTTTTCACTTGTAAAAGTAGTATATTGTAAAATTAAATACACCAACTGCAACTGAGAACATCGCGATGGCGATCATGTCAAGGGTGAGTCTAAATGTGGAAGAAGCTGAAGGTACTTCACGCGTTCTAGAATACACAGCCGATAATCATAATACCGTGGTGAAGAAAATAGCCCATGCCCACCACCTTTAGGTGTACCATAAGGCGACAGCTATCACGGCGGCGATGGCTACGATCACGGCCATTCTGCCGATATTATGTTGAAATCAAGCAACACCATTAAATGAAAGGTGTGTAAAATGCGACCGATTTAACGATAATGTGACTTTATAAGTAATTATAAGAGTAAATTATTAGGACTGTTTTTTAATCCAGTGCTATACATACATACATCCTTACTCCTACATACTTATGTAGTAAACATGTTTTCTAATCAAAAATAAAGCTTTTTTTTGGTTAATTATAAATATGAAAATGATATTGACAAATTCAAATAAAAATTAGCAGGAAAACGGGTTATATTCTATTTTGAAATATAGGATACTTTTGATAAAATATAAGTGAGAATGGCACTTCCCATACATGCGCTGGACTGATGGAATTTGGTGCGGATGTATGAACATAAATAAAATCAGTTTCATGTTCATGGAGGTAATTATAGGATATTGGAAGAGTGGGCATACCACCTGTGAATTTTTGATACCGCATTTCTCAGAATATATGTACGATGGAGTGGAGCGAATTTTTATTATTTTCTGCCAATTAAAATAGAGTTCTGTCTTTAAACATTTTATTTGTGTAGAATAGCAGAGTAAAATCTCGCGGGTATTAGCTAGTTAATACATATAGTAAATTAAATAATTAATTAAAAATTGTATTTTGATATGTAAATTACTTAGTTCTTATTATTCCCCCTTTCTGCGTACATCCAAAATACAACTATTGACAATTTGCTAATTTCTCAAATAAGGGTCACACAAAATAAGCAAAAGGAAATCAGAAATGAGCTGAAAACTGTTGCAGTTTTCATTTTATAAATTTTCACTTATTCACTCTCTGTAAATAATATGTTATCAGCCGAGCTCCCAGGGAAATTTGTGAATGTGAAACAAATTTCCCTGTGGATTCGGTTTGAAATCAGATGTTTGGTGCTCCCAATTTCACATCCACATACATTTTTGTGAATTGAATTCGAATGCTTGGTTGTATGTGAAATGAAAAGTAAATGACAAAAAGTGTGTAAATGTTTAATTATTTTCGAGTGGAATAATTTTTAACTTATCTTTGATGTTTGTGGAAAAAAATTATGACATTTCTGTATTTTTAAGTGTTTAGCTGATGACTCCTCAAAAAAGCTTTCATAGCTAAATCCGAAAGGGAAATTTGAAACTGGAAGCACGGCTGTATATTTATTTTCCATCTGCTAATTTCTACTACAAGCATTTGTTTGCTTATCGCTTATTGAACAGCTGACTCTGTGTAATCACCAAAAAGCGCTAGTGCAATTTAAAAGTAGCTTAATTAAGCTTAATTAAAGCAATTGGTATTTGGGTATCGCTTTATGAAAATCGTTATAGACGATTACCTAAAAAAAAAAGATTTTTAGAATAATAGAGAATTCAAAAACCAAAAAACAATTTTTTCTTTCTATTACATACATATGTACATATTTATATATATGTATATTTGTGGAACATCGCTCTTATGGTAGACTCGTGGATTTATCGTTTCGTGAATACTGCTTCCATATATTTTCGAAATGTTGGCTTGGTTAAAATTTATACACTACCTTCCATTAAGCGTTTACACAAGTCCAAATTTTTAAAGGAGAAACATTATTTTATTTTATTTATTTATTTTATAGTAACAAAAGGCTAAGTTAGGTCGCAGACACCAATCGAAATTGAAAAGTTGTGTTATCCCATTCCCAGCGATATCAAAGACGTGTACTTGTTCGCGATTTTAAGAATTTATACCGTCTTAATGAGAGAATGACAAAAAGCGTGGTGTTGGTCAACTACTGGCCTATGTGAGGCCATGCCAGAATTGAGGATCCAGCTATGAAACTAGAGTGACGTCAAACACAACTTTTGGATCACTTTGAACTGGAAGGACCTCTCCTAACCGTTCGATATTTTAGATAGAGCGATTCTCTTTCGTAAAACTTCTTTAATCTGGTGCTGGAAAGCGTATTGATTTATAACTATTTAGGGATAAGAAGTCCAATGAAGATGAGTACATTAATCGAACAGGTAAAACTTCTTGTAATATTTAAGTCTTAGGTAGATGGCTCGAGTTCATCAAAAGATATACAAGTGTGCCATGAGGCTCACAAGAAGATAGTAACCATTATGTCTACTATCAAAGAAATGGTTATACTTTTAGCCTTATAAATAGTTTAGAGATAAGAATATTCTTAACTTTTATTAATGCGGCCCATTTTGCTTTTCATATACGAATATTATATTGAAACGAGTATTAATAAAAAAAAAATCAAATAAGTTACAATAAAAAAGTAGGAAGAGTCTACATGAGAGTATACATATGTATATATAATTATGTACACTAAAAAATTTATTAAAATGGCCAGTCAGTCGAAAAACAACTGTGACTATATTTACCTTTCATCAGCTTTTCGTTTGCTGTCAAGCAATTAACTCCGTGCAACATATTGCGGCCACTATGAAAATTTTCAAATTATAGGGCCGCGCACAACGCTTCCCCCTCTCACAAACGAGAGCAGTACGATGACCGGAACACCAAATACTTACTATTCTATAACTATTCAATCACTCAGATGGCGGTGAAGACTATTTTTTCGTTTTTTTTTTTTGTTTTTTTTTTTGAGCGCTCAGCTGTGACTGCCACGAATCCAAATTCAAGCCGCACTTGTGGACGATCGAGTCATACGTCATTGCACATTCCAACAAATAATTTGGCAACAACAATAACAAAAAAAAATGTAGAAACAAAAACATCAACACAGCAACAAAACATCAAATGAGGAAAGGAGTAGGTAATCATGAAAAACACCTGAACCAAATTAGATCGCCGCGTAATTTTTCGACACTACACACAAACAGCACAGCACAGCACGCTCGAGCACAATATGGCGTTGTTGTAGTAGTTGTTGTCAGCTAAATTGACTTGCTTTGCTGCAACAGTTGCTGTACTAGTATTTGGCGCAAGAGTCCATCAGTCAGACAAAATTCATCAGTTAGCCGTGCGAGTGAGCGTGCAACAGCTGCTGCTGCTGTTGCCACCGCTGAAGTTGCTCCACAGAGTACATTCATATACGAGTACTATAATACCTTTACTGTAAATTGCTTGCAACACTTTTGTGGCAACAGCAGTTTAGCGCAATTTAATGTGAGACGTGCAACATGCGCAACATGAGCTGGATGATTTGGAAGAGGAAGAAGAGGAGGAGGAGCAGAAGTAGGTGAGTGGATGCACAACAACAAATGTCAGCACGCCGCCATACATTTGAGGCGCCTTCGTGACCATGAAGCACCCTTTGTAAATTTATTTCGTTCATTCCATTTTTTTTTTGTTCTATAGATATATGTATGTATGTATGTATATTTTCCCGCTAATTGAAACTCATTATCGTAATCATGTTTATCCGCAAATTTTATTTAAATGCATTAAATGTGAATTTGCGCAAGCGCCAACAAGCGAAGGAGCTCTTCCAACACATGGCTGAAAGGCTGAAAATGGCTGAACGACTGGTTGGCTGAATGGCTGATTGGTTGCAGTGGTGTTGGAATGTGATGAAAAATACCACCGGTGAGCGTGCGATCTTACTGCTGTTCAGAGTTGCAGTATTTGAGACAGAGGAAAACTTATGTGGAAAATAAATTCTTTCCATGCGTTCTTTATCGGCTACATCTAAAAAAAAAAAACACGCCTCTTGGTACTACCGTTTCACAATACCAGCACTTGGTTGCTTGTCGTTTTTCTTCTTCTTGATTTTAGTTTCCTTTCTTCAAAATTTTCCTCACGTCCAACATTTTGTCGCCATATTTGTTTAATATTATTTTATTATATCCCCTTAATATTATGTCTTGAGCACTTCATCGATCGCCTAACGTTCAATAGCACAAAATACATACCCTGTAGGGAAATCCACTAGTATTGAACTGGTTCGTAATTAATGAAATAAGTATGGTTTAGTTGATGTGATTGTTAAATGTTTCACGAAAGAAATCAACTTCGTAGAAAGTGTTATTTGATATGTTTCCAAGTTCCTTATCATCCAATAACATTATGCGGAAGAACAAAAAATACGATCGAAAGTTACCTATGACCTATGCGTTTCTACATCGTCCAATAGGACCCCGCAGTCAAAAATATCTCGTGTGGGAATGTAGCCCAATCGTCTCTCGGTGTAACGCATTCTCATATCCTCTCCAATTCATAATACACAATCCAGCTGTCAATAAAAACTTATGTTATTTTATAATAATTTTGGCGCTTACACTATATAGCTCAGTATTTGTCCGAGCTTTTCCTCTCATTTGTGGTGTGCGTCTTTAATGAGAAGCTTTTTTCATGGCAGAAATACCCTCGGAGGTTTGCCATTGCCTACCGAGGGGTGACCGCTATTAGAAAATACTTTTTCTATGATTACGATTTTGCTAGCCCTGACTGAGATTCGAACCTCGAACTCACCGGCATATCGAGTTATAGCACGCACCGCTACCAACTCGACCACAGCGGCCACAAAAGTTATGTATAAATCTTAAATTCTAGGCTGATAGCGAGCTCTCGCCAGAAGATTTCACCACTAGCCCAATCGTTGATCTTCGTCCAGTCTGAGTACAGCCCAACTGGTTCTTTCGTCCAACAGTTCCGTAAGTGGTCGAAGAGAAGGGATAAAAGAGTAGTTTGGAACTAGCCAATGACCACTTAGATCTGAAATAACAGGAAATACTATAGCGTCCAGACCGATTAGCGGCCTTTTGGTCTACTCCAATTTTTTCTCTGAATGCTTTTGTGTAAAACTTCTCGCAGTCGATGACGCCTTGAGCACTGAAATATCCTAAAGTTTTTAGTCAGAACTCTCTGTCAAGACAGCCCACAGACGCATAGTAAAGTGGCAAGTCATATGGTTGGTATTTCATGGTTTTTTTTGACATTTTAAACCACAACCGCAAAACGTGAGAAGAACGGCCGTTCCGGTGTGGATAAATCCTCTTCGAGGAAATTGCATAAACATCGGAGTATCTGTGCAGTTAATGTCGGATGACCAACCAATATGCACCTAAATTTACGGCACGCTAAAATAACCACGTGCTTGAGGAATATTCTCATAGTGTTTCACATAAATATTTTTTGTTTACTTGTATTTATTTTTATCAGTACAACTACTTTCTTCCATTAGTTTTCCCTACCGGGTTCTCACTCAAATACTCGCTCTATTGCGCCTTCATTAGTTACTTATTAGACATTTTTATTACGGTACTACGATTGACTGTAACGACATATTCACACATATGTACATACACACACACCTTATATAACTTTCCGTCATTTTGCTCACGCACGTTTTTCCACTCTTTTTTACTTTGGTATCTCTCGTCTTCGCAACGTTTGCACTTCCCGTTGCTTAATGTTACCGCCTGTCACCTTGAATTCTTTAAATGCCTGGTGCGCCATTGCATTTTCGGCATTACTTTGGTGCAACTTATTGAAATATACGTACGTGTAACTACGTTATTCGTATGGTCTAGCATGGTCTTGATTACGTTTGATTTTTATGGCGCTATAAAAATTTATAGACAATTTCGATCTCCTCAATTGCTTTGAAATTTATGATAATGCCGATGGGTAGTGAGAATTTTTAAATTTCTGTTCAGATCTGAATAATTTCTTTATTTTACATGCATATGAACATTAAATGAATGTGTTTAATGGATTTATGCTTCCGTTTGTAAAAAAAAACCTCTACTCGGATACCTTTGCTTTAAAGCCCTAAAACAGTGTAAAAAATGTATCTCAGGTGGCAGGTGAATTGAAAGCTTTGTCAGAAGGAAAGCGTTCCTATTTCCGCAAACGATAAATTCCAATAGCTATTTATGCAAAAAAGGCGATTAGTTTAGGATGAGTTAGGTAATAGTCGCAAGGGAACATGCGAGGCACTTATGCAAATAAACGAGCTCATATATCTGCATAATATTTTAGGCCTGGCAGACGACACTTATCTGCATTTCGACATCAGCTGATTTGACAAATGAAATTGAGCCGAAAATGGAAAGTAAAGAAAATAAGATTGGCAGCTAATTAAATGGCAAAAAATCAATATGAATTGAAAAAGTGAAGAGCAATATGAGGCAATGTATTCAACTTCATAAAATAGTGGCTATCTCATTGTTCGATTTGGAATATAGAACTTTTGCAAGTCTATAGGATGCAGTAGTGTTGGTGAAATTGTTGTGGATTTTTGTCAAGCAGTTTGCGAAAATATTTTGAGTTCCATGAATTCCTCTTCTCCAAACCCACAATAATTCGCATTTTAATTTATAATTTGGTTTAATTTGCTAATATTTGCAGGACTAGTCTATTTTTGAAAACAAACCGCCTCGACGGTTGCTAAGCGAACGCTCTCCTCACATGCCAACGACGCGCATACAATTTTGTTGCCTAAGTGCGTGCATATTAGGCCGGGTCGATTTGTATGGGTGGAATAAAACCAACAAAGCGGCTAGCAAAAACAAAAACTACAGAAAATTCTAAGAAAGTTTTGCCAATGGGTCTAAAATTAATTCCCAGTTCGCGCAGAGCGACTTTAGATTTTGAGGTCATACTTATTAAATTGTACTCAAAAACCTATACTTTCATAAGAAGCGATCCAGAAAATGGTGCTTGGTTTCTTCGATTATAGCGAAAGTTTGTGCTTTTATGTATGCAGCATACAGATATTCCCATATTTAAAAAAAAAAATGCTAAAATTGTGGAAAATACGGTGGATCGAAAATAAAATTTTATTATTGTAATTAAGTTTTCAAAAAATTAAATGTTTTTGTGGTGCAAGTTACAGACTTTGGTTTTTTTGCTGATGACTGGGAATCTTTTCTAGTTCTAGTGTGTTTAGGTTTTAAAGTCTTTTTTGGATTCCATGCGTGGTGTTGTAGTACGACTTTCTATAGTTACGGCCATGATATCGTCTCTATTCTTTGCGATAGCGCGTCGGGAAACTGTTGCCAGAAGCTGTACACAACGCTCAGTTGCTTGGGTATGACATGGAATCCCTGGGTCAGGAAGCGGCGGATCATCAGACTCAATAAACTGCAACAAGTGTTCGTATGGAATGTTTGCTGAGAATGGAGGCTTAGACAAAACACTGCCATCATTTAGGTCAACCAGATCAAAGTATTCTGAGCATTCAAAATTTATTGCGTGCTTTTTATCATAAACCCTTAGATTAGTCGGATCACGATAATGTAGTATCTTTTCTATGGCTCTTTCGCGAACATCTTTTCTCTTATCATAAAGCATTGCCAGTAAGATATTTTCAGGATGAGCGAAGTATGAATTATTTTGGATTACAGTGTTAACAATTTCTCGCAGCGTTGGTGGTAAATATCGCGTGGACTGTATAAATTTAAAAAACAAGAGACTGCCGTATACAACTGAGTTGTAGAACTTAATGTTGAAGTACATCGGTCCGTAAACTTTCATTATGTAAGTTGCCAAAGTTTTTAAATTCGCTGATGGTGAACTAGTTGTCACGTATAAACGTTAGAGTCTGCTTGCTTTTGTTAGCCATCGAGAGTGCACAATTTGTCCCGGATTCATACTTGCTAAATTTTCGGGGCAGAAACCATCACAAACTACATTTGCCATTCAATACAAGTACTGAACGTCAGTCGAGAGCGCTTTTTCATGAATGGGTGGAGGCGTATCTCCCAACGAAATGGCCTCAAGGAGGCTGTACCCGAAAGATTTTATTTATTTAGCTCAGATCAAAATATACATGTTAGGCTCTTTAAAACAATTGTTTGCTTACCGCCATCTGCTCGCATGTTTCGATTTACTTTGTTATTATCCCACTAGCTGTGCGCGGTCCGCTTGTAGCGGACTTTTCCAATGCGGAGAACAAGTGACGAAGTGGAAGTTCATTAAAGTGTAATAAACAAACAAACCAGTGCAATGGTCTATTCAACATGACTTCGAATCTCCTTAAAATTCCATTTTCAGAACCTGTGTTTGTTGCTTCTCCATCACAGCAAATTCCAATCAGTCTCTCAAGGGACATATTTTTCTATAAGGAACTCGCACAATTGCCTCTGTTTTGTTTTAGCGTCCCCGGCGTCGACTTTTACGTAACCCAACAATCTGCTCTCAAGCTCTTTAAGAACCACTAAATGTCAGAGAGTTGTTTTTTCTGCCATCAAAAGAGAAGGCTACCAGATCACAGTCATTGCGTTGCTTTCTTAGAAGAGAATCCCTACATTTCTTTCTTTCACGTGAAACTTTAGATTTGTCCATAATTATTGGTTCCCCATTTTCATCTTTAAAATCAATATCTTTGAAAAGCGATGTGGCCAAAAAAGAAGCAACCCTATTCCCGATTCCAAACCTATCGCACGCCATAGCGAAATGAGGTGTATCGTACCTTTTGGTATTATTTTTTTTTTTCAACGAACTTGGCTCTCTTGCAGTTGGATGGCAAACATCACCTCTGATTCAACATCCATATTTGTTGAGCCAGGAAAAAAAGTTGGAGCAAGACTAGTTGGCGCCAGTGTTGATTGTTGGTCAACAGCAATCGCCTCGAATTCGGGAATGGTTAGCTTCCTCTTACTGTGCTGATCAATCATAAACTCTTGGAGTTCAATGGGTATTAAACCACAGCAGCAAGGCAATGTTTTTGCGCACTGACATTTTCCAATATAAAACACTTGATCAATTGTTTCCAGAAACGTTGAAGACTTACTTGGTCTACTTTTAAATTTTATTTCATTATGATATTTATTTAGCAATGCTTTCAGTTTTTTCGAGGCAGTTTTTTCATTGATTAACGGAATGTTTAGTTTATTCCAAATTTCCCAAATTTTTTTTGCCACTTGTGTGGTAAGAGTACCGTACGATTGTTTCTTTTTTGTTGTTTTTTGCTCAGCCACGTGAAAAAACAAATAAGTTACAAAAGCCTGCTATTATTGCATTAATTGCATGGCATGCTGTTATTTTTAAAACTATAGGTTTTTGAGTACAATTTAATAAGTATGACCTCAAAATCTAAAGCCGCTCTGCGCGAACTGGGAATTAATTTTAGACCCATGGTTTCTTGGCAAAACTTTCTTAGAAAACAAATTCGACCCTCCCTAGTGCATATATCAATGCATCGTTTGTCATTCTCGTACCCGAAACAGATGAATATTGAAATAATCTACCCGTTTGAGAATTGTTGCGACTAATTAATGCCCAGTTGTACCCAATAGAGACTAATCCCGGAATACTCTCTTTAGAGTTTAGGCGCACAATTTTTTACAGGGTACTTATTCCGTCTGTATGAGCCTTCTCTTTGGAACAGTCGTGTATTAAATAATACTAAAAGCGTATTTTCGCTTGTGACTGCGATCACAAGTCACCAACTTTTAACAAAGTAAGTGAAGACAGACTTATCGTATCAATGCAGAACATTTCCATGCATGAAAATCGGTTCTAAACCTGATTGAGTTGTTAACTCAACTTCAACGTGCGTTCTGAATATTTCCAGCGGTCTTTCTAATTTTGTCACATAATTTTATCGATGATAATTACTAAAAATAGTAACAGATCTAATTTTCAGTTGCAAAAAAACAGTAATATATATATTTTGTTGAAAAAAGTTGCTGTTCGGAAATAAGAAAAAATAAAAATTTATTTTGGGGCTTTGCACGAAAAGTAAGATTTTAGAAGTTGTCCGACATTGAAGGTTGGAAATCTTCGGTATTAATAAATTGACAATAGAATAACGTTCAGATAATTCTCTTCCTAAGAAAAAATTAGGAATTTGGAAAAAAACATCTGACCCTGTGCAATGAATCCGCCTTTAAAGACTCCATTTGTAAATTTTCCATGTTACAATCGACGGTTAACTGCGTAAAAGAGCTTACTCCCAAAATGAGCCTAAGTTATTCGAAAATTCTGTTTACACGATACCCTCTTGCGTTTTACAAGGTAAATTATCCTCTCCATCCTCAGCAAAAAAAAAGAACTCCTAGCTCCTTCAATGGGTTATTCACACTGATTATACGTATAAGTAAGATGGATTTTTTTAGAAACAATAACTGATCCATTTGGAGGTGGAACAATTTCAATGAAGACAACCCAAATTTTGTATACTACTATTCTTTGTTTGCTCTTATTCTCTTTCGTTCTAGTATTAGAGCTAATTTCGATAACCGGCGATGAACATTTAGAAAGATCGATTTATTCCTAGGTAACACAAGATCATTCCAACGAGTGTGGTAATTCGTTCACAAAATATTGTATGACAAATCAAATATGTATACCTATGTAGTTCGGTTCATATTTGGAAGGCGAATTACGAAGGGTAAAGTCATCAACGAGTTCCATAGAATGCCGGATTTAGCCGAGCTACACATACTTTGAAGCTCATCAACTTTCTAGCTTCAGCAAATTCACCTCATATTAGTCAAAAAACAATCGGAGACACAGAGCTGTGTGAATTAGATAAACATATTTTTATTTGTCATTGTTACAATTTTAAAATATTTTGGCAGAAAAAAAATGTCGAATTTTTTTAAATTCTTTTTAATTTTTTCAATTTATCGTTTTTGTCTATTATGACCTGCTGTTAAAACTCAGCTTAAAAGCAATTTCAGCCCGTTAAAGTCTACATATATTAATCATTAGTGGGATATAATAACAATACAATTTTGCTTTGGAAATATTGCTCAGTAAAGTGTTCTAGCATTGGTACTCTTTGTAGACGTAAAATCAAAAGTAAAAACACAACTTATCTCAACCGCTACCAAATTTTAAGTTTCCAAAGAAACAACGAGCTTAATAACTATCAATCAGATTATCTTAAATGATGAATTGGTTATAAAAAGGTAATTCCTTCTGGATAAATGCACTTGGAGGAACAGTAAAGAATGCAATGGATATTTGGCAATACTTTTAAAAAGGATTTATTAATATAATTGATTGTTGTTGTTCACATTGTAGTAGCATAAAACCTTCAATATAAATCGTTGGGTAGAAGTTGCTTAATTGACAGTTCTTTGATGCATTCAAATCACAGTCGTTCTGGCGACGAGGATCCGGAAAGATGAAGGTTTCAAAAAAGTTTCAAGTGTTTTTTAGACCGAGTTCCCCTCTCTGCAACGAATCAATTGATTTGAGTTTCTCTATGAAGACTCCATAGTATATGAAGACTCCATAGTTTGCTGGAAACTCTGTTTTAAGATTTGAGACCAACACATATATTAAATTGTGTTCATTGTGCGAAATTGTTCCCGGACGGACGAAAGTTTGGCGATATGTCTGGTGTAGAATTTTGTATGTCGTAAACTATCTATGAACGTTAAAATCTTGCGCTCAGACTACTGCAGGGCATTCCAAACCGAGACTTACGTTAACACTTAAAGCGAGTCCTTTTAAAAGCCCTAGAAAAACCTGTTTCGAAATACAATTTTTATAAAAAATATTTATTAAAAATGTGTATAAAAAAAAGTGAAATCGAAAAGCCTACCTTTAAAGTGAATAGTTAAGCTGCAGTTACAAGTTTATGGCTTCCGTGAAGCAAGCATGGTCTTCTTTTTCCAGAAATAATGGCAAAAATAATGTTTTCTGCAGAAAATGCCGAAAATGGAAAATTATATTAAAAATAAAAATCCTGCAATGTCAAGTGTGCGTGGGCAGCAAAGGACATCTTGTGCGCTTATTTAGTGAAGTGTTTGTAGATACTGCACTCTTCTTCTTCTTCTTTTTCTCTTTGTTTTTGCTTTAGTCATAGCACGTGCTGTCTTGCATCTGTGGTGCGTTCGCTTGCAACTTGCAGCTGCCTGTTGCGTTTGCGCATAAATAAAATTTCTTTTTTAAATATACATTTTTTTTCTTTTGGCAAACTGTATGCACGCATTATCCTTGGCATCTGTCGAGCGCTTGCTGCCATAACCTAAGATTATTTGTCTTCACTTTAGGAAAGCCAGGTGCAGCAGTCTTAGCCGCGCTCAACTTAGACACGGCGAATTAATAGGCAAGCCAAAGAATGTCGGACGCCAAGTGCTGGTAGTACTGTACAAACGATTCCTGTTGGATTTGGTAATTTTGCCAACAGCGCACTCGCATATTGTTCGGTCCAAGCAAACGCACAATAAAACACTAACAAAAGCCAGTAACTTTGCTTTGCGAACTATCTCAAGTACTTCACGGCGATTGCGTCGCCTTTGTCTCAGTCGCATTGTTCTTTTATGCTTTCGTTCGCGCTGCGCATGCGTGTCCTCGCATTGTCATCGAAGGATCAGTAGTAGCATCAGTAGTGATTTTCTTCTACTTACTGCCTACGAGTATTTTCTTAAGAAAGAATTCATAAGAAATTCTTTAATATCTTACTGCTTCCCTAAACGAGTATATGCTAGTGCTCGTATTTGTTTTGTTATGATCAAAAATGTCACATTTATATAAAATTTATTGGCGAACACGCACGAGCCGGCTGTTCTGCTGATGTTCATGCCATTCAATGTCCTTTGGGCTGGCGTAACCGAAAACGACATTTTAATGGTGTCAAAATAAAAATGGACATTGTTGAGGAGAGACAGAAGCTGAGTATAAATTACGTTGCGTGTATGCGAAAGAAAAAATGTGAATCATTTATAATCGTTACTTGATTTATGTTTAAGAATTGATTCACGGAAATGTTTTTGACTTCAAAAAGCAATCAATGAACATACGTATGTAAGTCTTTAATTAATGTACTCGTACAATGGTTGTTGAGAATATAAAAACGAAAAACATGAAAAAAATCATATATGTATATAAAAGAATTAGAAGCTTGTAAGAATTTCTCCTTAGCATATTTCCGAATTCTTAGTGAATTCAACAAGAGTATTAGATCAGCTTTTTCCGAGAGAACTTTTATTTAAAGCCAATTCAAGCAAAATTACCATTCCGTAATGATTTTATTATGAAAGGAAAGAATTTGCCGCAGCGAAAAATTATAGTTCGTAGTAAGTTTATTCTTTGTTCTGAACAATTTTGGGGTACAAAAGAGTACTGGGAAATAAAATTATGAGTTAAACAACTAAAAACACAATTATGTAAAGATAAATTATTGAGATAAAGTTTTAAAGAGCCCAATCGTATAACAAATGATATTTTTGCAATTGCTCGACTCCAGCGCCTCCTGGCGGCAAAAATTTATTCTCATCACGTCAACCATCTTTTTATTAAAGGCCTCCCGGAAAATAAGTTGGTACAAAAGAGTACTGGGAAATAAAATTACGAGTTAAACAACTAACAACACAATTATGTAACGATAAATTATTGAGATAAAGCAGACTCAATGCATTGAGTCTGCTTTATATGGGAAGAGCTGAGTAATATTCGTAGTACAATAATTCTCTGAATTCATATATGAGCTCGTTGCTGGTTGCTGCTAGAAGCAGACTTCAAAAAACTGACAGAGATAACCATTTCCGTATGGTTGTAAGACATACGAACTATCAGGCTCAGATACGGGATGAGCTCATGTTCAGTGATGCATTTAAAGTTTCTGTCCAAGAAATTCAAAAAGTCACTGACTTATCAAACCGCCCTCGTATGTATGAGTACACCAGTTATTAAAGCAACATAATTTTTCTTACTTCGAGGATGCTCTTTCGCAATATTTGGCTTTTTCTAAGCATTTTACTTACTATCTTATAAGTCACATGATAATCGTACGAATACATACATATAAGGGAATGGAAGCACATTGTTGTTGCATGGTTTTAAATTTTCTGGTTCCGGATCTTATAACTGGACAATACAACCAAGTTTAAGTGCGTAGGTTCTTAAACGTCCTTAGTGACGTTTCTGAAGTGAGTTCAATGTCCCTCTAATAGATTTTATTTGTACTAAAATCTCTTTACCCTCTCAAAGGGCGTCAAAAGAAATATGAATATCTTCACTGTAATTTATTTCTTCCGACTTTTTTTGATTAAAAATAATTTAAATGCGGAGAGTACCGTCTTTCTTAGAAAAATAGGAAATGACAATCTTCGGCAAGGTGGAGCACTTAAGAACACCAACTGAGGTAGGGGAAGGCATTTAATTTATCAAAGAGAGCTGTCACGACGCCATTTTCAAGCCATTTTCAAGAAGAGTACCAGTTGTGAAGCCATTGTTGTCGACTGATCTCCAAAAATTAAATTAAATTAATCTGTGTAATAACATGCAGTAAACCTTAGTAAACATTAGTCGATCCCAGATTTGGCAAAAAATCGAAAAGATGGTGTTGCGGGTATCTTTATCTTTCTTTTATCAATGAAGAAGATGCGCCCAATTCATGGTTTTATGCATAGATTTGAAGTGGTCACACCGTTGCGTTTATGGTCCAGTGAGAGCAATCGACGGTTTCTGGTGTAACGACCTCTTTTTGGCGACCTGATACGACCACAACGAAACTATTAAATCTCTTAATGGAAGTTGGAGGCAGCAGTGATGAATTTAAATAACTCCGAGGGTATTTTCTGCCATGGAAAAGCTTCTCACAAAATACATCTGCCATTCGGAGTCGGCACAAAATAAAAATGAGTTTAAATTGCCTTATTCGCATTTCCTCTGACAGTTTATTTGAAACGTCTATTTTGTACGGGAGTGGTTCGATAAGTCAGTGACTTTTCGAAACTATCCGCATCAATTAATAGACAGTAGTTTAATTTAACAAAAATTGATGAATATGCATTACTTTTTTGCGTAAAAAGAGTCTTCAGAAAGCTAATATTTTGAAGGAATAAAACGAGTTAAAACGATATTATATTGAAAAAAATAATTTTATTCAAAAAATCACTGACTTATCACACCGCCCTCCTAAGCAAAAAAAAAAATCGAAATCGTTTGCCAGGGCTGAAATGAGTCATTTCGGCAATGCAATTTGTATGGAGAAATGCGTGATTTGGCTTCGCATTTTCGATTTTATTCCCAAATGACGCATTTGGGCTCAAGGTAAACGTATTATTATATTAGCCTCTGCGGCAGGTAAAACCTTAGCTGTTCTTATATTAGAGACTAGTTATTATATCAAATACTTAAGTTTGAAACATGTTATTAAGGAGTTTTCGTAGTCGCTGATTACGAAACGGATTATTGAAAATAGCCGCCCCACTTGTTTCAAATACTTCACTGAGAGAAGGAAATCTTACTACATAAAAGACATTTAAATGCTTCTCCCTCAAATTGGCCGATCTCCACAAAATTGAATGTAAAGTACTACTTTTCTAGCTTCAAAAAAGTCATTGCGATAAAAGGACTCATTTACTTCCATACGTCTGTCCTATTTTCTGCAAGTAAGGCAAAAATTATTTTGCAAATTTCAAAGAAAGAGCTCTCGTACATTCCATCAGCTGAACGTATAGCTCAATTATCATTAATCCCTTAATGACGCCACTATTTCACAAACGCTTAGAAATACATACATACATACATACATACAAACATACGAGCATTGGCAACTGTTTTTAACATTTAAAAAATTAGCACATTGCATGAAAATAAGTTTTGGAATACTTCCTTCCTCGCCAGTAAAGAATACCAAAAAAATACTCTAAATTATCAAAACAGCAATAAGTTAAATACGAAACCCTTCTACTTATATCCGACCAGTGCGTGTGTGTGCGCTTGAGTGCTTATAAATAATTCGTTGCCACGGCAAATGGTCAACAGACAGTACCAGGTGGTAAATCCCTACCGCCAAGCAACCACTCAGCCAATCCTTTTACTGCTGCTGCGGCGCATGTTGGCCACTTATTGCAGTGGCGAAAAAAAATCCTGCGCATATATCCTTTGGTTATCCTTGCGGCCGATAGTAAAAAAAAAAAACTTAACTAACTTGCAACTGTCTCTCAGACATACATACATATGTACATACATAAGTATGTGCGAGCGTCAGAGCTCTAACAGTCGTCAACGTTTTTATTTGGAGGCACTTTGTGTGTGTTGCGTTGCGCATGCGCGTCATGTTTTCGGCGCTTCGCCTGCCATACCCGGCACCGCGCGGTCATACCCACTTTCATTGCCGGCTGCTTGATTTTTTCACAATTTTTTCGTTTTTTTTTTTCTTAATTTCTCTTACTTTTTCTACTATTTGTTACACAACATTTTGGTAGCATCTGTAAATTTTTTGATAGCTCGTATCCTTTTTTCAACGTTTTTTCTCAATTTTTGTTTACCTTCATTATCCGTTGAGCTCGAGTTGTTTTTAAACAGAGTGATCTCTTTTCGAAAAAAAGGGTTTCTGCATTGCTTGGCGCGCTCATTAGTGTGAAACCTGCGTGGCTGTGCCGCAATCGTCCCCATTACCCGCTAACGTCTTACCCTTCGGGCAATTGGGCAGTTGGCAGGCAGCCGCGTGTGTTGTAGGCAGATGCTCTGCGGATTTTTTTTTTGTTTGTTTGTTTTTTAATGTATAAAAGTCTCATTGAAGGGGTTCAGGTTGTTGGCCCATGTTGCAAGCTGTTGGCCAACACCTTTGATTTTAATGCCACATAAATTGAATTTATATATCTTACATGTGTTGATTATTCGATGTGATACTGAAGAGTCCATTCTTTTTGGGGAGAATTGTTTGGCTTATTACGTTTGTAGTTTTAATGGCCAGACATAAATTTAAATTATTTTAAGGTAATTTATAATCAGTCACTTGCAAATTATTAAAGATTACGACTGAAAGCAGCTGAAATTAGAGTTTTAGTAGGTGCAAAGTTATTTATCCTCAATATCCCGAATAGCTTAGATCCTATTAAAACTTTGATCGCCAAGGCCGGTTCAATAAAATTTGCTGATATTTCAGTTTAGAATGGGCAAAACAATTTACTATACTCAAAGCCGACAAGTTGACTTCGAAATACCGAAAAAGCGACCGTGAATTTGCCTTTGTGGAAACGACATTTCGGCCATTCATTTATTATGCCATCAAAATCAGCAAATACCATTTCTCTGAAACAAAAAGTAAACGAAAATTTTTAAATAATTGGCATCACAATAAAAAGGTAAATTTTCGTAAATAAATAATTTATTTTACTGCAGGTCTGATTTTTGCCGGTTGTCTTCAATAGGTACTGTGGCTTCGTTCTGAGCCATGCTTTGAGATGTGGGATTACCTATCATTGAAGCTTGAACTTCTTCCTAAGTCGAAGATGAGCTTGAAAATTTTGCTGGGCAATTCTAGATTTCACGGCAACTGTGCAACTCCTAACGCTCCATGTGATGAATCAAAGACAATGATATTGGAAGGGTGAAGGTAAATAGTTGATGCTCACACTAAAGGCAAAAGTTAAGGTAAATTGAAGGTAACGTAAATTAAAGGTAAAGAAAGGGGTAAAGGTAAAGGTTAAGGCCAAGGTAAAGGCTAAGGTAAAGATAAAGGTTAAGGCCAAGGTAAACGTTAATGCGTTTGATGTAAAGGTTAAGGTAAGGGATAAGGTAAAGGTTAAAATAAAGGTTATGGTTAAGATTAATATTAAGGTAAGGTTGAGGTAGAGGTTAAGGTTAAGGTTAAGGTTAAGGTAAAGGTTAAGGTTAAGGTTAAGGTTAAGGTTAAGGTAAAGGTAAAGGTTAAGGTTAAGGTAAAGGTAAAGATAAGGGCAAAGTTGAAGTTAAAAGTAAAGGGAAAGACAGAGGCAAAGGTTAAGGTAAAGTTTAATGTAAAGTTTAAGGTAAAGGTTAAGCTAAAGGTTGAGGTAAAGGGTAAGGTAAAGGATAAGGTAAAAGCAAAGGTTGAGGATATAGTAAAGGTAAAGACAAAGGTAAATTGAAAGGTAAAGGGTAAAATTAAAGGTAAAGACAAATTTAAAGTTAAAGGTAAAAGTTAAGTTTAAGTAAAGGGTATTAAAAGGTATATGTTAAGGTAAAGGCGAGCGCGAAGGTAAAGGTATAGGTAAATGTAAAGGTTAAGGTAAAAGTAAATCTCTGAATAAAGGTTAGGTAAAGGTTAAAGTAAAGGTAAAGGTATCGCTGGTTATCGAACATCGAAGATCGAATGTCAAATTCGTATTATGAGCTGTGCAACCCTGTCGAAATTTTCGCTGAGCATCGAATCTTGAGTCGAAAAGAATTTTTTTTTCAGCAAAGCGAAGCGTTTGAAATTTTGTGAAAATGTAAGTTTTTGGAGCTTATTTATTGCTTCATGGTAAAAAATTAATAATATGATATTATTTTTGTTAATTGTATGCAGATCGAAAGTCGTGAGTACCAAACAGCAGTTAGAAAGACTAGTTGCATTGATGGTAGAAAATCCACAATTTGCTTAAGGGATTTGCATAAAAGTACAGGCGGCAAAAGTACAGGCTGTGCAAGCCCAAGCATGTTTTCATTCCCTATGCTAAGCTGATACGAACCCTGAGCACAAAATCGTAAAGTTGTTGCCAATTTTAGTATATTGGGAATAGATTTCGCTCAGGTGCATCGCTGCAGCAGCTCTTCTGTAGTGGACAGCAAGTCCACAAACGCCTCTTTGGATAAACAGAAGTTTTTTGTAAATCTGCAAACAAAACTTTTTAAATGTTGAATATGCCGAAACCTCTAAGAAATAGCATTATACTTACGTAGTGGAATCCATTTCCAAAGGGTTGGAAGAGGCCCTTAGCTTCTTTCTGTTTTTGGCCAATACCAGCAAACTTTCATCCTCCTCTAAAGAGTCGTCAACCCACAACTCAGTCGTAGTCATATTTTTTTTAAACTTTTGTTATCTTTATTTATAAAATATTTGTTATTTTTACTTTCTCAAATCTTATTTCTTTTCGACACCATCTGACAGATGTATGTATACTATCGTAACCTTCAAAATGATTGCAATTCACAATAGCGCCAATCTTCACCGAATGAGTGTCATAATACCAAATGAAAATTCGTTCGATCAGCATTTTCGATCGCTGTCGAAGATCGAATGCAACTCATAATAGGGGCCTTAATATCAGCATAATCGAAAGTGTGACTTTTTTTTTTGAAATCTTGGCCTACAAAAGTTTGCTATGATGATCTATCACTCGCGCAATATTTTGTATCCTTCTTTACAATTTCTATTCATTGGCTTGCAGTGCTGCAATCACCAGGCAATATTGGCAATTACTATTACCCTTCCCCCTAATTGTTATTAACCTTTACGAGCAACCCTTTCAAATTCTAGCCAATTCTTTTAGTTTACTTTCTATGTTGAAGTGGAGCGAGGCGGAATTATTTTGATTTCTTTGGGTTTTTGAGCGGCTTTTAAAGACCAGCAAGAAACATCGGCAAACCTTTTGGCTAATTCCACATAACACGCATTTGAACTTGTATGGATGTGTGTGTTTTTCGGCATTGTGATAAATAGCTGTGTTGTCTCTGCTTTCGCTTTGTGGTACTTCATCGTTTTTGTTCTTGTATACTTTCCTTCATACAATGAAACTTGAGTTGAAGATTATTATTTTGATTTTGTCTTTCTTATCTCGACTTTTTGTTAGTATTCTTACAAGCCTTTGAATTCTTGTGAGCTAAACTGCATGTGAATCCTTATTCATTCTTTGGGATAATTTCTTTCACTACAAATAACGTTCCGTCGATATTTTTGTGATTTGCGAATCTTTAATTAAATTATCTACCGAACTATAATTCAAGCGAGTACACTACGAGCCAAATTCCCAGGCCGATTTTCTTGTCAAAAGGTCCCGTTTCGTATGTGTTGTAATGTTGTAGGTTTTAAAATTTGAAGGCAAGCTGTTAAAGTTAGTACTTGTGAGTGAAGTGTTGTGATAGATTGAGGGTATTTTTATTTTAGTTATAGTTATAGTTATAGATAACGCAAATATTTCGTTAAATAATTATTAAAAAACGAAAATGTGGAAAATAGAACATTTTCTAGGTTTTATATTTCATAAAAATTACTTCTTTTTAATGTGAAGAACTGGTTTTTATTATTTTGATTCATTGCAATTTTATATACGCTTTCAGCTATACAGAAACACTGTGCCGAAGAAAAATTATTTCGCTTTGCCACTCCTATTATTTATCCTCCAATATACATATGTATATGTCTTAGTTTTATTGCGTTTGACTATTAAGAAAATTTGAAGTTTTCTGATATACCACAAATTTGTTTTAATCCAAGCCCTCAGCGTTGCTTCTCTACAAGCCATAAAATCAAAAACGTAAACAAAAAAGCGGGCATGAGAAATTCTTTTGCGTTCAAAAAGTAACTGAGATACCGAAATGCCACCAAGGGTACTATAAAGATGAACACATTTCGACTTTTAATAAAGTAGCTAGGAGAAGATGATCAAACATGCTGATTATCCAAGGAACTCTGGTTCAGTTAAAGAAAATAAGTAAAATTATCCAATCTATATATGTTTGAGAGTTGTTGTTACCGTCACAGGATATTGGTCTCCCGAAAAGCGTACTACAAGTATAAGACTAAGCAGTTTAGTAGACGAGAGGAAATTTCTCCTTCTCATCTTTTCGAAAGCTACGAGTGATGGAATCGTATAATATAACCAACGTTCCAACGGGACTATTAAATTAAGAGTAACTTCTCAATAATGATATAATAATATAATTTTGGCGCGTGCACTTTATAGCTCAGTGATTGCCAATAATAATAACAATTATTTGACGCTTATACTATATAGCTCAGTGTTTGGCCGAGATTCTCCTACCATTTGTGATGTGCGTCTTTATATTCTACCACAAATAGAGGGACCTACAGTTTTGTGCCGACTCCGAACGGCAGATGTAATTTATGAGAATCTTTTTCATAGCAGAAATACTCCATTGCCTTCCGAGGGGTGACCGCTTTTAGAAATAAACTTTTCTATAATTTATATTTTACTTGCCCTGACTGAGGTTCGAACCTCGAACTCACCGGCATATCGAGCTATAGCACGCACTGCAACCCACTCGACCACAGCGACCACATAATTTAAGTTAGAATATAAAGAGAAATTTCGGAGACGCAGTGATTTGTGTGTTGACAAATAGTTTTAGAGGTTTGTCAACGCACATTTCTGATGACAAACAAGTTTTTCTTGAAAAATTATTAATAATTTTATTAACTTTATATTTCGTCCCGTTTCTGCGTTAACCATGTATCTACATTTTTTGAGAAAATCGGTTTTTTATGTGGCAACACTGAAAAGCTATCGTCGAATGTGGACTGACAATTGGTATGTCAAAATAACATAACGGTAATATTTTTTATATTAGTTATTTTTGCTCGTATCTATGTACATTCATATGACATGTGTTCAAGTAAAAACATTATGTATTACTAAAACAAAAATTACGTCTATTTTGGGTTCTGAAAAATTGTTCTATTGTAGATACGTGGTTAACGCAAAAACGGGACGATTTGCCCTTGATTATCTAAGCGCAACTTAGCAAACATTTTTTATTGCGTAAAAATCTCCTATAACTCCCACTTAAGATATTTTCAATAGCAAGCGTTTTTTTTTATAGCCCCGAAAGGGGCGTTATGTGCAAAAACAATTTTTCTTTTTGCTTATGGGCGATTGCTTTAGCGAGTTTTCCTCGACTTTCATAAGAAATCAAATAATTCAAAAATTATCTCAAGCTTTCAGACGTATTGTGAATTTGCCATTTCAATGGTTAGAAATAAATAAAAAAGCATTTTTTCAATTATATTGTTTGTTCATATGAGGAAAACACCACCAAACGATCTTTTAAAAGGTTGGTGAATTTTTCTTTTTGGGGATACCTCTTTCAATTATCTTGGAATTATGCATTTTAAGAATTGAAGTAGTTACAGAAGGTGCACTATGAAAATGTTTAGTGAACATCAAAATAATAACCTTAGAATATAAATAGTTGTAGAATTGATTTTTGTTACTTTTGACCCTTTTTAAGAATTTGAAACGTGCTCAGTTTTTTATACAAACATACAAACATACGTATGTATATGTATATTGAGTCTAATTATAGTGTGAATTCTCGCAAGAACATCGCAGTCACGTTCCAGCAAATACTACATCTTGTATGTATACACATGTATGTATGTAAATGTCTACGTCTATGTATGTTTATGCACCAATAAATGATATGAGCAAACAATCAATTCAAAAACACATCTGAAAATAAACCTTTGACTTCAAAACAAGAAAGCGCATACCTACAACAAACAAACGTAAATTTATAATTCTACGGCATACCTTAGAGTAACTATTCATAGTGTTCCCGATACTGTGTAAAATAGGTATTTAAATATTTGCTTTTCGAAAACGGTTTAAACATCTGTTCAATACGCTCCAACATACAAATACAAAAACTAGCTTAATTATATGTAAGTACAAAAAGTCAAGCATACTATACATACTAGTACGAGTAGATGTGTACAAAGGTAAATTCGAAGGTGAAAACAGACAAAAACAATGTAGCAACTAAGCTATCGGAAAATCCATAATACCCAAATCGAAATGGTCAAGCGTTGAAAAACGAAGATGCAACACGTAGCCGAAAAGAACGAACTGAATTTCTTGCACTTCAAAGTGTTTCAACCAAAAACGCTCACAACACGCATTTACACACGAAAGGTGCTCTGTGGCACGTTCCACAAGGATATGCAAAAAGGTAAAGCAGAAGCAGGTTGCCACTCAAATGCTAAGAAATATGGGAAACAAAAACATTTTGTTTTATGGGTTAGGAAATGTGTGTGAGTAGGGAAATTTTTCAAGAAAAATTTTAATGCCATTGTCCATTCGCTTGGTTAGCTGCCTGTTGCTTTTGGTCACAGTTGCAGCTGCGTCCTTTTGTATATTTCACCATTGACGACTGGTCACATTGCATTTGGGGATTGCTGCATTGTTTCTGAAATTAGTATTTGCATATGGAACTCAGTGGGTGACGCCGGCCACCTTGCCTGTGCGCATAGTTGGTTGGTTGTTTGGTGGCTAGACAAAAGCAGGATTTTAAGATTCACCTGAAATCCGCTTTTACACGTGCTCGGTATTCTGTTGATATTTAACATATCTGAGAAGATTAGTGCAAAGAGGGTGGTGGTTCTATGCTAACATATTCTTGCTGGAAAACTTACAGGGCTGGTGTGCTTTCAAAGTGTATAAATCTTTCGAAGAATATATCTTTCAAAAGATAAATAATTATTTATAATTATAATCAGCCTGTCTGAGACCTCGTTATGTTTTTCTATTGTGATGGTGCTGCTCAACGCCATTTTACATACGAGGTCGGGTCAATAAGTCCGTGACTTTTTGAATTTCTTGCCTCTTTACTCAAATGGCAGCACTGCTACTATCAACAGGCATCTTTCAGTTGACTTCTGTCAAAATTTGAATAAACTGCGGTATTTAATTTGTTTTTGACAGCCATAGCAGACTACCGCGTGATTTGAGGAGAAAATGGAAAAAAATGAATTTCGTGTTCAGCACCATCACTCAAACCAAAGCCAAGCTTGATAAATACTATGGGGACTCTTCACCATCAATTTCAATGGTAAAAAAGTGGTTTAATGAATTTCGTTGTGGCCATACAAGTACGAAAGATGCCGAACGTTCTGGACGCCCAATTGAGGTCTCAACACTCGAAACAGTTGAAAAAATTGACGATATGGTATTGGCCGATCGGAGATTAAAAGTGCGAGAGATTGTGGAAGCCTTAGGCATCTCACATGGCTCAGTGGTTTCAATTTTAAATGATCACTTGGGTATGAGAAAGCTTTCCGTCGACTACAAACGCAAATGCACATATGTAGTTTCCATGGCAAAAATCCATGCATTGGAATACGAATTACTCCCTCATCCGCCCTCTTCTCCGGATTTAGCCGCCAGTGACTATTTTTTTATTTCCAAATCTGAAAAAATGGCTCGGCGGAAAGAGATTTAACTCCAACGATGACATCTTCTCACAAACAAATGCCTATTTTGATGCCCCCGACAAATCATATTTTTTTAAAGGTTAAAAAAAATTGGAGAAACTTTGGACAAAGTGTATAGAACTCAAAGGAGACTATGTTGAAAAATGAAGTATTTGTTTATCCAAAAACTTGTGTTTCATTCGAAAAGTCTCGGACTTATTGACCCGCCGTAGCCATAATACCTTTGAGGGGATACACAATTCAAACGTTCGAAAGATGGTGATGGCCGATGAACTACAGTTCGTCGACTCGTTCATCAAAGATTCGGCTTCAGTTCTTCTCCATAGTGATCGCTGCTACTATTGTGTGGATAAATGCGCTGGCCGTCAGTAACTCGGTCGACGATACCATTCTTACACGAATTCGCTGCGTTATTTTAACCTACTGTAAGCCGTCTGAAAGAATTTTTCACCGTTTTTCCGGTCGTAGAAGCGATCTTTCGTCACACCGTTCTTTCTCCTACCACAATTCCGCCGCTAAGATTTGCGTTTCTTTGCGTGGTAGCTATAGAAGATGTTGCAGAGGCCTATTAAATTTTCTTTTGGAATCTTTAAATCGTATTCCTTAAAAATTTGGCCCTTATCATCATCAAATAATGGAAAGCTCATCTGAGGCGGTTTACGGACGATGCAGATCTTGAGCTCTTAAACCGAACCAGTCATGTGAACGGCAATCGAAAACTTTCCCCACTTGCGCGATCTTCTTCACATGTTACCACGATGCTAATTTATATTTTCTTAAAGTGAAAAACTTTATATTTTCTGCATATCTCCGACACCGAGGGCAATGACAATGTAAGGCGAGTTTATTCGCTAGATGGCGCAACAGTCGAGATACTTTAAAGACCTACAGATCTGGACCGTTTTGTTTCAGGAAAAAAAGAAACTTCACAAATAATCTATGATCTCAATAAATTTTTATAACTTAAATAGAAGAAAAAATATAACAAAAATACTATTACATATTTACAATACTTGATTTTTAGCCAAAGAAATGTTAAATGTGATTTTATAGTTACGGAGTAAAAAAATAGTGGACAAGCGCTTAGTCAAAGGCGTTGAAATAGAATAGTAGGTTGCTGAGTCTGAACTTTAAAAAAAATCACAAGGAAATTTAACAAAATTAAGCTTATGATAATCTTGAAACGAATAATGATTTTGAAAGGATAAAAATACAAAGCCGAAATCAAAAAGACAAAGTCAAAACAATGAAAATTAACCGGAGTAGATATCTACTGAAGCATAAAGAAGATGGAGAATGATAAAAAGACTGGAGAAACGATTGCACAGCTGGCAGTTAATCCTAAATGAGAGAAGATAATACAATATGAACATACGTATATATGTATACCTTCCACACATAAATATATACAAAATAAAAGAAGAATTATTAACACAGCTGTGATGTGCATGACAAGCCGCTCTAAAACCAAAATAAATCAAAATAGTCTCTTCTCGCTCCCCATTGGTAAACGATAAATAAACCAAAGAAATTGGCAAAATTCGAAAGGGTTGTCAACATAGAAATTGACAAATATTGCAGAACAAAGCGAATAAATATTTGGAAGCACAATTGATTGCATACTGATTGAGCGTATTACGAGTATTGCGTGCTGATTGCGCAGCACTCCCGAAAAGGCGATGAAGGATACTCGCTTGATGTGGCTTAGACTGCAAAGAGTTGATTGACTGATAGATCAATAGTGAATTTCAATGCATGCCATACCAAGTCGAAAGAAGTTCGCTTTGGCTGTATTGTTGACTGACTGCATTGACATTTGTAGAGCAGCAAATTTTGGCGCAAAAGCTGAAACAATTTACGTTTATGAATTGAACAAAGAAAGGAAGGATATTTGTGTCATGGCCGAAATGTAGTTAGTTCGCCGACTGACTGTGGCAGCTTGACAACATGCAGATTGCGAAAGGTTATGGTTAGAATTGTCTGTGCATACTTTGTTTTGTGTGTACTTTCAATGGAAAGGATTACTTTTGGCTATTTGTTTGCGTAAATGCTGCAATTGCCTTGCTTGTCTAACGTTACGAGTTCCCTAAATAGCGTTTGTGTTTGGTACATGTGGCATGTGGCATGTGGCATATGCAAAATGTTTGAATGTTTGCATTGCATGAAACTGGAAATATGAAATAACATTGACTGCAAAACACATTGCCGAAAAGGATTAATATTTCTTTTAAAGGCGCTGAAGCGCGAATTTAGTATGGAACAGATATTTTCTCTAGTCCAGATTTGCATCTGCTGGTAGATCCTAGCTACGGTAAGATAACCAAGCTTACGTTCTTTGTTGCTTTTACGAGTATTTTTTATAATTATTTTCTTCATGTTTTAATTCCACACAATAAACTAAGCTGCACAGCTTAGTTGGGAGTGGACATAAGCGATTTGCTTGGAGCTAAGTTTTAAATGGAATTATATTGAAGTTACTGGTTTGAGTCGAATTGTTCGTGAATGCTTAAGTTCTTGGCTGCTATGCTCTATCACTTTTCTAACATTTGTGATACATACAAACATATACTCATACGATCGGGATCCCGAATTTCAAGAAGTTTTGATTCATAATTTTTAATTTGCCAATGTAACACGTCTGTAATCGTTGTATTATAGAAGTATACCAAAAAAAATTACTATAACAAAAAAGGACGAGATGATGTAAATCATGTAAGTACATACTTATTAGTCTTTTCTAGAACAAAAAAGAAATAAACGTAAAATGTATACTTCAAGTACAAACATACATACATATTTTGTACAGAAGCAAATGCAACTACATAAAGTATGCTAGCCGCTACAACAACAACAACAACATAAAGTTAAATTATTTTTATTCATTCCTTATTTTGATCAAAATTCCTGGACCTAAATTTGTTGCATTTAAAATCTGCAGTGGTGAAACACAGCTGCGCCTCAACACTTGTTGTTTGGATTGTCGACGAAAAGTCAAATGCTCTCTGTAGGACATTTGCTTTATCGCCTCATTACAAAAACTATAGATTTCTTTTACCAATCCTTCTGATAAATTTATGCCTGAGAAAATCGATTTTTAAGCTTCAAAGGACCGTGGAGGTTTACTTCTAATTTAGTACTATTATAAAAAGTTCTATAAAAATAATATGGGTGAACCGATTTTAATGCTTGAGCTAGTTTTAAAAAGGTAATTAAATTTGAGTTTTTTTTTTGTTCAGAAAAAAATTTCTTTCTCCGGTAGATGTTTTTAGTTTTCATGTAAAGTTAAAAAATAACCAAAAATGTACAAAAAAAATATAAAAAAATAAACGACCAACATTTTTCACACAAAATAATAGTTGAGATTTCATATTCATTTTTGTATCTTTAAAATTTATTTTGAATTTTTAATGAATTCTGACGTGCTACAGCAAAACGCCCAGACACGTATTTTTTTATTTTAACCTATTTTCATATTCTGTTAACACTTCTCATGTGTACCAAAAAAAATTTTTTCGTACTATGTAATGGCTACGGCAAAGCAAAGCCTTTGGGGGGTTAACAAGCCGTGTTATTTATCCTATTGTGTTATCGTAATATAACAGTTATAATTTTTTTGTTTTTGTTTCTAATGTTGTAAACCATCGTAAAGACCGGTTCGGGCCTCACCCGTAACATGAACTTGTACATATACGAGTATATACGTAATATTACTTTATGATTCGTGGTTTTCGGTAAATATACGAGTACATTCGTATATGTATATACGACCAATTAATAAAGAAGAATGAATTGCTCAAGCATTCGAACCAAACGAGGTAACTGCCTGTAAGGACATGCAATTTAAAAAAAGGAGCGTAAAAACCCCAAAGCTCGAGACTGTCTAAAAATCTATAGCTCGCAAAGGAATGATTTAAGATTGACCGTGGGATGATCCTATTTTTGAAGCGGAACAGTAAATTTGAAATAAACATGACGAATGACATGGAAATCGTGCCAAATGGAAAGGTGTACACGGTAATAATTTAGGACGACAGCAAGTGGTTTTTCTTTTCATCACAGCCGAACGCAAAATACTTAAATTCACCATATGTACATATGTATGTTCATTAACTCGCCCACCTAACTTTATTCACTTAAAATTACTTTATCTAAACAAAAATACAAAGACTCACCTCACCTAAACTCGCCACATATAAACTCTCCATATCTAAATTTACCACATACCTGAACTCACCATACCACAACTACTCACATCAAGACACACTACATCTTTACACACCTCATTAATTCACCAGACCTTAACTCACCATACCTTGGTTTATCATATCCAAATTCGCAAGAGCTAAACACAGCGCCCCCCATTTTTCGTCACCTCAACTGACCTCCCTCACCTTATCTCAATTTACTTGATTGCAGTTCACCTCGTTTTTTTGTTCCTTCTCTTCACTTAATCTCTGAGCAAAGCAAAGCATGTCAGAAATACATTTGTCATGGATATATAATCTTATTTAATATTATGTGAAGTTCAGCAGATTGCAATCATGAATTATGAATTTTTTCTGGTTTTTATTTTTCTATTGGCCTAGTAAATGTTAATAATATACAATCTTATTGAGCTCAAGGCCAGTTGGCTAGCGTAGCACAATATGTAGCGTATTGGCTCTGCAACTCCAAGCTACGGTTGAACCCCGTAAAAAGTGGGAAAAGTGGTTATGAAAAATATATTTAATTATTTTAATAAAAAGAAGTCTGATGAGAAAATGTGGTGATTTCCAAAATAGTACTATAACTTCTTTCATAAACTGGTCTTGATCAATAAAATTGTAAATTATTGCTTCTGTTTCTACATATAAGACAGATACACATTTTTTTAGATAAGTTAGCACCACCTTCACTTTAATCATCGAATCATATTAAATCCATCTTTTAGACGAGCTTGTTAATTCTTCTATTAAGGGGTTAAGAATAAGGAAACAAGCAGTGAAAATTCTCTTGTATAGACAACTTTGTAAGTAAGTGTGTGTTCAATTAAATTTTTGGAACAATACTAGTCACGAGCGCCTTCTCAAAACTCCACATGTGGCATTAGAATTACTTTTTTATTCCTATAAAAATTTCACTTTTAAATATAACTTCAAAATACAATAACAATACAAAAAATGGTGCTGACAATTGTCGGCTGCTTCCTTGAAACATCCTTATTGCCTAATCAGCCACCTTGACAATGTGTCACAGCTGGTGCTACACGCTCCAAAAATCGTTAAAAAAAAACTTGAATTTGAAAAAGAATATAAAATAAACTATAATACGTTCATATTGCGAACTAAGCAGGATGCATATGCGCAGGATATGTGTACATCCTGCATGAATTGTGATTTTTTACACATATTTTTCTATTAAAAAATCTATGCTTTCTGCTTGAATTTATTTTTAAATACTAAAAAGTGAAGAGAACATAGAACAGATTGCTATAGCCAGCAAAATGCTGCTTTGTACAATAATGAGCCGCTTCCTGCAACACGCATTGACCTTGACATTGTTTTTGCTGCGTAAGGCCAGCCAGCTGAGCGCAAGTGCTCGAATCTTCTTTTGCCTCTAAGCATCCTTCGAGCAGTTGTAAGCGTGAAGTCAGCGTAGCACAGCGCCGCATACAGACTTCAGCAGCTTGCTGGTCATAACCTTTTTATCGTCTAAGTACAGTTTAGTTCTATTTTCACTGTAGTTACGCTATACACATATTTTTTTGTGTGTGCGTATTTTTTCACTTCAGCAGAATTGTATTAAAGTTTTTATGCTCCTTTCAGCTTGTGTAGCAAATGTCCTGCTGCGTTCTGCACATCATTGCTTACTTGTACGCTGGTTAATACAATTTTTACTTGTAGGTCCTTTTGAGCTGTAGAAGAAAAGCAGAATGACAAGACGCTAGTGTGCGCAGCAGATGTTTTTACTCCTCCTACACAAGCGTCTTTCAGCAATACGCACGCATTATCAGTTTAGTTTCCTTTTGTTTCGTTTTTTTTTTTTTTGAATTTTTAGTGGATCTTCATTTTTATTAGAATTATTTTGGTTTGAAGAAAGAATATACTTTTTTATGGTTGTACGCTTACTTAGTGGAACAATGGAATAATAGACGCATTGCTGTAAAAAAATACGGATGATTTTATATACATACATATGTATATGTTCATTATGTTCATACAAACATCTGTATACGGGTAGATGTTTTAGCAGTCATACAAAAGAAATGTGAAGGTACTTAGTCACCTATTCCAATTTCGTATGAAATACTGGAAATAATTCAAATGTACATACTTAGTAATATTAAATCAGCTTTGTTCTTGGGATAATATCTATTGAGAAATTTTCGAAATTGCATTTTAAAAACTATAGCGCTGCCATATAAAGACAATTCTGGATAATTTATTATTATATATTTTTTTAAATTTAATAAATGTGAACAACATATTTAAGCAGATTAAACACAGTACTTCCTTAACAAGAACTACAAAAACCTAAACATCAAACTTTGCAGAAAAAAACCTATACCACATTTTTTTCTATATATTTTTTGAGTATAAAACTGATAGCAGAGCATTACCGTTGAAAATGGAGAAATTCGTTGTCTCATTTGCTTCTTAATAAAGAACGTGCTTTTAAAAAATATACATTCCGATTGACCCAAATAATTTATTTTGACTTTATATCGTCTGCATAATGCCTTTAGTAAATTATATATTTGTAGCAGATTTAACTATTAAAAGTGTTTTTTTTTACTAAATCTTTGACTATAAATAAATTGTGTAAATCGGTTTGGTAGCTTTTGAGGTTGTCAATCACAATGAAACATTATTCTTTCAGGATGGTCACTTTATTTAATTAGTTAATGTTTGCAAAATTTCATATGCTATGATAAGTGTTATTAAAATAAATTAGATGTAATAGTAAAAAGGACTTATGTAAAGTGCCAAAAACGTGAAGCATCTTTTTGCCTCTTCTGTATTATAAATAACAAGCGAACTTGTCGAAACCTAAATGGTGAGGTGCCATATAAACATGCATTATAAGGTATTATGACTTAGTTCAGTTTCTAGATTTGAAAAGTTTTTAATTATTTTTCTCATCACAATTCTCAAATTATAATTAATCCATTTTTTCGACTTGCATAACAACTTTATAAAAATATTAGTAAAGTCATTGAAAATTGAACGCAAGTAAAACAATTGATTGCATTCCGTTTTGGTCAATATTGGAAATAGAAATTTACACATTATTTCGGACTGGAAAATATCTACTAAAGATTGAGGACCGCCAATTTGCAAGCTCAATTGAGCCACGACGTACCCACACTCTATAGTCGGGCCACATTTAGCCTCACGGTCAAGATACGAGCATAGTGGTTTTTAGCTGTATTCATAAAAAATGCTATACGTAGTTACAAAAAAGAGAACAGCACTGACCGGAACGATTACGAGTCAACTTAAAGTCTAAGGACAGTCTTCGGGTGAATAAAGAACATTGGAAGTGATGCACGAAGAATTTTTTAAGAATGGCAACAAATACTTCCCATAATCAATCGGACCATACCTGTGCTCGCCACACTTAAACTCACCACATCTGACCGTTCCAACCCCAAACTCACCACACCTGTACTCACCACACATAAACTCACTGATCGTACGTTATTTCACGTAACCTTACCTCACCTTACCTGACCTTACCTAACTTCATCTGACCTCACTTTAACTCATCTCAACTCCCCTTATCTAAGTTACTTCTTCTCAGCTTACTTCATCATATCTTACCATGCATCGACTTATCTCTTACCTCATTTCTTCTCACTTTTCCTTACCCCACATGAACTCTCCTTACTACATCACACTTCACCTCTCCTCATTTCACCACACCACCCTTCCTTCAACTTTAATTCACCTCATTACATCAAAGCGAAGTAAATAATAAATAAGTAAACTTCATTTTTAAAATTGTGATTAAATAAATTTAATAAGAAACATAAATGTCAAAGCGGCACTAGAGTATACAAACGCTTTCGGTGTCGCTCCCGATTGAGTTAAAATAAGTAAAAAAATGGGTTTATAATTAAAAGGAAGTTGTGGAAAAGTCAATAAAGTAAAGTGACTTTAAGTAAAGTCACATTATAATCATGTAACTTATTGTCTTATTATAATTCGATGTGCAAATTATGTATTGCCAAGTAATCGTAATTTGCGCATGCGCAGTTCAAAAATTGTGCTTTTGGCTTTGTAAGTCAGCTGTACATTGACGCAATTATTAGACGCCAAAACCAAAGAATAAAGAGCCAATGTGGAAAAAGAAGGGACAAGTGCAAACATAGCCTTTAAATATCGCGATCGCTTGCTGCAAAAAAAAAACGTATTATATAAAATATATTACCACATTGCATACAATTTATTGGAGCGAATATTTGCAACTGCCAACTCAAAAAAAAAAAAAAATTTTATTCTGGCCGACACATTAAGTAAAATGACGACAGTTAAGCACGCAAAAGTAAACTGAAGTATAAAGTAGCATTTAGTACTAAATATCCATTGTATAACTCAATTTCACAGTAGACAAAAAATGGCACATAAACAAGGACAGAGTGACTAAAATCAAGATAAACCGCCAAACCGTCGCTAATAGATGATCGCCAAGTACAGTGCGACGCGAATGCAGGCAGGATATTTGTAAAAGGATATTGTAAAAGGTGCAACACCACACAAGTGGCCATCAATAACGTGGATAAAAATTGTACACATGCATACACGTACGTAGCCATGCGGGCTTTATAGCTTGATCCTGCCACAAGGATACACGGCAACAAAAGGACACAAATTGAAATTATGTTATAAATTAAAGCAACTGCGTGTTAAGGACTTGCAATGGAAAATATTGATATGCACATGCACAAACTTATACTCGTAGAGTGTAGAGTACATCCTTCCTCATCGGCACATCTACACGGTAAGGGTAAGTGTTAACCCATCGCCAAAACTACCTGTTGTTGGCTGAACGACCAGGATAGGACTGCTCGCCTACAACCTGCGAGCGCCGCGGCAGCTGATTGTTGGCGTCGCCACACACTCACTCAGTCGGCGGTCAACAATCGATCGATCGATGCCTATCGCTGGTTACGCTCTTTTTACGGTCGACCAACAAGCTGGAGCAGCGTGACAAATGGACACGATTGGAAAACACGCAGCCTAGCGTGCTCGGTATATATGTATGTATATATGTAAGTATGTATGTAAGTATTATGCGAGGCTATGTAACTGCTGCGTTAATATATCCTTTTCTATAGTTAAAAGAAATTGTTTTGTATCGAATTTTTTCGTCTTAATGGCTTATTAAAGAATTTTTATTGTTTTTATGTTACACGATAAGGATTACTAATTTCTAATGTCTTTTGAAATGTCCCTGAATTTCAGATAAAGTGAAATTTTTAAATTAAACCCATTACCGCTATTAATTTGTACAATATAAAAAAAGCTAAAAGAATAGGTAACTATTTTTTAAATAAGTGAGGAGCCATCCATCTAAACCGGACAGCCGAGCTGGTTGAAATTTTTTTTTTGTTTCTCGAATGTGCTTGAATTTGGCGTTTAAGGAAGTCAATTTTTTTCATGCACACATAAACGGTGCCCAAGCTACTTTTTATTTGAACGATAATAACTTCTGCAAAAATGCATGGACTCGATATGTATACTTTTCTCCAGGCCATGTTCCGCATGCAAAAAAATCCTGATAATTTACATTTCATAATTAATATGTAATTACTTATTTTGTTTAATAATTTTATTTTCGAGTTTGTCATTGTTTTTGATTTTTTTTTAAATGTATGTGTGTGAATGTTTTTTAGAAGACGAATTTATATATAGCTCACACTATCTTATCTTCGTCCTAAATGTTTTATTTTTGTTAATAAAATATCCTTAAAATTTTAATTTACTAAACGAGTTAAAAGTATTTATATTTCTAAAGAACTTACATAATAAAATAAACGATGAGTCTATTTATCAAATTACAGGTAAACAATTTGCTCATTTCTTGTCCATGATAAATAAAAAAAAGTAATTTTCAACTTTTATTTTATAGCTCCGTTTACTCCATCAGTATTTTTGGGGCAGAGATCGTTTCATTTTTTAAATTGGATTAATAAACCTCTTTTTCCTTAGAATTAGCATTAAGAAAAGTTATTTTTTCATTTTAAATTTTTGTGTTGTAAAAACACGACGATTTAAATGTTTTCTAAACTTTACACTTCAGAGTTTTCCGAATAACGCGCCATTTTCAAAACTTCTATGAATTTATTGTTTGTTTCCTTCTCGAACATGCGAAATTAGCCTTAATGGTGATTGTCTCTTTTGTTCAACTATACGAGTAAATGACCACCATTTAACCAGTCACCTGACGGTCAGTGGTACTTTTATGAATGAGAAAGCATTGGTAATTCTGTCAGCATGTTCTTGTGGGGCTTATAATTGGTAAGTGATGTCTAAATTTTTGTGCAATTTGTTTTGTTCAATTAAAAGCTTTTAAGCATTTTCCTTGAAAATTTTCAAACAGAGATGTAACTTGTGTTCTATAACTTTTAACTATGTGTATAATCAATGTAGACATTTGAGAAATATTATTATTATTTTTTTAAATAACTGGCAACATAACAAACCGAGTTAGTTAGAGTTTAAAAATGATAAATAAATGTTCACTTTTTACTGAATAGAAATTATATATAAAAATGTAAACATACTTTAACTGAACTAACCACACACAAATTCACCACAGTTGAACTCACCACATCCAAAATCCTCACATTTACACATAATTTAAACACACTTTTACTGAACTAACCACACACCACATTCAAAATTCCCACATTTAAGCCAACAATACCTGAAAAATTACACCTGAAGCGTGACAACTCTTAAACTCGTCACACTTAAACTCACCACACTTGAAATCACATATCAGTTTCATTCATCACACTTTAAGTTATTACCACTAAATAGACTACACTAAAAATGCGCTCACTTAAATTCGTCACACCCAAACTGACCATATCAGAACTTTTTACAACCAAACTCACCACCCATAAACTCCCCACACCTATGCTTAAAAGTGTTAAATCAACACACCTAAAATCCCATGAGAACTACCACTCTTCCACATTTAAGATAATAATACCTGAAAGATCACACCTGAAGTGTGCCAAGCCTTAAAATCAACACACCTGAAATTATACATCATCTTTATTCATCACACTTTAAGCTCTTACCACTAAATTGTATACGCAAACGTCAAGCTGTTAAGTTGTGTTTTGTTGTGATATTTTTTTCTTTTTAAAATTGGTTTACTTATTTAATATAATTAAATAATTTAGTGATAAAATATTTGGAGATTCATCTGTGCGCATTTAAAGCTAAGTATAACATCTGTTAAGCATATTTGCATTGATTTTATTGCAATTTAATTTAGTTTTTCAATTGCCGAGTCATTAGTTGCTTTGCATTGTTATTGTTTCTTATTTACATTGTTATTGCTTCTTATTTGCTTTAGACTTTGTATTTGTATTGCGCGCATTTTCTTTTCTCTTCCTTGATTGTCATTCCTGAAACAGCTGTTTGCGTTTAGTTTTTTACGTGTCAAATACTGTGCATCTAAAACTGTTCGTTACATTAATAGCTCTCAAACCATTAAAAAACTTGCATTACCTTTCAAACTGCTTTCTCCTTTATTTTATTAATACAATACGAGTATTTGTTTTTTTTTTGATATTAGTTTTTACTTAGTTGTGTTAAATTATGTCTTGCATTTTTGACAACTGCAAAATTAAAAAAACCGATAATGAGCAACGCTCTGTTGCATGCTGGTTGTGCGATGGGATTGCTCATATAAAATGTGCCGGACTGTTTGGTAGAGTCCTGGACTTAATAGAAGAAGGAAAAGGTATTCGTTGGTCTTGTTTGAAATGCAGATCAACTGAGGTTGAACTTTTCCGATTTTTTAGAGAAACCAGAAATGGATTTTTCGAAATGGGCAAAGACTTTCGGGCACTTAATGAAAAATTTAAACTTTATGAAAACGTGTTTAAATCATTTAAGTGCCTAGATAATCAAACTTTGCAACCTGTAAGAGAGACCAAACGCAAACGTACCCACAGCCCGCCCAAGGAAAGTATTGTCGCTCCTCTTATAGTACCTCAAAAGAATGTAGTGCCCAAACCCCAACAAATTGAGCTAATTAATCTTCTGTCCCCTGTCCCACCGCCTCAGGGTACGTCTTCATCAACTTCGTCAAGGGCTATCTGCACTCGAGCTTCTTCCTCTAATAAAAGCAATGCAGATCAGGCTAACTTACAGGTATCTTCACCTGATGTGGGTTCATCTCCACCTCATTTGCTTCCACCTTCCCAATCTGCTTCTATTGTTTCAAAAACTGTAGCACCTTTAGATGAGACTAACTGCTCTGCAAAGAAGCTGGTTGTGGTTCCTTTGAGAAAGTCCATTTTTGTTTCAAGATTTGCTAGGGACACTTCTTCTGATGATATAGAGTTTTACATTTCATCGAAAATTAAGACTTGTAACTTAGCAATCCGAAAATTTAACTTTAAATATGAACGTAACGTATCATCTTTTAAAATTGATGTGGCACCTGAAGTTTTTGATTCTTTGCTTAACAATTCTTTTTGGCCTACCGGGGCATTTGTTCGCGAGTTTGAATATAAGCCACATAAAAATAAAAATAATATAAATAACTTAGCTTCAATTCCTAATCGTGACACTGAGCCAAAAAACTAATATTAAATTCTACTTTAAGTATTTTATACCAAAACGTTAGGGGTTTAAATACTAAATTAAACGATTTATACTTAAAAGGCTTAGACTGTAACTATAACATAATTTGCTTTACTGAAACCTGGCTTAAACCACATATTTTTAATTCAGAGATCCTTCCTAATCATTATCAAATTTATAGAAATGACCGTAAGGACAGAATCGGTGGGGGTGTTCTTTTTGCAGTTCATTCTTCTATACCATCCGAAGATGTTAATATCCCCCTCATCGAGTCAATCGAATTTAAAGCAATACGAGTTATGGTTGGAAATGGTTTCTTTTATTTAGCTGTTTGCTACATCCCTCCTAATTCTGACTTATCGGTATATTCTCAACATATTGCGTTACTTACATCCTTAAGTTCAATGATTACTGCACATGACTCGATCATTGTACTTGGTGACTTCAATATGCCAGGCATATCATGGACTTTCATGGACGACTTTATCGTTCCAATTTCATCAAGGGATAGATACAATGTGTTCTTAGAAGATATGGCTGAGCTCTGTCTAAATCAGATTAATTTAACTCCAAACCATTTTGGAAACATTCTAGACCTTGTTTTTGTTGATGATATATCTAAATCATCTATGAAGAGGTGCGAACCCTTGGTTATTCCAGAGGACTCTTATCACCCTGCGATTGAGTTAAATTACGAGGTTATAGGGGATTTTGGAAATAATGTCGATAAATCAAGTAGCTCAAACGCTCGTTTTATTTTCGCGAAAGCCAATTTCAAGAAATTAGATCGAGAATTGTCAAAATTATCTTGGCCGACGTATAAAGATGATGTTGAACGTTGTGTCCAGCATTTTAATAATACTATATATAGTTTATTTCAAAAGTTTGTACCTAAACGGGTTTGCGTACAAAAGGAGCAATCACAACCTTGGTTTACAAAAGAACTAAGAAATTTAAAAAATAAAAAGTCGCGATCTTTTAAACTGTACAAAATAACTGGTTTGCACACTAACTATGTTAAATACTCAGTTCTCCGACACGCTTACTTTGAATTAAATAAAAAATGCTACAGATCTTATTTGTGCAAAGTTAAAAGGAATTTAATAACAAACCCTGCATCATTTTACGATTTCGTTAACTCAAAACGCAGAGTGACTGGTTTTCCGTCTGCCATGAAATATCAAAATACCGTGTCTTGTGACTCCCAATCAATTTCCAACATGTTTGCCAAATTCTTCAGGTCAAATTACTCCATTACTTTGCCTCTGAGCAAACCTTATCCATATAAACTTTGTCCCTTAACCTCTGCTTTTATTCCGCAAATATCTTCTGAGGAAGTATTTTATTGTTTGAGTAACTTAAAAGAATCTTTTAAGGCTGGCCCCGATTTGATCCCGACGTGGTTCCTCAAAAACTGTGCTAAACATATTTATGAGCCCTTAACTAATTTATTTAATCTTTCTCTTAGGCTTGGGGTTTTCCCTTCAGCTTGGAAAGAATCATTCATTTTACCCCTTCATAAGACCGGGAGTAGGTCCTCTATAGAAAATTATCGCGGTATAGCTAAGATTTCTGCTATTCCTAAACTATTTGAGGCAATCGTTGTTGACCATTTAACGCATTCATTATCCTCTACAATTTCTAGCACTCAACACGGGTTCTCTAAGGGTAAATCTACCGTTACAAACTTGCTCGAGTTCACAACTCATGTTTCAAATGGATTCAGAGGATTTATGCACACTGATGTTATATACACCGATTTTAGTAAAGCATTCGACAGAGTAAGTCACGCTTTACTGATTCATAAACTCGATCTCCTTGGTTTTCAACCTAATCTCCTTCATTGGATATCTTCTTACCTCATGGACAGAACACAACGAGTTCTTTTTAAAAATAGTTCCTCAAACATTATTCATGTATCTTCAGGGGTCCCGCAAGGAAGTCACCTTGGTCCGATTCTGTTTTTACTTTTTATAAATGACATACCTTCTGTAATTAACTATTCAAAAATTTTATTGTATGCTGATGATGTAAAACTTTTTAGATCGTATCATTCTGTTGAGGAAAGGTCCTTACTACAGGCGGATTTAAATAGCATGACTAACTGGTGTGAAGTAAATAACATGCCGCTAAACCTTAAAAAATGTAAGGTAATGTGCTTTTCTCGAAGGGCACTTCAACCGGCTTCTTATGACATATGTAACCATAACCTCGAACAAGTGTTTAACTTTGTTGATCTTGGAATTACAATGGATCCGAAACTTAATTTTAATCTTCACATTAATGTTACAGTTAACAAAGCCAAGGGTGTTTTTGCATTTGTAAAACGATGGTCAAAAGAATTCAATGACCCATACATTACGAAGGCTCTATTCACAACGTTAGTGAGGCCAATACTGGAATATGGATCTGTTGTTTGGCACCCGCGCTATCAAGTTCATTCCGACCGAATAGAGTCAATTCAAAAACAATTTCTGCTTTTTGCTTTAAGAAATTTTCGTTGGGATTCTCAGTACAACCTGCCCCCATATATAAGTCGTTTAAAACTCATTAATCTTCCTACACTTGCTAGTCGTAGAGAAATGCTAGGCGTAGTATTTTTAGTGAAGTTACTGACAGGCTTGATCTTTAGCCCATCTCTTCTTGGTGAAATAAAACTAAACGTTCCCTCCCGAATTTCAAGACATTTCCGGCCTCTTTTTCTGAAGCCATGTAAAAGTAATTTTGAGTTAAATGAGCCACTGCGTAGTTTGTGTCAGGATTTTAACACTCACTCCGGTTCTTTTGATATTTCAGACTCACTTTTTTACATAAAGAAAACTATACTCAATGCTCTCAATAATTGATACAAACATACTTATATATTACTACTCGATCAGCTGATGAGCATTTGTTCTGTAGCTGAACAGTTTTAGATCTCGACACTTAACAAACTTCTGCCTTTCATGACTCGGCGCAGCATATGTATATGAAAAAAATTTTTTTTTTATATATCCGTGCGTCATACGGATGCGCCCCTCGCGTCGGTCGGGCGGGTATGGAGGGAAAAAAACCGTTGGGATTATTATTATTATTAAATATACTACACTTAAATTCAACACACCAGAACTGACCATATCTGAACTCGTAACATCCAAACTCACCACCCATAAACTCCCCACACCTATGCTTAAAAGTGTTAAATCAACACACCTAAAATCCCATGAGAACTACCACTCTTCCACATTTAAGATAATAATACCTGAAAGATCACACCTGAAGTGTGCCAAGCCTTAAAATCAACACACCTGAAATTATACATCATCTTTATTCATCACACTTTAAGCTCTTACCACTAAATATACTACACTTAAATTTACCACACCAGAACTGACCATATCTGAACTCTTTACATCCAAACTCACCACCTATAAACTCAACACAGCTACGCTTAAAAGATGTTAAATCAACACACCTAAAACACCAAAACAACTACCACTACATCCACTGCATGTCTAAACTCAACACATCTATTACCATGTTCGGACTGACTTCGAAAAAGCTTTTTCATTTCTTAACTCTTTTTCGTCCATGTTACATATGTCAAACAAAACTAATTTTGAAAACTCATTGTTTTTCGACAGGCTTATCGATTTAGAATACATATTTCTCTAAGAATTATTTTCTAATATCATCTTTGGTTATTAACTGTGAACTTATAAATAACACAACGATTTTTACTAAAGTTTATTCAATTTAGTTAAAGATTAAAGTATTACTAATTTAAAGAAATTCAGCAAAACTTAAAGTATTCATCACAAATTCGAACTTTCACTTTTGTTGGAAATAATTATCGCTTTCTTATCAAACGTTTGTTATTGAATTTATGCATTTTTCTTTTGTTTGCAGGAAAGTCTTTAAAACTTTATATGAGTTTTGGAAAGTTTAATTTTCGACTTTACTGCATACATGTAAGTATATACCATATCCATATTACAAAAAATATTGTATTTTTTTTCATTTTCAGGCAAGTGGAGACATTACTTTAATAATAACCAATTTACTTGGAAGTCCATTAAGGAATAAATATCTTCATTAACACTTACAAACAACTCACTTAAATACATATTAACAACTTTTTATTTTATTTGTACAATTGATGATCGTTTGCGCTAAAACGAAATATTTTCTGTGAAAATCCAATAGCGTTACGTCGATGTAGATCGAGAAATTTTCCCATGACACCAAATCCGATACACATTTTTAATGTAAATTTTTTAATCAAACATGAACTTACATATGCACTAATAGCCATAAATGAACTTACATACATACATATGTATAAGAATATGTGTACTTGTACATTTCTTTGTAAATTGCGGCGATATGGAGAAATGTCAATAAATAAAATAATTCAATCAACGATTTCCTAGTGACGGTTAACAGCGGATTGACTTTGTTTGAATTGGATGAAGAAAAAATCGTGAACGAAATATACTTAGGAACGTATGTTTGTTTGTTTGTTCGCACATACATACAAACATATATATTAGATAAAAAACTGCACACTTACAATCATTTACACACATTTACTTACATACATAAATAAATGTCTATCTATAACAAATATGTTTTTACTTGCTTTCTAACGAAGTTATGCTCGGTAAGGATTTTTTTATTTGCTCCATTTGTACACTCTCCCTGCCAGCGGCAATATTACACATACATACTCGTATGTACATATCGTACTTTAACACGCCAGCTACAGTGGGGAGCAGTCACCACAGCAACAGCGTGGAACAGTTGACAACATTATTAGCTATGACAGCAACATCGCATCAGGAAAAAGGAACAGCTAACAACAGCGGCAACAAGTAGTGTAACAATTGAAAAGGTAAATACAACGATTGACATCTTCATCATAAATAAATGTTGAAGTTAGAAGGAGGAGGAGAAGGAGAAGAAGAAGAAGAAGACGTTTCAAAAAAGTTGTTAAGAGCAGCATGCAGTAAAAAGTGTAGCAGTAGCAACACGGTAATAGATGTTGCAAACAATAACAACAACAACAACAACAACAGAAACAATGTAAATGATGACAGTAACAAAGTTTAGCTGAAAAGCAAAACATTAATTGTTGCGTATACATAGGATGGTTCAAAAATATATAGTAAAAAAAGTAAATTTGGACTGGTTTACAGCGATAAAAATATACCTGAATTTCTTTTGAAATCAATATAATATTTAAAGGTCGTCTGCAGCGCCGGTTAAGTTTTCTATGTATACCATATGCGGAAAATGGTTAAATTTCATTGAAATGGTAAGGGGAAAATAAAAATCAAGATCTTTAAAACCAACAACTAATTATTTATTTAAGGGGCTTCTCTACTCCCAAGGCCCGAAATCAAGCGGTTTTTTGGAAATAAATTGCGAAGGATCTACTGATTGGATTTCAAAAATTTTTTTTTATTTTAAAGGTACATATTTTCACTTAAAATTTTTGTATTGAATACCATTGTGGGCCTTGAAACATCTTTGACTAAATAGATGTTAAAACTGCATGGGTCCCGCTTAAGTAATATTCTGGCCAGTTGGATAATCTGTAATCAGAAATTAAATATTATATTTTTTTAAACATAGTAACGTTGGCTATGTTTTCCCGAGATAGAATTTTTTTATTTTGCAAATTGTAAAATTTATGCAACGATTTGTGAAAATTTTCAATTTTCACGTAAGTTTTTAACATATTAGAGACTCTAAAACTAGAGCAAAAACTTTTGAAATCGGACAAATAATTTTAGAAAAGTCTTACTTGATTAAATTAAAAAACAAATCGAGTTTTTGAAATCGCGAGAGTAGAGGACCCCTTTAACTGTATTTTAATAGTTTTTACGGTTTTTAAGGACCTTAAGCAAATGGTTAATATTAGTGTTATATTCGTAAAGTTATTATTTTTAAAAGTCTCTTGAAGAGACAATTAATTTGCTGATGTTAGTTAGATGCACGAAATTGCGAAATATTCTCAAATTAGGGGGTTTCATATAAGATAATTTGTGCCAAAACTTATTATTTTATCAAACTTAAAAAGATAAGAGAGAAGAGAATGGCGTGTTTCGCTCGGATACTTTTCAAAAATTTACAAATAAGAGGCACCCTAATGTACTTAAATCGACCGCCTCACAATTTCTGCTCCACATTTACTATGAAGCTATATACATACATATGTATGTTTCGGTCTATTTGTCACTTATTGCCGCTGCTGCTGCTGGTGTTTTCGCGTCTTCTTGCCAATAGCAAAGATCAATAAATAAATTTCGTTAAAAAGTTAGCTACACAATGATGCTGCAAGTAACTGTAACAATAGCGGCAACAGCTTTGGCATCAATCGGTGTTAACATGAGATCAGCTGTTACAACAACAAAAACAACAAAATAAAACAGCAACAAAAACAACACAAATCTTTACTACAATTGACAATTCGAATTTACAATATTTGACAATTGGCGCTGCCTGTTGCATACATACATATGTACACATCTAATAGCCAAAGCAAATAATAAAATTTCTCAACAACTTAATTTGTGAGGTAAAGAGTTTTGAGTTTTAAAATCGGAGACTTGTTTACTAAATGTGCATACTCAGGTCGGAGCATGCAGAGTGTTGTTCCCTAATCATTTTATTCACTTGAAATTTGAGCGCATTAAATTTCTATATAAAAAATTAGCAAATACCCAGATGCAAAAATAAAGATGAAAGCTCTTAAGATTTTGGAAATATTCAGCTTTTAAAGCATCTTTTAAATAAATATATTTTTTTAATATTTGTACATTGCTTTTACGCTCGTGTGCTTGTTTAAGTCAAATCTCGAAAATAAAGAGCTAAATGCAAGCTTTTAGTAAAACCTATATTTTGAAGACAATTTTATGAAAGGAATTAATCCGCTAGGTGGCGCACGAGAGTCAAGTTATTAAGAAAACTAGTATTTACCTTGCTACCTTATCGAAAATTTTTGTTGTGTAAACTTCTTAGTTCTCGGTTTGAGTAAAATTTGTGTATATCCAAAAAAAAAAAATTCCGTAGTTTCTTGTCCATTTTGTGTATTCGAAAATTTTGAAAACTTTGTTAAACCCTGTAAGAAGGGTTTTCGTTTCCATATTCACATTATGATGGCGCACCAGCTGCTGTGGTTCGTATCGTTAAAATAAGCGTGACCCCGATGAACTACTTCTGGTGCATACATAACAATATTTATGAAATAGTTAATTTCGGGATTAATTCGAGACTGAATAGGGATAATTTCGGTACTAGTTCGGGATTACTTTGAAACACTTTCGAGACTGCTTAATAACTAATTAAGGACAATTTTGGGAAAATTTTGAGACTAATTCTGAACGATTTGAGATTAGTGTTGGACTATTACGGGACTGCTTCGGGTTCATTTCGGGACAGATTCACAAACTATTTTAGGTTAATTTTTGGACAAATTTATTAGTTCTGGGCTATTTCGAATAATTTCAGCATAATTTCATAACTGGATGGAAATTATTTTGTGTTAGGATCTGTTCAAACTAGATATTTTAGTAAAATTTCGTGACTAGTTTGAGATTATTTTGTGACTAAGACGTACATTCACATGTACATGTATCCTTTTTATAAAAGTATTGTTTTAAAGCATGTTTTTTTATCTTAATAGCCGTAGAAGTAGGCTCATCTAAATTAGCAAACCAGATAAGAATGAACAACATGAAACAATTTTTTTATAGAAAAGTGAAATGTTCCTAAAATCTTACTTAAGGTCATTAAGTGATGTAAACAATTCTTGATTTTAAATTCTCGTACTATAAATTTTGATGCACTGTAAACATCATTAGTTTCATCACTGTCGTTTGCAACATTTTTACACATTCTTGACAACTTAATCTTTCCACTGACACTGTCCACTAATTTTGATATAAATCTCAATTTGAATGAAGACTAAATAATCAAAAAAAAATATAAAAATTAATAATAAAGCAACTATCAATCAACACTTCATCAACCGCAAGAAGCAAGGTAAATGTCCTAAGTGATTGCAGTGATTGATAAATTGTGATACAAATTAATTTACATACACATAGTCAATAGGCAAGCGGAAATTGAAGCAAACAAGTGGCGATGCTGAGTCGCGCTAACAGCCGAACAAAGTAGTTGGATAGGTTTGTGGGTTTCACTTTTACATGCCACCAAATGCATATCGGTGAGAAACTGGTTCTTTGCTGGCAGATTCATTCAGTTTGTTTGCATGCCACCGAACAAATAATTAGAAAGAACCAGGAACTGAAGGAAAACGAGAGCAAACTAAGATGCAAAGTAATACAGGTCTGAGAACAGTGAGTTGCACCACCAAGGTGGCAAAAGGCAGCAACATAAATTTAGACAACCAACCTTATTGGTTTATGAGCACACAAAGCGCTAATCAAAATGCAAATAGAGCCATTGACCGGCATGCAGACCCATTTATAAGTAAACTAATAAGTGTAGCTACCTCCGCAATTGCTTGCAATCCGAAACGTGCAACTAGACAGACAAGCTAATCGCTCGCTGGTTATGGCATGTGCAAGTAATGGGTCTAATGGATTTGTTAACACCTCACACGACCATTTACAGCTGCACAATAATCAAGCTTGCCAACTCTATCTCAATTCTGCGCTCCAGCCGCGTCTGCTCCGTCACATTATGCGCGCAACGCTTTATTATTATAAAGTACGCCTTGTTGAGTCTTGTTGAGCAACAATTACGCATGCGCAGCCATTCTTCTTTCGGATTGTTAGCATTTGCAGTGCAAAGTTGGCCGCCAACTTCACCGTTGAGAGTGAAAAGCTTGAGTGAGGCAAGCAAATGTGGATGTGGCCACTTTGCGAGCAAAAAAATTGCATGCATCTCAGCATCGCTGGCGTCCAGGAGCAGCATCCCCTTAGCTTTGCGTGTAATTAATAGACACATGCAAATGTTTATTTAACGATCTATTTAGGCGTATAAACATATCTACAAAATTTGCTTACCTACGTGTGTAAATGAGTTTGTACTGCTTAACATGTCTATTACTCGCCACTTGACCGCGACGCAGAAATTGCATCTCAATCGTCCGCTTCGTTGGTCCAGCTGTTTGATCTCCACCCCTTTTCTTCTTTTATGTGTGTGAGTGTGTGTCTAGTTGGCTACTGACTTCAGCTTTACTTTCGGTTTGGCTGCTTGTTGGCTCGTAACGTGCATGACTTGTTATTTTCTCGAGCTATTAGCAGAGTAGTGCAATATATTTACATACATATGAGTATATTCAAGTACATAAACAGATATCACTTGATAGTAGAGACACAGAATAATAATTATTTGATGTAAGCTTTTAAAGAGTCATCAACATTTTCGAAATAATAAAAATAAATATTAAAAGTCTTTTACGAGTGAGAAAACATTTTTTAGTCATTGATCACTATCATTTTGAGACTTACATTCTTTCATTAAATGCTATTTGTTTTCATAATAATTTTGAGGAATAAGTATAAGGTAGTACCTTACGCAAAACTTATTCGGGCCATTTGGAGATTCTTTCCGTACATTTTTCGATACATTTAAGGTACTTTTTCAATACGTTTCCGGAACTTTTTCAATGCAGTTTGCGGTACATTTTTCTATAATATTCGCCACATTTTTGATACATTTAAGGTAATTTTCGATACATTGTTTTGTGGTAAACTTAGCGACATATTTTCGGTATTTTTCGGCACATTTTCATTACATTTAAGTTACTTTTTCGACAAACTCTCGGAACTTTTTCGGTATACTTTTCGGTAGATTTTTGGTAAAATTTTCTTTACTATTCGGCACATTTTTGATACATTTAAGGTACTTTTTCGATACACTTTTGGAAATGTTTCGGTACAGTTTTAGTTAAATTTTCGGTACATTTTTCTATAATATTCGGCCCTTTTGTGATACATTTAAGGTACTTTTTCGATACGTTTTCGCTATTTTTTCTATATAATTTATAATACTTTTTCGGTACAATTTTTATACATTTTCGATACATTTCGGTATTTTTTGGGTACTCTTTCGATACTTTTCTGTAAATATTACGAACTCTTTGAGTAATATTTCTTCTCGATCCTCAATAGTCATAAACTTATACCGATTTACACGGAATCATCTCGAACTTGATCAGAAATAGTTCCAGAAAATTTCTGAACTAGTCACGCACAGGTCCCAAAAAAAATCCTAAATTAGTTTCGAAATTGTACTCTATAATGCCCGACTATTAGGGCTTATATTTAGCTCCCGAACGGGTTCGGAAATTCGAAATCTTCCAGAAGAAGTCGCTAAATATTTGTAATAGTTTGCTGAAAATTCCCGAAATTTATCGAAAATGGTTTCGAAATAGTGCTTAATTATTCTCAAGTTCAAAAACTATTCTGTGGGGTGAACACAATTTTTACTATTCCTAACATTTTATTATCATAATAGTTTCGCAGGATGTTGCAAACGGGGCAATAAGTGCTTAACTGACCCAGGTAGTGTTCGCTCCATTATTCTTGGAGGTTAAGGCAGATAAAATATTTTTTAATTCCGAGACGGCTTCGATTAATCCTAGATATAGATATATTCAAGTTGCAAACATTTGATTCAAGATGAAAGCTTCGAAAACTTTACTTCATACTAAACTTAAGCTTTCTCACCAGTTAACGGAAAGTCAGCTTGGAATTAATATGTTTTAGTCAAGACTATCTCAGACCATATAGTCTAATATCAACAAGATATGGTGAAACCGCAAGATAAAGCGGACCAAGCATGAACTGAGTTACGTCAAGAGAATGCCTTTGGAAGTAAATTTGATAGGCACCTCCAAACAACTTAGCTATCATTTCATTGATATCACGCAGAAGCTCTCAGGAATTAAGTTAAACTACTTGCAAAACCTCGTGAAAGCTGTTACAGTTCAACTCATGGGGTTTAACCATGTTGGACTTAGGTTTTACTTCCTGTCGTTGCATAAATGCAGTTTGTTTTTTCTTCAAATAAAAAATATTTAATAGATTTTTTTTTTGTGATCAGAAATTATATTCACTGTTTTTTTCGATAGCTTATTCTTAAAACACAGAAAAGGGGTTGAAGGGCACAACCTTTTTAATACTTCATTATTTGTATGCATAAATTAGAAATTTCTCACAGCGCATCAATGATTTGCAAACAAAAGATCAGCAGATCAGACGATTTTTTATGTTGAATACAGCAATGTTCTTCCGGTGCCACCTCAACTAATAGTCACACTGCATTAGGTGCCACAACAACAGCTGCGTGTGGGACGAAACAAATATTTGTACACCGGTGGCACCTTATTCCAAGCATGCAAGTGACCTATGAAATCCTAGACAAACCAAATGTATGAAAAAGAATCTCTCCTCTACGCTAACAAAAATTAATATCATTCTCACAAATAGCTTGGCGCTGCAAAAACAATAACGAAAGATGAATGGGAATCGCAGAGCTAAGCGCACTTCCGGTTTGCCGATAGTCAGTGTTGTTCTAAAAACAGAAGAATAATAAAAAAAAAAAACGAAAAACAATGCAAAGTGGAAAAATAACAAAGAAGAGATTCACAAAAACAGGAAGCGCTCAACTGCCGAAATAGGAATACGATTCTAATTTAAATTCATTTAAGGATCTGCAAACACATGCACGATTTGCTCAAAGTCTACATGAATAAGTACATACAAATGTATGTACGAGTATATACTCGAAAGTATCTACGAGTATGTGTGCAGTCGTTGAGGATGCTGTTGCATTTCGGTACCTGTTGCTGTGGCAGCTGTTTGGCGGATGAGATTTGCGGAAATGAGGAAGCGCGCACACATGTGGCGTGTAGAATCAAAACAAAGTGCACAAGGACAATCAGCAAATATATATAGATAAGGTTTATATTTGTAAGTATCCTGGAAGAAAAGAAAAACTGAGCTAGTAAACCTAGTTCAACAATTCTGAGTGATGTTATTGTTTCATTTCGCATCTGGCGAATGGATTTTGTAGCGCCGAAGAAACGCTAAACGAAGAAAAAACCCTTAACGCGTTGGATGCCCGGACGTCCTGTAATATTATCTTCATAAAATATTGAATTTAAAAAAATATCTAGAATAGAGCCTTAATAAATGTTTGCTTATTTTAGGACTCGTAGCAGGATATCGTGTATGATGCGTAAATACTCTATCTTTCAAATTATTCTGACGACCACAGATTGAACAATATCGCAAATTCCTTTATCTACAGATTCTACGCGCTGATATCAGACCTTGATCAAGTTTTGTTGTTAGTCTGACAGGTGTTAGGCAAACAAGAAGAAGAAGAATTCATGCTTGATTGATGGCTTACAATTTTGCTCTCTTACTTTAATCAAATGGGAAATCGAACCAATATTCCACCGCCCAATTAGAAACTTTCTATGCTACACGTAGTCGGAGAGTATCAGGCGGCATTGAATAATTGTACGTACCGGCAGGCTGCCAGTTTCAATAAGGCTTACCTTCTTCTTCCGTGTGAATTGAAATTAATTAAAAGAATAACATCAAAATGTAAAGACTAAAAATACTACAGACAGTAACAAAGCTAAATATGCAAATTGTGAAGAGCTGTCACCATGCCACTATAACTATGCTCTGGTTTGATCGGCTGTGACTTAAAACATATTTGGTCAGCACTGACAAGTCAGAAAGAAACCAGCTAACGCTGTCACCAACCCTCTCGTTGCGGATAAAAGGCTCTTCAAGTGGTATGTTCCTCGTCCTGGCGGCTTACCGTTGTCTGATCAAATATTCAAATAGAGAACTGGCTTCCAGAGAAAGAAGGACATTCCAGAGCAACGCTCTTGAGAAAAGTGACTAAATGTCAGCCTGAGATCCACGGGAGATTCTTTCGTGCATTTAGTGATAACCGATGACCCCAGCTGAATAACTAGATGAATTCAAAGCAAAAGACCAATAACTTTAAAGTTCGATTTTCTTAAACTTATACAAAGTGGCGCCAAAACCAACACTACATCTGAAGATGCGGCATTTAGTTTGTGTTTGACAGCCATTCATAGCAGACTACCGCGTTTTTTGAGGAGCAAATAGAATAAATGAATTTCGTGTGCTTTTTAAGCATTTTTTTTTGCGGAAAGAGGCCATCACTCAAATCAAAGCTAAGCTTGATAAATACTATGGGGACTCTTAACCATTAATTTCAATGGTAATAAAGTGGTTTAATGAATTTCGTTGTGGCCATACAAGTACGAAAGATGCCGAACGTTCTGGACGCCCAATTGAGGTCTCAACACTAGAAACAGTTGGAAAAATTGACGATATGGTGTTAGCCGATCGCATATTGAAAGTGCGAGAGATTGTGAAAGCCTTAGGCATCTCACATGGCTCAGTGGTTTAAATTTTAAATGATCCCTTGGGTATGAGAAAGCTTTCCGCAAGATTGGTGCCGCATTTGCTGACAATCGACCACAAACGCAAACGCACATGTGTAGTTTCCATAGCAAAAATCCATGAATTGGGATACGAACTACTCCCTCATACGCCCTATTCTCTGGATTTAGCCCCAAGTGACTATTTCTTAGTTCCAAATCTGAAAAAAATGGCTCGGCGGAAAGAGATTTGACTCCAACGATGAAAACATCTCGCAAACAAATGCCTATTTTAATGCCCTCGACAAATCTTATTTTTTGAAGGGCTAAAAAAATTGGAGAAACGTGTTTCATTCAAAAAGTCACGTACTTATTGACCCGCCCGTACATTAACCGGCACGTTAGGTGGAATATACTGTTTCTGATTTCCGATTTGTGGAGATTTCTTGAAGTCATATGTGAATTCTTCAAGATAAGTAGGGCCCATCGCCGCAAGAGTGATGCAAGTTGAGAAGGAAAATAGTTTTCACGATTGAATAGAACAAAACAGCGACATCAAAAAAAGACATTGCAAAAGCAGTTGTTTTTTTACCAAAAAGAAAATGCTTTCAAAGAAAATCGGTTACCGGCCTCATGTATCTCACATTAAATAGCTACAGAGCTAAGTGTCGAATGCAATTAGGTTTCCTCTATCCACTGCTACCATCGACTGATACCGCTTTGAATAATTTTAGGGCAGATAATGCATAGCAATGAAGTTTGACATTTTGGAAATCTCCACCTACATCATCTCCCGACATCGCTGTCCTCAATAGCGCCCCACTCGCTTGTATTGCAAATGAGGTGTTGCCACTTAGTACGCAAAACAAAAAAGCACGTTTATCTTTGTCACACAGATCAATGAGACGTACTGCAACAGTTCGATGATATCACAACAGCGACAACGCGACAAACAAAGCCAGACACGGTCAATAGGTGTTAAACCGTCATTATGGTGTCATTTCAACATTTGGTGTCAGAAACATCAGTCACACAAATCAGTAACAATCGAGTACCAAAAATGCCAAGTTGCCCGACTCCCTTTTTGCAGCAAGCATGGAATAATTCAACTGAAACAATAAGAAAAGAAAACACAGAAGCAACAGATTGTGTGCTTAAATGGCAATTTTAAATACAAATTTCGGCGCTACTGGTTGGTAGTCAATGACGAATGACAAGCGAACGACAAGTGTGCGTCTGTGGCATACCAATGAGGTGACCGTGCGGCAGAAAGAGTCAATGGGAAGGTGTGCATGAGCTAAGCTTTTGGGCATTCGTTGAAGTATTTACAAATATATAAGTACAGTACATACGAGTATGTTGAAGTAAGTAGATCAAAGTAAGCATTGAAAATCACCAATATACCACGAATTTTGAGGACAAGGCTTCGAACACACTTATTATTATGGATGCCCTATTTTATTTTTTTCTAATGAAATATAGATATTCCAACGTTTGCTTTTTCTTATGGAAAGAATGATTATCGGTCGATTATCGTTCAAAGTTCAGACAGCTGCTTACAATGCATTTTGATTAAAAAAAAAATAAAAAGCTGATACTTAGGGTCTCATTTGATAGAAAATACGCCGTTAGCTGCCTTACAACCGAGCAATTGAGAGATCCAGATACGTTTTTGGGGAGCTTGGTAAAATCTTTCTAGATAGACGCCTGCAAGACTGATAATGGAAATGCAACAGCTGAGGCTATGTCGACAACGGTTGTCTTTACAATACTTTGAGTGGCAGACTGTATAATTGACCAAAATTGGAGAGGACACCAAATTAATATCTGCAGTGACGCTAATCCCTGCCTGGGCTTTCCAGCTTATCCAAAAGACATCCATCCATCCAAAAAACAAAAATGCAAGAAAACCCAGTCTGTATCAAAAGTTTGTAGATACTATTTTTGTAAGACTATAACGCAGAACCCCAAAAAAAAAATAGTTTGACACTAATAGTTGCTACTTCAACATACTACCTTATAATGCTTCTCGTATTAAACTGTAGAGTCGATATCTATGAATAACTTAAGAGCAAATAAATTGAAAACCAAATTCATTAGAAGCCAATTTTTTTTTTAAATGATATTCCAATAGAAATATGGTATGAAACTTTAGAAAAGTTTTTTAATCGATTTTATTTCTTATAAATTTGGTTGTAAGCATCCATCACAATTATGAAGAGCCCTAATGCATTTGTATGTAAGCGTGTATGAATATATTGCAATGCTGTTCGTTTGAAGCGCGTGGGAAGAACAGATTTTTGCACTAAATTATAAGTAAAATATGCGCAAAAGATATGATTAAAAAACTAATTGAAAAATATTCGATAAATCCGCTAAAATTATAGCGCTTAGGAATGGCTTTTACATATGTGAAATCAGCAAGTCTACGAATACTTTTTGGCAGTGTCTTGAAAACGATCTTGTATTGCTTTTTGAATAGCAAAATCTCTACGTGCAAATTTCACTTGCAGAATAATAACACAGTACAACACATGATTTGCCAACTCAATTCTGAGAACTGTATGTGAAATTAGACCCAAAAATCTGCATCATTCCTTTTGTCTTCTTACTTGCCAAAATATTTTTAATATCGATTTGAAGTTAGTACTATCGTATAGGGGAATTTATCACGTTTTAGGCCCTGTTGTTTTACATAGCTCGACAGCCACTAGCCCGATATAGTTGAAATAAATTTAAAAAATTTAGAATTACAATTCCCTTAATCTGTTCATATATTGTTTTCCTATATAAGCAACAGTTTCCAATTTACAAATAACCGCATGAAGAAAAAATTTTTTTTTTTCAATTCATAAAAAATACAAAACGGAAATAAGTTTAAGTCTAGTTACTTTTTCGCAAAGTCACATAACCTATGAGCAAAATGAGACAAAAATCATGAAAATCGATGCACGCGTTTCGCTTTTATTCGCAATTGAGTAAAGGTATGAATTTCAAAAATTTGCTCGACATATGCACAACATTCATACCTTTACTCAATTGCGAATAAAAGCGAAACGAATGATGCAGAAATTGTTCTTTTTGGGTCTAATTTCACATACAGTTCTCAGAATTGAGTTGGCAATCAATGAACTGAAAAATGTTGTACTGTGTAATTTATTAATAGACGACAAAACTGAGTGAACGCTTCTACGACTAGATGATGTGCGCTCTTCTTAGTTGATACAATTTTATACTAAAATTTAGTAATAATATTCCTTAGGCTAAATGTCTAAAATTTTATAATTCTTTAAATTCGTAATAAGTTAACGAGTTTTTGAATAATGCGGCAACAAACTCTCAGAGTATACGAAATCTTTTATTACCTCTTTAGTAGCTTTTAAATTTACAGGCGCTTTTCGTGCTACTACAAAAAAACTGCTCACTTTCTGTACCCAAGAACGATGGAATACAAGATTGCGCCTTCCCGACGAAAAATGATGTGAAGCAAAATGCGTGCAACGTTACGAACATGGTTTTACTGAGAATCGGAAGAAATTGTAAACAAAAATGTGAGGTTAGGTTCGGCTGGGATTTCTAAATTTTAAAGTTTTTACCAATTTCGGCACTTTATGCAACATATTTATATTCGAATAACTTCATTTATGCTCTGTGGATTATAACCGCTTTTGCCAATTCTTTTATAATAGACAAAAATGGCGATCCTATGCAAAGAAGGTGTAGAGCCGTTTCTTACTCCTCACAGCTTCTCCACTATATATTGCCGTGCCAGAAGTAATGACAATATTTCATTTCTTTCATTTTATTGGACAAAAATATTAACTGGAGTATATCGAAAACACTGTGCCAAAGGCGTTCCACTAAAGCTTTCAAAGGGTAGAGCTAAGCCGTAGAGAATGTAATTGTAGAGAATATCACAGTTTCATTACTTTATTATTTAAAAAAATTTGAAGTTTGTTCGAATTTTAACCAAAGTATCTCCTGTTATCAAATCAGGAATTTGGCACTTTCACGTCTGAGTGCACAAAACAGGAGTAGAATGCTTCATGTACAGTATTTAACCCTTAAACGGACGAATAGGTCTGGCCAATTGACTACTTTGAACTGCGTTATCTCATATAAAAGCGGAATTTTTAATACGACAATGCACGTTATCTATAACCAAATAATTTAAAAAAAAACTATGAATAAATATATTTGTATTTCTTCAAACAAATTAAATTTGCGTTATAATTATTTATTTTTTCAAATTTGCTCTATTTGTCCTTTAGTGTAACAAAATTCATCCGTCTGCACAAGGGTTAAACCAATTAAGTTCTCTCCCTTGAAATCGAAAAAGAATTTCTCGGGCCAAGAAGTGTTACTTTGAGCTGAGTAGGTAAATTAGCAGTAAATACTTACCGAGACGAACCAAAAGTATTTTCAATAAGTCTCTCCTCTCGTTCAATTGCATAGCGCAGAAGCAAGGATGCAAAATTGAGATGAGATGGCCCTTGGAGTGTTTTTTTTTAATATTCGAATAAAAAACTTTTTTAAACTCAGCACAAAAATGTAACTCTATATTCAATTGCACGATGTAGGAAGAGAGCTGAAAGACACTTGGCTAGGGGCCTTACATCGATCTTCTCCATTTTCCTCTAATCGTTCCTAGGGAAACATAGCAATTTTCGTGATACTTCATCATTCTTGAAGCACGCCAATATGCAATATTGCGCATGCGCAGCGAACAAACAGAGAAAGCAAATTACAAGTATGTGCATATTTAAATAGATATGTACTATGTGTAAACATACACGAACAAGTATTGTACGTTTGCTTGTACATTTTCGAAAGCTCTTCCCCGACTTCGACATTTCATTGAGGAATTTATGCGCTGTACTTAAAACGTGACAAGTTTGTGAAGATTTATTGATATCGAATTTGCGTGTGTTTAGCGGAAAGTGTCTACACCTACACGTCTTATAACTTCTTATCGTTTTTTTTTTTTTTCGATTTATAAGTGACATCAATTCTTCAATGCCGCGTAGAAGCGCTTTTTAGCCACTTTGGCGTATACTTGATGCCTTCGCATTTGTTTGGTATTTGTTTGTTTTTTCTTTACTGGTAGGAAACTAAATAATTGTCGCCTTGTTAATTCTCACGATTTCAATTCAGTTAATTTTGTAGAAATGCATGTACATATGTTTTAAACTTTATTTTCGTACGAACATGTACATTCGTGTTCACTGATTTCGTTAATTCACTCATTAAAATGCAATAATCACACATTAAAAAAAGCTGCAAAAGTATTGAAAGAAGTGCAGAGGAGGGCATCGAATAAGCGTATATGAATATAAATATATTATTGTGTACCTATGTAAATATATTTATTAGCCCACTACTGAGTCACATCATTAAATTTTCGTCATCACCAGATCGAAGCTCTCTAGTCTTTTAATAATGCAGGGCAAAAATATGTATGTACGAGTCCTAATAAACGGAATTTTCTTTCGCGACTAGTTCAGAAATTTCAATTTATTTGGGACTATTTCAGGTCAATTTCGAGAGGAGTTTGAGAGCAGTTCAAGTATATTTCGAAAAAAAGTTCGGTATTAATTTGTGATCACTCAGAATCAAGCCGAATGAGAACCGAAAATATACCGAAAATGTACCAAAAGTGTACCGCAATATATCGAAATATTTCTGAATGCATGCCGAAAATCTAACACAAAAGTACCTAAATTTTACCGAAATACATTGAAGCTGCAACAAAAAAATTTACCGGAAGTTTATCGAAAATGTATCTACCATAATATGTACAGAAAAAGACCTAAAGTGCAACGAAAATATCCCCAAAACGTACCGAAAAATATAAAAGTTGTACCAAAAAACTACCGTAAAATGTATCGAAAAAGTGTCGAATAGTGAAAATTTATCTATTAAGTTCAATGAATAAATGTATCGAAAATATGCTGAAATTTTTTTTTAAATTTATTTAAATTTAATTTACCAAATTTAAAACTTCGTTGAATTTGTTCATTTTTTAGAAAAAATAGTTTTTGTTTAATGGACAAAAATTGTCAAGACGTACATACATATACATACATACATACGACCTTTATACATACATATGTATGTGTGTGTTGTATAATTATGATACGCACTATATGCGCAGAGAGTACACCGCGAAACAACATTCCCATAAATACTGGTGCAATAAAGCTCGAACTCGCTTATTCTTCTAGTTGCTCCGCTTTTCCTTCACCTTGCTTCCTCAACTTCGCTGATTATGCACAATGCAAACATCAACTTGGTGGTAAATTCAAATTTGCATTTTATAGCTTCGTTGCTTGTTTCATTTAGCGATCTGTTGAATTTTAAAATTTCTCTTCACCCAGACTTGACATTATTTTACTTCATTTGTTTTTTTTTTTAACAGTCATTTTATTTTGCGCTTTATGGTTGCTGCTGTTGGTATTTTGGAACACGATAATGCAATTGTTATGCAGCGACCAACGCTCTACGAAATATCAGCGAGACATCAGCCAACAAACAATCATAAAAGGTCGTCCGGCCAGCCACATCACCCTCTTTGATCAGTTTGAGACCGAAATTTCGAAAATTTAACTCAGTGGGTCGCCTTTTGCATAATGATTTTTTTTTTTTTTTTGTTAGTGTGTTAGCATGGCGCCTATTTTGGCAAACTTTTTTACAGCGGTTGCAAAATTTCTTATTATCTACTTCTGCAACTTGCTTTGGCTCTTCATCATAACTCGTCGATTGACGCATCGGCAACTGTCAATAAAAATTATTTATTTCGTATATATTAGTTTAATTTTTCACTTTTCTCATAAAATTCTTCTCTCGTACTTGTTTAGTCCATCTTGCCTTCTTCGGTGATGACTCAAATATTTTTCGTTTGAAAAAGTTTTATTTTATGTAAATAGATCGTTTTCGCCTTGAAATTGCTGTCATATAAATCAATTAAAAATCGCCATTTCGTAATTTTTAATGCAATTTTGGTAGCACATAAATCTTGAGTTGCTTTTTGGTTATCGACACAAAATTCCGATAAGCATACGAGCATATTTGTTTAAGTTTACTGTCCGTGCACAATTTACGTATTAAGTATGTATTTACATATATTTTCCCCCTTCTCAAGAGTTTTTTAAAATCGAAATTTAATGTTAGAAACTTAATGTCGCACTTTTAATATTATTAAGACATGCTAAACACAAAAGTATAATTTATTAAGTTACTATCAACTTAAGATATTAAAATGACAGCCAAACGAATCATTTCATAGTTATAGTATTACAAATGTATTTATATTTACAAAATTTTCATTTTTTTTTATTGGCCCCATAATTTTTTTTAATATTAACAATTTTTTATTAAACTTCTAACCAGTTTGGAGATTTTAAAATTTATTAAAATTAAAATAAATATTAAAAAAGTTTTTAAAAACACCGAACAAAAGTCGACATCCTGACTAGCTTTTACGATAAAATTTTCAAATATTAAATAGTGGCTATCGCGTTTTATTCGCAAATAATTGTGGTTTAACAATCTTACAAAAAATACAACAATATCTACGTAAGTGATGTGAAAAAAATAAATTTGAAATAAAATTTTAAACGAAAATCAGGAAAAGTTAAAGAAAATGTTTAAGTTTGCGCGAATAGTCGCACCATTTTCAGCTACGAGTGTATATGTTATGTAAGGTAAGTTTCATTTCGTTATGAGCGTCAAGAAAAAAAATATTTTTAGCAATTAATAAAAATTAATCGATAAACAAATGTTATATACATATGTATATAGGCCAAAAGACTATGAGACCACCGCAAAAACGGGGTTTTTTTTTACCGTAAATCCAGATTTTTAGGGTGTATTCCGGATTTTTAATATACAGCTTTTTATTACCCAACTTGCCACACAAAATGTGCCGTGAGCTAATGTCTATATTTTTAAATTCAACAAAAATTGCGAAAGAATCTTAATATTTTTACAATGAAATTTAATTGTAATCTTCACATAAATGTTACAGTTAACAAAGCAAAAGGTTTTTTTGTTTTGTTTGTAAAACGATGGTCAAAATAATTCAATGATCCATACATTAGGAAGGCTCTGTTCACAACGTTAGTGAGGCCCATACTGGAATATGGATCTGTTGTTTGGAACCCGCGCTATTAAGTTTATTCCGACCGAATAGAGTCAATCCAAAAACAATTTCTGCTTTTTGCTTTAAGAAATTTTCGTTGGGATTCTCAGTATAACCTGCCGCCATATATAAGTCGTTTTAAACTCATTAATCTTAATAGACTTGTTAGTCGCAGAGAAATGCTAGACATTGTATTTTTGGTCAAGTTACTGACAGGCTTGATCTATAGCCCATCTCTTCTAGGCGAAATAAAAATAAACGTTCTCTCCCGAATTTCAAGACATTTCCGGCCTCTTTTTCTGAAGCCATGTAAAAGTAATTTTGAGTTAAATGAGCCTCTCCGTAGTTTGTGTCATAATTTTAACAGTCACTCCGGTTCTTTTGATATTTCAGACTCACTTTTTTACATAAAGAAAACTATACTCAATCCTCTCAATAATTATCACATACATACTTATACATATATTACTATTCGATCAGCTGATGAGCATTTGTTCTGTAGCTGAACACTTTTAGATCTCGACACTTAACAAACTTCTGCCCAACATACTCGTATGTATATGAAAAAAGAAAAATTGTTTCACCTCGCTTCGGTCGGCCGGGTATGGAGGGATAAAATCATGGGGATTATTATTATTATTATTATAAGAATACAAATATTGATATTAAATGGGGTATACTTATTTAAGAACAATATTATTTTTAAATATATTTTATATTATTTTTTCTCTTTTAAATAACTACTTCTTCTATGGCACTGCAATCGCTGCGATCTAAACATTTCGTCCATTGCCTCGCTCTTTTGCGAAGTTACGACAGTTAGTCATAAATATATACATACATGTTTTTCTGGCTTAGTTCTTCCATTTTGTACGTGAAGATTCGTGTCTTCTATGTCCATATGCATGCACTTGACTATTTCCATATTTTTATGTAGCTCATTAAGTTTATTGTTTCATTTTTATCGAGCACACATTTTTTGAAGAATAGTTCTCTCGAAAGCAATGTACATTTCTGCGCCAGATATCGAAATTTTTGTTCACAGGAAAAGAGTTCTTACTTTTAATTGGCTTCCAAACCCAAAGTAGCATCTGTTGCCAAGTAATATTGTTCATTGATCTGGTGTTTTTGCTGGAGTCTAGGTATACAAAGTTCTTGACTACTGCAAATTAGTTTAGATGTTCTTGTTATCAAAGGCGGCTTTAAAGTCGACAAGTCTTCTTAGCGATTGAGCAAAGTACACTGAGATTCGAATCTTCTGGTACTCTTCGCAGCCGGCTGATACTTTGTTGTTCCTAAGTTGCTTCACTGCTTTTCTCAAAACGTTCCTAATCGAGTAGTGGGATTTCGCTATAATACCTAAAGGTTGACCTGAAGCAGTTTTCTCAACATCCCAAATGTTCACTGAACGTGTGTTACTAACGGGTTTTTCAATAGGGACGCTACAAAAGTTTTTTTAAATAAAACAAAAACGGTTTTGGATATCAATGAAATTCTTTATTCCGAAATTCTTTATTCGAAAGTATGTATGGAACTCGATTTCTTTTGCATGGCCACCACGGGCACGCTTGCAGAAGTCCAGACGCTGAACCTAATTTTCGACAGTTTTCAAGCATAAATCGGTCGATACTGCTTTAATTTCACGTTTGATATTCGTACGAAGTTCATCAATCGTCGCTGGCTTGTTGGCATAGACCATAGACTTGACTTAGCCCCACATAGTAATAGTCTAACGGTGTTAAGTCGCACGACCGAGGCGGCCAATTTACCAGGCCATTTCGTGAGATAACACGTTCACCAAACTTGGTTTTCAATAAATCAATTGTGGCATTCGCTGTGTGGCTTGTGGCGCCATCCTGTTGAAACCACATATTGCCCAAGGCCATATCATCCAATTTGGGCAAAAAATATTCGGGTATCATTGAGCGGTAGCGATTCCCATTCACAGTAACGTGCCGGTCTTGATCATCACGGAAGAAGTACGGCCCAATGATGCCGCCGGGCCATAAACCGCACCAACCCGTAATTTTTTCGGCATGCAATGGTAACTCATTGAGTACGTGTGGGTTGCTGTGTGACCAATAACGCATATTTTGCCTATTGACGAAGCCATTCAGCCAGAAATGAGCCTCATCATAAATTGCACGTAGCGCTCTTAAAGTTGAGGCCACTGACTCCGAATTTCGGTAGTAAATTTTAATAATTTCGACTCGTTGTTGGATCGTATATCTTTCCACGTTGAAATGGCAAACCTTACTGAAGAGAAATGTCAAGAGAGCGGGAAAAATATGGCGTCGTTTGCTGTCCCTATCGGTATACTTTTGTAGCGTCCCTATTGATAAAACCCTTTATATGTTACCATAGATTCGTACATTAATCTTTATACTTACAATACACCTATGTACATATGCAGGCCGTATTTAGACGGGGGTTCCGAAAATGTTTTTTTTTGTTTACACAATATCTCTCCCCATTTCAATAAAAAAAAAATTTTCTGGCCACGGCCTTGTACATATGTATGTATGTTAAGTGCGTCACGCGTCAAAATGCAATGTGTTGATCGGCGTTTTGGTTCCCAATTATTTTCTAAAATACGAGTTGTCACAACATTAGTCTGCTAGCTGATTGTAATTCTAGATGTTTAATGAAAAAATTTAAATTTAGGGAGTTCACAAGCGTGTTATTGGTCGTATTTCTTTATTGCATTATTTACATAAATAACAGAAGAGCTTGTGAACGCACTGTGTTATTTCCTTTACTATTGTATGTGGTATTCAAGCAATTAATCCGCAAAAATCACTTTTAAAAAATTTGAGCGGTCGGTTTCTTTAAAATATGTATACGTACATCACTATTTGACTTTATTTAACATTTTTTCAATCAAAAATAAGCCTAAAATGATGATAAACCGAAAGAGCTGACCGAATAACACACACAAATAACACACTTAACATACCTTCCAGAGTTGTATTGAAATACGAAAATTTAACATGTGAAACAATAACAACAAGTTTAAACTAGTTTATTCTAATAAGCGATACAACGAAATACGAGATACAACAGTGCTTGTGAACTCCCTAATTGTCTTGAAGAAGATTAAGAAAAATAATATTTTTAATTTTATACCAAACATTCAATTTTTAGGTTTAATACTGAATTATGACAAGGCACATTGAATAAGTAGCTGCAGCAAAAAAATATTTTGATGTTTTTTTTTTCAAATTTGAATTGTCATGATATGTATTTTGTTTAGGTAAGAATGGTTTCGATGGTTTTTTTAATTTTTAACTTATAAAAGCAAAAGCCAAATGCATAGGGCCATAATCAATCATGTTGAAGCAGACTCAAAAGTTAGTAGCAGATTTTGACATACTTTTTGATGAGATATCTGTCAAAAAAGCTGATGCTAATTTAAGAGCCGGCTTTAATTTGACATGACTTGATTATGGCCCATAGTTGTTTGTTATATTTTTGCATCAAATAGCGATTAATCCTCATAACGACAATATTTGCTTTCATTCTTACGGCGCATTTGTACAGTTTTTCTTTAAAATTCATGAAAAAAGAAGTTAAGGTAATATACTAGTGAAAATAGCGCAACATTTAAAAATTAAGTAGATACCTAACTGGTCTAAATTTATTAATAAATATTTTATTGGATGCACATTTATGGTAACAATTATGTTACCATTGCAGGCTATTTAAGCAGAATCGTCTTTGAAAGTGAAGTAAAAAGCAAAAGATTAACAACAAAAAAAGCAAAAAGTGTTAATTGCTCACAAAAGTGACACTGCGATGCGAGTTGAAATTTTGTTGAGCTCCATCGCTGCGATAATAGATAGTTAACTATTATTCAACTCACGGAAAAGGTGGGCAAAACAGTAGTAGAAAATACATTGAATTCCTCCGGGCTACTGCGGCTCTTAACAAGTCACTATTGTAGGTTGAACTATTTTTTATTTCTTAGTTCTTCTTGCAATGCTCAACCAGCTGCTCGATGCTTATCGGCACCAAAGTACAGTTGCTTTCCACCAAAACGTAATACAATTGCAATTTTTAATAGTTTTTTAAAGAAAATGTGTACAGCAAATGACAGCTGCTAAAACATACAAAAATTCATATGTTTTGTATTTAAATGCCAAACAGTTGGAGGACGCATACTTTTAGTGTTAAAAAAAATCCAAAAAAAAAAATCTGTTGCCATTTGAATTTGGACAAAAAATAGCAAAAAAAAATCATTACTCTCCGTAGAACCATAAATTCAATTGCAGCCACAGCAGCCTGTTGCTTCGACCGTAAAAACAACAAAAACAATTGTAACTAAAACGACCTGCACAACAGCAAATCTCCAATTCAATATATTTACTACCTGCTACAAAGCCGACTCAACCATCAACATTCAACAAGAACAACAACATCAACCAACAACACTGTCGACCTGCCACCGACTGCTGCGTCGCGTCGTCGTGATTCGTTTCATTTGTTTCATTCTTGCCACAACAGCGACTGCCTGCAGCATTCAGCATCCCTCGACATTTTTATTTTTTTTTTTCTTCGTGCTTATCGGCGCATATCCTGCAACCTGCAAGGATAAGCATCAGCAGACGGTCGCGACACAGATTAAATGTATGTATATTCGTTTCTTTTTTTTAAACTATGCAAGATTTTGGTTGATTTTGTTGTGCCACTTCAAATACCTGCTCTGTGTTTGCTGCATAGCAATCTGTTGCTTGCACATGTCCTTCGTCCTTTTTCATTTGGATTAGGTTTTTTTTGTTTTTCTCGCCACTCGAGCATTTGTTTTCGTTTTTAATTTTCTCATTTTTTTTTTTTGGGTTTCACCACTCCGTCTCGCTTTGATTTACATTCGTGGAAAGGAACAAAGAACAATCGGCGAATGCAACAGATTTCCAATTATTGTCGGAGAAACTGCTGCTGTTGCTATTGTTGTTTTTGTTTTTGTTGCTGCAATGCTTAGCTCTCAGCGAAAATAAAAATTGTATACATTTGCAAGGTGTTCCACTTTAGTGACCCTTATTCGCTGCTTAAGGACATATGCACCGGCTTAAATATTTGCTCGGCTTGCCGTGTTTCGGTGTTCGCATTTTGTTTTTGGTTTTGTTTTGTGCTTGTGTTGGTGATTTCCTGCAAAACAAAATCGTAAACAACATTTGTTTTACTGATTGGTTGCACAGCCTCAACATACAGATCTGTAAATATGTAGAATCTCAGCGCTGCTCGCACGTTGCGGACGCAGATGTCCTTTTCGCCATTTTAGCTTGGCTTGTTTGGCGATTTGTTGAGGCAGGCATATCAGCCACATGTTGCTTCCAGTGTGCGATTGGCGAAAATGTTAGTGTAGCAAGTGATTTCAAAAATTTTCTCTGCTAGTTTCCTCTGATTTACACAAAAATAATGGAAAATGAGAATAGTAATTTTGGAAATTCACGATGCTCTAAAACTCAGAGTTCAAAATAGCCCTTCGAAAATGTTCTATGGAAAATCATATATCATCTCTGGAGAATAAATTACGAAGTGCATTTCAAATATATGTATGTGTACAGTGGTATTCTCGCGATTTATTGATTCACAAATATTTCAGATAACTTCGACCAAGAAAATACAGATTTTGGTTGAAACTAAATAAAAAGCTTTTAAATTCTGAAACTCCCTTTTCCACAAAAGCTCAACCTGTTATGGTTGCTGAGTTCATACATATATTAAACCATAGATATTTATTTTAATAAAGTAATATATGTATGTTTATAGGGATGTCAATTTTGGGCATTTTGTTGATGCCGGGATTTTCGAGATCTGAAAACGAAGTTTTGACTCGTAATTTTTAATTTGCCAAAAAATGTAACAAGTCTGTAATCGTTGTATTATAGAAGTATACAAAATGACAATAATATAACAAAGAAGAACGATTTGTTGTCAATCATGTTTCAATTTATTGGTCTTTTCAAGAAAACAGGAAATAAACGTACAATTGGACACACATACAAAATAATTTATACTTGAAGTACAAAAATACATAGTTGGTACAGAAGCATATGCACCTACATAAAGTAAAATTATATATACCAATATTAAATATTAATATATTACCATACAGTAAAAAAAGAAATAAATCAAGTAGAAATTGAATACATCACCCATTCCATTTTGAGCGAGGCAGAATTATTCCTTAATTTGATCAAAATGCATTATCAATGAAATAAAAGCCTTAAGTGTGCTGTCCTCCAACCAGGACCTAAGTTTTTTGCATTTAATATCTGCAGTGAAGAAGCACTGTTAAATGTCCACTGTAGGGCATAACCTTTATCGCCTCATTACAAAAACTATCATTAGAAAAACAATCTATCTTTTACCAAGCCTTCCGATAAATTGTATGCCTTTCGATTATTGGACAATTACGAGATGCTCGTTAAAACTTAATGCAATTTATCTTTGAGACTTTCCCTTATCCACTTTAAGCACCTCGTCAGCCTCATTTTCTACTCGATTATGATATTCTCCAGCTCATTTATAATGGCAAGGGCAAATAAGCGTTTAGGTAGTTAACTAGCCGTGTTATTTGTTGTATTGTGTTATCGTAATACAGCAGCTGTAAATTTTTGGCGTTTGTTTAGCATGTTAAATTTTCTTATTTCAATACAACTCTGAAAGGTATGTTTAGTGTGTTATTTGTTTTATTCGATCGCCTCTTTTTGTTTTAAATCTTTTGAGGATTATTTTTGTTTCAAAATTAAAAATGTAAAAAAATAAATGGCTATTAAATTTGGTGTTTCTGCAATTACGGGATTTAAAGTAACTGATCCCGGGATATTCGGGAGTTGAAAAAGGGCGGTATGACATGCCTAGTATGTATGTATGTATGTATATTGTTAAAAAAAAAAACAAAGTTAGATAGATTTTTTATTATTGTTTATTGAATACAATTTGTGGATAAATTTTTGAAACTTTCAGATCTCCTGTGACTTCAGAAGTGCGATCCAATTTATCGTGAATCTATTGTAAACATAAGGAACACAACGATCCGTTTGCTTTCATTATACATATGTATGTAATTATACTAATCCCCTTTAAGTTAGAATTGATGTGCTACGTAACTTCGGATTTTTAAAGTCACACGACATTTGGAGTGGTCAAAATTCTTAAAAAAAATAATTTACAAAATATACAAGAAGGATCTAACATGTTTTTGGCTTCAGTACAAGTGATGTCAGTAAAATACGAAGGAAAGTAAGAAATCGGAGTAGTTCTTTGCTCTTGCTAAAACTTATTATTAAACGGATTTCTTACAGTTTTTTAAAACCATTCCATTTGAACAAGGGCACTTTTGGGTAATTCTTTCAAAATATTAGTGCTACCATTGACCACCACTCTTTCGGCAGTGAATACTTAGTGGTGATGCACTATTTCAAAGTTGACATCCCATTTGCTTCTCGAAGTGGAAGGCATGTTTTGCCCAAAGTTTATCGAATTTCCCCTAGGCTGCTTTCTTAATTAAACTTAAGGTGAGGCAAATTGTTTTTCGCTGTATGATCCTCCACCTCATTGCGTCTTAGAATTCTTAATGAAGGAAATACGAAAGAACAAATAAAAAATGTAACGTTCCTTTCAATACGACAAGGTGCAGTTTTCCAATTGCTATAGTTGTTTCACAAATTCGCCTTAAAAAGGTAAGAACGAATAAAAAGGAATTGAATAAAATTTAAGAACAATTTGAGGTTAGGATATGCTATGCATTTTATATTTCAATTTGCAAGTTTTGACTCTTTATTACCATTTAAACATTCATATCTACATTAATTTTTATACGCAAATAGTGGAACTATGTACATGGTATGTTACTTCATTTTCAAATCTGGTCAAGCGACCTGTGTCGCTTCTGGGACTCGAAAAATGAGACCCCACAACACCTGCTCTTGGAGTGTGATGCTGTGACACGCAGAAGGGAGACTACCCTTGGACTACCCTTGTACGACCGTTGCCGGTGGAGCAGGTAGGAGGTACTGGGGCTGACTGAAGTGCAATGATGTGAGCGGTCTAGGGCACAGTAGACTCATCGTTCATTTTCAAATTGTTAAAAGAAACAAGTCTAGTAGGGTGTAACATACCAGAGTTTCTGTTAACTTACCGCGGAAGAACGAACCTCTGCATTTTCCATGCCGTGGCAATGTTCCAAGCGCCGCTCGAATAATTCCAACTTACATTTTTTAAAATGATTTTATTTCGTTCAAGAAAAATATGATCTTTTAAAAAGTTAATGTCTTCATTTATGAGGAACATTTTTGCAGCTATCTGGCCAAAGTATGTATGTGCATGTATTAAATAAAATGATTGCAAAGCCGAAATAATTTATGCCTGAAATTATTTCTTACTTGGTATGGACATAAGTTACCGAATTTAAAGGACGGAAAAGTCAAAGTCAAAGGACAAATACCCAGGCAATTTTTAAAGTTTTGTACTTTCTTTTGTGATCATGCGCATTGTATTCATATTTCTGTTTTTGTCGCAATAATATATAGTCAATTCGGTTATACTAGCCATAATTAATATATATTATATATCCATTTTTGATGAGTTCAAGGCTTTGAGTTCAGGCGCAGCTGACAGTTCCTGAAGAAGACTTCAGACTTAAGTCAAAATATTGACTAAACAAAAATAAAAAATAATAGGGGTATTCTGGATCAGTTGTATTCGTAGTAATATTTATTATTTTTACAACGAATTCGGATTTGCACAAGTAAATCGCGAGCCCACCCCTTTGAAATATCTGTCTTCGTGTCATTGTAAAATTTCACGAACGGCTGATTTACGAGTACATACATGCATGTAAGTGTCACCAACAAATAAACAAAAGTGGGTAATATGCCGCGAAAAGGCGAAAAAACGACAATATCAGATTTTATTACTAATAATTGTAAAAATAATATTTATTCGACTAACGTATTTGTAGATGATGCGACGATTCATCTTTTATTTTGTGATCGGCTGTAAGAAATTTACAAAAGAAAAACCACATTTACAGTAGGATCCATCGATTGTATTTGTTTGCTTTCTTGTATTTGAAGTGGAACGTATGTATATTTTATTGTTAGATTTTTACTTGAATTTTAGTTGTTTTTCGGCCTTATTGATTTTTAATAATTGACAATTTTATTGAGCTCGAGGCCAGTTTATAGAAGATTTTATGAAAAATTCGCACACAGAATTGCAAACACACAAACAACAACCACACAAACAAGTTTAAATAGCAGCAGATCAGTTGCTCTTGTTTGTAGTTGGTTTGTTTAAGGAAGATGGAATAAACACAGCAGTCCACTCGGCTAGCGTAGCACAGCATTTAGCGTGTTGGCTTTGCAACTTCGAGCTCCTTGGTTCATAGCCTTGGAGAAGTGGTTATGAAGAATAAATATAAAAAAAAAGTCTGATGAGGAAATGTGGTGATTTCCGAAATAGTACTATAACTTCTACCATTTTAAAAACTGTTGTTATTTTTCCAATAAAATCTTCTATAAACTGGCCTCGAGCTCAATAAAATTGTCAATTGTTAGATTTTTACTTCATTTACTATAAAAACCACAGAAGCCACGAATACAAAATACAATGGCAAATACAACAGATCCCGAATACCCCTAATATACTATTCAATTGTTTTATTTTTTCCGGCCTTGAGCTCATCAAAAATCGATATTTATAAAAATATATTTATTTAGAACTGTTCAAGACTTAATTATCGAATATAGAACTATGTTAGACGACTATGTTCAAAAGAACGCCGTCAAAATGGAGAAAAACACCAATTTTATTTTCCAAAAAAAAAAAAAACAAATTCGCCAAAAACCGTTTAGCCAGAATATTGATCAAACTTCCTCTTCATTGACAAACAATTTTGAGCGAAAAAAATACACTTAAAAAAAATTAAAAAAAAAAGTGTTCTTTTTTTATTGTTATATAAATGACAAGTTACAAAATTGTTGTCAGTTATTGATACTGCGGCTTTACAGTGTAAATAATTACACACATTAAAAAAAAATTGTTAAAATCCATAACTTTTTACTAAAGTTTTGCGCGTTGCAAAAAAAAAAGTCCCGCGAGCTACAAGAAAAATCAATTTTTATAGTACATATAAAAAGATAAAATACGTAACCCATAATATCAACCAAAAAACAACATATTTAATTTTTATCAAAATACAAAAATATGACGGTTAATCTGAAATGGAAAGGATCAATTATTCGCAGTTAAAAACTAATTTAGCTGAATAGCAAATATCGTCTGAACTGGCAATCACATTTTTTCTTTTTAATATAGACAATTCAATAAATTTCAAATTAAAGTTACAACTTTCTGAAAGTGAATTTAACTTCATGCTTCGTCAAATCAATTAAGCTAAAATAAGATATACACGACTTCAATTATCACCAAATCGCCCTAGCTAATGCATCTACATACATATACATATGTATATGCAAGTGAAGTTAAGGTGTCGATAAGCAGCCACACTCTCACTCGCCCCTTACATTCAATGCTCCAAACATCGCTTACTACAGATACGAGTATGCGTCTATTACTATTCCTGAAATGCCTCACTCAAATCCACAACTGCTTATCATTCCAAGCAGCTACACATTTCGATGCTATACGTAATTTTTCACCCGACTTTTATTTAATTGAAATTTCTTCTATGTAGTTAACCTGTATGCTAAACTAACAAGGTTTAAAAACCCATAAAATATGCGTACACTCAATTGAAATGGTCAATTTTTTCGTGGGAGGCAATTGTCGTGCTGAAAGTCATGGAATTTTTTATTCAATTGATTGGTTGCTTTGCCTACAGAATTTTGAGTTCTTAAATGCTGGCGACCAATAAAGTTTTCAGCTGTGCACACACACACACACACGTACGAGTAGATGCGTTTACACATTTAAAGTTTATTTGGCAAATCGCCTACTTGTTCTATTTTTAATTTGAGAGCAGAAAAAAAGACAAGAAGAAAAAACAGGAAGTCGTTAATTGCCACTCAGAAGCAAAACAATAATTTAATATTATTTTTTTTGCACAGTTTAACATATTGACACACCTTTCAACATTTTTTTTTTTTATTAATAGTTACAACAGTGAATGTAGTGTTTATGCGCGTAAGAATTTATGAATGAACATTTTTTTTGTATGAAAATGATTATAGTTTTTGGGTTTGGTGAACTCAAGTATTGGTGGCAAAAATATGGTATTACTTAAATAAAAACTAGAAAGCAAGCTCGGCTTCTGCAGGTGGTAAAGTAAATAAAATTTATTTTTTCAACTTATAACCGTTTGTGTTTGGGCTAATTGTTGCTTAAATCTTACCGCTAATATTGCGCAATAGCTAATATGCACTTGGAACAAAGCAGATGCTTTAGAAACTCAAAAGATACGTTGCAATTAAAAACGTGGGAGCAAAAAATGTATGTAATCGCTAACATTCCGTTCACACAGGAGCATTGAGTACGAAAGTACAACTCTGCAATTTAGTTGCCTAAAGCGGCCTTTACGCTATCACTCGTTTTCTTTTTTCAAAACAATGTTGCCTTGTTTGTTTTTCTCAGCCCTTTCAAGGCGTTCCGTGCCCGTTTTCCACTTTATTGGACTCTAACCAATCAAAGTTGAAACATTTTTTACTAATTTACAGATGACGAAAAGTTCCAATTTGTGAAGGCAACATTTTTTTTTTCGAGAAAAGAAGACTCTACAAGCAATCATGTTTGTCGTTACAAAAAGTATATAAAGACGTTGGCTGCTGTGGTCGAGTAGGCAGCAGTGTGTGCTATTACCGATATGCCGCTGAGTTTGAGGTTCCAATCTCAGCCAGGTCAAGTTAAATCTAAATCATAGAAACGTTTTTTTTTTTCTAATAGCAGTCACCCCCCGGCAGCCAATGGCAAACCTCCGAGGGTATTTCTGCCATGAAAAAGCTTCTCATTAAATACATCTGCCGTTCGGAGTCGGCACAAAATTGTAGGTCTATCCATTTGTGGTAGAATATAAAGACGCACACTACAAAAAGTAGGAGAAGCTCGGCCAAACACTGAGCTTACATGTATTGTGTAAGCGCCAAATTATTATTATATTATTATTATTATGACGGTAATAATTTGCAGCTGTGCTGCTTTACTTTAATAATTACCGATAACATAAAACACACAGAGTTGCGCGGAAAAATATGTTTGTATTTTGTAGCTATGGATTAGAGAGTTCTAATTTGTTTCAGTGATCTGCTTTAAATAAAGAATTTATAGTTAAGCTCGGAAAAGGCTGTAAAGCTAGTCACTTAAATGTACATATGTTAACCTATTCGCAGCATGATTAAAGAGCGACATAAGCTTTCGTTATTCAATTGTACTGCCGATAATTTGAAAAAAAAAAAATCACGAATTGCAAATTTAAAGTTTAAATATGTAAATGCAATTAAAATTACTTTATGAGCAACTCACACTATTAAAATAGGTTAGAAACTGCGTAAGCTCGATATTTGGACATGTTGCGGAGGAGGACTAAAAATGTTTCTAAACGAAAAATTAACAGAAAAAATCATTTCCAAAGGCTGCGCAACATGTTAAATGCTTAAACTCGGAAAATATTGGTTGTTTTTTTAAATAATAAACAATTTTTTATTGAAAGATGTGAGAAATTTATAAACAAAAAATTTATTAAAAAATAAATTTTCATTTCGCCGAGTTTTCTCGGACTTTTCAAGAAATTAACGAATTTATAAAAATAGCAAAAAAAAAGTATTGTTGCGCAGACTATTATTATCATAATAAACTAAAGAGTATGTAAATAATATGATCAGATTAGCAGTTATGTTTGCAAATGGTAGTCGGGCAGCCAGCCAATAATTGAAAGATAATAAGAAACATATTCCCAAAAACGACAAATCTCCAACTCGTCCAGAAGAGCGAAAATTCGACAACATTCTGTAAAACTCTGTAAGATGAACAAGTTTCAACGATTGAGGACTTTTCTGGGTCTACAGAAAACCATCGCCTGCTATTAAATTTATTATATTTAAGTAGGAGTAAGACAATTTTCTTTCGCGACCAACAATTTTTGCTGTACGCATTAAATAAAAAATACCTGAAAAAAATAATTTGAAAAGTAATCAAATTGTCATTGATCTGTAAAATATTTCTGCTAATCTAGCAATGTATGTAGCTCGCTGTCAATATTAATATGCAAATTGCTTCCGAAGCTCATAAAAAATCCACAAAACACAATTAACCTATCAATACGAGTATTACGAGTAATAAACGATGCGACGCTGAATACAAAAACGCATGTACTAGATATTAGTAAAAGTCTGCTTGACTAGGATATTTTACGAGTGTAAGCTAGACAGTGAAAAGAAAAAACAAAAACAAAAACACCACCTGCAATGGACCAGTACGCAAATTGAAGAAGACGCACAAGCGTAAATGGCTGTCAGTTTATATTTAGTTATCTGACAGACTATGCGCATTGCTTTCAAGTAGTTGCTTAATAAACTAACATGCGCATGAGCAAAAAAAAGTTACATATATGAAATGCACGAATAAAACTGTATTAAAAAGCAGTCACTCAAAACGCTACGCATGCGCAAAAGAACAAGTGCCAGGCTTAAAGCCACAAAATTCTTACATGTAACGAGTATATTGCTTTTGCACTCCTTTTTGAAGTAACATAAATTGCGCACTGCTGCGAAAATCACTTGCCAATGATTTTTACGCGCGCTTTAAAGGGTTTCACTGACAACTCCACTTGTCTTTCGTGCGCTCAATACGCACACGTATGTATGTATGTATGTATAATAACTATCCATGTTTGGCCGGCCAGCCATATACTTTTTTTTTATAGGCTTTATATTAGCAAGCCGTGTCGTAAGTGGAGCGGCTGTTCGAATTGAACCTGATGTCAAGAAGAAGCCCGAGCAGTTGTCACTGGTTTTAGGTTTTTATGCTGATTTAATTCGAGCAGTTTTTTGCTTCTTAAAATTACTTTTCCTCCCTTTTGTTTTTTTTTTTGGTGAAATATACTTTGTTAGCGTCTTTTAGTTAACTTTTGGCTTGCATGATCTTTATAGCTTCTCCTCCCTGCTGCTCTTACTTCACTTCCTTTTCGTACAAAACTCCTGGCATTTTTGGTTTTATGTACTCGTAGGTTGTTGGTCATTTTATGTTGTACCTGTCGCTGCTTAATTTTTCATCATCAACTTCTGTTGCCTACCGCGAAGCCAATAAAAATCAGTGCAAAAACAAAAATAATAACAACAACAACAACAACATCAGTCTGGTGCAGCACTGACCAAATAAGTGGCTCAAGTGCATTTCGAGCGTTTGATGTTGGTGTGTTGAGCGTTCAAGTTAGCAGGCGAACGAGCGTGCGCCGTTGATCGAGAAGCTTTTATTTGTTGGGGATTAAAATTTCGACTTTTATTCAAGTGTGCACTTTCTGTGTATATAATGCAGTTGGAAAAAAAAATGTGTATGTACATATTGAAGGTTTTAATTACAGTCAGCAGGTCACAGCTCAAGCTGTGATTTTTTTTATCGTCAACACTGATATGGGTAAAGAGGATTTTGGCTATCAGTCGCAAGTGATATCTCAAAAAAAAAAAAGAAGCAAATTAGTTAAACATATATACGCACAAATACAAACCATAACTTTTATATTAAAGTAGAATGTGAGTGCAACACAGAAAAAAAAACGATATGGCATATGCCACGTGTATACTGAAGCCAGACAAATATATAAAATATATGTATGTATGTATTTAAAAAAAGTTTAGTTTTTGAAATGCACAAGCAAACAAATAAAAAACTGGCACGCCATAAATACCAACTGATTTAAAATCCCAACTGTAGTATCAGATATAAAAATGGCAATCCTTTGTCTAAAAATTTATTTTTCCAAGAGGCTTTTCGGTATACAGGCTTTCAGAGCTTAATCAGCTTGTGATCAAGATAGCGGAATATATTGCTGATGAGCAAACTCTGAAAGCTATGTCGAACGCTCCGTTCAAAAATGTTAGAATGGCTGCATAAAGTTTGCATTCACTCTTAAACTCGCCCATAAAGCGAAGTCGTTCGCCGTGTAATTTCATTTCCTTAACCACGCAAGGATTTTAGTTGACTATTAATGGGCTGAATCTAAACGGCTCCGCCGGGTTTCACCATATGAAAACTCGCAAAATTAGAGCAATAATCAATGGAACGATATTATATATCGATGAGATCTCCAACAAAGAATCAATTGGTTTTTAGACGGCCTGAACGAAAAACTACTAGAAATTCAAGAGCTGGAGATGCAAGCCAACAGAATAATCAACCGAAAAATTCTTTCAAAATGGGCGAAGACAAAAAAAGTTTGAGGAACGGTGCAAACTCGTTATTGAATTCAAATTTTAGACAAGTGCTAGTCGTGGCAAGATTAGAGAAGCCGAAACCACAATTAAATGCTGACAGCATGGAAATCCGAAGTCCCTTTCGCCATCGTAACGATAGGTCGCAATGTTAAAAAAAAAGAAATAGTAATGCATCTGCAAAATTACGCTGAGCAAACAAACGATTTTCCTTCCTATCAACTGGGGCCGACGCATGGACATCAATCAAGGTGGAATTACTCTTGGAGTGTTCAAGTGAGCAATTTTTGCCTCCTTTACGACAAAGAATATGAAAAGCGAATGAACTGCGAGCGGTAGAAAAATTAATGAGATATATAATAGACGTAAGAACAGCGCTACCTTGGGTTAAGCCAAGGATTTTCATGAATGGAAACATTTTCAGGTACTTCGCTCTATTATAACGATTTTTTTACTCAATATGTTTCTAATTTTCGATGAAAAGAGCAGCAAATTTCAAGACTTCAACTGCTAAGATGATAGAGCTGTGGCGTATGTAATTATAGTGCTATTTTATCGGCTCCGACTAATGATTAATGCATTATAAAAATTTATCTTTTTACCAAATTTAAATCAGATTTCAAATTGAAGTACTGATTCAGTATCTTTGTGATCATTAAAGTATAGTTGTTTTCATCTTCCTGAGGGTATAAAAAATTAAACCTGCTTGTGTTTGCAAATGAAAATGAATGCCTTTCGTTGGCGAAATTGCTTTCGAAAGATGTCTTTGTTTGCTTTAAGTCCCACAAAAAATGAATTTTTGAATCAAAAATGTTCTTGCATTTCGCTTTAAAAAAAACTAACAAACTCTTCGTCAGCAAATTGATACGCTTTACTTTTCATAAGTTTAACTTAAGGCATTGCGAAATGTCAAAGTAAGGGAAATCAAAACAGCAAATTTATTGACACAGGACAAACATACATACATACATAATCGTATACATTGCTCATTAGTAAATCTTATACAAATATGCAGCAACGATCCTAACCAACCGCCATCAAATTTGTATCGACAGTCATAAAACTACTTAAGCAGATTTTAAAGATTTTGAGTATTTAAATTACGGCAAAGAAAAGCAATTACGAGCAAGAAATAAAATTAAATTATTTACGCATTTTCCGAAGTAATAACACATCCTACGAGTAGTTTGAAATAGGACGCTGTGACTTAAGAAATTTCTGGGGAAAACCAAAAAAGTTATAAAAATATATAAAAACCACGTCAGCTTCACGTATGCTTGTATTACTCTCATCAACCACCATTCGGCATCCTTAAGGCTCCGCAACTTTTTTGTTTCACTGATTTCTTAGCTGAGTGTCAGAAGTCACATAGTAATCAATCAATTTAACAACCATAGAAAATCAACACAAATATCATAAAAGATATTTAAAAAATCAAATAAAATTTGACAGCGACAGTTAAGTCGATGCAAAAAATGAGATGAGAGGAGGAAGTTGGCAACAGGACGAGACAACGCAGACGAGGTAGCAAAAGGCGCAATTGAAACAGCGATTTATGACATAGCAGCAGCAAAAAAAAAAAGAAAACAAGAACAAAACGAAGCAGTGAATAACAAAGAATATACATGCATGCAAGCAAAATGCAAAGAAGTCTACGAAATGCAAGATTACGATTGCAACCAGAAATTCATGTTAGATATCGCACCCACCCTGTCGAGTCAGAGCATCACGCTGCACAGACAATGGTTGCATGCAGACCGGTAAGAGTACCAATGCATTTGTATTTCTGTTATATCTATTGTCGCTGTGCAATATTGACTTTGACAGAATGCAATCGAAATGAAAATGGAAAAGAGAAGTTGAATAGCAAACTGAAATGCACAAAATGTTAGTTTAAAGGAAATTCTGCGCAGCTTTGAACTGAAGAAAACTCGGAAGGTGCGAACAATGCGATTTGTTACCTTATTTTATTCATTTTTTTTTTCCTTTACTTGATGTGTTAAGTTGCATGTTTGTTTTATTTCTTTCTAAGATTTTCGTGTCGCTGCTGACATTTAGTGGCATGTTTGCACAATGTTGCTGTCCCACTGTGAATTGCGCTGCTGTTTAGATGAAAAGGACAACAACTACCAAGGATTTGCCACGAAGCCTACATATATAACTGTGTATTTGTAAAATTTTGGTATGCTAAAATACATACATATGTATGCATGTATGTATGTACAAACATGATGTTGCATAGTTTGATTTTTCTTTATTTTTATTGACAATGCAATTTATCAAAAGTCCGGCAATTAAAGCAAAAGAAATTCTTGCGAAATAATTTTGAGAAATGGTCAATGTAATGTAAAAATTTTTTTTTAAAGCATTTGTAATTTTTTCTACTGCCGGCGCCAATTTAAACATAATAATCAGACAAGCTCTTTCTTTCACACTCGCGTCACTTTGTCATTACACCCGGAAATTTGGGCTAAGCTAAAAAGTAAAATACAAATTTTACTCATATTAACATATGTATCTTAAATTCTGCTTAAATAAGCACCTATATTTTTTCTTCATTCATTGACATTAAGTTTAAGAATACCAGAAAAAAATATAATATTTTGCTTACATTGCTGCAATTTTATGGAAATTGTTTATAGCAATAGTGAGCGCTGACAGCAAATGTTAAGGTGAGTGATGGTGTTAATCATGACAACCTAAAATTTAAGAAATATTGTAAAGTTTTCACAACCGTCTCCTTAGGAATCCTCCTTGTCCCTAACATGTTGTATTTCTGTTGAAATTTGGCAAAATGACTGATTTCGACTTCGATTATTTTCTATGTGGCTTTGAATTAAATATGTAGTTCTTATAAAATGTTCAAACAGTTAGTTAATTAAATCTGTTGTTGAACAAACCTCATGCATAAAAACTAATTAAAAATGTTTATGTATATGTATATGCATTATTCAATGTCGTCTCGGTGTGGTGGAAAGCAAAATGGGCTGCGGCTTTTTACAGGATCTCAGTGATAAACACTGCGCTTGGATTAAAAGCATTGGTGCTGCTCGTAATTTTACACATATAGTTGCTACGAGATAAACTTGAATGCAGAACAGATGATCACAGAATAGCATTATCCACATCCAGAAACAATAGATATGAACCGGAAAGCATTACTCGAAAAAACGAAGGACCATATAAAAACAACCAAAATCACAAACACATTACGAACTAGCCTGCGACAAAATTATTTTAAGTTTAATAATAAAATATACCGACAAACAAACGGACTCGGAATGGGAATTCCAACCCCGGCCATCCTCATGGAGTTATTTATGCAAGAACTGGAGGGACAGTATATGGAAGAACTGAAAGCCGAGTTCGGCGTAGTATTCTATGCAAGGTACGTGGATGACATTATCTGCGTCATCACCAAGGACAATGAAGAGCAGATACTGGAATACCTAAACAAACAACATGGATATATTATGTTTACGATGGAAATGGAAAAGAAGGGAACAATAAATTACCTGGATCTGACGATTAAGATAGACAAAATTACCAAAAAACTTGACTACGAAATTTACAGAAAACCGACAGCTACAGACACCATAATACATAACACATCAAATCATCCTCAAGAACACAAATACGCCGCTATAAGACAACTAACAAACAGACTTGAACGAATACCTCGATCGCCAGAGGCATACGGAAAGGAACTAAACACAATATACAACATAGCAACAAACAACGGACAGTAATGACTTATACAGGAAAAATGACATACAAACTTGCAAATTTTTTCAGAAAGTATAATATATACACGGCGTTCAAAACAGGAAACAACCTGGGAAGGATACTTAAAAGCAGCACGAATGAAGAAGATCCATTGAACAAACAAAGCGTGTATAAACTGACCTGTGAGTGTCAATATAGCTATATAGGACAAACACGACGTAAAGTAAGAACAAGATTCCGGGAACACATAAGGGACTACAACAAAAGGATAAGAAAACCCACGACAATACCAGAATCTAATTTTGCAAACCATTTGGTAAACGCAAAATGTTTACCCGCGAACATAAAGAAAACCGTTAAGGTACTGCACGTACAACAAAAAGGACGGCGCCTAAATGCTCTTGAAAACATGGAAATATATAAACAAAAAAACTTTGATGGGAGGATAATAAACGAACAAATAAACAGCAACTCTGATGCGATATTTGCACCATTAAGGCTTGTTTACAAAAAACAAAACAAAGTCGTAGGTAAAATGACAGATACCAACATACAAAACAAACCTGCAATACCTAAACGGGCTAAAATTACTGACTATCTACCTGTTCTTACCGCAAAGGCAGATTCGAGATAAAATATACCCTTTTATACTCTAACCACGCGAGACTTTAGGTACCTATACTCAGGACACTTAACATTTGTTAACATATACGATTATGCACCAATACCTAGTTGACCGAAAAGACGAAATAAATACGGAACAACAGACATAAACTGAACAAAACGAAAATTGACACTGAAGATAGCACAACGCCGAAACCGGCTTGTCTCCAAACGAAACTTGGCAAGGGATGACGGAAAATCGTTCCAACAAATATCAACAATTTACCCTGTCGGACAAGAAAAAGAAGAAAACAATATAATAGCATTATCCTTAATTCGTCAAATGGACTAGAGGCTACAAGATGGGGCGTACGATTTTACCAATCGCTCTTCAGGGAGTTAAAGAAAAGAACTCAGGCTTATAAACTTATACTTACTAACTCTAGTATGGGAAATGCAACTAACCTGAAGAAACCGTGGAACACAGAATAGTCTATAAACAGACAAAGTAGTATGAAAGGTGTTTAATATTGAGTACCATTACCATACACTTTCACAAACCTCAAAAAAGCTTGCAGAGCGAAAGGGAATGCAAATGTATGCCATCTCTGCTTTAAGAACGCTAAACAGGCCCAAAGAAATGTATCTGCTTTATCGTCGTTCTCCTTCAGACGGAATTTGAGCAGTGGTTGGTCGATAATGACAATGGTGGTCCTGTGTTGCCACCGCGACAGGTTTCCTGTAATCAGCCCGGTCAGAGTTCGTAGCTTTTTCTGGCTTTGTTTTAGAAGTTATTTTGATTTTGCCAGTACTCATAAAACTTATTTATAACATTCCGAAATATGTACGTGTGATGATGATGATCAGCTAAAAAGATTATTCGACTCGGCACTAATACAGAAACATTTGGCTACAATTTTTGTTAATTTAATTCAAACGGCAAAATATTTGGATATCCGCTTCAAGCGAAAAATTAATGTTTTTTCTTTCTCAAGAAATTTTAGCAAGAAAAAATTTAGATTAACCAAAGCTATGTCTTTCAAATAAAGCAAACATTTTTAAGCAGTTCACGGAGCCCAAATTTATGCGGTTAAATATGATTTGACTGAAATTAATATAACACCAGTAACATATCGAGAAATAAACAATTTTCATTGAAGCTTGTTTTTTTTTATAAAAAGGTATTCTGAAAAAGTAACACTACTTCTCTCTTATTAAACTAGCAAATATACTTACTTAAGTATATCAAACAAGTATTTTTTTTTTCGTTCTGGTCATTTCATTATTAATAATTATTATTATTATTATTATTATTATTATTATTATGATAATTAGTTATATACATATTTTTTTACTTATAAATTTCACTTTTCGCTATTCAATCAATCAGGCAGGGCTTTCCTACAAGAAGCCTTAAACGTACTACATATATTCAACTGCAAAACGCGCAACCGCAACTTCAAAGCTAAAGTCAAAAATTACATACGCAAGCAATACAACAACACAGTGGCAGCTGCCAGCTGGTTTTATTCTTAACCCGTTTATCGCTTTCGCTGCGGCATACACTTTTACAAACAGCAACAATAACAATTTTTTACTGCAATTTCGGGGGTATTAACGTCATTAACTCGCCAACAGCGGTCCGCTCACTTGCCACAAAGCGTTTTCACGATTGCTTATCGAGTTAAACCCTTCGTCTGCTAGCGAGAGGATTTCCAAATTATACGCATAGCAAAACACTTGCCAATGTCAGATGCAAACTTATACAATTACTGCATATATTGATTACCCTGCAGTGAAATGTAGATGTTGTAAACTATATTACAATTTGATTGAATCGCAATCCAAATTACTCAGCCATTCAAGCAACTGGCTCTGTGCTGCGAGAAGGGTTTTATCGTATTTCTATCAAAAATATACCAGTCTCACGCTGGTGCCAAAAGAACCAGTTTCAAATTCGAAGTTGAAAACGAAACAAATCTGTGCTTTGGCGACATAATAGCCGATGGCCTGAGCATTTGCTCACCAAACGAGAGTTCTTGAGTTCAATTCTCTGCGCAGGAGTTAATGTTTTTCTTTTTCTTATTTTTAATTTTTATTCTTTCCTTTTTCAAATAATTTCAAAATCAGTAAAAGTTTGATCTTTTTCGGACTAGTTCGTTTTAAGCCGAATATTCTGGTTGTAAACTAGTATTTCTTCTGGCTTGTTTGACGCTCGACAGCTGGGAACTTTACGATCGCGCTGCATAAACAGCCGTCACGGAACGGATTAAATATATCAGTTTTTGATATCTGCATTTCGCATTGTGGCACATTTCGCCTGACAAATGAACACGTAAATGGTTATCAATTACAACAAAAACAACCACAACGTTAAAAGCAGTTGAAGAGTAGTCAAGGTATTGGTGGGGTCAAAAGAGCTGAGAGTTGGGAAAGGGGTTCTGCAAATGTTTTTTTTTTCTGCATTTCTTCTCCCAGTTGATTGAAGAGTAACACCTGATAAAATTGCAGCTTTACGTTTATTGAGCGAAGGCGGATCGAGGCAGAACGTGGTAAATTGCAAACAAGCAAAAAAACACAAAACAAAAACAATGTAGAAGTTACACTGCAATTTGACTGACTGACTGACAGAATTGGTTTAAGTAAGTGGAATAATACCAGCGCAAATAATTGAAATGCGGAAGTTTAATTGAGATTAAATTGAAGAAGGCGATCGGTGAATAAACGGTGGGACATTTTTTTAATTTAAAGTACGAAAAAGAAATTTTTGATTCTAAACTATTTCAACTGAAATCAAGACAAAAAAGTTCAAGATATTTTTAAGAAAAATGCACTACTACTGCAGCTTTGATTTGTGCAAACGCACTTAAGATGGCGTAATTTCAAGACCGGTTTGTTTCAAAAAAAAATGTGAAGAGAGATGAAAAAAATTCAATGCCACGCCAACTATTATCTACAACAAAAAAAACACTTCGGTGCTTATGATAGTTTTCACTAATTAAAATATTTTTCATCAAAATTAATTAATTAAGAATTTCCATAAGTAGACTATTTTGTTGCGCTTAATATTTTAGTATAACAAAGTGCAAGTTTTAAGTGACTAAAAATTTGATTAAATTTTTACCAATTTATTACCGAGAGTGTAAAAATAAAATTTCATCACTTTGAGTATTTCGTTCCGTTTTTTTCTCAAAAATTTTCGTATTAAACAGGCTTACGTTCAAAAAATTGTATCATATAAAATAAATTACGGAAACGAGTATAGAATTGTAATTTTTTAATTTATTATTAATATTCTAGTACAAGGCCAAGAATAATTTGGTCGGAATCGGAATGTATATCTACATAAATTCTTTTTTCTTGATCAGTTCTTAGTTTCTTCAGTTCTGTGAGGATGTGGGTTAATTGTTTTCTTTACAGAGCATCAGAGAAAATATTTTAAAACCAAAAAAAATGCTTTTTTTCGATGTATGACAATGCTATTCGTTCCTATCATTTTTTTTAAAGAATGTACATTTTTTTAATTGAAGAATATTATAAACAATGGTTGTTCATTTTTCTGTTGGCCTAGTAAATGTTAATATTTTAGAATTTTTATTGAGCTCAAGGCCAGTTTATGGAAGATTTTTTTGTGAAAAACAACAACAGCTTTTAATGGTTGAAGTTATAGTACTATTTCGGAAATCACCATATTTCCTCATCAGGCTTCTTTATGATTATTAAATTAAATTGATTTTTAATTTAATTTTTCATAACCACTTCTCTTAGGCTTTGAACCCGGGAGCTCGGAGTTGCAGAGCCAATACGCTACCTATTGTGCTACGCTAGCCGAGTTGGCTGCTGTGTTTATTTCATCTTCCTTAAACAAACCAACTACAAACAAGAGCAACTGATCTGCCGCTATTTAACTTATTTGTGCACAAAGAAATAATTAAGAACCCAAATTGTGTTAAAACATAATTTGTAGGAAGAAAAAAAATATTTTTAGAGCAAAGATAGGAAATTATAGATATATTAATGGTATTTTTGTTGTAATTTAAACTCAAAGCCGTGCTCTAAATACAACTTAAATTGCAAATTTGTTTTATCTTTTAAATTTATTATTGTTATAATTAAATAACTGGTAAATCTGAATTCAATGAAAAATGGGTTTTCATAAAATATTAAATTTATTAAACAAAATTGTGAGAGGTAATATTCGCCTATGCGAACTTTCAATTAATTTAATGTTGAGAATTTCTTAAATTTTGCAAAAATGTATAAGATGTCTGACAATTCTATACATTGAGAATTAATCTTTAAATACAAATTTCTGAGTTTTGTTTGCATTAAATGTTAAGTTTTACTTGAAAGCTACTTATTGATTTAAACAAATGTTGAAGTTTCTTGCAGAACGGATTTTTTTTATTGGCAAAAATATACGACTAATTTTAAATTGTATGTAAGTTTTCCTCTGGTGTACCTTGAAATATGGATTTTATTTATGTAGTACATATATTGATCTAAATTTTCAATTATTTATTTAGGGTTTGTAGTAGATTTTAAACTTGCGGTTGATTTCATGTATTGATTTATAAAAAAAATTAAGAGTTTCTGAAAATTTAAATATTGTAAATTTTACAAAAATTTAATTTTCTATTTATTTGCGAAATGCATAATTGACTCAATAAATAAATTTCGGCTTAAGTGTTACGTGGTGGCGCGGGTTCGACTCCCGCGGAAGCCGTGAAGAAAGAAGTCTGATGACGAAATGTGGTGATTTCCGAAATAGTACTATAACTTCTACCGCTTTGGTGTTGTTGTGTTTTCTCTAATTTTTCCAACAAAAATTGGCCCTTAGCTCATTTAAAAATAACAATAAAATAATGAAATTTCGTATATTAAAAATGTACGTCGACAATGCGCAAATTTACTCAATTGAAAATTTCCGTGAAACCTCTATTAGAGTTCATTATTAAATTTGTTTTTAGGTTGAATTAATAATAATATTGTTTTTGCGAATTTTCGATTAACTAATGAGTTGGTATGCACTTTTTCTGCTAATTTATATTATTTCTTGAATATTATCTCTTTGTCGTCATTACTTCTAAGAATTTGATTAGTTGTGACGTATGTTCATTAAGCTAGTTTTTTTCTTTTTAATTTTTATGGTTGGAATTTTTCATTGTGAAATATAAAATGAAAAAATAAAATGAAAATTAATCTAAGTAAGTTTACAAGAATAATTCAGAAAATTCAAAAGTTGGCATATGTTCGAGCGGGGAGGAGTTAGGGGCCAGGAATTCCTCTTGAATTCCACGGCAACGGGTTTCGAAAAATAGGATGCCGATCTTCTGAAAATTTTCGATCGTAAATCGGTTGTATGGTGCCTTGCAAGTAAAAACACACAAGTTTCAATTCAACTTTGGGCTTGCAGATGGCAAGCAATTTATTGAATAATAAAAAAAAACACTGCTGAAAAATAATTGGGGGTTAAATATACAAAATCAAAGCAAGACCTTACTTCTTGCGTTGGGTGCGTCTCTTCACAAAGTGCGAGAGCGCTGGATTTTCGGCGAAACCCATCGTACGGTACGGCTAACAGGACTCGAGAAAAGTGAGAGAAAGTAACGAGTTCCTGTTCCCGTATTATCACAGCGATATCTGCAAGTGGAATTATAATAATTCAAATTTCAGAGTCAATTGAGAATGCTGAAACAGCTGGCGTAAACAGCATATGAAATTAATTATAATCAAATATTTAAAAGCTTTCTTTGTTGTATTTGAATAATTCCATCATGGTGGTTAGATAATATTAATAAAAAATATTTATGTTTATTTCGAATTGTAGTTGTTATTCGTAAGTAGTTAATATTGAATTTGGTTTAAAAAAAATTAGTCTTACTCACTTAGTAATCACTAGAATGAACAATTATTATTTAGTAGCTCCTGTCTTTCTTATATTTGAGTTTCTAAAAAAAATTGTTTTCAATTCTGTGACCAAAGAAAATTTTAAAAATTGAAAAGCAATTTATATTTATTTTAAACTAACATTTTATGAAACTTAAATTGAATAAGCTACAAAACTGCATGGTCCAAAAATATTATACATTTTTTTTACTGTTACAATTTTTATTGAGCTCAAGGCCAGTTTATCGAAGATTCTTGTGAAAAAACAATAACAGTTTTTTAATGGTAGAAATTATAGTACTATTTCGGAAATCACCACATTTCCTCATCAGAATTCTTTTTTATTAAATTAAAATAATTTTTAATTTAATTTTTCATAACCACTTCTGCCAGGCTTTGAATCCGGGAGCTCGGAGTTGCAGAGCCAACATGCTACATGCTGTGCTACGCTAGCCGAGTTGGCTGTTGTGTTTATTTTATCTTCCTTAAACCATTAAAAAACTATTGCTGTTTTTTCACAAAAATCTTCCATAAACTGGCCTTGAGCTCAATAAAAATTGTAAAATTAACATTCACTAGGCCAACAGAAAAATAAACAAACATTTTTTTTTCACTTTTGAATTTTTGATGAATTAAATATATTTTTTTTTAATATTGTTTAAATTTTAAACTTTCATTCACGCGTTTTTTTTGTCGAATTGTGAAGCATAGTTTAATGAAAAATTGATAAACTTATGAAAAAAAAATTGGTTGGCATTCTCATTTCACGAAAATAAAGTTTTTTGATACATTTTTTATTTTATAATTTACAGCCTGTACCCGGCATACAACAACCGTGCATATTATATAATTTAATTCATATCAGGCAATAAAATTTAGGGAAGTAACAACACATATTAACGTTAATCAACAAATGTACGTATGTGTGTGTGTGTGTGTTCGCACAAGCGAGGAAGTCGTTGCGATAAAGAAAGCTGCAATGAAGATAAAAGTAACTACTAAGTAGCAGTCAAAGGGTCGCACAGCGCCAAAAGGGGAAAAGCAAATCATTACACCTGTTTAAGTAACCCAATTGAAGATGAACTCAACGTAAGTAAATGGACTGCACTGAATTTTACGGTTATTAAAATTCTGCGCCAAGCAACAGGAGTGAAAAAAAGATGTGAAAAAAGGGAGGAAACTTCAAGTGCATACATATGAACGCAGCTGTTTGTGGGTATGTTGTGTTTGAGAACAAAAATACTGCTTTCAACAAAATGGTACCCTGACGAATATAACTGCAATAAATATCACCGAAGAAAAACTTTTGAAATAATACCAAAAAATTAATAATCGAGTTAACTTAACTTTAAGTTTTGATGTTCATTACGAAGTAGCTTCCTAGTATCCATCTTGAACTGAACCTATTTGCCAACTCTGCCCTTAAGGACTCACCAGAGTTCGAACAAGACCAGCAAACCATACTTGTCCTTCTATTTTAATCACAACTATAAGATCGAGCGCAAGAAATGCCAGCATTCTGAGTTGGCTATATTCTCTAACCCGCTGCTGGGTGTCTTCGGGAAGGCACAGTTTAACAGCACCGCCGGTCTAGAGATGCTTAGAATAGGTGAAGGAATGCAGACAAACAACGTCTTCCACAACTGTCATTCAAATGCTCATTCCATCGCATTTCACATTTTGTTTCTTTTTCCCAAGGAAATTTTCCACAAAATAGTAGGTGTAATATCCGAGTATTTATCTTTTGAGTAATTGAGACTACAGTACGTTCTTCGCCATCAAATCTGAAGTCATTAAGTTTGAGAAAAGAGTGATGTGTTTGCACATTTAGTGCAGCTCATTCTTAAAGTAGCCGAGGCCATCCGTACGTTATCTTTTATCGCAGCTTGCCGAAACCGGTTTGTCTCCAGACAAAATGTGACTAGGTTGGAGGAAAATTCGTTTCATAAAAAACTTAAAGAGATTTTTGGCTTTCCCGCCTCAGTCTATACGTATTTTTCCACTTAAAGACTTGCAGAGCTGCAGCTCGTACATTGTTCAAACTGTCGTCGCATTCTGATCCATATTCCGTTTAGTCTGCTGCGTGTCTCTTCACTCAGATTTCTCACGCTAGATATTCCGTATTTAATTGCTTCTACGCTTGATTTTGTAATCTTATGCCATTTTGCAGAAGGTTAGTCCTCTAGCATAGTGAAATTTAGTTTTGTATTTAACAATCGTTTTGGTAGCTTGTCTGATACGGAAAAATATATGTATATAGCTATTTGAATAACGTTTAACTGTGCAACAATTGCAGGGTCATTCTCTGCTGGTGGAATAATTCGAACTCAAGATGTGGCCCGTACTTTGCAAATGAATTTTTATATATACCAGAGAACTGTAACGTAATTGCAATAAATTCCAAGTTGCACAAATTTCTTGATACGATTAAATATCAAGGAATTTGTGCAATAAATATACGAGAATAGGAGCTTGAAAAATTAAGTAATAGCGCTGGCGTCACTTGAATCCCAAAAATCGAAATTATTATCTTGATTATTTTAGAGAAGTAAAATGGCAACGTAAGTAATCGCAAAGTAAATGTTGGTAAAAGAGTGTACAAAATAAATACATATGTCCATGTCTTAAAGGGACATGGTAAGGTAAGGTTAGGTTAAAGTGGCCACTAATGATCTCGCCAGCACACCTAGGCCTTTATTAGGCCCATTGTGGTACTATGCGGATTGAAAAATCCCCCTACTCAAACCAACGTGCGGAAACTAGGAGCCTTAATATCTTGCGCACCTCTACTCTGGCCAGATCGCTTAGGTCGTTGAAGAACTTTGATCCTAAGAATTTTCTTCTTCCTTCCCATAGTGCGGGACATTCACATAGGAGGTGCCTCACGGTTTCTGTAACTTCTGCAGAAGTCATTGCAGGGAACCCCTAGTCTCTTTGCATGTCTACCTATCCATACGTGACCTGTTATTATTCCTAAAGCTAGGAACAGGTCTCCTCTGCTCACCAAGAGAATACCTTTTGATCGCTTAACGTCCCACTTCGGCCATATGAGCTTAGATATGATGCAGGTGCTACCGTTTTTCCAACGGTCTCCTGGTTCCTAAAAGGATGAGTCCCTTAGAAAGAGCTTGCAACTAGCGAGCGGCATACCTAGACCCTTCCAGAGCGATGAAAACGGAATGGATGTTCCCCATCTTGCAAGCTCGTTCGCTGTTTCATTGCCCGGTATGTTGCTGTGTCCTGGCACCCATACCAAGTGAAAAGCGAACTGCTGCGCCATCTAGTTTAGAGATTAGCGGCAGGCTGCCACTTGTTTAGAGTTGCAGTTGACAGAATGAAGTGTCTTTAGTGCTGCTTGATTGTTGGAAAAAATGACAACATATTTCTTTAAATCCAACTTCTTTTCTTTTAAGGTCGTCCACCGCCTCTTGTATTGCAGCTACCTCAGCCTGAAAAACACTACAGTAATCAGGAAGGCGGCAAGACTTTTCTTATCCTAGTTGGGCTGAGAAAACACTTCCTCCAACTTTGTTTTCAAACTTTGAGCCATCAGTGTAGAAGTGAAGTGATTCCGCCTATCCAGGAGATCCATTGGACCCACCAGTCTCTATGAGGGATCAGTATGTTAAACTTCCTTGTGAAGCTTTGAATAGGGGCGCAGTAATGCGTATCGTGCGAGCCTAGTTTGGGACATACATTTTTGGTATTTTTGTTTTCCGTGTACCTTTACGTCAAAGAATACCGCTGGAGAAATATTTTCCGCAAATAACTTTCTGGAACATATAAACCCTCTAGCAACCTCCGAAATGACACTTTATTCGGGTCCCCCCCCAAAAATGTTGGTCAAAGAGGTTCAAAAAGACTACTTCCTGGGAGACAACCTGATTAGGAATCATTCCGTCGCTAAAATGATGTTGCAATGTATTAGCAGCCACAGACGTATAAGAAGTCTATATTCATATTTGTTATTCCAAGAAACTCAAATTAGTTAGAAAAGTAAAGTTAAATATAAAGTAAAAATAATAATGTCCCTAAGAATAAAATTAAAAAAAAAAAATTTAAGTATAAATAAAAATGCAAAACATTCTTTGGCTCTCTAATTAACCTAACCTACTAAATTCCTGTGATCTTGATCTTTTGATATGTTTATCAGATTTTTTTTTGGATTTATTAACGTAATTTTTTTCTTAACAAAATAATTAAATACAATTTTCTTTTCATCTAAAATTGTGCTGTTGTTGGTTTGGTTGTAATTTTTCCACTTGTTCGTGCATGGCTACTGTCTCGGCAAATGTGCAAATGAGATGTAATTAAAATTTCGGTTATTTTTCAACTATACGATACAAAATAAATACTGCATTACAACAACACACAATTAGGTGCCCAATACGGCGTAATAATCAAATATATATCTACATAACTAAATAAATATGTGTGTATGTATGTTAATGCATAAGATAAGCAAATACCTGAAAAGTTTTAATACTTTGGAAGCGCAGCGGCGAAGGGAAGTGCGTGCAGCAGGACAAAAGGCTTAGCCGAGAGAGTGTTGCATGCGACATGTTGCAGCTGCAACAGTCCAACGAGCACTCAACCTGCCACTTTTTTAACCCTTTACGCCACACAAGTGCAGCGCGTTGAGCTTCGCTGCGCAGCGTAGATTTGGATTAATGTCTCACTGACTTGGAGGTTTGCTTTTTGTTTTATTTATTTTTGAATTTAATTTATTTTTTTTTTTAATTTTAGTCAGTTTTAGCCAGGGCTGTGAGGTACACCTTTGGCTTTAGCGACGTCACATTTGCCGCTGCCTCGTTTTTATGTTGACTACTCCATATCTGCCTCATATTTCTTAAATGCTTTTTTAATTACTCGTAACTTTGTTGTTTTTATTGTTGTTGTTGTGTGTGCGTTTTTTGTATGTTGCTGTTGCCAGCGGTGAAATGCGAATTGCAGTTGCAGTTGTCTGCTTTGATATTTATCGCCGCCAATGCAGATGCTCTCCACGTCTCTCTCTCTCTCACTCTCTCTTTTTCACTTTACCTGTTGCGCATTCATTTTCGGTCAATTAATTTTCACTCGAATGCATATTAAACATTTTTTGACATCTGCATGCGCTTTGGGGGTAATCTTTTTTTTTTGTGGCTGTCTCAGTTGCATTTGTCATTAATTTTTGGAACATTTTAATTATATTCGAGAGTTTGCATAACTTTAGTAAGCACTTTAATAAGAGACACATGTCAAATTTGGAATTTTGATAAATTTTTATGACATAAGATAAGCTAGCAACTAGTTGCGTGTATCGCTAATTTACTACAACGAATGTGGGTTGCATTGAGAGTTTTATGTTTAAGTGGATAGATTTTAATTTTTGGAAAAACATTTCTTTATTAGAAATAAGTGCAAAATGAAAGCGGCTGCCACACGCTTTAATGTTTATTTACTCTCTGCAGCAATATCTGTCTTTGACATTAAACATATAAATATGTAACTGCCAATAAATTATTATTGTTTTAAAAGCTTTTTGGGTTTGCTAAAGCTTCGGCCACTGTGGTCGAGTGGGTAGCGGTGCGTGCTATTACTCGATATGACGCTGGGTTCGAGGTTCGAATTCCAGCCAGGGTAAGTAAAATCTTAATCAGAGGAAATTGTTTTTCTAATAACAGTCGCCCCTCGACAGGCAACGGCAAATCTCCGAGGGTATTTCTGGCAGGAAAATGCCTCGCATAAATACATCTGCCGTTCGGAGTCGGCACAAAACTGTAGGCCCCTTTGTTTGTGGTAAAATATAAAAACGAACACTACAAATGGTAGAATAAGCTCAGCCAATAGTAGTACGAGTTTAAACGCCAAATTATTATTATATTATTAATGCTTCACTAATAGCATTTGCATAGAACTCGACTCCAACAAGAAACTGAATATTTATTTTGAAACACTCTGAGATTAATATTTAATATTAATAAATGTTACAGAGCATTAAGTAAAAAAAGCAATACATCAATGAAAAATTAAATAAATCACCCATTCTATTTTGAGCGAGGCAGTATTATTCCCGTTTTCGGTCAAAATGCGATCTTAAAGTATTTAATGTGTTATCCTCCAACCTGGAGCTAAATTTGTTACATATAAAAAATGCAGTAGACAAGACCCGCTCGGCTTCAACACTTGTTAGTTATCCACCTCAACCACCTCGTGGTTAGTGTTATTTTGTTTATTTTTTGTATATAAAGTCTTTGAAATAACAAAATTCTTACAGATTATAGGTAATTCAAGTATATTATACATTAGAAGGAGGGGAGAAAAGATAAAATAAAAATGATATAAAATTAAAAAATATCTTAGGACTATAAGTACAGATAACATACACTTATTATTACAAACAGAATAATGACTTAAGATTATTATTTAAAATGCCATACGGCGACGTAAAGTCAACATCTTATTTACAGACCCACGATTTGCAAAAGAAACGTTAACATTTTTAAATCACTAACAATTTGGTGTTTTTAAGTTCAACATAGACTTTCATAGAAGTCTACTTAGACATTCCTACACTGTAGTATGAACATACTCTAATCTTGTATGAAATAAAGTGCTTACCACCCTCGGCAGCAATAAGCGAATTGCAACTTGGACTTTATTGCACTTACATACATAAATTGAGTGGCCTAAAATTGGTGTTAAAAAAATTGTGCTCATAGATGGTTCAATTTATTACAATTTAGCACTTTCCTGAAACTTTAATCCTTGTGACTTTGGTAAAATATAATATACATATATTTTCATAAAAAGCGAAAAAATGATAAAGCGAAATCGTAGTAAATAATATCCGAACGCTGACTTTCATCACCCAAAATAAATGTTTTTTTAACATATTTTAGAGCACTTTTTAAAAATTATTCAAATTGTAATGAAATTTTAAGCGCTTATTTTCATGTTTTATTATAAAACGAAAATTGGTTGTTTCTAGTAATTGTTATGATTTTTGTAATAAAAATTGTTTTCAACTATATTTGATCGTTATCAATATTCTAGTAGAACCAAGTGAAGGAGTATTATACATTTTTGTACTTCATGCAGATATTATCTCTTATTATGTATGTTTTTTTTTCTTTGATTAAAATAGGCGTGATAAAATAAATATAATGCAAATATAATTGAAAAGTTCGTATCAGAAGAAAAGCCTGAAATATTTCTTAATAAACTTCTGTCATACAAAAGAAATATTATTGATATAAAAACTTAAATTCACATAAGAATGAGCAAACTTACGCAACGCATAAGATGATTTATTAAATTGCAATAACATTTAAAGTCTTAAATGATCAACTTTAATTACATTTGTTTAATTTAGTTAAAATATGCGACTACTCGAAAAATGTTTGAAAATTATTTTAAAAAGTATGCTGCTCATTTTTTTAAATTTTGTTTAAATTTTTGGTAGGAAACTATTTAAGTATCACGTTCTGACGTTTTGTGAAATTTTAAATATTTTTAGTTTGACAATACATTTTAAGTTAAAATGTTGGAGCAAATCGTACGATTTTCAGAATATATAAATTATATATTATAATATATAAATTTCGACAATTTATTAGTTACATATATTATTTTATCGTTATTTGTGTAAAAGTTTTTTATTTTTCTGCTGGCCTAATAAATATTTATAATTGACAATTTTATTGAGCTCAAGGCAAGTTTATGAATGATTTTTGTGTATAAAAAATAACAACAGATTTTTAATGGTAGAAGGTATAGTACTATTTCAACACAAAGAACAACCACACAAACAAGTTTAAATAGCGGCAGATCAGTTGCTCTTGTTTCTGTTTGGTTTGTTTAAGGAAGATGGCTCGGCTAGCGTAGCACAGCATTTAACGTGTTGGCTTTGCAACTGCGAGCTCCCGGGTTTAAAGCCTGACAGAAGTGTTTATGAAGAATAAATTTATTTAATTTAATAAAAAGAAGTCTGATGAGGAAATGTGGTGATTTCCGAAATAGTATTCAGCTTCTACAATTAAAAAGCTCTTGTTTTTTTTCCACACAAAAATCTTTCATAAACTGGCCTTGAGCTCAATAAAATTGTCAATTGTTATTTGTGTAAGATTTTGAAATTATAACAGAATGTCGGACTTATAACAAAAGACTTAAGGCACGAACTTGTTAAAAAATAAGCCTAATAAACTAAACATAAACAAGCAAACAAATTGAGGAAAGAGTTTTTGTATTGTATTGTATTTAAATGTTTGGGAAAAAATTGTTAACAAGGTATACACTGAAAATCAACTAATGGCGTTTTGAAGCGACATTTCTTTATTTACACATAAATTGTGTACTGAGTTACCATAAACTCTTAAAATTTAAGCGAATAAAGAACTAATGACAAACTTTCCAAATTATTGCAATAAACAATTAATGAAAATACACACATAAACACATTTACATTGCAAAAGGTAGACTTCAATTTATTAAAGAAAGTTATTAAAAAATATTGTGCACATCATTTCCACAACTTTTTGATAGTTTGAAACTTCCGCTCATAACTCTTTCATATGTTCACACTAAAATGTATCCCAAAGTTTAAACTGCTCTTTAATTTTGCGAGATCTATTAAAAAAGTGCACAAATGTATAAATTTCCAATAACTATAATTTAACGCCTGACCATGTCGAATAATACTTATATCCGGTTACCGGTCACTCGTCCTGCGACACCTTGCAAACTTTTTCAAAAAAAATTTCTTAAAAGGCAAAAGAAAAGCGCAAGGAAAAAAAGCAACAAGTACAGTGAAAAAAAAACCGAAATAAGAGGATGTTCAACTTGCGCACTCTACAAAAAGCTGTTTTGTATCCTTGCCGATGTGTAGCATTCGACCGAACGCAATATGACACGTTATTAAGGTCAACGAAAGTAAGCAAACAAAAAACAAAAAAAACTTATAATTTATTGACATAAGGGTAACGCGTGCAGGACACAAGTGGCAAGGCAATAGGTGTAGAAGACAAGTCAAATGTACAATTTATGATATAAAAAAAATTCAGCTAAACAAATAAGGTGAAAAAATTGCAGGGAAAAAAACCCATTAAGCCGGATGTTTTGCGACTTGAATACTCATTAATTTTTTCTTTAATAATACACAAGTGGCAGGATATTGAAAAATTAAGTTATTGTTGAAAAGGTTGAATTTTGTTATTATTTAAAAATGTATTAATAATATGTGTGCTTATTAAAGTTATTGAAGTAGGGATGAAACGTTTCAGTGGTATTTTAGTCGTTTTCGATATTTTCTAACCCAACTCGCTAGCTCTTATATTCTTGATTAGTCTTACTATAAGTTTTTTATAGGAAGCTAATTTAGAAGTCTTTAAGGTTGAGGAAAATCTAAAAATAAGAAAATCATTCATTAAAGAGGGAAATGCTTTTTTGCATTGACCGGTAGTTAGTACCAGCCTCTGTACTAGACTTTTCGTTAATTTCTTTTGATGGGCTAACTAAACTACAACAATAACGTCAATCGTCTACGCATGTACATCGCCTTCGAGACCGGATCTTGAAGTAATTTCTCGAATGCAGAAGCGCACTCTATGAGCGCAAGGGTTGCTGCCTTTATTGGGTAGTTTGCTGGATTGTTTTGAGTAGGCAAGCTTCCTCTCTCCTCTCGCTTGCAGCGAACTCACCTTTCCATAAACCTCTATTACAAAGCAAGGGATTAAAGCACCTACGATATGTTATACACTGCTTTGGAATGTGGTTTTTGAAAGTTTTTGCAAACGAGGAAGATATTATAAGTACCTGCTTTGCCCATCCCGTGAAGATGCTGATGCACGTACCTTTGGGCTGTGTGAATCTGTGAGAAGCAGAAGTATTCTCCCCCTCTAAGTTTGTACTGAGTTTGGTCAGGCCTAACAGTTCTGCGCATAACAATGGTGCCGCGATATGTAAATACTACCCGGAGCGTCACCAAAGTTTAAGGATGAAAAATTGGAGACACTGCGGAATGAAGACTCATCACAAGTGCTAGAGAAACTCGCAGAATCACTTAGAGTCCCTCAAACAATCGTTTGCTATCGCTTAAAAGTAATCTGAATGATCCAGAAGGTACAAAATTAGGTGCCGTATGAACTGAAGCCAATTAATTTTGCAGCAAGACAATGCTCGGCCATATGTTGATTGGGTCGTTAAAACCTATCTGGAAACGCTTCGATGGGAAGTCCTACCCTACCCGCCGTATAGCCCAGACATTGCTCCTTCCGATTACCATCTCTACGGATCGATGACCCATGGCCTGGCAGGCCAGCACTTTCCCAATTATGATGAAGTCAAAAAATTGTTCGATTCATGAATAGCCGAAAAAGCACGGAGTTCTATCGACGAGGAATCTGTAATTTGCCAAAAAGATGGGAAAAAGTATTGACTAGCGACGAACAATATTGAACAGTAAATATTTATTTAACAAATTTTTCACAATAAAGGTTTAATTTTCATAAAAAACCGGACGAACTTATTTATACACCCAATATGTGTAAAAATTATTGATATTTTGCTTATAAAATTATTTTGTGGCTCCTTAATTTCATCTCTTTCTTTATAAATATTTGGAAATCAGCATGAACTTGTTTTCCCTTGTATATGAGGAGCTCAGAGAGACCGAAATTTCAATAGCGAAAACTTAAGATATTCAGTATTGTTTCTCTCTCAGCTAGTCATATGTATGTTTGCATGTATGTATTTGCTTATCTGAGTTCATCCATCTGCTCACAGAAATACTTACTTACATATCCTGCTAAAAAATTTCCAGCCATCAGCTACAAATTTATAACTAAGAAGATGCATCAAAAGCAACTTCCCAACAAATGCCACACACATACCAAATATTTTACACAATGCCACTGAAATTTTCAACCAACACAATTGAGTTGTATCAGGTGAAATGCATCTTTTTGTTCAATTTCACAAAGGTAAAACAAAACAAATCGCTAAACAATAGCCAATGAAAGTGTCAACTCTAATGCTCGCCAATGTGCAATTGTTTGGAAATTCTATGCAGGAGATTATTTTTCATGAAATGGCAAGAGAAAATTGAGTAACAAAAAGCTGCAGCATGAATAGAAATACAAATTGTTGGCAGGATTAAGAGTACGAACGAGTATAAGGAGCATGCAGTGGAAGTATGTACATACATACATATGAGTATAATAAAATGTATATTTATGTCTGTACTGTCACCTGCTTATTTCTATGAATACTCAAATGGCGTTCAATCAAGTGAGCGTGGAGAATAGCATAAAGATATCAAAGCAGGTGACCTCAAGCAGATTTTCTCACACTTTTTCTTTGCTTCATTAGTTCATATATTGCAGGGTGCAAGGTGTTAATATTTCATAGTTTTTTGAAATATATACATTTTTAATAAAGAGCTAAATACAAAAATTGGTGGTACAGTGAAAAGTGTTAAGGGGTGCAAAAGAAAGCGAATACACACCACCTAAATAAAAATTCCACACAATTTCATCAGAACCAATTCATAAATATCAATTACGGTCCTCCACGTCTAAATGAAAAACAAAATCATTATACATACTTTGTAGTTTTGTTGTACGCCTTTCTTCCACAGTATCCTATTATTAATGAGAAAGATGTCCAAATATTTCTTGAAAATTTTGTCAGCAATAATTTCCATAAACACTTGCACACTGTTATCTTCCATAAACCGGAGCACACTAAAATAAAATATTGAAGAAATTCTAAACAAATTTTCAGTCTTTATAACACCTCTAGTCATTTTTAACTGTGGTCAGTCTAACAATTTTCTCGCTTAATATAATTTAATTTGCTTACGAGACTTATTTTATGAAATCGCGAAAACAGCTTATTTCCGTGGAAGGAAGAGAAGGTAACGAGTCCCTATTCCCGTACTATTACAGCGACATCTGCATGCGAATTTTGATTAATTCACAATGGCAGAATTAATTGTGAATTCTGAGACAGTTGGAGTAAAAAGGCTTACTTTTAGAATGTTTTACGATCACCAAGACGGAATCTCTATTTGATGTAAAGACTGAATTGAACAAACCGACCTTGACGATGTGTCTTGGCAGCTTATAGAAGTATGTAGCGCATAAAATACGATCACGAAGCCTGAAAGAAAAAGAAAGAACAGTCAGTCAGTCAGTCGGAAAACATCGGAAAATATGATCAACCTTACCATGTTAGTAACCTGTCAGAATTGAAGGTAAATGGAGAATAGGAGTTTTGCAACATGAAGAGCTTCCTAGTTTGTCTTCGATACAAACTATGTAGCCCTGGACAGCGCTTGTCTTTGAAAATGATTCACACTCGATGAGCAAGCATGAGATGCGTCCATCCTGGTATGAAAAAGAGGTGGTAAGGTCATAAGTGATTCTTGTATGGTGACCAAGCTTCAAGGGTACTCTTTCTTCCTAGCTCAGCTCATCAACGCATTGAAATTACTTCATTACGGACCCCATAGTATATATGTAAGTTTTATGTAAAGGTATTCAGACGCAGTTGAGAGGGAGATCTCATATTCCCCAAGCAATCTCGAGTGCACTTTCCTTGCGCCCAGAACTCTAATGGTGACTTGGCTGTTTGAGTGAAAGTCAAATTCCCTTATTGATGTTGAATTCCTGAGCTGCCTTGATAGTAATCACTTCTGCCTGAATTCGACGCTGATAAAGAGAGATCTTAAGAGAAGGTTCCTCCGCCATCTGTTCCTTCCACTCTATCCATTAAGTTCTTTACTGTCGCCTAACTACTTCGCCACATCTAGTCCACCAAAGGCAACGCGAGTGGAAAAGGAGAAATGCCACCCTATTGCCAGCTGCAAATAAAGGATTTGTTTCTCAGCAATAATAAGTAAGTGCTTTCTAAACAAATGCCCATAGTTATTTTAATCGAAAACAATTTCCATTATTCTCAAGCTTTCCACAACTTGTTCACAAATCAATGACTTCCACTCAACTAAGTTTTCGCTTCAAATTCACCATTCATGCCATTCTTCGCTTATCGGTCGAGGTATGAAACCGAATTACAAATTAAATTGCAATTTGCTGTAATAAAAATCGAATATGCGTTCAAAAGCAAGCAGCAGAGAAAAATGAAGGCGGCGCACAAAGGAGTACGGAAGGCCACAACGCGGCCAACCTAAGACTAATGATAATAATAAAATACTTAAAAATAAATAACACTAAAATATAATGTTGACCAATGATGAGGCAGAGCCACAAAGCCGGTATCGAGTAACTAATATATTGGGGAAAAGGAGATTGGGCCAAACCGCTAGAAATCGTCAATGCCGCGAGCTAAGTGAGCGCATTTAGCGCCAGAGCTTAAGCGACAGCGCCACCAGCGCGCGTCAGCGACAGGCGCATCACGAACGAGCAGTGAAAGAAGAAGAAGAAAAAGAATAAGAAGACTAAATCCATGCAGAAGAAATGCGCAGTCACAACTGTCGATGAAGTGAACAGGCAGGCAGGCAGGCAAAAGCTGGTTGGCAGGCAGTTGGGCAGTTAGACAGCATGGTAGCCACCAAAGTGGTGGCCAACAGCCTTAGCAACATACAAACACATACACACATATTTGTGTAGCAGCAGCAGAAGCAATAACAAACAACGACAGTTGGGTTGCGTTGTGCGAAACATCGATGAAATGCTGCTAAGCGCTGTAAAGCAGGAAGTCTCCACGTTGGCCAGGTCGCTTTTTGCCGTTGCTGTTATTTGTTATTGTTGTTGCTTTTTATTGCTGCTGCCTTTAAAGCAGTTTTTGCTGGATTAGCAATTGTTGTTGTCATTTATTGACTTGACAACTTTTTGTTGATTAAATTATAAACAAACATAATTAAATTTGTGTGTGTTGCAGTTGTTGTTGTCATTTTCATTGTTGTGCGATATTTTTTTATTTTTGCTACGCTAACTACGGTTGTTTAGGCTACTTGATGTTTGTGACACTTTGACGTTTGATGGGCGTATTTTTTCGTTTTTTTTTTTTGCTTCGATTTGTTTTTAATTTTTTGTCATAGCCGACAACATTATTGTTGGTAGTTTTTATTGTCGCTATTTACTAATCTTTAATTTTTTCTTAAACCCAAACATGCTTGTTATGTCGGTATCTATTAGACGAATATGTGTAAAAACTGATTTTTTGGCTGATTTAAAATAAAATAAATTTGATTTCAATGAAATTTTGAAAAATGTTCGTTGTCCTCCTACTTAGTACAAAATGTCTCTGCCTTAACCACTGATCTTCACTAAATTCTGCACAAGTATTGCTCTTCACATTACTAAGGCCATTGTTAATTTTGAAAAACGCCCACCTCCCCTATAATGGTACTTTTGAAAAATCCGCAGTGCGGTTTTTCAATACCCATTGTTAGAGATGTGGTGAAATCAGGTTTGGTGAGTTTAGGACTGTTTGTTTCAGTTATGATCAGTTTAAGTAGAGTGTGTGGAAGTGTGAAATGTTCAAGTGCGTTGAGTGCCGGTGTGGGGAGTTAATCTGTGATGGATTTAGATTTTATAATTATAAGTGTGGTGAGTTTAGGTGTGGTGTGCCTAAATAAATTGATTGTATGTGAAGTGAGCTTATAAGTAGTAAGTTTAGTTGTGGTGAAAATCGGTGTGGTGGGTTTAAGTGTGGGGAGATAAATAAAGATGTTTTGAGCTTATATAAGGTAAATTAAGGTATGGTGAGTTTGTGTTAGGTGGGTTTGCGTATGGTGAGTTTATGAGTTATGAGTTTGGGTATGGTGAGCTTAGATGTTATTACTAGATACATTAAATCAGGCTTGGAAACTATTAATCCTTAGTTTCTGGATAATTAATATTTTTCAATTTCCGTTTTAAGAGTCAAATACATTGCATTCAAAAAATTATTTGAAATAAATTAAAATTGTTTTCATGTTGTTATTGACTTTTGTTAAAAGTTTTGTTAACAAAATAAATATATAAAACAAAGAAAACATTATTTTGCTTTTCCCGTTACTTAAAGTTAAATACACATAAGTTAAAAATTCAAAGAGTTGAAACTTTAATTAGCTAAGATAATAAAACATTCTTCATACTTATTTCATGGATTTCAAAATAAAATTTTTGTTAATAGTTTCTCAATTGAATTTGAACTCTGTAATAAAATAAATAATCAACTTTCTTGCAATAGCGACAAAATTTACAAAGTTTTAATGCCTTAAGTGAGCGATGACTAAAAAATACCGCACAAAATATTATTCTTTTACGATTCAAAAACAAAATACTAATTATTACAAGAACTGCACTGAATATATGTAAAATCGACAACAAGTGGCGCAACCGTTTTCCTAACTGCTGACCTCCTTACACGATGAGAAGTTCGTCGCTTAAGTCTTTCATTTCACCTTCATATTCATTTGCCTGCGCTTTCCCAGGCGAGAGTGATTCATGTTGCCGCAGTTGACGCCATTGCAAAAATTTGTATTTTTTTATTTGGTGACCAAATTTGTTGAGTAGCAAAATACAAAACAATAAAACAATTGATTGAAAAAGTTAATAGCGAAATTTCGCTTTCACGGTTGAATTGAATTAAAAGCAAACTTTGCTGGAAAATGTAAAATAATTTGCCAACGTGGAAAAGCAAAAAACACAACTAAAAATTGCGCTGCAAGTTCAAGACGCAAGACAATGAAAACTAAATAATTTCAAATACAGTACAAAAAAAAACGAAAATATATTAAAGGAAATGCAGAAAATGACCAATGAAATTTTCATTATTTTCGATGACAAGTCAACACAAAGGTCGTGCGCGAAAACTTAATAAAATGCACAAAAATAAAAAAGTGATTGCCCTCACTGGGCGCATGCGCCGACATTATAGCACAATTTGCATGATAGTTTACTTTTATTTAAATTTTTATTTATTTTTTTTTCATGTAATGGCTGAGGAGCACATGGAGGCAAATACTAACTGTGGCAGCACAGCTGCCCAACACTTTGATGGGGTAATTAGTTTGCTGTTGCTTTTTGTTGTTGTATAAAAGTGAATATGAATCACGAACTATTATCATCAATACGAAAATAGGGAATAATTGAATTAGGCTGCGCTTGCGTGCAACTATTACAATCGTTAGATTTTGCTTCTATTTTTTTATGACTAAACATTGCGGGCAGAGCTTTTGCAAGTGTAGCACTCGGTTTCACCAAAATATGAGAAAAAATCTTAAACCAAAATGTTTGAAATTTTCAATTCCTATCTAAGTTTTTTTATTTTTTATTATTAGTATTTTTTTTGAATAGAGTAGAAGTTAAACTGTTTTAAAATACAATGTTAGTTCATTTTTCTGTTGGCCTAGTAAAATGTTAATATTTTATAATTTTATTGAGCTCAAGGCCAGTTTATGGAAGATTTGTTTGTGAAAAAACAACAACAGCTTTCAATGGTTGAAGTTATAGTACTATTTCGGAAATCACCACATTTCCTCATCAGACTTCTTTTTGATTATTAAATTAAATTATTTTTAATTTAATTTTCATAACCACTTCTCTCAGGCTTTGAACCCGGGAGCTCGGAGTTGCAGAGCCAATACGCTACCTATTGTGCTACGCTAGCCGAGTTGGCTGTTGTGTTTATTTCATCTTCCTTAAACAAACCAACTACAAACAAGAGCAACTGATCTGCCGCTATTTAACTTGTTTGTATGGTTGTTGTTTGTGTTTTTATTTTTGCAAATTCTATATTATATGTATGCATTTTTAAGGCGTGCTCATCCTTGTCTACAATGTTAGTTCATTTTTCTGTTGGCCTAGTAAAATGTTAATATTTTATAATTTTATTGAGCTCAAGGCCAGTTTATGGAAGATTTGTTTTTTCACAAACAACAACCACACAAACAAGTTAAATAGCGGCAGATCAGTTGCTCTTGTTTGTAGTTGGTTTGTTTAAGGAAGATGAAATAAACACAACAGCCAACTCGGCTAGCGTAGCACAATAGGTAGCGTATTGGCTCTGCAACTCCGAGCTCCCGGGTTCAAAGCCTGAGAGAAGTGGTTATGAAAATTAAATTAAAAATAATTTAATTTAATAATCAAAAAGAAGTCTGATGAGGAAATGTGGTGATTTCCGAAATAGTACTATAACTTCAACCATTGAAAGCTGTTGTTGTTTTTTCACAAACAAATCTTCCATAAACTGGCCTTGAGCTCAATAAAATTATAAAATATTAACTGTTTTAAAATATTTTCTAAAAAATGTTGCTATTTCCAGCCTCGCATTGGTACGAGCGAAAGTGTGTACAATTAAAGTAAAGTGTTTATCTTTAGAGAATCTGTAGTGATTAGTGGGCAACTCTCTCTCGTAAGTTTTAAGTCTATATGAGGGAGCCGTTGAAATGAATGCCTTCATAACAAGAACCTTATTGATATTTAGTTAGTTTTTAGGTTACTTGGACAGATAAAGCATTAGAAAAAGGAACTATCAAGCAGAAGCGAGATCACGAAATACTCTATAATCTCAAAACTAGTCACGAAAGGACCCCGAACTAGTCTCAAGTGCTTCGGAACCAGTCTGATACTTCCTGAAATTGTCCTGAAATAGTTCCGAATCGGTCTGGAAATACTCCCCAAATCTTATATTATTCCCCACATTGCCCAAAACAGCTCTGTCCCTCGATTCCAAGTTATTTCCTACATAGTCCTATAAAAGTCGTGAACAAAATAGTCCTGACCAAGTCCCACATAGCCTTATATGCTGTATAGCATGAACAATCCAGTCTATAAATCCAAATAGCCAACTCATAAGGTATTGCCATTGGGAACAAGAGTGTAAAATATTTTACCATAGATTTCCTTTACAAAGTTAGAAAATCTTTGGGTTGTTCAGCCAGCTTTTGTATAATGATTTATGACTTTCACAATGTAGCCAATGGTTGAAAGTTTAATTACACTTACAGCATTTTGGAAGTCTTTCGCTCTGCAGTTCCTTGTTTGGTCAAGATGGAAGCTTGTGATATTTATTCTCGTTAAGAGTGAACGATTTTTTTTTATTTCAATCCAATCAGATTCGACAACTTTTTCAAACTGCTTTCTTACCATGATTCAATTATAATGGTTTGGTTAATAATGACATTCTAAAATGCAAATGTTAATGTTAATGTTAATGTTAATGTTATTGTTAATGTTAATGTTAATGTTAATGTTAATGTTAATGTTAATGTTAATGTTAATGTTAATGTTAATGTTAATGTTAATATTAATGTTAATGTTAATGTTAATGTTAATGTTAATGTTAATGTTAATGTTAATGTTAATGTTAATGTTAATGTTAATGTTAATGTTAATGTTAATGTTAATGTTAATGTTAATGTTAATGTTAATGTTAATGTTAATGTTAATGTTAATGTTAATGTTAATGTTAATGTTAATGTTAATGTTAATGTTAATGTTAATGTTAATGTTAATGTTAATGTTAATGTTAATGTTAATGTTAATGTTAATGTTAATGTTAATGTTAATGTTAATGTTAATGTTAATGTTAATGTTAATGTTAATGTTAATGTTAATGTTAATGTTAATGTTAATGTTAATGTTAATGTTAATGTTAATGTTAATGTTAATGTTAATGTTAATGTTAATGTTAATGTTAATGTTAATGTTAATGTTAATGTTAATGTTAATGTTAATGTTAATGTTAATGTTAATGTTAATGTTAATGTTAATGTTAATGTTAATGTTAATGTTAATGTTAATGTTAATGTTAATGTTAATGTTAATGTTAATGTTAATGTTAATGTTAATGTTAATGTTAATGTTAATGTTAATGTTAATGTTAATGTTAATGTTAATGTTAATGTTAATGTTAATGTTGATATTAATGTTTATGTTTATGTTAGTGTTAATGTTAATGTTAGTGTTAATGTTAGTGTTAATGTTAATGTTAATAATTGACAATTTTATTGAGCTCAAGGCCAGTTTATGGAAGATTTTTGTCTGCAAAAAAGCTGGCCTTGAGCTCAATAAAGTTGGCAATTATTAACATTTATTAGGCCAACAGAAAAATAACAAACGTTAATGTTAATTGTAATGATAATGTTAATGATGATGAGGTAGAATTTGTTTCCCTTTTCGCGAAAAGTAAATAATTAGCAGTAAAATACTATTTTCACAAAAGGAGGATATTTTTGCAGAAATGTATCGATATTTTTATTAGAAACTCTGCAGAAATTTAATTTCAGTTAACAAATCCAACATTGTATTTATTGGTTAATATTTTTAAATTTTTAAACAGGCCATAAATTTAGAATCGCTTTGTCCAAACGATATTATAAAAAAAGCAAATATAAGCGATTGATTAGTAAACATTTTCTTGAAATATTTAATGCTTATATGTATATACATATATATTAGGTTTAATACATTTATTAATTTGCCATTGATAAAAGGCCGAATTTTTCATTTTATGATATATGTACGCCTGGACGGTGAAAGGACCAAACGTTTTAGTCCGATAAACAGGAAGTGACTTTATGAACTTTATATACCTTTAGATGTTCTACCTATATGATATACAAAGATCCATGTTTGTACGAAAACCACAATATTTTGCTATTAAAGAAATAAAATATTCTTTTACATAAAATATTTACGAGACGGTGTTTATCTTGTATGTCCAAAAATGATGTTACCGAAAAGATTCAATAATAATGTTATTAAATCCACAACCGTATTTGTACTAGTCCACGCGCACTATTAATTTTTGATATCATGAAATTTTCACTTTTGATAATTATTATAAAGAAGCGTCATAGGATATATGCTTTCTTACTATATTTTGATTTTACTTTTATTTGGAACTGTCCTGCAATGATATACTAAATTAGTCAGAAATACTAGTTTAAAACTAAAATTTTATGATTAAAATCGAACTAGTCCGAAAAAGACCAAACTTTTACCAACTATTTGCTCATGCCACATTTTATTTGATTTGTATACATGAGTTATTTTTCTATTGAACTAGTAAAGGGCTGGTATGTTCGGTCTACAATTGGACTAGTATTTTTTGATCTGTTTCGATCTGGTATGAGTCTGGTATGTTTGTTCCACTATTGGACTACTATTCCATTGTCTGTTTTGTACAGGGACAGGTACATATCTGATCCATATCTGATATTTGACATCTCGTAGGGCATCCCTATGTTAAAAATACCAGTTGTTTGTATGGAAATAAGACAGTTGGCTGACTAGTTGGGCTTACTAGTATGTAAACTAGTTGGGTAAAGGTTCAAAAATTCCTAAATAAAGATAATATTACAAATTGAAATTTAATATATATAAATAATATTACTTTAGTTATTCACGTGGTGAAATGCAAATACTAAAGAAAGTTACTTATAACATTGATTAACATTTGTGGATGTAAGAAAAGAAATGTCAAGAAGAGACCGATGACAATTTAATGTAGGTAGTTTTGTTATAAAATTTTAAGCTCGTAGTAAAGCCTCAACACTAGTTAAAAAAAGGGAACAACTAGTCGATTTAACTGCTGGGTGTTTATTGAGCAAGAAAACATATCGCCGTACTATCTTCGTTGACTTGCTATTTAAATGCATATAATTTTATATTATTATTGAAAATTTAGTTATTTACTTGCCATTAAACGTAATTCTTATTGCTTTTGTGTGTCATTTACTCTTTGCAGCATCTTTCACTTGACATGCGTTTAATTGCTTCGCACTTCACCAATTAAATGCACTTTCGCCATAAGAATTTCGCGCAGCTGCCAAGTGTCATACAAATCCTCAATGTATGTACTTGTTTATACTCGTATAAGTAAGCAAATGTGTGTGTGTGTGTATTTAAAGGCAGCAACTACAAGTTTAGTCACACGACCATTTGCACTAAAGCTTGCCAACGCTAATGTATACATATATACATATTTTAATAATATAGGCGTGGCGCGTCCTCTATGTACACGCATACACACATACACACATGCACATAAAGAAAAATAAATACAAGCGCACAAACATAATTGCATATGTGCGAAAAGAAAGTGTCGTCACTTTGAAATCTTCACACCGCAGCGCAAAAACAAACGCAACACCTCATCAATTTGTCGTCGTCGTCGTCCGTTGTTGCTGTTGTTGTTGTTGTTGAGGTAGGTAGTGAGGCGGTGGTGTCATTCCCACCATTCAGCAATCCAGCACTGACCAGCGTATGAAACAAGCAAATGACAAAAGCTACCGTCGTCATTGGCACATTCAATGAGCCTGCAAAGCGGTTTGTCGATGCTCATGAGCTTCGATGTTGCAGTTAGGCATTTGGTAAGATGTTGCTAGCAGTTAGCCGATTTATGGCAGCTGCGTCACGCAAAAATGCAAATTATTGTTATTTAATTTATTGTTGTTGTTGTTATTGTTGTCATTGTGTTGCTACGCGCGCACAGTGTTGGCATGTCACCCGAGGCTAGCGTAGTGCGTCCATCGGACGCTGCTGTAAATTGTTTGTTGTCCCGACGCATTTGCTTCTATGTGTGTGTGTGTGTGTATACGCAGCTTCAATCATTCACACAACATCGTGTGGCACATCATTCGTTCAGCGTCCACTACCGTCTGCTCATTTACTCGTCGCATGCCTCCCTACTTTCCTTACGACTTCCATGGAAATTTTACTTCCCAGCTCTTAGGTCGCATATGTCCTATTTTTCTTGGCGCTCACGCAATTGTTGTTGTTGCTGCGTTGCTCAGCAATTCAGTGTAAGTAGTTGAAAGCGCGCGCTTTTCACGCTTTGTTGTTTTTTTTTTGTTTTGTTTTTTTGCTACTGCATACCTTTATTGTCGATTGTTGGTCATTGTGACTGATGTTCACACTTCACGAATATTATTTCAATTTTTTGTCGCCACTCAGCCACTCTTCCGGCTGTTAGTGTTGCTATTGTTGTTGCGCATATTAATATTGTTGTTCACTTTCATTATTGTACGGCCCGTTGTTGCTTTCATATTGGCATTGTGTGCAACCGCACTTTAAAAGGTGCGAAAATATCGCAACGCCTTAAGTGTGCAATTATTGTTGGTTTTTTTTTAGTCAACGCTACGCAAAACTATCACAAGCGCTTGCAGGGACACTTACAAAAACAAAGCATCGGTCGCCCGTTCGTCTCAAGACTGCACAGATTTTCTACGCTGGTCAATCAGTCGCCCAGTCCAGTTCGAGCGAGCCATAATACTCCATACACTGCAGTCAACCCCCAGACCGCTTGTAACGCCGCCTTTCAATAAATATGTAGATTTGCGAATGTGTGGCATGCTACATACATACATACATGTAAGTGGTAGTTATATTTCCCTCAATTCACACCACGTCTTTAAGGTGTTCATACAGTCACTTACTTTTGCGCCTGCGCGCGTGCAATTCATCGTCCGGTTTTTGCGCTTTCCGGTTCCTTACACACCAACCTTTGGTGTCGTTGGTGTGTTCAATATTTGTGTAACATGTAATTTGCGTAAAATTTACAACACTTCACGTGTATCAATAAACAATAAACACACACGCACACACAAGACACTCGTCTGATGCTCGAAATTAATGCATAATTTAGTGTAACCAAAATGGCAAGCAAAACAAAGTGATGGTAGGGAAAGTGATGTGTACCAAAAATATAAACCAATGAAAATAGCATAAAAAAAATTTATAAAATAACAAAAACTTGCATCACAAACTATGATTTTAGTCCTTGACAGTCTTAAATTGTTGTCTGCCGACTTTTTTTTTGCTAATCAAAAGACTGCCGAGACGAACTCGTTTTAATTAATTATGAGCCACGGAGAAGTTCTTAAGATCGCACGCACTCTTGAGCGCCGCTATGCATAATTAATAGTGAAAGTAACTAAAGGAATTATCCTTTATAAATAAAATTTTTTGCGTGCTGGTTTAATTTCAGAGGTTCTATGCGTATTGAGCGTGAGAATAGTGACATCGCTGTCTATTTCGTGTAAAAGCAATTTTTCTTTGCAGAAAATCTGTTGTTTTGTTATTGTGCATTGGGATAGACGTCCTTCATGCATTACACGGTTGCCTAGTTTATATGACAAATATTTGGTCATTCCTATTAAAGCCAACGAAGCATTACTATGCATTTATAGTTAGTTTGCTTTTTATTCCGCATAAAAATGAAAAAAAGAGTCGAAAAGAAAGACCAAAGGACATTCTATTCACAAAAAATCGCAGTCTTTCGCTTGCTCTATTCCAAAAAAATATATTTTATTATCAAAATGTAGCTTAAAAATAATTGTAAACTTTATTGAGCTCGTTTTAGTGGTAGAAGGTATAGCCGCTATTTCGGAGATTACAACATCTCCTCAGCAGACTTATTTTTATTAAATTTATTTATTCTTCATCACCGCTTCCCAGGTTTGAACCAAGGAACCTCGAAAAAAAAACAATACAAAACTTGCAACCTGTTCGTAAGGTGTAACTAAAACTTTCCCTACCTAAATCTTTGACGGACATTTTCTCCGACCTTTATTTTTACCATTTCCTTCAATTTTAGGATGTGTTTCAATATGAAGCTGTCCATCGCAATGGACGAAAGAAATTTTAATATTGTTCATAAAAAGTCAAAATTTACGCATAGTTTATGATCGATCACTTTGTATCGTACTTAAAGACAGAGCAAGATTTTAGTTTTAAGCAGGTGGAAACCGCTTGACACATAGTTTAAAAGTACGATTGATACTTATCTTGAAATAATTCGTTTAACTTAAATGATAATACAAATTTTACGTTTTAAACAGCAGGCAACCTTCTTCAAAAATCTCACATTATTGTAAATGTTAATATTTTATAAATGTTTAACGTAAAGTTATTTATATACTATATTGTTCTTTGATATTCACATTTTAATATAATTTAATTCTTATTATGCCTTTTTAAGCCTACTTGAATCGATATCCATCGGACAAGTTTTTCAATGCCAAATTCAAATGGTAGGAGTACAGAGTAATTTAGAAATTGACTAGAATTTCATATATCAACATGAACCAAAGAAATCATAAAAAAGTTCCTTAACAGTAAAAGTTTTACAAGAAATGTAAATATCTTGAAACATTAAGTATCATATATGATATCAATTTTCGTAGGTGTTTGAAGGAATTGAGTAGGAAATGTAGTGGCACTTTTTTACATTACCGAGAAACTTTTCTTTTTATTGTTTTTATGGAGGAGAAAAATATTAAAAACCATATTTACTTAGCAATTAATACAGGACCTTAATTCTAGATGGCTTATCCTTCTACCACCTTCTACTAAATACCAATGTCTTCGCTTCTTTTTCTATGTAACTCTTTAAATCAGTCAAAACAAGTGAGGCTCCAAGCTTTCAGATCAAAGAATTTTTATCGAATTGGACGTATTTGAGAGCAACAATGTCACAGCGGTTTAAACGGACGAACAATTACCTATTGCATCAGTTATAATATCCACTGGGTCCCAGTACATTTTCTTCGCATTTAAGAGGGTATTCTACTTGAGACGGTTCAAAAATTTATATTTTTTTTATTGCATTATATGCAAAATGTGTCTGCAAAATATTAAGCCATAAATTTAATTATGCACGGTGCACGGTGGTGTTTTCGTGAATCTTTCAACGCGTTTTTCTCAATTCGATTGCGTTGAAATTTTTACAGTTTACTTAGCAATCTCATATTTCTAGCCGGAACCAGAAATATGCAAAACGCATTTGTTTAAATATTTTTCTCGTAAACATGGTGTATCGCCATTTAACGTAGTGTAAAACTGTCAATACAAAGAATGTTGAATGTTCTGTTTCAGATGATTTAAACGAGAAAAATCGTGGCAACATCGAAGCAACATATTTCTGCAGGCTCAACTTTAAAGTGCCACTAAAATGATTTCATTAGCCCTTTTTGACAAAGTAAAACCCTCAATTTATTGATTATTTTCCTTAGTTTAACTTGCAAAAGTCGCGTTCAAAAATATTTAATAGTCTTGGTTTGACAAAAATTATAAAAAAAAGTAATTTTCCGGTCTCTAAAGTAGAATACCGCCTTAAATGCCGAATATATGACAAAAAATTAAAAATAGCCAAAGTGGTCATCCTAACTTTATAAGTCCAATTCTACATGAACTTTATTTAGAGTTTGTTTTTAGACAAACCCAAATAATTTTTTGCTTAGAGTTTATTTGTATCCTCCTCGTACAACATAACACTAAAAAATTTATGTGTAAATATTCATACATTTTTAATTTTCCTTACCTGCAAACCTACAAAACATTCAACATTTTGCATTCATCCAAATTTTACAGCTGCTCGTTGCATTCGCTTAAGTAGTTGGGTGCATTAAAAATTCATTAAATTTAAGAACACAAAAATTAATTTGAACGGTTTGTGTGCACCGTCACGAAATCCACTTCATATCCATTGTATGAGCACATCAATTTATTAATTTTTAAGAGCGCCAAATTGCGGCTGATTTGCATTTTTAATTTGGACATTTCATAAAAGTTATACTTTTTGAGTGTTTGTTTTTTCTTTATTGTACATTCATTTTTTTTTTATTTGAGTTTTTTGCAGCAAAGTAATTAAAAACGACATGCAGACGCTGCGCTCTAATAAGCAAAATTGCATGTGCAAATATAAAATGCATTTATTTGCGTGGCACATTCACTTAAGCATTTACTTACATAAATACATACTTTGTAAAGTAGGCAAAAATATGCAAGGAATTATTTTGGAATTTAATTGTTAAGCGCCATTTGTAGAAAGGTGATCACGCGAAGGGAATGACACCAACAAAAAAAACAAAAAACAAATAAAAGTTAGCACAAAGGTACCGATATATTCCATTGCAAAACTTATGTTGATTTCTTTGTTTCATATACACATAGAATCTGCTTCTCGGTGGCATTCCCATATTCATAACTGAAAGTTTTGAGCGATCATACGCGGGATTTATTCCCAAGCTACATGACAGAGTCAATGATAATATTTCTTTCTGAATTGCTTTTAAATTTCTTGAGAACCCTTTTTTAACAAAGCAAAAATGAGGCGTCACTGTCCCAAAAATGCCTGATTTGCTATTGTGACTACAAAAAAATTTAGAGCGATAGTTATTGGTCCTTTGGGTATTCAGAAGCTAGCTATGTTTATGGTATTCATGACAAAAAGGTAGAGATTTTCTACTTCGAAAAGTTTTCATATTTCCGTTTTGAAGATAAACTTTGAATAATACACCTTTTCCAATAGTAATTCAGAAAAACACAAATGTATTTCAGAAAATATCAATTTAATTTCAGAAAAATCTCTATTGTATTTCAGGAAACACAATTGTATTTCAGAAAAGCCCATTTGTATTTTAGAAAAACTCAATTGTATTTTTAGAAAAAACACAAATGTATTTCAGAAAAGACGAAAATAAATACATTTGTATTTTTCTGAAAGACATTTGAGTTTTTCTGAAATACATTTGTGTTTTTCTGAAATACAATTGTGTTTTTCTGAAATACAAATGGGCTTTTCTGAAATACATATGTGTTTTTCTGAAATACATTTGTGTTTTTCTGAAATACTTTTGGGTTTTTCTAAAATATTGTTGGAAAAGGTGTAGTCTTATTAGTTAGTTTCTTTTTTAAGAACTTCTGAACTGAACATTTATGATTATTTCAAAACACATTATCATCTTCAGGAGCTAAGAAGCAGGAAATAATTGTATCCTTTACAACTTATTTATTGTTCACATTTAGCTCGTTTAATTTTTACTTGTGCTGGTAAAAAAAATCAAAAATATTTCCAATTCGCTACAAAAATAGATTTCTGATTTTTTTTTTACATTCTAGTGGTTTCATAAATCATGACTACTGAAAACAATTTTTATCGCATATCTCGATTTATTGATACTTTTTTAAGCGATCTATGAATGACATCTCTACGGGAGATCTGATTACACTTTCTACTTGTTAGTATCTCTATCGATATCGTTGGAGAAATTTTTGCGATTGTAAAATATGTTGTTCATTGCGCCCAGTATGGCGGTTGGCAATTTTATCGATATACATGTTTTCTAGTTCTATCTCTTCAGTGCAATTTTTGTCGGAATTTTTTAACGCTATTCATATCGATAGTTTTGTCGATATTTTTTTACTATCGTCATTATTATTGGTATCAATGTATCTTGTAAAACTTACTCAGCGAAATAAGTGTCGATATTTTCTACGCTATCGATATCGATATATTCGTACATATGCTTTGTTGGTATTATATTATTCATGTCATCGTTATAGTTACTAATTTTTACTAGCTATCGAATTAGCACTCGTCTTCTAATTCATATTTTGAGCGCTACTGGTTTATTAAACCATTTATTTATCGTCATTATTTTTGTTTTCTGTATAGATCCTGGTTTCGTGGTAACCGTATGTTACTGTAGTTATTAAGCTAATAATAATTGTAAGCTTACAATTGTTATATACTAAACGTACATATCAATTTAAGATCTAGCTAAATTCAAACCTAGTGCAGAAAAAATTATAAAAGTTTTAGAAGATAAAATATTATTTAACTCACAAACGCCACTTATATAAAATGCTTCAAAGTTAAAATACAACGCATGTGCAAATCTCAAAAAGCACTTTTGAGCTAAAGCTTCCTTCCGGCGCATTTGAATCACAACCAGTGAGCATTTCACCATTTGTTACGGACAAGCGCAATTTCTTAACCTAATTGCAGTTATTAAAGTTGTTGAAGCGCATAAGTAAACGCAATAAAAACTATTTAAAAGGCACATAACAACAATAACAAATCACTTATCGAACTTGGGGGGTGGAAAATTTGCTACCAAAACATAAAACATACTTCAGTTTAGTGTGAGATAACACACAACCAAAGTGGCATCAAAGTTTGTCTGAGAAAACGGAGATTATTTTTAATTTTGTCACAAAAATCATTTATTTTTTTTTGGCAATAACGAACAATATACGGCATCGATTCGCTGGACGAAGTTCGCGCAGCAACCATACTCTGTTTACACCATAATGCAAATATTTTTCTTACTCAACTCCAGAGCTTACTCGTACTGAGGTGGTTAAGCAAATTCTTGAATTGAAAAAAGCTAATATTTTGATTGAACTCTCTTTTAATAAAAACACCGCGAATATTTCAATTGCTTTTGCTGTTGCTGTTGTAATATGCTTGGTCTGCGTTCAGGGTAACGGTAAAAGTAAAAATTTTATAACATTTCATGCTTTAGTAGCAACAGAGCAAAGAAAGCCGCGTACAGAGCTGGGGCAGATGTGTGGCATGATGGAAGATGTGCAGAGCGCAGTGACAAAAAAAAAAACGCTGAGCAACATTGAATGCGGCGGCACTTATTAGCATTGTCGTGCTTTTTGTTTCCCTTGTCGTTGATTGCTGCATCGCTGCCAATGCGACACTTAACTGTGGCAAGTGCTTGCGAGCTGAGCTGCCTCCTCATTCGATGTACTTACATACATATGCCCTTTAGTGTTGTTTGGCTCTTCATAAATTAGTGACATGCAGCCGAAATGATAGCACACACACACACACACTGCCGTAACCTTCACGTACCTCTTCATTGCTGCAATTCCCAAACCGTCTTTCCAATGATTTTTTTGCAACCTGCAACTGGCCATGACAATTAATGCCACAGCGACATAAGACAGCCAGCGAAAGCATTTCATTTCGCGTCCGTTGGACTTGTGCAGCGATGCAAGTTAAGTCATTAGCATTAACACGAAAATGCCAAATTAATAAAGCAAACACACACACACATGGATGGGAACACGTATACCAATGCAGAGCATTTATTTAGTTGAGTTGCACTAGCAAAACCCAATTGCAATGGCATCTCTCATTGTCAATGGGTTTCCTGTGGTGGCAATGTCAACGGCGGCAACAGCACTAGAAATGGCAGCTGAGTTGTTGGCTTGATGAATGAGCGCATTCATTTCTTTTTATTATTGCTCATCAAGTTTTGTGTCTTTTTCAGTGTTGTTGTTTATGTTGGCATAATTTTTTGATTGCCGTTCGAGCGCGTTGGCAGTTAATTGTTTTTTTTTTTCTTACCGCTCTCATGCTTATACGAGTGTATTCACAAATATATATTTACTCAGGTAACTTTTTACATTGACTTAATGCTGCATTATTTACATTTCCCCCGAGTGCTTTTGAAAATTATGAATTATGCATATTTTTGTAAAGGGAAATTCGGCAATGGAACTTCCAAAAGTTAGCAAGAAAATGTGTAAAAACGTATGATGATACTAAGCGTTGACAAATTATAGCACAGCCTCATATACTTATGTACATATATATTTATGTATTGAAAACTTTCGACAGCTTAGCCTTTCTCACATTAATTAATTAATTTATTTTTTAATTTAAACACAGATGACAATCTAAGAAAAACAAAAAAACTAATGTACAATAAGTTATGAAAATTTGGTAAAATTTTTGTAATTTAAAAAAGACTTTTAGTAATTTTTTAATTAATTTTTAGTGCATTCAACAAAAAGTACCTTTGATTTTTGACAATTTTTTATTGTCATTGTTCTCTATATAATGCAAAACGTAATTTTTCCTATTTCAATGAAATTGTAAAAGAGTGACAGTAAAAGAAAATTAACTCGGTAATTTACTTATAACAACTTGAAACCAACATTTTATTACACTTAAATTAAATACACAACTGGATACTTGAAAAGATTTTGAAATTATTTTATAAAAAGTTCGAAATTTTATGAAATTTTGTTAAGTTATTGTACATTTTATACAAAGTTTAAAGAATGGTTTTTATAGCTTTTGTTAGATAATGAATTGTATTTTAATTAAAAAACAATTTATATTAGACAAAAAAAAATTGTCCAATTTTTCAATATGGTTTTTGTGCTATAATTTAACAATGCAGTGTATGTACATACATATATTATTTTAATTAAAATTATAACTGCGTATTCCTTGCATAATACATCGTTGATTTTTTTATAAATTTCAATGTTAAACTCTGTATAATATTTAAATAGAAATTTAAAAATATTTTAGAAAAATGTTATTATATGAAATATCATACTAGAAATAAACGCTGATATTTGTTTTAAATATTTCAATTTTATATAAAAAAAATATTCCTTATTTTATTTAATAAGGTATTTACACTTTTTTTTTTTTAAATATACCCTTTTTTAGTTTGGCGTTTCCCACAAAGCAAACTACATTTCAACTGAGCCCCCTTCAAAAATGGCTTTGACCTTTGATATTCGCAAAACAGGAGTGGTTTTCGTGAGGATTACTAATTACATAAATCCACCAGCCAGTTCGCTGGCGCCGAGCTCACTAGAACCGCTGAGAGCCACGAAAAAATAACGATGCTTATTAAACTTGGGGCATCACACGGTTCTTCACAAGTAAAACAGGCGCTTTGTTACCCAAAATTTTGAAACTGGGCTCATACTTTTGCAGAAATCATATCTACCGTTGTGTGTCATCTCACTCAATCTCTCTCTCACTCTTTCCCTTAGGGTTACGATGCAGGTATAGCAGGTGTGACCAGAAAAAGATGCTCATCCTGGGTTATTCACTGTTTTTCGCTATTTCACTACTTCTCTCTTTTCCCCTCCACACTCCAATAACTAAAGTCACTTACCGAATTTTGTCGGTATAAAGTTTCTAAAACAATACTTTTTTTTTCAAAATGTAAAAAAAGTGGTTTCTGTTATCTATGCTTCTTCTGTTCAACATCCCAAAACTCACCATACCTAAACTCACCACAAATAAACTCACCACATCTTAACTCAACACTCCTAAATTCACCAAAGAGAAACTCACCAGATGTTAACTGATCTCACTTCATTCCTTTTCAACCTAACCTCATCTTAATTCTTTTTTTACTGAAATGTATTGTAGCATTTATTTTCTGCATTCATTTTTCACATATGTATGTATGTGCCAAGCCATATCGGACTTAATCAATTAAATTAAATTCAATTTGTATAATAATCCTATTGATAAGAAACTATTTGAGAATTGTACTTTATAACCACCCTGTCGGAAAATAGCAGACAGGCTGAAACATTAACCAATTTTCAGGTAGTTCGAAATCAACTGCTTTGAAATAAATGCAAAGTGCGAATATTTAATTTTCATTAATTTAACTCTGCATAAAAAAGGAATAGTGTAAAAAAAGTTGTTGTGAAATGTAGCACAGGAAAAAAAGCTTTTTAATGTTCTTCCAGCGAAATATATTTGAAAGTGGTTGAAATCCAATAAAGATTTGGATAATCGACATGTTAATAAAGTTAGTTGATTACAAGGAAATAGGATGAATTGAAACCACTTGTAGTTGGAAAAAATATATTTTTTAAATTGCTTTTAAAGTACTTTGATTTCCGACAGCGAATTTACAAAAATTATATTCTGTATAATTTCTTTAAATAAGCTAATAATAACATTTTTAATCAAAAATAAGCATTCCATGTGTATTGCTGCAAATGTATTACCAAGCATTTTAAAGCTTTTTGCTGTAATTCGAAATTATCCCACCCCAAGTTCGTGGCGAAAATCTTTCGTTACCATCGGTAAGTACTAAGGATGTCAATTTGGGCATTTTATTGATCCCAGGATATTCGGGATCTGAAAACAAAATCCCGGCACAATCCTCGGATACCGAATTTCGCTAAGTTTTGATTCTTAATTTATCAAAAAATGTAACAAGTTTGTAATCGTTGTATTATAGAAGTAAAGAAAATAACATTAATAAACAAAGAATACGATTCATTGTAATTCATGTATTTATTGGTCTTTTCAATAACTAAAAAGAAATAAACGTAAAATTTGACAAACATACAAAATAACTTATATTTCAAGTACCAATATACATATTACAGAAGCAAATGCACCTGCATAAATAAAATTATTTTTAATCACTGTTTGAGACAAATATTAAATATTAAATATTAATATATTAAAATTCAGTAAAAAAAGTAATACTTTAAGTAAAAATTAAATGCATAGCCCATTCCATATTGAGCGAGGCAGAATTATTCCTTATTTTGATCAAAATGCAATATTTAAGAACTTAAAGCCTTAAGTGTGTTATACTCCAACCTGGGCCTAAAATTGTTGCATTTAAAATATGCGCCTCAACACTTGTTTGTTGGATTGTCGACAAAAAGTTAAATGCTCTTAAATGCGCCTCATTACAAAAACTATGAATTTCTTTTACTAAGCAGTCTGATAAATTATATGCCTTTCGATTAATAGACAACTGCCATCTGACTGTTAAAACTTGATGCAATTTATCGTTTAGACTTTATGCTTTATCGAGTTCAAGCACCTCTATTAACATCGCTTTCATAGAAAGGCTCATTTTCTGCTCGAGTAGGATATTCTCCAGCTAATTTTTAATGGCAAGGGCAAAAGGAGTTCTAGGGAGTTCACAAGCCGAGTTATTTGTCGTAATTGTCGTATTTGGTTACCGTAATACAACAGTTGTAAACTTGTTATTTTTGTTACTCATGTTAAATTGTATTATTTCAATACAACTCTTAAAGGTATTCTTATTCGATCGGCTCTTTCTGTTTTAAATCATTTGCGATTTATTTTTGTTTGTTAAGTTAAGTGGGATTGAGCGTATAAATACATATTTTTAAGAAACCGAACTCTCATATTTATTACACACTGTTTATTGCTGCTTAATTGCCTAAATACCACATACAATAGTAAACGAAATTGCACAGTGCATCCATGCGTTCCACTATTATTTTAATAGCAGACTATAGAAAGAAGACAAATATCGCTGATTGTGAACACTCTAAAGGCTTTATTTTGCCCTTCAAAGGTAAAATTTTGATGATACAAAAGTTTAAAAATTAATGGCTATTCAATTCACTGCTTTCTGCAATTCCGAGATTTGAATAGATATATCCCGGGATATTCGGGAGTTTAAAAAGGCCGGGATTCCGTGATCCCGGGATTGACTAACTAGGTATTAGAACACATTCGAATAAGTACTGTTAGCGCAACGTCACCATTTTCAGGCACAAATGCAACGTGCGCCTATTTGAACTATTGCTATTTTGCATGACAACAATAAAAGCAACAATATATGTGCATAGAAATATGCAACAAGAAATGTTGAGAAAATATTACTAAATTTCTTGTTTTCTTCAACACACGAATATTTTACACATTCGAACGCATCAACACCATAATTCATAGCAATTGCATGACTTTACTAAATCAGATAAATGTCACAGAAAACAGACAAACAAACAGACAAAGTAGCCAAGCAATGCACAACTGCACAACAACAACAACAACAACAATGACGAAATCAAGCAGCAATAGCAAACGGTTATTTGTACAGTAGCGAAATCCCTACACATACTCGTCCATACTCGTATGTATGTTTAACTGAGCTATGAAAGAAAAAAATTTGTTGGCGTTACTCGCATGGTGGGGGAAATTCATAAAAATATGCTTTGCAGAAAGCGGGCAAGCAAGCAACGGCATTATTGTGTTTGAAAGCAGCGGCAGTTGACACCTTCAACAGTCAACCAATGCGCAACACAAATAATAGCAACAACAATAGCAATTGTATTCGTACTGAGAATGAAATGTCGCTAAGCGATAGAGTAGTACACGAAATTGCCAAAGATGCACAGCAGATACTCGCACAATTGAGCTCGCTCCATGCTTCCTTGGCATGCTGCGACAGCGCTTTAGAGCAATTGTTTGAAGCTGACAAACTTATATACATATTTGTGGCCGTAAATTAAAACAGTCTAAATGCCTTTTTCAGGTTTGAATTTGGATTAAAAAAATTAATACTTAGTTTTCTGTAAGAAATTTTTTACATTTTTATAAATTACTGTTATCTAAAACTACTACTTTCTCGAATTTATGGTTCAAATATTCTTTGGTATCCAATGATAGCTTTAATTAGAACATGGTCTAACTCGACATAAGTTGTTTTAACAAATACTCATATGTATATATGTGCGCATGTGTATGAGTGCAGCTTGAAGACAATGCAACAATGCGTATACGAGTAAACCATATAGGCAGCATGTTTACAAACATTTCGAATTGCTTTCTTAAATTTACATTGTTTTATTTTCTTTTCTTCTTCTTCTTCTTCCTCCTCCCATTTTGTATTGACACTTTTTGAGCCACTGTTGCTATTGCAGAAGACAGAAAGAAAAAAGCAAAACAAAAAAATCAAAAATGCTGTCGCCTCAACAATAGCAAAAAGGAAATATTTTATATTGAAATAAAGTGAACATATGTCGTTGCATAGTGATGTATGTCTATTAGGGTGATGTAAATAAAAATTAAATTTTGTAATTTTAATGTACTTATTTCTCAACGTTGTCGTAGTCCGAAAAAAAAGTTTCCCCCATTAAAAATATGATGGCAGCTTGATAAAAAAAAAAACATTTTTTTGTTTCAATATGCAACACTAAATAACCATTTAAGTTTTAGAATATTTAAAACACCTTAATGTCCATTCATGTATATACTATACCTATATATTTACAAAACATGTGTGAGCCATGTACAAAGGCTTGATACAAATATATTGTATCATGAATTGCTGTTTGCCATGTAAACGCAGCATGACTTCGCCACTTCGCTGGAATGTTGTATGAAATTCCTATAAAAAGATATTATTCATTTCATTGATTTTCCTTTGGCACACACGTTTTTTTTAGATTTGTTAATATATGTAAGTGTAACTTTGCTTATATGAAAGCAGTTGAGCCAGCTAAACATATCGAAATGCTAGATGATGTATTTGTAGTCAGCGAACAAATATAAAATATATTTCCTCAAGTCGTTAATTTAAAGAATCACTTTGTGGCGTTTCAAATATTTACCAAAGTTATTTTTTTTAGATTGGTATATGTAAGAAAATAACATCTACTTCCGATTTTTGTTATAGCAATCAGCGACTTAACTAATTTTTGTTGTGGGATCCACATTTTGCTATTATATTGAAAAAATTTGAAACGACTTTGCCCTCGCCCTTATTTAATATAAAAAAATTTACACCATCTAATAACTACTTATTTTTAATTGAAGCTAGCTTAATTCCTATTTAAATAGTTTGTTATTCGTGAAAGAAAACCTGCTAAAAGCGATCAAAAAATCTTATATTTTTATAGCAGCAATAAATTTTTCATACACAATTTTGAAAATATACAAACAAAATAATTCAAACTAATAATCTTATTGGAATAAATTCAGTACAAAATAAAAATTATGAAAAAACTTTGTTTGTTTTTTTTATTAGAAAGTATAAAGAACTAACAAAAATTAGTTTTTATATATACATACTTTTATAATAATTTGGCGCTTACACTATATACCACATTGTTTGGCGGAGCTTCCCCTACCATTTGTGGTGTGCGTCTTTATATTCTACCACGAATGGAGGGACCTACAGTTTTGTGCCGACTCCGAACGGCAGAGGTATTAGAAAAAAAGTTTTTCTATGATTAAGATTTAACTTGACCTGGCTGAGATTGGAACCTCAAACTCAGCGGCATAACGAGTTATAGCACGCAGCACTATCCTCTCGAATACAGCTCCGGCTCAACGGGCTAACCAAACAAAAACTTGCAAATTCTTATTGAGTATTTTGTATTTTAAAGAAATTCAGAAAACCTTGTTTAGACTCTCTGGTCCCACACCAGTTTTTTACAGACTCATGTCATTGCTAGTAACATTTTGTGTTCACATGTAGATGGCGCCCGAGCTGCCACTTACTTTGGTTGTTGTTCGGGACAATTTTGTGCCAAAGCATTCCTGCAAAGTTTCGGCACAGTTTTGGAATCGTTTCATGACAAATTTGAGGTTCATTTCGGAACGAGTTCAGTATCAATTCGAGACTGTTTCGAGACAAGGTCGGTACTTTATAACCATTTCAGAACCATATCGAGACTGTTTTACGACTACATCATAAAGATTTTGGAACAATTAGTTCCGAAACATTTGAGACTAAATCTGAAATTTTTCCAAAATTTTGCAGGTTCGTTTTGCGACGAGTTCACATACGATTTCAGGATCAATCAGAAAGTAATTCACGACCTTTTGAGAATCCTTTCCAGACCATTTCAGAACATTTTAAGAACCTTGCAAGACTCGATTGTGATCATTTCGTGACTATTTCATATAGTTCAGAATTAGTTTGGGAGCATTTCGGAACTACTTTGGGAAAAATTTCAGGAAATTCTTAGGGATACATTTTATTTTTTTGGGACTAATAGAACACTATTTTATTTATTTATTTATTAATTCAGTCAATGAATACAAAATTCTTACTGACTATGCTTACAAAATGGGTAACATAAAACTAATGACTAATACAAAATGAGGGAAACTAGTACATATATTAAAGTGAATCTAAGATTAAATTTTTCAACACCAACGCTTGAAGCGATATGTCAATGTTCACGATATGATTAAGATCATTTATCTCTCTAAGGGCACGACAAATTGGAGCATTCATTGAGTACTGTGACTTCGAATAAGGCAAATACAAAATGTCAGAACGACGTAAATTTCGCCTCGGAGTATTAAAACGTATTATCTGCAGAATATCAGGGCAATCAACAACTCCAGTAATCAAATTAAATATAAAGGAGCAAGATAATAACTTTCTCCTATCCTCAAGTAAATTTAACTTAATTAACTGACAGCGTGCGGGGTATGAAGGTAACGGCTCAGTGTAATTGAAGGATCGTAACGCAAACCTAATAAAAGTCTTTTGCACACACTCAATTCTTTTTATAGGACCAAAGTGAGAAGGCCGCCAAATATTGGCCGCATATTCAAAGCGTGACCTCACAAAAGCACTGTTTAGGGTTTTTAATGTGTATGGATCTGAAAAGTCTGTGCTATTTCGACGAACAGAAGCTAACATCGAATAGGAATTATATACAATGTAATCAATATGACTTTTAAACATCAACTTCGAGTCGAAATAAATGCCCAGATCTTTGATCTGATCTACAGATTTAAGAGTATTATCGAAAGTAGTAAATGTGGTATTGATTATATTTTGCTTTCTGGAATAGATCATGTGATAACATTTACTTGTATTAAGAGGTAACCGGTTTTGCTCACACCAAGAGGTTACCCTGTTAAGATCTGATTGAAGGAAAAAGGAGTCCTCGATATTTTTTATGGCGGAGTAAACTTTGAGATCATCAGCGTACAGAAGAAATTTCGAGAACAAGAAACATGAACTTATGTCATTTATAAAAACAATAAACAGGAGGGGGAATGAGGACACTACCTTGAGGGACACCAGAGCTAACATGGAAAGAACGGAAAACTATATTTTCTAGTGCTTATCCAAGCGAGGAACCTTGATTGTAAACCAACATATGCTAATTTAGCTATCAAAATTTGATGTGATACCTTATCGAAGGCCTTAGAGAAGTCGGTATATACTGTATCGACTTGAAAACCTGATTCAAAACTCGCAAGGCAGTCTTCGGAGAAACTAGTCAGATTTGAGACAGCAGATCTACCTTTAACAAATCCATGCTGGTATGGACTAATTATATTCTGTACAGCATGCCTAATTTTTTCCCTGATAATGCATTCAAAGAGCTTGGCAATCGTAGTTTATTTTGCAATAGGTCTATAATTAGATATATCAGTTTTGTTTCCGGATGAGTTAAAAATAAGCGTTAATGGTTTAACAAGAGCCATACATTTTTTGAAAAGGATAGGCGAGAACCCATCGGCATCTCTTTGCGCTGATGCCTTAAGATTTAAGATGCCCTTTAAAACATCTTGTTCAGCTAGTGATAGACAACCAAAGGACTAGCAATTTTCTGTAACATCACTAATAACAGCATCAACCGTGTCGGTATCAGATATAAAATTTTCGCTAAAAAAAGTCAGCAAAAAGATTAGAGGAATCTCGGACAAAATACGCCGTTTTTCGGACCATTTTTGGGGCTTGTTCTAGATTATTTTGTGATGGTTCGAATGTGCTGAGCTGTAACCAATATTATTTTGAAAATGACGTGTGTTTGAGGCTTTCAATTGATATTTAACGAAAAAAACATACGCCCATAAATCACTTCAATTGCACGCTATAATATATTTGGACGACTTAATAGGTTCATTTAAATTTAAGCGACTACATAATAAAACACATTTTGTTCGCAATTTAGATAATTTAAACAAGATAAAAAACAACCTTGCCCATTAGCATAGCGCAAATTGGAATGAAAATTACGAAAACTCAACTAATTAACTTTAAATCTAATTGTTTGCAAATTAGTTGAGCAATAAAATGTCTGTCCAATTAAAGAGCAACATATTCGTTTAAGTTTTATGCATAGGCCTACACACAGGCGTACTTATCAAATGAAAAAAAAAAAAAAATATAAATAATAATGCTAAACGCTTTAGTAGTAATTAAATTTAAGGTAAAGTTAATGAGAAGAACGCCAGTGAGGGTGCGCTGCTGTCTAACAGCGCTGCTAAAACAGGTGGCAAGCGCGGCTTGGTAGAAACGCCAAAATATATAAAGAGGCAATCGCCAAAACTTATGAAGTGAAAAAGGCCATCTGCGGTTAGAGAGTCGCAAATTAGATTGACGCTTGAACTATGGCGCGCAGTTGGACACTGGTCGAGTTAATTTCTAGACTGACTCAGTCAGTTTGTTCGTTTGACTGCGGTCAAATTTCGCAATTACGCGAATAGTGGAATATATTTTATATTTTTTTTTGTAGCCACAGCAGGACGTTAATTCAAATAAAAATAAAGTACAAATGAATTCTGTTAAACTTTCCCAGCGCAAAAGCTCGAATATGTGAGATGAAATGAAAAATTAAAAAATAAAAAAAATTCATTTAGCGCTGCAAAGCAAATTATGCGCAGCTTAATTTGCAAAACGACTATATCATTAAAAATTAAAACAATAACATTATGTATTATAATTGAGTCATTGCATGGTGCAGACATAGCGACAGCGGCGGCGCCAAATTTGGGAGACGCCACGCGAGCGCTGCGCCGCGATTGCCACACCAATTTTGAGCTGCTGCTGAGAAATTAAAGACAAGCGATTTCGCCGCTGTAGCTGTTGGAGCCCACACGCAACTGCACGTGCTTGTTGTTGTGATTTGCTTTCCACTTTTTTCTTTGTTATTTTATTTATTTTATTTATATTAATGAATTTCTTTTTGTACTTGCTGCAGGTTGGCTTGTTGCATGAAAATGGCGCACGCGTAACAGTGCGGCTAATGGTTGTTGATTTTTTTTTTTTAAGTATTTTTGGTTTTTATTCATCAACAGCCTTTCCCGTAAGAAATTTCGGTAAATTGAATTAAAGCAGCTGAAGTAAAACAGTTAAAAATGGAGACTGTGGGAACCGCTTGCTGCCTTGTCTCTCTTGCTACTTGCATCTCTGTGGAGTTTTGTAATAAAAGCAAATATTGCTAAAGTAGTTACCGCTTAATGAATTTACATTTCAACAACACTCTTGCTCATAATTTGCATTATAACTCCATTTGGTTTCATTAATTGTGATACAAATTGTTTTAAAGCGAAATAAAAATATTTATTTTCGGAGAAAATTATTATTTTTGTTTATTTTTTCCTTTTGCCATTTCTGCAAAAAAATATGCAACTAACATCATTACTGCATAATTTTAAAATTTCCAAATTTAAGCTTGATCCCATTTTATAAGGTCTTTAAAATACTATTTTGTAAATTTTTTGGAAGAAAAAAATTTATTTGTAACTTTTTGGTCATTTTAACAAATATATTTTAACAGTAAAATATCTTTCCGTTTACTTTATTTAGTAAAACAATAAATTTAATCTACATTGAAGTTTTACGAACGCCTGAACGTCTTAATGCACAAACAGTTTGAAATATACAGCTTGCAAATTTTACTAAAATTGCCAATAATTCAAATGATATAAACACTTAATGATTTTTTTTTCTAGTGAACTAAACAATAAAGTGGAAGAACTGCGTAAATATTAATATAAATTTTTATTTATAAATTGTTTACTATATTTCAATTAAAATGTAGTTTTTTTTCCTACTAATCATCATTTGAAGAAATATTTTGGTGCTAAAGAAATTTAAAAAAAATATATAAAAACAGTAATTTTTAATAAAATTATTTGAATTTTTTTGAGTATGCAATTTCAATACAAAAAGGGTCAGTAAAGTGGCTGCAAATTTCAGTTAATTTTTGGTTATTTATTTTGCTGATGCTCTTTGGCAAATTTGTATTAAATGAAAAATTATGTGCAATTTTTTGCTAAAGTACTTTGTTAAATTCTTTAAAGAATGAACTGTGTTTTAACTGCAAAATGTTTAACATTTAGTTTGTGAAATGTTTGCAATTTTTCATATTCTAATTACTATCTGTTTTCAAATTCAAATTGATTATTGGAGAGAAACAATAATATTTTTTTAAAATTTATTGAGAAGCTTTATGAAAAAAAAAATATTTTGCTTTAATATAACTTTAGATCCACAGAAAAAGTGTTTTTTGCGCTTTTCGATTAGATTATCTTGTTTAACTGCCTTGCTCGAGCTATTCTGAGTGTCACTTGGAACTCTGTTTAGAAAGTTAAAAATTTATTTTTTTATAAAAGAAAGTATTAAAATTTGCCAGTTATGAAAAATATTACGATAGTACAATGTTAAAAATTTAACAAATTTTTTTCTAAATTTTTAGTATCATAGCCTCAAACTAATTGGTACTTAAATTATTTAAAATTCCGTTTTTTTGAATTTTTATTAAAAACTACATTCGCTGCTTTATTAGAGAAATTTGTGCTCTCACACAAATATTCTGAATCAAAATTAGTTATATCACCTGAATTTCCTTAAAGGATACCAATTCAGACACCCCTTACATCGTTTAAATGTTTTCGCCCTGACCACAAGTCAATAGTGTTTTTTTTTTGCGCTTAACCATCGACCAAGCAGCATATAAAACCAAAAAATAATGAATGAAAAGATAGTTCATCATTGCAATGCATTGTTAACGACTCTTACTAACTACAAATCAGAGGGAATCAAAAGACTTAAGAAACAAACTCTATATAGTGAAGTATATTTATTTACTGAAATTATTTAATAAGTTATAGGAAATAAACTTATTACATATTATTAAAAGTCAAAAACAGAAGCGTAGAAGAAACTAAATAATAATTGATGCCACACACTGCACCTTAAAGTTCAAGAGGAGAGTGTAAGAACACAAAAAGCTTAACATTAGTGGATCATCCTTAAACGAGCTATTATTTTGTCAGCAATAATATATTTAGTATTGCCAGGATTGACTTACTGATTTTATTATTTATTGGGAAAGAATTTAGAAGCATTAATTTAAAAATAAAGAATATGTTGTCATTTCGACTATTAACTACAAACTTACTTGAGTTTACTACTCAAACGGATTTAGAGAAATTGTGCATACCGATGTTCTAAACACCGATTTTAGTAAAGCATTCGATAAAGTTAATCACTCCTTACTTATCGATAAACTCGATCACCTTGGTTTTCAACCTAATCTTCTTCGTTTGATATCTTCTTATATGCTCGACAGAACACAACGATTCCTTTTTAAAAATACATGTAAAGTTTTTTGTTTGTGCGTTTGTAAAACGATGGTCAAAATAATTCAGTGACCCCTATATTACGGAGGCTCTTTTCCCAACAATAGTGAGGCCAATAAAATATGGTTCCATCGTTTGGAACCCGCACTATCAAGTTCATTCTGACCGGATAGAGTCAATTCAAAAACAGTTGCTGCTTTTTGTTTTAAGAAATTTTCGCTGGGATTCCCAGTATAACCTGCGACGATATATTAAATAGTTGAAGTGAAGTGGAACATTCTCTACCGAATTTCCAGGCATTTCCGGCCTCTTTTTCTGAAACCTTGCAAAAATAATTTCGAATTAAACGAGCCGATCCTTAGTTTATGAAAGGATTTTAACTTTCACTCTGGATTCTTTGATATTCCCGACTTACTTTTTCACTTAACGAAGACTATACTTTGTAATCTCATGATGATGGATTACAAACACAATTAAGCTTTAAAACAATTTTTATTATCCAAAATAATTTAAATTTAAAATCAGCTGATGAACTTTATTCTGTAGCTGAACAGTTTTAAAGTCGCGACACCCACTAACTCCCGCCTTTCATGACTCGGCATGCACAAACAAAAAAAATTAACACCGTGCGTAATGCAAATGCGCCCCTCGCGTCGGTTGTGCATACATGTAAATTTTTTTATCGTACAAAATAGAACTTTTCAAGTTAAAAACAAAAGTCATGGAGATCATTACAACATTGTTATGGAAAACATATTTTTAAGGTTTTTTTTTTAAGGAACTCTGTAACTAAGTTTGCAATCTCCACAGACAACTGTTACATATTTGCAACCAATTGGCTTATACCTTGGAGGCAACAATAACCCATATAATTAAATTCAACTTAATGTGTTATTTTTTGAACCAGAAATTATTTTTTTTTGTGACAGATATTTTTTTGTGGTTTTCGAAACAGTTATATTTGGACTTTTATTTTTCATTCCTAAAATAAAAGTTCATATATGGCAAAAAAATTAATTGTCGTTGAAAAAATGTCACCTAAAGACCTTTTTAAAAGGAAAATATAATAAACACCCGACTTTTTATTTTTTAATTTTGAAATATTTTGCTGTAGAATTTTAGTTGAGTGGAAAAGTCTATCCATATTTCTTTGTTGTGCGCCGAAATATAAACAACAACAAAATTAGGTTTTTGAACGAAAATTATGTATAAGCGTATTTATAATGGTGTAAGTATATGTACATATGTATGTAAATCCAAATTCAGAAACTACTCTTTAATTACGAGGCCGAATTCGGACATACTCTGGTCATATTTAGGTATGTACTCGTATGAACATATTTTGCCCGGTGGAGAGAAAAATAGTCTCCAAGTGACAATTTTGTGAAAGAACTAGGAGACATCAAACTCTCACCATTTCAATATTTGTAATTCAAAATCAGAAATATACAGTTTGACAGGCTGTGAATGTGACAGACTCTAGGTGCGATCTTTGTTATTGTGTTGGTGTTTTTCTTTCAGAGTATGGCATTAAATTTGGAAAACAGGGAAAATAATTTAAAATTATTTTGAAAATGTAAAAGAAATATGCTATCTCATTTTCAACAATTCCTTTCTTGAATTTATTTTGTACGTTGCAATTAAAAAAATCTTTAATTATTATGTAAAAGTTATAATTAAAACTTGCACAGTGCTATTAAAATTTTTTTTCTGCTGTACAGATTTTTAAGTAAAGTTACATGTTAAAATAAAAATATAAGTACCATTTTTTCATTCTTGGTTTACTCTTTTAATTGTATGTAGCTTATTAAAAATATACACAATCAAATAAACTATTGACGAGTTAAAAACGAGAATATTTGATGAGCTTCGTTTTGACGATCGAATGAAGAGACAAAAACGAGGTGTTCGATCGTCTTTTGAAATATACGTGCTCGTGAAAACTTTTAAATTTTTCAAATAATGTGACGAGGTCATGTGAAGAATGAGTAAATTATTTGATCTCTTTTTTAATTTTAACGTCAAATATACCCATGTGTTATTAGTAAAGCAACACAATGGATTTTTTGTAAAGGATTGCTTTTTATTTAAAAGAGGAAAATAAAATAAAATATAGTATAATTTATAGAAAATTATTTTGTTTTATTTTAAAACAAATAACACACAACTGCAAGAAACCAATACCGGCACGAAAATGTTTTCACATAATGAAATGCAAGCAAACAATATCATTTTGACATTTGCTGTACTACTGCGAGGAAAAAAAATTAATTCTGTTCTTACAAACGCCAACTCACCAAATTCGCCTTGAGGCAAAACAAAACTACTCATCAAAAAGGGAATATTTCTAATACTATTTTAGTTTGCTTTTGCAATTGAGGGTAGCAGAGTGGGCAACACTGGAAATAAGTCAGCGGGCTTTGTCAAAATTTACAGCTATTCCGTTTACTGACATCACTTGACTTGAAACTAACTTTAAGGCTGAAAATGCTCTTTCAAGGCTAAGTTGTGTAGCAGGTACAAATTGTATTATTTTCGTTACAGAAAATAAGTTTGGATATACAAATTTTTTACTCTCCCAATACTGCATAATCTATTTTGATCAGCCGGAAAGGGTTTTGGGGAATAATTATCTAATTAAGACTTTTAGGAATATTCTGTGTATGCAGTTTTGTAGCCCATTTAATTTTAGTAGTGCAAGTTTTAGATGGCTAAAATGTACCGTTGATTTATTAGAATTTTTTTTGCAAAGAGTATTGAGCATATAACGATGGTACGTTACAGTCCACTTTTCTAGGCTACAAAACTGCATACTCAGAATTTTAATAGAAGTCCTGGTTATAGATTCCACTTAATTTTAAATAAAAATTGTCACAAATAAGTAAATAAATATAATTTTTAAGACATATCATTTTGAAATTCACTATTAATATTGTTGTGAACACAACTGTATAATAGTTGGCGAGCTAGTAGAATACCTTATTCATTTTTGTTAGTGTTATTTAATTTTTGAGAAATAGTTATTAAAAAAAAATTTTGAAAATAAAATGCAGTTTAATGCCTAAATTCAGTAAGCAGTCTCAGTCTCTAATGGAGACTAAAGTCACAATATTAGACCAGTTGGCAATAGTTGGTCTCAAGATAAAGAATCTTGTCTCAAAATAAAATCTCTAAATTGTGACCAGTTGATAAACAGACAGAGGCAAAAAAATAAAAACGTAAAAGCGAGGAAAGGCAATAATCTACAACTCATACATACTAGTCTCAAATTTTTGAAACTAAAACTTACCCAAATAAATGTTTTGAAGTCAATATATTTTTTTCTTTAGTTTTTTATAAAAGCTGATATTGAAAATACTCATGAAAGAATGGAAAACCTTGTATAACGACTTACTGATAATAAGTTCTACTAGCACATTTTAAGGTTTTCCCGTCCTTTTATAACATTCGGCTAAATACTCGTATATAATATATTATAAAATACATTTGTTGCATTTTTTCTTATGGTCCTATCTAATTGATAAACACTTTATGGTTGCCGTTTCAATAAAAATATAATGGCCGTAAAATACGTCGTTGTGCAGAAGTATTTCATTTCAATGTTTATATCTTTACAACTGGTTAAAAAAACACTTTTGTATATGAAAAAAACCTAATTTGTTCGATATTCGAAAAATCAAGACTTCATAAAAACCGTACCAAAATTTATGGAAAACCGGAGAACACCGAGTTAGCTAAAAAAAAAACCCTTTTTTATAATAAAATTTTGAGTTTTATAAAATAACTTTACGTTCTGGAATTTTTTTAGTATATTTTTAGTTTTCTGAATACCTAAATACATTGAAATCAGTTGGAAATATCCAGACAGCATTTTTGTTGCAGATCTGTGTTATTTTTACAGCTAACTTTAATTCCATATTTATGTGCATCATTAAAGAAGCAAGAACTTGGTCTATTCTCATATTCTCTGCCATATAATATGACCCCTGAGTTTTTTTCTAACCTGTGGAAAGAGCAACAACACAAAACTATTTAATATTGCTCTGGAATTTTTTAGCAGTTAAATTAGGCAAAAATGCTTGTTGTTAGTATGAGAGTTCGAGCACCCCATATGTACAGAGCATACGCGTAATTAACGCTTCGGACTTTTGACAGCTAAGCGCACATCGCACTTTTTCGAAGGTAATGAACTAATGGCTGAGTTACTTATACTCGTACTCGTATATATAACACTCGTGTTTGAAAATGATGTTAAATTTTGTATTTTGTTGTCATAATTTTTGTGCACCAAAGTGCTCAAAGCGCGCAGCCGCCAAAAAGTTTGACAGCTCCTTCAACCAGCATCCGAATTCAACCGAAGCATCCGATGTGCAAACATCCATACAAATAAGAACTCTTCAGTCTTGTTTTATTACTTTTTTCTCATACAAGTCTGATACTCAAACAATTTTCTCATAGCTTTGTCGAACAGTAGCTTCAACAAAGAAAAAATGAACAACAAAAAACGGTGTTTATTGTACACATGTCCATATAACAACAATAGAGGCGACATCAAACAATGCACACTTGTTAAATTAACAAAAAAAAAAAATGAATCTGACATCATAAAAAAGTAATACAGCTAAGAAAATTATAACTAAAAATTAAGTAATTTTTTAGAGCGGCAAAAATAAATTTAGCTTACAAAGCACACACACACATTCACACGAAGTGATTTGGCACTGACAAAAAAAACCTACAATAGCAATAACAATGAGTGCAATAAGCTCAATAATGACCAAGTCGAGCAGGCAACATGAGCAGCAGCACCAACAACAACAACAACAACACTTAACAGTAGTGAAAACAGTAGCAACCAGTAAAATCCATTGAAGCAGCCAACTAAGCTTTTAGCGCCATTGAAGTGCTTAGATTTATAGCTGCTGATATTTTCTTTAAGGCACCTAAGCACATTTCACTCCACCAGTCTAGTTTCCACAAATATTTTTCTTGCATTCAAATTTATTTTTATTATAATATTTTCACTGCCTTTGCGAGCATCTGTTCGTGGTTTAAATTAACTTTCATTTGACTAGTTCGGGGACTTACTCGTGTTCAAAATAGCCAACCAGTTATGTCTTACGTACGCGGCATTCCTCTAGCAGCATCCTTTGATATTAGTTATTTGGACTATGCCTATAATAGCACTGCATCTATTTATTAGAACTGAAATTTCGCTTAGTATCAGTGAAGGCTAAGCTAAGCATTTGTTTTTAGTTTTTAGTTTTGCAAAGAGGTAAAATTTCGGTTTCTAGACTTAAAGGTAATTTCACTACGTACCCGCGAATTTGATTGTAATTTCCATAAAGAGGTGATAGAAATCGTTCTTTTTTTCTCAGATTATTCTTAAGAATTGACGTAGCGTGAATATACAATACAAATTTATTGATTTGATTAGTTTAAAGGCAACTGAAACACTTAAGTTACCAGCAAGTTAAAGTTTTTTATTTAAAAAAAAAAGCATTCTCGCTAATGTACTAATCAGAGTTAATTTATAAAATAACAAAATTTTAAATCCGAATTGTATTATATTCATTTAAGATCAGCTGCCTAAATAAAAAGGGTATTTTAGGTGCCAACAGCGCCAACTGTGTGCCAGTGGTTAAACGTTTAAAAAGTTAAGAGAAAGAAAAACATTTAATACAGCAAAATTAACTAATTTTTATAGTTGCTGTTTTATTGCCATATAACTATTTTATTACATTTTTTTTGTAGCTTTTAAGGCCGATAAGATACCAGCATTATTCAATGCGGTAGAAGTTAAAGTAACTATTTCAGAGATCACCACAACTCCGCAATAGACTTTCTTTCTTCAACACTTCCACGGAAGTCGAACCTATGACATCAAGCACGGCATACCTACCGTGTGTCTGTGTGCTCCTTAAACACTAATCCAGAGTTATAGTCAAGATATAAGCCCTCATTGTTTATTATCGCAATGATTCTAAAATTTTAAGCAATGCCAAATGAAAAACTCGGACCGATTTCTTAACTTCCTCTTAAATTGAATTGCTTTTATAGTGAACTAGCAATACATCACGTTAAAGTTCAAACATAGGAGCACGTGAACTGTCTCGATAACGTAGGTAATTTGTTAGATAAGTCGTTGCATGCTTTTAGGCACAATTATGCGTTTAGCCAAGAAAATTTAAAGGGCAGTTAAATTTAATTGGCAGAAGAGTAAATGGCACTAGCTTTACTGTAATTCTGGTAGCTATCAAATATTTAGTTAATGATTAAATTGGATACAATTTAGTGTCACTGCCATAACAAATATTAGAACAGCTTAGGTATGCACAGCGCCGCCTATGTGTCAGTGCTTTATTAAACGCTAATGTCAATTGTGTTATAAGCTTTATTACAATCACTTCCAAGATGTTTGTAGTACATAAAATTAAAATATCATTAAAAAAATTCAAAACTCTTTGAAAAGCTCTAAAATTTACCTAATTAATTTATTATAATTTTCATAACAAACAAGATCTGCCTAATACGACATTAAACGGTTCATTACAATCAATTTAGCTCTTATAATATCCAATCACTTTTCCCAACTCTAAACAATAGCGACACACTCCAGTGATTAATCACCGCCCGCTTGTAATTTAATGTCGCATTTTACGAAAAATCTGTGCCACAGGCGATTCTGTAGCTAACCAGGCCAAATAAACAAACAAACAAACGCTCCGCTCTTTAGGCAGCCAACCATACACTGACAGACATACTCGTACACACATACTTAGCTAGGAGATCGTTTGCTGCTATTGGGCAGCGATTCAAGGAATGGTATAAATTTCATGTGAACAACATTTTTAGCTAATTTAATAAAAAAAAAATTGTAACAATTTTTAATGTTGCTTGTGCTGGCACATGAGCTGCCCGCAAATGTTTTTATTTTTATTTATATTTTTTTTCTTACAACAACTGGCAGCACTGTGAGTAAGTAGTACATAAGTAAGTCATTGCCTACGAATGGGTGCGACGATGAACAGCGAGGGGAAAGAACAGCAAAATCACAGCCTCAGACAGTTAAGCAGCGACATTTAACAACATTGTAATTGCCAGCAGCGACAAGGAACCAAACGGACGTCGAGAGAAATAGGTGAGCGGCAAACAGCAGCAATAAAAACATAAAAACTTCAACTAGGAATAATAACAAAACACACAGAGAAAAGTTTATAATGAAAAGCGCGCAACAAAGTGGCGCAGAAGGTAAGTACGTAGCTAAGCATACACAACAAAACCAAAGAACTAAAAGAAGCCACAGTATCAATTGCAGCGCTGCTGTCGCTTGCAGTTGCATCCGATAGCTGTAGTATGTATGTATGTATATGCGAAGCAACAACAACATTCTAAAACACAAAAACTTAATTGATTCATAAAAATGTTTGTTGCTGTCTCTTCTTTTTTGCCTGCCTTACAAACAATTTTCTTTTACAATATTTGTTTTTTCTTCACTTCTATCTCCTCTCCAACTAAAAACAGCAAATAACAAAATAACATAGTTTTCCTGGCGCTTCTTTCTACAACAAACATACACACACATACCCATAAATATTTCTGTCGCTAACTATGCGGTAAGCTTACAGAGAAGGCGTCTCGTTCAGTAAGACAACAACAAAAAAAAAAAAAAAAAAAAAACAATTGAAAAAATAAGCAAAAATGGGGAAAATGCGCTTCATTTGCAGTTGTTGTCATATTTTATGAGCCTAAGTAGTTTTTGTTGGTGTGCTTGTCGCTCAGCGCAGCTCAACAAGTAGATGTGCTTGCTGTCATTCTTGTGTGTGCGGTACACATCTTTTTTTTATACGTTTTGCTTAATCAACTTGTTGCTCTATTTTTATGCGATATATTCCAACACACAAATGTACTTACGTAACAAATCTACGTTTATAAATAAAACTGCGGCAGCACTCTCATTATCCAACTACCAACATCAACGAGACGACAATTCACTACGCTGCGGCAATAAAAAGTGGCGTAATAGTTAGTGCTCATTAAATTGTACCTGCGCATGCGCAACCATTGTAATGAGTTGTAAGCGCAGTTCAGCATCCCGTCAAAAAATTACGCTGACATGAAAAAATAAGTAGAATTTTAAAGGAAAAATTGTGAAGAGGAGTCTAGTAGGCACTGACGTACATACATATATACATACATACATATGTATATATACATACATACTCACTCGTTTATGTGTGGGTACTAAAAGTTATTCGAACATACGCCAGCATATGTTTGTATTCTACTCGTAATTAGCAATAAAAGCTTCCACGCGCAGCATTCTTAGCGTGTTTGTATTGGACAGCATGGCGGTCGGTCGTCATTTGCTAATGCGCCGTTTTGCAATTTTTATTAATTGCCTTCAAATACGTACACTGCACAATGGTCAGAATTCTATTTGTTTTACGTAAATTAAAATAACGCAGCTACTTAGTTGAAAGTTGGTAAATGTGTTAAAGGAAAGGGCCAAATTTCGGACCGCCAATGCAACACATCTTTTTTAAGCTTGAAAGAAAAAATTTGGATTTGGTATACAATTTTGTAGCTTATTAAACTTTAATATCAATAAAGGCAAATATAATTGGCTAAAATTTTCGCTTCATTTTTAATAATTTTTTGCATACTCCTCTTAAATTTTTTCCATGTTCTAAATTTTTAAATTCATTTGAACACCCGTTCTTGAATTGTTGGTTTAATTGCAATTTTAATTGTTAGTTTTTTTTAACGAAAGTTTTTTTTACCCATTAGTAATGCATGTGCCAAACAATTCAGAATGAATAGACTGTGGGTTAACTAAAATAAAAAATTCAAAATTTCGAAACAAATTTAATTGTTAATTATTGGAGAACGAAAATTGACACTGAAGATGGCACAACGCCGAAATCGGTTTGTCTCCTAACCACACTTGACAAGGGATGACGGAAAAACATTCCAACAAATATCAACCTTCCCCCCTGTCGGACATGAAGAAGAAGAAATGAAAATTGTTAATTTTTATCTATTTGATTTCGTTATTTAAAAATGAGGAATTTTTCGAGTATGAATGTATAGAATATAAGCAGTCACTTTATTGACAAGGTTTTTAGTAAATGTGTATGTTCGAGAGTAATTTTGTGCTACATATTTCTAGTAGCAAACAAATGCCATTTTCGCCAATTAAATATTTTCAATTATACAATGTGGTAATTAAATTATAATTTCAGTTTCTCTCATTAAAATATTAAATTTTTTCCTACAAAAATTAGTTACACCATTTATTATGTCATTTTCTACACAAATAGTCTTTAAGCAAGTTCGTTGCTTAAGTCTTTAGTTTTATGCTAGAAATTTTCGATGTTTGATTCTTTAATCGCGTCGAATGACAAATAAATAAAATAAATGTTTTAAAACTTTACTTATTTATTTTCGTATCTTTTCATGTGTGTATTTAGGACATTCATAGTGACTTAGAAATTAATAAACCTGGCCAAAGGTTAAAAAGTCTTCAAATTCTTTTTTTTTTTTCAAATTATTTTGTTGTTAGTTTTTATTTTTTCTCAAAATCAAAATCAGATTCATTGTCAACAACCCCGAAAATCTTCTCATCAAAAATATTGATAAGAATCAAACGATAAAAAGAATATGTTCCACCATTTTGTTCTTCTCGAGGACGTTTTCATGTACGAAATCATCGACCGCAAAAAGTATCGACCCCGAGTATAAAAATTGATCATGAAAAGATGCTTAATTTACGTTTGGTCAGGTTTTTGTTTTCGGTCTCCTTCGAAAAAATATGATTGTAAGAAAAGAGAAAATTTTGTTAAACTAAACTAAACTGTCGACAACATTTTTTATAAAAAACACTTTTATTATGTAGACCAAGTTGGAAGTGGCTACAAATTACCTTTGATTTTTGTCAATTTTATTTTATGTGAATAGGATATATTTTGTTGCCTATAAAATGTAGCAAAAAAATTATATCTAACTAAATAATCTTTTTTGTTTCTTATTTTATTTTTTTTATTCCACATACCTAATCTAAAACTTTCCACCAGGCAGTTTCATTACTCCACTTTGATATACAAATATTTGTCACATACCAAAAAAACTAAGCCACAGTTTTATGTGCTCTAAAATATTTGGCAATAAATTTTTTTAAATTTTATTGTTGACAAACGGAAACTAAAAGCAATCAAGTCACAAGAATTTCCGCTCAAAGTTCACACATTTCCCAAATGTAAAATAGTAATTTGCATACAAAGCAGGGAGAAAAGTAAATAGTGTAATGAAAAGAAATGCTAATCAACAAAAGAAAATAAGGAAGAAAGAATGAAAATATAAATAAAATTAAAAACAATTTCTTTTTAGCTTGCGACGACTTTCTTTACACACTTTTTTGATTATTCATATTATTAGTGTACCAAAAACGAGATGAAGTGCTAGTTACACAGCAAAAAATATATAAAATTAGAGCAAAAGTGTTATGTAGCGCAAATAAATGAAACGACAAATAGAAATTAAGACGGACGCAATTTTTTGTGCGCTTGGCATCAAAGTTCCCATGAAACTGATTTGCATATAAAAATAATAATCAAAACTTACTTAATTAATTTAGTCAAATAAAGTGTACGCGCATTACACTTATATGAACAAACTTACTGTGAAGCTTTGTATTGCAAGCTATCCCTTTCAATAAAAATGGGGAGAAAGCCATTTTGGTTTTTAAATTTAACTTTCATAAATCGAGTTGAGCAGTTTTAAGTTGCATAGTAAATAATGAATGCCGCGAGCTGTCAAGAAATCTTAGCACCTTCGTCTATGCATTTTTGTTATGGTTATGGTTTGTGTTTTCACACGCGTTAGGAATTAGTTGTTTTTACATTTTTGCTGCAGTTCAACATGATTTTTTATATTTTATCCATTGACGGAAGTAGGAATACAAAAGCAATTAAAACGTAATAATTTTTTAACAAACTGGGTCTAAGTAATATGAAAGATTTATATGTATGTATATTATTTTTTTTACACCTTTAGAAAATTCTTAGTATTTGTGTGCAGCGTTTTGCCCCTCACAAACTGATTGCTCAAAATATTAACACTGAAAGTGAGTACAACAAATATTTCGCTTTCAATGCTTCTAACGTAATTAGAATATTTTCCCTTGCTCTTCTTGCCACAAATTTATTTGAATAATGTTTACGTTGATTATTTATATTTTTAATATATTCGTAGCCGTTGCAATATTTATTATTTTGTTCACATTCAAGAGCCGTAAAAAAGGAAATTAATTTATTATTTTGATATATATGCGATAATATCGAATAAACTAGTTTTATTCCGACTTATAAATAGCAAAAGAATTTTTCGTCTCTTATTTTTAATAAAATTTCTCACGTTTTGAACAAATTTTGTAAACTCTTTTGCAACTCATTCAGTTGTACAAAAAAAGTCCCGAATGCTTTAGGTTCCTCTTAGCCAAAGTCGAGTAGTTTTGATATGTTTATTTATAGGTATTTAGTATCAAAAACCTTTTTTTGCTGCAAATATTATTTAAGTATTTTCAAAAATTTCAGTCATCTAAATATATTCTAATTTAAACTGGTTCGATTGACCATCGCTAGTGAGACAAAACCGTCAATCCGCACAGTCGTTAGTGGCAATAGTTTTGTAGCTCTAGCACAATGATATTGAACATTAATTGAGATTGTTAGATGGAATGTTATGAAGAAACACACGCATGATTTGCAAGTTAACATTATAGAAAGTCCTTCACTACTTCAGATTTGTTATTGCCAACAGCGACGCGGATCCAAACATGCGTGTAAGCTTTGTTTTGTCCTCGTTTATTGCTGCAGCAATCTCTTGTACTTTCCTCTTTAAACAGAAAAATTTTTTAGTGGCAGTGTTGAAATTAAATCAATAAAAGTCATATGAAGCTACTCTTCCACATTAGAGTTCGCAAAATGGTGGTGTGCGTCGAGTGGCTTGTCCAGAAGCTTGAATGTCTATGTTGACAGTGGTTGATATATCAGCGCACAGTAATAAGATCCGATGAATGGAAGATAATCAGTAGAGATAACTCTAGGCTCATCTCCTTCAAATGCGCCCTGGTTTAATTTAAAAGCCTAAAAAGCAACATATCTACCTACCTCAAATGTGTTTTGATTTTCCGTTATATCACTTTCTTTTTTTTATTTAAAAGAATCAAATAATATTTAGTAACGACAGGACACGGCGACCTTAACGTTTTTTTTTACCTTAGCCGTCTAAATAAAGGCGAATGAGCTATGCATTCTTTGAATAATCTGAGTCTACATATATCCAGACAAGACCGGACATTCGCAACAAATTTGTTGAGATGTCTCATCGTCTTCCATACATAGTCGATATTCTGTTTCAAGAGTTTCGCTTGCCTAGGATCATCTTTGGCATTTTAGTACTTGTCTCACTCGTGTTGCCAGTCTAGTATGCACTTTTTGGACGTGGCCCAGCTGAGACCATAAAAAGCTTCCGGTCCTAAAGGAACCACGTTCTCAGCTTTTCCGCTACCAGCACAGCGTTACTGTGTTTTCATTGCAAGATTTTGTCCTCCATTATTTCAACTTTCTTAGTCTGGATATGGACTTTGCACTTTCTGCCAAAACCAATTTCCGTTGTCATTAGGTCCGAAACGACGCAGTTTTCTAGCTCAGAAATTCTCCCTAGAATATCTGAATGAGACTTACTCTTTTATAATGTCTTGTCTGATATTCGCAGTTGCAGCTTTCTTGAGACTACCGCTGCCGGTATGTGAATGTGAAGTGTGGTCAATCCCAGGAGTGACTTCATTGCTGCAGTTGGGCCCGATATTGAAAGCATTTGATTTGTGATAATTTTTCCCCTGGTATTCTTTTTTTCACTAACTGATAAATGGTAGAGATGATTCGCATCAAGCGCCACCATTTCATTACCATACCTCAGCCTCTAAAGTTCTATCATCAAGCTTATCTTAATTCCAAGAAGACTATGAAAGAACTCAATGATGAAAATTCTCAACAAGCATCTTTATGAATAACAGCAGCAACACTGGGGGCAATCGGCGGCAAAAAGTAACGCCGAAAGGAAATCGCCTTCACTGTGGCCAACTGCAGGCAGCGCGGCGAGGACTTGCAGAATTCAACCAGCAATGAATATGAAAAAACGAACCAACCAATCAACTCCAGTACTTATGCACCTTATATACTTATATTCTTAAATTTTATACTTATTGTTGTTGTAATTGCCACGCCAGTTGTTGACATTCCACACTGCTTGCTGGTTGTTGGTGCCATTGAGGATATGATGCACTTGCAACAACGCAACAACGCAGCAGCACATTTGCACTTGCGCACTTGTTGCAGCCTCTTTGATTTATGCGTATACAATGAAAAAGTGGCAAGACGACACAGGAACAGGTACTATGTTGGCAAGTGGCAAGTGGCACATCTGTTGACAGCGGCAACAACAACAACAAGCAAGCAAGAAGATGACGAGCTGAAAAACCTACAGCAGTGCAACAAAGTAAAGGAAGTTGTCGCCAACAAAGCAACCAAAAAAAATATTCATATATATATATTGCGGCAATAACAACAATTATATACAACAACAACAACAACAACAGGAATGAAGGCAACGACTCAGCGCTGCGTGCAGCTAATAAAAATTCCAAATTAAAATTGCAAATAAAAGAAGTAACAAATCAAACTGCAAGTGTGTAAATAATTCACTGACGGCAACAACAACAACAACAACAACAACACAATAATAAACCGTTTTTGTAGAAAATAAAAATATGATTTCTTTCTTGGCATTCTTACCGGTTTGTGCAACATTTACTTGCACTCAGAGCTGTTGACATTCTTGCTGATAAAATGCAAAGAAATTTAATAAAAAAAAAACAAAATTGGTCCCTAATTATTTTTACAAAAGCAAAAAAAAAGTGAGTTGCACCAAAAATTCGTAAGATGCCGAAAATGCCAACTTTTCCCCTCTTTGACTTATTTTTGTTTTATTTTTAATTTGTTTTTTTTTTTAATTCGGTTTTCATTTTTTATTTTATGACTTCTTTTCACCTTTTCTGCTTTTGCCATCTGGTCACTCGCTTGTGACTAATTGGAAGGTGCTCATTTGTGCTCGTTTGACCACCTCTGCACTGACGTGAGTTGACGACTGATTTAATTCTTACCACCCTAAGAGAAAATTGAATTTCAACAGGTTTCACCCAGTTAACAATATATAGACCTGACCAGCCTCGAAACACAAAGCTGAAATTAACTATCCAAATGTGATTAAGAACAAAAAAAATCTTTTGTTATCATTTTTCATGCAAGGCGAAATAAAGCGAAAAAATACATCATAATTTTTATTTGCTGTAATATTTGAAAAAGTGGACTTAGCAGCTTTCGCTCAAAGTCTATAATGGGAAATACATACTCATATGTGAATTAGCTTTTAAGGTGTGTAATTGAACTCAAAGCAGAAAATGCATTTAATTATTAAAGTCTTAAAGCATTTTGTTAGTTGGGTAACTTTAATAGAAGGCGTATACAAATGTCACTTTCCATCAAAACATAGTTTTTCCTATTTTACCAACAAAGTTGTTGTGTGATTTCCCCCTCGCTTTTAAACACTGCAAGTGCATACATTTCATTTTGTTAATTTGATTTGACGTTGATGATGATTTAACAGTTTTCTCAGTGAAATTTAACTACAAATTGTAATTCATAATCAAGCTTTAACTATTATATGTATATATGTATATACAGCTATGTTCAAAATAGTAGTTGTGGTATATTTTGATAGATTTTGGATATTGTCTCCTTTTATTTTTTAATTCAAATGCCGTTCTTTTCCTAACAAAAGTCATATTTATATGTATCGAGCAATAACCGCCAAAATGACGTAACCGACAAATGAAGATTTTTAGAGACGAATGCCGATTCTCTTAAATTTCTCGGCAGAAGCAAAGCGCATTTTAATAAATTTGCTCGCGTTTTGAAGAAAAACCAACGTAAATCGTATACAAAGCGGCAATAAAAATGAAGCTTAATTGCGGAGAAAATTAGTTAAAATGCACCTTCTAATTAAAAAAATGTATTTGTTGCTTACGTCCTTTCTGCGGTTATGGCTCGGTATGTTTAAATACATGTACACCAAAATCTCACACTTTGTAACAATTTTTTTATTTATTTATTTATTTGGAAGAGAAATAATTATAAATAATTAAGTCGCTTATGTAATAAAGCACTGGCTGCCAGGGCCTTCGGCTTTAATTAAAATAAAAATAAAAAACTAATATGTAGCTAGGATAACATTACTAAGTTTAATATATAAAATAGGAATGACAATTTTGTACATAGTGGATGTACTAAGGAACTGGGTATCATATGCTTGGTAGTGTATAGTTAATTTAGAAAAGTATGCTAAATATATATATGTATATATTTATATACATTAGTGCAAAATCATATTTTTAGTTTACATAATGAAATAAATTTAGCTATTAGATTAATGTTGCTGTCATGGGTGAGTTTAAGTTGATCCGATGGTTTACCATTCCCAAATATCGCAGATCGAGTTTGCTGTAATTCCGGACAGGAGTCAAGGATGTGCATTACATTAAAGTCAGTAGAGCCGCAAAAGGAGCATTCTGGTTTATTTGTGCCGTTTAGCAAGTGTACGTGTGTGGCAAAAGTATGTCCAATTCTGAGCCGCACAAACATTCTTACATTACTGCAATGAGAGTACGCAGGATAATAGACCTTCGCCCCACTGGGGTTAAAGACTTTATAGTGGTGATTATAATTGCTCCATTCACTTAAGAACTTGTCATTAGTATATTTTTTTATATAATTATATATATCTCTCTTTGTAAAACAGTTATGCATATGTAGTGGTTGCCTGCAGGCTTCTTTAGCCCTTCGATCATCAATTTAAAAACAAAGTGTATCTGAGACGCGCTATGGAAATGATCCATTTCTATGAGAGGTGAGGTCAAGTGTGGTCAGATGACATAAAATGAAGAGATTGGACGTGTGGGAAGCTTATATATGGCAAATTAGGTGTGGTGAATTTTGGGTGTGGTGAGTATTGGTGTGGTGAGTTTAGTTGTAGGGTGCTTAGGTATGTGGATGGTATGGTATGGTTCGTAAATTGTAGTGATATTAGGCGTGATGAGATCAGGTGCGGTGAGTTCAGATGTGGCGAATTTCGGTGTATGTGCGATTCGTTAGGGAGCGATGAGTTTTCATAGTATGGTGAATTTTTCAAAGTTAAGTTCGAATAGTGTTAAGCAGCAGAAGAACTTTTTATAATATAATATAATTTTGGCGCTTACACTATATAGCTCAGTGTTTGGCCGAGCTTCTCCTAAAGTTTAGTGCCGATTCCGAATGGCAGATGTATTTAATGAGAAGCTTTTTTTATATTAGAAATACCCTCGGAGGTTTGCCATTGCCTGCCGAGGGGTGACCGCTATTAGGAAAAAACTTTTTCCATCATTAATAAGTTGCTTGCGCTGACTTAGATTCGAACCTCGAACTCACCGGCATATCAAGTTATAGCACGCACTGCTACCAACTCAGCCACAGCGGCCACAGAAGTACTTTTTACCCAAACATTTAAGGGGGCACAAAACTGCAACTCCAAAAAATTTTTAGAACTGTTCAGAAATATATTTGAAACATTTGTCTTTTGATTGAGAATAAATCGTATTTCAGTGAAAAAATAATGGAAAATAATTTGCCAAAATGCAGTTTTATTGTTTTGAACACAACTGTATGCGTACATAACATCACATATTCAATTACACGTAGTCCATTAATGTCAAAAATTGAAATGCGAAAGAAACATTGTCTACAAAATTTTAATTTGTTTGGACATAAATTACATGATTCCGCTGTACTTTTAACTCCCATCTTTGGTCACGTTACTAATATGTAAAGAATGTTATAATTTTGTTCGCAATCGTACGTAACTAAATATGTTTGTACGTATTCATTTCGGTTAGGTATGACAGCTTTCATTATTAAATTTTAGACACCAAACCTCTACTTAAATTTTGTAAGAGCAGATAGTAGGTGTTCTCATTTTTGCCATTCGTTTTAACAAATAAACTTGCTAAGGCAAACGCGTTAAATTTTTCAAGGCAAAACAAAGCAAAGGAGCGCTCGACTTTCTTTATTTATTCGATTCAAAATAATAATACTTTTTGTTATTCGTTAGATCTTTATAATTAAAATTTCTGCTTATAATGATACATCAAAAAAACAATTGGAAGAAGGTTGTTCAAATCAACAGCCAATCTTAGAGCTTTTCATGGATATGTTGATTTATTTAGTGTTTCGTATCCTAAAGAGAATATATGTCAGGCCAAACCGCCAATTTCGTCATAATATTTATCATTAGCATTATTTATTATTTTGTTTTGTTTAAGTTTTGCACATCGCAATTTAAATGGTGCGTGAGCTGCGCCGCTTATCTTTGTGCGTTCGAGTATTTAAAATGGAAAATTTCGTTAACGAATTCGATTACATTTGATAGTCATTGTTATAGTTTTATAAAATTAAAAAAAAAAAAAAATTTCGCAGTTTCAGCAAATAAATTTTGTGTCAATCTTAAAATGTTAAAAAGTTCGTTTTTATGGGCTTCAAACAATCGTGAGACTTCGTTAAAGAGAACGCCAATATTTTATCACAAAGTCAGATAAAGTTGTGTACTATTCCGATAGAAAATTGATAATTTCCTCAGTGGCAATGAAAAAAAAATTAAAACAAAATATCTCACAACATTGGTAATATAAAATATTTCAGAAATTAATCTAAAGCAGCTTTCAGCAATATTATTGAAGAATTTTCATATAATAATTATTTTAATGAATTTTTTTCCCATTTTGTCTTTTTTTTGCCCTTTTATAGACTTTTTTTTATCATTTTTAGTGGTTTTGTCTGGCTTTTTCGCTTTATTTTGCATTTTCCATAGACTTTTAGATCCTAAAAATCCTTTATCTGCAACTCACTTTATCATCCATAAATGTCTGCTTTTGTTCATCCGTTTCTTGTAATATATATGTATGGTCAGTTAAAGAGCGAGCTTCAAACGAAACATTTAAAAAAGTTCGCTTGTTGAGAAGTGTAAAAATAAAAAAAAAAATCATGAGTCAAATCCCACACTATTTTGATCCAGAACTAGTCACGAGATGGTCCCGAACTAGTTCTGAAGTATACCCACTACGGTCACGAACTTTTGGCAAACTGGTTCCGCACTAGGAATGAACTGGACTCAAAAAGGTGTTCTAAGGATAGCTAATATTTGTTTTCTTTTGTATTACCTCTGAATTTGTCTGGCTTTAAGCAAGTTTAGCCCAAACAGGGAGCGGGGATTTTACTCTTCAAAAATAGCAATTTAGACCTTTATATAGCCCTAACTAGGAAAATCAGTTCCAGATGAAAGTGTATTTTAATTTTTCGCATATAAATATGAATCAAAAGTTCACCCTAAATAATTAGCGAAATCAATTGAACGAACAAATAAACAAATATACAAAAGTGAGAACTTTACTGCTGAGAGCCATAATACGAGTATGTTAAAGAAATGCAATATCAATCTGTGCTCACATTTATTGTTTCTTTTTTATCTAATTTCATCATAAAAATTGATTTAAAAAAAAAGAGTAGTTATATGAAATTAAGCAACGAAGCTCTTAAAAAATTGATCAATGCAATGCAGTTGGCGCTTAAAATACTTCAAAGTTTTGAATAGGTGAAAATTACATTTGACCGCGCTTTGCAGGCTTTTGGCACTGTCAATTCTCAAATTGCAATATGCTTAGTAATCCGTCGTTTTTCAAAACGCTACTCACTACTTACTGGAAACAATGTCGATTCACATTACTTTCAGTTCTCTTTTTTTTAGAAACTTAATGATTTAGGTACCAAGTGTTGTTTACTCGAATTTTTTTAATTAGTAATATGCTCGTTGTTCAATTCGTAAAAGTAGCGGTTCAGCACACTTTTACGGCGTTTTTGAGCTCTTATTATCTGGTATTCTACCCAAAATTGCAAAGTTTAACTTTATAAAAATTCGTAAGCAATTTATCAATAAAAAAATATTTCAGCGGGTTAATCAACTATAACAAAGTATTAACGATCTATTATATATACAGAATGAAATTGACACTGAAGATGGCACAACGCCTAAACCGGTTTGTCGCCAAACCACACTTGACAAGGGATGACGGAAAATCGTTCCAACAAATATCAACAATTCACCCTGTCGGACATGCAAAAGAAAAAAAAACAATATCTATTATATAATTTAGTAGAAGGTACTGAGAGACTAGTGAGGATTTAAGTCATTCTTATGTAGAGGGTCAATCACTTACTAAGCCTACCACATTGATATTATCAGTATTATTTATATATTCGGAAGACTTTTAAGTCGTCTTTCCTCTTAGGCTTTCATATTTCCCCTTCACTATATTTTAAATAATTGTGGCGCTTAATCGAGCTAGCAGCTGCCTCCAAAAAGACTGCTTTTTTTACGCTGCATCATCTCATTCTTCCACCAAACAAAGCATCCAACTAATCTAGCGTAACTAATAAACCGCAATTACGCGGGCTGGTGCTCGTATTATTAAGCACGCTGCAAGGATATGCTGCACATCAAGCCAGTAAATAACTGAGCCAAAAAAAGGCTTTACCTTGACTACAAACACAATTTACTTATCTACACCATAACGCGCCATTGCTTACATTTTTGGCATCCTGCATAGCTGCATCCTGCTTAACCTTGAACATGTCTTGCAAGATGCAAAGGATTAGAAGCCGGTTAGGAACTTTCTCAAGAAAAAAAAAAAAAGAAAAAAACAGAAAAATAAGACAACGATGAGAATAATGAGAATGCAGCATTTATGCTTTGTATTGACTCTTCTACCCGCAACTCAATGTAAATTAATCCTTTCCAATCCTACGCTGTTTGCCGACTGATATGCGTTTCAGTGCGTGGAAAATTGGATAATAGAGAGCTATGTGTGTGTGCTGCTTTGTCGCATGCACAATAGATTATTGTTTTGGAGATTAACCCCTTTCTTACTTCGTTGTTTTTTTTTCGTTATCACAATGCAGTGATATTATTTGCTTATGGATACAGCTAAACGCCAGCCTACACTATTCGGGCACTCGTCGAAAGTATCCCACCGTTAGGGGTGGAAATGTTGCAGCCAAACGTTTTACTTTGATGCCGTAGAGAACTACGTACTCCAATATTTCTTGAACGTGATCACTTTTGGCTGAGTTGGATGTGAAGTTTTTAAATGGCGCATTTTTTTTAAGGTTCAACATGATCTATTATACTTCCCTCTATACAAATATCCTACACATGAGTATGTATGTAAGCGCATTTGAGCGTTTGAGCTAAAAAATATCCTTGAAATTTCTATTCACGACTTCCTAAAAGAAAAAAAATATTTCACAGCATTGTGCCTTATGATGCGTAGAATTATTTCAGCAACGCCTATTTTTATCTATTTTCATACAATGTACTTTTTAGACTACCAACTCCAAACAGCGTAGAATACAAAATTATATGTACGTATACACCTACTAAATTAGGCGCGGAACCCACCCTATTTTTAGAGCATATAAGGAGCGTGTTTTCTTCATTTGTTTTTCTTTTTTAATGACGTCTTTTCTATTTGATTACCTCAGCGTAATGATGAATGCGCGTCTTTACATTATACTTCTTCCCTTTCAAGGATATTTCCTTGACATGCTTTCCATTTTACGTGCTGCTTTTGCACTCCCCAAATGATCCTTATTTCTTTACTTTTCTTGTGCACACCGCGTGCGCAACTGTCCTATGTTTTAATTCAATTTATCATCAACATTTCGTGGCCGTCACCACGTCTTCTTAGCTGGCTCTCAACATAATGAATGACTTAGTGCTAGTAGTTTGGTGGTATTGTTTTGAAAGGAGCCTTTTAATAGCGCATGACATTTTGGGGATCATGTAGTTGTTGTTTCTATGAACAAGCAGATATGTGTCAATGGTATCTGTTTTTTAGCGTGTTAAATATATATTTTTTTTGCGCTGCCCATCTCTGCTAGTAAGTTGTTGCTGCTTCAATGTTCTAGCATTAAAGTGCGTATAATATTTCTTCATGTCAACCGATGTCAGACAGATGCTCGCAAGAAGTTAACTTTAGTTCTGTCATTTATGCGTTATATTAAATATTTTGTCAATTGATATTCTTCTTTGTGATGGCTAAAAATTTATTTCGCCATAAGTGATTTCATCAACCAAGTGAAAATCAAACGCAAAGCGAAACTGTACCAAACCATTCCTTCTAAAGCGAGCGATTTTACCAAAGCTTACCAATCACTTCTTTGTTCTGCTGCTGACTTGTGTCAATTAGAAGCATCAGCTGATTTCTCGATCAGTTTCCTCGGACATCACCGGCGAGTATATTACAACACATATGCAGATCGATCGAATTACACAAGTCTGCAAAAAAAAAAAACAATTGAGAGCTGTTTTGGTTTTTTTGTGTAATTCTTATGTTTTTGGGTGTGCTGATTCTTAAAATAAAATATAAAAGATTAAAAAAAAATTTTTTAATTTATAATTGCGTAACAAAACTAATTTATTTATGTAAAATACATTAATTAGTATGCACTAAACACATTTCTTTTTCTCAGTGAGACTCCTTTTGGTACATTTTCGCTTGTGGGAAGCATCGGGAAGGTATCTTTGAAGCGTCCAACAGTAGTCTGCCATCATTGAAACGCTCCATCTTCCCTGGTGTCTTTTTTCCATCTCCTAAATATCTTGGTAAAATCGTCCACCTTGCTTTTCACTCACGTCTCATAAAGTTTCTGGAAAGTAGTCGAGGTGGGAATGAAGAAAATTTACTTTTAAACTCATCAAGCAACTTACAGCTTGAAATGCTTTTAACATTATTTTGACGATTTGTTTGTAGTTAGGATCTTTGTTATTGCCTAAAAATTTCTTTATGACCTCTTTGAAGGCAATCCACCCTTCTCTTTGAGGATCCGTCATGGATCAGCCGTAAGCCGTCTAATATCTGGTCCAACGAAAACGCCTTCCTTCAACTTTACCTCCGAAAGGCCTGGAAACTTCGATATTAAGTATTTGAAGCAATTTTCATCTCTTGGAAGTGATTTTGCAAATTGCATCATCAATCCCAGCTTTATGTGAAGCGGTGGTAGAAGAACTTTATGACGAGGCACCAGAGTTTCATGCAGGACATTATTTTCGCCAACTTTAAGCTCCCTCGGAGGCCAACACTTTTTGGTCCTGTAATTTGTTCGGTCTCTACTATCCCAAAGACACAAAAAGCAAGGGAATTTGGTATACCCAGATTGTTGTCCGAGCGCCATGCCCAAGATAAAAGACTCTTTTTTATAATAAAATTTTGCGTTTTGTAAAATAACCTTACGTTCTGGATTTTTTTTAGTATTTTTTAAGTTTTCAGAACACCTAAATACATAAAAGGCAGTTGGAAACGAAATTCTTCTCCGTTGGCGATGCATAGACAGCAGGACTATCAGAGATCAAAAATGAGAATCTATATATGATTGTATAAAGGTCTAAAAACTGGACCCATATCCGGCGTTTATTGTATTATTTGGTGATTTGATTTAATGTGTTTCGATTAAGAGACAACCAAATTTCATATTTAATTAAAAAACAAAGACCTTTTTCGACGAAAAAAAAAACCTCTCTCAGATAGAAATCTGGCGCAGAAACATGAACGATGTTGAGTAGCGATGAGAAACCTTTGGAAGCTTTCGAGAGTAATGTAACCACGGTCTCATTTAGCCAAAAATCTGGATTACAATTTTTTTTTCATCTCCACCGCTCCGTTTTTATTGCAGTTTGTCATCGAAATTCTCTGTTCCACATTTATTTTGAGAATTTATTCTAGGACTGCTGTCTCAACATTACCCCGGACTAGCTCGCCTAGGATCGACTAAAATGCAAGTCGCTTGTTTTGCTTAATGAAGTGGTCTGACGTGGTTGCATTTACTTTGAGTTAACATTTTCTGCCTCATCTTACTACAATATAAAATTTGTTTTGTGTGAGATCGCCTAGTGTACGGAGACATTTTTTTAGTGCTGTGAGTGTAAAGTTTTCCTTTATAAGCTATAACTTCACAGCCTATATACTGTCGAGTTGCTGGGCAACTATTAATAAAGACTCCAAAGTAGAAGAGAGAGAACTCCCTCCTGCGGAAAATCTCACATCTCTGGTCGTCATCTATGTATACGTGTTTCTTGCTTCAAGCACGAGTCCGAGAGCTTTATGGGAGGTTTATAAGGCTTCTAAAACTATGTTACCATAAACTCACTAAACATACCACAGCCAACTTTGAAAGGGTGTTATTTTGCTTCCACCAAACTAGTCTCTTGTATACAAAATTATTGTAAATAAAATAAAAATACACCTGTTCCTGCAACTGCAACACCAACAACCACAACACTATCTCTCCACCTGGTAGCGCTATGAATTAAATGGGAAACAAATAAGCAAACGCTTTACGCCTATCGGAAGAGCCATTTAGATACTAATCAGTGTAACAAAATACAACAAATTTAGCAGCACTAATAGGCAAACTCAAAAGCCAAAAACAAACATAGCAGAGTGAAGAAGCGTTCACGGTGGCAACCGTTAAAGTTACAAAAAAAAAAAAAACAGAAACCAAAATTGGTGGGTGAAAAAATCAACCTGCCGCAACAAGCAGACACAATTAATTTGCATAAAAAACGCATCGAAAAACATGATAGACAACATAACAGCAAACAAGGTAAGAGCAGTGCTACTACTTTATTAAAACAACAAAATGCAAACACTCGCTTATCTAAAATACCTGTTTGTGTATGTGTGTGTGTGTGTGTGTGTGCCTTAGAGATTCCCCATGGAAGGGCAGACTTTGCAACCGCCACTGGCAATAAGCAACCATAAAAATCAACAACAACAACTGCAGAACCTAACTAAATATAAACATTATATGAACAGCAATGCCAACAACAACAACAATAAAGCTACCACGAAAATTTGTATATAGTAAAATAGTTAAAATGATAAAAATCTTAAATAGCACGGCTATGTCCTGTGGCGAGGTCGTGTCTGTCGTTCTGTCATCTAACCAAGCGCGCTAACAGTAGCCGCCAAAACCAACAACCACAACTCGTGCGGGTGGCTTTGTCATAGCCAAGTTGTTGGCCGTTTACTTGTCGGTGGTTAGCGTTTGGCTTTTGGCTATAAAGGCTGGCTCATTTAAATGTAGAAATGTTTTTTTATATATAGAAACTTGCGTTTGTGTGTACGTTTGTGCCTCAGTGCCCTGATACGCTGCTACAAAATTAAGAAATTTAATTTTATCTGCTAAAACAAGAACAACAACATTGACTTAATAACATTGTACTGGTATAACATTGAATTTTATTGCCCTATTAATAATTCATGCTACAGTGAGTTCTACCAAATTTAAATAACTAGTTGAGTCAATCGTTTAATTATGTTTTTGAAAACTTATTTCCATACATACATCTGTACATGCATAGATGTTACAACAAAACCTTAGATACACTCAATTAATATTTGTTAAATACATACATACTTACATAATTATAGTTGTGGATGAGCATTGCTTTGGATAGTTAGAGTAGCAAATCGAGTATGTTCGTTATTTAGTATTGAAATTGTCTGTCGATTGTCGGAGAATTTCGAAATGGAACCTTAAGTTGTGAGGAAAAAATTGAAAAACGCCATGGCGAATGCGAATAAATGGCTAAAAATTGAAACCAAAGCTTCAGCTGCATACTATAAATAAATACATATATTCACCACACCCAAACTCACCACGCTCAAACTCACCATACTTAAACTCAACACGCTCAAACGCAACAAACTCAAACTCATTACACCCAACTCACCACACCTGAATCCACCATAGCTAAAAACAAAACAAAATCTAAACTCACCATAACTTAAATTATAACATTCCAACTCACCGCAAGCAAGCACACACTTGTATCAACTCTCTTGACTTTACGCTTCCCACCTCAGTTTTTTTGTTGAACTAACTTCAATGTTGTGTAAGCGGTAGAAATAAAAGCTTGAAAGTCATCACTGACAATCATGAGACTTCTTCATTTTACACTTCTGCGGTACTCAAATCCACCTCACATCCATCATCACTTGAAGACGCTGAGCTCAGTTGATGCTTTTCCAACTTGATTGTTTAGTGTTTGAATAGCTGAAGGCAAGCGGCAGACTTTAGATATTCATGAAATGTTCGTAGGAATTTCTAGCGCGAGACATTGGCTCTCAGTTTCACTTGCAGGGTATTTAGATTATTAAAAAAATGCCCAAACTCGCAACATTTCTTTACTGAAAGCTCTTTATTGGACAGGGGATAATGAAATAAAATTTAGAAATTTTTTGCTAAAGAAAAAATGTTCATGGTCACCACGCTTATTTAACCCAGTTTAAATTGTTATACAAAAATAAATTGTTATAATAATTATTTTTTAGCTTAAGGTCGATCAGTTTTTTTAAGAAATTTATTAGGAAAAAACAACAATACTCAAAACAGTAGAAGTTATAGTACTATTTCGGAGTTCTCTACATCTCCTCATAATTATATGGCTAAACAAAAACAACAATGTTTTAAATTTTCTGTATATGAGGCATTCCACACTATTGCAAGAGCAATAACGCAAACATAAAATATTTTTCAGATGTTCTGTACAGTGTCTCGGCGTAAGCTAATGTTTATCACTTCATTGCTTGCAAAATATTCGATTTATTTTGACAAAAGATCAGAGATTTATAAACAAATTCTAACAAAATAGAAATTGTACAAACAAAAACTTTACAGTAAAATAGAAATAGCGGCAGTTGATTTGAGTAAGTTGTGAAGGGAAAGCAGGAAAAATAACAACAGCTCACACAGTGTTAGCTTAGCTGAACGCTTTTAGTTGCCGGCTTAAGTATTGCGCATGCTGTTGCGTGTGCGACTCCCGCAGAAGCCAAGAAGAAAGAGAAGTCTGATGAGTAAATGTCGTGATTTCCGAAATAGTACTATAACTTCTACCGCTTTAAGTATTGTTGTTTTTTCCTTATAATTTTCCCAATAAACCGAAAAAAAAAATTTTGTATTAAAAAAAAATAAAAAAATTTGCATTCGTTTGTTAATAAAAAAAGTTAATGAAAAATCATGTTTGCACGATTTAATTTTTTTTTTAATATATACATGTATGTGATAGAACGTATTCAAAGAATACATGGACCGATTTTCAAAGGGTGTCTCCTTATACGGCTTGAGATACAAATTTTTTTGTATTGTCTAATGAAATGAAAAATAAATAAATTTAACATATTGTTTTACAATTGACAATTTTATTGAGCTCGAGGCCATTAAAATTGTCAATTATTAAAAATTTATAAGGCCGAAAAACAACAACGATGGTTTTATAAGATATTTATATATATTTTTATATGCTTTGAAATATTTAACTTTTACTAAATACAAAATTATTGTTAAAAATGTTTGGTGAAAATAATATTTTGCATAATTTCCAGGCGTTCTGTCCATTTTTCATTTAATCTCATGAAATGCCCCATATGCTTGCTCTTTATATCAGAGACAATTGCAACAAAAAAAAAACACAAAACTCTCAAACATAGTTTAAACATTTTCTGGAATCTAAAAAATTAGCAAAATCTTGTACTATAAACTTCGCTAGCATTTCAAATTCATAACGAATTAACAATTTTGAGACTTTTATCCACCACCATTGATTGCTAACCAATCACCTGTCAAATGCCAAACGAATATGTATTTATACATTTTTAATCAAAAATTTCCGTATTTAACGAGCAGCCAAATCAACTCAACTGAATCATATTACCAAAATTTATGTTATTGCCAATTTATGTATGATTGCCTGCAACACGCATAGTGTGGCAATATAAACTGTAAAACTCACTGCCACAGCAATCAAAGTGACAACAACAACCAAAATACGACTGATTGACCAGCTGCTTTGGCTACTGATTTTTACCTTTTGCACAGCTCCATACACGCTGGACTCAACTGCTCCTTGTCATATCAATTAAAAATTCAAATTCAATTAAAATCAGACGCGAATTGTCGTTTTTTTAATGCGTTTCTTCAAAAAACAAATACTCGTGCAGCGGCGCCAAATGTGTGTGTGTTGCTTGTGAGGAGCGGAATTCGGAGTGAGCGGGAGTTGGCAGAGAGTTGGTCATATAAAGTTCGGCTGCATATCTCGAACAATAACAACACATATCGTAAAAATATTAACAAAACTTTCAATTAAATGCACATAAATGTTGGCTGTTGCATGTTGCAACAATGAAGTCAAGTTGCAGGCAAATGAATGTAGTACATACATATGAATGCAGTTATGTTGGATGCTTTTTTTTTATTTTTATTAAATTTTTTTTTTATTTGTGAACATTTCGAGCATCATCAGTGGGGCATAATCAATGGTATGTCAGTAATTCGGAACACAAAAACAAAACTTGTGGCGTAGTTTGAAGGCTTTGAAGCTTTCTTTTGTATTGTTACAGTGGATGCCGTTACTATAGCAGGTATTAGTTTGTATATTTATTTTTTTTTGTAGCAGCGCACTTGTCTTTGGCAACTTATGTGTATATGTATCAGTGCCTCATATGTGCAGCCTTGATGGGTTTTTGTTGTCTTAATCAGTTTTGCATAATAAATATTAACTACTATAGTTCAGATATTAAAGAAGCTTTTCTTGATGCTCGTAGATAATGTCAGTTCATTAAATAATCGGTAATTTTTCCATGCGGATCATCAATATTTTAGTGAATTTTTTAAAACTAAGTATATTGATGTACCGATATCAAATAAAAATCAATATTATCTCAAAAAAACGTGCATTAAAACTTTCATAAGAATTAAGACACGTGTCATCTTATTTCAATCTCAAAACGTTTTAAATTAAATTGGTTGGAATTGATAAAATGTGCGTTAATTTTACAGAACTTTTTCTGTTGTTAATGCATCGAAGAAAACATTTTAGAACTCGACAAACAATTTTATTTTTTTCGAGTTATAAATGTTTGTTATTTTTCTGTTGGCCTAATAAATGTAATTGACAATTTTATTGAGCTCGAGGCCAGTTAATGGAAGATTTTTTGTGAAAAAAAAACAACAAAATTTTTCGAATTATCATAACTTTTGAAAAACTTCACAGAAAGCACACAAACAGGAGCGCATTGCTGAGCATATACATATGTACATACATATATCGATTTTTTCGCATTAACATAATAGTAAATTAAGTCAAAGTCCGCAAAATTGTGTTAATGAACTAGCCAATTGAATTGAAAATCCCCAAGTTTTTAACGCTAAACATTGCTTATATTGTTTAAATATAATTTATGACAGAATACATTATTTCAAATTATTAGTTCATCGATTAATGATTAGTAAATAATTTACTTATACTTAAGGTATATATTTTTTTATAAAATAAAGTTTAATTTTTTATTTTTATCTATGCACTTTTTCGAATTGTTGGGCTTAATTCATTCATATACACTCTGTTCACATCGTTAATTCTCTAACAAACACCGTTAAAAACAATTTTTTAAATTGTCAATCAAAATTTCAGCACAATTTCGAACTTAAAAAAAAAAATTTCGGCTAGTAAAAAATTGTCAAAAATCAGTGATAACTTGTAGATACTTAAAACTCACTTTCTTGCACTAAAACTTAATGAGCCAAAATAATACATACGCAAAACAATTTTTTAAATTTTTTTTAAGAAGTTCGGAACTTTGATGAAATTTTGTTAAATCATTGTACATTTTGTATTTAGTTCAAAAATAGTTTTTTATGGTTTTTCTAAGAGAATGAGCCATATTTCAAAAATAATTTTAATTAATTAAAAGAAAAATAAAGTGCCCACATCTGTAAATATGTGGTTGTCCTATGTAAAAAAAAAAAACTAAAACCATTTCAAATGTAGGAAGTGAAATAACAAATTCATATATCGAATAGCCCTAACTCATTATAATTTCGAATCCACATTTGTGCAAAACAATTAAAAATATTTCTAATAGGATATAAAAACAACAAAGCATCAGCTTTTTTGACAGATATCTCGTAGAAAAGTATGTCAATAAGCTGCTACTAACTTTAGAGTCGACTTAAACTTGACTTTGATTTAGGTCTCATATTTTGTAGCATTATAAAATATATATTAATTTGCAAAAAAAATCGGCACTTCGACAAAAGTCGCAACTGTAGAACTTTGGTTCTTGCAAAATTTTCGAACTTGGTTGTGAGGAACGCAAAAATGTGAGATAGGGCCTTTCTATGTTAATTTCACGATATGAAACATTTCAAAATAATAAATAAAATCTTATAATTTTCATAAACTATTTTTTTTCACCTAAATAATAAAATTTATTTTTTTACATTATTTTGCGTGTCCACTTTAAAAAATATAAATTACACAATATAATACATTGGGTTTAAATATAAAATAAAGTCTTTCACATGAATAAATTATTAACAAAAATAATTCATTTTGTTAATAAGAATTTTTACGAAATATTAAAAATTAAAGTGACTTTAGCATCGTAATGGATATATACGAGGAGGTATACGAGTAGTAAGTGCTTACATTGTACGACTATTTTATTTTGTGATTGGATATATGTACATATGTACATACATACATACATAGATAATTACATATACATAAATCTTTTTTTACTCTAAGTTTTTTACTTAAAATGATGAATCATGTACGAGTATATTGAACACTGTGGACTTAAAACTACTAGCGGTAAATGTCAGTAGACAAAAGTAAACGAGCGAATAGATAAAAAAAATAACTTATGTAAAATATAAACGTATTGTTTGATATTTTTTTTTTTTAACTGAAACTAATTTTCTACACCTCCGCCGCCAACGTCCCTGGCAGCTGCACCACTGCCACTCCCGGCTTGTGGCGTGCCCATTGTCGTTGCACCCGTCGTACTGTAGTTGCTGCGTTCTGAAAAGCTTGGACTTGGTGCTCGACTAACCGCCGGACTGCGCGCAATTGGCGTCGCACCCGGACTGTGACCGAGTGGTACAACGAGCGGGCCGATGGGTTTGCGAGTGCGTGGTGCGCCACGTGTGCCCTGATTTGTTGGAGTGCCGGTCTTGAGACGTGGTCGTCCGGGACCGCGTTTTATCGGTGTCGGCACTGTAGGTGTAAAACTGCATTCAGGGGTGGCACCTAAATTGGTGAATAAAGTTGAGTTGGTGGAATCTGTTGGAATAGAAGAAAAATAATGAATGAGCAAATTGGTTATTGGAGTTAAAATGCTAGATATATATTTTTTTTAATACATTTATATTAAAAAATGGTGTGCCTAAATGTATGCAATGCAAAAAGTAAAGGGTGTTATATGAAGCATTTTGTTTAGAAGCTATGAATATCGAAAAGTATTTAATAGCATATTTTTGGGCACACTTTACATTCAATACGCAATGTTTTGGATACCACAGCATTAATTTTATCCTGTTATAGTGGCTAGATTTACCCTGCCAAGTTGTTTTCTCTATCAATACATTGTTTTAAAGTGAGAGGAATTTAAAATGAGTTAGTTCGGGGAAACAAAATTAATCAAATTATGCGCGGAGTCTGCACATGCCCTTTAAAGGGACTGCGCGGCTTCTCGTCCTCAAGCAAGCTATTGAAGATGACTCCCAGTAGGTATCCTTGGGTGCATAAACGTTGGAATAGAGGTACGATCGGCGTTGTGAAAAAGGACGCCGTAAATTGTTAGGGAAAGGTTTTCACTTACGTCCAGCGAAGGAATGAGCAAGTTCGCCTTCTGAACGAGGACTTTCAATTATATTGTAATGATGCCGAAAGAGGATCCTCCTGTATTTCACTCTTAAGTTCTGTAGAAGCAGGCAGATTTGTCGATAAGATTCGCGCTCGTCGGCTGGTTTCCCTGCTCGACGTTGTTGTTTAGTTCGACTAACAGGGTTTGCAACAGCATTGCCCCTAAAATTATGCCGCAAACGGATGATAGATTTCGGAAATAATCAAATAGGTGCAAGTTTAAGCTTAGAGTTTTATTTTCAAGAAAGTGCCTTTTTTGAACGGTACATGGTGACACTAATTTTATTTTACGTGTCCAGGTTTCAATTCAGTCCAACAATTTTTTCAGTTTCCATATGTATTAGCATACTTTTAGGAATTCATTAACTGAACACTATTTGCGTACTAGCAATTTATATTCATTAAACTTGCAAATTTTCGAGACACATCAAAGGCTCTACCATATTACGCAATGTAGAAGATTAGCTGTGCTGCAATTATATATACCCCTCCTTTCCCCCCATTTCACAACGATATCCTTTTCGCAAATACTGACTAATTTCTGGTAATTTCCGTCGATAGCGTAGTGGCACGTACTATATTACTACAAGCCGACAATGCGCTTACAACGATGTTAATTGCGCTAAGCGGCTTATGAGTAGCCGGTGGTATCGCTCCCCCTCACAGCTCAATGGGCTTACACATATGTACATACATATGTATGTACTCACATGCACATTTTCATATACATATGTATGTATATGCCTATACAAATATATTTATGCTCAGGCACACTATTCACTGAGTATGTACTTATGGATGAGTGAATACTTTTTCAAGGACACAGTCATAGCGCTGCTTTGATTTCCAAGCGTTTTGTAACCAAAGGAAAACCAAAAAAAATTGCACGAATCCATCGATAAGCGCATTGATGTCAACCAAATCATGTTGCAATAAGGCATAATTAGAAAATATGTCGCGTTTTTTGAAGAAAAAATCAGTCCAGACATGGTAAGTACGTAGGAGACTACGTCTGGACGAAGCGTTTTTGTTGAACAAAAGCGCCGCTAATGATGCCGCCGCCATCGTCGCCGCCGCTGACAACGGTGCCGCGGTGTTGACAAATCACGCTTGGAAAATAAGCGGAAGTGCGGCAGCGTGTGTGTCTGCATACGAAATTAGCTTCTTTATATTCCCTTCGGTGTGGAATGGCATGTGCCACATGTCAAACGGTGTTGCATGCAACTCCATGTCGACCAGATAAATGTAAATGACGCCGGCTGCTCAGGACTGTTTTTCATGTCAAAGTGACTAATACGAATACTGAAAGAATCAAACGAACGTGATTTGAACAAGAAGCAGATCATTTAGCTACATTTTTTTCTAGGACGAACTTAATGGAGAAAAAATTATGCGTCAAATACTTAGTAAGGAATAAATTAATGTGCGTTCTAAGTATTAGAGTTTGTTAGGAAAGCTTACGATTTGGTCCGCTCTTAATGCCGCTTTCCTTAAAAATCATACATGCAGTAACTTTAACCATAGATATAATTGCCGGAGCGGTAAAAAAAAGAGCGGTTGCACTGGCAGCGATATCAACAATGACACTTGGATGTTCGACTACAAAAAAAATCACTATAGCAGGTCCATCTACTGCATCCATTTTTCGTAGAATTATTTTTCTTTAAATGTGGAGTACACAATTTTAATTTCAGTAATTCATTTATTATGGATTTTTCAAATATCCCGACTCCAGCGCCACCTGGCGAATTCACTAAAGTGTTTCTTTTAATATATAAAGTTACATACTAAAAAACTTTAACTGAATCTGACCACAACTGTAGAATTTTATATCTATATATACCAGGGCTGCTCAACAAACGAAACGATACCATTTTGTTTTATTAACGAGCAAAATTAACTTAACGAAATGAGTTTGTTGCGTTTCGGCGCCATGTTATCAAAACGAAATCAAATCGTTAATGTTGCAACGTTATAAAATTTCCGTTTTCGTTAATTTTAATGTGCCTAAAAGTATGCAGCGCTTCTGTTTGCGCCTGTTTGCGCTTCTGTTTGCAACGAGTGAATCTCCAACGTTTTTCTTAACGTTTTAACGTTTACGCCAGCATTTCGTTTAGGTTAAATACGTAATGAAATTTGTTATGATAATTGCTTTATCGATAATATTTTGAAATGTTTCAACCGAAACAAGAGAAAACATTTCGGAACGGTTAAATTTAACGTTAAAATGCATCCTTGATATATACATTTAATATTTTGACTTCAGCGCCTTTTAGCGCATCCATTTCCCATTCAAGTATTGAGCTGTGTATATGGGATATAGATTTTATAATTTTAACTGAAATGTAACTTGAATACGGCCACAATAGCGTTATCTAGCGATACATTGTCTATGGCTTTGTCCTCGGTATATTGAATATACTGTGAAAAAACATCAAGGATTTTGATTAAAAACTTATAATTTGGCACCAATATGGTACTAATTATATACCTAGCTGATGCTTGCTAACGATTTTATAAAAAAATAACAATTCGTCAATTTAAAAAATGAAAATTTCCGGAGCATACCGGTAGGGCTTTTTAGCGTTATTTACGTATTTTTTTGACTGTGCGCTATTTTATTTTATTTTATGATATTTCACTTAATAGAATTTTTGTTTTTTTTTTTGATACATTTTATACATGGTGGAATTATATGCAGGTGATGTCAGTTCGAATTCACCAAATGACAGACTGTCTTAATTGTGGCATGCATTTTAAAAGTAGTAAAAAGGGGAAAAAGTCAAGGCAAAGGGGAGGAATGAAAATGTTAATGTTTTGGATTCGATTTGCGTATGTATGTATATTTGTATGTATATATCAAAATTGAAAAAAAGAACTGTTTATTTGTATACATGTATTTACATGTCCATGGATATTATTATACATATATACATACGTATGAAAATCAAAAATTAGAAGAATATAATATGTTTCTATGAAAATAATCTGTTGATGAAAAATGTCTTTCAATGCTAATATGATCAAATTAGCACATACTGGTGCTATATGTATGTAGGTACATGTGTATATACATATATTTCGCTTTAATGAAAAATATTGTTTCTAAGATACGATTTTGGTGCCATGAAACTTTCTCCACTTAAATATCTGTAATTTAAAATCAGAAATATACGGTTTGAGTAGCAACGCAAGTCTTTTCTTACTAATTTTCCGAAAGGCTGTACATGTGAATTTGACAAGCTCGAGGTGCGAGCTTTGTTAGTGTAATGATGTTTTTCTTTCAATCGAAGTACGCGAATGTCCGACTCAAATGACATTTAAATTTAAAAACTGGTTGCCCAAGGTTTTGGAAAAATATATTTTAAAACTATTTTGTTGATGTCAAAGGAATATGTTATCTGATTTTCAACAATTACTTTCTTGAATAATATTTGTTTACAAAATAAAAGTACACAATTAAATTCTAATACTTTTTAGTTTGCTTGTACAAATGAGGGAAGGAGAGTGGGTGCTACTGGAAATAAAACAGCGAACAATGTCAAAATTTATAGCATTCGATTTACTGACATCACCTGTATACATATAATTCCAACCATGCATTTTATATATTTAAATTTTTTTTTTTTTTTTTTTTTTTGTTTCAGTTTGCATTTTTCTTTATTTTTACTTTTTTTTTAATGATTATAATCATATATAATAATTATTATTGTTTTATCACATTACATTTTATTTATTTTTATTTTCTTCAACAATATTATTTTATTATTTAATTTAATAAAATTAAGTTTTTGATAATTTTATTTTATATTATTATTAAATTTTTTTATACCTACTAAAATTTTTTTTTTCTGTTTTTTTTTATTATTTTCTATATTGTTTTATTTAATTTTTTAAATTGTTATCAAAGTATTTTTTTTAATTTGATTTAATTTTACTTCATTTGATCTGAAGTGTAAATTATATTATTTTTTATTTTTTTTATCATATTTATGTATTTCGCTTGCCTTCGCCAGGTCAGCAGAAAATTGTCATATCGAAAATCTTTAAGCAAATATTTGCTTTGACTTGCAAAGATAAAAGATAAAAAAGGGGACACATCATCGATTAAAAATAATAACACGCATTAAATGTATTATCTGTAAGTATGAGTTTACAAAAAAAGCTGTAAAATTTGTCACGTATCACGCCACTTCTGCATCATTAATATTTCGCGCCCTCACATTTTATGCACTACCCATTCCAACCCTATAAGGGATTTTTGCTTTTCGATGTTGTACCTTTCCTTTCAGATGGATTGAGTGTGACTCATTAACTAAAGTGCCACTTATGCGCACACTTAAGTACCGTTAAAGTATTGTTATGCGGGCATGCAAAGGCCCAGCGGAAATGTAATGAGGAAACCACAAAAATCGAAGCAAGGGAAGTAAGGATTAAAATAAACTACGGAAGTGGTTAAATTGGATAACGGATAATGTGCCACAAAAGTCTCACTTATGTTATACTATGAATTTGAATATCCGAAAAAAAGCAGCTTACGCGGATTCGAGCGTGTCGAAATATATGGTATACATATACATACATACATACATATGTATGTACACACAAAAAACGTGATTTGGAGCTAGATTGGCTTGAAGTGGAAAACACTTATCAAGTGGATTCATTCTTATCAATTGAACGAAATGATAAATGATGTACGAGATGGATTTGAAGTGGTTGAATGGAAGAAGAGAAAGAAAGGAATTGGCGTTAAAATTATTGAAAAAAAAAGAGTGATCTCCTTAGTGATTAATCGAATGGTTACCACAAACACACAAGATCAGTTTATAGTTATTTAAAATTTAGCTCATATGAATTACTTTTCTCTAATTAAAATTATAATATCAAAACATACCTTCTCCAGCTGGCGTTGCGGGCGTTGTTACATTTCCACTGCCGGGTGACGAGAGTGAGCGACCCAATGTGCCATTACCACCGCCACGCCTCGTGCTGCCACGTGGACGACCACGTTTTGTGCCACGCGGATGATGGCGACGACGAATGCGGCCAATATTGCCATAGTCACCAAACAAAGCTGGAAAAATAAAAAAATAGTACAGTGAGAAAATAGTAAATGTACACAATAATAAAAGAAATTAATTCGTATAAACAAAAATAAAAGAATGGAAGCATATGGAAAAATGGAGGTCCCTTGAAATTGTAATTACTCAAAAGTATTTCATAAAGGTAAAAGGGAGGACATAAAATTTACTGCTAAAACGCATGTCAGCATGGCGCTATAATTTTATTACTTTTATTAGACTGTTAAAATGCGAGAATTTTATGTACTTTTTTTTTAATCTCGCAATTGTTTCAACGCGATAGGTTTTGTAATAATTTACCGGAAAAACTGGAAACCATATGATGTCCTTAAGTGCAAGCGCATTTGTACACATCCTTACATAGGAACATTTACGAATTAAATATGTAAGTACATATGTATATAATTGTTGACGCATGAAAAATATATCGAACTCTTAAAAATTGCTATGACCAATGTGATAATTAAAATTTAAAAAGCAGCAAAATTACAGTGTAATTCAATGGACCAAACGTAGACTAATTTAAATGCATGACCATATAAAATGGAAATAGTAGAAATTGAATGGGATAAAAACCAAAAGGAATAAAAAAGTAGTTTCTTGTTGAAAGCAATTTATCTCAATTTCAAGCCATACGATGAAGCTCATAAAAAACGCATAAAATAAATGAGGCAGAGAGGAAGTAAATCATTCTTTGTTATTTTTTTTTTTTTTTTGCAGAAAAAGAAAGCATATGTAGCAGAATTCTTGTTGATTTACGGGAGGAAGTAAAATATGTGGACGCAATATATTCTAAAAAAAATTTGTGTTCCTAGCCATCTGCACTCATACGCAAAAAGTTGGTTAGATACGAGTAGTTTGTTATTTTTAGTGAAGTTTTTCGTAGGAAGTTTTTCAACTAAAATGCATGTTTATTTGTATAAATAGAGTATAGAGACCAAAGTCGTGGTACCGCAAAGTCGGAAAGGTATATATTTAGTTGCCGAGAAAGTAAAACAAATATACCAAAATATTTTTAAAGGAATTGGAACCAACTCAGACATGAAAATTGAAAAACAAATAAAATATTTTTTTATAAAGTTGAGAAAGATTAGTTTAAAATTTGAACTACAATCAGATTATTGTCTTTGGGATTATGCCACTTTTGAGGGTGTAAAATCATACCTAGATTGATGTTTTTTTTTTTGGAAAACTGAACACGAAATAACTTTACTTAGAAGGTTCTAATGAGTATGCATTGGAGTGCTTAAAATAATTTTTCTGCGTAGTTTGACGTAAAAATGTAAACAATATTATCCTTTTTCCATGCCCTCACTTGTAAATCGGAGGGCCACAATTTTTTTTTTCTGTAACGTACAAAATTTGATTGTCCATAAAAACGTATTAGCTATGTCCGATCGTAGGGATTTGTTCAAATATCTATTAGTTTTTGAATGACAGAGTTTTGAAGAAAAATAATTATTTTTTAATCTTGTTTTTAAATACCTAATGAAATAAATATTTTAAAAAAAGAAAAAATTATTTTGCAAAAACAATACAATTGGACAAAGAGAACCGTTTTGCGAAAATTTTAGTGTATAAAACAATAATAAGTGGCAGACCGTTTTGAAAAACAGTGTTTCGAGAAAAACGAGTTTGAAGTTTCTATACATGCTTCCGGTGACTCAGAAGAGCATGGCTTGAAACAACTAAAAAAAAAAACAACTTTAACCATCAAAATTATGTATGATTTCATATTTTGCGTAATCTCGAAAGAATTTTAGCTAGTAAAAACAAAACGTATTTTTAAAAATCGCAAGGCGGAGTTTATAGTTTTGCTCAAGTTCATCTCAACTTCTAGTCCTAGAATGGAGATTAATTTGGGAATGCTGCAGAATATCAACTTAATAATTTGGAGTTATACTTTTTTGATGATTGTGGGGATTTAAGAGGTCTTTATAATTTGAAACTAAATATTTTTTTAAACTTTAGCTAAAACATTATTTTGACTTGGGAATGGGTCAAGAAGCACTTGAGAACAGAGTATTTAGTACTTCGTTTAAAAAACAAAATTCTAATTTATAAGTCTGCCTTTTAGTTTGAGAACGCTATCAACGTTTACTAGGGATGGGAATAACAAGTATTGAGTAGAAAGATGTGTTTTTGATAATAGGAACAAACTTGTCACCGAACGACATGATACACATAAATTCGACCTTCTCTAAGGAGTTTAAAAACAACGAAGGCGAAAAGGGGTGCCGTTGCCCCGGGCGCAACGCCTTTGAACGGCAAAACGATATTCGCTGTTCTTTAAAATTTAGAAAAATATTAAAAAAAAATTTTTTTTTTGTAAAATTTGTAATAGAGAAAAAAGAAGAGTTGTACAGTCACATTGTCATAATCTGAATAACAACGAAAAATATTAATAAAAATATTATTAATATCAACACCCACTTTCAATCGAACCACCTCAATAAATTTGTAGGTAGGTGATTGGAGGGGTACCCAAAGTTGTAGCTACGCCACTGATTTGTATGGATAAATTTACACCCTTTTCCTCAGTGACTGACCGAACTTCTGCTTTTTTTAATCGGTGTCGTGATATTTTCTGTCAAGTGGAAGGATTTCTTAAGACACTTTAGAAAGCATTGTTTTAAAAAAAAGGTTTGGTGCGTTGTACTCTTTTTTATTTGCTAACATTTTTTATTCTTTTTTTTTTTAAGAAAATATCTTTTTTTTTTGGAATTAAAACATTTTAACAATTTCGAAGTTTGCTAGAAAAAACGTATATTTCTCTCTTTTGGCAGACACACACACCACTCATTTCATTTACTACGCAGTAAAGCATACTTTCTTCACTTCAAATATACATACATACATACATATGTACAAGTAAATATGTACGCATTGATACAAACGAGTATGTCAATTAATATTTAACGGCATTCAATAATTTCAAATATTCAACTGGACATGAAGGCAAATTGTCAACCTCTCAGCAGCCACAGCGCTACTGTAAGTCAATTTACAGTTGTTTGTACCACGGAAGTTCGGGTTCAACGTTCAAGTGAGCGCCAACCCACTGAGAGTGACTACTGTATTTCAAGTGTTTTTCAATTTTCCCCTTAATTTTTCTTTAACGAAAGCATACTGTGTCATAATATGAGTCCAAGTACATACATACATATATATTATTAACATATGTTTGTACGTACAAATGTAGGTAGTAATTGCAAGTTAACTGTAAAAATTACATAAATAAAACACCGTTGCGCATGCGACTGTAGCGCGCCCAATCGTGGCACAAATCCCATCTCGCCACGCTGCAAACTGCTGGCTACCAACTGCAAGACCTCTAAAAACTTCTTACCATTATCATACTCGGCCATACTGAGCCAAGTCCAAGGCAAGAGTACAAAGTCGTCTAACTAACAATAAGTGTAGAGAGTGCACGCGTAGCATAGTAGAGCTACGACTCGACTCGACTTGTAGCTCAGTCAGTCAGTCAAGTAGCCATTTATTCATTCATTCATTCATTCATTCCTTCATTCTCTTTCTTTCCATCTTCCCATAAGTCAAGTGCAAGTGCAAGTGCAAGCTCATCATCGACATGAAGATCATCTACCAGCGAAGCGGTGCTCCGAAGCCGAACGGAACACACTAAGAACTCATTGACCAAGTCATAGTTCCGTATGCAATACGTAATAGTGGCTGCAACATTTTTATAGCAGCAACATACATACATACATATATTTGACTGCATACACTATTATTTGAGTTGTCATTGTCTTATTCTTTCTACTCCAGCTGCGCTTGCGTTTTCCAGCAACAACAGTAACTTCGCGACGCAAACTTTTGTCTGTTCTTCGGTGCTTCTACTTAGCACTTAACTAAGTATTCACCCATCCGTCCGTTTGCTCACTTCTTTGTCTACCCCCATCTTCCCTTTCTATATCAATTCACTACACTGGCGGCACTTGTTTGCGTGTGCGCCACAGATTTTCCGTTGTCTCTTCGCATGCCCGAGTGAATCTTCACCGCTTCATGTCACTGTCGATAGTAGTCGGCAGTTTCCATCTCTTGGCAATACTTATGTGGTGTGTCAGTTTGGTGTCCAAGCGTCGGTTAGTCATTTAGTGAGTTAGTGCTTTATGACTTTAAATCATTGCATGTGACATGATAAATGTCGCTCTTGATGATTTTCCTTTACTTACTCGCCCATTCGTTCATTCATTAACGACAGCTCTTGTTGCTGCGAGATATTAATTTATGCTCATTAAAAGTTAGTTAGTTAGTTGGGACAATTAATTTTTAATTAATTAATATTATGTTATAAAACGCGATACGATTCGAAGCGCCTGCACTGTTGTGTAAATTTGTGCTACCGTTGAGAGGGAGGACGACACTCGAAAACTCAGACTTTATTCATTAGCATGGCGTTTTTTTTAATGCAGTTTTTGGTAGATTGCAAGTAGAAGAATCAAAGGGGGTACGTAAATTTTCGAGGAGTTTAAGTTACCACAGAAACTAAACATTTCATAGGCAAATGTCCCACAATAATGTTACTAAATATAAAATTCGAATCTAGTTCCTGAACTACACTATTTTCTTTAAGAGGGCACCGAACACAAACATATTTTTTAACCGGATTTTCGTTTTTAGTTTTTTTAAATGTAGTTAAAAAAAATTATAGAATAGGGTTGCCAACTTTTAACAAATTCAAGCTCAATTCGATACTGTTTTCGGAGTATGATTCACTTCTAAAGTAAATAGTGAAGAATTTATGCAAATTTATTGTTTTTATTTAAAAATAAAAGTTGGAAAAGGGTTGCCACATATACAAAAATTATAGTTTAAGTAAATTTGTGCGCATTCTGCATTATATAGTTTTATATATTAGGTAATTTTAAAATATTTTTTACGCTTCAACACTAAAGCTCTTGATATTGTATTATTCGCATGTTCGAATTATTCGACTACTGCGATATTATTATTTCGTTAGTACGCTATTTGAATATTAGAATTCGGTTCGTTATACTGGAAAAATGGCTTATTCGAACATTCGGTCATATTTAATTTTTTGAATAATCGTAGGAGAAATTGTATGAGAGTATGGAAATATGCTTACAAATTTTAAAGTGAATGCAGTTATTTTAGTTAACAATTTTAAAATTAAAAAGTTAGAAATTTATTTATTTTTTTAGTTTAGTAATAAAAAAAAAATTTCAACAAAATAAAAAAAAAATTTAGTTTTTTTGAAGTATGCAGTTTTGCATCCCATTTAATTTAGATAAATTAGTAGCAAATTTCTAATTCTGAAATTTGTTTTCTGACGTCCTTTCGCAATTTTTCTCTCTCTCTCACAAAAAATTACAACTTTCAACTCTCTCTCAAAAAAAAAGTCGAAGTCGCTGTAGTTTTCACAATTAATGATTTTGTGTTTGTCTTTGAGTACTAGTCCTCGCTATGTTCTAATGCTAACTAAAGCTTTTGAGGAATCATTTCACGTTGCTTTGTCTCTACACTACAAAATATTGAAACAGCTACTTTCATACATTTAAAATAAAAAACCGGTTGTTAGATAAAAATAGTGCTCATAGTAATGGCTTATTTAGAAAACAGCAAAACTGTGGTCGCTCAGGATTTCTGATCTTTTGAACTAATAGGAGAATAATTAAACACTAAAATTGGACTCTCACTACACAAACCATTTATTGTGACAATGCCTAACCCATTAATAATAGTGGTGTTACAAATCAAAGATATGATAAGCAAATTAATTAGATCTCAAGGAAATTTTCTTTGCGACTAGCTGTCCGTTGAAGAAGAAAATCTTCTTATGAGGCTGCATTGAAAGTTAAACGAGGTACTTATTTTTTTCTAATATTAAAAAAAAAAGTATACGCACTCACGTTTAGTTTTCCTTCAAATTGAGTTTGATAAGTAGTAATTGCGTTGGATTATCAAACATAAAAAAATGCACATATATAGGTACGAGTATGTATATTTATGTTCCACATCCATAAGTTTCTTTCTAGTAAGCGACAACAATCACCGTGAATTACTACTTTAATCGGCTTTTAAGCATCAATCACTTTATTCACTTCCTAATTTGATTGATGCTGAATAGATATGCAATGACCATGCAACTGCCGCCGCCACCAATCTAAGAGCCCAATAGCAGTGAGTAATCGTGTCAAGCGCCTAACTTCCTTTTATTGAAAGAATTTCTTTTCATTCCCATACGCTTATTACTTAAGCGTTCTCGCAATGACGCACATTTTTTACGCTTTTCATACGAAATATTGGCGAGGGTATTAAAAAAAAATGCAATTGCTGCCAATAAACAATTGCATTGTAACATCATCGTTGGTAGCGTTTTTTTTTTTTCTCTGCTTCCCTGCGTACACAACTAGCGGCTGTAAGGCGATCAGCTGCCGCTAAGTGAGAAGATAGCGAGCGGATTTTTAATACGCAGAGAGGGACCGAGACCGCACTTTGATTTCCTTCTACATTTATCGGCTTCTCCATTTTTTGGCTAACTTTTTGTGTTACTTTTTGCGTGATAATTTACTGGAGCCGATAATCGATATTGATCCGTTTAGAATGTGATGAGATTAAATTATTATTTCGGCTCTTTTTTCCAAAAATCTTAAGAAAGATGGTATGTTTCCTTCGTAGCAGAATATTACTTTAAAATTTTATTTTATAATTGACTTAAATACTTATTAGAGGATTAATGCTTTTTAAGTTTAAGAACTTGCTTCCTGTTAAATTTGAGACAATTAGTTGGAATGAGATCAAATTTGAGAAACACAAATTTAAGCACACTTAGTGCAAGTTGAACTCTGTTTGTCGTTTAAACTAAGTTTAAACTCAGTATCCAGCTTTTCAATAAACTTTAAACGGAGTTTTAACTGAGTTTAAACGGCCGATTGCGCACAGTTAAACTTAGTTCAACTTATCAGCTGCGTGCTGACTATTTCGTTTTTTTTTGCAACAAATTTAATTGAGCGCAAAAAACTAAGTTTAAATTTAAACTGAGTTTAACTAAACTTAGTTTAAACTGAGTTTAAACCAGCAATGAAAAACTGGCCCTTAGCATATTGGCAATTTTTATGTGAATGCTGGCCGACATACATATGTACATGTGTACATACATACATACATTCTTATAGTTATAAACACAAAATTTCACAAATTTCACAATAAAAAATGTACGCCTTGTGGCTGGCAATATTTATGTCATTAATTTGCACTTAGAAGAACTCTATATATTTTTTATATTGAAAAAAAAAAGAAATTATGAACGAGTTACTCTGATTTTTTAAATACGAAAAGGGATAAAATTAATTCAAGTCGAATTAATATTTAGAAAAAATAAAATTTCTTTAAGTGCACTTTTTTAATTTTTGTTCGGACGTTTCTATGTACATAGGTACTTAATAAGATCATCAATTACTGGCTCGTTAACGAAGTTGTCAGAATCTTCCAACTCATGGCAGCGAAAAAATTGGTTAGACTATTTATGTATGAAATTAGCTAGCCTTTTTCAAGCTTTTTAGTCACTGAGTGAGCAAACTCAGAACGCAGTTTGTACTAAAGAGAGGTAGTGCCCTTAAATAGGCTTATGTTTTTTATATACCTTTGTTAAAAGGGAAATTAATAGACGTAATGGCTGAAAGACAATGCCGACGTGATAAATAGAACACACCACCGTATATGAGAATGTGCACAACTAAAGCGCACGTCGACAATCGTCCGACGTCTATTCGCGGCAATATATTTATTTCTGGCAGTAGCGGCAAAATGTGAACCATTGTGACCATATTTTAAATATTCGAAGGTCTTAAAATCGAAATAAAACAAAAAATGGTTTAGTTTTTTGTTAAAAAGTATTAATTCTGTTACTTGTAAAAATTTAAGTTTAGTAAAACCTTTTTTCAAAATTTTTTGTTCTTGTTAAATAGCCTTTTTCACGCTGTATTCATTCTATGTTCTAAAAGTTTTATCTGCTATATGGTCAATCTATTAGCTGACTTACAACTCGGCATAATCAGCTGATTTCGTTGTAGCCGTAATTATCTTTTTCCGGCCGAACGTCGCTGAGGATGTCGCTTTGCTGGGCGAAATTTCGGCGGTACGTCGGCATTGTGTTTCAGCCATAATAAAGCCAACATTTGGTTAAATACTGGTTACTAAATAGGTTTGACCTTTCCTAAAGTGAAAGTGACACTGGAGCATAATTAAGCTTTTGCTGCATAACTTTAGGCGCATTAGTATTGACAATAGTGAAGTAATTCGTTTTTTTAAAGGGTTGATAGTGGAACTTTTATAAATAAACACAACGAAAATCCCATATCTCTTAAATACATACATAGTAAACAACCTTTGATATATTTTTGACATCAATCTTCACTAAGCAAGTAGGATTAAATAAAAAACTTATAAAAATATAAAAAAATAGCGAAATTCGAATCGGTAGTGAATTAGTTCTAATTCAGAAAATAGTTACTATAACTAACACAAAATAAACGAGAGCGCTGCGCTTGTTTCAGTAAAGCAATAAAATGAGTTTAGAGATAAAAACGAAAAAGGAAAAATTACTTACATTTGGGATTTTTTCATTTATGTAAATGCCAATATGACCAACACAATGGCAGTTCTTCAGTAAATGTACAAATTGTAGATATACCATAAGAAGAGGCACAATGGATTATACATTTTCTTTAATGCCAAATTAAAAGTGAATTTTGTTAAAATATTAAAAGCTGAGCAACAGACCGAACGCTGAGGCTGCCAAAAGCAGGTTATTACATACAATAAATGCAGACTAAAAAAATTATTTTTTCTTATAAGCATAATGAAGTTATTAAATTACAAAAAAAAAAAAAAACATACATATAAAAATTGTTGCTGGCATTTCACACTTTAAACTCTACTGTAATTTCAACTGCACTTAAAAACTCCGTTCCGTGATTTCCAGCAATAATTTAGAAATGGTAGCAGTTGGATGATAGGAAAAATGCACAACAAACAGATTGCAAATGCAAAAACGTTAAAAATAAAGAGACATACTTTTCACCAATACGGTGGCAATAAAAAAAAATCAAATGAACACAAATATGTAGGCAAAGAAAACTCAAGCAATTGACTGCTTCTGTTTGATTGAAGCCGTTGACCGAAATCCATGCAAAAATATGAGCACAACACTAAGTTATCAACAATGAGCAACGAAAATAAGACAAAACTTAAGAGTTACAACAACAATAATGAATGTGTATTAAGTTTTTGTAAGCCGCTTTTATTGCTGCTGTTGTTGTAACTACTTGTGTGCATGCACAAACTGGTGTCTCCAACGAAAATGGCGAAACTGTAAATGGCGGCAATCGAATTGAATTTATTTGCAAGTATTTTTTTTTTTTTTTATTATTATAATATTGATAAAACTTATGACAATGCCGCTACCGAAATGAAATTGTTGCAATTTTTAAGCAAACACACAAAAATAAATGAAGCAAAAAGTAAAACAAATAAAAAACAAAAATATTTATAAATGGTATCGGTGTGGCAAATACCACAGCACCACAAATAAATAACAAGCTCTGAACTCTGAACGCTGAACGCGTTTGCTGCAGTGCCGTTTGAGCAGAGCAGGCGACACGTGGAAACAGTGGCAGAAGCAGCAAAGGCAAAAGCACTAATCAATCGGGCCAAGTGAAGAAAAGTGGCAGACGTGTGGGGTGGGATAGAATGCAGGCGGACATACCCAGTAGTAAATTGTTGTATTGATTTGCAATTAATTAGCACTTAGAAAAGAAAACGCTTTGAAAATATAGTATTTGTGTAAGAGAGAATTTAAATTATGCGCCAGATGTCGCTGCAGTTGTGTAAATGCAACGAATCCTATTTGAAGTTTGATTTCGCTTTTTATTTGAACTATTTATAAGCGTGGGGGAAGATAAATACATTTACAAAAGAAATCTGTGCAAATTTGACAAAAGCACTTATCTTAACTTAGTACTTTTTTCCTATCAAGATCGAACTTATAAAATCTGTAAGTAAATATTAATTTACTGTTTATTAATAAATCATCATCATATAATTCGATTTAAATTGTTTATAAAAGTTTATGCGGTGCAAATAAAACCTTTTAAAATCAATTAAGTTGTTTCGTCAAAGGTCCAAAGAAAAACTAGCTCAGTAGTGCTAGAACTCAAGTAATAATTTGATTAAATGTATAGAATTATTCTAATTAGTATTGAAATTACAAGTCGTGAACTGGTTCCGAATAAATCCGAAACAAGACCCGAAGTGAACTCGAATTAGCCTCGAAATAAATAGTTCTGAACAGGTCCAGAAACCGTCCCAAACAATTTTCCGAATAGTCCCGGAATGGTCCCGAAAATATGCTGTGCTACACCCCAAAATGTTCTTGATATACCTAAATTGTTCTATTAATTTTCACTCATACAACCAAATTTTACAAATGGATACATTCTCAATTAAGTTTTTCTTATAATACCTTTTAACACAAAACACCATTTATACTACGCTGATAAAATCAGTAAAAAATGACTCACAACAAACACAAATGTACATACAACAACCAAACCAAGCGGCAACTAGTGCACTATCTACGTATGTAAATGTGGAAAGGGAATTTTTTCTAGCGATTACACGAGCCTGAAACTACTGTTTTCATTATAAGTCTGTTCACCAGTGAAATATATTCAGCAGCAACTTTCAGGAGCGTAACGCACCATTCTCTCTCGTATATGTAGAAAAATATCCAACATAGCAGGCAAACGTAAAATTCGTAGAAACTTGAAAGTTTTCCGATAAGTGTTTTCCTGTAATATTCCACTGAGAAAATTTAAACAAACGAGCACTTGCTTGCTTCTTGTATGTTTAACAACTCATATTTTATAATTTGCACTTTTAAAATTCTCAAACGAAAATATCTTATTTGTCAAAATTACAATCAGCTGTTTGTAGTCAGCTGTTTTTTTGCTGATGGCAAACAATTTTCCTGCAGAAATTAGCAGCTTCCCTTCACAGTCAATCGGCAATTCGCGCTCTCAATTTTACCTACATTGCTGAACATTTGCGTACTCGAACGCCAAAAGATGATAATTTGTGATAATTATAAAAAATTATCAGTTCTCGAACAATCGATATATGCATATCGAGCAAATGAAGCTACAAATACATATTTCAAAATTTTTAAATATACAAAATGCAGCAAAGTTTGATTAATAAAACATCCCCTAACGAAATCTCTAGTAGACTACAACTAGTAGTATGTTTCTACAAATTTCCATAGTGGATTAATGTTCAACAGTACGTTGAAAAGAACGCCGACTAGTCGAATTGCAGCAGGAACTAGTTTGCTTAACTACAGAGTTAATACAAAGTCGTGCAAGGTAGCGAGGCGACAGCAATAAATACTCGTAAAATCAAATGTCGCAGCGGATCAACGTTACTGTTGCTGTACTTTGTTTTTTGTTTGTTACACAGTTGCGATTTGCATTTAATATTTTATTTTATTCTTACCGTTATTGTAGTTTTGGTGTTTCATCAATTCGCTTTTTGTTAGCGAAAAGTAAAAATCAAATTGTGGTAGGCTATGAAAACTTGAGTTGGCCTTTTTCTATCACTAACTTTTATTTGTGTATATTTGTATTCACTACCTATGTATAACAAACATTAGTACCAGTAACAATACATACATATTTTCGTACATATGTATGTATATTTGCACTATATGTATGTATGTACAATAAGGATATTCAAAGCGTATAAATGCATAAATTTGTTTTTTTTTTTTGAAGTATTTGTGTTGGCAAAGCTTGCCTTTTATTGTGATTTTTGGCTTTTTGTGCAATTCCTTTGTGTGTGTGTGTGTTTGTTTGTTTGCTATTTGGTATTTGGGGCAGTGCATTTGCATTTCGAATTGAAGACGACACGAATAATCAATTTGTTTTTGCAGAGAATTTATGGCGCGTGCATGGGTAAATGTTTGATAAATAAATAAATGCACAAATAAATATTTAGAATTTTTACTACATATGTACATACATACACATATTTAATAGAACTTTTTTTTTGAGCGAGTTGTGGCTATTTGGTCCAGTCGATTGAGAGCGGCTAATAGTTTAAGTACTCAATAATTCTTAATTGAATGCATATTCAAAAAGAGAATATTTTGGAGGGACGAAGGCTCTTGAGAATTTTTCTTGTCGAGTGTATATTTTCAACAAAATAGTAACTACTCTAAAAAAATTTGCTTTAATAGATTTTTCAAAATTCTGCGCACAAATTTTTAAATTACAAGTTCTTATGCGGCGTTCAGACAGCGCTGACTAAAGTCAATTGGTTAAGTTGATCCACTCAAAATGCACGAAAACAATTTGCTAATTGCCTCAAGGCCGCCTAATTCTTCAAAACTGTAATTAAATCAAATTTATTTGAAAATTTATGTATATTTTTTCAAACATTTGATTATAAAAAAAATATGTATGTTTAGTATTTTGATAGGATATTGTAAAATTGTATCTCGTTTGTTTTTACTTGCTAGAAATAATTTTTATTTGATTAGAACAAATGTAAAAAGTTGTATTGCAGAACATTTCAGTTTTCTTGTAGCTAATTGGTTGAAATTGTTTATTTAAAAAAAAAAACAAAAAGATTTTAGCAATTGTTTACTAATCATCCGTTGAATCGCTACAATAAATAAATTAGCCTTGTATTAAGAAAAAACTAGTATTTGCCTCCAAAGACCAACTAAAAAGTTATGAACAAAATTACTCAAATTGCACTTACTTTTTTTTTAGTACACAGTAATTAATCAGAATAGGGTAAATCAGGCAATAATCAAATAATTTTAAGAGTTCTCTAGTAATATAAAAATCTGGACTTGTATGACAGACCAAAATAAAGATAGAAATTTCGAGAAATGGAACATTCGCAATCGAGAACTTTCGATACGGATCGATATTGTTCTAGAGTTGCCATAGGGCAGGCAACTCTAGAGTATAAAAAGGCTTTGCCACTGTGTTTAATAATTCAGTTAGTAAGTAAACTTTGAAGTGTAAAGAAAATTTACTTACGACAGAGCTAAATAGATGCGTGTACTTGACAAAGGAAAGATCTCAGAGACCTTCGAAGCTAGCAGCGGATTTTGGCAAGATAGCGAACTGTGTAAGCCCTGCTCTTGCTTATGGAGTTTGGCGAAGTTTTGTATGCAGTCGTGATGCAACAACTGAGGATGGACTTTAATAAGTTGAATGTTCTAAGTACTATGTCAGCAAAGTATTGTATTGGCGTGGTAATCTTCGACAAAGCTTTTGACACTATGTTGAATTTTATCTAACTTGGCAATGCAGTTTCTTTGCTTCGACATTTTTTACCTAAAATCTCGAATGAGAAGTTGCTCAGACTGCCAACATGAAGTCCCTTGACACCTGCGTGCGAGTCACGAAAAATAGAAGTATAGAAGAACAGTCGATCCAGTGGCGAACCAATTCAAATTAGGAAGCAGGAAGTTTTAAACGATTGCCAGGAATCGAACCAGATATCTACCTCAAAGTTTAATATCGTCAGATTGAATACAGAATACTCAAACAAAATATTTTTTGAAGCTTAAATTCAAGAAATATTCTGCAAATATAAACTTTAAAGAAACAAACTTTACATTTACAGTTTTTTCAAAACCATATCTCGAATATATTTTCAAAGTAGTAATTTTTTCAGATGAACTTTTACAGGAAATAATTTTATTATAAAAATTTTTCTTAGTTAATAATTTGTACCAAATACTTGAATATGAGAACTACATACTTTCAAAGAAAACGAATGTTCTGAATGTAAAATGTGTTGACAATAGCAGCGTGTATGAAATTAACATCGCAACACGCCGCACGATAAATAGGCGCCCCAAGCCCACCCTTTCAACCAACCATGCCGATTTACTAGATTTTGCCACTGTGGCGTGACATTTTCGTTTCTTAGTCGCTACTGCTTCGCTTTAAATCCACCATAACACTACTGGCTCTTTCCTTTTTTCTTTTTCCATCTGTATTTCCATGTTCCTTCTTTATGCAAATCTAAGCGTTTTAAATTATTTTAAAAAGTTACCTAACCTAACTATTCTAAAAACTATATATGTAAATACTAATCAACCACATTTGAGCAACGTTCGACTCACAGCAAAGCGCACACCCTAGTACACATAATCGCACAAGTCATCGTAGTACGGTCGGGCTACGGGCTTCGCGAGATACTCGAGCCGTCTCAGATGTTCGCGCCACTGCCGGTAGCTCATGCGTCGGCGCGGTTGTACCACTTCGACGGGTGGATCGGGTATCGGACAATGGTATCGTAGTGGTGGTATCATACGCGGTAGCGACAAACGTAACATATTCGCGGTCGGTTTGTAGTTGAGCGCAGCGCGAATGATGGGAAAGCGTAGAGTCGACCAAAATTCCGTCTCCACTTCGAGATGATGGAACCACTTTGGCACTTTGGGTGGCTGGAATGGTCGACCGGCATCCTTTTTGGCTGGTTCTTTGAGAGAGATTTTCGGCGCATATGGAAAATCGGGCGGTGGTGGGTAGACATACTTTTCACGCGGATCTCTTGGTTCACTCAATTGTGCAGCATGTTCCAATAATTCCTCGAGTGTGTAGGTTTGCTTCTTCAGAGTATAAAAAGGCTTTACCACTGCGTTTAATAATTCAGTTAGTAAATAAACTTTGAAGTGTAAAGAAAATTTACTTACGACAGAGCTAAATAGATGAGTGTACTTGACAAAGGAAAGCTCTCAGAGACCTTCGAAGCTAGCAGCGGATTTTGGCAAGATAGCGAACTGTGTAAGCCCTGCTCTTGCTTATGGAGTTTGGCGAAGTTTTGTATGCAGTCGTGATGCAACAACTGAGGATGGACTTTAATAAGTTGAATGTTCTAAGTACTATGTCAGCAAAGTATTGTATTGGCGTGGTAATCTTCGACAAAGCTTTTGACACTATGTTGAATTTTATCTAACTTGGCAATGCAGTTTCTTTGCTTCGACATTTTTTACCTAAAATCTCGAATGAGAAGTTGCTCAGACTGCCAACATGAAGTCCCTTGACACCTGCGTGCGAGTCACGAAAAAAATTGAAGTATAGAAGAACAATCGATCTAGTGGCGAACCAATTCAAATTAGGAAGCAGGAAGTTTTAAACGATTGCCAGGAATCGAACCAGATATCTACCTCAAAGTTTAATATCGTCAGATTGAATACACAATACTCAAACAAAATATTTTTTGAAGCTTAAATTCAAGAAATATTCTGCAAATATAAACTTTAAAGAAACAAACTTTACATTTACAGTTTTTTCAAAACCATATCTCGAATATATTTTCAAAGTAGTAATTTTTTTAGATGAACTTTTACAGGAAATAATTTTATTATAAAAATTTTTCTTAGTTAATAATTTGTACCAAATACTTGAATATGAGAACTACATACTTTCAAAGAAAACGAATGTTCTGAATGTAAAATGTGTTGACAATAGCAGCGTGTATGAAATTAACATCGCAACACGCCGCACGATAAATAGGCGCCCCAAGCCCACCCTTTCAACCAACCATGCCGATTTACTAGATTTTGCCACTGTGGCGTGACATTTTCGTTTCTTAGTCGCTACTGCTTCGCTTTAAATCCACCATAACACTACTGGCTCTTTCCTTTTTTCTTTTTCCATCTGTATTTCCATGTTCCTTCTTTATGCAAATCTAAGCGTTTTAAATTATTTTAAAAAGTTACCTAACCTAACTATTCTAAAAACTATATATGTAAATACTAATCAACCACATTTGAGCAACGTTCGACTCACAGCAAAGCGCACACCCTAGTACACATAATCGCACAAGTCATCGTAGTACGGTCGGGCTACGGGCTTCGCGAGATACTCGAGCCGTCTCAGATGTTCGCGCCACTGCCGGTAGCTCATGCGTCGGCGCGGTTGTACCACTTCGACGGGTGGATCGGGTATCGGACAATGGTATCGTAGTGGTGGTATCATACGCGGTAGCGACAAACGTAACATATTCGCGGTCGGTTTGTAGTTGAGCGCAGCGCGAATGATGGGAAAGCGTAGAGTCGACCAAAATTCCGTCTCCACTTCGAGATGATGGAACCACTTTGGCACTTTGGGTGGCTGGAATGGTCGACCGGCATCCTTTTTGGCTGGTTCTTTGAGAGAGATTTTCGGCGCATATGGAAAATCGGGCGGTGGTGGGTAGACATACTTTTCACGCGGATCTCTTGGTTCACTCAATTGTGCAGCATGTTCCAATAATTCCTCGAGTGTGTAGGTTTGCTTTTTCTTCTCCTTCTTTTTCTTGCCTTCTTCCTCCTTGACGGGTGGCTTGTCGCTGCAGTGTGGCGGTGGTATTTCGCGTGGCGCAGCATTCTTGGCGGCCCAACGGTAGAAACGCACCCAGTCACGACGTGCCATTGGACCGCGCTTCTGCCAGCGTGTCATTTCGCGCTTGGGTCGTGGGAAATTTAAACGCTTTGGCAGTGCATTTCTTTCCACCCATTCGAACCAGGGTGGATGTGGCTTTTCATCCTCAACCGGTTCGCCGGTGATCTGTGAACCTGGGCGCATCATCGATGACATATTGAAGAGGTTGTTTCACAGTTCTGATTTTCTGTTGTATTCACGTGGAACAATTATATTGAACGGGTATTTTTCACCAAATTTTGTCGGCTAACGCTTGAGTTATAACTTAGGGATTACGCAAACGGACTGCTCTGGCAAAAACTTCGTGCGATTTTATGTAGTTGCTGTTATGTTGATGTACTGGTTGCTGGTAAATATTTGTTATAATTGTTGCTGCTGGTAATGTTATGTGATCGTTGAAGCTTTGTGTTAAAACTATAGTCGGCAGCTTTTTATCTTCCAGTTCAATCCAGCCCCGTCTTCTTTTTCCAACTATTTTAATGATAAAAAGTTGTGATTTCCCGCTTGGTCTATTGAACGAAAGCACTTCAACTTAAAACATCGATAACTCAAATCTAGTTGCGCTGCTTGTGAACCTATTTGAAATACTCTTGTTTGCAATTCCGTTCTCTTTGGTTTGGCTATTTGTTTGTTAGTATTTGACTATTTGATTGTTGTTGATTGTTTCAAGCTGCTATTGTAGAATTTTCGGATTTTACGTAGTTGTATGCCAAAATTTCAGCACAGAAATTTCGAATCGAAAAAACCGCTTTGGTTATTTATGTTTTGGTTCAAAATTATATGCTTGTGCACAGTTTTATAGCCAATTCTTGTCCAATATTTTTCAAATTTAAATAGGTATAAATTTTTTACACTTTTCAAAATTTCATTTGATTCAAAAATGCTCGAATACTTTGTTTTCTAATAATAAAATGCATTTAAACTACCGTCAAAAATTATAAAAATAAATGACAAAGGAGTTTGATTATGTTAGTCACTGACTTTTTAAACTTAAATACTTCAAATGCAATTATAGTAGTGAAAATTATGGTTCCAGATAAAAAAAACCTTAGCACATTTAATAATTGATTAAAGTTTGTGCAAAGGTCTCACCATTAATTACGTTTCTAAGCACTTAAGTTGTCGTCTGTGACCAAAATGATTTTTGCAATACGTTGACTTCTTTGCCTACATACATTTCCTTACATGATCTCCCTTTTTCTACAAACTTCATGTTTGAAGAATCTAAACCACTTTCATCCCTTTATGTAGCTATCGTCAGTTGTGGAGTATGACCTAATGATGGAACTTTAAACTTCTTGAAAGTTAGAGTTGACACCATTTTTGCACTATTTTCATAAATTCAGAAGTTTTAAGATTTGATAAGTTAAAATAAGGTGTGTGAATTGTGGTATATTACTATAACAGAGGTGTTTTTCCTTTTTGGCTCTGAAGAAGCCCGCCCTCCAATGAGAGCAGTCAAACATTAACTAGCCCTAGTAAACAAAAATCAATTAAGACTTGTAGATACGTGAAACTTGCACTTTCTCAGACTAAAACTCATTGAGCCAAAAACGGCATACTCCACAAAATTATAAAAACGTTTTTTTTTAAATGCAAAGATTATATGAAATTTTGTTAAATTATTGTTAATTTTGTATTATATTAAATAAAAAGATTTGTATGGGTTTTGTTGGAGGATGAACTGTTTTTTAAATGAAAAATAATTTTAAATAATTGGAAGAAAAATAAATTGCACAAATGTGTCGATATATAGAAGTGCTATAAATTTTTTCGTTGACTGTACATACATACATACATATGTAGTTAGTTGACGAGGTCAAAGCAAAAAATTAACCACCTTAAACTTATTTTTCGATCTGCCAAAAAAAAACTCAAAAACTAATAATTTAGTTCTGAGCTATAAAATACCGACCAAAATAATCATTATATTTGATCAAAACAGAATGGTTGTTTCCAATCGAAAAATTAAAACTAAAAAAATAATGAATATTTCTGATCAATAAACTGAAACTCTTTCTTTAACAGAAGCACATTATTTCCGAGCTAAAAATTAGCACGCGAAAAGTGAGTTTTATTTTTGTCCAAAAACATATACATAACTTGATATTTGATTATTTATTCTGAGCGATTAATAAAAGCTCGAAATATAATTATTAATCATCATTTTTTATGGTTTGGTAAAATTTTTAAAAGACTTTAGTCTGAAATATTTAAAATTGGACGTTGCAAGAGCTCCAGTGAAAAGGAAAGGCGCCTAATATGGAACATGTTCCAGGACGGGAAAAATATTAGTGAAATTGAACGTTGCATTACAAGTTCGCGGAAAAAAAATTCAAAACGCTCTCAGTTATTATCGTGAGAATAAAACATTTGCAAATAAAAAGACATCTAGATGCAGAACGATCACAAAAAGAGAAGATTCCCACATTGTGCGGCAGGCGCTTAAAAATCATTTTGGAACTTTCTCACAGATACGAGCTACAATGCAGGAGGAATATGGCGTAAACATTGCCAGCAGGACTGGCTTTGGGAAAACAACCTTCGGGGATGCCAAAATTTAAAAAAGCTAAAAGTTATACACAATAAACGGAAAGCGCGATTAAATTTTGTCAGAATGCATAGAGATTCTCCTCTTTCCTTCTGGAATTCTGTAGGAGGAATCTAAATTCAACTTACATGGGCCTGATGGGAGAACTTATGTGCGACATCGCCCAAGCCATTAAATTTGCACACAGAATTGCATATACACAAACAACAACCACACAAACAAGTTCAAATAGCAGCAGATCAGTTGCTCTTGTTTGTAATTGGTTTGTTTAAGGAAGATGGAAAAACGCAGCAGTCCACTCGGCTAGCGTAGCACAGCATTAAGCGTGTTGGCTTTGCAAATCCGAGCTCCTTAGTTTATAGCCTTGGAGAAGTGGTTATTAAGAATAAAAAATATAACTAATTAAAATAAAGAAGTCTGATGAGAAAATGTGGTGATTTCCGAAATAGTAATATAACTTCTACCATTGAAAAAGCTGTTGTTGTTTTCCCAAATAAAAATCTTCTGCAAACTGTCCTCGAGCTCAATAAAATTGTCAATTATTAAAAATTTATAAGGCCGAAAACAACAAAAATTCGTTACTCGATACCTATATTTCAATTTCTTCTCGATATTTTATTTTTCTTTAATTTTCTGATAATAAGTGCATATGGGAGGGTGTGCTAATTAGTGTGCCACCCCTGTATACATAGATATATTAAAAACTGTTCTGCGATATTTAGAAACTTTTCATTTTTTTTCGTTAAAAATTTAAAAAACAATCATTATTTGCGGTCTCTGAAAATTATTATAAAATCTTCAGGGACTTGGGAAATATATTAAAGATGAGTATTAGGAATACAAGGGGTGTTTTTTTTAGACGTACAACTGACAACTGACATACGATCCCAATTGCTGCAAAAAGTGGTCTCGTCTGAAACTTATTCGAGCCAGCCACTTGTGCCAAATCATTTTTAAAACATATTAGCACACTCTTATCTTTATAATAATGCTAAATTCTTGGCCATAGCATTAAATTATATGCGTTTTATTTCTTCTTAAAAACCACATGTCTAAAAAGAGCACCCATTATCAGCCGTGCTCCCAGTTTCACATTTCAATTCCAAAATGAGATTTTAAAAATTTCCAGTGAAAGTAAACTAGTGTGCTCCTAATTTCACACATATCGGTTATCGTTGTGGCAATTCACAAATAGCTGTTGTTAAAATTTCCCCTTTTTGAGGAGTCATCAGCAAAACACTTCCAAATACAGAAATGTCATAAATGGCTTCTACAAACATCAAAGATAATTTAAGAAATTATTCCAATCGAAAATAATTAAACATTCACACACTTTTTGTCATTTACTTTTCATTTCACATACAACCAAGCATTCGGATTCAATTCACAAAAATGTATGTTAATGTGAAATTGGGAGCACCAAACATGTGATTTCAAACCGATTCCACAGGGAAATTTGTGAATGTGAAACTGTATATGTTTAGGTTTTTTCAGTATACATAAGTTCAGAAAAAACATGTCACGGAATTCTTGAAGAAGTCTAAAGAGGATTTAGATAGCAGCATTAACGATTTGAGTGGTATTGTTATAAACTAGTATTTCAGACAATTCGTTTTGATTAAATTTTAATACAATAACTTTGTTGACAAAATAAAATTAATTGCTTATTGATAGATCTTTTCATAACTTGTTTAAATGAGCGAAGGGCATATAGCACCCAAATCGGTAGAAGTTGCCTGATCGAAGCTATTTCATACTAAAACTAAATAAACTTAAGAATAAAATAAAAATATCACCACTCGCTCAAAAAACATATGTTTAATTTTCAAACTCAGAGCTTAAGAAACATCCTTAAAAAAACATATTTTATAATAATTCATAAAGAAAAAAAAAGGTTGACAAAACAAAACAAGAAAATGTGTAAAGAATTCAGTAAATTCAAATAAATTCATTTCAATTAAATTAAACAAATTAAATTGGTTAATTAGGAATAAACATAATTTCACACATTCGATTACAAATACAACAACTTAAATGCAACCACAGCAGAGCTAATGACCACTTATTAAAGTTACGAATTGTGTCACCATCAAAGGTAGCCAAAGTGGCAACAGCAACAACAAAAACAAGGTGATAAGAAATACAAAAAAAAATTAGAATTAAGGTTAATGCTGCGGTGACTTTATCTCAAATGGTCAACGGCAAGGCCCACCAAACAACGGCAAATCAATACAAACACCAACAACAACAATATGAAAACTAGTTAAGCAGCGTTGGTGGCAACAAACGTGGCAAGCTGCTGCCAAATGCAGCTGATATTGATGCTGATGCTGATGGCGATGACGATGGCGATGGCGACGGTGATGGGAATAGCCATAGAGATAGATGGCAATGGCAATGTCATCAAAGTCCACAAAAATTGCCAATTGAAAATTGGAAAATTTTACTGATGCCACTCAACATTTTTTTTTTTTTTTTTATTTTTTTTTTTTACTTTTTGTCATTGATGGCTACCACTGATGCGCTGATATCAAAGGCTTGAAATGACCAGTGAAAGAGACATGGCACGGACGATGGATGGATGTTTTGGTTAAACGTCGATTGAGTGAGTAGAAATGGAAAATAGTCACATTGTAGTAAATGCAGAAACAGCAGCAGCAGCAGCAGCAGCAGCAGCAGAAGCTCTAAGGCTATCTACAAATAGTAAATTTTTTCTCTGTTGTTGTTATTGCTTGCCGGTGACATCCTCTTCTATGTATATATTAAACTGGCGATGCTGATGGCGATTGCCAAAGGAATTGGGTTATGACCTCGAATGCGTGTTGCGCGTGCGCCGCGCACCCAACAAGGTAATGCCAACTATGGTGAAGCAACAACAACAACAATAACAAACAGCAAGTATTTGAAAAAGAAAAATGTAAGCAACAATCACTACTACACAACAACAACAGCAGCAGCAGCCACATTTCTGTGCGCCACTTGCCACACTCCGGAGGCAAGGAGATGGAGTTGGAGTTGGTTGCGGTGGCGTTGGTGTTGAGGGGTGGCCAAATGTCGAAAAATGCCTTGCGTCGTGCCAGCAGCAACACTTCTTACTTGCAACTCTATCTTCAAATGTCACCATTGTTGCTATTGTTCATATTGTTGTTATTGTTGTTTCCACAGCTGGCAATGATAATAAAGATTTTTTCTCCATTTCGTTTGCATTTCAAATTGAATAATGTTTTTATGTTTTTTGCATTTTCAGCTGCAACTTTTGTGACAATCTTAGTTGGAATACTTTTGCTGTTGTTGTGGTATTATTTTTTTTTTACTAGATAGCTGATTTGCTTGCTGTGTTGCGACACTTGCATTGCTTGGCTTGCGATAGCGTTGGTGGTGGCATACCACTTGAGCGATCTTGAGCTTCGACATGACTTGGGATTTGTTTGTGAGTCAAGCGCTTGATTTGGCTTGATTGTTGGTGTTGTTGATGTTGTGCTTGTAGCTTTGCTCGCCACTGTAGCTGTTGCATATAGCACATCATGCCATCAGATATGAAATTGGGATTCTTTTGCCCTAAAATGGCCAGAAACGAAGAAGAAGAAGAAATACATGAATCTGGATACTAGTTACACATAGAGAGTTGCTACAGTTGCTACTGTGTGTGGTGGTGTGTGTTTTTTGTAGACATACATATGTACATATCATCTCATTGTTATCCATGTCTTGAAAGTAAAAATTTTCAAATAGAAAACCTAAATAACAATTATAATAATAAATAGCTCAACAAAAGACTTTTACTTATTAAAAGAAGTAATATTAGATTTAAAAAAAATCAAATATACTCGTATGAAGTATAGCATGATGCAATAATTAAAGGTGTTGTACGTTGGCAACTTCTCGCTCTAAAACGGCCATCTTGAACGCCCTTAGAAACTGTGTTGCTCCTTTGCCAAAATTTAAAAAAAAATCTTTAAATACCAGAAGTAAATAAAGTTCTTCATGTGAAACTTAGAGAAGGCATCATTGATTGTCTTGGCATTTTTATTTCTTTCTATTCGTTGACAATTGACTTTTTGAATGCGAGAATTTGGGTAAGTTTTTTTTTTAAAAATTTAAATTTTTTGGAAAAATCTATGGAATGCAGTGCTGAAAACAGGAGCAACAATTTCATTTGAACTTCTCGGCCAAGAACATATGCAAGTAAGGTCAACTCAATCATTTGTAATGATATCGTCAGCGACCCTTTTTGTTCCCAGGTTTTTACAAATTTGTGGGCTTTCCGGCGCAAGTGCAGCTCGATCTTTGCGGCTTACGTGTTTTTCTGCTCCGACATAGTGCAGCGGTTTGATACATGAAAAATGTTGGGATTTTTTTCTTAATAAATCTACTTAACGCAGGTTTTGTGAAGCAGCTCGATCTTTAAGGTTTGTTTGTTCTAACTGCTGCGTACAGCGACCAAACACAAGCCAGTGCAAGTAAGTTCCAAATGAAGTTATACTTTTGGATGAAAGTGTGCCCTATGTGTGCCGATTCGGGGAACTCTATGCACATGTAACATACATATGTCGAATTTTTCGTATAGCAGACCCAACGTAAAAGAGGAAAGGCATCAAAGCGTCTTATACATACATATTTAGTTGTTCATCATGGTCCAAATTTTTGCCACATACATACATATATATGTACATAAGAATGTATGTATAAGAATGGACAAATTCAAAAAAAAATTGTTAAATGCTTACACATATGTATGTACATACCTACATACATATACAAAATTTATAATAATCCAAAGGATTTTTGAGTACGCAGTTTTATAGCATATTCTTGCATGAGTAAATATGGTTTTAATTCACTAAAAATTAAAGCTGTTTTTAAATTTTTTCAACAAAACATTTTTATTGTATATACGATTTTCATGCTTTATGAATAAAGTATTAAAAATTTAAATTTTGTTGTTTTATACATATTATCTTCGATACATAAGCAAAAATAGACAACAGTTTATGGGGCTACATCATCCTGTTACAGTAGCGCAACAATTTTGAGGAACTCAATGGACTTGTATATACATATACATATGATGTAATGTACATTAAAATAATATCATAAGAAATGAAAAATTGCAAAGTGCGCCGATTTCAACAACAATTTAAATACAGTTGGGAGCTTACATACTTATGTACATACGAGTACATACATACATATGTATTTTATAAAATTTAAATCGTAATTAAAGCTTTTCGTAAAATCTTTTCTAATCATTATTTTTACCCAAAACGAACTTCTTTTCTTCCCGTTTCTCTCATATTTCTTAAATACAACATTGAGCTAAGGGCGTTCAAACTGGCGCTGTCACAACGTACATCACCTTTCATTATTGCATCATGGAAGTATAGTACAAATTCGAATGTAAATTTAATAGCAAAAAACAAGTAAAAAAGACCTGATACCTTTCATGAATGAAAAAATTTTATGTTGTGTTTCTCTGATCTTAGTAATTTTCACTGCTAATACTCGTATATTACTAACAATAACCGACATCTGTTCAAAATTTCAAGCCTTTACTTGATAAAATTAATGAGTTAAGGTATTAAATGCAATATCAGAACAACTGGTAGCTTTATGTTTTATTACTCTGATCCAGAGCTCGAAAATAACCACTTAGTACTTAAGCGAAAAAGTAACGCACAAAACAGAAAGTATTTTATTTATTTAAAAGTGAATGCTTTTGCTTAGAGAGAAACATTATTATAATGCAAAAATTCTTCAGTAGCTATGGAAGCTCAAATTTGGTATGTAGTGTTGTATTCCAGCAGGAAATCCGACATATAAACATTTTTTAGAGGGGGCGTGGCACCGCCTGGAACCGCCACCCCGATTTTGTAATTTTCGAAAACACTAAAAATCGGACATTTCAATAAATGTTGAATGTTGAAGAAATATCTTGAGTTTAGTATGTGGTGTTGTATTGCAGCGAGAAATCCGACTATATGAAAATTTTGGAAAAGGGGCGTGTCGCCGCCGACTTTTGAGATCATATGTATATGTCTGGAACTACTTTATCGATTTCGTCTAAACACATATTAGAAAATGCTTGAAATCGGACGAAAACTTCGTTCGTTTCACGTATAACGTTAATGTTCCAAAACTATGAACATTTGATACTTCAGTAACTATTGAAATTAAGTTAACAAATCCATTTAAACGAACATTTTAGAAAAGGTACATGGTACCGCCCACTTTAGAGTCATTTGCACATATATCTCTCGAAATCCTTTATCGATTTTGCCCAAATTTGGCACAGATATTTTATTATGTCTAAATAAGCAGTATTTTAAAAATCACTAAAGTTGGACCAGACCCAGTAAGTTTTTGAAACCCTTAAAAATCGGATACTTCAGTAACTAGTAAAGCTAATTTGTTCAAATTTGGTATGTGGTTTTGTATTAAATCAAGAAATCGGAATATATGAAAATTTTGAAAAAAGAGGCTCACATCAAGTTTTGCCCGAACTTAGTCTCTGCTTTAATAATTTAAAAATTAAGCTGAAAGCGTGCACCGGGTATATAAAGATCGATCGAACTTAGCCAGAGAAATTTCAGTAGTTGGAAAATAACTCACAGTAGAGAACACAAAATGATCCTACAATAAGTTTTTGTACGGTATGAAATTCGGTTTGCTTAATACTTTTGTGTTTGTGTCAGTGAAAAATACTATGAAAATAAGTGGAGAGGGTTAATTTCGATCTCTGCTCTGATTTTTATGATTTTCACTGCTAATGTATAACTAACAATTACTGATATTTGTGCAAAATTTCAAGTTCTCAGCTGATTAATGGAATGCGTTAAGGCTTAAAATGCAATATCTGAACTATCGAAACTGATATTTGTGCAAATTTCTAGTGTTTAGCTGCTTAAGTGCAGGGGTTTTGGTGCTAAATAGAACATCTTTTCTTTGATCTTTATGATAGTTCTAATAATAGCGGAACTTTTTGCAAAATTTTAAGTCTGTGGCAGCCCAGATAGAAAAGTTATGAAATAAAAATATAATATCTTAATAATCGGCTTCCATCTATGTTATAGTCGTAGGAGCTGGCCGATTCTGACAAATGTCAAATAAATTATTAAAAGGCACCTGACTGCCTAGTTTCATCCAAATAGCTAAAAAAAAAAAAAATTAGGTACTTGTTTGCGTTCAAACAGACGGACAGAAGGACAGACGGACATGGCTAAATCGACTCAGCCCATCATCCTGAATATTTCAGTATACTTTATTGATAGATATAATATAGATTATTACAATTAATGCCTAGAAATCAAATAAAACGATTTTTGTGAAATAGCTTCAACACTTGAAGAAATAAAAAAAAGTATTTCGAAATTGAATTTTTTAAAATATGTTCTTAAACTTTTTTAACATTAATCCGACATCTGTACGCTGATCCTGCACTTATCTCTAAATAATTTATAATTTACGCAAGAGATGGTGCAATAGAAAAGTTCACGGTTAACTGGTTCAAGGTCCTAAATTTTTTTTCAGTTGTATTATTATATACATTTTATTTTATTTTTTTAATGATTTAAATTAAAGTATTTTAATAATTTTCAGTTTTTATTCAAAAAGTAAAAATCGATTTTTTTTTTTATTTTCGATCCGGCATGGATGATTTTATGTATATGTGTATATGTATTTAAGATCTCACTGCATGGGAACATACATTTGTAAGGTTTTAACATGTCGTTTGTAACTTACGATCTGGATCTGTTCGGAGTAAAATACTCAAGTTAGAGTAATTTTATATCATACTTATTTTTTTTTGCTCTGAATTTTATTACCACGGTTATTCTATATCGATATTGATATTGTTATTGTTTTTACCGTAATCGATATTTTTATTATTTTCGATTATTTTAAAAGAATCGGTATTCTTTTAGTAATCGTTTTTATTAAATCGATAATATGAATATCGATGGTTTTTTATCGAATGTGTTATTGTAATCGTTATGCATGTTTTTGTTTGAAATTGGTAATGCTATCTTTATTGTTCGTTTTTATTAAAACCGATGTTTTCTTAGAAAAGTTATCTGTATGCATACGAATACATTGTCTAAAAGTCTTAAAATTACTTCAAAAAGGTTTTAAATATGTTGAATTTGGTGCGTTTAATGCTTCATTCAGTGAATTTCAGAGCTTCATATTTATCGTCATATTTGTTGCCTATTTTGAATGGATTATTGCAGCTTTTGTTCTTTCATAAATGGAGGGTTAACACTCAGCACTCCAAGAGCCATCAGAAAAGGGTGAAGTTTTTGAAGTTTAAACAAAAAAAAACTATAAAAATTTGACTTCTTCCGGATTCTTATATCGGAGCGATATCTTTTTGGTTAGGCATCCGACTGACATTAAATTTGCATTTATGCGAATAACTTGGTTTCAAAATGGGTTTTACTTTTAGCCTTCTGAAAAGCTAAATGAACGCTATAAGACGATAATAATAAAAAAATCTATTATCGCTTTTATTTAATAATTCAATTGAAAAACGTTTAATTGCACTCATAAAATTTCAGCAGAAGTCATCAATTGTCACTGTGATTTAATTAGAAATTAAAAACAAAATACGAAAAAATTAATAATTAAAAAATACAGCGCCCAATTAAAGTAATAACCACTTTAGAGAGACGCTTCAACTGTTTTTTTTCTTCTCGTGTTTTTATTTTATTCTATTGTACAAAGTGCAACATGTTGTTGTTGTTATGCTGCGCTGTTCTTTTGGCATTTTCCCTCGCCAATGGGGGCCAATAAGGTGTAAATTTATGTGCATAAGTGTGCGACCCAGTGCGTAAGAATGCGCAATTGTACACGACTGGTCTGCCAGTGTGATTGTCTATGGATTCAAATGCAGGTTAGTTTGTAAGTTAGTCACAGTTAAATTGTAAATATGTATGTGTGAGTGAGTGTTGCACGTTTATGCGTGTGAGTGTGTTTGTATTTATGATTGCTTTGAGGGGCACATAAGTCAAGCGATTAAATTCATTGTTAATTTTAACAATTCTCGCGTACGCAATTCGCGCATTTATGCATTTTAATAAAATTCAATTTACATGACATAATACATAAATAGAAACTCATGTTCTTACATGTGTTTGTACTCGTTTAAGTACATACACCTGCGGTTAAGATAATAGAGGTGCAACATGGCGACAAATCACAAAGTTTATTTTTTTACTTAATTTCTCTTAATTTTCAATTAAAATTTAACTGATTTTTTTACAACTCAGTTAGCAACTTTATAAAAATAAAAACAATTAAAAATCAACAACATTTATAAAAATTTCCAACTTTTTTGTCAGAAGATTTAGAATTGTTTAAATTTTGAAATAACGAAAGACATGATATCATTATTGTTCTGGAAAAGTGCACGATCTTGAGATAGTTTTTTCCCCTATGAGGATTAAAGCATCTTAGAGAACGAAAATTGACACTGAAGATGGCACAACGCCGAAACCGGTTTGTCTCCAAACCAAACTTGACAAGGGATGACGGAAAATCGTTCCAACAAATATCAACAATTCACCCTGTCGGACAAGAAAAAGAAGAAAACAATATTAAAGCATCTCCTATAATCCGGCTTTCGAGAGATAATATTTATTTTTTTTATTTATTTATTTTACTGCAGTTTTATTTTTCTCTTCCTGCAGTGTTTTTTAGAAATTCTCGTAATTATTCTCTGCTTTTGCTTAGAAATACTTCGGACCAGATAGTTAAGCTTTTATAGGCACTCGAACATTTTTTTAGAAGTCTTAGAACTAAGTGAACCATTTGCAAATATCAAATTATCATTAATTTTTGAGAATTGTATGAAAATAAATGCGGAAGAGTCAGTTAAAAAAATTGCCAAAAATCAAACGTAATTTGCATCTACTTGAAACTGACACTTTATGTATATAATAATTTTGGCGTGTACACTATATAGCTCAGTGTTTGGCCGAGCTTCTCCTATCATTTGTAGTGTGCGTCTTTATATTATACCACAAATGGAGGGACCTACAGTTTTGTGCCGACTCCGAACGGCAGATGTATTTAATGAGAACCTTTTTCATGGCAGAAACACCCTCGGAGGTTTGCCATTGCCTGCCGAGGGGTGACCGATATTAGAAAAAACGTTTTGTATTAAGATTTTGCTTGCCCTAACTGAGATTCGAACCTCGAACTCACCGGCATATCAAGTTATAGCACGCACAGCTACCAACTCAAGCACAGCGGCGACTGACATTTTAGCACACTAAAATTTCACGAACTACAAAATTGTATAGTTGAAAAAGTTCTAAAAATTCTGAAAAAAAAAGTTTTTTAATGATTGATGAAATTTTATTTTATTTTATTAAATATAGTAGCCACTTGCTTATAACTTTTTGTATTTTAATTTAAAAAAAAAAAAACAAAAAAAAAAACTTAAAGGAATGACAAATTATCTAAATTGTGTAATTGTAATACAATACTATAATTTTAACCGCCACTGTATATGCCCGTATATATGTACGAGTATCTGCATGCATTTTTTCAGCATCTGTCAAAAGTGTTTCTAACTAGGCGTTCCCACTGCAGTCACTGCTAACAAGACAAATTTCTGTCATGTCCGAGACGAGAGCTGTTCACTTGAAAATATTGAGAAAAAAAAACAGAATTTAAATTATTCTGCTTTTGCCCAACTACTATTACAAATGTACATTTGTAGTTACTATTGTTGTTGCTAATTTTGTGACTTCAATTTGCGGTTGTAGAAATTTGTTATTTTGATTGTTTCAGTTTGGAACCGAAATGTTCTAATGGACTGCGCGCTCTCAGCTGCCTTAAGCTAGTGTAATTTTTCATTCTACGCACGCATACCATACATACATACATAAATATTTTACAAATTCTTTTTATTTCTCTTTTTTAAGGTATCTCTTTGCTAGCTATCATTAGCTCGTTTTTTGCCGCATGTTCTTTGTTGCTTGTAATTTATACCAAATTATCGTGTCAAACAGCAAAAGTAGGCGAGGATCTTTGACATATGCGTAACGAGCACCACCAGCTACAGCTGCAACAATAACAAATCGAACAACAACAACACCTATGCGACAAACAGCGTGGAAATGGGTCCAAATAATTTAAACTGTTTTTATTCTACATTTTTAGTTTTTAGCTGGTTTTTGCTTTTAACTTTTTAAAATACACACTAAACCTATACAATGTTGCTTGACACTGCCTTACAGTATTTTCATTATAATTCTATTTGTTAGGCTTTTTTGCAAATATTTATGTACAAGCAATGTTCATTGATTGACTTTTAATGGTGAATTAAAAAAGCGAGAAAAAAACAAAGAAATAGAATATTTGATATACTAAAAGTATTTCTTACACACTCTAATGTTGTTAATAATGCAACTATTTTCATTTAAAAAGATATATTACAATCATGCAAGGACGGATTATATTAAAGAACTCAAACAAAAATTTAACAAGGAATATGATAAATTCTTAACATATTGAAAATATCAATCAATAAACATGTGTGCACATATTGTGGCAAACGTTCGAGCATAGCACGTTTGGTGCAACCTTACAACTACGAAGCATTTCAAGCTATCCGCTCACCGCTCATGTCAAGAGCAAATCAAAGTAATGCAAAAGTTTGTGATTTGTTTGAGAAATACTCGTTTACTTTCATATTTAGCAAAGGAAAAAATAGTAGAAGTTGATTATGGATGGGAGGATAATCCAAGGGGTTCATATGTCCATCCCGTGAAGCCTCTGAAAGACTACTTAATCTCAGCAGAGAGCGTCTAAGTCCTCTGGTCAGCTACTTGACAGATCACTGTAGACTGAGATGCCATCTTCACAAAATGTCACTATCGGAGGTTGCAGACTGCAAGTAGTGTGACTTGGATGAGGAGAACTCTGAGCATATTTTTCGTAAATATCCATGTTTAAGTGGACGTAGACTTATACACCTTGTGGAGCAACTATCATCTCCATCCATAATATGGACAACAAGACCATCCAAAATGCTAAATTTCATAAATAGCCTAAGGATGGAGTGACTTAAAGGGTTAGCATAATAGATATTGATGGGTCGCAGCGTTCATTTGCACAATCAATCAAAAAAAAAATGTTATTGGATCAAAGTTCGAGGATGGTTTGATGTTTCATGAGGACTTGCAGGCGTGCAAAAATTCTAAATGTCATTGACTTGAAAGTGTTAAGAATGGTTCTTTCGCATACGGTTCATGCAATCTTCTGGGAAATTCTCCACGGGCATTTTTAAGTGAACTAAAGTGCGAAGGCGAATCTGATGAGGCAGTACCGACACATTCGATTTTTATGGCTTTAATCGGTCGTCTGTATTGGAACAAGCGACTTGTTTTATAAAACATCTCTGGTTGTGCGCTTCTTCTTTTTCTTTTCCTCGATACACGTTTAAAGATGCCTCAGACGTTCGTACTCTTTAAAAAACTATCATCGACTCGAATCATTATCTTGTCGCAGTCAAGATCCGCGCACCACACTGTCGCAGTTCGATGTTAAAAAGATGCTAGTGATACTCTTAGAATATGACTCAACTAATTATAGAGCCACATTCTTCCTTCTCCGTATATGGTCGTTAAAGCAGTAATTAGAATTTTTCGACCCAACTGGCGGCATAAGAAATGCCATGCCGGTAGAGAGTAACAAGTCTTCGTTGTCACGCAGGAGGTCGAGCGACTTACAAAAGGTTTCAATAATGGCAACATGACACATAAAATATATGGAAGAGCAATCGGGGATGACTGGTGAAACGTGCACCACCACCTCGAAATAGTAAAATAGGCGATTGATAAATAAGAAAAAAGGATAATACCAAAAACATGCCAGATGCGCTTTAAGCTAGCTTTTCGACCCAGTAAGAGATAGAGCGGACAATCACTGACAAATGTCGATGACTAAACTACTTACAGACATTCATACGTATATGGATGAAGAAGCAAGAGAAATCCGATTTAAGCTGAAACAACTTTTTCACGACAAACTAAAATTTCAACATTACTGCCCTAATGTTTGGTATTGAAGCACCGATTCGAATAACTTTGGGTTGTATGACGCTTAGACTAAATGGGAGATATATTCTACGAAATGTTTGTGGATTACTGCACCAAAGGATGTAAACGATGGACCGCACAGAACTTGGTGGGAGATATGCGCAGCTCCGCTGACTGAGTAATGTCTTAACAAAGGCTACAAGCGCTTAATGTGTTCAATAGGATGCACGTTAGTGGTCACTTTTTGAACCGTAAAGTTCAAATATAAAAACGTTTGCTGAAAAAAGAAGGTATAACTGGTGAGCTTTTTTGAACCGACTAAATTCTGCTAGATGATTAAAAAGAGGAAAAATAACTGCTTTCAGTCACGAAGTAAAAAAAAAAGAAGAAATTGTGAAACAGTGTTTAAATTTATTTTATAAAGAGAAAAAAGCATTTACACCGAAAATTACAGTCGATTTTTGCAATTCTGGTATAGCATCAAATTATGGATCAAACAATTAAGAGAGTATACTCGTATGTGCTTACAATTACGGCTTTCAATTTGAAGCGTAAACGATATCATCTAAAATGTTGCAAAAATTTTCTAATTCGTCTTAATATCAGTGAAAATTACTCAGCCTCTTTTAATGCCAGCAATTCCACCAACAAATTAACGCGTTCTAACAATGCCAATTTAGTGCGCCACACAGTCACTGCATTTGTTGCAAAGCTGAGTTGGTCGCAGGCAAACAATTGAAATGCTGCTTCGTAGAAAAATGAAGCAATTTGACAAAAAAAAAAAAAAAAAAAAAAAAATAGAAACAAGCGTGTCAAAACGAGACGTAATCACAGCAGATTCCGATGCAGTAAATTAAAAAATAATCTAAGCAAACACACAAAATACAATGAATGTTGTGTAAGTGAAACAAAAAAAAAAAAATTCTAGCAATGGCAATCATCATAACAAGAGCATGCTTGCAACAGCTAGAGCAACATTAACAACAACAAGTATGTATATAAAAATCGCCAACAATTGCAGCGAAGCGTCAAAGAGGCGAAGAGAATTGTGCGAACGCAAGCAGCCAAGCACCGCCAAGCCACGAAAGCCAGGCCAAGTGGGCCGCAACAGCGCGTCGAAAGGAAAGACTTAAGCAGCGAACGCACGTTTAAACACTTCATTTGGATGGAACAACGTGCGGCTGCCGAGCGAACGAGTGAATAAATGAGTATTTATTTGCTTTTGTGTTTAGCTTATTTAAAATACCCGCTTGCAATTGCCGTTGGCCGTTGCTTGTGCAGACGCATTTTTCACATAATTGCAAATGGTAAACAATGATGAAAATAAAGAAGAAAAAAAAAAAACACAAACAAACAAACAAATGAAATAAAAAGCCAGAAAAATAAACACACACACAATTGCGAAAAGAAAAACAATAAAATGTGGAAATGGAAAAATCTGCATTCAAACATACAAGTGAATTGTGCAGCGCGGAAGCAACTGTGGCAAGTGTCAATGTGCGCTTAGATGAGTTGATGAATTCACGCGGCATGCTAAGCCGTTGTGACCGGCAACAACAACAAGTACACGTTGTTGCATACGTCAGCTGAGAAATGCGCCAACTATGAGAAAGGCATTAAAGAGTACCCAAGCAATGAGCGAATGAATGACACACTTTGAAAATTAATGCGCAAGACAAAATGTGTAAAAAAAAGCAAACAAACAAACAAATAAACAAACAAACAATAAATAAAAATAGTCGTAAAATGGACGACAAGATTAAATTTGCAAAACAAATAAGTATAAATAAAGCAAAGCACGCAACAACCTGTTGCAGCATTTTTATTTGTTTTGCATAATCCTTGCAACAAGCGAAAAAAAACAACAATTTAAGCCGCAATCTGCAAGGCATGTCTAGTTGAGAAACAGTAAATACTTGTAGTAAATCAAATGAAAATTGAATACACAGAAAATCGCACAAATGTACGCACATTCTTGATTGGTTTGCAATCATTGGGAATTTAAGTTGCGTTAGTGAAGTTAACGAGATTGAAATTTTTTCTGCGATTAGACAGAATTATTTGCTACATTTAAACTAATTTAAAACAAACAAAAAATTATTTTTATATATTTTACTAACAGCTGGCAAACTCTTACACACATATTAAAAATCTAAATATTCTCGTTTAACGCTTCGATCGTTTAACTTCGTCGCGGATGAAATTAAGTTAAATCAAACAAATGACATTACATATGTATATGAACTTGTCTATTCGAATTACTTTGTATGTAAGAAAATAAATACTTGACTAAATCTTGTGATGCAGAAAAAATAAATAAATCCGTATTTCTCTTTGAATATGGAGTAAACATTTTTAAATTCATTTGAATCATATGAGAAATTCACGTTTTCTGAAATTCACGATTCCAGCGCCATCTAGCGCATCCATTTTTTACTAAAATATTTATTCAACTAAATCTGATCACTTTAAGAATATCTGCACTTCCGCAGTACTTTTTTTTAAGTATTGCTCTGTATATATGGCATACGCATTCCTAATTTCTACTGAATCGGAGCATAAATATGCATTTTACGATTATCTTAACCACAGCGCCACCCAGCGGATTATAATTGAGTATGCGTGCTTGCCAAGGATCTACGAAATATACAGTCCGAAATTGGTAAACTTCAAAACTAGCAAGCATTTTTAATTTATTCAATTCCAATTTTTTTTTTTTTTCAAATCTAGTTCTCGGTCAATTTAGACAATTGAAATAACAAAAATTCCGTCACAGTTAAATTTTGGTAGTGACCTTGGGTTTACCATTAGAAATAGAGTGTCAAAAGTTCCCATCAATTCCATATGTGCTAAAAAAAAACTTATTCGAGGTCAAAAGTTAAAATTACATAAATTGAGTTTTTCTCGAAACGATTAATTTTATCAAAAAAGTTCTTCGGACCAAAGTTGTAGATCTCGAAATTCTCTATAAAAATGGTCATTATGCAAGCAAAAATGCCAATTTGTGTCTCTTTTATGTATAAACTATACTATTCTGAGACAATATACACTTTAAAGGCAGTCAGTCCCTTACAGAATCACCTCTACCCGCATGGCGTTGAATAAAATCTGGGCTTTTCTATTATCCGTGTGGCGCCGTTTAAAAAATTTTTTGTTAACTATGAATTGAAATGAAAATTTCCTGCATCGCAGAGTTTACAGCCTCAATTTGAGTCCAGCATTAGGTTTCAGGAAGGATATGTACTCGTAACAACTGTCATGGTATTTAGCATCAGAAGCGCCTAAATCATACTCAATATCTACAACGTTGGCCTGAAGTAATTTTTTGATTGTTTTTGATAAAAATTTAGCGTTTCTTTGACCCCGATAAGTTTTTTAGCACACATGGGATCGATGGGAGCTTTTGGCACTTTATTTCTAATGGTAAACCCAAGGTCTCTACTAAAATTTAGCTCTGTCGGAATTTTTGTTATTTGATCTATACTTTCATTGGTTAAATTGACTTGGACTATAACAGTACATTATCTAACAAAAACCATAAAAAACTGAAGAAAAAAAATTCAAAATATTTTCATTAAAATTTCAACAGAAACAATTTTTAACACTTCATTCTGGGTAGAGTCGCTTCCTAAAAAAATGCTCAACTAAAATCATCTAATTACATATTTAAGCAATAAAGAATACAGTACTCAAATAACTAAAGCCTAACAGAGCTTCTGTATGTCCTAAAAAAGGTTATTATTCTTGCATTTAAAGACAACAAAAAATAAGAGACTGGGTAACTTTACTGTAAAAGACCTTGGCGACAATTATGATGTAAGAACATTACAGCGTGAAAATTTCGACCGTACCATGAAAAGTTGGTTTGCAGCTCGGGAAATGCATTAACACAAATTATACTGATTTCTTAATACCTATGTATGTATGTTTGTATGCAATTACGTGCATACTTGCGGCCAACAACTTGACATTTAAGTGTGCCATAAACAGTAGAAAGAATAAATTTAATATTTATTTATGCGCAGCCGCAGCAGGCTTTGGTAGATGGCAAAGGCAACTGCGAGTAATTCAGCAAACCAAGAATCCGTCCCACTTTGCAGGACAAAAGTCAACTCAAACAAATGGCAAACATTACTTGGGCCTATTTATGCGACAACGGTCACAACCGAACAGCAGCAGTAATAACTACGAGAAAATCCACACAAAAAGTGTGATTTACCAATTTGCGCTGCTATTAGTGTCGAAACTCCGTGCCGCCGCTTTTCTGTAGCTTGCCGCGAAACTTTCGCCTTGACGCGCTTTAAAGCGCACAAAATGAATTGCCATTTTTCATCGTCGCCACTGCAACGCTCGCTCTTTTGGTGCCTCCACGTCTGCTGATAACGTAAAGGTTTTGCGCAACGGCTGGGTGTGTTTAGCAAAATGTCGTAGCAACAGCAAACAGGTAGGTGATAAGTGGAAGTTGTACCGAAATTACGTTTGCTGCAGCGGCAAAGTAGCGATTAATTTAAGTTGCCTTTGTTTTTGCAAAGTTATTGAAAAATGTGTCACCAAAATGTCTGAAAAACCATTTCGTGGTTTTTTCGGGCCCTGTTCAGGACGATTTTAGGTCTACTTTAGTACCATCTGAAACTTTTTCAGGCCTCTTTTGGAGCAAGTTCTTATTCACTAAGCGACTGGTTCACAGACTATTTCACAACCATTTTTGAACTAGTGCTGGACTGTTATTGTTGTGAGAGAAGAAAAATAGCACTGCGACCTTGAGATCTATTGTGGACTAGTTTGAGACTAATTCATGTCTATCTCAGCAATATTTTAAGACTATTTTTTGCATTATTTCGGGACCCTTTCACGACTATTTCTGGACTAGTTGTAGACTAGATATTTTTCTGCTAACAAAGAATCAACTCGGGCCGTTTCAGGAATTGTTTGGGATCATTCTGGAACAAGTTCACGATTTTTTTAGAACCAATTCAGTACTACCATATTTTGAATATTAATACAAACTGTGTATGTGAAAAGATTTAAAACTGTATGATAGAAATTAACCAAGCCCAATATAAATAATAAAACTTTATTTAAATTAAAAATCAGAAGAAATTTCTTTAAAAAAAAACAACAGTACCGTACATTTGTCTTATCCGGGAAGCTAAATCGCTAAATCGGAGCCGAAGAAGAATATGTAATATTTACTTATTATGAAAATCACATTCAAACCTAAAATTTCTTAATTTTTTTTTAAATATATTAAAAAAAACATTTTTAAGAATAATTTTTTCTGTGGGTAAAAATTTGAACAGCGCCAACTGTCGTTGAAGAACCGAAATAAAATAATTCTTTTGGAAATCATAATTCGCCCAAATTAGTCATATGGAGGCTACAAAATATAGTGGCCTCGAATCGAATCAAGTTGGGTACGTCAATTTAAAAATCTTTAATATATTCACATACCAAATTTTGTCTTGCTATATCCATTTTAGACTTTGCGATTTTTTGCTCATAGTGCGATGGTAGAACTTCAAGCTGTTATTTGGGAGACGGGACTCGAAAGCATATCACTCGATAACACAAAGGCAGCGCGTTAACACGACATATTCGAAGTACAAAAAGGTTAGTTTTTATATAAAAAATGTTTGCCTTACTTGACGAGTCTTCTTCTTTGCAGTCATACAAATCTACACATAAGGTGCAGCGAAGTACGCGAATTTTATAAAAAAAAAAAATTGCTTCTTCAATAAAACTTAAGCAATCTCTCTTAACTTAACACATGTATTACTAATTTTTGTGCTAACCTAAAAAAAGAATGAAACCAGATTGCCTGCGACACAAAAAGATAAGACAGACATGTCTGCTTTACTTCGAGAAAAGCGACTGGCGTGCGATTATGACGATTTCCTCGCAAACAACAAGCAAATTGGGACAAATTTCTAAGTAAATTTTAGAAAGAAAAAAAGCATTTACTATCAACAAATGTTGGCAAATTTTTAATTGTTGCATTTGGTATTGCCGCTAAAAGACAATTTGTATGTTGTTGCACTTTCGCATATCGTTGAGTTGTGTTTATACAGAAAGTTAAGTAGTCAAATGCAAAATATACGATGCGATCATCACTACGGTTATTGTTGTTGTTGTATTTGTACGCTATTTGTTGTTAATTGTCAAATGTATTAAATACATACATATGTATGTTGCCGTAACGTTTTGGGGCGCAACGCTATTGTGCATCAGTTCTGCTGCTGAATTGCAACCTACTCGTTGTGCCACAAATGTGGCAGGTACAATGGCTGATAATGCCTTGTGGAAGCAACAAAATATTGGTAGTAATCAGATTTGTGCATACAAATGCTAGCCGCTGTGCAAATGTGTGTGTGTGTGTGTGAGTTGGGTGCCGCATTTGCACAATTGACAGATTTTGTTTAACAATTTCTGTTAAGCAATTGAGAAATCAATTTTATGCGCCAACCAAATAGATATTCAATAAAGAAAAAAAATTGTGAAAATTGATGTAGAGAAAACATTAACTGGCATTAAATTGAATTACAAAGTGCTTGGGTGCCTGTGCGATTTGCTAAGGTGACCATAAAAATGTCTTGCTAAATTAAAATTTGATTACAAAAGTAAATATTAAAGAATTTATTGAAATTGTAATGAGAAATGCTTGGGAAGATACATATATATTTACTTTTATATACTTATTATACCAATAGATAACAAATAAAAAATAAAATTAAAAAATATATTGTGTTTCGACCACCTAAAAAATGTGAAATTTAATTATTTGTTGAGCCTGTTACCCAAACATGGGCATTCAATTCTGGGATCACGGACCCTTTTTCATACTCCAAATTCGTGGAATCACAGCTTAGTGAACCAGAGATTTGTTCTGATTTGACAAGAAGAATTTTACCTTTTTTTCAATTCGTTTAATCCTTTCATGAATTAAATTACTTATGCCTATATGAAATAACATGTGATGCAATAAATGTATACATATACTCGTAAGTACCTTTATTTGTAGTTCAAACTAACGCTCTTAATAAAAATAATTTTTAATTTTTCCCTTTGTTTTTTTTTTTGATAAAAACGTACTTATTTTTTATTGTTTACCCTATACATTCCGAAACCCCCATATATTCCAAAACGACAGCTGAAATTATTAGCAAGGGAAAGATCACGGACCGGTACGGGTAAGAGATTCGACTAATTTTTTTTCTGGACCATTAAAAATAATTTTACAGAGAAGTTCATAACATCCCACCACTAGAAAATCTATTTTTGAAGTTTATCTGCAATTCATTAAATTTCAAGCTTAGAATTTTACAGCAAATTTATGGAGGTCAGGTATACTGCTGCTTAAACATTTTTTTTTATTTGAAATTGTTTGGCCATTTCACTATTTATTTTAAATATTTTTGAGCTTTAAGGCCGATGGTTTATTGGAAATTATTAGGAAAAAAACCACAATACTCAAAGCGGTAGATGTTATAGTACTATTTCGGAAATCACCACATTTCCTCATCAGACTTCTTTTTTCTTTTCTTATTATTTCCTCTACATGAATTTACATACAAAAATCGTTAAAAAAGGAATATATGTAAATCACTTGTGGCCGCTGTGGTCGAGTTGGTAGCGGTGCGTGCTATAACTTGATATGCCGGTGAGTTCGAGGTTCGAATCTCAGTCAGGGCAAGCAAAATCTTTATAATAGAAAAAGTTTTTTCTAATAGCGGTCACCCCTCGGCAGGCAATGGCAAACCTCCGAGGGTATTTCTGCCATGAAAAAGCTTCTCATTAAATCCATCTGCCGTTCGGAGTCGGCACAAAAGCTGTAGGTCCCTCCATTTGTGGTATAATATAAAGGCGCACACCACAAATGGTAGGAGAAGCTCGGCCAAACACTGAGCTATATAGTGTACGCGCCAAAATTATATATATATTATGTAAATCACTTATGCAAATATAATTAGCTACAGGAAATGGAGCTGTTTGAATTTGGTACGGCCATTAAATCATTACAAAATTGTTCGTATTAAAAACTTCTGTTAGGTTCCGTGGTCGAGTGGGTAGCTATGGTGCTATAACTCGCTAAGCCGCTAAGTCGATGTTCGAATCGCAAAACTTAAATGGTAGGAAAAGCTCGGCCAAACACTGAGCCATATGGTGAGAGCCAAATACAAAAAAAAACAATGGTTCCGTAAATTATTAGAAAAAAAAGGTAATTACACACACCGATTTCGAAGATTAATGACAACTTAAATTCGTTAAAAGATCGATGAAAAATGGAAAAGCGAAATGGTCGAACTTGAGCCATTTTGAAAACTATTCTTAAAAAAAGTGAAGGGAATAATTCTCTTGTATGTTAATAAAGATGATCTCAATTTTTTTGTTTTTATTAAGAGGATTTCGGTTTTGAAAATATTTAAAATGATCCTGACGGCTTCAAATGCTTTAAAGTTTGACAAATGGTGTTTTTTATTCTAGAAAAAAATGTTGTCTTCCCACATTGTAACATTTGCATTAGGCTATCTGTCTTTCTGAATCTCAATAAAGTGGGAAATGGACACGCAACGCCTTTAAAGGGCTGAAAAAGACAAACGGAGCAACATTATTTAGAGAAAAGAAAAATCTATAAGTGTTTTGTATAATCGCCTGTCTCAACTATCCAACATCTAATGACAACATGTATAAATTTTCTGGTCACCTTGTGGCACGCACGTCGATTATTGTGCCCAACTGACCAGCAGCCTCCGCATTCGCGCGTCCAATTTATATAGAAGGCGAAATCACACACATTTTTTATGATGTACCATTTCGATACAATATGTGGCATATGAGCATTACAGCAGTAGCTCCAGCAACAATATCAACAAGAACAACAACAACAGTAATAATTATTATGTATTTATGTATGTATGTATGTATGTACAAGAAGTAGCAAGTCGCAATGGCAACCCACAGACCTACTAACTGAAATAAATCTTACAAGCAATGAATTTTAGTTTTCATTTTATTTGATTTGCTTTTTTTTGCTTTAGTGCTTGTCGCTGCCAAATGTGCTTGTTGCAGACAGGTACAATAAATGTAAAGCCCGCAGCAAGTAGCGCATATGCAGAGAATAAAAAAAAAAACATTGGAAATTGAGGAAAAACTTGCCACAAGCTGATGGCATTCTTGTGCAAATCAGGCGACAATCGCCAAACAGTGGGATACAAATACTCGTACAAATATATGCAAACATTTGTAAAATAAAAAGTAGCAGACCAACTGTCAAGCGGTTTTTGTTTTTCTCCTTCTAACCAAACTGTAAATTCTTGTAAAATGTTTTGTGGAATGTTATTAGAAATAACAAATAAGGTGCAATTGTGTACTCACTGGGCGATTCGGCACCATGCAACTCACTCTCACAGTCCACAATCAGTGCCTCATTATCGGAGTCGTCGTTGTGCGAAACGGTGGTGGCGCCGGGCACAAATGGTTCCATATTGCCGCCAGTTGCTGTCGCAGCGCTGGTGCTTGGACTTGAGGTGCCCGATGTGGCAGCCACATCGATAGAGTCATCATCATTTGTTGCGGCGGCTTCCAGTTTCGGCCGTTTAATGGCCGGTGAGCTGCCAATGGAGGAATTCGGATCATCGCCGCCAATGCCACATGCGGCTGCTGGTATCGTTATGCCACCGGATTGTGATGTTGTCGTTGATTGCTGTTCAAACACAAAAAAAAAAAAACATATTAATAATAATAACATACGAGTATTTATAATAGTAATAAATAGAAGTAACTGCAGTTAAATGATCGCAGCGCTCGAAAGTTGTTCAAATGGTAATAGTAAAAATATTTTCTAACAATATATTTGTAGCTACAACAGACATATTTAGTATTTGTAGGTTTTCAAAGTGAATGTTAAAGTATTATTGTTGTATAATATGACACAATTGCATAGCAAACGAAATTTATATTTTTCTAAAAATGAATGCTTAATTGTATAAATATGCACTCATTCGGCAACCGCTGTTGCCCTAAGGACTACTTTGCTGTCCCGCTTGCGAGAGGTTAAAGCTAAAAGGGGGATTTACTTGTGGTGAGTTTTCAGACGTTAATGTTTGGAAATATACGATTTTAAATTAAATACGAGACTTTATTTAAATGCCGATTTATAGCCTTTTAAATATGACAAATGCAAGCATGCTTCTCTTATAAAAAACAGCTGATTTCTTAGCACTGAAGTAAGTTTTAGTAAGGCTCAATATAACTAGAAGTCTTTTGCGGTATCCTAAAACAGCCCAGAAATCATACTCGTACTAAAAAAAAAAAAATCAAATCAGTAAAAATAGGGCTTAGGATTGATGGTGGCTTGTTTGTTTGTTTGATGATTTATCTTGCTCTCATACTGTGGATGTGAGACTAACTTTGCCCGACTTCTTGTGAAGTTATAACGCCATAACTTATTTGGATTTTGTAAATCTGTTTAAATGTTTAATTTGGCTTCTTTAACGCTGTTTTGCAGAATCCGTGTCCGCTCAGTATTCTGTTGATTGTTTTAATGTTGATGGACTTTTGCGCTTTGAAGTTTTTTGGAAGTGAATCAAGACTTTCTTATTGTCTCTGCGAAAATAAGTCCATCGTTTCTTTAAATAGTATTTGATCTCGGTTCCGAATTGGTTTGCTCGTTTTGCAGCAATGTCTACTACGTCGTTTGCTTTAATGCCACTATGGCTCATGGTAAAAGTCTGCTCCCGTTAAATTTTTTTGTACTGATCCATCCTTGAATATTATTGTGAATTATTCGTTTTTTAAGTGTAATTGGTTGAAAATCTGTGATATTATATCTTTTGTTGTAGTAGTTTTGGGTTTTCCTCTTCAATAACATATCAAAAAAAAAAAAGATGCATCTTATATTTAAAGGTGAAACAATAACTAAAGAGATGAAGAGTTTGAAGGGTACTCGACTCAAATCAAAATCTCAATCAAAGTAAAAAAAAAATCTAGGCACGCCCATTTCTTTGTGCGACATCCAAATTTTGAAATATCCGGATAGTTTGGTGAATTAAAAAAATAATCAAAATCGGGCAAACAGCTTCACAATTTTTTTTCTCTTATTCAAGATAAGATATATTTTGCTGATATTGCTCCTAATTTGTGCAATTCCCGCAAGGGTCTTGCAGTACTAGGAAACTACCCATTATATGGATATTTATATTTGTATTTTGCGAATATATTTTATTTTCTTTTTACGCAAACTTACTCATACAAACGCATTTGTGACTCTGAGTCAATTTACCATTAGCTATAATACTTTCCGCCAATTTGCGTTCAGTAAAAGGTTCTTTTAAAACTGGCTGGCTGTCATTCATGTCTAACCGAGCGTAACTGTTGGTTGCGTAGAACGTGTCATTGCTTAAGGAGTTTGCAACAATAGAGATTGTGTGTGAGTGAATGCAAAAACGGCAACAAGTAAGGAGTAGAAAATGGTTAAGAAAAAAAAATAGTAGATAAACTAAAAAAAAAATGAATACATTGCAGCTCCATTCTGTATCCCTATTTGGCCATTTAGGTTCGTTAAAATATATGAAAAATATTTTGCAAAATTTAAATTTCGAGAAAATTATGTTCAAATTTTCAGATAAACATTTTGAGATATACGAAAGTGTGTAAACAATATTTATTTCAAATTGATGGGAAGCAGGGTAATAGCTGATTTAAAACAAAGAAATTGCTGCATTTAAAGCATTTTCCGAAAATACTCTACAGCTTCATTTTCGGAAAATGCTTTTGCGTTTTAAATGAAACCTTTTTCAATGGCGTAATGCGACGGAAAGGTACCAAACTGAATAGTGCACACGGAACTGTCTGAGATCAGGAGGAGTACTCGTACTTCTTCTGGTCATCATATCCGAACTCGCACCACCAAATTCACTAAACCTAAACCAACTGAGTCTAAGCGCATCATATTTTAAACTCACCTTACTTAAACTGTCCACACCTAAAGATACCAAACCTAAACCCACCATGCCTCAATCTATTTTAACTAAACCCATCAAATCTAAACCCACGCCATGCAAGCTTTATTCACCCCACCTTAACTCACCATAACTATATTTGGAAGACGCACGAACTCTCTCCACATCACTGATTTAAAGGGTTACATCTAGTTAGGAGCCCTAAAAACCTAGGTTTTTTAAACATTTTTGCTGAGAAAACTTCTAAACTTATTATTTTAAGCTTTTGTCGACATATTATGGTAACTTTGGAGACTATTTAATAATTTTTTATTTGTAAAAATAACGGTTTTAAAAGCTGCTACAGCAGATCTCCAGGAACCCTTCCCAAAAAGGCGGTTTGCGGTGACCACTATATCTCTGAAGTGGATCATGGAAATTAAAAAACCAAACGAATTTCGTTAAAGTAATGTAAAATCTTGAAGTTTATCAAAGGAATAAGCAAAAAAAAACAATTGACAAAATGACGGCTTCTCAAAAAAAAATCTAATTTTTGCCATAATTCGGCCTTAAACTGTGTATAAAAAAAATGTTTATCGGTAATAAAAAAGCTTCGATTGAGTACTAGAAAATATAGTTCAGAAGCCTGTGTAAAACTTTGAAACTAATCAGTTCAACCGTTTCCGAGAAATCTTCGTCACCGGCTTTCAAATCACAGTTTTGAGAAAAACAAGGTTAAAGTTTTAAAAGCATGCTTTAATGCTCTGACGCTTCGTTGCAATTATGCGTGTATGTACATTGCGAAAATTAAATAAAAAAAATCGATTTTATGAAAATTCTAACTAGATGTAACCCCTTAACCATAGCTCCTCTTGCTTCATCTCACAGTGCCTCATCTTACTTCTAATTCACCTCACTTCACTTAATCAAAATAATGAAACGATTAAAGAATAGATCCAGAGAAATTTTGACTTCCAAAGCGCGGCCCAAGCACCGTCAGTATAGGATCCAACCTGAATCAGTCCACAAAAAAGTTCCTACACAAACCTATATGTATTCAAAACCAAGTCAAACGGAATTCAGTTTTAAAGCCATTCATTTGATATATAACTTCACGTGCAATTTCATATTTCTAAAGTTTGCAAAAATTTATGGACGAACCAGTGAGTTATCCACTTACAACGTTCCGTTACGCTTAGTTAGGATATTTTTTTTTATGTTCCATTTTTAGACAAGCAATTATGTAAAATACATACAGTAAATATAAGTCAAGTTTTCAGTACTTATTAATGTTATGAAATGCCATAGGTATATTTGTATACATCTTCATCCGTTCATTTAGGTTCGTTAAAATATATAAAAAATATTTTGCAAAATTTAAATTTCGAGAAAATTATGTTCAAAGTTTCAGATAAACATTTTGAGATATACGAAAGTGTGTAAAAAATATTTATTTCAAATTGATGGGAAGCAGAGTAATAGCTGATTTAAAACCAAGAAATTGCTGCATTTAAAGCATTTTCCGAAAATAGTCTACAGCTTCATTTTCGGAAAATGCTTTTGCGTTTTAAATGAAACCTTTTTCAACGGCGTAATGCGACGGAAAGGTACCAAACTGAATAGTGCACACGGAACTGTCTGAGATCAGGAGGAGTACTCGTACTTCTTCTGGTCATCATATCCGAACTCACACCATCAAATTCACTAAACCTAAACAAACTGAGTCTAAGCCCATCATATTTTAAACTCACCTTACTTAAACGGTCCACACCTAAAGATACCAAACCTAAACCCACCATACCTCAATCTATTTTAACTAAACCCATCAAATCTAAACCCACGCCATGCAAGCTTTATTCACCCCACCTTAACTCACCATAACTATATTTGGAAGACGCACGAACTCTCTCCACATCACTGATTTAAAGGGTTACATCTAGTTAGGAGCCCTAAAAACCTAGGTTTTTTAAACATTTTTGCTGAGAAAACTTCTAAACTTATTATTTTAAGCTTTTGTCGACATATTATGGTAACTTTGGAGACTATTTAATAATTTTTTATTTGTAAAAATAACGGTTTTAAAAGCTGCTACAGCAGATCTCCAGGAACCCTTCCCAAAAAGGCGGTTTGCGGTGACCACTATATCTCTGAAGTGGATCATGGAAATTAAAAAACCAAACGAATTTCGTTAAAGTAATGTAAAATCTTGAAGTTTATCAAAGGAATAAGCAAAAAAAAACAATTGACAAAATGACGGCTTCTCAAAAAAAAATCTAATTTTTGCCATAATTCGGCCTTAAACTGTGTATAAAAAAAATGTTTATCGGTAATAAAAAAGCTTCGATTGAGTACTAGAAAATATAGTTCAGAAGCCTGTGTAAAACTTTGAAACTAATCAGTTCAACCGTTTCCGAGAAATCTTCGTCACCGGCTTTCAAATCACAGTTTTGAGAAAAACAAGGTTAAAGTTTTAAAAGCATGCTTTAATGCTCTGACGCTTCGTTGCAATTATGCGTGTATGTACATTGCGAAAATTAAATAAAAAAAATCGATTTTATGAAAATTCTAACTAGATGTAACCCCTTAACCATAGCTCCTCTTGCTTCATCTCACAGTGCCTCATCTTACTTCTAATTCACCTCACTTCACTTAATCAAAATAATGAAACGATTAAAGAATAGATCCAGAGAAATTTTGACTTCCATAGCGCGGCCCAAGCACCGTCAGTATAGGATCCAACCTGAATCAGTCCACAAAAAAGTTCCTACACAAACCTATATGTATTCAAAACCAAGTCAAACGGAATTCAGTTTTAAAGCCATTCATTTGATATATAACTTCACGTGCAATTTCATATTTCTAAAGTTTGCAAAAATTTATGGACGAACCAGTGAGTTATCCACTTACAACGTTCCGTTACGCTTAGTTAGGATATTTTTTTTTATGTTCCATTTTTAGACAAGCAATTATGTAAAATACATACAGTAAATATAAGTCAAGTTTTCAGTACTTATTAATGTTATGAAATGCCATAGGTATATTTGTATACATCTTCATCCGCTAAGAGAGAATTCACCATCAGTCATATGAAAAAATAATCTGTTTAACGGTTAAGTTCAATGTTAGGCGGGTTTTCATTGATTCATAAATTACTATGCTTCATAACTAAGTTTCCATTTTAACGTAGAATCATTTCAATGTATACATGTGCGTAATAAATTAACTTGCAGAAACAAAATACCCTGCAGGAATAATCTAAGAAAGTGGGAAAATTTCGCTATTTACAAGCAGCCCTATTCGGAAGGAAAAAAAAAATTTTTTGGAAACCAAAGACTTGAACAATTATTAGAATTGTTTCTGAGTAGAAATTAGCATTTAAATCAGAATCGTTTCGGGACAAATTCTGGACTCAGCGCTAGTTCACGACTATTTCAGAAATATTTCGGGACTAGTTCACGAATTTTTGAGAACCAGTTTTAGACCAATTCTGGACCACTTCGAGACAATTTCACGTAAATTTTAAGGACATTTCAGGAATTTTTCTATTTAGATAATTATTGGACAAGCAAAGACTTGTTCGGAATTATTTCGTGGCAAATTTATGACTTTTTTACTACCATTTCGGAACTAATTCGGATTCAATTTGAGGTAATTTGAAGCTAGCTGAGAAATGGTCTAGAAATATTCTTGATCTACTCAAGAAGTAAACAGAAATCATCGCTTTTCCGTAGAAACCGCAAAATTCCAGCGCGCACCGAAAATGAGTTTCGTTATTGAAAGATTATTTTTTTCTAATTTCCTTCTGGGCATTATATTATATAAGCAAATATACTGGTACAAACTCAATCATTCAAAATATTAGACTCAAGGTTCGTAAACGGAAATTACTGTTTCTCGTCATATCGTCTTTGGCAAACATAAGTACTACATATTTATGTACATATCTATTCGTATGCAATCATAGGACAGTGACAGCCTCTCGTTGGCGGTTACCCCTACTTAGTTTTGTCTTGCAGAAACTGAAGTCATTGTCAGCTAAAGTTGGTATATAAGAATGTATAGCAAAAACAGAATCAGTGTTCCATTGAACGCACAAAATCATTTAGCGAAACCGATGAGTTAAATAAAGAAAAGTATACAAAAAAATAATAGAAGAGTAAGGTACCTACAGTAGGGTACATCTAGTGCAGAATAATAAGTCAGAAAAAAAATATAAAAATAAAAGCGAAAGAAGTAAGACTTAAAACGTTTTCCTGCCAGAGCTAAACCAAGAAGGGGGCCCATGATCGTTATGATGAAAGAAGCAAAAGAAGAAAACTTTGAAGAGCAAACAAAAGTATTGCAGGTGGAAAAGGGTTGATGGCAAACCAACAACAACCGGTGAATGAATGACGCGAAAGTAATGTAAAAATAAAATAATGAACTGTAAGAAAAAGAAACGCTAAAGTGAGCCACACAAGTCTGATGCCCAACATAAAGTGGTAGGAAGAAAAGTAAATACTGTCCAAAAAACCATAACTGCCACAACCGATGGTGAAATCGGCCACGCACTTTACATAAAGTAATACAAATTGAATTGTTTTTATGCGACTAAGAAGATAGATCTTACTACGTATTTGCGCTGAAGCGAATCACGTGACCATGACGCAGACCGTGAACGCAAGAGGGTGCACAAAGCACTTGGTAGTACAGAAGAAGCAGTAAATAAAACAGCAAAAACAAAATAAAAAACACACATACAGAAGAAGCAACAGCACGTACATTTTGCTTTCATTAACAGAGCTTAAGCACAAAATGAAGAATGACACAGTATGGCTACAAAGGAAAGAATAGTAACAATAAGAATAAAGTACCAAAAAAAAGGAGAGAAGACGGCCAAAAAAAGGTAAGCAACAAGATATACAAACTTAATAGCAGATTAAAATGGGAAAAGCTTAAAAAAGTATGTACTTATTTGTTTTTCAACTCTATTGCAGCAAGTGTAAGTAACCGCATTAGACCGCAGTAAGAAGTGCGCTACTTAAGTGGCATTATGACATCGGAAGTGTGCAAGTCTATAAGTATATATCGCTTTGACTTGCATTATGATGCTTGGCATTTGATGCGCGCATGCGCCACACACTTTTTCACGCTTTAATGCTATTAACGCTATCGCAGCACAGCGATCACAGCCAAAGTGGGCAAGTGGCAGAGTGAACTTTTTATGGCTGTATGTTTGAATGTGTAATTGCATTTTGTTATAGTAGCATTTGTGTTAGTTTTTTTTTTTTTTCTTAGTGAAAATAGAGATGTATTTGAGATCATCATTTAATGTGGGCTGTAAGTGCTTTAAGTGAAACTCGAATATGAAATTAGAATGGCTGCATTTGAATAGCATTATTAAGAAAATAAGCGCACATACGAGTATGTACAGTGGGGGGTTTGAATATGATTTGAAAGCAAATTTAAAAATATATATTTCTTGTTTATTTTTACTACTTTTCAATACTATTCAATCTTGTGTCTAACAAAAATTATAAAATATTAAATAAATATTCATTAGTGGTAGAATTTTTTTTTTTTGTATACAGTTTTGTAATCGTATAAATCTTATTATAAAAAGTGCAAGTTTAAAGCGGCTAGATGACGTTTGAATTGTGTTTATTCTTTATAGCAACTTAAAAAATTAGACTTAGTTCTTTGTGTACTACAAAACTGTAAATCTAAAAATGTCTTAAGTTTTTAGCAAAATTTTATAAAACCTTGTTAGAGAATGAATTACATTTAATTTGCTATTTTTAACAATTTAAAGAAATAAATAAAAGTGGCCAACAATAAAAATTGGAATTTCATTGAAAATTATATGACCACCACTGTATATGATCGTATTTGCATGTGTGTGTGTGTGTGTGTGTGTGTGTAAGAACTGGCTACGCACCTTATTTGGATTACGCTGACGTTTCTTATCGTTGGCAGCACTGGGTACATCTCGATTTTGACTGCTAGCTGTCGTATCCGGATCCACTTTTTGGCGATCTGTTGAGAGAGGGAGAAAGAAAAATGTGAAAACATTTTAATAGTAAACTTTGTTTCCTGCGTTAGATCAAATCAGTGCCGATGTAAAATTGAAAATTAATTCAACTTTAATTAAATTTTGAGGAAATGTAAATGAGCATTGAAAATTGGCATTGCCAACAAAAATAGCTTATGCTTTCTTTTCGGAGGTTACAAGCAACGCTCTATCGAAAAATTGCTTGCCCTGCAGTTTTAAAAAATGGTATCAAAATAAAGTACCAGTATCTGGTAGCACTAAAAGACCATAGAAAACCCACAAGTTCGAATTTTTGACGTTTTACGATTTTATGACAAAATTACGCAAAAATAATTTTAAAAATTTGTTTTACGAAAATTCTATCAAGCATTTTCATTTTCTTCAGCTCTTTAAAAAAGTTTAAATTTATAATAGTATTTTTAAGGATGTGGCAGTTTTTAAGCCAATAATGATAAATTTTGCTCTTTTCGAAAAAGCTACACTTTTTAAAGTAAAAAAAATGTGAATTTTCCCAGACGGCGTTCGTTACATTTCAAACTAACTTACAATCTTGCAGGATGATAAAATTTTTTAGAAAAGGAATTTACTCAGGAGATTTATATTTTCTGCCAAGAGGCGACCGTCATAAAATGTTTTCGGGAGAGTGGTACCCTACATGATGGGTTCAAACAAAATTATCTAATTATTTTTCAAATTTGCGAAGACACTATTAAACGAATATTATTAATAATCTACATATGTATATGCCACGCGTATTAAGATATCCTCATTTTAATCAAGTAATTGGAATTCAAGTAATTGGCGACAAGTTTGAATAACCTGTAAGTTTTTGAAAGCAAATCTTTGGTTCTTTACTGGCAAAGCAATGCTTTAAATTACCAATCATTATAAGCTGATAGAATAAATTGTTTTATACTGATCGATTTTCGGTCACGAAAAGTACATTGAGTTGCTAAAACGTCAGAACTTTCCACTCTGTAAAAAAAACTAAAGAGCATTACAATGACGAATTAGAAATAGGGAAGTGCCATATCAAAACAGACTTATCATAGGAAGTGCAATTAACACTTAGAGCTGACATAACAGACATGAGGAAAATGTTTATCTCAAGACGCTGAGGTAGTTTTGCAGAATAATAGTTTAGGGCTGGCCGATCAGGAATTATGAAATTCGACCCAGCAGATAGTTTCAAAAGCTAAAAGCACTAGCAAAAAAATAAAAGCCTCTGGAAATTCTATAGGTTTTTTCTTCTCCATTCCCTTTTTCTTTTTTTTTTTTCATATACATTCCCTTTTCCTTCCTTTTTGGTATGGATGGATACAAACAGAAGGCCTTCTACTTTCGCCACCCATAGAAGTGCTTCCAGAAGGGCATTTACAGGGCGTATTTTGAAAGGTCTTCTACTTCCTGCAGAATGGCTTCAAAAAGTGCTTTTGTTGGATGTACTTTATTTTATTATTATTATTAAGTGTAAAATAGTAATACAATTATTATTTTACATTTGGTTTGAAAAGAAGCACTAGCTACTGAGGCTTTCGGCTTACCTAAGGCTTTAAAATAGAGTTATTATTTAAAATAGTTATACTTAATTAGTGATAGTAGAATTAGGGTGAAGTATTCATGTTGCTGTTTCAATTATATGAGATGTTAAATTTTACATCTTAATATGAATTGATTTATAAGTTTTATATAGAAGCATTGGTATTTTTTAATATTTCTTTAGAATCTATTGTGCCAAAAGCGGTGAGTCTGTAGGCGGCAAGTGCAGGGCAGCTTAGCAAAATGTGGTCCACTGATGCAGCGTTTGCATTGCATTGTCAAAACTGTGTGTCCGATGCGAAGACGGGTGAAAGTTTGGGCATCGTTGTATGAGCATGTAATAATAATAAACCCAAAGGTTTTATCCATCCATACCTGCCCGACCGATAGGAAAGGTTGGTTTAATACCTGCTGGATTGATAGTCGCGTAATAGTGATTTTGAGGTTGTATTGTGGATGTATTTTACAAGGCATTTTCAAGCAGTTCTTTTAAAACTGTTTCTTTAATGGTAAAAAATCCTAAAATGTTTTCATTTAGAGGTACCAAAAAATTTATTTAAACATTAAATGGATATTTACACAAATTCAGTTTTAATTTCAAGCTTTATATAAATAAATAAACTTAAACTTACATTCGGTTTAATTACAAATAGAAAAGCCCTGCTAGGAAGCATTCTACTAACCACTTTTTTCAGTACTTCCTGAGAAAGTCTTCACTTAAGAAGGCCTTTCAAAATTATATTCTGGATATAAGAGTGCTGACTAATCACTGTGGACTTATCAATGCTGATGTGAAAAATTCTCTGACCAGTCATAATTAAATTCTATCTCAAGATATAATCAGATAGATCAGTGCCGACGAAATAAGGTCATAGGACTGACCGATCAAGCATAATCCAATTACATTTCAGGATTGAATACTCTTTGCTGATGGTATAAAATATTATGCACAAAAATCTTCCGACATATTAAAAAAATAATTCAGAGATTAATGAATCGCATGTTTATCAAACTATTTTCGCCTTCAAAATATGTATTTCTTTATCAAGTCCTTTAAATTTCATGTTTTACTTTTTAATTCTATACCTTGTATGCACTCTTTAGATTTTCAGTTAACTTTAAAAATGCTGTTCTATAAGTATGTTTGTTAGTATACTATGGCTAAGTACTTACACTTCAATTCGATTTCCTCATCATCTAATAGCAATGAAACCACTTCCTTTGGTTTGAGTGTGTCGGGCTTGAAATTGCCACCACTTATAACCATTCGTTGAATCTGAAAAGGGTAGAAGTGAAATGATAAATAAGAAGATATGCATAATAAGTAAATAAGAAGTTTTCCAATGTAAAAAAAAAACAAACAAAAGCAAAGCAGAGTTTTTTCAGAGCACAACTGCAAGAAAAGCATTTTACTTTTTGGCCTTAAGAAGGTGATGGATTAACTAATATAATTCAAAGCTAAGTAATTTAAGAAGCAAAGGCTTATGTATTCAATTGTGCAAGAAATTTAATACGAAGTGAGATTCCAATATCGATGTAACGATTTTGAAAAACACGATGCTCTGTAATTATAAAAGTAAAATTGTTTTTTCTAAATCCACACGAATATTCACAAACTCAGCTACAAACTTTTCATATTAACATGAAGGACCATTCTCCATTAGGACTGTATATGTACCCCTAACGCTTTACATAGGAGAAGGGCGTAACCGCGGTGTCGCCTTCGACAACATTTAAATTGAATAATTAGTTTCCGGTGTGGAAAATTTAAGAACAAAACTGCAGTAAGAAGACAACGAAAGCAACTGCATACATACATACATACATACATACATACATACGAATATAACGAGTAATCGCCACCAACAAACAACAAAAGGCGAGTATGTTTTAATGAAAGAAAAGCAGATCATTTTACTATTACTGATCGCGTACAAGTGATCGTCATGTTGCATGCAACCAAAAAATCCCAACACATGTGCGTCAAAAAAAAAAAACAACTAGCACACATTTTGTGGCACGAAGCGGAAGAAGGGGCTGTTGGCGACACGCTCAAAACGCACGTGCCACGCAAGGCAATGAATGCAAGCGCGCATATCCCGCATCTACACAAGTACTCGTACATAAATACGTTAATGTAAGTACACGCTTGAAAGTATGTATGTAATTCGCTTTTTAAGTGATTTCAATTTTTTTTTTTTTTAATTTTTGTGCTCTGGCAATCTGAAACTTTTTTGCGGTTACCGCAGGGAACTACTTCATTTAATATGTACTATATGCATGCGCTTATACGAGTATAGTATGTATGTATGTTATGACATATTTGCAAAAAACCGAAACGACAAACTTACCTCACTCTTCTCGCGCGCTCGCTGCAAAATTCGCTCCTCAATGGTGCCCTTGCAGATTAGCCGATAAACGGTCACTTGTTTGGTTTGTCCCAGCCGATGCGCACGATCCATGGCCTGTTGATCGACGGTTGGATTCCAATCGGAATCGTAGAAAATTACCTGGAATAGAGCAGAAACGCTTATGAATGGTTTATTAAAATTTTAAATTTAAGCTTTCAATGAAGTTTACGTTCGAGTTCAGCTTAAGCAGTAACAATTTGATGAGGCGTAACAAATTTATAAGTTATTAAATAAATTTAAAATTCATGAGGATAAATGTATCTGAAAAAGCCACTTTAGAGAAGATATTTGAAAAATGTATAAATCTAGAATGAAGGGCTTTGAAATTTATTATAATTTGGCATTGAATACATCTTTAAAATCCTGCAAAATTTTAAGGTTTATTATACATTTTGTTGTTTTTCTATATTCCTTATAAATGTTTAATAATTGACAATTTTATTGAGCTCGAGACCAGTTTATTAAAGATTTTATTAGAAAAAAAATCTCCAAGCTTCTTGGTTTAAAGCCTGGGAAAAGTGGTGATGAAGAATAAATATAATTAATTTAATAAAAAGAAGTCTGATGAGGAAATGTTGTGATTTCTGAAATAGTACTGTAACTCGTACCATTAAAAAGCCGTTGTGTTTTTTTCTAAATAAAATTGTGAATTATAATTCATTTTAAGGCCAATAAAAATCTAAACAAAAAAAAGTTTATAATTTTAAATAATTTTTAAATTAAAATACTATTCATTCTCTAACAAATACGATAAAATATCATTTGTTAAACTTTATAAAAAATGTACAATGATTTCATCCAAATTTCGAACTAAAAAAAAAATTTTAATTTTTTTGAGTATGCATTTTTTTAGTTCATTCAATTTGATTGTGAGAAAGTGCAAGCTTCAAGTGTCTATAAGTTATCACTTCTTTTTGACAATATTTTACCAAAAATTTCCTCCATGAAAACCAAACCTGCGATTATATTTTATATTGAAGTAATGACGAAAGAGTTAGGGAAAGGGTTAGGGAAAGGAAAAGAGGCACTATCAGCCTCAACTAGGAAAAAGGAGGAGGCCCTCAGTAAATCATACTGGGACAATCTACCAGGTTTAGAGCACTCCAAATCTCTTTTGGGTAGCTACAATCGAACAACATTTAGGGAATGAATTGGCTTGTCAAAGAACAATTTGAGAATTATCACAGGAATTCTTACAGGACACTGTAGGCTGAATTATCACCTAAATAAACTGGGAATATATTCGCAAGAACGTTGCTGATTCTGTAAGGAATAGAAATAAACTTCTAAACACGACCTATAGAAGTGTCCCGCCAAAAATGTCTAGGCGAATATTTGATTACGGACGGTGGGCTAGCTTCCAGAGACTTAGGCTCAATACTAACATCTATGTGTGTATATCGGAAGTTAGGATGAAGGAAATTCTTGTATTAAAATAGGGGGCACAATAGATATTAAGGTCCCCTAACAGCAATAATAATAATTAGAATGGCGAAAGAGCATCTGTAAAAAAATTGTCTAAACTCAACCATAATTTATAGCCACTTGAAACATGCAATTTTTTAAAACAAAATTTTATTTTTTTTTAGGCCAATCTTCAACTGGCCTTACGCTCAATAAAGTTGTAAATTACGTTTATTATAAACTCGATATGCCGCTGAGTTCGAGGTTCGAATCTCAGTCAGGGCAAGTAAAATCTTAATCATACCTCAGGGGGTAATTCTGCCAAGAAAAAACTTTTCATAAAATACATCTGCCGTTCGGAGTCGGCGCAAAACTAGAGATCACTGCATTTGTAGTGCAATATAAAGACGCAGAACACAAATGGTAGAAGATTCTCGGCCTAACACTGAGCTGCATATATAAATTAGGAATCACGGTCGGTCGCTTCCATATAACGGATGAGCAAAATTTATTTTTATATGGATGAAAGTGGCAACACCCTTGACAAAAGTTTTTTTTTTTTAAATCAACGGTAGTTCCTAGCCACTTAAAACGTAGAATACACGGCTCTACAGAAAAAAATTCGGTCTTCGTCCTAAAGTTTATTTTATGATTAATTGTGAACAAAAACGAAATACCTTTACTCCGTATAAAGTTTGCTTCTACTCGTTGATGGCAAGGAGAACGTTTTCATCAGGACATTTTTGAGCTTCGAACAACGTTATCAAGGCCAATACAATGAAAACATGATAAATACAAAAGCAAACTTTTTCATGCTATATATTTTTTTTTCGTCTAATTACGAACTAAAGAATCGAAATTTAATACTTTTGAATCTAGCTAAAATTTGGTGTTGACCCGTGTTATTATACTAAAATTTAATCTATATATATAAAATACAATGTTTGTATGTTTGTCCTCTATAGACTCTAAAACAATCCAACCGATTTGGCCCAAACCGGTTTCATTTGAAAGGTTATAGTCCAAATTAGGTTTTCGGCTATATATCCTTTTGATATTTCAAGTGACAGACAAGCTGTGATGAGAAAACAGATAACGAAGAAAAAGGAGTTACTGCAAGGCCAGGTAGTAGCGCTAGAGCAGCTGATTCTATTCTATAGAAAAAATGTTTATGTATGTCCTTTATAGGCGTCAAAAGTACTGAACCGATTTTAATACAATTTTTACAATAAGAGAATATAATCACTGGGCGTGTCATAGAGCAAAAATACTGTCCATAGGTGGCGCTGGAGTCGATATATTTCTAAAATCCGTATTTACAGACCGATTTGATTGAAATTGACAACATTTATTAGGCTTCTACACATTAATACTTTATGTGAAAAGAATGTCGATAGGTGGCGCTGGAGTCGAGATATTTCTAAAATGCGTATTTACAGACCGATTTGATTAAAATTCACAACATTTATTAGGCTCCTTAACATAAGTACATAAATACTTTGTGTGAAAATAAAATGCCCAATGTATGTTACCGCATCACTTTAGAACGATTTGGTTGAATTTTTTTTTGTTGTGGTAAAAGATGAAAAAAGAAAAGGTTTGTATGATAAACAAGTGGAACAACGCCTAACGATTTTAAAGAAATTTTAATGTGGAAGATACACCACACAAAGTGGGTCAAATTGACATGCGACAATATGTTATTTGTTTTGTTTCATCTTCTGGTGATTTTATTTTTACTAACACCGGCCGCGCTTTGGTGCGAAAAATCCATATTTTTAGGGTTTTCCGACTAAGAAGGTAGTTATTGTATTCCATTTGTTGTTCATACAGAATGTATAAGATAGGGCAATAACACAAAAATACTTTAAAGGCGCAGCGAAGCACGCAGGGTATTTGCTAGTGGGCTATAAAACTACATACTCAAAAAAAATCCAACACTTCTGAGAAGAAATTCAAAATCTTTATACATTTTTTTTTAGTTTTCTACAAAGTTTTAAACTTGGATTTATAAAGTATATGTATGTTAGAGAATAATCTGAATTTTTGTTGAAATTTTTTAAAAATAAAAAAATTAATATATGTACATACATATGTAAGTAAGTGTCAAACTATAAAATTTTCAATTTGGTTGTAAATCATATGGCCACCAAAGTTGATGGAGAAAAGGTTATATGTATGTAAAGATGAAGTTTAAAGTAAATATACGTTAAGACCAAGAAAAACTGACGATGAAGTTAAATTGATACATACTGTGCTACAGACAGAGACAGATGCTTATAAATAGGGTTGCCAGACGTAATTTTCTTTGAGGATACTACTTCCAAAAGAAAATTTGTAAATGTACTACTTTTTCTTTTTGCACCTCTGTGTGCTTCATTCTACAGTTTTTAATAGTTTTATTGAAATTAGGAAAAACCACCGCGAAGTCTGTACAAAGTTTGAAACTTTAGTTAAAAAGGTTTTAGTGTACTATTTAACCTTAGTTTTAATTTAAATAACCGAAAAAAATCTATTTCGAAAAAATAAATATTGTAAAATGAATCATTGTATGACGCCACCTGCATTTATTTGTAAGTACTTAAGAAGCGAAAATATTTCGTTAATTTTTGACAAATAAAATTGTAATAATGCACACATGGAAAAAAGTGTGCAACTATTTTTTAATGAATACCGCAAAATTGAAATTCATTCCTTGTTCCATTTTAGAATCTAATTATCCCATATGTTCCTCGGCCTATTTTACTATACCGGAACGAATTGGACATTCCTTGATTGATATTAGAATCTAATGTGATTCAAATTGATTTAGGTGTGGTGAAATAAGTCGATATAAACTGGCACAGAGAACGGAAAGCCTTTGTTGTATACGTTCTTTGATTAAAAGAAACTCACCTCAATTCCACTGAGCTAACCTCACCTACACTCACCACGCCTGAACTCAACACACCTAAACTCACCACACTTAAACTCGCATTTGGTTTCGCATAACAAATAAGAAGAATTGATTTAGCAAATACAATAAAGTGTATTTTGCAAAAATCAAACGTAAACAATTTAATGCCAATTATATTAGTTGATGTACCATTTAAGCCACATTAGTATGTTCACGAGTGTCAGCAGATAAGTAAAATTATATGAAGATCTCTAACTACATACATACTAATTTATGGAATATATTTTAATTGTATTTACTTAAAGACACATTTTATGAATACGATAAAAAATGTTAAAAGCTTTAACAATACGATTAAAAAAACGGATGCCATTAAAAATAGCTTCAAACGCCGAAAAATAAAAAATATTCGCAAGCACAAATGAGACAGAATTTTCGACGAAATACATTGTCAATTAGCTGCAACAACTAATGCCAACAAATAATGGGCAAATTTACGACTTGTAGATATAGAAAAAATAAAATCGAAAATAAAAATAAAAATAATAAAAAAGCCACAAGCTACTGACTAAGTACTCACATTATTTAATAGTATCTCGGCTCAAGTGTAGCTAGCGATGCGAGCAACGACCAGACAGAATTGGCAGTTCCGACGCTGGCAACCAAACGCCAGTTTACGGATAGTTAGCGAATAGCTCAACGACTGGATGAGCTGATAGTGGATTTGGTTTCCAGCTGGCACTGGGCTGAGTCGTAGCGTAAACCTCTTGTGATTTATGCATGAACACTTGCGAAATAATTTATCAATGTCAATGGCAAAAGCGCTGCGCCAACACAGAATGCAATCAATGCAGCCGAGCTGAATGAAGGCAAGTGTAAGCTGCAAACGCTTCCGGAAGTGCGGGAAGGCGGAGGATAATGCCGGCGAGACAATAACCAAAGTAAATACTAGTTGATGGTGGATTAGTTAAACATATGTTTAAAGTGCATACAAACAAATGCGGGATTAAAGTGACAAAGTGTGGAGAAATGTGCATAGAATGTGTAGAGAAATGGGAAAATTCCAAAGGAGCGCACAGCCAGAGAAAGAGAGAAACAGAAAGAAAGGGGAAGTAAGGCGCATTTACAACGGCGGTCACTTCAAACGGACAAGGAAGTAGTAGGAAATGCATAATCACACAAGTGTGTGTCTTGATGTATTTGTATGTATGTATGTTGAGGTAGCTCCAGACGGTAGTGATTTTTAGCACACACAAAAAAATCGTGCCGTTGACCGTTGCCTGCATATTCATAAATGATTTTGGTGGAAGTGGAGTTCTTTTTGAATACTTTTGGTTTGAGCTGAAACTAAGACGAGAAGTATTAACGGCAACGAATGATTAATGAAGTCAGTTCAATGAATGTATACAATTAAACGATTACAATATTTGACTTTGGCTAAAGCCTAGAAACGTATTTACAACGGAAATTAAATACATTTTGTATTTCGAAATGAAGAAGGTCCTTTAAAAAATACGTAGCAAAATAATTGGCATCAACCAGAATTAAACAGGACACTGACAACACATGACGTGATATCGAATTTTATAGACATTTTGGAGCTCTTTTTCCATCGAAATCAGACTGCGAAAGGGAATCCGATGCGTCTGCCTGGAATGACCACTTAAGAGTGATGTACATATGGCTCTAAGGTGTGAGTGCGAAGTTGAGGCTATGTTTTTCACACATTTTTTTTTAGTTAGCAGGTCTGACATTTAAGCATTTGCGTCATTTAAAATATACAAAAGACTGACTAACTCATAACACACCCTCTCGGTTAACTTAAATTTACTCTTTTTATTAAAAAAATTTAAAGCAACAAGACTGCCCAGAAGTTAGCCAGAAAAGTATATGTGTTGACCTCAAATATGTATCGGATTCTAGACAAATAAGAATAAATAAAATGGAGCGTTTAAGTATGCAGTAAGTTGGATCAAATATCACAGTTGCTGTCAGTGGGCAGCGCAGCCAAACTCACATGAACCAAGTAAGACCTCAGACAAACATCGAAGCTTTCTAACAAATCCCAGAACTGACATTACTAGCTTCTTTTGTGTAGCTGTATAGTCTTAACGGAGGGCATTCTCGTGAGCTTTTGAGTACAATTTACAACAAGATGTGTCCAACCATAGCCTCTACTGTAATATCACAGTATCAGAAAGGATAACTTTTGGCAAACTTAACACAAAATGAACACCTTAGGTCAATGAAGAGAGAATGACCATCTTAATGAAATACAAGATTTTAGTCGCCAACTGATCCCCAAATCATTTCCTATGTAGTCAGTATGAAAAAGACTTCCGACACCAGTCGAACTTATCAGTATTCCTCAAATATTTATACAAAAGATTTTTTTTATTCCTCAAATATTTATATAAAAGATTTTTTTTTTAAATGAGCTATAGACAAATTTGTGTTGGAAAAATTAGAGAAAAAAAAAATAAAACGCAAAGGAATCAGACTTCTCTTTCTTCAAGGCTTCCCCGCGAGTTGTGTTTTTATCTAGCTCGCCTACGCAAGGAAGGGTTTGTTAAATGATTGCTTTTGGAACGAATTTTCGTCATCCCTTATCAAGTTTGGTTTTAAGACAAACCGGTTTCGGCGTTGTGCCATCTTCAGTGTAATTTTTCGTTCTGGTTAATTTCATTTTTTCGTCCGTATTTATAGTTACGTTTCGGTGGAATTCATTGTCTAGGTCATCGTGTAGGTCAGGTCAGTTGTGGGTCGGTGTGTTACTTTGTTTATTTCAGGTAACACTCAGGTACTTGAATTGTGCTTATTTATTCATGTTAAGTTGTCTTAAAGTTCCCGTTTGTTAAGCCGTTATGTTGTGGTTTGTACCTGCAGGTAGATAAAAATCGGTCATTTTCGCTTTTATTTATTTTGTGTCTTCGATATTTGTTGTGTATTGTTTGTTTGTTGTTTCGACGGTTATTTCATGGCTTTTGTTTTTTCGCCTGTATAGTAATTTTTTAAATCATAAAGCCATGGTTTAGCAATCCTTAGAAGGAAACGTGAGTTAGTAGTAAATGACGGATATATTGAAATTCTGACTACGAACAATGAAAACTCTAAGGATTATCCTCCACTTCATTTCAGGGCGAAGTTCTAACAACATAAAATGCAATTGATCGCCTGATTCTGAATTGTTGCGCCAGTTTTATCTTCTAATATTCATTCGAATACGAACAATACACACAAATGAAATTATTTTTCAATTGAAACTTTATATTCAATTTTATCCAACTCGTGAAGTTTACAAATTTAACATAACCTTTCGATCAACGGTGCCTAACATTATTTTGCGTCTAAAGCAAATTTAAATATTTTTTTTAGTTGAATAAAAAACTGTGCTGTTACAGAGATTTTACAAAGTGTACGTGTTGCGCTCCAATCCCATTCGGTCATCCGATACCCAATGTTCTGCTAATCTCGGAGTTGACGATACACTTATCGTTGCTAGCTCTCTGAGGTGCAATGGAGAAGCAATGTAAAAGCCAGTTTTATCTGACGCTAGAGCAATTTTGCAGACCTCGCAAATGTCAAGAACCTAAGACTTTAAAGCCGTCACTAAAAGCGGTAGACATTTCTACTTGAATAGAACTCTCCGCCAACTCGGCAGTCCATCTTTGAGCGATTTGTAAGTGAATGGGAAGGGTTTTAGCCATCCTGTTGCAACGCCCCTATAACCTAACTCAATTTCCGGCAGTCTTGTAGCATTTAACTGCCGCTAACATGCTCGCAACTGTTATTAAATATTTTCAATAAAATTATAAATCAGAGCATGAAATATAATAAATATGTAGCACTATTATACGTTTTTTTTCACTCAATCGGCTGGGTATGGGTAATTTTATTTCAATCGTGCCGAATTACATGTTTTGCATATCAATACGAAAATACATCGTACAACATAAAAAAATTTAATTGCCTTCAAAGCCAATGAAAAAATCGGAAGCGGATACAAGCGCTACTATAATCAACATAGAACATAAGCCTCTTATGCTCCAAATTTTTCGAGTGCTTTGCGTCACGTCTTGCGCTCTTCTAAATTAAACATAAGTACATAAGAAAACAACAAGCCTACAAAAAAAGAAAAGAAAATTATTTAATCCTTTGCTGCATGCAAATGTTGCGCCTTTGTGCAGTAGCACTGCTTCCGCTTCACTTTAATCAAGTGGCAGCCAAATGGTTTGTAACCACGTGCATATGCGGCGTGTCGAACTCTTTAAGGGCTATTGTTGTAATGATATAAGTAATTATATATTAATATTCTTTAAACGTTCAATAAGAAATTGGGGTTGCTGATATATATTTTTTATGCAGTTGTGTAACGCTTCCTGTTGATGTGTGCATCTTCTTTAAAATTTTGCTTTGTTTTTTTCTAACATGTATGCCCATAGAATTGAAATAGTAAACGAGACGATCGTGCAATTCGACAATTCTGATATGTTTTTGTACAAACCACGCACGTGTTATTTAATTGCAATAAAATATTCCATTAAATCGGAAATATTTGAAGTAAGCGTTTATGAGCTTCATTATTATTCCAATCATTATGTGCTGAGGCTTCCGGTCGATATCGTTTTCTAAGTAGGTCTGCTCGTTTAAGGATAAAGATTGTAAGATTGATGGATAAGAAAACCACGTTCTACATAAAACTAGGCAATAGCGGGTGCGTATTTTAAAAGCATTTTATGGTTGTGACAACTAAAAAATTGCACATAATTTATATGTATCTAATATCTATGTATATCTAAAGAGAGGCCTAGATTGCTCAACCAGATTTTACACAGTGCTCATTAAGCTTACCTAGGGTTTAGACGGCACGCATATCTAAGGATTTTTCTTCTTACTTTGCAAGGCTAAAAATGTGCCGCTTGGTGGCGCTACTGGCGACTCATTTAAAAAATAATTGATTATGGATAAAAAAAATAGATTACCCGCTTAAGTTTTATATCTGGTATCGGAAATAATATTTATATTAATTAAAGGGGTTTAAAGTACATAGAAGGCTTCTAAAATGCTAAATTGTCAGTTTTTATTAAAATATTGCTCGGATTTAATGGACTTTCAGCCAAGTGCTGTTAGGTATATGACTTTTTTTTCGAAAATGTTACTAAATAATTGATATATTTATTGATTTAATTTCTGTAAAATAAAACAGTTTCGATGAAAAATAAAAGTTAAAATTTGACTTTTATGTTTTTAATCCAATATAACAGTTAAAGCTTGAGTTATTTTTTTTTATGACAAATAAAAGATAAAATTTAATTTTGATAATTTAACAGTTTTATTTTAATTCTACTTTTTCGCTCAAAAATAGCAGTTATATATACCATATTTTCAACACAATCCATTAGATATTTTAATAGAAGCGCATATTTTAAATTTTAATTGAAACTTTAACTTTTATTTTTTCACCTGCAAGATAAAAGTGAACTCGTTACTTTTAAATTTGACCGAAAAAACAAAAGTACAACTACAACTGATATTTTTACCTAAAAAATAAAAATAAATTTTTTATCTTTTAATTTTGTTCAAAAATATAGAGATCATATTATTTTTTTTTGGGCTCGGAAAGTTTCGGTAAAAAAATACTTAGTAGTAGATTTACATAGCTAACAAGCTACATAATAGGACATGTATTCATGCAACAAATAGTTAATTTTCTCAGTATAATTTTTTGAATTAAATACATACTAAAATAGATACCGAGATAATAACCATTTGATAAAATAAGCAAATTCGAGTTAAAATATAGTGGAGAATACTATTGTGGACAATATAAAGATGTCATACACGCACGTACATATGTACATATAAATCGGAACCATTAACTGAACAAAATAACGGGCTACTAATCAAAATTTGTTTTGGCAGGCGAAATTATAAACAAGTGGGTAGTAGTTCTCAACCATCTTATCGCTACGGGTTTATAAAAAATAATATCGAGCAGTTGAAAGTCCAATAAAAAACTTACTCCTACTTTTTCTAAAAAACTAACGTTGTAATAAAATCAATTGAGTGCTGGTAGGAAACAAGTTTGCAAAACAAATAATAGTGAGCCACATTGGAGAAGGTCTAGCGATTTTATTAAAATAGCCCTTAAGTTCACAAGACAAGTTATATAAAATTTTTTTTAGTTGGATTAGAGTTCTCTTGAAACTCGTCCGCCATATTAAATCTCCAATTCGGAAAGCAATCTGAGTAGCAATTAGACGTCTGCATGAATGTACTCATTGGCCGTTTTAACACATTCACACGTAAGTGCAACATTCTACGCATTCTGCTCACAGCGAGCGCGATGACTGAATGAGTGTGCAGATAGCTGAGCATACTGCGCTCAGTCGCATTTAGAAAAATAGGCATTCGTTGTAGAAAGAGAGCCAAATATGTTGCACAACTAGTCATGCACATTCGGATGTATGAGACCACATCCGGCTGTATGAGAGCACATTCAACTGAAAGATTTTATGACGGCGCCAATTTTTGCAAATGTAGCCGCTAACATTATGAAAGCAATTTAATAGAAAAAATTCAATAATTGCATGTCTCTTCATATTTATGTACATATGTACATGCATAATCTACATTGAATTTTACTGAAATTAATTAGTAACTTTAAAATAAATGCATACACTTATATTAAAGTCAATGCACATTTGTATGAAAATATGTTCATATGTAGGCGCAAATGTAAATGGCAAGAAAAGAGATTTAGAAAAAATTTTCACAATGCTTTTTATACATATGTATACAGAATTTCTTAAGACTCTCAATTTTTAAATTTCTCATTAAAACGTTAGAAATTTTAGATGGAAAACTTTGATATTTGGAAAATGTGTGCACTCTGTACAAGCTTTGAAACTTTAATTGATATTTTTCTAGTAAAAGAATGCGATATTATTTTATAAAGAATTAACGGAAAGGATTTATGTTAAAAAACATTGTAAGTATTGCATACAATTGTAACCTGTTTTTGACGCTGAAGTGCATACATACATATCTATATACGTATTTATATGCGTACATATGTACATATGTATGTCTATTTATGTGTGGGTATAATGTATGGTAGTAAAACCCTTTTATAAATATTCTCTAGCTTCTTCACATCCGTAAATATGCATGTATGCATGCAGCCTACTTACTGAGTGCCAGGCCATTTGCTCAACTTGGTGATTATCCCTTTTGTATTTATGTACACATATATGTACATATAAACATACATACATGTGTATTGTACGTATGCATAGAGTGTGCGTCAGCGCTTGTGAACACATTCATACATACATATGTATGGATGTATGTACATATGTACACATATGCAAAAATATATTCTATTCCTGAAATTGTGTTCCTACATATATCATATTCTGTATACCTTTGAAAAACAAATTATAAAGTTTCTGGTTCTGATTTTTGAAAATGGAAGTACACTATAGTTTCAATGGTATTATTTATTCCAAAAAAACCATTAAAATGCATTAATTTTGCGAGCTCGAAATAAAGCATTTAACTACTATTGCGTATACCTACATACATATGTACATTGAATTGTGGAAAAGTAATAATATCAAAAAAAAAACAACTCAGAAAATATTAAAATTTCAAATTTTCTTTGAGGATTATTTGGATAATTTAATGAAGTCAAATGTCCACTAATATTTTATTCACATCAATATTATTTAGGTCTTAAATAATAATCATATTGTATAAATAACATCAGTTAATAGAATTTTCTAATCAGTTATCGATCAGCTTTAATAACAAAGTAGTAAATCATAAGCGAAAACAACGCATATGCTAAGCGTTTTTACGTACACACATAATAACAGCCATCGCTAGCTGCGCCTTACAAATGTATGTATGTGCCTTTGGTGGTGTCTCCCTGCACAACGTCCGCCACATTCGTCACATTCGTGCAAAATCCGGACAGGCCGTGAATGCATGAATGATCGATGACTATAAATGAGCGTAGCGAAGAGAAAAATTTGTACATCCCTTAAATCATAAGCAGAGAGTACCCATATTGGTCTCTTTTTTCTCTGTAAGTACACATATTTATGATCGCATGAGTGCCTGAGTTGAATGAGCACCGCATTCACACTCGTGGCATTCGGCTAACAGAAGAAATGTATGTGCTCATGCAGCCCTCTAGTAGCATTTACTAAAATATAATATATACTACAGCTTTTTAAATTATTCGGCGGCCTATATTGGACACATCCTGTTTTTTTTTTAATTTTAATATCACATATGTAAGTAAACAGCGAACTCGAAAGCGTCCGAGTAAGGAGTTTCAAACTATAAAAATCGTTCAGTCACTTCTTGAGCTCAAAGTCGTTTTTCGCAAAAAAATTATTTTGATACCGCAGATCCTTTTAAAACTAAGTATGTATGTATGTTGGTTTTACAACGCCAAAACCTCATAAACTTTTAATTATTTGATTTACATTTTTTATAAGAAAAACTGATTTCAGGCTAATCAAATTAAAACTGTTCAATATATATTGTTTGTAACTGAAATATTCTTTTTATTTGAAAATATATTCACCACTATCACCGTTGTCGTTTATCGACACTGTCACACCCAAGTTGTCGAGCTACCGTTTAAAAGGTAAAACATTTGACGAGTAATTTTAATTGATCGACAAGATGGAAAAAGCCAACAATCCCAGCTTCGCAAGAGGATTTAGCAAAGGCGTAACGAAAATTGATGTCAAACCGAAATAGAACGCGCTTGCTCTGCTCTTGAAAAGCATTAAACCACCCACACGTGATGGCGCTGGCTGGCAAAAGGTAATTTCTTGAAAATTTCAATTATACGAAATTCCAGCCGATACGAAATATAAAAGTCTACGTGTGGATCGACTTAAAAGGAAAAGTAAAAAAGAAGTTAGCTTACAATAAACGCGAAGTGAATGCAACTGGAGAAGGCGTTTTTAACCAACAGTCTCTTTCGCCATTGCCACTACAACATCTGCGTCAACACAATTACCATCTCCTTCCCATCACCTTTCGATACCATCACCGAAAGAAATTTTAGCGAATATATTGTCGCAAGAGTAAGCAACAGAAAATGCGGCAGCTTTAGATTCTTTATCCAAATTAAGAGTCAAAAACAACTTCTCTTGGATCAAATAGAAATACAAACGAATTTTTAGCACGATGTGCAAAAAGTTTGAAAAATATAGCCAATAAAACGGTATTTGGAAGATTCAAAAGATTATCAGTATAAATTACTACAACTTGAGGAGGAAAAACTGAAACTGATCCCATTTCTTATGCGAATTGCTGTATTATTATTGTAATTTACTGTTGAATAATATCGACATACTCGTATATCAATAGCGATACTACCAATATTTTTATAAAATATTATTATATTTTTTAGTACAAGTAAGTATGCACTTTTTCGCCAAACTCGAAAACTTTTCTTTGTTTATATTCTTCTTCCTTTTACGTTGGCAGTTCACAACTGAGAAAAACATATGATGTTGTCGAGTCGTTGTCAACTTTGTTCTATGATCGGAATTTTCAGTCGACTCGACAGAGAAGTCGATATTCATAGAATTTTCATAAAAATATAAGTTTCACACAACAAAAAGCATATAAATTAATATTTCAAATTATTGACAAATCTAAGAAAAATATTACTAAAAAAGGAAATATCAGTTTAATAAAGTTATACATTTAATGATTTAAAAAAATATAAATTTAAAAAAAATTTTATTTCTAATATTTTCTTCAATTTTTTCTCCCATTTAATACGTTCTTCAAATTTTCTATAAAGGAAATTGACTAATTTAGGCGATAAAAAGTCTATCAATTGAATTAAAAAAACTGCATAAAAATGTTAAAAAATTGATGACATTTTATAAAGTCTCAAATAGATTTGCAAATAGGTTTATTTGTATAAATGCCAAACCTAGGGGAGTATTTCTGCAGCGAAAATTTTCTTTAAATATTTGAAAAAAAAAGAAACAAAAAAAGAGTATAGATTTTAAAATAGCAATATCGTTACAAATATATTTTGCCTTTACTTTCAGGAAGTTAAAAAAGTGTTTACCTTCACGCATATAACAACACGCACTGATCCTTTCATATAAAAAAAGAGTCATTTGGGAAAAAATTAAAAATATGGATCTTATTACCTACAAAAAAATTATAATTTCTATTTATTAATAACCCCTTTATAATTTATAGAAAATAAACCGCAGAGTACATGCGCGCGTTATTGAACAAAATCCCGAAAATTTTACAAATCAAATCTATTTTTCAATTTGCTTAGAACCTCTCTCCAAATACACATACAGTTTTTCTGATATTGCGTTTATGAATTCTAAATCGTAAAAAATTTATGGGCCTCAAATTGCCGGTTCAAATCGTTCGATACAATTAGTTCTTAGATTAGTAACTACATATATCTAGTATAAAATCAAAATGTACCTCCATACTATTACATACATACATAAATATATTAGAATCCAATATTGTAAGGATGGTAAAACCCAACATGCGTGGGATTAGTAAAACACTTTGTTGTCAAGTGCGAAATACGTGAACAGAGGCATGCAGCCAACATGATAAGCTCTAATGTTGCCTATAAATACTACATAATATTTGGTTGATTTTGTTTTAGTTCATGTTCTGTATATGTAGCTGTTTTAATTTAACTGAAATTAGTTGTAAGCCCACTGTGGCATAAAGAGGACTAAATAATGAGTTTGACACTTGGTTTTGCACTTTTATCTGCAATTGCGATACTAAATGCTGCGCCGGCAGAAACAGAAACAATTTTTAAGCGCACTTTTAAAATTCTTCACCAAGAGCCGCAACCACAAGAGCCTGCTTCACTCAATCGTACCGTAAATTTTTTGACGATCGAACAAAAGGTGGACAATTTCAATGAGACGGATGGGCGCACTTGGCAAATGGTGGGAAGAAGTGATTTATTAAAATTATTATTTAAAAAGTTACACGTTTTTACTTAAAATTACATGAATTTTTCTACTTTTTATAATAAAACAAAAAAATGCTACAAGCTTTCTTTCCAAACATTATTTTCCAGCGCTATATAGCAAATGATGAGTTCTACGTTAAAGGTAGTCCTTTCTTTATCTTTGTTGGTGGAGAATGGGAAATTTCACCTGGTTCAGTGACTGGTGGACATTTTTATGATTTGGCGAAGGAGCATAATGGCTATCTTTTCTACACTGAACATCGTTACTACGGAAAGAGCTTGCCAACAAGGTGATTAAAGTTTTGTAAAAAACTAATTTTTTTATTAATTTATTTTACCACTCAGCCATATGGACAATAAAAACATCCATTATTTGAGCGTGCGTCAAGCTTTAGCCGATTTGGCCCATTTCATTAAGGAACAGCGTGTTAAGATACCAGGTGCCAGCAAATCGAAAGTAATACTTGCTGGTGGTTCTTATTCGGCAACGATGGTAACATGGTTCAAGAAGTTATATCCTCAGTTAACGACTGGCGCTTGGGCTTCAAGTGCGCCACTTTTTGCTGAGTTCGATTTCTCTCGTGAGTGTTTGTGGCTGTGAACGTTTCAGCTTGAGTCCAGAGTAAAAGAAACTCTGGGTCAAAAATTAAAAAAAAAAATTATAATTTCAATCTTTAATGTAACTCTAAACTTAGTTTAATTTGAAACTCACTTCATTTATCTGCTCAACAGAGTACAAGGTAGTCGCAGGCCAGTCCATACGCTTACTTGGTGGCGATGAGTGCTATAATCGTATTGAAAATGGGTTCGCTGCATTGGAAAATTTGTTTGCCACAAACCGTGGCGCCGAAGTGAAAGCTTTGTTCAACGTCTGCAAAGCTTTCGACGAGCATAACGATCTGGATGTATGGACATTTTTTCTCGAACTTTCCGATATTTTTGCGGGTGTTGTGCAGACCCATGAGTGAGTACGAGTGCCTTACGTGCAATTCAATCAATTTTAAGAAACACATTTAGAAGGCAACAGTCCAACATTTCCGTTGCGAAATATTATTTCAAAAACTAAATATTTTTTGTACTATATGATAATTTTTTTATTTCTCTCAGCGATGGCGACATTCAACGCGTCTGCAATCAAATAATGCAAGGCAGTACAGATATCAATGGTCTTTCCAGTTATCTACTGACCCAACTCAACGAAAACTCTTGCAATCCATTTGATTATAAAACGATTTTAGACACACTTAAGGACTCCAAATTCTCTGATGACACAAGTAAGCAATTAAACAGCTAAATTATCATATTTTTAGTATGAAATGAACTTTCAAATCGCGTTTCAGTGCGGCAGTGGACCTACCAGAGCTGCAATGAGTTCGGCTGGTTCCAAACTTCCACTTCTAGGAATCAGCCTTTTGGCAAAAATTTCCCTGAAGACTATTTTATTAAAATGTGCGAGGATACCTTTGGTAAGAAATTTTCTTATGGATTTATGAAAGCGCAGATAAATGCCACCAATCAGCTGTTTGGTGGTTTCAAACCGAATGTAGAGAATGTGTACTTTACACATGGTCAACTGGATCCGTGGCGTTCATTGGGTATAGAAGATGGACCGCAAGCGACAGTTGTGCCACGTAAGTAGTCGAAAAATTATTTTAAATTTAAAATAACTAAAAAATGTATGTTATTTTCTCAGTTTACGCTCACTGCAAGGACCTTCAGTCGATCAGCAACGACGACTCCACCGAATTGCGTGCATCAAAGTTGAGAATTGCTGAATTGGTGCGCACTTGGCTCAGTGATAATAACTCTACGGTTAGCGTGGCTAGCGATGCAGAGAATAGGTCACTTAATTAACGGACCTTATTCTTAGTACACTTTTAATTTATGACTTAGCGATAAGCATTAACGTACGTGCAATAAAACATGACTATGCAGACATTGCGTATTTGTTAAAATTCAAAATTCAAAAGTCCACATAAATATTTCAAATGTTTATAAAAAGTATTTAGAGATTAGTGTATGCATGAAAAAAAGGTTAATAAAGTCGAATAAGAATGTGGTCACTGAAATAATACAAATAAATCATAACCAGCAAATCTCTAAATCACAACAAGCAAGTTTCAGAGAGGATGGAAGTAAAATTGCGAGAAATTCTATTAACTCATTTTGGAATCGAAAGACTGTGTCAAATAGTTACTCCATAAGAGCCTTACCTCCCCTTCATAACGAGATAATATCTTACGCTCCGTTTCTATCCTTTTTAAGTTCCAAAGTAGCAAGATTGTTGAAAAACAACATTAAACTTGAAAGAGTTCCTCGACGTTCATGCTTTCTACCAGGCTAACGAAGAAATGCATTCCCAAATGCTTGAGACGCATTGAAACATCGACTAAAAACGTGGTGGATCGATTACTTTTCTTCTTCATCTTGACAACTTCTACAACGAGCGCCCTTTGGTAAATGCTATTAGTGGAGCAATAGTGCAATAGCACAGTGATATTTGATAATTTTACTGCAGAATTGTTTACTCTTAATAGCATGTCTGCCTGTTTTTTTTGTAACCTCGGCTAAAGTGATATTGATCTTGCAGTGATTAATGGGCGTGATGTGATCTTGTTTTCTTTAGTAGAGCACAAATCGGTGGAAATGCGTCTGCCTCGCCGACTTGAATTTCGTTATTATTGATATTATGTTATTTGGAAATAAGAGCGATGTCGGATTTAGGGGGAAAAGCGGCAGGTTTGTGGGTTGGGGTTTCCCTTAGTAAATGTTCAATTTTGTATCTGGTTAACGAACGCAACTCACGGCACATAAGTCTGTAGAACTTTGATATCTGGCCTGTGTGACACTGAGAGAGCGGCACCGCTGTTCTTTTTTTTCTCATTGCATTGTTGTACAGACCAGAGAGCTGCAACGGATACAAAATTTTCGTGTAAACTCGAGCACCTAACCAAACGCTTTTTACATCAATTCCTTTAATTGAGCAGAAGTATTTTTCGGTAGCGAATGAGGTAAAGGCGAACATGTTGGTCACAACACTCGAGTGCTCTTCATATGTACGTACTGTATTGGGTTCGGGTGCCTTGCAAGACAATTTACTCGAGTTTCAACTCGAGTGTATACAAAATTTTCTTGTTTGGCTTAGTGTACTATATACCTACCGAACTTACATTTCACCATTGTACACTTTTGCTCTGACAAAATGCCACATTTAGGCGCTTACACCTGTTTGTATATTTATGTATCTCGTGCTTTGCTGCATAGATTTTCGGGTTAGCTGCGGGTGTTTAATTGCGCAATCCGGTCGCGCCCGTATTTTTTGAGTATGGCACTCGCATGTACTCGAGTTTTAGCGAGGGTGATCGAACAAACTCGAGTGCGCTTAAAGCAGCTCTCGGGTGTGCCACTCGATCGAACATTTGGTTACCGAGTGTGGCGTTCGTTCGTGCTCAAATTTTGCCGCGGCTGTTCGAACAGGCTCGATCACACTCAAAGCAGATCTCTGGTACAGACATTGTTTATACATTGCACTCTCACAAACGCAACAAACGCAACAAACACAAATACAATTGGTAAACAGCTGGCGTGGAAACTTTCTAGGCGCTGTGTGAAGTACAATCACGACTAAGTTCCACAAGCAATTTCGATCTATGCTGTGCAGTGCAGTGTAAGCATAACTGAGACTGAACTCTTCTGCACCTTTCAATGGGACGGGAGTGAAGTTTTTGTTTGCCGCGAGATGACTTTACTGCTCATTTGATTACTCAGTCCGAAGAAGGCCTTGTTGGTAGAAGATTTTTCATTGCCTTGCAAGGATGTTAGTGCAATAGTGTAAGAAAGCGTTTAATGTCTATATGATGACAAACATCGGAGTTGTTAATCCCTATAAAATTAATATCATCGGCGTACACTAGTAAATTAGTATTTCTTGTCTAAACTATAAAGCCCGTTTATTTACATATTTATTTTTATTTATTTTATTATTTTATTTACATATTTATTTTTTTTTTATTTACCTTTATATACATACTTATAGGAATAAAAAACTCCCAACAACTTAGCGCAATACTGAATTCACAAAACTTAGATTTACAATTAACTTAAGAACTCTCATATATATATACACATCAAGTATTTATCGTACTGCTTTTAAATAATATCATGAATTATGAAAACTTGCGGGCATCCAAATAACCGATACAAGTCTTCCGATAGTAACTCTTAATCATATCAGCAATTAAGTAAAAGATTTGGTAATATAAAATTAAGCGTAATTTTGTTTGATACGCATATTTTAAGCAGGCTAAAATGCCACAGATATGCAGGTAAATTCATAAACTCATAAACGCTATTTACTTTATATTAAAAAAATAAAATATTCTATTAAATCGGAAATATTTGAAGTAAGCGTTTATGAGCTTCATTATTATTCTAATCTTTATGTGCTGAGGCTTCCGGTCGATATCGTTTTCTAAATAGGTCTGCTCGTTTAAGGATAAAGATTGTAAGATTAATGGATAAGTTCTACATAAAACTACTACTAGGCAATAGCGGGTGCGTATTAAAAGCATTTTATGGTTGTTATAACTAAAAAATTGCACATAATTTATATGTATCTAATATCTATGTATATCTAAAGAGAGGCCTAGATTGCTCAACCAGATTTAACACAGTGCTCATTAAGCTTACCTAGGGTTTAGACGGCACGCATATCAAAGGATTTTTCTTCTTACTTTGCAAGGCTAAAAATGTGCCGCTTGGTGGCGCTACTGGCGACTCATTTAAAAAATAAATGATTATGGATAAAAAAAATAGATTACCCGCTTAAGTTTTATATCTGGTATCGGAAATAATATTTATATTAATTAAATGGCTTTAAAGTACATAGAAGTCTTCTAAAATGCTAAATTGTAAGTTTTTATTAAAATATTGCTCGGATTTAATGGACTTTCAGCCACGTGCTGTTAGGTATATGAGTTTTTTTTTTCGAAAATATCACTAAATAATTGATATTTTTATTGATTTAATTTCTGTAAAAAAAAACAGTTTCGATGAAAAATAAAAGTTAAAATTTGACTTTTATGTTTTTAATCCAATATAACAGTTAAAGCTTACGTTATATTTTTTTATGACAAATAAAAGTTAAAATTTAACTTTGATAATTTAACAGTTTTATTTTAATTCTACTTTTTCGCTCAAAAATAGCAGTTATACATACATATATACCATTTTTTCAACACAATCAATTAGACATTTTAATAGAAGCGCATATTTTAAATTTTAATTGAAACTTTAACTTTTATTTTTCACCTGCAAGATAAAAGTGAACTCGTTACTTTTAAATTTGACCGAAAAAACAAAAGTTAAACTACAACTGATATTTTTACCGAAAAAATAAAAGTAAATTTTTTATCTTTTAATTTTGTTCAAAAATATACAGATCATATTATTTTTTTTTGGGCTCAGAAAGTTTCGGTAAAAAAATACTTAGTAGTAGATTTACATAGCTAACAAGCTACATAATAGGACATGTATTCATGCAACAAATAGTTAATTTTCTCAGTATAATTTTTTGAATTAAATACATATTAAAATAGATACCGAGATAATAACCATTTGATAAAATAAGCAAATTCGAGTTAAAATATAGTGGAGAATACTATTGTGGACAATATAAAGATGTCATACACGCACGTACATACATATAAATCGGAAGCATTAACTGAACAAAATAACGGGCTACTAATCAAAATTTGTTTTGGCAGGCGAAATTATAAACAAGTGGGTAGTAGTTCTCAACAATCTTATCGCTACGGGTTTATAAAAAATAATATCGAGCAGTTGAAAGTCCAATAAAAAACTTACTCCTACTTCTTCTAAAAAACTAACGTTGTAATAAAATCAATTGAGTGCTGATAAGAAACAAGTTTGCAAAACAAATAATAGTGAGCCACATTGGAGAAGGTCTAGCGATTTTATTAAAATAGCCCTTAAGTTCACAAGACAAGTTATATAAAATTTTTTTTAGTTGGATTAGAGTTCTCATGAAACTCGTCCGCCATATTAAATCTCCAATTCGGAAAGCAATCTGAGTAGCAATTAGACGTCTGCATGAATGTACTCATTGGCCGTTTTAACACATTCACGCGTAAGTGCAACATTCTACGCATTCTGCTCACAGCGAGCGCGATGACTGAATGAGTGTGCAGATAGCTGAGCATACTGCGCTCAGTCGCATTTAGAAAAATAGGCATTCGTTGTAGAAAGAGAGCCAAATATGTTGCACAACTAGTCATGCACATTCGGATGTATGAGACCACATCCGGCTGTATGAGAGCACATTCAACTGAAAGATTTTATGACGGCGCCAATTTTTGCAAATGTAGCCGCTAACATTATGAAAGCAATTTAATAGAAAAAATTCAATAATTGCATGTCTCTTCATATTTATGTACATATGTACATGCATAATCTACATTGAATTTTACTGAAATTAATTAGTAACTTTAAAATAAATGCATACACTTATATTAAAGTCAATGCACATTTGTATGAAAATATGTTCATATGTAGGCGCAAATGTAAATAGCAAGAAAAGAGATTTAGAAAAAATTTTCACAATGCTTTTTATACATATGTATACAGAATTTCTTAAGACTCTCAATTTTTAAATTTCTCATAAAAACGTTAGAAATTTTAGATGGAAAACTTTGATATTTGGAAAATGTGTGCACTCTGTACAAGCTTTGAAACTTTAATTGTCATTTTTCTAGTAAAAGAATGCGATATTATTTTATAAAGAATTAACGGAAAGGATTTATGTTAAAAAACATTGTAAGTATTGCATACAATTGTAACCTGTTTTTGACGCTGAAGTGCATACATACATATCTATATACGTATTTATATGCGTACATATGTACATATGTATGTCTATTTATGTGTGGGTATAATATATGGTAGTAAAACCCTTTTATAAATATTCTCTAGCTTCTTCACATCCGTAAATATGCATGTATGCATGCAGCCTACTTACTGAGTGCCAGGCCATTTGCTCAACTTGGTGATTATCCCTTTTGTATTTATGTACACATATATGTACATATAAACATACATACATGTGTATTGTACGTATGCATAGAGTGTGCGTCAGCGCTTGTGAACACATACATACATACATATGTATGGATGTATGTACATATGTACACATATGCAAAAATATATTCTATTCCTGAAATTGTGTTCCTACATATATCATATTCTGTATACCTTTGAAAAACAAATTATAAAGTTTCTGGTTCTGATTTTTGAAAATGGAAGTACACTATAGTTTCAATGGTATTATTTATTCCAAAAAAACCATTAAAATGCATTAATTTTGCGAGCTCGAAATAAAGCATTTAACTACTATTGCGTATACCTACATACATATGTACATTGAATTGTGGAAAAGTAATAATATCAAAAAAAAACAACTCAGAAAATATTAAAATTTCAAATTTTCTTTGAGGATTATTTGGATAATTTAATGAAGTCAAATGTCCACTAATATTTTATTCACATCAATATTATTTTGGTCTTAAATAATAATCATATTGTATAAATAACATCAGTTAATAGAATTTTCTAATCAGTTATCCATCAGCTTTAATAACAAAGTAGTAAATCATAAGCGAAAACAACGCATATGCTAAGCGTTTTTACGTACACACATAATAACAGCCATCGCTAGCTGCGCCTTACAAATGTATGTGTGTGCCTTTGGTGGTGTCTCCCTGCACAACGTCCGCCACATTCGTCACATTCGTGCAAAATCCGGACAGGCCGTGAATGCATGAATGATCGATGACTATAAATGAGCGTAGCGAAGAGAAAAATTTGTACATCCCTTAAATCATAAGCAGAGAGTACCCATATTGGTCTCTTTTTTCTCTGTAAGTTCACATATTTATGATCGCATGAGTGCCTGAGTTGAATGAGCACCGCATTCACACTCGTGGCATTCGGCTAACAGAAGAAATGTATGTGCTCATGCAGCCCTCTAGTAGCATTTACTAAAATATAATATATACTACAGCTTTTTAAATTATTCGGCGGCCTATATTGGACACATCCTGTTTTTTTTTTTTAATTTTAATATCCCATAAGTAAACAGCGAACTCGAAAGCGTCCGAGTAAGAAGTTTCAAACTATAAAAATCGTTCAGTCACTTCTTGAGCTCAAAGTCGTTTTTCGCATAAAAATTATTTTGATACCGCAGATCCTTTTAAAACTAAGTATGTATGTATGTTGGTTTAACAACGCCAAAACCTCATTAACTTTTAATTATTTGTTTTACATTTTTTATAAGAAAAACTGATTTCAGGCTAATCAAATTAAAACTGTTCAATATATATTGTTTGTACCTGAAATATTATTTTTATTTGGAAATATATTCACCACAATCACCGTTGTCGATGACGACGTAAATCGAGTCGACATCGACTATTTCGAATGGCCAGTGTCGACACCGTCACATCCCAGTTGTCGAGTTAACGTTTAAATATCGAAAAAAAAAAACGGAAAACATTTGACGAGTAATTTTAACTGATTAAAGCTACAACAAAGAATATGCGGACGATAAGCGGCAAGAACTTCGTAAATTCAACGTAGGAGAATACGTAATGATTTCAAACATGAGCTCGCAAGTAGGAGCATCAAGCAAACTCATACCAAAATTCAAGGGGACATATTAGATATCCGCGCTGGCTGGCAAAAGATACTAATTTCTTGAAAATTTCAATTATACGAAAATTTTTTACTAATCAAATCTATTTTTCAATTTGCTTAAAACCTCTCTTCAAATACACATATGAATTATAAATCGTAACAATTTACGGGCATCAAATTGACGATACAAATCGTTCGATACCAGACACTTAATAGAAACAATTACTTCTTAGACTAGTTACTATATCTAGCATAAAATCAAAATATGCCTACATACTATTACATACATACATACATAAATATATTAGATTGCAATATTGTAAGTAGGGTAAAACACAACATGCGTGCGATTAGTAAAACACTTGACAACAGCAAATACGTTAACAGAGATATGCGGCTAACTTGATAAGTTCTAATGTTGGTCGTAAATACTGCATAGTTAATAGTTGGTTGGTTTTGTGTTAGTCAATGTTTCTGTTCTGTATAGCTGTTTTAATTTCGCTGAAATTAGTTGTAAGCCCACTGTGGCATAAAGAGGACTGAATAATGAGTTTGACACTTGGTTTTGCACTTTTATCTGCAATTGCGCTACTAAACACAGCGGCGGCAGAGAAAGAAACCATTTTTGAGCGCACTTTTAAAATTCTTCACCAAGAGCCGCAACCAGCAGAGCCTGTTTCACTCAATCGTGCCGTAAATTATTTGACGATCGAACAAAAGGTGGATAATTTCAATGAGACGGATGGGCGCACTTGGCAAATGGTGGGAAAGAAATGATTTATTTAAATTATTCATTAAAAAGTAACATGTTTTTACTTAAAATTACATGAATTTTTCTACTTTTTATTAAAAAACAAAAAATTCCATAAGTTTTCTTTTTAAACAATATCTTCCAGCGTTATATAGCAAATGATGAGTTCTACGTTGAAGGTAGTCCTTTTTTTATCTTTGTTGGTGGAGAATGGGAAATTTCACCTGGTTCTGTGACTGGTGGACATTTTTATGATTTAGCGAAGGAGCATAATGGCTATCTTTTCTACACTGAACATCGTTACTACGGAAAGAGCTTGCCAACAAGGTGATTAAAGTTTTGTAAAAAAAAAAAATTTTTGTTTTTAATATTTCAAAATAATTATTTGTTTTACGCAGCAATATGGACAATGAAAACATCCAATACTTGAGTGTACCACAAGCTTTAGCCGATTTGGCCCATTTCATTGAGGAACAGCGTGTTAAGATACCAGGTGCCAGTAAATCGAAAGTAATACTCGCTGGTGGTTCCTATTCGGCAACGATGGTAACATGGTTCAAGAAGTTATATCCTCAGTTAGCGACTGGCGCTTGGGCTTCAAGTGCGCCGCTTTTTGCTGAGTTCGATTTCTCTCGTGAGTGTTTGTGGCTGTGAACGTTTCAGTTTGAGTCAAGAGTATAAGAAACTTATCAATCTCTGGGTCAAAAATTCAAAAAAAATAATGTTAAAGTTTCAATCTTTAATGTAACTCTAAACTTAGTTTATTTTGAAACTGACTTTAATTATCTTCTCAACAGAGTACAAGGTAGTCGCAGGCCAGTCCATACGCTTACTTGGTGGCGATGCGTGCTATAATCGTATTGAAAATGGATTCGCTACAATGGAAAATTTGTTTGCCACAAAACGTGGCGCCGAAGTTAAAGCTTTGTTCAAGCTCTGCAATGCTTTCGACGAGAATAACGATCTGGACTTCTGGACACTATTTTATGAACTTTCCGATATTTTTGCGGGTGTTGTGCAGACCCATAAGTGAGTACGAGTGTTCTACGTGCAATTCAATAAATTTTAAGACACACATTTACAAGGCAACATTTTTTTATTTCTCTCAGCGCTGGCGACATTCAACGCGTCTGCAATCAAATAATGCAAGGCGAGACAGATATCATTGGTCTTGCCAGTTATCTACTGACCCAACTCAATAAAAACTCATGCAATCCATTTGATTATAAAACGATTTTAGGTAGACTTATGGACTCCAAATTCTCTGATGGCATAAGTAAGCAATTAAACAGCTGAAATCACATTTCTAGTATTAAATTAACTTTCAAATCGCTTTTCAGTGCGGCAGTGGACCTACCAGAGCTGCAATGAGTTCGGCTGGTTCCAAACTTCCACTTCTAGGAATCAGCCTTTTGGCAAACAATTCCCAGAATACTATTTTATTCAAATGTGCGAGGATATCTTTGGTGAGAAATTTTCTTATGGATTTATGAAAGCGCAGATAAATGCCACCAATCAGCTGTTCGGTGGTTTCGAACCGAATGTAGAGAATGTGTACTTTACACATGGTCAACTGGATCCGTGGCGTTCATTGGGTATAGAAGATGGACCGCAAGCGACAGTTGTGCCACGTAAGTAGTCGAAAAATTATTTTAAATTTAAAATAACTAAAAAATTTATGTTATTTTCACAGTTTACGCTCACTGCAAGGACCTTCAGTCGATCAGCAACGACGACTCCACCGAATTGCGTGCATCAAAGTTGAGAATTGCTGAATTGGTGCGCACTTGGCTCAGTGATAATAACTCTACGGTTAGCGTGGCTAGCGATGCAGAGAATAGGTCACTTAATTAACGGACCTTATTCTTAGTACACTTTTAATTTATGACTTAGCGATAAGCATTAACGTACGTGCAATAAAACATGACTATGCAGACATTGCGTATTTGTTAAAATTCAAAATTCAAAAGTCCACATAAATATTTCAAATGTTTATAAAAAGTATTTAGAGATTAGTGTATGCATGAAAAAAAGGTTAATAAAGTGAAACAAGAATGTGGTCACTGAAATAATACAAAAATATCATAACCATGCGAGAAATTATATTACCTTATTTTGGAATCGAAAGACTGTGTCAAATAGTTAGTACTTAGAAGGCTTACCTTCCCTTCATATCGAGATAATCTCTTACGCTCCATTTCACGCTTTCTACCAGGCTGACGAAGAAATGCGGTCCAAAATGCTTGAGACGCATTGAAACATCGACTAAAAACGTGGTGGATCGATTACTTTTCTTCTTCATCTTGACAACTTCTACAACGAGCGCCCTTTGATGATATTTGATAATTTTACTGCAGAATTGTTTACTCTTAATAGAATGTCTGCCTGTTTTTTTTTTTTGTAACCTCGGCTAAACTGATCTTGATCTTGCAGTGATTAATGGGCGTGATGTGATCTTGTTTTCTTTAGTAGAGCACAAATCGGTGGAAATGCGTCTGCCTCGCCGACTTAAATTTCGTAATTATTGATATTATGTTATTTGGAAATAAGAGCGATGTCGGATTTAGGGGGAAAAGCGGCAGGTTTGTGGGTTGGGGTTTCCCTTAGTAAATGTTCAATTTTGTATCTGGTTAACGAACGCAACTCACGGCACATAAGTCTGTAGTACTTTGATATCTGGGCTGTGTGACACTGAGAGCGGCACCGCTGTTCTTTTTTCTCTCATTGCATTGTTGTACAGACATTATTTGTACATTGCACTCTCACAAACACAACAAACACAAATACAATTGGTAAACAGCTGGCGTGGAAACTTTCTAGGCGCTGTGTGAAGTACAATCACGGCTAAGTTCCACAAGCAATTTCGATCTATGCTGTGCAGTGCAGTGTAAGCATAACTGAGACTGAACTCTTCTGCACCTTTCAATGGGACGGGAGTGAAGTTTTTGTTTGCCGCGAGATGACTTTACTGCTCATTTGATTACTCAGTCCGAAGAAGGCCTTGTTGGTAAGAGATTTTTCATTACCTTTCAAGGATGTTAGTGCAATAGTATAAGAAAGCGTTTAATGTCTAAATGATGACAAACATCGGGGTTGTTAATCGCTATAAAATTAATATCATCGGCGTACACTAGTAAGTTAGTATTTCTTGTCTAAACTATAATGCCCGTTTAGGTTCTGCGGCCCAAATTATATTCAATCCGTTTTCAGAGAACACTCAAAATTACACAATCCCGATTGTATATACTTATAGGAAAAAAACTTCCAACAAGTTAGCGCAATACTGAATTCACAAAACTTAGATTTACAATTAACTTAAGAACTCTCATATATGTATATATACACATCAAGTATTTATCGTACAGATTTTAAATAATATCATGAATTATAAAATCTTGCGGACATCCAAATAACCGATACAAGTCTTCCGATAGTAACTCTTAATCATATCAGCAATTAAGTAAGAGATTAGGTAATTTAATATCAAGTGTGATATGCAGGTAAATTCATAAACTCATAAATGATATTTACTTTATAGATATTTTTCTTTTAATCAATTGCCTTAATTTTTATGAAGTTAGTTTTTAGGACACAGCGTTGTAGGAAAGACTTAATAATGAGTTGTACACTTGGGTTTGCACTAGTATCTGCAATTGCGCTCCTAAACGTAGCGGCAGCAGAGAAAGAAACAATTTTTGAGCGCACTTTTAAAATACTTCACCAAGAGCCACTACCGCCAGCGGCTGCTACACTCAATCGTGCCATAAATTATTTGACGATCGAACAAAAGGTGGATAATTTCAATGAGACGGATGGGCGCACTTGGCAAATGGTGGGAATGAAGTGATTAAATTAAATTATTAATTAAAAAGCCATATGCTTTTACTTAAAATGTTATAGTTTTTTTGACTTTTTATTCAAAAAAAGGTTATTTATATTTTTCAAACATTATTTTTTAGCGCTTTATAGCAAATGATGAGTTCTACGTTGAAGGTAGTCCTTTCTTTATCTTTGTTGGTGGTGAATGGGAAATATCACCTGGTTATGTGACTGGTCGACATTTCTATGATTTGGCGAAGGAGCATAATGGCTATCTTTTCTACACTGAACATCGTTACTACGGAAAGAGCTTACCAACAAGGTGATTAAAGTTTTGTAAAAAACTAATTTTTTTATTTAGTTTTTTATTTCAAAATTAATTTAATTTTACTACTCAGCAATATGGACAATGAAAACATCCAGTATTTGAGTGTGCGTCAAGCTTTAGCCGATTTGGCCCATTTCATTGAGGAACAGCGTGTTAACATACCAGGTGCCAACAATTCGAAAGTAATACTTGCTGGTGGTTCGTACTCGGCAACGATGGTGACATATTTCAAAAAGTTATATCCTGAGTTAGCGACTGGGATTTGGGCTTCAAGTGCGCCACTACTTACAAAGGTTAATTTCTTTGGTGAGTTTTTGTAGTAAAGGAAAAGAAGTGACTGAATTAGCGTGGGTCAGAGAATAAAACGGGTTTTAAAATTTTAATTGCTGCTACTATAAATTTTTAAGAATTTTCGCTTAAGCAACAATTTTCGGAAATCAATTTGTAATACTACTTAATTGCAATTTTTTCCTCCTATAGAGTACAAGGAAGTAGCTGGTCAGACAATTCGGTTAATTGGCGGCGAACAGTGTTATAATCGTATTCAAAATGGTCTCGCCGCAATGGAAAATTTGTTTGCCACAAAACGTGGCGCCGAAGTGAAAGCTTTGCTGAAGCTTTGCAATGCTTTCGACGAGTATAACGATTTGGATATGTGGACATTGTTTTATCAAATTTCCGATATTTTTGCGGTTGTTGTGCAATCACACGTGTGAGTACAATAACAAAATAAGTAATAAGTAAAAGTCGGCTTTATTTAAGAAATGATATGTTTCTACAATTATCTTAACTTAATTTGATTCAACTTATCTTTACAATACAGCACACTGTATAAATTAATATTACCTTAACCTTTAACTTTACATTTTGATGGAATTATTTTTGATAGAAATTTTTTATTTTTCTCAGCACTGGCCAAATCGAAAGCGTTTGCGACAAAATCGAGCAAGGCGAAAACGACCTAATTGGTGTTGCCAGTTATCTATTGCAAGGCGAATTGGAAAACATTGGAGGATCCAATTATCTTTTGTCCATTTTCAGCACCAACTCGTGCAATCCACTAGATTATAAATCGTTAATCGGCACGTTAATGGACTCGAGCAACTTTGATGGCTTAAGTAAATAAACAATTCAACAGTCCAAACTAATTTTTAAAATTTAAAATTTTTTATTTTTTCGTCTTTCAGTGCGTCAGTGGACCTACCAAACCTGCAACGAGTTCGGCTGGTTCCAAACTTCCACTTCTCGGAAACAGCCTTTTGGCACTAAATTCCCAACCGTATTCTTTACACAAATGTGCGAGGATGTCTTCGGTAAGAGGTTTACCAATGAATTTATAACTGCACAGGTGGCATCCACGAATCAGCTGTTCGGTGGACTCGAACCCAATTTGGATAATGCTTACTTTTCACATGGTCAGTTAGATCCTTGGCGTGCGGCGGGCATACAGGATGGACCGCAAGCGAATGTTGTGCCGCGTATGTAATCGAATGGTTAACGCCTGACTTCGAAATTAAAATTAAATATATTTTTTCTTAGTTTATGCTCATTGCAAGGACCTGCAGTCGATCAGCAATGACGACTCTGACGAATTGCGTGCTTCCAAGCTGAAATTAGCCGAATTGGTGCGCACTTGGCTTGGTGCCAATAATTCCACAATTGGCCTGACTAACAATGCAGACAATTTTTTACAAAAATAAACGATATTATCCTTGATAGATACATATATAAGTTAAGACTTACATATATGCCAGAGAAATAAAACTTAAACTGCACAGTAAAAAAAAATTATATATTTTTTTAAAATCCTTAAATTTAAATACATTACTTAAGAAAATTTTGCGGAGGTAAATGTATTTTTGTACGAACAAAGGTTAAGAACTATTTATTAATGCTATCGTCATATACGTTATCTATGAATTAGAAGCGTACCCTCGAAAAAACTTTAGTTAAATGGGGAAGAGATAGAGAAAGAAAGCCTTTCTCCACCTAGTGTGGTAGTTCACGACCAGTGCGAATAAATTACTTCAGAGACATTTTAATTTTAATTGATATTTGATTATTAAAACTCCTATAATTGACTACTCTACCACGACTAAAAAATATAATCTTCTGCATTCATAAGTTGAGTTAGAGACGTTTCTTAAGCAGCAAAATTTTGGTTTTCTTCTGATCACGTTATAAAATGAAATTAAATAAAAAATAAATGGAAACAATTATTTTAATTATCATTGTGAGAATGATAATATTCAGAAAATGATATTTCTAATGACAGAACTATAAAATCTGAGAAGAAATTACAGTGCAGGTTGGAGTGTTGATCAAATCTGGTCTTCAGCGTAACTAAGATAAATACTATAATTTTTAAGAAAACTTTCCACTACGATTTGCTAAGTAGGAGAGCGTTTTTCAAGCAAGCTTGCGAATTTTTTTTTTAAATATGAATGGATTTTTTTGGTTAAAGAAGTCTGATAAAAGAAGAGATCAAATTCGAATTTATAGATTTGCTGCCGTAAGCCAAAAATTTTGATACGATAATTTTTTTCCAGTCGAGTTATATAGTAGTCTCCTGCAACTGTGGTATAACATCTCTTATCTACTACGGCATAAGAATGCACAGTTTTATAAAAAAAAAAGGTTGTCTGTTTGCAGGGCTTGTGTGATGTCAAAGCAAACTATTAGAAATACAACTCAAAATTAAATCGAGATCAAGCAATGTCCGGTTGTAGAAGATTGCAAATTAATATTCAATTAGTTAACATACATATCTCCTACACCCGAAACATGTGAGTATATTTGCTTTTAATAGGTTGGTGATAAAATATAAGCGATACGGACAATTACATATAAAACCAATTGCTACTTAGATAGTGTATCATAAAATCGAAAGTACCTATGTTCGATTCCAATATTAGTAAAGCAATTGAGAATGGCAAACCTGTTATCAAATGTATGCAGCTAAAAATTGATAAAGCTCGTAATTAGATCATAAAAATGCTATTGGCTATCTATTATTGCTTTCCTTATAAGTAATAGCTTTAGTTGTATGAAGTCAGTTGTAAGGCCACTGTGATATAGAGAGGACGGAATAATGAGTTGTACACTTGTTTTTGCACTAGTATCTGCAATTGCGCTACTAAACGTAGCGGCAGCAGAAAAAGAAACAATTTTTGAACGCACCTTTAAAACGCTCCACCAAGAGCCACCACCGCCAGCGGCTGCTACACTCAATCGTGCCGTTAATTATTTGACAATCGAACAAAAAGTGGATAATTTCAATGCGACAGATACGCGCACTTGGCAAATGGTGGGAATGAAGTGATTTAATAAAGAAAATTAATTAAAAAAGCAATTATTAAAAACAAATGATTTCAAGTTTTTTTTTACAAACCATATCTTCTAGCGCTACATAGCCAATGATGAGTTCTACATTCAAGGTGCTCCTTTCTTCGTCTTTATGGGTGGTGAATGGGAAATTCCAACTACTTATGTGACTAGTGGACATTTCTATGATTTGGCCAGAGAACACAATGCCTATCTTTTCTGTACCGAGCATCGTTACTATGGACAGAGCAGGCCAACAAGGTTGAAAAAGTTTCTAAAAAAATGTCATGTGTATTGATTTTTGAAAATTTTCAGCAATTTGGACAATGAAAACATTCAGTATTTGAGCGTGCGTCAAGCTTTAGCCGATTTGGCCCATTTCATTGAGGAACAGCGTGTTAACATACCAGGTGCCAATAATTCGAAAGTAATACTTGCTGGTCGTTCCTATTCGGCTACAATGGTGACATATTTCAAGAAGTTATATCCTGAACTAGCGACTGGAGTTTGGGCATCAAGTGGCCCACTGCTTACCAACGTCGATTTCTATGGTGAATTTTTAAAGAACTTTCACAATAATTTTCGAAAATCCATCTCTTATACTACTTTATTGCAATGTTTCCCTCCGACAGAGTACAAGGAAATCACCGGCCAATCTATTCGCTTAATTGGGGGCGAACAGTGTTATAATCGTATTCAAAATGGTCTTGCCGCAATGGAAAATTTGTTTGGCACAAAACGTGGCGCCGAAGTAAAAGCTTTGTTGAAGCTTTGCAATGCTTTTGACGAGTATAACGATTTGGATATGTGGTCATTATTTTATCAAATTTCCGATACTTTTGCGATGGTCGTGCAATCCCACAAGTGAGTATCGATTATTGTAGAAAAATGTTGATAAAAGTTGAGCGGCGAATGTTCGATTGGTAATATTCAAAAAATGGCTAAAAGAGTAACCTTTTAACCGAATTAGGCGCCAACTTTAAAAACACATATTTTAATGAGCATACGAAAAAAAATTTAAGCAATACTTTACTCATTAAAAATTTGCATATTGAACTGTTTCAAATTAGTTTTTGAGGCTAATGAGCTTGATTCTGATGACAGAGATTTTGGAAACGCTGAACTCAAATTTTTTTGAGAATTTTATGTATAAATAACTATATTTTCATTTTGATATTTGCAATTAACTTTTTCTTCGACTATGTTCACATTTTTTTTTTTGCTTATACTTTTATTAATCATAATTTAAGTCCTTAATACATTTAATAAATTCGTTAACAATAATAATAATTTAGCATTTATATTATATAGCTCAGTGTTTGGCAGAGCTTCTCATAACATTTGTGGACTGCGTCTTTATATTCTACCACAAATGGAAGGAACTACATTTTTAACCCGACTCCGAACGGCAGATGTATTTTATGAGAAGATTGTTCATGGCGAAATACCCTCGGAGGTTTGCCATTGCCTGCCGAGGGGTGGTCGCTTTAAGAAAAAACTTTCTATCATTAAGATTTTGCTTGCCCTGGATGAGATCCGAACCTAGAATTCAGCGGCATATCGAGTTATAGCACGCACCGCTACTAACTCGGCCACAGCACCCACCATTCGCATTTTTCAATTCACTGTCATCTCTACATTTAAAAAAAAATTTTTTTTTTTTTGTAATAAATCCTACTTCTTTATTTTACTCAGCCCTGGCCAAATCGAAGGCATGTGCGACAAAATCGCGCAAGGCGAAAATGACATAATCGGTGTCGCCAGTTACCTATTACAAGGCGAAATGGACAACATTGGTGGATCCAATTATCTTTTGTCCATTTTCAGCACCAACTCGTGCAATCCACTAGATTATAAATCATTAATCGGCACGTTGATGGACTCGAACAACTTTGATGGCTTAAGTTAATAAACAATTCAACAGTCCAAACTAATTTATAAAATTTTAAATTTTTTATTTTTTCATCTTTCAGTGCGTCAGTGGACCTACCAAACCTGCAACGAGTTCGGCTGGTTCCAAACTTCCACTTCTCGGAAACAGCCTTTTGGCACTAAATTCCCAACCGAATTCTTTATACAAATGTGCGAGGATGTCTTCGGTAAGAAATTTACCAAGGAGTTTATAACTGCACAGGTGGCAGCCACCAATCGGCTGTTCGGTGGACTCGAACCCAATTTGGAGAATATATACTTTACGCATGGTCAACTGGATCCTTGGCGTGCGGTGGGCATACAGGATGGACCGCAAGCGACAGTACTGCCGCGTTAGTTGATAAAATATTACTTAAAAATTCCGAAATTTAAATGTCTTCTTTTTTTCTTCTATAGTTTTAGCTCACTGCAAAGACCTCACCTCGATTAGCGCTGGCGACAGCGCCGAATTGCTTGCTTCAAAATTAAGAATCGGTGAATTGGTGCGCACGTGGCTCGGTGCCAATAGTTCTGCAATTAGCAAGACTAACAATGTAGAGCTGATTACCTAATGAACGGATAATATTCTTAATGTGTCGTGACTTTTTGTCTTGTTAATAAGGCGTGTAAAAAAAACTTTAAACAATGCTTTACTTGCATTTTTGTAAAGATAAAATGTGATGAAGTTGTATAAACAAAAGCGTTTTCTAATAATTATAAGCAAATCTTAAAAAAAAAACAGAAGGAAAACGTTGAGAAATTAGTTTAACTGCAAGTGGTGAGGTATTTTCTTCTCAACTTTTGTAAAGAGTCCCATTGTGAGTGCGCGAAAGAAAAACTATTTACTATTCCTAATATATCCGACTCGAACTCGCCTAACCTGACAGTCTAATGAAAGATCGAAAATTTGTGAATCGCTTACTTCCTTTCTTATCCCGTCAATATCTTGGCCATATTGACGGCCTTAGTGACATAGAGGCATCGTCTATCTCCTTGTTTGGTCATTTGGTAATTTTCTATAGCCTTGACATAATTGACAATTTTACTTAAAAGATCAAAAGTAAGCAAATTTGGAGAAGCTTATTCTTATTGTAAAGATATACGTTGACGTGGCTTTACGGATTTTAAATTTTACCGCATTGGTTGTAATATCTATCTTGAAGCAGCCTGCATCATTTACTTTAGCGAATATATCCTCAGTCCGGTTTATTCTTCTTTCAATCATTTACTCACGTTCGTACGCGAACGCGAACATGAACGTCTTAAAATTTTCAGTGTCGTTCACGTTCGCGTATGTGAAGTAAAAACAAGTAAGGAAAGCAAAATTCGGCCGAAATTGTATATAACCTCGCGATGTATTTTTGTATAGGCGATGCCACGGTAATTTTTCAAAACTTCATAAAAACCGCCGTTTCTTTGTTTTAAATCGCTGCTAGGTATTTAAAGGTTCAATTAGAGGTGCCATAACCATAACCATAGAAAACAGCTGATCCAACCAACCTTATGGGTTACACTGTAATCGATTAGCGGTGCCATACCATAACGCCATAACCATAACCATAACCATAGCGACCAATTGAATTTTGGTTTTTGCCGTAACCATAAACAAATGATCGCTGATTCGCCTTGTTTATTGTGATATTTTTGTTCTTCGTGTGCAGTTTATTTTGTTTTGATGAGTTTTAATTTATATTTTTCGTCCGCGTTTTACATACTTTACTAAATTTTTATTTACTTTCAGTTTATTGCAAATATCAGCTGTTTATGGTTATGGCACCACTAATCGATTGCTTAAATATGGTTATGGTTATGACTACGATTATGGTTATGGCGTTATGGTATGGTACCTCTAATTGAACCTTAAGTTTACTCAATTTGTTCCAATAGATACTGAAAAATCGAAGTTTTTTACATTGTTCAAAACTTCCGTTATATGAAAGTTGGGCGTGGTTATGGTCCGATTGCAAAAATTTGTGACGGTAATACTATTGATATCATGGGCAATATGTTTATCAAATTTAGTGACCATACCTACATAGCTCTATTATTTAGATACAGACATTTTATCATAAGTGGGAGTGGTAACGCCCATTTTTCAAAATTTCATAAAAATCAAGCTTCTTAATTTACATGATTTATTGAGAAAAATAAGCTCACCAAATTTTGTGACGATACCTTACATCGTTATTAAGATACGGAAATCTTTTCAAAAGTGAGCGTGGAAACGCCTATTTTTCAAAATTTCATAAATATACAGTTTCTTTGTTTAAAGTCGCTCCAAACATCACATTTCACTCAATTTACTCTAATAGATACCGAACAAACGATCTTTTTTTTTCATTTTTCAATATTTCCGTTATATGGGAGGTGGGCGTGATTATTGACTCATCTCGACCATTTTCAATACCAACCGACCCTGACCAAGGGGCAATCTATGTACCAAGAAATATTAATTTTAACTCAAGTTATCGTAACCACGGCCAGACGGACGGTCAGACGGTCTGGGCTAAATCGATTCCTCTTTTCATTCTAATAATTTTGGTATGTATAGGTATATATGTATCTATCTCGCTAATTTTTGGCTGTTACAAACAACCGTTATACGAACAAAGTTAATATACCCTTGGGTACAAGTAGACTCGGGTATAAACCATTTGTATTTGTAAAATAATTATAAACCTCGCGAACAAAATTCTTGAAGTAGAATGTGTCAAAAAGATAACAATTAGCGCAAAATGTAAACAAACCACTTCGCAGTTGGCCTCTTAAATAATGAGGGAAATGTTAATAGCTAATAATAATAATAATTTAGTGCTTACACTATATACTCGTAGCTGAGTCTTTGGCCGAGCTTCTCCTACCAACTCCAAACGGCAGATGTATTTATGCCCCTATTATGTATTGACGACTAGTGTATAGTTGCCGGTCTACTAGCCACAGCTAATGGAGCTGGTTGCATTGCGTAATAGAAATATTTGTATGGTTGCCTTGCGGCTAGTAGTCTCGTTCTAGTCTCCATACATAAAAGGGGTATTGATGAGATCCTTTTTCTAGCAGAAATACCCTCGGAGGTTTGTCATTGCCAGCCGAGGGGTGTGACCGCTATTAGAAAAACTTTTTCCATGATAACGATTTTACTTGTCCTGGCTGAGATTCGAACCTCGAACTCAGCGGCATATCGAGTTATAGCACGCACTGCTACCAACTCGACCACAGCGACACAAAACTTTCCCAGTTCGTAATCTCTCTGTTGACGTCATATATCAGCAATTTCGATTCGAATAGCAGCGTGAATACCGAGAAAAGGCTTATCTGAAGGAAAATCTTACAATTTGTAAAACAAGCTACAACAAAATTGTTTTTTTTTTTTTAATTTTGCCAATACATTTGTAGTTCACGTGCGTAAACCCTACTAATATAGGGTTCTTAAGTATACACGCAAGCAAGGGTCGATAAACTCGTACGGCTTTTTCTTGAGTTCCGAAGGTTGCAGTCAAAAGGCTCTTTAATCAGCATCAGCTATATTGAGGCTCAAAATCAACTTACTTTTTTTTCTAATATTATGTGTGAGGGCATGTTTAGGAGATGTAAATGCTTTTTGTAAATTTCACACGGCGTATAAAGCAGCTAATACTCTTTACCACTGCTAAACATATTTAAAATTGAATCAAAGCTCCTCCAACGGCAATTAGATTTTGCTACTGAACAAAAATATGTATTTTTTTTAGAATTATTAACACCTATTGATTGTTTTTTTTTTTATCTGACTAGTTGTAAGAAATTAATCAACAGTTGTGTTTGAAAAATGTGTAAGCTATAAGCCGGTAAGAGGTTTTTCAAATGCACTTTTACTAACTATTATATTCGATTTTCGTTGCTTAAGTTAAGGTCTAACAGTAGTTATTGTAAAAACTATTTTTAAGTTTAGAAAATCAAGTAAGTATTAATGAATGACTATTTTCTTTTTGTGCGGTTCGTATTCAACGTATATGGTGGTGTGGTTTAAGCGGTTATATTCCAATCTTATAGACATTGGATGGGATAACCGCTCCACTCGTTGTATATCAATAATTTTCTTAAACTTTACAATTGATGAGACGATCTAGCGGACTCACTTTTCACAAAATATTCTCATCGCATTCTCATGCCTATGACACGCGTTTGAAAACTGTCCGAATTTTTTTTTTTTTTTTTTCAGTTTAAATGGAGTGATCAATTGGCGTATATAAAATAAATAGAGTGATAAGCATATATATTAGTATGAATATAATGAGAAAATAGAATTATTAAAGAATTAAATAAAGAAATAAATAAAAGAAAACCCTTAGTAAATTTTTGTATCTTAAGGAAGATGCCATTTAAGAAAAATGTTTAAATGAAAACTTTTAATTGTATCTTTTAGAGAACAGGGTGAGTTGGTTTAAAGAAAAAAGAACTCGAATCATAAAGCCTCTTTACATCAATTTGTATCAAAATGTTTTCGGCGATCAATATACAAATGTGAATATCAACGCCAAGAACATGTAGAGAAGAGGCAGAGCAAAAACTAAATTATCCATTCATAAAATGTTGAAACCAAAGAGCATTTGGTAACTAATTTCGGGCCACCTTGTATAAAGGAAAATGCAAAAAAAAATGCTATGTTTTATCGGTATTATTTTTGAATTTATAAAAAAGTTTACACCAATATCAATATCTCATACGCTAAAGCAAATCTTATCAAATTTTGGGTTTTAAATTTGGAAAAGCTTAATGAATTCGCAGTAGTGGACAATGTACGCAAAAACATATTTATAATACTCTGATAATATTTTTGAATGGTCATTTGGCAATATGCGGTCGCTGGAGTTAGTGTTGGTGCTGGTACTCGCCTTAACGGCGTCCCGATCTACGGCTGAAAAGAATTTGGACAAGTTGCTAACGAATTTTTTTGATGTCACCAAAAATGAAGGCAATCTTTTTGTGCAATCAATGAATTATTTGTTTCGCGAACCACCAACGAAACAAGAGTTAACAGATAGAGCAGTTCAAGTTGGTGTACAGACCAAATGGATCGAGCAACAATTGGATCATTTCGATGCTAACGACAATCGCAAATGGCAAATGGTTGGTAGTGATATAATTTGGAATATTTTTTTATAAAAAAATGGTCGAGTAATGAAATGCACTATCCCGTAATTGCAGCGGTACATGGAGAACGACGAGTATTTTAAAGAGGGTGGACCAATTTTCATTTTCTTAGGTGGTGAGTGGTCTATTTCAGCTGAAAGGATTACAAGCGGTCATCTAGTGGATATGGCAATGGAGCATAATGGCATACTCTTCTACACTGAGCATCGTTTCTATGGTGAAAGTCAACCATTCAAGTAAGAGGAGTCGAGTATTTTTTTATATTTTTTTTTTAATAATTGCCTTTGTGCTGTAGGGACACCTCTGTGGAGAGCTTAAAATATTTGCATGTAAAACAGGCACTCGCCGATGTGGCGCACTTTATTAACTTTCAACGACAGAATAATCCTGGGTTGGCTAAATCTAAGGTTATCATCGCTGGCGGTTCCTATTCGGCGTCGATGGTGGTGTGGTTCAAGCGTTTGTATCCCGATCTAGTAGCCGGTGGTTGGGCTTCGAGTGCACCGCTTTTGGCTAAAGTCGACTTCAAAGGTGGGCGACGAGCTGGCATCTCAATTTTGAACTAGTATTTATTTCTCAATTTTTTCAATGACTTGGGCTAACCCTTCAGAGTACCTTGAGGTTGTTGGACGCGCATTAATCGAATTGAGTGGTCAACAGTGCTATAATCGCGTAAAAAATGGTGTGGCTGAGTTGCAGGCAATGTTTCAACAGCGCCGAACTGCAGAAGTCAAGGCTATGATGAAAATATGCAATAATTTCGATGAAAATAATGATTTTGATGTTTGGACATTTTTTTCGAGTATCTCAAATATTTTCGCAGGAATAATTCAATATCAAAGGTGGGAAAGAAAAAATAGTAAATGTATTTTAAAAGTTTTCAAAAATACAATGAAATTTCTCTTATAGCGGCGATGTTATACCAAACTTTTGCAACTCTCTGCTTGCGCAAAAGGATGATGCTACAGCGATTGCGAAATTGCTTACGGATCGTGTTCGCAGTGGTTGCGCGGATTTCACATATAAAAAAACTTTGGAGTTTTACCTGGACCCTACATTTGCATTAAACGGAGGTAAGTAGACAGTTTATTGAAAATATATGTATATAAAGTTATATATAATTAAATTAAAAATAATAAGTTATAAAATGTAAAACAACACGAAAATAATACAAAAAATAATGCGAGATAAAGTAATGTCTAAGTATTAAGCAAACAAATACAGTAAATAAAAATATATAAATAGGAATTCAACGTATTGCTACTTGTATTTTTCCTCGAAAATTTGAAATTTAATTTTTCTTCTTTAATAATTAATAAATTTGTAAATGGTAGCATTACTTTCAAAACCCCCACTTTAGTTATTGTTGCAAGATCAGAATTGTGTTTTCTAAAATCGATGCAGTAAATCTTTTTATAACTACAAAATTCTTTTAAATGAAAAAATGTTATAAAAAAAACATGTAAAAATAATTTCTCAACGTTTTTAACGCTTCAGCCCGCTCCTGGTACTATCAGACCTGCAACGAATTTGGTTGGTTTATAACGTCCGGCTCGGCGAATCAACCTTTTGGCAATAAATTCCCGGTAACGCTTTACACCACCATGTGTCAAGACATTTTCGGCGATGAATACACAAATTCGAATATCAACGCGAAAATTCAGCAAACCAACAACGATTTTGGCGGCATGTCACCAAATGTCGAAAATGTCTATCAGACACAAGGTTCCCTAGATCCATGGAGTGCCATGGGTAACACAGTGGCGGATGGTGCCACCGTAATACATTTGGCTTCGCATGGTAGCGATTTGAATTCAATTAGCAGCGACGATACAGCGGAGTTGCGAGCCTCAAGGGAAAGGATAGCTCATTTGGTGCGTCAATGGTTGGCTGAATAATAAATGCAAAAAAAAGCGTAAAGCACCACACTTTAAATTACATACATACTAAGAGAGCGATTTTTTTTTTTTTTAATAAAATATATTTTTTCAGCAAAAAAGCGTTCTCAAATGCGTTTTTCCAATTAATTATTTATTTCTACCAAATAAAAGATTTTCTCAAGACTCACAAAATAGGCGTTTGTTTCTGTGATGTCCTCTTCATTTCATCCAAATCTCTTACTACCCAGCTATTTTTTCATATTCCCATGAGGCTAAGTCTGGAGACTTTGTCGGTTGGGGTAGCAGTTCGCGAATGGCTTTTTCATATTTAAATATTCGTGTAAAATGTGATGTACCCGTTAAGTCGAGTTACCTACAGTCTAAAGGTTCAATTAGAGGTGCCATAACCATAACCATAGAAAACAGCTGATCCAACCAACCTTATGGGTTACACTGTAATCGATTAGTGGTGCCATACCATAACGCCATAACCATAACCATAACCATAGCGACCAACTGAATTTTGGTTTTTGCCGTAACCATAAACAAATGATTGCTGATTCGCTTTGTTTATTGTGATATTTTTGTTCTTCGTGTGCAGTTTATTTTGTTTTGATGAGTTTTAATTTATATTTTGCGTCCGCGTTTTACATACTTTACTAAATTTTTATTTACTTTCAGTTTATTGCAAATATCAGCTGTTTATGGTTATGGCACCACTAATCGATTGCTTAAATATGGTTATGGTTATGACTACGATTATGGTTATGGCGTTATGGTATGGTACCTCTAATTGAAGCTTTAGCCATCTTACGTACCTGAACGTTGGGCGTCGCTTGTGGTGATGCGTCAACAATGGAACTCAGTAAACAAACTCTTAACCATTGAAACTGATGGTGCAGTGTCCCCATAGTATTTATCAAACCTTTCCTTGATTTCGGTGATAGTTTTTTTACTCAAAAAATAATGCTTAGTCAGCACACGAAATTCATATTTTTCAATTTTTGTTAAAAGTTAAGGCGTTATCTACTTGTTTAAATGACTTGCACTCATTTAAATACGTACGGCATCCCCGAAACCTACTGTCAACCAGCTGAATTCGGAGTCGCCATGAAATACTTTCCAGTGTTGCGAACCTATAAATACAACAATCGTATGCGAAATTCACCTTTTCATTTTTTATTCAACATCACATAGAGGTCATACAACCCGGGATCATATTTTATATCAGCTACGACAACGTGGGATCTTCATCTTCATACATCATCAAATATAATCCTACTCATCGATTAAAAACATTTTAATCTTCATCCACCACATTGACGTGGGAATGCTCATACATCTACATACGTAACATTCTTACAATACATACATTTGCTTTATGGATTTATCCACTTTTCTGAATTCATTTTTATTAAATATACACGTTTCATACACATTACAAAATTATATCATTTATACATACTTGTCATCAATTATCATACAGTCCATTTTTTGCTCATACATTCATTCTTATTATAAGCGTTAAATTGTTAACTAATAGAGAAAAACTGAAATCATTAAATATTCTCTAATATCAAAATTCAAAGAGCTAAACATTTATTCACTACTTTCATTGGCTGTCAAGCAAAAATTAAATGACTCAGCTAGCTCAAAATTTTAGAGTAGTCTATTAATATGTAAGATGACAGTTAATAATGATGGAGAACAAGATTGCGCCCATCAGAGAGGATTTACCTTTGCGTGACGTCACACTGGTTGAGCAGGGAGAGAGATATAACAAAACAAACAAAAAATTCGAATGAAATGTAATGTAGGGCAAATGTACCACCATCTAAGTATCCGGAAATCTGTGCTTTTTTTCTGGTAATAAATATGTACATCAAGACAATTACGTAAACGTTATATTATTAAAAAATATTAATACTCATACAAACAAAAGAATTATTCACGGTTTGGTTAATAGCAGGAAAAAGAGCGTCAAAGTAAAGAACAGGTTGAGTGTCCAGAAATGGGTGCGCTTACCATATACAAAAAAAACCAGTTTTACCAGTGTGACGCAGCAAAAACAGCTGAATCTGTCAAAATCACGAAGAGAGGAATAGCGGTATAGCGATGGGCGCAACCTTTGTTTCGCTCAATCGTGGATGACAGTCATGTTACAAATATTTAAGATTTTTTGACAGAAACAGTGTTCGACGGCAGACGCCAAATATTGCCACTACTTTGAAATAGACATTGCGGATTTCAATTTTATTTTATTTTAAACAGAAATCGTGTAAATTTTATATATGCCGTGTATATTATACATACATATGTACATATCATGGTACAATAAACAGTTAATATAATGTTTGCAGCTGATGGGGGACTTTTTTCTTATAAGTGGTCCATAACAAGTCAAACTTTGTTTACAAAACAATATTTTTTCTCAAAAAAAAAAAAAAAACAACTTTGTTTACAAAACAATATTTGTTTACATTTTGTATACAGTCGATTTCCTTTTAACGCGATTTTTTTTTACGCGGAGTTTTCTACAATCCCCCATTGCCTCTTTTTACACGGTTTTACTTTTTAACACTGATTTTTTGATCACAAATTATTCCGCAACCCCCCGTTGCTTTTTTTAACGCGGTTCGTGATTCATTTTGCACTTTTGTTTTATTTTTAACGCGTTTTACAAGCGCTATCAAAGAACGTTTAGCGAAATTTCGTCGAGATTTTAAAAATGGTATGGAGTGCTACCGGGATTTATCGACATGCAGAAAGAGAAACGTCAGCGCTTATTAGCAAATTATTTTAAGAACTGAAGTATGGATTTATTCGTCGTTTAATATAATTTAAGTTAATTTAAGTTAAGCATAGCGAACATGTAAATATGTAATAAATATGTCTACTTCCCCAAATTTGGGTTACGGGTAGAAACTTGGTTATTTAAACGCGGAATTCTTGTTTTGCGCGGACTTTTCACAAAATAGGTACGAATAAACAAATTTGAACTGAAGTGTAGTTATTTTTACGCGGTTTTTTTAGACTAACAAATTAGTGTCCCGGTCAACCGCGTTAAAAAGAGATCGACTGTATTTATAATTTCTAATTTATACAAATTTTTCTTTAACCCGATTTGGAAAACATACATACATACATATGTACATACTCAGAAAGGAGACATTGTGTTCTAAAAGACGGGAAAAGGTCGGATCTTGCTTTTCATATACAATTGGAACAGAACTCCGGCATGCCGCTTTCTGCAAACGGCTGGGTACGTTCCGACCATTTTTTGCATATTTGAAGCCATACCTCGTGAGTCTTTCCAGAATTTTGTGACCGGGAGCAATGCTTCCTAAGGATCCGGTCAAGTAGGATGCATCTTGTACTGTTTACATTGCAATAAAAATTAAGCAAAATGTTGAAACGCGTACACTTTGTTAACATTTAGAATTATCAAACTCGTCAAATTTGATATATCTATTTTGAAGGGTGATGGACCACAATAAATCAAAATATATACCACAGAGTTGCATTTTTTTTAATGCTGCTACCTGTTTAATGTGCCTTGATACATACATATGTATGTTTTATTTATTTCATATATTTCATATTTTATTTTCAGTCAAATGAACATTAAATTCTTACTGACTAAATATCACAAATGCTTAAAAGATACTTATGCATAGTTAAAAATACTTACTTAATATACTACGATTTACTGCAGTTGGCAGGGGAAGATCTAAATTCAGAACATTATTTAATTCGGACAAGGTTCTAGACAAAGGAGTAAACTTTATGTAATCGTATTTAGAGAATGCGATATAAAGTTAAGTTTTTCCAAGACCGCAGGGCAGTCAATTGAACCAATAATAATATTTATAATAAAGCTGCATGAAAGAAAGGCAGATCTATGTAGATTATAGAGTACTCAGAGATATCAGCTGACAACGAGATTCATAGGATGGTAAAGGATAGGTGAAGTTTAAGGAACGAAGGGCATATTTAATAAAGATCTTTTAAATTCGTTCTATACGATGAATGTGGGTATCGTGGTATGGTATCCATAGAAAGGCCGCATAATCCAGCCTGGATCTAACTAAGGTGGTATACAGCAGCTTGAGGGTGTATGGGTCTGAGAAATCTGCGCTATTTCGTCGGACAAGAGACAGCATGGCGTATGCTTTTGAAACTACATGTTTGACATGCGTAATGAAGCTTAGTTTAGTGTCAAAATAGACACCCAAATATTTAACTTCCGAAACGCGATCAAGAAACTCCCCTGAAATCATATATATCGTGGGGAACGGATTACATTTTCTTGTAAAAGTAGAATATGAGCACTTTTTAACATTCAGAAAAAGTTGATTCTGAGAGCACCATGAGTGAAGCTTATGACGTTCTAACTGAAGTGCCCTGTAATCACTAAAATTTCTGATAACCGAGTAAACTTTAAGGTCGTCCGTATATAGTAGAAATTTAGAGATTTTAAAGCATTGATATCGTTAATAAATAAGATAAACAACAAAGGTCCAAGTATAGTGCCCTGAGTGACACCCGACGTGGCAGCAAATGGATGTGAGGAAACATTATCAAAAGATACAACACAAAGTCTATTTTCCAAGTAAGATCTAATCCAGTCCAGGAAATTGGATGTTCATATATTTTTTCAACTATGCAGTGAAATTTTATTGATCAATATTATTTTGTGGCCCATTCTTTAAACCTAGCTAACGATATGAAGTCAGAGTTACGTGTATTTAATGCTGTACTATAAGTTTTAATAGAATTGAAAAAAAAAGCATAGTGTGGTTAAAACAAGGCTTATAAGATTTGTTTAGCCCTTAAAGTCGCATTTACATGAGGAGATTTTTTGACAGGGGGTAATTTTCTTTTGGAAAATCGCAATTGAAGTTTGGAATTTAATTTCTCTCCGCTATTAGAAAAAACTTTTTCTATTATTAAGATTAAGATCTTGCTTGCCCTGACTGAGATTCGAACCTCGAACTCACCGGCATATCGAGTTATAGCACGCACCGCTACCAACTCGACCACAGCGGCCACTGAATTTTATATTCAGATTGCTAAATGATAAAGCTTTAAAAAAATGTACCTACAACACAATCATGTCCTCAAAATATATTAAAAGAGGGAGCATTAATTGATTGCTAAAAAAGGTGTCCCTAATGAAGTGAATCGCAGTGTATGTACATACATACATACGTAATTTATTTATCCGAGCGACGATATGTGTAGTATGTTTTCATGTGCAAAAACGCAGCTTTGCTATTCAAATTGAATAAAGAAGTCTGATGAGGAAATGTGGTGATTTCCGAAATAGTACTATAACTTCTACCGCTTTGGTGTTGTTGTTTTTTCTCAAATTTTTCCAACAAAAATTGGCCTTTAGTAGCTCATTTAAAAATAAAATAATGAAATTAAACAGATTAAAAAAATAACACAAATTTTTTTTTGTTGTCTTTGTTTTTCTTAATCCCAAAAAATAGGAACTTTTTTTAATAAGGATTTGGTAGCACGAAAATCCGGAACACTGCTTTTGTCAAATGGTTAATATGGCGTCTGAAATGAGAGAGTGAAACTACCTCTAAAAATTATTGTATCATGGATGACAGTTAAGAGCAGCAGTGACAAATTTTAAGTTTCTGCGCGTGAAACTCAAAAAGTTACTGACTTATCAAACCGCCTTCGTATTTATGAGGCAATAAATTTCTATGATAAGATAATCTTTGATATTTATGTTTGAATAAAAATATTGGATTATCTTTATAATTTTTGAGTGTATGTTTGAAAAGATAAAGAAGTTTAAATTTGAACAAGCACATAGTAGGAATCCCGAAAAGACATAGTGCACACAATTTTTAAAAATACAGAGAATGAACAATCCGACCAGACCTAATATACGGCAGATGTATTTAATGCGAAGCTTTTTCATGGCAGAAATACCCTCGGAGGTTTGCCATTGCCTGCCGAGGGGTGACCGCTATTAGAAAAAACTTTTTCTATTATTAAGATTTTGCTTGCCCTGACTGAGATTCGAACCTCGAACTTACCGGCATATCGAGTTATAGCACGCACCGCTACCAACTCGACCACAGCGGCCACGGACCACGACCGGACCTAATAGTGACATAATAAAGCCGGATCAAACTAAAAACAGTTAACACAATATCAAGATTAGGCGAAATCCTGGACAAAATACATATATTCCAGACAAACAAAATTTAAATTCATTCTAAGCGTATTTTTTCATTACAAGTAATGCAAAAAAGTACGACGACTCGTAAGATATTTAATATACAAAGATGTCGCCATTTTCGAATAATCTTTGTTTCCGTTCTTTATGGATTCAAAATATTCCGGTATTTTTGTAGCAATAACAAAAGCAAGAGCTTTGAGTTTTCTGATTTGAAGTGAGATTTTGGTTAATTCATTTTGTCACGCTCTAAATTTATTTTTTTAGTTGTTGTGTCGACACTGAAGACAACTTTTTTCTCCAATAACGATTACAAGCAGCAATAACTGATAAATTAATTACGTATTTGACATTGCTTTAAAATGGTAGCTGATGTCTTAATATTTACGTTCGCGTAGCTGATAATTATTGAAAGTTTTCGAAAACTATCAGCTTTAGCAAAGTAGGGGAAATTGGGGGAAAGCTGTTAGTTTCTGTTGGAAAAATGTTTGCCAACAAGAAAACAGCTAATAAAAAATAGATGATTGCAATTTGGATAAATTAGAAGTTTTGCTTTAAGATTTTTAAAAGTGAAAATGATAAAATATCAGTGTTAAACATATAAGATGCAAGTAAATGTTATACACCTATTATGTATGGAGACTAGTAGCCGCTGAGCAACTATGTATACTAGAATTTCCATTACGCAAGGCAATGATACGAAGAGCGGTTTTAGTAGCCATGGCTAGTAGACCGGCAAACTATACACACTAGTATGTTTGGTTAAGTTTTCTTAGCAGAATGTTTCAAGAAAACACGAATGCAATGTTTTTCATTTTGCATATTTGGATGCGGACAAGAATTAACAAGTTTCTGCAAATTTTTCATTCGGGTACTATTTTGGATATTTTTCTTTTATGAGAAGACAGAGGACATTTTCTTGAATTTTGCTGTTGGATATTTTCTGCTCTGGAGATTTTAAACGAACGTACCTATTATTAACTTAACTAATATAAATATCAGCAAGCATAGGATCGTGTTGTTGCTCTGAAGGGTAGTTGTGAGCCTTTCTCTGCCGAAATTAGTATTGCCTTTTTCACAGATCTTAAATTCTTATTTACATATATTTACAATTGTTATTATGTACGAGTATGGTTCAATTATTAAAGGTTTGCTAGCTCCCTCACTTTTTATCAAACGGCTCCCTTCGCATCAAAACCGTGTCGCTTCTTAAAAATAAAGGTGGTAGTAACCTGAAAACTTTTTAATACCAAAAACTAACAGGCAACACTTTTTATTTATTATTTTTTTTGTCCGCGTAAATGGTAAGTTCAAATCCGGCTTTTAAAGACATAATATTTTATGTAAATGTGTATAAATGACGCGCTTTTCCATGGAATGTTTTTCGAACGCATATAAATTCGATGTGACGGAGTGTAAAGTTTTGTAATTTCTAGAAGGAATAGTTTTAATTAAATTTAAAATAATGTGATAATCATCCAAAAACATGAATTTGTAAGAGCTAAATTTTTGAGTCATGAATTTTGATTCATTTTTCTTGTAATATATAAAGATTCTCTTTCTTAAATTTCAAATTATTATGATTTTCGCCGCCCAGGGGTTCGTCATAATATTAAGAATAATCCTGATGTCAATGGTATATGTATGTATATGTAAATAAAAGGAATAAAGGGAATAAATCACTTAAACATTTCAATATAAAATTTTATGATCAATTGAAATTATTTGTCGTTTAGTTCATGGGTCAAATAAATTGAAAATGTATTCGTTGGTTAAATATTAAAAAAAAAATTACCAATAAGTACATAAATTATGTTTAGTAAGCGTAGCTATTGTATTTCTTAATTTAATCGAAATGCCTTCGAAATTTCAAGGTTAACAAAATCTATAACATTTTACTACTAATTATTTACTTTTTAAGAAAGGGAAAAAAATTCTAACCCGTTTTCCATACTACGTAAAACAACCCTTTATAAGGGAGTGTCAAAATTTGAATGTCTTTATTTACCTAACCTTTTATACTTATTTTGATTGTTTAGCTAAAATTTCCCAATTTCCCTTGGTACTTTCCAATTATTATTCACAATAGCACCACTTTCTCACTTTCCAACACTTTCAATGAGGTTGGTTATTTTTTAAGCGAGTTTATTTTAACCGATTATGCTTTCCACGCTATACGATAAGCTACATATGTATGTAGTGTTCTTTTGCAAGTCGCTTACAGAAGATGAGGCCTAATATAACATTAATTAAAAAAAAAAAATTGGCCGATTGCTTCAGTGGGATAGTTAGTTGAATATCGACTCGATGAAGCTTGTTCGCTGAACCGATTTTGATCGTTACTCTTCCCCGCTAGGCGAACTCATTTAAATAATTTTGAATTTTTATGTATTTTTTTATAATTTATAGATTTGTAATACGAACATATATATTTTGACAACTATATATAAATATAATTTTTGTTTTAAATTTAGAGGCATCGAATTAATCCCATAGTTCAAAAACTTTATATTTCTAAAGAACATACGCAAATTGAATCGATGTTGTCATTAATGCTGGCCGATGCCATTTAATAAAACAAATTTTTAAATTGGTTAACACTATCGAAATATTAAAATACATTTTTGTGCTTAATTTTGGTTTAAAGGAAATTGCATAACATACTGGAAAACTTAGTGTTTTAAGTATCTGCTGCCCGTTCCTTTTTATGAAAAAATGTATCCAATATACTTTCTTATATTAATAACTAACTAGTTTTTCGTTTTTTTTTTTGTGCAGCACTGTACATACAATGGACATATGTATACCCCAGTAAGGCAAATCTTATCAAAGTTTGGGTAATAAATTTAGAAAAAATTAGTGAATTCGCAGTAGTGGACAATGTACGCATGAACATATTTATAATACTCTGAAAATATTTCTGAATGGTCATTTGGCAATATGCGGTCGCTGGAGTTAGTGTTGGTGCTGGTACTCGCCTTAACGGCGTCCCGATCTACAGCTGAAAAGAATTTGGACAAGTTACTAACGAATTTTTTTGATGTCACCAAAAATGAAGGCAATCTTTTTGTGCAATCTATGAATTATTTGCTTCGCGAACCACCAACGGAAGACGAGTTGACGGATAGAACAGATCAAGTTGGTGTACAGACCAAATGGATCGAGCAACAATTGAATCATTTCGATGCTAACGACAATCGCAAATGGCAAATGGTTGGTAGTTTGGAATATTTCTATAAAAAAATGGTCGAGTAATGAAATGCACTATCCCGTAATTGCAGCGATACATGGAGAACGACGAGTATTTTAAAGAGGGTGGACCAATTTTCATTTTCTTAGGTGGTGAGTGGTCTATTTCAGCTGGAAGGCTTATACGCGGCCATCTAGTGGATATGGCAGTGGAGCATAATGGCATACTCTTCTACACTGAGCATCGTTTCTATGGCGAAAGTCGACCATTCAAGTAAGAGGAGTCGAGTATTATTAAAAAAAAAAATTGTTTTTTAATAATTGCCTTTATGCTGTAGTGACACAACTTTAGAGAGCTTTAAGTATTTGCATGTGAAACAGGCACTCGCCGATGTGGCGCACTTTATTAACTTCCAACGACAGAATAATCCTGGTTTGGCTAAATCTAAGGTTATCATCGCTGGCGGTTCCTATTCGGCGTCGATGGTGGTGTGGTTCAAGCGTTTGTATCCCGATCTAGTAGCCGGTGGTTGGGCTTCGAGTGCACCGCTTTTGGCTAAAGTCGACTTCAAAGGTGGGCGACGAGCTGGCATCTCAATTTTGAACTAGTATTTATTTTGTAAATTCTTTCAATGACTTTGGCTAACCCTACAGAGTACTTTGAGGTTGTTGGACGCGCATTAATCGAATTGAGTGGTCAACAGTGCTATAACCGCGTTAAAAATGGTGTAGGCGAGTTGCAGGCAATGTTTCAGCAGCGCAGAACTGCAGAAGTCAAGGCTATGATGAAAATATGCAATAATTTCGATGAAAATAATGATTTGGATGTTTGGTCATTATTTTCGAGTATCTCAAATATTTTCGCAGGAATAGTTCAATATCAAAGGTGGGAAAGAAAAAAGTGTATATGCATTTCAAGTTTTTAAAAAATAAAATGAAATTTCTCTTATAGCGGCGATGATGTACCAAACGTTTGCAACTATCTGCTTGCGCAAGAGGATGATGCTACAGCGATTGCGAAACTCCTTTTAACATATGCTCGTAGTAAATGTTTGGATTTTACCTATAAGGATACTTTGGAATATTACTTGGACTCTACATATGCAGGAGGAGCAAGTGAGTAGACAGAATACCTGATAACAAATTATGAAATTAAACATATTAAATTAAATTTGAGATAATAAAAAAAGTATTTAATTTAAAACAACATTAAAATAATATCAAAAATAATGCAAAATAAAGAAGCTTCATCTTCAAAGCCGCGATCTTAGTAAATGTTGTATTCATATTTGGAATTAGCATTGCTAGATCAGTGTACCATAGATCGATGAGAATGTAACATTTATAAGTTTGTTCTTTTAAAAACAACGTAGTTAATTTTATTTAAATTAATATGTAAAAATCATTTGACAATAATTTCTGAATTCCTTTAATCTCCCAGGCCGCCCCTGGTACTATCAGACCTGCAACGAATACGGTTGGTATCAAACGTCCGGCTCGGCAAATCAACCTTTCGGCAATAAATTCCCGGTAACGCTTTACACCACCTTGTGTCAAGACATTTTCGGCGATGAATACGCAAATTCGAATATCAAGGCGAAGGTGCAGCAAACCAACATCGATTTTGGCGGCATGTCACCAAATGTGGAAAATGTTTATCAGACACATGGTTCCCTAGATCCATGGAGTGCTATGGGTCACACAGTGGCGGATGGTGCCACCGTAATACCTTTGGCTTCGCATTGTAGCGATTCGAGTTCGATTAGCAACAACGATATAGCGGAGATGCGAGCATTAAAGGAAAGGTTGGCAGAATTGGTGCGACAATGGTTGGCTGATTAATAAATGCAAAAAAAAAAAAAAAAGTGTAAAGCACCACACTTTTGATAACAGACATACATACATACTATTTATGAGGCAGTAATTTTCTAAGATAAGATAATCTTTGGTATTTATTGAATAATAATTTTGGATTATCTTTATAGTTTTCGAGTGTATTTTCTACGAGATAAAGTAGCTTAAATTTGAACATGAGCATATCGGGGATTTTTATCATATATTGCGATTATAAAACATAGCAAAATTAAGTATGTTCTATATATGCAGGGTTCAAAGTATCAGTTTATTCTAATATTTAGCAATATTTTTCTAGAGATTATTATAAATAAAAGCTAATCTTACACGATGGTTGTTAAACTTTTATGGGGTTCGTGATATTTTTTAATGGTACCGCCGATTGTTTTTGGATTTTCCTTTTAGAATTTTTCTATTTTTGCAGGTTTCAAGTAGCTACAAATTGCCGTTGATTTTTGACAATTTTTTGACAGCACTTTAAAGTCGAAAAACATTATCGGTTCCTTGTCAAACTAGAAATAAAAGAAATCAGGCAATAGACACATATTGCTGAACTCATTTTTTAGAAGGCAAGAGTATCGTCGACATTGGTATGCTTGTCAGAATTAAGATTTCCTTAGCGTTCGTCGCAAAAGAGGTACTTAAATAATTTTGGATATAGATTAATATTGATCTTACCAAAGGCATTCATATAAACACTATTGGAAAAACTGTCACAAGCGTTGGCTTTTAAATACAAACTCTTTTGTGGTATATTTATAACTTGTTTATACATGATTCAATTATTAAAGGTTTGGTAACTAAGCAGCTAGCTCCCTCACTTTTTTTCAAACGGCTCCATTAGCATCCAAACCGTGTCGGTTCTTAAAAATAAAAATAGTAGTAACCTGAAAATTTTTTAATACTAAAAACTAACAGGCAACACTTTTTATTTTTTTTTTGTCCGAGTAAATGGTAAGTTTAAATCCGGCTTTTAAAGACATAATATTTTATGTAAATGTGTATAAATGACGCACTTTTCCATTGAATGTTTTTCGAACGCATATACATTTGATGTGACGGAGTGGAATGTTTTATAATTTCTAGAAAAAATAGGTTTAATTAAATTTAAAACAATGTGACATAATGTGATAAACATCCAAAAACATGAATTTGTAAGAACTAAATTTTTGTGTTATGAAGTTTGATTCATTTTTCTTGTAATAGGGGCCATATATTACGTGACGCAAATTTCCTTTTTTGACCCTCTCTCCCCCCTGCTTGACAAACCGTGACGCTTGTTTGGACCCCCCTTCTATAATTGCTTGACGCTTCTTATGAAACGGTAATGGGATAAATAAAAATGCTTCCTTTCTTGAATGCAGAAGCCAAGTCTTGAAATGTTTTATTTTTGTCCATAGCGTTTCTTACAGATCGAATTTAGTAAAATGGCTTCAGTAAGCAACTGATTGATTTGTTTTTTCTATCGCCGTCGTACAGCAAATGTCAGAACCATTTGTTTGTTGGTTGGTTTTGACATTCGCTGTACCGAAAGCAACAACCGATAACATAAATATGTACTTTTTTTCTTAATATAGAATTAAGCGTCACGTGACGCAGCTGTAGACCCCCCGCATACCCTCCGTGACAAACCGTGACGCTGACCTTAACGACCTGATATCAATGGTATATACATATGTAAATAAAAGGAATAAAGCGAATAAATTACTGAAATATTTCAAGATAATGTTTTATGCTCAATCGAAATTATTTGTCATGGGGCAAATAAATTGAAAATTTATTCGCTGGTCAAAAATTTTTTTAAAAAATTTTTACCAATAAGTACATAATTATGTTTTGTAAGCGTAGCTATTGTATTTCTTAATTTAATCGAAATGCCTTCGAAATTTCTAGTCAACAAAATCTATAACATTTTACTATTAATTATTTACCTTTTAAGAAAGGGAAAAAAATTCTAACCCGTTTTCCATACTACGTAAAACCACCCTTTATAAGGGAGTGTCAAAATTTTAATGTCATTATTTACCGAACCTTTTATAATTGAATCATGTTGTTTATAGGCAATCAAAAATTATGATTAATTGTTTTTGTTTTTGGGATATTCCGTTTGCATTGAATAATTTTACAAGTTGGAAGTATCCAAACCAAAAGAATGACAAACCGAATTATTTTCTTATGTGAGTAGTGAAAAATAAGTCATTATTAAACACTAATGTTTTTAGCTCTTAATAAGTTTTTTAAAAGTCGATAAATTTTAAAAAGCAAAATTTATATACATAATTAGTTATACCAAAAATATATACTTATATATGAAGCCTGTGTAAATTAATAGTCCAAAAAAATTTTTTACACTTTGGAATACCAGTTAGACTTCATTGGATAATCCTCGTCGGCAGCAAAAAAAACTGAAATACATATGTAGTCAAAACCGACGAGACTCCGAAGTTGTTGGCATTGAAATTCGGCATTTGCCCTAAACTAGTCAAAGTCAATGCCATTTGCTTACTTCTCAAATATATACATACATATGTATGTATATAGTTAAAAATATTCAGGTTGTGCTTATTTAAACCACTGCTAAATATATGACAATTTGCCAAGCACTATTTTTATTTTTTTATTTGTGAACTAAGACTTCCTACGAGTAAACCATCTTATTTTTTATTGTAAATAGGTTGCTAGGGGATGGATTGTTAGAAAGCTATTGTAATACCCTAAGCAGCGTAAAACGGCTTTAAACAGCCTAGGTAGATTTGTTTATATGCCACCAAAGTCGGACCGACGATTTAACTTTTACTTGTCTGAGAAAGATTGTTCTTTTCATTTAGATAATTTACAGTTAGTTGGTCAGTTTTACATTTCTTAAATTTGAGTTTATTGCTTAGCAAATCGTTTAAAGCAGGCTTTTAAAGTAATTTCGTTATTTTATAATAGCTTTGGCTAGTCGATTTATGAGCCGACTATCCGCTGACTATAAAGATCGGCAGATGTAAAGAAGTCTGAATGCACGCAGTTATTGTTACTTTAAAATATGTTTCTTATCAACAACCATTGCCGCACTTCCCGTCTCAGCTTTATCTTCAGTCTTAGCGTCAGTTACATCCATTGCTACATTGTCAAAAATCATGTCGAAATCATGCGCTTTCATTAGTTTCGCACAGAATCTTTTGTACTCCTGCCGTTCGCGTTCATCGAGCTTTATTAGCTGCTTGGCTGTGAAACAATATTCGGTATGCAGTACTTTGTAGCCCTTCGCAATGACCGCCTTCAGCACCGCTTCAAATTCGTTCGGTTCGCACTTGAAGTTAACAGCGCCAGTCTCGTAGTCGACCATTTCGATGGCTTGCGCCTTGCATGCGACCGCATCACGCGCTATCGAACCCTCAAGATCACTGAAATCCAATGATGTTTGAAATGAAATGATCGCCTCGATCACAGCACTGCTATAGAAATTGTGCATCACATGCACAAAACTGGCATTATGGCTACGCAGCAGCGTCATAAGGCGTCCTTTCAGCTCCAATGCATTACCCGTGCACAGTGTGCAGATGAGAACGATCTTACGGTTATAACGTATTTGCAACAATTGGCGTTGGTATGTGTCGCGGGTCTCAGCGAATCTATTGATAATTTGCTGTACCATATCCATGGTAAAACCTTGTTCGGTTACCCGCCGAATGGCCAATTTTAGTTTTCTGTTGTGCAGCGGATTTGACGAGTTACCTTCGTACACGGCAAGGCGTAGCTTGTGTGCCAAGCGGCAATGTAGCGGTGCCTGCGGCACACGTTGCATTAAATGTCGGTGCGCTGATTGCTTCGGCCGATTGGGTTTCACTTCAACGGGACTTTTTGGCGAATATCGACTCGATGAAGGTTGCTCTTTGGATCGATTTGGATCCTTACTCGTCGCTCGCGTAGAACGCATTTTAATAATTTAGAATTTATGTGTATTTTGTGCAGTTTAAAGATTTATTATTCGAACAGACATTATTTGATAACAACACATTTTATTTTTACTTTAGCTGACATTTGTAACATTTTACTCTTTGAAAAATCAAAACATCAAACTGAACACAAAGGTGTGCTCAAGGCGAATTGATTTAATTAATTTATTTAATTTTAATGAATTCGCCTTGGGTGTGCTCCTTCCTGATTGAACAATTTAAAAAGGTGGCGAATTAAGTAAGGTGGGCTTAGTAAGCAGCTGATTGATTTGTTTTTTCTATCGCCGTGGTAAAGCAAATGTCAAAATCATTTGTTTGTTAGTTGGTTTTGACATTCGCTGCACCGAAAGCAACAACAAAATACATGTACTTTTTTTTCTAAACATTTGCTGCCACCTTTATGAATTCGCCTTGATTATCACTTACGTTTTGTATCAGTCTTTTTTTGAATCTGTATATTTTATGAGAAGGGCGTTTTGTTCGGCTTTCTCGTATTTTTATTTATTAAAAAAATTTATTATTTAAATTTTAATCTGCTTTAACATTATTAAAAAAATCGCAGCTAAAACTTCCTTAAAAGGGTGGAATTAAAATACCTTAACTACATTCATATCTACTTACTATGAAATTTACATACTTAGGGTATTCACAAGTTAGCGTAAAATGTCGTAAAGTTGTAGTCATACAAATTTTCGATAACTCAATATTTATCTTTTCTGTTTTTGTTGCATTGCACAGAAAATGCATGTAAAACTTGTAATTTTTTTTTTTAATTTTATGACTTTACGATAACACGTCTTGTGAGTCGCCTAATATAATATTTACTTATTTATATATATTTTTTTCACAAAATATTTGTATGTACCTACAGTGAGTAAACAACTTCCCGGTATGGGCGAAATTTTTGTATTAACCCAGCATAGAATTTTAACTGTTTTTGTGTATTTTGTATGTATTAAACGTTGAAAATTTTGTAGCGATCTGTGATACTATTATTTTAGAAAATACACCTAAATCAATTTGCTTTTGTCCTTGGCATAGTAATTATTTCAACAAAGATGATTTTGAAATAAGTAGTTTAAGAAAAGGAGAGCTAGTAACGTAAAAATTAAAAAAAAAATTACATTAGGGTGGTGGATATGGGAAAAAGTTATGATAACCTAGCAGAGCTGCTTGTTTTTAAGAATGAAGACTAATTTGTATAGTACTATTTCGGGATCATTTCGGGACCCAGCGGCACGAGTTTAAGATGATTACGAAAGAAGTGCTACACCTGCTAACGACTTTTTCAGGAATATTTCGGGATTAGTTCGGGACTTGTTATTTCGGAACTGTTCCAGATCCATTTCAGAACTAGTTCACGACTATTACAGGAAGAGATTAACAATAGAGCTAGACTATTTGTGTCTTGTTTAGAACATTTCAGGACTACCATATATGACAGGACTCGTTCGGGACTTGTTACGGGTGAATATTTCAGGTTTATTTCAGGAAGATTTCAGGACAAGTTTGGGATAAGTTTTGTGCTGTTTCAGAAAAGTTTCGCAACTAGTTTGTGAACACTTTTGGGCAAATAAAGAAGAGCGAAGCAAGGTGATAATCAAAAATCGTATAGTATCGAGAGATCCTGTGATTACACAATTTAGTGTACATAAGCTTATAAAATTCGCACTCACCGTATCAGCTGCCGTTAAGTTAATACCCAAGCCACCAGCACGTGTCGATAGGAGAAAAACAAATATATCCTCACGCGTCTGAAAATCGGCGACCATATCACGACGTGCCGAAATTTTACTCGAACCATCCAAACGCATATAACGATGCTTGCGATGCCACATATATTCCTAAAAAAAAAAATTTACAAATTTTATCAAACGAATGAAAAGCAAAACGGCACACCAATACACTGCATACACACCTCTAACAGATCGATCATTTTTGTCATCTGCGAATATATTAACACACGATGTCCTTGCGCTTTGAGACGCTTTAGCAAACTATCCAGCACTGCCAACTTGCCGGCATCGGAAATCAGTGTCTGCTTATCGGGCACACTAATCGAAGACCAACCATAGCGTGGTCGACACAATTCCAATGCGGTGTTTATCAATGTCAGGCCAGTCGGATTCTCGCATTGTATGTGCCGTATATGCGCCCAAGCAGCGTTACGGCTCTCACAACTGCAACGAATTCAAATATAAATGAAGAATACTTTTAAATTTATACTTCTATTTTAGTTGGTTTTTCACTCACTACATGTGTCGATTGACTGCCTGCACACGTTGACTGAGTCCATAGAGGAAGCGCGGCATTTGAAGCGCTTCACATTCGTAGATGGCGGGTGTGCGCGGCACATGTGGAAATTCGGGCAATAGCTTCAAATTGACATTGACGTCTTCTTTGTGCTTCGCGGAGGGCATTTGCGTTTTGCTGGACGTAGGTGTTGTACTCATTTGTGTAGCATCTTCGTTCGTGTCCAAATCTAATTCGGTTTTTAAGTTAAGAGATTCATCGAAACTGACGAGTTCGAGCGTCGCTTTTTTTGTTAAATCACAATGCTTGCTGCGTATGACCCGATGTTCAATAGTTTCCTGAATGTTGACGGTGTTATAGTTGCCAAAAGCATAAATCGTGCTTTCTTGTGTGGTCTGCGGTAGAGAGAAATAAATATTAATTTTATTGTGTACAAATCGACCGCAAATTTACACAAAAACAAACTTAAGTAAATATGACTTTATATATTGGAGTGATTTTACAAATATCTTGTCAAATTTGGTTTGAATTTAAACCAGCTTAGGGATTGTATCATCTTTAACGTAATTTTTCGTTCAGGAATGGAACCAAATGGTACACAGAATGAAGAAAAATTTATGTAGTTATATGCTTTCACTTTCCACTACGTCAGAAAATAAAAAAGAGCATCAATGCTGGCAAATTGAAAATTATTTTGTATGTCACCATCCGCTAGAAATTTCTTAGATGCATGAAAACTGGCATATATTTCTCCTATTTTCAAAAGTGAAAAAAATATACATTATTTGTAACTATATGCCAATCTCTGAATTGCCAAAACCAAACTTGTTTTATGTATCGGGTGTTTTTTTTAGGGGTATAGAACTTCGAATTGAAATAAAACACAAGAAAATCGTTTTAAGGTCCATCAATTTGGCTTTATTGGAAGGATAATTTTATGCCATTAATGTTTAAATATGATTTCGGGCATGTGGCCGCCGCGGCTGGCTCGAATAAAGCCAATTCTACAGGTCCAATTTTCAACCACTTTTTCGAGCATATGGGGCCGTATGTCGGCAATAACGCCACGAATGTTGGCTTCCAATTCCCCTAACGTTTCTGGTTTGTTGGTGTAGACGAGCGACTTCACATATCCCCAAAGAAAATAATCCAATGGTGTCAAATCACACGATCTTGGTGGCCAATTGACAGGTCCATTCCGCGAAATTATGCGCTCAGCGAATGTTTCCTTCAATAAATCGATTGTGGCGTGCGCTGTGTGGCATGTAGCGCCGTCTTGTTGGAACCACAACTCATCCACATTCATGCCATCCAATTCGGGAACAAAATAGTCGGTTATCATGGCTCTATACCGGTCTCCATTAACGGTAACTGCCTCTCCAGCATTATTGCGGAAGAAGTATGGCCCAATGACTCCACCAGCCCATAGAGCACACCAAACAGTCAGTTTTTGTGGATGTAATGGCGTTTCAAGGGTCTCATGTGGATTCTCTTCACGCCAAATGCGGCAATTTTGCTTGTTGACGTAGCCATTCAACCAAAAATGAGCGTCATCACTGAACAAAATTTTGCGATGAAAATCAGCATCGAGATCAATCTCATTTTCGGCCCATACACCAAAATCACGACGCATTGCATGGTCTCGCTGCTTTAATTCTTGCACAAGCTGGATCTTGTAAAGTCGCAAGCCAAGATCTTTGCGCAAAATATTCCATAAAGTTGATGGACGAAGCTCCAATTGCTGTGCACGGTGGCGAATCGATTCATTCGGGTCCTCTTCAACACTTTGCTCTACAGCGGCAATTGTTTCTTCGGTGCGCACTGTTCGACGTCTCTGCGGATGCGTATTATCACATAGAGTAAACGTAGTGCGAAAACGATCCATGGTTAACCGAATTAATTGCTCTGATGGACGATTATGTCGACCATAAAATGGACGGAGCTCACGGTAAACTTCGCGAACTGAACCATTATTTTCGAAATAAATTTGCACGATTTGCAAGCGTTGTTCTTTTGTCAACCTGTTCATGATGAAATGGCAAACCAAACTCAACATAAATGACATTAGAGTTGCCAGATTTGACCACAAAATGCCAGTTTTATCTCTATTCGAAAAACAAACCTGTAAAAAAAACACCCTATATATCAGGACGCTCCACTGTCTCAAAACTAGCAGTTTTAGTCAGTATCGGTATATCGGCTTTTTCTAATGAATCCCAAGTCTTTAGTATTTACACGGACCTTTGGACAGAGTGTCACATAGAATTTTAATTGTAAAACTTGAGCGTCTTTGAGTCCATTTGGTCTTTCTAAATTGGCTTGAGTCTTATCTGTATCGCAGATGTTGAGTTGATAATTTTTCATCGGATTCTTTCTTTTTCATCTCGGGTTTATCACAAGGAAGTATTCTTGTACCGTTTCCCTTAATATGCACTGCGTGAAACAAATATCCGATTCCTTTTTTTGTGTTGTTCGCTCATTGCTGAAAGGTCTTAAGTCGCATGAAAAGAGAAGATCGTTACTTTCCATAACTTTTTCTGCGGGTGTATTATTCAAGGTAGCCTAGACTGACATTACCCTTTATAGCGTGTATATTTTAATATTTCGTAAAAAAAAACTCTTTCTCGATTTTCTTATACATTTTATAACAGAAATTCTAAAACAAATTAAGCACCCAATGCTCCCCTTCCTCGTGCTATAAACGAATTCAATTTGATATCTAATACTAACGAGCTCGATTTTTCGCTACCAAGGAAAATTTTTAACTCAATTATAAAATGTTTTTACTTTCTAATAGTCTGTCATATATTGTTCATATATTAATGAAATGAATTTAAAAAAAAAATATAAAAAAATTGTATCCATTTCGTTTTTAATACTTCACTCCAAAACTACTTTAAAGATTACAGTGAAAGTTGCAAATTTTATTCTGTTTATACATATATGTTGTTGTTTTTTTTACTATAATGGCAGCAACATTTCATTTAACTTATTTGGGAATGATGTTAAAACGACAGATCATGGACGGATACATTTTGGTAGACCCAACTGTCGTGATTTAAAGTTTCGCTCGCTAGGCGGCGCTGTGTCTCATGTATTAATAAATTCCCTAAATACGCTCAGATTAAGTTGAAGAGTTAAGAGCAAATGTAAATTACAAACGTACATGTATTTAGGAAACCCGTATTCACGTCTGTGGAATTTTCGATTATGTTCTATATATTTTGAAACTTATATTTATGTATTTATTAATTTTTGACATTTTTCATAAATAAAAAAATTTAAAGCTTTTACGAAATTCGCAAAAATTGAACTTATTCCTTAAAATTAAAAAAAAAAATAATAATAAAAGAAGAATTCAGGCGAAACCGATTTTTATATACCCTCGCGATCTATTTTTTTATGGTCGGTGCCCATAATTTCATAAAAAACCCTGTTTCTTTGTTTCAAATCGCTGCTAGTATTAAACTTTACTCAATTTGTTCCAATAAATACTGAAAAACGTATTTTTTGCATTTTTCAAAATTTCCGTTATATGGAAGTTGGGCGTGGTTATGGTCCAATTTCGAAAAAAATTTTTTACGGTGTTGCTAGTGATATCAAGGACAATATGTTCACCAAATTTTGTGACGATAGCTTACATCGTTATTGAGATACCTACAGACGTTTTTTTATAAGTGGGCGTGGCAACGAAAAAACGAAATTTTTGCATTTTTCAAAATTTCCGCTGTATACAGAAATATTTTCTTTAGTGGGCGTGGTGGCGCCCATTTTTCAAAATTTCATAAATACCTAATTTCTTAGTTTAAAATCGCTCCAAATAATGAATTTTGCTCAATTTGTTTTATTAGATACCGAAAATATGAAGTTTTTGCGTTTTCTAAAATTTGCGTTATATAGGAGGTGGGCATGGTCCGATTTCAAAAATTATCTACGATAATAATAGTGATATCAAGGAAAATATGTCCACCAAATTTTGTGACGATAACTAATACTGTTATTGAAATATAGAAAATTTTTCATAAGTGGGCGCACAAGTACGCTCGGGTATAAAAATTTTAACTTTTTATTCAAGACTTAAAAAAAAAGTTTGGGTATGCATTTTTGTAGCCCATTCAATTTTAGTGGGCCGTTAATTTATTCGAATTTTTTTTTTGTCAAGGATGTTAAGCATTTTCTTCCATATAAAGTTAGTTTTTGATGTTACGTTATATGAAAGAAAATGGACCACAAAAAAAAATTTTTTGGACATACTAATTTTGATATTTCATAGAGTAACTAAATATTTTCAATTGATTTATGTATAAGAACATGGTTACTTGAATCAAAAATTTAAATAATTCGTTTTTTTTTCAAATTGTATAGGCACTTCCATTTAAAACTTTATAGGAAAAAAATTACTAATTCGCGATAAGCGGTGTTTAAGCCAAAAATATCAAACATCCAGATTTTTATATATCCTCGCGAAGTATTTTTATATGGGCGGTGCTACGGTCATTTTTCAAAATTTCATAAAAACCCAGTTTCTTTGTTTCAAATCCCAGCAAATATTCAACTTGACTCAATTTGTTCCAATAGAACCGAAAAAACGAACGAACACTGTTATTGAGATACAGACATTTTATCATAAGTGGGCGTGGCAAGCCGTGAAGAAAGAAGTCTGATGAGGAAATGTGGTGATTTCCGAAATAGTACTGTAACTTCTACCGCTTTGGTGTTGTTGTTTTTCTCTCATTTTTCCAACAAAAATTGGCCTTTAGCTCATTTAAAAATAAAATAGTGGCAATGCCTATTTTTCAAAATTTTATAAAGTCAGTTTATTTGTTTAAAATCGCTCCAAATCCCAAGTTTAACTCAATATGTTCCAATAGAAACGAAAATACAAAGTTTTTGCATATTTTAAAACTTTAATTATGTATATGGAAGGTGGGCGTGGTTATTGACCGATCTTGAACATTTTCAATACCAACCTACTATGTCCAAAGAGCAATCTAAATCATTTCAACGAAATTTGTTATTTTTTCTTCGCATATCGCATATCAGGAGCTTCGAGCAACCTCTAAAATTAAAAAAAAAAAAACTATTTTTGGACCAACCTAATTTGTTTACATGAGCCGACATTCTTCGGTTAATTTATTACTTTTTATCGTAAGAATTTTACTCGCCAGGGGCCGAACCTCTATAGTGCTTGGACCTATTGGAAAGAAGGGCTCTGGTCATTAGGGATTTGAGATAGCCTTATGGTATTTCTTTTTGTCAGTTAATTGAGCCTATTTATGCACTCCAAGACAAATGAGGATTTTTGATACATTACAACAAAATATCTGTTAAAGCTTGAATTTATAGGGTATATGAAGTCAATTTTGAGTTCGCATTGGAGGAATATTTTTGTAAATTTAAATTTCACATTACTCACCAAACCAGTAAAGATAAAATTGCTCAACACACTCTGATCCTGCCTGAGACTACACTGCAATGGATTTTCCAGCATCACCTCGATCAGTTGAAACCGTGTAGCGTTAAAGTGAGGCCACCATTGTCGACGATATGCCAGTTGAGCGTATTGCACATGTCTACGGCGACAATGTAAAATGCTGAAAAGTAAATATAAACAATAAATAATTTTATATTTATTAGCTTTTGCGCGGCTTACTAGCTAATCAAGCCATTAATGGTGACATCTTCCATATCTAGCGGCGAGAGATCACACAAACGCGTAAAACTGAAACAACTATCGCCGCTGACATTCAAGTCTACATAACGCGGATAATTTTCGTTGCATTTCGATTTTTTCGGACTGATGCTTGGTTCACTAAAGAGTGATTGCTGAATGTAAGCTGCTTTGAAAATGGAAAACCTGCAAGATATTTTCAATTGTTTCAATTGTGTTTTTTTTTTTTTTTTTTTTAATGAAAGCTTATAAATCACCTATTGTAGAGCAAATGACGTTGGCTTGGTATCATGCGTAGCAATAAGCATTCATCGTAAACCAGACGGGGCAGCACATACTCCTCACAACGCATTGCAAACGGGCTTTTAGCATCGCGTCGTTCGAATAGTTCTGGATGATTGCATACCTTGCGAAACTGCATAACCAAGTTCATGAGATTCGATGTGAAATTTTTATCAAAGTGATGGCCATCACCGGCACTGCCCGCTCCGCCGCCCGTAAAATGCAATAAATCCTCAATACGAATTTTTTTCTTTAACGCCATGTAAAGCAATTTCTGACGTATTGTCAGTGGACAATAAACCATAATCTCAATTTTGTCCGATAACTCATTCTCTACATCCTTTTTGATGCGCCGTAACATAAACGGCTTGAGTATCATATGTAGGCGTGATATTTGCTTCTCATCGATGCCCGTCTTATTCTCCGCGTGCGATTCGATGTCCTTCGAGAACCATTCATTGAATTCATCATGTGAATCGAAAAGAGTTGGCATAATGAAATGCAGTAGCGCCCATAGCTCGGCCATACTATTTTGTATGGGTGTACCACTGAGTAACAATCGATTGCGGCAATTGAAACCAAGCAATAGTTTCCAACGCATCGAGGTGGCGCTCTTAATAGCCTGCGCCTCATCCAACACCATATATTGCCACTTGATGCGATTAAAGTATTTATAATCGGATACAATTAATTGATATGAAGTGATGACCACATGAAAGCTAGCCTCACGTGTGTGTAAATCCTTTTGTTCCCAAAATTGACGTAGAATTTTACGCTCATTCGGTGAACCCCAGTAGGGTACCACATTAAAATCGGGCACAAAGCGTTGCATCTCTTGCTGCCAATTGTGAAGCGTGGACGCAGGTGAGATAATGAGAAATGGGCCCCAAACACCATAACGTTCGGCTATGTGGCAGAGAAATGCAATAGACTGTACAGTTTTGCCAAGACCCATCTCGTCAGCGAGTATGCCACTAATGCCCTGGTCGTAAAGGTTAGCCAGCCAAGTCACGCCTAAAAAATGGTTTTTTATTTTTTTAATTCTCAAAAATGCCATTTAAATATTTACCCTTTAACTGATATGTCTTCAGTGTGCCCTTAAACATTTCCGGCTGCGGCACATCTGCCTTTGCCGGCATCACAGGCAATGGTGCTTCTGTGTCATCATCTTCCTTCTTAATTTCCTCCGTTTGCACTTCCTCTTGTTCATGTTTTTCTAGCTTAATGTGTGCCGTAACATCGAATCGTCTTGTCTTATCGCGATCTGCTGAAAATGCCAACTCGGCATTTTTTTGTGCAAGCGATTTATAATGTTCAGCATCGTAATCATCGTACGCTGCTAATCGAGGAATTATCTCCTCGTCCAATTGATTTAATATACGCAACTGCTCCTCTTCGGTACCCTGTCCCAACTTTTTGGACATAAAATGCGCATACAATTCCGTTTGGGTAATGAGGAAATTCAATTTTCGTTGCTGTCGCTTCGCCTCTATAATCTCCACATCCATTTTGCGTTGCTCTTCCGCTTCACGTTCCATGCGCCGGCGTGTGTCCCGCTCTACTCGTTCATATCGCTTCCAATAGCCCATCATTTCGCGCGTCAAGCGCTTGGCGCGCCAAACAGTCTCCTTCATGACTTTCTGCGAGATCATAGCTCGCTGCCGTACAACCTTTGAGCACATTGTAGCTACACGCTTGCAATTTTGCAAAACCTCTTTATGGTTATTCACTTTGGCGCGTTGGCATCGGCCTAATTCCTTCTTAGCCATCAATTGCCAAACACGGCGACGACGCGCTGCCATTACTTCGGGTGTACGGTGTTGTTGGCTCTTTCGGCGTCGTCCCCGACCGCTTTGTGACAGCCCGCTAGGTGGCAGCAGCGATAGATTGCCATCGAAGGTGCTGTCGTTCTCATCAGATAAGTTTTCGTCATCATCATTCACAGCGGAGGTGTCCCCAAAGGCATACTTGTTCAACTCTGAAGGTGGTACTTCCCCGGGTTCAGGTTGCTCTAACTTAGGCTTCCGCGGTTTACGCGCCTTTGGTTCTTTTGGTTCTTTTGGTAGTTTTGGTGGTTTAACGGGTTTCTCCTTTTTAGTGCGACGTCTACGTTTACGGACACCTACTATAGATTGTTGGTGTTCGGGGAACATATCATGTAAGGAGAGCATTCCGGCGCCAAAGTACGCATATTGTGTATTCTAAAATAAATGAAATATCAGAAGTTCAAAACAATTTTTTTTTAACTTATCTGTTCTTACCGTTGCTTTTTTATAAAAGTTCTCCCGATGCCGCTGTTCAAACATATGTGTTTTTAACAACTCCTTTATATAGTCTTCCTCATCGCTTATTTCAGTCTCAGTGTCAGTATCGCTGAGTAAAATTTCGTACAGCCACTCACGATCATTCGTCAGATCGTTAAAGTTGAACATGTGCATTTTCACATTTTGACGCTCTTAGTTTTAAAACATTATTATTTTTTATTTACATAGGTATTTACGTGTATTATTATGCTACATTACCTTCCTTGGTTCCAAGACGGCGTGTACGTTTTTTGCGTCCTCCGCCTCCCTCGTTGTCTGAATTATCTGTTACATTCCCACATTTTCCTTCCTCTTCAGTTGCGTTCGAATCATCACCACTGCTTAAAGGTTGTGATAATACTTCACGTGCATACTCCATAAAGGGACGCATATTAAGCGCCGCTTCCAAACGTTGTAGATGTAATGGTTCAGCAATAGGTGCTCGTTGTAGTTGCGAACCGGAGACATTTACCCCGGCTCCTGCAACCGACGAATGTGTTGCTTTCGCTGCGGCTGCCAATTGTGCTATAGCCATTGTCGGGCCATTGCCGTTGGCTCCTGTTGGCAACATGTTGCTCATCGTGTAATTCGTTATTTTCTGTTATTAGAAACGAAATTTTATAGAAAAGTTTTATTATTGCATATATATATATTTGTATGTACATATACATATACAATTTACTGCCGATACTGATGCACTTACCTAGTATTTTAAAATACACCCGCAGCGATTGCACAATGTCCGTTGCGTTGAACCACTTCCGCTATGCTTTGCATACAATTCAAATTTAAAAATTTGAAAAAACCAATTGTCCGTATAAAAATTTACCAAATCTGCATACGTAACGCCATGAAATTTTCACATGCGCAACCACAAAAATTTCTTTATCGCCAAACAATGCTGTCACAAGTCATATGCGTTTAACTTGCCACTTGCTTGGTTTCGATTGAAAAGGCAGCAACAAAACAAAAATTGCAAATAAAGTGAACTAAACGAAAAAATTGGTTGTGCACAGCTGATCAGCTAGCTTGTAAACGCAGCGTTGCATTAGCTCAAAAAGTGAAGATATCTTTTAAGAAATGCAAAGCAATTTCAGATTATAAAATCAGTTTTTCAACCGAGACTGCTCTATAATTAATAGCAAAAGATATTGATTGGTTTTTAATCATAAGTTGGTTGTCACAAAATTAAAAATAAACTATTGTGTATGATCGCGGTAGCCCTATTGGTTAACCTTCTTCTTCTTAACTTAACCAAAACAAAAAAATTAACGAAAGATAACTCAGAGTTGCATATGCACAATAAATAATCCTAAGCATTAAGCTAAGAATTTACAAACTTTAATGGATATACGTTAAATATATAGCTCTAATATATGCGCAGGAAGAAACAATGTAGACTTTTAAGGTAAATGCAAAATGACTTTATGGTCGATGTTATTTTATTCAAATTCTGAAATAAACAATAGATACACAATTTTTTTACTTTTTATAAACTTCAATAATACGCTATAATATCTTTAGTAAAACTAAGTCACACAAGCAGTTTACATATGTTAATTGATGAAAATTCTTTCTTGTGTTACAACGATTGATTTTACGCATATTTGTAGGAGTTGTTATTGTCAATAGCAAAAACCTAACCTCAAACACAGACTTAGTTAAGTTTCAAACCGCTGAGGCAAAATGTTATAACAGATGGTTTAACATCCGAAAGGAAATCATCCAGATTGAATTATTTGGAGAAAGCTAGCTGGCATATTAACATTCCGCCGTTGAAACTTTTATAAAACAACTTTGGGCGTTTTTATAAACAAATTGAAGTTTAAACATTTTCTCTTTCATAGAAACTTTAAGTGTGCAATAAATGAAAATTCAAGCGGTTTTTGCTAAAATAAGAAGTTTTTTTCTAACATATATACATATAAACAGATTTTTCAAGTTATGCGAATGTGTGTATATACATACATATGTGGCCAAACAACATACTGTTAAAATGTCATTTAAGTGTAATAAAGTATGTATGTATGTACAAATATTGGTACGTACATAACTGCATAAGCACAAAAGTACATACATACATACACTTTTAACAATGCAACTTATACACAGGACTTCTATTCAAGTACCCCTTTGATCCCACTGACGTCTGCTCCCTTCAAATTTTCTATGGGCTAGTTTCATCGCAATTCGTCTCAACTTTTACCTTTACGAAATTAGAATTTTCCAAAATATTTCCCTTTGATTTGCATTTATTTGATTCTTCATTTTTATTGGAGTTTGCTGTTGTTATGTTAACTTTGAATTGCCTTTTAGTATTTGCAGCATTCTTAATTTTCATAAACTTGTCGAAAATACGTGGCGTTATCTCCCATTTCAAATCACTTAAAATGCTATCCATATCAGTTGACTCGTTGTGTTGAGGATTGCGTGGAGGTCTATACAAATTTATTTGTAATTTCTTTAGCCACTCTGCGCAGGGCGCAAATTCTTCTATGCCAAACAATTGTTTTAGCTCAAAAGCCTTTTTCAAAACATCTTCGTCGCCAAGCGAAACATGAGGTTGAGTCGTGTGTTTTAGACGCCACCACAGCTCTTCTAAAATTTTGTTAATGGCTACTAAATTCTCGATTTGATCTAGCGAAAGCCGATTTTCGGGTTCCATATTGTACTTGCAATCGTAGAGGATTTCCTGTCTAAAGTACTGAATTAAGTATAAGGTATTCATAGAGATTTTATATTTCGATGCCACTTCTTCCAAGTTTTTATTTTGGTTCACTATTTGCAGCAGCTCCAAACGAAAAGGTTGAGGAAAATGCCGAATTTTTTCGAAATCACTTCTTGAAACATTCTTGTTATTGGAAAGCATTTTATCAAATATATTTTAAAGTTAAATAAGGTGACTCTTGCATTTGTGATTCCTGAAAATTTATTAAATTCGTTAATGCACAAAGAATACACATTTATTTTTAACAACAACTAACATTAAATGCTGCACAACTGCACTTAAAGCTCCTAGGTATATATGTAGCAATTTGGGCTGAGATTTCCTTTACGGAACCAATGCTTTTTTTAGCCAAAGTACTTGGAATATTTCACTGAAATTAGCAGGGGGTGTTGGGGTAGCACTGATTCACCGATATTTAACAAATTTTGGGTCCAAATTGTTTTAGTTTTAAAGTTATTTGTTGTTAAAATTTTGTCACTGACTTAGCGATATTTTAATACAAAAACCGCACAAATCACTTATCTTTTTGTTAATACACTTTCTTAAACACATTATAAACATAATGCACATATTTTTTTGCTAAAATTTTAACAATAAATACTTCTAAATGCGATATTTGTATATCTTGCTAATTGCACAATGATCTAAACACAGTTGTTGTCAGATGGCCGCGAAGTATGTGATGCCAGATCCTGGAAAATGTTAATAGATATTTTTGATAAAAATGAGACGACGTTTTTTCTTAACCAAATCAATACATTTAAATTGAAAATTTTTAATAAAAAATCGCGCGATTTTTTATTAAAAATTTTCGCCTGCGGCGCTTTTCTCACATAAATCAGTATATCATACCAAAAAGAATATTTTTTATAAAAAAACGCGCGATTTTTATTAAAAATTTTCCCCTGCGCCGCTTTTCTCACATAAATCAATATATCATACTCATATCAATGAATTTTTCATGTTAATTTTAAAATCATTTATAAATCAATATTGCGTAATAAATACGTCTATTTTTTATTACAAATTTCCACCTGCGTCGCTTTTATCAAATAAATCAATATTTCGTAATAAATTAAACATTTTTAATAAAAAATCACGTAATATGCGCATAGTTTTTTATTTTCGTTTTTTTTCGACATATATTCGTCATGTGTGGCAGCACGGTATTTTCATTTCATTGCTGCACATAGCAGAAAGTGAGGTTAAAATTGACATTTTTCGCAACTTTAACAGCAAATTACTTAAAAACTATAAGCCTCCGGCCGGTGGGAACTTCTGATTTGGACTCAGGGGGCTCCCCCCTACCCCCCCTTATAACTCTCTTTTTTCAAAGCCTGGTTCCGTAAAGGAAAATTTTCCCGCAATTTGCCTTATATATATATAGATAATATATTTTACAAAGTTAAAAAGTTAAAAATTTAGCCGAAATATGTATATAAACACAGACCAAATGTAAACAAACGAGATCTAATTGTATTTTATCGATAACTCATATACACAGCTTTCGATAATCTATCGAAATAACACACCTATAAACCGGTGATTCAATCAGTGAAACACATGTTTCGCTTCTTGAATTATGATTGGAGAATCAGCCCCAACCCGAATTTTATAAATTCGCCTTGATCAGCCCGTTAACACGACAAATTTATGTTTTTGGCATTTCTGTTACTGTTCTAATACACTTGTACCTTTTCATTCACTCTTGTTGTTTCCGACATACATTTTTGTTTATACTATGTTTCCACGGCTCCCTCATTCGTAATTCGCTCTCTCATTCGTTATTTGCAGCCCAATCACCAGCCGCATCCACTTGATGTCCAATACAAATTTTTGTGAGCGAATCATCTCATTTGTAGTTGATCCAATCTGAATCAACGTGCGAATCAAGAAAAAATCGATGCCGTCTCTAATTTTAATCGGAAATTTATCGAAAATAGCTACCAAAGTACATATAAATATAAGAACAACACAAAAACTAAACAAACAAGAAACAATTAAATGCTTAAGTGGTTCCAAACGTTGAGTTTGTGCAAAAAATAATCATGTAAAAGAGGTCGTTGGGCAAACCTAGAGTGAATCAAGACGCAAAAGGTTGTATGTATGTACTACAACAGCAACAGATGTGCCAAACGAATCACGTATGTGTTGTGTAAACGGGTTGATTGGTCATTCGTAATGCAAACATGATTCACTTGGCACGAAAACACCACATTACTGGCAGCTATTTTCGATAAGCTTCCGATTAAAATTAGAGAAGGCATCTATTTTTTCGTTATTCAGAATTTATACTGCGATTCAGATTGACCCAACTTTAAATGAGGAGAACCGCTTAGAAAATTTTGTTTGGCGAATTGCGTTGTGATTGGGATACTTATTACTAGTTATAAGTCACAAATATTAAAAACCAGAAAGCCAAAAAAAAAATTTAAAAGTTAAATTGTGTTGAAACCAACGGATTTCAGCAAAATTTTAAGTATGTAATTTATTTTGTTAGGTAATAAACTAAATTCATGCGGTGCTTTATCGAACCCCACCCTAAACTACCATTATTACCAAGGCGAATTTAACAAGGTGGTGTTAAGGAGCTAGCTGGTTTTTTCGCTTTGCTGGACTGAACGTTGTTGTTGTTGTTGTAGCAGCTAGCTACACCCCACTGGGTTAGTGGACTCCCTCAATCGTTATCGTCAAGCTCAACTAACGAAAGGTCCAGGAAACGAGCCGTTTCAACAGGGTCGGACCAAAGGGAGAGGGGTGTTAGTTGAGTAGGTTTGGCCGGGCATATGAATAGGTGATTGGTGTCGTGCGGAGACTCTTCACATGCCGGGCACGTGTTGGGGGTGTCGGGGTTGATCCTGGATAGGTAGGAGTTTAACCTGCTACAATATTCAGATCTGAGCTGGGCCAGAGTAACGCGGGTCTCACGAGGCAGCTGGAGCTCCTCAGCTGCAATGGATGGTGGTTGGACTCCCAGGACTGCACTCACAGGGCGGGTGTCGATGTATTTGGACACCGACTCCCTGTGGATGCTGTCCAGAGCCTGTCGGTACGTCCTTGGGTCCAGCGGTCGGTGTACGTATGTCTGGACCTCGTCCGTCAGTTGTGAGAGATGTGCCTGGGTGCCGGCTCCAGCGCGAGCAGGTCTCTATTGGGGTGCCCGGACGGTGGCATCCCAGTAGAAACTGCTTTGTGAGCATAATGTTGTGCTCCTGCACTGGGAGCACGTTAGCCTCATGGTAGAGGTGATCCACAGGCGTCATCAGGAGACATCCCGTCACTGTCCTGAGTGCGGTGTTCTGACAGGTCTCTAGTCTTGACCACTGAGTCCTGCTAGTTCCAGGCGACCAAATTGGCGCGGCATAATTTAGAACCGGCCGGCCAATCGCCTTGTATGTTGCCAACAACGTTTCTTTGTCTTTGCCCCAAGTGCTGCCGGCGAGCGACTTGAGGACTTTGTTGCGGCTCTGTACCTTGTTGACGATTGCGGTTGTATGCGCTGAGAAGGAGACCAGGCTGTCGAGGGTGACTCCCAGGATCTTCGGGTGGTTAACCGTCGGAATGGGGGTCCCCTCGATGTGGATGTCGAGGGTGAGCCCGACCTCCTTCGTCCAAGATGTGAAAAGGGTCGCCGTGGACTTAGCAGGAGACAGCGTCAAATTCCGTCCTGTAAAGTAGTGAGCAAGGTCTGGGAGGTAGCTGTTCACTTTGGAGCACAAGCCATCAATTCCATTGCCGGTAGCCATTATCGTGCAGTCGTCGGCATACGAGACCAGTGTGACTCCCTCTGGCGGGGAAGGGAGTCGCGAGATATAGAAGTTGAATAATAGGGGGGATAGGACGCCACCCTGTGGTACCCCCTGCTTAATTCTTCTCGCTTTTGACACTGAGTCACGGTAGCACACCGACGCTTGACGACCACACAGGTAGTTCGCGGTCCATCGCTTCAACGCCGCTGGGAGAGGTGAGGCCTCCACGTCCTTCAGCAAGATGGAGTGGCTGACTGTGTCGAAGGCCTTCGACAAGTCCAAAGCCACGAGGACGGTTCTTTCACAGGGGCGGTTGCCGTTGAGACCACGATTAACCGGAGTGTTTATAGCGTTAAGTGCCGTTGTGGTGCTATGCACTTTCCGGAAGCCGTGTTGATGCTTCGCCGGGCTGAGGTGGTGGTTGAAATGCGGGAGCAGCAGGGCCTCAAGTGTCTTAACCACTGGAGAAAGCAGGGAGATCGGCCGATAGGACTCGCCTTGGCCGGCCGGTTTCCCTGGTTTCAGTAGTGGTATCACCCTACTGGTCTTCCAGATATCTGGAATGACCGAGGTGCATAGCGACAGATTGAGGACCCTGGTAAGATATGCTACTCCCGCGGTGCCCAATTTTTTCAGCATCAACATAGTACTTAACCCGTCTGGGCCAATGGATTTGGAGGCTTTCGCCTTCCCGATGGCTTCCTTCACCTCAGTGGTGGAGAGAACAATTGGTGCGCTTGGTGTTGACTTGCGCGGATCACAGGGATCCTCCCTGCCGGAATGAAACGGGCTGCAGCGGACTTCACCACCCTGCGGAACAAGCGCTCGCCTACGCGAGTTGAGAGAGCACTGAAGGCGTCTTCAGTGAAGTCCCCAAACCGCTCCCAGTCAGCTTTTTTGAAGTTGACATAGGTGTGGCGGTCCGAGGCAACATAGTTGGCAGGTCTGTCAATCGAGATGACTATGGGTAGGTGGTCTGATGCAAGCGCTAGCATAGGTCGCCACGTTATGCTATTTATCAGACCTGCGCTAGCTATTGTTAGATCTGGCGAGCTGCTGCAACTACCCACAATCCTGGCGGGGGCGTCGTCGTTCATGGTGCAGAATGTCGAATCGTCTATCTGCTCTGCCAAAATATTTCCCCTACGATCATTTGATAGGCTTGAGAACCAAAGATCGTGATGCGCATTAAAGTCTCCGATTACCAAACGGTTTTCACCACTGAGGAGCGCACCTATGTCAGGGTGATATCCAGCGGGGCAGCAGGAGACAGGGGGTATATATATGTTAAATATTTCGAGCTCGACATCGCCTGACCGGATCCCGGCTGTGCATCCCGCTGTGGTTGTAAAGGCCCAACGGTTGTTGTGGGCGGTGTCGTGAGCGACACTGGCGGGGGGTTGTTGCGGCAGCAGGAAGCGGTAAAGCTCACGGACCAGTCCCTTGTGGTGCGTAGGCCAGAGCACGCCCGGAAGTCGCACCAGCCCTGGCAGGCATTACACCTGACGGAGCAGGCATTCCGGTGCACTCTGGCCCGGCATACACAGCAGATGGTGGGGGCAACCAGTAGTTGCTGGTTGGCGCCACGTGTGGTGGAGCGAGGGGGCGGTGGGGAGGTTTGGTGGTGCTGTGAGCTCCGGGGGGCCGTAGAGGCAGGAGGGGTGCTCTGAGGCACCGGCGCAGGGGGCGCAAGGGGGGATGCCGTGGAGGCTTGGGGCGCTTGAGTGCGCGAGCAACACTGGCCCACATAGGATGTGGACCACTCCCTAGTTTTCTTAAGGCCTGAGCAGACCTTAAGATGGCACCATCCGTTGCACGAATTACACCTCACCGACGTGGAATTCGGATGGAGCCTTCTCTGGCAGATGCAGCAGAAGTAGGTTTCTGGGCCAGGGTTAGGCTCGACGCCCGCCATGGCCAGAAGTATGAGTAGCAATCCTGCTGCAAGGTATTGCACCCAGGGGGAGATAAGATTGGGGGTGTCCGGCAGCCTAAGTGGGGTTAGGTCGCCGAAAAAACAGTCCTTGGTCGGATGAAATCCGAGTCACTTCGGTAGCGTAGAACCGACTGTTGTGGAAGTGGCTGGACTGAACGTCAAAGGGCTTCGTTGTGATTGGCTGGCGATGTAAATCACCTACAGAAGTTTGACCAATGCAAATTTAACAAGGTGGTGGTAAGGAGCTAGCTGGTATTTTCGCTTTGCTGGACTCAACGTCAAAGGGCTTCGTTGTGATTGGCTGGCGATGTAAATCACCTACGGAAATTTGACATACAGCCCAGCATAGCAAAAGCAAAATGCATGGAGGCCTTTTACTTATATACGCTTACCACCTTGATAAATTCACATTGATTATCACTATCTACTGATTTTTTAGGATATTCTTCATAATCACTTGTACTTCTTCTCATTGCAAAGTGCGTCGAATACATACATACATAAACACATATATCTGATAATCAAAAAACTTTCCCATCTCTACAAAAACATCTGTTTTATTGTTTACCAATTTTTATAATTCGTATTTTTTAGGTTCACATTGATACTTTTTTGTTTTATTGTCGGTATAATCCGTAAATATTGCATGGTAAGTTTACGATTCCCGAAATTTGAAAACAATACCGCAATAAGACTGCTATTTAAAAATGAGTACCCAGCCGGAACCAAGGTAAGTGTTTTGTAAAATTTAACTATTTTTTGTATGCGTCCATTTTTATTGTAACAGCCGCAAGTGGGACCGAACGACACAACAACAAATTCAACACTATATAGAATTCTGCAAAAATCATCCAGAAATTATACGGTATCAGTTGGAAAGACATGGAAAGGTTGCACCAATCCATGTACAGCAGTTGTGGGCTCAATTAGTTGACCAACTTAATGAGATAAGAGGCCCCACTAGAACCATAAAAAAGTGGAAAGATGTAAGGCTAAACTAGATTTTAAAAATAAATTTAACCATTAGATTAGATTTATGCGTTGTTTTTTTTGAAGTCTTTGACACATTGGAGAAATCAATTGCGCTCTCGGTCACGAAAATATAAAGCCCAAAATGGAAGAGATGGTTCGTATTCCCATTACGAAAATAAACTAAAGTTCGTAGATCTTCCTGCGCCAGAAAATGATGAGGTGATTGAACTTTCAATAAGAGCTACTTTTTTTTGTAATATATGTATGTATGTAAACACAATAAGTGTAATTATTTCTATTGTGCATAGGGTTGTGCAAAGGTGCATCAATCAGCTGAAGTAAATGAAAATATCGAGTTTCCTTTCGATTCGATTTACCTGCCCTGTCCATCGGAGGGTAATTCTACGTCCTCGAGATCACCGACTCCTGATTCAGATATTTCAGATGTTGTCACACCGCCACCTGCAAAAAAATGTAAACCCAACAAATCTGTAAAGTCTCAGACGTCGAACTTTGCTGGAATTTGTGCTTCGTTATTAAAAAATTTAGATGCTCGACGAGAAAGAGAAGAACTACAATTTATGCAGCAACAAACTATTATGTCTAAGCTAGATCAAACGTTAACAACAATGAATAATGTTTTGGAAAAAATTAATAATAAATTGGATAGAATGTAAAAAGGTAAAATGAAAACAAGAAAAAAAATAATTAAAAACTGACTGGGTTATACGCTTAAAACTCATCGGTTTTTTTCAACGTTATTAATTACATTATATAAATAAAGCGGAGAAAATTAATTTAATTACATATATTTAGGGTTTATATACATACATACATACATATGTAGATTTTAGAAGTATAAAAAATGGCTATACCCATAGTAAAATTAAAGATTTTACAAACTGATTTAAAAAATAACTCATGATGCGTTCATTGTTACGGTTTAAAAAATTATGTATATTAAGTAAAACCATATTGAGTGGAAGAAATGTGGCTTTGTGAACGATAGCCATTTATTGTTTCCAAGACTGTTGGTTCTTTATTAGAGCAGCAATATTTCACAAAATGCTTTAACAATGAAGACATCGTTAATCCATGATTTCTAGTTTCTTCATTGTTCTAGAAGCGCGCACGCGTTCCGTTGTAAGCATTGACCTTTTATTTGACTTTAACCGTAACTCCGGTTGGAGTTCTTTTATTCAGCACCCCTTTCACACATTCTGTAGATATATTTTTTAAATTTATTTTTGGTGGTAATTAACCACAGGTGCTTTGCTTCGAGAGTGTCTCGCTTTTTGAACACCTGGTGGCTAACCTCCTGTGCCTCGCTGTGCTCTCGATCTAAGAAATATTATTCAGGACAATTCTTGAGTTTATTAGTCAAGTGTTTCGAATAGGAAACTTGTTTTATCTTACCAGCAATATCCAAATTTATAAGCTTTTTGTTAAAAATGTAGAAACGCATCCTTCAACTATTTCCAATGCCTTGATTTTTTTAAGACTTTTCTCAATCACTATATTTTTTAGCTTGTAATAGGATATTTTTAATCAATATGGTATTATCGTTTCTTCCATTGCTCCTGCTCGTTTTTTAGTCAGCGGTCTATTGTGATCTGTGGTAGGTAAACTTACCATAAATGATTTTTATTCAATTTTGAGATTTTACTTTCACCCATCGCAGTACTCGCATGCATACCAGCAACCAAAGATGTCGTACAGCTGACTTTATTAAATACTTCATGGCATATTTGTGGGGTGTGCGATCTTCTTAAATGAAAAATGTATTAGCAAGTTATTAGTAAAAGCTAGTTTTGCTCAAATGTCATCAGTGTTTCTACATAAGTAAAACGCTGCACGACTTACCGCACGTTTAGTGTTTCTTGAGGCGCAAGTTCATTTGCAGGAAGTAAACCACTAATGTTCAACTTGCTTTTATCTGTTTGTTTATTGTATTGGTTTGTATTCGTGTTGGTAAGCGTCTCACTGAAAATGAGTATGTATGAATAAATCGCGATTTATGCGTGATTTCTAATAAAAAAATTATAATAATGAGAAGTCAAATTGTATTAAAATTACCGTAAATTTTCTGAGAGATTTTTTGAATTTCCAACAGGTTCATTGTCTTCCATAAAGTAACTTAATGCTGCTGCTTGTTGCAGGCGTAACTTTTTCCTTGCCCTATATTCTCTCATACGAGCTGCATTACTTTTTTTAGGCTTAACTAGGCTGCGAATACAATATGCGCATATGTTAATTTTTTTTGTATTTCTATAAATATATTTAGATATAGCCACCATACCCCGTGGTGGTTGCATTGTGTATATCACTAAGATTACTTCCTAATTTTATTACATTCTCCGTCACTGTTGTCGGAAAGCTTACAATTCCATTGGTTTTGCTGGTATTAGTTCTCTTCCACGTATCATATAAGGCAGTTTCATTTATAGGTACTATGGTCCCTGATTGCTTTGTAGTTGTAGTAATTGCTGGTGATCCTGTCGAGGATGAGTTTTGAGCTGCTTCTCTCGAGCGATTCTCCAAATGTTTTCGTTGTTTTTTTCTTTGTCTATAATCTCTAGCTGTGTCTGAAAGACTTTTCATTCTAGTTCGCCTAGAAATAAGAAAATAATGAAAGTAGGAATAACTTTGCTTATATTCAAAAAATGGAAGATTTGGTTATTTATCAAAAAGAAAGTATGTATAATTTAGCTTATATTAAAAAATAGGAAAAGCTGGTTATTTATCACAAAGAAGTGGGGCACTGGGGAAATTATTTCGTTGCTATACCATATAAGAAAAGTATGTATAATTGATTATTGCCCGAAGGTTACATATAATTTCGATATTTATAACAGCAGCTATTTCTAGTTTGGAAGTTATTTTATCGTTATATATAACATATATTTGAAATTAATAACAAATAAATATTTTTCATATCCATATTACCTTATTAAAGTTCCAATTTCATTCAGTTTTTCGATTATTTCCACTAAACCAGTTTGCAGCGCATACAATCGTAATTCATCCAAATATTTTAAAGCTGTAGATTTTTCAATGCCTCTTTTAATGCCAGTGACATAGGAGTGGTTCACTTCTTCGCCCGTATCAATTTCACTTATCACAAAAATTTGATTTGACGCAAAAACTTTATGAGATTTATTGCATGTTCTACTCAACGCTGTTATAGAATTATCATATTCTTGAAAACAGTTTTCACCGCCGTTAAACGACTTTTCGTACTCTTGCATCTCATCGAGTTCAACACTCGCAAGAAATGGTCCATTTTCAAAACTTTGCTCTGCATTTTCAATATTTAGCGCTTCATTTTCCGTGCCGTGTTCTACATTTGACTCGGTGTATTCTTCTTTAATAATTATGTCATTATATAACTGAACTTCTTGGGTACTTGTTGTTGTAGTTGTATTTCTTAATGGTAGTGTAGAATTTGTGTCTACCAATTGTAACGGTAAACAGCTTAGTACATATTTATGTATTAATGGGTTTAAAGAATCACGTATGTCATTAATTATAACACTAATATCGAGTTGTTGCGCTGTTGTATACGAACTTTGCTCCTTCGGCAGGTAAGTGTTCTTAAAAATGTCCAACCACGGTTCCAGAAACTTATGATCCCAATATAAGTATGTGAGCACATTTCGTGCCTGTTCTTTCACACCCTTCAACTGGCGAGCATACACAATTTCATAGCGTTTTGCCCATTCTTTCATTATTTCTAAAAAGGTTTCCTTTACAAGATGCGGCATTAAAATGGACCGTATAAATCTATCCCAACTGCATAATATATTATCAACATCTGCAATAATGTGTACGATTTCATTTTTAGTGAATATTTGCATTACTTCTGTCAATGCATTAACTGTTTTAAATGTTGCCGAATAGTAAAAGGTTATGAGTCGTCTGTACAATCCCAACGCCTTCTTGTTATCCTGAAAATTATATATTTTGTATATTTTCTTGACAATTGACACTTGATTGAATTTAAGGTCTCACCGCTATGTTTTGATCAATAGCAAGCAACGAAGAACGCAGGAACTTATCGCGATAACGTGGTACGTAGTCCTCATTTTTACCGTACCTTCATAAGTGGATTAAGTAGATTGCAAATGTAAATACTTGAAAGAGGCTATGCATTCAATGAAACTTACTCCGCTAACTTCATGTACCCTGTTATCACAGGATCCACCTCTAAGATGGAATGCAATTTCGTGATTAGCTTACATTCTATTATTTTATCATTGTTCTCCATCGTTCAAGTAATCCGCAACTAATTTTCACTTAAATAAAAACAATAAGTTTGTTTATCAACTAAATTTGAAAAGGGACGTGATAGCTAAAGACAAAAATTTGCCTTAGAAAAACATATGTTTCGTGCTAGATGGTGCTGCCAGATTAAATACAATTGTGATATTTTCAAAAAGTAAATCGATGTTAATTTTTTGCTCGGAATAAATCGAACTGAACTCCATATTTGTCAACTTGAAAGCTCTTTTTTTATAGTTTGCATTGCAAAGTCACCAAAATATTAAGTTATTTCACTTGGTGTGGTGAATTTCCACCTATTTTAGCATTTCTTAGGGAAACTTTTTCAGTGACAGTTGAACTCTGTTTGTCGTGGAAACTAACAGGCCTAGGCTTAAGTAAAGAATACGGACCGTTCAGCTAGAAAAAAATTAAAAAGTGGGCGTGAACCGCCTCCTCTCACTGACTTCGATGGTGTAATTTTTTTTTTGGTGCTGACTAAGGGCCAGTTTTTCAGTGCAAGTTGAACTCTGTTTGTCGTTTAAACTAAGTTTAAACTCAGTATGCAGTTTTTCAGTCAACTTTAAACGGAGTTTAAACTGAGTTTAAACGGCCGATTGCGCACAGTTAAACTTAGTTTAACTTATCAGCTGCGTGCTGACTATTTCGTTTTGGTTGCAACAAATTTAATTGAGCGCAAGAAAACTAAGTTTAAATTTAAACTTAGTTTAACTAAACTTAGTTTAAACTGAGTTTAAACCAGCACTGAAAAACTGGCCCTAATAGGGTCGTCGTTATTGAGGGGTAAAGGGGAAAATTTTAATATTTTGAAAAGCTAATATTTTAAAAACTATTTATCTCATCTTCACAATATTGGTATCGTTATAATTATATATATATTTTTAGAAAAATAACAAAAACTGAAAAACGCACATTTTTTTAATAAAAAATTATATTTTTCTTTCCGCGAAGCCGCTCTGGATCATTACCCTCATTATTACTGATTCTCTTATCGTCAGCAACACAAATTAAACTAAATTTCTTACAAAATTTAAGTTTTAATATATAAAATTATACATCAAATTAAAGATATTTTTATAGGCTTTAAGACGAACTTATTTTTACATACTATTAATTACGTATTTTTTTAAGAAAAATATAGTTTTTTATTATTATTCTATTATCTTTTTAACGATACCAATATCGTGAAGATCGGATTAATAGTTTTTGAAATATTAGCTTTTCAAAATATTGAAATTTCCCCCTTTACCCCCTTTAAGTTGTGAGCAAAAATGTTTGAGGTTTCTTATGAGGTCTATTTTGTGAGTTTCTTCTTGGCCACACCTCATAAGAAAAAAGCTCAACAAAATCACCACACGAGGTGAAAAGCGGTTTGCTATCAAAAAGAAGCGAAAGACAGTAGCATAGGCATATGCGCAAATTAATAATTATAATAATGAAAATTAACGAAATATTGTAATAATTGCTCAATAAAAAGCAGCTGCTTTCGTATTGTGAAGCTCTAATAAGCTCGTCCCACTGTTGTGAGCAATTGAGCTTTTCATTTTGCGCTAGCATAAGGGAAACCTCACAACTGTGAGGAACCTCTCAACAGTGAGCAAGGTGAGTTTTGTGAGGGTATTAGAATAGGGCTGTTAGTTTAAACTCAGTATGCAGTTTTTGACTCAACTTTAAACGGAGTTTAAACTAAGTTTAAACTGCCGTTCGCGCACGTATGTATAGAAAGATGTCAAAAAATTCGTAAATAGTAAACTCGATTTGAAAACAATATGCCATCGGTTAAGATTTCCAATCGATAAGGGGTTTATTGCAGCTAATTTAGAATTAATAGAATATTATATCAAAAGATTTGTTAAAAATTTCGGATTCAACTGCATCGATTAGTATTTTAACGTTTATTCTCCCAACTATTATCAAAGAACGTAAGTCTATAGTGGTTTGTTTCTAGGTATAAGTGAAGCGCTGCAACCTTTTAGGCTTCTGGTCCAGAGATTTAAACAGCAGTTAAATGTAACAGGCAGATAAGAAAACGCCCTGAGTTCAAATAAAAACAAAAGAACAAAACGTTAAAGCGAGGAAAAGCAATAATCTCTAGCTCATTTTGAGACTTGAGGTGAGACTGAGTTATTGAATTCGGGTATAATTCTCGGTTTGAGCTAAGGCCATCATAACAATTTTCACTGCCTACATGCTTACTCTTGTGTTTACAATCGAACAACTAAAATCGAAGCATAGTTCGCGAACTCGACATGAAAATCCTTAGCTTTTGATTACAGTTGATATTTATTCGGAATGATTGTTGCATACTGACAGGCTCTGCACCTGCGTGGCTCAACCAAACTACACGCATTTACATACATACATACATATGTATATGTGATTATTTTATTTGCGCTTAGAATGGAGGCTATGAAATCGCAAATAGCATCGTTAACTAGAGCAAACGTAAATATGCCCCATTGCAAATTTGTGAAGGTATGTAAATGCAAAAGTGAGTATGTATGTGCATACAAAATGTTGTCGCACATGTATCTGCATACTCACATATTGGTTCATCGTTGCATGTAGGGGGCATTCGACTTTTTATTATTGCAATTAAATGCGAAAAACTAATTAAGTACATTGGCGGTTGTAATCTTTGTTGGAAAAATGAGCAAACACATAAAGAAACGCGAGTTACCATACTAACTTACATATATGTATGTATGTGCATCAGCGAATACATATACATATATATTTGTATATCCACAGGGAACCTGGTGGCCGAATTACATATGTATGTATATGTAGGTATGCCGGGTAGGCGTATAATTTTTTCAGAGAGTTCCCTCGTTAGCCTCAGGGCCCCTTTTTAAGGGTTGCGAAAAGAATTGCAAAAACTTAAATAATCCCTATCGTCTAGCCCCTCCGGTGAGACAGTCCACTATCTAATGGACAAGTGACCCGTTAGTACTTCTAAAAGACATCCTCTTCTTCGCTTCAAGCGATGCCTATAGAAAAAACGATACTCTGTAGATAACTAGATAAGTCTAATGTGCTGGTAATGGCTGCTCTGACTCACACTTCAGTTTGCGAGAGCAAATGTATTTGAACATGGATTCCAAGCCCTTAGCTTCCTCATTCTCGAGACAGCACTATGACTTTGTACCCAGTATAGGCTGACATTCGCGTACACATATCCAGGGCCGGCGGAAGCCTATGTATAATAGTATACATATGTAGTCCTACCCACTCGGAAAACTTCAGATAATTTCAGAAAGAAGAAAACCAAATATTACTTTTTCTCAGTACCCACTCGGGCTAAAAGGGTACCGCCGGCCATGCACATATCGAGTTAGTGCTGACCGCTTTGATGACTTTGATTGCTGTTTGTCTGTCTGCCTGCCATTAACACCAATTTTGACACTTTGCCCATTAGAAAGATGTCTGGTCTGAAACACGTTACAATATTCTGGAAATTTGTTCGCTTCCCGCAAAGAGAGTTTCTACAAGAAGAGGCCAAATTCTGTTCACACCAGTGAATATCGGAATCATAATAATACGCATAGAATAGCGTTAAATAGCAATAAATAAAAAATAAATAAAAAGCACTGGAAGGATTGACATTTCTAATCTACCATCGCACAAGAAATTAAGAAATTGTGATTCTCACGAGTTCATATCGTTTTACCTTGCACACGATTTTCAGACGTGTAATTGTTGCTTTCAGTTGTGCTTGCACTTAGAAGTAAGAGAGGGAGAAATATATACTGTTCCCTCTTCTTTGTTTTATACGGACCTGCTTACACATTATATCGCTCCTATGTGCGAGCAGGATTGCTTTCAAGTACTTGAGTGGTCTGAAATCTCAGATAGAATATCGTAGATTTCTGCCTGAAATATTCAATATGTACATATTAGATAATATGACTGCTTTTCTCAAGTTGGAGTAAAAGGGCTTTAAATTTTTCCCCAACTTATTTAAAAGCTACAATTTTTCGGCTCGCTATCTAATTAGAAGAATTTTGTTAAAAATCTGATTCGAATTTGCGACGAAATCAGCTTTCATTTGATTAAGACGCTCTTCTTCGTACATACATACAGTGGCTCACAGCTTATTTCATGCAGGTGCTTTGTCAAAATTGGGAATGCTATATCTAGAAAACCAAAGCGTGTATCGACACAATTTAAAAACTAAATTGTTGGTATAAGAACGTAGTTGAAAAAAGGATTTTCATTTACTTTATTAACTTTTTGTTTAACAACTTAAAAATTAAAATTAAAATAAATTTGCAAATTGTATGTCACAGCTGTATTTCATGCAGTGGGCTTTTTCCTAAAAATAAGTTAAATTATTGAATAAAAAAATACTTAGTATTTAGTATGATATCCTTTGGCTTTTGATACAGCATTTAGCCTAGCTGGCATTGACTCCACTAGTTTTTTAGTAGTTTCCGGTCCGATTTTATTCCACTCTTCCAAAATTGCATTTTTCAGCTGGTCTCTGTTGCTTATGTGGTGTTTGCGGATGTTATTCTCCAATAAAGCCCATAGATTCTCGATAACATTCATATCTGGTGACTGAGGTGGTGGGTTCATTAAATGCGGACAATTCCATATCAGCCAGGTTTGCACGATTGCCGACTTGTGTTTTGGATCGTTGTCCTGGTAGTAACGGAAATCTTGTCGTATTCCAAGGTTCTCGGCACTTTGGAGTAGGTTCTCTTTTAGGATATTGAGGTACATCATGTACATAAATCGTAATGGAAATCGTTTCAAACTTGAGGAATACATTCGACATGAAAGACAGTCATCTATTACTCATATTTCTGTTTTTAGGAAAAGCTACTAAGGCAGGTGAACTTATCTGGACAAATGTATGTATGTACATATGTTTGTACATTATCAAATAAACACTCGCTCTTTGAACGTACGCGAAGCTAAGGTAAGGAGAAGTAATTGGATTCCTTAAGGATGTATTTTAAACAATGTTCAAAAAGTGTTAAAGCCTGTCATTAACAGGTTTAGAAGTTATGTTTCCTGATGTTAAGAAAAATCTTTCCATAAAACTTAACCGGTTGCATGACTGCTGTCAATACAAAACTCAATTAATAATTTTTAATACTAGATCACCGCAATAAAGGCTTTTCTCTTTTAACCCAAAACACAATTTTTTATATAAATAATTACACATTTAAATTGCTATGTATGTATGTATGTTTACACTTTCTCCACCTCTGGCTGGAGTTAAGTTGCTGCTTAACTACCGCGAAAGTGTACCAAGAGAATTTTGCACTCTGCCATTACTCGTACTATTTTTGTTTTGCTTGGTCCTGAACTCACAAAGTTGGTGAAGAAACAAATACAATAAATAAGTTGCCACTTGCAATTCCAATTCCAACAAAGTGAATGTAAACAACGTCAATAGGAGAAAGGGGAATGGAGAAAGCAGCAAATGTGAAAAATCATGAATGCAGCACCAGAACTATCAACAACAACACCCCGTAAATAAAAGTTTGTAGATATCTAGAAAATTATAATTTTTATAAAAAAATACGAGTTGTGTTAAAAAATGTTTAAAAGTAACATGAAAATTTATTGATGTAAGGAACATCTTTTGCATGTGTTTTTTTTTTTTTAAGAATATGCTTAAATAATAAAAAATGTCTAATCAACATGAAGTTTGAATCAACTTGAGTATTTTAGAAGTTTGCTAGCTTACAGATTAAAAATTGAAATGTGACGATGATAATGACATTTCAAGAAAATGGATTATAACTATGAATTAGTATTGAAAATGGTCGAGTTGGTAGCGGTGCTATAACTTGATATGCCGGTGAGTGCGAGGTTCGAATCTCAGTTAGGGCAAGCAAAATCTTAATAGAAAAAGTTTTTTCTAATAGCGGTCACCCCTCGGCTGGCAATGGCAAACCTCCGATGGTATTTCTGCCATGAAAAAGCTTCTCATTAAATACATCTGCCGTTCGGAGTCGGCACAAAACTGTAGGTCCCTCCATTTGTGGTATAATATAAAAAAAGCACACTACAAATGGTAGAAGAAACTGGGCCAAGCACTGAGCTATAGAGTGTAAGCGCCAAAATTATATTATATCTATATATTATAGCAAATACAAAAAATTTTTTTTTTTTTTGGAAATTTTTGGTTTTCAATTTGCAGAATTATATCGTAAAAATTTTCAAAACAAATTTTGCCCTCCGTTTTGGCAAATTTTTAAAGAAAAGGTAAATGATTAAATTCCCCGAATATTCTATTTTCAACCGATTTCCACATGTTTAAATCCAATTCCTTTATAGCTTTTTGAAAATAATTTAATAATGAGTCCTAATTGAATAATTGATTGTTCTTAAAAAAGAAATCATGGCGTCTGAAAGAGAAACTCAAAACGGACTTTTATTATATTTGACTCTTAATTTCAAAAGCATGCCATATTGTCGATTTACTGGGTATTGAGGGCACAAATAATATGTTTATCTATATACATATATATATAGAGTGTATGTATTTAGTGGTTGTGAAGAGCAAACAAAAACAGAAGAGAAAAGAAGAAAAATTAAAACTATCCACTGGGTGGCGGCAGTAGTTGCTAAAAGTTATTGCCACTAAATTGCCAATCGAAAATATTTAAAAGTTTGATTCCACGCTTGTGTGCGTGTGTGTGTGTGGGTGAGGAAAGAACTGCGTTTCGTGTGGCCACTACTTTTGCAAATTGTTGCAAAAGCCATAAGATATAATGACGATTTTAGTGGCAATTGGTGCTTTATAAACGTACTTTTGTGTAAGTGTTTGTGTTGCAGAAGGGCGAAATTGCACCAGCAGTTGACGGTGTCCAGTGGGGGCATCGCCTAACTGTCGACGTGCACCAGCGTCTCTATTGTTTATGTTGAAAACAACGTATTTTTGTTGATTCTTTTAAAAGTATAATACAAGTTTTGAAAAGTAAAGGTATATTTCTTTATTGAGTAAACAAACTTAGCAAAATGTTCGAAGAAGTGAGAATGAATATGTTAGAGAGGATAACTTCAACTCTTTTTTTATATTGAATTGTGTTTTAATAAACAATTAAAATTCATATAAAGACGTCTTTTAATTAGTAATTGGCGTTTTCCTTAGAAAAATTTGAAATAAATATGTATTTATTCCAATATAAATCTACTTTTATACTTCTCTTGATTACGCCTTTTGTTAATTTTGATGTTCTTATTTTGAGTCACAAAATTTGTGCGGGACATGTTTTTATTCGCTTACTAAACTAAAAACCATGAAATAATAAAATGTGCTAGTCTGGGCAGTAAATGAAATTTTATTGAAATCTGTGATTTTGAGTATTTTGGGTTAAATTAATGCCAACCGCAGATGCGACCAGTAATATAAATTCCCGATATATATTAAAAATTGCCTAAATATATTTTCTAAAAATCAAAAAAAAATATATTGGTAGTTGTTTTTGTATTTATTTCCGTTTGTCAAAATTTTTAATTTGAACAAAATTCGTAATTTTTCCACCCTTTCCATTAAAGGAATTAGTATTTAGTATTAGAATTCATAAGTAATTTTAATATAGATCATCTGAAAAATTAAAAAATCATTATAAAAAAAAAATCGCACCAACTTTGGCAAACCACTATGAGTTTTACAATCTTCAAACGTTACAAAATCGAAAAAGTCATGTCACTTTAAAGGTGTATACAACTGTTTTCATATTATTTCCCCGTATAGTAAGATACACATTTTTCGAATAACCTTTAACTCTTATTCAAATACTTTTCATACAAATTATCAGCGAGATCAAGTCTTCAAAGGCTTTTTCTTGAGATTTACATATCGCACCCTAAACCAAAAACCGTCACAACTCAAAATTTTTTAAAATCGCTTTTATCTCAAAAACCTGTTCCCAGAATACTTCCCAACATGCTCCGAAAATTTCTTCATCGTAACTATCTTATTTACTGGAAAAGTACGTTTAAAATATTACAACCATTTTTACATAAAATTTTTTTACTTCTATTGGATATTAAAAAAAAAAATTTTAAAACCTTTTTCCACATAAACTAACTCACGGAATACTTTCCCAACTGCTTCAGAAATTTTTTCGTATTTACTATCTTCTTTTACTGGAAAAGTATATAAGTATAAGATTATAAAATTATCATCATTATTGTAGAGACTGTTTGTTTTGCCTCTCCTGAACATTTAAGATTTTTTGAGTTATGACTGTTTTTGGTTTAGGATGCGATATGTATATTATAAAACTCTTCTCATAATATTATACGTCTCAAAATATAAGACTTTGTATACTTAAAAATATTTAACTCGCTAATAATTATTCAACGCCTTTTATAACATACTCATAGGTATCAATATAATACTCATCGATGACTTTACAAATTTTTCTCCCTCATAATTATTATAATTCTTACGAAAATTTGTATGACTATATTTTACAATTTCATGATTAAATAATTATTATTATGGGGCTCTGGTTTAAATTAAAAGTTCGACTTAAGTCTAAGTACATAATTTTTAATTTAAAGAAGACAATTTTAAAATAAATTCAATTTTTTACTTTTTTTCTTTTATTGCAAGTCTAAGTACACAATTTTTAATTTAAAGAAGACAATTTAAAAAAAAATTCATATTTTTTACTTTTTCTCTTTTATTGCAAATCTTATTTTGTTCACGTGCTTGGTTGCTTTTTTATTGCATTTTGTACAAGATTTTTTACCTTGATCCCTGTTTTTATTAAGGAGTTTATGTTCTAAAATCATTGTCGTGTGAGAACAATTTTTTTTTTTTAGCTGAAACGATTTTTTTAATGGAGCAACTCTTGCTCAAACCTGATTTTCTTTACAATACATTTTACTTTGTTGAAAAGTATATCTTTTATATTTCTACCCACATATTGGCAAATAAAATAAAAGAAAATTGACAGGAATTTATGTACATGTTATGAGGAAGAAAGTGGGCAAAATGGTAAGAAAGAAAGTCAAAATTCAGAAGGAATGACAAATCACTTCAGACTTGTGCATTATTACTAAATCTAAGTGTTCTATAGAGGAATTAATGTACTTGGGAATCATCAACGAAAATAATATTTCTTGCCAACCTCTACTTCCTCGGACTGAGCAGTAAATGATCAGTTAAGTGCTTTACCCACAAACACAAACCAAACTCCATTCGTCTCTCATTTTATCGGCCCTATTGTACGGTGTAGAAGTATTGAAGAATACATCAGATGAAAATCCTCTTGGAGTGTTCGACAAAGGTATTCTTTTAAAGAGTTATGGACTCTAATCTTTATCCAGAGGGCGCATAGCCATGACGGCAAGGTATTCAAAACTTCTTTTAAATCTTGAAAAAATGTTGATTGGGCTATTACAGGCCCGTGTGCACTGGAGGTTTTGGGAGCATATTAACGTATATGAAAATAAGTGAATCGTATTCATCAAATTTTATTCCGATATGAAATTTCAATCCAGAGCCAACCCCCCCGTGGGCTGACTCCTGCACACGGCCCTGGGCCATTAGTATATAATAGTCAACTGTTGCTTAATTTTGCCTCCTTTATTAATTGATAAATATTGTTCTCGCACTCACAAGAAAATTCATTTTGTTTAATAAATCCCGAATACATAGTTCTATAAAATTTAATTATTTTGCTTACTTTGTGCCAGCTGATGTCGAAACCTCAAAATTTGGCATTTGAGTTTAACAATATTTTCTTCGAGTTCACACGGAATCAGCGATAGCAATTTATTCGTATTCGTAGCGGATGGTTGCATTCGTAACTTTTCTACGACGGACTCAGCGATAGGACTGTACAACAAAGGCTGGCGAGCAATGCTGAGCTCGGCCAAAATACTGTAAGTGGTTTCAGCGCCAATGAACTTTTTTGCATCGGAGAAATGATCTCCCTATATACATATGTATGTATTGATTTTCAATGAATCCTTAAGATGAGTTAGTTAAAAGTGTTAATTTCGATTTGATTGACAGTAAGTTGTCAAGCTCTTTTACAAACATGTCGTCCAGATAATACACCAATCAGCAACAACTGCAGAGCTCGTGTCAAAATACTTACTTTCAGTCATCTTCAATCCGAATAATTTTTTTAAAAAATGGGAGCTGAATAGTATCCAAACCATGAGTACTTGAATGGACCTTCAACAAATGCTGTTTTCCCTATTTTCCTCCTTTCTCGTCTTCACCCCAAACTGATTACAATAAAAGACAACGCTGTGGGCACAAATTGAGCGTATAATTTTAGAGCTGGCTTTAAACCCACGTACCAAGAGAACTAATTGATCAAGATTACTACCATAGCCCGCAATCATTAAATTTATGAGCTCACGGAACTACCTGAAGCATATATGTAACATAGTATGTATGTGAATATGTATGTATGTATGTTCCATAGCAAATCGGTAGCTGCGTAAAGGAATATGTACTTGCAATGAAATTGCTTGAAATAAAAGAAATCCGACGAAGCGCAAAACACTAATTCCAGCAAACTTGATATAAAACGTTTACAAAATTGCCTGTGTGCATCTCACATACCATATATGTATGTATGAGTACCCAGTGCAATGAAACACCAAACTAGTCAGAAAAAATACTACTTTACAACTAGAATTTACTAACTGAAATCGAACTAGTCTGAAAAATACCAGACTTTTACCAAATACAAACCGATTTATTTATTTTATTTGACAATATTGACTTGTATACATAAAATAGTAGGAGACTGGTATGTTTGGTCCATAATTGGAACTAGAATATTTTTGTCAATTTTGTAGAGCAACGAAGGGTAATGTGGTCCATCTGATTATTTCGCAACCTAAACACGCTGTGGCAACGCTGATTTGATAAACAGCTGAGTTAACGAAAATGAGAGTTGGTGTAAAGGAGAGAAGCCATTAATTAAAATATAACCGTCGCTTACGTGCCCAAATTCGTGAATGTGTTAAGTGCAAACTTTTTTGGATAGCATATTTGTGGGCCTGTGTTTTGCAAAATAACGAGCCTAAATCAGGACTTAATATTTATAAAACAAGTGTACAATTTGCAACATACAGGTGAGTTTTTTTTCTTAAAAATACCTTCAGGAACATCAATAGACCGCGCGAAAGGTTTTACGAGAGAAAATGTTCCACATTTTTTCAATTTACTAGAGGAGCAATATTTGAAATATAACATTCCTGCTAGTCGAATTTGGAATGAAGACAAAACCGGACTCACCGTAGTTCAGTCCAAGCAACCGCAGGTTTTAGGTCAGAAAGGAAAGAAACAGAATAAGGCAAACCGGTTGAAATCGCTAGCGATTCTGTAGCAACCGTAACTTTCGATGAATCTGATGAGGAATAATTGTTTGAGGACTGTCCTCCTTCATACAATATGCCGTGCGTTTTTTGTAAATGAATTTACAACGAAGATCCAACCATCCAAAAATGGATATCGTGCATACAATGCGACTCACTAAAAATGCGTTTCCCAACGCAGTGCCATTTTTCTATGTCAATCATGCCTATAAATATCTCTAATTTTAGTATTGAATTTCTCTAACTGTCTAATTAATGTAAAGGGTTTTCCAATAGGGATGATATGATTTCTAAGTGTCGTGTCGACCATTTTTAATATGTCATGATCTGTCATTTTTTTTCCTTGTATTCAGTAGTATTTACAATTTCATCATGGAAAGATATACGTAAGAACAACGTTTACAAATTATTCAATTTTACTATCAAAATAATCGTTATCCAATTGCAACTTCTGATGAGGCTCACTTTCATCTGAGTGGTGCGGTAAATAAACAAAACAGTCGATTCTGGTGCGTAGAAAATCCACAAATTATTCATGAACAACCATTATTTCACCTAAATTGACGGTTTGGTGTGGTTTTTCTTCTGGTGGAATCATCGCTCCGTACTTCTTTCGAAATGAAGCTTGTGACACCGTTACTGTCAATGGAGAGCAGTATAGATTGATGATAACCAACTTTTTATGGCCGCAATTGAAAGACTTTGGTCTTGACAACATCTGGTTCCAAGTAGACGGGGCTACTTGCCACACAGCACGTGCAACAATTGAATTAAATATTGCGAGACAATTTTGGAGATTCAATTATTTTAAGAAATTGTGACATTGAATGGCATCCCAAAAGTTGTGATTTAACACCATTACACTACTTCTTGTGGGATTATTTGAAGTCATTGGTCTTTAGCAATAAACCAGACTCTCTTCAAATTTTATAAGTCAAAATTGAACGTGTCATGAACATACGACTTGATTTAGTGGGAAAAGTACTCGAAAATTGAGTTGATCGAATTCGTTCCTGCAACAAAAGTGGTGGAGGCCATTTGAATGATGTTATATTCAGAACTTAATTGTATCGATTGTACTTCACATTAAAGAAAAAACATTTGAATTTTCTTAACAATTACTGTGTTTTTTTAAAATCATATCACTCTTATTGGAAAACCCTTTACTAGAATACCTTTGTATACTGTGCATTTTGTTTTTAATAAAATCACAAAAACAGCTTTCTTTTGTACAAGCAGTAGGGATGGTTATGTGGTATAGTGTACCACATTAGACCTACCACCTATACCACATTACCACTCCTTTTTGAGGTGAGTGAGGATATTTCAGATTTTTTTAATTATCGGTAATAACGTGGCCAACTTCAACATATTTATTATTTCGACAGTGCGTCGCAATACCTAAGACAGAAGTGGATAAAATGGAAAAAGTTGGTGTCCGTAGGTTCAATAATTATAATTTGCCAGAGGCAACATTTAAAAAAAAAAAGGTACATTTCTAATCTAAATCTAACAATTGCCAACTCGTAGGACATAGCCATGTTAAAAATGCCAGTTGCTTGTGTGGAAACAAGACAGTTAGCTGACTAGTTGGGCAGGCGATGCATACTAGTTAGTTATAAAGTAATTTATTACTGGTTCATTTGACTACAGGGTTGTATAAACTTGCACATACACACTTATGAATATGGTTGTTAGGCGCACATGTGCGCATTTGTTGTAACCTTGTGCTTTTGTGTAGGTGAGTACCGAATGAAGAAGATGTGTGTGTGCGCACAGCAACTTTTGAAATGCATCCAATTACAGCAATTTGCGGTAGTTGTTTGTCTTTTCCATATAGTTTGTTGGTTTGTTTATCGGCTCCAAGTTGAATTGGGTTTCGTTAAGGTTTCCTTGGTGCGTGGGTGGCGTTAGTTTCTCCGAATACATAAACGATTTTAATCATAACTTTTTTTTCGTTGTTATAACGATTTCCTATTTTAAAGCGCGGTGCCTTGCAATTCACTTTCAGCAAGAAAAGCACAATTTTAACTAATGAAACCTCGGCTTAGTGCCGCGCAGTTAAGCGGCAAAGCAACAAGCTGTTAAGCATCCTGCACGGTCAGAGCCTTCTTACCTTGACTCATATTTCTATAGTTACTTTCGTGACATTTACAGACATAGCCACAGGTTGAAGCAACGATCCGCCAATTAACTAAAATATTACATAAAGTGGCAGCGAAGCCATTTCTTGTGGTAAAGAAGATGGCAGAGGCTGTCAGAAAGTGTTTTTTCTTTGTTTATTTATAAGCATTTTCTTGCCTCCTTCTAAGCCTTGACAATTGCAGTGGATGTTGAGGTCATGACTTCGAAGTGTGCATGTGAGAACGAGAGGTGGCCAAGGTGAATATTGAAAATTTCAAATTAAAGTAATAATAGTTATAGCAATGTTGTTGTTGCACCAGGTTACGAAGTCTGGCCTATTTTTATGTAAATCTTCAGAGACTTATTTTAGGACTACCATATACATACGAGTATTATAAAAGTCATCTCATAATAATTATGAGGGATAAAAAGTCGTTTATGTTTTGATTGACGGGATCGGTTCGGAACAAATTCAGGACTTTTTTCTGCATAATTTCGGGACTCGTTCCGGACTTGTTTTAGACCAGTTCGGCATTGGTTCGGGATTAGTTTGGGACTTTTTTTGGCACCGTTTCGAGGCTAGTCTAAAACTAGTTAGGAACTAGGTCGGGATTTATTCGGGACTTTTTCGAATAGTTTCGGGATTAGTTCGTGACAAACGCAAAAAGTTTCGAACTACTCCTGAACTATCAATTACCCATTTCTTTGTTATATATGTATGTCAATAAATATATTTTTTCCTTTGAACAATAATCGTCTTAGGTGATTCTCGCCGAGCTCAACAAAGCGCTACCGCATATTAGTCACTAAATAAAATTTGACAATATATAACGTAAACTGGTACAGAAAAACACCATCATTAATTATTTTTTAAAACCATTCGCTCCACCTATTTATGTAATTTGGAAAAAATAACCATATGTACATAGTAATGCATGTAACTAAGTAATAGACTAGACAGACGACTACGATGGTCTAAATTAATAAGCATCATGAACATTAAATTTTTAGTAAACTTTACATTTAAGAGAATTTTAAGAAGATTTTTCTAAGGCTGAATAATTTATAAACAAAACTAGAGGAAATATTGCAAATATGGTTCCAAAAATAAATTTATTTTCCACAGTTTTAATATGAAAAATTTTTGGAGAACAGTTTCCTAGGTTTATTTTTATTTTTTAAATTAATTACTTATTAATAAAATATAATTAAATATTATGATAGAGTTAATTAAATCCGGGTGAATTTTAAGCGATCAGAACCATGCTCTTTAATTTGCCAACTTTTAATGGTCTATAATACTACTTTGTCAAAAAAGTTTAAATTTAAAGAAAGAATTGTATTTTGATTAAATATTAAGAAATAAGGAATAAGGATTTATTTACCAGCATACATACGTAAGTATAATTTAGAACACCGGTTCGTATTTCAGGGGGTTAACTTTTTTGTTGATTTTACAATCTGAAATTATTTTTAAAATCTCAAAAAACATTAAATTGACGTTAACATGTCGTTCAAATTTTTTTATTTACCAATTTTTCCAAATTATATTTCGTTATTATGTAGTTTACATTCTACCACTAATGACCTATTTGGTGTAATTTTCTACCAACTTTTTCGCAAAAGGGAATTACATTTTGCCCCATTTCTACTTCCTTCGTAAATGCAATCTTTTGTAAGATAGAACCAAATTTGTCTGTCATTATTCACCCAATCTTTTATAATTGAATCATGGAAATTATTAACTTAAATTTTCTTAAATTTTTCATCGTTTCATAAAAATACTGAAAACAAAACAAAATGTGTGGCACACATATGTACATATGTATGTACATATATACATATGTGTTAGTTGGTGTATTACCAAAATATTTTTGACACCTACTAAATTAATTTCACGTCAGTCACATTTGATTTATTACTTTTAAATCCAATGAATTTCGTACTTTTTTTTCAATGACTTCTTTGTGCTCATCTCCATCACAATTCCTTTCAAAATTTGCGATTATTTTCAACTCCCTTCCCTCAACCCAAGTCGCCATTTCATTGCAATTGCTCAATTCCGTTTACCATTTATCTTCCATCGTGGCAGTATTCTACTTCCTCAATTATGTTCTGTGATTGTTTGTCTGCGTTTTGGTTTCCTTTCCGTTATTGCCAACAAACTTTCCCTGTTGTTTTGACGTTTATGGACATAACTTTTATTTAAAGTCTGTGCCTACTTCCGCATCTTGTTCTGCTAAAGCAGTAAAACCTAACTCAAGGATACAGAAGCATACAAAAGTAGACACACCACATATCTACTTATATACAAAAACTTTAGTTTACACGCCTGTTTGTGCAAACGCACAGCCATATTTAAAACTTTAATATACACCTCTCAACCTTTCTGTTGCACGTATGTACGTACATACAATGTTGATATCCTAGCGTAGCCCTTTTGCTAGTAGTTGTTTATGTTTATTTGTGTGCGTGTGTCCATCATTGTGTTGAGGCAATGTTATTTGACTTGTACATAATAAGGTTTTCTCTCTTCCATTTCTGCTTGTTCGACTTGGCACATTTGTCTCTAGTAAATCATCTCTGCTACAACTATTTGCCTCAAATTTTCGCTTTATTGACACCCAACTTTTATTTAATTATTTTCTCTGTGTTGCCAAACGTAAAATAAAGTTGTAAAAAGTTTCCGTGAAACAAAAAATTTTATTGCGCTTTTATTTTGTCTCTCAAGTATTGCTTTTGCTTTTATGTATACAACAACAATAAGTATAAATTCGACTCCCAAGGGTATGGTATTAAATTTAGAGCAAAACTTTCAATGTTAATGGCAGAACTTAATAGAAGCATAGGAAGAAATTTAAGAAGACTTTTGCTGTAAACGGGGCGCTTAATGGAGCAAATACAATTGCTGGAATGTGTTAAGTAGTGGAAGAAAGCTAATTTTCTATTTTTAAAATAAAACTAAGTGAAGTAAAAGTGAGGAATTTAAATTTTTAAGGGAAGGGTAGCACAGCGCATATTAAAAGCGTGGTTATGGAAATGTATCAATTTAACGTGCAATAATTCCAAACTATCTATAAACTCTTCTCTTAACTGTCGTCAACAAATCAAAATTATGCTGCAGAAACTTGATTTTTCGTGTTTAAGTACTTACGTACTTAGCACATACTCTCGCCATACCCTGTCTTGTTCATAATACTGTAACTCCTACAATTTTTTGAATTCAGCGCTGATATTTTTCACACATATTCTTAAAAGTTAGACGCATCGATTAAAAGATATAAAAAAAATCGATTTTTTGATCGCACTAGATTGACGGCCTCCTTAAAGCAAATTTATTACAACATTTTTTTTTTGAAATCCATTGATTTCCCAAACCCTTAAATTTGGGTTGAAAAAAGTAAGTGCATATGTAATCCGAATTTCCAAATAAAATTCTTTCATTTGCAAATCTCCATACAAATGTAAAATTCTATTCCACTTGATGCATATTTATTTGTATTTAATTCCAATAGCAAAAACTCATTTCCAAATCATTTCGTGTTTCCCAAGTAAAATAAATATATCATTTACTTACATACATATATCTAAATACACATAGAGATTTAGTTGAGTTAATAATCTGCACGTTTTGTTTTTTATTAATGTTTTAATATTATTAAGTAATTTACAAACATGAAAAAAGCAAACAAAATATGAACTTAAATATTCCTTTGCAAGCCAACAAACCCAATTAAAACTTTTTGTGTTTGCTTTACTGCGCAAAATACTTCATATAAATTTATTTCAAAGATTTAACAGCCCATTAGCAGTAATTTCACGAGTAGGCGAGCACAATTAATCTTTGTGCCGCTTCTATTTAATGCTAACGATAGCTTAAATTCTTAAAATAAGGTAGTACATGATTATTTTTGATAATATCTTATAAATATATACCAACTGCGCGACCAGTAAAAACAATAAAGATCAGCTTGAAGTGAGCTTTTAAGAAACAAAACCATGCCGAAAGCAAATAAATGTAGGTACGTTTCTTAAATGACATTAAAACATTGTTTGAATTGTAATCAGATATAATTTCGAAAATTTTTTAGTTAAACCTTCATAATTTCTCAACAAAGTACTTAAAAAAAATGTGGACACTAATGTCTAAGGCCTTAAGGATATCACATTTCGTTGTTGTAATTCCAACACAATCTTTGCTAAGGTGAGTTATGTCAGTTTGTCTCTCCCTCTTTTGGTGAAGATGGAAGCTAATTTTGATACTAAAAATTTCATTAGCGTTTCAAATGTTATTTCAAGAAAGAGAACAGCGCTTACAAAGGTTTACAAATTTCATGGAATTCGTTTATGCGTAAGGACTTGCGGATAAGCTCTCGTATTTCTTTGAAGCGTATTTATTTATGTACGAATAAGTGAAATACTTAACAAAAAGCGCACATACAAGTTTTTCGTCATTGTGAATTTATGTAAATTAAGTAACATTAAAGAATAAAAAAAAAGAAATTGAAAGCAACAAAGGAGCTAGAAAATAGAAAAAATATATTGGTAAATGAAATGAGGATAAAATTAAATTGAAAGTTTGAAAAGACTAACACAAATAAAGGCGGAGAAAAAGAAAGCATGAACAGTCTCGAAATAAATGGCCAGACGATATGCTTGAGCTAACAAAACATTATTTAATAAAATACAATAAGGAATGCTATTTTAAATGAATAAATGCTATTTAAGAAGTCATAAAATATCAAAAAAAAAAAAAAGGAAAATTGTGAAATAAAAATATTCCAAAAAAGTCAAAGTAATATTTGCGCACATACTGCTCAGCATAATTCACAATCTACAAGAAATATATCTAAATGTTTTTCTCTGACAGGTTTGGTGGTACAATTGAGAAACTTTGACAAATCATTAGGGCCGATATTGACAACTCTCCATTTGACCAAGATGGAGTGAAAACTGCGATTTAAAAACAACATCCCGGAGCCTACATTGCATAGCTTTAGCTGATGACGACGAGCATTGCTCAGACATTAACAGTAAACTTAGCCCAGAAAAAGCCCAGATTATTAAATCGACCCTTGCCACATTATTGTCGACTTTAAGGTCGCCTTTGATACCACAAATAGAAGTAGTCTTAGCGACAACGTCTCCCAGTAGATCTTCGCAGTACTAATACGACTATGTCAATAATACAGCTTGACTTTGAGCACAACCATTAGTTCCGACAAAATTGATTGGTATCTCGTAGAGCCATTAGAGACCAAATGAGTTGTTAGACAAGGTGACAAATTTTCGTCCAACTATTTCGATTTCTAGCTGAACAAAATGAAAGACCCAGTGCAGAAGGACCTGTCTTCGTTTGGCAAGAATAATTGATGTAACCTCGCAACTGGCAACCTTTTTAGGTCTCGTCGCAAATCGACAAGCGGAGAGAAAATGCAAAAAACTGCTGTGGATTTGTATAAAATTAACAAAGTGGTATTGCAGATAAAATATGCTTCCCACACAGTAACATATAAATATCAGTATATAAATATTAGCACATGCGAATGCACAAGCAGGATGTGGAAGCGTGCAAGTGTGACCAGCAAGTGAGCAGAGTCATTAATTTGCCATAAATGAAGTCGCTGAGAGATAATGGTGTCTGCCACACAATACAATACACAGCAGGATAAAAGACGTCAACACAGCAGTATATTTTTTTTATAGCCATCAAGCCAACAGGGGCGACGCATTGATAATGAAATTAGCTTGTAGAAAGTTTAAATGAATGCCAACAAATTTTGAATATACGACAAACACATTGGGAATACTCTGTAAGGCCAATAACCAAGTATTTACAAGAGGGTGCGACATAAAGTAAAAAGCACGACAAAATGAGAGTAAAGTAATGTAATTAATATAAATATGTTAAGCCGTAAATGTGCACTGAAATCCGTTTGATAACCTCTCTCTCTCTCTCTGTATATAAAATAAAAATAATTTTATAATTTTCATATGCACAGATTTAATAGCCGAACTTGACCTTTGCGTCACTACACCAACACACTTAAACATCAGCGGGTGGATGAAACTGCCTTGACATTTTTGTGCGGCTGCTGGAAAATTAGAAAATTTGTAAATTTGAGCAAAATTAAAAATTTATCAGCAGCAAAAAATATTTATATGAAAGTTAAAATTGGCACAAGCGCAGGGAATGTTAAAGAATTTTGCAAAAAAAAATAAATAAAATTTTGCCGCCAGTAAAGCGAAAGTTCAGTGAAGCGTAGGGACAGCCCTGCAACAGTGACAGTGAAGAATATAAGGAAATACATTTATGCTTTTATAAGTTTGTAAGTATGTATGAGTATGTCATGTGAAAAATATTGCACTCGTTTGTGTGGAAAGGGTAAGTTTGAGATATCTAACGCTTTGGGCGTTAGCAACGAAATAAGCGCATTAACTTAATGACATGCATATATAACAACAACAACAAAAACAATAACAGCCATACAACGACCAACGGCGAACTACAACAAAACTATGTCGGTATCGCTTGAGGTGTGCTTTTAGAAATTGAGAAAGATAAGTATTTTGAATTTCACTCACTGACATATTTTGTTCTTCTGACGTTCCAGCAGAGCAAACTGGGGGAAATGTAAAATTATTGCACAAATAAATTCGCTATGTGTTGGCGAACTGAATTTAGGGGAAAAGTAAATTAAAAAATTTCAACTTAAAGTAAAGCGCTCACCACAATTTTTGGAGGAAATAAGTTCTAAAAATAAAAACAAATACTTTTAAAAATAAATGTAGGTACTTTATAAAATATAAATCTGAGCAATATTTTTCAAAACGTTACGAGGCAATCAATTTTGGAAAAATTCAGACATAACCGAAATAAATTTGTGGAAAACACAACATTTCACTTCTTACACTTAGCACCAGGTTCCTTGGTTCCAACCTGGGAAACGGAAAAAAATAATAAAGATTTTAGCATCAAGATTAAATTAAATATTGCATTTATCAGAGCAATATCTCTTAACTTTTTTCCTTTTTTAGGATGCAAAGTAATCTTGGTTTCCTCTTTTGATGTGTAAACATCTTGCGTGTACTGTAAGGACTCAGAAAAAAATAGAATTTTGTAAATTTGTTGACTACTTTCTTCGACACGAACAAATGATGTTGCCTTAAAATTGGTTTTATGCGAAGAACTAGATTACGGTGGCTGGTATAAAGTAGTTTAGTATAATTTCGGCATATTTTACAATTCGAAAAGCAAGGTGAATGGCATATCAAAATCAATGGAATATAAAGGCTCCATTTTAACTTGCCCATGGGTTCTTCAAACTTATTTGCGAACTTTTTTGGTAACGTTTATGATAGTTTCAAAAATATCGTAATTAGCAACGAATCGTTTCAATTATAGCAGGTTGTGGATGTAGGAAAAATGTCGGTTACAGAAACAGAGGTCTTTGAGTCTTTGTTAGAATTGGATGCCTCGAAAGGAGCAGGTTACGATCTTCTGCCACCCTGTTTCTTCAAAAACTGTGCGGACACTTTGTTCATCCCATTGACTCTTATTTAGGCATTTTTTTAGATGAATGGAAAATTGCTTTTATTGCACCTATTTACCTATTTAAAAATCAGGATTAAGGAATCTGGTGGAAAATTATACACCAATAGCCAAGCTCTCAATAATCCCGAAATTACTGGGCAAACTAGTTAATAAATATTTCTTATCCGCTTTCAAACAGCATATCAATACGCGGCAACATGGCTTCTATCCCGGAAGGTCTACTTATACCAACCTTGCTATTTTTTCTAATTTCACATTAGATGTAATAGAGATGTGCTCCCAGGTCGATTTTCTCTACAAAGACTTTGCAAAGGATTTTGACTGTTTAGACCATGATCTACTCCTCTCCAAACTGGGAATGCTGGAGGCTCACTCCATCGCCATAACTTGGCTTGAGTCCTACCTGAAGAACAGGAAATTAATCATCAAAGTTGGTGACAGTCATTCTCGCGTAATTTCAGTGACCTCTGGTGTGCCACAAGGCAGCCATTTAGGCCAATTACTCTTCACAATTTTTATTAATGACGTTTTAAATGCCTACAAATGTGCTGAGTGTCTGCTTTACGCCGACAACCTCAAGCTATATCTACCTATAACAACTCTTGAAGATAGCATAAATCTGCAAAACGTTATTAACTCACTTTTATTGTGGTGTAAATGTAATGGACTATTGCTAACTTTCCAAAAATGTAACATCATAACTTTTTCACGGTCAGCTAGTCCGAAAATGTTTAATTATATACACGGTACAGACACTATGTTTCAACGTGTTAGTAAAATCAAAGACTTGGGAGTCTATCTCGACACAAAGTTTAGTTTCGACTATCATAGGGAATACATAACCTAAGCAGTCAACTCCAAGCTTGGATTCCTAAAACGAAACTCAAAGGAATTTATAGAAGCGTTGACCCTTAAAAGTATCTTTTTAAGTGTTATTTGATCCCTTCTTGGGACCCGGGGCTCAAAACGCATTCCGATCGATTGGAGAAAGTTCAGAGAAGCTTGCCAAGATTTGCCGTTCGTCGAATGTATTCAGCACACTCTATGTATGCCTTCATATAGTATTCGGTGCAGAACCTTAAACCTAGAAACCCTTTTAGTAGATGGAAAACTCAAGGCATTATCTTCATTCGGGACATTATGCATAACAGAATTGATTCACCTGAATTATTATCGCTCCTACCTTTTAACGCTCCTATAAGACCTCTCAGAGATAAGTCGGTCTTCCGCGTAAAATATAGAAGAACCGATTCATAAGTTTATATCGCTATTTAATGTTATATTCACATATTCACATGTTCACATGTAGATATTGATACGACCAGAGAGTATCCTACGCTTAAGTTTCACAAATTTTACACTTTAATGTAATTCTGTTTACTTATCCATGTGCATCAATATCTGTGAGGGCTGAGCCCAGTAGGTTGAACTAAATAAATAAATAAATAAATTCGGAATAATTTTAGGACATTTCCGATATCTGTTCAGGGATATTTCAGGACCGTGTCGTGTCAGCTATAACCGATTTTGGAGCCGTATCAAAACACTTTGAGTTCGATTTCACTCGTACCTAGATCTGGACTTTTTAAGATATATCTCAGGACTGCTTGAAAACATTTTCGTTCCGGAAAAAAAGCAAAAAAATTTCGGTACTATTTTGGTATCGACTTGTAACTTAGAAATTATTAATTACGGATAAGTTTAAGACTTTTTCAGAACCGATTTATGTTTGTATGTAAGTGAATCTTCTAAAGTTTTGCTGGGACTTACACAGATGCTTTCATATCAAATTTCAAGAGCAACCGGTACCCACGTCATCTCATTTATTTCATTCCTGGGGTCAACAATTCCGATCGTTTTTTTTAGAAGATTATCTTCACTTTACAGATGTAAATTATTAACTTGGCTTATATAGTTTTTGTTAGTGGCCGCATTGTTCGAGGTTCGAACTTCAGCCAGGGAAAGTAAAATCTAAATAATAGAAAAGTTTTTTCTAATAGCGGTCACACCTCCGCTAGCAATAGCAAACATCCGAGGATATTTCTGCTATGAAAAAGCTTTTCATTAAATACATCTGCCGTTCGAAGCCTCCGTTTGTGCTATAATATAAAGATGCAAACCACAAATGGTAGAAGAATCCGGCTAAACACTGAGCTATATAGTGTAAGCGTCAAATTATTATTTTTGTTATATAGTTTTTGTTAGAGCATAAATTACACTTTTTTGTATAGAAATAAAATAAAAGAATGCCTGATTAAGATCATCAAGGCAAACCATAATCATCAGATAAGTTTAAATATTCGCCACATATAGCTGGTGCGGTAATCTTCATCAAGCGGATGCAAATATTACAGCTCTAATAGCAAGCGATGCGCAAGTGAATAGCAAGCACAACGAGGGGAGGGGCAAAATGCAGTTGTACTAGGATGGAATATAAAAACGTAAAAAAGCAAGTATTTGACTTGTTATCATGCAAATCTTGCTAAAATATATTAAGATTAACTTTCTTGGGTACTCCAAACAAAATTTTCTAAGTATTGAACAAACATGAAAAAAATCAAATGCCTTACGAGTATATGAAGGAAAATGTGAAAATAGTTTTAAAATAGTTGACGATAATATCCAAAGCCACATTCTTATATGCACACATTTATCTACATTTTTTTTTTTAACTTAACTTAATTTCATTCAAACACTTTAGTTTCCTTAAAATCAACACACTTGCCACTGCTACAGTATTCCTCACTGCTTTTGTATGTCATTTTGTGTTTTTTTTTCTTTTTTGTTTTTGTCGCTACTAGCCCTGCAACTATCATAATATAATTGCGCTGCTTTCCAAGAATAATTAAGTAGTTAAGCACTAAGCTGTAAGTCAAGTCTTCATGTTTGCCAACGTTGGTTTTGCTACGACTTGGCGCGTCATGACATAACAAGTGGTGGTGCGCCTGGGCGTATGAGTTACGTATATATTTGCTCGTACATACATACATATGTACATAGTTAGAGGAGAATTTGTTTATAAGGTTAGTAGCTCCTTTAATTATAAGGGAATATACATGTCTGTATGTTTGCATATCCGAAACATATTATTTTCGTTTCTCAGCGCTTTATTATTTTTCTCGCAAATTTGTTAAGCGCCTCTTAATGCAAATAAGGGGGCGGTTAATTTTACTATATATATATCATTTTCCTTTTCTTAATTAATTCTAAAGGTTAAGGTGCAGCGTGTAGAATATAAATATGCACGAATGAAACATATTTATGCTGAACAAAATAATAAAATTAATATAAGCTGAAAAATGCCGCCAAGAGCATATTTGGTATCTATGTATGTACTCGGACATACCAGAAGGCTTTGAGGGAAATTTTACTAGAGTGGAATGAGAGGATGATATATTTAAGAGACACAATATTTATTAATAAATTTGAGCCACGAATGACTCTATTGCGGATGATCAGTGGACTAAAATCTCATTAATTTGCTTTTCTACCAGAAAATAATTAATATCATGTTGACTTACATATCTGCTTTCATAATTTGTAAAATATTTACTACTCGTACGTTTCTATGACACACTTGTAGATTTAAAATTTTCCTTATTGTATTAAATATACAGATATAATTTCGATTTAGGTTATTATGTCTTAAGCTCAAATTGTATATTTAGTGCTTTTGATTTTCCCTTATCCCTTAACAATGAGTTGACTAAATTGTTCGAGTTGTTGCTTCTTTCATTTTTTATATTTTTCATAAGATTGAAACATTTTTTTACTTCTATTTTTAACTAAATACTAATAATATAAAAAAGCGCGCCATGTCTGCACCACAAAATGGAAACTTCTCTTGATTTAATTATTAATCGCTCATTAGTCTTGCAACACAACACTACATACATTGCGATTAAGTGAATTTAATGAAAGATAAAATAATATTTTATAATATAATGCTTGATTAATCTTAGAACCGTGACTTGGTTGTACAACTTAATCTCGTGACTTGGGCACTCAGTGCCCACTAGTGTAATTTGTATGGAAATTTGAGCTTTTCAAACAGTTTTTTTTTTAAACCCAATATTTCGCTTAATCATGAACATAATTTAATGAAACAAGTATTTATTGTTAGCAACAAAGGATTGTTATTTGAAAACAATAAAAATCACATAAATTTTAAGTTTTGAACTGCTCATATTGGGGAAATTCTCCGCTGTCTTTTTGATGTCATCAATATCTGAGTTTGAATTAGCATCGGCATTGTATTTTACGAAAAAACAATTTTCACATGTCCCTATATAGTGTTTGGTGCATGTCGGAGCAAAGCAATAGTCACAAACTGCTGTTGTTTTGTTGTCGGTTTTAGCAGTTTTGCAGGTTTCACACCGTCGTTTCAAAGTATTGATCTGGGGAAAAAGGGAACCATTCACTATGTTTGAAAACTATTTTTTTTTTGTCTTAAAATGAATTAAGGAAACTTACCTGTACTGCTGGATGCGATCTTGGCTCTGCAGGAACCCGTTTGAAATCTATCAAGTCCATTGCAATTTTTGTTGTAGAATTAATTTTTGTTTTGCATCGGTTGTGCAATTGGTTCTGTGCTAGCTCCATAGAGAGCTCTTTCAAAAATATTTAACGCTTTTCAGACTTATTTGTGTTCCAGGTACGGTGACTATGCTCAAAAAGCCTGAACGCTGAGAGCCCAGCAACATCCAGCATATTATAAAATAATGCCATGGGCCAGCGGTTTGTTTTTCTTTTGCCAGTGAATCCACGTAGCATTTTGTCAAAAGTATCGACTCCACCTTTATGCTCATTATAGTCATGTATGACTTGTGGTTTTTTTGTCACAGGATTCACATCTTCGCTGGCATGGGCAGTTGAAAGCAGTAGCACGTTTTTTTTCGAATGTGTTGTAAAACTTACCAATTGCATTGACTTTGAAAAGCAAAACACTGATTCTAACATTCCTCTTTTTTTTGCTTCTTCAGAAGATGTAAACAGTTTTGGCAGTTGTGGCTTATTGCTTCTTATCGTGCCCACCAAGGTAGTATTCCGTTCAAGCAATTCCTCTGCCAAATCATAGCTGGTGAAAAAGTTGTCCATCGTGATATTCATACCCCTGTCCAAATACCGATTGCATAGTCGAATAACGAGCTTGCGCGCAATACCAATTGATCTCTGTTCGTTAGGCTGTGAGCCTAAATACACTTCGCCTGCAAGTGGATAGTTGTTTTTTGCGTCAACAAGCCAAAATATTTTTATGCCATATTTTCCAGGCTTTGAGGGTATGTATTGGTCTGCATCGGTTTCTTGTTGAGAGCAACTGCTCATCAACTGTCAATTCTTTACCTGGTGTGAATGGAATCGTCAAATTCGACATGAATAGTGTCCATACATGACGAATAGGCACCAACTTATCGTGACGTAATCTCTCAGCTCGAGTCCTGGAATCGTCAAACCGTAAAAAGCGGCATAACTGCTCAAACCGATGCAATGACATGACTGCCCTATAAAACGGCATATTCATTTTGTGGAAAAGATCCTTAGCATGAACTAAGTTTGCTTTTTCCGCACCGGAATATAAAATGATTGCAATAAAAGCATACATTTCATCCGCATTTGTTTCTTGCCAATATTTTAACTTCTTTGGAACTGCCTGCCGCATATTTGTCTCTATTACTCTTTTGGCTTTTCTATTCGTCTCAAGAGTAATACCTTCAACAAGAGACAAGGGGAAAACGCGTATGAAGGCATCTCTTTTGGATTCAAAGCTTTCCGTGCAAATTGACGTTGATTATCTACGCATATCCAGTGCTAGTTCCGTTCGCCGTTTTTCAATTTGGCTTGGCATTGACCACCATACATTTTGGTCATTCCTTCCTTGGGAACAATACTTTTCTCCACGATTTCCCTCAATAACCGAAGTTGACAAATCATGAACGATTTCCTCGGGATCCATATCTACTGCAGGTTCCTCGACAACATATTCATCAAAACGTGGATCTGGAATGGGATTCGCATTATCGTCTCCGAAGTCAGACTGATCACTGGGTATCGGTTCGTGGTCGCCACCAAATCTGGCTCCTTGTCCACCATCATCATCATCGCTCTCAATGGCGTTGAAATAATTTGAAATATTTTGCTCCTCTTCTTCCTTCAATTCTCGGCGTAGGTTTGCCAAATAAACCGCTAATTTCTCACTCATTGCAAAAAATATAAGTATAACTACTGAAAATCAAACGTTCACTTGAAAATTTTACGCGAAACTGATGAAAAACGCACAATAACCACCAAAAACCGTTAGAAATAACGGTTCGCCATATAAAATATATGAAGAAATATCATGGGCACTGGGTGCCCCAAGTCACGTATAGCGTACTCACCATATAAAGTGCCGTAGCTGTCTTATTATCAAAGTTATACAGCTGAAATTTTGTCCACTTATAAACAAATCTACAATCTATTAGCCTGTTTACAAAAAAATCTAATTGAACTGCCTCAAATCCCGAAATCAAGCATCAAAAACTGATATGGGCACTGAGTGCCCAACTCACGGTTCTAAGGTTAAGTAATTTAATAATAATGCAATTAAAACTTAAGAAACAAATTTTATTTATGATTAACTTTACATCGCTGTGATGAGGAGAGCTAAGGTGGGATATAGTGAATTGCGGTGAGTTTAAAAGCAGTGGTAAGTTTTGATGTGGCGATTTTAGGGGTGATGAACTCAGGTATGGTGAGTTTATATGTGGTGAGTTTAGGTGTGGTGAGTTTAGGTGTGGTGAGTTTAGGAGTGGTGAGTTTAGGAGTGGTGAGCTCAGGAATGGTGAGTTTACGTTTGGTGGCTTTTGGTGTGGGGAGCGTAAACATTGGGAGTTTAGTGTGAGTTGTTTTGATTTGACTCGTTAAGATGTGGTGAGTTAAGATATGGTTTAGGGCAAGGGCATATGAGGTACTTTATATTCCATTCAATCATTGTGCTTTTCTTTATAGCTGTACAATTGCTCGGAAAGTTCTTTTTTATTATATATAATATAATTTTGGCGCGTACACTATATAGCTCAGTGTTTGGCAGAGCTTCTCCTACCATTTGTGGTGTGCGTCTTTATATTCTACCACAAATGAAGGGACCTACAGTTTTGTGCCGACTCCGAACGGCAGATGTATTTAATGAGAAGCTTTTTCATGGCAGAAATACCCTCGGAGGTTTGCCATTGCCTGCCGAGAGGTGACCGCTATTAGAAAAAACGTTTTCTATTATTAAGATTTTGCTTACCCTGACTGAGATTCGAACCTCGAACTCAACGGCATATCGAGTTATAGCACGCACCGCTACCAACTCGACCACAGCGGCCACTCTTTTATAAGCTACTTAAAAATAGAAAAAAGTATCCTGAAAATAATCTGTAATTCAATATTTCATCAACGATATGTTAGTACATTTATGAAATTAAAATTTAAAAAGGAATTTTACGTTTTATTTTTTTGAATTTCGATTTTAATTTCTTCTTCTGGTGAGGTATGCACCTTTAAGGCCTCGACAGCTTCTGAAACTATATTGACGTCGCTCCCGCCAATTGTCTGACCAGCGACTTCGCTATAATTGTATTTTAGTAAACTGCTTTGATTGCCACCCTTCAAACGTTATGGGGTTATAAATAAGCCACGACCAATTACTTGATAACGTCGCGGCGCCCGTTAGCTAAATGCGTTAGGCAGTTGGACAGCTGATCAAGAAAAATTACAAAGGAAGTAGGCCAACACAATCTGCCCCAGACAGAAAGGTTTGCAAAACCAATGTAAATAAATATGAAAAGGTAAAAGAAAATAAGGAGAGAGAGAAATGCTACACAAATAGAAAATAAAACGAAAAAACTATCAGCTATAAAAAAAAATAAAAAAAAGCGAAATAGTTACGCAACAAAAATGGAAAAACCGTTCGCAGATATCTTTTATTTGCATAGAATGGGCTGAATGAGATGCTTGTAGCAAGGCAAAACTTGAAAAAAGGAAATGTCCGATGCATGTATGTACTCGTACATAGAAAAGGAGTAGGCGAGCAGTTGTGTATGTATGTAAGTGCGAGTATTGTCGTACATGAAGTGGACTGCTTTTGTTATCGGAAAGCATTTGTAAATACTTGTTATTCATGCCTGAAGGGATATATACATTTGCATGCTTGTTTATTCAAATGCCATATGAATGAGTGACTCTGCAAGTGGAAAAACTTTGATGAATTACAAGGAGGGCATGTATAAACATCACCACCGCACTGTTCTTTGTATGTGCGGATATATTTACTTTAAGGTTGGTCATAACACTTTGTTTTTATGCACGAAAATATTTTTTCTTTGTTTTATTGAAATAAAGAACATACAGCCAAATTATAAACAATAATTTTGTTTAGAAATGTTTTATTTAAATATGTGTCGTTTGTAAAGCGTTACATCTCAGTTTAATTTTTTTTCTTTATATGACTGTTAGAATAAACATTTTTTGTGGTCAAAACCAAGCAAATATTTCTAACTCAAAACTTTTTGAACTTTAATAAATTAAATACAATTTTTTCTATAACCAGTTGCTTAACCATTATTTTGTGCCTGGGTCAAATTGACCATTTACCTAAATTGTAAGTAATAACTTTACGAAGCAACATTCGTTACATGTATTATTATTATTTTTTTATTTAAAAATGGACTGGTAAATCTTTCTCACAACAATTTTTGACTTTAAGGGATTTTGCTGTGAGCACACTAATTTTGATTTTTCGTAGATGGAATAAAAAATTTAAATCGTATCCAATGACAATTGCTTACTAAACGATAGATTTGCAAAATAAATTTTTGAAAAATGTCCAACAACTATTTCTTTAAATGCTTGATAGAAATAAACTAATTGGTTTAAGTACGCCTTTAATTTATTTCATAATTTAAAAACTTAAAGCACAGACACTGTAGCACCGGGAACCATTGATTAATGAGCATTTTAATCTCAAAAACATCTGCAACAAGTTCTCTTTATAACTATGGAGCCCATTAGCCCGTTACTCCAAAAACACGACCGGCAACTGAGATAAGCGTCTTTGATATGGGTAAATCCAGAAAATGGTCAACCAGAATTAAAAAAAAATATTTGCTGCTACCGTAAAATACTAGAAACAAATAATTGCATTCGTAGCTCTTTTATTATAATTGAGTTGGTTTTTTTTTCTTTTTTTTATTAAAACAGCTCACAAATGCATATCTTCTAAGTCTGTCCTCTGTTATGCAGTTTCTATGTGTTTTTTGTTTGTTTTTATGAACTCTGTTAAGTCCGTATACTAAAGTTATGCCTCTAATTTTTTCTCTATTACTAAGCGCTCTCTTTACTCTGCGATCTGGTGTTATGACAATACTAAGAGCACAACCGTAAAACTATAAATTATAAATTTACTTTAAGCTCTTAGAATATTACGTCCGTAACGAAAAATAACGTTTAATTTGTGCTAAACTAATGTAGTGAGGTAAAAGAAGACAGCGAGGTCATTTCTAAAGTAAGTTTCATTATAGCTGCAAGAAAAAATAATCGAAGCTAATCAGTCCAACAATTTTTATCTCTTAATTTTTATAACGTCCGAACGGTATGTTCTGATATTAATTAATTGAAATAATGCACCGCATTTCGTACAACGCTTCAATGTGAACTTTTTTCAGTGGAGTTTTTTTGCTACTTACCTCTCATGGAAAAGACGCAGTTGATGGAATTGGAGCTGTTGTGAAACGGAAAGTTTGGGAACTAGTCAAAACACAAAACGTAGTATTGAGCAATGCTAAAGAGTTTTATGATTGCGTCAAAGCAAACATCGCTGGAATTAATAGCATTTATATTTCGTCAGCTGAAGTTACTAAGGAAACGGAAAGCATAAGCAAATTTACTAAGTTAAAAAGTTAACAGTGCTTTAATAACCCCCATGACAATAACTTAGAATTAGCCATGACAATGAAGTCAAAACCAATAAAAATAAATGTTTGAAAATAAAATTTGCGTTGTCTGTTCGACTGGTTTTATTATAAAATAAAACCATATAATTATGTATGTATGTCGATTTCTTCTATATTTACTTATAATGTATACTAGGGGGTAATATCCGTAACGTCCGAATAAGTAAGATTATAAGTTGCCACATTAATAACTAGTATTTCAAAATAAAATGGCACTTATTTAAAAGCTTGATTATTCTACTTTATTGTTATCTTTGCAACTTGTATCCCAAAATTGATAAATTCGCTAACGTAGCAATTTATGTTCATCAATCTCAAAAGGACTTCCTTTTTGCGTAACGTCTGTACTTAGTCTTAAACTAAAATTTTCTAGGAGAATAATCTACGAAACGTGGTCTTCTTCTTTCATATGAATAAAGTAACATTTAAAAGCTTCTAAATCGAGCATTTGTTTGCTCAATATATGTATGTTCATAAATTGAAATAAATGGATTTGCCAATATCAGTAAATTGTAGTAAATATACTATAATGGGTTAAAAAATACAACACTACATATGTACTTCGAAAGTTTGAACACCCTTAATTTACATATAGATAAATGTATTTTTGTAAAATAATCTAAAGACATAAGAACTTATTGACGGCATAAAAGGCATTTGGCAAAGCATAAATTTATTTGCCTTTCTCTTATTAAATTGCCACATACCATAAGTGCGTAGCAATTTGATAATACATACTCATTATACGTGCGGGCTTTTACCCAAACAAAAAAGACCCAAATTAACACGGAATAATAAGTAGTGAAAATTTCGTTTTGGGTTCCATTAAATTTAGCGTTTTTCTTTAGAAACACCCATATTTTGCCTTTAACTTTGATACATATGTTAACATACGAGTATAAAAAAGGGCAGTCCAACGACTTTGTCTTGGCCTGCGGGCCGTGTTAAAGCCTTAGCCGCTAAACTTAGGTAAGGAGAGTTGATAAGTTAGTGACACACTTAGGCTATGAAATAGATGGGCAATGTTTAACCAATTTTTATTTAGGTTTTGATCACTCCTTACTGAACCATTCCGAATCCTGGAAAATAGTTTCCTATTAAGTTTCGAGTCATCTGCGAAAAACGTAAAACTATCGGGCAGGCTGTTGTAACTCCTGCTTAGCATGTAATTTGAATTTTTCTAATTTTGTGCTGCATTTGAGAAAAAAATATGAAAAAATGAAAAAAAAAAAATTATGAGCATTTTTGTAAATCTCTAAATCACCAACATAATTATACCGCAACGTAGTATGTATGTGTGTATATTAATTAAATTTTTTATTAGATAAAACCAAGTTAAAACGAAATTAAAAATACTTCATTCCCTTCGTAAATTTAATATTTCCCTGAAATTGTGTGCAACCAATTTTGCAAAGCAAACTTTTTTAATAACAAGCGCATACAATAAATAAATACTAAACTAAAGTTTGCGATGCTTTAACGCGCAGTTGACTGCAGTAAACGAGAAAATTGCTCCACTTACCGGCAAACCATGAAATCCAACAGAGATAAAACACGAACGTAGGCGACTACAAAGCATTCATTACACAGACGTAGATAAAAAATATTTATATCGTGGCGGCAGCTTGAAGGAAAAAAAAAAAATGAATGCAACATAGAAAAAAAAAGCAATGCAGTTAAGCGATTTGGCAATGGTGAGCAAAACGGAGAGGAATGACATCAAAGGTGAGCAACAGCGTCACCAATTTAGAGTCTAGATTACAGAGAAAATGTGCGCACACTATAAAGCTTACATACAGACAAGTAGGAGTATAAGGATATATCAGCATCGACGCACTAACTACAATCAGGGGCGGATCGTGAGCTTCATTTTGGTGGAGGAACTCTGTGTCAAAAAATGTTCGGGTCTAGATATGATAGTTATCATATTTTATTTTAGTTCAAACACCTTTTACACATATTTTATATTTTTTAAAATCATCTTTCAAGTTATAAGATAGAATTTTTCGAACTTTATTTTTTGATATATCTTATTGCATGAATGGCAGAACCTCACCATTTTGTATAAAATATACTCTTATTAATTCACTATGAAAAATAGCTGACTACTGAAACACGAATTACAAAATCATTCGGTGTGCTTCAATATTTGCAAACCGTACAATGATATCTTCTGGTTTTAATATTCTTTATTTTTTCAATAAAAATACATTTAATTTTATTACAAAAACTAAGTACGTTTGTATCTTAAGACAGACAAGTTTCCAAATTTGTAAAAAATTTAAAAAAATATCTTCAAAACTTCAATTTTGTTGCCAAAAAATTTGAGGTGTTAGGTGGGAAATAAAAAATTAATTTCATTTAATTTCATTCATTTTCTTAGGAGCATTTCACTTTTCCAGAGTTACTTCCTGCAGGACGATTTCAAGCCAGTTTCGTGGCACTGGTTTTAAAACAGTCGTGAATGAGTAGTTACGAAAACGACCCAAATTAATCCTGAAATGCACGTGGCAAAGGTCTGAAATAATCTCAAAACGATCTTGAACTTTTCGCGAAGTAGTTTGGAAACTTTGGGGTATTAGTCCCGAAATGGCCCTGTAGTAGCCTATGAACCAGTCTTGAAGTGTTCAAAAACCAGTCTCAAAATATTAAGTTCTTTAATGATCTTAAAATATGTAGTACTGAAACATTACTAATCTTCTCATGAACTAAGTAATTTCAAAATGTCCCGAAATAGTCCTGAACTCGACGGCGAATAGTCTCAAGTTTATCCAGAAATAGACCTAAATTATTTTACAAAAGTTCATTTGTCCACACAGTTGGCATTCGGACAGTTTGGCAGAGAAAAATAAAAAAAAATCTCGAAATGCGTTATGTAGAAGAACCAAAAAAAAAGAGACAAATTTGAAAACAAAACTCATATTTTTAACAAAACTTTATTGAATCCCTGCAAAGTTTATAACTTAGTTTTTAATGGTTTTTGTTAAAAGATGTTCCGTATTTTAATTAAAAATAAAACAAAAACTAAAAAAATTAACAAATAAAAAAATTATTGTGAAATTTAATGTGGTTTTAATTACGAGATGGAGCGTATATGCATATTACATATTTATGCATTTGTATGTACGAGTATGTATGTAGATCTGCTCGCCTAGCCGAGTAACACAGTTTTCATTGTCGCCCTCGTAGTCCTTACCATCGTTTTAGCCACAATGACGAATGATGACGTAGCCCACCTGTTATGTGTAAGCAACAGGAGGCCACTGAAGTGTAAAGGACAAGCAAATATACAAATACAAGTACATACACATTCAACTTTCTTTCAATGAACGTCCATAAGAGATAAGTGTTCGTGTATGCGAGAGAGGTTAACTGTAATACGAAGTCGAATTCCGAAATTCAGATGGGAAGGTACTAGTTTTAATTCATACTCATTGTGAAATTGAGTAAACGTTTTTCAGCGTAGGTGGGAAAATAATAAAAGTTTTTGGAGAAAAAAGCTCAGTTAGGTACACCGTGAGCGCTTTAAATGGAGCCTCGGCAAAAACGAACGAAAACTGAGAATGAAAAACATAGAAACTGCTGCGAATATTATTTTTGAGCAACAGTTGAGCGAGCGAACAGTGTTGCCGCGTTATTCGATTATAAGGGAAAAAATGGGTATTTAAGATTTTCCACGTGCTTTGATGGTAGTTCAGATTTTGGATAAAAATTCAAAGGGTTCACCAACGCATTTCTATGTGACTCAGGACTTTGCCCAAAAACTCTTAAAGATAAAAACGATGCAACTTTGGCTACGTACGAGTATGTGTTGTCATTTTGCAAAAGAGTTTGGAAATCATTGTTTACTCACTAAATTACCTGAATGTCATCTCACGAGTTTATTGTTTTATTAAACAACTAATTTATTCATGATAAAAAAATACTTATTACCCTTGGTAAATAGCTCCTAGATTGCTTTCAATTCTCTATCAGCTATCTGCACTTTGAGATGCAACAAACCGGTCTTCATCATTTTATTATTAATTTATCTTTTTTTCTAAGGTTTTGCTATTGCAATTACATTGGAGCTGCATAAGTCGTTTGCATTGAGAAGTGTTAATCCTTTCTTCTTCCAGAGAAGAAGATACAAACGAGAATATAAATTTTTGTAGGTTTTCAGTTTTTTTTTTGCTGTCGCTTAGATGACACGAGACCTATTTTAGGTAATTTATGAGACTTAAATTTTTTTCAAGTAAAATAGAAAGTAGCAAGTTTCTTTGTTAAAACTTATCTCAAAAAATATTATACATAATTCAACCTAATTTGTATATAGTATTCCTGGCAGGATCATAGGCTTTATTTAAATTTGCGGTTATTAAAACTACTTTAGAGAAAAATGGACAAACGAGGTGGCGTTGGAGGTTTTGTCCATCGAATGGGTGCTTAAAATTTACTGACACTGGGACGATTGAACGGCTTAACACTTCTTTATCTAAATATGTATCTTAGTCCTGCATGAGCATGAAATGTATACAAACTTGCTGAAAAATCATAGAAACTAGACGAAAATTGTAAAATTCTGTAATAAATTTAAAAACAATTTGAAAACAAATTAAAAAAAAAAATTCCTAAATCTAAAAATTAAAAGCGCCATTAAAACAGCATAGCCAAATATTGAAATTTTTTATTTAAAAGTTTTAAAATTTTAATAAATATTTTATTAACTTTAGTGCAAGTTATTTAAAAACATAGGAAACATTCCAAAACCGCTTCGATGATTTTGTTCTTATAATTTTTGAAAAAAAAATTTAATTACATATTCTATTGAGCAAAACCAATTTGACCAGTTTGATTTTTTGAGATATTAGCAATGTTTTTTATGATACAATTTTTCGATAGGTTTTTATAAAAATATAGTTCATTCTTTAAAAAATGTCATAAATTTTGTGTAAAGTTTACATTTTTTAAAGAATGAACTATATTTTTATAAAGTCCTTTGATATGGAAAGTAATGGTCGACATTTTTTTAACTATTTTTATTTCATTAAAGTGTATGGACATAACTGATTTTTCATAAAAAATATTTTTAGCCAACATTTTGCAAAATGAAATACATTTCATAATAACCTTTGCAAGAGCAGTACGATCTGTCAAGAACATATATATAATAGAAAGTGAGAAAGGAAGAAAAAAAGTCGTATATTAATTCCCATTTAATAGTTGTATGATTTAAATTAGACTATTGGAAGAGAGATGCCGCTTAATACTAAATCAGAGAAGACGATATCCAGCGGGAAATAATCATAATATTCGAGGATGAATCCTTTTCTCTGGGTAATGTCCTAGGAATGTTATATAGTTTTATTTATTCTAATAAAATTAATTCATTTAATATTAACGGGAATCGATGCAAACCTCAGTGGCGCGGCAGACAAGAATCGACCCTTCCGATATGTATGGAAAAAATTATCAACAACAAGTAAAGAAGTAGCTAAGTTCGATCGAACTTTATATACCCGGCGCACGCTTTCAGCTAAATTTTTAAATTAATAAAGCAGACGCTAAGTTCGGGCAAAACCGAACTTCATGTAAGCCTCTTTTTTTAATTTTCATATAATCGGATTTCTTGATTTAATACAAAACCACATACCAAATTAGCTTCACTAGTTACAGAAGTATCCGATTTTTACGGGTTTCAAAAACTTACTGGGTCAGATCCAATTTTAGTGATTTTAAAAATACTGCTTATTTAGACATAATAAAATATTTGTACTAAATTTGGGCAAAATCGATAAACGATTTCCAGAGATATATGTAGGTACAAATGGACCCCAAAATGGGCGGTACCATGTACATACCTTTTCCAAAATGTTCGTTTAAATGGATTTGTTGACTTAATTTCAATAGTTACTGAAGTATCAAATTTTAACATGTGTGCCAAGTTTAGACGAAATCGATATAGTAGTTCCAGACATATACATATGATCGTAAACGTAGGCGGTAACACGCCCCTTTTCCAAAATTTTCATATATTCAGATTTCTGACTGCAATACAACACCACATACTAAACTAAAGATATTTCCTTCAACATTTATTGAAATTTCCGATTTTTAGTGTTTTCGAAAACTACCGTTATATGGCAGGTGGGCGTGGTTATGGTCAGATTTTGATAATTTTCCAAATATCGCTTAAATAGGCATAGTGTAATACGTATACCAAACAAAATCGTTTCCAGAGATATACATATGAACTCATAAGTAGGCGGTGTCACGCCCCGTGTGCAAAATTTTTATACAGTCAGATTTCCTGCTCGAATACAACAATGCATACCAAATTTGAGAAAATTAGCTTTCATAGCTACTGAAATATAGCAATTTTTGCATTTTCGACAATTGCCGTTATATGGGGGATGGGCGTGGTTATTGTCCGATTTTGCCCATTTTCAATACCAACCTGCTCTAGGTCAAGGACAATCTACCAACCGAGTTGAGATATCTAAATTTTTACTCAAGTTATCGTTCGCACGGACGAACAGACAGACATCACTAAATCGACTTCACTTTTCATTCTGAACATTTTGGTATATATATGTCTATATCTATCTTGATTCGGTTATGCTGTTACAAGCAACCATTATGCAAATAAAGTTATAATACCCTTGTGTGTATGTATAAAAATAAATTACGTTTATAAATCAAATTTTATTTTGAAGCTACAAAATGTCAACTACAATTTACCCCTTCGCCTACAATGGGATACATCGTTTTATCCCACCATTTTCATTAATATTTTCTTACTAAAAAAATAAAAGTTATGCAGTTTCCAACAAGGTAGACATGCGAAATATGTAAGTGTGTGTACGTGTGTAAATATTTTGTAATTACTCAGCAAATAATTTTGACCTATTTGCTTTTATTTTCAAAAGCAGGGTATTTTTATTTCTATTATGATAGAGTCGTTCACAGCAAGAACTAGCAAATCTTCCGCGACCCTCTATGAAAAAAAAAATTTTCTAAGGAGTTTAAAATTTTTTGAGATGAGTTGTGATTAAAACAGAAAATTTCAGCTAGAAGGATTGTGTATTTATCGTTGCGGTAATACCTCTTCCAATAATATTGAAATTTCCACTGCGTTTAATTCAATAAAAACCAAATTAGTATTTTATGTACTCGTATGTGTATGTTTGCCTTTATAATTATATTTTTGTTTTATAATGTTATGCATTTTTCTATGCGCAAACATATAAATATAATAATTTATGTAAGTTTATTGTTTTTTGATCTGATAGCACCAGAACGAAGACGTATTTCGCATCTGTTGTTTTTTTTTTTTGTAAAAACATTTTTGTGGCAGACTGAAATATTTAAATATACGATCTGAATGACGGCTTAGATGCTGAGTTAGGGTTATAGTTGAATGAACGAGACAAACAGTTTTTTACATTCCGCTCTGTGATCTTTTAGAATTGCACGTTTCTTTAAATTCCGCGTTGCTAAACAAAAAATTTCAAATTTTTCAATTTTTCTATTAAGCTTAAATAAAATCAACTTTTCTCATTTAATACAATTAAATGTGTTCGCAGTACTGATTTCGAAAGTTGCGCCATTATTCTCTAATTCTGAGGGACCAAATTGGTTAAAAATAAAAAAATAGTGCACACCAAAGAGCCCTGCAATGCGCAACTCATATCGAGGTGACTCGTTGCTGTGGAAAATTAATGGTAATTTAATTTTTTTTATTACACTATTAGTATTGTGTAAGTGTAATCAATCGTACGAGTACACTGACACATTCTGTGCACCTGACTTAGAGTACCAGAAAAAAAGGAAGCCAACGGAAAAAAGGTCAACAGCGCTCAGTGGAGCCGTTGGCGCCGCCAACACAATGAACTTTAAATTTGTATGCAGATTGGTTTGTGTTTTATGACCATCTATGTATGTTGGAGGCGACCCTTTAAGTGTGTGTGTGTGTGTGTTTGATGTGTGTGCTATAACTATTTTTTTCTACACACAAGTATGTATGCCACGAATGTAAAAAAATTGCTGTGCAAAACGTTAAATTAGTTTCGTTATTGTCGGCACATGCTTGCAGCAAAGTTGATTTGTTGTAATTGACTTTATTGCGCCTTTGTTGTTGTTGTTGCTGGCGCTGGCGCTGGCATTAGTATTTTGCCCTTTTCCTGTTGACGCTAACTATTAACTAACCCATTTTTTATTTGTATGTAGCACATATGTACTCGTATGTTGCCACTCTGGTCATGGCCGCTGGCTGGATTGTTAATTCTTAATTGGACTTTTAATGGAATGAGTTTGAAAGTTGATACAAATTTTTATATGTGAAAGTATTGCTAAATGTGTTTTCTTTATTAATTGCAGAAAAGTGAAGAACAAGGAAAATTTAATTTGATCATCTTGAACAACCAAAAAATATCTTTTCCGTAAATTTTTTTTAAACTATTTTGCCGGGACTCAGCAAGATGGCCTTAATTAACAGATCAGCTGGTTAACCATGGGTTTTTAAAGAAATATGGTAACTCTATGAAAACAAAAGTTTTCCTCGATTAAAAAGTTGTTTTTAGTGTTTACGTTGGGTGAAAAATGTATAAGTTTTTTATAATAATAATAATAATTTGGCGCTTACACTATATAGCTCAGTGTTTGGCCGAGCTTCTCCTACCATTTGTAGTGTGCTTTTTAATATTCTACCACAAATGGAGAGACCTACATATAGTTTTGTGCCAACTCCGAACGGCACATGAATTTTATGAGAAGAAGAATGCCAGCCGAGCAGTGACCGCCATTAGAAGAAAACTTTTTTATGATTAATATTTTACTTGCCCTGGCTCAGATTCGAACCTCGAACCCTGCGGCATCGATTTATAACACGTACAGCTACTAACTCGACCACAGCAGCTACAATTTTTAAAATATTTTTTATATGTACATATGTGCTGATAAAAATAAAAAATTAATTATCGATGCAGCATACAAAAATTATTAAAATTTATTTAAAAATATATTATCTAGCCAAATATTATTAAGGGTATATTCTTTTCTCATTTTCATCTTCCTTCTCATCACTATCATTCTAATCAGATAGTTCAACACCATTTCGTTCCTCACCATTGCCAAATAATATATATACATATATTATATTCCTAATATTTCGACTATACGAAAAAAAAAAAATATGCTTTTCAGGCGCCAACAAGTTTTAAAAAAAATTTTGCTCTTATATTATAAAAGTTCTAGAAATAATTGTGTATATTATTAACAAAAATTACAAATTAAGTTACTCACTTGAAGCCCCACTGAATACAATTGCTATTTAGTCTAAACCAGGGACCGAATATAATGATTATTTAAAAAATATCAATGAAAAAAATCAAAAGGTGTATATTTTCTCAAGCTTTATACGAAATTCTTACGATTTAAAAATTTTTGAACAAAACATTTAAAAATTATTATTAATTATTATATTTAAATTTTTATTAATCGCTCAGGATAAATAATCAAATATCAACTTTTATATTTTTTGATCTAAAATAAAACTCATTTCTCGCGTGTTAATTGTTCGCCCTGAAGTTATACTTATTTTGTGAGTTGCTGTTTATTGATCAAATATAATCATTATTTTATGAGTTGTAATTTTTTAATGGGAAATAACCATTATTTTTTGATTATAATTTTTTTCATTAAAAATAATGATTATTTTTTGAGTGTTATATTTTTTTGATCAAAAATAAAAATAATTTCTTGAGCATTATTTTATAAATAAAATGGAAATAAAAATTAATTTTTGAGTTTTATATTTTTTTCCAAATCGAAAAACTCAAAACGACACACCGCTTTTTTTAGTAAGTGCTAGGTGGTTAATTTTTTTTGCTATGACCTCGTCAAAACATGCACTCAAATATGATAACAAAGATATGTATATAGCATATAAGCCCAAGTTCCGTACTTTGTAGGAAACTAAAAAAAAATTTCAAACGTGCATCAGAATTGGAAACTTTTTTCTCAGAATTGCTGACCTATTTTTGAGTAATTTTTATAGCCCATTTAATTTTATTGAAATAATGTGCGAGTTTCAAATCGGTACAAATTACCGTTTATTTTTGGCAATTTTTTTACTAGAGTCGTTGCTCCGTTCATTCCACATGGAAGAAATAGCGTAAGAGCGTCAGAAAAAAATTGTTAAAAAACAACTGTGCTTTGTAGTCATTTAAAACCAATACTGGTTCTAAAATTGAATGGGCTACAAATGTGCATACTCAAAAAATTAAAAAAAAAAATTACTAATTTGAAATTTTGATGATTTTTTTCATACGTTTTAGTATTATTTCATCTGAAGGCATAATTCGAAACTAATATTTGTACATATGCACGTTTATGTTAAATATATAGTATTTGTCAGAAGTGTACTAAACATAAAATTTAGCTGCGTAAATGGGAGATTTATACATAATTTATAATATTCAACAAATTTTCATAAAAACTTCGAATTTAAAATATTTATAATTTAAATGGAAATCAGTTCAACAAAATTTCATTAAAATTTCGAAACTTAAACAAAAATATTTGTAATTTGTTTATTTAGAAAGTTATTAATAGTCTTGTTACAAAATTTTAAATATTGAATTGAAATAATTTTGAAAAATTGATAATAAAAAAAATTGTAAATTTTCAAAAAATTTTGATAAATGACTTTACTTTTAATATCTTTGTACTATTTTTCAATCGAGGTTTAATTTACTCTCCTTATCTAAGTTTCAAACGTTATTCAAACTTGAAAAACATTTAATAATATTTTTTCAAAATATCGAACTCTAAAATAACAGATTTTGTCATCGACCGTTATTGAGTTTGAATCAATTTTATGGTTGATTTTAGTTTAAAACAAAACAACAGTTATTTGGTAGAAGTTATAGCTTTTATTTCGCAGTAAAACGCAACTCTTCATCTTTTTTTTCTTTCAGCACACAATTTTTCTTCGAATATGCAAATTTTTTTAAAATAAATTAATTTACAAGATGCACGCGACAAAAAGAGGTTGGGTTTTAATTTTATTTTTACTGATGCCTATGTAAAACTATTTGACCATGTGACATCAACTAAGAAAACAAGGAAATTCCTCTATTACATTCTTAAATTATAACGAAGTAAAACTGAAAAGGAATACAATTAAACACACACCATCATACATACATACAGGTATGCTTTGAATAGAGTTAAACACCTAATTTTACCACCCAAAGTGACTTAAGTTGCCTTGCTTTTCATAAAAATAAGGGGCACGTTCTATTGTTTGTGTTGAAGAAGTTTTTTATTTAAGCAATATTTTTATTTGGTAATCACATGTTTGTACACATGTCATAAGTTCACTATAGATTTACATATGCAATTTTTAGTAAGAATGCGTTCCTATCCCATTTTTCCTATGTTACGCATACACTTACATACATACATACATATGTCTTTCTATATCTTCATGCGGTAAAATGCTAAAGAACAACATTGAAAGTATGCTATCATACTTATATATGCATATGTAATAAATACATACACACATTTATACAATAGTATAAAAACCTATGGTATAGAGTCTACATGGCGTATGAGTAATATTATTCAAGCGCATGAAAACCTGAACAACAAGTAAAATAAAAAAAAAAAACAACTCTTGAGCCCTTGTAAGTTACGAGGTGTGAATATTATAAAAGTCACTTAAATATATTGAGAACGATAAACTGCTATTTTGTATGCAAATGGGTGTGTGTTGTAACAACAACAATTGTAAGAAAATTCATAGGCAAGCGGATTACTATATTTATGTGCATGTAGATAAAGTCATAATTGGTTGGGCAAAGAAAGAGAGTAAAGCAAAATTATTATCTACTTCTGAATGGAGCAACTTTTTCACACACTTGCATATGCATTGAGTTAAAAAAAAAAAGAAACCAGCGGCGTCTAAATGGTCTTTCGGTGTTTGTATGAAAAAAAAAATTTTAACAAAATATAATGCACGAGACTTCCTGGCAGCTCAAAATATCGCAAATGCTGGGTTAAATATTTTCAATTATAGAATGCTGTTCGCAGCATATAACGCTTTGTAAATTACTAGAAATTATTAAATTGGTTAGTGAATTTGGCTGCTTTTCTCGTATCATCTTAAATCTCTTGCATATAAATGTCTTCTGCAATAATTTTTCCATTAATCAATAATCCTCTCATCATTGTGAATCAACTTTTAAAGCACAGATTTGATATATAACTATATATTTTTCTGGTTTTCAAGCTTGGAATAATCATCTGAGTACTACATTATGCATTTTTTTTATCAAAGCTTGCGGTGAGTGAAGAAATTTTAGAATCTAACTATGTCAATTTAAGAACTGCAAGGAAATGAATTTTTATATGTTAATAATTGAATTGGAGATCGTTTCCTTAAATCTTTCTCTTGAAGTCTACCTTTTTTGTTGGAAATGTTTTAAGTTGTTTTTATTTTCCAAGTGAGTGGTAGGATATTTACATTCAAAATCGTCTCCAAAACAAATAAAAGCTATTTTACGAGTAAATATTTTTAAAAGTAAAGTAATTATCAAATATGTTTGGCGTAATTGAAATTCATCTCAAACTCGAATGCATAAGCAACTAGCGGATAACTCAGTGGTTTACTAATTTCATCTAAATCGGATTGCACTTGGAGCAATTTTATTTAATCAGCGGAAGTAAATTGAAAAACCATTCACGAATTTGTTCACGGAAATGATGGGGAAATTCTCACTTTGACTAACTCACCATATTTAAACTACCAAATCATGTTAACACTCCGAATTTCATCAGGAAATAACTCCCCTCTCCTAAACTCACCACACCTAAAGCTATCATTTCTTAACTCACAACACCTTAACTCATAATAGCTTAACTTTCACTTTACCATATCACTTTACCACACTTAACCTCAGTTCAACTCACCTCAACACAGAAAGTGAAGTTATTGTTATTTAAAGTAATTTATTCAATTGTGATTTTATCAATTAAAAGTAACACAGAAAATGAAGTTTCCTTGTTTGAAATCGCGCCAAATATAAATTTTTACCAAATTTGTGCTCCAGACCGATCCTGAAATATAAAAACCGTTACGTTGCATTGTTGGAGGGCACTGACATAACCCTCACTCTTATTTGGTTTTGAGTTCATCCACTTTAATATTATTCCTACCGAGGGTGATCATTTAAGTTCACTAAAACTCCACTTATTCCGCATTGTCGTCTTGGACGATTCGCCGGTGGCGATTGTCATAGCAAAACTTAATTGGATTGAATGTAATCCTATGCGAGTTAAGAGCTTTTTCTACTAGTTTTTAATTTTAACTCTCCATTTGAGAGGGAACGTTTGGCACCATAATGTAGATTTATTTTTGATCCGTAGATGTGCGAATATACATACTTTACTAGGTGTCGATACCGTTTCGATCATACTTTTCAATTAGAAGTTTTGATTTCAAAGCTTCTATCGTAATTATATAGAAATAAATTTTACATCATAGCAAACTTTCGAGAATTCTCGTTTCGTAATTCAGAAAAGATCTATACACAAAATTGCAACTCTTTCGAGGCTGCTGCTGCGTAAAGAAAGATGAGAAAAGGGGTGCAATTTATTTTACAGTAAGAGCATATAACCACTGGGCGTGTCATAGATCAAAAATACTGTCCATAGGTGGCGCTGGATTCGAGATATTTCTAAAACGCGTATTTACAGACCGATTTGATTGAAATTCACAACATTTATTAGGCACCTAAATATAAATACTTTGTGTGAAAATAATGTTGAAAGGTGGCGCTGGTGTCGATATATTTCCGTATTTACAGACCGATTGGATTGAAATTCAAAACATTTATTAGGCTCCTAAACATAAGTAAATACTTTGTGTGAAAATAAAATGCCCAATGTATGTTACCGCATCACTTTAGAACGGCTGAACCGATTTGGTTGATTTTTTTTTGTTGTGGTAAAGGATGAAAAAAGATAAGGTTTGTATGATAAACAAGTGGAACAACGCCTAACGATTTTAAAGAAATTTTAATGTGGAAGATACACCACACAAACTGGGTCAAATTAACATGCGACAATCTGTTATTTGTTTTGTTTCATCTTCTGGTGATTTTCGGGTTCGAGATATCTGTATCTGCATTTTATTTTTACTAACAACGGCCGCGCTTTGGTGCGAAAAATCCATATTTTTAGGTTTTTCCGACTAAGAAGGTAGTTATTGTATTCCATTTGTTGTTCATACAGAATGTATAAGATAGGGCAATAACACAAAAATACTTTAAAGGCGCAGCGAAGCACGCAGGGTATTTGCTAGTCATTCTTATAAAATAAAAAAAAACAACAGGAACAGGATTTTGAGCAAATGTACACATCAACCCCTTTCATTTGATATATATTTATGTCTCTGTAGCTTTTCTAGTTTACTCAAGCTAAGCTAAGGCCGGAAACTTCAGCACACACTTCAGCCGCCCCTTTCTGTTGGAACGCCACTGATATCTGTAGGTAATGTATGTATATGTATGTATGTAAATTCGCCATCTGCGCACCATAGCATAAAAACTAATTTATTGATGCCTTGTTGCAATTTTTTTTTAACGGCGACCACATGTTGCCAATGCTGCGCCAGTGTTGCTGTTGTCATTCGCCCATCCGCCCATCCGCCTCGCGGTCTGTCGCAATGTGTTTCGCGCTCCTACGAGTGTGTGTGTGTGTGTGTGTGTGCGTGTTATGCACATAGTTTGCGGCAGACTTGACAGATACTCAGGCGCAACTCTGCCACTTTCATTGCCTTATTGTACTCGTATGTATATGTTCTTTTCTGCCACATATTGCAATATTGCCGCAAGCTTATGTTATGCCAACGCATTGCGGTGCCAAGTAATGGGGTTCAGCAAGCAGATGTACTAAAATAAAAACAATAATAAAAATTGTACCGGCGTAAGTTAGTGGAGCGGGTAAATGCTGACAAGATTGTAAATACATTTTTCATTCTCTTTGTCTGTGTTGTTGCAGCAATTTTGAGCTGTCTTTGAAATTCTTTGTTTTCGTGCTATACTTTTTCTTTAAAGTTTTGCGGATGTGATATTAAACGTATTTTAGAAAAAGTTGATATTTTTGAATAAGAGACAACACTTTCTTTTAAAGGTCTGAGAAACATATTTGCATATAAGAAAAATCTATTCATTTTGATTAATCTTTAGGAGTAATTGACGCCACCTTTACTCTGTGACGGCCAGGACGGCGTGGCCACTCATCACTAAACGCTATGGAAACCAGTGGCAACTTTTAAAAAATTAAACAAAAATGTAAGTTAAGTTTAGTTTTGAAGCTGTTTGGGAATGTAATGAAAATTCAATAATTTGGTGTTCAAGGTAACGAACTGGATGACGAATTGGCGACCTACAAGTTTTCGGGGCATCCTAAAAGCTCGCGACCAGTTAATAGGAAAATTAGTTTCGAGTTTTGGTAGAATTAAGTACAGTACAAAATTTCTGGGTATAGCTTATGATTATCGGAGGCATCATTGCTGATTTGATATCCACATGTGATGTTTGCTCGATTGAGCTCGCACAATTTTTGGTCAGATGCATTGAGAATTATCTTACGGGCCATAAACTCCGTCAGGTAGGAATTTTGAATTCACTTTAGTGACCAATTACAATTTCATTGTATTTCATTATAACCCAAATAATTACAAATAATTTTAAAATGATTATTTTAAATACATAGTTACTTATACCACAAGGTTTCACTTTATTTTAGTTAGAGAATGAAATTTAGTTTAATTAAAAAATTTTAAAAAATTTGTATTTAGTTTTTGATTTATTGAAAAGAGTAACAATCATAAACAATTATTCCCCTTAAATAATAATCACAAGCACTGGCTGCAGAGGCCTTCGGCTATTGGCTTAATTACAAAGCAAAAGAAGGTTTACAAATTTTAATAGTGGTTAGCTTAATATTTAGAGGAGAGTATACATGAACTAAATAAGCAACAGATAGTACAATGGAAGTTGCATATATTCAAATGTATTTGTATTTTATTGTTCAAGAGTGAGCCAAGAGGTCAAATTTTTAATTTATCGCGAGAAACAAATTTATTTATAACATTAATATTATCGTCCGTTATCTGCTTGTGCAGTTTTGATGGCTTGATGCTACAAAACACCGATGATCTAATATTTTAAAGCCATAAACAACTATGCACAATGTGAGAGACGGTGAACTAATTAAGGCCACAAAAATGGCACTGGCGTCAAAGCAAAGTCAGATAATAATAATGCATTTTTGATTTCAAACAATTTCAGGGAATCTCATCAACGAATACAGAGAGAGCTAAAAATTATTTACAACATAGCGGTCAATAACGGATATAAAAAAGATCTGATAGACAAAATCAGAAGAAACAATGGGACCCCAAAAAGAAGCGATAAGGATAAAGACGGAAAGACAGGGACAGTATTAACTTATACAGGAAAATCGACACATAAATTAGCAAATTTTTTCAAAAAAACACAACATTCACACAGCATTTAAAACAGTAAACAACTTAGGACGAATACTACGGACAAGTACAAATACAGAGGACTCAGCCAAGACGTATACCAACTGACCTGCGAATGCCAATGCAGATACATAGGACAAACAGGACGTAAAGTAAGAACAAGGTTCCGCGAACACATAAGGAATTACAACAAGAAAGCACGGAAACCCACCACAACACCTGAATCTAACTTTGCAAATCACATGTTCCACAGCAAATGTACACCAGCAAACACTAAGAAAACCGTAAAGGTATTGCATGTGCAGCAAAACGGTCGGCCTCTAAACGCACTGGAAAACATGGAGATATACAAACAGAAAACATTTGACGGAACGAACAGACGTAATATTTGAGCCATTGAAACTTGTTTACAAAAAACAAAGCACGAACTTAGGTACTACCAAAGAAACTAGCGCACAGGACCAAAACAAAACATCCCACAGGACAAACATTACTGACTTCTACCTACCCATGCATACCACATAGGCAACCGTAAAAGAAAAAACTTCACGCTGACAAATAAACCCTAAACTCAGGCAGCATACACCTACAAACATTTGTTGGCTGCTAGTTAACGCTAGATACTGATACCTACGAAGGACAAAACACAATAAATAGGGACCGCCAGACGTAAACTAAACAGAACGAAAAATAACACTGAAGAGGGCACAACGCCGAAACCGGTTTGTTTCAAAACTAAATTTGACAAGGATCGCCGGAAAATCGTTCCAAAATACATCGAATATAAATTGTCTTTTAGGTTTGTGTGTCCTGTACAGCTAAAGTGGGTCATGTCTTCGATTCTTATAGAAAATATAGGGGACCGCTCATTTTTAGCGTAATTTTTTTTTACAAATATTTTCAGAACCTTTCGAACGTAAGCTCTCATTTCATTTCCAAAGACACACATGCAGTTTATGGTGTAAACACCAATTATTTAAAATTTTTTTTTTTGTTTCGGGTCATAAATACTAAATTTCCGAATAACCCATCTCCAACACCATCAAGAGGATCCATTTTTCTTTTGTTACTGGTTTGAAGGAAGAAAAAAATATTTTCTGAAAATCCAATATTCTAGCGCCATCTTTCGGATATATTTTTTGTAGACATACTCGTACATTCATATTTCCCTTTGCTTGTGAAATTATTTCTCTTAGCATTTGAGTTATAGATTACTGAATGGGGAAATAAAGAAGAATTTTCTGAAAATCTCGATCCATTTTTCGCACATTCAATTGAATGGAATCATACCTAAATACGAACTTATCTTATGGCTGGACTAAAGCTCCACCTAGCGGCTTAAAATATAGCGTTACCACCAGCCTAGTAAACATACTCACCAACTTTGGTTAAAATGTGTTTTCTTTTTGTATTTGAGTTTTGGCATTTCATACGAATTTCGGACTTTATTTTATATATGATATATGTAGATATATTTTTTATATATGTATGTATATGCATGTATGTATGCACATTCATAGATAAGCTTAAACTTAATCTTAAATTAAATGTTACAAAAACGTGCGTAAAAAGCAATTAATTATAGTTGGCACTGAAGTTAAGTCAACTCAAGTTGCGCATACTACTAGACTAATGCCTGAGGCTTTGTTATAATTTTTTTTTTAGCTTTCAGTGCTTTCTATTGTTGTCTTTCTAAGGGCACGCCGTAAAAAGGCAGCTACTTTCAGTTTAGCCACATTCATTTCCACCGAATCGTCGAAGTTTATAGAATCCAAGTCTGCGGTGTGGGAATAGTCTGCAATGGATCATTGAAAAAAAATGCAAACAAAAGTAGCAACAATTTGTAAAATTACAATAGAGAACATACCAATTAACATAACTAAACGGTGAATTTTGCGAAATTCGGCGCAAATGCGTGATAATATAACGTAAACTTGCCAACCAGCAACAAAAACATTAATGCAAGCTAAAGGGATTGGGGAAAATTGCGCCTAAAAATATGCTACCACAATAGCTGAGGGAGCTTATAGAGTTTTTGTTTGGATTCTGTAATGAATTCTGTCACAGAGCAATCAGTTCGCACTGCAATCCCCCCGCTCCGCCCACCCAAACTCACAAACGCGATGCGGCGAATGACTTACCTGCGATATTAATGACATTTTTGCCCTGCTGTAGACCAACGGCACGCCAGGGATCCAGTTGACCGTGCGTGAATATGATACGCTGTTGTAGTGTCGTGGCCGCGGTTAGGCCACCAAAGTGGCTATTTGTATGTTGAACGCTTGCAAAAATGTCATTGCGACTAGACGCAGCGTTGGTATGTGGGTCAAAGACATCGCGGCATAGTTGTTGAAAATAATTGAGTGACACTTGACGGCCAAATGAGTAAGCCCATGGGAATGGTTGTTCGTGACGTCGTGATAGCGCTGCTTGACGAATGTGCCTGCGGTGATTGAAATGCGTGCTGCTACTACTTCTGTTGCTGGCGGTAGTCGCAAACCAACCGAATTCGTAGCAACTCTGATAAAACCATTGACGTGCTGTGAGCAAATGCAAATTAAGTCAAAATTTAATTGTGTACTCGTACTGCTGTCGGCTTGGTTGTCTGGTCATCAAAGATACTCACTGCCACTCAGTCGCTCCGTGACATCGGTGAAGATGGATTTCATGCCCTCGTATGACAAATCGATGCACCAGTCCGGCGTTTGAGTGCGTTTCAACGCGCTTGGCCAGAATAAGCGTTTGATAAATAGAATGAAGGAGGTAAAGTCGTTATTGTTCTCTGATGCCGTAGTGAGTTTGGCACAAATGTTGGGAATTTGATCGCTTTGGTGCGTATGGAGAAAATAGGCATTAATGAGTTTTTCATTCCTAAAAATAGCAGATTACTTGCTCACTTACTCATACAGTTGTGCATATGCGGCAAAGTAGTTGCCAATGCCATTGAAAATTGCAGCACGATCCAGTACGTTGGTTATTTCAAATGTATTACACACGCGTAACGATTCTAGAAGTTGTGTGGCATTTGTGGACTCGAGAATGTTTGCCATAGCCGCAAGACCTGAGTCGAGGCGTTCAGAACACTCCTGACCGCCACGGTGCTGTATAACTTTGCCGACTTGCTGCATGTATTCTGAAAACAAAACAAAAAAATCATGTTAGCGGTGCGGCGAAGTTTTCAAAAGTATTCCAAACATTTTTCCTATTAATAAGCTATAATAATTTTTCTCAAAGATTTACTTTGTATTTCGCTCAGTATTAGAAAATGTTTCCAAAAATTTTAACTTTACCATAAAAATCCACTCTTGCCACCAACGGTGCACTAGACGCCCAACCGGCGTTTACTAAATCAGGATACAATTTGGCAAACCAAGCCACCAAGCTACCGGAGTAGGAAGCACCCGTTAGAAGGACCTTTGAGTCCGCTAACTCATGGTCAGTATACTTAAGCTGTCGTATGAAATGCGCCAAGTCGGTTAAGGCCTGCCGAGCGCTCAAGGTTTTCAAATTATCCACTGCAGCGTCACTGAAAATAAAATAAAAAGGTAGCAACCCCTGAATTAGAATGAAAAAAATTTATAAATTTAATTTAACAAGATGAGTAATGAATCAACATCCCGATATACAGTTTAAACCTTAGTAGCTGTAGTTAATAACCCTACTAATTGAAGCTTTAAAACACAGTTATTTTCTCAAGTAGTTATCAAACGTTTTCGTTTGATTATTCTCTATACTGCAGGCGCCTAAAAATATGCCGGAAATTTTTGACTTTACATCTTTTTGTTGCATAGTTTTAAGGGTAGAATTTAATATTAAAAACTAGTTCAGTTAAAATTGGGCTTAAATGCTTGAGTAAAGTCTCTATTTACTAGTAGTGCCTTTAATTATGTCAAATAACGTTAAAGCAAAGTTGCAATGAAAGCGTAAAAATTATCCGGTTTCGAGATATATTTATATAATATTGGCTGACATAATGCCTTTCTTACCTCATAGGCCAACTCTGTCCATAAAAGCGATGTTCTACATAATATAGCATACCATTATGTTGTTTAGCTATGTCGTGCATATGTCCCGTCAATAGATATGCGGGCGTTATTTCCCACTCACCGCCTACAAATATGAAAATTGGACTGTGCGGTTGGAAGTAGTGATCGTTGCGAAAATAGCGCTGTAAATAATAATAATAATTATAATAATAATAATCCCAACGGTTTTATCCCTCCATACCCGCCTGACCGACGCGAGGGGCGCATCCGCATGACGCACGGATATATAAAAAAAAAATTTTTTTGGTTTTTTTTTTCATATACATATGTTGCGCCGAGTCATGAAAGGCAGAGGTTTGTTAAGTGTCGAGATCTAAAACTGTTCAGCTACAGAACAAATGCTCATCAGCTGATCGAATGGTAATATATATGCATGTATGTATCAACTATTGAGAGCATTGAGTATAGTTTTCTTTATGGAAAAAAAGTGAGTCTGAAATATCAAAAGAATCGGAGTGAGTGTTAAAATTCTGACACCAACTACGGAGTGGCTCATTTAACTCAAAATTACTTGTACATGGCTTCAGAAAGAGATGGGATACATTCTAAATTTTGAGCAAATTTGAGATACCGTTAACCGATACCATTAACGATTTTTTCTCAGTTGCCGAATGTACTACATATGTACATATATTCATAAATATTTATATTTAAAAATTACGGTTCCGAAAACCGTTTCAAAATTCAAAAAAACCATTAATTGAAAATTTGTGTGCGTTAAAATTCGGTATTCGAATCAATCATTTAGTATAATTAAAAAAAATTAATTTATCGAAAAAAATATTATTATAATTTAACAGAATTTTTTGATTGGTTAAATAATTAAAAAAAAAAAAAATGTTTGAAAAATTAAGTATGTATTTAAAAAACCATCGCAAATTTAAAAATAAAATGTATACATATGAAATCAAAAAAGTATTTGAAATAATTATAAAATAAATAACTTTTGAATACTTAATTAACTTTGATTGCTTTTGTTTATTTTTATATATTTTATATAATTTAAAGTAATTAAATAATCAAAAAACGAAATAAGAAAAATGAAGAAAGTTCAAAAGTAATCAAATAATTGCAAAAACTTAAAAATGGCTAAACAAATTTACTTAATTAACGTTGATTGCCTATGTTTATTTTTAGATATTTTATATAATTTAAAGTAATTTAATATTCAAAAACCAAAATAAGAACAATCAAGGAAGTTTAAAGATAATCAAGCAATTGCAAAAACTTAAAAATGGCTAAAAATAGTGAAGTTTTTCAGAACACAAATTGAAAATCTATAAAAAAAATTTGGAAAACAAGTTTTCGAAAAGTTTTAATTGGTTAAAAGTAATTTAATACGGAAAACAATCGGTAGTTTTTTAATACTATTCTATATTATAAATCAAATTGAAAATTATTGAATGTTTTAACGTAATCATAAACTACATTATTTTATTTATTTTTTAAATTATTTTAAATTTTTTTTACTTAAAATCAATTAAATTGAAAAATAATTCAAAAGTATTGAAAAAATATATCAAATCAAAATTTATTCAAATGAACAGAAAAAAACGAATTAAATTTAAGTACCTTTAAATACTTGATTATTGCTTAGTACTTATTTTATATAGAAGAAAATTTCAAAACAATCAAATTAATTGGAATCATGGAAAAATTAAAAAATAAAGACAAGGAGAAAAATATAATACTCGTATAACAGTTATCAAATTATTTTACCGATTCGCAAATAAATTACAAAATTATTTAAAATATTAAAGCAATCAACTACGAATATTGATCAAAATAGTATTAGAAAAAGTTTCCTCAATAACAAAATTATTCGTTTTTCATTATTTTTACTTATAGCTATCACCTGGTGAAGGAGAAAGAAATAGCATTTGCTAATTAAAATATTAATTGTACATTAATTAATTCAATTTCGTACATACCAATATAAAAAAAATTAAAAAAAATCAAAAAATTACGCCGGTAAAAATTATTTGTTATTGAGCTTTGGAGCTCGAACAAAAAAAAAAATTTTTTTGTTTAGGCACATCAAATAGGTAGGCGCAGCAAACTTTTTTTTTGAACTTTTTTCATATTTTATTTTAATTTGAATTGTCAAATTTTGAATTTCGTTGTGATAAAAATGCTTTTAGTACAATTCAAGGTAGGTGATAAAATATTTTTGAAATTTTAGCTTTTAAAAGCAAAAACAAAATATAAAGAGCTCAAATTTTTTTTTCTTTAAATTTTTCTACTGCTGCTACTTACCTATTGAATGTGCCTTAGTTTTTGTATAAATTTCATATTGCTTACCATCAACCAAGTTTCATTATTGGCTTTATCAAAATGATTCACTCTCTGCTCCATCCACAATTCTTGCACAAGATTCTTCTGCACTAAGTTCTCTCTGCCCCTCAAAGGTGGTTCTTCGCGGAGTAAATGTACACTTCCCCTATATGGATTGTAGCGTTGTGGCATGAATTGCTGCTTGTCAGCAGTCCTTTTTACTTCACTCAACCCCCGCATCGCTGTCACTGTTGCTTGCCATATTAGAATTAACAGAATTTCCATCAACACTTGCATGTGTAGTACATTTAAAATTCTATGAATTGCTGTCATATTTCTGCGTGTTACACCGTTGATGGTTCACTGACACTTGTGGCCGTTTTTGTGACAGCACAGACCTATTTATGTCCGCATTGTCATTGAGATGGTACTCGTACTTTAATAATTCATAGTAACACGAAAAGTAAAACTTCATAACTACAAAAATGTATATAAATACTTGATATAAAAACATTTATCTATGCTTACATATTCATGTGAATGTTTGTACGTACATATCGTTTTATAAATATATATTTAAGTAAGTAAGCATGTACGATTATCTTCCCGCATGTGTTCTTGTGTCTATGAGAATGCATTTACTATATTCGCAATCAACAAGCCCTTGTGTCCAATGCCATTCATAATAATTGTCCATGGGAATAATTGTGGTTGCATTTGTGCATTAAGTATGAATTAAATAAACCTATTAGTAATAGCTTTGAAGTTCAATTTTAATAGCGGAAGTGTGTTTATATTATGGTGGTATTTCCAGCAAGTTAAGTATTTTTCAAGAACAATATAGAATGTGGTTGTACAGTTTTTAAAGAAATCTCTATATATCGAGCCCAGGAAACAGCGAAATTCCTATGAATTATATTAGAGTTAGGTGAGTTCAGGTGAGGTAAGGTGACTTGAGGTGAGGTAAGGTGAGGTGAGGTGAGGTGTGGTGAGGCGAGGTGGGGTGAGGTTAGGTGAGGTGAGGTGAGATAAGGTGACTTGAGGTGAGGTAAGGTGAGGTGAGGTGAGGTGAGAATAGGTACCGATTGGTCCCAAAAGTGTCTTGAACAAGTCCCGAACTATTGAAATTATTCCACACTAATTCCGAAACCTTCCACGGACTGATATTCTTTAAGAGAAGTAATTAGCGGACTAGGCGTTGCCATGGAATGAGAATGTATTAGCTCTTCGAGTATTATTACCCTTATTTGACGTGGAAGTAGCGAAATGGGGTGATAATTTTGCTTCATTCTCATTTAATGCAGGTTAAGAAATCCATATGATTTCTAGGATTTTCAATTGCAATGGTACAAACTTCATGTCTAACATATGCATATATTTATAATATTTTTCAACTTTTATTATAACGGTGTTTTTCAAAAATATGCTCTCAATAAAATCTATGTACAAAAGTCATTCTACAGAGAAGTAATTAAAATTAAATTTTTTTTAAACTGAAGAAGAGCAATTTCGAAAATAGTAATACATTTAATAAATCAGAAAAGCAAACATATCTGCAGTGTCTTTAAGATCCATGCAATTCCACAAGAGCCAGGATGGTTTACCTTGTTAATAAAAAAAAAGCGACAAAGTGCAGGTGACCCACTACAAAAGGATAACAAATAAATAGCAAAAGGAAGGAAAACAGAGGTGTTGAGACTTAATTCAGAACGTAATCGTTGGTGTAGCCGTACTTACAGCCACTTAGCCATGTATGTATCTTTATATACATACATACATATGTACATAAAGTCCTACCTTTTGACCTGGTATAAATGGAAGTGATGCTAATGCAATACAAAAAATGTTATGGAACAAATGGTTTGGAACAAAGTATGTTTTGTGATTACAACTTGACATACATAAATATGTACAACAAATCCCACATGTGTGCTCTACTGCCACCAAAGCCTGCAACATACATACATACATACTACTTTTCCAAAGAGGAGTAGAAAATGCGCGGGCGAAGATAAAACTACGCTCAACGACGAATCAGAGTTGCCGCCTGAGCGTGATGTGCGTGGGCGCCAATGTAGAGGTGGTGCCAAATCGAATGCAACCGGTTGAATGGTGTACTCATACTACTTTACACATTTTTATATTCATGTTTGTATGTATGTATGTATGTATATATGAATACATTTGCATATGTGCCAGTGCGTAGTACACATAGAAAGTTGCATTTATTCTTAGTTCATTTACGTAAATGCCGCAAGCGTGTGGGAGTTTGTTATTTTCCTTCGGCTACGGTGTTGTAAGAGCCAGCTGATGTGCTCGTTGCGAGTTCCCAGGCTTAACTTATGGTTAGTAAACTGTTAAGAGAGTATTGTCGTAGTTACAAGTCCTTCTCGTCCTACTAACTCATTGAGATACATCGCATTCCAATCGAAATATTTTGAATTTGTGTTCAGTTTCATTTGCGTGGACGTTAACAATTTTTATGAATGTATGCACATACTCACAGCCATATTTTCGCCTCAAAAGCAGCTATATGAAGTTTGGACTTTCATAACCTCAATAATCCAAAACAAATAGTTTTTTGTTAAGAATAACCATAAAGAGTAGACTCAGAAAAAACGTATGCAAATAAATATGCTTAAAATTATGCAACAAATAATTGTGTCGATAATTTCTAGGATATCACAAAACAAAATCTCCGGTGGAAAGAAAGATGTGTGAATAAATTAAATCCTCTTTTCTACGGACTACCACAGAAATTACCATATCACTCGCTAAAAACTTGATTGATGCCGTTTCAAAGTAAATTTCTTAATTTCCTCTGCATTTCTTAGGGCCAGTTTTTCAGTGCAAGTTGAACTCTGTTTGTCGTTTAAACTAAGTTTAAACTCAGAATGCAGTTTTTCAGTCAACTTTAAACGGAGTTTAAACTAAGTTTAAACGGCCGATTGTGCTCGGTTAAACTTAGTTTAACTTATCAGCTGTTTGCAAACTACTTCGTTTTGGTTGCAACTAATTTATTTGGGCGCAAGGAAACTAAGTTTAAATTTAAACTGAGTTTAACTAAACTTAGTTTAAACTGAGTTTAAACCAACACTGAAAAACTGGCCCTTAGGCGCTAAAGAGAAAAATTTCTAGCATAGTTTTAGGCACAGTATACTTCAGATGATTGATGCGGTGTTTTTGGTAATACTCATTAGAATAGAGTGGTAAAAATACAATTTTAAGGGATACAAATATTATTTATTTTTTAATTACAAATTTTACACTTATAAATAAACTATAGCGTAACATTAGCAGGGGCTATGGCAACTATGGCCTTCAGCTTACTTGCAATGTGATTTTAGTATAGTATTTATATAAAAAAAAATTAACCGTCATATTATTAAAATTACCAAAAGTAAATCAGAGGCGTTTTTACTTGCTTTTATGGTTTTATAGAAAAAGATTAGGCATTACGGTTGGCATCATTTTAAACGCAATTTTAAATTTCTTGAATAGCACATTATGGATTGCTTAGGTGCATGTTAATTTAGAATGCATTGCACAATTTCACGTTATTTTTTTCACAGATTTTATACAGCGAAATCACTAATTTTCAAAAAACAAAAAAAAAAAACCAAATGGAACGAAAACTTTATATCTATAAGAACTAAAATACATGACTCAACACAATTCCACCAACATTTTGAACATTTTAAAAGTATATTTTACAATTTTTCTGTGCATATTGTTAAATTGCTCATTAAATTTTAATCACAAGTTACATGTTTCTAGCAGAAAAAATTTTGATTATTCCTATTTTCGTTGAAGGAAGATTTAAAATTGGCTTTAATAAATGTTGTGCATTCCATTTTTTCCATGACGTCTTTCCAAAATCATAACTGACATTCTGATTTTAATAGTAAATATATATATCTAAGAATTAAAGCTATGCCAGCAAGTAGTGATTTTCTGTCTTGTGTATCTAAATATGTACTCGTACATACATACATACATGTGTATGTGCGTTTGATTCCAAGTAAATTTTATTCTAACTAATATTTTTTGTTGGCCTTAAATAATTTCAATGTATCGCTTTGACTATAATACCTGTACTCGTATGTATGCTTGTATTCGCAGAGAGAGGATAGAGAGAGAAAATTAGAGAAAACATTAATATAAAACTTACGCGATGTTTTTCTCTCCATTCTGGGATATATTCTATGTTCGTTGAAAATGATGCCACATTACATTGTGTGGCAGTGAGAATATAGTTGATTATTTATTTAGTTATTTTATTTGAATACATTATTCTGCGTTTTAAATTTTGTTCGCCAGGGTTTTTTTTTAATTTTAATTTTTTGCTCATCGTTAAAAAAATAAGCATAAATCTACAAAAGTATTTGGCTTACATAAAAAGATATAAAATGAATGAAATATGTCAGGAGAATTGAAAATATTGTTAAATTCTTAATATTGTTATATTCTTAAATTTTTAGAAATTTTTCGGAACTTCTGTTTTGTTTTTGACTTGAAAAATCAAAATTTTACATTTTCTTTTCATTGAGGTCTACGAAATAACAAATCAGAAAAAAATATTGTTCTTTTCTTTTGCAAAAGATGTTGTTCGGCATCATGCACAGCATGGCTTTTAAAATTGAAAAATGAAACAAATATGAATTTTAAGAAACATTTTTATTTATTTTTAAATATATATCAGAAATATCACCAAACCATTTCCACAAAGCTATTAAATAACCTAATTTTTGTTATAAAAAGGACAAATGTATGAAGTGACCTTTTATAAAAAAATTTGAAACTCGAGAGGGACGCTCGCTTTCTGAACGCTAACAATTTACTGGGTACACTACTAATCAAAATATTTTATCTATAAAATTTTTCAAAAGACTTCAAAGAAAATTTCAAAAATAAAAAATAAATGTATTTAAAAGATTTTTGATTAAAAACAGGCATCGAAAAACTACTGTGCCACATGGCGTAGAATAACCGAAAGGGTTGACTGAAAAAATAAAAAATTCATTGAAATACATCTTTTTGTTTAAACTTTTATGAAAAAAGTAAAATTTTAAAATATTATATTACTCTATTTGATATCGATATGTTTAATTCTATTAATTTTTTAATGATAGGTCGTAGCCGAAGTTTTGAGGTTCTTTTTAAAAAATAATTATAAGTCCTTGGATCTCCTGGATCAAGTATCACCATGTAACAAAAAAAAAAAAAAATTTTTAAAAACAAAAAAGCGAAAATAATTGAAATATAAAATTTAAATATAATCCTCAATTGAAGCAGAAGTTCGGTGTAGGTGCATACACGTAAAGTTATTATGCAGTGTTATTAAAATATCATAGAGCCATATGGAATGCTTTTGAACTGTTTATTTTTAAAATAATACACATAACTCACAACCAAAGCGATACAATTTTCTTTGTTCATAGACATTTCCGACAGGTTCATTTATTTTTTTTTATGATTTTCCATTAGCTCTTGTTAACTTTGCTTGGTAGATGGATTGGAATCAGAATGAAAAACGACAACAAAAGTAGTCCAATGTCAGAATCAGTTCATCCTTAAATCAAAAAAACCAATATGAGAAAGGGAAAATAAATAAAATGCTCTTTTGCAACCAAAGAACATATACAACTCATTACTTAATTTTTGTAAATAAAAATTATACCATAAAAACTTGCTTAGAAGAGTTTAAGAAATAAACCGAAAATTAAAAAATTGCTTTAAAAAAATAATCAAAATTTTGTTACCTAGTTTTAGGCATAATAGTATTTGCCAAAGGAGTTGAATAAAGTACATATTTCCTCTACACTGTATGGTGCACACATAAAGTGGCACAATCTACACGACCTGGCAACACTCTAATAAATTATCATTCTTTCTCAAACGCTCTCTGTTCCTTACGCTCTTTCTTTTTCTTTCTGTCGCTCTGCAATACGCTTTGCCGTGCAACAATTTGCCACAACGAGCGTTACACGAACATTGCGACTCAACGCCAATTTAACACTTTGCCGAATTGGTATATTAAGGATAGCGGAAAGCTTCAGTGGACTCAGTCGAGTTTTAAACTTACACTCAAGTGGAGTTGCGATTGCGAGTTGTTGGCTCGTACTCAAACGTACAGTAGTTGCTTGTGTAGTGTAGTTTGTTTGCTAGTAAAAAAAAAATTTATACATATATTATAATTATTAATATAACTCATATTTTTTTCAATTAAAAAAAAAAAATTATTAAATAATTAATTGTGTTTGTGGCTGTTTGTTGTTGCTTTTTGTGCATAGTGTTGTTTAGAGTGGTTTTGTTCATAAAGTACACATTAAAACACAAAAAAATTTCTGAAATAGTCTTTTAATGTGGACGGCTTTCCACCGCTGCCTGGAAATCGTAAAGTGTAATAAAGAGTAAAAAAAAAAGAAAATATCTACCATTAAAAGGGACAGCCAAGATAAATAAGGATACAAGGTGTATGCGTGAGTCGCGAGGGCTAGCCAGTGGTGGTAATGTTGAAAAGGCGCTGTCTTTACGGCTTTGAGGCATAAATTGTTGGGGTGAACAGTTACACAAACAATAAACGAAAAATAACAGTTATGCGGCAGTTGAAGGCTGTTAAAAGCATTGGCTAGTGAAGGCGCCGCGGTATTGCTAAACATCAAAAACAGCAATGTCATGTTATATCTAAAAAAGAGGGGGGAACGAATGTATGATGACGAGAAATTAAGACATGAAATTATTAAAAAAAAAAAAAAAAACTGCCACACCCACCAAAGGATTAGTTATTCAGTAATATTCGCTGAAATGCGTACATATGCCTTTAAAAGAATTTTAATAAAAATTTAACTCTACGAGATGGCCTAAATTAGGGCGCTGTTACGGGCTAACTTTTCAGTATGCAATACCACATTTGAAGCAAAATGAACCACCATCAAAGCAAAGTTATTTATTTTTTCAAGCACATAAATATTTATTATCTTATGTATCAATTTGTATGCTTTATTGAGTGTCTTCATGTAAACACTAAAAAGTCATAAATATTATCGACAAGCCCATAAATACTATTAAGCGTTATTGCCGCTATGATAGTACGCTTGGCTGATAAAGACTTTTGCTGGGAAAATTGAGTGGCAATTAAATAAATCATTGTCCACTTTTTGGCGCTATGCCACATATTTACGCATATCATTTTCCATTACGCACGTCTTTTCACCATCTATTTTGGAGTCCTTTTTATTTGATTTGCTATACATATACAAACATATACATACATATATGTATATATTTAAGTTGCTTGTGGAAGATGTTTACTATGTATCACCGCATATTTGCGAAGGCTTAATAAATTGCTTTTCTTAAGCAGAGAGGAATTGTGTGTGTGTGTGGAATATTTTCATTATGATATATGTTTGTTATGTACTTATCGTTCATGAATTGTGGAAATGTCATAACTAACACCATTTCGAAATACAATTTTGTGCTTTTAAATAAGCACCGTATACTGAAACACGTCTTCCGTAACTAAACTAACGATTCTCTTTAAAAAGGCCTTTTCCACAGATGTGTTGTATCGAAAATTTGAGGTTTTGCTTCTCACGTTGTGACTTTTCCACTTTTCGTCACCTATATATTCTTACTACATTTGTAAATGAAATTATTTTGCAAGTTGAACATTAAACAACAAGATTGTGGCCTTAGATTTATAAGTAGATATTGTTGAGCTTTGGTTTAAGCCTTAAAGTGGGATTGCTAGCATAATGAGATTTTTAAAATAAGCATCAAAGAAAGACTTTCTGGTCCGACAATATGGTCTCTGTGCCACAGCCAATACCAAAAGCAGCTCTTTTTAAATGTTTTTACAAAATTTAATTTATGTAACACAATTTAGGGTCATGCTTATTTAGCATCCATTTAAATTTTTGGGACGCCATTTGGGACGGCAATCAATGATATTTTTTCTTTAGAAAACAAAAAATAGAAGTAGCTTTAAAATAAATTGTTAAGGTGTTACATTTTAAAAATCAGCTTATTTTCTAACTACAAATAAATGATCGGCGAGAGTACTGTCTGCCGATTTACGAGAAAAATTTACACTCTATCACAAAATTTTGCCATTAAAAATTTCAAAATTTTCTACATAAACATCGACTCAGTTTTTTGTTATCTCGATAGTTAATCTAAATATTGGTGGTTACTTTAATATTAAATTTTTAGTATTTTTTGTTAAATACAGCTATATGGCAATTATTTGTTGTTGTTGCCCAATCTCTGCGTAGCTGAGTAGCTACCTTAAGTACGTACCGATTTCTTATGAAGAAATAGAATTCTTCTTCTTCTATTTTTCGCATACAAATTTATTAAAGTGTATAACTGTACGGCGTTACGTTAAAAATTCAGATTTTTTAAATTAGAAAAATATTAGATTTAAGCACGAGTTTCGACTTCAGCTCTTGGCATTTGTTATTATTATTCTTGAGATGTTATAGATGCATTTTTGTTTTTCTAAACATTTTCTCATCAACACTTAATGTAAGTGATTCTCGAACATGGTTTCAGATTGGATAAACAGTGTGAACTTTTATCAATATTTAATATTGACAAACTCGACTTACGGTAGAGAATATGTCTTCTAGAATTTAATTGTGTTTTAAAATTTGATGCCTACACAGTTTTTTATTTGCTGGTTGCTTATCGAGCCAATCAAATAATTCACAAAAATCAATGGCAATTTTAAGCGACTTGAAACAAACTTTGATAGACAAGAATAAAAACCTAATTCTGCAACTCTTTTTGAAAAGTTAGACATTCCAATGGTGAAATTTAAAAAATGTTTGGGAATTATGTTTAAGTTATAGAATGACCTTTAGTTTAGTGAAAAATTAACGAAAGATATTTATAAAGAGAAATATATGACAAATATTGTAGCGCAATTCTTCGGACCTTTTTCATATTAAATCAATTAAAAAAATTCCAAGAAATTAGTCACAATTAAAAGCGATGGATCTTACAAATAATGGCGTTTTTAGCTGCTAAGCAATAATTGTGTTTTAAAAAAATTATAACAATTGACTTTATTATTCCCACTTTCTTTCATGTACTTAAACAACAATAACTATCGTTACTTGAACACTGGAGAGACGTACACGGAACGTTTTAAATTTTTAATTTTTAGAATTGTTATTAAGTGAATTTTATTAAAACTGCATAAATTCAAATTCAAAATAAATAGCATGACTGTCTATAAAGACGATTAGCGCTCATTTAACATTTTGCCAAAAAATGTTTTTTCAAAGAATTTTTCGAATATGCAGTTTTATAGTTTATTTAATTCTAGTAAAATAAAATGCAAGTTTAAAGCGCCTAAAAGGTACCTTCGATTTTTGACAGTTTTTGTGTGGAGTGAGTTGCGTTTATCTTCCATCAAAAAAAAAAGTTGTCCCAAATGCCTTAATTTTTACAACGCATTAATCCTTTTCAATTATTAAATATATTTTATGTAATGCTGTATTATATATATTTTAAATTTATAATATTAACCGTGAGTTATTTAAGGGAATTTGTATAAAACAGGATTCGTTAAATATGATTTACTCGTAGCGCGTTTTTATATTAAGGCAACAATAAAAACATTTAAAAAACAGTGAATGTTCACTCAGTTAACACAAACACAAATTGACACGTTTGGACAATTTATTTATCCTCTAATTATTCAAAATTATTTTTCAAATAAAACATTGTCAATTCTATAATCATCACAATTCAAAACAACTTTTTTATATTCTATAAAAAATTTAAAAAAAAATGTATCAAAATTTAATCATAACTTAAACATTAAAAAAGAATAAAAATAATTTTTTTGGGTATGTATATATGCTGCTCCTTAAGTTTTCGTACAACAAAGTGCAAGGGTCTAGCGGCTACGAATTACCACTGATTTTTGACAATTTTTTTACTGACGCTCTTTTGCAATTCTTTCTACGGTTTTGCGAGAGTATTGTGGAAACTGCCAGTAAAGAAATTATCAAATATCAGTGCTAACTGGTAGACACTTAAAACTTGGACTTTCTTACACTAAAATCGAATGATCTACATATTTACATGCCCCAAAATATTATAAGAACTTTTTCTTTTAAAGTTCGACATTTTTTTAAACTTTGTTAAATTACACGGGTCAACACGAAATTTTACCTAGACTCAAAAGTATTAAATTTCGATTCTTTAGTTCGTAATTAGAGGAAAAAAATATATAGCATGAACAAGTTTGCTTTTGTATTTATCACGTTTTCATTGTATTGGCCTTGATAACGTTGTTCGAAGCTCAAAAATGTCCTGATGAAAACGTTCTTCTTGCCATCTAGAAGCAAACTTTATACGGAAAAAAGGTATTTTCTTTTCGTTTTTGTTCATAATTAACCAGAAAATCATAAAATAAACTTTAGGACGATGAACGAAACTTTTTTTTGTAGAGCCGTGTTATTGTGCATTTTGTAAATAGTTTAAAAAATGTTTTTATTTTATTTTTAACATTTTTGAGCTTAATATTCAAAGCGGTAGAAGTTATAGTACTATTTCGGAAATCAACACATTTCCTCATCAGACTTTTTTCTTCTTGGCTTCTGCTTGGTTGTTTATGGTTTTTCTTAAAGAATGAATGACATTTTACTTGGAAAATAATTTTAATTAATTAGAACATGGTGAACAGAGTATACATAAATGCAATTCGTCATGGACTTCATCTGGACTTATACTGAGTAATAGTTTTATACTTTTCGCTAGCAAAGCGATGAGAATCTGTGATGCTTTCGATGCTTCGTTCATATAAAAAATCACTTCACTTACATAGTCTTTTGTGATAAAACATGGCAATATATAAAAATAAATTGTATAAGTAACAGCATCTTCTCCGCCACACTTATCAGAGTAACATCATTTTTCTTTATATTTCTCAAACGTAGACCACGTACATACATGCATTTCTACATTTCTAGATTTTTCGATTTTTTTTCCATCATCCTCCTATGAGTGTGCGCTCAAATGTGTGCCACTGCTGTCTATTTTGCATTTAAACAGCCGCCTTACTATAGACTGTTTGTAAGTGAACTTGAAATGAGAATTTTGATTCGATGTTTTCCCCCTAACACCGGCGCACAGTTGCTAAGCTGCCGCTGCCGGCAAGTGTTGCTTGCAAATAGACATGCTTCAAGTCTGAACTTGTATCCAGGGACTAGAGTTTGGCACAATTCAGCAGGAAGTTTCTCTTCTTCTTCTCGAATGCTTACACGCATATTTAAGTGCTGCCTACTGACGCCAATGGATTCATGAGTTCGCCGTAAAGCAATTTTTTCTTTTAACGCCGTCATTATTACTTTTATAGCTTCGCACTTGCCTATTCTTATTCATGTTTGCTGCGTACACTTTCTGTATGTACTTCCGCACTGGTTCAAAGCGTGTGAATTTATAGCTTTGCGTTGTCCTTGATTTGTCGGTTCTTTCACTGCTTCCTGCCTGTTCGCGTTCTATGTTTCGTCTTCTTCCTTTCCCTCCCTTCCACTTCAGTTTAAATTTCCAACTGTTGCTGTGTGTACTTACTGGGCCTTGTGTTTGCTCACCTGGTTTGCAGCTAATTTGAATTTCAAAATTCTGTTTTGCTGTTTACACTGTATTTTACAGTTATTTTTGCTTTCGTATTTTACAGTTTTTATATACATTAATATATATGTATGTATGTATATGTGTGTGCCATAGGCTCTAAATATAACGATTCTCATTCTCATATTCGTTTGTTGGTTTCACTTGCTCACATCGGTAAAGTTAGTAACTTTTTGTTGTTGTTTTTTGCGTTTCTCGCATTATCTATTTTCATAAATAAACCTGCTTTGTTGTTTTCATATTTCCACGATAGCTGGCTTGCTATTGCAAATTTGCATTTTCGTAATTTATGAGAATTTCAGCTAAGGTGTCAATTTTCTAGAGCTTTGCTGTCGCTTTCCCTCTCAGCTCTTCTCACTCCTCGCTTTTATTTGTATTTGTTATACGTATTCTTGAAATGTCATGCCAATTTGCTTTTGGTTATTGTGGCTGGTAAAATATTTATTTAACTTGAGTTGAATGGAATCACAGCGTGGCAATTAAATTCCAAATTATTTAATGTCCAACTCAAGCATGATTCAGCGGCTTTATGTCAAAAATTTTTTGGAGCGAGTGTCAACTCTATTAAACACTTTTGAAATTAGTCAAGAGTATCGATTAATACTTCAAAGTATTAACGAAGCACTCTTTTCTTGTTAAATAAGTAAAAATATTAGTCATGAAAACGTATACGACTGAGCGCCAAGCCTATGAACCGAAAGTGATGAGCCATATTCGTACATACGTCTTGAAGATTTCGTGCATGAGTCAGACACTAAATTGGAGCCAAAAATTTCATATACTTATTAAATAAATATAAAATATTAAACGTTTAGTATGTAGCCACTTGATCCACTTGATTCAGACAAATTGACGTTACCTAGCGAAACAGAGGGGAAGCTGACGAAGTTTTTTTTCTCGGCTCAAACCGACACACGGTTGTAGTGCCATATAAATAGATGAAGAAAATATAATAAATATATGAACGCATGATTTAATTATAAAAGGTTAGGTAAATAATGACATTTGAATTTTGACACTCCCTTATAAAGGATTGTTTTACGAAGTATCGAAAACGGGCTAGAATTTGTTTTCCTTTCTTAAAAAGTAAGTAATTAGTAAAATTGTATTGATTTTTTGAACTAAAAATGTTATTTAAATTAAAAACTTTTGTATTTCTACGCTTACAAAATATATTTATGTACCTATTGGTATACATTTTTTATTTTAATTTGTAACCTGCGAATAAAATTTATTAGCAAATATTTGCGCTTGATCATAAAACATTATCTTAAAATGGATACCAGGATTATTCTTAATATTATGATGAAACTCTGGACGGTGAAAGAACCAACCATTTTTTTCTGATAAATATTAAGTGACTTCATGGAGTTTATGGAGTTAGAAAACCACATTAATTCGAAATTTATGAAAGAAGATGTTTATATGTATATATGAATATTACAAGGAAAATAAATCAAACTTCATAACGCAACAATTTAGTTTTTACAAATTCAAATTTTGACAATTGGAGTATTAATATTCCACATTATTTTTAATTTATTTAAACCTATTCCTTCTAGAAATAAAAAAAAATGTCCACTCTGTCGCATCGAATTTATAAGCACGTGAAAAGCATTCCATGAAAAAGGGCGTATTGTATACGTATACACATTTAAATGAATTATTTACGAGACGGGATAAATCTTGTAATCAGAAAAAATGCTGTCATTGAAAGCCGGATTTGAACTTATCGTTTACGCGCGCTTAAGAAATAAAAAGTGTTGCTTGTTAGTTTATGGTATTAAAAAGTTCTAATGTTACTACTACATATTATTATTTTTAAGAAGCGACACGGTTTGAATACTAAGGCAGCCATTTGACAAAAAGTGAGGGAGCTAGCTGCTTAGTTACCAAATCTTTAAGAATTGAATCATCTTGCAACTTAAGCACAAACAATTAAACAATTAATGTGTATACATATGAAACAACTACGATTGAGCTTCACGCAATATTTAAAAAAAAAACATATCGAATAGAGGTTGTGTTTAGAGGCTAGGTTTCGAAATATATAGGACTTATGATCATCACTTCTCACTCTTGCTTTTTATAGAACGGTTTGAAAATTCCCAGCTACTGTTAGAATATTTCACATGATCTAATAAAATTTTTTAGCTCACCCTTAGGTATACCTTAAAGTAAGAAACGTTAATGATGTTGTATCCGACTATAAATGCGGAAGATATGGCAAAGCATTCAAAAAAAAAAAATTTTATTCACCTTTACTTACCCACCTGTACTTCTCGAAGTCAGTGAACTTTCGGAACAAAAGATGCTTCCCCAGGAGAAAAACACAATACATCATATTTCAAGATTTGAACATATGTACATGCTGAAGATAGGATGATCTTTTTTTCTTCAAAATGTTGCGCAAAATTAATCGTATTGTTTCTTTTAAACTTTTTTGTTTTTTGATACGGTCGAATTTACATTTATCAATTTAATAACTTAGTACGAGCTTTGCTTTGGATATGGCGCTTTAGATTGAACCTTCACCATTAAATCCAAATAAGTCTTAATTAACGCTCAAACTTTCATAAGAAACCAAGAAGTTTTTTCACTACGGGTTCAAAGGTGGCTGATAGATTTAGAGAAATATTAATTTAGCAGAACCCGGAGTTATCGAGATCTTCAAGCACACAAAAAGAATAGACTTAAGTCAACATGGGCGTTATACTTTTTTTACTCATGAAAAAAAAAACAATTTGTAGCAATGCTAAATCTGAATTTAGTGCAAAAGTAGTCATTGGATACTCTTTGTAATGGCGTAAACTCTTACTATAGACCGCAGCATTAGTCGCAACAAGCGGAGGACAGTGCGAGATCTACGCTTATCCAATCTATGCCAGATATAAGTATGTATGATCCTATTCCAATTTACAAAGTAATTCTCCAGACAGAGTATACAGGAAGATAGACAGTGAGGTTTCCCTACTTTTCGAGTGTGATTTAATCGCAACATGGAGAATGCGAACATTTTAAAACTATCGATCTTTCATCTTCCGTATTAGTCTAAATAATGGCAAAGGTAACACTGGTTAGCTTACCCTAACTTAGTATAAGCAAGTGTGTATGTTCAATAGCGTCAAATCTTTTTTCGGCCAATATGTTTTATTTAATTTAATTGTTATACAGTACGGTTCCAAGGTCATTGTTTATTCGCTGTTCTGTCCCAAAATTTTGTTCATTGTTAATCGACGATTTGTGTTTTCCATTGAACATCAACAGGTCAGTTTTCGTTGTAGCACACCTTTAGATAATAATACATATTTCGTAAGAGTAAATATCCATTAGTTTCCAATCTAAAATCAATATCCGTTTCAATACGTGTTTTTGAAATTTTATTATTTAGAATTGAGAAAGGGTTTAACAATAATTGAATGAAGATATGAATCAATAAAAGAAAATCCAAGTATATTCTCGATACTTTCCTCAATTTATCAAGTATTTTTGTACTCGATACTTTTTCATGCGATACAAGTAGGTATTAGAAAAACGTACTTGTATCGAAATCTGAAGTAGAATGCAGTCCTCTAAAACAATTAAATATTAAGCAATACCATCGAGCGTTGGTCTATACTTATCGCTTATTCGGTCATCTGACCACTGCAACAGAGTTTTCTCAAATATAGGTAAACTATATCAAAATATCGAAACCGCCTAGGAAAAGTTGATGATTTGCGGAAATATAGTAAAAAATTAGTTTTGGTCTTGAGCTGAAATATTTAATATGAAACAACTTAATTTTACTCATGTAACATTGTATTCTATAGTAATATACAATATTATACAAACATTAATTTGTCTTTAACATTTGTATGAAAACAAACTTAAAGGAAAGAAAATCCAGTAAAAATGTTTGTTTTTTGTGAAATTAAACACAATAACTTAGAACATAGTTCTATGTACAAGCACTCCATTCTAAATAGTGTGAAACAATAATAAAATCTTTTGTTATATATGTACAAATTCGTTTTGCTTAATATAAAAGTTAATGCTATAAAGTATTATTAAATGATACAAAGTAGTGATCAAGCAGAAATTTAACAACCATCGTACAAAGCGTGATTCGATTATTTAACTTTTCGCTAAAATTCGTAGTAATAAATATTGTTAGCGCTGGAAAAAGTGCTTTCAAAGTATTGATGAATTTTAGAAATTTTAATTTTTTTATTTCATGACTTCTATTTATCAATTAAAATGAAGATACATTTTCTAAAGAACACCGCATACGCATTTAATAATTTATGGCAAAAATTTATAATAAGTCAATAAATTTTAATCAATATATCGAACTTAAAAAAGCTATAGTTATTTTTTGAGTAGATAGTTTAGTGACCCTCAACTTCAACAACATAAACTAACGATTAGTTTTGCATAGAAGAAAAACCCATTACCTCAAAAAAGAAAGTGTCAGAAATCAACCATATTTTTAGCCTCTTTGGACTTGCACTTTGACATACCAAAATTTTATTTGGCTAAAAAACTGAAATTTTTTTAAACTCCAAATTGTAATACACAATTTTTGAGTTTCCCCTTAATTTTGTATTTATTGTGAAACGTGGGTTTTTTTTTCAGAAAATGAACTGCATTTCAAGAGAAAAATATAAGAAATTAAATAAAAGAAAAATAATTTAATACGAGGGCTATAGTGTTGAAACGCACTGTATGCAGCGTTTGTAAGTGCTGAACTATTATAACAATAATGATTTCAATAATTAAATGTGTAATTGAATGTTCTTCTATCCATTAAGAAATTCTAAGTACCTTAAAGTTATTTGAAAAAAGTATTTATTTGATTTGGGAATTTCATTGACAGTTTTGCTAATACATATAATGACATGTGTACAGAATGTAGGTATAAAGAAATAATTGAATGTTAGTGTATTGTGTTTTAAACCCAAACTTTTTACCGTTGCTTAAGGATTAGTTTGTGATTTTCGAATGGTTTCAACTTCAAAATTTTTTGTTGTCATTTGGTGTTTCTGAAGTATTGAGGTCACAATTAATCGTCTTAAAAATTTTATTCATATTTCAACGCCATTAACAGATTTTGCAACCACTGTAAAGATACTGTCGGGACATGAGATTTCAGAAGCAGTTTAACAAAACATTTTTAAAGGAAAACAACATTTAATAGAAACGAAATATTTATGAAGTTTTGAGTAGGTTGTAGTAACGTATTCTCATTTCTATTTTTAAGCAAGAGAAGTATACGGGAGTTGTTAATGATTTTTTACGTTTATTTAAGAATCATTTGCAGAACTATTTTGGTAGTAAAATATCACCAATAGAGTACTCAGCTAATCAACTAATCTCACTTCATTTCATATAACGTCACCTAACCTCATCTCATCTCGCCTCATAACGAGATTTATGTACATACGTGAAGAAATAAGTATGTTAATGTACACTTGTATATTTTATAAATATTTATTCTTTCGCAGATTCGAATCTTCTTTTGTTTCCACAATGAATTCCACTCACTCGTTGACCCTTTTTTGAATCAACAATTCTTGTATACTAACCAAAATAAAGCTGCTAATGAACATGCGTGATGTATGTATATACATATGTTCATATATACGTATTTATGTAACATAACACCAATGGAAAGAATGGGTAAATAATTAAAGTAAGTTTCGTTTTCGAATTGCACATTTGGCAAAAAGTAGTCAATCAACTCCTCCTCACCCTTATCGTTATCGCAGCACATTTGTTTTAAAAAAAAAAGCAAAGCTTAGCTTGATTAAACTGCAATAGCTGCAAAGATAAAATAAATATCAAATAAAAGGGTTGATATGCACATTTGTAACAAAATTGAAAACTTGAAAATCGGTTTGTTAGTTTAATGATATACATATATTTGCGTGGAAAGATATATATCATATTGTTTTTTATACTTTAAAACTTTAAAAGAAAGATTATAATTGTTCTTAAGAAAAAGGTAGGAACGTTAGGTCAAGCACCCACGACTTTAAAAACTTATTAAAAATCATTCAATACCAAAAAAAAAAAAAGATGATGTGGCATATGTAGTTCTAGGCGCAGTTGTGTTTGCAATAGTAAAGTTGAGAGACATTTTGGTGCAAAATTTGTAAGTTTTTTGCTAACCAATATTTTATAAAAAAAAGTGTGTGTGCCAGATTTATAGGCAACGTTTGTGATATAATATATGTATATAGTATTCTCTTTGAAGACTTTTTCGGACTATTTCCAGCGGGAGAGAATAGCTATGAAAAAAATGTAGATTGGCCGTATTTCCTGTAAAATTCACTTAAAATGAGTTATTGTAAGTAAAATCAAATCGAGCAAAACTTTGTTTTGTTTAATTGCTCAATTTCGCTTGCAGTGTCCAATTTTTAATTCAAATTCTCCACAAACCAGTTGAAAAGCAATCCGAGCAGCGTCCAACTTATCGGATTTATGATTTTTTAAAACTTACTAAGTTACTGAGCGAACTAAGAATTTTTTTTTGAATGAGAACTATGTAGGTACATTTTCTTACATCCTCTAAGTAATTTTCGAATGATGAAGAAATTTTCATGCAGATTACACAAAATTGTGAGTAACGAATGAATATTTCCGATAGCACCCTTTTCTACTCTCTGGTATTACTAGAATCGGAAAATTTAAAAAAAAATACAAGTGAACTAGAAACTACATAAGTGGATAATTTTTACTCAAGTAATTAAAAATGTAAAAAGTGTTAATTATTGGCTGTAGGGCATACAATTAAATGTATTTTTCAACAGGTCAAGATCATTCACTAACCGGAGTTAGTATGAGACTAGTGAATATGATGAACGGGCAGACATTGCGCAAAGTTTTCTAATAACCCCATGAAAGTATAAAGTGCTAATGTAGATTCCACTATAATATAACATAAAACTTCAACAGCAACCACCTGGAAAAAAGTAAAATGGCATAAATGTTTGCCAATTTGTTGAATTATTATAAAAAGTAGAACGATATTTTGTTTCTGTTATTGTCTTTATTTTAGAGGTTTGGTTGGACTATAAAAGCTATGTACAACAGAAGCCATATTTAAACAAAATTGAACCCAGAGCAACGAGAAAAGAAAGCAACCAAATACATACATTCAATAATTTAGAGGAAACTGTAAAAAGAATTTGCTTTCACAATGGAATTCATTTAATTATTTTTTGTATTTAAATAAATATTGTAAGCTTTGCCTGTGAAAATATATGCATTTTCTATCAAATGCTTTCAATAAAGTAAACAACAAACCACGGAATTTCGTGTAAAGAGTGGGTAACAGTTGGCAATGCAAACTACGAAAATGTCGGAATTTTGATAGCATTTTTCCCGAATTCGTGACGGGAGATTTTGTCACGACGGGATTTCATTCGGAATTAGTGATTGGGCTGAAAGACTTAGCTACTAACAGATTTAAAGTGAAATCAAGTAAATTTCGAACTTGTTTACCGACTGCAAGGGGGCTGATGAAACGCAATTGTGCTTTTCTGAATTTTATTCGGGTTTTCCTGAATTACTGTTGGAATAGGTGTAGAAATTGAAATTTCTCAAAGCAAAACAATTTTCAAAATCACTTTAGGCAACATGAAAAAAGCACTTTCAGTGGCTAAACAAGCGGGTAGGTAGCTAGTTATAACGTTTAAATTATTTGCAACAAGCGTCAAGTTTTGACTACTGGGTTCTCATACCTTCATACATGCATACATACATACATTCATGTGTTTATTCCGAGCATGAAAAGATCGTTAAAACTTTGCGTTCAACCAAGCATCTGAAGTATATCAGTCATCAACTCACACACTCACACACATCCCCATGCATACACTCACGTACATACATGAAAGGACTACTACATCTAATGTTGCTACCGTTAAAAGCGTTCCACAATTTCAGTTGCTAATAACAAGCACGTTTACAACTTGATATACTCCAGAATGCACTCGTGCTGGCTTATCTGGGCAGCCGAGACGAAAGTTTTAAATAATTAAAGCATTTTTTTTCGCTTACAGCATGCAACTTGTGTGCATATGCCAAGGACATTTGTACAAATGAATGTATGTATGTGTGCATAGCTGAGTGTGTGTATGTGTGTCGAATACGCGGCTAAGTGCGGCGAGAAATAACAAAAAAAATTGTTTAACCTTTTACAATGGTAAAATAATATTTTGCGCCCTTATTTCTGTGTTAAAAACCATTTTATTTACACATTTCTTCGTGCTTACATATGCTCTCATATCCTTTCAAAATAGTTTGTACATTATTAAAATATCCCTGGTTAAGATTAACTTAAATTTAACTTTTTGAGCAGAATGCGATCCAAAAATATTCCCATTGAAAAATTTGTTTAAAATTCCTTAATTTAGCTTGTGTTTAATTCGACTTTTTCATCGTCTTCAACAATATTTTTTTTTTTGAGATTAAAATTGTTTTAAGTATTTACTAAAATACGCTGAAGTTAGTACAACGTTCTTGTATGTGATTTCATGTACTGTACATTAATCAATCTGGCAACACTGCCGATAATCGTTTCGCCTATGAGAGAAGCTTTTATGGTCTGGCAGTAAAACCTACCATAAAAATGATTAAACCTCTCCTGTATGTAAACTAAACTTTTTCAAAAACTTAAATTTTTTTTGGACTGTTCATACAGGTGGCAACCCTTCGCAAATGGTTACAAATTAAAAAATTGTCATTTTAAGTATTAAATAATTAAAAAATAATTTTTAATTCGGGTGGCAACCCTTTAAAAAAAATAATAGATTCTACCAGGCATGTCAAGTTCATTCGGCACCAGATTTCTGAAATTCAAATGAATACACTCGATTTGATGAGCCTTATAAAAATTCCTTTGCATATTAATAGTTACACTCCATCTCAAAATTATGATCGTGCAGTTATAAAAAATTGAGGTTTAGTTTAGTAAAGTTTTGTTATTTTTGATTTAAACGTCTAACTCATTCACGTCGAACAAAGTTCAAGTGTTAGTACAACAAATAAATGTTCATTTTTGACAATTTTTCTTCAGTCGCCTTTCCGCAATTTTTTTATTACAACGTATGTATGTATGTACTCACGGCCAAGTGAAACAAAGGTTCCGGCATCCGAGAACCGCTAGTCCGCTAGTCCGCATTTTGTTGATTTGACAGCATCTACCCAATCGATGACGTAGTAATAGTTTTTTCATGCAATAAGCCGCCTGCACACGATCTTGCTTGTTTGCAAACATGAATGACGGGGCGGGAAGTACGAGTGAATAATTTTTTTTTACTGTCGGGACATGAGTTAATGAATAAACGAGTTATGTAAGTTTTGGATGGCACAATGATTGCATAGAAATATTGCCGTGTGAAGGCACCTAATCAACCGTTCGCGTCTTCCTTTTCTTTTTACAATTTCTTCTTCTTGGCTGTCCAATTCTGAAGGTACCAATGTCTCATTGATTTTTAGCTCTCAGCTCGATTGTCGTAATCTTGTAATCTAGCATTCTGAGTAATGTCAAAAATCAAAATTAATTTGTTGTCACTTAAAACTTGTACTTAATTGTACCAAATCTTCAGAGACTATAAAGCTGCTCTTAAAATCCTAAGAAAAACTTTGCAGTTTTGAAGTTGGAAACTTAGCTTATTTGGTTTTTGTTAAAAATAATAATAATTTGGCACTTTCACTATATAGCTCAGTGTTTGGCCGAGCTTCTCCTACCATTTGTAGTGTGCGTCTTTATGAGAATCTTTTTCATGGCAGAAATACCCTCGGAGGTTTGCCATTGCCTGCCGAGGGGTGACCGCTATTAGAAAAAAAAACTTTTCTATGATATATATTTTATTTACCCTGGCTGGTATTCGAACCTCGAACGAATGAATATTTATTGAACAGTATTGGTGCTGGGTAAAGGAAAATTTGTTTTTGTTAATACATGGTATCGTGCGGCTATAATTTTGAGATAGACTATATATATTTATAAAAAGTATTTGTTAATGCAAGTAATTTCACTAGTTGAGGTGACTTTCAAGGTTTGTTCGTCCGTGGTTTGCCCTTTTTGTGGCCTCCCTTAAGTCGGACATTAAATAAATGAATATACAAAATTACCACTCTTTTCAACTATCAATTAAATCACTCTAAAAATATTTAGACCCTCCTCTTTGCCAAAAAAAAAAAACAGGCATACCATTCATAGAGGAATGATAAACGACTATTGTGGAAGGAGTACAGGAACAGTTGCTGCGACGTAAAGAAGAAGAGAAGACTATGAATTACTTTCTCTGCTGCCGCTCGTTTCAAATTAGACGGAGAACTCAGGTGTTCGGCAGATTTCTTTAGCGAGATTGACGATCTCCAGTCATTGAAGAATGAGAACTTGACGGTGAACGAAATGATCTTAAGGGTAATAAAATAAACTCGCGTACTCCAATGCGGTATAGCTAAGGTCCATCAGCTTAAGTGGGTGGTGAAAGCTGGCATTTAAACTAACCAACTTAGCTTTCGGTACGATATTTTTAAACGAAGTAATACATTTTTGAAACATATACCAACCATCTTTACTTTACACAGAATATTGCTTCTCTGAATATAAGACTCTTTAAAAGACCTCGTGTGGCTCTCTACACAAAACAAATAACTTCAGTTGTATTTTTAAAATATTAATATATTTGTAGTTATCTTTACCAATCTATTTTTGAGAATATGATACAAAGTTTTTTTTTTTTTGAAATTATCAAGTTTTGACTTGAAGTTCAGATGCTGTGGTATTGACTGTATTCAACCGATGTCAATGGCGTAGTAATGCTACACAAAATAGCAGCAACAACAGCTAATTAATTAAAAAACAAACTTGCCAACGTTTCCAATTCACATTTTAAATTTTGAGCACCACGAAGAAAAAGTACTCTTAAAAGGTGTAAATGTTTAAAATTACTATTTACTTAGCATAGCACACTTTTGGGAGTACTTTTATGCACAAAGCTCTTTATAAATATTTAAAAGCACATTGAAAGCATTTTGCAACCCACAAAAGTTCTAACGAAAATAAGAAAAATATATAAATTTTATCATCACAACATTCTCTTTCTCTCTCTTTTCAGTGTAGAAAAATGTAAAAGCATATAATTTGCATGGATTCGAAAAAAAAGTTTACATAAAGAACGTAATCTTAATTTAATTTTTAACGCTTGAGACGGCATCGTAACAGCAAATGCTTACAAAAAATTAAGCTTAGTTGTAAAACGTAGTAGAAACGAGAGCATAAACCAACAAAATAAAGCGAAAATATAGAACTTATTTTATTGTAGCATAATTTTTGGTGCAAATAACTCCATTAATTTTAAAGTGGCTAGATCAAAACACCAAAAAGAAGAAACGGAAATAGGTAAAAAAAAAAAAAAAAACTAGTAAAATACAAAATAGCGAGTGTAAAAGTAGTGCGCTTCAACGCGATATTTGTTAAGAAGAGAGAGCAACGGGACACAAGCTTATTGAGAGGAGTCTCGAGTAGTAGCGCTGTCAAAGTGAGTGCAAGAAACTAGACGCTGATTAGAGCCAGAAAAAAGAGCAACAAAAACTAAACAAAAAAAAAAAACAAACTGATTGAGGAAGTTAAGCAGCGCTTAGCTGTTCTGGGAATTACCGCACTAAATAAAACAGCAGGCGAAGTACTCATTGATGGTTTATTAAAATAAAACAAAAACTAAAAAGGAAAACAAAACGGCAAAAGTAACGAGTGTAACAGAAGGGAAAGTGGAAGTACAAAGAATAAACTTTGACTGCTAAGTAATGTACCAAAATAACTTTGAGTGTGTGTGAGAAAAATGCAAAAAGCATGACTGTGCAACAATAGAAAGTAAAAATAGAATTGTTAAAAATAAAATAAAATAATAAGAAAGTGAAAAAATTGCAAAGAAAAAAAAAACACAACAATTTTTTGAATACAGCGCTCAATAAGTGGGGTGTGCGTGCGTGAAGCCATCAAAAATTCGCAAAACATTTGACAACAAACAAATGAAAGTTGCGACAATTTAACATTTCAATTTTGGCGAGAAAATAAAAAAACCCATCAGACCAGAAAGTGCAAAAAAGGTTATAAAGAGGCCACCACGCTTCCTTTGTGCAGCAACAACATGTCAACAACACTATCCTCGTTGTCGTCGGTCACAATGATGTGGCGCGAACAACAACAACAACAATACCAACGGCAATCATTGCGTTCAATGCAACATGCACGCTCAACCGCTTTGGCACGTTACTATTGGCATTTGGCCATTTTCATGCTACTCAATTTGCTTTTGGCCAGCAATAATGTGGATGCCATCGATTTGAGCCGACTCTACGGCCATATGGCGAAGGATATACAGAAGCGAAGCGGTAAGTAGATACGAGTATTCGTGGAAAAAAAATGTATTTTTATATGTGCGCATATGCAGATAGTTTCATATTAATTTATGCGTATTTATTTTGTGGGGAATTCAGAAAAATGTTTGTGGGAGTGTATTGACCTTAAAAATTTAATTTAATTTTAAAATAGTGTTTATATAAAAAAATAAATATAATAAAAATAATGAATTACCATATATAATAAAACCTATAACTATAACTGTTGTTATATATAGCTCGGATTACTCCTTATAAAAGTCATAGAAATATAAACTTTTAATTGACAAGGATGATGCGCTTGCGTTGATATTAATCTACAACTATAAATTCAAATATAAATATAAATTTCTTATGAAAATTTGTTTTATCAGATTTGAATTTTCCTTTAATCAAAAACCGATTTTTAAGGTATCTAGAACAAGAAGCACTGAACTGAGCTTCAACGAAGTCCTATTTTTAAATATTAAGTAAACGTGTCCCCTGTGATTTTGCAAATAAACGTTTCGAACTTTAATACAAATTTATTATAATCCAACAAGTTTTCATCCTTTCCGAACTGTAAAAAAAATTTATAAAATTTATAAAATTTTTTTTTGATTATGCAGCATATAATTTTTAATTTCAAGTGGCTAAAGATTTTCACTAATTTTGCTAATTCATTTCAATCCATTTTCTTTTCATATAACATACACATGGGCAATATTATTTTTGGTTTTAAAGAATAACCAAATACACTCGCTGAAAAAAAGTGATGCCGGAATTTGCTTGGAAAAACTGCAAATTTTTTTTTAATGAAAGAACGACCTTTTTTCATTTGCAAATTATAAGTACAAAAGCTAGTTTTCTTAATCGGCAACGTCTGTTTTTTTACTGTAGACTTCAAAGAATACTTAATACTCATTTATTGAAAAGCATACCAAAAATTCGAAAAAAGTTGTATAAAATATTTTTTAAATTTCTTTTCGTATTTTTTTTAACTTTTTTAGAGAGCTATAAAAAATAGTTACATTATAAAAGTTGTTGGATATACAGTCGCTTATTGTTTTTCTGCTTTAATTTGCTGATAGATAAGTACGAAAGCGACATTCATATTTTATTGATGAGAAAAAAAAAACAGCATGTTTTTCGATTAGAATCGTCTTAAGAGGTGTGTGCATTAAAACTACGATATGGGCCACCTCAATCTATACTGGTGGCCAAAATCGAACAAGTTTTGCCTATTTTTCTTTTATTTAATTACCGTTTAATATGTTCTTCGAAAATGATTCTTCATTAAAAAAAAATTAAATCACTTTCTTAAACTTATTTAAAAAAATTTGATAAAATTCTCAAGGCATCTATTTTTAAGTAGGCAAAAGGTCGCCTCTACAATAAAGTGTAAATTAATTTTTACTAACAATTTTTAGCGTTTTGTTTTTATGGACAATTGAGCTAAAAGTTTCAAAAGATTGTCTTTGGCATAATTTTTGAAATATTTTGGTACACTTAGCCATTTAAGTAGTATTTTAAAGATACAAATACCACACAAAGTATGGTGTATTTTGTTTAAATACAACCGGAAAGTTCAATTGCAATGCAATCAAGCGAGTATCTAAAAGTTTCTTTAAAATATTAGCGCAAAGTTCTTCTTAAAAGGGTAACGAAAACATTATTCTAAGGACCCCCGCAAAAAAGCAAAAAAGAAAAAAAATAATATAAAGTAAAAAAAAAAACATTTCTATTATCCTCAACTCAAAAACAAAATTTACCCAAGGTTGTGCAAGTGCACAAATTTATTCATTAAAACAAAACCTTCTCTTTTGCTTTCATATCACCTGCAAAAATTTCCACCCCTAAAAATCAAGAAAAACAATCCCCTCATACATGATTTATAGTCCAGCCATTAACCCCCTGCCAACCTCCCCCCAAAACTAATCACCAAAATTTCACTCCATACGCCGCACAATGAACAGCAACATTTTGTACAAATCTGTTACGTGCTCCTCAATGGCCAAACGAAACGAAGATGAAGAATAAGAATAACAAAAACAAAAAATAATGTTCTGGATAAAACAATCTCTTTATTGTTGAATTTAATGAAGCATTACGCGTGTACTTTGTCAAACTTACGTTACGCTTCACATGCTTTCACCGTTTTGTGCCATTTTTGCCAATATTGCCATTTTGTTTGTACTTTGGAAGTCTTTTAGTGATGCATGAGGTAAACTTTTTTATAGCTTACGTTTATAGTACATACATATATATATATAACATATTCTAGTGTGGTTAGTTGTATATGTGCGTAGATATATGCCGTAGTTTTGTGGCTTATTAGAAGCGCCTTGGTACAAAATAACAAAATGTGTGCAAAAAATTCAAATGTGATCAAGTGAAAATACCATATTTATCTACATATGAGTAAATTATATCTTAAAATTATAACCGCACCACATATCGACAAATTTGGAAAATTGTTTTTTCAGTATTTTTCAGTCAAATTTTAGTTCATTCTCTATCAAAAACAAATAAACCAATCATCTAAACGCGCAAATGCCTCGCAACCGCATAAACCTCGTAAATGTTTTTATTATTGTATGAAAAACCGATTTATTTACGAGGTTTACACAGTTACGAAGCATTTGCGCGTTTAGATGAATAGCAATAATAATAGTACATAGTATAATTAGTATAATAACACTATGGAACATTAAAAAAATCACCCCGGTATACTTAGTAAACAACAAAAACCAAATTCATATTTAGTTATCACGTCCCAAAACATAAGTAACACAGTACAACATTTTTCAGTTCATTGATAGCCAACTCAATTCTGAGAACTGTATGTGAAATTAGACTCAAAAAGAATAATTTTTGCATCATTCGTTTTGTCTTCTTACCTGCCAAAATATTTTTAATATCGATTTGAAGTTAGTACTATCGTATAGGGGAATTTATCATGTTTTAGGCCCTGTTGTTTGACATAGCTCGACAGCCACTAGCCCGATTTAGTTAAAATAAATTTTAAAAAATTTAGAATTACAATTCCCTTAATCTGTTCATATATTGGTTTCCTACACAAGCAACAGTTTCCAAGTTAAAAATAAGCGCATGAAAAAAAAAAATTTTTTTTTTTAAATTCATAAAAAATACAAAACGGAATTAAGTTTCAAGTTTAGTTACTTTTTCGCAAAGTCACATAACCTATGAGCAAAATGAGACAAAGGTCATTAAAATCGATGCACGCGTTTCGCTTTTATTCGCAATTGAGTTAAGTTATGAATGTTGTGCATATGTCGAGACAAATTTTTGAAATTCAGAATTGAGTTGGCAAATCATGTGTTGTACTGTGTAATGGTAATCTTACTTTATTTACTTTTCGTTGGACTTAGTTTAGGGTAGCTATAAAATTATATCATTGGTGTGTACAAAAGTCATCAAAACATTTAGATTAAACATAAATCTACAAAATGCCGCGTGTTTGTGTTTATTCTTTTAGTTTATTTTGTTACGTTTGTGGTCAATTAACTCTTAAAAGTGGAAAAAGCCAATTTCGCTTTTTTTTTGAAAAATGTTATGAAGCTTATTTTAAACTTGCTATTAGAAATCAAAACAAATTATGGGTGTCTTATTTAAAATGTTATAAATATTTGACGGGTTGGTAAAAGGGTAATATTAAACAGATGCCTTTTTGTGTACCAATGCAGTGGCGTGAACACAAAAATCACGTAGATGACTGTTACTTCTGTTTAATACTATGTTCTGACTACGCCGTTAATTCGAGTTTATGAGCAGTTTTGGAGTTTAACGTCAAAAACTTCTCATAAACTCGGAGTTTACCATACAATTATTTTTTGTCTAACTCGCTTCAAACACCACTTTTATTTGGTGTTTATGGACATGCAACCCTTATTTGCCACAATATTAAGCCCCACTGTTGACAAATTTTGGCATCATTGTTTAAAAGTTTTGCTGCACTGTTTACTGGTTTGATAGCTAATAATTTGAAATACGAGGACTGTTTGATAAGTCCTAAATGACCTTTTGATTTTCTTCTTGTAACAAAAATTAAAAATAAATAAATTTCGTGTGCTAATTAATCATTATTTTCTGCGTAAAAAACCATCACCGAAACAAAGAAAAGGCTTGAAAATACCATAGCTATCAATTTCAATGAGGTAGTTACACCAGAAATTGTCGATCAAATATATGGAAGAATATTGGATGACCGGTGAACGAAAGTACGCGGGGTGGTTGAGTTTGCAGGCATCTCAACTGAGTGGGTAAATCACATTTTACACGAATATTCTGATGTGAAAAAGCTATCCACATGATAGCTAGCCACGATTGCTCACACTTGACCATAAGCGCAAACGTGTAACCCCTTCAAAGGATTGGCAAAAATCTATGCTACTCCATCTAACATATTCATCAGATTTAGCCCGCACGACTATTTCCTATTTCCAAATCTGAGGAAATCGCTGAGCGGTAAGAATAAAATAGTTGGAAAACGCTGGACAAAGTGAAAAGAGTTAAGAGAAGATTATTTTGAGAAATGAAACGATTTTTGCCGAAAAAGATCTAATTTATTCCAAAAGTCACTGACTTATCAAAGCGTTCTCGTACAATATTTGTAGACAAAGGTAATCAAATTGAAGAAATGAAATCTTCGAATAATGGTGCAAAACCACCATCACCATTGACTGAGCTTTCCATACAATCGCCGTTGTCATCAGAATTTCCACCGTGTCCCAATGCTCGAACAGCAACACAAACCGTTTTGATTTTGCTTGTGTTGGCATCAAATATGCTTATTGCTTGCAGCTCGGGGAAAAACCACTTATTGCACTAGTAATGGCGATGCTTTTTAAACAAAATGATATTAAATTTCATGCTCATATTTTTTAAATATTTTTAAATACTTACATATATGCACAAATGTATTTTGACAAATATTTTTGAATATAAACAAAACAATATTTTTATTCAGAAGTAAATAAACAATTGTCAATTAAACTCAAGGTTTCTTAAACACCACATTGAGAACGCTTGACAGTTGTTCATAAACTCAAAACCACAAACTCGAGTTCGCTGCGCAGTCAGACATAGTATAACAACTGTGAAAGGTTTTTCAAAAAAATCAAAACACTCTGTGAAGTGTGCTACTGTGTCATCAGTGTCAATGCCGCTACCACATTCTCCACACATTCCAATACCAGAAGGATTATGTATTTCGTCAAGTTTATCGAGTCCAATTGAAGAAGAAGATGAAGCTGGCTCTTCTTGATTAGTCAATCAGAACTAAATGACCTTGTTAGAGATTTAGATTTGACCAAAGAAAAATCTTAAATATTTGGCTCAAGATTAAAACCATGAAAGCTATTGCAAACAGGAGTTAAAATTACAACTTATCGAAAACGTCACAATACCTTAGCTACCTTTTATTCAAAAGAAGTAAGTGATGAACACGGTGAAAGATTTCATCAAGGAATTGCAGAGTACGCGAAGCTTTAGCATGGTAGATGGGAGCCAGCCTTGCTTGCAGACTATAGTTGGAGCCTCCAGAGGAATACTGCCACTACTGACTACAAAAATGAAGATTGACCTTCCTTTAAAAAGAAAAAAGTTTTTTTTAATGTAGAATAACAATTTATGTCACCGTTTCATATAATTTTAAGGAAAAATAATAAATGCGTTTCACTACTAAACTTGACGTGATAGACAAATTTTTCAAATAGTTTTAAAGTGACTAATCATAACTACATACTGAGAACCCAGTGAAAAAAAAGAGTGTTTACTTTGTTCCATAGAAAGAAAAATATAATAATATTTTATAAAGTATTTTTTATTTAATAATATAGGCACAGTAAGAAACAGGGTCATTATTTTGTACGCTTATTAACATAGAAGTAAACTACAAGGCATTAAACTTAATCCTATAAGTAATATTGTTAATAAAAATTTTTAAAACTAAGATCTATAATAATACAATAAAATATTAAAATTATATTAAAAAATAACAAACTTGTTGACTGAGTGTAAAGGAGGGTGTATAGATTTGTAACTGCCGTTTTGAAGCATCCAATCGATGATACACATTTAATTGAAATTTAAAAAGCTTAACGGACCATATACGAGTTAAAAATATGAAATTTGAGGCACTATAAGGGACTTAAGCAGTTTGAGTTTTGTGATAAGCGGTAGCCAATAATATGTATGCCACAGATTTCTTAATCTTAACTATATTTTTGTTATGCAGTGACGTATGAGATCTTCGCACGTTAAGATAAAATTCATTTTAAAACCAAGATTATTCACTAAGTGTTCAAAAATTTAGTTTCGTGCCATTTAGAACAATTAGTGATAGACTACTGAGTTAAAAAGAATCACTCATAAACGAAAGCGCCTGTGTTTTAGAAGCATTTAAGAAGAGACCATTCATGTGAGCCCATTCTTCAATTTTTAATAGATTCTCGTTTAATCTAGCTTCCAAGACCTCACCAAGACCAATGGGACATGAGAGGTAAATATTTCTGTAAATCTTTAACAATTAAAAAAAAAGTGTGTATTGTGGTATGAAATAGCATTTATAAGTGCTATCAAAAACTCTTGTTGTTTTTCTAACTAAGAAAACTTGCATTAATGCAAATTGGTCCCGCTGAGCACAATGAGAGTTGTGGGAAAAATAATACAAGTTTAATAAAATAGAAATTATTTTTCATTAGTGCTGTATCATACAACTATGAGCTAGGGTGTAGACACGTGCAGCAATGAATTATTGAGTTGTTAACTTCAGTTAACCTTTCTTTAAAGTTTATTCGGTTTATTGTTAACATTCGCAATGTGTTTCTTTTGCTTTTTACAACTTTTACTTAATATTAAATAAATAAAAATGAATTTTCCCACTATTTATTCAGCGAACTTTGAGTTTTGAGAACTAGTTTCAGCTTTTTATGCATTTATTCGCTAACGCAGTAATTGTTGGCGAATATTTTTCATTTACTTTCTACAAAGAGTTTCGCTTCGTCTTCATTGTAAACTGGTTTTTTTGTTTAATAACTTCCATCCTTTTCGAATTCTTATTTGGAATTCTAGGGCAATATAAACAAGGTAGAATGGCTGTAGCTAAGGTCGGGAACATTTTTTGGTTATTAATAAAAAGCTGCTTACATTACCATTTCATACAATTGACATAGTTTAATACTCTTCTCTATTCGTATATTTCACACTTTTGTTCTAAATTTCCAGTCTGAATCAAGCGTAAGCGTGTTATTTATTCCTACAATTCTTACAATTGCCTTCCAAGAAATCTAAATAGCATTGTCTAAAGAAGAAAAGAGCCAATGAAATATTTTCATAGCTTCGTGTTACTTGTGCTCCTCAGTTTAATTTTGGTGATGGCTTTATTACACAAAATTTAAAAGCAAATATTTTGTATAGTTTTGTGGATTATTCCTTAGAACACCAAGAAGTAGCCCTATATAATACTTTCTCAAACAACATATTCAACTCATGCGACTACGTTTCCCAAACTACATCTAAATTAGTAGTTCTAATCCGTACATTGCAAATTTAGTTAAATGAAGACAGGTGAATGGGGCTAAATACTTTTCCGACATATACGTAAAAGAAAATAAAGACTTTTCTCCAGATCATGTTGCCAGACACCTCGTCTTTCGTATCTATACCTCTTATACGAGTACTCGTTGTTGTATTTTCAAAACAGTAAAATAAACTTTTGAATATTCAAATGTACTTCAGACATCGTGAAGTGCTTATAATGCTGGAATTCTGTATTTTGGCAAAATTTCAAGCAGCAAAATTTGAGACTATAAATTTGACATAATTTATTACCACTCTTAGCTTTCGTATTGTGACTTGATTACCACGTTTATAACATTTATTTTGAGAGTAGATTCTGTCAACAACAGTTGGCAAGCCTGTTTAATAAGCCACAGGTGGCAAGGTATATGGTATGTGGCAGCGAGTGAATCGAGTAGCGAATGCCGGGAGAGCATTCGAGAATTTTCGGCATTCGTTGATAGAGGACACATACGAGAACATCAACTACTTTATTTCAATTATTTAATTAAACATAACTTTCTTAAAATAAACTTTTATTCATTCATTATAAACATCGTTTCATTTGGAACAATATCTTCACAATTCATTATTCATAAAGAGGGACTACAGCAATGCTATATAAGTTATGAGCATATTTCAAAACCGTAGTTATAGCTAAGCTTTTTTGTTTTCGATTCTTCTAGGTGCTATCGAAGTAACGTAATTTCTTATTCCAAAAGTTCCATAAATAGTTTTGGCGTTGGAAATGACTTTTTCATGCATGAAAAGTTTTCTACTTTAGATAATTGAATCAAAATAAAACAACAATCAATCTCTTTTGACATATCTTACAATTGCATTTCTATTTTAGTCTAAGACGCCATTAAAAAAAAAATTAGTCGACCTCCTTCAGAATATATAAATGTATGTACAAATGTGTGTACCTGCGGGTGCACGCGTAAATAATTGAAAATCACTTTTCTAATATGACAAAGGTATCGACGGCAAATGTCACTTTAACGAAATGGTAAGAAATTAAAATCAAAGCTTTATATTAAGGAAGCAACAGACACTCATTGTGCGCATGTTATGGAAGCAAACATGCTTTTTTATAACTTAGAAATACATATCGCACATAAATACGTTATACAGTATTCTCCTAAATTATAAAGCATTGAACTTTTTTTTTTTTTTTTTATTTATATTCCGCCTTTAAATGCAAGCCACAAATTTGTAACAAAAGTAATAAAAATTCCACAAACTTTTTATATTTTAAATAAAAAATATTTTTTTAAAATTAAAATTTAAATTTAAAAAAAATTTTGTTTGTTATGCAGTGTTGTATGTAGCTTAATCGTTTTTAGTTTTTTGGTTGCACATTTAAAGTGGCTAAATATTTTTCATTAAATTATGACAATTTTTTTTGCTGACCCTCTTTTAATATCGAATAAACTGCTAGTAAAAAAACATTAAAAAATCAACGGATATTTGCACCAACTTCAAACTTACCTTTCAAAATAAAATGAGCTACAAAACTGTTTGTTCAAAAAAATTGTTTAAATCAAAAGAGTCGTCTGAAAAAGCTCGATTTCGTTAATAACAATTAAATAAAGGAAAAATGGTTTATCCAAATATGCACATACATATGTGGTCGTCTTGTAATTGTGAAACGCACTGTACATACATATATACTTGCATACTTAATATGTGCATGAGTACTTATGTACAACGATAAGCTACAGTCACAATGCGTTTGCTAGAACGTTAACCCGCTGAAGCGTTAAGTAAAATTATTGATTTTTTTCGCGCAAGCAAATTTACAGGATAAATAATCGTTAGACCAAAAATAAAGCAAATGACTGTGCATGCGAGCGCTGTTGTTGTTCTAAGACGAATTGAAAATTGACATAGATCAACGTTGGACGCTTTAAAAATTAGAAAGGTGAACCTTTACTGGAGACAAGAAGTAAAATAACACGGCGGACATTGATTTAATTTAATGAAGATTGATTAAGTGGAACTCATTTGGTAGTTAACTATAAATGTTCAATACATAAATTGCATGTAACAGCCAAATGACAGTTTCCTTCGACTGCTTTAATGAGCGCTAAGACTATTAAGTTTGACGTATGGGTGTATAAACAAATATACACACAAAGTAAATTGTCCAATTGGACCCATGAATTAAGTGGAAATTTATACATATATTTAAAATATTTAAATGTCTTTTACCAGGGCGTATGAGTAATTAATTTATTACTTTGTCGTTAATAATAGTCCTTGGATAGGTTAGGAGGTTTAATGGTGCGGAATGAAGTGTTTTCTTAATGCTGCCATCAACATACATACAAGACTGTCGTTGTTGTATATACATATCATGACTAGATTTTGATAAAGAAGTAACGAAGTATTTTAATTAATTTTAATAGCTTACACCTTTCGTGGATTGATATGACATTCCAGTCACGTAACTTGTAGTCAAGGCGTTAAAGAACTGACCATCTAATTGTTATGTGTTACATATTTTTGATACCTTTTTTGATTTATATTTCGTTTTTTTTTTGTTGCAAGTGAATTTTACTTACTAATATTGAAAGCGTTGCTACCTTACAAAAAAAAATCGTATGCTATTTAAAAGATTATTAATTTAGCCTCGACTGAAAAAAAGTATTTTCGAAATGATTGATCAGCTTTATAAACGCTTTAAACAGCAGTTCAAGAGAAAGGCAAATCAAATTCTAGTAAATATGTTTCAAACGGCAAATTATCGAATGAGTTTCAGTGAAGCTGATTTTACGTTGATCTGCCACCATCTGAAAACTAAGGTGACTCAACTATACGAAATCAAATATTTTAGATGAGCTCAATGATTTTTTTTTTAAGTAACTCCCTGTTAGATAGAAAGTTTGAAATTTTTTTTTCGCTGCACACATTTAAGTAAACCGTTGCCAATTTTCTAAAAAAATTAAGAAAAATGTGTAATTTTAGTGTATTTTTTAGACATGTGGTTATGAAGAAGAAATAAAACGCATATATTTTAATGCAGTTTTATTATAAAGATAAGGGTGTGCCATTATGTTTTAAAAATTATTTCGGGCAAGTCACCGCCGCGGCTGGCTCGAATAAATTCCAGCCGAAAGGCCCACTTTTTTGCGAAAATTGGGCCCGACTTCACATAACCAAAAAAAAATAATAGTCCAGTGTTGTTAAATTCGCACTCCACAGGCCCACGATGCGAGATAATGCGCTCACCATAAGTTTTCTTCAATAAATTGTTTGTTTCGTTGGCTGAATGGCATGTAGCGCCGTCTTGTGGGAACCGAAGGTCGTCCACATCAACATCATCCAATTCAGGCACAAAAAAGTCATTAATCATGACTCTAAAGCGTTGCCCATTGACTGTAACATTATGGCCGGCTTCATTTTTGAAGGAATATGGACTATGATTCCCTCTGCTCATAGAGCACACCAAACAGTGTCTTTTTGAGGATGTAACGGCGTCTCAACAATGGCTTTTGAATTATCATCACTCCAAATGCGACAATTTTGTTTGTTAACGTACTCATTGCACCAAAGGTGAGCTTCATCGCTGAACAAAATTTTCTTGTGGAAATCGGGATCGGTGGCCATCTCGTTTTGGTAATAAATTTGCACGATTTGCAACCGTTGTTCTAGAGTAAGTCTATTTATTATAAAATGGCAAACCAAACTGAGTATAAATCAAGTAACAGCTGTCAAAAAGACCAACTCCGAAAAAAAGTATTGCCTCATTGAAAACCACACGTCTAAATAAAAACACTCTTTATTATATCGAAATATTGATATCAAATGAAAGGTAATAAAATACAAAATTCAATTGTTTATTTAATAAATGTAAAAATATCTGTTGTCATTGAGCACATTTTAAAAGTGCAATTTCAGTTGTCACTCACAAAGATTGCCAGACATTCAATTACCGCATTAAATTTTCCAATTCAATCCAATTTTCATATCTTCCACCTTATAAAAGCAACAAAATTATGCTCAAAAAACGTTTACAATTTTGATGCAGATCAATAAAAAGCAGTGTAAAATTTTTTACGGCGGCTGGAATACAATCAAGCACTTTGTTTTTCATGTTAAACTTAAGATAAAAGGAAATATTTGTTATTAAAAGCTAAAGCAAAAAATAAAAGAAGTATTTTAAGAGAGTCAGTCAGGGCTGTCAGTTATTTGAAATTTAAGTACTCTGTGGACGGTTAACAATAGCAAAAAAAATTTTTTGATTAAAAACTAAATTAAAATGTATAATTGAATTCAATATGTGAAAGAAAAAAATTAAAATTTGCTGTGAGCTGACAAAAAGTTGGAATAAATATCTATAATTTCAAGTTAAACTGTGACCTTAATGTACTGTCCCAGATATTAAAAATAAAAAAAAAAATTCACTTGAGTTGCTAAAATGAATTATATTACCAGACATTCTCTTCAAAAAAATGTTAGAAATGTTTTGTTAAAAAATAAATACACGCTGTTCACAAATTATAGCACAAACACATATTGGACAATTTAAAAAATATATTTTTTTTCCAACTATTTTAAATTATTTTTCTATTAAAAAATCATTAATTCTCTAACAAACACCATTAAAAACCATTTTTTAAATTTTATAAAAAATGTAGAAAACTTAATCAAATATTCATCAAAAATTTCGAACTAAAAAAAAAAAATGATTAGAATGAATCACCATTGATTTTTGACAATATTTTTTCTGAGGCTCTTTCGCAATTCGTTCCACATAAAAAATATTGTCGAAAATTATTAACTTATAGACACATCAAACTGGCACTTTCTCTGACTAAAATTAAAAAAAAAAGAAATCTAAAAACTTTTTAAAAAGTTCGAAATCTTGGTAAAGAATTTTTTTAATTAATTAGATGAAAAATAAAGTGACCAAAGCTATAAATACCTGGTTGTCTTCTAATTTCTGCACAGAGTATATTTACAGTTCAATTTCGCTTATAAATATTGAAATATCAAATTTCGAACAAATAAATAATTTGAATGACTTCACTTTTTTATTTTTTTGAATATTATACTCATTTATATACATATATAATTATTTAAATGAGAAACAGCAAGAAGTGGCTGTGAAATTCTTATTTTTCATATTTAAAAATTGCTTATATTTTAAGGTAATGCTCTAAAATATTATTTTTTTTTATAAAAACATTTCATACAATAATTTATATTATTGCTCTAAACATTAATTGATTTTATCTACATTTGGATAGTTTTACTCAAATAACGAAAGTGCTCTGTTATCGAAAATTAATTTACTGTCCGACGCCTGAACTCAGACAAGTGAATCGATCAATTTGAAGCGTTTTGTTTGTTCAAAATTGGCCCATAAGTCAGCAAATGCAAATATGTATATTTCCATTTTTAAAATGGCACACTTTCAGCCTTCCAAGTGCTACGAATTTTGCTGTGGGAATTTATCTAACCACACACACACACATTTGTACATATGTACAATGCATTTGCGTGGCTTTTGCTCGACTGCGATATCATCTAAATTGGCTGAGTAGTGCAATTATTTGAATTTATCGCCTATGATGCAACCATAAGTGTGTGCCAAAGCAAATTGCTAGCTTTTGGAGCTAAGTAGAAGTCTGCGCTGGTATGGCCACTGATACATACATACATACATACATTCATATGTTTGCACCCAATAGGAAATTAAACTACTGTAAATTTTATTTGCACACTCTTTTATTTTATTTTTTTAATACCAAACACTCCCACTTTTTTATTTAATCAACCGACTTTTTCTAACATAACGATGGGATTGAGCCACGAACAATTATTTTCGGTTTATACTTTTTTTTATAAAAGAAGTCAGTTCTTTCCGATAGGTTATGTACACATAGCAAATTATGGTATGTGTGAGCAGTCAAATAGAAGTTGTATAGTTCTACCACTTGCCTCATTCCGCTTATTTGCTTCGCATCCCACTTTGCGCTTTTGCTTGAGCAACTTTTGTTTGCTCTATAAACTTGACACTGCCTTTTCTCTCTGCCTGTCGTATAAGTTGTTTGCCTTGTGAAGGATTTTCCACCAACTCCACACCCTTTGCCATTTGCATTTGTACTTAGTTTTATTGCTTTCGTTGATTAATATTTCCGCTTGACGATGTTTGTAATTCGTTAAATTCATACACTCATATTAATATTAGTTAGACGTTTCTTTAGCGCATTTTTTTCCATTAACTTGATGTTAGAATTTTTCATTGCTGTTATGGCGTTAATGTCTATGCAGTGTAGTTATTCGGAAGCATAGTAACCGTCACATATATGTACATACATACATATTTATCTACTAGAAGTCAATGGTAGCTCTGATGAGCGCTGTGATGAGCTTATACTATTCTATTATTCGTTCTTATATTCGCAAATATTTCTCCAATTATTTTTCACTTCCGCAATTTGTGTTGAGTGCTTATTTAGTGGTCATCCAATAAAATGTGTGCTGCACCAATGACATACGCCGACTATGCGTCGCCTTCGAGAAATTTAATTAAGAAGGCGGATTTTGCAATATCGCGTCTGCAACCACTGAATATTGTCGCTAATTAGTTGCAATTTAAATTGTTGTTCCGTATTTTTGTGATTCATAAAAATTGTTTTCCTAAAAAATGAAAGAGCGAGAAGAGAGTGTAAGACTTTTTGCAGAATTTTGTACAAAAATGTGTCGGTGCCATTGACCGATTTTCAAGTACGAAAGGAAGCAGATATTTTGTGACGTTTAATCATAGCTGATAGCTCCTTTTCTCGGATTTCCCCATGAGCTCCAATTACTTTTTCTTTTGACATTTAGATTGATAATGGAAGGCGACTTTCTGTACTTGTAAGACCATACGATGGTCGGAGTGAAATTAAAATGAAATTAAAATAGAAGACAAAAAGAAGGAGGCTGTGTCAGAGACACGGCCATTAAGTTTAACGTAGAATACGCCATCCGATAAGACAGAAAACATATGTATAATGATAATTTATAATGATAAATAATGCAAGCAAATGAATTTCTTTATTTGATAGTTACTTTTGATGATATACATAAGCTTATGATAGGAAAATAGGATACAAATGTTTTTAAATTATCAATTAAATTTCTCGCAAAAACGAAGTCAATGGTAGTTATCAATAGTAAAGATAAATGATAAATAACAGACCCAAATCTATTTGATTATTTGAAAGTTACTTTTGAGAATATAGGCTTATGATGGGAAAAATAGGATAAATATGTTTTTAAATTAACATTTAAATTTCTCGCAAAAACTAAGTCAATGGTTGTGTTATCAATAGTTGTGGGAGCATCATTTCGAATATAATCCAAATTAAACGTATCGCTCATAAATTTCGCCAATCTAGTATTTGAAGTGATTTCTGTGTTAAAATCACCACCAATAAGCAGTAGTTGGCAGCGCTTTCTCTGCCTTTACTCTACTTTAACTTGCCCGCCTAAAATTATGCAATACAAAGAAAGGGCTGCACGAGTACATTTAAATCGCCCAACAGCAAACACTCAACCAAATACCACACACATATTTGTGTGCATGTGTTTATAGAATTTTCATTTGAGAAATTTAAATATTAGGAAGATATCAACCAACATGAAATGTATGTCAAACGAAAGCTAACATCTTCATTTGACTACAAAAAAATTTTTAAAAAAAGTTACCGAGCCGTTTCCTTATAATTAAAGAAATAGAGATTACAACAATAAAAACCTGACATGGGTCCCCATACCGTATGGTAAGACGTATTCTACGCCAAAAATTTCAATAAAAATTAATAAAATGAATTCGTTGATATTAGATATTTTTGCATGGAACGGCGCTCAATAAATAGCAAAAAAATAATTTGCAGAGCGTTACTTACTATCTCTAAAATATATGTGTTTTGCTGTGGTTTTTATGAAAGTGACTTTCCCTGCTTCCTGCAAATTTTCGACCAGGACAGCTGTCAACTGTCACATGAACCAATCATTATATGTAGGTATGATAATGTGTAGTAGAGCGATTTTCAGCATTTGAAAGACTTAAGAAATCTTAAATAACTATTTAATAAATATTTCTATAGCTTTTACTTCCCTACTTCAACAACCATCACAATTTAAATTCACTTCAAACCATTTAAAAAATTCTCCAAGCGAGGCAGCCAAATAGTTCATGAACCACTTGAAAGCGCATTCATAGCTTAATTGTACTCAAAAATATTCCCATAACTTAAAAATGAATACTTAGGTATGTATGTAAGTTGTGCAGCTACAGCACTACCACTCACAAGCAATAAGCGCCCTTTCAATGAAATTCTCTAAAGATTCAATCAACCGTAAGTACTTGTGATAGCTTAAACTATGTAACGCCATTCTTTTCACAATGAAAGAAATGCAACAAAGGAATAAATCAAAATGGTATGAATATCATTCAATGCATTTCGCGCAGGCGACATACCCCACAAAAATTTACGATATTCAATTTTAACTTTATGCTTTCCTTACGCCAGTCGTAGCTTTTGCACTCCTCACCTTTTGTATGGCAGCAAGCATTGCAAATATTGCGTATACGCCACGGTGTACCTATTGAAGTTGAGTTTGTGCATACATACATACGTATACATATGTGGATATAAATTACAGTCAAGCGAAATTTGTTTGCTTTTCAGTTAAGCTTCGGAGGAAACGACAGCACGTGTACAAAATACACGAAACAAATAAGATGAGAAGATGAAACGAGGAAGCGAGAAAATGCATATGAGGAGCAAAGTGGAAAATATGAATGAAATGTGGCTGCAGCTGACAGCAATGGCAATGAAATATGAAATTGTAAATCAGAGCAGTTCAAGTGTGCTCGCATACAATGAAAAATCTTATAAAGTTTGTGAAACCATTTCGAATAACGTGCTGTGTGTATGAACATCTTCAACATTTGCATTCATCAAAATGTGTGTGTGTGTGTGGGTGTGCATTCATGCAACTATGTATGTATCTATATTTTTGTTGCATCTGCTATGCAGCAGCTATGAAATGACATATTTGTTTTTGTTTGCATGAATTTGTGTATGATGACAAGTAAATATTATTCTTTGCGGTTCATTCGATTACAGCTGAGATGAATTGCTTGTGCAAATTGTTAGAAACATTTTTACTTCAAAATTTGCCAATAAAATGTGTGTATGTGCAATTGAAAGAGTATTAAATTTAATTCATTTCGCCCACATACGAGTATGTGTTCAATAATATATATTTTTTTTCATTTATTTGTGCAAGCAGTGTAGATGTTGCAATTTATTAAATGAATTTGCTTAAATAGGCCAAGTTTAATTGAAAGTACTATCGATTATGACCACGTTAAGAATTGTTTGGCTCACATAAAATAAATGAAAATATATAAAAAATAAAATATATTAAATGTTAAAAATAAATATATGCATGGGTTAATGATTGGAATACCAAAAATTTGATACATTTTTAGAATTGAATATTTGTAAATGTTTAATAATTTATCAGGTACTCAGAATTGGAGAGTAAATGTTAATACAAAAATTCCTTACTATTTACGTACGAGAAAGCCTAAACCTCCAGCTAATCAATGTGCAACTTAAGGCCAACTGAAGGTATTTTTTACACACATCAGTCCCTTATTCTAAATCTCCAAATCGTATTCCATCTTCATACACTTTATCGAATGCCACTCTTTCGATTTTTGGAGAGTTTACTGACCTCGGGGTGGTATTTGACACTAGATTTAACTTTGTCAATCATACATATTAGCTATATTATTCCAAAGGCTTATGTTAACTTAGCTTTCCTGTGACGTTATGCGAGGGATTTTAAAGACCCATGTACTATGAAAATTTTGTATAACTCCTTAGTCCGCTCCAAGCTCGAATGTGCCTCCCTGTTTTGGAACCCCATTTATGCATTCCACTCTAATAGAATTGAAAGAGTACAACGAAATTTCATTTGCTACGCCTTACAACCTCTTCACTTTGCTGATCCTTTACCATCCTATAGTGCGCGTTGCATGCTTATAGCTTTGTAGTCCTTAGCAAATCGGCCTATCATTCAATCTTTCATGTTTGTTTATTATCTTTTTTGTGGTTCTATTGACTGCCCTCAATGTCCCTCAAAGAACTCTACGCTTTAATTATTCGTTTAATGTCAGTGTAGGAAAATCGAATTCCCATAATTTTGCTCTTAATAAATGAGCACTTACTGAACTAAATATCATATATAGATCACTTGATCTTGATTCTGCTATGCCCAGATGCATTTTCCGCTCTAGAATTGAATCTCAGTAAACATAATAAATATTTATCTAGTATGTAAGAACTATTCATAAGTACTTTTCTGTATCTAGTCTGTAAGGTTTAAATAAATGAAATGAAATGAAAACACCTCCGCAATTACTCATAATCCTTACCATCCCCTTTCAATGGGAGCCTTCGTTTAAGACGGCGTATAGTGCTTATTGGTAGCAAAAATAAAACAAGTTTATGTCAGAGTCAAAATTTTCGTTGTTTCACATTCGTAACTACGTAAGAAAATGCTGTTATGAACAATTGATCAATCGTATTTCATAGTCAGTTATTTGAAGGAAAACAAAGAAATTTTGAATCTCGAAGTAAATTACAATTAAAAAAATATATTCTATTATATTCGCAATTGTACAGATTTGCTACTACATATATCAAATATCCCTTATCGCTGGTGGGGGAAAATACAAGATAATCAAAAGTAGCTCTGCACAAGTACGAATTTGTTCTCATTCTAATTTATTCTTCCTTCGACAGCCTTTTATATACAAATTTTCTTAGTCTTTCTTTTCTTAATTCTTATTCTAAACATATTCAAATAGAAAAACGCGGTTTAAGCGCATTTGGTTCTTATCTTTTATTTACTAATATAATACGCTGCTCAAGTGCATTGTGTGTTGATCTTATCTTATTTTAGGCGGTGCATAAATGCATTGCTGCACTTCTATTTTATAAGTCTGTGTGTGTGTTTTATATCTTATGTGTATGTACGTAAGTATGTATGTATCAAATACATATATTTGAACAGCAATTGTGGCAGAAAAATCAATTAGCTACAGATTTAGCGCAGCATTTTTTATGATAACTGTGACCCTTTTCATTTGCTTGCCTAATAAAAAAAACCAAACTCAAACAATAAAGGCAACTACTTCTTGTGCTTTTGAAAGGGGATTTTAAATGGTGTAAAATATTTTCAGGACCTTTCCAAGATCTGCATATAGCAAGTGTTTTTTGTGCTTTTTGAAAATTTGGTGTTTTTCGAAAATTTTTGCATTTGTAGTTTTGTTGAGCATTGAAGTTTGGCATTATTAAAGGATAATTTTAGTTATCTAAAGAGAACTGTTTCCTTCAGATAATTTATTTGCCGATGATATAAAATTTTCATTCATCAATTTGGTTTTTATGATATAAATCGGCGCGGGATAGCTGGTAGAGGACACTTTTAGCGCGTGTTGATACAAACTTACAATAATCTTCACAAATATCCATTCCTGTCAAATATATGAAACCATTTTAAATGTCAATAATATTCAAAACAAAAACACAAAATTACATATTACAGGATCGTGATCACAGATTCTAGTAGACAAAGCGAAAGAAAATGCGTGTATCGACGTTTTGAAAGTTCCAGTCTGTCAATATATTAGCAGATACAAATTTGTCCAATTTAATAAATAATAAATAATCAATTGACATTATTTTGAGAAAATCAAGTTACGATGTATTTCTTTGCATTTCTTGCTCTTATTATAAATAGGAAAAGGAATCCGTCTGGTGCAGAACTTGTGGGTTAAAATTTACCTAAATCAAAATCCTGATATATACTTTCAAAACACCGATACGGGTATTTTTCTTTTTTGGTCTCCTCTATCAGAGGTTGATTTTGTTGTCAATGTAATACTTATTTCTTAGTAATAAGTAAATTTTCAAGAAGTTCTTTTGGATATGAGCTTAATTAGTTGCACCGTATCCTCGAAAAAACACAAAAAGTCAATCACATTCATTCTGTTATAAAGCTTCTTGAAAGAAAAGTGAAAGAATACGCTCGTCTTTTTCACACAGTTCTCCACAATCAACTTTTGCGGAGTCTTTTTGATGACGTCAAAGAAGCAGCAAAGCTCATTTGACTAGAAATCTGACTTATACAGATTACTTATTAATCTGCAGTGAGGAGTCAAAATATTAATAATAATTATTTGCTTCTTTGTGGAGCGATATTTGGGGAGCGTGTATCTGCCTAGATTATTCTACAATTGTAGTCAGACTGCTGTTACAGACCTCTTTCCCGATTGTGCTTGAATGGGAGGTTTAGGGAGCTTTGCAGAGTATTTCGATTTTAATGGATCTTTTCACTTTAAAAAAAATTTTTTTGTGAATATCATACTTGGATATATGTACATACATATGTGCTGGTCGGATTATTTTTTTTTTGTAGGCATTTAATTGCATTTTAATTGAAAAGTAATACAAATAAAATAGAGACAAATTAAATAGTCGTCGTAGATTTTATATTAGAATTTAATTTACTGTCTATTCAATCCAGAGAATCTCAAAAATTGCCGTTTACTGAGTATTTATGATGGATTTTAATTATTGAACAAAATAATGTTTTTAAAAGATTGATTTACTGAACGAATTCGAATGTCGAAGGAAAATTGTGACTGAAGGTTTATTCTTTGATGCCATCAAATGGCAAATGACAGTTTTGCATTAACTTACAGTCACAATCACATTTCTGCTTATTTACATTAATTGCAAATCTTAATATGCATATTAATTACCGCGAAATCAAAAGCGACTTAAATGAATTATATTGGCTGCGTAATGCCTGCGTAAGTGTGCTGCAAATGACAATCGTGCCGTAAATTTGACAGATTTCCGCTCAATTATAACCATTAAGGTGGCTGTGAAAAAAGTATTGCTTTTTTTAGAGTACTAAAAAGTTGAAATGGTTTTGGACTTCCTGTAAAATATATTTTTTGCGCTAAAAACCAACACTTCGCAGTATTATTTTCTGTGAAAGTGGTAGAAGAGGACGAGCTCGAGAGCTATATTGCATTTGCGGATGGATTGGACAAGACACTTTTGTAGACACAACAGGACGACTTTAACTTTGATGCACTTTGTGAATAGTTACCAAGTGAAAGACTGAAGGGCTTGACGCCTCATGTCACGTTTCAACGTTGGATAAGCGGTGTGTAGGGATGAACCTCAGAACCTTTGCGCATGGAATGTAGAAGCTTTTAAAGTTTTGATTTTTATCTGTGTTGCAAGTTGGCGGGCAGTCGAACTCGTTCGAAGCAAAGTAGTTTAGATATTTGCGGTAGCAACTAAACTGCATTTTTCTTCATTCGAATCCTCATTCCAGATTTGTTTAGATTTTCTCAAGTGTTGAATCTGAAGTTTTTTGGGGTATTGCTATTTATATATAATTTTGTTGTGCACTTAGAAATAATCGAGTATTTTTTATTCTCACTTTCAATATATGTAATATTTGCTTCTACCTACTGTGTCTGGCCTATGTAATATAAGCGTACTCAAACCCATCCACTTATTTGCTTTTGATTACGTTCGGCTATGATTGCTTCGAACTGATTACAGCTACAAACATAATGTATAAATATTATTGCTTATGCATAAGTACATGCGAAAATAGTTAACCACATGATTGTATTCTTGTCTCTGGTATCACAGTTTAACCACAAATCATTGCTAACTTCTACAGTGCAATTTAATAGTTTAAAACTAGTTGCCTCCCAAGTCCAGCTAGTCATCCAGCTTTTTTTCCATACAAATCCATACAAATGTCATATTTCGACCAGAAATATACTAGTATTACACTAGTCCCTCCAGAACTAGTGCAAAACTCGAATTTCATATTGATTTGGAGTTCACTCACGTTAGGTTGGGTTTTCGAGTCTTGACCTGGGAACAATTTTTTTGAATGCCATTTTTATTTTATTAGTTTTAAAATTAATTTAAATTTAATTTTATTCACAATTTACCTCAATAAAACTAAAATTCTTTTGTGTATTGAATAATTTTGTAATTGGTAAAAATCTGTCCTTTTGAACTAGTTCCGTTTCAGTCAAGAAATTCTTGTTTCTAACCAGTCTATTTTGTGACTTGTTTGGTGTTGCACTGCCTTGTTATGTGTGTGTGTGTGTTGCTGTAATCGTTGCTGATGGCATTTCATATGCATTACGCTTTGCCATTGCCAATCTCGTAATATAATTCCGAGCCGAATACATTTGATAACAAGAAGAGCAAAGCTCTCGCAATCGCAATCGCAATCGCAATCGCAAATGAAATTATATTAAGTTGAGTGCAATTTCGTGGCGTATACGTAACATTTGTTGGTGAGTGCATATGTTTGAGAACATTCGAACTAACTATTGATTTGCATGTATGTACATATGCAAAACTAAATGTTTTGAGCTTGTATTTTGATAAAACTAGATGTGCATGTTTGGCCAAAGTGCACGAACTGGTAATTATGTTAACATTTTAAGGTTATAGAGAATGCATTAGAAGTGTGCAGGATAGGTGAGTGATAAGTTGCAATTGATCAATCAATTCTCTTCAGATGTAAATATAATTCAAATTCATAGCGAATAAAATATCTGAATGAAGCAAAATTATATCAAGTTTCCATTTCTCAAAAGCTATTTCTTAACTAACAGTCTGTTTAAATTACCACCTTTGAATTAATTTTCGCATAAAAATTCATAAGTGCACTTGATGCTGCTAGTGTAAGTTTAAAGAGCCGGAAATGTTTCTTCGTATTCCATACAAAGAAATAAACTAAAATGAAAGAGATTCCAAATAGTTTTTAGAAATCTTCAAATCCAATACAATTTATACATTTAATTTCAATGAAGCAGCAATACTCTATACAAAAACAAATATTCATGACGTATACCGTTTACAAAACATTCGATAAAATAATAAATTTCCATTTGTAGAAATTTATTATTTGCTACAATTTCGAATTACTTTTGAAAAAACACAAATTTGAAATTGGGTTTTTTCATGTATTGCATTACAATGTTAATTATTTTAAAATTGAAATATTTTAATAATGAATAATGCCCGAAAAAAATACTTTTTGCTTGAATTTTTTTTAAAAATATTATATAAATATACCTTTTAATATTTTTTTTTTGCAATAATAAAGGACATGCTATACTAATTTTTGCCTTGGCTTAAATCTAAATTTTGTTTTTTTTAATTTAGTTCTTTCTCTAATTAAGGCAATAAGTACCAAAAATTATAATTTTATAAAAATAATAATTAAAATTTCGAACTTGAAAAAAGAAACACAATTCTTTTGAGTAAGCCGTTTGGTAGTTAAACATTTTTTCCGAGGGTATTGCATTTATTTTCCGTACAAAAATTAATTTGGTCCAAAGTTAAATATGTGAATTTTCTAGTTTATTGTTAGAAAATTAACTGAAATTTAAAAGAAGAACATTGGAAATTAGACTGAGGAAAACTAATTATTAAAATCTTGTAAAAATATCCGTGTACTAGTATTTGTGCTGACAGTGTGTTACAATTAAAGAACTAAGAAATTAAAAAAAAAATTATAAAATTCTTAAATTCTTTCTTGCCTTTATTTCAAAGAACAGAAGCAGTCTAAGTCAGTAATCACATGAGACACACACACACATACACGAACAAACACACACACACACACACGTAACTGCGGAAACAAATAGGTAGCATGTGCTCTTAATTAAAATGAGCACGCATTCAGAAGCTTGCGTGCAAAATGCAGCTTTAAAAAAACACCTCCTTCCCTTTGCATTTGCTTACTTAAGTACGTAAGTGTGCATATGCCAATGCTACTTACACCTTCTCCCCCTGAACTTGACTCAATTGCTTTTGTTCTACCTACCTTTACTTTGAGTGCATTCACAATTGTTTTGATTCCAGCTAACATAAATGCCTTACGACGGCCCGATTTCGATTGTTGTGACGAAAACAACTATTCAAGTCTTTTCACGCACAAATGTTGTAAATTCATAGCTGTGAGCGATGCAAAGGATTGCAAGCAACATTTTTGTTTTGCCTTATATTACTGGTTGCTAGCAATGCACATTCGTTGCAATGTAAAAAAATAAACAAAGCTTTTGAAATGGGCAAACAAAAGAGGTTAAATTGGTGCATTTAATGTAGTGCATTTGTTAGTGTTTGCGGTTGAAACGCATTTGCGGTCATATTGAATCAAGGTAAACTAATAATTCCTATGCAGGTATTACGAGTGTGTACTCGTATGTTTGTATTAAGATTTGTTGTTGTGTGTGCTAATATTGACTTTTAATTTTATGGCAAAACAGCAATTAATTTTGTTTAATTAAGTTAATTACTTCGACGTAAAAGCACTTATGGTAAATAGAGTAGAGTTATTATTTTCTGTGAATTTTCATTTTCTGCGAATGTACTCATTTTGTGGTATTTTAGTTTTGACATCATTTATCCAGAAATTATTGTAAAAGAAAATAAATAAGCAATACGTGTTGTCCCATTGATTTCTTGCTTTCCCAAGCTTTCCCCTCTCTAATTGCTTTTTGTGCTTATTTTGTTATTTCAATATACTTTACGATATGTTTGAGAACATACAGAAATTTGTTGTCTTTAATAAGCTAGCAGCACTTTTTAGGTTAGCGCTCAGGTGATCTTTAATTTCATCATTACTAGTCCTTCATCATTACCCGTCACATTTGTTTCAACTGTCAATTTTACCATTGGCATGTCTGGCTATTGAAGGCTGAAGCAGTACGGGCACAGTGGAGTTCTCGACAAATTTTTAGGAACAAATGAACAATAGTGCCTCCTTTGCTGTGTTTCAGGAAAAACTTTTAGGTGAAGTTTTCTTCTAGACGGCATTCGAATAGTGGCAGGCTGGCGAATCAGAACACCACCATTACCTGTATGGACTGTGGAGTAGGTGCTGGAGTGTGCTGAGAATGCTAGAAGTCTTTCTTTCTCTCATTCCGACTACCCGTTATGTTAAAATTACTAAGCGAACCTTAAACGTTAGATATTTATTTTATGCCAAGTTTTTCCTTTTTACATACTTTAAAATTTTTCAGTAACATTTAGAATACGCAGTACTTACTTGCATACTTAGCAATTTGATTAAAAATAAAATGTTTCAATTTTTATTTTTGAATATTTGTTTTAAATATTTTTTTGTAATATATTCAATCCCGAGATATTGACATGTTGTGACTATTCATTTCTTTCTTACTTAAATTCTTGTATTTTTCATTTAATATACCTATAGCCCATTCTCTAAAAAATCACATGAAGATAAAATTTAAAACTTTATAAGTTCACACCATTTTTTCAAAGTTTCGCCGTCGCAAAGGCGCAAAAGGTCCATAAATCATTCGAAGAATCTTTCTCTCGAACACTCCAAGAGCGCTCGCATCTGATGCCATCGTCCATGCTTCCATGCGCCACACATTAGGACTGGCATGGTTTTCTCCGTCGAGACAGAACTTTACTGTAAAATTGCCTACTCAGTCCGAAGTAGCACTTGTTGGCAAGAGGGATTCTGCTTGGATTTCAAGGGTGACGCTGTTATTGGTGTTAATGGTGGTTCCTAAGTAAAGGAAATCCAATTTGTTAGCTCATTTAATTTGAGTATGAATATTTTTTCTTATATGTGACGTAACTTAACTAAGCACATCTAAACTCACCACACATAAACTTACCATACCTAAACTCACCACATCTAAAATTCCTACAACTGGTTAATGCACGTTGTACACTACCTAGTACGACGAAGCGATGAAAATCATAAAGGAAAACTGCATAAAAAATATTTCAAGATTTTGTTTTGAGTATCCGGTTTCTTTGCTCATTAAATTTTAGTGTAAATATTTTTTTTATATGCGACGTTACAGAACTAAGCAAATCTAAACTCACCACACCCAAACTCACCACACCTAAACTCACCACACCTAAAATCCCTACAACTGGCTCGTGCACGTTTTACACTACCTCGAACAGCGAAGGGATGGAATTCATAAAGAAAAACTGTATAACTTAATTTTTCTTTGATCAATTTATCTTATCGAAGTTATCTTAACTAATTTTCTTTTAATTTCAATAAACTCTAACTTAAAAATATTTATCACGATTTGGGAAATAAAAAAAGTGAAGTTTTACTTCTTAAGAAATAAAAATGAATTAAAAAACATTGTATGTATATACTCTTGAAATGTGTTTGCATGTAAATACATCGAAATTGAACAAATTTGTAACATTTGCTTGAAACATCTGCGCATAAATTGTTATGCATTAAACGTTATGTTTAAAAAGAATCTGTACCAGAAAACCACAGAAATAACAAATTTATGAAAATCAAAATAACGTGACCAGAAGCAAACTGCCAGAGGAGTATTTCGCCAAAACTAAGCAGTAAATGGCAATTCATCTGGGAGTGAGTGAAGTGAAACTGAGGTTGAAGGATGGGAGGGGCACATAATTATCGGTTTCTAAATTTCAAGACCCAAACGTTAGCGAGCTGCTCAAGCAACATCAGATACAAGTAAATATGTACTTTTATGTTTTGAGTTAGCAGCTAAATATATTTATTTCTAAGGAGATATTGAAATATTTCTGCGTGGCCTGCGATTGCCGGTGTCACAGCAAAACAGTTGGTATAAAATTCATAGGAAAATAAATATTTAAAGTCAATACGAACGACATCCTGAGCACTTTGTCTGCTTTGCAACTCCATTGGACGTGTTTGTATTTTTAAATCAACGTACAATCTTAAATAACATTATACAGTAACTGAATACGGACTCCAACAAATGGATAGCATATTTACAATTCGCATTTAAATGCAATGCAATTACCGCATTGCCCATAATTTAACTGCCCTTTTTCCTTTGCTGCTGAAAATTGTTGCTTCGCATTTGCTTAGAAAGATAAAAAAGCTTGGGTTTATTTGTGGTTTTGCTGCGTGCAGCTGTTTAACGTTGTTGCGGTTTTGAGGCACGTACTTTTTGTTTAATACTACAGTCGATCTCCTTTTAACGCGGTTCTTTTTAAAGCGAAGTTTTCTACAATCCCCCATTGTCTCTTTTTACACGGGTTTATTTTTTTAACCAGGATTTTTTGAACACGGATCCCCCCTTGCTTTTTTAACGCGGTTCGCAACTCATTCTGATTTCGTGTTTTTTTTTTATTTTAACAAGCGCCAATAATGAACGTTTTGCGAAATTTCGTCGAGATTTTAAAAATGCTATGGAGTGCTGCCGGGATTTATGTATATAAAGACATGCATAAAAAGAAACCTCAGCGCTTATAAACAGATTATTTTAAGAACTGAAGTATGGTTTTCGTTTAATATAATTTAAGTTATAGTTGGTGTCTCAATATGACTTTTCGTCAAAGTTCTGTAAAAGAGGAATTTTTTATATTTATCAAAACTTAGCGAATATGTTAATATGTAAAAAATAGGTTTGAATAAACAAATTTAAAATGAAATGTGGTTATTTTTACGCTGCTTTTTTTTACGCGAGGAAATTTTTGTCCCAGTGAACCGCGTTAAAAAGAGATCGACTGTATTTATTTAACAATTTTTTGACTTGGATTTTGCCAACGGTGTGTGCGTGTTGCTGCATTTGCTTAATTTTCATCACTACTAAAAGCTCTACACAAATAAATGTACGTACATACATACGAGCATATTTAATAAATGATGATGCATAAATTTAAGTTTATATTTGCCTTGCGGTTTAAATTTTTTAACCGTTAGGCAATTTGTGGCGGCTTAAATACGCAAGCAGCAGCTGCGCAAGGATTTCGTGTTTTTTTTTGCGAGGCGGTTTCTTTTGTTGCAAAACTTCCATCTTACTTGACTTTCGTCTTTGCACCTTTTTGTCGTGTGGCAAATCCTTTATTTTCTTTTATTGCTTAGCCATTCATTTTCATTTTCTTACCCTTTTCTTATTTTCGCTCTGTTGATCGTATCGCGGTTTTTCAACGCAGCTTCATTATATTCGGCATTTCTCTGAGGACTGCAAATCCGTAAGTTCAATACGAAAAAAAATAAAATAAAAAAATCTTTTACGTTTCGCATTTCCTTAGTGCCGGTTTGTAATTACTGGTTTCTTTTCTTTAGCTTCCACTTCTACTTACTGGCTCCACAATCGCTGGCTTTCTTCGGTTTTTGGGTTTTCATTAAGTCTCAAGGTAATTTCAAATAAATTATTTAGTTTAAAATTCAATAGTGAAATTCTTTGCATTTGAATTTATCAAATCTCGCTGAGTTTGTAATGAAAGTAGCCTAGAGGGAGGTGTTTCCTTTTCACTGAGCGGCTAAAGCTAATGCGATAATAAAAATAAGCTTTGACACTGGTTGCAAATTTCACTTAGTGGATGACGTTAATTGCTTTCTTTTTCTGTCCATTCAAAAGCGCTGCGCTAATTTTATTACACATTAAGTTAAGCAATTTATTAAATTTCAATTAAAATATAATGTAATTCGCTATCAAAGCTGAAATTATTTTTTGTTTGTTCGTTTGGTTTGGAAAATAAATCGTTCGGTGTTGTTTAGCGTGGGTGGGCTTAAAGGATTTTTAAAGAAAACTAATAATGATGAGCACACTAAGCGATATATAAAAGTAAGTATATCGTTATCGATGAAATCTTTAGAAAAGATATCGACTATTGTAGACAGATATGTTTCTGTTGATATTCGAAGCGATGAATTCACTTCTCTTCTGCAGGAGTTTAATGCATTTTTTATTATTTTTATTTTTTGGCAACTTCGCCAAACATTCGCTTTGCCTACTAAACTACTGAAAAGCTCGATGTAATGCTATGCTACCGTATTTTGGTCAAAAAATTTATTGGGAAATTATTTTCTGTCAGTAAGTTGGTAAAGGAATACCCCACAACGTAAGTGAATGCTTCTTGTTATTAGTTATCGATATTTTGGTTATTCCTTTTTCAATATTTTCAACCTTGACACGGCATGCAAACAAAAAAAAAAATTAAATCCGTGAGTCATGCGGATGCGCCCCTCGCTGGTTTTGAATGCAAGAGAGGTAGGTTCTTTACGGACTGCAGTACTGAGAGTGTTGTATACTCGAAGCAAATCTGTTTAAATTTAGGCGAACTAAGCTTTGGATTTCTGAAAACATAAACAATTATTATAAGAGAATATATTGAAATCCAATAAATTTAATTATTATAATAAGGTAAAATTTTTTCGAATCTCGATAAATATTTTCAGCCGTAACTTATTTTTATAATAAATATTAGCAAGTTTTTTTTCACAAAATGTATAAATTTTAAAAGGCGAGTCTTTGGGAAACAACTTAAACTTGTTGCAAAATTGATTCAATGAAATCCTGCATTAATCCCGAAATAGTTCCTAACAAGTCGCGCCTTAAATTTTGAACATTTTGTTTTCATCCACAGTTATTGGATAAATTCTTTTAAGTAAGACTTAAAATTGAAGTGATGGATTAGTAAAAAAAAAATTAATATTATATATTACTATAAAATATTTTCTTTATAATTTTTATTGAAATTTTCATGACTTTTTGATAACTTTTCATACACTTCCGTTGGTCTGGAACTTTTTCTAAGTAAGCTGAAGTAGTTCTCCGTACTCCATGCGGTCAATTGCTGAACAAAAGCACTTTGCAAGCTCACATGTTGATTTGTCAACTCAGCCAGAACGTCGCTATCAGAACTTCTATGACCAAACTATCCGCACTGTAGCTTTCTGTTATATTGCTGAGGTCCGAAAAACAAACAAATTTGATGTGGGAGTAGAAACATCGGCACATACCGCAGCATTGTTTCCTTCCAATGCAAAAAAATAAAAAAAAATACTTCTTCAACCTTTCACATTAAGAGCAAACCACAAAATTCAAATACATTCATTACGCTGCGAAAACTTAAAAGTTTTTCCTTTCCTCAAAGTTCACCGACTACGATTCGCAATTCATTGCACTTAGAAACTTCTGCTTAACGCCTACGGATATGCTATACTTTTTGAAACAACTTTTATACCTGACTGACCAAAGCGTATGAATGAGACGGCATTGAATTTGTGCCACGCATACAATTTTAACGGCATAACACGTGATAGCCGACCAAGCAAGAGCAGCTCATGCTGCCCTCCTCTACTCGTATTTCAAAGCAAGCGAGCACAACTCTTTCAATTTAATGCGTTTATATTTGTGTAACGTGTAAAACATGGAAAGCAGGATAGGCACACATATGGCAAACCAACGCAAATGCAATGTGTAAGTATGGTTAATATGCTGACTAAGCAATAGTAAGCGAAAGGATGAAGAAAAAGTACAGAAAATATTTGAGAATTGAAGTTAACATGGTGAAGAGGGAAGCGGAGGTAGGAGGTAGGTAGCTCTAAACACGTACGCAAAAACGAAATAAATAAATGTTTAGGTGGTTTAAGTAGAAAAATAGATTATAAAATACGAGAAACTCGCAAGTTAGCAAGGACACGACACGACCACAATTTCGAGAAAGTGAATTTTAAGTGACCGCTTTTTTGCTTCGCTACACCTTTACCATCTTTGTACTTACCTACATATATTTTCTTCGACTTCGTTGTTGACCAGCCAACAGCAGTATTCTGCTGGTTGAGTGCAATTTGAATGCAATTTGTAAGCGGACGAGACAGCAACACAGCTCGAATGAACGATTGGAAAGTTGTGGTTTGCATGCAGCAGTTTTAAATTCAACATTGCTGTTAGCTACCTGACCACAAGCTGCTGCCGCCGCTTGAGCGCCTTAAACTATACCAACTACTCGGCGTATTTGTTGTGGTCGCATTACAAATGCTGACTAATACTGGCTCAACTTGAAATATTTCTCACTTGCTGAGTGCTTAAGCTGTAGCAGACAAAATATTTATTTGCTTTATGTGCTTTTTGTCTAGAGAAAATTGTCAACTAAGCGCATTTTTCATATTCTGCGGGAGTACAAAAATAAAATTTGTGACACCGCAGCAAAATTTGTGTGTAGAGGAAATAAAAAAAAAGTGAAGATTATCTGGAAACTTGTGGTACGCATACTTTTCTTCTTCAATTTCGATTGTATACTTTGCGGTGCCAGGCTTGACAACTTTGAAAATAGCAAATTTTGTTTGCTGTTGCATTCTCACTGTAAAAAAAAGCTTATGTTGCGTGCATTTGTAGCACAAATTGCTTTTTTTACTACTTTCAAATTTATAGCTTACGTTGGTGTGTTTGCTTAAAAGATTTTGCAGTTGGAAATTTCATCGCATTCAAATTTGGTTGCATACATTTTTTTGCTAAAGGAAGTCGCTCACATAACCTTATTTTATATTTATTTTTTAAACTTCGCAGATTGCAATTACCTGTTTTTTTTTTGGCTTGCAACATTTTTATTTTTTTTTACATATGGGCATGTCCTTAAGTGTTTATCATTTTATAGCATACTTTTTTACTGAATGCTGCATGAGTGTGTATGTTTTGCCAATAACAAGGTCGTTTTGAATTTCATGGCTTTTTATTTGCTGCGTTTGCATTTACTAGCTCACAAACTTTTTAACTTAAAAGTTTTTGCAATCAAGTTTTATGTTTCGCCTGAAATAAGGTCAGAAAGTAATGCTGGTTTTTCGTTGAGTTTGTATGAAAAAATTAATTTTTTGTTCGGCTAATGGAAAGAAGAAAAAGGAAGGTCCACATACATAGCTATGCTGAGTTGCGGTGGTAGAAATGGATTTTTCAAAAATGAAACAGCCCTATTTCTACGACTATGACAAAGCTAACCTCAAGACTGTTGCATTAAATCGCGTGATCAAGAAACAAAATTTTCAATGCGCGTTTTTGTGTCCGACCTTTAATATAAAAGTTATAGCAGCCTTATAACGAGCTTTTTTTATTATTTTTTCGAAATTGTGTTTGAAAAAATGGTTCCTTTCGAACAAGCTGGAATTAAAAAAGTTGTAATATACTTTTATTGAAAATTCAATGAATGAAAAATGCTTGCTTCCTGATATGTCTTCTATGTTAACAACCTTTTTCTTTCATTGTAAGAAATTTTGGAAGGGCAAAGCATTTTAACTATGTTGCTATTTGTTGGAACGATTTTCGTTTTTATCTCCCCACCAAACTTGACAAGGGATGACGGAAAATCGTTCCAAAAAATATCAACATTCCACCATGTCGGACAATAGAAAGAAGAAAATAATACATTTAAGTTTATTGTTTCGCTCTCTAGAAAAATTAGCAATTTTGAAAGAAGCTGTTTTGACAAATGTCTATTAATTTGTATTCGACATTATAGGTTTAGACTAAGTATTTTTTACAATAGCCACACGGTGAACTTTATTATTGGCGTGAAACAGAGGGAGTTATTTCATTTCGCCATCAGCTGAGTCCTCCCATCCCACTGACTGATATCTTATAGTGTTTCGCTAAAAAAAAATTCTCTTCTGAAAGGTATCTTCGGTAATGATTTCCAAAGGAACCTCTTTTAAAACATCTATCGCTGATTGTATTTTTTTTTACCTTTTAATTTAATTGAATTTCGCTTTATATAATTTGTTTTATTTCGACTTTCCATGAGTACTAGGAAATAGCGCTATATGGCTTCATTTTACTTTACATTGACAAATAAGGCAATATTTATGCTTAAGCATTTATTTCTCATAGACAAAAACGCCTTTGAAACATATTTTTGATCTCTCGAAATGTGACGAAACTCTTGCAGAGTTTACGGGATGTAAAGTTTGCAAACCTTTCCCTAAAAAATCCGTTTTAATCGTACAATCTAGCTCTGCACGAGGGATTACTTCTAATGTTTAATTCCCAAAATTCAAGGTATAATATCATTTTTGCCATTTTTAAAGTACGATCGTATGGCTTTATTTTTCATATGTAAAAAATTTTTTCCTTACAAATTAAGCCATTATATATTTTTTAAATCTGAAATAAAATAAATTCATATGGCGCTATAGAAAACGCTGTTCCTCATATAAAGAGGCTTTTTTGATGCTTGTATCCCAGTCGCGAACCCACCAAGCGAGATTTTGATATTTAAATAATTTCTGTAGCAATTAAATTTCTAGAACTAATAACTGGGTAAATTAGATTTCATATTTGCTAAACTAATGTTTGATCAGGGATTGCTTTTAGCCAAAAATCAACTGCTATAAAATAAATACCTCGCATAGAAACTCCACTTCAAGAAAATGAGATGTGATAAAGAGAGCTTGCAATAAACTCAATAGAGGCAGTTGTATAATTTATGATGATATTGGTGTTCGAAAGCGATTTTAACAGCCTTAGTCGATCATTTTTTTTTTTGACAAGTTCAACCGCTTAACTTAAAGAGGTATTCCACTTTAGAGACCGGAAAATTACCTTTTTTTATATCTCTTGTGAAAACAAGACTATTGAATATTTTTTAATGCGACTTTTTACTAAGGGATATAATCAATAAATTGACGGTTTTACTTTGCAAAAAAGTTTATTCCAATCATAATAGTGACGCCTTAAAGTTGCTTCGATGTTGCCACCATTTTTCTCGTTTAAATCGTTTGAAACGGAAAATTCAACATTCTTTGTATTCAGTAGTGATTATATCTGGAACCAGAATATAGTCGATTAAGTTAAAACTAACAATTTTACACTACGTTAAATGACGATATACGATTTTTATTATGTTTTCGAGTGTAGAATGTTTACAAACAACCATCTTCTTCTTCAATCGAAAATCGTATAATCACAGGTTTATATTTCTTAACAATTAGGTTGCTAACATTGGCGATTAAATATAAAGTCATTTACGCAACAAAATGGCATAGTTATTAAGAAAAAAGTGAGAGAAAATAAAAAAAAGTTTACGTCGAGGCTAAATGCTGATATATTTTGTACTTGTATGCGTTGCTAAATGAATTTTCAAAAAAAATTCTTACGTAATACTTCTTAAATGACTCAAAAAAGTAATGCACCTATAACTCACCATTAAAGCAACTTACCGCAGGTTAATCAGCATCGAAAAGTTTAAAATTTCTTTTAAAATTTAAAGGTTTCCAGGGCACGGATTATGTTTTCGTGAACTCTTGATTTTTAAATTTAATTTTCTCAAGTGTTTGCTGTTTCGCTGAGGGCTGGAGCTCATCCGTTTTAGCTGTCAAATTTATCAAAAGCTTTAGTATGTAAGCGCATTATACACGCGAACATATGTATGTATGTATGTGCGAGTATATAAAAAGGGGTTGTCAGCAACTGAAAAGGACAAAAGAAAATATTTCATTCACATTTTTAATTTTTTATCTTTTCTTACAATACGCAACAGTTCCAAGAGCTAACATGTTTTTTTGCTTGCATACATCTAGGCGATTTATAATACCAAGAAAACCTCAGTTAACACTTGTGCGGCTGTGATTTCGAAGAGAACGTATGAGCGGTTGAAATTTGTATCTCAATTGAAGTGAAACTTATTTCTTATACAATTTAAATATACTGTCTGAACATACCTTGAAATAAGTATGCTTCGAAAAAATGTGTTTACAAAAATTTAATTACCTCTCAAATACAAAACTTTGCCTGAAAGTATGTAACGAAAAAGCTTAACAATTTTGTCCAACTTCTGTTAAACACTACATGAGTTGGAAGCGCTTTCAAATTGAAGAGCAAAATAAAAAAACGGCTTATTGTTGAACAATTATCAAACAATAAATCGAACGTAAATATAAAGTATATTTTTCGGCTAATGCTTTTCCTCATTTGTGCACCAGCTTTCATGTTTCAATAGCAGCCTTAAAACTCAAAGAGATAGAACATATGCACACAAACTTACCACATACAGATATAAGCGAATATTAGGCTTTTAAATTTTTATACGTAGTTGGTGTTGTCATGCAAACACACATGTATGTATGTACATATGTCCTTAAAGCACCTGAAAATATCTCAGCAAATTATTAGTATAAAACTTTACAGATCAACACTTGTCAAAAACAAATTAAGAGTTGTGTGCAGATTTCCGAAGCTACTTCGCTTGCAAGTGGTTCACACATTTAGAAAAATTGCCTTAAGTACCTAAAAGTATGTATGACTTTTAATTTTTTTTTTCTACTTCAGGGAGGCTATACCTCAGCGTAAATCATGTTATGTAGAGCATTTTAAAATTTATGCACGTCATTTCCCTTCATTGATTTCACTGATTTCCAAGTAAAAGTAAAAAAGAACTTCATCACCCTACTTAAATAGCTAAGCCTAAACGTATGCCACACACTCGCCTGTCAAAATGCTACAGCGTGTTGACTAGGTAAAAAAAAAAATTTAATATAGGTTGATTTTTTTTAGATGGTTTTTAAGAATAAATGAAAAGCATTTTCTTTAACGGTATGTTCATGAATTTAGGTTTATTAAAAAGGTAAGGGCTTGCCAGTATGTTTTAAAAATGATTTCGGGCAAGCGACCGCCGCGACTGGATCGAAAAAAATTCCAGCCGAGAGGCCCAATTTTCGACCACTTTTGGCAGAAATTAGGGCCATATGTCAACAATAACGCGCCGAATATTCTCTTCCAAGGCATCTTGAAAAGGCAAACCAAACTGAATATAAATCAAGTAACAACTGTAAAAAGAACCAACGTAAAAAAAAATATTGCAATATTGAAAACCACACATCTAAAAAAAAAACACCCTGTATTTGCATACAACTTAAGGACGTGTAGTGGCGTCACTAACCCACTAAATATTTCTTGTCGATTTAATAGGGACAGTGTTTGCAGTAGATACTATTAAGTGCACGCGCCGTTAAGTATGCCTCACGGAAGGCAGAATTTTAAGTAGGAAGGTAGAGTGTTCGTTCACATAAATTTAAAAATAAAAATGTGAAAATAAAAATGTGAAAATAAAAAAAGAAAGAATGTGCATAAATCATTTTATAAAAGCCGATTAGCAAACTTGGCGAACGGCAGGTGAGTTTTGCGATCGATTGACATGCCTTTAGTCGCTTGACACGGAATAAAATCTAAGTTGTAAAAACTTATGAGCCGCGGGGTTCACATCGATATCACGACTTAAGCTTCACACAGCGTTGTTGGGTATACGCTGCGATTGTGAATTTTAAGGTGCATTATTAAACAGCTTAAAGTAGATTTCATGTAGAGTTGGGGAAAATTTTGGTAAGTGGAAGCATTATATTTCTTAAAGCGCCAAATTTGCAAAGTGTCACTCACTGAGATTATTAAATAATTCGTGTAAATTTTTATATCAATTCTCATTTTGATTAACTTAAAATCGGATATAAAATATGTATAATTTCATCATAAATATCATCACATTACATAACTATTTTGTCTAAGGCTCAGCCAATAATATAAAATAAGCTGCCGTACATTTTTAATTCAGTAATTTTTTGCGAAATATTTTTAGACGCATAAGTTCGTCATTAATTTTGGCAAAAGCAATATATACAATTTTCGTTGCATACTTTTAGGCGCTTAGCAATAACAGCGGTCTGGTTGGAATGAAGTACTGCCATGTTACTTTACATGTATGTATGTCGTTTATTTGTAATACCTTTTATCTTTTTCCCTTCTGTCCTTTTAATTACTAATTACCATAACTCTGTGGTCTTTTTATGTCGTCTAACCCGAATAAATTTATACACAAACCTATACGCTTTTCTTGTGCCCTTTCATCCATTTTATATCTAAGTACATATTATCCATAAGCATTCCTTTGGCATTCGCTCGCATTAGTCATACCGGTGAACTGGGAATTGCTTGCACGTTCGATGGAAAATATTGCAAAAGCATGCATGACATGTCTGTTCATCGAGACAATTTGTATGTGTAAGTATGTGTTTTAGGTTTTATCTTTTGCAACCGTCTCGAATTTTTACGAATTTTATTTTATGTTCACATTTTAAATTTCTGTTTGACGTCCACATTGCATTGCATACTTTTGTGCTTGCTGCTGTAAGTTTCGCAGCATACAACTTCTTTTATATAATTAAAAGCAAATTACTTTTATGAATTATGCATCGCGAGTCAAAGTAAATGAAAAACTGATTTAAAAGTGCTTTAGTTTATTAATTAAAAAAGCAAAAGAATCGTTAGTCTTACGCAGCTAGATTTTGCTGCATGACGCCTAAAGGTATGCAGTGAAATAACGTTTTTTATGTCAAGGCGAGTTAAATGGTTATCGTAAAGTGACTAGCTGATTAGGCAAAATTTTGTTGTAAAATCAAAACAACAATTAAATTCTTATGCATTGCTTGTGTTAGCTGGTTTTACTACAACTGCGCCTAAAATTGCACAAACAAATATTTGGAGCATTTTTTTAGGCGTAATAGGATTTACTAGAAATAGTCATACCAAGTGGTTCGTAAGTCAATAAACTGAAAACAGAAGGTCGTAAAATCATGCTTTTACTGTAAACAAAATTAAATGTTCTTTAAACTTTCTTAACTCCCGATTGCATGCCAAGTTTTATCTTAGGCGAACGAAATTTTATTTCGAAGACGAATACTTTCGATCCGCAATGACAACGCAGTTTATAAATATCTAGTTGTAAATGCATTTTTGCATTTGAATTATGTAAGTCTTAGCGTGTACAAGAAGCTTTCTTTTTCTCATCAATTTTTTAACACAAAAAGCAACGCTTAATTCAGTTCAACAAGTTTTGAATTAAAAATTTTTTACCATTGCCTTTTTTTATTTGGTATTTTCTATTTTCTTGTCTTTATGTCATTTTAATTTTTAATTAAAAAAGTTTTGGCGCACTTTTTCGCGACTTGTAGAGGTATTGCGGCTCTTTTCTGCTATGCCACTTAGCGTCAAAGCAGACACATATTAAAGTTGCGTGTTTTTAATTTACAGCTTTTCCCGCTAAAATTTAAAAATTCAAGAAAATAGAACAAGGTCAGAAAAGCAGCTTTCTCAAGGACAGTTAGAAAAAAATTGTAAATCGCAAAAAAACAGAAACTTTATTAAAAAAAAGGTAAAGTAAAGGTTGCGAAAATAAAATGTTACGGGAAAGAATTTTATAATTAAAAAAAAAAAAAAATTAAATTAACAACAGAAACCTTAACATGAATCGTTATATAAAAAATATTGAAAAATTACAGGTAACGAGGGTGTTGTCGTCTAAGAAAGACTTTAAACTGAGACATTATTTGCTTATTTCAATTTTTGCAATACATAGAAGTGCTTTGCAGGTATTATTGCTTTGAAGACCTGAGTAAGGTTTAAATTCTGTGGAATTGAGTCTATAAGTTTAGCAATCAGATTAATTGAATAATTTAAAGACACTTTAATGGCGTGAAGGCTCAATTGCTTAAGCTACTTTTACCAGGGTGATATTGTCTAGTCAACGTAGTAAATTATCAGAACGTTGGTTTCGGCGATATTCCTCAAGTTTTTCCATGAAGCTTTTGCCATATATAAATGCTCTTTTTGTCTTAGAGGCAATCGCCGAATGATGTGAGTTGCCATTTTGTCATTTGCCTAAGAGAAGTTTAAGACATGTCGTCTCATGTCTGATCACAATCTTGGTCCCAACCATTTATGTATGTTTCATTCAAGTTAAGCTTTCTTGTTTTGATACACATTTCTTCAGTCTAGCTTGGGTCTAGAGCTCAACGGTTACTCTTTATAGCAGCTATCTAAGGTAGGATATTTTAAGCTCTTTTTCCATTTTCGCATTCGTAATTCAAAGAAGGCAATACGTGAAGAGTTTTGATTTCGATTTAGCAATCTGATACATATATATTAACTACTAGATGACCCGTTGAACTTCATCCTTAGCTAAAATGGCCGAAAATTTTGATCAATAATGTCAGGATTTGCGATTTCCATAGGTTATTATACTCTTAAGTTTGGCAAAAAAAAGTAGAAAATAATTGAGGAAACCATAGATTTTTAGCGAGCAACACTTTTTATACTTCATGAAAGACTGATAATTTCTAATTTTTAACTATTTGATATGCTTAATACTAATTACAGTATTTTAAAAGTGATTTTTGAAGCATTTTAACCTCCGTCAGTCCCTTTAGTCACAAATATTGAAAGATTGAGGTACACCAAGCACTTTTGTTTGTTTGTTATTGTAGTCAGGTAAAGTTTTATTTTGTTTTCGTTTTATTCCGCTTTCCACTCTTTATTGTCATGACTGTCTCTTTTTTGCACGTCACGGTTTATTCAGTTATTCTATTACAACATTTTCATTTTTTGGTTTGTACCGGTTACGCCACATTACTATTTTTCAGAACTAAAAAACAGGCAACAAAAATGTCATAAAATGTCAAAAATAAAGTGATTCTAAAGGTTCTTTTGAAAAGAAAATTAAAACAGTTTTAAGATTATTAAATAGCTATGCATTGCCCATTTTTCAAAAATGGGATCATGTTAATGTCTTAGTTGTTGTCACTATCTGTTACGTTGTGCTGAATAACCACAGATTGCTTAAATTTTTGTGTAAAATTTGGTCAACTACAGAAAAATCAATTCAAGCGCAAATTAACATCAAACCAAAATTTACCACTTCATGAATGCCATCAATATCGAATAAAAAAAGTTTTCCAATTAGAAATGATCTAATGAAGCCAGGAGCATAACATGACCGGTGTTCTGGTACACCCAGACTTATCGAAGTCGCCAGGGCCTACCGACACGCCGCCGTCGCATCCGTCGAGCAGAGTTTGCCTTCGCCGTCAGATTGCTCGATAAGTCGATAACCGATCAAAATTTTCAGAACTTTCGGAACTTACAAAATAAAGTTTACCTACAATAAAAATATTTTAATTGTATTGAGTTAAATTTTATTTCGGACGGATATGTTTTAGTAACAACATATGTATATAATTCACATAAACCCACACGCACACACACACACATTCAGCATAGTTATCTCACACCGTTTTAATTTCGTTCGGTTATTAAACGAACCTTGCTAACAATTCAAATGAAAATTTTTATTTACATTAAATAAAAACAGAGTAATATACTGAATCAATTTAAAGCTTTCTGACAAAGTATATTTTGTGTTTTTTTTTTTTGTGGTGCGTAAATATATAAAGACGATGGTTTTCGAAGCGCGAACACGCGACATAGAGGAACACCCCAAGTTGATTCCGCAAACTTGCAACGACTGACTTTGCAATTTATTTATGGTTATCGGGAAATTGTAGCCGTTTAAAATTGAAGAGGCTGACGAAAATCACCTCATAACAGAATAATGGCTCCAACAAAAATGTTTTGGTTGTTACGAAGATCTCTTGTCGGCCATCGCGCAGTCATCCCAAACGATCAATTTGCATATTTGTAGAATCTTTACAATTGCGTTGTTTTTTGGCAATGTTCCAAACTGGTGCTTCGTTGATTTGCATGTTTAGTGGTAGTTTCAAGGCATAATGTGCATTTCGTACACCTTCTAATAACCTTGCAGCTATTTTAGATGAAGCCAACGCTAGGGCTTCTTCTAATTGTGATCTGATCTTTGCCAATAGCAATGAACTAAGGAACGTTTTTCCTGTGCCACCGGGAGCATAAAATATTTGACAGGAAAGTGGGTACACAGTTTATATGGCAAAATGAAATTGTGGTGTTTTCTATCTTCCAATTTTTTACCGTTTAAACCTTCCCTGGACTACGATAAACATTTCAAAACCAAAATCAGCTAAATCGGTCCAGCCTTTCTCGAGCAATTGATGATATATATAGATATATAGGTTATTGCTGTTAGGGGAGACGACCTTAAGATCTATTGTGCCCTCCTCTTGGATTAAAGAGTTTCCTTTAATCCAATTTCCGAGATAAATCTTAGTGTTGAGCCTAAGAATCTGGGAGCTATCCCGCTGTCCGTAATCAGATATTTTTGGCGTGTTATACATATACACTTAGAACTAAATTCAATAGTAGCTAAATGTATAAAAATTAAAACCAGATAAGCATTCGATGGAATTAATAATATTAAATACATTTTAATTAGATTTAAAGCTGCGAATTGTTCGTTTATGGTGTGGTTTGTCACTGCGTATACGTAACAAAATGTAATAGGAAACACCTGTTTCAATTATTTAAAAGTAACTAAAGCTTTTGTTCTCTGCACGCTTTCAATTGAATGAATCTATGCACATGAATAAACATTAACAAAGCTTTTTATAAAATCTGAATTTGATGTAAAAAAAACAGAGAACAGATACTATTTTTATAGCAGCGAATTGCGAATAGTTCCACAATAAGCAAGCGGTCATTCTAATATTTTATAAACGGTCGGTGGTGGCCATGTCACGGAGAGATTTGTGTTGCATTTTATTTTTTTTTATTTTTGCTTTTTTAGTGTTTCTTTTTGTTTATTTGTTTTGGTGTTGCTTTTATAATTCATAAAATTAGTTGAAACATCGAGAACATATTCATTTCGATAGTCACATCTGCAACATTTTGCTTTAATAAAATGGCATTACCGCTTTTCTGCACTCACCCTTTCACGGAAATACCAGCAACAATTATTTTGCGCTGCACTACCACTAGATTTTATTGCTTTTCGCCACACATTTTCCAATCGCATATTTTATGCGAATTATGTCACAAATTAGGCGCGCGTGTTGCTAATTCGGCAATTTATGAAAAGCGATCCGGCGGTTTACCGCCCAACGAATCTACTCGTTCCATCGCTCAGGCCACACATTTTCGGTGTCGGAAGTTTGGTCACACAATTGCATACTAATTGCTGCAACATCTGTCTATTTTAGTGAGCCGGAAGTACACAAATTTTGTTTGTAATTTGGTAATTCGTATTTAAATATTTATTTACAACTAATATTGATTCGCCAAATAGGATTTTATTCAGTAGAGTAGGAAAAATATAAAATAAGCATAATATAAAATAATTTTTTGTTTTACCAAAATACATATTGCCTGCTTTCATAAGAGATTATATTATATTCGAAATGTTTTTATTTGTTGTTCGACTGTTTTTCTATATGTCATTTAAGTATCTCAGAAGCGAAATATACGAGAAGCTAAATATACGAAACAAATTATTTTTTTGAAAATATCCGGAATTAAAAAAAAATATTGGCCTCGTTCTATATAATACTCACAAATTTTATCTAGTCGAGCCTTTTCTTTCCTTATTTAAATACACTAGACCATGAAATCTAAATACAAAAAAAATTTAAATAAATTTGAATAATTATTTTTATTAATTAGTTAGACATTATATATGCTATATTTCAATTGAAAGATTCGAGGTTTCAGGAAAGCCTTACATACACCACAATTAATAATTATAAGACCATCATATTATGAAAAACTTGGAATATCTATTTTTTCCTGAAAAGTGTCTACAAATTATCATTCATCTTATACAGTTTCTGTGTTAAAAAAAAACTATAAAAAATCAAATCACTTGAAATCTTCAGCTTGTGTGCTAAATGTAAATAACCTAAAAAATTGCATGCACAACCAAATTAAATTCATTTTTTTTCTTAAGCTCTTTATTGCTATAAATATTAATTCAAATAATTTTACATCAGGTAAGTCTTACCATTACTTAAGATAAGAAAAACATAACTCTCGTCAAGAAATTATATCTAAGGAAAAGTTTAAAATTAAAAACTCTTGAAATTGGTTCTCTTTCAAAGATCGAATAAAGCTACATATGTCATTTATTTATTTGCCGCAAATTTACACTTAAATGAAAGACGGCTAATCTTAAACGGGAATATATAGATAGGAATTGGCATAAAATTGTAGGTCCCTCTATTTGTGGTACAAAATAAGGACACAAAAAACAAATGGTAAAAGAAGTTCGGTCAAACACTGAGCTATGTACATATGTACATTGTGTAAACGCCAAGTATGCTATGACTCGATTTGCCGCTGAGTTCGAGGTTAGAGGCAAGTAAAATCTTAAACAAAGCAATAATTTACAATTTTATTTAAGCTCGAGGCCAGTTTGTGGAAGATTTCCTCATCCGACTTCATTTTTATTAATTATATTTATTCCTTAACGCTACTTTCTAGGCCTGCCAATTTCGGGATCCCGACTTTTTCAACTCCCAAATATCCTAGGATCAGTGTATTCAAAATCCGAAATTGCAGAAAACAGTAACTTTATTTATTTGATTTTTTCGAAAGTTTTAATTAACATTTTTTCAATCGAAAATAAACCTCAAATGATATAAAAAATAAAAAGCCGATCGAATAAAACGCACAACTAGCACACTAAACATACCTTTCAGAGTTGTATTGAATTAAGAAAATTTAACATGAAAAACAAAAACAACAAGCTTATAACTGTTGTATTACGAAAACACAATAAGACAAATAACATGGCTTGTTTACTCCCTAAAGGGGTTGTTTTGCCCTTGCCATTATAAATCAGCTGGACAATATTCTCCTCGAGTAGAAAATGAGCGACGTTAATAGAACTAACGACGAGGTGCAGGAAGTGGATAAGGCAGACAGTCTCAAAGATAAATTGTAACAAGTTTGAACGAGCAGCTCGCAAGTGTTCAATAATAGAAAGGCATACAATTTATCAGAAGGTTTGTTAAAATAAATTGAAAGTTTTTGTAATGGGTGCGCTAAAGGTTAATTCCTTTTAACTTTTTGTTGACAATCCAACCAACAAGTGTTGAGTCGGTGCGGTGCATCTCTACTTCAGATTTTAAATGCAACCTGGACTTAAATTTGTCCTGGTTGGAGGATAACACACTTAAGGATTTTATTTCATTAAGATTGCATTTCAATAAAAATAAGGAATAATTCTGCCTCGCTTATAATGGAATGGGGGATGCTTTTACTTAATGGTAATACCCGTATCATATATTAATTATTAATATTGGTCTCACACAGTGATTAAAAATAATTTTACTTTATGTAGGTGCATTTGCTTCTGTACGAAATTTGTATATTTGTACTGGAAGTATAAATTATTTTGTATATGTTTCATACATGTGTACATACATGAATTACAAAATATCGTTTTTTGTTATATTAATGTCATTTTGCATACATCTATAATACTCGTACAACGATTTCAGACGTATTCCATTTTTTGATAAATTAAAAATTACGAGTCAAAACTTCGTGAAATTCGGGATCCCTTGATTGTTCCGGGAGTTTGTTTTCAGATCTCGAAAATCCCGTTATAAATGAAATGCCTAAAATGGATTTCTTCTTTACTTTTCCAGGCTTTAAACTAAGTACCTCGGGTTTGCAGAGCCAACACGCTACATGCTGTGCTACGCTTGCGGAGTGTACTGTTGTGTTTTTTCCATCTCCCTAAACATACCAATTACAAACAAAAACAGCTTATCTGCCGCTATTTAAACTTGCTTATGTGGTTGTTGTTTGTGTTTTTTTAGCAATTCCAAAAATCAGTTGGCAGGCCACGGCAAACCTCTGAAGATATTTCTGTCATAAAAAAGTTTCTCATATAAATACATCTACCGTTCGGAGAAGGCACAAAATTGTAGGTCCCTCTATTTCTAAAGATAAGAGACGCACTGCACAAATGGTAGGAGAAGTTCGGCTAAACACTGAGCTTTATGGTATGAGCCCCAAATTAATATATAATAAATCTTAATATTAATTATGACCACGTTTTTTTTAAATTGTATTTATATAATTGGGGTATTCAAAAAGTGTCGTTAAATGCCGAAAACTTGTAAAGTCATAAAAATGTTAAGTGGCCTAAAATTTATTTTCGTTGTGTTTATTGTATTGTATAGAAAAAATTCAAATTTTATAATTTGAAAGTAAAACGACAGTTTACGACACCTCATGATGTTTGTTGTTTTCGACAAATTTTAAATTTTTTAATTTTGTTTGAAACAAATTATATTTGTAACAATGTGGATTTTTGTTGTATATTAAATATAATTTATTTTAATAATTTGCCAGCAAACGTGGTGCAACGTACATGTGTGTAGACTTAAACGTATATAAATATAAACACACGTACACACACATAACACACATACACAGTTTTAGTGTTCAATCTAGAATGTATGACGATTAGCGATCCAAAGACACAGCATATGAGCTTATTGAACGTCACATATGCAAGCAGCCGGCTCCTCGCTGTCCAACAGACACATGTAACGGACAACAGCTACGCAAAACAACAGCTACGCTTCATGCGGCCGACTCATCGTCGTCCAACAAGCAGCGCAGCGACTACTACTATATTGTATGCAGCCGGCTTATCGCCGTCCAACAAACAATACAGCACACCTTTACACTTAAATTACCGCTTTGCCTTTCGATCGCCAAATAGGACGTTTTCCATTGTGCGTCCCTCTTTATAGGTTTCAAAATGAACACCTTTACATATGAATAAATTCAGAGTTGCTCTTATAAATGAATTCTTATACAATAATAGCAATATTAGAACATAGGTGGCGCTAATAACTTAATCTAAGACAGGGGCTCGCTACATATTTAATTTTTTAAATTTTCTTTTCAGTCCAAACTGGCATTGTAAAAAGAAGCACAAATAAAAAAGTTAATGTTAAATAATTGAATCAAAAGCACACGTGACTGCTCTCTTATTTTAAATAGCTATTTATTAATGCTATAGTTAGGCGATACTAGTCCCCCATTAAATGTAAACGAGTAATTTATCACTCACTTTTAAATAAATAATAATAATACCCTAAAAAACCATGCCACCTTTTGCAACTATAGCAAAGCTGTAGTTAAACCGAAGATTCATTTACGATACCGAAATCTGCTAAAGCTTACAAGTAAAACTTCACTTCCGAGTACAATAAAGACGTCGATCAAAGAAAACGCTTACATAGAGTGCGATTTATTTATGAAAAGCGTTGCTATGCGTACAGCGAATAAGTAAATAGAAAAACACACATTTTCTCTAGAAAATCAGAACACCCAAATGCGGATATTGCAACAAAGTTGCGGCCAAATATTATACATTTCCAACGCGCAAAAAAAAATTTTAAAGGCAATATACAGAAAGTAACAAAAACAAAAAAGAAGAAGGATAAAAGTTTTAAAAAGTCAAAAACTGCAATAAAGACGAGCACAAAAAGTCTATAAAAGTTAGTTGCGAAACAAAAGTTGAGAAGGCAAACATAAATAAGAAAGTCATTCAAGCAATTAGCAAAGCAAATGTGCGCCAACACATCTTCTCGCAAGAGTAACAACAAAAAAGGTGTGTAGGTATATTAGACTGTAAGTAAAAAAATGAACGACAAGATATTTTATTTCGCGAAAATTTCGTTGTTGGTGAAATATTGAAAAAAAATTGCGCTCCTCGCCAAAGATAAGAAATAAAAAAAAAATGTCCCTCAAAATTATATAATTATTTACTTTTTAATAAAAAAGTAAAAGACAAAATTTTTAAAGTATTTTTTTAAAAGTTACGATAACATTTCGTCACATTTTTTTGTAGTCGACAACGCATTTTCATATAAGACCAACGAATAAAAAAATCGGCTTTGTTTTTGGCACAGCTTAATATGCTATGTAAAAAAAAAAAAACTCACACAGCAGTAAAAAAAATAAATGCTAGAAGTCTGAACTTTGTTTGTTTTTGCGCAGTAAGTTGGTAGTTGCGCTCTTACTTCTCCATGCGCTGGCATTTATTCCATACGCTATACAATTACAGTACGCCATGGCGTATGAGTGACGCGGTGCACCGCTAATGGCTGACTACATTCAAACGTACGAGTATTTACATATATTTAAATTGAAGAGTAGCAGTGAGTGGTTGAACTAAAACGACACTTACCAACACTCATAAATATACCGCTCACATGTACATACATATGTATGCATATAAGTAGGCACACACACACCACACACACACTCGCTTGCACTCAAAATTGCGGATATTTGTAGCTCAAGCACATATGTAAATAGTTAGTTGCTGACGTCTATGGCTCAGCCCATTGAAAAAGTTTCATACGCTAAAGGCATGCAAATGGTTTGTCATTGCCCCAAGCAGAGTTTGAAGTCTAAGTGCTTCAATGGTTGAATACTTTCTCACTCGTGTGTGTGTGTGTGAGTGTCTGCGTTTGTGTACACGCTTGACATTAGTCAGCAGTCGCATTACTTACGAAGGCAAACAAATGAGAGTCAGTGAGTCACAGTCACGCATATGATGCGAGTCCATGTGTAACTGATGATGGTGAGTGGTGTAGCGTCAACAAGTGTGGTAGAGCGCTTTAGAGCTTGGTTTTTTTTTTGGTGTTGTTGCTGGTATATTTAGGGCCTAAATTAAAGTGTGAGCTAGAGCGCAGGTGTCAGTGAAACTATATACTGCAGGTGCGACATTTGTGGGTGTATCTGGATGTATTTATGTGTACTTGTAAATATGTATGTGCATACTCATGAAAATTAACGAACCCTACAGTAAATTCTAAATACTCTTATTCTAATTTAATTCCTTTGCTTTTCACTTTTCTTCATATAAGCAAGTAATAGTTGATTATAAATAGCGAAGTGCATGGAAATGTAAGTTGTTAATTAATGAATCAGCAAATCAGTTTTAAAAATGATTTTTTTAGAGGAAAGTTTCCAAGCATTCCATTCCGTTGATTTAAGCACTAAAGGATTTTGTTGTGTGTTTTTTTTTTGCTGTATATATCCAAACATCCCAAGTAATCCATTTCATATTCTCAACTTTTTATCTAAAGCATAGTAATAAGTTCACAGCCGTGAAATTTTGCCAACAACATGCATTGGACTTGCCGTGAACTTTTGATAGCAGCATTAATTGTCAAATGAGAAATAATGTCTAAATGAAAATTCAACAAATGTAAACAAACACTCCACAACAAAACTTTAGCCTACCCACGTATTGAAAAATTTGGACAGTATATATATATTTTTTTATTTTTCAATTGAAATACAGATAATTCCCAAAATATATATACTATATATATAAAGTTTAAAACTTTCTACAAGAGTGAAAATCATTAAACAAATTTTCATTTACATAGAGTCCTAATTTGTTTAAAAAAAATGTATATTTTTTTTTGAGTATGCAGCTTTATAACCCATTCAATTATTGTGCAATAAACTGCAAAGCTTGAATACGTTAAAGAGTACCGGTGATTTTTGAAAATTTTCTTTGTCGCATACATTTTTATATGGTGGAAAAACGCAACACCACCCAAAAAAAACTATTAAGAGTCAACCGTAATGTTTAGTGTCTTAAAGTTTGCACTTTATTTACCAGGATTGAATGGACTACAATTTATGCATACTCATAAAAATTCAAAAAAATAATTTTGAAAATAATTTGCTTTTTTCGATGTTCTGTTTAATTGAAACTGCTTGTAAATTTCAACGAATGTCACTTTTCGCTCAAATTTAAATGACATGAGCATTTTAAATAGGCGTGAAAAAATGTTGCTGGCATTATGTTGCTAGCATGTTGCGCGATATTTTCTCCCCGTGAAGTGAGTACAAATTTGCCGTGAAATACAAATGAAATTTGACGCATTTTTCACGGCAATGCAATTTGTATGAATTTAGTACTATGCCTAAGCAAAATGAAAATATGTTTAAGAAATGGACGAGCATGTTTCATTCTTAGCGTAGAAACCACTTTATTTTATGCTAGTTAACGTACTAGTCAGCTGCTGGATCATTTCATATCAATCCAAGAACTTGAACAAAATACAAGCATTTTTTTACGCAAATCAAGTTAAACTGTTTGAAACCAAAACATTTATTTTAATACCAGCTAACGAACTAATCAGCAACATACTAGTTTATGTATCAGTTAAAATTTTGCACTTTTATGTCATTGGGCATACATTGTTTTTTTATTTGATTTGAATTTTCATATGTTGACTAGTTCGCCTCAGTATCACCATCATACTAGTCGATAAACTAGTTGAAGATTTGATATTTTTGCCCAGAGCGAAAATAAGTTTTTTTTCGCTTTGCGATTTTTTCTATTTTATATTAGTTTTCATATTAGTTATCGAAAAAAAAGAGGCTGTATCAATTTTATTGTACTCGGTGAACAAGTTCAAAAGTTTTTATCAGCAAATAAAGGGCACCGGTAAACAAATTTGAAAATCTACCAACACTTATTATTAAAAGAAAAAATATATGCTCTGTAGCGAGCTCACAATAGAATGGCTTTATTCGTTGGCAGTATTGCCATGCTTGTCTTGTTAATACATTTATCTTATTCCATGGCGGCGTTGCCACGTTTCTATTATATGTACAGATCTTATTCTATTACATTGTGGTCATCTACTACATCTCGGCCAATCTGACTTAATAGTAGATCGGCCTCGATCTGTAAAAATAACAATGCAAAAGTTAATAACAATTTATGAGTTAATCATTTATGTATTCTTCTGGAGTGTCGCCTTCAGTCGCGCCCTCTGTACATTTATCCCTCCATAACTTAATATTACAAGCTTCCACAACACCGTCGTAAGGTATTTGGGTTATTTGCCCGTTTTCGATGTCTCTAATTACGTATCGGTCATTTGGAAGTTTCTTATGTATAGTATACGGTCCCTTATATTTTGGCAGAAGTTTCTTATTGACCCCCACTGTTGTGTCTATGTTTTTTATCACCACGAACTCCCCCTCGTCAAATGTATTTACTCTCGTCTTCTTCTGCTCCCTTCGACTTAGGTTATATCTTTGTAGTTTTTCAATTTTTTCTTCAGCACTGTTACGCAGCGCGTCTAGATCCCTCCCCCTCTCCTCTTTGGTTCACTCCGAAGAGAGCCTGGCTTGGTGATATTCCAATCGCCCTATTTATTGAGTTGTTTAATGCGAACTCTATTTTGGTCCGCTGTTTTACCCAGTCAGCATGTGCTACTGGGTCGCTTAGCTTTGCTAACATTCCTACAAGGCTTCGGTTTACCCTTTCCACCTGTCCAGTTGCTTGAGGTGAGTGGACTGCTACTTTTACGTGGGTAATGTTTTTGTTTGCTACGTATTCTTCGAATTCTTTTGACGTAAAACAACTACCTCTATCTGTAATGCATCTTAATGGTCGGCTATAATACTCAAAGAACTTATTAAGTGCCGCGGTTACTTCTTTGGTACTTGTTGTTAGAACTGGATATAATTTTACATATTTCGTGAAAGCATCGATAATACGTAGTGCGTCAGGCTTTCAGTACGACGCCATACGCGTGATTCGAGCTGCTTGAAAATTTGCTTTACGCTTGTCGGTCGTTTAAACTCTATGTAGAGCAACTGCTTTAAATTCTCCAATGATTGAACGTCGGTTATCTTCACAAATAATTGTGCACTGCCTGCTAGCATACGACGCGCGAGCAACAATATAGTTCCGTCGTCGCAGCAATAAAATCTGGTGACGTACTCAAAGTCATCTATCCACTTCTTAATATCTGCACCATCGTCGCCGTTAAATTTAGTGATAGCTTTCTCAATATCGTTGAGGTTTACCGAAAATGTTCATCTCCAATTCTTTTATCTCTTTTTGCAGCTTCAAAATTCGCAATTTTTTTTGAGAGGCTCACCTCGAGTTCCGCTCACTCGTCGTTAACGGTGCTGTTCTCGTCCTCTGCTGCGGCGGCGTCGGGGGCTTTTCCATCTGAAGTTGTGTGAATGCTGGCTGAAGTTGTTGTTGCATTTGTAGCACAATTTTCTGCTACCGTATCAGAAGTCTCGGCGACGGTTGCTGTGTCTGAAGGTTTATTGATTGCTGTCTCTGAAGTGCCGTTAGCCGGTTCACCGTTTTTCGGCGGTGGTACGTTGCTAGCGGTGCGGCCTGAGGTGCCGTTAGCCGATTTGCCGTTTTTCGGCGGTGCACCAATCGTCCAATTTAGCAAGGCCTTGAGTTGGGTCAAGCTTGCCGTTTCTGGGAACGCCACTCCCATGTCCTGTAGAGCTTTAGCAATTCTTTGCTTTTCTGTTTTTTTAAACATACAAATTCATAAAAGAAAAATTATTTTGTTTTTTTTTTTGTGGTGCGGTTATAGTTTTGAAATGTGTTGTATGAATACTTCTTTACGTTGTCATTGCAGTGAAAAGCCTTGAAAAAAATTATAGCCAAATATGTGTCTCAATAACTTCAGTAAATGTAAAAAGGTAGGGTTTGCAGGAACAGCTTCAAAAAAGCGTAAAAGTTAGTCGGAATCGAAAAGAGTAGAACTTTTCTTCTCGAGTTTGTTTTAATTTTTCCATTTTTTTCGTGCTTAAAAATCTTCTCTCGAGAACTTGTTTACCTTGCGACTGAATGACGATTATTTGCACTATTAATTTTTTGCTTAGAAACATCCTTTTAGAAAAGAAGTCAATACCAGTTAATGAATTCGTTTCAGTTTTTGTTGACTTTGAAATTTTATTGATTGACATTTTACTGCTGGGCACTTATTCATTGCTGCACATACACACATACAGACATACATATGTACATATGTACTGTGAACTTGTAGTGCTGACACTGAACTTAAATATCACTTCCCTTTTACTTTGAATGACACTGACACGTTTAACCTTTGAAAAAAAAAAATAAAATAGGTTGTCATTAAAAATATATAAAGCGATTCAAGAGTAAGAAGTACATATCAAGGCGAATTCAGAGAAGGTGGTATATTCCCATCAGCTGATTGCTTGCTCTATCTACGCCTTAAGTGGTGAAAGTGTCAAAATGGTTTTTTTTTTTGTTTATATTTTATATTTCTATTTACGTTCGTGATGGGAAATTCCATGTGTAAGACGAGCAGAACATACAATTATAAATAAACTCATTTGTTTATTTTTTCTATACTACTAAGTACTTTTGCTTTTTGTGTCAATTTTGGGATTTCACCCATTCGTTAATTTTTTCTTCTTCTAATTTTCTCTGACATTGTCACCGCAAACTTCACACAAATTTTTACTTTTATGTGGAGTATACCACCTTGAATAAATTCCCCTTGGTACATACATATTTATTTATTTATTTTATTTCAGTCAATTGAACAATAAATTCTTTAATAAGACAAAATGACTTAAGACTAATTGAAATAAGTATATAGTAAGCTATGTACTCATACTACTCCACAAGATAAGGACGGTTCCTAGTTTTGAACATCATTTAGTTCCGAAAGAGTATTTATTAAGGCAGCATACTTTGCATAGTTTGATTTTGAAAAACCGAGGTAGAAGACTGGAACACTGCGTAGACTACGCATAGGAACATTAAAAGTTATTCTTTCTAAGAGGTTAGGGCAGTCAACTAAACCACTCAAGACAAGAACTTGATAACAAAAGAACAAGCAAGATACGCATATCTGTTATTAAGAGTTTTTAAGTTTAAAAGTCGGCAGCGTGATTCATATGAGGAAATGGGTTTACAAAAATTTAAAGAACGAAGAGCGAATTTGATAAATTTTTTCTGTATTCGCTCTAAATGAATTAGGTGAGAGTTGTCATATGGTCTCCAAATAAAGGAGGCATATTATAATCTCGATCTTACTTGTGAAATGTAAAGCATCTTTATGGTGTACGGATCAAAAAACGAAGCACTATTACGACATTGTCTATATGCGTGGAAAAGCTTAATTTTGTGTCGAAATAAACACCAAGGTTCTTAACTTCAGTTACACGATTAAGTAATGACCCAGAAATATCATAACGTGTGGGAAGCGGTATGAGCTTTCTAGTTTAAATAGTGAGGAACGCCTGATGTAGCGATAAAAGGAAGTGAGTAAACATCTTCAAATGCAACCAGACAGTTTCTGTCAGACAAATAAGATTTTATCCATGCAGGAAATTTAGTGTGAAAGCCAATGCTAGATAATTTAGACACTAATACTTTATGGGAAACTCTGTCGAACGCTTTCGAAAAGTCCGTGTAAATTGTGACAACTTGGTAGCCTTCTCGAAAAGCAGTTATACAGTCCTCGGTAAAAGTAGCAATATTGGAGGTTGTTGACCTGCCCTTAACAAAACCATGCCGATTTGGACAAATTACAGAGAATAATAATTTCTTACTTACAGAGAATAATAATTTCTCCTTAACAACACATTCGAAGATTTTTGCAACATCCAGTTTTTTGCCCACCTTTTTAAATACTTATTTCAAAATAATTTTTGGCACATTTCTTTCTCTCTTTTTGGTAGTTCTTGCTATTCCAGTTTTCTTTTGTCAAAGGTTTTCTCTTCTCGCTATCTATTAATTGGATGATATTTCCTTTTGCTTTTTCATTAGTACTTTTTTTTTTATGAATTAGTTAATTAATTTTTAAGACGTTAATGTTGACATATCAATTAACATGCCATTAACTTCGTTCATTTTGTATCATTAACGCAGGTAATTTCCATAAAAATTTGTTATAATTACTGATAAACATACGACCGGAGGTGCATGCACTTCATGCTACATATTCTGGTCATACGAGTATATTCTTTTAATCATCCATTGCGGGTTGTTCTTGCCTAAATACAGTTTACTAATGACAATGAAAACAACATTTTTTGTTGTGCATTTGTAATGCTTTGACAAACAGTTTTAAGTAACTTTTATATATTGTAAAATTTTTGAATTTGTTGAAATAAGAATTTGTTATATTTTTTGGGGAAATACAGCTCGTAAAAACAGACCCACGTGTGGGAAAAATACATACGACCGTTGTACATTGTAAAACTAACTCATAATTGCTAATTTCAGTAGAATTTCTATGCAAAAAGTTACAGTTAAGCTTTGAAAGTAGATTAACTCTGCATTGTAACAACGGCCCCAATGAGCACAATTGGAAATTAGAAAGTAAGAAATAATTTTTCATATGCTATTTTAGTCTTGAGATTTTTTTGTGGTATTTTTTTTTACAAATTTTAAGGTTTGAAGCTTTTTTTTGTACTCTCAGTGACCTGCAATTTATTTGACAATAGTTGAGTAAACTATAAATACCATTAAGTTCATAAAGCATTGAATAAAACTATGAAAAATTAACTATTAATAAATTCGTAAAAAATAAAAAAAGTGTTTACATATATTTTTTTTTTAATTTTAACGAATTCAATCTTTTTTTCCAACTAGTTTCGAGCGGTATTTATTTATAATTGTTTAATTTTAATATCTTGTTTCAAGTTCAATCTTAAACCAAAGAAGTCCAACCCTCAAACCGTGTAAAAAAATCAGGAACTATTAATTAAATTTTTTACTTGAATTTTTTGTAACATTTTTTATAAACTTTCAATTTTTTTAAAAGCAAGTTAATCGTAGTAATAAGTAATAAAAATTATTTGACGGTGCGGCACAGTTTTCTGAAAAGTTTTCAAAAAAACCGATTTTGAATATATTTAGAATTATATAAAATAAGAAACTAACTTTGAGTGATTAATTTTTCTAGTTTTTGTTAGAGTATTATGTTTTTAATGCAAACATATTTATGATCGAATAAAGGACAAATAAATTTTCTCAATTTGACAATTCACATTTACTTCACAGGCATTGAAAAATATTAGAATAAAGTTAATTTCGAAATTCCTCAATGATTACCTAACTTTTTGATAAAAAAAATGTATTTGTATCTGAAAAAGTGGCTGTCATCTAACATTAATGCAAATGATATATTAATGGTATTTTGCCCATAAATCAAATATCGCAATGATTTTATGTTTTAAAGACCGATTTTCTAAACCTTGGCCATGATTCAAAAATTCACTTTTATATTCAAGGCAATAACAATGAATTACTTAGATTGCACGCATTATCTTTTTTTACAACAATATTTATTCAGTATAAATTACTTTTACCCCGTTTATAAGCAACACAAAAATACAGGGAAATAATTAACAATTCTAGAGAGTTGTCAAAATGTTCAAAATTAAAAAAAAATTTCTTAACTCAAACTTCAAAATTTGTTTAATTTTCCGTTTCTTCTTAATAATGCAAAGATCTTCTAAATTCTAGTATTGTTTAAAAATTAATAAAAAAAATATATAAAAAAAGAATTGTGAACTAAGCCACTACAGAAAATAATAAAAGAAAATTTAAACGGCAGTGCGAAAAAATTGCAAGTGTAAATGAAAATTTAAATAAAAGTTGTAGAAAAACAAAGCAAAATTCATATTTTCAAGTTCGAGCAACAGCAACACAACAATAGCAGTAACACAATACACCAAGCCGCATACGAACGCTGAGTTGCAACACAAAACAACATCAACAACAACATGCAGGCTCACCATGCCATGCCAGATTTTCGCTGCCGCAGCACCTGCCAACACAAGGAATGCCAGCGTCATGCGCACCTCGGCATCATCGATCAGCATGAACAATGCAAATGCCTCGGCGAGGTGAACGCCTCGTCCATCTTCCTTGAGAATGTCTTGGACTTGGCCAATACGCTGGCACAAGTCATTATCATCTGCGGCATACACGAATGCAAGGCCAAATCGACAGTCGATGTGATCACCTACGCCTTTCTCCACTACGATCAGGTTTGCTACTGCATCGACACTACACCCAAGAAACGGCTGCGCAAAGAGGATCTCTTCCATGAGCTGGGCAAGCGGTGCTTGATGAATCGCGTTGAGGCGCATCTCGCCTACACGATTATCAAGCGCGGCTTCAAAGCTTTCTACTACAAACCACGCGATGATCTGCTACCCAGTGACGGCCGGCCTGTCTTCTCCGAGGAATGTGTGTACGTGCATGCGGCACGCAAGACAGCCGAGAGTTATGCACGCTACGATGGACTGTCGTGCGAAGAGCAGCGCGGCTTCGAAGCGAAAATCAAAGTGGCCTACAAAAAGTTTTACGATCGCATGATGACACGTAAGAATCAACCCGTGGGCGAGGATTGTAATTGCTGCTTCTGTGCTAAGAAGCGCGGTCACCTCATCTATGGCAAGGAGCCGCCACGCGATACGCCCAAGAAGAAAGAACCGCATCGCTGTCCATACTGCTGCCAGAAGAAGAAGAGGAAACTGATACATGCCGGACGTGCTGGTGCGAAGTGTCCGAAATGTCATCGTGCGATGCGCTTTTGCATTTGTCCCAAATATGATTTCGCACTGGATTGGGTGAAGAGTATTTGGGTGCGACCCGATATGGAATTGTACTATAAGGAGACAATCCAAGAGCGGCCTATAGCGAAGAGTGGTTGCGAACCAGAAGAGCCGGTGCCAGAGGTGAAAGGATGTGATTCGCAAGAAGTGGTGAAGGAAGAAATGGAAGAGGAGGAAGCTGGAGGCGAAGAAGAAGACTATGAAATTGTAATGCCTGATGAAGCAGCTGCAGCTGTAGATATTGATTTAGCGGGTGAAGAGGAAGAAGAGGGTGAATAGAGGAGATAATGAAAGTGCGAAAATAAATATAAAACTGCAGGAAAATTATTGTATTAAATTGGCATCATAGAGGGCGTAGCTGGAATTTGAAGTAGAAACAAAACAAAAATTACAAAAAATTACAATAATTTCAAGGCACATTCAATAGGTAGCAGCAGTAGAAAAATTAAAAAAAAAATTTTTGAGCTCTGTATATTTTGTTTTTGCTTTTAAAAGCTAAAATTTCAAAAATATTTTATCAACTACCTTGAATTGTACTGAAAGCATTCTTATCACAAGGAAATTCAAAATTTGACAATTCAAATTAAAATAAAATATGAAAAAAGTTAAAAAAAAGGTTTGCTGCTGCTACCTATTGAATGTGCCTTGAATAATTTTACCGAGAATATTTTGACTAGATAAAAATGTATGCTTTCGAGAAAAAAGTGTTCATTTCAACTTTGGAATGCAAATTACTTGAATTCAATAAAACAAATAAAAACTTAACAATTTGTTTTGTAATAATGACTTAGGACATTAAAGTGATATATAAAATTTGAATATGAAAGGATGTTTCGTTATGTTTATTTTTTTTTTAGAGGAAACCAAAATTTTGATGATCGCATCGACTTCAGCATGCAATACCTCGATAAGAAACTCAAATTTCTTAAGAATGCTTTCAACACTCATCGACGTTTACTATTCATAAAAATATAATATAATAAAAGGCAAAGAATTTTTCATGATGAAATATTTTAGATTAAACTACAAGACCTGGCGAAATTCGCCAAGCCAAAAATGTATTAGAAGTACATAAAACACTTTCTGAACACTGTTGTACGCGTATTAAATGTTGAGAATGAAACTGCCACCAAAATTTTGCATTCGTTTTCGTAGCCTCCTACCTTTCTTTATAACTATAGCAGATTTATTAAGTTAAAAATGCAGCTTAGATGAATATGAAATCAATATTTTGTCGTCCCAGTTAAGATGTATATTTTTCTGTATATATGTATCGACTCCAGCGCTATGGAGCAACATCATTTTTCATCATGCAAGTAGAATACAACATGAATTTCATCAAAATCGGTTCAGAATCACGACTTTTTTTATAAATAACTCGACTCAAGCGCCGCCTATCTGATACATTTTTCCAGAGATATTTTCTTCCCCTTACCAATACATGTGCATATAGAATATGACAGAAATCGAAGTTTTTTCCTTGGGCAAAGATTTATTGTCGTGATTGTCAAAACCATCATTTTTGTTTACGTTTGTTTTGGCTATTTACTATTTGGAAACAGTCAGCTGATTTTGAAAATCGCAACAAAAAAGCAAAAACGAAATACACGTATATTTTTTTTTGCAGGGATGCCACCACCTTGAATGAATTCGCTTCAAATCAGAAACAAAGTACACAGAGCTCACTCATTTTTTTCATCATATTTTTTACTGCGCCTACCTTTTTGATAAATATGTTCTGGTGACTTGAATTTCTAAGGAGCTAAGATATCAAGTCTTACAGTTATGTATAACGTAACGTTCATATCCATGAATTCCTCATTAAATCCCGTTTATGCGATTTTTACAGTACTTTGCAGTCTTTGAAAGCACGTCCTGCAGGTTGGTCTCTGTTTGGCAATGCTACATCATTACCCTTCCTCCACTTGACAATTATCTTCACATGGCCTGATATATTTTTCTGCTTGTCAGTGGTCTAGGTTTCACAATTCACAATCGCATTGAAAAGTAATCATGCCCAAGTTTTGAGCAAAAATTTTATTATGAAAAATGTCTAGTCTTCTCTTATAATAATTGACAATTTTATTGAGCTCGAGGCCAGTTTGCAGAAGATTTTTTTTATTTGGAAAAACAACAACAGTTTTTTTTAAATGGCAGAAGTTATAATACTATTTCAGAAATCACCACATTTCCTCATCATTAAACTTATTCTTCATAACCACTTCTCCAAGGCTATGAACCAAGGAGCTCGGAGTTGCAAAGTCAACACACTAAATACTGTGCTACGCTAGCCGAGTGAACTGCTGCGTTTCTCCATCCTCCTCGAGCTCAATAAAATTGTCAGTTATTAAAAATTTATAAGGCCGCAAAACAACAAAAAAAGTCTTCTCTTTATATATATTAAAATGAAACGCGATTTTGTTATGTCCTCGCAGAACGTCCGAACCATGAGGCCTTTTTTTAAAGTTATAGGACAACATAGTTCAAAAAGTGTTTGATTTACTTTAAATAAATTTTTGGTGGGACGAAGTTCGCCGGGCCTTCTCGTTGTTCATAAAAAAAAACGGAAGATATGGTTATGTAAATAACAATTTTTTGGTCAGAACCTGGCGCAAAACAACGCGGGCAGTAAGCAGCAACAATGCACGAACCCTTTTTTAAAAAATTTAACGGCATTAAAGTCCTTTTTATATTTTATATTCATATATAATTCTTTTATTATTTATTATTTTTTAATTTAAATTTTAATATTTTTCTTATTAAAAACAACTCCATCTCGAAAAAAACACCATTTCAGTTTCATACTTTTACGATATTTATAATTAGCTTATACGCAAGGTGTTTTAAAATCGGAACATTTTCTTAGTCGTTTTAAATATACTTTTACATTGCAATGTAAAAATACATAAAATAACAAAATTTTGATTTTTTCCTTAATTTTATCATTAGACACTCAACATAATTCAAGGAAATTTCGCAATGCACCTTCGCATATCATTCAATTCCAGCGCAAGAATACTGAAGATTTTTGACAATCTTTTTCTACTGACACTTACGCAATTCCTTCCATATCCAAAAAAAAAAATCTCAAACTTGGTTGTTTGAAATGAAGATATGTAGAGCAATAAATAAAAGCTTACACTTTATTGTATTAAGAATTTAATAGGCAACCAAACTGGATACTGTAAAAATTCGAAGCGTAATTGCAGCGTAGATATTTTCATGCAATTATGGAAATAAATTACTTTTTTCTACCCAAATTCTGTTTGCTTTTTTAGTAGTTAACGACAGAATGTTACCTACAAAAAACATTGCGATGGATTAACATTTTTATACCCGAGCGTACTTGTAAACAAGGGTATTATAACTTTGTTCGCATAACGGTTGTTTGTAACAGCCAAAAATAATCGAGATAGATATATACATACATACATATGTATATATACTAAAATGATCAAAATGAAAAGAGGAATCAATTTAGCCCTAACTGCCTGTCTGTCCTGAAAAATGCAAAAAAAAACTTTCTTTTTCAGTATTTATTGGAAGTAATTGAGTAAAGTTTAATACTAGCAGCGATTTGAAACAGAGAAATGTGGTTTTTATGAAAAATACATCGCGAGGTTATATAAAAATCGTTTTCGCCCGAATTTAGCTTTTATTACTTGTTTTTACATACTTTAAGAACTAATTTTTTTTTTCTTTCTCAAGCGGGCGAAAAGTATTCGTTTCCTCTTATAAACAATAATTTTATTTTCTTTTTTCTTTTGCAAAATCTGTAAAACCAACGGAATTGGAAACTCTTTCAATGCTATTGAATTTATCTACATACATATTTACATACCTTTATTTGCCCACCTAAATAAGTAAATCAAAATCACACAACTCAAAATATAATTTCACTGTATCAATTTCTTTATTTTCTTTTTGTTTCCATTATCGTTGTTTTGTTTGAGAATCATGTTGGATAGTATGAATTTCACAGAATTTATGCTGCGTGTGTTAAGAATTTGCTTCTATGAAGATCTTTCATTTTTATGCCTAAAATTTGCACCATTGATTGAAACACAAAAAAAAACTGAAAAAAATTAATAAAATCTTTTTCACATTAATATTATTCAATTGTTAATTTGCGTTCAAACCTTGGATTTTTTCCATAAAACGCCTTTTAAAATATTTGCACAAAATTATTTGCTGCAAAAGGCACAGATAATTGCTTATCAAATATTTAATTAGAAGAAATTTTGTGCTGGTGGTTAAATTTTTTTTTAAGTAAAATCTCAGCAAATTTATTTCCAGTAAAATTTTTTACAGTTACATGTGATGTAAGGTGAAACTCATTCGGTATTCATAGTATATTTTCAATCAAACTGACTAGCTTTACCTTCGAACGAATAATTGACAAAATTTATTATTGGCATCCGAGAAGGTTTTTGTGCTTAGCTCAAATAGAAAAAAATTGCGAACCCTTATCAGAAGGAGAAAGATGAAGTTACGTTAACATTTAACTTTAAAAATTATAAATTTTATTTACTCCACATTTTATTCGGAATACTTTCAGTGTGAGGTTGGGCGAGCAGAGTCCTTTCTATCGATAGCAATAAATTGAAACATTATGCAAAACACCCATACACAACCAATCTAAAACTTCGAAATTGCTTTACCTTAACTTTTTATAACCGAAAAAGGCAAATACATTTAAGTGTGCAGTTATTTATGTTTTTCTCTTGAAATAAATCACAAGGAAATACGAAATAATCCTACTTATTTGGGTAGGTATTTCTGTGTCATTTGCTTTATTGTATTATGACGCTTTTATTATTTATTTTAACGCATTCTAGATTGCTTTGAAAATGTATATCCAATAAGAAAAATGCGTCAGCATTAATGGATTTGTATTGTAACAAAGCCCATTTGATAAAAATAATAAAATTCGAATATCAACGACTTAATTTAGAATTTCCAAATAAAGTGGTTGATCAAAGCAGATGTACACTGATGTAAACTAAAAAAACAAATATTCAAAAATTGCTCGCAACATTTGCTTACTTACTAATAAATTCAATCCGGTATAATTCGTTGCATGCATTCCTCTTCAAAATAAGAAGAGTAAAAATTTCATTTTCAATCTTTAGGCCACATTTTGACACAACATTTTTGAAAATCAAACTAATAGTGAATTTTAGTTAAACTGCATAGCAGTTGGCAACCCGGTTTCAATGCCCATTTAAGGATTGAATGACGTCCATGGGCATTGTCAAGCAGTGACCATCAACGGCCAAATTACCATTATTATGAAGAAATCATGAAAGATTTCGATATAAAAAGATACAAAATTCCTCAATAGTTGTCGCACTTTTCGAATAATTTTTTATAGAAAATTTTTTTTTTTCGCCCAGAACGTTAATTTTTGGCCAATTTATATTAAGCGTGTTTACAAGAATATTATTTTGGTTTTGCTTTCGGGAACCTCAATGCCGTAAATTAAAATTTTACATTCAAAACAACGCCAAAATAAGCCAACAATTAATTGTCATCATAACGGTGAGAGCAAATGAAATAATCATCCCCAAAAATTTATCTAGCCGTAAACTGAAAGCTTTTTCTTCCAAAGTTCGCAATTTCGAAAAAATTTTCTTAACTTCATGTTCAGTTAACGGTTTGGTGCAGCTATAAAATAACAACTTAAAATATATGAGCAATTAAAAATGTTCTTGTGTCTCTGAATTCTATAACGAGGATACTGTTAAAATGTCAAAGAAATTCTATGCTGTCGATTGAGTACACCACATCGATGCCTTAGAAGTTCAATTCTCAAACACTCTGAGAAATATTGCAGTACGCACAACAAAAATTGGTAATTTTACCACCGATTGAATAAAGACACACCAAACAGTCCTCATCTCCAAAACGCACCACAATTGACAGTCCAACAGCAAGTTATATTTGAGTCTTGTTGAAAGGTGTTTTCTTAATGAAGTTGTAAGCAAAAATTGTTCTTCCATTCAGACATTGCAATCATATCTGACCACACTATTTAAATTGATCAAAAACTGCTTTTGCCCGAATTTTGGTTAAGTTACAGAAATGGTCCTAAAGTGTTGTAAACGCAAAAAACATTAATTCTATCTAATCTATCGACAAAGAATCAGAAATTTGTTAAAAAAAAAAATTTTCATACCTATTTTAATAAATAAAAAAAAAAAAAATTTGCTGTTGGTATTCATACAAAATATATACAGACTTTTAAAATCGTGCGAAAATCAGCAATTTCTTTTTTATTAAAAGAGGTATGAAAAACTTTACTTTAAAAATTTTTTTTTTAATTCTCTGAAAATTTGTCTATAAAAAGTACTAAATAATATATTTGAAAAAAAAATATTTTGCGAGCTATGAAATGATAAGCAATGGCTTACGTCAAGACACCTTACATTTTTAAAGTTGCATTACATGAAAAAAAAAAAATGGTTTTTCATTATATGGCGTTCTCCTATACCTTTTGAGTTTTTGTCATTGATATAGCATGGAATGCCTCATCTGCATATACATAACTAAAGAGATAATGTCTTTTTGTTTGCCAGCTCTACTTAGCTTCGAGCAGATTCCTTTTGTTTTCCAACCTCAGAGGACTACTCAAAGAGGAGAAAGCCACTGCCATATGAATATAAAGATAAATTGACAAGCTAACTTTTTAACTGACGTACCACTAATGCTGACAAATTGACTGAAAGAGGTTCTGGAGCGATTAACACAATATCTCCACACATGAGTACATTTCTATGTCTGCGAGCATATGATAGTGCGTCTAAAGCAAACATAAACGCGCCCAATTTAATTCTCCATATTTACAGTTAAACATACATTTGCATAAACTAATGCACTAACACATACTCGTATACTTAGTACAAACGAGCATGAGCTGTTTTCTCTGGCTAACCGCACAGTTATTCCCCTGATGCTCATAACCAATTTAGTGTCGCAGCTCAATCACCATTTTGTTTTCATATTTAATTGTGTGGGCCGTTTGTAGTATTTATACAATACAATTCATGGTATGGCCAGTCTAGGAAGCTCACCGCCATTTGATTCGTTTCGCCTCATTGTCCTGTCACAGTTGTCATGCTAAATTGAGCAGCGACAAATGGATGAAAATGCAAAGAAGAAAAATAAGGAAAAATCCGACGCACTTTGCAATTAGATTGGGGGAAGGGATACGAGTATATTTGTCATTTACATAAAGCGAAAAATTACACTGTCTTAGTTGTCTGAGTGGTTTTCCTAAATCATTGCCATTTAAGGTGATTTCTTTATCTCATTTATCCGATTTGTTTTCTTTTCTTGTCGATAAAAAATGTAATTGTACAAAAACAATAGAAAAAGCGTTTTTCGAACACTAGATTCAAATTTCAATACCCGTAAATATTATTCTTGTACAGTGGGTGTCTCTAGAGTGAAGTTATATTTATTACTTAGACAAAAAAAAATACATTTGAACAAGATGTTGCATACTTTAGCGCGCAACTTCTTTAAAACAAAAAATATTTGCATTAAACTCATGATCCTCGCGCCATGGAGCTTTGCAGCAATTTTTGCACACTGACACACGATTTTTATTCGCGAAACAGCGTTTACTATCGACCATAATCATCCCTTTGTGCATCATTTTAACTTTGTTGCACATAGTTGTTGGTTTTTGCTTTTTTTTTCGTTCTACTCGTCATCGCCGCTTTATCGCTCAATCACGTGCGTGAGTGTGTGTGTGCATAGCTAATCGTAAAAAGTTTTACTAGTGGCCACAAATGAATTTGCCAAAGCTGAAAACTTTTACGCAAATCGCGTTGAACATCAACAATCTTTTATAGTCACCAGCTGATTTGCATAAATTTAGGCGCTAAGCATGCGAGCGTGCACAGAAACTTTGTGCACTCACTCGGTGATAGTAAAATGTCGCAATGAATATTTCAGTATGCGTTCTTCAAAAATTTAATTTAATATCTTTAATTTTACACATTCAAAAGAATTTAAATTAATTTCTCAAAACAATTTACTTGTTGTCCAGCCACTTATTTTAAGCCTGAAAATATGCCCTATAATCTTTGTGCTCTTTTCTAAATCAAACTTTTGTAGTATATATTAGGCGCATTAGCCTTCAACATTCTTGTTATGAGTTTTGCAAAGGCTTTCCTGCTTCGAAAATCAAAAATTATAAATCGATGCGATTTTGAAATTTCTCTTAAAATGAAAAAAATTGTAGTTTGGCATTAATACTATTTATGCTATAAAGCTTTTTCCATGTGTTAGTTTTTGTATATAATATTCTGCCCTTTTATCAGGCTCGGTTACCGGACTTTTTAGTATAAATTCATATATCTAATATCTTATATCTTATATCTTATATCTTATATCTTATATCTTATATCTTATATCTTACATATATCATACTTTTTATGCCCTAATTTTATGTGAGCGCTTGAGTTTGGTTTATTTACACCACACAAATGTGGCCTAAATTATCTCACCATCCAACTTGTCAGCAGTCATGTGCAATTCAGTTACATCCACATTGCCTCAAGTGTATCATTGCATTAAAAAGTAAAAAAAAAAGCAACACACAAGTACAATGTCATAAAATTCAACATGAAAGGAGTATGAATGGCAAAATATTTGGCCACTAAAAAGCTTACTTTCTGTTTTCTTAAACCTGCATCTTGTGCATTCGCTATAAGCTATTTTTGCATAAACTCATTCAGCTCGTGTGTCAGACTCCTCAACTGGTCTCCCATGTCCGTATAAGCGCCGACTTCATATCCTACTCTGTGACTTTATACTCAACTTAACATTAATTCATTTTATTTCCGTCCTTTTTTGTTTTGGCGAATTTCTACTTTATAGCTAAGCTCGAGTGCTTTGCATATGAAAAATATTTTTATAAAATATACAAATTCATATATGTACATACATATTTACACACATACACTTTGCAAATGCATTCAAGGATATACGTTTTAAAATTATGAAAATGCAACTCTTATGTTCATTCGCTCTACAGTAAGCTGCTGTTTCGATTTAAGGAGAAGCCGTTTCTAAAATACCATAATCTTATTTTTTGCGCGAAGACTTTTATGAGTTTATTCTTTTTGATATGTAGGCGCGAATTAAGCCATTTGAAGAAGTTTTAGAATAGATTTATGCGGTTGTTGGTGGTTAGTTGACGTTGGTTGCAACTTTCCATTCACCTATTAAAAAAGGCACAAAAAACTTGAAAATACGGTTTATTATATTTTTATATAATAACGTTTTTTTAATAAAATTTTTTTATAAAACACGTTTTCATTTGTATGTTTTGTTATGTTATTATAGACATTTTAATGACTGAACTTAATAAGTTACTATATGAAAAGGAAATTGAAATTGAAGGTCGTTAAAGAGAAGTTAGTCTTTGCTATTAAAGGAATTATAGATCCATGCCAGCATGGTTTTGTTGGAGCACAGTCTACTATTACAAGTCCTGCAGTTTTTTTTCAGTTTTGTGTTTCAGCGTTCAAGAGTGGGTGTCATGTTGACACCATATACACCGATTTCTCCAAAGCATTTGACACAGTCTCGCACAAAATACTTCTATGGAAACTTTAAAATCTGGGATTCCATTCAGTTATACTATCTTGGCTTAAATCATACTTGTCAAATAGAATCTCCTTTGTTGAAATAGAGAATGCGAAGTCCGATACATTTCTGGCAACTTCTGGGGTGCCACAAGGAAGCATTCTTGGTCCTATATTATTTAATATTTTTATTAATGACGTTGGTTTATGCTTCAAACACTCTGATTACTTACTTTATGCAGATGATCTGAAACTCTTTCGCAGAATCTCAGGTTCTTTAGACATTCTGTTATTGCAGGAAGATTTGAACTCTCTGAACGGATGGGCTCTCCAAAATAAACTACATCTTAGTATTAGTAAATGTTGTCACGTAACTTTTTCCAGGTCCATGATTGCGCACTCTTTAAGTTATTCAATATCAAATATAGCACTTGCCTCTGTTAAAGAATTTCGTGATCTTGGCGTAGAAAAATCTTATATAATTCTTTAGTGCGATCGAAACTGGAGTATGCTTCAGTCATCTGGAATCCGATATACTCCTCACACTCTCTTAGAATTGAAAGAGTTCAACGTAAGTTTCTGCGTTTCGCTCTTCAACCACTTCATTTTGAAATTCCCCTGCCACCGTATTGTGCAAGGTGCATGCTGATCAATATTATTTCGCTTGAAGTCAGACGATCCACTCAAAGTTTATGATATTATCTCCGGAACCATTGACTGTTCAGATCTTCTTCGGCTGTTAAGTTTTAATATTGCAAAAAGAACACTCCGTTTTCATAATTTATTTTACATTAATATTCTTAGATCGAATTGCTATCGCCTCGCCCCCCTCACAAGAGGGCTCGAACAGTTTAACCAGCTTTCAAGAGTCCTTGATCTTGATTTTGCATTGCCAAGGTCACTATTTAGATCACGCATTGAGTCCTACTATGTAGGCGTTTAACCTTCATTTTATCCTAGCTGTTAATTAAATAATAAGACATTTTTGTTATCTAGTCAGTAGGGTTTGTTACCATTGACTTAAATAAATGAAATGAAAAAAAAAAATTTGTGAATAACAACAGTTTGGATTCGTTTTCATTCGTTTTCTTGTGGCAGAATTTTTTTTTTAATTTCCAATAAAAACTGTGTTCTTTTAAATTTTGACAGACTGTGAAATTTAAAATTGTTCGGTGAACCTGGGTATTAGTAAATGAGTATACGTTTTTTTAGTGTAATTAATAAAAATGTACTTTTTCCTTTAAAATTATTTGTGCCATTTGAAAAAATTTTTTTTTTTCATTTTACAGAGTAATTTATTTAAAAAACTAATTTTACCAATACAAAAAAATAATAATAATTAATATAAAAATTTAATATAACTTATTATAATGCAAAAAAATAAAGATTTAGATCATTACATTTACGAAACAAAAGTAAACCTTGCAGATATTAGTTTTATTTTAAACAAGTTAAGAAAGAAAGATATTAACCTGTTCAAAATGTAAAGAATTTTCGAATTGTGTTTCTAAATAATAAAAATTATATTTTTCTAGTAAATAATTTTTAATACTATTAAAAAAAAAACAAAAAGACTCAAAAAGTAATTACCATTTTGAAAATTTATTACGATTGCTGAAAATATTACTACGAGTATTTTTTTTATTAAAAATTCAAAAAATCTAATATAAATATTCACATTTCTATACTCCGCAATAATTTTGAAATGGTAACCGGCTCTAACTGGCTTTCATAAAGCAGATAAGAACAATTAAAATCGTCAAAAATAGCTGTAATTTATTTGTACTTTAAAATATTTTTAATTATATAATAATAAAAGAAAGTATTATAATTTGGATTTTTTAACTTAGAATTAGCAAATTTCATACAGCCTTAGATATGAACGTGGTTTTTTTTTTTAGAAAATTATGTCAAAAAAGCTTCCTCAAAAGTTTAAGTTAATTGATTTAGTTTTTTATAAAACAACCGCTTTGGAGCTTCCGATGATATTTTAAGGCAATTTAAATTGAGTTCGACATAATTTTTGCACTCAATACAATATATTTTTTTAATTTAAATTGAGTTTTGTTTAGTTGTTTGTTTTATTTTCTGATACTTTTGTTGATATGAAAAACAAAAAACACAACAAAAACACTCCGCTGTTTATATTTTCCTCTTCAAGTTCTCATCATTGATTTGCATTTTTCTCAGCCACTTTGCATACGCTTAACAACTTTGCCAATTTCATACACCAACAGGGGAATTATTTTTGTTAACTTTTAATTTCGGTTTAGAATATTATCTTTGCCATCGTTGGTTACCCAGCGGGTATGATATAATTTTGTATTTCCAAAAGTTTGTTATTGTCTGGCAGGTATTTTGCATTGTTCGGACAATAATTTATTAAAATTTTATTAAGAATTTTATAGGTAATTTGTTTTTCCTATAAATGACAAGGTTAATGATTTCTTACGATTATTATTTTCAAACGCAATGATTTTTAATTGAGTTTGTTTTGTTTTTTTTTCGCTTCTCTGTAATATAAATATCTGTAAAGCAATAGGTTTAATTAGCCTGGTGGTTTAATTTATCAGAAAATCTTCTCTAGGGTCTAGTAGAATATTTCAAAACTATGACACAACCATATATTTACGAGTATAAGGTTAGGTAGATAATTTTTCTTTTGTTTAATTTCTAATTTTAATTTCTAATATTACAAAAAAATACTATTCTTGCACTAATGAAAACCTTATAAACCCAGTTTAAAGCTCAATACAAAACATATAATATGAAATTTGCCATTTATTTTTGCAAATTACGTTACATTCTTTTTTCTAATTAAAATTATATTTGTTGAGAGATTTTAATGAAGAGTTTTGAATACTCATTTCGGCAGGAGGCGCAGTCAGCCTGCTTTTTCTCAGTCGAAATTCGAGACAGGGTTCTTAAATAATTTTTTTTAATCAATGCATTTCATTTATTCTTTTCAAACGGGAGTTTATTACTATAAAGAACATTTTATTTTATTTTATACATTTCATTATTTTTAAAGATGATAGACCGTAAATAACCTCCTTGCTCAACCACGCGTATGCGACAACTAATTAGAAAATTATTCATTGCAGCCTAGAAGGTTGAAGTCGGGATTGCCTCAATTAGCGATTTCAAGGACTGCTTCAATTCTGTCAAATTTCTTGGTTTTGTTTTGTAGACCGCTGGCCTGACATAAACTTATTTAAAAAAAAGTCTCGTGCAGTCGGGTCAGGGACCTTGGGGACAGCGGAAAGTGGAATTTCTGGATATTAATTTGTTTTAAATTTTCGTTGGAGCTCCGCAATAACCGGTCTGGCTATGTGTGACATTACTCAATGTTGCTGAAACTAAACGCTATTGAAAGGGATACGCCTTCCGCGCAGTTCTGGGTAAAAAAAAGTTCCTTCAACATTTTTAAGTAACGGTGCCCATTGACAGTTACTGTTACACAGTCTTCTTCAAAGAAGTATGGCCCGACAATGAACCTTGCTGAAACTACGCACCACACAGTGACTCGTTCTGGGTGAAGTTGCGTCTCATGGATTATTTCTGGATTTCATTCAGTCCATATAAGGGAATTTTGCTTGTTTACATTTCCGTTTAGACCCAAATGGGCCTCATCAGACATAAGCAGGCAATTTATCAAGTTATTGTCTTCTTCGACCATTTCAATAATTTCTTGGCAAAATTCCAGGCGAATAATCAAATGTAGTGGGTTTAACTGGCTTGTTATTTGAACTTTGTACGGAAACCGGTTTAAATCATCATGAATTATTGGTTGTAATGACCGTGTGCTAACTCAAAGTTGTGCCGACAGCAACAGCCGCGATTGTGTCTTGAACACGAACATACGCATCACAATGCTACGGTCTTCTTGCAATGCTTCCAGAATCGGCAAACATGTTTACCAACCTCATAATGGTCCATCTAATCAAAGGGAGTTCCGCCAAACACCAGTCTGAATTTCAATTAGTTGAAAATGACGGACTGCAAAGCATGTTACCGCTGCACTATCCAAATCCTCTTCTCGGTATCCCAAGCATTCATTTTTTAAAAATTTAAATAATAACCTGCCAAAGAAAAAAAAAGTAAGTCAATTACTCACACAGAAAAAAAGTAATTACGTTTTGTTTTTATAGCATGATTCGTGCGCCACCCTCCAACATTATCCACTGCCTTTTGAAAGTGTTTGCTCTAATATATTCCAATGTTACTAAATTAATGCATTATTAGCTTTTACGCACGACATTTTAATAAACTATGTAAATATAAATAAGTATTTATGTATATCTTCTGGACTAGGTACTAACAAACTTTCTAAACTCAAAAATTGTAATAATGTGAACATTTTCGACGGTTACTTATGAAATCTTGGTTTTCTTATTCTCTTTTCTTTATTCTCTCATTTCAGGTAAGCAATGAAATGCACAATTACATTTTTGGTACATTTTTTGTTCTGAAAGCATTGAATGCTCACCACGCCTGTAAGTATGCAATCTCTGATATTTGAACTTTGTGTCACTATTGCTAAAGCGCTTTCTATTAACATTTGATATGCTTGACATTACTTTGTAATCGCCAATATATTGCCTGTCATTTGCATATAAAAATTCTCTTTCACTTGGAACAATTATTTGAATAAAAAGGACATTTTTATGCATCGTCAACTTTAGAAAGCGGACAATAGCGAAGCAAATGCGCGTGTACGAGCAAATAAATATAGACATACATACATAAACTCGTGGATTTTGGAAAGTTGAGGAAAGTTTTGTGGAAAAAATGCACATTCACAACCTAAATTATATAATTTGTATGCGTATGTCAAGTAGCGTTAAGTTGGCCATTTTAATAGCATGCCATTTGCATTTTCCGTTTATAGGTAATAGGCTCTTTGTGAACTCAGCACTTTTCACATGCATTTACATACTTACATATACATACATACATACGTACATACATATGTGTATACTTATCTATTTGATATATTTTTAGTCAGTCATAAAATTTTATTACATTTGCACTTTTTATTTGCTGCTATCACTGTTTAATACCCACATGGCCACATAAATTCGTGTAAGCTCAACAATTTGTCTATTTTTATTTGTTTGCAATAAATCGCTACTTGACGCTTAAGTATTCTACATAGATGTGCATATAAAGGGTGTTTTTTTTTTACACAAGTGGTTTTCAATAAGGCAATACTTTTTTCGGAGTTGGTCTTTTTGACATCTGTTACTTGATTTATACTCAGATTGGTTTGCCATTTCATGCTGACATACGGCCACGATTGCTGAAAAAAGTGGAAGAAAATTGGGCCACATGGCTGGAATTTGTTTGAGCCAACCGCGGCGGTCACTTGCCCGAAATCATTTTTAAAACATAATGACAAACCCTTATCTTTATAATAAAGCTAAATTCTTGGCCATAGCAATAAATTATATGCGTTTATGTTATTTTATTTTTTTATTTTTTTTATTTTAAATATTTTATTTCTTCTTAAAAACCACATTCAGTTAGTTTTTCTACTTGAAAATAAAATTAATTATCATGCAAACAAGTTTGAGTCATTGCACATCTGCAACCTTCACAGTTAACTCTCCCCCAATTGCAAAAAATGTTGTGAACAAATAACACAACAGTTATACAAAGTTATATTGAAATTGGTGACATAAAACTTTTGAGCAAACTTGACAATTTTTGCTCCATATACAAAATAGGCAGTTATTTAAGTTTGTCATACACTATGTATGTATTCAAGTTCATTTTCTCAGCTGCCAACTTTTTTACGCATCCGGCAAGAAATTGCGTTTCCATACCTAACTATAAACAAACATTTAAAGATAACATTACACAATAACCTGAAAAGACTTTTATTAATTTTATTATTATTATTAATTTTATAATTCTCTGAACACAATTTACAAATACATTTTATTACACAAATACAAAGATACTCGTTTAGATTTTTTTTTAAATCTGGTAAAAACAAATGTATTTGATAGTCAATCGGATTTTAAAATATTTCAAAAAACTATTTCTTTTAGAATATTACTAAAAAAATATTTTCTGAAATTAATACGACGTGATTATAATTATTACTACTAACAATAAAAATGGTTTTAATAGGTCAAGTAGTCTTTTAGTTAAGTCACGTTTTGTTATGTTAAGCAATGTTATGCTATGCTATGCTATGTTATGCTATTCAATGTTGTGTTATTTTATGCTATGTTACGTGGTGTGATGCTAAGTTATTTTAAGTTATATTCAATTATGTTACATTATGTTATGCTATGTGACGTGTGATGTGATCTGATGTTTTATGCTGACGTAAGAATCATATCATGCGACGAGAAATAATGAAATTCGAAATGATGTGTTGGTGTTATGTGAAGTGACATTATGTGTTGATGTGATAAGATGATATGACCTGTTATGATGTATAAACGTAATGTGATGTGATGTGACATGAAGAAATGCGTATGCGATATGACGAGGTGTGTTGTTAAATGATGTGTTCTTACGATGTGATGTAATATGAAGTTATGTGATTTGAAATAATGTGAACTTATGATATTGAATCAACGGTCGAGACGTTGACGTCTTGCATTACTTTACGTCCATTTTGGCCAAGATGCAACAATTTACATCGTTCAAGTACTTGAAATTGTAAATAGCAAAATTTGTTAATTCATTTTCTGTTTGTACTAATTGTTCTCTATAAAGTAAAGTTGTTGGCAGTACCAAACAAAGGTTTATGGCATTATTAGAATATGTATACCCCTGTTGGTGCAGCGGCTTAAGGAGACGATTTGCACACTTTGCCTATACTAAAAAAAAGGTGTTTTAAAGATAAATTTTGTCTGAGTAGAAGCTAATAAATAAGTAGAATTACACGCAAGTAAATTAAACTAAACAATAAATTCCACAACCAGCCAATAAATACAAATTTCAAAGTTTATTTAAATAGTTTAAAATCACAAGCTTTCATATTCCAAACGATAGAAATTATGAATAAATTTGGAAAAAATAAAAAAATAAATTCAAAGATCTTCTTTCATTGACATTATCCCTCTAAAACGTCCTAATAACGAAAATGGTTCGACTTCTACCACCGAGTTCGCTGAATTTGTTTTAAATATTTTAAATTAATACAAGTACGGCCATGCGTTTACTTTTTAGACAATGTTTGCTTAAAAAAATCTGGAAATGTTCAAATGTTTGTAGGATTATTGAAGTGTTTAAATATTTAAGGAAAGCCCTAGTGTTTTTAGGTTAATTATTCAAATACTTTCCTATGTGTATTAACATTAAAATATGCTAAAAACTAATTGTTTTTTTGATAATTCTATCTTAAACAATTTTTTTTTTTATTTAAGAACTTTGTTTCGTACACAGTCTTTTAGTCGATTTAGTTTAAGTGCAAGTTTGAAGTGGATACAAGAAAGCGTTAAATTTTGAAAGTTTTTACTGCCCTTTCTTTTATAAAATTATATATAAAGGGGTGAAATTAAAAAATTTTTTTTTTCGGTATACTGAGTTATAAATACTCTTATGTGAAACAAACATTTCAAATCTATCAGTTATCGTACAACTAGATAACAAATGCTACTTTAAAAAGTTGATATCACATAATAACAAGTTTTGATAATTTTTTTCTTTTTATTTATTTTTATAGGATATCTTTGTTAATAAATAATCCGTTATATACAATTTTAAAACGTTTCGCAATAATAAAAAAAATTACATATCTATCACAATTTATTTTTTTATGTTTTGAAGTTTCAATTGCTTATTTTTTTATTCGTTTTGCGAAAAGTTTGGAACTTTGAAAAAATAATAAAATGAAAAACTAAAAGCCAAACGAGACCATCAAATCATTTTTATCATAACTGACGATGTTTTGTTTGTTTTTTTTGACAGAGTACAACGGCTAAAGGCACTCTTCGATTTTTGCCCACTTTTACACTTCCCGTTTTGGTACATTAATCATCGTTTTTCGCCTAATATTTTCTCGCTTCTCTCTTAAAGCAACATTATTTGCCTTGTTAAACTCCTCACACTAAAGCCACGAAAAATATTCAAGCCAGCTTTGTTTCAACTGTGTTGACAATGGTGTCGTTTACGCTTTCATTTGTTTTCGATATTTATGAGAACTAACAGTAATTTAGTACTTGTGCGTGTTGCGTATACGACATGTTCGCCCATCACAATATCTTATTAATGCCTTTTGTCATTGTCATCGCTGCCATCTATGCCAATATTCTCCCATCGTTGATATTCATTGCTTTCAACGTCTTAATGGCGTCTCGCCGTTGATTACTTTGTTGTTGGTGGCGTAACGTCATGTCAACGGCGTCTTGGGTAATCGTAAAAATAGAGAAGTAATTTATAAACTCTGTAAATTTATTTTTGTAGGCGCAGGTGAATTGGGCACGTATGTATGTAAAAGTATAATGAAGGGAGAATACGTTTCCAGTTGAATAAACAGGAGACTGTGCAGTTAACAGTAATTGAAATGTTATTGTAATTACTGATCGCCCTAACTTTGGAACGAAAAAATTTTAAAATATTTATCAGACCTTGCAATAAGTAAAACAAAAAAATTTTATTTTAAAAAGTACATATTTAATAGTAATTAAATTTTACTCTAAATGTTCTGAATCAAAATACATCGAAAGAGTTGAAGGAACGAAATTTTTTTACACGCCAACTCCAAAGATATAAAAAATACAAATTCAACAGGCACAAAAGGTTTGTATTGAGCCCATATCCAAGTCCAAGGCCAAGACCAAGACCAAAACTAAGAACAAAACCAGATTCAAATCCGAGACTAAGACCAAAACCAAGAACAATACCTAGAATATGCCAAAATTAAAAAAAAAACTGTGGCCAAGGAAATACTATCATCCCATCATCTGGGAAAAGCCAAGAGCAGTATTTTAACTAAAACGAATACCAAAAAACTTCAACATCAACATCAAGTCCCAAACAATGATTCAAACCAATATCAAAATTTGCACTTAGGGACAAGATATAAAAAAAAAAATTTATATTTAAGTCAAAACTTGCACCAATGCCATTACTCAACCGCGCAGCAGTATTACTGAACTGAAACCATAAAAAAAAGCATAATTTGATGGACTAAAAATCTTTTATATAATGTCAAACTTTGAGGGTTTGAAATTTTATGATTTTACGACATTATGACAAACGCTTTATATAAAACAAAGAGACCCGGCGAACTTCGTCCCGCCAAAAACTTAGAAGTAAATAAATTAGTGATAAATAGGTTGAGAGAAAAACATTTCCGAACAATTGAAAGCTTTGGGGTGAACTACGTTCTGCGTTTTGTTGACATGATATTAGTGCGTAAACGCATATTTTGATCCTTACCCACTCTGAACGTTACAAACTTTATTTTTTCGAAAAACTCACCTGCTATCGTAAGCCTTAAAACACATTAAAAAAATCGTAAGTGACAATTACAAAATTCTAACGCACTTTTTAATTTTTCGCAATCCCATTTTTCAATATGCAAGTAGAATTCAACGTGAATTTCATCAAAATCGGTTTAGAAATACGACTTTTATAAATAACTCGATACCAGCGCCACCTATCGACAAACACAACTAAAATAAGTCTACTTAAATCGAACGATTTGTTCTCGAGTTATAAATAAATAAATATAAATAAATATAGTAAAAGTTTAATTTTAAAATGTGGAGCATCATTAATACCACTTTTTTATTGCTATTTATTTCATATCAAACTGAAGCTACATGAATTTAAATATTCAATATAGGACTTTACTTGCACTGCGTTCGAGGTTAAATTTGATTAAGAAATATGCTCAGTAAGTACTTCATTCTCTCTAAGCTAAAACTTAAGTAGCAACAATAATGAAAAGCACTTAACTTTCACCAATCGTCTTCACGGCCATGAAGATGTGCGCTTAATACCTAGGCTGCTTTCAACTTTTCGAGCTCGTTTCCGCAGAATAATTCAACGTTGCTCATTTGCGTACGGCAACAGCTGCATTTCCACACTTCCGCTTCCTTTGCTTAACCATTTATAAACTTGTATATATACTTATATACATATATAGTATATGTTGTATACTCATATCTACCCGCAGGTGCTTACTTATATTTATATGTAAATTTGTATACATATTCTTAATATCCGCTTCATTGGCAAAGTAGAGCAGAAGAAAGCTATCTGCTCAAAGTTTATCTGCCGACTTTTCGTTGCCTTATTTCTTTATATATACTCGTATGTATGTATGTATATGTGCTTAATATATTAACTGTCAACAAATTTGATGAAAATAATGTTATTGGAAAAGCTCGCCTGCCTTGGTCGTCGCTCAATTTGCTGAATGCTGGAAATTGCTGTTGTTGCATGCAATGAAGAAGAGTGCGAAGTGTGCAATTGAAAAATGTGCACACATTAATTTTGATAAGAAAACTTTTCACGTTAAGGTAACGAAGCGCAAAAGCGTACGTACATAAGTACGTATGTACTTACTCGTATGCAAGTGTGTATGTACATGCACAGCCATCAATAAACTTATAATTTTAAGTGGTGAAGGAGTGGAAAATGCATATCCTGTTGAAGGATTTTACTTTGAAAGCATGTAAAATATTCATGTGTGGCATATTCACTCAACAACTTCATGGTTTTTTTATTATCTTTCGTAAGTAATTTCTCAATTTTTTTTTAAATTGTTAATGAGTGTGTAAATTTTTGCGCTTTTAAAATTACTCGTAAGCCAAAATATTTTTGAAGATATGGAAAATATATATAGATAATGTTTACAAGGTAGAAAGTGCGATGCATACCGCTGGTATGCGTACATTAAAGTAATTTATAGATAAATGGGTTGTTCGATGTAAAATTGTAGTTGCTTCGGCGGGAGAGCGTTTACGTATATAAGAGGTGGTGAAATAAAAGTTAAGGCGAAGGCTTAATATTGCTACCACCTGGGTTTGTTCTACATCGAAAAAATGTTCACTTAATTTTTATTTTGATATCTAAATATATTTTGCGCCCAATATTTCCATCTGCTTTGTTATTTTTCATAAAAAGCCATTTTTCATGGAAGCGTTGGAGAATCCTTAAATATAAAGACTTTTTATAAAGGAAAAGCTATGTCCTTATGAGACATCATTTAATATAACCAGCACAACTATTAACTATTTAATATGTACTTTTTCTAAAGGTCCATAATAAACTACAAAAAAATTGTTTTTTTTTTATTTAATATAAAAATCTGATAATAATTTCAAATTAATAACTTTTTTATGAAGAAACGAGCATTTTTGTGTATTTGAGATCAAAAGAATAGTGTGAATTCTGTATCTATTTTTTCGTATATAAATTCTTAACTACGAGGGTAGTTTGGTGAGTCAGTGATTTTTGAATAAAATATATATTTTTCGACGTAGAGTATTCTCCGTATATTTCCTATGCACTTAGTCCAGCGATTTTCCAATTTTTTGATTCGTTCCAAATAATAGATTTTCTCAAGACTCTCAAAATAGGCGTTTGTTTCTAAGATGACCTCTTCATTTGACCCAAACCTATTACCACCTAGCCATATCTTCAACTTTGGAAATAGTAAATAGTCGCATCGGCCTAATCTTGAGAATATGCTGGATTTTTCCATGGTTTAGAACTGATCACACGGCTGCACTTATGGTGAGCAATCGCGACATCCATCGCGCGAATGGCTTTTTCATATCCAAATATTGGTGCAAAACGTAATGTACCTGCAGAGTTGAGATGCTCACAGCCTAAATCACCTCACGCATTTTCATTCTCCAATCATCCAATTTCATTCCACGAATTTTATAGACGACGATCGACTTGAACGTTTGGCATCATTTGTGCTAATACGATCATAACAGAACTCAGTAAACCAACTCTTAACCATTAAAATAGATGGTGCAATATCCCCATATTATTTTTTAAACCTTTCCTTTGTTTCGGTGATGGGTTTTTGTATGAAAAATAATGCTTTAATCGGCACACGAAATTCACTTTTTTAAAGTCCTGTTAAAAGTCAAGGGTTTATCCGTTTTCAATAGGTGTCAAGCATAAACTTAATGACTCAGCTTGCTCAAAATTTGACATTAGTCTATAAATACATGGCAGTGAAGAGCAACAGAGCAAACTACCCTCGTATGTATCTTATAAAACCTTAGCCTTGAATATAGAATCCATTGAATAAATTTACTAACAGATTTTAAGAAAACTTGTTATATCTATTTGTAAAAATCATGAAAATTAATAGACTTTTGATTTTGTTCTAAAATGTTCTATTACTTCCACGATAAAAAATAAATTTGCAAAACATGGAGCCACTAGGTGGTGCTGGGGTCGATTTATTTATAAAAAGCAAAACATATAGTATATACAAAATTTTTGTATAAATAAACCCTGTCGGAAAAAAGCAGACAGTCTGAAAAATTAACCAATTTTAAAGTAGTTGGAAATCAACTGCTTTGAAACAAAGGCAGCGTGCGAGTCTTTAATTCTTCTTACTCGAATATTTATATGAGCGTAATACAAAATAATTTAAAAACATTTGTAGTGAAGAGAAACTAGGAAGTTTTTTAATTGAATCCATATAGTATACATATGTGTATAGTATATACATACATTGTACTCATAAAAACTCTCATCCGACAGCAGAAGGCTGTTGTGTCACTCACTTATAATTTCCAATAAAAACAGATGACGAATTGACAGCCATTGTCGAAAATATTTACGAAGAAATCAAAACAATTTACGTGAGAAGCTAATATATGTATTCAAAATATTCTCAATATCTATCTAAAGCTTTTTCCCATATATTCTATAGCTTCATGAAATAAAGTCTCTCATGATAGGAAAACCTAAAAAGATGCTTTTGGCTCTTTTGTCCAAGGACGTTGTAATGAATTTCAACCTCGATGGAACTCACGAAAAAAAAAAAATTAAAAGCTTTTGTTAATTTCTATCCGCTTTTGAAAGGTAAGCCCATAAAATACGTGATTCTTGAAATATTTACATTTTTTGTATCATTATTAACATAGATGCCTTTTGTATCGAAAATCGTGATCTAGAGGAAGTTACTCGCAAGGCCATTCAGGCGGTAAAAAAAACCAATGTTTTTACGAAGTATGTATGCAGAAGGAACTAAATTAAATTTTATTTAAAACGTGTAAATGAACTGAATTCCTTACTTAGCTTAAACAAAAATACATATGTAAATATATTTTATAAAAACTAAACTAAACTGCGTTTTTAAAAAGTTAGAAAAGAGTAGGTATAAAATAAAGAAGTTTAAAAACAAATCGAGTTTAAAATAGTTGTAAAAAAGCAGTTTTAAAGTAGCTGGAAATAAATACATACATTTTATTGCAGTTGCAAAAAAAGCAATTGTAATGTTCTTTCCTTCAAATATATTTGAAAGTGGTTGAAATCAAATGCAGAGTCGGATAATTGACTTGCTCCCAGCACATCGCCATGTTAAAAAAGTTAGTTGATGACAAGAAAATAGAATGAATTTAAACCACTTGTGGTTAGAAAAAAAGTACTTTTTAAATTGCTTTACTTTAACTTTGATTTCCGACAGGGAACGAATGTAAGTAAACGCGTATTGTGGTTCGTCAAATGGAAGCGCTGCACGTAAACGCATCACAAGCACATGCGCAGCATGCTTGTACAGACATCAATGGTTGCTATGTTCTTCGCTTTATTGCTTTTTGCTCACGTCGCATTTTTTCAGCTCACGTACTCCTTTTTCACTCACGTTCGTTCTCTTAGACTTCCGGCGGCAATGTGAGTGCAAAGAATGCATTTCCACGAAACTTCAGTATTTGTGCATTCTCAAGGCACAGCTGCAGTGGCAGATGCACAAAAAAAGAAATCAGTAAATAAGAATACATAATCGGCACGCAAGGGAATTATTGGAAATGAGAAAAAAGTAAAAAAAAAATTATTTTCCTTTTGAAAAAAAAAAAACGGAAAATTTAATTGTAACATTAACCATCTTTCATCCTCTAGTTTTTATGACTTTTTTGTTCAAACGAATTAGCTAAAAAAGTATTACAAGCTATTTTTATTAATTTTTTTTATTGTTAATGTCATTCATAGAAAATAAGTAATTATGCTTATTTCCATTAATTCCAAACGTTTAAAGATCTTGAGCTTTGAGAGAGCTTTACAGGTTTTTATTCCTTTTTATTCAGAGTCTGAATAATACATTTCTTTTTGCTTTTCTTCCACCTTATTAGAATTTGCTGGTATTAAAATAGCGTTCATATTACTATAAAAAATTATGTTAATAGTAAGAGCTAATTTTTGTGTAGAGAGAAGAGCCAAAAGCAACAACTGGTTTATGAGACTTTTATGAAATAATGATATTTTTTAACCAGCAGTTTTATAACCGCAATTATCAATACGAGAATTTTTGAAATTTTGCTTTAAAAATTTAAAATTTTTATTATTCTTTAATATTTTAAGGAGGAAGTACATTCCACTAATAAATCGTTGTGAAACCACGTTTCAGGCCTGAAGAAATTGAAGAATAAATGCATCAAACTTTCTTTGCAATTCCAATTTTTTTTTGACATATTATACATTAGATTACTTGCAATTTTCATATCATAGAATATCTAAATGAACATGGTATGTTTAACACTTAGTAATGTGAGTTTTGTCAAAGAAGCAATCTATTGAAATTTCATGGAAACAAGTAAAGAAGTGGCTAAGTTCGATCGAACTTTATATATGCGGCGCACGCAAATTAACTAGGTATAATCTAACATGTGTGTCAAGTTTAGACGAAATCGATAAAGTAGTTCCAGACATATACATATGATCTCAAAAGTGGGCTGTGACACGCCCCTGTTCCAAAATTTTCATATAGTCGGATTTCTGGCTGCAATACAACACCACATACTAAACTCAAGATATTTCCCTTCAACATTTATTGAAATGTCCGATTTTTAGTATTTTCGAAAATTACCGTTATATGACAGGTGGGCGTGGTTACGGTCAGATTTTGATAAATATCGGTTAAATAGGCATAGTGTAATACGTATACCAAATTTGAACAAAATCGGGTGAGTGGTTCCAGAGATATACATATGAACTCATAAGTGGGCGGTGCCACGCCCCCTGTAGAAAATTTTGATTCAGTCGTATTTCCTGCTCGAATAAAGCTGCATATACAAAATTTGAGAAAATGAGCTTCAATAGCTACTGAAATATAACAATTACTGCATTTTCGACAATTGCCGTTATATGGGAAGTGGGCGTGGTTATGGTCAAATTTTGCCCATTTTCAATACCGACCTGTTCTGGGAGATATCTAAATTTTTACTCAAGACATCGCTAAATCGACTTCTCTTTTCATTCTGAGCATTTTAGTATATACATATATGTCTATATCTATCTTGGTTCCGTTATGCTGTTACAAGCAACCGTTATGTGAACAAAGTTATAATACCCTAGTACACAAGTGTGTGGGTATAAAAAATTTATTTAATATTTTAAAGCTATTCCATCAAAAAGGTCCTGTAATGAAAGCCTTGCCTCTAAAATAAGTTATATTTTTGAAAACTAGTTTTCTAGATGTATTTCAAAAAACGCATTGCCTCAATAATGTCCGACCAAAATTTTTAATTTTCAACCGAGCACTTTTTAAAATAAATTGAATTTGTTATGCTGCACAGATCACAGATTCCAGGTTCCGATGTCTATGAAAAACAATTTCTTATTTTTTTTTTTTTTTTGAAATAGCTGGTGCCTTCTTTTGGGGTACAATAAGTACTAAGACCAAAATTGGTATAAGCTCTTCCAAACTCTAAGCGTAAGTTGTAATCTAAATGCCAAATTATTATTAGATTATAACTACCTTCTAGTATGTACGAGTTGGAGTGTCTACTTTCTTGATGTGCGAGAAAGATATTGCATTTTATTCACATAAATATAAATTGAGAAACTCTAACTGCTTGATCTTTACATTAATCAACGAGAAGGCTTGATTATACACATGCGTGTTTCGATATATCGAAGGGAAGAAAGACTGTGTATGTAAATGAAAAAAGTAGTAAAAAGTCAAAAACTTCAACACCATATTGTCTTTTATATGAATACATACTCGCATACTTAGTTGCGTGTGTGTTATGCATCAAAGTATGAGTATTAATATTGTTTAGTTCTCCGCGACGTATGTATACTCGTACGTGACGCATTCTCTGATAGCTGCAATTTCGTTGTTAAAACACCTGGTGGTCATTAGCGTTGCGAATGTAGCTAAGTAAATATACACACAGCCAAGCAATATTGAGATTTACGCACACGCAATTTTGATATTTATTGGTTAAAAGCATGTAAACACAAAATTTCCAAAGTATATAAAAACAAAATGGCTATAATAAACAAGCTTAGTGTGTTGCAAATATAACCTGTGGTAATGGTTATCACTGCGGCCGCCGCTAAACGACAGCTGAGAAACGCTATATTACGTAAAAGTAAAACTAAAAAACCTTAGATAGGAAGAGTCATGTTATTATTATTATTTTACTCACATATTACTCACTCATTGCCAGTTGCCTAAGCTGGCCTCGATTGTTGGCACTCCTATTGTGCTTTCTGACACAGTCAGATACTTGGAGGTTATTCTGGAAAGGGAGCTTAACTGGTGGCCAAACTGCTGTAGGGATGCCATCGGGAAGAAATGGGGTCTCCCGCCGACAGTTGTTCTATGGATGTATGAAACGGTTATCAAACCTATAATGCTATATCGAGTCTTTTTCTGGTGGAACTACCTAGATAGGTCTACTCTAGCTAAGAGCTTGGAGCGAGTGCAGTGGTGCTCCTTGATTGGAGCCACTGAGGCATGGTGGGGAAAGTTGCCGCCGCTAGGTCTGCCATCAGGCTGCAAAGCTTTCGATTCTCTCTTACGACGGAGTATGGAAACTCAGCGAACTTAAGACACTACGAAGTTATTCCTGGAGAAGCAGATTGGTGCGTGCCGAAGATCGCTCCAGAAGGATCCTTCACAACACACATCCCATCCAGAGAGGAGTGGGAGGTAGATGCCCTCTGATACCTGGAGGAGAGAGGTGGAGGGAGGAGGTGCATTTTGCGAGGAATTATCACTAAACATTAAGTTCCGGCTATGTTGTAGTACTTCAACACAGAGTAAGAGAAACATCTACTCCGACAGTCGAGAAGCAATCAAAGCCCTTGAATCGCTGATGTTGCGGTTGCAAATGACCCGGGAATGCCTTGCGTCCTTATGGAACCCGGCTGCCTTGGATTCCACGATACAGCGATATTGCAGGTAAGTGCAATACCGGCGAGTTGGCTCACCAAGGCACAACAGAGGTAATCATTCGCGGGAAAATATCATTGGGATTCCCCATTCGTCGTGTGGACTAATCCTGGCTAAGCGAATGCTGGGCAGAAACCACGGCATGCCAAGTTGCAAAGTCCTGTTGTCCTGTTATAGACTGCAGGTGGACTGGTGAATTACTTGAGACTACCATGCTACTGGTCTCAGCCTTGATTGGCCTCATGACCGGGCACTGACCGATGGGGATTAATACTGTATGGCTGAACATCCTCTCAAACTCGAATTGCGGGTGCTGCATGAAAGATAATGAGGTGGAATCATCTCAACACTACCTTCTTAGCGGCCTTACATATGTCTACCGGTGGTTAACGTTTTTTCAGGGAAGGAAACTTTTACAGTGATCCACAATGGACTATCAATATATGTAAGTCTACGTGATCGTTCTGTAGGCTGCCACCTAACTTTACCTAACCCAACCTACGCACATATCCTTTTGCTACTTTGCTTCGAACTACAGCGTAATGCCATTTTTTCAAATTACCAGTCGTAAAGATAAAAGCACAGTAAAATATAAAAATAAATGAAATAAAAAATAAGTAAGTTGGTAAAAAAATTATTTCCAACGCATTTGCCACACCATCTCGTGTCGAAAGAGTTATAAAAGCATTTGGCAGTTACACTCGCATTTTCCTATGTTTAGTTTTTTTTTTTTTTTAGTTTTTACTTTCAACACACCATCATCAACAATGAACAACAAATTGGTGCAAATGTCTATCAACTACAGCTGTTGCTCGTTTGCTCACCCGTTACTTTACTGTTATGACGCTGTTGCTGTACTAAGTTGTAAACATTACGGCAGAGCGAGTGAGAGGGTCAGAGAGAGGGGGAAGTGAGAGGAGAGGTTGAATGAATGGCTCACCAATGATTGCAAAGTGAAATTGCAACTACAACTACAATGCGAATGTTGATTGCAATCTCAATGCCAGTCTAGATGGCGTTGACAATGCTGTTAGTGCTTGCCAATAGATTTTGATGGCATTGGCGATATTGTCAGCATACACGAAAGCTACTATACAAGCGCGAATGCATGCCATATGGTGCAATATATTTTGTGAAAAAATAAACGTGTTGAATAACAAAAATCGGTGCATGCAGCCACGCCTCCGCGTTTGGCGCACACCATCTGACATGTGTCAGGCGCAAGTGAACAAAAAAAAAAAATATTCTGAAAAACACTTTCATTGCAAATGTACTTGTATATTGTACATTGACATTCGTTTGTATGTCTCGCATGTGTGAGTACGTGCGAGTGAGTGCAAATGTCAATGTTGCCTGCCAGCGGTTCGCATTGCTTTTGGCCTTTGCCTTGCATAGGTTGACACAGCATATTTCACGAAATGCAGTAAGCGGAATTCTAAATTGAATTCGTGAGAATATGTACTCGTATGTATTTATGTACAATTACCCTGCAGAGAATACTTATCAAATGTTAAATATGTATTGCTTAATAATTTATTTTGCTTTTAATATTCTTTTTTTATTTTTAAACAAAATTACAGATAATTCTGTAACAAAAGCAATAAAAAATAAAATAAATAATAAAAATACACATATAACTTTTTGAGTGTGCATTTGTGATGCCTCAAAAATTTATTACAATAAGAGAACTTGCGGAGGAGCGTCAGTAAAAAATTATCAAAAATCAATAGTAATATTTAGGCTATTGAACTTGCATTATTATTGTTGTTAGGGGAGATAGCACTGCGAACTTAAGATCTAGTGTGCCGCCTACTTGGATTAAAGCATTTCCTTTAGTCCAACTTTCGAAATAAATCTTAGTATTGAGCCTACGTTTCTGGAAGCAATCCCACCGTTCGTAATCAGTTATTCGCCTAGACATTTTTAGCGTTTGTACACCAATGCGAGGCACTGCTCCAGGACGTGTTTAGAATTTTCTTTCTCTTCCCTACATAATCTGCAACGTTCTTGCGAATATATGCCCAGTTTATTAAGCTGATAATTTAGCCTACAGTATCCTGTAAGAATTCCTACGATCATTCTCAAATTGTTCTTTGACAAGCCCATACATTCCCTAAACTTTAATTTGTTGTAACTACCTAAAAGAGATTTGGCAGAATGTCCCATTATGATTTACTGAGAGGTTACTCCCCTTTTCTTGTTAAGACTGATAGTGCCTCTATCCCTAACCCTGAGAGAGGTTCGGGGCCTTGCATATTATTAGACTACATAAAATGAAATGGTCTACAAAATTGTAAAACTCAAAAATTCAATTTAGGTACATGTTGGTAGTTTAAAGAAAATTGAAATTATTTGCTATGGGTGGATAAGGGGCAAACAAGCCCATTTTGTTATAGAGGGTTAACATTTTCAACAAAAATTTCCTCCACAAATTTTTAAATGGAAAGCAACGCGTGATCGGAATTTCGACCCATGAATTTGCCTATTGAAAATAATGCGAAGTGTTTCCTTTCAATCCGTTTACTCTCTTCTGCATCATTGCAATAGTTTATTTTGTGGTGTTTGAAGCACTTCTGCAAGGATTTTTTTTTTAAGAGAATGAACTATTGTACGGTTTTTCTATCTAAGTTTTATGTATGTGCATACTTTAACTTTAGATCCAGGCAGGCGGTCTGAAAGAACGTGTCTAATACTTTATTTATGTCCTTCTACTGCTATATTAAGACACATAGTTTTTGACCGGAAGGAATATTTTTGCTAAGGTGGCGTAGATGGTCTGAAAGCATGAGCTTTTCTAAATTTTTGGCGTGTAATCTTGACTTTTAAAATGGCTTCCCACAGAACCCCAATTTTTATTTACTGTGGAAATAACTTTAAAACAAAGAACGTACATAAAATATAAGAAATCCAATTAGATCAAATTAGGTACTGATATCAATCAGCGAATATCGAATTTGTTCCGGTATCGTTAAAAACGCGGAACTGAACGAAACTTGCACTTTATTTGTTATGCACGTTCTTAGCTTAAGGGTAGCAAAAATCGCTTACATTTGTTATTTATCACAAAATCTTAAGAGTTAACTTTTTCCTGTGACAGTATGCCAGGGTATAATTCACACCTGACTTTCGAAAACGAAGAAGTCTTTTAACGAATTTATACCCATACAAATGTTTATAATTTCCTGTAGGGTATCACAGTACAAGTACACACAAGTTTGCATATGCAATATGGATTCTAGTAAGCAACTGTTGCATTTTCCATTGCTAGAACAAATACGCAGAGAGAAAGTCAACTGCCAACTTGTTTGGCATGCCACAGTTCAATAGCGATCGAAGCGGTTATGGAATATTGTTTTTGTTTGCAAAAAAAAATCTATTTGACCTCCTGTGAAGCGGGATTTTTTTTATTAAAGAAGTGACTCTGATATCTGGTAAGCATTTTTGTTCACAAAAAAAAATTTAGGTTTTGTTGTCAATGGGTATGCACAGCGGCAACGAGATAAATACTTTTTTTTCACTACCTTCCTGTCTACAGCTGCGGAAGTGAGTCTTGTTACTAGCTAAATATTGCTTAATAAATTTTGCGAAATTGCTAGGCTTCTATTTGTCGTATGTAACCGGAAACTTACAGTGTGGTGCAGCTGCCTATAAATATAACTACATAATCCTCGTCATAGCTATGCCTTTTACTCCATTACCTTCTCAATGGCAGCTTCTTCTGATAGTCTTTTATTGAGTTTACCATCGAAGTTATGTAGTTTGGCCTCCTAAACACCGCCTGGAGCTAGACTCGGAGTTTGAACTCCATTTTTCACTGAAGATCCGCTTTCATCTCTAGGCTGAGTTAATCTGCTTCATTCGCCTTGTCTCAAACTTGTGTTCTTATAGCATACTTACATATTTAGCCTTGAAGGTTGGTATAAGAATATAGCTTTATAAGGTTGGTGAACAGTATCATCCCGATCTTGGTCATTACCTATTACATATTTTTGTGTTCTATAGTCAACATATGGGCAGATCAATCTTATTCATTTTCAATATCTTTGAGAATAAAAAGCAAACACTGCCAAATCAATGCATAGAGATTTAGTAAAATATTATTAAGTACCAATACCAGAATATCTCTCTGTGCATATTTATCTAAGGATACAAAGTGACTGCATACGATTTTCTGTTGTTCATAGCTCCATCCAAATAAATTTAAGGAGGCTTATGAAAGTCAATTCACCTTAATTTACTCATTCCAAAAAAAGTTTGCCCTTGTTAAGGGTTAAGCAAGATTTATAATCAAATAATGAAATAATTTTGCTTAACTAAATATGTATATTGTATTTGTTTAAATCGAGCACAATAATCTTTTGACTATGATTTCGATTTTGTTTAAACGATGTATAAACAGTTTCTATGCAGATTAGACTGCGTTTTCATAGGTAAATATTTATTTATTTCCTTTTTTTGTCTTCAAAAGTATTACACAAAATAATACATGAAGAGCTGGCTAGAGTCGCCAATATCAAATTAAGCAATTTACTACTTTGCTGACGTAAATACTCGTACCACGCTAAACAACGTTTGCACATTTTCGTTTTTCTTCGCTTACCTTTTGGTCAGGTCAAGGCCAACAGATATTAAAAGTCTACGCTGTCATTGGGAATGTCGATACAAGAAAATTCTATTACTTTAATTGACAGTTAAAAACAATATTATGTACACAGTGGCCAGTAGGTTAATTTTTATTTTCCCTGACATTAAAAGCAATATTGTGTTGCTTGCTTGTAATGCAATAATGTCACTGCTTTATTTGAATATAATGCCAATTAATTTCATCAAGGTAACCAAAAAATATATGTAAACTTATTGTTAATAAAATTTAATATGAAATGTACTTTTATTTATCCGTTTGTTTTTTGGATTTGGAAATGAAAATGAGCGAAGAAGAAGAAGAGATAAAAATCACAATTTGATAAATTGCTTTCAAAGTTTCATTTTTGTTATAACTTGTAATTTTTATTGGTAGAATACAAAAAAAATTAGTGCAGATTGCAAAAGGATACACAAAAAGTGAAATTCATTATTTTATTTTTTTGTGCCTTTTTTTTTAAGTTTACGTAAAATTGTTTTTAATTAATTTTTTTATATTAATTTAGTTGTTTATTTGGAAAATATTGGAAAATTAAAAACTTAAAATTCAACTAAAATAAAACTTACATAAACTTAAACCAAACTTCGACGTATCTTAATTTAATAAAATTAAAATGAAAAGAAATTAAAATAAAATAAATTCATTTTTGTTGTTTAAAGTTTTTTAACCAAATGTAATATATTTTTTTTAAATTAATACTCGTAGCATATGGTAAAGTGAAATTTTGGTTGCATTTTTTTGCTGATAGTCTTAAGTACTGAATTTCAGTATGTATGAAAAACTTGGACAAGACCATTTTAAAATAATCAGTTGGTTTTTATGAAAAAATAGATTGCCTATAAAAGATCGCAATTCCAAAGTTTAGAAAATAGGAATCTCAGCAAATATTGATTTATAGCTCTCTCAAAGAATTTGTGAATTTTTGTACGCATTTATTTATGTTTTTAATATGTCACGATTATGTGCTTGAAATATTGAAATACAACTGATTTGATTCTATAGATTTTTTTTTTCTGAAATATCATATACAAATTCCTTATCTGCTTTTTAATAAAATTTATTTATTAAAACACACAAAATATGTCTAATCTTTTATTAATTTTATACAAAATAATCATAATTTTTTTTTGAGCTCGAGGATAATTGAATTGAAGATTTTGTTTTGGACTTTAATCCGCTCTTTTTCATTTTTAGTAATTTCTAATTACAGTTATTTATTTATTATTTATTCTTTACATAAAAGTTGTTAAGTTTAAATGATTTATCACTATAATTTTTTCTTAAAAAAAATAATTTATTTAATTATTTTATTGAATTTTCCTTCCGGTAAAATATATTGCTGCTTTTGGCATTGCTCCTTTGTCCTTGGAAAATGTGTCCGTTCAAAACTTCAACACAACTGAATAACTGTGGAAAGATATCAACGGGGGAATGTGCTTGATATCAACATGACAACTATACATTTCTTAATTTTTTCTAAGACTAGCAAGTGATTGTTAGAAAACAACTTGATAACAAGAAATTTCTCCAAAGTTTGAGAACAATTGGACAATGCAAATATTATTTCGCATTATCACAATATATATTTCAATGGTTGAATAAATAGTTTTTAAAGCTAGCGCTTAGAAAAAATGTACAAAACCAATTTATTTTATCAAATATTTTAACCAAATTTTTTCTCTTGCCCATCCGAGCATATTTTGCTTTTTGGCACACACAGCTATGTGCGACTTAACCAAACCGAATTGAATGAAATTGAATTTAATGATGTGATGGGCCAAAAAGTCAATAGATAATAGCAAAATGTGCACACAGCACACACATACCCACACATACGCCTTTAAATATTCATAAGCGTGCTGCCTACAAGTACTAGAAAAGGAGACGCCACACGAGCATTCATGAGACTAAATTGAGCTTTTCTTATTGCCATAAAGCGAGGAAAATTATGTAGGAAATATGTTCAATTGAGTGCTAAGGATGTGCGAATAAGCGTTAGCTATACAGCAAACACATGCAAAATAACAACAATCAACACGAAATTCCACTGCTACACAAATACACACACAATGCTGCCAATTTGATGGAGAATAACGATGAGAGGCATCAATGATACAAATACATATTTATAACAACAATAATATGATATATATGTGCCAGCAGATTTGCCACAATAATAGCTTTCGTTGAAACAGCTGAAGCAACAATAAAAATAACTTACTTTAAGTATAACGCAATATTAGTTTAATGGGCAAAAGAATATGGTAAATATAGAAGCAGGCTAACAAATAGTTTTGACGTTGGCAACCAAGCAACTCAAGCACTTAGGTTAGCGCATTAATGGCAAAATCACTTGAGAGATCAAGTGAAGGTATATGAGACTGGAAAATTGTGTGGTAGGAAGGTGAAAGCTTGCTGATTATGTGTCTATGAGTTGAAGCGACAATGCGTAAATAAATGACACTTTAATAGCAACAAAGGAATGGAAATGATATGAAAATATTATTCCTAATAAATGTAAAATAAATAAAGCATAACGATGGCTGCTAGCATCATTCACATTAGTAAATATTTATAAGGCTTGATTGCTGTTGAAATGAAACAAAACTGATTTTTACTTTCGCATGTTCACCCAAGTAATTGAAATAATTACAATTGTTGCTCGTAAAAGCTGCACACAATTTTGAAATAGCGAGCGAAAATGTAAGTATGGTGACTGAAAGTGTTCACAGCTTCGTGTTTTTAAGGGGAAATAATTTTTTTAAAGATTTAGATTTTATACAAGGCAAGTTCTGCTGACTCTTGAAAGCAAAATAATTTGTAAATAAATCAAATTTTGTTAAACTCAAGGCAGATCTAACAGGTAACCGTAGTAGATAATTTGCAACCCTGCTATATTTTTTGATAAAACTTTATTGTCAATAAGAACTATCAAATCATTAAATACAAAATGCACATTTTATTTCGGAGAATTGGTACAGAGTTGATCATTATAAAGAAACTCCACCTTTTACTAGCTATGCCTTGCTGAGAACGCACTTTTCCAACTCTGTTCCAGTCGGGCATAGAATATAGAACACAAAAATATATAAAATATTCATTCAATTCATGAGCAAAATGCTCTATTTTTTAATAGAGAGCACAAATCAGGTGTAAACATTTTTTTTTATGTTTTCATCAGATAAATAACTCTACTGAGGTTACCTGTTAAATCTGCCTTGGTTAAACTAAAAAAAAAAAACGCATTTTTTAAAATAGGCTAAAATTTCCGAATTGCAAATTTCACTCCATTGTACTTAATTTTTTTATAAGCTACTGAACTTCGTTTAAAAACTTTTACAATTTCTTAAAAAGTTCAAAATGCAATTTGAACGAATTTTTGTAAATTATATTAAAATTTTTTTTTGCAAAATTGGTGAATATATCACATTTCTATTATTTTTGCAAACAGTGTATAATTAATTACAAACATTGCATCTTTTTATGCATATGAATAGGTGAACAAAGAATTTTGTACAAAATTTATACAAATTTTCTAAAATTAAAGAAAAAATGTACGCATTAATTTTTGTTTATGCAGTTTTGTCGCTCATTGAGTTTTAAGAATTCAAGTGGTTATGAATTTCTGTTAATTTTTAATATTTTTTTCTCATATCTCATATTTTCAATATAAATAATAGAAATTTTGACTTTTCTCTGTATGTATGGAAGTAAATTCCTCGCTTCGTTCGTTAAAAAAAAAATATCAAAAGACAACTAAATTTTGTTGGCACTTTAAATGACATTTTAAAGTTTAATAAGCTACTAAACAACCTAAGAAACTTTTATAATAAAATTTTTTTTTATAATTATTTTTTTTTTGTAACCATTTTATTGAAAATTTATCGATTTTTTTTATAAATTTCATACAAAGTTTCGTGTTTGGCACAAGGCAAATATGCGTTACGCTGGAGACGAAAATATTTGAAACTCGATAGTTTGACCAATTTTGACTATTTATTTTCTTTTTTTCTAATTTTTAATATTTTTCTAAAATTGTGTTTGTTTTTTTAAAAAAGCTTTCAACTTAAAAGATAATTTACAATAATTTTTTTACTTAAAAAATTACTTATATAATAATTTAAGTCTAATAAAGTAGAATTTTCTACACGGTAAAATTGATTGCTGACTTTAAGGACTTTTTTTGTGTGTGTGTAAAGTTTATTTTCCACACGAAAATAAATTTGGTTTTAAAAACTCCACCATTTTTTTGTAAATCAAAAAACATGCCCACCCTAATTAAATCACGCACATTTCACCAAACATCAACAATAACAATCTGCAGCTTACAAAAGCCCACTAATTGCATAATTTAACCATAACAAATTGGAAAAACTATCACACATCCAACGCACATCATTGTTGGCACTTTAACGCGATATTGTAATGTTGTGATTACATATACATACATACATATACACATACATATATAAAGCAATCAAACAATTTTAATAATAACTCTGATGCAATAAACTCGGCATGGGTGTGGTTGGCAAGTGTGTTAAAATAAACAAAAAAAAAAAGATTAAAAAATAATATTTTCAACATTGTGTCGCATGCAACTACGCGCAGTATACCATAGTTGGCAGTACTTGATGGCTGCACAATTTGCTGTTGGCATTTGTTGCAGCAAATACTTGCAATTACGTTTCGACACATTTGCACCTTTTGCGACACACATGCATTTTTTTTTCATTTTTTTTTTTATTGGTTTTGAGTGTGCACGATTGTGCAAATGTTTGCGTTTGTAATTGCGCACGCATTGCGTAGGTAATCAAAAATATTATTCCAATAATAATACTCATATATGAGTTATTATCGACATTGTACAGCAATAAAAGTTATCTAGAGGGATTGCTTTGTTTTTTAATTTTATTTATTTGCGCTTAAATTCATGTTTCAGCTTCGCAATTTTACTGAAGTTGCACAGTTTTAATGATTTTTTTTACACATACACATACTGGTACATACAAACTTGTAATGAGGAAAAACTATAATTATTGTCAGAGCGACTGTGATTTTATTAGATCTTTTTTTACTATTTAACAACGGAGACAATTGAATTAAATTAAAAATTAAAATCTGCCTGATTATACTTATGAAAGGATGAAGAGTTCCCAGCTGATCGCCGTTGCTTCCTTTTAACCCTAGTTCTCCTACGTTGGATTTTTGTAAGCGGAAATGGCAAATAACGTACTAAATTGCCTATGAAGATATATTTATTTTATTGAAGTATTTATTTATAAGTTAAGTATCTCTCAAAGCAACAGAACAATTTAAGTGGATCGTGTGCTGCTTTTTCAGTAATTTTACCAACAAAGATGAGTGTAAAAATTATGTTATTAAAAATCTAAAATTTTAAAACTCACTTTAAATATTTATTTGAGCTTGTAAGTTACATTCTGAGATGGGTGAATTCACTGGGACATCTTGTAAATTATTGTGAAGATAGGTTATAGGATTCAAGTTACCTTAAATTCTATTTATGCTTGGTTGGTTGACGTGGCGAGTTAATATAACTCCAATTAGCACCATTATGTGCCGTTTTGCTACCACAACTCGCGGGTAAATCCAATAACTGAAAAAGATGGTGGTTGTTTTAAACACAGCCCATCGAATTTAAATACTTCAGAAGTTGCAGTGGGTGAATGCCATTTGTTTGAGTTAATTCATCGAAGAAAGGCTTGCCTACAAACATCATTTTCACATACGCTTGCATTAGGGGCTCTTCCACCTGATGTTAACCACCTTTTGCCAGTGCTGGGAGATACCTCTTCCGCCCGCGAAATATCCATAGCCGACCCGTTACGGGATAGCTCGTCAGCCATGTCGTTGCCATGAATACTGCTGTGCCTCGGCACCCAGACCAGTGTCATAACATGCTTGACAGCAAGAGCCATAACGCGTTCTCTACACTGTTTTATGGGGCTGGAAGTTATGCGTGTAGAGTCCAACGCTTTGATAGCCGCCTGGCTGTTCGATAAAATTGCAACACTCGTCTTATCCAGTCCCAAGGATAGAACGATATTGCACGCCTCTCGGACAGCAAAAACTCCAGCCTGGAAAACGCTGGAAGAGTCGGGTAGACGAAACGATTTTTCAACTTGGAGGTCGGTCGATTAGACCCCCGCTCCTACACCGCAACACATCTTTGAGCCGGCTGTGAAAATGCATAAATCGAACCGTCACCTTCTTCCAATCTTGCGTTATGTATTTGTGCATTAGGCATTTCAATTTTTGAGATTTTCGCAATTTGAAAACCAAATAGCGGGATTCCGGAATCGTCCCGAAAATCATGATGCGTTGATTAGTAAATTCTGTAATCGTCATATTATAGCGGTTAATATTGAAAATAAAAATAATATAAAAACGAAGAAAAAATTTATTGGAATTCATGTAATTCAAGTACAAATATACATACATACATATTTGGTACATCAGCAAATGCATATAACATACAGTAAACTTTTTTTTAATGACTGTTTGAAATCAGTATTAAATATTAAAATATGCTTCATAACATTTAGTAAAAAAGCAATACATCAAGTAAAAAATAAATACATTACCAATTCTATTTTGAGCGAGGCCGAATTATTAATACTTTTGATGAAAATGCTAAATGTGTGTTATTCTCCAACCTCGACCTAAATTTGCTACATATCAAACCTGCAGTGAAGAAGCAACACTTTAAGGAGGATATTCCCCAGCTCCTTTCTAAGGGCAGTGAAATTATAAGCTTCAGAAAAGTAATATTTAAAATCATTTATTTTTTTTGGATTAATGAAAAAGTGTATACATTTGAAAAAATTGTTCTCCGTTTGTCGATTCTTGCAACGAGTTTATTAAAAAAGTTTTTACTCGAAGTATATTTCTTCCCTTTTATTTCTTCTAGCATGAAATTTAAAGCGATGACATATTTGAATAAGTCCATGACTGGGTGAGCAGTTTTTTTCAAGTAGGTGTTGCAAACGATTAACAAAAAATGAATGGTTTTGCCCTTGAAAGTGAGATGTTTATGTAAAAAAATTTTTTTAATTTAAATAGCTATTAAATGAATTGTTTTAAGCATTCACGGTATTTGAATAGACTAATCCGGGTATATTCAGCAGTAAAAAAACCAACGGGATCCCGTGATCATTTCTAGTGTGCATGGTGTAAATTATTGTCAATATAGTTGGTTGGTTGGTCCACAATTGCTGCAATCTTTTGCTTTCTGCCGTATTTTATATATTTAACTCTGTGATTCTGAGAAAAAAAGTTCTGCGAGAACAGTTTTTCAAATCACCTTCTTACTTCATCCTTTCCAGTGTTTCAGACCTATTAAAGGATTCGCGTGGTTTCTCGCCTAGTACCCGTGGCGGTCTATTTCCGCTGAAGACAGCTGTGAGTTTGTATGTATTTTCTTTGGTCCCTTTTAAAAGAGCCCTAAAGTGTGTAAAACCGCTGAAAGCTTTTGTATAATTATGTATAAGTTCTTCTGTGTCCGGCTTTTTGCCCTTGGGTTTCTTGATTGACACAAAAATGGGGACATGCTGGGTCCACGTAGTTTAGTGTAAAGCCGCAACTTGCTTTGAAAGTTTTGTGCGACTCTTGTGTAGAGGATTTCATTAGTTAGTAACACAAACTCTCTGATGGGAGTCTAATAAGGTTGAAGCTATGCCCAAATGACTCTAATAAAACTATTCGCAGTTGATTATTTTATATAAAGATCTTTCGATTCTTGATAACACAGCATGTTAACGACATACTTTGGAAGGAACTCATACCATCTTTTACACCAACAGCTGCTGATATTTGAATTCAACTGGTTTCTGTACATTGTAATCTTTGGTAAAAAGTAGTTTTGATTCAAACTCGCAACAATTTAGCTTTACTTGATTTTCTTAAAATATGTTTCCTTACTAAACTTTTTGGTTTTTATTTAAACGGATAATAAACTCTTTTAAAGTAATACAATTTTTTTTTTAATATTATAATAATATAAATATAAGTCTACTGTCAAAAATAGTACAAACTGATATGATTTCAGGGATCTCAGTAATAAATATATTGGATAATATGCAACAGCGGTACGTAAAACTTCGAGAAATTATCTGCACTGGTGTCGGAAAAAATCAACGCGACAAAGAGGGCTATCAATGAATTTGTAAAACCGAGCATTGTGCCTTAATTGGCAATAGTAATAAATCTTTTACCGTTGAAAATTTAATTCAAGCACAATTTTTATAAGTCAAGCATAGTTTTTTAGTTGAAAGTTTCTTTGAATTATCAGGGTGTTACCCACATCACTGCTAATTAAAACGTTTCGTTTTATGGACTTATAAGTTATATAATTTTCAACTGAATGCATTTTTTTTATTTTTTTTTATTTTCCATGCTTTTTGGTTTTTGTTTCTTTATTTTTTTTTAAGACTTTTACTCAAGCTTTCTGCCAAGTATTTAAACAAAATAATCTATAGAGAACAAAGGAAGGAAAGTCTGTTTTTATACTAAATCATATGTGTAAATATTATTTTTAAATGAGTTTTTGATTAAACCAGTTTTGAGTAATTAAATTTAGTCCTCAAAAAAATGTCAATAAATTATTAATTAAAATGGTATGCAATTAAAAAACAAGCCAAGTTAAGAAAAACCGCACTAAAAAAGCCATTCGAATACATAAAAGTGCCTATTAGATTTACCTAAAGCCATTATTTAATTATAATTTTTATTACTTGTTTAATTAGCATAAAAAAATATACATAGCTTTGTGCCATTCGATATCATAATTCTACACAGGAGCTGGAAACTGAGACTTTAGCCTCAAATCATTTTAGCGCGAAGTATGAGAAGATAATTTTTTAACTTCGTGTTGCAAAACGTAGACGTAATTGAAGCCGTACAAATAACAGAAAAATAAATTCACCGAATAAAGCGCTAGTAAGGTGGTAATAAACGAAAATGTTAGAAGCTTATTAATATTAATTACGCAGAAGAGCTACATAATTAAGCCCTACATTATCAACACAAAAAAAAAAAAACCAACAATAGCAGAAGAAAGAAGCTATTAGAATATATAAATATGTACATACATATGTAAGCATTCTACTGATTTAACACCACCAAGTGCCTACCGACAATACACCTTCTACATTTATTTTGTATTCACTACACGTCGTACTCCATACAACTCCGACCTATATTTTACGCCTACACACTGCCATATTACATACATTTGTATGCTTATGACTTCAGTTGAGCTCATACATAGATAGGGTAGCTACGATTTTTCCTAAAAAAACTTCATTCACATAAATATTGCCTTGCATACAAATTTGCTTCGAGTTTATGCTCTAATAGCAATCTAATCACAATCACATAAATTTGCGCGGCAATGGAAATGTGACAGTAATCAGCAGCTTCTATTTTCAGATAATAAATTATTTAATTCACTTTTGTAATCAAATGAAAATTTAAGAACAACTAGGGATATAAAATTACACAGTACGGTTTTAATTAATATGCCTGTTCATACATAGATAGAGAAGTTGCTCATACGACCTGGTATTCTCTTTAGGTATTGCAATAACACCAGGCCAACGTTGAAATTAATTTAAAAAAAGTGTGAAAAAAAGAGAATATTCTATTCTTATTAAGATAACCTCCATTCTCACCATTTATAATCACTAAATTTTTTCGAGATAATGGCTAAACAATTATTAATTTTTATTGAGTAAAAATTCACATCTTTTTTAGATTTTGGTGCTTTATTCGGTCAAGACCGCCCTAGACCTGTGAGATAAATAATTTGCTTGAACCTTTTAACACTTTAAATTTCATTTCTTTGTAGCATTGGAATTATGCATTGTGATAGCCAATTCAGTTTCATAAATAAACGTCCAAAATTCAAGCTGCTACAAAGTAGCATTGATTTTTCACATAAATATTTAAAACGAACGCTTTTCCGCAAAGTTTTCCAATATTTTTATGAACCTTTTTGAGTTGAGTCGAAGGCCCTAGCAGCTAGTACTCCTATTCTATTTAAGTATAATAATTGTATTGTTATGCCTAAATCTAATAAATAAATAAATAAATAAATAATATAAAAAATTGTTTCTATAGTTTTAAACTTGAATTCATGTGAATTTCGTTTTCAGAATAAAAAGTATTCAAATAGAAAATAATTAAAATAAAAATAAATTGATAAAAAATGTCTATATGTGGAGCGGGGTTAGTTTGTTCATTATAACTGCAAATTCTAATTTTAGGTTGCGATAATGAATGTGCTACGTAACAAATTATTATGAAATTTGCTAAACCAAAGTATATATTTATAAGAAAGCTACTATAAATAAATGTATTCCTAAATAGAAGAATGGAGAATCTAGGTGACTCACTGATGAAATGCAATTTCTTTTATCCTCGAGTATTAAATTTTAGTTTCTGAAAATTAATTATTTTTTTTTTCATTTCAGTTTATAAATCAGAAGCAAACTAATTGTGAATTTATTAACCTTGAACTTGTTTACCTTTCTGATTTATTTAATATCATGTAGGCGAACTTCTACTAACTAAAATGCAAACAAAAATATGTTTTCATACAATTTACAGCTTTAAAGTGAAAAGCGAAAAACATGGCTACCACAGAGTGCTAAGACTTCATGTGTATCCTTTACATAAACTTGCTTCTGCGGTAAATTATTTATTGGTGCCAGTCACGTGTTGCCTCGATAATCATACATACTTATTTGCACGTGTGCACATATGTACGTATGTATGTACATTTATAATGAATGCTACTGCGCTAAGCACAGATATTTTGCGTGTTTTTCGCAACTAAATTCTGTAGTCAACATCCGAGCGAAAAAAAACAAATAATAATAACAAAATGAAAGCAAAAGTAGCTGAAGATGACATAAAGACAGTAAGAAAAAATCGACTTTGTTAATTATTTCACTTTCCGTAATGCCGAGGGTGGCGATGAGGGTTCCCAGAAAATATAGTGACTAATACGCGTACGTGTGTACGAACACAAACATATTTATTGTGACTGCTGAACGTTGACAATTTAATGCAATAAGCCTGGGTCTCTATTTGGATGCGAAAATTAATATATGGCTTTATTAGTTACACTCAAGACAAGTAAATTCTACTATTTATTTAATTTATGATGATGTCTAGCCAGTGTAAGGACACTCACACTAAATATTATTAAAAATTGTTTGATGGCCATAAGGAACTCAATAAACCCATTTTGTTTAAATTAATGAATTTAAAATTTTAATTTAACAATTTCTGTATCAAATATGCCGAAGCAAAGACAATAAAAGCGTAAAGTGATTTAAGAAACAAATTTTAATAAAAGCTATTTACTTCTCATGAATGCTTGAGTTAACTAAAATTGCAGTCTGCAGATAGTGACAAATTTGAACAATTTGTTAATCCTTCAATTATTTAAAATTATTTTTCAATTAAAATATCGTAAATTTTCTAGCGAATACCATTAAAATCAATCGTAAAAATTGTATTAAATATTTAGAAAACATTTATGAATTTAAAAAAAAAAATCTAGAATTTGTTTGGGTACGCAGATATGTAGCTCAATTAAATTTTAGCATAAAAAAGTGCAAAGTTCTAGTGGCTACGAACTACCACTGATTTTTTAAAATTTTAAATCCAAGGCACTTTTGCAATTCCTACCACATAAAATAAAAAGAATCGCGGTTTTGCGTTGTATGGCGGAAACTTTTATATAATTTTGTTAAATTATTGTACATTTTGCAAGTAGTTTAAAATTTGGTTATTTATAGGTTTTCTTAGAGAATGAACCAAATTTTACTTTGAAGATAACTATAATTAATTAGAGAAAAAAATTAAGTGCCCAAATCTATCAATACGTAGTTTGCTTCAAAATTTTTTTCAGGAAATATAATTACGAATAAAATTTGTGCTAAGGACTTAATATTCGCTATATAAGTTCATATATATTAAATAAACAGATTATCACAACTTTGGTCAAAATATCATAAAATATTCGCATAGCAGAGATCAGCAAAAATCAAATTTTTCTTGATTTCATCATACAACAAAACTTTTACTTACAGTTAATCATGCAACAAAACTCAGCATTGAATAAAATCAGCATCATGCTGGCGAAAACGTCTTTCAGATATTTATGAGTGCAATGATCGAACTGGTTTGTATCAAATCACTCACTTGAGCGAGTTCGATTTGAATAAAATCAAACCATATGAATTTATTCAGTTTGTTGTGCAGAAGCAGACATTTAACTCCGTAGAAAATGTCGGACGATCAAAATTTTTGTGCTATTATTTTGGGCTTATTTATTAATACTAATATAAAGAGATGTGAATTAAATTGTTTTCTTTATATATATTTTATTTTTCTTATCTTTTTCATGAATAATATATTACCTTTTAGTTGTATTTATGTACATATATATATATATGTGAAAATAAATATAATTTTATAGTAATGAATTAATATTTCTTCTTTCCAACCAAATTTCGCTTTTTCCGTCATGCAGTTTGTCTACCGGCACAAAGATTAATTCTCCATGAAAAAAAGCATGTTAAGTTAAACAACCAAAAGCTTGAATTGTGTGATTTGTGCCGATCGATGATTAAATCATTGGGCGAACACGAACCGCATGGTTTGATTGAATTAAAATTAACGTTGAATATGAGTGTTCGAACAAGTTTGCTCGCTTAAGCGTAAAGGCATATATTCAGTGCAATGAATATGTATAAACATTTTACAATCACCCGTTGTTGATCTCTGTTTCATAGTGAAAAAGAAATTCGAATAAAACTGTATAAAATTAGACCTTGAACAGAGTAAGTTCTAGAATGTGTTTTTAGAAGCAGGTTAAGTTTTTAATGGTAGAACTTATAGAACAATTTCGGAAATGACCACATTTCCACATCAGACTTCTTTATTTAATTAATTATATTTATACTTTATCACCACTTTCCCAGGCTTTGAACCAATGACCTCGGAGTTGCAGAGCCAACACGCTACATGCTGTGCTACGCTTGCCGAGTGGACTGTTGTGTTTATTCCATCTTCCTTCAAAAAAACAAAAAACCAACTACAAACAAGAGCAGCTAATCTGCCGCTATTTAAACTTGCTTATGTGGTTGTTGTTTGTGTTTTTAGCAATTCTATATATTTAATTAGTTTTACTTAGTTTTTTAGAATGCAATTAGGCGAGCCCTATAAATGAATAACTCACAATTTTATTGAGCTCAAGGGCAGTTTGCGGAAGATTTTTTCTCATATAACATCTGAATAATTTTCAATTAAAGTTCATTTTCTAAAAGAAAATATAAAATATATCAAAAAAATTTCAAACTTTTTTAGTATGCAGTTTGGTAGCCAACTAAATTTTAAGGCCATAAAGTGGAAGTTTCAAGTCGCTGGGAGAAGGCGCCGATTGTTATACCCCAGCGTACTTGTACACATAACGGTTGCTTGTAACAGTATAACGGAATCAAGATAGATATAGACATATATATACCAAAATGCTCAGAATGAAAAGAGAAGTCGTTCGCCCGTCCGTCCGTCCGTGCAGACGATATCTTGAGATATCTCAATGAAATTTGGTACATAGATTGGCCTTTTGACAGGGTAGGTTGGTATTGAAAATGGTTAAGATCGATCAACAACCACGCCCACCTCCCATATAACGGAAGTTTTGGAAAATGCAAAAACTTCATTTTTTCGGTATCCATTAAAGCAAATTGAGTGAAATTTGGTATTTGGAGCAATTTTGAACTAAAAAATTATGTATTTATGTAATTTTGAAAAATGGGCGTTGCCACGCGCACTTAGGAATAAATGTCTGAACAAATTTTTCTCAATATCGGAAAATTTGAAAAATGCAAAAATTTCGTTATTTCTTTATCTATTGGAACATATTAATTAAAATATGATATTTAATTAAGAAACTTGATTTTTATGAAATTTTAAAAAATTGGCACCGCCCGTACAAAAATACATCGCGAGGGTATATAAAAACCGGTTTCGCCCGAATTTAGCATTTCTTACTTGTTTTTATTAACAGTTTTCTGTTGAATCTTATCGGGCAACGAATACTGCTTGTCTAAACTTATCCTTTTATTGGCAAAAAAAAATCGGTTTAACTGGATTCAGAGCGTGGAAATATTGTATTTGGGTGTTGGAGTAGAAGTTGACAGCATAGCTGCTTCACATTTTACAAACGTGGTAAAGTGATAAATAACACTTTCTGAAAACAGATAGATTAGTTGACCACAAAAATTTTCACACATGCATATGTAAATATGTTAGCATGCTAAACTCATATATACACTTGTACTTTTGCAGGTTGATAAATTGTACATAAATTGGTGTTTTTGCTTGTTACGTGTTGACGGATTAAATCTAGTTTAAGGATTTTAGTTAGAAGCATGCATAAATATTTCATTAGATTAGATATATGTATATATACATACACGTACGAGTACATATGTATTTAAGAAAAGATAATAAATGATTTTTCTGCTGTCCCTTGAGGCAAATAAAATAATAAACAATGCACTAAATTATTAGTAAATGCTTAAGAGATTAGGAAGAACATTTATTTCGTTACAGTAGCATGGAATTGTTTTACTCATAGGTTTCTTACTTATAAGCTTAAAGCCAACGCTTTGTAGAAATTACAGGCGCTGACAAGACAAATGGTGAGTTCACGTTGAGATGGTGTGTACAAAAAAAGATTATGAAAACCTTCACAGAATTCTTCTCAATGAGAATTGTCTAACGTAAATGTTTTTGATGAAAAATTTGTATTAAAATAAATAAAAAATCTGGTGATAAAATCTGGGTTTTCTGCATTCTAAGGCTTTTAGCATTGCGTTGAAACGATAAAATAAGTAGAAAATACCTTATTAATAATTTTATTGCTTCCTCATTTTTTCACCTTATTATATACCATAATTTTGTTATCTCTTTGTTTCGTCCTTTGAATATGTGTTCATTTACATCTTTAGTTCAAGTGCATACTGTTTTCTTTTAAACGCAGTAACTCTGAGACAAAACTTCTTTATCAGGGAATTTATGCACACTGATGTCTTGCTTGATTTCACAACTCATGTTTCAAAACGATTCAGAGAATTTATGCACACTGATTTTAGTAAAGCATTTGACAGAGTACTCTTTTACTGATCCATAAACTCGATCTCCTTGGTTTTCAACCTAATCTCCTTCGTTGGATGTCTTCTTACCTCATTGACAGAACACAACGAGTTCTTTTTAAAAATAGTTCCTCAAACATTATTTATGTTTCTTCAGGGGTTCCGCAAGGAAGTCACCTTGGTCCGATTCTGTTTTTACTTTTTATAAATGACTTACCTTTTGTAATAAATTATTCAAAAATTTTATTGTATGCTGATGATGTAAAGCTTTTTAGATCGTATCATTCTGTCTGAAAGGTCCTTACTGCAAGCGGATTTAAATAGCATGACTAACTGGTGTGAAATAAATTACATGCCACTAAACCTTAAAAAATGTAAAGTAATGTGCTTTTCTCGCAGAGCAGTTCAACCAGCATCTTATGAAATAGGTAACCATAGCCTCGAACAAGTGTTTAACTTTGTTGATCTTGGAATTACAATGGACCCGAAATTTAATTTTAATCTTCACATAAATTTTACAGTTAACAAAGCCAAGGCTGTTTTTGCATTTGTAAAACGGTGGTCAAAAGAATTCAATGACCCTTACATCACGAAGGCTCTGTTCACAACGTTAGTGAGGCCCATAATGGAATATGGATCTGTTGTTTGGAACCCGCGCTATCAAGTTCATTCCGACAGAATAGAGTCAATTCAAAAACAATTTCTGCTTTTGGCTTTAAGGAATTTTCGTTGGGATTCTCAGTACAACCTGCCGCCATATATAAGTCGTTTAAAACTCATTAATCTTCCTACACTTGCTAGTCGCAGAGAAATGCTAGGCATTGTATTTTTGGTCAAGTTACTGACAGGCTTGATCTCTAGCCCATCTCTTCTTGGCGAAATAAAACTAAACGTCCCCTCCAGAATTTCAAGACATTTCCGGCCTCTCTTTCTGAAGCCATGTAAAAGTAATTTTGAGTTAAACGAGCCACTCCGTAGTTTGTGTCAGGATTTTAACACTCACTCCGGTTCTTTTGACATTTCAGACTCACTTTTTTACGTAAGGAAAACTATACTTAAAGCTCTCAATAATTAATACATACATACATATGTATTACTATTCGATCAGCTGATGAGCATTTGTTCTGCAGCTGAACAGTTTTAGATCTCGACACTTAACAAACCTCTGCCTTTCATGACTCGGCGCAACATATATGAAAAAAAAAACAATATTTCTTTTTTATATATCCGTGCGTCATGCGGATGCGCACCTCGCGTCGGTCGGGCGGGTATGGAGGGATAACACCGTTGAGATTATTATTACTATTTTTATTATTATTAAAAGCATTATATTGGTTAAGACTTCCACCGACTTTGGCCGAACAGCAGACATTTGAACCGACAATTTTTATAATATTGCTTAAAGATCACTGCCATTTTAACGAGAAAAATGTGTATGGACATTTTTTTTTAAACATTTTTTTTAAATTGGAAAAGCGTGCTAAAGAAAAAAAATATTAAAAAGTATTTAGTTTTATGTGTGGTGATCTCCACAATATCAGTAATATCCCCTAGTACTCGACTTTTATTATTATTTTCTTTCAAATAAAATATTTCAGCAATAAAAGCTGACCGCGACCTAAAAATAAGTTCAGGAAATAAGTTTAATGTTGATACGTTGTCGCCAGCAAAAATTGCACAGATAAATTATAGGCATTTGATATCGACATAAATATCAATATTGCTCTAGCCAATAGCAAAATATGTGTTCACAGTTGTCAAAAGTTAGCAATATTGGCAATGTCGTTATCAATTCGTCAACGCCAATATTGTTCATGTCAACAATGAATTAAGTGATTAATTGACTGACGGCCGCAACTCAATTTTTGTGTTTGGTAAGGTTACATTTTCAACATAAATACTCCTTTGGCCAGTCTGTTTGCCAATGCCGTTTTCAATGGAAAAAGCTACATTCAAAAAGTAGTTATTTTGAGTTATTTGAAGTGGCAAACATAATGGCGTGCGCAATTATAGACTAATTTCCGAGCTTTCGATTACCTCTAACTTACATATACTTGTATGAAACTTTTATTATAGATAAAATATATTTTGTAACGAAACGTTTAATCTCTTCCAACCAACATGGCTTTGTAACTGGTAGGTCCACAGTCTCTAATTTTGAATATTGAATTGCATCGTTTTCATTTTGGGCTTTAAGTAGATTGTATCTACTCGGAGCTTTTGAAACTATGTCCCATATAATTCTTTTACGTAAATTGGGCACACTTGGTTTTAAGACGATCTTCCTTTTTAGTGGTTGGATTCATATCGAACTGAAAGGCGTTGTAGTGTTATTACGATTGAGGTTGAATGCTCTGTTTTCTTTATTGCCACTTCTGGGGCCTATTTCTTCTTATTTATAAATGATATAAATAGCAGTTACTTTTCTTTAGCTGGTCATCCAATGTACGCAGACGACTTGCAATTTTTGCAGCAATAAGAACCCAAGATGCTGATCTTAATGAACTTGCTATTTGGTGTACAAATACCTGCATTTTTTTGTTAATATTCAAAAATATTTTCAAGTCACTAACTCCAAATTTTGTATTATCCTGGTGTTTTTTTAGACATGTGGTTTTTAAGAAGAACTAATGCGCATATATTTTAATGATATGGCCATGAATTTAGGTTTATTATAAATATAAGAGTGCGCCATTATATTTTAAAAATGATTCCGGGGACCGTATGTCAGCAATAATGCGCCAAATATTCTTTTTCAAGGCGCCAACCATCTCAGGCTTATCTGCGTAGACAGCGTATTCACATAACCCCACAAAAAATAGTCCAGCGGTGTTAAATCGCACGATATAGGAGGCCACGCCACAGGCCCACGAAGCGAGATAATGCGCTCACCAAAAGTTGCCTTCAATAAATTGTTTGTTTCGTTGGCTGTATGGCAGGTAGCGCCGTCTTGTTGGAGCCAAAGGCCGTCCACATTAATCATGACTTTATTGCCTGTAACATTATGGAAGGCTTAATTTTTAAAGAAATATGGACCAATGATTCCCACTGCCCACAGAGCACACCAAACAGTGACTTTCTGAGGATATAATGCCATCTCAACAATGGGTTGTGGATTATCATCACTCCAAATCCGGCAATTTTGTTTATTAACGTACCCATTAAACTAAAAGTGAGCTTCAGCGCTGAACACAATTTTCTTGTGAAAATCGGGATCGGTGGCCATTTTGTTTTGGAAATATACTTGCACGAATTGCAAGCATTGTCCGGAGTAAATTTGTTCATTATGAAATGACAAACCAAACTGAGTATGAATCAAGTAACAGCTGTCAAAAAGACCAACTCCGAAAAAGTATTGCCTAATTGAAAACCACACTTCTAAAAAAAACACATTTTTTACTCATACATATTTCTCTTCCTCAAGTCACATCAGTTTTGTTATCTCAAAATCCTACTCAACCAAAGGGTTTGTAAGGAAAAATAGATCAAACTTTTTAGAATCTTACACCTAGAAATTATTATTTAATGCATTTGTTCGGTCGACGACCTTATCACCAAATTTGCTATCCCTAGAATTAAACGGGAACAAAAGGTGATTCTTAATTACGTTCTAAGACCTTTTAATTTCTCTGTCCCTACTCCAGCTTATAATTCTCGCCTGCTTTTAATTAACTTTAAGTTGCTAGAAAGTAGAAGGTCGATATTGTCGCTGCCTTTTGTATTTCAATTGTTATTGATTGGGCCTTTCTATCGAAAGCAAGAACTTAACGTAGCTCTTAAACTTTTCATCTTAAGATATTCAAAACCAATTTAAAGTTTAATATACCTATTTCACGTGCGCTAAGTAAGTTTAATTTCTAAAAATCAATTCTGCTTTTTGTTGAATGCATATTTTTAGTCAATAAAGCCTTTATGAATTTATTGGACAAGTTTTTATTGTTATTCTTATTCATGCATTAACTACGTATTCAATAAGAACGCTTGCGTTTTTTGACCATTAACTGGATAAATAAATATATAAAAAAAACAAGTCTACATGGAAACTTTCCCAGGTTATGGTGGTCATGACTGAGAAACTATATTTTGATATCAAAATTATATCTAAATCTACCTTAAACCGTACTCTACATCATTAGCTAGATATCTCATTGTACATTCATATAATAAAATTTCGCCCTTAACATAATTACAAAATAATTTTGTATTTGCGCAAGCATACGAAACATATAAAGTGAAAAAAATAAGACCCAAACCGAAAATAATTAGTTTTCCCCAAACAAGCAACAAAGCTAACATTTCTAAAAGCTATGCCTCATTTGGAGTTTTCATACGCACCAAATTGTCAGAGCTGAGATTGAAATTATATGCGCATAGTAAGCATTTGCACCCTACTTTCATGTTCTAAATCTAGTCCCACGCACCTTACTTTGTTATTTTAAATTAAACATTTACCCCTCGATACGTGACGCATCCTTACTAACGCAATGTAAACATGTGATTTTTTTTAAGCACTTCCTACGCATTTTTCTGCGCATCATTTCACGTTAACATGACTGACATGTTTTTTAATGTAAACAAAATTAATTTAAGCATACAAACATGCTTTTTTATTCAATTCAGTCCACGGAAAATTGGCTTAAATTCGTTGAATACAACAAATAAGAAGAGCACGTGAAATTCAAGCGAAAGCAGCTGGTGAATAAAAAAAAATTTATTTATCACTTTATTGTTCTGCACCCTTTATTATTGCAGATAATGTAAATTTTCAAGGCTGCGAAATGTAATTGAAAAAGTAGTATTTAATTATCTTTTGGGGAGCACTAGTTAAATTGGATTTTTTGTTTGTTAACTTAAAGGGTTCTTCACAGCGTATGAACTTGGTGATAGATGCGTTTGGTTTGGTCACACAGATAAAATAAAACTTGTTTAATACATTAAATCTTACTCTTTTGCATTAATCTATGGATATCATTGAGAACATCAAACTTTGATTTCATACAAATATCTTCAATAGCGTTTGAACTATATTTGTTTTTGAAAAGCTTATCATTTTTTTTTGTAGTTTTAAAAATAATATTTTACCATTGCGATACCGTTTTTGAATACAATTGCTTCGACCTTACTACATTTTATACAATACTAAGCATCTACTTCTGTGGCCGCTGTGGTCGAATTGGTAGCGGTGCGTGTTATTACTCGATATACTGCTGGGCTCGAGATTCGAATACCAGCCATGGCAAGTAAAATCGAAATGATAGAAAAAGTTTTTTTTCTAATAGCGGTAGGCCCTCGGCAGGCAATTGCCAACCTCCGAGGGTATTTCTGGCATGAAAAATCTTCTCATAAAATACATCTGCCATTCGGAATCGGCGCAAAACTGGGAGTCCTTTTATTTGTGGTAGAATATAAAGGTACGCACCACAAAAGGTAGGAGAAGCTCTGCCTAACACTGAGCTATATAGTGTAAGCGCCAAATTATTATTATTTTTGTAAGCATTTACTTCTGTATGACCTTCAAGTTAGTTCTCTTCAAATAATAAAATATTTAACTAAATATATTCCATAAATATTATTTGTTAATTTTTGTGGCGAAAATATTTGTAGAACATTTTTACACTCTAGCCTAGAGAGGTGATTCTTCTTCGTCCCTTTTTTTAGAGATTGCTACAAATGCACTTAAAAAGGTACATACATACATATATCATGATTTTGTCACTTAAAATAAAACTCAAAATAATGAAAATTTATAGTTTATTAAGTTGCAAAATGTTGATCGGCGCCTGCCTACGCCTACCATCCTCTACAGTTAAACTTTAATCAAGAAAATAAAATGTAGTTGCTCATACGCCCTAGCGTATCGACACTTCAAGATATATGGATTATACCCCAATTTGTTTTACATTAGCTTGTGGTTTTGGAAATAGTTTAATAATTTTTTCAATGAAAGAAGATGTAAAGAAAATTTAAAAAGGTTACCATCAAAACAAAAAAAAAATTTTTTTTTTAAACTAAAAATCTTTAAAAAGACTGTTTAAACGTTTTGCTACTCCATGGCATATTTTTAAATTTTTTTTCTACATTTTTATTTCACTTGAAATATTCATATTTAAAGACTGTCTTAACTATTTAAATACAAAAATTTAGTTAAGTATGTAGATATGACCGCTACTTCTTCTTTTATGTTGTGTTTAAATTACTAGTTAGTTGCAAAAATCTGTAGCTCACTACAATAAAAAAGTTTTAACTTTTGCATAAAAATTAATTCATGTAAATTCAGAACTACACAGCAGTTTTTCTCGGATGGCAATCTTTTAGTAAACGAATTAAATGCTTTTTACTTTAATAATATTTTAATGCTAGATCGTCATTCGAACTTTGAGTTTCTTTAAAAAAATTAAACTGTTGGTAAAAAGCTAAAAACAATTATAGCACAATCACATATTGACAAATTTGAGTAATTTATTATTTTCTAGAGTTCATTCTCTAACGAAAACCTTTATATATTTATGAAAAAAAGTTGTTCAAGTATAGCTTATGGGTCATTTCAGTAAAAGTATTTAAATTTTTTTGTTTTTTGATAATGTAGTTTTAAGCTCAAGGAGCTTTAAATAAGCATTGATTACAAACAAATGTTTTAATAACACTCTCCACTATTTTTTCAAAAAAGCGCAAAACGCGACTTTTTCTTCTGAGGTAGCAATTGCGAAAGAGCGTTAGTAAAATAATTATCAAAAATTAAAAATTGTTTGTTGTGCTTCCATTTACTCTTTATTAAACTCAAATTTAATGAGGGTCACTCATCTCAAATCGACCAGGCAGTAGGGTTAGGCCTTTTTTCTATAGTTTCTACATCGAAATCCATGAGACACGTATTTTTTCTTTTTGCTTGATTTTGAGTTCTTTCGTCGTGGGGAATTTTTGAAAATTTGTCTGAAAACTCGATTTTGCTCTATTGGTGCATGTTAATTTTTTTTGAAAATTCAATAACTTTGCGAAAAAATTACCGATCTTCAAATATTTTTTTTCTGTTGGTAGGTAGACGGTTCCTCTAAAAGTGTGAAACATGATATATTTAAAAAAAAAAAAATTGTATATCACCATTATAAAAAAAAGTCACAAAATGTTTGACCTAAAAAATTGCGGATTGCATAATTTTTTTTCCTTCATATATTTTATTATAGTCATATATATAAATTAAATTATGTAGCAGCCTCTACTAGCCTAAATTTCGTTGTTTAGGAATTAAAATTTTTCGAAGTTAAAGTGAAATAATGGCAATTTATAATGCATTTATTAAGTACATTTGGCATTAGAAATATTTTTATACACTCAAATTCATTCCACTAAAGTCCATTCGTGCTGGCATGTTCTTGCGAAGTACATACATATAGGAATGCGGCCACTGCATTCATGGAGATTGGTATCTCTTATTTAAAAGAAAAATCTAAAAGTTGCTATAGTTTAAAATTTTCATGAAAGTGAAAATATTTATTTAACTTGCAGCTAAAGCTTGGATGTTGGTTTTCTGTTAGAAAGTTTAGTGTGTTTTAAGTGAAAAATAATGAAAATTAAATAAAAGAAAATAACTGTTATAACTACGCAATATATGGTGCTAAAATATAGTTCAAATATGTATCTTTTTTTCTTATTAAAAATTAAAGTAATAGATAACGTTAAATCACAGTAAAACCAGTAAGTCAACCAGTCTGTGGAAGTCAAAGAGGGCATAGCCGCAAGTAAATATGCAAACAAAATATTATCAGCAATTTGACCCACGCTGTACAGGGGTTGAAATGGCAGACAACTTAATAAAATGGAAAAATGCCAAAAGAAAGGCAAATCACTGCAAATACATGTTGGCGTGTAAGTGAATGAAGGAGCGTATGTAGGTTGGCAAGTGGCAAGCAAATATTTTACAACAAATTGCGTGTTAAGTCTACGCAATGTGGCCTTTCTGTCCACCCACTTGACTATTCCGCTGCTGTGGTTGAAACATTTTGTGATTTTATTTTACTTTTTAACCCATTCTGTTTGCTTTGGATATTAGGTTTGTGAAGAAAAATGAGTGCGATGTAGTGAGATTGACATTTTTGGGTCTTAATGTAGGCTTCGATTATGGGCATTCTCGTAAAATAACTTTGCATACCACAAATTGGATAATACTAGAGAAAGGAAAGATTGCGATCTTAAGCTAACAACAAAGAGGAAGGTCATTTGAAAACTCCCTTCTTTAGATATATTCAATGGCAAGTGTTTATTGAGGACAAAGTCAGCTGTGCACAAAATAAAGGCTTGCCTAAAGCAAAAGGGCATACACATATCCTTTTCAATACAAAAGGCGGATATCCGCGATAACCCCATTTATGGGAGTTTCGTTAAAACTGGTTGCTACAGCAAAGCAGCTATATTTTATGGCAAAATATTCAATTATGAAATATGTATGTAAGGCACTCGAATTTCGAAACCTTTACATAATTTTGTGTTCTTAGTTACAAAAATCTAGTTGAAGAAGTTAACAACTTTTTTTCGTAAAAAAAGAGACACTATTTTTCTTTATATGAAATGTTTAAGAAAATATATTTCTTAACAAACTCCGTATGAAGAATTGTAATAGTGGTATTATTATTATTATTATTATTTATTAAGCAAGTGTCATTAGTACAACAAGGATCTTCTTCTTTTTTATCACAACAAAATTAGCATAACATTAAAATTTATTATAAATACATCAATTCAAATAGTCATAAATACATGAAAATGAAATGAAATCATATACTTATATATAATTTTTATACATTTTTGTAAATAATAATGCCACTTAACTTAGAAAATTTTGAACATCTTTGTAATGATGATAATTTAAAATAGCCAGAAGACAAAGGAGTAATATCTGATGAAAATTTTGTATTGTCCCCAAAAGCGGATGAATGGGAAACGAAGAAAATTTAATTGGCCTGGTTTTCACTTTGTACCAGATTTTCAATAATTATTAAATGTCTTGAAAACATACAAATATTTTGAACAATTTTTTTCTAAAGAATTTTTTTTGAGAAAAGGACATTCTTTAGATAATTTTTTGAAAACCAATTAAAAAAAAACACAAAATATTTTATCTTCGCGTTGTTTGCTGTGTTTTGTTTTCAAATATATGTTTACTTCTTTTGTGAACTTGGTACGATATTTCGTACAATCTTTAGGTGACTGTAAAATTTGGCAGAATATTTGTAAATATTTCTTAATTTTCATATATTTTATGATATGGAAAGAAAAATCACAAAGTTATATGGCTTAGGCATACTGCGACAATGTCTAAGAGTATAACCCTAGCAAAAATCCATATTTAACATAGTATATACGAATCGTTTATTGAAAAAGTATAACCCTAAAAATCGGGTATATATCAATAAAATATATAAAAAGACACGATTTTATATATAAAAAAATCACAAATCAAATAAAGCTCATGCATTATTTGTTTTAATAATAATAATTTTGGCGCTTACACTTTATAGCTCAGTGCTTGGCCGAGCTTCTCCTCACGTTTGTGGTGTGCGTCTTTATGTTATACCAACAAATAAAGGAAGCTACAGTTTTGTACCGACTCCGAATGGCAGATGTATTTTATGAGAAGCTTTTTCATGGCAGAGATACACTCGGAGGTTTGCCATTGCCTTCCGAGGGGTCACCGCTATTAGAAAAACACTTTTTCTATCATTTCGATTTTACTTGCCATGGCTGGTTTTCGAATCTTGAACCTAGCGGTATATCGAATAATAGCACGCACCGATACCCAATCGACCACAGCGGCCACATTTGTTTTAGATAATTGTGTTAGAATGAAAACAAATTTGGAATATAAAACCATTTTCTTCTATATTTTACGAAATATTTTAAATTTAATTGTTTACCAACAAGTGTAAAGCTTCATTCAAAAATCACTGGAAAGCGCTTTAGGACTGTTTGGTAAAATATATCGGCATCGAATGAAAATACATATAATGATGATATGTTGCCAAATCTCACCAAAGTTCTTGTCCCTTTTATATAGAGCAACAATTGGCTGACATAATTACTTGAATGAGCTAGAATTATTGTTTTTTTCATTGGTTGGTTTACTTAAAATGTTACTATCATTCATCTCGAACTCGATAACGGTATCTGAAATAAAATAAACACATTTATTTAACTTGCAGACCACAGTTTCACTAAAGGTTTTAATAAAAAAAAATAACGATAACAATAACAGCATAAAAAAAATAAAAAATATCGTTATCGATAACGATTTAATTGAATATAGCGGTATCAATGACGACTTTGATTACGTTCTTATATTTGGCACAGCTCAATTCTGTCCAAAGGAAAACAAAATATTTTTCAAAACTTAAATTTTTTGCCAAAGTATTTCCAAGGCAAACAAAATTAAGATTTGTCTGAATAAAAAATACCTACCGTCGCTTACTAAGTTATGTATGTTAACCATATAGTGACTGATTTGGGCACTTTATTAATTAATTAAAATTATATGTCCAGTAAAGTCTGAAATTTTTGAAACTATTTATAAAGCGTACAATGATTTAACAAAATTTCATCAAAATTTTGCAGTATTTAAAAAAATTGTTTACAATTTTTTCAAGTATGCAGTTATTTGGCTCTTCAATTTTAGTGCGAGAAAGTGCAAGTTTCAAGTGTCTGCAAGTTATATCTGATTTTTGAAGTTTTTTTTAATGGCTGTTTCCATCATACAATGCAAGGTCGCGCTTATTTTTTATAAAGAAGGAATTACGAAAGAGCGTCAGTAAAAAAATTGTCATACCCCAAAAAACTAAAAAAAAATATATTTAACAAGTTTAAAATTTTGATGAATTTCTTTTTAATGTTTTTTAAATGTTTTTTTCAATTAAAAAATTGTTTTTAATGATGCGTGTTAGAAAATTTTACGACATTTTTATAAAAAAATAATTTTAAATTATTTCAGGTTTAATATATTGTCCAAATGTGTCAAAATGTGTTTTGATTTAATTTGTGAACAGAGTGTTTGTATATTAGTAACCATTGCGAATTCAATAAAGCAAAGTCAATGGCAAAACCATATTCGTTTCAGCTTAAAAGTATTTTCCTTATAACAGCGTAGACTGTTAATATTAAGATATTCATTGTAGAAGCTTTAAGTCACGCGATTCATCTTAAAAAATATATAGCTTTTTTGGAAACTCCCTATATATCTACTATAAGTAGATATACATTTTGTGAGAAATAAAACTTGAAACAATACTGACGTAAAGTCTTCGGTCCTTATTTGTTTCTTATATTCATTACTTTACTGCAAAAAAAGGACAAACTGTTTACTCTTAAGGAAGTGTAAATAGTCAACGGATTTTACTTAAAAAATATGTGAGCAAAAAAAGACATTTATCCCAATTAATTATTTGCAAGAGTTTCAAGCTTAAAATAAACCTACAGATATATTTATTAAAAAAGTCATATACTTTACAAAAACATAAATTAATTAAGTAGGTACATAATTTTTTATAATTGAAATTTCTTCTTATCTTTTCATGTCAACCACAACGAATTTGTGCTTCTTGCTGGAAATAAAACAAATCAAATCCACCGCAAACACCACCACATATTTGTCAACTACATTTGCTACTTTCACTTATTGAATTTCTCGGCACGGAAATTCGATTAAAATCTATCAACAACTACAACTCTTATTGCCCGGTGACCTCAACAAATGTCAATAACGTCAAATGTGTCCAACTGGATTCGTACGAATTCGCTGTTGCACTTTTGCTACACCAACCACACCAACTACTAATCAATTGCCATCGCATTTATCAACATTGATGTTCATTAATTTTGCCATCTCATTCGCATAAATTTTTGCTTCACACCTGCAACTGTATTGCATTCATTTGTTGGTCTAACGTGTCCAATTCGCAGAGGCCTGCCACCCGTACGAGCCTTTCAAGTGTCCCGGTGATGGTAATTGCATTTCGATTCAGTATTTATGCGATGGCGCGCCCGATTGCTCCGATGGCTACGATGAGGATTTGCGTCTCTGTACGGCAGGTAAGTTTGGTAGAACAACAAATTTAATTTAGTTAGACGCTGGCGTCCAAGTGTAGGCGTTGTTCGTGCTAAGAATTGAAAAACAAAGTTTTGTATGTGCATTGTATGGAAAAAGCAATTGGTATTGAAGATAAGAGAGAAATTAACTTTGTGACAACTTTATGTGTTCGTCTAACAGAGATTACATTTGTTTGTATTGAAAATTGAGCGTGTGAAATACTCTAAAGTTTCATCCAATGTAGGAAGAGTGGGCCCACAAATAACTTTCATAGCTGCTCACTGCAGGAGCTCACAAAGAAAAAAATGTAAATAAAAACTTAAAAAAATAAAATAAACATGAAAGCAAAGAAAGGTAATAATCTCTAGGTAATCATCACAAACATTGACAAAGTTTTGAACAAAGTTTATCAATCTGAGGTTCCTTCGCCGATCATTTCAAGAAGTTTTGAAGCAACAAATAAAAACAAGCCTAATAAAGAGATGTTGTGATCTCTGAAGGCAGTTTTAACGTCTACCACTACACTTCGTTTTTTTTTAATTTAAAATCTTCCAAAAAGAAATTTAATAAAGCTTAACTAGAAAAAAAAACACTTGAAATAATTGTTATGTGCTTAAAGTAACTCTAACCGATTTTTTCACAATTTTTTTCAAATTACCGCAATTATTTTTTCTTTTTTTTTTAAGGAAATTTTCACTCACAGTGGTAAATTGTCACGTGGAAAACCCTTCTTTTCAAATGGCGTTCGAGTTTTTTGTTTCAGAGATGCCAATCCTGAGATTAACTGACGGCAATCGGAACAACTTTTTTCGAGGACTCGACTTTGTGTAAATGCAAAAAAAAAATTTTTTTTTGTACTCTCTAAAACTTAAATATTAATAAAGCTCATTAACAGTCGTAGATCAGAAAAAAATTCTGCAAATTTGTTAAAAGCAGTACTATTTCTGTCCCATTAATAATTCAATACCTGCGTAAAAAAAAATCTTGGGATACTCTAACTGATCTTGTCTTGTCTCTGGTTAGCTATGCTCGAGAATCATTTCCAAAAGATTTGATATATTTTTCTCATTATTTCCTCTGTACTTAGTTAGAAAGCGATTGAAGTCTCTTAGAAAATAGTATCCATTGTAAACTGGAACCAGAAATTCTATTCCCGCGATTATTTCAGCCAATGTGTGATTCGTTTGATTGCTGAGATTTTCACATAACCAGAACAGGCAACTTCCGATTTCGATTAGCCGATATAGTGTATGAATATACCAACCGTTGGCTGTCAAAATTGGCGGATGTATTCAACACAATGGCAGGGACTGGAAATGCAATGGTCGTGAGATAAATTGCTTTTTATGCCTTATAAGCCCACGTCAGGCAACTATGGAAGGTATTGTAGGAGGGCGAGAAAGCGTATATACACCCATATACAAAGTACTATATACATATGTATGTATGTATGTTTACAAAAGCAGCAGCGGATAACTGGCAGGCTTGCTGGTATTCAATTTCGTTTGTGCGGAGGTGGTTTTTTTTTTTTTTTTTTTTTTTTACGTTTCCATGGGCGTTGTGGTAGCGCGCTACCCTCAAGTGGCCCTTTGAAACCAGGATAAGCCTGTTTTCCGTCGAATTCCACTCCCCACGGGACTGCCGTCAAGCATAACATCATGGGTAATGTGCGGAGGTGGTGGATGTGATAGATTGTTGCAAGTTGCGTTAAGCAAATGATAGGCAGCAGCTGAAATACAATACCTGCCAGATATACACCCCTCGCAAAATTATAAATGCGCCAGCTATTTAAATTTTCTTTTTTTGTTCATTAATATAAAACCATGCAAGCTAAATTTGAGGCAAAATTTATAATTGCAAATTGTATTATAATTAAATAAACTTCATCAAAATTTCGAGCTTTAAGGCACAAAATTTTTACTTATGAGTTTGCAATTTAGTTTAAAAATTTGCCAGCTTAAAGTAGCTACCACCTACCGCTGATTTTTTAGAATTTTTCTCTCATCGATGCCCCTTCTTGATTTCTTGCATATAAGTAACAAACAAACAAACTCGTAATTGCTTGTTTGCCTAGACATATACATATGTATATGTATATGTATGCAGAATGTAGATACAAATTAAAAAAAAAAAAAATAAAGTGATCGTGTTTGACCTTATAATAATGAAATGCAGTGTATATGTGCGTTCATGCGAAGAAAAGAGAAAATATTATATATAAATATGTAGGCTCGCTAAAAATTAAACTCAGAAAGAAATTCTGTAATTTAATTTTGTCATGTTTTTGCGTCATTCATTACCAATTACCTACATTAAATAATGAAACATTCATCAAATAATGTAATTTGATTTAGTTTAAATGACAAACATTATTTTAATGGATGTTTATGCTGGCAGTTAGAATGCAACCAGTGGCTAAATAGAGTACTCTATAATTGAATTAAATAGACATAAGATGGTCAATATTGTCAATTACGCTCTGTAGCTCTGGTTTGTAAGCCTAATGAATTCGATTGGCATATGTATATAATAATATTGGTATATTTTCGGTTTAAATTTTATTTTTAGTTAATTTAATAGTTTAATTGTTGAACTATGGAATTTTTTATTTGATAATTTGTGGAAAGCACTTACTGCAAAATAGTGAAATTGTAATAGAAAAGTTAAGAATTTTTTTCCATAAGGCATCTCTGCATTTATTTGTAATAAACTTTACTTTCTTATATGAAGTGCTACTAATGAAGTTTTTTTCGAATTATCGTTTTTGGAATATAAATAACTTACATCACATTCTTATTTACCTACTAGAGTACCACGAAGAGGTTGTTCTCAACCCGATCGTTGGCTTGTCTGCTATAAGTAGATGTTTAATTTTTGTAAAAGTATTTTAAAGTAAGACCGCATATCTTCACCACCACTTACCAATATACGCGTATATAATTTTATGTGACATCAATCTGATCACAAAAATGATATTTCTATTTTAATTTCTGACACACGAAAATATAACAACAATTGTCAACAAAAATTCTTTTAACCAACCGTTGCGGTGCTGTCGGATACACTAATGAATCTAATCCATTCCGACACCAACTTGAAAATATGGACCCGGCCGCTTAGGTATACTACTGTATGAAGCATTTGCTCTCAAGTTTGTACGTAGTTCAAGTGTTTTGAATAAATATTTATGAACATAGTTGATGTTATGAAAATATGTGCCCTAATATTGCGTGTATCAGTCGGACACGACCATAAAAGCGATTTTTAATTAAGAATCAATTACAGCGCCATCTGGCGACTTATGTTTATGCAGGAGTAATTCTTTTCGTGTTGTCAATATGTTCATAGATCTATATCTTGATATCTTGAATATGTGACAAATCGGGTGAAAAATACGATTTTAAGTCATGACTCAAGCGCCACCTGGCGGTTGTTTTTATACAAAATATATGGATACTATTATTAAGATAACTTATAATTCAATATTAAGCTTGTTTATCTAGGCGAACCAAAAAATGAGATAATGAAGACTTAACCAAAAAAAAATTTTCAACAACTAAAGAAAATCGAAGATGGGCCTGGGTAGAGTATATGAGAAATTATACATATCACCATTTCTATGCAAATATCTTGAACAACTTCATCCGTAGTAATAATTGAAGAATGTAATTAAAATACTCAAAGTGTCTCGATAAAAGCGATGTGCATCTTCTGGGTGCCCGAAAGCGAAATATACGAGTATTATAAAAATATCCATAAACACTTTTGAAATGTATCTCCAATTGTATGGTCTGTATTGAAATTCATTACATCCGATTACAAATCTATTATTTACGAGAGATTTCTGTAACACACATTTAACATTTTTCATCCTTTTCAATTGCCTTATTCGAAGAAGAAACTGTTGTTTTAAGAATGTATTAAAAGTATTAGATTTAAAAACTCAAGTTGCTTTGATAAGCTTCCCATATTCATAATAACAAACATTCATATCCACTCTTTAAATATTAAACTTCATTTTATTTAAAATTCAAGCTGTGCTCAGCATTTCCATTCATTTTAATATTCATTTTAATAAATAAGAGAATATTTTTATTATTAATATGTGCTCTTTTTGTAGTTTTCTGTGCTTAAGTTTGTGGTAAAATGAAGAAATGCAAATACACAGATATGTGTACATATAACTAGTGTGGTTCAAACGTGATTAGGAAAAAATCAATTTTTGGGTCAGTGCTTTAAACCTCGTACTATAGCATTGTTCTGTATTAAAAAACATATTAAAAGAACGCTGAAAAAATAAAAATAAAATGAAATTTTCTTAGAATTGTTAAAAAATCCTTGAAAATCACTATTTTTTCAAACTGTATATACTGTTTAAAATTCGGGACCTTCAAAAGGATTTACAACATTCTAAAAAATTTAAATAAACAGATTTACAATATTCTAAAAAATTATGCCAAGAATTTGCAAAAAAAAAAAACTACGAAATATTATTTTTTTTCGCTTTGCATATTTTGGAGGTATTTTAATGAGCCATTAAAAATGTTCACGAAAATGTTTTTGTTTTATAACTTCAAAGCAAGGAAAACTTCAAGAGTTTGGAGTGATCTGCGTTTATTTTTTGATTTTGAAGGATTATTGTTTCTTTTTAAAAACTCCTAGAGTGTGAGAACATAAAAAATCTACAGATTTTGATGATATTTTTATGAAGATTGGGATTACCCTTAAAAAATGTTTATAACGTATTTTTAAATTTTTTAAGCTTAGGTTGCATTAACAGTTATTCCATGTAAAGGATATAAAAAAGGCAGCACAACTTTTTCGAAGAACATAGTTGTTACAAATCGAAATAAAACCAGATAAGAGCTTAACAATTTTATCCCTTGTTTACATGTTTACATTGTTTATACTAAAATGTACAAATTTGCATAGATAAAAGCAAATGAATACACAGTTTGCTTTTATATTTGCAAAAACAAAAAATTGAAATTGCTTGCCCACAGCATTCACAAAAAATGAAAAAATTAAATAGTAACACATTCCTCAAGCTATCTTTATACACGAATGCTGTTTTCATATCCAAACATGTGTACATTTTCACTCGTATGTTTGTGCAAACTTTTCTCAAATGATATTTTTTTTTTCCTACAACTTCATGGATTACAGTTATTTGTGGCGTTTCGTACGAGTGCTGGGAAAAGTTTAATATTAGAAAACTTGTGTGCATGTATGTAAATTGCAAAAAGAGTTAGTTACTACTCGTATTTATTTTACTGATTTCCCTGAAGGTGCAAACAAAATTCATATTGCATATCAGGATTGAATGAATGAACTATAAACAAAATGCTTACACAAGTGGCCATAAAAAAATTTAAAAATAAAATTACTAAAAATGTCACAGGCCATAGCGAGGAAATTCGAATAAATTTGCCTCTTGTGGCTATATTAAATAGTATACGAGCAACAGTTGACCTTCGATGGTAATAAAAACACATATGCAAGTGCATGTGTACTTTGTTGCACTTTCTGGCATTTTTGTGTAAAATGCAAGAGCTGATGCTGGTAAATATTTTAAGTGCATTTTACTTGGTTTGTACTTTATAAAGTTTTATTTAATAATTTCATGTCACATATTGTTATTTAATTACTCGATTCGAATATTTTATTACATTTGTTGGTACTTTACTCAAAAAAATTTATACACAAACACACTTAATACAATGCGCGTAAAATATATATATATTTTTTAAATATATTAATGAATTAGTAGGATTCTAGCTTTCGCTATCGCTTGAACTTCATTGCCAAAAAACGGTAAATAAATTGGTGCAATTTTTTAGCTATTTTCGTGAATATGACTTTAAAAAGCATCTCTGGAAATCTCTAATTTTTAGCAAATTTTTTCGAAGATTTTAGCGATGAACAAAATGAACGGGATAAATAGAGTGAACTGTTTTTGTACAGCTCACACAGCTAAAATGCCGATTCCAGCGTATTTTTCATCGCTAAAAATCTCCATTTTTCGCTAAAGGAAGCGTAAAATAAGCACCTAGGAAAAGTTTTTGCTAAAAAGATCTGACAACAAATAAAAGGTAATATTTATATTATTGTTTGTTAAAAGTGTTTGATTATATAGAAAAAATTGTAATCAATAGGACAGAATGAAAAATTATTAATTGTAAAAGGGCAATAAGAAGATTTAAAAATTTCGAGAAACTACTACTTGATTTCCTTTAAAGCATAAAGCGTCGGATTTTATTTAAAACAAGTCTGCGTATTTCTTTTGGAAGCTGAGCAATTTTTGTATACGAATCCTCTGAAATAGAGAAAGCATCCGTGGCAGCTTTTGTTGGCTTCGCAAACAATTACTTAAAAATCGCTAATATTTCAATGATATTCTGTGCTAATAGGTACCTTCGCAACGCACTCCTTTTGACAATACTTATTTTCACAATATTCTTTCTAAAACTTTTTTTTTAATTTTTATATACCGAGATTTTGACAAATTTTAGTTATTTACTCGCGTGCCATAAATATAAACGAATTTTAACATTTCTCTTCAACTACACCAGCGACTCGTGCGATGGATAAAAGAATTCAAATTTTCCTTGAAGAATTTTGGCTATGAAAAAGCCAGAATCGCATTTAAGAAAAATCGCGTTAATGGTCGAATAATTTTTAGTGATTTTTAGAGTTTTTGTGATGGCAAAAGCTGGAATCGGACTGCTGATATATCTAATGTCTTTGAAATTATTTGAAAAAATTCCAATGGTTATTATGAAAAGCATAAAAGCTTTATTGTATTATGAGTTTTGTAGTTTGCTTAGTTGGGGAGTTTTTTCATTCTTAAGGGTAGTATAACTAACGCCCACCAAGCGAACTACCTAGTTGGATGTTCGAAAAAATATATAAGGAAAGCGGTTTAATCAATCTCCGCATTCCGGAAAATAAAAAAGGCCCTCTCTTATTCTTTATAAATGTTTGCTGAAGGACCTTGCCCTTAATCTTAGTTGAAGTTGTGAATAAATTAAAAAATTCAAGAGTTTTATTTTCATTCATTTAAGCCCATTACTCAATTTTATGCATTACTATATTATGTATTTATTTTATTCATTGCTGAAATTATAATTATTTTTATGTTCTCCGGTAATTAAACCCAAACTCTAAAAGTTTTCCAATTAAAAATTTAGATGGCTCGCTATTTGCTATACTCGTATTAAGATTGTGGCCAACTGCCAAAAAAATTCTTACTCAGAACTAAATTTACGTAAACGAGAAGGAGTTCGTTAAGTATTTATCAAATCGCTTCAAGGGCAAGATGAGTAAGCCCAAAGCTTATAGAAGACGGTAACAAGGAGTTAACTCAGTATTGCCTTCCGAGCTAACCAGCATTTGAGAAACTCACTTTTTTAGTAATATAGAGGAGATTTCTGGGATCCATATTTATTTCGACAGTGGTGTCGCCTAACGAATTCATATGCCGTAGACAAGGTATACTATGTGCATTTTGAATTTTTAGATTTGTTTCAAAACAATTTCAACCATTGAGTACGCAATAACATAAAGTTACTGTGTTTTCTTTTTAATATAAATATAATATGTAAATAAATAAAAAAAAAAATTCAAATATAAAAAAAAATTTTGAATTAGTTTGATAAAGCCTCTTGCTAAGCACAATGTGTATGTGCTTTTAAGTGCTTTAGCTCTAAAAAAAACGTCACTTTAGAAAAAGATTGACATTTCGGATGAGCGAATCTTTGAATTCACATTTTCAAATACATATATGTACATATAAATTTGCACCTATCCGTGCAGATGCCATACATTTTCATTTCACTTTCCAATTTCTAACTTTTTTACTAAAAAATTTCGTTATAGTTAGCGTTTTCTGCGTTGGCCATTTTGTGTGTTTTTAATTAATTAATACATAAACAGAGCCGGGCACAAAGAACTGAATTCTTTTAAACACATACACACATATTTAAATATATAGTACATAAACATGCCAACGAACGCATAAGTTTTGAAAAATTAAACAAACAAAACAAAAGGCAAAGTATTAACAAATGAGCAAAGAAATAAAAAAAAATTTTTTTAAAGCCATTCCATCCATGCATTTATTAAAGTACGAGTAGCATCAAAAAAAATTATGAGTGAAATTCTTTGGGGCGACAAAAAATGTGAAACGCGAAAGCATACATTACGGCGCAGCGCAATTAAAGTTGACAAAAACGAAAAAAATTGTTTTTATATGTTTATTTTGCACATTATGCCATACATTTTGAGTATGTAGGTAAGTGTGAATGTGCGTGTGCATTGCTTACGTTTTTATTTTATTTAATTATTTTTTTTGTTTTTGCTTTCAGCGGTTACATGGCAAAGTCCCAACACTGCGTTGATGTGTCGATGAGCTTTTTGACGTTTTAATGGACGTATGTTTTTACTTTTAGGAAATCTTAAGGGAGGAGTCATATAAAAATTCAATTAAATGTTTAAAAATGTAAACACTCCATTAGCGAATTTTTTTGTCATTTTATTTGCTGTTAATGCATCATTTTTAATTAGTACAAACAGAATATAATTGAAAATAAATTACAGACTTAAGCGCAGCCTTGTCTTGCATCTCCTTCTTAATCGCACTGATAGACTTTATTAAATTCAGTGTATGAAAAATAGTTTAAGCAAGAAAATTAAAATTAATACCAAAAACAAAAAATTTTAATGAAAAAAAACCATTGGCACTAATATCGATATTAATATCATTCGGGCGCGTTATCGAAACAAACAAAAGCGCGATGCAATAACTTCAATGAAAATTATTACAATGTCGATACAATAATCGGTTTCACTAAGCTTATTAAAGAATACATAACGCGTGGAAAAAAAAAATTATCAAATGCGTTAGAAATTGTGAAGTTCATTTGGACACGTACTAACGCTGATTTCAATAACACAAATTTTAGCGGTAACGATAAAAATATTGATATCGATAACTATCATGATAACGATAACGGCAGAGATACGTAATGGAAATCTATTATTCAAATTATTGCTGTGATACGGATAATGAAATGATAAATATATAAATATATAAACAATAACAAAAACTATAGCGATAACTAAAACGATAGCTGTAATGATAAGAAGAATAATAACGATAGCGATAACGATATAAATAACTTTAATGATGACGAGAATAAGAAGGATATAGATTTCGATAGTGATAACGATAACGATAAGGAATAGCAATAACGATAACGTTAAAGATTAAGAGATGAACACCAAAAATATTAAGATATATACATGCATACATAAATATAATGGTAAATGTTACGACATCGGAAATTATGAATACAATAATGAAACGATCACTGTAATGATAAATACAATGGTATTGATAACGATAACGACAACGATAACGATAACGAAAAATATAACGATAACAAAAACGGTATCGATAAAGATAGCGATAACTATAAGATATAACGATAACGTTAAAGATTATGAGATTAATACCAAAAAAAATGAATACCAAAAAGATTAACGGTAATTATAACGATATCGGAAACGATGAATAAGATAACGAAATGATATCTGTAATGATAAAGACAACGACATCGATAATGTTAGCATTTAATGTTAACGATAACCTCAACGAAAGCTATAAACATAGTGATGTTAATAACAGTAAAAACACCATTCCCCATAACGATTTCGATTACAATGCCTAATACCAAACCAATAACGGCAACAAAAATAATAAAAAGGACTAACAACAACTACGGCCGCTGTGGTCGAGTTGGTGCGGTGCGTGCTATAACTCGATATGCCGATGAGTTCGAGGTTCGAATCTCTGTCAGGACAAGTAAAATCTTAATCATAGAAAAAGTTTTTTCTAATAGCGGTCTCCCCTCGGCAGGCAATGGCAAACCTCCGAGGGCATTTCTGCTATGAAAAAGCTTCTCATTAAATACATCTGCCGTTCGGAGTCGGCGCAAAATTGTAGGTCCCACCATTTGGTGGTAGAATATAAAAACGCACACCACAAATGGTAGAAGAAGCTCGGCTATATAGTGTACGCACCAAAATTATTAATATTATAACAAAAACTACAACTTTGGAGATATCGTGGTTTTGAAAAATCTATATTTATACATATATACTGTGTATTTCTGAAAAAAGACGTGTACATTAAAATAATTAAATTAAGAGCGGTTTTACCAACAATCTAATTTAACCCATTAACTATTTTCACACACAAAAACCACTTTCTGACAATCGACATTAGTTTAAAAGCTTTTAAACAAATCAGCAATTAGGTTTTTACTAACACAAGCGGTCAACTCACTAAAAGGTCTCGGTACATAAAATTCACAGCTGTTGATTTGCGGTCACTCATACGCCTCGGTGCATTTACAACTTTGAATTGAATGAACTTTAGGGACAACTTAACATACATATGTACAATAAATGTGAATATGCGTTTGCTTATGTGTGTGTGGTTGGACCGAGTTCTGGTTTAATTAAAACTGTGCAACTGTCTGTAAATTGAATTGTTTGTATAACCAGATGTAAGCATACATTCATATGCACATATATACATACTTGCTGGCATATTTTTTTATTGTATTCTGTACGTTTCGCAGTGGCGTTCGAGAGAAAATAAATACATTTTTTTATAGGTCTTCAGATCCTTTATTTTAATTATTACATATAAAAAATACATGTCTTGGGATATGGTGACTGAATATATATTGTACAAGTGCAACTCTGTTTTAAGAAATATAAGTAAGTTAATGGCAACAGCTTCGGTTTTTTCACAAAAAACGTAGGAACTTTGAAATGTTTTTGGAAATAATTTATGTTATGTTATTACGAATATTGCAATACTTGTGTGATGATTGTTTAATTTTATTTAACTGAACTCAATTTTCGATTTAAATTAACTTAGTCATATAGGCGTATTGTAGCTAACATTTGACAGCACAGTTTCTTACGCTTTTCACTGTGATTGTTTCGTAGATTTCGTTAAGTTATATACTCTACTCAGATTACTCTTGTGCGAACATTAGTTTTGACTATTCAGCAACTTTTGATTGTTGAAAATGCTGAGTCATAACTGCGAATTTTTAATTCGGTTCGATATTTTTAATTACAAATTTAAATTATGAGGTCGCAGAATATTAAAAAAAAATTAGTATTTTAAAATATATTGAAAGAATTTGAAATATCGCCAACATCATACACCTTTGTATGTCTTACTGTTATCGATTATTTTTTTATCGAATTTTACCAATAGAAATTGCAAATAAATAAAATTGTATGCCAATTTTTTTGGTCAAAATTAATTTAAATAATTTGATACTTATTTTATTAGCCTCACTGAGCTTCAATACTATACAGCGGCACACTCTTAGAGAACATCCCCAAAAATTCTTTTTAAAGCCAGAAATTTCTGCAGAATTAAGAGCTAAGAATATCATCCCTTAAATTACACGTTAGATGATTTAAAAAATCGCAAATATTCAATTAAGCTAAAAACAGGTTAATAAATACAAAGAGTGGCAGTCTCTATACAAAAACATTCCACACAAGAAACTATTTTATCGCAAATGCGTACAAGTAATCGCTTTTGTATCAGAAAACTTATACACCTAAGTACTCACCAGCAATTGATTGTATGCTCAATAAAATTACACCACAAATGCTTTTGAAAACTTTGCAATTTCTACTGCGTCGTCGTATAAAGAAAACACTTCCGCACATAACAGGATTTGTTGGCTTAATTGCGTTTTAGTAGATAAATAGCCCAGCTGTTAGTACTCAACCTCAACAGCACATATCCAACTACAAATATAATAAACGAGTATGTATGTGTGTATATACGAAGGTCTGCATGCGTACTTCATTCCAATCCTCTTGCTAAACCTACTTCATTTATGTGCTTCTTGCAACCACAACCTTGCTGAGTGTTTATCTCTTAATCTACTTTAAAATAAGTTTGCTTGTGTGTGTGTGTTTGTGTGTGCATGAATGTAAGTGTGCATAGTTGTAAAAGTTGCTAATATTCAACCTCTTTCTTAGTAAAAAAATTCGTAAAGCAATTACGTACTAAAGCAAAGAGAAGGTCGACAAAAATATTTGCATTTAATTTGTGAAGAAGTGTGGTTTGGTTGAAAATTTAATTTCGAAATAAAAAATCGTATTTCGCCGATGCATTACTCACACCTTTCAGTTTTAAACACACACCAAGACATAACTATTGAAAAGTGTCCACGCAAGTGGATGAGAACTGATATTATGAGCATCATTAACAATGGGTATGATAAACAACATGAACTAATTTTACTTACCTTTTTGTTTCTACTTAACAAATTAATAAATATCCGTATCATCCTTTTCAAAGTGATGTACTTTAACATGGCAAAAGGAGAAATCTGTGTACAAATTTATAAGTATCAAACTACTTTTCTATTTTCCTTACCGAAAGTTTTTCTTGTTTCATGAAACTTTTAATTCTCGGAAGCAAATGTTTCAATATGGCGAAACATAAATTGGGAATGTTTGTCCTCCTGTAAAAAAAGATCATATGAAAAAATCAAATTTTAAAATGAGCGCGAAACAAATGAAAACTTTCTCCCACTTTGTTCTGCTTATGATTGGCGATCTTGTGGATCCTAATGATCCTGTTTATAAGTTTTTAATTATTTTTATTAAAATAATTGATTGTGTATTATTACCTAACTTTGATGACGGCCTCTTAAATCAGCTCCAGCTATTGATAAAAGAGCATAACCAACTCTATCAATGTTTATTTAAGGATAGCTTGAAACCCAAACACCACAATCTTGTACATTACCCTACTATTGTTAAGAATTTAGGGCCGCTTAAATGCTTATGGTCTTTTAGATTTGAAGCTGAACACCAAATTCATAAGAAATATGCTCGAACTATAACCTCCAGGGTGAATATTCCTTTATCACTCGCAATAAAATCATCAATAAGATTTTCAAACTCAATTTTAAACAACAACTTTTTTCAGCACGAATTTGTTTTTGGAGACATAAGTCCTATTGAAAATGAAAACAATTTCTACATTTCATCATTAAGCTTATCTGACCTCAATTTATATAAAAGAACAAATTCCGTTATTTACCGGGGAAAACAGTTTAAGGTTGGACACATTGTTTCAGTTACTAATTCAAATTTTTTTATTTATGAAATATACGATTTTTTAATAAAAGAAAACAATGTTAGTATTGTCGTTAAAAATCATACTTGTTTAAACTTTTCCGAGAGATTTCAATCATATTTAGTCGGTAGTAAGACCCAAAATTACACACTTCTCAAATTTGATTATTTAGATGGTCCGCCAGTACACTTTTATTTTTTAAATAATGGCCTAAAAGTTTTAAGGGCAAAAAAATATTGGAAACATGAATTTTAATTAATTATTTTAATTATTACTCAAAAATGTAAAACTTTTAAGTATCATTTAATTTCTTATTATAATTATAATCTAAAAATGTAATAATAAAGATGTTAAAAAAAAATGTCCCTCATTTAAAATTTATAAGGAAATCAGTTTATTGAAACTAAGAAAACTTACACTGAAAACTAGCAACCCTAGTAAAATTAAGAAGGGTTTCATTTTAGTTTTACTAGATTTACTAGTAAATTTTATTAAGAAGGGTTTCCTTTTAGTTTTACCAGGTTTACTAGTAAATAACATTAGAAGGTTTTCTTTTTAGTTTTAATAGGTTTACTAGTAAATTTTATTAAGAAGGGTTTCATTTTAGTTTTACCAGGTTTACTAGTAAATAACATTAAGAAGGTTTTCATTTTAGTTTTGCTAGGTTTACTACTGAATTTTATTGAAAAGGAATTCCGTCTAATAATAAGACGGTCTTCTCCTTGGAAAAAAACCATAGAGAAAACTTCTAAAGTTTGTTCTATTTTATAGAGTATTTTAGGTGGTCTTTTCGCTCTGTGCACTCAGGAATTTTTGTTATGGTAACTATACTTTTTAAGAGTAATACCTACATGAAATCAAAATCATGACAAGTTAGTTTAAGTACTTACATTTTTTTTATTATTTTCTCAATTAAAATATCACGCATTTCATAAAAAGTACAAATTAAATTTAATTGAAATATCATAAACTAATTTTGAAGTAGCTACAAATTACTGCTGATTATTAGAATTTTTTAATAGCGCTTTTCCATAATACCTTTCATACAAAAGTGCTCGTGAATATTCCTTATATGAAAGAGATTACGCAACACTTTAAATTTGCTTTATGTTAACAAAATTGAATGCGCTACAAGTGAGCACAAGTGTGCTTATGAGAGCATTCTGAATTTATTTTTTTACTGCTTACATAGTTTATAGCTTTGGTTTTTATAGTTTCTGTTAAAGTATATACTTTGTAAAGTTAAAAATAATAATTATATTACTTCATTAATTGTGGTTATTCATATTTGCGGCGATTATAATTTTGAGTTAGAGTAAAGTTGTTGAAAGATTAACAAATAGTTGAAGAGATTTGACAAATTAACAGCTATCAATAATTGTGTAGCTTTCAAATAAAATTCTAATTCATACTAAATTAATTTGAAATCAAAATTTTCATATTCCCCATTAATTTCACCTTTGTAATCTCAATAGATGATGGATTGCATACAAAATTTCGCTGTAAAACCACTTTTACTATCCAAATTAATTTAAATTTAAAATCAGCTGATGAACTTTTATTCAGTAGCTGAACAATTTTAGAGTCTCGACACCCAACAAAAACCTGCCTTTCAGGACTTGGCATGCAAAAAAAAAAAAATTTTAATCCGTGCGTCATGCGGATGCGCCCTTCGCGTTGGTTGGGCGGGAATGGATGGTAAAAACCGTTGGAATTATTATTATTAAAATACTTTATATTAATTAATTCCAAGTAATATAGTATGATTAAAAACATTGCTATCAACATAAGAAACATACGTATCGAGAAAATGAAGAGAATATTGATCAACAAAAATTTCCGAAATGTAAAGGTGTTATTCAACTTTGAAATACGTTTTTTGTTTTTTGATTGTTTTTTCTATCGCCGTGTTACCGCAAATGCCAAAACCAACTGTACCCAAAGCAACAACAAAATACATGTAGTTTTTTTTTTTTTAATTTGCTGCCACTTTTATGAATTTGCCTGGAGAGAAATATTATTCTATTCAGTTGTCTACTTTTGTTCTGAGGGTTCCCGTTTAAAAATCGATTTGATTCCGATTTGTGCTTCAAAATTTTAAGGGCAAATGTTATTTAATAGTATTGTTTTCTTTTTTTTTTTGTCCGACAGAGTGGAATGTTGATATTTGTTGGAACAATTTTCCGTCATCCCATGTCAAGTTTGATTTGGAGACAAACCGGTTTCGGCATTGTGCCATCTTCAGTGTCAATTTTCATTCTGTTCGGTTAAGATCTGTTGTTCCGTATTTATTTAGTTTTTTGGTCAAGCAGGTATTGGTGCATAGTCGTCAATGTTAATAAATGTTATTTAATGGCTTACATATTTAAGAAGAAATATCATGCCGTTAAACAAAGTAGTTTTAAAGATTATTTTATTCCTAAAATACCCCTAAATAAAGATTTTCTTGTTTTATGCCAGACAATTTGTTCCTTGTCTGTCAGTTATTATACACTAATTTATCTGCATAGACACTGCCTAGTCTACTTTTACTTATCGCTGTCAAGTGTCATTCCATCACTTTGTTGTATCTGTTCAAACACACTTACGCCACTATACATCCACATGCATTTATTTACTTAAAAATCAACTACAGCCCTGACTGACACGTTTTTAAATGAGTAATTTTTTTCGCTTTTCTTTCTGCTCTACACTCAGCCTTTCATTACAGCAATGCTTTTTGTATAACATGAAAATTTGTTATGGAAACATATGCAAGTAAAAATGTAATTACTTAGATATGCAATTACATTACACCAGTTTAAAAAAAGGATGGGTTAAAAACACAATTTTTGTTGCGCAAGTTTTTTATCTGCAGCTATGACCAGAACAGACAAGGTGTCAACTGCATTCGGCAACATTTTTTTTTTGTTTTAAATAGGGCCACTAGAAAATACCAGAATTATTCCTTGGTTAAATTAAGATTGGAAGGAGTACGGTGGTTTTTGTTTTTCATTTCAGTTGGTACGGTCTAATATTCAAAAGCTTGTCATATTTCAAAAGGGTCGTCAGCCAAGCACACTCGTTGGAAGATTGGTTACTACTAGTGAACATGTCGAGTGAAGAGAAGCTTGAGTGGTTGCAAATAAGAACTGCAGTATTTTGTAAGTGCTGCCGTTTGTTTGCTTCTTTTGCCGGAACTTGAAGTACACATATTTTTATGCACTTGTTGGGTTTGCAGGACTGAATAAATTTTGCTGATTTTTGAATCGTTTGATGTATGTATGTATGTACGAGTACCATAGAAATCATATCAACGGAAAAAATTTATAGAAAAAGATAAAACTAATTATTTATATTTTTTGTAGCACATGGACTTTTGTGTTATTTTTTGTTTTAATAGTGTTTTGTTAGCAAAAAAATACATTTTAAAAGTCAGTTAGCCTAGAATTTTATTTTATGAAAAGATATTTCTTTCCCCTGGTAACGCTTTTCCATCGTTGAAATAACCTGATGGATTTTTTCTGCGTGTCCATCGCTCACAGCTCGCTAATTCTCATGCAAAAAGTGCAGTTTTGAGTTTTAAAAGTGAATTTTGCCAATTGTCAAGCATTGCTCTCTAATCAACTCTCTGTAGCTGTCACTCTAATGGTTACTCAAAAAACTTACAACAACATTCTTAAATGATTTCCATGCTGGGTTTTCTAAATCGCTAAATTTTTCTTCGAATATTGGATCTTTTATTAAATCTCTGATTTGTTAAGAGCATCTGGAGTTATTAAATGTGGCTGGTTAGAATTCCTTCAATCAATACATTGGCTTGAAAGGGAAGGTACTGCAACATCATTTTCAACTGACACTGATGCAAATGGTATAGGTAAATGTTTACTAAGGTTTAGTAGCTGAATTCAGCGAATAACATACGATGGAACCCTTTCTTCCAAACTACATATTAAATTCTTCACACAAATTATACAAAATATATGTCAATCCAAAGATATATCTTGATGGCCCACAGTGGAACCTAAATATCGGTGATTACTCTCCAAGGCAAGTTCAGTGAAAATTTTTATTTGTTTTTTAAAATCCAATTCACCACAAATATAACAAAATTAATTAGGATCGTGTGGAAATTTTCTTGACATTTTAATGCAATTATTAAATCACAAAATTCTGCAAAAAAAAAAATAACTGATACAAAGTTGTACACATACAAGCGATTCTTTCAAAAATTCTGAAAAAAGCTAAAAATATTTTGTATTTACCTACGTTCCCATTGATAACACAGCAACACAAAAAAAAATTTTTTTTGCGGCCCGGTGATAAGACTACACTTCTTATATATTTATGGGTTCGCTGAAACCGAATCTGATATCAATTTCTTTCCATTACAGAATGGCGACCCCAAAAAATATGAGAAGTGTAGTCTCATCCCCGGGCTGAGAGTACATTTTTTTTTGTGTGGCTGTGAAATTTTCATTATTATTTTAAAGTTTCTCTTTTTAATTCACAATCTAAAATTTTACTTGCTTCAGAATTTGTACGGCCAAAAATCAAAAGCTCTTCATTTATGATTGCAAAATTCTCATTGAAGGCGTATTTATATTTATTTTCAATATATTCTGTTTGCTTAAAGAACTAATCAGATATACAAGTTGTATATGAAATTTCGAAAAACGCAAAAAGTTCTCAATTACAATTACAATGACAAATAATATGTATTAAAATCAATTTAGATGAACATTTTTTCTAATTGCCGAAGCCAACAGTATTTTAATGAAAAACAATTAAAACCAAAAATTTAGCTTTTCTATTAAAAAGTTTAATAATTTAATGTTTTGTTTAAAATTTATACTGTCTTGAAATTACAGTGAAATAAATTTTGATACAAAGTTCCAATTCATATCCAAATTTATTGTTATAAATTACACCAACCTATGTTCCTTACTGCTCCACTTCTCACTTGTCAAAAAGATAATATTCAAAAACTCTTTATTTTATTATTATTATTATTATTATTTAGATACTAGTATAAATACCAGTACTAAGAAATGTTTATATTATTTCTTTAACTTCCAGCCAAACGTCCACCTGTTGAGGAGACCGCTTCCTTCCTGCAAAGTCTAATCGCTTCGCATGGCCCCAATTATTTGGAGAAGCTATTCGGCAGTAAGGCTCGTGATGCCCTCGCTCCCCTCGGTGGTGTCGAGAAGGTTGCTATAGCCCTAAGTGAATCGCAGACGATTGAAGATTTTGGCGCAGCATTACATTTAATGAGGTGAGTAATTGAACGACAGTTAAGGTAGATAAGAAGGTATATAAAATTAAATGCAGTGAGACGAATAAGCTAAATGATGGTCGGGGCAAGTAGGAAAATTGAAAACAAGACCAAGCTACATATTTTGATGCACTCACACGTTTACATATGCACAAATTAACATATACAATCAAGCATACGCCTTTAGGTGATGACAGTGGTGCCGTAAAGGAGGCTGTTTTACAAGCGAGTCATACGCCCCATTTGCCATCTACTCGTATGTATGTACATATTTAGTAGTAGGCTACTCCAACCAGCACCATTATGAGTCCATTTACACACCCACACACACACTCAAAAAAACATTGCCGTTGGCAGCTATACAAATTTCACAAACTCAAGCGAAAGTATAAAATATAAAAAAAAAATTAATGCCTATCCAATTATGTGTGCTTTTACAGCAATGACCTTCGTGCGTGTTCAGTCAGTCGTCATGGCGTATGAGTATTATTTTGTGGCAATTTGGCATAAATAACCTTTATCTTGCAAATTCGATATTTTCGGGCTTAAATATATGTAAGTGAATGGTGAAAAAATGTGCCATCTAAGCAAATTATCTAAAAGATAAAATATCAAAAAAAAAAAAAAAAATATTTCACAGCAGCTGTCCTTGTCCTTTAGCCGGCCGCAGGCGATGCGACCTCGACAGCATTGCTTAGTTGCACACAGCACAAACAAGAGAATAAAAAAAGCAAATAATAACCCTAGACTCCATTTGTCGAAAAAGCGTGGGTAATTATATTGTATTAATATTAGTTTTTATTTAAAAAGTGAAAAAGAAAAACATAATCTTGCTTGACATTTGTCCCTGACGTTTAGACCGTTTACTTGTTTTTAGTTTGCCCCTAAAAAAACGGCCAGACGCATAACTATACCAACCGACGGCTGCATAATAATGAGATATTTGAAATGTTTTATTTATTATGCCGCAAAAGTATGAAATTATGCATTTTAATATAATAAAGAAAAGGTTTTTCAAACTTTTAAATTTTATGTAAATATTTGCAAGCCAAAAGAAAGAGTTGAATCGGCTGAGCTACTGTAGTGTTTTATGTAACATCTGTGTCTGTGAAATTAATATGTGAAAAATTGGCAACGCCACAGTATGCTCTTTTATTTCAAGTTATCAAATGAAGTGGCATAATTGATAAGCACACTGTATCAGATCCCGCATATAGTCACGCTGTTAGACATTTTTTTGTCCGTTGTTTTTATGTGAACACACTTAAGCACAACAAACGAAGACAATAAGCGATAAATTCTGCCATTTCCTGGAAAAACTATTCAAAGACTGACTACACATTTTTGGTTGCCATCAAGTAAGGCTTTACACCTCTTCAACCTTCGAACTCTCATTAGATATTTTTCCGAAAATTTTTTTATCATCCAAAATCTTAGTAAGTTTAAAATTTCTAATAAATTCCAAGCCACTTTAGCGTTTAATACAAAGTAATGTTTAAAACATATTAGGGCTATTCGGGATCTGTTATATTTGTATTCATGGTTTCTGTGGTTTTTATAGTAAATGTATTAAAAATCCAATGGGTGGACTCTCCAATGGGTGGACCCTGCTGTAAAATTGGTTTTTCTTTGGTAAATTTCTCACAGCCGATCACAACATAAAAGATAAATCGTTGAATCATCAACAAATATGTCAGTCGAACAAATATATATTTATTTCTGTATGTTAAAGTTTATGGTTTATCTTAGATATTCGATTTTTACAATTATTAGTAATAAAATCGAATATTTTCGTTTTTTCGCCTTTTCGTCTTTTCCTTTGCTAGACGCAGACTAAATGATTTAAATGAACCGAGACATTTACTTAACCTCACAAAGGTGTTAAAAAGTATTTTAAATCATTTCAATTTTTTAAGAAATAAGTATAAAAAATATAACTGCAATGTTTTGCTGAAATTCACTTTTGCTTTTTTTATTACTAAAGGAATATATCTATGCTTTGATCTAATGAACGCAATACGCATTTTTATATTACACATAAACTAATAGAAACTCCTTATTTTAAGTTGTGGCAATATAATAACTTTCGTCCTTTTTGATGCAAATTTGCAAAGTATGTAGGTAATCTTCTGTGAGGAAGTTCTCCGTGAGGGCACAATAGACCCATCGGTCGCAGTGCTAACCTCAAAAATTAATTTATTGTGCGGAAGTTCTGAACATTTTTAAAATTTATAGAGGCATACATTTCTGCGATTTTGAGAACCACGCTGTTGTGGTGAGTATTAACTGCGTGGTCAAAAAATATATCGAAAAGAGTAAACTTCAAGTAATATTATTTAGTATTTTATTATGTTGGTGTATGCTTCAAACACTCTGATTACTTACTTTATGCGGACGATTTGAAACTCTTTCGCAGAATCTCAGACTTTTCAGACATTCTGTAATTGCAGGAAGATTTAAATTCTCTAAACGCATGAGCTCTCCAAAATAAACTATATCTTAATATTAGTAAATTTTGTCCTTTAATGCGCACTCTTCCACTTATTCAGTATCATTTTTGACTCGTCTTTTACATTCGCTAACCATATTAATTTTATTATTCCTAAGGCATATGCGAACCTAGCCTTTTTGCGGCGCTATGCTAACAATTTTAAAGATCCCTACACTAGAAAAATCGTACAAAATTCTTAAATGCGATCGAAACTAGAGTATGCTTCAGTCATCTGGAGTCCGATGTACTCTTCACACTCTTTAAGAATAAAAAGAGTTCAACGTAAGTTTCTTCGTTTCGCTCTTCAATCACTTCATTTGGAAATACCCCTGCCACCGTATAGTGCAAGGTGCATGCGGATCAATATTATGTCGCTTGAAGTAAGACGATTCACTCAAAGTTTAATGTTTTTTATGATATTATCTCCGAAAGCCGGCTTTCAAGAGTCCTTGCTCTTGATTTTGCGGTGCCAAGGTCACTATTTAGGTCATGCATTGAGTCCTAGTATGTAGGCAATTAACCTTCATTTTAACCTAGCTGTTAATTAAATAATAGGAAATTTTTGTTAATCTAGTCAGTAAGGTTTATTACCATTAAGATAGATGAAATAAAATGAAACACCAAATCTTTTATTTAACGATTTTTTATATTTAATTTAGAGAAGACATTTTTCTGTGCTTATGGGGAGTCCGAAAATGAAGTTAATATCAAAAAATTATTAAATAAACAATTGAGTGTTGCGTGCGCTTTGAGCGATCTTTAAATATGTTTTAATATCAAATTAAAAAAAAAAAATGGGATACACTTTTTTCGTTATGGAAAAATCCTTGGAGGTCTGGCCACGAGTAGCTAAAATAGTCTTCTTTATATTAAATTATTAATTTCCTGTATATAAGAAGCATTGCTTTGCTTGAGCATCACATTAAGCATCATATTAACGTTAAATATCAGATTCATTTGCTACAAGCTGATTATTAATATCTCGTTAATAGATTATCAGCCATTTAATTATTAAATTAATAATCTAAAATCAGATCAAGATTGAAAAATATCCCTTAAATCTAAGCGTCTAAGTACACTCAATGTAAGAAGATTTCCTAAAAGTGAACAAACTAAGAGAAATGTGTAGAAAAGAAGTGAAAACTTGGAGTAAGGAACACAAACACTCACCTCCACTGATCGAACGTCTTTAAAGCTTTCTGTTTAATAGAAAAAGTAAAGAGAAGTTAAGAAAAAAGTAATGCATTGCAGACCTAAAATCACTATCGTTATATTGTGGTTAAAAGTTCTAAGCAGATTTCTTTTTAAATTTTGAACAATTCAAATGTAATTGACAATTTTATTGAGCAATTTTATTTATTTGGAAAAATAATTCACAAACTGTCCTCGAGCTCAATAGACTTTTCAATTATTATTCATTGAAGGCCACAAAAAACTTAACAAAATGTACAATTAATATTTATATTAGTAAAGAGTTAGATAAATTTTGCTTGGTGCATTAAATGTCAAATGCTTGCGTTATGTGTATGATAATGTTACAAAAAAAAATAAAATAAAAAAAAAAACTTTTAATTGCCTAACATAAATCACAAATTATCTTTCTATCTAATGCTTATTTCAAAACAATTTAATTAATGTCGAAAATAATTTATTTGTATGTGTAAATATATATCATTACATTCCGACATCGTACATATACAGTTTGTAATAAATGAATGTAAGTTGAGTAATTGAACAAATGTTTGCGTGAGAGTTCAAGATTGTAATCATAACTATGTCGCTTTTGCACAGTCTGTGGTGTAAAATGAGTGGAAAAAGCTTTTGCAGCGATAATTAGGATATTAAGTTGGCATAATAAATACTTAATATAATACACATAGGGCACAGACATACATATTTAGCCTGCAGTGAAACACCAAACTAGTCAGAAAAAATACTAGAAAACTATTTATTCGGGCCTTAATTTATTTGACAATATTGACTTGTATACATAAATTACTTCTTTATTTTTAAACTTATCAAAAGTTTTAATTTTTAATAAGTTTTAAAAAGAAATTACTGAAATGTGCTTTAACACCAATATCAATAATTAGGAAAGGTAAAACTAATATCAGCAAATCTAAAATTCCTAAATTAAAATATGCATAGCTTTCAGGTATACTTAATCCCTTAATCAATTTTATTTAATTCCCATTTTTAATCCCAAAAATACTTTAAATTTTAAAGTAATTCGATTAACTACCATCTTTAACTCATTTTAGACGTATTTAAATCTGAGACCGATTGGTTTATTGAAAAATTATTGCTTTTTCCTTATAATTTTCCAATAAACTAATCGGCCTTAAAGCTCAACAATATTTAAAACTTTAATTTCATTTTAAAAAGTAATTTAGTATAGTGCGTTAAGTTTCAGTTCATACATAACATACTTGTAAAGTAGTGCGAAATGCTTAGTATTACTATGCAACATAGTAAATTTAATTCTCATTAATTTAAGTTACCTTTTTGTTAAAACAAAATATTTTTCGCATATTAGTTTAGTTTAAGCTTAATTTTTTACGTACCAATAAAAATGTTAATTAAAATAAATTTAATTGATTTAATCATTTACAAAAGTTTGATGCTGGTAGTCAAATCCAATATACATAGCAGTTGTTAGACTTAACTAATTTTTACAGAAGGCATAACAGGGTTATACGAAGTGGCTAACAAAAACGTGCGTTAGTTCTTTCAGGTATTTATGCCATATTTATTAACGAGTTCTAACTAATTATTTTATGGCAAGGCTAACCTAAATCTTCGTTAGATGTTTAAGGCATTTAACTATTGAAATGCCTATTACATTTCATTTTATTGCATTTTATTGCCCAAAGTCATTAAGTCCTGCTCGTTATATACGAAACGCCTAACGAAATTCTAAGAAAAGTATAACGAAAATTGTTATTAACTCTTTCAGGTATTTAAACCCTTTATTACCTAAGTTTTCAACTACTAAATTTCCTGCAAGTCTTAATATGTGTGCGCAGGTACGCTATACATTCTGGGAAAGGTAAATGCCTATTTGAAAGAATGAGATGGAAACTCTCACGAGCACAAGAGTTTCTAGTAGGTTTTTCCAATCAGTGTTAAGAAGCTAATAGAAACTCAGCATCTGACGCTACCTAATATTTCTATAAACGAACTGCTTTATATACCTATTAAACCAAGAGGCATTAAACTATTAGTGTTCTTGCAGGAACATTATTGAACAAATTCTTTACAGGATTTGAGAGAAGTGTGTGTTTACAGGACAAGGCAAATCCTAGACCTGCAATAGCACGAGCCTTGAGCACATGTGAAGGAATTGTTTATTAATGAACTTTATTTAATAAGGCCGTTAAAGTGAGTGCAAAGTCGCCAAATTTGATAAAGTAACATAAGACACGTCTCCCGCATGTCACAGAACAGTTAAACTTGCAAACATCTTGCTGTAGAAACCTTAACCTCGATTTCAAAATCCAAGCAGCTGCAATTGAAAGCTATATCAGCTATACTTGTCAAATATATGTACATACATTTTTATGGATATACTGCACACTCAAATTAAATATAGTTGAACGAGATTTAAAAAATGCGAACATTTTCATATGATTATAAGATATAGGTAACTGCCACAACAAACATGATTTGTCTCACAAAAAGCGTCTATAGCAATTTTCATTCGCTCCCCTCTAAAAGCGTTCTGGATTCGCCCCTGACTACGGGGTAGTTATATATAAACGCATTGTCATTCAGATATATCGAAATGTAGGCAATCTAATTGATTAATCCTTTAGCCTGTTGGCCTAATAATGCATGCGAATATAATGAGACAAAGTAATTCAAGCATGACAAATTTATTCATTTGTTATTTTTCCAAAATCATGCTTACAAACATATTTACATATATGTTTAAGCAATGTTTGTGAGTGATTTGCAATAAAAATTATAATGAAACAAGTATAAAATTTCTATTTGTTCACACAAAAAAAAATTAAATAAAATTGTGCACATTAATTTAGTATGCAAATAACTTTTCTCATTACAATGCAACATATTAGTTATTAAATGATGACTTAGTTGTTGGTTGACTGACGTACATATGACATTTTAGTTATTAGCACGAGCATAGCACAAGGCTTTATTAGTTCTTTATATATTAAACAACTGGGGCGGGTTTGATAGAAAGTTTTGGGTATGCTTAAATATATACCTGAATAATTTGTGATTAAAAATCGTTGCGATTTGATTGATATTGGAAGCATATATTGTTATTTAAAGCTGAGATACTCGCATACTGGCTTTTGCAAAAAATACTGTGCCAAGTATAAACACACGTTCACTTTAAACAGTGTCTGCCATGTACATATGTTCCTTTCTTTATATGTAAAAATTTCAAATTAAATCCAATTCATTCTCTAACAAATCCCTTATATACTAAAGTTTTAAAATCTGTAGAACACTAAAAGGGGAAAAAAAAGTCTCATTCAAATTTTAAACATTTTTTCGAAAGTGTTAGAATTTTTTGAGAATCCAGTTTCATAGCGTTTTGAATTTAAGTATGCGCAAATTTCAAAATTCTCTATAAAATTATAGTTTGTTTCTACATACTTGATCATAATTATTACTAAAATTGAAAGTTCTATAAAATTGCATACTCAAAAAATTTCTAAAATATAAAAAATTAAAACTATTTGAAAATTCTAGGTAATAACCACGAAGAAAAATGTTATGTTCATTTTGTGAAAAAAATATGAATTAAAAGCATTTTTAAACTTAAGTTTTTAAATATTAAAACATTACTGGTTTTATCGATGCGGGGTCAATAATTTTAGCTATCAACGTACTGTTCATAATAGATAAATATGGTTAAAAATATAATTAGATAAATGTGATACAGCAATTATAAATAATTAAATTTTTTTTGTTAAATGTATTGTCTTACAAAAATCATAAAAAGCTTAAAACTTAACTATTTACTAACATTTTTCGAATTTTTACAAAAATGTCTAAACATTTATTTAAATGTGCTTTTTTGTAGTATATTTGGGTATAATACAGTGAGAGTTTGAAATGGTTCCAAAGTGCCATTGCTTATTAACAATTTTTTTACTGAAGTTTTTTTCGAATTTTCCACCATAACCGTTCTAGTTCCATCTTCTCTGAGTTTCGCCAGTTACTCCCACAAAGTTAAGACAATTACTCTTTCCAATTTATTCGTGGTCGTCCTTGCCTTGTCCACCCATGGGTGCCGATTTGAAGGACCTTTTCACCGGAGCATCATCATCCATACGAACGACATGGCCAAGCCATCGCAGTCGTTGAATATTTATGCGCTTGACTATGTCCACATCATAATACAGCTCATACTGTTCATCTTGCGTAGAACATTTCTCTCGAAAGCCCCCAAAGCCTTCTCATCGCTGTTTAGCATCGCCCATGTTTCTGCACCATATAAAAGGACGGGCATGATGAGGCATTTGTAGAGCGAGATTTTTGTTCGTCGAGAAAGGGCTCTGCTTTTCAACTGCCTACCGAGCACAAAGTAACCCCTGTTAGCAAGTGTTATTCTTCGCTTGATTTCAAGGCTGACATCATTGGTGGTATTAATGCTGGATCCAAGGTATATGAAACCCTTGACAATTTCCAAGTTGTAACTGCCTACTGTGACGTGGGTCCCAATACGCGAGGAATTTTTGTTTGTTGCCACAAGGTACTTTGTTTTGTTCTCGTTCACTGCAAGACTAACCTCTTTTGCTTCCTTCTCTAAACTGGAAAATGCTGCACCGACGGCCCTGTTGTTCAAGCTAACGATGTCAATATCATCCGCATACGCCAGCAGCATCGTACTTTTGTTATATGTAAATAGTGCCACTGCGATTCAGAAGTGTGTCGCCTTGTCTAAAACCTCATTTGGTCTCAAACGGTTTGGTGAGGTCCTTCCCAATTAATTCTGTATTCATCACCATTAAAAACAATTTTTTAACATTTATAAAAAAATTATAAAACTTTTATCAAAATTTTATTATAATTTTGAACTGGTTTTGTCTTCGCTTTAGCTGCGTTCTTATAATTAAGAACGAAGCGAACGTTCACCTATTTAATCGATTAACATTTTGCAAGAAATACTTAAGGAAAAATATGTAGTAAGCGTTACTAATTGTTATGAAAGAAGTTGGGGAACAACGTTAGCAAAACAAAAGTGGTCGAAAATCAGTTGCAATTTGAAGTAACTTTCCGCATGGACAGAAAGTAGTTAGAGTCTTCTTCCACAAAAAAGATTTTATTCATACATTATAAGGAAGGAAATCCGCAACATATTCAGCTAAAATAATTAAAACCAAAACACCAACGTCGTTAAACTTGCATTTACTGTACTTAATTTTGAATGGGCTACAAAATTGCATATCCAAAATTTTCTTCCTTAAGCATAATTGTAGGGAAATATAATCGAATATATATGTCATTTGAAAATTATGTTATTAATCTTCTTAGTACCTTCAGCACTTATTGTATAAATTCAGTTATTGTTACTGATATCAGAATATATCCTTCTCATATCTGCCTGCAGCCATTTTTTGCCTTAAAATTAAATAAACGTTTGAGCTTGTAAAAAGTTTAAAGTTTATTGTAATATCTACGGAATTGTCAGTTTACCTCATACGCTTCCATTTCTTCATATTTGAAACAATTTAATAAAAAAAAGCAAACTCCCATGGCTTCTTGGTGATAAATTAATACTTAAAAGGAAAATTAAATTGAAACACTAAACAAAATCAGAACCCCGACAGATCGCTTATCAAAGCCAGACAGGCAGCGTACAACTCAATACAATAAAACCAGAAAATTCAATGCAAACAACTAAATGAAGCTGGTTATATATGATATACGAGTATATGAATAACGAGACCGATGAAACTGCACGATAACAATACATGAAGGCATCGAAGTCATGAGTAAAAAAAGAAGTATTCACGAATGTAGTAAAAAGGCACACAATTAAATTACATGCTTTGCTAATATTTTTTAGACAAGGCGCATTGCGAATTACGGTCAATAACGTATTCTAACATTTATGTCAGAAAAAATAATATTTTTTCAAAAACTTGTACGCATTGATATGCTACAAATCACCCGCAGTGAATTGGAACAGCGCAGCGAAAACAATACTGACCCCATTTATATGTATGTATGTATTAGGAATGCCAATCCCGGGATCCCCAGATCCCGGTCTTTTTAACTCCCGAAATCTCGGGATTATTCTATTAAAATCCCGAAACTGTTGAAAACAACTAATTTAATGAAAATTTCAATTTATAAAATCTTTATCATAAGTATCTTCCTTTCGAGTGCAAACCAAAGCATTATTTGTAACAGAGCGCCGCCCAGTCAAAGTTAGTCTTGAAGCTTAATGTGCTCACTACAAGGACTTATTTAAATGTGGCATTGCTTTAAATTTTATGCTGAGGAAATTAAAATTAAGAAATCTACATTGAGTAATATATTTTCGAGTATCAAACAACAGAGGACAATCTCGTCAGATGTGGACACTTTTTAATTAATCCAAATAATATATATAATATTTAACGAGCGGTTGTCCCCACAAATAGAATGGCATACAATTTATCAGAAGGTTTGTTAAAATAAATTATTATAATGGGTGCGATATTTTATAATTCTGCTTGATTTTAATTTTTACTTGATTTTTATATTATAGTAGAAGACCCAGCGAATTTCGTCCCGCCCAAAAATTATTAGAAGTAAATCAAAACCCTTTTTGAACTCTGTTTTGTGCTATAACTTAAAAAAAAAAGGTCCTCCATTAGGACCTTCTGCAGGAATAAACGAATAACTGTGCAAATTTTTACGTCTTTCCGTGCTGTCGTTAAGACGTTCTGCGCGGACATAACGAAATAGCGTTTCATTTTGATATATAAGACTTTGTGTTCTTCTTAGATTATCAAACATATAAAAATATTCAAAAGTTTTTATCTATAACATTTTTTATATAAATAACACTGGTCAACATAAGTCTTGTTTCCTTTATTTGTTTTCTCTGTTATTGGGTATTTCTATGGTCCTGACTATGAAAAAAAAAAGAGTTTAATTATTTTAACAAAAAAAAATACAGAAAATCAATACATTATGCTAACAAAAGTTCTATTGCATTTTATGAAATGATCTTTTACGAGATTTCCTTGAATGAACTACTTTAGGTAGATCTCGTTGCAAATTCCAGCAGTAGTCTGCCATCATATCGCTCTTCCATTGTCTGAAGATCCTGATGGAATCTTTCACATTGCTCCTAAGTGGATTTTTATGCTCATGTTGCACCCTAGCTTCTAACGCGTGAACTCGTCAGATTTCTTTTTGCCTAAGAAATTACTCATGACCAAAACAAGCTTTGGATTCGACTTCAGTCATTGCTTTGACAAAATTAGGATCTTTACGAGTTGCCAGATCTGTGGCCCATCAAAAATACCGTACTTGCGTTGAAGAAAATTTAAACATTCGCCACTTTTGTCCAGCGCCTTCACGAACTGTTTCATTATGCTGAGTTTAATATGAAGTGGTGGAAGTATAATGCGGTCTAGGCTAACTAAAGTTATGTTTATAACATTTATGTTACTAACTTTTAGCTCTCCCCGCACTGGCCAAACTTTTTGTAGTCTGAATTAGTGTCTTCACTTGATGTCAAGGATGCATTTTAACGTTAAATTTAACCGTTCCGAAATGTTTTCTCTTGTTTCGGTTGAAACATTTCAAAATATTATCGCTAAAGCAATTATCATAATAAATTTCATTACGATTTTACCCGAAACGAAATGCTGGCGTTAACATTAAAACGTTAAGAAAAACGCTGGAGATTCACTCGTCGCAAACAGAAGCGCAAACAGAAGCGCTGCATACTTTTAGGCACATTAAAATTAACGAAAACGGAAATTTTATAACGTTGCAACATTAACGATTTGATTTCGTTTTGATAACATGGCGCCGAAACGCAACAAACTCATTTCGTTAAGTTAATTTTGCTCGTTAACAAAACAAAATGGTATCGTTTCGTTTGTTGAGCAGCCCTGCTTGATGTATTTCGTTCGGATTCACAGAGAATTTGATCATCAGAAGATTTAGATGTGCTTGGTTGTACCTCTCGGGATTTTAATTGAGGTCGTTGGGATATGACCACTTACTTCGATTTCCAGGGTTAATTCCGTTTATTTTCACAACGCAGAAATCATCGGTGTTACGAACATTGCCGCATCTCTTTTTTCAATGGACCATAACCGTAGACATACCACACATATTTTTGGCATATAATATGAAGAACACATAGCTTGTCCTGATAACACAATTTTATTTTAAAGTATTTATGATAAATACGCAGTTTTTACAAAGTCCGATATAGGATTTCGATATTTTGCAAATACATATTCACCCCAAAAAATGGCAAAAAACAATTGGGATTAAACACACAACATCTTCTTGACGAAGCCATATCGAAAACAACAACAAAATACTGAAATAGTCCATTAAAAAAATGCAAATTTAAGTAAAAATAGTAAATGTGGCTAGTTAGCTGTAGCTCAAAAACAAAAGCTGTTAGAGAAAAATTGTTGCGACATTTAAAAAAAACGTGTCAATTTAAAATAGAAACAAAAAAAAAATCACAGGAAACAAACAATTATTTTTTTTGTTGGCCAGTGTAATTAAGCAAAGAAAAAAACCGTTTTATCTTTCATTAGAATATTTGTAGTACATAATTTTCAATTTTAAATATGTGAAAATAGTAAATGATTATTTATCAAGAATCAGAATCGGGCTATTAAGATTGACCTCAAACAGTGTCTTAAAATAATTTTACTGTACTCGTATATGCATTTGCTGCTGTACCAAATATGCACTCGTTTATTTGTACTTGAAGAATAAATTACTTTGTATGTTGGTAAAATTTTAGGTTTTGTTTTTGGGATTGAAAATATCAATAAATATGTACATATATTCATGAATTACAGCAAAGTGTTCTTCTCGCATGAATGCTATTTTGAATAAAACTATAATAGGACGGTTGCAGACGTGTTACATTTTTATGACAAATTAAAAAATACGAATTAAAACTTCCTGAAATTCGTGATCCATTGATTGCCACGGTATCTTGTTTTCAAATCTCGAAAATCCTGAAATCAATAAAATGCCAAAATTTTACATCCCTAGTATGTATGTATGTATGTAAATATTTTATGTTTGTACAGATGTACTTTTTTTTTGTTCGCAACCAAACTAAGCTATAATGAAATCACACACAGTAAGCTGATCGGCTGAGCTGAAAAATAGTGCAATATGGTATATACATATGTATGAATGTATGTGTATTTGCAAGTAAATCGCATTTACATGCCTCTATTACTTATACTATGTGTACATTCATACATACTTAAAAATATACTTATGTAAGACCTATGCCAGCATCAACGCCTTAACATATGCTACAAACGGCTCATAGGAATTAGTTGATAATGCGTGGGTATGTGTCAGTTTACGGTTGAAGCGAGATGGCGCTGCATGATAAACCTTCAGACAGACGGTCCGGCAAATGCGCCTGCCGGGATTAATTAAGAGCCAAACAACACATAAACGAATAATAAAGGATATGTTGGCAAGTAAACGCTGAGGGTATTAATTTGGTTGGCCTAATATACATTTACAAACACACACACATACAAATGTGTGCGCAAACATTCGTATTTACATATATGTATGCATTTGTATAGGTATTTCTCATATATTATACATGACACTATGTGCGATGTGCTAATCTACATACGAGTATATCAGGGTGATTCAAACAGGCTTGGGACAAAAGGAAACTCTCAGTTTTAAAGGTCACAATCGCTGTTATTGTTTTATATCTATAATTTTGAAATGACTGAAATATTTATAGCTCGCTTAAATGTCTTGTAATTTATATAAAACAAATATATTCTTCGCCAAAATGTTACAGAAAATGGGAACCAATTTTTTTTCAAGCGGTAGAGATGGTCTCTGTCCTATTTGATATTAGTTTACTTCTATTAAAGTGTTAGTGCAATACGATCTACATACATATATTATTGCACAGCAGCAAGAAGGAAGTTTTAAGAATCTGACATTATATTATTACACACAAAACTAAATAAAAATAAAAATAAATTTATACAGGCCTGTTCTGCATTGAATAACATTGCTGAACATCGCAAGCGAATTTTTTTTTTTTTTGGTTTTAAAGTATTCTCTCTGATTCCGCGCAGAGAAAATAATAAATTCTGAACCTCAAAGAATTGGAAAACCTTACAACAGATCGTAGGGAATGGATTTAAACAATTTGATTCAGACTAAATTTGTCGAAATTGCAATGCTGAACAGGCATGATTATAATCAGTGATCGTAATGATTATGAGTTTATTTATTGATATTTAATCAATTATTTCAGATTTTTAAAATTTCGATTAAAAATAATAATAATTTTTTTAGTGTTATTTTTTGTTCAGTAGTTAATATTTAATATCGATAATGCTTATTTTGTGAATTGTAATTTTTTCATCGGAAATAACCATAATTTTTTATACTGTTGTCTTATTTTTCTTGTCCGACAGGGTGGAATGTTGATATTTGTTGGAACGATTTTCCGTCATTATTTTTTTATTATAAATTTTTCATCAAAAATAATGATTATTTTTTAATTTGACGAGATCATAGCAAAAAACTAAATTAACTACATTATTAGAAAAGCGGCGAGTCACTTTGAGTTTTTCGATCTGCCACAAAATATCAAACTCAAAAATTAAGTCTAATTTGTGAGCTTTAAAATAACGGTCAATAAATTATTTTTATTTTTGATCAAAAAAATAAAATTTAAAAAATAATCATTATTTTTGATGAAAAAAAGTATAATAAAAAAATAATGGTTATTTTTCGTTAAAATTTTTTTTTTTAAATATGATTACTTCTGATCAATAAACAGCAACTCACAAAATAAGCATTATTTCAATGAGTTTTCTATATTATAAACAAAAATATAACTTGATATTTGATTATTTATGCTGAGCGATTAATAAAAAAATCAGAATAAGTATTATTATTAATAAAAAATTGTATATGTTTTGATCAAAATTTTTTTAATCGTAACAAATTTGTAGAGGGCTTCAGAAAAAACACACATGTATATATTTACAAATGTTCTCCGATATTTGGAACCATTTGATTTTTTTCATTAAAAATGAGAAAATAATAATTTTTTTTTGTCCCAGATTATTTATTTCGGAAAACTATTTCTATTTACATAAAAAATTAATAGGAAATATATTTTTGTTAATTCTGCACAATATTAGATTTGATAAATCGTAATCATAAACCTGCTTTTTTTTAAGATTTGCTTACATGATTCTACTCTATTAAACTTTCATTTTTTGAATGACTGATTCATCAAGGAAGACGGCAGAAAGTAAAAAGATATAGAACAAGTTATTTCTTATATTTTTTTTCTTATAGTTATGTTAGCATATATTAACAATTATAGAAAAAAATCAGCCAAACACTTAGCAACATAGAACAAACGCCAAATTATTGTTTTTAATATTCCAGCGATAAAAAATAATATTTCGCTAATTTCTTCGGCATCAAAATAAATATTTCAATTCATTTAAACCACATCAGTCGTTGTTTGAAAGTACAAGGAGTTTACATCTATATTGCGAAATGAAGCTTTTTGATTGTGTTAAAAAATAAGTTGTTCTAATTTTTGTCGGCCTTGATAATCGTAACGTTTATTTCTTTTTCTCAAAAGTAGGAAATTTTTCCTTGGCTAATAGTTGCCGAGTATTTCGGAAGAAATTTTTCACAGCGGCCACTGTTATTTTTCGAATTCTTGCTTCTTAACTTATATGTTATATCAAATGTGAACTTCTTGGGCACTATTCTTTTAGATGAAATTGATTAATTTCTGCTAAAGTTTGCAACATATAAAAAATATATTTTTTTTGCAGAACATTATCCTGTTCAAAGTAATGGAAGTTAAAAATTTAAATGTAGCACGCAATTTTTTTAAATTAATTTAAAACATTGCGATTGTTAAACATTTAATTTTACAATCATATCCGTTGTATGAAATATTATATATATTCAATTTTTTATTTTATATATTTTAATTGTAGAAATATCCTTTGAAAACGACAAATCTCAAAACAAAACGGAACACAAAAAATATAAAACAAACACTTCGGCTACCAAATTTAACATAAATTATGTTTGAAGAATAATTTCCCGTAAAACTTGTGTATGCTTTTGAGATTTTTGGTGGACATTTTTGCTCTCGCAGATGCGCACTTCTCTTGAAAATTTTCGCGCGAAAATCATTCATTCATCGTGAAGTAATGCGTAATAACTACGAGTAGATAATGAAAAAAAAAACTATCAACACCGCGCTTTATTTTTTAACTGACAAACATTCATTCACATTAGTTGGGCCAGAAATAATAGGCAGTTAATTTTAAATAAAATATATCTTAAACTAACAACTATTACATTTTTTTTCTACTTTTATTTTCAGATCCGACTTGGAACATTTACGATCCGTTTTTATGGCTGTTGAAAATGGCGATCTGGGCATGTTAAAGTCACTCGGCATCAAAGACTCCGAACTCGGCGATGTGAAGTTCTTTTTGGAAAAATTAGTGAACACCGGCTTCTTAGACTGAGTGGCGCCAGATCCCGCTTCTGGATTTTATTATGCACACGCACAACCCATCAATCCAAGTTTCTATTCGTACTTGGGCACACCCTACGACAACTACAACTACTAAATCAATGGTAATTAAAGAAAAGTAGTGTAGAGTGGCGCTCGATTAACGATTACAAACAAAATATTCATCGAACATACAAACACAAACAGACTAGCAGACAAAAAAAAAAACACAAAAGCAAAATAAACAACCAAATGCATACAAAATACAAGCAGATACAGCGAACAAAAATTTATAAATGAATACAGCAGTTGGAAAGATTTATTTTCTCAAATTTTAAAACTTAACTAAAACATACACAAAAAAATGTATTATTTCAGTCTTCAAGTTTTTTCCATTTCTACACAATATTTTTTTTACGTTTAACTCTTCGTTTTTTTTTTTTGGTTTCTTGAAGTATGTCTACCAAGTTTTTATAAAAAACGTTTCAAACAAAATAAAAACATACAAAAAAATTGCAAAAAAATATATGTGACCAAAAAAATGTATATTGGTTTTGAAACTCAAAGTAAACAAGAAGTGGAAATGCAAAAGTGTGCGATAGAAATATATATGTACATACATACATACATGTTGTAAAAAAGTTTGAGCATGTAACATAGTATAGTGTATTAGTGGCTGCAGTGTTTGTGTTGCGCTTGCAGTTCGCTTATCGAGATTTGTATGAAAAAAATTGCTTGATTTAAAAAAAAATATTGCATGATATAAAATATCACACAATATATATATATTGCAAATATAACAAAGTTACTTTTTCTTTACTGCTATCTATAAAAATATATATTTTTTAAACGTTTATTTAATGCAAAACTGAACTCACTTATAGAACGTTGTTTTCTTTTTTGCAAACCGAAGTGTTTATTTGAAAATAAATTTTGCGAAGAATATGAAATAGACTAACAACAACAACCGAAGCATGAAATATTAAATGGTTGTCAGTGGTATCTCAATGTGTACATTACAATTCAATCATAACAATAATAAAATGCGGAAGCAGGATCGGTAAGAACAATGAAAAAATTTACAAATAAAATAAATACTAGAAAAAAAAAAAACAAAAATAAATAAAATTAAAATTAAATTAAATACAAAAAACGATTTAACATAAATACTTAGTAAAAATCATATTAAGAGGCGATAAGAGTACATTGAAAAGAGTTAAAAAATTACAAACAAAAAGCAACTTACAAAAAAAAAAACAAATATTTCAAATATTCTCTTCGTCTACATATCAGAGCATTACTTGTGCCGTACAATCTGTATGTATGTATCTCACAATGGCTATCAGTAAATACCTTCCAGCTAAACTTAAATGCAAGAAAAATGTAATTTTTTTTAATTTTTCATTATATAAAAACATAAAAAAAGAATTTTCACTGTAGTTTTTTAAACATTTTTTTTTTCGCAAGAATAAAACCCACCCTAAAGTTTTTAATAACAAAAACTGTAGAAGCAGTGTTTAGAGTAAACAGGTAGCGATAAAAAAATTGCAAAACTATAGTAAATGTACTTGAAATCACTTTACATATCAGTGTGTGTGAAATTTTTTTCGAAGCATTATTTAGAAATGGTAAATTATTAGCGTGTACTTTGATGAATATTTAATGCAAAAAGATGTTAAAAAAAGTAAAATTAACCAAAAAAATAAATGAAACTAATGCGTGACATTGATGGCACCACATTTTTCGAGTATTAAATTACTATAAAAAAAAAAAACACGTAGTTTTAGCAAAACCAAAAAAAATAAAAAATATATATACAACCCTAGCAAGCCCTGCAGCTATTTAATGAACGAGTTTTTTGAAACTATAAAAAAGAAGAAATTACAAAATTTCATTAAATTAAAAATAATAAATATCCATATGCAACTTAAAATTAATTTAGGTACGAAATGTATAACTTTTTTCCAAATTATTTATTGCGCGTATCTATGAAAACTTATGTAAGTAATAATATAAAAATGTTGAAAGCTGAAGCAGTCTATATTACATAAATGCAATAAGAAGTGTCCCTAGAAAAATTTTCAAATAGCAAAAAAAAAAACAAAAAACATATCAAGTGCATGCGTACACAAAAGAGAATGTGGAAAATTAATTGAATAACTGAGTAACCTAACCAAAAAATTCCTGAAAATATAATTGAAATAAAAAAAATCAAATCAAACGAAGTCATAAAAATTACTTTAAAATTTCTTTATAAAAAACAAGAAAAAATATGAAAAACATGAACACAATTTTAGAAACAAAACAAAAAATAAAACAGTCATCTGCGCTTGCCCAACACGGTGCACGTCAAAGCTTTGAGCATTTCAAAGCGCCGCAGCTGATGCATTCATACATACATATATGAAGTTCAATGTTCGTTACTAAAGTAAAGTAAAGAAAAATTCGTATAAGAGTTCTTAGTTCGAGGAGGCAAATTTTTCATCGGTAATTTAATTTTTAGTATGTATCGGCTGTTCTTTAACATTTTGGTTTAATTTCAAAGTAAAAATTAGCATTAAGCTATTATTCATCAACGTGGTCGCTGAAGGAGTGCTTGAGGCTGTTATCAAACTGTCTGACCCAATCTAATTATCTGAGTGGTTTTTATGGGAGATAGTCAGTTGGCTGGTTTTATAAAATTATATTTGAAATTGAAATAATAGTGCATATTTTTTCTAAAATTTTGTTATATATTAGCGCAACAATTTTTTTTAGTTAAACCAACTACGCGTCTCAGTACGAATTGAGGATTCAGTTGAACACATGACTATGAAATATTTTTGAGAAAGCCTAAAAAGTAAAACATTTTCAAATTTATCAAATTAAAAATTGATCTTTCTGGCAGTAAAAAAAAAAAAAAACAAATTAATAGTTGAGAGCCACAAAAATAAAATACACACATGAAGCTTACGGGCATGAATCAATTGTCAGCATCGCGGTTTTTCCGAATGTCTATCGCTTCGACTTAAACGCCACTCTCATGACCTTCCAACAGTGCTATTTAAATTTGATTTTAATCAATTTTGTTTAATTTAACTAAGTAAATTTGTATTCAATAAAAAATATTATCGCTTATTTCGCACCGCATCAAGAACCAAACATGAATTTTTAGTTTATTTGCGTTAGTGCAGAGTGGCTTAGCCCTCCCATCGACTATTCACGCTGAACGTGGTCTGTTATAGGACCTGCCTCCGCCGATTTGGTGGTTCAATCACATAACCTTCCATGAAATCTTGTCATCTTCTTTACGTAAAGTGTGGCCTCTTCACTTTCATTTATGTCGCCGGATTTGGATGTCAAGGGGATCAAGTTAGCTCTGTGTAGCTATCACTTTTAAAATCGTTTGGATTCGCAAGTGTTATTACGAAGACTGCAACAATACCACCAGAAGGTTGGTAAGTCTGTCGCCTTGTCGAACTTTACTACTCACTTCGAAGATCTCAAGCAGCTTCTTATTATGAAGGATACAACACCAGAGCTCTGTCGTATAAAAATGTATTAACTGCGATATTTTTTATAGATTTTTTTTTTTCTTTCGGAGGCATATACCATATAGATACTTATATCCTTTATTAGGATTTAGTAAATGCTCTTTGGCATTGGACCTCATCAATATTCAAACTACTTTTTTATATACATTTTTTTACATCATAAAACTGTTTATTATGTAAAATTTTTTTTTTAAATAGTCTAAAAACTGTTAATGCGTTTTAACTATCTGCTAACTGTCTATAACATAAAAATTATTTAAACAGAATTGACCACTCCGAAGTAGTGAAAGTTGAAAAAAGTTTTGTAGTTAAACTTGTCTCACTTAAAGTATTCGGGTAAAATTAAAAAGTTCTACATCAATTTAGAATTTGTGAAAATATTTATAGAAATACTAACGAAACATATCAGTACATAAAAATTGCAAAATGTACATGTAGACGGGAAGCTTAAGAAAAAACAACCAATAAACGAAATTCACATATAAATTGAAAGCTGGAAAACTATATATTTTTATAGAAGAAACCAGAAAAATACTATAAGCTGTAAAGAAATGAAGAAAATTAAAAAAAGCCAGATAATTTGCAAATAGTTAAAAAAAAGAATAGTAATCGAATTGGCATATAACGGAAATTGTTAGCCCAACGTTATCAATAAAACACTTTAAGCAGAAAAAATTTAAATACAAATTGTAACATAAAATATTGAAATTTTAACAAAGAAAATTCCATACATATCAGCATGAGACGCTATCGAGCAGCTAGCTTAAACATACAAACATACTCGTAACTCATGACAAATACAAACATATGTTATAGTAACTAACTCACCGCTAAACTACATACCATGTAACCACTCAAGAGACAACTTTAAATAAAATGGAGTTATAAGTACCTTAAATTAGTGCGTAGTAAGGCGAAATGCGAACAAACCTAAGAAATTGTGGGACAACTATTGAACGTGGTTTTGAAGAATGTAACAACTATTTTAAATACTATTAAAATGAATTAAAAAAACAAACGTTTATATAAACACATATATTCAATACAACTAGAAATAAAAATGTAGTGAGAAAAAAGTGTATAAACACAAAAATGTACTATATTTCAGTAAAAAGACCATGTTAAAATTTCGATTACACTATGCCTAGCAAAATTAACAGCATATAAAATTTAAAACTACACTAAAAGAAATGTTTAACAAAGCCAGAAAATTTATAATAAAAATACACGTGCAAGATATTTAGAAGAAACAAAAACAGAAATTGACAGTTCCAGAAGGAGCTTGAGGCAAATTTGCAGAAAATGATGTAAGTATGTATATATGAGAGTGGAACAAGTGCAAGAAGAATTCCTGAAAAAAAGTGACGGTAAACAAATCGAGTTAGTTGACAAAGAAGGCAGCTCAATCTATGCAAATGAGACAAACTACTTATTCCTATAAGAGAAACAAGTTTATTAACAACACTTACACAAATGATGCACATAACGAGCAGTACATAGAGTAACAGAAAAATTCAAAAATTTGTATCATCAATGTTATCCACATGTGTTAAAGTTTAAATGGAATATGTACATGTACTCGTAGTATAAAAATTTTACTTAAGTATTGAAAAAATTCTGCGTAAACAAAATTACGCCTAAAAAATAATACATAAAAAAATATAAATGTATGTGTTTTTTTTAAAATAAATTTTGCTACTTTCACAACTTAATGCACTTCAATTAAATGGAAAAAATCATACTAAATTTTAGAGTGATTTCTTAAGCTCATTTTGTTTACTATTCACTTAAACTATTAGCAAATGATACACTTTAGGAGGAGACAGTCGCTGATTTGTTGCAAGCAAGTAACACTGGAAATGAAAAAAAAAACCTGCACGTCATATACGAATATATAAATAAAAAATTATAATTGTATCAAATATTTAACTTTCAGGCTATGCATGTAAAGTTATATACCAACGCACATTATTGGACAACAAATGCACAATTTGTATAAAATATTACTAAACACAAATTTAAATACTCGAAGTTTTAATAAAAAAGAAAGTTATAAATTACAAAATAAATTTATTTGAGAAAAATGCATAAACAAATTTCCCTTTTTGTTTTGTTTTTTATTTATTTTCTCAGCTAAATATTTCAAAGCGTTTAAACTTAGTTAATTTAAGTAAAAACGAAAAAAAAAGAAAGAAATAATAACTAATTCAAAAAATACGCAAACTATTCATGTATAATTTAATAGAAATTTAAAATATTAACGAAATTTAAAAAATACGCGAAAAGTATATAGACAAAAAATAATACTAAATTAATATTAAATAAATAAAATCGCTATACATATCAAGAAAATGCAACGCAATTGTTTACTTAGAAAAATGTTTGTTAAGTAAGAATTTAGTACAAGTAAAAAAAAAAATATATATATATATATATCTGTGAAAATCAACAAACATATCAGTTTACACAGCAGTAATATACATAAATTTAACTAAAAGTAAAGTAAAAGCTTACCTTCACAAACGATTTACAAATACTTAGTAAAATAGTAGCTTACAACAAAAAGAAAAAAACCAATAGAAAATAACATAATAGTTGAAAATGTACAACATTTTCTTTTCAGTGTATTTATACGCTGTTTCTTACTAACATACATATGCGAGTAGCGGTACTTTTGTGGAATGTAGGGAGAGAGAAATGATTGGCACAATTTTTATGACTTTACAGTTCCGATTCCATATCGTTCCTTTATACAATTATTTGCCTTGAAATTATTTATACATTTACAATGTGTTAATTCCATAATGCAGTCTTTGAAAAAAGTTCAATCAAACAGTGAATATCTAATACAACATTTTCAGCTTTTAAATTACACTTCGATTAAATTATAAATTGAATTTACTTTTTTTTGGCGTTTAAGATATTTCAAAGGCTAACGAGCTGATTAGCAAACTGTCATTTTCGTATTCTACTGTTTCAATTTCATTTATTCAATAGCGAACCGTAACAGGAAATAGTTCAATTTTGATTTATTGCCTATTCAATTCAGTGTGTTTGATCAATTTCATTTGCAAATTCAATTTTGTTGGGATGTAGTAAACATTGATTCTAACGATTTCATCTCGTTTCTGATTATTGGTTTCGTGTCGGATTTTTTGACATTCAATTTCCAATTTATTTCACTTCAAATAAGCGATTTTTTTTGTTTTATTTCAATAAAGTTTTTATTTTTTATTTTTGCGCCTCACCTCAAATTTGCACCAAACAAATCTGACCCAACCCTACATTTGGAAAATTTATAAACGAAATTCGCCAACATCCTGTAATTTAATGTAGGTTTTCCAAATACTGGTAGCAAATTTGAGGTGACTGTGCAAAAAAAAAAAAAAGACAGAAAAGAGAATTTAATGAAAGTGAAGCGACAATTATGCCGTGCATAAAAGTATCGTTCGAAAACCAAATCAAAGTAAGCCCAAATTGTTATATGTGAAAATATTTAAAAACACAATTATGCTTAGATTAACCATTGCACTTTTATGAACAGGCAAACATACAAAACTACATACCAAACTTAAACGCAAACAAAATTTTATTATAAAAGAAAAAAAAAATGTTAATTAGCGAGAAGGAAAATAATATATTGGAGATAAACTATGTATGATATGATTTATGAGATATTATTGTATGTATTATTATACTAAATACGTATCATTATGATTACAATAACAAGTGAAATACAAAAAATGTACGAAGAATATTAATTAAATAAATTTTTAACATTCCAATGGATAATATTTTCGATGTGCTGTTTAAGGTTTAAACAAAACAAACAGATTGATGTTTTATTTGGCGTGATGAGGTTGAGGTAAGCTGCCATTGTGTAAATCTTATTTTTATATAAATAAGTTAAATATACTCAGAAGCGCTTTTAAGTGTGCGAAAGTCGTGTCAAAAAGTGAAAAAAAAAATTTAAAAAGGTGTCATATTAGCAACATGACATTCATTAAGGACCATCCTGCATATACTTACATCGGCTAAAATTTCATGAGCAATAATCCAGTTCTTAAAATTTGGCAAACAAATCATTCACTAAAAGTTTGGACAAGCCTCTAGATACATTTTTAACGCACTATTAGTAGTTTTCTCAAACATTTTGGTCATCTCCCAGTGTCAGCTGGTTTAATTTAGGTATTCTTTAAATATTTAAATAGGGAAAGAGGTCAGTAGTAGTCACATTAAAATAATATATACTCTGAAAACTTTTTTTAATTGAATAAACTTCTAGATGTTCCATTAATAGTAAAGGGCTCACAAATATTCCATATATTTTTTTCGAAAAAATATTTGGGAAGTCGATAGTTGAAAGCTAAGAAAAGGCTAAAGTAAAAGGGTAAGCAAAGCACTGCTTGTAAAGGCCTTTTTTTCAAAGATGCCAACTGATTGGTTTGATTGGTTTAAATAAACTTCTTTTTTAATTATGTATAAGCACTAACAATTCAATTTAGCATTTAAAATTGAAGAGCCTCCACAGAATAAATCCATTTTTATTACGGTCAGATTTTGTTGTGATATGTGTGTACGAGGAAGAAGTTTCCCTGAATGTATGTAGTTGTGCTTCTTTTGACAGTTATCCAATAAAGGTTTAACACCGCTATATATATAGCATGCAGCCAAGTTGCGCTTAGATCCAATGATTGCTAAAGCTGCATCGGTGAGTCTTCATCTGGACCAGAGCTTTGTAGGGTTTAAATGTCTTAATTGCCCAGGTTACTTTCTCTAATGTGAGGAAGTCAGCAGCCGCCGATTGTTCACTCACTGAAGTCGTTCTGTTCGGGAGCCCACCCGCTGCGTGTGTCTCCAAGAAAGTCTGAGAGTGTCTTCTGCCGACTCCGCCCACGTCCCGTCCGACCTTAGCAAGGTTATCGGAGCTATGCGGGGTGAGCCGAAGAGAACCCTTCTCAGCCTTGATTCCTCTAGCCGCAGTAGTCCCTCCAAGAAGATCTCTTCGACTGCTTTAAGAGCTTTTTAAGGGGACTACTCAATGAGATCCCATTGTGAGTCACTTTGGGTTCTTTTGGCTAGGTTAAATAGAGTCCGACCACGGTGGTTTCTCTATTGGGCAGGCTTTATCAAGAGCCTTCCCTCATGCCATGGTAAACTGGTTTACCATGTATTCTAGCTTCCCTGGGCTACACGGTACTCTTACTCGTTTGCCAGCCAGCGTTTCTAAGGTTTCTCCAAGCAGAAAGAGATGTAGCGATGGCCCGAAAAGGAGTGATCATCAAGCACTTTCCAGTTTCTGACCACAGCCTCTGCCTTCTCCGAGACGAGGGTCACGTCCAGGACTTCCCTTTTGTTATTTGTTACAAAGGTGGGTTCACTACCCTTATTACTTATAGCTAGGTTAGCTTTTAAGCCATAAAGCCATTTTTGACGCGTAGTTTTTAGTTAACAGTCGTTTGAGTGAGTCGATGTGAGTGTTTTTGTAAAAATGGAAAAAAATTGGGTATCGAGCTGTTATAAAATTTTGGTTTTTGAAGGGCAATACGCCTACGTAAATAAAATTTGGTTAGTTGAATTTAAACGCGGCCGCAAACCAAGTTCAGTCAAAAATGGGGACTGCAAAGGGTGAACCGGCTCTAAAAACGCAAATACTGTTTTTTCGGCTCGACGAACGCGGGTTAGTTTGGACGGGTTAGAGATATGAGAGCATCACTTGATGAAATTTGTTGAGTTACAAGGAGACTGTGTAGAAAAAACAGACTACTCTCGTATGTACATATCTGTGAGCAAATTTTCAAATGTTTAGTCACAAAATGACAGAGCGAAAGGTTGATTGTTTGTTAAAAAATCGCAAACATTAAAAGGAGGCAAAAGTCTGATATTTTTTACGATAAATGGACGGTAACATTCATATAAAAAAAAAAACCAACAACACCAAAATGAGAATGAAAAAAAGCAGCCATGCAAAAAGCGATTAAAAATTTTTCAAAGCTTTCAAAATAATTTGCAAATGAGAACGCTGAAAGGTAAGTTACTTGTAAAAACATACTCACACATTCATACTAGACTGTGTCTAAAAAATTACTAATATTTTGCGGTGACATATGAATATTTCGTTGTCAGTTACGGAGAAAATTCTGTCAAAATTTAAGCCTTTTCTTTATCATTGAAAATTCGAATTTTCAAATAAAAAAAACTGTCCGATAATTTTTTTACATATATTGAACTCTAAAACTTTGGCATTGAACGTAAAAATATTAAAATACATATAATTTTTTTTCATCGAGGACTCAACTGAAGAACTTGTGTTTACTTGGCATGAGTAACTGGCCCTTCTTTGTAAAAGAGCAAGGAAACAGGCAACATTTTAAGGTCTCGGTCCATGCCAATAAGCAAAAAAAGAATATTTTAAAACCTTTAGTTGCACGCTACAGGTGATTTTTTTCCAGATCGTAAAACAAAAAGGGGAATTAAAGTTCCGTTGAAATGGATCGCTCTATATACATATAAAAAAATACTAATATTTCTAATGTATTTTATGTACGCATTATTTTCTTTATTTGTTGTGAGCTTAGTTTAAAACTACTAACTTAACTACTATTAAGCCAACACTTTTATTGTGTCTTCGGGAAAAGAAAATCTGGAAAATCTGTCGAACAGTATTGCAATAATAATACTGTAGTCTTTTTAATCAAGAAGGGCATATATGTATGTACAATATTTTCGCCACTTAGTATCTTTCTAACGATGAGAAATAAAGCTTTCAATTCGCATATGAACTTCCATCAGCTGCTGTCTATTATAATCGCCTAGACAGCTCTCTCTTTCTTTCTCTCTCTTGCTGAACTAAACACAATTGCTAAACAATGAATGTGATACACCCTTTATTATATTAACAATAAAAATGCCACATTCATACATACATACAAACATAGCTAAGTACATACGTATTTCTGTATGTAAATATGCGCGGAATATGTACAAAAAAAAAGCAAAAATGAAGCACACATATTTAGCGATAAGATAGACAAATTATACCGAACCTCAAGTAATTGTTGTAGTATGAGTATTAACATTTTTTTTCTTTCACTTTCTAAGCATTTGCATTCATTTAAGAGATTAATATTGTTAGCAACAACTAAAATAATGAAATTATTATAATATTCATACTTAAAATTGCAAGTACTACATGAAGAGAATTGCGGCCAGTGCTAAAAATTGTTTGCGCCACAAGCAACCGGACAGGCGGGCAGTGCACAAACTGATAGGCATTCGATGGAGCAAATGCGCCTACATTGCGGAAGAGTGTGCGAGAGAAATGCGTTGTGACAGTTTGGTTATAAAGAGGATTCTGTAGAGACTGTAGTATCTTAAGCACTTAGCGAAAAAAAGGTCTATTTGGCCTTCTACCCCAACAGTGTTCCGGTATATTATACAGTGTGGAAATTAATTGGCCAACGCCGCTTGACGCTACATTTTTAAGTATTATTATAATTAAGTGCTTAAGTGATGGCATTGTCATCTCCAGCTGATGGCACTACATAGTTGAGCGCTAGTGAGTGGTAGCGCTTGAGATAAGGACGGCATGCAAAAAAAAAACAAAAACAATTAAAGCATTTGAGCAGCATATCAAACTAAATAAATAGAATAACAGTGAAAGCGCTCTTTAAGAAAAAAAAAAAAACAAATATAACAATTATTAACTCGATTCTGTGCTTCTTTCTACATCTCTACTATCGTTGAGTTGTAGTTAGTATTTAGTCGAGTAGTGGGAGCATCTCTAATCAGTTGAGTGGTGTGTATTGCAAGTGCGAGAGGTGTTGGCGTGACGCGAGTTGTTTCAAATTGTCGTTTTATTAATTGATACCGAGTGTGAATTGTTGCTAAATACAGGATTAACAAACAAAAAATAGTGGAGTGTAGACGAAAACATAACAAGTATAATAACAAAAATAATAATAAAAATAATAAGTTAAAATTGATTAGAAACAACAAAAAATCAAACAATAAGCAATAAGAAATACCAAACATAAGAAAATAAATATAAATTTTTTTATATTCTTCCAAATTTCTCAAACAATTGATGCAAATACAAAAGTGAACTATCTACCAATATTAATACTTTTATAATATAATTTAAATGTTCGTTTATTTTAGCAAAAGTATGCAAATATTTGCTATACATAAAAAAGTTAATAAATATATAAACTTACTACCGTACATTGCTTGTCACAATTATAACGCATACAAATTTTTAAATATCTTGGTTAATGATTTTTTTTAACTTCATTTGCGTCTTCAACAACATAAAAGAAACTATTTGCCTCTTTTATTTAATTTGTTGTCTTTTTTACTTGAAAAAGAGTTTCCACTTCCTAAGCAACATACGAGTATATAGCACAAATTTCAATCTTATACAAAATCAAATAACACAAGATTTCGAATTTAAAAAGTTTAAAATTTAAACTGAAATTTTTTTTTATTTATATAAAACTAGCATTTATCCGCGGCTATGCGTTGTATTTGGCGACCAAATAGTTTAATGTTTCCACGCCTTTGTTTTTTTTTGTAACGTTACCCCCAAAAAAAGGTTTTTATATTCCTAGAACTAAAAATATAAGTATGCCACTCAGTTGTTTTTCATAAATGCTTCATTTAAAAAAAAAATAATTATCTAAGTTTTTGTTGGCTTAACTTTGCCATTGATTTTTGACAATTTTATTACTGACGCTCTTCCGTTTTCATATGAAAACATCTCGAGCAGGCTTTACATGGAAAAAAATGCCAAAAGCGCGTATTTGAAAGAAATGGCAAAAAAACAACTTTTATTTATTTACAGTAATTACTTGCAGTTGCGTTTAATAAAATTTTATAATTTTTTATTTGAAAATTTTTATTTAACTTTTTCGAATAACATTTTTTTTTTGTTATTTATTGACCTTCTAAATGTTTAATAATTGACAAAATTATTGAGCTCGAGGCCAGTTTTATGAAGAAAACACAAACAACAACCACACAAGCAAGTTTAATTCCGGCAGATCAGTTGCTCTTGTTTCTGTTTGGTTTGTTTAAGGAATATGGAATAAACACAACAATCCCCTCGGCTAGCGTATCACAGCATTAAGCGTGTTGGCTTTGCATCTCCGAGCTCCTTGGTTCATAGCCTTGGAGAAGTGGTTATGAAAAATAAATTTCATTAATTTAATAAAAAGAAGTCTGATGAGGAAATGTGGTGATTTCTGAAATAGTACTATAACTTCTACCATTTTAAAAGTGTTGTTGTTTTTCCAAATAAAATCTTCATTAAACTGGACTCGAGCTCAATAAATTTGTCATTTATTTTTTTTTTTAATCTGAAAAGTTTTAATTCTTTTACTTTTCTTAGACAGACCAATTAAGCGTTGATGATATCTCCTTTTAGAAATCCACTTTGGACAATTGATTTAAGTTAGTATTTCCGAATACTATTTATTTACTCTACTTGGAAATAAAATGAATTTTCTTATTTCGCTGGTGGCAGTCAAATAAAAATATTTCATTGGTCTTGCGAATTCTGTAGAATAGACTGGAAATAGATTTTGTGATGATTTGACATTCGAACTCTCTCTTGATATTACTGATGATTTATACAAAGGATGCGTTGTTAGAATCACTTATTACATTTATAATATTATGTAATTAATAATCGCTTTATTCACTCTTTTCTGTATTCATTGCATATACTCGTATTATAACTACATTTGAAAAAAACATGGAGTTTATTGCAAAAAAAAAGTGAATCAGGTATGCCTTATTTTATAAATTCTCTGCTTTTACTAACTCATAGTTATATATCAGTTCTGCAATTTTGTTAAAATTTTTTTATAATAAAAATATTTTAAATTGATTTTAAAGTGAAGTTTTAACTTTCTAAAAGATGAAATAATATTAATTATAATAACTTTAAGCATACTTTACCAATTTACAATTTTTAAACAAAATCTTTACGCACCCAAAACATATAAAATACCAAACACCACTTAACATCAGGCGAACAATTTTGCGGCAGAATTAAAAATTGGAATGCTGTAAAGCGTCAAGAGCCTGTGAGTGCGCCTAAAAGTAGGCTAAATTGAGTGAAACTAAAAGGTTTCTAGTGGCCGAGTAAAAGCTATGCTATAATAGTGAAAGCTACATCAAAAAGAGATATGAAAGTGTAGCACGTAGTGGTAGTGCAAGTGTGGAATAAATGAGTTTATAGATACTTATTAATAAGAAAACAGGTTATTTATTATTATGACAGATCATATTTTCGGCATCAACTTTTACTACTTGTTGTGTAATTTTTATCATTCACATTTAATTGAGTGCTTTTGATGTCTGCAAACTTATGCAGCCTAAATTAAGTGTAACGACTGCGAAGCCTAAAATGATGCCTTATTAATTTACAAACGAGTTTCCATCGTTTTTTTTTATTCTTTTCATGTTTTTGATGATAGAAATAAATAGTAAATATCGGCGTGAGTGACATCAATGACGATACTAAGAAAAGGGAATTAAGTGAATATTAATGAGAAAGTATATTAGTATAACGCATCAAAAATGAAGCTAAAGAACGATGTGTTTTTGTTTTGTTTTGTTTAATTAAGCAAACACGAGAGTTTGCTACAATATATTAACAAAAGCAACAATAACTACCCTCCATAATTAATTGCTCTTTTACGACACCGAGCGCTTAATCATAATCCAATTAACTGCCTTGGCATAAAACAAATAGAGTGATTATTTCCCGGATCGTTTCTATTTGTTTGTTTTGTAAAAAAGCATCTAAAAGTATGCAAAGCATTTTGTTAGTGTAATAAAATTGTATATGTTATGTTAATTTTTCTAGGTATGTTTATATATAAGATTTCATGTTTTTTCTTTAAAAAAGAATTTTATAAGATAACAATATTAAAAAAAAATAAACTTGTACAGACTTCAACATAAAGATTTATGAGCATAGATCACTTTTCGAAATTTTAAAATCAATTTTTTGTAGCATAGTTTTAGGTGTCGTGCTAAAAATTTCAAAAATGAATAGGCCTTTAAAATTCTAATAAGTGATCTTCTTGTCCTTAAATTTTTTTCCATTCAACTTCCTTTTATCTAGCAATTTTGTATTAAATGCTTCGATAAATATTGTTTTTATTGAGTGATAATCAGAAGTATTAAAGAAAAAAAAATCAAGTGAAATTGATACAAAATTAATAAAAGAAAATCAATCCAATAAAGTAAAGCACTATTTAAAATGGACTACCATGATCCCTATGATTATCAAATCGTTTATGAACCGACTTTTGAAGATCAACCTATTCAGCTGCTGGCCTATGATGAGTTTCGCATCAGATTTATGGGTGAGTGATAAAATATTAAAATAATTTCCTTTAAGATAGGAAGTAAAATATGAGCTACTAAAGTTTTATTGATACGATTTTAATAAAAACGGCACGCAAGCGCCACCTAGCGAGTTTTTGTTGACAATGAAAGTCAAAGTGCTTTTTTCTACAATTCTTGAAAACTTTCAAAGAAGGCGTGTCTCTTATTATGTGGCCTCAACTGTGTGTGGGTGTAGCCATATTATTCTAAAAAAATATTGACATGAAAAATTAATTAACTGTAACGATTGTGTTTCCCTTAGGGAGTACCATGAATACGATGGTGTATGAGTACTTTTTTTCTTTAAATAAAATTAAGGCACAGTTAACTGAAAATATACATATTTAGATATTTATATATTTACGTTAATATACGAGTACAACTGCAACTTAAGCGAGTAACATTTTTACGCCCATTTCATATGATAAAAAGAACATAAATATGTACATATGTTTGTAGAACTGTCTGGTTATTTTCATATTATCTTGTCTTTATTTTGTGTTTGTCATATCTCCACTTGCGTGTAAAAAGAAATAAATGTTTCTACTCTTATGGAAAATGTACTTATTTGTAATTGTGAATAAGTTGTCAAGATAAAAATGAATAAAAAATTGGCTTAACCATTGGTGACTTTGATTTTTTGCTCTAGAAATTTATGTTTGCTTGCGTTATTATTTTGCAAGTTTTCTGCATTTAAGAGCAAACAAAAAATGTTTGATGTAAAACATTATTTATGTACTTAATCAAAATTTGGCAAAAAAAAAGATAAAATATATGTATGTATGTACATTTTTTTGCGATGTGTCTTAAACCACTAACAGACGGGCACATTTATCTGCATAATATTTTATGTCTGACAGACGACACTGCATCTGATTTGACGAACGAAATCGAGCTCAAATTGAAAATAAGGAAAGATAAAATTGGCAGCTAATAAAATTAAAAAAGGTTAAAATTATTATCTTAAAGTTCCTTAATAAAACCAAAATATGAGTGAACGCTAAAGCTACTTTTGAGAACGAGACGAGCATTCAAAGGACGAAAATACATTTCGCAGAATTTGCAGAAAAGTTGTGGACATTGTATAGGTGAACAGCAATATGAGACAATGTACATATTCCACTTCATTCATTGTTCGCTTTAGAAAATATAACTTTTGCAAGTCTATAGGATGCAGTAGTTTGGTGAAATTTTTGGGGATTTTTGCCAGGCAGTTTACGAAAATCTTTCGGACTACATAAATTCCCATCCTCCAAACCCACAAGAAATCTAAATAATCGCATTTTAATATATAATTTGGTTTAATTTTCAGCTATTTTTTTATAATTAAATACTTTTGACAACAGCTGTAACAATTTTGCTCGTTCACAATAGTAATTTTCTGTCAAAAGTGACAGCATTGCCGTATTGAAATCAAGATATTCAGTACTTATGCACATAATTTTCGTGCATATCTACGAGTGCATATGTGCATTTGAAAGACGATTATGCATGAATTACTGCAGATCAAGGCTACTTATCTAGATAACCTATGCCCGTCTGTCAGCAGTATTATTACTTCACGAAAAAGTTGTGACATTTCTTATCTGAGTATTGTGCAAACACATTTGTACGTGTGTTAGAACTAAATTTACTTGGCTAAAAAAATATTTTGATAATTTTAGCCACTGTGAAAGAGTGTGTACGGATGACTGCTATACATACATAGTAAGCAGAATGCCGCTGAGTGCAGCCTAAGGAGCCGCACGTAAGATCGAACATTTTTAGAAAAAATTTATTCCTCTAAAGCGGTCTCACAGTAATTCACATTTCTGTGTTATTTCTGTGATGCAAAAATTTCTCATAAAAAATATTTTCCCTTCGGAAACGACATAAAGCTATAAGTTGTTCTAATATTTGTAAAATAATATACAAAACTAAATTCCATTGAAATTTAATACATTTAAAAAAGTATTACAATAATTTTTGAACAGTTTTGAAGGCCATTCCGTTTGAAATGCAAACTTCAGTTCTATAGTATATCATAACAGTTGATTCTGATCATTTTTATTCTAGAGCACTTCCGCATTTTTTTCCATATAAACTATTTTTTTTCTATATAGAAAATTGCGTGAGAGCGTTAATAAAAAATAAGCGATCATTTGAAAGTTCTTTCACCTGTATAATTAAAATTTAATTTACAACAAGACTTCAAATCAATTTTTTTAAACAATTTTTAGCTTTTTTTTAAATTATTGTTGACAAAGGTATGAAGATTTGATTCTTAAATGCACATTATTTTTATTGGAACTAAGACGAAAGAAAAATAAATGACCTTAAATTACATTTTAGATGTGAATATCAAAATTTTTTTGATATGACAACTTTATGATATTAAAAAAAATAATGAATGTATATATTTACGTGTTCAATATAATCGTAGTGGCTTAGTTTGACAACTAATTACAACAAAATTCTTGAATTAGAATATAGTTCATTCTCAAACGTTTAAATCAAAGTTTCAAGCTCTAAAAATTAAATATTATAATAGTAACTCAATTCATTTTTATCAAAAAATGCTATCTTGCAAAATTGGCTAATAATACTAATGATTTTGGAAAAAAACAATTGCCAAAGATGTTGCGTTCTTCTTCCATATAATAACTAGTTTTATTCGTTTATTATAGACATGAAAATACACCAATAATATTGTCTTGAACATTTTTTTTTTATAAAAGAATTGATCAGACAACAAATCTGCATAGCAAAAATATATTTAAACAATACGAATTAGAAAAATTTTAAGTTAGAAATTTGGAGCAATATCTATTAGTTGAGTCAATAGTATTTTCTTTAAGAGAATGAGCTGTGTTATAGTTGTAAATATTAGAAATTTAATAACGGAATATATAATTTCCTTATTCGTCAATGTGTGGGATGTGTTGCAGTTTTGAAAAGTCCTTTCTATCTTATTTATTTAACAGAAGTGTGAACCGAAAATTCAAATCGAAATTCCAGGCAAAGAAATATTTGCACACTTATCGTAAGGAACTAAATAATTTTCTACTAAACTTACAAAAAGTGAAGCGTCGTTGATTTTGTAATTCTTTCTAAAAATTAAAAAATTTTTAATATTAAAATTTTGCGAATGCAAGCAGAGTGCGCAAAAAGACCACCTAAAATGCTCAATAAGTTGGAACAAAATTGAGCAGATTTCTCTATGTTTCTTTTTTAATAAGAAGCTCATCTTATTATGGATGGGTATGTGTTTTCAATATAATTAATAAGGGAATCTCCTCATAATTTAATGAAGATCTTATCAATTTGAAATGATTGCCACATAAATTTATTTAACTTTCTGATTTTTTTTTAAATTATACAAGTTTAACTATATAACTAATTTTACATAGTTGCTTATAACTTTTGTAATTCACATTCTGATAAATCGTATTCTTACAGCACCCCGCCAAATCATTAGAAACACTTTTAGTATATGCAATGATTTACTAAAAACATGCTCTATTAATTTGTAGGCAAATAATTTTATTTTTTTCCAATGACTAAGCTTTGCGTAGGCAGTGCATAATATATTATGCTATGCCAAATACAAAAAAAAAAGCATTTTTCATAAACCTGAGCTTATTAGTTTTTAGTTTACATTGTTTTATTTGTTTAAAAATTACCTTATTTCAAATATTTGGTTAAGTTATTAAAAAGAACTTTTCCAAGAAAAGGTGCAAAATATTAAAAAATAATAATTATTTTCTGTATTTAGAATAAAAAAGGCATTTTAAATAAACATTCTTCAAAAAATTTGCTAAATATACATTAATTTTTGTTGGACTACTTTTTCCTGAAAGAAAAACTTCATGAATAACTTTCTATGTTTCTAATAGGTAATTAAGCTTCTGTTTTCTAATATTTTTTAGCCCTCAAAACTTTAAGGCCGTTATTTAAAACGTAAAAACGTTTTGGAGTCAACTTATTTAAAATAATATATGTACGTGCACATGGAAGTGCTGTTTATTTGAATTAAATGTTTCAAAATAAATGAATAAACAAGAAATTATCAACTATTTTCAGTCGATTTCCTTTCAATCAATTTTATAAAAAAATTCAAGATAAAATCAATAAGATTTTCAAGAAAGAAATTCTGCAGCCTTGTCCCCTCTCGCTTTTTTTGTCCAAAAAGATTTTTTAGACGTTGATCTCTTTAATTATTTGTGAACTTTTTCCCTCTGTGAGATAACTTATTTCGGATTATTTGGAATTTTAGGCGTTGGGAAGTTTTAAAAAGCCTGTCACCACTGTGGGTGGTGATTTTGAGTTCCGCTGAAGTATTGAAGGAAAAAGTCTGATGAGTAAATTTGGTGATACCCCAAAATAGTAGTCTCAAAAATCTAAATGTGTACTAAATCTAATTATGTACATATTTCTTAATGCATTTGCCGTTTGGAGTCGGCAATGTACATAGGTCTCTCCATTTGTGGAGAAGATCGGCTAAACACTGAGCTATATAGTGTAAGCACTAAAATATTATTAGTATTATTATACATTATCATTATTATTTATTTTAAACGCATTCATTATCATTATCATCTCCATGAACATTATGATTAAAAGAAACGAAGTGAAAATGAAACAACAACTTTGCCGGCTGCTTGAGCGCCGCACGCAACCATATAACCATAAACACACACAAACAAGCTCATTCGCACACTCAAGGCATTTCCTCTCTTTCTCACTGCTGAGTGTTGGAGCCAAAGTGGTCGCTTACTAGCTCTGAGCGCCGAAGTCATTCAACAAGTGGGGAGTTTCACATGATTGTTTGTATGTTTTGTGGCTTTGGCTGGCTGACTATTGCCGTCAACTGTTGTTGGTAACTTCCACTTCTCCGAACACTTGCGCAGCATTTGAGACGCCGTCAAGCGATTAGTTTGTACCGAGTGAGCGAGCGATACGAAAGTGTGTTTTAAAACTACGCGAGGAAGTGAAGCGCTTGAATAGGAAATACTTTTTTTTTAATTTAATAATTTTCCCCTCATTTGTGTTTGCTGAAAAATAGTAATGAGTGCAGAAAAGCTAATACGAAATAAAATTTATTAAAGTGAGTGCTTAATTTAAGTTATTTTAAATATAATTCGGTAAGAAAATAGTGAGAAAAGTTTAGCAGCAAAGAAAGTGCCTAATAAAAGTTGGAATTGAAAAAAATATATATGTATGTATGGATGGATGTATGTAGTATGTTTGAAGGTATTTGAAGGTTGTAATGAAGAGAAAAGTGTTATATGTGTTCTTTAAAAATGCCAAAAGTTAGAAATATAAAAAGTTAACTGCGCAATTTTGCAGTAAAGTTTGTGAAAATGAGTAAAAGTGCTTGGGAAATTGTGAAAATCACTGAAAATTCGCTGGAAATTATCGGCTGCGCCACATTCTGGCCAAGCCACTCATTTCGTGTTTGTGTGTAGCTCGCCGATTGTGTATACCTGTGCGGCTTAGGCTGAGCGTTGGGCTGACTGCCAAATCGTTGGAGCTCGTTGGCGCTGCATCATCCAATGTGCTGACGTCGTGTTCGCTGCCTGCGGTGTCGTCGACTGTGCTGCCCTTTGCATCGGTTCGCGTATATTGTGTGCTGTGTGTGTTTGTTGTCGTGAACACAATCACCTGTTGATTGTTATTAGTGGATAGCTAGAAAAAAATGTATAAAAATTAAAAATAAAATCAAATGTCATAAAGCAACGCCGACGAGCAAAAGCAAAAGTGTTAACGAAAATGTATAAAAAGTAACTGATATTTTATAATTTCATTAAATAATGTGAATATATTAAAAATGTATTAAGTGAAATACCTAGTCATCAGCAACAAAAGCGATGTGCAAATTAACCTTGCCCACTGAATTAACATAAATATTTAACACAGAAAAGCGGTTAGCGGCTTAGCAAGTGATTTGTTTACGATCAACACATGTTCATTAACAAAAGGAAAGAGCAAACATCAAGTAAAGGCTGACAAAATAAGCATCGCAAAAAAATACATATTTGAGTAATAGAAAATGTGCGAATAACAAAAATTCGCGATGTGTGAATTTAAAATATTGCAAATAGTGTGAAACGTTCAAATGCAGCTAACTTGACTTAGCGACTTTTGTAGAGTTTGCTGCCATATTAAGTCAAATACAGCAAAAAACAAAAGCATAAAGAGTATCAACAAAACAAAACCGCATTGGCAAACCGGTTACTTAGAAAACAAGAAATAAACGAAATGGAAATACTTACAGATTAAAATATTTAGCAAATTTAAATATTGTCGTACGGAATGTCTTGGAAAAGAAATCATAGCGCAAAGTTGCGAGATTGACGTCATAGTTTGAAGTCATGAAAATTTATTGAAAAAGTAATTTTAATCCTCATTGGTCGTTCTCTGTGAAATTTCCTCAAACATTTTTCTTTGATACAATTCATTTGAGAAAAACATATTTATATGTATGCATTTGTATTTATTGAAGAAAGCATTTGTACAACTTAAGACGAACAAAGAGCATTGGAAGTACGTATCACATAGAATCTATGTCATCGATATATTTAATTTTCGTGAAAAAAGTTTAAATTTATTTACATCAAGAATCGTTCATACCTAAACAAAAATCGCAAATACCAAAGATTCAAATGTATACACAAAAATTTAAAAGAAATCTCTTAACTTTTATGAAGTTGTACATTTTTATTTTAGAATATAAGTAAAAACTTGAATATTCAGTTTAACAGCGCAAACAATGTTAATATCATAAAGTCTTCACACTGCAAGTTTGTAAGAATTTTTTTTTTAAACATTTGTTTAAATTTTACAACATTAGTTATTTGCTTTCTTTGAAAAATAGTTTCCAAATATAAGTTTTCAAAAAATTTTAAAAAGTAGTGCAAAGTTTGTGAAATGTACTTCAATTGATTTGGCTACAACAATAAAACTGAATCCTAATACTTTTTTTAAGGTTCTAAAAAATATTTAAAAATTATGGAAAATTAAAAAAATTTTTTTTGAAAGTTTTAAACATCTGGTGTAATTTAAATCATGTGATTTTCAAAGTACATTTTATGTATTTTATAATTTTTTTTAATTAACACAAAAATTTGTCAATAAGAAAATTTTCGCTTTTACAAGAAAATCACTACACGATCAATTGTTGGAGTCACATGATTTTTGTGATCTTAAATTTGCAATATACGAGTATGTATGTAGTATATGCAATAATTAGGTAATATATTTTTTTTTCAACTTCCAGCATGTCAGTTTCACGATGCTTGACATTTTTATTAGGTCGAGGAAGGTTTTTGTCTTCAAAGTTCAGTTCATTTCCAAGAAATTAAAATGTAGTTTAAACATCTTCCTTCTTGAAGCGAAACTCTTCTTTTTCAGTGAGTGGTAAGAATATTTTTGATATACATAGATATGTATATTCTGATACTAAATACTTTTGATTCGATATGCCTTTAGCTTCGTAAAATCCCAAATACATTTCTATCTGCGGTCGTAAAATCTATCATTAAATAAAACTCGCATAAATTACAAATTTCTTTTAAATAATAAATTCCCTTAAAAAACTCTGGCGGCGGCTGGTAATATAGGCAGCTGAGATTAATTATCGAATCATATCAACCATTTCCTGCTGAAGATCATAACTATTATCTAAGTTATTTATACTATTTCATTTGCAATTATTTTTGTCCTTTAGGAATTTATTAATCTTTGAAAGAAGCCGGTTTTAAAACCTTTCCGAACATGCCCACCCTGACGATTTTTGAAATTTCTCCCGTAAGTCCTGCGGGTCTAATTTAATATCCCGCAATTCGATAACAACAATAATTGATCTATGATTTAATTGTCGAAAAAGTAAGGCGTTGTTGAATCAAAATTTTGCAACACTCATAGCCGCTGAATTCGAGGTTCCAATCTCAGCCAGGGCAAGTAAAATCAAAATCATAGAAAAAGCTTTTTTTTAATAGCGGTGACCCCTCGGCAGGCAATGGCAAACCTCCGAGGGTATTTCTGCCATGAAAAAGCTTCTCCTAAAATACATTTACCGTTCGGAGTCGGCACAAAACTGTAGGTTCCTCCATTTGTGGAGCAGACGAGCACTATAAATGGTAGGAGAAGCTCGGCCAAACACTGAGCTATATACATATGTATGTACATAGTGTAAGCGCCAAATTATTCTTACATTATTATTCATAGCCTTTTTGTTGTCTTAAAATCCTACATCCGCCAGCAGCCACAATTGTGTTATCTTGATTGGAGGAATATCAATTGGCTTACTATTCAATAATATTTGGTTAATAAGTACTTTCATTACATTACTCATGTCATCCAGTTCGAACTAAGAATTATTAAACTTACTCCCTTAGGGAAGCGGAGTGCGCTGCTCTATACTTATTAAGAACGCTTTGGTGTTTCAAAGTTTTATTCTTCTTGTAAGTATTTGATAAGATTTTGATAAAAATATGTTTTATATTCGAAGTTTCGTGGTATGCAATCGAGGTCCAAATAATGTTTTACGCAGTTTCCATTACTGGTATAAATATTAATTGCAATAAATACATTCATAAATGACACCGATGAAGTCAAAACAGATGGATTTGCGCAGGGCTGATATCAAAAACGCATGGAATTCAATACATACTTACTTCTTTTGAAAATTAAAAAAAAATTTTTTTGACTTCTAAGAAATATTTAACATAAATCAGATAATGCTGATCTTTCATTAACATTCAACAATTTTTGGAATGGCATAACTTATTTTTAAATTTTTTATTATTTTCTAATAGTTACTTCCCTGTTTACCATTGCTCTTTTTTATATTTACTTACGTAGATACGTACTTTTTTTATACACTCATGAGAAACATAATAGATGTATCTCTTTTTAATTCATTTTGTCTATTTTCCTTTGCTTATTAAATTTCAGTAATTTTTATTAAAGACAGTTATTAACGCTGCAACTAATTCTATATTAATAAAATATTAAACTTCTTACGAGACTCAGTAAATGTTGTCGATTTTTTTTTCAAAATTATAAGAGCATTTTTCCTGCGGTTAATGTAATAAGGTTCAAAATAAAGGCTTTAAAAATAATAGTTTATTCTTGAGAATTTTTTCGGCAAAAGGTGTTAATTACTTTCGTGCTTATCAAAATTAAATTTTTCAAGCGGTCTTAGGAAGACAGTCTCAAATTTTAAAGACTTGAAACTTGCATTTTTTGTTACTAAAACTGTGCTATAAAACTTTACACTACAATTTTTCTTAAACTCTAAATACAAACTCAAAACTTTTACAAACATTTTTTCAAATTTATTTAAATTTTTGTTTGTAAAACGTTTAAAACTTTATTATTATGATTTTACTTCCACTATTAATAGAGCAAAGTTGTCAAAAAGCGGCTCATTTTTTTTGTCCATGAGTGCAAGTATTCGTTGAAAACAAACTCTAACATTTAGAAAAATTTATTTGCTTCGTTAGCCACAAAACAACCATAAAAATGAATAGCGTTTAACACTAAAACAATAAAACACTTAAGTAAATAAAAACAAAGGCGTACAAATAAATAGTAGGCCAAAGTGAGCAAACAATTAAACAAAGCGAAGAATGAATACAAAACACGAGCACAAAAAAATCTCTCTAGTACAACAATAATAATGGTTAGGACAAGCAAATTGCTGAAAAATAAAAAGAGGAACATTTTCAAAATGCAGTTGAAAGCAGAATTTAAAAAACAGCAGGCGGGAATATCTACAACAAGTCAAAAACAATATATCCCATGTGTGTGTGTGTAAATGTACATATGTATGTGAAATGCAATAAATAAAATAATAATAATGATAAATGGTTTTCATGCTCACAATCATTCCACTGTATTCGAGTGCATTTGCGCTCTTTCACTTTCCACTTTCGTCACGTTCTCATTTGGCTGTGCTAACCACCGGCTTAATGATCCATGCCACTTCCCGGGTCGTAAAGTGAAGCCAATAAATCGACATAACTAACTGCTTGTAATTACAAAAGGCGCTGTCTCTCTGTAATTCTAATATAATGATCAAAAACAATGTAGTACATATGTATAAGCCAGCGCCAGAAAGTAACCACCAGCCAGCACCCTGGCCATCATCCACCATTAACCATTAACGCTGCTCATTCGACGATCTCTGGTTTTTCTTTCCTTCCTTTACTTACCTTCGTCTCTACAGCTCTCTCATTCTCACTCTCTCTCTCGCACTTTTCTCTATTTCTTTTACTGTTGGATATTGCGCTACTCTTTAACAAGCTCAGTTCCTACTAACTACAACCTTATCGCCGCCTTGCCTTTTCGCTGGTATTTGTTTTCTTTTTTAATGATTGTTTTATGTCTGCCAGTTTGTTTTTATTGTCTCAGCCATGTGTGCTCCACCGGCTGTGTACAACTTGCACATGAAACAAACTGTTGCACAGCCGCATAGCTACACATACCAAGTGTTTCCATTAAAACATCTAAATGCTCATGCTGTCTATCAAAAACAAAATCGACCCCTCTCACCCGACACCATTCACTAATTGTTTGTCTGTTGTTCTTCATTGAATTGCAGCCGGTGCCTAAGGTTAAGTTCAATGCTCTACAAAGGAACGGGTGGACTGCATTAAACAATGCGTTTGTGTGCTCATCACACAAAGAAGAAAAGTAAAAAGAGGGAGAAGTCATGGAGTATGCCACCGTTTGGTGAGTTCAGACAGACTGTAGAGGTTCCTCTTTGTTGAGTTGTTACCAAAGAACATGCATGGTATACTTTATTTGCTCTATCTCAAATAAACACATTTCAGGCAAATCATGTCAAATGCTATAATAAGTATTTAATATCCTGGCCCTTACACTACAGTTTGAATCGACATATGTATAGTTCAATACGAAAGCTCTAGAATCGTATAGTACCGATCGTTCTAATACAAAAGAGAATAATATCGAAAAAAGAAGAAAATATACATGATTATCATTGATTTTAACCTATTTATTTTATTGACTTAATTTAGAAGCACGTCACCTTAAGAGATTCCCCTACTCCAATATTGTCTAGAGGAACTTAACCTAGAAATTTTTAACGCTAGAACAAGTCTCAGGTTTAATCCCAAATTTCCGTTAAATTCTCTTTAATGCACCTCTCGACCTCTGTGTTCCAACTCCGTTTGTTGTTTAATATGACACCTAAGTACTTTTATTGAGATGATAATGCGAGATTCCGTTCCATTTATGAAGGAAAGCTTAAGCAGTTCCGTTTCAGTTTGAAACGAAGGCCACTTTTTGTGGCCTATATTTTCAATATATTACAAATTTACTAAGATTTATCAGAAATATATAGCGAAGAAATTGTAAGACTGTAACTGGTAAATTAGTAAAATATCGTTGATGTGGTAAATGTATCCTTTTAAAGAAATATTTTAAATCATTTTTTTTTTAATTTGTGAAGTTAAAATTTCTTAATTGGTAAACATATTTTGATGTTTGGATTGTAGTCTCCCGAAGCAACGAAAGCATATTAAAATGGTATAAGTTCCGTTTCAGTAACAAAATATCTCGATCCTTTTCACCACACTAAAACCAATTCGACATTCGTTGATTCATATCAGAATCTAATTTGATCTAATTGGATATCAGTGTGGTGAAATATATGATTTATATAACTTGCCAGAGTGAACGAAACGCCAAGCAAGTACTTTGCCAGAAATTTAAATTTTGTATTAAAAAGTGATCCCACACTTTTTGATTATTTTCAATCGCTTCGAAGGAATTTCATTTTTTTTTACTCGTTTTACTTGACACTTCGAACAAGAAGTAAGGGATCAGAAAATGTATTAGTTGCCCGGACAGACAATTTTGGTAAAGATCTTGAATTGTATATTACTTTCGAAGAATTTATTTTGAATTAGCTAATTTTAATGCTTCATAAGCAAGTTAAATGCTTAAATGGATTTATGTGAAAACGGCTTTTTAAAAGTCAGATTCATATAACTAATTACCTATTTAAAACGTGTATAGTTCAACATATGTATGTATGTATGGGCGATATAAACATTTCAATTATTTCTATGAAAAAAGAAGACCACACTTGATCAATTTATTTTGTGAATTCTATATAATCAAAAAGTTCTTACCAATCAAGCGATAAAATTTTGTTTCATTTCCAATGCATTCCATATGACAAAAGCCAAAAACGATACATGAAGGCAATTAACAAAACGAAAAAAAAAAAGTAAACGAAGTTCAATGAGAAGCGATAAGAGAGTGAGCGCGTGTACAATTATTAAAAACCAATAAGAAAAAAAAAATGTACGAGTGCAAAAGTATGCCAGCAGTAAATAACGAATAAGAGCTCAATAAATTCCAATCAGCTGAATTTAAAAATCCAAGCAGATGTAGTGGTAACGCTGATAATCAAAGTAGTGGTTGAAATTAGTTGCGGGAATAGGGTGAAAAGCAACAGATATTAAAGAGTACAACTCCAACTAAAAGTTTGAGAATAAGGCATTAAAAGAAAGTATAAATTGATATAAAATAAAATAAAAAATATTTTACTAATAAATGAGGCACGCTATCGCAAAGAAATAAACGTGAAAGTGTAATGCAGCAAATGTAGGCTGCGCGGAATGCTTATCGTTTGTGTTATTTTTGCCGGCTGCGACATTGGAAGCAGGTTTTTATTTATTAATGAATGAATTGACAGAGCGACGCGTGTGTAAACAAAACTGAGAAAACAAAATAAAAAAGTAGGTAAATAAATAAAAAAAATCAAACGAATCGACGAAATGAAAACGGCAGAGTTTAAATTGCTAGTACAAATAAACAAAAATGTGGCGTAATTAAAAAGTGATAATGATGCTTGTGAAATTGTGCGTGAAGAGGAAGTCAAAAATTAAAAATATAAATTAAATACATTTGCCAGGTGGATTTATTTTCGAATTTTCGTATTTTAAGGAAGATTGTGCGGTGGACAACTTATAGTAATAATAATAATAAAAGTAAAAATAATTCGCGTTTACTTCGATCACCTCTTAAAAGTGTCGAATTTAATCTTAACTTAAATATATGTATGTACATACATATGTATATATTTGTAGATATCTCCTTTAGATGACTATGCGCTTATAACGTATCTATATTTCTTCTTTGTCGATCAATTTAAAATTGTGAATCAATGTTTTGTGCATTATTTTATAGTTTAAAACTTAGAACATAAAAAAACGTATAGTTTTGAAGAAAAAGCAGTGCTAACTCAATTACTATTTTTAACTAAACAACTTTTAATTAACTTTGTCCAAATTTACTTAATAACCAACCAACCAGTATGTTTGCTAATCTTTTACGAATTTAAACGATTTTGCTGTACCTACCGAACGAATTTCAGAATTTGAAATAACGATATCGACATGGATCCGGCAATTTTAATTGGTAAGTTTGAGCAAACGTTATAATTTTGAGAGTGGTCTAGATTTAGAATAATAAATGCAATAAAGAAGTTTCTTGTAAAAAAGAAATATAATTTTACAAAAATTAATAAGCGGAAAACAAAGTAAAATTTAGTTTAATAAAATATTCAGAATTCTGCAACAAAAACCTTTCCATAAAAACAACCAAACAATTTTCACACATTTTTTTTGAAGTCTTTGAATTTTTCGAAGTTCCAGTTTCGTAGTAAATTCAATTTTAATTCAATCAAATGCCAGTTTCAATAAGCTACAAATTTTTTAAAATTTATATGACAATGTTCTTTCGCTATTTTTTCATATAATATGTGCGCGATATTTATAAATAAAAAACTCTGCAACGCCGTCAGTAAAAAAATATCTGTAATATCCGAACGGCAAACGATTCTATGAGAAGTTTTTTAAATGTAAGAAATAGTCTCGGATGTTTACTTATGCCTGTTGGGGAGGCGATCGTCATAAAAAAACGTTTCTAGGGTTTTAGTTTTTACGTGCCCCGGGTAAGATTCGAACAAAAGTAACACACTTATAAAACAATAAACTTCTATTAATAAGTACTGTTTTACTGACTTAAAGTGGCTTTACACGCATCAGTCACGTCCTCAAAGATCGTATGATATAATGAAGTTGAAACTCTGTACAGTGTGACGTTCCTTCGTGACATCGTCGACTCAGTGTAAATAATGTTATTTAATTTTCAAGGCTATTTGGATTTTCTCGAAAGTGACGGAACTGTCATGTGCCGTGGGTAATTGCTTGAAGACTCATTTACGCCCCCGAAGAACTCAGTTGCATTGGCATACTACAATTTTTATGTTTTAGGGATAGGTGGTTGGTTGGTTGGTTCAAGTGGATTGCCACCCTGGTGGCAAACAATAAGCAAGTGTGCCATTTTGATTCCACATCTCGTGCAACCTACAGCCATTTGGCGGTTTTTATGAATCGCAGTATATCATACAAAGAGAGGCGGCTGCACTCTAAAAAACTCTGCAGGAATGGTTTCCCAAGGGTCTTTAACCTTATTCTAGCAAGGGCCGGGCACTCGCACATAAAATGCTCAACCGTCTCCTTTGAGCCTGTATCCTATCCTTTCAGCATGTACTCCTACAGGCCAGTGCCCTGTGCATACAGCTGTAAGTTTGTATATGTTTTCTTTGCTCATTCCTAAAAGAGCCTTTCTTTTAAGCGGATCATAAGACACCCAAGCCTGCCGGGTAATCCTGTACGATCCTGTATTACTCCACCTGTGATTAGCTTTCCGGTGGTAGATATCGGCAATTCTGCCCTTTATTTTTTTAAGCGAGACGCCCAAATTCACCGCGTTGGACCTATCCAGTGCAGAACCACACCTCGCTAGTTCATCCGCAGTTTCGTTTCCATAAATGTCCCTATGCCCCGGGACCCATATTAGGGTAATTTCGTATTCGCTGGAGATTGAAGCCATCTCTCTCCTACATACATCTACGAGTTGAGAACCGACCGAGGTAGAAGAGAGTGCTTGAATGGCAGCTTGGCTGTCCGTGAAAATATTCACTCGCGTACCTGCTGTTGCATTCCTCTCAACATACCTAATCGCCTCCTTTATTGCAAACGTTTCAGCCTGGAATATGCTTGCATAGTCTGGTAGACGGTATGATATCTTCAGGTTATGCTGCTCAATGAAAACCCCCGCACCTACCCCGCACTCCATCTTTGATCCGTCCGTGTAGACTGCCAGACCATCCTGTAATCTGACTTTTCCGCGAGTCCAGTCTCTACGGCTAGGGAATTTCTGAAGTATCTGAAATCAAATATGTATGTCTTTCCATAGAGCTGCCTGCGCAGTAGTCATGTCCGGTTTCGAGCATGGGCTCATAACTTTGGTTGGTTATTTTGTAGTGCAATTAAAACACTTTAGACTTTAATACATACATATTCCCGTTCGTTAAGCTTAATAGAGCAATATCCTTAGCTTCCGTTTGTTAATTGTTTGGTTTGGTTAATAACAGCTCTACTCTTTGGATAAGAATCTGATTGGTTTACTCAAAATTGTTCCGCTGAGTTTATTCCTTGCCAAGACCTTAAATATTGGGCTAAATTTTCGGAGTAAATCTATCTACTTACGTTTGCCGCTTTACTCGCTCTCTTTATCTGTTGCAGAGAGCTTTTGGTCTTGGATTTTGCAAACATAACCCCCTTCCTGGGCTCTTCACCGTCGTCTGCTAAATATATATCCATCGTTTCTCTCTTTAAGTTCTTCGAGTCTGTTTTAAGGCAGTTTGACACACAAGAAATCCTAGCTCACATCCCAATTCCCAATCTCTCAAATGATCATAAACCTGATCGCCCACCCTTTCTCATCTACTAAATTTTTTTTTAGGAAATAATAAGACTGCGTCACAAACTAAATGGTTTTACTACTTCGATAGTTAAAAAAAAGTTTGAACAATTTCTTCAACGATTTTTTGTGAACCAGGGTGCGGCAAGTAAACGAAATGAACACAAATTCTATCCTACTGAAATCAATTCTAGTTTTCATAAAAATATGTATTATTTACTATATACAGAAATTTAAAATTGCATATGTCTGTATGTTTCAAATATTTAATTTAAAAAAAAAATTATGAATTTCTCGATTTAATCAAATCGATTTAAATCTTGCAAAATCATTGATAGCTTTTAAAAAATTTAAATAACTTATTTAAATTAAGAATTTTTAAGCTACTTTTATGAATGTGAGAAGGAGCTTTTTGGAGCTTTTAAAATCTTATTATATATCCTTTAATCCTACGTGTGAGAAATATCGTATCGTCCTTCTGATGAAATTTAACCAGCTTAAATACTGTCAAAAATGAGAAAATAATGTAAAAATAAAATTTTCACAAACTGATTGTGTTTTCAAGTGCTCTCACCTTGTTGCAGTTTATTTGTTACGCCATACAACGGATTGTTGCGGCGTTGACTGTATTTTTTTTTTATTATTCTTCCTGCATTGCATCACTTCTGCGTTGAGACTGCTGCTGTTGAAACCCTTCACTTCCGAGTGCTATGGAGTGTTTGCCTGAATTCTTTTAACATCAATGTACAGTTAAAGCCATTCTTGAGAGCAGCCATTTTTCACTGTAACAACGAAATATGTCCATTCCCATATTACAGGGGAGCGTATACAAATTTGCATCTCCTGCTGACATGCTGATACACATCCAACAACCAACGGCTTAAATAAACAACCAACCAGCCATGCAAGCAACCAGTTGAAAGGTCATCTCACCAGGTGAAAGTTGCGAGCGGTGTAGAGGCGGAGTATAGCATGATGTGGGTGAGAAATGTAAAGAAGGAGTATCTCTGTGAAAAACGCACAATGATACAACTGAACTTACATTGAATTGGTTGCAGAGACATTGTACATGATTTTGTATGCATTTTCGCTGTAGTGGTTACCAAAAATAATCTACGTTTATAAATTTCCAAGTATGTGTGTATATGTGAAAATGGGAATGGATACACGAAAATAAACTCCTGTGCAATCGTATGAAGGTTAAGGTGGTCCATTTTTGTTAGGTGGTTTCTATAGACAATTCCCAAGTGCGATTGGCTAGTGTAAAATAGAGTTTCGGAAATAAATATTAATAAAGCTTATAACAGAGACTCAAGCAGGACAAATACAAAATTTAAATTCTATAAATTCACAATTATTTATTTAATTTTTTCAAGCAAATAGCAATTACCCAAAAGTTTTTTAAATACAGTTGTTCTTGAGCTAATAATTTAATTTTAGAAAAAACAAAAAATATTAATTAGTTTTTAAGAGAATTTTTACAAGAACGAAAGTTAAATGGAAACTGTCGAAAACGTTCTCAACGGGCATTTTATAAGATAAAAACGCTTTCCCGAAGATAACGAACGTCACTGTTCGCAAAAAGAGAGCAAAATTTCCGCAAAGATTGAAGACGCTGCACTCGAAGAAATAGTTGATAACAGAAATTTCGAAACGTGCTGGCATAGAACTATATGGAAAAAAATATTCTCGGAACTATTTATAACTATAATTCGAAGAAGCGAATTTTATACAAAAAAAAAAATAAAAATAAAAAATATAAATACGCAAACACTTCTGAAACTTTCAACGCATCTATAATTTCTAAATCAGTCTTTATACAAACAATTTTATCAATTTCTGAAAACTGTTGTACAGCTGCGGTTCGGAGTAGAAAATAAAGACGCACACCACAAATGGTAAGAGATGCTCGACCCAACTCTGAGCTACATATATAGCGTAAGCGCCAATTTATTATTATTATTATTGTTCTCATTTGATTCTCCCTAAAAATATTTACAATACTTCGTTCTCATTTTTCTGTTCTTCTTAAGAATGTTCTGGAGCGTTTCGTCCTCATTTTGTTTCGTGTCAAAACGTTTGAGAATTCTTGTTTTCTTGTTATTCTTTTTCTCGAAAATTCTTTTCGAATTTTTTTTTTTTTAAACGTTTCCGAAAGTTTTGTTCGCATTCTGTTTTATTGCTTGATTTAAAAGAAATGATTCCAAATAAGAAATATTTCATATGCATAAATAATGGTTAGTAATCCATGGTCAATGTCTTCAATGAGTAAATATGTATTTGAAAAGCGCCATCGGTGGAGTTTTGACAAATTGAATTTAAATAATACTGACTTTTATGTGCTTTTGTCTTTATCTTGTACAGAATAAAAAACTACATAACTTTAATTCGTAAAATAACAACTCTTACATAAAACCAAAGCAAGGTAAGTGCACCTAATTCCGTGGTACTAACGGTTTTTCTGACCTCTAAATTGTGTGACGTTGAAAAAATAGGTTGCAAATTAAAAAATTTAAAATACCCCCTTAAGTCAATCAATTAAGATTAGTTTTCAATAACTTATAAGCGAAAATCGTATTTTAATATAATTAATAACACCTTCAATCGTCCCTAATTCCGTGAAAAAAATTCTTTAATGTACCTAATTCCGTGAAAAGATGTCGCTAATTCCGGGCTATATGAATATATACACATTTTACGCTATTAAAAGGGAATTATGTTTTGAACTTTAAATTAATTATTTTTCAGGCACAAAATAAAATTTTTATTTACAAAAATTTTTAATTTATACCCGTATTTTAGAAATAAGGTACTAAGGGTTTGCTTACAAACAAAAGTCATTGCTCAGATAATAATTAAATTAAAATCTCCCACTGTTATTAAAAACTGTTAGGCTAATACAATTTAATTTGTAAAAACATTTTAAAAATTTTAAATCTTCCTCGGCTTTTCATCAATACTGGTGCTTGCAATTATTTTCAGAACATCTGAATAATCGGATCTCGTAAAACGATTTTTAGCATTTTTGTAAATTAATGCCACCCAGTTAGGTGCTTCTCTTTTCGCAGCTTGAACGTAAATGCATGGTATAAATTTATTAAAATTACCAATTCGCTTAAAAAAACTGTAGCACGGAATTAGCTGTTTCAGGGTTTTATTTGATGATAAAATGGCTTTGTGGGACAAACTTTTATAAAAAAATCAATCAAATTAACAAAAGTTTTAAGTGTTAAAAAAAACCCTTATTCCGTGATAGGCACGGACAATCAGAATTGATTATTTTTTTATTTTTATTTTCTGCATCATACTTCCAATTTCTTGTTTAAACAAAAAAATCGGAATTACGTAGGTACTACCACGAAATTAGGTGCACTTACCTTATGTATAGTATTTAAAAGTTTCTAAATTGTTCCTTAAAGACTCCAAAAAGATGTGTCAATTTTGCAACAGAAATAGTAAAAATATTGCGAAAATTACCACTAATTGAAACAATCTGAGCATAGAATTCATTTCGAAATTCAGTATATATTTTTAGCCAATAAAAATTTAACGAATTTGGACACCCTTAATGTACCAACATATTTACTCATAAACTCATAATAAAAAATGTGGCTACATGCAATGTTGGTTGCTGCTGACCAGCAGACAGCTCGGTCAGTCCAGTGCTGAGATTTTGAGTTTTTTTGGTCGCCGAAAGCAGCTCTGTGGTGAACTGTGACTTCTGTGGCTCATAAATAAAAATAAGTTTCTGTCAGTATTTTCAGACTCTTAAGCGCATATTTGTTTACATTCAAAGTATGTTTGTGTGTGTGTGTTAATTTCGACTGCATTTTTGCAAATTATTAATCAGAATATATGGCAAACGAAATGTCCTCACTGCATACAGCAGCGTGATGCGGTTTTAAAGTGGCAAGTATCTAGAAGAAATGAATATCAGAAGAGTAAGAGTATTTCTAAGGTTTCTGGGTGGAGCAAAAATTTATGAGTAAAATAAATTTTATTTAGGTATTTTTGAGTTTTTCAACCATTGTGCATAAAGCGAGCCATGAGTGGCAAGTTCACTTAACCGAACAGCTGCAAAGTTTAGTGGAGTAAATTAAATTTTGAAGTATTTTAAAGTAGCATTACATATTGCATTTGTAAACATTTTTTTTTTTTTTCATTTTGAATTTTAGTTTTTAGCAGAAAAAAGTAAATGCACACATAATTATTTTATTACATAAATTAAAATTATCCCCCTCAAATCTATGTATGTATATATCTCTGTTAACCTACGTCTTTGCAAGCATATTAAGTCATAGTGCATTTAATAGAGCTGTAGGTGTCATCTGCCTCCAAAAAAAATGCTATAAAAAAGCCTACACATGTTTATTAAAAAGTAGTTGATGTTGGTGTTTTTAAAAGTGTTTTATGTAGTACCGGATTTGAAGCGATTTTAGCCACAAGCGATTTTCGTGTATGTAGAAATAATTAATGATGGTGTGGCATGAAAATGAACGCGCGCGCATGCGTGCTTACTCGTTTTTTTTTAATAACGTAAATAAGCTCGTCTGTACGGTACCGCTCATATCATTAGCTACCTAATTCAAAATGACATATTTTGCTATAATTAAAACTCAGTTCATTCTTTAACATAAACCTTATAAAATTAAGTTCAAAACTTTGTAGAAAACAAAAAAAAAATTTAAAAAAATTTGTAGATATAAGTAAATATTTGAAATTTTATTCTCAAAAATGTTAGCATTTTTTGGAGTATGCAGTAATATTGCCCATTGAATTTAAGTATGACAATGTAATGACAATGTAAAAGTCTCACATGGCTAGGAATCACTAAATTTAAATGGGCTATAAAACTGTATACTCAAAAAAATTCGAACACTTCTGAGAAAAAAGTTCAAAATATATATAGAAATTTGTTGAGTTTATTTTAGTTTTCTACAATGTTTGAAACTTAAATTTATAGAGTATATGTTAGAAAATGAACTGAATTTTAAATGCAAACTTTTAAAAATAAATAAATAAAGTGGCAAATTGTTCATTTTGAATTTGTTTGCAAATCATAGAAGCGACACTGTATATCAAGGCACATCAAAAAGGTAGCCACAGCAAACTTTTTTTTTTGAACTTTTTTCATATTTTATTTTAATTTGAATTGTCAAATTTTGAATTTTGTTCTGATAAGAATGCTTTCAATACAATTCAAGGTAGTTGATCATGATGCAATAATGAAAGGTAATGTACGTTGGTAACTTCTCCTTCTAAATCAGCCATCTTGAACGCCATTAGAAACTGTGTTGTTCCTTTGCAGAATTTGGTTACCAGTTTTGTACAAAATAAAATGTTAAATTGAAGCAGAAAATTAAGTTTTTCATGTGGAATTTTATTATCGATTGTTTTGACATTTTGCGTAATTTTTCTCATTTGTTGATAATTGGTTTTCTAAAAGTGAGAATTTGAATAAGTTTTTGTAAAAATTGTCAATTATTTGTATAATGAAACATTATTTGTTAAATTATTAAGTGGAATAAAGCTCTGCGGTTCATTTCGGAAGACTGGACAAACAATTTTATTGGCATTTTCAATACAATATTTTATTGGCAAGAAAAAAAAGTCCGTTTTTGATAAAGGAGCAAAAATAGGTTTCCATAAAATCATCGTCATAGTAGAAGAGCGCCCATTTATCTGCCGCTTTCAACCGACTCGATCGTCTCGTCTACGTCAATTTTTCGTTTTCTCCGCTCGTCTTTGGAACAAGCTAATTTTATATTCAATTTAACCTATGGATGTTGTATTCTAATAATTATACCATAATGGCTAAAGGAACTCCATGAACCTGTATATTTATGCTTTTTCAGTTATCAATTAGTATTTCTGTATATGCATAAGTTGAGCTGGCAGTGTGAAAACTAAATAATTTTTAATATAAATTTATTTAATAATTGACAATTTTATTGAGCTCGAGGCCAGTTTACAGAAGATTTTTATTTGAAAAAAAAAACAACAGTTTTTTTTTTAAAGGTAGAAGGCTGAAAACAACAAAAATTCAAAATTTCATTTAATTTATTCATTATTATATATTTCTTTGATTCTTCTGAAAGTAGTATTCTACATTCCCTTATGTACTTTGAATATATAAGAATCGAGATGTTGTATCTATCCAATGACAACAGCCTTTTGAAATTTTCGATAGTTAAACTTAAAAGTTGTTACAACAAAGCACACAATTTAATGTTTAAGCCTTAAGGCGATTCTAATACTTTAAAAATTTTAATGTTACCAGTTTTGCCTCAATAAAAATGTAGGTGAGAAAACAATTTGTAACGTCTTAAATGCATGTAAAATCTAAAAATATTTTCCACGACGAGTTTATGTATAAAAATTCAGGGGTTTCAAAAAGTGCGTTAAACGCAATAAAGTTTTAATTACACAAAATTTGTTCATGTAAATTAATGGAAAATATGTTTTAGGTACAACTTATATTGGTTAAAAGGTATTTTGGTGTATGTGTAAGTGTGCCAAAAGCGTTTTGCATAAATGTTGCCGTTCACCACTTTCGGCCTGATCTGAGTAGACAAACTCGCATATGAGGCATTCCAAACAATTTCAATGAAAAATCGAGTTTTTTCATGTAAATTAAGAATGATTTAGAAAAACTCATAAGATAAGATGTAACTACCGGAAATTAAAAAAAATTAAATTAAGGTGTCTCGGCAAAAGCCATTGTTCATAGCTCTTAAAATATTAGTTTTATCAAAGAAATTATTAAGTACTTCTTTATAGACAAAGAGTCGGAGATTTATAAAAAAGTTATTGTCCTTTTTGAAAGTAAAATTTTTCATACTTTTGTTAATTAAACAAAAACAAATTGCTGCAAAATGATGTTTGAACGATTTTAAAAATTAAAAAAAAAAAATATGTGTCATAGAACGTATATCAAAGAATAAACTGACCAATTTTTAAATGGAGTCTCCTTATAGGGCATGCATGTGTTTAGTCAAGTAACAAGTAACTAGCAAGCTTGCTCGTCATTTTGTAAGTTTTGTTTCTACCAAAAATTGTTCAAATAACGCTCTCAGTCTACCAAATTGTATTGCAAGGTTTCCCAAATAAATTATGTTATTTGTCCCAAGATTGCACCCAGCTTGTCTTTTTTATAGGTTAAATTGACAAAATGAGAGAAAAATGGCATTTTTAATATTTAAAATTATTCCGAGCAGTTCTAATATGCAAATATTCTTGGTTAGAAGAGAGTGCAATTCGTGTTGTTCGATTCTGATTTATAATTATAAAATGAATTTGGTTATGGCTAATACTTAAATAAACACTTCTAATTGTTACAAATGGAAACAAATATTTTATGTTTAACTAAAACTTTTATTAAATTAAAGTAAAAACTTATACATTTGGCATTGCATTAATTTTAACATTTTCTTTCGTCCTATGCTTTTTATATTATTTTCCAGCCACATGGTCGTCACACATGCTATATACATATATTTGAAGACACTTTATTTAAAAAATAGTTTGGTTTTTAAGTGACATCCAACATTTCCTTTCTTTTGCCAATTTTTTTTTTTTTTTAATTTTATTTAATAAAATTATTTGGACTACTGCAGTTATGCAGTTTAAGAAAGAGATTCTAAGGTTAAACTCAACATAAAAATAAGCAAGTATTTTTTTTTACCAAAAACCATCAAAAGTGATAACAAACCAACCAACCAAGTGTTATTTAAAGGAAGGAATTTTGTATGGTTTTACAAAGTTGGAGAAGTTGCCAAATATAATAACAAAGTTTTTAAAACATTTCGTCAACCTTATCCATTTGATTTCTTTACAGTTTACCCCATTTTTTCTTTTTCGAATTAAAAATTCAGAGCCTTAATTCTGTTTACTGAATTTCGTACTGCCTGGGTAAGTTTTAGTTTTTCGTTTTTGTTTGTTGTTGCTCTGTCCTTATTACATTCTTTACTATGGGCATGGTTCTCACATGCGAGTATAAATACTTTTGAAGGCGGTTATAATTGAAGCGAATAGTAGGTATAATGAAGAATTTTTCACATAAAATTAAAACTTATTATAAGGGAAATAGGTGCATTGCTAAGGAAATCGCTCGAAGTTTTTTTTTTTAAATGCGAAACAACTATTTTTTTTAATTGGACCAAAACGTCGGCGCTGATACTTGAGCTTATTGGACAAAATGGAAGGATATGCACGGACTAACTCTCCTCAATAGCCATCTCCAATCTCATAAACAGTGAATATATTTCCCACAATATCAGAAACACGGTAATTTCTGCTAGTATGGAATCCAGGACATTCATCCATCCAACGAACTGGTCGACAACGTTGCCAGATCAGCTCCCTCCCGTTCCATAACTCCCACACAAAACTGGAACTTAAGAGGTATAAAAGGGCATATTACATTACACTACAGACAGATCCACAACAACACATGTCTGCAAACATCTACATGGTACCAATCAATCAACAGTAACCATACAAATATACAAACATTTGCCAAACATATTGACGATGCTATTTACCGACTAGACTAGTTGCCACATCGAAAATATTCCACCACAGTACTGCAACTTTTGTAACCATACTACAAACAATAATATATCCCATAACCTAAGTAGTCGAATGCCCACTTTTCTAATCCAATATAACCAAATTCTTTGAAGGCAACAATCCATTAACTTTGTTGTCCACTCCAAATACAGATAGTATGTGGAAAATCGTATGATATTTAAAATTTTCCCGGCTGTACTATAAAATGTAATTTCGTTTTATTTATTTTTTAAATTTTGTATCATTCTTAAAAATTCCCCTATCAAGGGCAAAAAAAAAGCTTTCAGAGAGTTCACAATCGACAAATAACACAGCTTGATACCTCCCTTAGGGTTTTGTTTTGTCCTTGCCCATTCGAGTAAAAAATATGGCTCACTATGAAAGCGATGTTAAGTTCTAACGACGAGGTGCCTGAAGTGGATAAGGCAGAAAGTCTTAAAGGTAAATTGCATCAAGTTTTAACGTGCAGCTCGCAATTGTACAGTAATCGAATGGCATATAATTTATCAGAAGGCTTGGTAAAAGAGATTGATAGCTTTTGTTATGAGGCGATAAAGGCTATGTCCTAAAGAAGGCATTTATTTTAACTTTAACGACAATCCAACCAACAAGTCGTGAGTCGCAGCAGTGCTTCTCCAATTTAGGTCCAGGCTAGAGGATAACACACTTAAGCCTATTCTTTTTTTTGAGATTTCATTTTGATCAAAATAAGCATTAATGCTGTCTCGCTCAAAATAGCATGTACTATGATGTATTTAATTTTTACTTAATGTATTTAGTTATATACTGAATGGTAATATATTAACATGTAAAAGGGACGTGTGCAGGACTCAGCCCAGGGAGGGGGTTCTTGTTTTCTGATGAATTTGATGAATACGATTCACTTCTTTTCATATACGTTAATTTGCCCACGGGACTGCTATATAATATTGGTCTCAAACAATAAATAAAAATAATTTTTCTTTACATTTGCTTCTGTACCAGATAAGTATATTTCTACTTGAAGTATAAATAATTTTGTATGTGTGCCAAATTTTACATGCATTTCATTTTTTTTCTTGAAAATACCAATAAATACTACATACATAATTAACAACAAATCGTTCTTCCTTGTTATATTAATGCTATTTTGTATACTTCTATAATACAACAATTACAGACGTGTTGCATTGGCAAATTATAAATTACGAACCAATAACTTCATGAAATTCGGGTTCCCGTGATTGTCCAGGGATTTCGTTTTCAGATCTCGAAAATGCCGGGGTCAACAAAATGCCCAAAATTGACATCCCTAGTATTCACCCAGTTGAGCTAAAGTGGCCCCGTACAAGTGTAAGAGGCAAGCAAGCAAGGATTACTGAAGTTGTAATATATAAACTAAACTTGTGCTCGATAACTTGTTACACTTTATGGCTTAATACTCGTACATGCATGGGCTCAGCGAAACATTTGATATTATTAGACATTGCTTGACGGAAAAATTTATATTTCAGGCCCTATAAGGAGACATCCTTTAAACATAGCTCAGTTTATTATTTTATATATGTATATTTCTATCACATATATTTTTTAAAATTTTTTAAAAGAGATACAATTTTTTAAATAAAAAAAAAAATTTTATAAATCTTTGACTCTTTGTCTATAAAAAAGCACTTATCTAATATTTGTTTTGATAGAACTAACATTTTGCGAGCTATGAAGTGATAAACAATGGCTTACGTCGAGACACCTTAGATTTTTAAAGTCGCATAACTTTTGAAATTTTTTTTTGAATATCCGGTCATTCTGTCATATCTTATGAGTTTTTTCCACAACATACTCAATTTACACGAATATCTAAAAAAAACTAGCTCGATTTTTCATTGCAATACATAGTATGGAATGCACCATTTCTGAGAAATTTTTACTTTTATTACTTCCGCGACTTATTTACCTACATTTTTCTATTTACATTAAAAATGCAAATTTCCAATCACAGTTAAGTTTTTATATCTGCCACTCCAAGGTATTTTTATTCCATGAAAGAAAAAAGAAACTAAAGTACGAATAAGTAATGAAATTCATAGAATTTGTTCGCATTCCATGCAACATTTAGCAGAATTGTAGAACTAAATAAATTCCAGTTGGAAATCTACATAAATATAAGAATTGCACGCAATAGTTTGCAGCGCACCCAGTCTAGTAACACTCGCACCCGCACCCGGTTTTGAAAAAAAATAAAATAAAATCACAATAATAAAAAAAATGTAAATGTAAACAAACACCACTCGCAGTCACACAAGCTAGCGCCAACAATATTTCAGCAACACAATACTCCACACCCAACCTTAGCCCACTTGATCAGTCTAACCTAAGTACACGCCTATATACAAACATACATTTGTATGTGTGCGTATGCAGTTTACCTCCATTTAAACTGGCCGCTGGCGAGCGATCGCGCCAATCCACCAGACACACGCTCCCTCCACCCACCGACCCTCGCATACAAAGCAGTGACGTGAGATTACGTAGAATTGGAGAGCTGCAGAGATGGGAGTGTGTGTGTGCCGGATTGTTGAATTGCCGCATTGCATGCAATGTTTGTTTGCAAAACCTTTTTTTTTTGCTATCTACTAATTTTTTTGCTGTTGTTAATTTTTTTATTTTTTATTTTATAATCGTATTTGTATTACTCGCCACGCTCATTAATTGCGTACAACTTGAAAGTGAGTTTGATTTTCTAGCGCGCCGCGAAACCACTCTGCCACAACGTTTCGCAGGCGCGTTCTAACAGCTGAAAAACCAGCTTTATTTACTTGGCGCGTACACAAACACAAATATGCAGACATACGAGTACTAAAAAAAATGATGCTTTCAATTTTTATCTCTTTTTTTTCTGCATGTTTTATTCTTTTTTTTTTGTGCAACATTCATCATGCAACATGTGCTGAAACAAGTTTGTTGCATGCCAACGCAACGCTGCCTGCCACAACTCAGTGACGCGTCGCGTCGCGTTGCAACGCAAATGAGGCGCAACCGATTGCTGCCGCTGTTGCTGTCCTCCACACGCCACTCGATTGGCGGCAAATGCAGCTGAGCTTTAGGGAATTGCTGTGTCAAGCCTAAACGAGTTTTGGTCTGCGCATATTTTTTCGTTGATTCTAATGGTTTTTGGATGTGGTATTTTTTTTTGCTGATTTTTGATTTTTTTCCGTTTCGTATTACCAGTTAAATGTTTTTTTGCATTCTCAATACTTTGGTGTTGTTCGACATTTTTGGAATGCCTCTGGTGGGAGAATGGCAGGCGTTACTTCACATACATTAGCGCGCATGCATTTATTTGTGTTTGTATGAGTGTGTATGTATGAGTGTGTGTGAATGCGTTCATTGGCAATAAAATACAACTTAGCTTGACATAGATTCCTTGGCATTTTCATTCCCAATACCCTTATATGACTAGGCTTGTTTTTTGTAATGAGTTGTTAATGACAACCATTCAGTCACTTAATTATCTGTTTGGCATTTTTGAAATTTTAAGATAGAAAAAGTTTGCCAGAGAAATATGTACATCTATCGGATTTGGCAATGTCGTGGGAAATATAATATAGTTTGTCTGAGTAACATACATTTTTATATATTTATAGTAGTATTTAAGTTATCGTTTGAAATCTTATAATAATTGGCCCTTTCCATTTCAAAACGACCGGTCGTTTCGGGACATGATTTTAGATTTTAACGAAAATTTAATATGTTGTTTTTGGGTCAATTTAAGGAGACACGTTTTTTTTTGTTTGCCCAAAAAATATTTTTTTGAATTTTACGCAATTTCATTTTTTCGTAAAAATCAAGTTTTCTCGTTCTTTTTACGAACTTCATTTTTTAAACATGCAGAACTTCGACAAATAAAAAGCGATTTAAGTAATTTTTTTTTTTCGAGTGTTTGTAATTATCTTTTCTTTTAAATACAATCGTCATAAATTACATGAAAATTCAAAAAAAAATTGTATTAAAAAATTGCAAAAAATTTTCAAAATTTATTTTTTCAAAATGCGTTTGTTTTTATTTGTTTCAAAAATTGTCCTAAGAAAATAGATAGTTGAAACTTTAATCTGGCCAACTGCCAAGTAGCCGAAATTTATTTTTTTTGAAGTTATGATTTTTTATACATGAAACATTTTTTTTTTGTTTTATGTATGTCAAATTTTTATATCTGGATTGTCGCGTTTAAACAATTACATTATATCAAAAAATACGCCATTTCGTGAAAAAAAAAAAAAATTTATAAAAAATCATAACTTCAAAAAAGACAAACCTCGGCTACTTGGCAGTTGCCAGATTAAAGTTTCAACTGCAAAAAAAAATACGTGTCTCCTTAAATTTACCCAAAAACAACATATTAAAGTTTCGTAAAAACCGAAAATCCTGAACCGAAACAACCGGGCGTTTTGAAATGGAAAGGGCCAATTATGAATAGGTAATGATTTGATTTGATAAGTTGTATTTACTCAGTTCAAGTAAAATATGGCTCATTCTCTAAGAAAAACGATAAACACCAATTTTCTAAACTATTTAAAAAATTTACAAAAATTAAACAAAATTTCCAACTTACAAAAAAAAAAGTTTTTTAAATTTTTTCATAATATTTTTGTGTGAAAAAGTGCAAATTTCAAGTGTCTACAAGTTATCACTGTTATTTTTCAAATTTTTTACTGGCAGTGTCCTCTATACAACGCAAAACCGCGATCATTTTTTTTTATGTGGTAGAAATTGCGAAAGAACGTCAGTAAAAAATCTTCAAAAATCAGTGGTTATTCGTAGTCTCTAGAAACTGAACTACTTACTACTGCATACCTCAAAAACTTCTCAAAAATTTCTCGAAAATTTTCTGAAAGTGCTTGAAATAGGTGAAAGTTCCAATTGGCTAAAAGTGACTCTTAAATTTTGAAGATTTCTTTAAAAAAAAATGTTGTAAATATCGAAGAGACACAGAGAATAATCTTACCAAAAGCAGTGCTAAAAAATTTAAGAATAATGTTAATAAAAATTGTTTTCCAAATTTGAATTTTTTTACAAATTTGGAAAATTTTGATTAAAAAAACAAGAAAATGTATACAAAAATTAAATTCGATTTTTACTTACATTAAATCAGAGAGCCATAATAATAATTATTTTATGATGGACCTTAAAAAAAGTCATAAAAATTTTCGTTAAAATTATAACGGCAACAATTACGAGTGAGAAAAATTATTTAAGCCATATATAAGTATTATTGAGACTTAGGTTAGGTTAGGTTAAAGTGACTGCTAGCGATCGCGCCTGCACATCTAGGCCTTTGTTAAGCCCATTGTGGTACCACGCGGATTGAAAAATTGCCCTACTCGAACTAACGTGTGGAAGCTAAGAATCTTAATAACTTGCGTATCTCTACGCTGGCCAAACCGCTAAGGTCTTCCTCATTTCTGCAGCTTCTGCAGAAGTCATTGTAGGGGACACCTAGTCTCTGTGCGTGTCTACCTATCAGTACCTGACCTGTTATGATTCCTAAAGCTAAGGACTGGCCTCCCTCGCTCAGCACTATAAGACCTTGTGATCGCTTGATCACATTATCTCCGTTCACAAAAGCTTGGACTTTGTACTTGTGCTACCGTTTTTCCAACGGTCTCCTGCTTCCTTAAGGGATGAGGCCCTTAAGACTTACATATATCACAAAAGTCTTTCCATAATAATTATGAAGGGAAATGCTTGGAACAAGTTTAGGGCTTTTTTACCATCATTTCAGGACTATTTCGGGACTAGTTAAGGGCCAGTTCGGGACTAGTTCGAAACTAGTTTGGGACTGAATGAGTGCCGAAATGATGCCAAACAGTCCCGAAATGTTGCCGAACTCGTCTTGAACTAGTCCTGAACAAATCCCGAACTGGCTTGAACTAGTCCCGAAATGAAGTTATTTTTACAATATTTAACTTTATAACTAGATTACACATATAAAACTTAAACAATTAATTAAACCTAATTTAATAATTATTATAACAATAAAAAGTTATAAACAGAAGTGAAAGATTTAGTGGTAGTAAAGTAAAAGTAAGAAGGAGAATAATGCACTAGAATAATGAACTAGGCCCGAAATGAAGTTATTTTTACAATATTTAACTTTATAACTAGATTACACATATAAAACTTAAACAATTAATTAAACCTAATTTAATAATTATTATAACAATAAAAAGTTATAAACAGAAGTGAAAGATTTAGTGGTAGTAAAGTAAAAGTAAGTAGGAGAATAATGCAATCAAAGTAAGTGGATTAGGTAGGGGAATATGGAACAATCCTAAGAGAAGAGAGCTTAAAAATGCCTTCTTTAAAATTTTTGTAGTACCCGAATGTACTTTCTTCATACATATATACATACTATACAAGCGCCTTTCTATACTAAATGTAGCTTTCTCTCTAACATTTTAAGATCTTTTGAGAGCTTTTTGTACAATGACTTTACATACCTTTAAAAGAAATAAACATTACTTAAATTTCAGAAAAATAAAAAAAATCAATACAATTGCGGTTCGGTTGCATAATTTTATTTGCTTGACGTAAGTTTTACGCGAGTGCGGAAATGGTCGTTACTAAAATTTACAAGATTTGTCATTTGTGTTCATTGGGTGTTCATACTAATTTATTATAAATAAACATAAGTATGTTCTTTTATCCATTTACTTGAATGAATCGGAAAATATGCGCTTGTCGCACACGTCCACTTCATTCATAAATTATTTTGTGGAAATCGTTGGCCATTCGTTCATTCATTTATTCAAATCACAAATATGAAAATTGAATTGACGCAACAAAGAAAACCTGAATGGTGTAGAAATAAAATGAAAGAAATAATATAAACTTGTGTTGGCTTAAGCTGGCAAATGTGACATGGGTAAAAACCAGTTTGTGGCTGCTAATGCGAACAAAATGAATAAAGTTGGCAAATAGTTGCGAAAGAACATTCAAACATACACAAGTTTGTGCAAATTCAACCATACAAATGAAATATATCGAAAATTCGTTGAGAAAATAATTTAACTAATGCAAATATTAAACAAATCGTTTGAGTTATGTAGTTTAGCAAAAGTTTTTTGGGATATTTCTAGGAAAGCGATTTTATGGAAATTTTCTTTTTTGTGATCAAATATTTAGAGCACGGCTCTGATTAAAAATCAATCACTTTAAAATTTTTTTACACTTTGACATGTTTTCAAATAACTGTAAATTGCTTTGCTAATTTTCGATAATATACTATGGATTGTTTAAATAGAAATTAAATTTAGTAATATAAACTAAATTTAATCACTAAAAATTGTTCTTGTCTCAAAATTATTTGTACTGAAATCATATAAAAAGAAAAATAATATTGTTCATGCGATATATGGAAGAAAATGCTCAATTTTATTAATAAATACACTTGTGTTGGTTGAAAAAATCGAAAATGTTTGTATTGCATTTTCTTAAAGTATATCCTTTAGAGTTTATCTGCTCCAAATTTCATAAAAATCTGAGCACTAGAGCCAAAGTTACAGCTGTCAACCACGCGCTCCTCCCGAATGCTCCCAAAGTATAATACGTGCAAAACTCAAATTATCTCAAAATGAAGTTTTTCAAAAAGTCTCTTTGCGGTGAGCAAGGTTTCTTAAGGACCATGTAACCTATCGATCTAATTTTTGGCAGGCTACTTAAAAACTGCAATATCTCATACTTGAACGAAAGAATTTTTATTTGAAACAAAAGTTTTGTTTTGGGATGAAACAACCGAATTTTTAGACCTTTAAAAATCGAATTTGTGTAAAAAATTTTATTTCGCTAAATCCTTCGTTCAAGTACGGAGTTATGACATAAACTAAAGAAAGCTGTTGTTTTTTTTTATTGCAGATTATCCATTGCCTACTTATCATGCGTGTAAGAAAAACGTGTATCAGCGCAACAGTTAATTATTAAATTAAACATCTTTAGACATATATAAACGTACACGCAGTGTTTGATTATTAAAAAAAATTCGGTCTTTGCAAAACAAATTCTTCTAAAACCCGATTTTTTCCGAGAATATGTTTACATATATGTACATATAACTACTTAAACTGAAATTGAATGGGCTGCAAATCAACTCGAAAGTTTTCTAAAACTTATTATTAAACATTTAAAAAACTGTTGATGACAATTTTAGGAACTTCGTTTAATTTTTGTGAACTATGTACAAAGTTTGGAAAAGCTATTATAGATCGAACTACTTATATTTAAAATTAAACATATTTAGGTGATTCACAAAGTGTCATAAAGTCATATCTCTTATAATAAATTTGTATGGATATATAACTCGTATGAGCAAACTTCTTATTTTTTGTCTTATTTTAGTTATTAAACAGCTGATTTCGAAAATAAAAAAAATATGCCGCGGGAAAGTATGAAAAATAAAATAATTACTGAACTCTGCATCAATCAGGTTGTGGACATGGGTTTTGCAGATTCAAGTTAGATATAAACATACATCGTTGTATATCTTTTTGGCATTCGTGCATTATTCTCTTTAAGGCGATGAGATGGAGCAAGATGAATCCGACGAAGTTTTTATGATGAACATGTTAAGCCTTTTGTGCAACCGCAGAAGTATTCACATGGGAATTCCAAAGCCGCAAAATAAAAATCCCAAAAGTAAAATTTCAAATGATAACCAAATAAATGACAGCTTATAAAATGCGACAAAATAAAAATATGCCGTGCAAAATTGTATTTCATTACTACTCAATTTATGAAGCAAGCAACAACAACATATTTTAAACCATCATAACATTTATGATATTATGACAATATGACTCGTTATGACAGCTTGTGAATCACCCAATTAAAAGTAAACAAAAAAAACGTAAGCTGCAAAATAAAAAAATAAAATAAAGTAATTGGTCAAACCGGACTTTTATTTTTTTTAAGTTCAGTAATAAGAGTAAAGCCTGGCCAAAGAATATTTAAGGCCGAAATAAAGGTCCTTTCCTAATATTAAACAAACCGCTTATCTAAATTAAATAGATTTGGTTTCACTTTTTATTGAGCTCTAGGCCAGTTTATGAAAGATTTTTTGTGAAAAAACAACAACAGTTTTTAATGGTAGAAGTTATACTACTACATATTTCGGAAATCACCACATTTCCTCATCAGACTTCTATTTGTTAAATTAATTAAATTAATTCTTCATTACCACTTTATAATTTAATTAGTTTAATAAAAAGAAAACTGATGAAGAAATATGGTGATTTCCGACATAGTACTATAACTTATAAAATTAAAAAATGTGGTTGTTTTTTCACAAAAAATCTTTCGTAAACTGGTCTTGAGCTCAATAAAATTGTCAATTATTAACATTTATTAGGGCAAACAGAAAAATAACAAACATTGTCTAGTATTAGCAAAGGACTTTTATTTCGGTCTTAAAACATATTTAGCCAAGTTTAACTTTTATTGCTGGACTAAAAAAATATAAGTCCGAATTTTTCAGTTATTATTGGACGTTCTCCGAAAAAGTTGGAAAAATAAAAAAAATCTAAGATTCTTGTCCAGAAAGTAATTGGATCGAAGGAACATTGATAACTTTTTTCTACAACAATATTTTGCCACGCACTTTTATAACATCTAAAAAAATAAATATTACTTTGGGTCACTGGTAAAACTTGCTATTATTTTCAGCGACTTTATGAGTTATAAGACGCATCCTAGACATTAAACCACAGAGCCTTCCTGAAGACGAAACAAGTTTCGGCTCTGCTGTCCCGCAAATTCTTCTTTCGCCGTTTTTTTTACTAGAGTTTTAGCAAAGCCGGAGATTCCATTTCTGCGTTTTAATTATATTAATCAGTCAAAATTTATTAACCAAGAGGCCTAATATTGGTGCAAATAAGGGTTGCATATCCAAAAGCACCAAATAAAAATGGTCTTTAAAACAAGTGAAACGAAAAATTTGTGTATGGTAAACTCCGAGTTTTTGATTAGTGTTTGACGTGAAACTCCAAAATAGCTCATAAGCTCGAGTTTACAGAGCAGTTGGCATATAGTATTATATTAACCTTGCGTCCACGTTGAGCATTAACTTGAGTTTACGGGCCGCTTTGCTGTTTAATCTTAAACACCCATCGAAGGCTCGGATTTTAGCATACAATACTTTCTCGATTAACTAGCCTTTATATATTTATGGTGACCGAATTTGGCCGCACTGGTTGACTGTTTTGATGGTTTTCACATAAGAGAGACTAAACCAACAAATGTCAAACAAAACTTTCAGTTTGTTATTATACTATGCATGTTTCCACATCATCCAGGACGGAAAGCAAAAAAAAACTAATTTTTCTGCAGTGACGCCAGTTTTTTCACATCATGGCTGTGTTGTCATATGGAGCAAAACCCAAAACACGAAAAAAATTAAACAAAAATTACAATATAAAATAGCAGCTATTTGTCCATGATGCATTAATGAAAGGTGATGTACGTACAGACAGCGCCAGTTGGAACGCCCTTAGGTCAATGTTGTATTTAAGAAATATGAGAGAAACGGGAAGAAAAGAAGTTCGTTTTGGGTAAAAATAATCATTAGAAGAGATTTTACCATAAGCTTTAATTACAATGATTTCAATTTTATAAAATATGTATGTACTCATATGTACTTAAGTATGTAAGCAACTGTATTTAAATTGCTCTTGAAATCGGCGCACATTGCAATTTTTAATTTTTTATGATGTCGATATTATTTTAATGTACATTGCATCATACATATACAAGTCCATTGAGTTCCTCAAATTTTTTTCGCTACTGTAACAGGATAATGTGGCCCCATAAACTGTTGTCTATTTTTGCTTAATTATGTTTAGAAGATAATACATACATATGTATAAAACAACAAAATTTAAATTTTTAATACTTTATTCATAAAACATGAAAATCGTATGTATATACAATACATATGTTTTTTTGAAAAAATTAAAAAACAGCTTTAATTTTTAGTGAATTAAAACCATATTTACTCATGTAAGAGTAGGTTAATAGGCTATAAAACTGCGTACTCAAAAAATACTTTTGATTATTACAAATTTTGTATAAAGTTTGATATTTTTATATTAACGAGCAGTAATGAACACATACATATGTAGGTATGTATGTATAAGCATTTAACAAATTTTTTTTTGAATTTGTCCTCTCATACGTACATTTTTATGTAAATATATGTCGCAAAAAATGGGACCATGATTAACCACTAAATATGTACATATGTACATATGTATAAGACGCTTTGATGGCTTTCCTCTTTTACGTTGGGTCTGCTATACGAAAAATTCCACATATGTTACATGTGCATAAAGTTTCCCGACTCGGCACCCATAGGGTGCACTTTCATCCAAAAGTAAAACTTCATTTGGAACTTACTTGCGCCGGTTTGTGTTTGGTCGCTGTACGCAGCAGTTAGAACAAACAAACCTCAGAGATTGAGTTGCTTTAAAAAAACTTGCTTTAAGTAGATTTATTAAGAAAAAAAATCACAACAACTTTCGTGTATCAAACCTCTGCACTATGTCGGAGCAGAAAAACACGTAAGCCGCAAAGATCGAGCTGCACTTGCGCGAGAAAGCCCACAATTTTTGTAAAAACCTGGGAACAAAAAGGGTCGCTGACGATATCATTAGAAATGATTGATTTTACCTTACTTGCATGTGCACTTGGCCGAGCACTGCATTCCATATATCTAATAAATGAAAAGGTATAATATTTTTATACAAAAAATTAATATTAAAAAAAAAAAACTTATCCAATTTCTCGCATTTAAAAAGTCGATTGTCAACGAATAGAAAGAAATCAAAATGCCAATACAATCAATTATGCCTTCTCTAAGTTTCACATGAAGTACTTTATTTACTTCTGATATTTAAAGATTTTTTGTTTAAATTTGGCAAAGGTGCAACACAGTTTCTAAGGCCGTTCAAGATGGCCGTTTTAGAGCGAGAAGTTGCCAACGTACAACACCTTTAATTTATGCATCATGCAATTTGTCTAGAAAGTATTTGCGGTCGTCAATAAACTATTTCTTTGGTGGCGATTCTTACAAAGCATCTGCCTAAATGTGCTTTGCATATTGAAATAAACATACATAGGTACACACATAAGTATGTCATTTGAACTAAAATAAAATATTGAAAAAATTTTTAAATTTGAAATTCCACTTCAAAATTTAAAAGACACTTCAAAAATGTACGAAATAATAATTTTTTTTTTTCAAATTCAATTAAAAATACACCTTCGACGAGCTGGGTGATATCTTCTAATTGGTTCATGCTATGTTTCTAGGACACGAGATTTGCACTCCCATTTGTAATTCGCCCTCTCATTCGTCAATTGTAGGTGATTCAATCTGCATCACTATGGTAATTACGAAAAAATTTCTACCGTCTCTAATTTTAATCAAAAAATTAAACAAAGAAGAAACAATTAAAAGCTAAAGGGAATTCAAAACAAAGACCAAACAATTAAAAGCTAAAATGGATTCAATACTTTAAATTGTGAAGAAACATAGTAAAAGGTTACAGTGTAAAAGATTCACCACACCATACAGTTTTGTCATTTTTGTTTATATATTCAGATTATATTTTTTTTTAATTGGTGGCGACTTTAACGAATAAAAACCCACATCACTAAAGCCCTCCCCAAAACCTTTAGTTTAATAATTAAATTTTGCTTATTTTATATTATTTTTAAACAGTATACCTGTTAACTCCAACATTTCTTCCTTTCTTCTTCTTCTTAAGAACTATCCTCTTGAAAAAAATCGTCATTGTGGTCTATCATACACACACCTAATTTTATATTTATTTATGCGTTACTCAATTCAGCTTATTTGGAAATTTAACCGCCAGTTAGCAAAAGTGGTAACCATATTTTTAGATATTTAAAAGCAAACCTGTGTTGTATCGTCATGACAAAGGCTATCATTGCAAACTGCTATGTACAATTCTTGCTTTGCAGCGACGCATTTGTATTCACACACTCGCCGCTTTTGGCGCTTTTGTCACTTTTAGTTGTCACCGCTGGCGACATACAACACAATCTCTTGTGCAAGTCAACCGACGATATGAAAACAGCTCCGCCTCTGCCTGCACCTTCCACCTCCCCCTAGAAAGATATTTATAACGAATTTCATGCAATGGCAGTTGGTAAATGTTAATTTAAGGATAAGAATGCATTGCTGCGGAGTGGTAAAGAAGGGTAGCTGTATTTGCCCCGAAATGGTTTATAGCGAGAAGTTTTAGACAGTTGTGACGTGCGAGAATCAGGCGTGAAATTTGCTGGCGTGGCAGTACAATTACATTTTATTATTGTAAGCTCGCAAGCAAGTACATATGAATCAGGTCTACAGTCAAAGTTGAAGGGTTTGAGGACTGTCATAGTACTTTGAACAGATATCAGAGTCAAGTTTTTATAAAGATTTAGTTTGCAGTAATGTTCTTCCAATCTTCCAAAGCGTTCAGACATCGGGCTATTCAACTTTCTTTTTCAGAAGGTAGTTTGCTCTTCACATTTTGCTCTCGCATATGTTGTGAATGTCAAAGTTGATATTTGTTAAGTAAGAGTTGAACCTGTTCCAGTAATCAGACCGCAACTGTACTAGAAAAGAGGCTGAACTTCGATTACAGAATTTGTTAAGGTTATAATTGACTCTCTATGAATGCCATTCAGACCCTGTCTGTACACTGTACGAGTTAAAGGTTGCGTGATATGCGTCTAGATCTCCTACGTAAGTTTGCCTTGTCGCTCTCTGTCATTCTTGGTTGGCGTTTCAAACTCAAGAAGATCACTCTTTAAGTGTCCATAACGGTGGTAATGAGAATAAACTGGAGGTGAGATAATCTTAATACCTCATACCAGTAGAAATATATCGTTTTGCCGATGATCGCTCCGAGAGTATCCATCACGGCAGACAACCCACCGAAAGACGCATAAGCAGGACTTCTGTTACAAAGTGTAAATCGGTAAATTTGTTCTCTAATACTCGAGCTTCAATTAGAACTCTGAGATTACTGATAATGCGATTGAAATAATTATGGAATTGTTTGACCTTCCTCTCGACTGCTTTGAACAAACTGTGAAAATAAACCGATTTGGGTTCAAGAGTACAACGAAATTGCAGAGAAACTGCTTGGAGAAATAGTTTTGGGGTTGCTCCAAGATAATATACTTTCAAATTCGATTTAGTTATAAGTTGACCACGGGAGATCTTTAAAAATACTTTTGACCACTAATCCTTAATTGTGTACCTGCCCGGGATGTTTTCAAAGGATATCCACGCTGTACGACTAAATATTGTTTCGGATCCTGATTTTGTAAAACTCAAGTCCAAACATCTCGTACTGCAAAGGAGCTTTCGAGAAACTATCTTGCGTAGACTTCAGCTGTTTGTGCAACTTTAAATTGAATACTCGACTGCTTTTGTTTCGCAGAAAGAAATAAAGCGTGGCACAAGAGTGGACTGTCAGTATAAGTCTATGTCAACCACTTGCGAGGGCTGCCATCCAACATAAACTGAAAAGATCAACTTCCACCTTGCAACATTGATTTTTTCTTCTTCTCACCTTGTTGCAATGCATTGCTAGTTAGTCATCAAACTATTTTTAACAATTTTTAACTCTCTCATCACTAGCAATTTGCTGAAATTTTTATGATGTTTTCAATTGAACAAGACATCACCCACATGCATACACACACACACAAACAATCATTCTGAATTCAATGCAACGCTCAATGCAAATATCAATTAACAATGCATAAATCATGGAATACATACATACGTACATACATATATACAAAGAAATTGTGCATACATAAATACGAATCATATAAAATGTTATAAATGAAAATTTGCAACATGGAATAAATTTCTATAAGCTTGTCGAGTTTAATTCAATTGTTACGAAAATTAATAAATAATGTATACTTGTATGTATGCATGTACATACGTGCAATGATGTGTAAATAAAATAAACTAAGTAAATATTGTCTTTATTTTAAAAATGAATAAATATTATTTTTGACATTTCTATTGCTTACTATTAAATAAACATTTATTTAAAATGAGAGATTTATTTACATTTAAGCATTTTACAAATATTTATATAAGTATCTATGTACATATGTATGTATATAGTATATTCTATGTTTCTTGTGACTCATGCAAATTATTCTTCTCATTTTAATTTTAATTTTCATGTCTCCACAACTTTCTTTGACACGAGGTTTGATCTTATAAAAGAGTTCATTAGTTTCAATTGAAATGTTTACTCTTTTAATTCGTACATTAACGCAAATCAGCCAAGAGGGTGAAGCAATTCAGAGTGACAAGCAGTCACGACGTTTTTCATCTTTATTGCTTTTGTTGCCATCGAACACACACACATATGTACATGCATACTAACATATGTATGAGCATACAATAAACAGATGTATTGCTGCAAATTTATTTTGAATTTGTTCAAATGAGTGCAACGCGCATTTCAATCAATGTTGATTAGCAATATTTTTTATTTATAAATTCTACGTACGTTTTGCATTAATAATGAGAATCATAAAAATCGCTATGATAATATTTTCGTATTTATTTTTAAGTTCTTTAGCAAGTTCTTTAGCAAAGTTATTGGTGCTGAATTGAAGTAAAACAAGTAAAAAAAGGCTATGCCGAAGGCTTCATACCATTCATGAATGGAAGAATTGTATGGAAGCCAAATGTGTTGTCCCAACAATAATTAATATTTTTTTATGAGCGTGAAGTTAGCTAAGCACCCATCGCAAATCGAAACGGTATACTATTGTTATTTTGACGCTATTTTTGTTCTTAACTTTTTGGGGTGCTTTGCTAAGTTGATATGAAGTTAGCTAAGTACCCCCCTAAAAAATGAGTAAAACGCGATATAAAAATTTAAAAACTAGTCCCAATTTTGCCGCTAATTAGTTGCTCATTAGTTACGTAAAAGTTATATTTTTGATAAAATTTTTGTTTAAATTTAATTTCGTATGGAGTTGGCATACTTGGGCCAAAAATCTGAAAAAGTTCAAAACGTCCTTAAAACGACTTTAACCACGTTTGTAATTTGTTGCTAATTAGTTGCTAAGTGGTTACATTAAAATTAACTTTGTTGCTCTTTTTGTTTTTGTTTTTTCGGGGTGCTTAGCTAACTTCACGTCAACTTAGCAAAGCACCCAAAAAATTAAGAACAAAAAGAGCGACAAAATTATTTTTAACGTAACTAATGAGCAACAAATTAGCGGCAAAATTGGGACTAGTTTTTAAATTTTTATATCGCGTATCTAAAGAAATGGTTGCATGGGAGCTATATGTTATATTTCTTTGATCTTTATAACTTTCACTAATTATTAAAAGGTAATAATATCGAACCCTCTTGCAAAATTTCAAGCCACTAGCTGCTTTAATTAAGGAGATATGTAGCAAAATTTAATATCTACACAATCGACTCCTCTATATGTTATAGCCGTCCGATCTAGCAAATGTCTATTAAATTATAAAATGATTGCCAAGTCTGAGTCTACTCCAATGAACTTATCCCAAAACAGTATTAAAAGTTCTGAAATAATCCCGAACTGGTGCAGAAATTTTTATGAACAAGTCCCACCTATTAAGACTTACAAGTTTGTTTCTTTCTCATAATAAAAATGCAAAAATATATGTATTCATATTTTGCTCTAATTAAAATTCTTTCGGGACTTAAAAATAATTACTATTAGTCCAGTCATTTGGTTAAAAAAAATAGAGGTTACCTGGAAACTTTTCCGGGAGTTTTGAAAGTTAGCAATTTGATAGATTTTGACGTGCTCTTTCCGAATTTCAACTTTCGTATCTTTGCCGCTCGCGCCGCCATATTGAAAAAATGGCGTCCAAAAGCAGAAAATAATTGTAAAGAAAATATCCTACAATTTATGTCATAACCTTTTTTTCCTAAAATCAATTTCCTGAAATCAGGAAAAGGAAAAATTTCACGACAAATATACTCCATAAAATGTATAAAAGATAAAACAAGCGCGAGTCATATTTTATTTTTGCATGCCTTTAGTGGTAGTGATACCACATCAGCATTATTTTATCAAGGACAAATGAAATTTATTAAAGCACTTCTAAAAATCCCTAATTTAAACCAAGCTATCGAAGTATTTAAAAATCCAAGTGCTGATCCAGAAGTCATTGCTAAAGCTGGAGAACGTTTCCTCATCGAATTATACAGTTACAGTGATGTGAAAATTCGTAAAAGTACATCTTTAAATATCTATAGATATGCATGCTTCACAGTATCAGTATATAAAAGTAAATTTTATATTGCGTCGCTACCCCCAACTAAAGCAGCAGCGCGACAACATTCGTTTCGAACTTATCACCAGTGGTATGAGAACGAACAAAATGTAGAACAATGGGGATGGAAAAAGACAAGTATGGGCTTATTCCTGTTACGACATTCGAGCTCCCTGCCCCGGTAAATTGCTGAAACTTATTTCTTTCAGGTGATCCATTGTGTGCACGAACGGTGGTGGTTCTTGTTGTAATTCGTAAATTCCATCACAAGATAGCAGTGAAGAAAAAGAAACGGACACTATTCTCGATCAAATAAACGACGAAATCGAGAACGAAGAGGACCGCGATGAAACTGATGATCCCATCGCCGATGATGCAGAAGAAACTTCCGTCTTCAATCAGTACTAAAGACGATGAAAGCACAACACCTGGTACGTCAACAACAATGAAGCGACGGATATTGAACTAACTCCCGAATTAAGTTAGCAGTCACAGTCTCCAATAGAGACAAAAGTCACAATTTTAGACTAGTTATCATTGGCATCACCAGGTCACAAAAAATTTAAATAAAACAAAAGAAAAAACGTGAAAGCGAGGAAAAGAAATAATCTCTAGCTCATTTTGAGATTTCAGACTGTGTTACTGAATTCGGGTGTAAATTTGGAAATAGTGAGTCAGATGTGGATTAGGCCTACTGGGGATACCACAATAAAAAAACGCTTCGCTTTCTCTACCTCATACGTAGTGTTGTTTAAATGATTATTTATGCCGAAACGTGTGTACAATTATTTTGTATAGATATGTTTTTCCTGTAAAATGCTTCGGAAAGGAGTTATTATTATAAATATATGGCGGCACGAGCGGCAAAGATACGAGGTGGCAAAGTTAAAATTCGGTAAGAGCACGTCAAAATTTCTAAAATTGCCAATTTTAAAAACTCTCGGAAAACTTTCCAAGTAAAAATACGCAATGACTGTACCATATGCGAAGACTTTTATAATAAAATATAAGACTCAAAATAATATTTATGGATGACTTCAAAATGTTGTATCGTATTATAGTAATTATTGAATGAATTTATTAAATATTTCTTGTAATATGATTAGTTATGTCTCAGGTTAAAGCTGTTGGTAATTTAATTGAAAAGTGAAAGTCTTTGTAGTAAGACAAATGGAGCTGGTTCAGAATATATTGTTTTTTAAAATATTTAATGCGTTTTGCTAAACTTAAGATCACATAAAATGGCAGCAAAGCTTGTAGATAAGTGAATAAATTGTTTTAAGACAAAAATACTTTTCTGAAAGCTAAAAAGTCAAAGTTCCCATAATTGCTGCTTGGCAACTTGTAGTATTTAAAGGTGGGGCCAAACAAAATTTCCTTACTTTGCGTGACTTGACAGCAAAGCGTCAAACGCTTGCGTTTTGTTGGCTTTCATACTTTGCCAAAAGAACTGGTTATTAACAAAATTCCTGCTAAATGAGAATTCAATTAAATATATTTACGTGAAAAAAAACCTGCCAACTTTGTGCTTGCCGCTGAAAGTGACCTGAACAATTACTTTACTGTTTTACAGAGTATTTTTTATTAATTGCAAAAGGGAACGCTGATTTTGCGTTTTTAGAAAATCTGAGGAAAATTTTGTTTTACTAAATACGAAAATAAAAATATACAAATTTGTTGAATTGACTCTACATTAATTGATAACTTGAGGCTCGGTGGTTTAGGTTTTGTTTTATTTCCTCAAATCGTAATATCAAGTATGTATGTGACCGCAAAAGAACCAAACGAAACCAAACTATTGAGGACAGTTTGAACAAAATGAGAAATAAACTTTCGGGAACGCTCCAATGAGAACAAAGTTAAAACAATACTCTTGGGAACCTTACAAAAAATCTTCCAATGTGAACGAGGAAATTGATAAAGTTTTCAATTTGTTTTATGCCAATATGTTCCTGAGAATTTTGTTCCGAATTTGTTTTTCGAGAGAACGGCTCTAAAACTTTTGTTTTACCTTTTGTTCTATCTAAGAAGTATATTGTTTGCATTTTGTTCCTTTCGTGAACGTTTCTCAGCGTTTGGGTATTAAAAAAATCCTGTTGAGAATGTTCTTGTGATAATATTTACTTCTTAAAGTTTTATTCTCATTTTGGTTTAAATATCCTTTAAATTTTGTAACACCAGGAAGCATGAAAGCCTTTGGCGCTGTGCGTCTAAAATGGTCTTAGTTCGCACTGAACGTTAAAATAATTATAGCTTCAAAGCGTTATTTTACACCTAGCAAGAAATGCTTTTTTTTGTAAAATCCAATTATTAACGGTTCAGAATAATTGTGATGTTGGGGAACCAAAAGATATTATTGGTTGCCAAGCCTTAATTGTATGGTGGCGGGCAATCCCTTAAAATACGAATCCCATCACACGCACTGCTTCACCTCCAGACAAACAAAAACAAACAACTGCACTCATCAACTGACGTAGCGGCAACCACCCACAATTGATAGTCGCATTGCTACTCAAACACGCTTTTCAACAACACACTATTTTGACAGTTTGAGTGGTTAATTACGTCGATTGCCATTCACCGCACGCCATGCACCACCTCTCACCAGTCACCCGACCAACCGCCTGCTGTCCAACAACATGTAAATGGCCAACAAGTTGAAGTCAACAAATTTTACGAGACACTTGCTTTATTTTTTTTCTTTATGATATTCACAGTTTCCACTGTTTGAACATCAGTTCAGTGGGATGCTGATTTGAGTGCGATACTTGGATGTGAGTTAATTTGCTGTGAATGAATAAATTCACTTAGATACACAAAATTTGCATATATGTACTATTGTCGGACTTTGGCTGTGGCCGCTGTGGTCGAGTTGGTAGCGGTGCGTGCTATAACTTGATATGCCAGTGAGTTCGAGGTTCGAATCTCAGTCAGGGCAAGCAAAATCTTAATAATAGAAAAAGTTTTTTCTAATAGCGGTCACCCCTCGTCAGGCAATGGCAAACCTGCGAGGGTATTTCTGCCATGAAAAAGCTTCTCATTAAATACATCTGCCGTTCGGAGTCGGCACAAAACTGTAGGTCCCTCCATTTGTGGTATAATATAAAGACGCACACCACAAATGGTAGGAGAAGCTCGGCCAAACACTGAGCTATATAGTGTACGCGCCAAAATTATATTATATATTATTGTCGGACTTTTGTTGTGGTTTTTTTTTTTTTTTTTGTTATTTCTATGCCATAGTTGCTTTAGTCAAGGAGCAAGCTTTAATTAGAGCGAATTTATGGCGCACATGACATTTCATTGAATGCCATTTTAATAGTATTTGGCTTAATGTTTTCTTTTAGCTCAACAAGTATTAGATGGCTACATGTAGTATAGCATATAAACTGGTTTAGTTAGGCGCTCGTGTTATGCATTTATAAATGTTATCCAAAGGTTACAAAAGTCTTTTTATAATAATTATATATGAGTAACGAAAATAATTAAAGTCATCGATAGGATTACAAAATTAAGGACGAAACTTATTTAGAACTGTTTCGGGACTACGTCAGGACCGCTTCGGGATTGGTTCGGGACTATTTCGGGATCAGAATATTTAAATCTCAAAATGAAAGTCTTGTGAATGAAAGCCTTTTTTAATACTCCACCATAAAATACATTTTATTATGGGTCTCTAAATGCAATGTAACCCAGGTAAATAAGCATAATATTAACCCTGCATAGTTCTATTTAGTCGTGAGCAAAATTTCTTACTTATTCTACTTGAGAAATTCCCGGTAGGACAGATAGTTAGTTACTATCGGCAAGTGCATTGCATATTTTATTGCATCATCTCTTTATAATAGCAATTTTAATTTCGCATATTACCTTCAAATATTTCGATCTTTGGCTAGTCCAATAGACCTTCAGTAGATTGAATCATTTTCCTTGCTCCTTAGAATACCATTTCTTTATAGTATTGGCTTTCGGCTTGCTAGTAAAGGTTATTTAGAAATCACTTAAGTTCTTCGGAGAGATTGACTTCATGGTTGCTCTGTTTTTGAAGTGCCTATTCAAAATTCAATAACCGCTTTGAAAGCCATTTTGTTGCACATCTCATCGACGGTGAAGTTTATTTTAACATTTCCGAGAAAAACACTTTGCGTAGCCGAACACTTCCATTCTCTTATTGCCGCATATTCTTCTATGGCCGGTAAAGCGAATTAGACCTAACATCTCTTAACTTACATATTCGAACCCAAGCGACAAAGACCATCCTGAGGATGCCCGGTACCAATATCGGGACTAAGCGGTATATGAGTCAGAGGATATGCCCGGCTAATATTTAAGCAGATCTTTTTTAATTAGATGTAGTGCGTGTATTGAGGCTGATGGTAAACAATTTGAACATTAATTGTAATAAAAAATATTATTTCCCTATCTGACTTTTATTCCAATAAACCTAAATTAACTAGGTCAAGATTTTTCATTATTTTAATAATTTTACTTACTTTTGTTGACTTTGGTAAAAGTGGCGTCACTATCTGGCTCGCTCGCTCATGGCAAACATGTTCACCTACCAAGAACTGAGTAAAATGTGTGAGCAAAAATCGGGTTACTTGAGGTTTTTATTTTTTTACTCCTTTTTTTAGTATGAAACTAACAAGTATTGTACATTTTTTTTAAAAGAGAGCCTTTTAAAGTCGACAAATTATAAAAATTTTAAATTCATAGTTTAACAAATAGTCTTAATTCTAGAAAACTTGGAACAATTGTATCATTATTTTTGACTTTGGTTCTAGAAATGTTATTTAGGGTTAAGGTTCCAAAGTTTAAATGAAAAATAATAAAAATTAACCACAATAACCGAAAAATGGTTACAGTTTGACCAAATTTCGAGATTTTTCTTAAATGCCCATAATTTTTAAACTGCATGGGATAGTTTTTTTTTTTTTTTGATTTGTCTCTTGATGGTTACAATCAATCCTGTCACCCCGTTTCGGCTTGACGTTGAGTTCTGGGACACCCTGTATAAATTACAAGAGATTCTGCCGAAGCGTACGTTTCCATAATTATTTTCTAAATATTAAATAACCAACAAGAATATTCCTTAGGAAAGTGTTCGGCAGAAAACCTTAATAGTCCCAAATTTAATTTTTAGTTTGCACTTCAAAGCAAAATGACTTCTGGTAAAATATCTCGGCCCTCACAAAACTTGCCTTTAACTTTGATAATATGTGTGCGAAGGCCAAGTTTTGTTTGACAATTTTTAGCCTGAAGTGGTGTTATTATTAAAAAATTAAAAAATGTAGAATACGCAATTTACATTTCGCTTTGCCTTAGAAATAGCTTTAATTTTACTTTCAATCATTGCTTTCGCCACAACTTCTGATACAAAAATAAAAAATATTTTACACGGTCGGCAAGCCGTGGAATTTATTTATTTATCTTCTTTCAACGAGACTTTGTAGGTTGGATTACTTTATTGATTATTTAGACACGCTCGATTGATTTGCAATTGATGGATGACTGGCTGGTAAGAAGGCGTATGACAAAGAGGAAGGTGTTGAAGTAAAGTGGAAGTTATGGCTATTTTTTTTTCTGTTGCGATTGTTTTTATTGATTTATGTACACTCTGGCTAGGAGAGTAGGAAATTAGTTTAACAATATTGGAAACACGTGCAATTTTTTTTTTACCTTATACAGAGGTTTATTAAATGCTAGCTTATCTTGGTTGATTGCCCACTATAATGTTTATTGAGTCCTGGCTTTGATTAAAAAGATCAGTTTATTGTAAAATCTTCCAGTTGAAATATGTAAAGAAATCATTAATTTTCTATCTTTTTAAACACGAAATGGACGACCCTAAAAAAGTTTTTTCATATGAATGTTGGAACCTGAGTCGCATTCAATTAATTACCACTATGTTTTCCTTACGCGTTTTTGCTTATAATTTTTTCAAAAAACCAATCGGCCCTAAAGCTCATTTATAATTAAAATTTATCAATTATATAGCCAAACAATAACAACTAAAATGATAACAAGAATGAGCCTGCCTTACTTGTACATAAAACATATAAATTGTTGTAAATTTTGTGTTGTTTTTGTCGTAAATAAGGTCAAGTGTAGTTGCGAGTATATTTTTGTTTTAATGCGCCAATAATCCTTGTTTAGCAGTTTTTTCTTTATACAGCCTACACACAAGTGAAAACAAAATCCATCTACAATACCTCATAGAAAGTTATGCTACATAATTAGCAATCGCAAAAAAAGGGAAAAACATAAAACAAATTGAAAATGAAGCCCAAAACAAAAGCATGCTCTAACGCTTAGTGGCGGTGGGATTAAGAAACTTTACCCGGGGCAGGCCTTAAGGCAGTTAACTGATTGGCTATACAACTTTACACCCGGCGGCCGCAGTTCAACCGCAGCCACCAACTAACTACAAACATACAAATACGCACTTATGTATGTCTGTATGTATGTACTAATCAAATCGCTGTTTCATCACAACTTTTCAGACTCAAATCATATCAGCGCTCATTTTCATTTCTTGCATCGCTGGCGTTCCGATAAGCACAATCTTTTTGTTATCAGCGCCCACCAGCTTTGCTTATCTCGCCATTCCTTCGTCCATCCACCTCTTCACCTTAAATTCCACGAAGATAATACTTTGAGCCTCAATGAATTTTATATGTACAATTACAACTTTGGTTCAATGCGTTGCCCTGGAATTTGTTCGCTTTTATTGACATTCCAATTTTTTTTGTTGCTTTTAATACGTTTTTCTTTTTTGTGTGTTTTTTTTTATTGCAGCTTATGATTGTATGTTTGTATGATAATTGATTTTTCTTCCAGCTATGTATTGTTATTATGGAATATTTGTTGCTGATATATTTGGTATACACTTGGTGGTGTGAAACCACAACTTTTTATTTAATAAAGGGTGTTTTTTTAGACTTGTGGTTTTTAATGAGGCAATACTTTTTTCGGTGTTGGTCTTTTTGACAGCAGTTACTTGATTTATACTCAGTTACTCCGGAACAACGTTTGCAAATATTCGACGAATGAGCCCAAAACGAGATGGCCTACAATCTCGATTTTCACAAGAAAATTTTGTTTAGCTCACTTTTGGTTCAATGGGTACGTTAATAAACAAAATTGCCGCATTCGGAGTGATGATAATCCACAAGCCATTGTGGAGATGCCATTACATCCTTAGAAAGTCACTGTTTGGTGTGCTCTGTGTGCAGAGGGAATCATTGGTCCATATTTCTTCAAAAATGAAGACTGCAAATGAAATAATTTTGCAATCAATGGGGAACGCTATAGAGCCATGATTAATGATTTTTTCGTTTTTTCGTATTTGAATGTGAGGGTGTTGATGTGGACGACCTTTGGTTTCAACAAAACGGCTCTTCATGTCATACAGCCAACGAAACAAATAATTTATTGAAGGAAACTTTTGATGAGCGCATTTTCTCGCGTCGTTGGCCTGTGGCGTGGTCTCCAAGATTGTGCGATTTTTTGTGGAGTTATGTAAAGACGCTTGTCTACTTCTGTCAATTTCTGCAAAAAGTGGTTGAAAAGTGGGCCTCTCGGCTGGAATTTATTCGAGCCAGCCGCGGCGGGCACTTGCCCGAAATCATTTTTAAAACATAATGGCCAACTCTTATCTTTATAATAAATCTTAATTCATGATCATAGCAATAAGCTATATACGATTTTTTTCTTCTTAAAAACCACATGTCTAAAAAAACACCCTTTAGTTTAACGTATTTTACTCATTGCAAACAACTGCATCAATGGTCAATAAATCATCTCAAGCAAATATAAAATCCCAGATTTCGTTTATTAAAATTTAATTACTTTTCATTTAATATGTAGTGCATTCTCTAATTAGAACAGAGGCTGCCAACTTGGCACACACTTAAAAAAAGTAAACAAAATTATGTTTTAGGAAAGTCTTCAAATCTCGGTCAAAATAATTTTTGAAAGTTTTTGCGTTTATAGTTTTTAAGTATTTTTTGGTATAATAATCATTTTTAACAAACATTTTACTGACTCTCTTTTCATGCATTTACGCGTATGTTTGGTCGAGTTTTAATTTCTACGAAACAATTGGCGCAACATTACGTTGAAAAAAAATTGGGAAAAAGGGGCAATATTTATGCATTTAAACTTTTTGCATAATCAAAAAGTTCTAAAAATGCTAGATTTTTTTTTGGAAAATTTGGTGATCATTCTTTTATTTTTCGATAAAGTTGGAACTTAGATTTTTACAAATAGATTTTGTTAGAGAGTGTACCATATTTCTTTTATTTACGATAAATGAAAATTTAATAAACCAAAATTAATTGTCCGATTCTGTGTTCTTGATCTATTATCAAAACTTTACTAATACCCAAAAGTTTATTATTTGTCAATAACATTTTACATATTTATAAGTAAGAACAGATTAAAAAGCTTTTTATTTTTGGTTAAGAACATACTAATTTGGCGCTTACACTGTATATCTCTGTGTTTGGCCAAGTTTCTCCTAAAATTTGCGGTGCGCGTCTTTATATTCTACCACGAATGGAGGGACCTACAGTTTTGTGCCGACTCCGAACGTCAGATGTATTTAATGAGAAGATTTTTCATGGCAGAAATACCCTCGGAGGTTTGCCATTATCTTTCTGATGGCGACTGCTGTTAGAAAAAACCTTTTTTTTTGTTTGAGATTTTACATGCCCGAACTGAGACTCGAATCTTTGATACCAGCCACATACCGAGTTACGGTAATTTTAAGATGTGTTGCTGAACTGAATTGTGGTTGTGTTAGAGATTTATGAAAAGAGAAACGCTTAACAAGGTTGACAATCAGTGAAAGTATATAAGACAATGGAAGTATCAAGAAATGTAGGTTTAATCAGGGTTTAAACAATTTGTATATTTAATTTGTAGCACGAAGACCGTTGATTCTATTTTTTAAATTTATAAACCGGAATTTCCCAGACAACTTTAGATTAATAAGAAATTCGTTTTATAACGTTTGTATACTGTACTGTGCTATTATAAAGTTTTAAATAAAGCAGGTTTCAAAGAGCTGGCATTTTGACATTTTTTTCGACTTTGCGCATTTTCTTCCATACAATGCATGAACAAAATTTATTTTTATGAAATCTAAATTCATCTGTACTATCAGAACTTCTAAAAGTTATTCAAAAGTTTTGTTTTTTAAATATATTCCTATTAACTTCTTTTTTTATACAATTTTATCAAACATTTCATAATTAAAGCAACATTTTTATTTTTTTGCAATTGAAGCGATTAGTCAGTAATTTGGTTTATCGAGCAATTTCTATAAACTTTTATTTTCAGAGCAGCGGCGCACGCACTCTTTCTCTCTCTTTGAAGCAAGATTTTTCTTTATAGAAATTATGAACGCTTGTCTGTCATAACTTTAAATTAAAAAATATTTGTTTTATAAAAAACAAACTTCTAAACATTTTTTTCTGCCACGGAATTGCTTTTCCTCTTCTTCAAGTTAAATTTCATTTCAGATTGCAAAAAAATAATAAAAAGAGTCTTACTTGTATGATATATTGGAATCATTTTCCGTCATCCCTTGTCACATTTGGTTTGAAAACAAATCGGTCTTCGCACTGAATATACTAAGCTATTAAATTAAAGTTTTTTCACAAAATTCAATTTAAATAAAGCGAAGTCTAGCAGCCTCGAAATATATAATGCAAAAGATGTGTTAAATACGAGCTAATTTTGTTTTAAAACTCTCACCAATTAAGGTTCTTTGATATTTTTATGGAATTTTAAAGCAAACTTCTTGGAGTAAAGTGAGATGATCAGTTCTGCCATTAATAACAATCAATGAAAGATAGTAAACAAGTTCTTTTTTCACCTCTCTGAAGTTGGCAAGCCAACTTTTACTTAAGAAAAAATTATCTATATCCAATATTTGCGGTTAATTATCCGTGAAAATAAAAATTTTGCCGCGGTCATATTCCAAGAACTGTCGCATGCACTGCTAACTGCTAACGCCAAAAATTCTCTAGCTGATCTCTTTCACACTTTTCTTAAATGTGGCACGCTAACTTCTTTCTTTATTTTTAAATTAAAATTAATTTTATACGCACATACATAACTGCCTTTCGATAGACAACTGTTACATTTTCTATTTACTATGCTAACTATATTTCCTTAAATAAATTCTAATCATTCCAAAAAAAAAACCAAGTGCGACCAATTAAAAGTGCAGACATCAACTCTGTACAAACAGTGGCTGTTAGTTCAAAAATCCGTTTAACTTACAATTAAAAGCTCAAGTTTCAGCACACAATTTTCTTATGTTTGTTAGGCAAACATTGTAAGTATTCAATGTAAGAAAATAATATAATGATATTTTGTTATTGTTGCTTCCGACAGGGTGTGAAATGATTGATTCGTTCGAAAAATGATATTGTAGACGGCACAACGCCGTAACAGGTTTGTTTTCAAACCAAACTTGACAAGGGATGACGAAAATTTGTAAGAAAATAAATTCATTTTCATGCCACAAATGTACATATGTACATATATAAATAAAAAATATTTGTTCAAGCAGAATTTGCTAAAATGAATGAAATAGTTAAGTAATTGAATATTTAAACAAACGAAAATGAAAATTGCAAGTAGAAGTAAACAAAATATTAAAAAAAATAATATCCGGTCAAAATGTGTATTATAATTTTATTGTTAATACATATGTGTGTGGCCGTTGTGGTCGCGTTATTAGCGGTGCATGCTATAACTCGATATGCCGCTGAGTTTGGAGATCTAATCTCAGTCAGCGCAAGTAAAATCTTTATCATAAAAATCGTTTTTTCTAATAGCGGTCACCCTCGGCAGGCAATGGCAAACCTCCAAGGGTATTTCTGCCAAGAAACACCTTCTCATAAAATACATCTTCCTTTCGGAGTCGGCACAAAACTGTAGGTCCCTCCATTTCCGGTATAACATAATGGTGCACATCAGAAATTATTATTTGGGTTAAAAACCAATCCGTGTTATATTTATAAATTAGGCAATGATATAAAAATGGTTTCGGTGTTGTGCCATCTTCTCAGTAATTTTATGTATACAGCCAATTCAACGAAGCACGGCAGTATTTTTAATTGATAAGTGTTTCCGATGAAAAATTTTGGGTTAAATTTGTTAAGAAATAAATGAATTGCTGCGACGTGTTATCAATGAACTAGCAAACTGGTAAAATAAATATCGTAACAAGAATAATGTTAAATAGAAATGTATGAGTAGGAGTAATTTCAATTGGTTTTTTGCTTACTTTCTCAACGCTGAAAAATCATATTTTTTATTTCGAATGGTAGCTCTTAGAAGAAACACAATTAAACCTTTTTTTATAGAGCGGTACCATTTTTTGACAACGTACTCGTATATGCACATCACTTACCTCTATCAGCTGATTGTTCCTCCCTCATAGTTTTTTTTTTGTGCCTCAATGCGGAAGGGTCTATAATTTTGATGTAGTATCATTCTCTTGTACTCTGAAAGGTCAACTTCATCCATGCATCGTCTGCTGCTTCCTCAATTAAAAGAAAACAATTTTTTTTTAAATAATAAAAGCAAATGTTTGGTTCTAGTCGATAGAGGAATTTACTGCGTTTGTCTACTCAGTGTCTAGAACTTAAATAAAATAAATTACCAATTCCTTCGAAAGAATATTTGCACGGTACTTAAGATACAAACAGCCTTCAAACTAACTTATTATTTTTTCAAAAGTTCAAAAGAAAATTGAAGATCGATGAAAGCTGCTCTAAGAAGATGAGCCTCTTCGAATGCTATGAACTCAATATCGAAAGAATTGCGTGCAATTGACTGTATTGATTAACAGAGAAAGTGGTGAATTTCTAGTTCCTTGCTCTCTAAAATTGTATTTTGTTTCAATAAAATATATGATAGTGTTAAAGGTTTATAAAATAATCAAAAAAAATAACAAAATTCCATTGTTGCTAGCCCATTCTATTGGCGTACCTTTTTCGCGATTTTTTTTTACTTTTTAGTTGAATTTTGCCCACGCTCATTATCAATAATACTTTCAGAAATTTCAGCTTTATTTTATTGTGTTGCTAAAGAGTTTTTCGATAGCAAAAATAAATATAATTTTATAGATTAAAATTAAGATAAGATAAATATTGCGCCCTTCTTAAGCTGGCGGCAGAGTGAAAGCTTCCATTCCGTATTGTAAGCGCGCATTGATAAAAATAAATGTAAAATGTCGCCATAAATGCTGATAATAAAGCGATCACTTGATGTTTCAAAGTGTAATGTCAGAGTGAACTAAATTGCTAAGCGAAGCGATAATATGAAAAGTCGTTCAAAAATTGTAAAGTGAGAGCGTGCAATAAAGCGTCATTCGGCGACTTTGAGATGTCAATTGTTCTTTGTGTAAGTTGTTTTCGTTAATGGTTTTTGTATTCAAAATTTAAAGTCACGCAAATACATATGTTTCAATATGATAATAACAGCAACGTAATCATTCTTGTTATAAAGCAAGTGGCGCCAATCTACTCTTGAACATCTTGAAATTCCTCTACAAGTCCTAAAAAGTAAAATCTTGCACGCCGACTTATTTGGGTAATAATAACCAAATTAAAAAATGGCAAACAAATTATAGTTAGACACTTAGGACCTTCTTCAAGTTTTTCAATAATCAAAGGACCTTTAAACATTAGCACGTAATGGCGTAATGTCATAAAATTGTGAACAAAAAATCTGTAACAGTTTGTTAGACAAACATTTGATCTGTCATAAAATTTCTACTTGAAAAATTACATCCGAATAAACTATGCAAAAGCAAATAAAATCATGGTCGTTATATTAGTTCCATTCAATTTCCGTCTGTGGTCGAAAGTGCTGTTCGAACGCATTTTTATTTGAAATAATGAAGCTCATTCGCTACGCTACAACATTGAAAGCAAATCTTTATTTGACAGAAAATTTGCTATTCAACGCAAATTTCGACTGGATTGTACAGCTCATAATATAAATATAGCACATGCTCTGCGATTTTGGATTACCAAACCGTAATAAGCGTACTACTCAATCGATTTAAAATCAAATGATCTGACAAAAATTAGCATTTCGAAATTTCAAAAGAATGAAAAATGGAGTGTAAACATTTTACAACCGACTTTAATTTTCTTTTTTCTCTTTTTAAATACAAAAATATGCACTGGCAATCATTATATTAAAAAAAGAAAAAATAACATCTGTCATAAACGCAAAATTATATTCATTAATTTTTGAACTGTTGTTTTTTGTTTGTAACTAAGAACACTAATTGAACAAGAAAAATTCCATTCTAAACATTTTTTGCACATATTTATTATAAAAAATTCCAAATGTTAATTGCATACCCGGAACTGCAATTATGAGTGCCATTAGGCGTTAATAAATAATAATTAAAATGAGCAGTCGAGTAAAGCAAAAGGAAAAGCAGTAAGTATGACAAAAAAAAAACAATATTTTCAAACGCCACATACAGCAGCCACAGTAATAGCAACAGCAATAGCAACAAATACTACAAAAACAATGCTTAATATCATCGTCCATTGCATAGTTGACTTGGTCCAGCTACAAATGCAACATACACGTACATACTTACATACATACATTCCTCCAGTTGCCTCAAATGGCGTCGCGCTTGGATCACTTTCAAAAGGCGCAAAGAGAAAATATTCCCAGAAATGCCGGTAATGGCGCAACAATTGCTTTAGCGGCTGTTAGTTGAATAGGAAAGACAAAGCAAGGAAAAACTGCAATGCCAATAAAAGAAGTCAAAGCAAAAACTAAAAAGCAAATAACAAAAACAATGTCATAAGATGTACTATTGCAGACTGCAGCGAATTTACTTGCACTCGTTTTGTAAAGAAGCTGCTATAATTGTTTATTCTTTGTTTATGTCCCACTATTAGATATTGTTGCTTACTGTATTATTCGCTACTTACTGCTGGTTGTTGTAGTTGTTGTTGATGCTAGTGCACTTGCCATTTGGCATTTGCCATTTGCCAACGACATAAACAATTTCTCTAATTACAGTGACTCTGCGGCGCCACCAACATTGGCTGCACTGGAGTTAATGGGTGGCAATTTTAATTCTCAAATATATTTTCTGCTGTTGTGGCATAAGATGACAAGTGTTGCAATTTCGTTGCCAGCAAAAATTATGAGAAAATGCTTGGTGTCATTTTTGTGTGTGTGTGTTTCTTTGTCTCAAATAAGCTTGACATCAAACAGAAGTTTAGATCGAACAACTTGCGAAACTATTATTGCACTGGGCTTCTCAATTCTAAAATGATCAAATCACAATTTAAGAAATCAATTTGTAAATTCCTTCGCTTAGTTGTGCGCTAACGTGGTGAGTTAAGGTAAGATAAATTGAGGTGAATTCAAGTGAGACAAGGCGATGGGGGTAGTTGAGAGCAAATAAGATGAAAGTAAAAAAGTTTAGTTGGGCATAGATCAAGTCAAGTGAGTTGAGGTGAGTCGTGGTGAAAGAGAGTTGACGTGTGGTTAATTTAAGTATTGCGAGCATATATGTGGTGATTTTAGCTTTGGTGATATAAAGTGTGGTGTGAGTAATTTTGGTGAGAAAAAAAAGCACTGGCTGCCGTCTAAAACCATTGTGGTGGAAAATGTTTCCGTCTCATACGCCATATTGATTTTTCAGTTTAGTACTGTCGCTAAAAAAGTGTTCCTGCATTTTCTTTTACATAGTTAGCTTACACCGAATTTTACATAATTGAAGATAAAACTAATTTACATAAAATAATTAACATAACGTAACGTAATGTTAGGTAACATAACATAACATAAACATTATTTGGACAACTTAATTATCCTCCGGTTATTGAAAATTATTTGTCAATAATTGTTAATTCTCTAACTAACCCCGTTAAAAATCATTTTTTAGATTTTATAAAAATTGTGGAAAATGTTTTAAAATTTTTTTAATTTTTAGAACTTTTTCGGATGTGCAGATATGTAGCTCATTAAATGTAAGCTACGAATTACAACACATTTTTGACAATTTTTTTTTACCGAAACTCTTTCGCAATAATTGTCATATAAAAAATAATCACGGTTTTGCGTTGCAAGGAGGTAACTGCCAGTAAAAAAAACTGTCAAAAATCAGTGATAACTAGTAGACGCTTGAAACTTGCACTTTCTCAAACTAAAATTGAGAGATCCAAAAAACTGCATACTCAAATAAATTCTAAAAACATGTTTTTAAAAAGTTCGAAATATTAAAAAAAAATGGAAGTTTATGGTTTTTCTTTGAGAATGATCTATGTATATTAAACTTGTAAAATAATTTTAATTAATTAGAAGAAAAAAGAAGTGCCCAATACGTGGCTCTGCTATAATTTGTGAATTGGGTATACATATACACATGTGCGGGTAGCATTACAACAACCCAAGAGCACACCACCAAAGCCGACGCCAAGTGACGCAAAGGTGTGTCATGCCATTGATTGCTAAGTAGTTGTTGTTGTTGCTGGTGTGGTAGTCTCTTGTGGCACTTAGTTGCGCGTAAGACCGGAAAATTGAATTATTAAAATACTTAATTAGTTAATTAAAATTCGATGACTCTCGGCATGCCAGTGTGGGCCTTTGCTTGTGCATGTATCTGAACAAAAGTGCTTTAAGGTTTACCCTCCCCCCCCGGTCCATATTCATTCCACTATCTCATTGTGGTGACGTACATAAATATTGTGCGGTGTAGCGCACTGTCAGCATCATTTCTTGCCTTAAACTACGGACAGACGGGCGTTTTTAAGCATATAAACGGGCACATCATATTTTATGACTGACAGACGAAACTTATCTGCATTTCGATTACATCTGATTTGGCAAACGAAATCGAGCTCAAAATGAAAAGTAAGAAAAATAAGATTGGCAGCTAATTAAATGGCAAAAATTCATTACGAATTAAAAAACTTAAAATTATTATCTTAAAGTTGTTTAATAAAATCAAAATATGAATAAACGCTAAAGCTACTTTTAAGAACGAGACGAACCTTCAAAGGACGAAAATCGTTTCAAAGAACATTTTCATTTCAAGACAAATGCATTTCGCAGAATTTGTGGAAAAGTTTTGGGAATTGAAAAGGTGAACAGCAATATCAGACAATCAGGGACTGATCCAAAAAATATTTTTGGGGGGGTCCATTTATTTTCAACTTTTTACGTTATTTTACATATTTTAAGGCGTTTGATTAAAATCCATTATAAACATAGAAATAATAATATTAGGAAAAATGTTGAATGCATTTTTATAAAGCCATCGTTAGGCTTTGATTATATCATTTGAATCAGTAGAATCATAAAACGTCAGGGATTTAAAGTGCTTTATCGATTCTCCTCTTTTTCTTTGCCAAAATATCTAGTATTTGGTCACTAGTAACCTCAATGTCTCGATGAAAATTTAGCAGTGCAGGTAAGTCCTCAATCTCCGTAATGTAAAAAAGGACCATTCACTCAAAGCCACCGTGACTGGCAACGTGGCACTGATTTGAAAAAAACGGTAAATGTGTTTGTAAAATTTCAAATTACGAAGGCGGTTTGATAAGTCATTAACTTTTTGAATAAAATATACTTCTGCGGCAAAAAACATTCTATTTATCAACATCATCTCCTTTTAACTCTCCAGCTTTTTTTCCAATTATTTTATTTTTACCCAAACCTCTTACCACACAGCCATTTCTTCAGGTTTGGAAATAGAAATTAGTCGCATGAATTTTCGCCATGGTGACAACACACGTGTCCATTCGCGCTTTTTTCGAGTGTGAGCAATCACCTATCGCACGAATAGCATTTTTATTACCAAATATTCGTGTAAAATGTGATGTGGCTTCTCAGTTGAGATGCCTACAACCTCAGTCATCTCACGCACTTGCCGGTCATCAAATATCATTCCATGGATTTTATCGACCAATTAGAGTAGCGATATTTATATTTTATTTAATTCATTTATATGCACCACTCAATTAAAGTTAATCAAATATAATAAAAAAAGAAGAATATTGTAATTAATTGTTTTGAGTTTTTGTGCTACATATGTATGAATTTGAAAACAGACCCCAGAACCCCTCCCCTGTATCCGTCCCTGGAGACAATGTATTCCACCTTATAAAAGAGTGACTATCTCATTGTTTGCTTTGGAAAATAGAACTTTTGCAAGTCTATAGGATGCAGTACTGTTGGTGAATTCCTATCCTCCAAACCCACAAGAAACCTAAAAATCGCATTTTATTTTATAATTTGGTTTAATTTGCAGCTATTTTTTTTAATAATAAATACTTTTGACAACATCTGTGACAATTTTGCTCGTTCACAATAGTAATTTTCTGTCAAAAGTGGCAGCATTGCTATATTGAAATCAAGATATTCAGCACATAATTTTCGTGCATATTTGCATTTGGAAGATGATTATGCATGACTTAATGCATATCAAGGCAACTTATCCAGATAACCTATTACCCTCTGTCAGCCATATTAGTCTCACCTCCCTTAAATATCTTTGCATATTTAATTGCGATCGTGCCTTTAGCTGTGTACACGCATGCATTGTCCATTTGCCAGCCACTGGGAGTTGTAATGGTGAAATTTTCACGACCTAGGCGAGCTTACAAATGTACTTCTAAGGGTATGTGTGTGAGGATATTGTATACTAAGAGAGCTCCTCATCTCCATTCTCATACATTTACCCTGAAAAGCACATCTCCATAACACCCGCAACTATCCGATTGCCTTCTGTGGCGTCTGTGTGTGCTTCTCTTCGGGCTCTTACCTTTCAAGGCAGACGCATTCTTGTGGCATGACTTTGTTGCCACTTATGCAGTGTATGCAATTTTCCATTTCCTCTCGTCCACCGGTACGCTTCAAATATCTGATAAATTGCAACACAAGCACAAAGTACAAAAACAACTATAGCAGTATCTAATGTGAACTCCATACTGCCATCACATCTTACCTCTGGTCTCTGGTCGATCCTTTGTTCGCTCCTGCTGCACTTGTGACATCCAACATGCACCTAGGTGCCACTACGTTCGGTGTGTTACAAATTGTGGTTGTAGTTGTTGCTGCTGCTATATACTTCTGGCATTTTCGATTAAGCTTTGCGTGACCGGCTTTTGTTGGTGGCTCGTGCTAAGCATGAATGTCTTAGCAGTGCTCAAGGGAATCTCTTAGGCGCCCATTCTCACACAAACTGTGGGGATGTTGGATGACATTTGAGCAGCTACGGATATCAACAATGTTCGTGTGTAAGGTCAGTGAAACAGTCAAAATATTTCTACATTATGTCAGCGAGTGTAGCAGTCACGTAGTCAATCAGTCAGTCAACCAGTCAGTTAACTAGTCAGTTAACTAGTCAGGCAGCCATTCAGTCAGCCAGTCAGTCAACGAACAAATGTACTAGATAAGCTGTCCGTCTGTGAACTCTTGTCAGTTTTGGCAAACCCCAAAGCCACTGCAATCACATTCACTTGCATGCGCTATCATTTGTCAGTAAGCGATAGTGACAAGCAGACAGCGACAGTTGTTGTAGTTCATATCTGCTACAAATTGATTGTTGCCAGTTGTTGCATGTCATGTTAGTTTGGTGTGTGCGAGTGTTGTTGCAACAAGTGCAATTTTGCCACCTATGTTGTGCCACCACTTGCATCTTATCACGTTATTAGTGCAATGACAAGGTAGTTGTTGTAATTCTGCAGTTGTTGCCCGCACACAGAAAGGATATGAGTCGAAGGACAAGCATATTTACTCACCGGTTGCTAGCTGATGAATGTACTAACGGAAGTGCTGCACGAGAATAAGTTTGCTAATTTTGCTCAGTAACACTGTATATAATCAAAACTACACAGAAGTGTATAATAAAAAAAGGTAAATAAAATAAACCTTACAATTTCCGGGAGGTGGAAGCAAACTTTTAGTTTATTTTTCATTTTTTTTAATGTTTGAGTTACTAACTTCGTCGATAAATTCTTACACAAACAACGCATACGTATAAGGAATAATAATTGAGTGTAAGATATTTTTGCCTACAGTAAGTGTTGAGTGGTTTAGCATTGGGCTTATGAGTTTTTTTTTCGAAGTCAGAGATGAAAAGAGTCTCAATATTTCCAAAAATTATTTTGGAGTAAAATATTTACTGATACTTAAGCATTCCGAAATTATAATTAATAATAAACAGAGGATGGATTTAAAAAAAAAAAGTACAATATTTTATGAAAAAAACCGGAGTAAACCAGTTAATAAAAACCTATTCAAACACCCTAAAACATGTATATGTAAAAGTACATATGTCGATCAGCTGAGTATATGGTACTGGTATGTATTTGTCATTATAATTAGAATTCATTGATGCGTTGAGCTGTTGACACTATATACATAGATAGAATCAAAATTGAAGTGGAATAATGATGGATATTATAGATTTTAACAGTTGCTATTACTCGTCTCATTGTTACCTAACTGTCATTTAAATCGTAAATTGTGATTCACATGCAAACACAGCAATTTTATGAATGCAACGATTTATTGCTATTTCCATTTGAGGCCTTTATTCACATCTACTACAGCTATGCTAAGCGTGGCCAATACAAAAAAAAAAAGAACCAACATGCTCATCGCCACAAGATGTGACGTATGGTAATACTACAACGCTTCACTACAAACAAAATATGTAGGTGTGAATATTATCGCATTCACAGAAATTTATACACAAACCACAGGCAATGCAAACGTAAGTGGGAACTCCCACTGTACCAACATGTAAGTTTTTTAGTTTAATTCAATATAGAAATTTAGTGAATTCAAATTCGCGCCAAGTGCATCGAACCTATTTAAAAACGCATAAAATTGCGTATTGCTGGAAACAAAGTTGTTTGCTTTTGAATTATAAAAAATTAAAGAGAGCTTGAGTGTACCAAATGTCACATTGACTCCTTTTTTTATAAGAAGAATGGGAACTTGCTGCATTCAGCATTAAAAACAAAAAAAAATTCAGGAAAATCTGAGAATTGATAAAAATCTATTTTTTTAATTTCCACGAGTCTGCCTGCAAAAATTCAGCTCGATTGGATCACGGAAAAAGGGTTGAAAATCGGTTAAAAGGGTAAAAGGGTTAAAAAAAAAATGCTGACGTGTACATGAAAATCGCCGATACACGTGTATTTCTATTTTGTCTCCCCTTTCCGAAAAATTATATTTGGTTCATAGGACAGAATGTGTGTAACGCGGTGTTATAAATGAAGATTCATTTAAATACGTTTAATTGTAAAATTATGGCCGATGTGGTCGCTTGGGTAGCCGCTAGGTTCGAGGTTCGAATATCGACCAGGGCAAGTAAAATCCTAATCATAGAAACAGTTTTTTTCTTATAGAGGTCACCCCTCGGCAGGCAATGGCAAGCCTGCGAGAGTATTTCTGCCATGAAAAAGCTCCTCATAAAATACATTTGCCGTTCGGATTTGGCACAAAACCATAAATGGTACGAGAAGCACGGCCAAACACTGAGCTTTATAGTCTAAGCGACAAATTGTTATTATTATTAAATAAACTATTTGAATTTAATCTTTATACAAAAACTGAAAAATTATCCAAATAAATTGTTGGTGAAACCAGCGCATAATTATAAGTAGACTCTGCGATAACGATTTTTCTTTAGCACGTAATTTTTAATTATCAAAACTTAACGAAACTGTATTCAAAACGTATCTAAACACAGTTTTAAAAATAAACTTTATTTAGCAAATGACAGTTACATACTTTTTTACGGAACAACAGACCTAAACTGAAGGGAACAAAAATTTACACTGCAGAATGCATAACGCCGAAACCGGTTTGTCTCTAAACCAAACATGAAAAGGGATGACGGAAAATAGCAAATTTTGCTCTATTTTGCTATTACATAAATTTTAGGAACTCCTCTGCAACATATTTGAAATGCGCCCAAAACTTATTTTTGACCAACTGAAATAGTGTTGAATTCCTTATAAATTTAATATAAAATTTTTTGTATTTGTTGTTATTGTTAACTTAGGCTAGTCGATCTAATTTCTTTTCTTCGCTATTATAAATAAAAATGACGCTAACATAATTCTCAACACACTCAATGACTACCACCCTAATCTTCAATTCACTATGGAAGCAGAGACAAACGCCCGCATACCTTTTCTTGACGTTATGATCCATAGAGACAATGGCAACATTCTACTTGACTGGTATGCAAAACCCACCTCATCTGGGCGCCTAATCAATTATATGTCTTCACAACCACTTAAGTACAAAATCAACACAGCAAATAATCTGATCAATAAAATACTAACTATAAGTAACCAACAATTCAAGGACGAGAATACAAAGAAAATAAACAAAATACTGTCGAGCAATAACTACCCGCAACACCTAATACACAGTTTAATAGAACAAAAAACAACAAATTTAATACAAAAACAAGTCCAAGCACAAACAATGACAGCATCAAACGACACAATACGATATCACAGTGTAACATACATCCCAAAATTTCACCAAAAGCTGGATCTCAACAAACACACCAACACAAGACTAGCATACAAAGCAAACTGCACTCTATCCTCTATTTTCACACAAACAAAAACGCCAATAAATATCCACCAACAAAACAACGTGGTATACGAAATAACATGTAAAGGGAAATCAAACGAAAACTGCAACAAAGTTTACATAGGGACAACTAAGCGAGCGCTAGGAGTTCGTCTAGCAGAGCACGAAGCCGACATTAAGAAAAAGAAAAACAACACAGCTTTAGCACAACATATACTAACCAGCGGGCACACAGCTGATATAGAGAATGCACAAATATTGGACAAGGAGAGGAGGGAAAAGACGAGATACACGATCGAAAGTTTACGAATATTACAAAAAAGGGAGAAAACAATAAACAAGAAGGAGGATACAGACGATATCGCGGCTGCTTATATGCTTTGTCTCTAAAATATAATAACATAAGAATTAGTATGACGAAAGTACCACACCAGATGGTATCAATGTTTTAGTTTTTTAAGTATATACAATAAATGTTTAATGTTTTTAATGTTTAATGTTTAATGTTCAATGTGTTTAATAATTCTATTTGATTTTATTTAATTTTTGCTGTGTTCAACTATTTAAGATCTGTGTCAAATGTCCTAAACTACATGTAAGTGACTAAATGTCTTTTACTTGTATTGCTTACACACAGATATATATATATTTATTTAACTCTTTTGTTTTTGTTTGTTTGTTTTTATGTTTATATAGTTGAATAAAGAAATCACCCCTGAAGATGCTAAGGTAGTTAGCGAAACGTCGGGTAAAAAGTGGAGAAATTGTTTTTTCTTGCACAAAAGAAATTAGATCGACTAGCCTAAGTTAACAATAACAACAAATACATTAAAGAACTCGATCAATAAGCTCAAAAATCAAAATTTTTTTGGTTATTATTTTTAGCATTTTTTTTTTGTTGGTGTTTGCTCTCAAATATAATAAAAAAACATTAGAACATTACACATTCTTATCATATAAATGCATAGATACTTTTCATTTCATTTCCAATACATTTGTTTTAATCATATCTTTTTTCTTTTACTCCGCCCCTTTTGCAGATGAACGCCAGGACATACAAAAGAAGACATTCACAAAATGGATTAACTCCCATTTACTTAAAACCCAGTGCACACCAGTGATCGACTTGTTTGAGGATTTACGCGATGGTCATCGATTGTTGGCGTTGCTTAGTGTGCTCACTCAATCACAGTTGGTAGGTGGAAAAAATTCAGAGTATATTAAACATGAAGAAGAAAAGGACGAGTATTGAAAGTGCGCAGATGAAATTGTGTTGATAGCTTTTAGAAAGAGGAAAGTGATTCAAAGTAAATGCGTTTGATTTTGTCAGAGCGCATAAAAAGTTGTGGGGAATTGCGTGGTTATTTAGGTGCATACGAGTATGTAGTCATAAAAAAATGCATAGAATGCATTCAGAAAAAAAAAACTTTTTTAATAAATCTAAAAAAATTGCACACAAAAAATAAAGCTTATAAAATTTAAATGTTTTTTGTTTTTTCTAAAAATACTACGGATTTTTAAACTTTTGACTTGCATTTTTAATTCAAAATAAATCTAATTTTTAGATTATATAATAACATTGATTTTGGCAACCTTACCATTTTGAATAAGGGGTTTTTTTGCTGGCAACAATATACAACTCCACGTCAAAAGGAGCGGACGTGTTAAATAATTTTTTCCCTGAAGACGATTGCCGGAGTGCAATCGAAATATATCGACAAAAGAAATAAAAAGTCTAGTTTTATTACATCAAAACTTGACCTCGAGCCAGCAAAAAACCACTTATTTTTAGATTATTATTATATTATTTTTGCTCAAGCCAAATTTGGGCGTTTAAATACTAACAGCAATCGTTTTTTTTATTTTTTTTATTGTACATATTTAAAAACCGTCAGTTTTTATTTGGAAATTTATGATAAAAACAGTTAAAATCTTACAAGTGCAGAGTAATTTTTTTCGATAACTTGAACAAGAAAGAAACATTATATTTCAATATTTAGTAACAGTTTCGTTATTTAAAAAAAAAAGAAAACTTCTGAAAAAATTAGTCAATTTCGTAATTTTTAAAATTTTTAAATCTTTAAAAATTATTCATTTAAATAAATTTAGACAGAGGCTTTATTTATTATTTATTGTTTGCTTATTTACAAAAGTTATTTAACGACATCAGTCAGTGACTTTAGTTTATTAAGTCGCAATGATAAAACTTAGCAAAATTAATCGAAATAGAGGAGCTACCGGAGATTATTACATTAACGGAGTATCTTTTGTATGTGACAACTTTAAAAATAAAAGCCACTAACTAATTTTTTGTTGCACATTTTATGATGGAAAGCTTTCGTCAAGTTTTAATGGCAAAATTCAGCAGAAAATACCAATTCTTAATAAATGTAAATTATTTGCTGCAGAATGTCAATTATAAATAAAAGTGAATTGAAGGAAAGTAAAAGTATATAAAAGATTTATTGTTTATAATGGATTTCCACAATAAAAATATCATCAATTACGGTTTATCGCGGGTTTTTAGTTATGACTTATTTGAATATTTTTGTATAAAAAATTACTTATACAAATCAGTAATTGACTTTTATTTATGTATTGATTTTTTTTAGGTAATATTCATATGACAGATAAGTTAGTGGCTTATATTTCTTATTTGCTTATTTTAAGCTATTTGTAGAAGGCATTAGTTAAATTCACTCAATGAATTCTAGTTCCTAATTCGTAATTTATTTACAACAAGTTATTTAGAAAATTTATTAAGTAACTTTAATTTCTCAGTGTAAGACATTTGTTTATTTTCTAATTATAATTTATTCATAAAACTTGTTAAGAATATTTTTTTAGTGGCGCAATGAAACACATATTTTTATTAATCACCATAATTGCTGTATATTGGAACGATTTTTCGTCATACCTTGTCAAATTTGTCACAAAACCAATATACCAAATATCCACCCTTTTGGAAAATCAGAAGAAAATCAAAATACCATAATTGCAGTAATAGTGGCCAAAAGGCTAAGGAAATCGACTTTTGCGACACAAATAAAATAAAAATTGCAGTAATAGTGGCCAAAAGGCTAAGGAAATCGACTTTTGCGACACAAAAAAATAAAATTCTCTGACTTTTTTTTAAAATAAATTATATTCTAATTTACGTGTAAACAAAACCTGTTGACTGATTTTTATTGCTTAATTTTATGCTTGTAAGGCACATCAAACTGGTAGCAGCAACAAAAAACAAATTTATTTGAAAATTTTAATTTTTTATTTTAATTTGAATTGCCAAATTTTGTATTTAGGTACATTTGATCATTTTATGATTTTTTAAGAAAAATATTGTTTTTCAAGCAAAAAAGGTTTTTTTTTTTAAATTTATTATCTTCCCAGTTCGACACATTTAGGTCAGGCCCTTAAAGTTATTATTTATTTATTTCAATCCAACTAAAATCACTTATCGCCCAGCCATTTCATTAGGTTTGGAAATAGCCAAATATGTTCCTTCTTTGTATCAAATTAATAGCAAATCTGTACAAATGCTCTTCCGTAAAAAATCTATTAGATATTGCTGTTGTGCATTGCCAAGTGCTCCTTTGTAGTCGGCACAAGGTTGCGGACGTGTTATCTGCTGCATTACATATGATATAATGCCCGTTGAGAAACGCAAACATTGCAAGACTTATCATACTACAACGGATCCTCAGGAAACATTGCTCCTGGTCACAAAATTTGGAAAATACTCTCGTGGTATATCTTCAAATATGCAAAAAAATAGCCAGAACGCAGCCAACCGTTTGCAGAAAGCGGCATGCCGAAGTTCTGTTTCGATTGGATATGAAAAGCAAGATCCGACCTTTTCCCGTCTTTTAGAACACAATGTCTACTTTCTGAGTATGTACCAAGAACCAACTATACCAGAATACGCAATACGAAGTGAGAGAAAAAAATAATTTTCTGGCAGTGGCGTAGTACTTTTAGACACCATGTTTGTTTGCTGTCAAATGAAACGAAATTGTTATAAAGAGAAGAACAAAACAAGAATACTGTGATTGACTGCTGTGAATAATTTTTATTTTTGAAATGTTTATTAAGAAAATTTTTATTGGAAATTTGTTAAGTGTTTATATTGATACGGCAAATCATAGGCGTATACATATTTGTTTTTGCTTTTAAAAGCTAAAATTTCAAAAATATTTTATCTACTACCCTTAATTGTACTGAAAGCATTCTTATCACAACGAAATTCAAAATTTGACAATTCAAATTAAAATAAAATATGAAAAAAGTTAAAAAAAAATAGTTTGCTGCGGCTACTTATTTGATGTGCCTTGGTATGTACATATGTTTTCCAAATCGCTTTAATGAAAAATTTGTATAAATTAGAAATTATAAATATACAAAATGTAAACAAATATTGTTTTGTAAACAAAGTTGTTTTGTTTTTTTTTTTAAGAAAAAAGTTTGTTTTGTAAACAAAGTTTGACTTGTTATGGACCACTTAAACTTCAATCAGCTGCTAACATTTACCTGTTTATTGTACCATGTTCTAAACGAAAAACTATTCCTCAAAGCGACTTTTTCTCCAAAAAAAAATGTTCCTCAAAAAAAAACAATTTTTCGCATTAAAGCCGCCTAAAGGTCTCGCACACAAGTCAGACCAAGGCGAATTTATCAAGGTGGTGGTAAGTGTGTATAAGTAAAAGGCCTGAATGTCAAATTTCTGTAGGTGATTTACATCGCCAGTCATTCGGCAGCCAATCGCCAGCCAATCAGAACGAAGCCCTTTGACGTTCAGTCCAGCAAAGCGAAAAAGGCGAAAAAAATCAGCTGGCTCCTTAACACCACCTTATTCAATTCGCCTTGTGCCAGACTTATGTTCAGAAACAAATGACAGAAAGGGTAAATTTAATATGAGAAATTAAAATAATTCCGTTCAGTGAAATTGTCACTTCTTATTTATTAAAAAAAAAATGCTTTGGTATATTTTTCAGTGGCAAAATTCAAATTTATTGCTGGAATTTTATTTAATAAAAGTGTTATTAAGCTGTTAGCAGTGTTGAAAATTTAGTTTGTAAGTAGATGACACACATATGAAGCAGCAACAGCAATAACTTACATCAACTAGCGCTTTTATAAGCATTGATCTACATACATACAAACGTTTTGCATAAAAATTATCCAGCAGAATGTAAGTAAAAGAATATGTGAACCAAATGAGTGAAGGTTTCAAGTAGTTAGAAGAGGAATATTACGAACGTTTCTCGAATTATATGGAAATAAGAAAGTCAAGGACTTTGTGTGTGTGTGTGTGTGTGTGGTAAGACACACAAAATGTGTGACTTTCAGAAGCGATGAAGCGTTATTTTCTGCAGTTAAAAGTACGCAGAAGAATACAGACGAATGCCTTGCTTACCTTGCTATTAGTCGTTTGCAGCAAAGCAATTTGTATATATTTGACTTATGTACATTTTACTCACATTTCCTTTTCATTTGATTTCCTTTCATTTCATTATGCAAATCCACTTATACAACTGCGCTACACTACCTCAACTCAAATGTACGCTCGATGCACGGCGTGTGTGGCTTGCTGCCCCATCTTACCGTCGCCACCTGCAACTGCACTATAGAAACCCGAAAGGGGTCGCATGCGCGTACATCACATTAACAACATCAACAAAGTTATACAAGTAATACAGGAGCATGGCGTCAAATTGGTGAATATTTCGAGCGATGACATAGTCGCTGGTAATCCGAAATTGACGCTTGGCCTGATCTGGCTCATTGCGCTCGAGTTCAATGGCCAAAATCTAGTCAAGAGTCAGTCGAGCAATGGTGTCGAGAAATCGCTGCTTGCGTGGGCGCGTCAATTCACCGAACCGTATGGCTTGCAGTTGCATGATTTTTCGAATAGTTGGGCGGATGGACGCGCCTTTCTCATCATACTCAATGTGCATCTCGACGATATTGATTTGAGTGCGGCATTGACGAAACATCCGTTGGCACGTTTGAAAACTGCATTCGATTTGGCGCATAAATACTTTAAAATAGAGAAGCTACTCGATCCGGAGGACGTGCATACACACAAGCCCGACAATAAGTCAATACAAATGTATGTGATGTGCTTGTATCATGCAATGGAATCGCGCCGCAATCGCGAACGCAGTGATAGCGGAGGCGAAGCGGTGCTATTCGATGAGAAGGCGCAAGAAGCGCTGGTACCGCGCGCCCACACAAACATCACAGATCTTGATGAGGTGCCTTTGGATAGTGCCGAAGAGGTGTTCTCGGATGTGAGCAGCACACCGATGAGCAGTTCAGAACCAGTGAAATCGCCCAAGCATAGCAGTGATACGATGCGCAGCATCATGGAAATCGGCATGGACGAGAGCAAGCCACCGGACTACTCGCGAATGGCGCACGACAAATCGCGACCCATTAGCACGGCGACAAATGCCTCGATTGAGATAACCAGCTATCAGGCGGCATTAGAGGCTGTCCTAACGCTTTTGCTGGAAGATGAACAAATACTATCACGCGAGCTGCCCGAGCCAATAGATTTTCAAAGCGCAAAGTTACAGTTTCACGAGAATGAACATTTCATGCTGAAACTCACCGAACACCAGCAGTATGTGGGTGAGGCGCTCGAAGAGGGTTCCAATTTGATCAATGAGTCACAGAAGACTTCGGGTCTAACGACCGAGGATCAAAATGAAATACGCCAACAAATGGTGCTGCTGAATGAACGCTGGGAGACATTGCGCTTGCAAGCGCTCGATGTGCAGGCGAAAATATTAGCGCGCTTGGCTGAATTTCAGTCGCAGCAAATTGAGAAGTTGCGTCTCTTTCTCACCAATGTCGAAGATCGCATTTCGCATATGACAGATATTGGACCGAGCTTGCAAGCAGTGCAGCAACAGGTTGCCGAGGCGCGTCAACTGAAAGACGATTTGTGTAATCAGCAAACGCTCGTTGATAGCCTCAGCAATATGGTGGTGATAGTAAACGATGAGTCGGGCAATTTCAATGATCTGGAAGATAAACTGTCCGCGCTAGGTGAACGCTGGTCGCATGTGTCCAAATGGAGCGATTTGCGTATGGAAAAGCTACAGCAATACAAATGCATCTATCGTTGGTTAGATGCGCGCGAGCAAGATCTTAAGATGATGGAGAGCAAGGACGTTACCGATTTGGGTGGTATTACGAAGCGCATGCATGATCTCAACTATTGCGCCAAAGACTTGCTAGAACTGGAACGCTATCTCATCGATTTGCGTCAGATGGTAGCGGCTTCACTGCAAGAGGGCGATGATCTGGGTGAGCGCGTGCTGATGCAATTGGAGAGTTTCGAAGACCGCTTGGATGCGCTGAAACAGATCGTTGAAGTGCAAACTGATCGCATCGAGGCAAAGGGCTTCAAGTTCGGGCGCAATCGCGCATCATACGATGACAGCCGTGTTGTGCGCCCTGATGGTTGGGTAGACTTCCAGATGCTAATTAAATTTGGTGAAGAGAGTGCGAAAATGAACGAGGGCGGTGAGGAGGTTGTTGAAACGCCGCAGTCACAAGATAACGCCTATGAGGAAGACTCGCCGGTGGGTAATAAGAAACGCAAGCTGCGGAGCTCAGATAATTTTTATCTACTCACTGGGCGCATAATGGAGACATTCAACTTCCTCGACGATTGCGAAAATCGCCTGCAGAGTATGCATCGTCAAAGCTTACGTAATCAAAGCGAAATGTTAATTGCACTGGAGAACGAGGTGGCAAAGCGCGCACCACTAACCAGCGAGCTGAAAGAGCTCTACGAAGTGTGCGAGCAGGAAGATCTCAAACGCAATCTTATTATGGAGGCCACACAAATCAAACAGATTGATGAGCGCTTCGCTGAACTGATAAAGCGCATTGACGAACAAAAGTCCGAGACAGCACAAATCATAGCTAAGGAAAAATTCTATAACAGCTTGACCGGCTTCAAGTTGGTGCTGGCCGATTCGCGCGACTGGTACAAGCAGCACTCGCAGTCGGCAAGCAAGGCTGATTTGGAACAGCGTTTGAGTCACATGGAATCGCTCTCGAACGAAATCAACGATGCCAAAGAGTTAACCGCTTTGCTAGGCGTTGATTTGCATGAATGGAAACAAGATTTCAATATATTCTATGAGAGTTGGAACGACATGAAGCGCGCCATTATAACGCTCATACAAGAAAAGGGTGGACTCGATGAAGTCAATCAACGATTGCAGCACTTAGAGGACTTTATGGCCAAGGTAGCAGGTGTAAGAGTGGTCGTCACAGAATTGACGCCCATGCAGCAACAGCAAAAGCAGCTGAACGCGCTCGTCGATGAGTTAGAAAAGTTAAAGACCGATTTTGAGTACGTTTGTGATCGCCGTCCTGATGCGGTAGGCACTGAATTTATAGAAAACTGGGCGAAAATACCGGAACAGCTGAACGAACGTGTAATCAAGCAGACAACGGCGATCGAAAACCTCAACCACTTCAACGCCGAATACAATGCGATACTGAATGTGCTGCGCAAGCTCGAGGCAAATTTCAAGCAAGACGATGCTGACAACACAGAGCAGCTGCAATTGAACGGGCGAGCAGCAGTAGGTGATGGCAATCGGCTGAATATGGAGCTGCGCAAAATCGAAATCGATGTAATAAGCGCACGCAATTTTAGCGAGATACTCATCAAGGATGCCGAGCCAAAGCATCGCGAACATTTGCTCGCGCAAATTAAAGAGCTAAATGAGTTCTTCACAAAAGTGCAGGATTTACACAAAGGGCAGACAATTAAGCGTACGCAGGTGCTCGATAAAGCGGAAGAGATCTTCGCGGGTCTTACCAAAACGGAAGTGTGGCTAAACGAGCTCGAGCAGAATACGCCGAAAACGAAAATATCGGAAATCAACAACTCCAATGAGCTCTTTCAAATCAAAAGTAAATTTCAAACGCTCAAGGAGACTTGTGAACGCGAATCGGTGAGCTTTCGCGAATTGAACGAAGTCGGTGGCGAGCTGCTGCTGCAAATGGACGAACTCCAGACAAAGGGAGTGCAAGTGGACAGCAAATATGCACAGCTGCCGAAGAAGTTTACGCGTTTGAGCGCACATTGGACCGAAGTCACTTCGTTGGTGTATGCAAAAACAGCGCTGCTCGAGCACATCTCTACACAGCTGGGTGAGTTCAAGAAGTTTATGGTGTCCGAGTCTGGCTACCTTGATCGATTGGAGAATAAGATAGCGAGCACACCGGAGACTGCCGACGCTGAGGAGATCATTGAAGAGTTGGATGTAAGTACATTTATTTGCTTAGCAACATTCTGGTTTTTAAAGAATACATCTCTTGTGCTGCTACTTACATATATACACACATACATGCTTTACAGGATCTCGAGAATGTGCTGCGTGCGCACTCCGAAGAGTGGTTGGAGAAAATTCAAGAAATTGGCAATGAGCTAATTGAACATGAATTTATGATGGACTCGATACGCGCCGAAATCGATGGTATCGTTGAGCGTTGGACTAAGTTGCAGCAGCGCGCTAAACAACGCACCGAAATACTGGAGAAGGAGGTGAGCGAGGCTGAGCAATCCGAGAAGTGCATGGTGCAATTCGAGGCGTGGTTGACGCGCGTCGACGAGATACTCACCGAACATCTGGAGAATGATGTGACGATTGAGGATCTGCCGGATGATTTTCAGGTAGTGCAAAAAATAATTAACGAACAACTACTTTAATTAATATTAATTTCAATTTTTAAATTTCTCAGCGCTTGGTTAAAGAGTTCGAGTCGAAAAAATTGTGTTTCCAAGAAATTGATGAACTCATTGCGGAACATACACGCAACGGCAAGATAGAAGCAGCAAATCGGTTACAGGAGAAACTTAATTTAATGGAATTACGCTTCAAGTCGTGTCAGCTAAAGTTGAACAAGTGCACAGCACCACAACCGGCATACGAGTCGCGCTTGAATCGTGCGGTGGCTGAGTTGCGTGCGGTGGAACATTCGACGTTGGTATTGGACGTCGCCTCAGCCGGACCAACCACTGTACAGGCGCAATATCAAAAATGTGTGGTAAGTGCAAGTGGCATAACAAGAGGACAACTAAAGTGAAAATATCAATTGGATAAGATGACTTCTGCGCATATTTTTTATTTTGTGATCATTATGATTTAAAAAATTCACACAAAGATTTCGTGGGGTTTGACGATTTTTGTTATCTTAAAAGTCAAGTCAAGTAATATAATTTACTACAGTTTGGAGGACTCACACCGTAAAGTTACAAAATCTTAAATTTTTTAGACTTAGCAAACATTTTCATTATGTCTCTTGAATGAGCTACTAATAAAAAAAGTGCAGTAGAATAACAAAACTTGAACAGTTCGTTAGTTCCTGAGATATTTGCATGGAAATATTGTTTATTTTTATATTTTAAAAGAAAGCTAATAATTGTTCTTAAGAAAAAGGTTAAGCACACCCGATTATCGCCTACTAGTTACTTTTAATATTTAAAATTTTAACTTACAGCAAATCTATCGCACACTCTCCGAGATCAAACCGGAGATCGAGAGCACGATCAAAATGGGCCGCAAAGTGTGCGAAGACAAGTTCACACGCTCGCCCAAGCAACTAAGCCAACGCATCGATGCGCTCAAGCATCTCTACAATGCGCTCGGCGAGAATGTAACACAATCTAAAGTATTTCTCGAAACTCTGCTAAAGTTAGCACATCAATTAGATGAATATTTCGATCTTGCCGATCAGCTGATACGACGTTTCGAATCGTTGCAAGAGATGCAAGATCGCAATTCGGGTTTCTTGGAATTTGAAGATTTACTACAGCGCTGCGAGGAGTTGTATGAGGAATATAGCAAATCCTGTGATCAATCCTGCATGGAGGATACACGTCAGAAGATCGATGAACTAAAGACGATCTATATGAAGTTGACGAGCGCAGATGTGATTAAACGGTTGACCGAGATGAAGTCGACTTTGCAGAATTTGGATAACATATCGCCAGAGACGTTGAAGTAAAAATTTTAAGCTTTTGTTTTTTTTTGTAAAGAGTAGAATTGATAAAGTTATCGTGTTTTCAGAGCCATGGAGCGCGAGTTGAAACAAATAAATACGCCATCCAATCCGGATATAGAGAAGTTGCAACAGCAAGTAATCGCCATTGTGGTGGTGAGTAATTAATAATACATACTTACATGTTTGTATATTTGTATTTACTAACACACGCACTCATTTAACATCTCACGTTTGTCCAGTTACTTATATATATGTACATACTCACACTAACGCTCTCTCTACTAAGTTCCTTATATAAATAGTATGGATTTTATCTATGTATGTATGTATGTTTGTATTGGGGCTACCCTTTGCACTCAACTTTCTTAATTGGAGAGTTATAAATTTTATATGTATATACAGGGTGGCCCAAATGAGACCTAGTGATGTTAAATACGTGTAACTATTGTAATAACGGGTTTTTTGAAATGTTTTATTTTTATATGTTAAATACATTTTATGGAAATTTAAAGTAACTATGTGTGAAATATGACATCAGACAAATTACCACCATTTTGCTCGATACAGGCATTGGCTCTTTTCTGGTTGCAGGCGCCGTATTTCGTCTCGAATATTCTTTTAAATATCCCCATAAAAAAAAATCGGGCGCAGTAAAATCTGGTGAACGAGGAGGCCAAGGGAAATCTGAATTTCTTGAAATTATGCGTTCACCAAAAAATTTCACGCAGCATGTCCATAGTTTGCCTAGCAGTATGCGCAGTGGCTTCATCTTGTTGAAACCACAAATTAGGATGTTGCTCCACCATTGGCCGCCAAAAGTTGTCGATCATTGTTCTGTAAGAAGCCACGGAGACCGTTTCTGGCGTTTCATCCTCATTCTCAAAGAAATATGGGCCGAAGATTTTTGTGGCCATAACACCGCACCAAACAGTGCATCTGATTGGGTGTGACTGATGCGGACGGTTGGCAACTGAACCCAGTTCCTCAAAACGGCGAACTAAACTTGTAATCATGGAAGATGTGTGCGCTAATCTTACGTTAAAAAAACGGCGATAATTTCGTTGCGTCAGAATAATTGATCGTTAAGAAGAATAATAAAAACTGATAATTTTAATGCGTTGTTGTGGACTGTACGTATTCATTTTAAATTTCCAAGAGTTCAGTTATAATCTTCAAAAAAAAAATAAATTATGTTAAAAAATAAAAAAGTTATTTGTGTTTCAGCTGGTCTTTTTTGGGCCACCCTGTATGTACATATATGTGTCTATGTCCTTGAATGTAAATACACACTCATCAACGTGCGCGCTTTCGTTCATTTGTAATTTTTCACTTCGTTTCATTGGAAATTACCTAACAATTCACTTATTCATTAAATCTTACACTAATTTCTACATTTACACACACCCATTTCCGTTTCTCTTGTGCTTAATTGCATATTCCAGCTGTTAATATATCCTTTGCTTGGAATTTCTCTTCTCTTGTTTCATTTGGTAGCTTCTACATAGAGCCATTTATATACATTAACTCATGAGTGGATTTATCAAATATTTTTCACTTTCTCGGCAATAAAATGTACATACATATGTATGTGTAATTGGTAACCAAATGTATTACTTTATTGCTCTTTTTTTGAATTCCTTCACAATTGCTTTTGATTTGTCAGTAGACAATGGACAGATTAAGTGTTTGTCCCTTGTTTCTGGCTTCCACTCCAAGTTGAAGTATTGAACGTTTATGCAACTAAATTTTCTTAACTTTAACCGGAATTTTTTGTGTTTTTATTTTCGAAAAATAGTACTTGATTTAAAATATAACAGTGTGAAAATTTGAAACTCCGGTAACCAACTTAAGTATTTTTTTCGAACGACCTCACATGAAAAAGCTTCAAAGCAAGGCGAATTCATAAAAGGTGGTATATTCCCATCAGCTGGTTGCTTGTTCTACCTTCGCCTTGCGTGGTGAAAGTGCCAAAATTACTATTTTGTTTACATTTCCCATTTCTATTTACATTCGTCATAGGGAATTTCATGCGTTTGCATAATATTACAAAGACATTCAATTGAAAATTTTTACCATAAATCCTTAGTACGTTTGCTTTTTGTGCCAAACTTGGAATTCTGACCATTTGTTTATTTTTGTTGTTTAAACTCTCTCTCACCGCAAAATAAACAAAATTTTTACCTATATGTGGAATATACCACCTTGAATGAATTCGCCTTGCTTCAGAGCGAATCTTTTTATACGTTTATTTTTTCTTTCTTTTCTTGAACATATTTTTGCAAATACAAACAATAACACCAAACGATCATCTTGCAAAAGATCACCGGTTGATGGAGGCGAAAGCTATTCTTGGAAACTTCGTTATAAAGTTAAACCTATTAAATCCTAGTACGAAAAGCTCACATGCCATCGAGAAGAAGCTTTCAGTCTCCCAACGTATGACTCTTTAGCGCTATATTCAACATAAATTGCCTTGAGATAAAGATTAAGATTAATTTCGAAGGGTGATATAAATTGCGACCTAAAATATCTATTATGATACTCCTTTTGTTCTTAAGGCGAGGGTAGTCTCCCCTGAAGATCTTCGAGAAGATTTGCCATGCATATAAATTCATATATTTTGGATGGATCCAATTTTGGAAGAGAATTTCCAGATAGGGTGCCTTACAATAGTTTTTTTTTTCCTGCCAGATTGTCTAATCAGCAGTAATTCTCATGAATTTATTGTAAGTTCCATTTAAAGAACGCTAATATGTCGATCATCGCAACACGATCATGCTCTGTCAGCAGTATAGTATATGAGAGAACTATATTAGGTGGTTTAACTTATGTCAGCATCTAAAGCTATTTTGCTTTATCAGTTAGAATAAATTTGTATTACACAAACATAAAAAAATGTGATTAAACTTTCTAGCTCCAGCAAGACTCTTTCATACTCCACCTTTTGATCTGTACCTGCTTATGTTAAGATGTAATGTAGAACTTGTACTGAGAGGTTTGTATATTTTTCACAGTCGTTAATTTTAGGGATTCTGGTTGATAACTTTTTCTTAGGCAGATATGTTTATAAGTGGAGAGTGAGCTATAGTTCTCTCTAGATCTGTGTAGCATTTATTCTTATTGCATTTTAGATTGTCGTTTGCCATCAGAGTGAAAAGAACAGATCAAATGTTGCAAGCTACTTGGTCCTGATGATGGGATCAAGATATATTTAGATTTTTTTATTATTACATAAGATATTATATCGCCAGAAAAAGGGGGTTTCATATTAAATTATTTCTCGGAAACTTATATTATCATAAGATGTGATATCACACCACTTTCTCACTAAAAACTTCTTACTAAATATCTAAATTTTTTCAAGCGACACTGTTTGTCTGAGAACGGAGTTATTATTATTCTTAAAGCAAAGCCTGCAAAAGTGGCATAGGAAGCGATATTAATTTAACCGCGTGACTTTCCATTGCATTGTTAAAACTTTAATAAGTCTCGGGGGTTGTTACTTTGTGAGCGCTCTTGGTCAGAAAAATTTATCAATTGTAGAAGCGTATTCAAATTTAAAATTTAACTTTGCATGCTTTCTTTTATGGAACGTGTTATAACCAGTTTATCGTTTTTAATTTATTTGTTTTTTAAACTTCAATAAAACTTGTTAGTTAGTTAGTTAATTTATAGGGTAAAGTATGATCAAGGGACACTGCGACCTAAAAGATCTTTTGTATCCCTGCAATAAGTTCCTAGCCCTGACAGCCCAAGATACTGTCAGCTTCTCTAATAAAAGCTAATAATAACTTGGTACACGAGTTCCTAATGTTGAGAGACTCGACTATTGCTGAGTTGAAGTATCTAAAACTAACCTAGATACAAAAAAAATTAAAATACTAATAAAAATACAAACTCATACTTTACATTGTCAAAAACATTTTGAAAGCAGCTCGAAACTCACTGTCGAATCATTTAATCAATTAACTCGCTAAATTTAAGTCCTCATTATCAATTTAAATGGATATAATACGTACTTATTTGCCAACGTATTTTTGTACATATATTTATTTACACATGTAATTTACATTTTAATACCGCAATAACCACACACACTGACATACATACTACCTACACACATACATACATATTTTAAGTTCATATAGCAAACCCCATTAAATCTCCAACACTTAAAATAAAAACGCATTAATTCATCCCGTTGTAAATTAACTATTGAAATATGTAAAGCCTATTAAAAAAAATAAAAAACACCTCATCCTCAAAGCCAATCACCGTATCGCCATCTAGTTGAAGTGGAAATATTTGTTGGTGTCATTTTAGTGTATAATAATTTTAATTACTACATATCCATAAATCCATTTACAGAAATGAAAAGTGTTGAAATAAACGTAGAATTTGTTTTGTGATGGGTAAGAATTGGGCTGTAATTGTTCACTGCTTTCGGCTTTGGAATTTTATTGCCGCATTGTTAGCGTCCCATACAAAATCCCTTAATATAAAAATTATTTTAAGAATTCGAAAATTAATATTAACATTTAAAATATTGACATTACATATGTACATACATACAGTTCGTAACTTAGGCCATACATATGGCGCTAAAGTTGTTGTCCGTCATGACAATCATATTGAATTCATAAAAACTGTATATTCTATGCATTAGAGTAATTTTGCGTCTAAAACAAAAGTCTCCACTTTTTGGAGAGTTTCAATTTTTAACTGATTTAAAAAAGCCACATTATTACTCGCTACAGGATGCTTTAAAAACGCGTTTCAATATAAATTCAGAGTTGGTAGTACACTTACCAACTTCTCCAGGTACCACAATTACTGCTCAAAGTGGTGATTCCGAAGTAGAAATTGTTGTTGTTAGCGATACTGTACGTCAAAGGCGCGCACGCACACCTAGTGCCAATGACTCACAAAATGCTGGCGATACACCAACAAAGATCGGTAAATCCGACACCACCCAGACAACTGTAGATTTGCAACAAACAAATGAATCACCATCACCCACATGTGAGCAGACGACTGTCACACAAGTGCTACCCGATGTCTTGCCACCACAAACATTCCGCTTAGCTGAGTCTAGCACGCTTTTCTCGCACATATCTACAGACACGCCCATTGAAAGTTCCGAGGCTGTACCAGCTAAGCCGCCGAAACGTAGGAGTCGTAAGTTCGAGCAGAACGCCAAAGTGGTGGAGATACGCGAACGTAATTTGCCGCATGACAAAATGTCTGTGCAAAATATCGAATTTGAGCCACAGGTGGGCGAGGTTGTTCACACAGTAAATATATTGGAGAGTGTGGAGCCATTCGTGCCAGAATATGTGGAGACGGTACAAATTGTCGATCTTTCGGAAGACTCGGACACTTCGATGCGCGTTGATGCCGATGGCAAGGAGATAGAGCGCAGTAAGAGTAAACGTTCGCTCAGCGAATCGCCTACCCCGCAAGCGCCACTCTCGCCATTGTCGGACGACGTTGAGTTGCGTGATGCACAACCACTCAATAGTAGCACACCTTTCTTACGCGTAGAAAAGCAGCGCATCTCTTTCGATGAGAAACGTAAACGCATCGAGAGTGAGCGTGACATATTACGCGATTCAGAAGATGATGAAGATGAGCAAGGGGATAAAGATGCTGATGCTTCAGCCGTGACACATACCACACCGAAACAGCCTAAGCGCTGGCGCCAACTGACGCTTGCGCTGGACGAAGAGCAGTCGCCGAAGAAGGCCAAGGCAAGAGAGGGATCGGAACAGCCGCACTCCTCAGCGGAGTCTCCAATACGTGACAGCTTTTATGGTGCAGATAAAGAGACAAGTTATGATTTGGAACCACTGGTTTTCTCCGATGACGAAGATATACCGAGATTTTCACTAGAAATGACACCAACATTTGATTCCGATAGTGATACGGTAAAGACACACATAAAATATTACACTACCAAATAAGAGGCTTGTTACGATTGGCTTTCAGGAGTTGTGATTTTAAGCTAACTTTATTGAAAAAATATAATATTTTGAAAACAACCTTAAATAAATTTCTCTAATTTTTTCTAAACATATGTAGAGTCGCATTGAGACACCCGGCACAAAGAAACCCAACTTCTTAGATAGCAAAATTTTGACTACTTCAACATCGATGGACGATTCCAATATTACTTTGAAGAGCCCATACTCAGAAAGCCCTCTGAGTTTTCGCGACAGTGCACCTCTAGATCAACGCGTACAGACGTTCGATAAAATGGCAAAGTACATGATACGTAAGATGGAGGCCGCCAAAGAGAAGATCGAAAAGTGCGATGAGGGTGAAGTGTAAGTCGCTGCGAATTATTTTACAAATACATAGCTTACATATAGCGAATTAAAATTTAATACACTCCATAGCGCTATTGAGGACTTGAAGCTCTTGATTGCACCAGATGCGGCTACGTTAATATCACAAGGTGATTCTTTGGTCTTGGAGACTCATGGCAAACAAGGAAATCTGTCTCGTTTAGTTATGAAAACTCAGATTATACTTCGTGAGAAATTTCGGGAGGTGCAGCAAGCTAAGTAAGTCGAATTTCATTTAACTAAAAACTTATGTATGTTTATTGACAGCTAACATAGCGGAGACCATCTGAGAAGTGTTTAGTACAATTTTTTTTATTAAAAGGAACAAATGTAGTTGTATAAGAAGTTGACGGGGTTAGTATTAGTTCAATTGGCGATTGGATTTTTTGAATGAAAAACACGGTTTTTAATTATAAGCGTACATATTTTGATTTAAATATACTCAAAAAAATCTCGAAAAACACAACAAATATTTTAGCTAAATATAGACATATTTGAGACGGTTTAATAAAATTTTGTTAAAACCATTTAAAAAATTTCTTCACATTTTAGAGACTTAAAAGAAATTTAAATTCGATGTACAATTCGATACAAAATCATCATCTCTAGTCGAGTTTGGTTTAGAGATAAACCGGTTTCGTTCGGACTATTTTGCGATAACAATTCAAACTTCTGGAAACAAAATGCTGTCCATAAGCCTTTGTAAAGTGTCAACAATACTTTGCTGATGTTCATATAAGCATACCTAGGTTCATATGTATGTTTATGTAATTATGTATATAAAGACAACTTTTCCGGCCTTCAATCGTGTGAAAATTGTTCTATTTTTAAAAAATTGTCGTTACTTTCCCCATACTTAAAATCTCTGCAAAATTTTTATTGTTGTAATTTTATTAAAATTTCGTATTTCTTTTTTTTTATAAACTTTTAACGTAAATTTTACATTTTAGATCCAAAGTACCAGGCGCACCACAACTCATCGATGGCTGTAATACACCCAGTCCACGTTCCACACTCGAAAAGCTTAACATCAATTTGGAAGAGCTCATCACAAAAGGTCTCAAGCGTATAAACGATCTTATTGAGAAGCCGTACGATAGAAAGTCCATCGAAGCACTAGAGCGCCGCCTTGAGGAAAGTAGCGTAAGTATTTTATATTTATTCGTATAAAACACTGGCGCTCAAACTGTTAGGAAAAACGAAAATTTGTCTGCTAGCCGAGAAATATTTGTATGTAAGTTTTTTACAACTTTTCTTAAATATTGCTTTGCGAATTTTACCCCAATTTGAAGCGCTAGAAAATGAGGTACATAACGCATTTATATTTTTGCATACGAAAATACGTTTATACATACATTTGTGATTGCTTTTGTATGTATTTATGTATGCGGGTGTGTAGCGGTTGGCGTGTACCTCACGCAGCGTAACGTTTCGTAGTTCCGCATTCCAGCCGCAATGCTGCATATTCGATAGCTCGAAAAAGTATTGGGGGAGCTGCAGCAGTTATGCAGTAAAATATGGAGTTCTTAAATTGCTTTTTCGGCCACCTACCGACCGAACACTTGTTTATTTATGGATATCTCACAAATACACATTCACAGAAATTTGTATACAGCACGCGAAAAAATTATAGCACTGCTACAGACAATTTGGACAATTTATTTTTTTTCTTTTATGATACAAGTTATTTTTCAATTAAAATACAGATAATTCTCTAATAAAAGTCATGTTTTCAAATTATAAAAATTGTAAAACAATGAAAAAAATTCTTATCAAAATTTTAAACTTAAAAGAAAATGTACATACATATACATATATTTTTTTAATTTGCAATTTTGTAGCACATTAAGTTTTAGTAAGAAGCAGATTTCAAAGCGCTAGTTTTGTTTATTAGCCATTTCTTCCGTATAACACAAACTCGCGTTAATTTTTTATAACAAATAATTTGCGAATGAGCATCATTAAAAAGTTGTCAAAAATTAATTGTAATTTGGAGCTGTTTTAGAGCTGCACTTTATTATAAGAGAATTGAAACTGCATAATCAAAAGAGCTCTAAATATTGTTTTTAAATAATACGAAATTTAAATGAAATTCTGTGGAATAATTTTATATTTTGTAAGTTTGAAAAATGAGTTTTTACAGTTTTTTGTTCGAGACTGAACTGTATTTGAATTGAATAATTAATGAATTAAAAAAAATAAATACATATATTTCACGAGTTTGTAAATATATGGAAGGCACTATAAATCTATCGCAGGCTGTTTATGCAAATATTTTTGAAAATAAACTGGCGTGCGTATATTTGTTTATGCTTTCGAATGTAAGCGTTGCGCGGTATGTTCTGTATCAAATTTCGTCGACAAGTAAATTATAATAATACATGTGTGATGATTTAAAGCACGCGTTTCTTATTTATATTAAAAATATGTATGTAGAATTTTTATTTTTTTTCGTCTCTATTATGCTTAAACAACTTTCCAGCAAGCTGCGTTGATTGTTCAGAATGTTCAATTACCGAACATAAATTTTATTGCATTACAAATATTTTGATATGAGAATGCAAAAACAAACTAAGCGAACAGCGCCATCAATTGGACTTTCGTCTGCTTCAAAGTTACTTCGTATATAGATTGCCTTTTTTTGAGAGAATTATATTCTCGACTATTGAAATTCCAGAGTGTTTTATATGTTTATTTGAATTTTTTGGCACTCATTTGCGGAGAAACGCTAAAAAATCGCCAATGACCTTTTAAAGGCCTAAGAAAGTACTTTAGACTTAAGTACAGGGACGTATTTCTTTTCACAAGTGATCAAAAACTTAATTTCAAAAATGTTTTCGAAACCTTACTAGATTGAAAATTTGTATCCAAAAGGTTAACATAAATTTCGAATCTATTGTTTTCGATTGATTTAAATAGTTACAATTGATTTTTTTTAACGTGACCTATAAAAAAATCAAATCTCTTGGTATGATCGGTTTTTAAAGGAATCAATCATAGCAAGAAACAAACAAAACTCAAATATCAGGTGTAAATTTTTATGGATTTAGTTACTCTTTTATTGGTGCCTGAAATCACTGTTGATTGCTCATAGGTTTTTACCCATTCAATTTAATTTATTTTAAAAAAAATCGATAATTGCAAACTATCGATAAATGAAAACCGGTTCTTGTATGTCGCGCGTACGAACAAATATGTAAAAACAACAAGAAATAAATCATTGTTATCTAATTTTTATCGATACAATAAAAATTTTTTCATATTTGTGATATGATTTTTACTTTGTAAAAACTCTCAATAAAAATATTACAAAAAGGTGCTTGAAATGGCATTTTTGTTAATTTATGCTCTTCATAAAAAATTGTATTTTATTTATAACGAATTTTTCCACTTCTGTTTTAAATTTGACTTACCTATGAAGTTGTTTTTTGTGTGTTTAAATTTGTAATATTTTGTTTAGTGGTTTTTTGTAATAAATGTATCAAAGTTCCCCACTTAGCAATGTAAGAGAGTTCATAAATATTTGAAAAAGAAAGAATTTATTTAAAAAACATTTTTAAGAATATAATTTCTTATTAATGTTTTTTTCTTTTCATTCCTCTTTCTCTCTTGCTTACTTTCACTTATCAAGAGAAATAAAACGAATTAACCAAAAATCCTTGTCTAGTTGAGCGTGACGGCAGCAATTGGCTGCCTTTGAATGAATGAATTTGCATGTAGTATACGATTATAGTTTACGGAAATAGTGTTCGCACATTTTCCTTGATTAATCGTCAACATTTACTAAAGCAAAACAAGAAAGTGCGAAATTAAGGTTGTTATTACCACGCTTAGGCATTTGTAATTTATAAATAATTAAGGAACAAAATGTGATTATGACAAAGTGTGGCAGTGCGTAAAATTATTATTGCGCTGGTTTAAGTGTTGGAATAGTTAAATGCAAATGCCGGCAGCAAAAAATTGGGCCAACATACCCGGGAAGTGGTCCGAACACAAACGATTTTTTAAATGTTATTTAATGAGATTTTATTTTACTCGTACCAGTAGAAAAAATACTATTCTTTTCGATATTCTTAAGTTTAGTTAGTTACCGGAATAGGCATCTCTCAAACGTAAGATTTTTGTATTTCGATGAACTGTGTGGATTTGAAAGAGAGTTGCAAGAATTATACTCTAAAACAATTGCAATCTAAATATTAAATGCATTTTTTTAAACAAGAAAGCTACCTTAACATAGTGATGAATAATGAAAGGTGTTCTATGTTGGCAACTTCTCGCTCTAAATCGGCCATCTTGAATGCCTTTAGAAACTGTGTTGTTCCTTTGTCGAATTTCGTTACCAATTTTGTAAAAAAAATTTTAAATTGTAGCAGAAAATTAAATTTGTCATGCGGAACTTATAAGACATATAATTAATTGCTTTGGAATTTTGGATTATTTTTACTTATTTGTTGATAATTAGTTTTCCGAAAGCGATAATTTGAATGAGTTTTCATAAAAATTGTCAAGTATTTGTGTAATGAAACATTATTTGTTAAATTATCAAGAGAAATAGAGCTCTGGAGTTAATTCTGGAAGACAGAATACAACATTTTATTGGCATTTCCAATACAATATTTTATTGAACAAAAAAAATGTCCGTTTTTTGATAAAGTATCAAAAATAGTTAATATTTCTCTATGAGCTCTGAAGATATACTCTACATTGTTCGATAATCTGCTCAAATTTAAGTGTGTGGCGCTGCTCCATAAAATCATCGTCATTGAAGAACTCCCATTTCTCAAAAGCCGCCTTCAACCGACTCGATCGTCTCATTAACATCAGTTTTTCGTTTTCTCGGCTCGCCTTTGGAACAAGCTAATTTTATATTCAATACAATCTATGGATGTTGTATTCAAATAACTATAAAGGCAAAGGAACTCCATGGTCCTGTATATTTATGCTTTTTCAGTTATCAATTATCATTAACTCGAGCCTTCAGTGCTTTTATGCTCATTAACATTGAGGGTTACCTTCAGTTTATTCATGAACCAATGTTTGGAACTAAACAACTAATTTATGTGAGATAGACAGTGAGGTTCTACTTTTCCGAAAAAAAATTAATCGCTGGACAAACATTGCTATGTTGTTGGTAAGGTTTGAATGCATTTGCGTCATATTTGAACATTTAACATTACTTTCTAAAGAATAATTATTATCGAAGAGATTTGTCTCTTTTTTTATTTTGGCATCCAGAAACACTAAAAAATCGGACTGTGTGCAGGTTTAACCAGTAATTTAAATACAAATTATTATTTTTTGTCAGTTTTCATACAAAATTCGTGATATTCAAATCATTGTGTTTAAATTTTATGTAAACATCTCCACTAATTTATACTTTTTCCTAAGAACGGCCTTCTTTTATTCCCGTCTTTCTAATACCTACTAAATACAAAATTGAGCTAAGAGCGTTCAAACGGGCGCTGTCACAATGCACAACACCTTTCATTATTTCATTATGTCTTAAAATATGGAAAGTATTTATGAAAAAGGCATAGTCCGCAAATTTAAAAAAAAAAAACTACTGTTTTTACTACCTACCGAATTGGACCAGTTCTCCTCCACTAGTCATGAATTAATCATAAGTGATGCAAAATTTTCATATACATATGTACATACATTTAATATTTGCTATTTATTTTCCCAGCAATTTGCGTGTTTTTATATACATTCCGGGAGGGTTTATTAATTTTTATGATGATTTGCGAATTTTATCTCGAACGACTTAGCCTATTTTATTGTCACGGTGCCAAATTCTTTCGCTTAGTTGCCTTAAGCATTTGGTCGTGCGCCAGTTGAAGGTGGGCAATCAGCCGCCCAGCCGGCAGGCCAAACACTACAGCCGTCAGTCGAGCAAGTTGGAGAGGTGGGTGTGTTAAAAATAGCCACCAAGCGTTGGTGGCGTGCGACGCCAGAAATGTAGCTAATAATATTCTCACAAAATAAAGAAAGAAAGGAAAAGTAATGCGCGACGTGTGCCTACTACACATTTACTCGAAATATTTTGTTGCTTTTGCCTTTTGTTTTCGTTGCTATTTTCTTATAGATTGTGTTTTTGTTTTGTGTTCTGTTTATAATTTTTACTTTTTGGTACGAGTGTCTCTAAGATGGCTAATTTAGAGTTTTTTTTTGTTTTTTGATTTTTTGGTAAATGTAGCATAAGAATGGATTGAATGTTGATGTATTGAATGTGTTTATGTGTGCTTGTTAATGGCCAGCAAAGTTTTCTCTCACAAACCACTAAATATGTATGTGCTACATGTGTGTGTGTGTGTGTGTGTGTGTGTGTGTGTGTCGTTGTGTGCGTGTCCGATACTCAGTTGATCCTCAATGAGCGCCACGAAGAATATTTTTCACTTCAACTGCACTCAGTAGGGCGCGTTTATTCCACTTGAAAACGTCGATTTTTATTCAAAACTTCTTTTGTCTTGTCATTTACAATAATCGAGCAGTTCAGTTGCAACAAATTGTTGCATCATCGTGTTAGCCGTTAGCGTGTGTAAACAATCGTGTTTTTTTTACATCGACAAACTATATAAACCGCGCGGAAATGTGTAGATGTATGCTACATATGAGTGTTTATAATATTTAAGACTGATAAAATAGTGTATGTACATATGTGAAATTTGTAGTGATATTTTTATACTGAATTTTGAAGTTTGTGTTAAGAGAAAAGAAGCTAAATACTAATGTAAATTAAATGCAAAAATAGTTTTAAATTAAGTCATGAAATAAGTTGAAAAATAAAATGAATGGTGCAGTTCAATTCCAAACAATAAATAAATACCAATTTGTAAATAAAAATATTCATAAAATGTTTAATTGTATAAATCATTTTACATTGTTAAATTTTTTTTCTTTCTAAATTTGATTACAAATAAATAATACAATTAATTACGAGTATAATATAAACAAAAATTATATTCTAATGCAAATATAGGCGCAGGACTTTGTAAAACGCTTAAATTAAACAAAGAAAGAAGCAATATTGTGAAGCACCATCTTATCCACTGATCTGTTGATTGGTTTTTTTTCAAGAAAGAAATTGGCGTCTCGCTATTATTTTCTCTTTTTGGACTTGCTGCAGTAATTACACTGCTTAGAAATTTATCTTATAAAAAAATTGCGACAAAATTATTTGAAATTAAATTAAGGTAGGCTCACTTTCATTTACGAAATAATAATATTAAAACTAATTCGGCGCTTACACTACACGAGTTTTGTATTTTGTTCGAGCTTCTTCAACCATTTGTGGTCTTTATTTTCTACTACAAATGGAGGGACCTACAGTTTTTTTTTGCCGACACCGAACGGTAGATGCATTCAATGAGAACCTTTTTTCACGGCAGAAATACCCTCTGAGGTTTTCCATTGTCTGCCGGGAGGGGATCGCTAATAGAAAACACTTTTACTATGAAATTAGATTTTACTTGGCCTGCCTGAGATTCGATCCCAAACTCAGCGGCATATCAAATTTTAGCACGCTTGAACACTGTGACCACTAACTTGCATAAATTTATTGAATTATCGTGCGAAGTTGCGAATTACTGTTTAATGTCATTTATGAAGTGACGGGCCGAAAATATATTTTTTCACTCAAACTCCTTCGTTTATGTTGCGTTGAATCTTCACGAAGTTGCATCCAGCAATAGTCACCCAAAAAATTATGTACAACGTCTCGAAAAGCATTTCAAGCTTTTGCCCGAAGTGTAATAAATATGGACTGACTGACGGACGGACAGACAGTTAGGGCTAAATTGATTCTTCTTCTCGTTCTAGTAATTTATATACATATATTTATTTATTTATTCAACAAACAAAATGCGTATAGACTCTATGATAAGTATACATACATATTATTTTCAAATAAAATAAAAATAGTGAAAAAATAAGGATAGAGGAAACTCCTATGACAAGTGCCTTAAGAGTTCATTCTTAAAAGCTAGTTTTGAAAAAGAAAAATCAAAATTTAAAACTGAAGAAAAAGTATTAAACTGAGAAAGTGCTCTACGCAAAGGTGCATTCATTCCATAAACAGTTTTGGCAACACCCACAAAAAACATTTCATTACAGCGAAGAATTCGTGAGGGAACATTAAAGGAAATCTTCATTAGAAGGTACGGGCAATCAATATCACCTGTAATTAAATCAAAACCAAAGCACATTGATAACAAAGTATGCCTAGACTCTAATAACATTAGATTAATCAACAAACAACTAGAAGGATTAGACGGTTAGGGCTCACTAAATCTCAAGGAGTGCAAAGCAAAGCGTATAAAAGCCCTTTGTACAGACTCCAGTCTATTAACATAAATTGCATGGAAAGGGCGCCAGATAAATACCGCGTATTCCAAATTAGACCGAACCAAAGGCGAGTACATATGTATATGTTAATATCTATCTCAATTATTTTTAACTGTTACAAATTTTATACATATGTAGATAATACGCCTGCGTACAAGTTCGTTGTCTGCAATCATTTGACACGTTATAACTTTCTCAGTTTTCGCCCAACTCGCGCATATTTATACTTAATATTTTCCTGATAAAATTGTCTCCGATTACTGGGTATAAAAATGTATGAAAAAAATTTTTTAAAACTTGAAAAATAACAATGGAATTGAAAAATTTTCAAAAAAGCTTAATAATTGTCTTATATTATTATATAAGTTTTGACAATATGCAAAAAAAAAGGCCTAAAAATCATGTTTTTTGCAAAAATTTCGCAAACGCTTCTTTAGAAAAACAAATGAGTATTATTTTGGGATTAAGGGGACCCAAATTAGCCTAGAAATTACTGTTTTATCGGGGTACATTTTTCTTGTAAACGAGTGATATGAAATGAAGCAAAGCCATATGACTTTATTTCCCATGAAACAATAGCAATGCACCCCAGCAGTCACCTCAGTTTAACACAGGTTAAATTTAATAAACGACTTTGTTTGAAAAACAGAGTTCTTTGGGTATTGAGGCTAGACCAAACAAAATATACATAGATGTCTTCTAATTGATTTTTGCAGATGCATTTTTAGCTTTTTAGGGAACATTTACATCAAAAATGAAATGGTGGTAAAATAGAAAAATAAATTCAATATAGTGCAAGCAACTTACAGTGATTGATTGTTAAAATAGTTCACCTCATTCTTTAATGTCTCATGGAAGGCACTTCAAATAGCTGAAAAACAATTATTTTTGTATATTTATTTTTGCATTTTGTATGTTACTTTGACAATAATAATGTCAGTGAAATTCTAGCAGTTGATAAAATATTTATAAACCTTACACTTATGCGAGTAAATTTAAAAAAACACACTCTTTTTAGATAATTTAGTTTACTAATTGACAATTTTATTGAGCTCGAGTCTAGTTTATAGAAGATTTTTATTTGGAAAAACAACAATACGCAACAGTGTGTAGCACAGCATTTAGCGTGTTGGCTTTGCAACTCCGAACTCCTTGGTTCATAGCCTTGGAGAAGTGGTTATGAATAATAAAAATATACATAATTAAAATAAAGAAGTCTGATGAGAAAATGTGGTGATTTCCGCAATAGTACTATAACTTCTACTATTTGAAAACTGTTATTGGTTTTCCAAATAAAAAGCTTCTATAAACTGGCCTCGAGCTCATCAAAATTGTCAAGTATTAAAATTCATAAGACCGAAAACAACAAAAATTCATAATTTAGTTTACATTTTCCTACTACGGCCACCTGTTCAATGTGCCTCCGTTTCAAATATTTTTCTTTTCACTTTTATAAAGTCATTTTTTTTAGAAATGTATACTTGTATTGTTCAAAAAAATTTCAATAGATACCCAAAAAAGCTGCATTTTTTCAGTTCATAGTAAAATAAATGGAAAAAAATCAACAAAGAAATCATTCACAAAACGCACTACTTCTTTCTAACGGCAACAAAACAATGAGTTAGTGAAAACTTTGTAACATAATAGTTTGAAAACAAAAAAGAAAAAGAAAACTAAAAAAGCGGAAAAATAAATCAACAAACGTTAAACAGAAACCGGTTGACAATTTCAGCCGAACGTAAAATGCAATTCTGCTGGTTGACACAGATTGTCAGTTGATACCAAGAAACATAAAAACATTTTACACATACACACACGCACAAATATTATCAGTGCATGGACATAGCGAAAAGACTCGGCTTTAAATTCATGTCAACGAAAAAAAAAAAGAAGCACTTGGAAAAATTGGAAAAAGTGCAATGAAAAAAATACAAGCAAAAACCGCATTAAAGACACGCACACACACTTCTCATATATATTTACCGTTATGACATCGTTAGGCTGCTGTACATAGAACAACGAAAAAAAAAATAAAATCCGTAGTATACCTACCATTAAACAACACGAAGCCATGCTTTCATACATACATACGCACGTGTGACTTGAGTAGCCAATCAAGTGTTTTTCAGTATTTTTCACTATCCTCCCTTTTTTTCTCTTACTATAAAAAAAAAATAAAAACATTTTATTTACAATATGCCTTATTTTTTCATTCTTTTTTTTCGATAATCTGCCAAACTTCCGCTCTGTTGCGTTCATCGTCACTTCTCTACTGTTTATGTTAATCCCCTCATCATTTTCTTTTAGATTTCCAAAATATTTTCTCTTTTTTATGGCAGCTGATGTACGTTGTTTACTCTTACATGTTACATTTGTTTGCTTCAGTTTTAGTTTGCGCCAAAAAGTGTTTATAAGTTGCATTATTTTTACCATGAAAAAACACTTTAACACATACATACATACACTCATCTAAATAAACTTTTTCGCACACACATTTAAACCACTTTAGGATCGGCGCGACGATTTAAAGCTGATCGTCAATAAAATAGGCAAAAGTGAAGAACGGCCAAGGGTGACAGCCACCATGATGAGTGAAATTGAAAAGGTAAGGATGCATTACATTTTCGAATTATTAGTTGTATAATATTGATTTATTTTTGTGTATTTGCGTGCAACTTTCATCCTTTGATATATCAGTAATACATAAATGTTACTGCAGCGAAATCGAAAATTGTTTTATTTAAAAAATTTTGATTGTGATTCAAATCTTTCCATATGTCTATTGGTGAATTTAATAACTTCACTTTAGTCGCACCCGACGGATTATTTTATAAGTTTTTTTAAAATTTTTTTTTTTATTAAAATAACCACAAATCCCAGTAATGCAATTTAAATACTTCTTCTCCAATAAATGATCTTATCTTAGAACTCTTCATTGTGTCTAACGTCGTCTCGCTATTAGCAGCAGCTATTAAGTGAAGTTGTACTCTTCACAGACTCGCCAATTATTTAATTAGTAGAATCTTCTTATGCACAGTCCGTTGGTCCGTTTCCTGGAAAGAACGGAAAGGCTGGTAGCGTAGGTCCTTTTGAATATATGAATATATAAAATCCATTTTACCACAATCATCGCTGGGATTCTCAGTATAACCCGCTTGAAACACAGTAATCTTCCTACACTTGCTAGTTGCTGAGAAATGCTAAGCATAGTATTTTTGGTCAAGTTACTGACAGCCTCGATTTGTAGCCCATCTCTTCATTGCCAAAATAAAGCTTAACATTCCCTCCCGAGTTTCAAGTAATTTCCGGCCTTCTTTTTCTGAAGTCATGCAAAATAATTTTTGAACTAAACGAGCCACTCCGTAGTCTATGTCAGGATTTTAACACCTACTCCGGTTCTTTTGATATTTCAGACTCACTTTTTACGTAAAGAATACTATTGATAAATACATATACATATAATTTATTATTTAATCAGCTGATGAGCATTTGTTCTGTAGCTGAACAGTTTTAGATCTCGATAGATATTTCCACCTTTCATGGCTCGGCGCAGCATATATCAACCAAAATATGCGGGGTTGGATGGTTGGGATTATTTTTATTTTTTGCAGATTTCATCGACAACTCGATATTCACATCTTTTTAGTAAGATGACCAATGTACAGATAATTTAATTTTGAAGAATTCAGCATTGACTTAAGTGGTTAATTATTGAGTTCGATGTTTGATAAATAGTTTCTTCTATTCCTGAAAGGACCTGAAAGTTTTATGCTGGAAAAAACACGTCCTTCCTACACCGACTAGTTTTTTTTTATCTTCCCAGGCTTCGCTACCAGAAAACAATGCCAAGGAAGTTGCACGGAAACTAAGTTATTATTAAAATCATACTCTGATTTCATTCCATATGTTAAACCTTAGAATCCAAGGTCAAGATAATTCGTTTGCAGATGGCTTGAACTTAAATGGCAATGTTATCATAGCATTTCTTAGAATCAATTATAACCTTCTTAAATTATTATAAAGAAGGACTCTAAAAAATATCTAAGTGTGTTATTTTTTGATTTGCTAATTATCAATTAAAAGTCTTTCGCGATTCAAATGCCATTAAGAAACCTCAAAATGTAACTGTAAAAAGTACCATTTATGTACATACATATGTTTTCTTTCTGTTCCTCGCTACAATGCAATTTTGGTGAAAAGTAAAAACTCTACAAAAGCTTTTACATATCTATTTTTGATTTTCTCGGAATGAAGACTGGAATCTACATACAGAGATATATGTAGTAGTTTTGCTTTAGAGCGCCCAATGTCAATCAGAAAAAGACATCTGTTCCTTTTTTTTTGGCAAATATGTTTCCTGATTTTCCCATGGAATATAACAATAATTTTCATAATCGGACTCGACCTTGATCTTTTATATTCCTAGGGAATACATTGCTATATCTATATTTAGTGTGTTACTTATATTTTTCATTTGTTTTTAATATGTCATGATTGTTATGTAAAAGTTTATTTTTATTGATACTTTTTATTAAATCCAAAAACTATTTTACAGTCCAAAAATAATCTGCAATCACATGCTGACACTGTGGAACTATCGCTAACGGAACTGAAACAGCTTAACAAGCTGTCAGCACGAAATGGCGACGAAAAAGGTAAACAAATTTAATTCGTTACATTTATAGCATTTTAATACTAAGAACTTGTTTTGACACTTAGTTTTATGTCAACAATTCAATGTACAGTTTTCCAAACAAATCATTTTCCATTTATTTTTGGTGGTTAAAACTTCCGCAAAATCCGCAAGCTCACAAGCAGCTGCATTCGAATGGACAGTGAAATAATATATAATAACATGAATAACGCTTACGTACGTGAAAAGAGTCTTAACTCAATACTCAAATAAACGTCAAAAACTGCAATAAAAATGCAGTCTCGTGTTTAAGTTTAATGTGAGGAATCGTCTTAGAATTGATTTAAATAAAAACAAATTAATTTTTCAGCTCATGCTGTAGGCAAAGTATGTAAACTGATAAAATTCACAGTATAAAATATCAAGAATGATAACTTTTGAGTTGTTGCCCTTTTGAGTTAAATCTGCTTTATGTGCATCCATTTCGTATTTGTTTTTATTTTTTCGTGCTGCACGCAATAAAATTAAAATTTCAAAGCTGTATGGTTTTTAAAAAGCAAACGAAACAAAATATTATAAACAAATCTACGTCTAAATTGGGCTGAAGACATTTGGCAGGTTAACAATGACGGAGCACAGCTGTGCACAAAAATTTACAAAAATTGAATGTACATCCATACTTAATACATAGATTGTGTTGGGGTGGAGGTCCACATAAAGCCATACATACGAATGTGAAACGTACGTTGAGATGATTCAATTTAAGTTAGATGGAATTTCCGAACAAAGATGCAATATGGTATACATTGATGTAGCTTTAAAAATGGCATAAGATTGAGACTAAGATTGAGTTTGAGATTGAGATTTAGATTTAGATTAAGATTAAGATTGAGATTGAGAATGAGATAGAGATGGAGATTGAGATTGTGATTGAGATTGAGATTGAAATTGAGAATGAGGTTAAGTTTCAGATTTAGATTTTGATTGAGAATGAGATAAAGATTGAGATTGTGATTGGGATTGAGATTGAGATTGAGAATGAGTTTGAGATTGAGAATGAGAATGAGATAGAGATGGGTATTGAGATTGAGATTGCGATTGAGGTTGAAATTGAGATTAAGATTGAAATTAAGATTTAGATTTAGATTTAGATTTAGATTGAGATTACGATTGAGATTTATATTAAGATTGCGATTAAGTTTCAGATTGAGATTTTGATTGAGAATGAGATAGAGATGGAGATTGAGATTGTGATGGAGATTGAGATTGAGATTGAGATTGAAATTGCGATTGAGGTTGAAATTGAGATGGAAATTAAGATTGAGATTGAAATTGAAATTGAGATTGAGATTGTGATTGAGATTGATAATGAGATTTAGATTTAGATTAAGATTACGATTGAGATTTAGTTTAAGATTTAGATTAAGTTTCAGATTGAGATTTTGATTGAGATTGAGAATGAGATGGAGGTTGAGGTTGCGATTGTAAAAGAAGATTGAGATTGCAATTGAGATTAAGATTGCCATTGAAATTGAGATTGTGATTAAGATTGAGATTGAGATTGAGAATGAGATAGAGATGGGGATTGAGATTGCGATTGAGATTGCGATTAAGATTAAGTTTCAGATTGAGATTGTGATTGAGATTGAGAATGAGATGCAGATGGAGATTCAAATTGCGATTGCGGTTGAGATTGAGATAGAGAGTGAGATTGAAATTGAAATTGAAATTGAGATAAAGATTGAAATTGAAATTGAGATTCAGATTGATTTTGTGATTAAGATTGAGATTGAAATTGAGATTGAGAATGAGGTGGAGATTGAGATTGTGGTTGCGATTGAGGTTGAAATTTAGATTGTGATTGAAATTAAGATAGAGATAGGGATTGAGAATAAGATTGAGATAGAGATAGAGATTGAGATTGTTATTGAAATTGGGATTGTAACTGGGGTTGGATAGAGATATAGATTGAGATTAAGATTCAGTTTGAGATTGAGATTCAGTTTGAGATTGAGATTGAAATTGAGATTGAGTTTGAGATTGGGATTGCGATTGAGGTTAAGATTGAGGTTAATATTAAGGTTGATATTGAGATTGAGATTAAGATTGAGATTGCAATTGATATTGAGTTTGAAATTGAGATTGGGAATTAGACTGAGGTTGAGAATTTTATTGACATTGACCTTAGAACTAGATAAAATTGAAATTGAGGTCGTAGCAAAGATTAGGTTGAAGCTGCCAATGAGAATGAAACTTACCTCTTTTTAACAGAAAAAATTTACAAAAAATCAGTACTACTTAAAAATTAAAAAAAAAATTAATACCGATATACTATTGTTTAGAGAAAATTTCACGAAAAATATATATGCGAAACAAATTTAAGAAACATATTTTACTAAAGCTAAATAGTTTCTTACAGAGGTGAGAACTTAGATTTGTTATTTTTCTTTTAAAGAAAGAAATACCTACATACATATATTTCAAAAAACGCCAAAATAATAGAAATAATATCTTAATGTAAAATCCAAAATAGCAATTTTCAAACCATTTCAATGGTGTTTGTTGTTAAGTTTTGCTGACCCCTAGTGTAATGCAAAAATTACAAATTAAATTTCATACCGTGGTTACCAACTTCGCTAACTAACTTAACTAACTTTCCGTTAATAAAGCTTAGTGATTTTAAGTGTCTTTAAGCTTTTTTTAAGACTGCCTTTCCCACAGTAAAGCTTTATTAAATAGGTGCTTGTCTTAAATATCTTTGCTGCCGTAAAAAAGTTCACCATAACATTCATTTCAAATAAATGTTAAATCCTTTGTGTTGTGTCTTGTATAAATGTTTGCATGTATGCAGGTGCATACATACCTACAAATGTACATAAGTCAGCAATTTTGCATGCATAGCTAGTATGTGTACTTAGTGGTGTTCTATTGATAAATGATTCTGATAATATCCTGTTTACCTGTATGCGGCTGAACAGCTGTTTTCTTTTCTTTTCTTTTTTTTTTTGCCTGTTATTTGCATCTGTGTGCCTATGTGGGTGTGTGAGCGACGAGTCCTTGTGTCTGTACTGCTGATGTTAAAGGCGCGCTTCTTGCCGCTTTTAGTCGCATTCAAAACTAAAACGTGCAACCGAACGGAAACGAAAAGATTAACGGTGCGCCTGAACGCATAGCTGTCGGTCATTCGCTTGGCTGGTTGTTTTTAACCGCACACTACGAGCTAGTTAATACATAGAAGTACTTATATACGAGTATGTTATGTCTGTTTGTGAATGGATGTGAAAGTGTTGTTTATCATTTACCGGTTGCGCAAAATTAGATGGAGAATTGTAATTTGGAAATTTGAATTGTGGAAATTTGCTGTGAATAAAGAGGAAATTGAAAAGGTTAGAAGGTGCAAATGATAAGAAAAATAATATAAAATAGAGTTACTGAAATTAATGAAATAAAATGGAGAATATATAAAAGATTATAATAATGTTATATTAAATAAAATAAAATAAAATAATAAATAATCTAAATATAATAAAATAAATTGATTAAAATAAAATAAAATAATAATTAATCTAAATATAATAAAATAAATTGATTAAAATAAAATATAATTAAATTAATTGAAATTAATTAAAATGAAATTATATGAAAAAAAAACGAAATCAAATAAATTGAAATAAAAAAACAGTATAAAATAAAATAAAATATTTGAATGAATGGAAATTAAACAAAATAACAGTAAATAAAAAAATCAATAAATTAAAAATAAGTAAAATGTGATTAGTACAAATTTTGCAATGAACCAATTTTATAAAACTAAATTTAAAAATTTAAAAGGTGTTTGTATAATACAAATTAAAAGTTTTTAATTGTTATAAATTGTAACAAGAAAACATATCGAGCTATAACCGCCAAATGACGTAACCGACAAATGAAACATTTTAGAGAAGAAGGCTGATTCTCTTTAATTTCTCGGCGGAAGCAAAACACATTTTAATAAATGTAGTCGCGTTTTGTAGAAAAGCAACATAAATCTTGTATTCAAAGCTGCATTCAAATTTGAAGCTTAACTGCGGAGAAAATTAGCTAAAAAGCACTTTCTGGTTAAAAAAATGTATTTGTTGCTTTCGTCCTTTTGGCTGTTATGGCTCGATATATGTAGCAACAAATGCATTAATTTGAAAATTACTTGCAAAAATATCTAACATAAATTTCAAAACAAAATAAAAGTATTCAATTTTAAATTGAATAAAAGTTTTTACAACTAAGCATATACAACTTAAAAAAGTTTCGTTATGTCGTTAATTCATAAAATATGAAAAATTCAAAGCTGTGTTTATTTAACTTCTTTATTCTGTGCAATGCAAAAAAAAATAATTTTAAAAATTTTAAATTACTGAAAAATTTTATGATTTCATAACTTAAGACGAAGTCTTGAAATCACCATGCGAATCTCTTAAACGTAAATTGTCAAGTTTTCTGAGTGCTGTACATAGTTTGGCGGTAAAATATTAAATTATCTTTGCACTTAAGTAGCGACCAATCAAAGTTACACCAAACACAAAAGGTGCGCTACCAAATTTAATTTAAGCAAATACAAGGAAACAAAAACTTTGCATCGAACCAAAAAGTAAAATCAGCAGTCACATCTTATCAGTATCAAAGAAAACATTTATAAATTTTGCCAACAACCTGCTTTAGGCCGCTGTCAAACCTGAAGGTGCGTCCACACACACACACATACACACACCCGTTGCATAATGCTTGCGGCATGCCACATCGAATAAAAATTACAGCTGTGTAAAATACTGATTCACATGAAAGGCGCTTAACGTTGTGTGATCACAGTGGCGAGTAGTGAGATAAAAATAACATAAAGCATGAATTGAGAAAATAAAGGGAAATACATTTTGGCGTTAAAAGAAAACAAAAATCTCACAGGTGCACCCAGGTAGGAAAGCAAGTATCTAAAAACAAAAAAAAAAGATGGTAATAGTAAATAGTCCATTTAAGTGTAACAAATAATTAAAGATACAATTTGATGTGTGTGCGTTGGAAATTACAAATTCAAGTTGCAATGCCATGGCGTATACGCAACATAAGCACGCAAACATCTCGTTGCGCCCTCAAAAGTTTGACTAAGTACGAAAAATAACTTACCCATAGGCAAAAGTAAATGAAATCAATAAATTAAAGTGCATTCCAAAAAAACAAATAGTTCAACTAAAACTTCATAAAAAGGCCCACTGGCCGGCAAACGCTTAGAAACAAAAAAAAATTAAAAAAAAACAATATCGCAATCAGCCAGTCAACTTAGCTACTACACGACAAAAGCCGATAAAAGCTACTTTCTCTACCCCAGCTACCTTGCTGATCTGCCTGCTTTTGGGCTTACTACAAAAACAAAAAAAAACTAAACAAAAAAATTAATTTGCGTCGCATTCGCTGTCTGTTTGTCTGAAATGTCCAACTACCGACGTTGTTGACTGGCACTTTTACAGTTAAACACCTGCTTCAGCTGATGAAGTTTGTTGTTCTTGTTGTTATTAGTGTTGTTGTTGGCTACCTTCGGTTGTCTTCTACTTGCTGCTGCCGTCTTGTCCTGTCGTCTCAAAGTCAACGTCCTCGCGCGCGTACTGATGCGCTCTCGAGTGTTCGTTCAACACTTTATAGGTTGCTTTTGTTGGTGTTGTTGTTGTTGTTGTTGTTGTTGCCGACATAAGTATTTTATGCGCTGTTGGCTTTCTGTATTTTTTTCCCCCTTGTTAACTGTCATTTCAAACTTAAATCGCTGCCTGCTTGCGTTCGTATTGTTTTTATTATTGTTTTGTAGTTGTTGTTTTTGCTATTACGGTTGTTAAGTGTTTGTATACAATTTTTGTTTTGGTGTCGGCACACGTGGGCGTCTCGGCAGACACTTTGGCACGACCGCTGACAGTGGGCTTGGAACGAATTTGGAATAGGCAAAAAAAAAAAACGAAGCGTTTGTTTAAATATCAGCCAAGGTTGTATAAATTATTTAAAAAACACTTTTTTTTTTGTAATTGATTGCAAGTTTAAGAAAAAAAGAATTACTAGAAATTTTAGACATTTAATATGAAATTTTGGAGTCGTCGCTCTAGAGAATTTCTGCTTCAAAAATTATTTTTAATTTTATTTTAGTAAGTTTACGATTGCCGTTTATTTTTTAGATATATTTTTCTTAAAGCTCTTATACAAGATTTTAATGGTTTACAAAAGTATGTACTCAAAAATAAATTTAGTTGTATTTTGTTCCTACACTTCTGTTCACTTAAATAGTTGTTTTATATTTCATAGTTTGAAATTTTGTTTGTAAAAGGAGGAACTGTATTTTATTTTAAATATATTGCGATTTAAAAAATGGAAAAATATCCTAGAAAAAGGCTAAAAGACACTTGCGGCATAGCAAAAAAAAAATAATATAAAGCCAGATCGCGAAACGATCCCACTTTGCAAGATTTATTCTTCTTCTCAACCACAGTCTGACATTATTGGTGGTGCTTGAATCTATAAAGAAAAATCATTTGCTATGGCCTTGTTCACTGCTGTGCCAACCATCTAGAAACAGCAGCATACAACAGAAAGATAAAGTTACTTTCTGATTGAATATTTATTTTTATTTAATAGCTTTTGAGTTTTTCTAGTAACTCGTATTGTTTTCTAGTTTTCTTGTTTATATTAAATTTTTCGACACTTTTTTATTTATAATATGAAAGCCAATTTGAAAAAAAGCTATTTAAATGCAAATTAATTTAAATTTGTTAGATGTCATATCGAAATTGACAGAAAATAAAATTTAAACGGTACTGGTGAAAACTCCGCTCATGATTGGGTCATGTCTAAAACGATTATATTGGAGAACTGCTACTACTAACTTATATATATATATAAGTTTGGCGCGTACACTATATAGCTCAGTGTTTGGCCGAGCTTCTCCTACCATTTGTGGTGTGCGTCTTCATATTATACCACAAATGGAGGGACCTACAGTTTTGTGCCGACTCCGAACGGCAGATGTATTTTTTTATGAGAAGCTTTTTCATGGCAGAAATACCCTCGGAGGTTTGCCATTGCCTGCCGAAGGGTGACCGCTATTAGAAAAAACTTTTTCTATTATTAATATTTTGCTTGCCTTGACTGAGATTCGAACCTCTTACTCACCGGCATATCAAGTTATAGCACGCACCGCTACCAACTCGACCACAGCGGCCACTACTAACTTACAACATTAAAAAATCGAGTTTTTTCTTGTAAGAATTAAACTCAAAGGTTAATGCCGTCCCGCTAAATTGCAACGAGGAGAACAGTCTTTCATATTAAATTATTACTATAATTTTCGCTGTAGCAATCCTTCATATAAAAGTATATATTTTAATAATTATACGACGGCTATTGATTTCTTTTGATAACTATTCAATTGGCAAAAATAAGCACTTTATTAACCAAGAGTATTAAATGTTAATTTATTTACTTTAAAAATAAGAAATTATTCATTTCGCTCATAACAAAAATAAAAACACTGTATATCCTCATTTTTCAATTTTCACATTTGCAATTTTTTTTCAGAACGCTGCTTTCTTACCCTCTATATCGAAATAACGTTTATTTTTACTTTATCGCACTGAATTTTAATTAGACACGAACTGCATATTTCCTAAAGAATTATTTTTTATTATTATAATATTAATGTTTTATATTAGATATAAATTTCTTTTGAGTTTTGAGACCAGTTTTAAATAGAAAAAATTTTAAAGAAACAACCACAACAATTTTTTCTGATTATAAAATGGCTTTAAAGTTAAACAAAAAAAATTTAAATATTTTTGTTTAAAAATTTTATTTAAAGTTTAATGATTTTTCTCTATATTAAGTTTGAAGTTTGGAACGTCAATTTTTGTATGTACATACTTCCTAAGTAATGAACTAAACTTCATAAAAAAATAATGAAAAGTTAGATAAAATGTCGCTTTTTTATTATTAATTTTGCCATCAGTAAAGCTAAGAAATAGCGTAAAAATCGGAGTTGATATACATCAAACATCAGCTATGTTTGAGTATAAGTATAAATCTATAAGCTTGAAAGTCTCAAAGAAAATAAAATTAGTTTTCAAAAACCTGTAGCTATGGATTTTCAAGAAAAAAAAAGTTATTGGTGTCTTTGAACCTTTCAACGTTTTTAATGAAATTTAAATACATTTTAGTCATTTATTTTTTTTTATCTTTATCTCTATTTCCGATGAACTGATCTCATATCAGTGCGCAATTTTTTTTGAAAGAAACTTTGGCATCAGTCTCTTTCAACGTCATTTAAGCATACGCCCAAGCCATGCCCTGAAAATAGAACAAATTATATTCATTCAGAACTTTAAAACTCCGTTTTGCGTGTGAGCTTAACCTGTCTGCTCCATGTTAAAAAAGAAAAAAAAATTGCTCACGTTTTTCTGCACTTGCAACCACTGTGTCTTGGCGATCACACTACCTGCCACATTGCGTTGCATAAACGCTTCTTAATGAATTATGACATTTTCCCCTTCGCTTTTGTTTCAACTTCTGTCTCATTACCATTTTGTCAGTCGCTTTGGCTAAGTTTATTTTTACACTGGTGTCACATATTTATACCTCAGAGTTAGTTAAAATAAAGCGTTTGTGCCTCGGCATATTTTTTTGTCGGCATAAAGTTTGGAGGTTCGTCATAGATTTTTCAGCTCCAAAGAAATAACTCAAATGCTTTTATATGAAATTTTCTTGCTTAACAATCGATGGTAGGAAATGTTAAATTTATAAATACTTCAATCTGTTAGAAATATTTAATTATGTATACAAACACTGTTCACAAATTGTAGCACAACCAGACATTGAGAGATTTTAACACTTTATTTTTCTTCTAATTAATAATAATTAAAATTTAAGTAAAATATGGTTCATTTTCTAAGAAAAACCACAATCACCCATTTTTTAAACTATTTACAAATTGTTCAATGGTTTAACAAAATTTCAATAAAATTTTGAACTTTAAAAAAAATTTTTTTTTTTGGAATTTTTGGGTTCATTAAATATAAGTGAGAAAGTGTCTACAAGTTATCACTGTTTTTTGACAATTTTTTTTGCCAGTTTCCTCCAAACAACGCAAAACTGCCATTATTTTTTTATGGAAGGAATTGCGAAAGAGCGTCAGTAAAATTTTTTTCAAAAATCAGTGGTAATTCGTAGCCACTAGAAACTTGCTCTTTGTTATATTAAAATTGAAGCAGCTACATATCTGCATACCTTAAAAAATTCTAAAAATTTTGTTTAATATGATTGAAAGCTGTTTTCTAAATTTTTTTTTATTTAAAATTTTTTAAATGGTGTTTGTTAGAGAAAAATAAATTTAATTAATTCGAGGAAATGTGTCAAAATGTTGTTTGTGCTATAATTTGTGAAGAGAGTGTTTATATATATTTTAGTAGGTATGTGTGTATGTACGTTTTTAATTTTGTTCATTTTTACTTTCTACATAAATTTTTTTCCAGTTCTTCACTTCACACTTCTCTACATTGCTTTACACACATTTTTTCATATTTACAATTGACAAGAACCCTTTTACAGTTAACGCTAAACAAATCCCCACCGACATTGTTTTAATTTTTTATTCTGCTCCTTTTTTACTTTTTTACTTTGTGTTGGCTTTTGTTTACTGCTCTTGCATTGCCCATTTATGTCTGCAACTGTTATTATTAAAGCTTCCCTACATTGCTTTGTGAAAATTTTTCGCACATTGCGAGTTCATAAGTAAATGTTACCCCATATTTTCTTTTTTGTTATTGTTTGCTGTTAGCCATGATTTTTGACGTTGCCTGCATGCTTGTTGCAACATACATACATATTGTTGTTGTTGTTCATTGGGAGGCAGTGTAAAAGAAAGCTTCTTATAACGTCATTCACATTCATTCGTTTTTCAGTCATTCATTCATTCACGCTCTGCTTATCCCATTGAGAAGTAATGCACGCACGCATACACAGACAGAAGCCCAAACACGCATACACACATATGCAAACTTATAGACTTGCCCAATGAATGAAGATTTAGCCGCGTCCAGCAGCTTCATCAGTGCGAAAGCCTAGTAGGTTTCCAAAAAAAAAATCGCACATCCTTTTTTCGGTGCTTTAATCCTGCAATCATTTTTTTCTATGCCGCCTTCGAGCCATCATTTTCATTCGTACACATTCTTTTATTGTGTTTGTGTTTGTATAACGCGTCACTTATCTGTTCATCGAAAAATGTAATAACATATTTGCACACATCGCCCGTTCGTTACATTTTCTGCAAAAATAAATCCATCACCTTAGAAATGTTGCCAATTCCAAGACACTATTTGTTTGGTTTCACAACTTCTTAATCCTTTGGTTATGCATTTTGCTTTTCTTTTTCCTTTTTCGCACAAAAATCCCAAGTTTCGTTTACTGCCATTGCTTCTGCACTTCTCCTTCCATTCTTGAGTAAATATTTTACATACAATACTTTGCCTTTTTGCAGTTTCACTGTTTTCACAATTTCTTCGCTATTTCTTTATTTTATGATTTTACTTTTTTCGTTACTTTACTTTTCTACAACTTTGTCGCCAATGCCTTACAATTTCAACACCTTCAAAATCCTGCTAGCTAGAAATTCTGTTGGCTTATCTTTGTCGCCGATTTGCTGTGGAAATTCTTCATTGTGTCTGCGCGTTTTGTTTGCTTGTTCCAAGTAAATATTTTCAAGGATTTTCCTGCGTGTTTTCTTTTCGTTAGAAGCTTTCGCTGCATTTATATTTTCTTAGGCAAGTTTGCAATTTTTGTTTTTTTGTTGCATTCCAGTGCGGAAGCGTTTAAAAGAAATTTTTTATTCTGTAGCTCGCTTATATTTTTCGGGCGCCTCGCTACGGAGAATTTGTCAGTTTAACTGAGATTTGTAACCAAAATAAGTTGCGAAATAAATGTTAAAAAAAAATGTTACTAAAAGAGCAAAAGTACTTTGAATTTACAAAATTAAATAAATACTAATTACGTTATGGAAAAGAAGACCTTAAGGTATGTTTTTTTATGATGACCTCAAAGATAACTGATAACAATTTTCAAACCTTTCATATCGGAAATATATCATTGGGCGGCGATTAAATTAAACTTTTTGTTATTGTTGCCCAGAATATATGTAGCTTAATAAAAAAATTAAATGATATATTATTATTAACATAGTTAGTTAGTATATTTTTGTATTTTAATTATATATCAACTTATTCAGAGTTCTATTTAGAATCAAAAATGTATCAGTCTGGAATGTATTCAATGCCTTTACTGAATTGATTCGGTACACGTTCGGGATACTTTCGTAATTGTTTTGATCACTTTTGAGAAAGTTGATAAAATTTTACGTGAAAATGGCAGCAATTTATTTGCTTCAGCTTTTATTATTTTTTGTCTCAATTTTTAATAGGCAGTCTGAAAAAAATTTTCATTTGATAGACGCTCTATGGGATATCTTGTATCATATGTGCTAGCTAGCTTAGGTGTTATGCTGCAAGAGGAAAGCTCCAATATACGAGAGGGAGCGCTGTCCAATTGATCCCGAAAAACAAAAAGGGAGCGCTGTCTAATTGATCCCGATAAACAAAGAGGGAGCGCTTCAAATGATCCTTAGAGGCAAAAAGGGAACTCTCCCCAAATTATCTAAAAAACAAAATAGTTCTCTTTTGTTTTTGCTATTATAAACCATTTCTTATAAATCTAGCGAAATTTTTTTGCATACCACAAACCATTTCAATAAATTTTACTGCGTCCTTCAATATATGGTGATCTAAATGAACTAACTTGTTCTAAAATCGTTAACTTAAATCTTTTTTTCAAGTGTTTTAAATTAATTAATTAATAAACGAATGATTTTCTTTTTAAAACTGTGCCTGCTTTATAAGTTTATGATACTTAAATTTTAATTGAAATATTCTTAATTAATTAACAATTTGAATAGCTATTCAAAATTGTAGTTCTTTACTATAATAATTTTTGCTTTTACTATTAAAGATAGTTGTGGAGTTTCTTCGTGGGTTTGAGATATACAGCAAATATTTAAAAAAATATTATTGCTTTTAAAATTTTTAAGTACCATTGAAGCAGTTTATCGGCTTCGTGATTTTCTTAAATATAAATTCAAGTATGTTACTTCACAATTGAATGCAAGTAAATTTTGTATACGATAATTTTTTTTAATAATTATTTATATAAATGTAAAATATAGAATATTTCCAACGATTTGTTGCTTTAATATAGTGCAAAATTATCTTAAAATATGTTGCATTATAATGTTCGGATATGTTTGTTGCGAATGAGTTAAAAAGCCAGCTTATTGATCTAACTTTCTTGCCATGCTTTTCGCACTTCGGTCGTGCATCAAGTTTCCAACCAGTGCAGAAAATTCACTTTACATGCTCGAGCACCGAAAGCTACAAAATCTGAGAATCGGGTATGGTGCTCCCCATTTTACTTGCTCCTATTCCGCCGATAAGTAGGTCAATCGGCAATGGAAAATCTGATCATAAAACAAATATTATGAAGGCATACAAATATCTACTATAATATTTAAAAATATATTAACAGCCCAAAATGCAGAAGCTTGGCCACACGAAGTAAATAGTTGAAGCAGAAGCACCACAGTTGTTTTATAACGAGTCATTAAAAAAATATTTTGTTCGAAGATAAAGCTCTTGAGGAATCAACCGAAATTTATATTGAGACGCTTCATGTAGACGCCTATGGGTATGTGACGGCGTAAACAATCCGTCAATTAGAACTTACAAATTGCTTAAGCACAAAGAGTACATTTATGTGGGTCGACCAAGTTTTAAAACATGAAGGAACTCTAGACAATATATTTTTCCTACTGAATTCCAAAGCGGTATTTATTTTGCACGATTTTCTCGTATCTCCCGAATATGATATTGAGCTAAGTAAGCGTCAAAACAAGCTGCCATTACACAGAGCAACTTGTTTAATTGCATATTGAGCTTTCGAAAAATATAACATTTTCTTTGACATTTGTCATCTGTAATTCAATTCCTTAAATGCTTAAAATCAGGTCGCATAATTTTAGGCGCAAAATAACTGACTATTGTCACTGGGGAACAGAAAATGACACGAATAATAGCCAATTTATTATTTGAAATAGCTAATAATAATGTGGTATTAATATACTCGCTATCCATTAATATAAATAAACTAACGACCTGCTTGTCACTTTTCATTTCTAACATTCTTTCATTCGAAAGGCACCCATAAAAAAAAAACTAATACATATAACTTCTTAGTTCTTGCCTGTAATTTTGTTGGAGAAAAATACAAATAAGAGACATAAAGATATGATCTAAATGTATGAAATGAACATAAAGATATACTTGTTTGTGTGCAAGTATGTAAGTATGTGTGAATGTGTATGAAATACAAGTTCATGCGTTTGCACAAATATTTACTTCTATTGCTGACACATGTCCTGCCATGATTTGACCACATATTGTATATATATGTACATATGTTTGACCGCAGCCCTAACCCGCCTCCATGAAGAAAAGAAAAATAGAATTTTTCTCAACCGCAAATATAGTTAGTATGTGTGCTTTGTGCGAGTAGATATGGATATGTGCATTCAAGCGCCTCAAAGTATGCAATGGCGTAGCATAACTATTAGTAGCAGCATTTGTGTGGTGGCCACTCACCCACACACACACACACACACACACAAACTATTTAGAAATTTCATTTATTTGCTTTTAGCCGCTGCCGGCTGTGGATTCGTTTTTTTTTTTCGTATTTAAATTTTTTCTACTAACATTTTTCTATTATCTCTTGCTGCTGCCTGATTAGGTTTCACAAACTATTCATGAGTTTGTTAGTATTAGCTTGGGGTGTTTATGTATGTGTGAGTGTGTTTGGATTGTTTGTTTTTTCCCTTTTTGGTACCTCTTTCATTTTATTTGTTTTAATTTTTATTTATATATTTTTTTTTGTCTCTTGCGGCTTTGTATTACGTTTGATATTTACCATTTGCTGTTTACACATTGAAGCTATGTCCAACGCTTGGCGACTTGTCATCGGCTTGGATGTCTACTATTTCATGCAGTACTCCTTTCGTAGTTATGTGTGGGTAGACTCATTTGGCAGTGAGGTGACAAGAGTAAATATAAATTGGTGTACACATTTACTGGTTGGGTGCATATTTGCGCTTGTCACATCGTCATGGTGGCTGCACTTAAGTGGTCGCAACAGCGAATTGCTTATCATGACAGGGACAGTTCTATTTTGACAGACACAATTTGCGCTGGAATAGAGTAAAACGTACAGTGATATAGTTAAGTGCGTATGTATGGGCTTAGAGGCAAGACTTACAAACAAAAAATTTTGAAAAGGAGACGAAACTATTTCACTATCAAATGTTTATAAACTTGTATTAAAATAAATTTCTTAACATAAAATAAGTATTTAAATGGTGAAGCAAAAATCAGTACCAAAGTTTGAGAAATGTTTTTAACTTTTAATTAGAGATGTGTATAATTTCTACAAATTTTATGCACTCGCAAAATGTATACTAAATATTTCAGATATGAGTTTGGGTAAAAAAACAATTGGCATATTAAGTACTAAATTTTTGATGTTTTTAGTACTGAACAAGAAAATCGGTTAACGGATACTAAGAAAAATTTAAATTAATAATTAAAATTATTATTAATATATTTTTCAACATTTGACTCTAAAATTAATATAAATTCATGTTTAATATATATCAATTTAAATTGTCCTTAAATGTAAATAAATACTTTTTTTTTAATTATCAGTTAATATTTTCAAGACTTCTTAATTATATGTGAGAAAATTAAATCAACATTGATTTGGTGAAGTTTTGACATTCAATTATTATTTTAATACTTAATTTTCAAAGTGATTTTAAATTTATAAAATTTTACATATACTTTTTTTTCATTGGCCCTAAAATTAATATAAATTCATGTTTAAAATATCAAACGAATTGTCCTAAAATTTAAATAAATTAACTTTTTAAATTATCAGTTAATATTTTAAATACTTCTTAATTCTATGCGAAAAATTTAAATCAACATTTATTTAGTGAATTTTTGGCATTCAATTATTATTTTAATACTAAATTTTCAAAGTAATTTTGAAAAGGAATAAGATGAGAAAGAAAGCTTTAAATGATCTGTATTTTGGTATAACTTAAAAAGTGAACTTTATTAAATTTTAAATTTATAAAATGGCATTTACTTTTTTTATTGTAAGTAATGAAATGACTTAAGTACTAAAGCTGCAAACTAAATTTTGAAAATTACTTTTATAACTAAAACCATATTTTTATTTTTTGATTTCTTTAAAAAAAAAATCTAGCATCTTAGTTTTAAAATCATTTGCTTCTTAGGTATTTTAAATTTTTTGCTAGTTAGATATTTTAATTCTTTTTTGCTTGTTAGATATTTTAAATTTTTAAATTATAAGCAGAGAAAAAAATTATTGTCGTCATTTTTATTACCAACTGAAGCCCTTTATTGAAGAAAATAATTTGAAAATACAAGGCAAACGTGAATACAAAAGTACCCAAAAATATTCAATTGTGATAAAATTTGGCTTATTTGGCTTTTGCTAAAGAAATAACTGAATTTTGACCGAAAATATTAGAAACAAAAAAAAAAATTGAAAAGTTAAAGCTGTTTAAATTTGGGATTAATATTATTTTTGGCGCCAGTGTGAATTCAATATATATAATTATTAACATTCTTTTAGAAAAGAGGTTGCACATTTTAAAAGTGAGCTTTTTACATTTTTGGAGCTTATTAAACTACAACTAAATTATTATATGGGCGAATGGAAAATTATTTAATTTTCAAATTAAACACTCAATTTAAAAAATTACATTGATTAATTTATTTAAATATTTGAAGTTCCAAATACACTTCCAAAGAGGCGACAAAAAGTGAGGTATTTAAAATATATTTTTTGTAAAAATTTGAAAATTGAGATTCATTTTTTTTGAAAAAATTTGAAATATTTTTTTTTTTTTTTGGTGTACTAAACTGGAATGCATATATACATATAAAATGTATACAAATATATTAAAAAATTGACTTAGTACTACATTTTAAAATTGACCCTTGGACCTAAAATTTTATAATTATATATGAAGGTTTTTACTTTATTACATATTAACCTTAAAATTAAAAGAAAAACGACACCGATAATTGCACAACACCGAAACCGGTTTGTCTTATAACCAAACTTGTCAAGGGATGACGGAAAGTCGCTCCAAATTTCAGTAATTAAAAATTGGTTTATTTATTATTTCTAACAGGTTTTTAAAATTTTAAATTTCAGAACAAGGTTCATAATATACAAATAACTTAGTGCCATATTCAAAACAAAAATTGAAATAAAAAATTGTATTTTACTTTTACTAAATTTTCGATAGAACCTTCAAAATAAAATCGAATAACTTTGAATAGAGATTTTAGCGAATTTTTGAAAAACGACACTAAATAATTTTAATATTGATAAAAAAAACAAACGATTGCCATCACTTTGCTGACCTATTGCCCGATCTGCCAATTTCCTCATATCTTGGTATGTTCGTATATACTAGTTTACTGCATTCCGCAACTTATTGTACATTCCAGCTGCCGCTGGCCGATTTCGAAATTGCAATATTGGATTCTCTCGTGCCGGACACACACACTTCGACAGCAACAAAAGTGGAAAAAGTGCTGCTGCCATAAAAGAAATAAAAACAATGAAGAGGCATTCATTTCAGTTACAAGTTTTTAATGCAAATGCCACCATGTAGCCTCAACTACAGTGTCGACTAGCCACAACGGCCACTCACATGCGGCATGCTGAGCTGCAATAGCAAGTGGGAGATAAATGAGTGTACATACATTAAGTCGGTACCATTTTTTATAACAAAAAATTTTTTTAAAATACCGTATACTTTAAAGTTTATATACAGAGTACGATGAGGGAGAAGAAAATCTGTTGGGTCATCGTAGAAAACGCAAAAATATTTATTTTTATAAATTCATATTGCGCTACTGTTACAAGAATCGTGTGTTTTTAATATACATTTAATTGAAACTACAACAAAAAAAATATTTTTTTTATACTATGCTATGACTGTACCGTTAACTCGAGTTTATGAGCAATTTTGAAGTTTAACGTCAAACACTTCTCATAAACTCAGAGTTTGCCATACAAAATTTTTTTGTCTAACTCGCTTTAAACACCAATTTTTTGCAACCCTTATTTGAACAAATATTAGGCCGCACTGTTGACAAATTTTGGTATCTTTGTTTAAAAGTTTTGCTGCACTGTTAACATAATTTCAAATACGAGGGCGGTTTGATAGGTCTTCGACTTTTGGTATTTCCCGCGCAGACACTTCAAATTCATCATTGCTGCTTTTAACTGCCATCTTATAATAAACTACTAAGTAAGCTGATTAATCAATATTTTTTGCAAAAAAAACCATCACCTATATCAAGCAAAGGCTTTATAAATACTACAAGGATCTTGCACTAACAATTTCAATAGTTAAAAATTGAATTACTGAGTTCCGTTGTTGTTGAGGCATCACAAGTGGCGCCGAACGTTCAGGTCGCCCAAAAGTGGTCGTTACACCAGAAATCGTCGCTAGAAACCATTGAATGATATTGAAAAACCGGAGAACTAAATTGTGTGTGAGGCGGTTGAGGTTGTAGGCAACCAAAATAACGGGAACATCACATTTAATATCGAATATTTGTATATAAAAAAGCTATGCGTGCGATGGGTGCCGCGATTGCTCACACTCGTAACCGGTTGATCTCTTCAAAACCATGCAAAAGTCCGTATATTGGACTACGAATTTCTGCACCATCCAGCATATTCTCCCGATTTAGCCCAATGCAACTATTTCCTATTTCTAAACATGAAGATATGGCTGGGAGGTAAGAGGTTTGGGTCAAATGAAGAGAATATCACAAAAACAAACGCTTATTTTAAAAGCCTTGAGAAAAGCTATAATTTGGAAGGAATAAAAAAAAGGGTGTATAGAGTTGAAAGGAGATTATGTTGAGAAATAGATCGCTTTTTTTGCCGAAAAAAGATTTTCTATTCAAAAGTCAATGATTTATCAAACCGCCTTCGTTAATAATTTGTAAACAAAAGGAATGAAATTTCACAAACAAAAATTTCAAATAATGATGCAAAACCACCGTCACCACAAATCGCCGTATACCATGGATTTGCCTTCGCGTTCACCATTACTCAGTGGTCCATGCCATCGCAAGCATTATCCAATTAGTATATGCACTTTTTTTTTAATATTTGTAAATACTTGTATAAGTACAAATACATATGTATATTTTCATAAACAAAATAAAATTTGTATTTGAAAGTAAATAAACATATGTCAATGAAACTCAAAGTTTCTTAAACACCTCAATGAGAACGCTTGACACATAAACTCAAAACCATAAACTCGAGTTTACTGCGCAGTCAGAACATAGTATTAGCAAAACTACCTTAACTCAATTCAATGAGAAAAAACGTAATCAGATTTAAAAAATAGTGTATAACTATTTTAGTTGTCAAAAAACTGCACAAAATATTTTTTTTAATTCGAGAGTTTTACCAATTTTTTTGAACCACTCTATTGCAAAGTGCTGTACCGCCTATGCCTGCTCATAATACATACTTTCACACTCAATCGTTTCTCAGCTCTCTTCCCCAACTGTTGGCTAGCAGTGTATAAAATTCCAATAAAAGTGGCACATCGCTGGCAGCAATAATTGCTGTTGCTAGAGTTTTACAATTTTCGTTGCCAGCGACAAATGGACGCAGCAATCGAAATGACAACATTTGTGGCAGGAGCAATGTAATATAATGACAAGTACTGTAACAAGAACGAAAACCAAAACATAGGGAAAAGCAAGGAATGGTTAGCCTGCTGGAAGGACAACAAACTTTTGTCCTGCTATACTTCAAATTTATCGGCACATTTTCTACACCAGCTGGAGTATTTTCATGGGGTTTTTGTTTTCTCATTACACAGCAAGCTCCAGTAAAATCACAGTTCGACCAAACATTTTTTTCTTCTTTCGCTTGCTGTTATTTTTTTCACTTCTTCGTTTGGTAATGTTTTTTTTATATTTTTCTTTTAGTTTGTAATAGTTTTTAATACATATTTCACTTGCAAACGAGTCGAGCATTAAAACAAGGCGGAGAGGGCATGGTAAGAATTTAAAATGAAACCAGCGTCGTCCTAATTGTGACGTTGGCACTTTATTTCTAACTGCCGTGATGGTGTGGAGGAAGTATGTGGAAAGCAGTTAGATTGATAAATTGTTACAAAAATGCCTGCATTAGGCTGGTCAAGAAAAAAAATAAAAAAAATTGGAACATTGAAATAAAAATATTCTACTTTTGTTATTGTTTGGCTATATAACTATTTATTTTAAATATTTTTGAGCTTTAAGGCCGATTGGTTTAATGGAAAAAAACAACAATACGGTAGAAGTTATAGTACTATTTCGGAAATCACCACATTTCCTCATCAGACTTCTTCTTCTTGGCTTCTGTGGGAAGACAAAAAACTTTTAGAGGCCACTGAAAGCGCCCAAAGTTTCTCATGAATTTAAAAGAAAAAAATTGCATAGGCATATAATGTAGAAAATCTATAAATATTAATCGGCACACTCTGTTTCACTGCGGTACACTTAATGACAATTTTTTTATTTTAAAATTTTATTTTTTTATCTTTTATGGATCTCCCAATAATCACAAGCATAAACCATAGGTGAAGTATAATAAAAAGTTACCATTTAAAGAGTGTTAAATAAATTATTTTGTATTAACCATTGCAATCTCCTGCGAAGAAACAGATTTTGCCATTTTATATTAAATAACTTTCAAGAAACTTTAGCCATCGTGTGGAAATCTTATTTATATCAATACTACGGAGGAACTTTTTAGTGCTTTTGCGACATTTAAAATTTTTTTTTTATTTATGTAAAACTACGGTGGTGTTCGGTTGTTTTTTTACCAAGAACAATTTTATGGTGTAAGACCAATATAACTACCACTTAAGTTTTTTACATTAATTGTGTGCACTACAAAAATATAAATTCCTCGTTGGTTATTATTATATTTGAATACTCTCGCGCCGTCAAAAAGTTGCAATTTAATTTGATAATTAAAAAAAGTGTTTCCACATTGCAAACATAGGTTTCACGGCAACTTCATTGCCAGAAGTTTTAATTTTATTTAGCGCAAGGCATATTAAATAGGTCGCGCAGTAGAAAAATTAAAAAAAAAAATTATGAGATTTGGCTATTTTGTTTTTGCTTTTAAAAGCTAAAGTCACAAAAGTGAGAATTTCATATTATACGAGTATCTAACTAGAATGGATCTTTTGGTTTTTCCGAAAAAGCCATTAAATGTGCGGTTTTGCGAAAACGGCCAGTAAAAAATTGTTAAAAATTAGTCATAACTTCTAGACACTTGAAATTTGCGCTTTCTTACACTAAAATTGAATGAGCAAAAAAACTGTATACTCATATAAATTCTAAAACTTTTTTTTTTTAATTCGAAATATTGATGAAATTTTGTTAAATCATTGTATAATTTGTAAAAACTTATAAAATGGATTTATGGTTTTTCTGTTTAGTGGCCGCTGTGGTCAAGTGGGTAGCGGTGCGTGCTATAACTCGATATGCCGGTGAGTTCGAGGTTCGAATCTCAGTCAGGGCAAGTCAAATCTTAATCACAGAAATTTTTTTTCTAATAGCGGTGCCCCTTCAAAAGGCAATGAATAACCTCCAAGGGTATTTCTGCCACGAAAAAGCTTCTCATAAAATTCATCTGTCGTACGGAGTCGGCACAAAATTGTAAGTCCCTCCATTTGTGGTACAAATGGTAGAAGAAACTCTCGGCCAAACACTTAGCACCTAAACTACATGGTAAGCGCCAAATTATATTTATTTCCCTACCGTATTGTGTGTTTTTTTTTTTCAAAATCAGTGGAAAATCAGGTCATACATGTACGAAGCTAAGCTTAAGCCGCCTTCAAAGCTCATTTTAACTTTTTTTTTGCCACTTAGGTGACTTTTTTTTTGCTGCTTTACCGCTTTAGTTACAATTAAAATTTCCATTCAAAGTAAGCATAATACAACCAAGCAAACACATGTAAATGCCAAGTTACGCTAATTTTTTAAATGTTTGGCAAAAGTTTAGCAAAGTTGATATGTTTCACAAATAAAAAACTCAGTTACTCTTCACTCACTCAGATAACAATTGGCTGGAGCTTTTTGCCATCTGATTGTGAATACTTTGAAGTAGACTTTCCTGTCACAGCAGAAAATTCTATTGAAAATGACCAGCCACCGCTAATTACGATTGGTGCAAGGGTTAATTAACGTGAAATTCTATTGCGCACAATAAAGAGAAACTAACAAAAGGTAGCAGCAAACCTAAATACCAAAAAAAAAAAAAAAAAATCCACACACAAAAGTCCAAAAGTCATCAAAGTAATTTAAAACTAAATAAAAAAAATTGCAAAGCCATCATTAAAAGTAGTGTTCCGAGCACTTTAACACGCACGCATTTGCTATCTGCTGCCATTTCTTTTGATGTGGTTACCTCAATAGCTAACTTGGAGGTACAGCAGTAGCGATTAGAATATGAAAGTGACATTTATTGTAAAGCTGTATGCTGCAGGTACATCTGTAGCTGCTATGGGAGCAAAATACTTTCCTAGATTTCGTCACACAACCGGTTGCCGAGTTTATTTATTTCTCCACTTTGTGGCGCTTCTTCACTTTCCCTTTTCCAGCTACACATATACATACATTTGCTGACTTTTATAGTTGGAGTCTCAGCTGACATAATTAGTTAAGTGGTCAACATGATTTAGCTTGTCGCTGCGTTTCTATTCCTTCGATACATTCATTCTTTTTTCAAATCCCATCAACGCTCTTCGTTTGCCCCTTCTTTTTTTCGTTAATGTTCTTTACTTTTTGGAAATAACTTCTTCCCTAGCAGCAAGCTTCTTTTTATATTTTCTCTTCATCTGCGTTTTCTTCATTCTCAATTTCTTGCTGTTCGGTGTCAATCGAACGTAATCTACCCTATCCGTCTGCCCTAAATACAACGAAGAGTTTTGCAAATTTCGTGATTTGCTGGCGATTTGGTTATTTTTGCTTAACAACTGTATAAAGTGAACTGACCTGGTTGTAATTAAATTGCATGAATTCATTCTGATAAATGAATGATTAAAATACTTTCACTTTCTAATTTACTTTCTCTTATTAATTTATATTTAATTATAATTGTATTAAGGCATGTATTATTTAATTTTAATTAATTAAAAAGAAAACAAAAATAAGCTTTCTTGAGTTTTTTATGCAGTTAAAATCTAACTAAAATTTATATTTTGTTTTAAATAATCTGCGTAGTTGAAATATCAAGAGTTGACAAACTGAACAATTTCACACAGCTTTTAGTCCTGTTTTTAAGATAAAACTATTTGGGTAAAGAAAAGCGTTTTTAAAAACTTTGATTTTGAAAGTAAAAGAGTTTTTATTGACATGTTATAATTATATTTCCTTGGTTGCGAAAAAGATAAACTAGGAGACACATTTTGGGGCTTAAAAAATAGCAACGCCGGAAATTTAATTTTTTATTGAAACATTTTCAAAGGTCGCTGAAAATATCTGAGGTGTTTGCTGTATTTCGTAGTAATCAAATTGCTTTTGATGGGACATTTTGTATAGCCATTCAGAATTTAGCAATTTCGGTTACAGTAAATTTGAAAGGTGAACGCTTTGAGGAAAATTTAAAATATTTTTTTTACTGAAAAAGAGATATTTTAGGCATGAGACCATCAAACATTTTTTGTCCACCCTAATGTGAGATTTCTCTGAGTGGTATACAAATATTGATTTGCAAAGGTTATAAATCATTTCAACGAATATTTGTTTTTCCTCATTTAGAAAGTCGGAACAATTTTAGGAAATTCGAACGAACTTAAAATATTTTTGATTAAACAATTAAGGGTAGTAAGTATTATATAAAGAGTTGTAAAAGCATTTCATTTTGTTTTTGTTCGTGTAGTGGTTATTGATGCAAAAACCACTTTTTTTAAGGGTAACAAATGAAAAAAAAATTAATCATGACGCCTTTAATTCACGATATTTTCAATACTTTTAATGACTACATTTACAAAAACTGATAGATAGAAGAAAAACTGTATAATACTACAGGGCAATTTAAATCAAAAAATTATTTTAATTTTTTTCAATTCTATGTAAAAGTTAGCAGAAAATAAATGTGAAATCGGCTTTAATTTGACAAATTTTACTTAAAGAATTTGACAATCTCAGTGAATTTGTTTAAATAAATTCCAAAATAAAACTCTTCTGGAAAATTCTGTTTAAGCCGTAACTGGATACAAAATTAATTTTTTTTGCTATAAAAATTTAATAAATTATTGTTGATTTCGGAGATTTTAAAGTGGAATTTGTGATTTTTTTCCATTTAATAAGATATCGAAGTACAAATGTTTCGTCTTGCAATTTTAATAAATGCATTTTCGGCGTTATTTTCTATGCAACATTTTTTTCTACAAAAAGAAAGTTACAAAAATGTATGCAAGGTTTTAGCTTCTGGTATAAAATTGGCTATAAAACTGAAATTCCAATTAAAAAGTCTTGCACTCGAAAGAGGTTTAGTTGAATTTTTTTAAATTTTATACAAAATGTGTAAAAGTTTTGTTAGATTATGATTTCTATATTTTTAAATATTAAAAAAACGAGTACTATGAAAGTGATTGCATCGAGCATGTCATTTAAGAAAAATATTGGGAAAGTAAGTTAGTACAAAAAATTTTCAAAAATCAAAAGCAAATAATAGTTACAATAAGCTTGCACTTTATTTCACTAAAATGGAATGAATTAAAGAACTGTATACTAAAAAGTCGAAAACCTCTTTGAAAAAACTTCGAGTATTTGGTGGATGTTTGATAAAAACTTGTTTTCAGTAATTTTCAACAAAGTTTGAAGGAATGTTTTAACAATGTATTATTTTTCCGTGTGCTCGTTACTTAATATCTGAAAGTATTTTTCTATTAAAAGGTTGTCTTTGCGCTGTTCTCCTGACGCATTGTTTTGTGCCCGGTTCCAACAAAAAACAATTTTTTTTTAATCCACCTTAAAACCAAACTTTTTCTGCTTAAGCGATTTTTACCCATATTTCAAAATAATATTTTTTACAGCAGCAATAATTGACTAAACAACCGAAAATCCGGATTTAATCAGTCAATGAATGAGTAAGGACTTTCAATACTTTTGAATAACTTTAAGTAAACTCTTATTATTCAGTATTTATGTATAACTTACATTTGTGTGCTACGACATGATATAAACAAATTTGACAATTTCATTTTTTTTTCTTTCTTTACAACTTCCAAGATTACAACGACGAACCAAGCGGCACTGGTGCATTGGCGGGCAGTTTTGATAAATCCGTACTACAAATATCAGATTGGTTGACGTGGGAGCAAAATATGATAAAAATACAAAGTGTTGCAGTCGACGATGTCGATGCGGTGCGCATGGCCATCGAGAAGCAGGAGGTAAGTGCAACAGCAACAACAACCTCATACATTGAAAATCAAACGAGTAGTGAAGCGACTATCTTTGTACACATGTGCAGCTTTTGCTGCAGAGTTAGTGCTTTAATAAAAATAAAAATAAAAAAAACGAAATCGGTCACTGCTCAAGCACTTTCTCATATCCGGACGTGAGCGAAATCCGCACGCTTTGCACTACTTTCTCGCGCAAAAAACTCGTGACAATAAAATATTGAATATGCAGAGCAGCGGATTGGTTGATAAGGGTTTTTTTTCCAACGTACAGTTTGCACATTTATTTCATTAGTTTTACATTGTAGTGACTATAGAGCAACTGCACATACTAATGGATATAGACGCAAACATATGTAGATAAGTATATATTAATATTTCGTATTTCATTTCATTTTCTACTTTTCACAGAAAGTTTTGCGTGAATTGAAAATGAAAAAGCCACAACTCAATGAATTGGTTCACACAGCTGAAGTCCTTAAGGGTGACGTTAAGCGGCAACAGTTGCAGGAGAAAGGTGAGTACTTAAAAAAGGGAAATAAAACTTTAATTTATTTTACAAAAAACAAAACAGCGATAAGTGAAATTTTTACAGCTAGCCATTCTTTTGAAAGCGATTGTGGTTGTTATGGTTGAACTTATAGTTGTTAGACAGTTTTTCATTAAACTATTAAAAATAAGTCAGTATTTAAATGCGGAAAATTTCACTAAGTGATATTATTACGAGTAAACAATTCTACTTTTATTCCACGAAAAAATTATGACAATTAAAAAACGACAAGCATCACTCAAAAAAGTTAGCGAAAATAACTCTAACTACTACAGGATGTTTATTTGTTTATCTAAGATTTTTTTTAGGAAATGTTAATTTTTAAATTTTATTTTTAAAGAGAAAAAACAACAACCTCAAAGCGGTAGAAGTTATATTTCTATTTCGGAAATCAGCACATTTCCTCGTCAGACTTCTTTCTTCACGGCTTCCGCGTGTGTGAGCTGTTGTTATTGGCCTTTAGCTCATTTAAAAATAAAAATAATTAAATTAAACAGGTCAAAAACAACAAAAATTAATTTTTAAAGTTTTTATAACCATTTAAATATTTAACCAATCTTTTTTTTAAATTCGATATCTCTTACAATATTTGTTAAAACTTGATACACATGTTTTTTTGCGAGCGTATTAAAATTTTTGCTTACCGAAAATAATTCTTTATAATTTAGAACTTTTTATTCACGACTGGTTTTTTTTTGTGGAAAATAATTCAATTCAAGTTTTCAAAGTTTATTAAAATATATTCTCAAAGCTTTATCAACACGAAAAGTGCATTTCATGAAGAGCATATTTCAAAATAAAAAGAATTAAATATGTTTTATTTATGAATGACAACAACGCAGGCAAAAAATTCACCGTAGTATGTATATTATTTTAAAAAACAACAACAATTATTATAAAAAAACAACAACTATAGTTTTGGTCCATGCCAAATAAATTCAAGAAACTTCTGTGTTAAAAGGCTTAAAATTCTCTGAAAAAAAAATAGAAGAATTTGCCAAAAATGATTTAGTTTTCCTAAAACATATTTTTATGAGAGGTAAAGTAAAGAGTAAATTCGATAAGAGGTTTCGCGGGCAATTTATTTAAATTAAAAATTATTAGGTGAATTTCAAATATTATGTTATAAAAAGTCGAAAACATTGGACACGTGTGACACGATGTGACAGGTAACAAGAGGCACCGCGATTTAATTTAACCTTGCTATCTCCTTTGTTTCTTATATGTTAACCCATAATAAAAGTGAAAAAGAGAAGTTTCAAATACTGAAAAGTTGGACTGTAGTGAATGCAAAATATTCTGCTCTTAGCTAGTCTGGCCAGTGCGGGTTAATTTTAAATAATAATTGTGGAGAGAACAGTCCTTTGCCTGTGGAAGCACGAACTATTAAAAGAGAGAATAAAAAGGTGTTTTTTATTTCCAAGAAACATTTCTATTGCTGTACTCTTGCGTTCTTCGTACAAAGATTTGATTTGAAAATGTCATTAATGAATTTTTCTATCAAATAATTTTCGAGTTTATTTAAACTCTCTAACGAACCTTCAAATGATACCTTTTTACTCTCAGAACATTTAGGCAAACAATTTAAAGTCTGCATACAAAATGTGAACTAAAAATGCAAAAGGACTTGTAGGTTTTATTTATGGTTTCGGGCGCATGCTCTTAAGTTATTCTGCCTCAAAAAATGTTCTTCTGCTGTGTAATTAAAAAAATTCATTAATTAACCAAAATTTTAAATAAAATATATTAAAGGAAATTAATGCAATTCAAATAAAACCAAAAAGGCGCTGTATTTCTTTAATATTCTTGCAGTTCAAAGTCCTTTTAAAATTGTGGTCAGCTTACTTTTTAAAAGGGTTTGGGCGATAATTTTGTTATTATTTTTTGTTCTCCTATAATATTAACATTTTCGCCTTTTCCCAGGAAAAAAATAGTTCAGCGGGAAATAATTTGTTCTTTTTTATTAGGAAAAATAATATTTTTGTATTAGGAATAACCTTTAAAACAATCTAAAATATTTTTTCATTCCATTATACATCCACTTTTGGAAAAAATGTTTCCAATTCTTTGCTAAATTACTCTTTGACATCCAAAAAATAGAGACAATAGGTAACATTATCAATGCAATTCAAATGGAACTTTGATGGCAATGTGGGTATATATTTTTTTCATTACGAAAATACGTATAACCTTACAGGAACTTTAAGAACTATATTTCTTGTTCTCTCCCAAAAAAATCGATTTTAAAAATATAACTTAGTTTCTCAAAGAGAAGTGCGACTGGTAGTGGTTTTTCTTGACAAGCTTACGAGATCAGGCGTATAATCGAATTAAGTAAGATTTCGGTGAAAACTTCCAGTAGAAATTTCCTTCCAGCTTGATTAGATTATAAATAGGTTAGTCCAAAAAAACTCTTCTGAAATCTAAAGCAACGGATGTAAAATACTCCTCGAGTACCATTTAAGTTTTTCTTAAGTATTGCTAAGTTTTTACAGATAAACAATTATTGACATCTTAATTGTTTAAGAGCTCAGTTTTTTTTTTTAATTCTCAAAACATATGTAAGTTGAGTTCCATATAGTTCTACATTGTAAAATCCTTATCTGGATATTTATATAAAATTTTCAAAATTAAACTGCAATGTAGAAAAGTAAATTTACCGAGTAGGCGTTTCCAAAATCCACAACTAAAACAAGCGACAACATCATCATCGTCAGCCGTCATTTAATTGCTTACACTAAAGATGGCTGTTTCAAGCATGGAAAATTATGGCAGCTTTAAATTAATTACCCAGAGGGCTAAAGCATTGAGCCCACATACATACATACAAACTTACATAGTTGGCGTAGCAGTAGGAGTGAATGGAACAGGCGGAGCGACCATATTACCACAAATTGCAAGGCGAACGGAAGGACCATCAAGCGACAGCACTCAGTGGGAGAGTTGGGGGTTTGGTGGACAATGTTCACCTTTGACTTTGTTTGCGGTTCGCAAAACAGTTGCAACAACAAGTACAAATAGCAAGGACAGTAGAAAGGATTGCGGAAAGGAGCAATGAGAAGAACAAAAAGGTATGTATGTATGTAAAGTATGGAACAATGTTGCATGAACTTTAGGAATCACAAGCAGACAAACGCACAAACACACGAGAAACTCCAAAACAGTTGGGACTGGCATTACCATGCTAGACGGCGAAGCAGTAAAACCATATTGTTTGGAACAATAGAGCGAACGCATATGATATGTGGCAAGAACAGTATGGCAGCGGCAACAACAACAACAACAATACAAAGCATAATAAGCAGAAGCGACCAAAGTTCAAAAACACAAGTTTGACACTTGAAAACGTACATTAAAGCAGCAATAAAGAGACAGCAAACTGAGTTCTGGCAATAGAGCAAAGGTGTTGACTGAGCGGGTGGGGGTGGGGAAAAGAAAAAACTCGCACCCAGTACACATGTAAGATAAACAAAATAGCTAGAAAGGACGATGTCAGAATATTGACGCAACAATAATAACAAAAAAAAAAGAATACAATGCGAAAAAGAAAGCTAAATAACAAAAGATGAAATAGCGAAATCCTTGCTGAAACTCACCATAGAAAGAGAGTGGAGAGGTGAGCAAAAAAGGGGATTGCGTCTGCGATAAGCAACTATTGATGGGAAAAAGAGAGATAACGTTCACCCACTAAACAATGAGCGCGCAATGTTAGCGAATGTTGTGAGCATAATGAGCAACAAGGAGAAGAGTTAAACGTGAGAGTATGTACTTACTTTTGTATAGTATAATCAACGCATGCGTCACGCAAGTGAAAAGTGAGCAATCAAATCAATTAATTTACGCAGACAAGGTGAAAACAGAAAGACAGAAGAAAAAAAGAATAAAGTAAAATAAAAAGCCGGCGTTAATGGCAGTAGATGGCGGTTAAGGTGGTTAAGCTGCTGATGTATGTAGCGATAAAAGAGACCATGAAATGAAGAGGGAGGAGCAAGACATATTCGAAACTAAGGCGTTGAAAGAACGGGCACAAGGTGATGGTTACACGGGCATATCGACATTTCTTGCAAGGCACATACAATTAGGGGAATTCGCTGTTTTCATTTAGCAGAACTTAAGGAATTGAAGCGCTTCGCTGAATGTGGTGAAGAAAAAAAAAATAATGTGAACAACGACTAGGATGAAATCCGATTATTAACGCAATGAAAAAAAATATGTGAACGAGAATTTTGAGTAATTTTGTAGTGCTGAACGTACAATACTGACTCGTTAACAAGAAATTAAAGATTTGTTCTGCACAAGAAAATAGCTTTCTATTTATTGTAGGTTTTTGAAGGGATCTAGTATGGATTTAGGCTGTCAGAATTATGGTTAATTGATATTAATTAAACTATTGCGAAAACAAATAAACAATAGGGGTTAAAATAATAAGACAAGCAATGCCGAACAAGTTACCGATTTTGGAACTTAATGGGCAACTTTAAATTTATAAATTGCCAAATTTTCAATTTTTATAAAAACATAATTTTTTCTACTAAATTAGATGTTATTTGAAAGGAAATAAAACAAGTATTGTTTTTTTTTTTACTCTTTTCCGAATGTTGATATTTGTTGGAATGATTTTCCGTCATCCCTTTTCAAGTTTGGTTTGGAGACAAACTGTTCAGTTTAAGTCTGTTATTCCGTATTTATTTCGCTTTTTGATCAAGCAGGTATTGGTGCATAATCGTCAGAGGTCTCACGGGGTTAGTATCCAAAATAGTAAATTTTATTTCGAAAGTGCCTTCCCGGTAAGAACTGGTGGTCTGTAATTTTAGTCCGGTTGGGTATTGCAGGTCTGTTTTGTATGTTTGTTTCTGTCATTTTACCAACGTCTTTGCTTTGTTTTTTTTAAAACAAGTCCTAATGGTGCAAATATCTAATCTGAGTTGCGGTTTATTATAAAACATCTTGCAAAAAAAGAAAATACATCTATATATATGTATATATAAACAACAACAAAGGTATAATGTTAAAAGTATTTAATAAATTATAGATTTTAAATTGTTCTGAATTATATTTTCTTCTATATCCTTAATACATTCATGAATGGGATTACCGCTTTTTGTAAAATTCAATATATTTAAAGTATAATAAATAGTAAATAAAAAAGAAATTCTGTAAAAATACGAATGTTGTTAAGAAGTAAACCGCTGTTTTTCTTTTGTGTCTGTTTTTTAAGGGGTGTACGTAGAATTTTGATAATTTTTTTTATTTAATGAGCCTGTTTTTATTTAGTACATTAAATCTTTCAAGGGAGCGACTTTATTGAGTTAATTTTGTTTAGTAAATAACATGCTACAACTATTTTTCTCGGCTAGAAATTATGTTCTGTACTCTGGCAGCATTTTTCTTTGAACAAATTCACTGTAATAAAACAACCAAAAATTTAAAACCAACAAATGAAAACAAAGTACTTCAAACATAAAATATTATAATATAAAAAAACAGAATTAAAATAAACAGAATTTGCAAACAAAACACAAACAACAACACACAAACAAGTTAAACAGCGGCAGATCAGTGGCTCTTGTTTGTAGTTGGTTTGTTTAAGGAAAATGAAATAAACACAAATGGCAACTCGGCTAGCGTAGCATAATATGTAGCGTATTGGCTCTGCAACTTCGAGCTCCCGGGTTCAAAGCCTGAGAGAAGTGGTTATGAAAAAATAAATTTAATTAGTTTAATAAGAAGAAGTATGATGAGGAAATGTGGTGATTTCCGAAATAGTACTATAATTTCTACCATTAAAAAACTGTTGTGGTTTTTTCACAAAAAATCTTTCATAAACTTGAGCTCAAGTAAATTGTAAATTATTAACATTTACTAGGCCAACAGAAAACAAACATTTAAATTAAAAAAAAAAACATCATTAAATTAACTACTACTTGCTTAGGTGTCCAATTCTGAAAACATGAAATCAAATAAGAAAGTCTAACCTTCGCGATGTGTTCTATAAATGATTGGATTTTTTTTATTTTTTAAATTACCAATATAAGAGCGAACGGCATGAACTTTTTTTTGTTTTCCATAACTCCTGAGATCTTTCTCAAAGGGTCTTAAATCGATACGTACACCAAATTGTGTCCATATAAATGAAATGAATTATGAGATACTCCTAAAAAAATCAAATACTAATCACAAAAGTGGGTTGCATGCTAATTTAACTTTTTTTTTCGTAATAAGCTAAATTATTAATTTTCTAACACATTATTCTTCATATAAGGTTTGAGTAAAATAACTTTAAAAGTTACGAATGTATGCTTTTTTTGTACTTTTACAATTATAATGTTTTCGCCTAAATGTTTTTCGCGACAACCATTCAATTGATAGGTCATTCAAAGCATTGTGTATAATAACAAGTGAGATATCTTATTTAACAATTGGATTTGACAGTAGAAATGTTGAATGCATTTTTATAAAGGCATCGATAGGCTACGATATCATTTGAATCAGCAGAATCATAAAACGTCAGGGGTTTAAAGTGCTTAATCAATTCTCCTCTTTTTCTTTGCCAAAATATCTAAGTCACTAGTAACCTCAATATCTCTAGAAACGCCTTCAATCTCAGTAAAGTATAAAAGGACCGTTCACTCGGAGCCACCGTGACTGGCAACGTAACACTGATTTGAAAAATTCGGTAAATGAGTTTGTAAAATTGCATATTACGAAGACGGTTTGATAAGTCATAAACTTTTAGAATAAAATATACTTTTCGGCAAAAAAGCATTATTTGTACTCCAGTTACTGGGTAATAATTTTTAATTTTTTTTTGTTTAGAGTGAGTTTTTGTGTGTGCTACGAATTTGAAAACACGGTTGAAATTTTCTGAGACTACCGATTTTTTTGGGGGGAATCCAGCCACCCAGGACCCCTCCCCTGTATCCGTCCCTGCAGACGGGTAAAATATACGGGGAACGCCAGGGTTGCGAAATTACTTTGTAAAAACAGGTGATCTCAGCTGTTCCAAATTTTGACGTTTATCGAAAAGATATCTCACTTGTTATTATACACAATGATTCAAAGACTGCGGATTGTTGGGTAGAAATGCTGGCTTTAACATCATACATATGTATATGGTTAGCTTTTAAGTTGAAATTTTTCAAATGAAAATGTATTTCCTTTGCAGAGGCGGCATGAAACTAAAACGCCAGCTAAAATAATAAAAAAAAAATGTAAGTCAGCACAGCAAAATAAATAAATTCCCTTAGTATACAAATCAAAGTTTTCTGGAATTTATATGAATTAATATACCAAATAAAAACAGTTGATCGTGTACATTATTACTGGTGTCAATTATTCTAAAATAATTCAGTTGCACAAATTCATATACATTTATATATATCTTTGAATCGTAAAATAACATATGTATATAAACATGTTTTTATGTTATTCCTGCGTATGTACGTTTAAGTACAAAATTATGTGTACAATACAAGCGTATAGCGGTCCTACCTATGCATATATTCTTTAAATCTTGTCGACTGCAACTTTTTTGCATTGTTGCGCTTTTGCTGTCCGCTCTTTTGTCCTGAAGTTAATGGCAGTGAAGTTTCTGTAACATTCTATTCTTTTTCCATGTATTCAAAGACCGCTTGTAACAAGTTTCGCTTTTGTTAAAAAAGTGCCTTCATTAGTGATTGGCAGGTGTGGGTCAAGTGGTTCCGTCTAAACTTTTCATTGCATGTTCATTAAAAGAAGAGAATAAACGTTTATGCGCGGTAGCAAATTGAGGATGAATGGATATGATGACTGTGGTCATTCTGCCGTGCTCGAAGATAGTTAAAACATTTAAACTTCAAGCAATTCGATAGCTTTACAGAACGTTAGGAAGTTGGCTTTAGACTTTCATTCATTGATGTCGAAGGAAGCTGTGTAACATAACCTCTGCAGCTAATAATCCGTTTTCAGTAACAACAAAAAGTTTCCTGATTTATCCCATATTGACGATTTCCCAGAGCTGGGCCGCATTAACACTAAGAATGTTTTCCACCGCAGTCACTTTCTAAAATTCCTGCCTTAATGAAATTCTTTCCGTTTGAGCAAAAATGAAGTTAATTTCACTCAGATAAAATAATGCCTATGGTTAACAGTTCTTAAGCAATTTCCAAATGAAAAGAAGTTTATCAATTTTACACATTTCTTTTTTATTGTTTGGCCATATAACTATTTGAATTAATTATTTGTGAGCTTAAGGCCGATCGGTTATTGAGAAAAATTATCAGGAAAAAACAACAAAACTCAAAGTGGTGGAAGTTATAGTACTATTTCGAAAATTACCATATTTCCTCATGAGACTTCTTTTTTCTTGGCTTCTGCGGGAGTCGAAACCACAATATCATAAAGGCATTTTTATTTTTTTCTAGAACGCCTGAAAATGGTTTTATTGATTGAATTACATATGTACATACATAAGTCTTCTTTTGAAATTAAGTTATTCAAAAATGGATTGTTTGCATGTTTTTCGTCTGATTTGAGTCGTGGAAAAATTTCGAATTTCGTCTAAATATTTACTTGACTTTTGATATGCAAATGAAATTGTCACTTGGAAGCCCTACTTCAATATAAATTGATATTTTAAATACATGATCATATTCTGCTGGGGAATCGCTGATTGTAAGCAGTTTATTTTAGCGAAATAATTATTTAATATTTTAATAATTTTATTGAGCTCAAGGCCAGTTTATGGAAGATTTGTTTGTGAAAAAACAACAACAGTGGCCTTGAGCTCAATAAAATTATTAAAATATTAACATTTACTAGGCCAACAGAAAAATGAACAGAAATAATTATTTGTTTATTTTTTTGTTTTTTTTGTATATAAAGACTTTGAAATAACAAAATTCTTACAGACTATAAGTAATTCAAGTATGTACATATATTATACATTAGAAGGAGTCGAATAAAATATAAAAAAATAATGAGATAAAAGTAAAAAATATCGTAGGACTATAAGTACAGATAATATACACTTGTTATTACAAACAGTCTTTCTTCTGTTAAGACTGTTAATTAAAATGCCATACGGCGACAAAAAGTCAACATCCAATGAATTGAAGAACAAATTTAATTCTGAACAAGTCCTCGAAAAAGGGGCATTTGCACCATATAACGTTCTAGAGAAATCAATGCGTAGGGTTTCAAACTGCCTGAGGTTCTTATAGGGGACGTTAAACTGAACTCTCCTAAGGAGCGCAGGACAGTCAACTGTCGCAGTGATGACGCCAACAACAAACGAGTACGACAGAATAGATCTTCTGTTTTCAAGCGTATTTAAGCCAATCAATAGACAACGAGATCGGCAAAGGGTCTGAAAATTTTAATGATCGAAGAGCAAATCATAGAAAGACTTTCTGAACTCTCTCAAGTCGATTGGAGAGGCCTAATTGGTAGGGCCTCCAAATAAAGGCGGCGTACTCAAGCCTCGATCTGACAAATGAACAATACAATGTTTTGAGAGTATACGGATTTGTAAAGGCAGAGCAATTACGACGAACAAAAGCCAGCATCGAATAAGACCGGGTTATGACATAATTTATGTGACTGGCGAAATTCAACTTCGAGTCAAAAAAAATGCCTAAGTCCTTAGTCACATTGACGGATTTTAAGGCAGAGCCTGCAATATTATAGAAAGTATTTAAAGAAATTTGTGATCTAACAAATGCTACATGGAAACATTGAGCTGCGTTCAGCGACAAACGATTTAGACAACACCAATTATAAACCTTATCAAGATCGAGTTGTAGTTTTTCAGAATCCCTAAAACAGTTGACAACCGCGAAAATTTTAAGGTCATCAGCATACAACAGATAATCAGCAAATGAAAAGCAAGAGCCAATATCATTGATGAATAGAATAAAAAATAGGGGTCCAGGAATGCTACCCTGCGGAACACCAGAGGACGCAGTAAATGGATGAGATGTTACAACACTGAGTCTATTATTGAGATAAGACTTTATCAACAGTAAAAACATAGAAACAAAACCCATTGCAGCAAAGTTTGCGCAAAAGTATACGGTGAGATACTTTGTCAAATGCCTTAGAAAAATCTGTATAAATATGTAGTATCCACTTGGCATTTGTTTTGAATGACATTAATGCAATAATCATTGAAAATAGACAAATTTCTGACTGTGGAGCGATTCGCAACAAACCCATGCTGTTTAACGGAAATAAAACCTTTGACCGCAAAATATATTTTTTCATTCACAATGAGCTGAAAAAGCTCACACCGGTCGAGCTTCGAAATAGGCCTATAATTACGAACGTCGTTTTTGTTCCCACTCTTAAATACAGGGGTAATGGATGTCAATTTCCAGTCATCTACAAAAATGCCTGAGGCCAACGACTTGTTAAAAATTATTGCTAGAAGTTCTGCTAGACATAAACAGTAGAGATGAAACGGATAGCAGTTTGGCCGGATACCGGATACCGGATATTCGGCCGACCAAATGGCCGGATAACCGAATATCCGGCCGCCGACTATCCGGCGAAACTTAGCCGTTTGCGTAGGCGTCGCGCGAACGATCGGGTGGACTCGGTAGGATTCGGGTCTTTTCGTTGATGAGTGAAGTTAACAATTGTATCATTCATTTTATTATTGTGTCGATTGCATACAGTGCAGACACGTGCGAGATTGTTTTTAGGTTATAAATTATAACGCATAATTTTATTTGTGCTCTTATTATTTGAAGTACATACAACATATACACATAAGTCTAAAAGATTTAGCAACGAGAAATGGCATCGGTGAAGAAAAGATCGCCTTTATGGGAATTCTTTGACCCTTATTTTTGGTGGGCAGCTAACGGCAAACAATACCCAAATTTAACAAAGTTTGTCAAAATCTACCTTTCTGCTCCTTGCACCAGTGTGCATAGCGAAAGACTTTTTTCTGAAGCTGGACTTATTTATGAAGAGAAACGCAACCGCCTGCTACCTCTCAATGCAGAAAAATTAGTGTTTATTCACCATAATTTGCCCTTAGTGCAGTATGAGTACTAAATGTACTAATTCATTCATTTTCCTTGTATTACATTAACTTACTATTGTATAATTAAAAATTTAATACTTAATCTAAATATATTTAAGTAATGTGATTCTTATTAAATAAAGCAAATAATTACTCAAAAATATGTTTCTTTTATCCAGCTTTTTTTTTAATCGCCCGGATGTCTATCCGGCCGAATGGTAGCTATCCGGTATTCGGCCGGATAGTATTATGGGGGCCGGATAGGCCGGATACCGGATAGTTACCGGATATCCGTTTCATCTCTAATAAACAGTTTTTTAGCAAGATAACACGAGAGGCCATCTTGATTAATTGTATAATAAACTTGAATTAAAATACTAGTTTTAAGTTCAAATTTGTAAGGTACTAAACTTGCTTTACCATTGATATATGCGATATTAGTTAAAAAAACTATTAATACTTGGGATAGTCTTCTTCAATTGAAATCATCGACAATTGATTTTCGCTATAAAAATTTTCATTTCATCTCAACATTTTTTATGAAAGCAGTTTTATTTTTTCAACGTTTAATTTTTTCCAAAAAAAAAAAAACATTTTCCAATACTTTGTTTGAAGGTCCGTACTTAAGTGAATCAATTAACCTCCAAAATTTCTTCCTATCTCCCCGGCAATTCAAATATTTATTAAGCTTCTGCTTGGACTGAAATTAAAATGTTTCCAAACATCTGAAATGTATTTCTTTCGCAAAAATGATGTATAATAAAAGAAAACTTACTCGTTTTTATTAATTCCGATTTTTTTTAAATTAAAACGATATTACATATTTAAATAAAGAAAATTATTATTTATTAATTATTATTGAGTATTAACAGTTTCAAAATATGAAATTGTCTATACTAACGATAGTGTCATCGAAAATTTCTCAGCTCCATCCTTTACATGCAACTTTCTACTCCTCATGCTAATTTTTAACATCTTCTATTAATTCATGTGCCGAGCTGATTGAGTCTTAGGTTTTTGCAAAAGAAAATAAGCGAAACTTAAATAAATCTTTGCTTCAACTTTTATATAATTATCCTACTTTTCAATTAGTTTTGCACCCACGATTTTTTTTGACTGATTACCACAAAAAAAAGTGCGCTTACTTTAATTTCAAACTCTAAAATTTCTTTTTAAATGCATTGCCTGCAATTCCAATATGGTTCATTCAAGCGATGTATTTTTACAAAATGCATAACCACATTGCAGCGAAAGATTGCTGAGCTATTTTTTTTCACTCATTCAATATTAGTAGATGTAAAAAATTAAAACATTTTACATTGGAATTTCTGAAATCGACATGCTATTCTAGTCTATTTGCAGCGTATGCCTTACAACATACGAGTACAATACAAACAAATACATACAAACACGCAAGTGTATGTTTGTATAACAATTCATATGAATTGTGTGGGTTAGTGGTATTGCTTGCAAAGCTTTTGTGTGCATTGTTTTTGTCGTGATTTCCCTGTAGGGAAAGTTACTAGAAGTATAAGTACAATGCTTACAGTTCGCGGTTCTGCGGAGCTTGTTCGCTTGCAATACTTTTAGGGAAAATGATTTTTATCATACCGGCTGGTTTTACGAGTAGTCACATGTCTGATCCTGCACCAGTAAAAATGTAAGTCGGTTGGAATAAATAAAATTCTAGTTAAATTGTCTTCTGTCTGATCCTGCACCAGTTAAAATATCTGTCGGTTGGAATAAATAAAATTCTAGTTAAACTGTCTTCTAAAAAATCATGTTTTAACGATTAGATTAACAAAAAAACATGAAAAAAAAATATAAATAAAAAAATATCAAATAAACGTTATAAAATAATGTATTTCACATAAAAAGTGTTTAACAAAAAATATATTTTATTTTTATTTTAAAAGCCATTTAATGTTTATACCCAATTAAAAAAATATGCTCAAGCCGACGCACTTTTAAAGTTCTATATAAAAAAAAATCAAAAATTTAAGTTTTGTTCAATTTTCCAAAGAGTAAAACAAAGCTAGGGATTTTAGATTTAAAAATTATTGCAATACATTTTTTCTTGTGTAATTAATTTTATAATATTTTATATTCTTCTATATAATATGAAATGCATATAACTGGTATAATTATAGTTCATAACGAACTGATATAACTTCTAAATTCATGAACTAGTAAGTAAGGCATTTACTGCGGGGTTGTTGTAGTAGCTGTAGCGGTTGCGTCTGAAATTTATTTGTTTTTGCTGTTGTTTTGCGCCAATTGTTCTACCCTTAAGCAAGCTCGCAAGGCAGGAGTTTAGCCGCTTTTCAAATTGGCTCTAGCAACTGTAAGCGTGTAAGTGTGCAGATGGCGCTGTATGGCTTATTAATGGTTTTATTCAGCATTACTCATTAGTGAATGGAACAAATCTTGATATTACTCAAGCGTAGAATGAACAGCTAATTTACACAATAATAGATTGCGCAACCACAAATTGGCAAGTGTTGACAATCCATATATTTTTCTTTCATTTTATTTTCATAAATGTTCAATTAAAATGTGGCTTTTATTCTACCAAAAACTGTATATAAAACAAAGTTTTTACACAATAAAAAAAAAGTCAACCATCTTTTATAAAATTTAAAAATTTCTTGTCAGACAATTTTTGAGTCCATTTGTGTATACAGTTTAATATATGCACGTACGCTTCCAATTTAAGCACAATAAGTTGCAAGTTTCGAGTGGCTTAAATTTAGGGTAGGTATAGGTTATACGGAAGTAAATGCAGAAAATAATTCTCACAATTCCACGATAACCTTTCGAACTTTAAACTTTCACTTTATTTTACTTACATTAAATGGGCAGCAAAATCGATTTGTTTAAAAAAAGGCTAATACAAAGATGAAAATTAAATCTATGTTTTTTTCATTTTTACAAAGTTTAATACTTTGGTTTTAAAGTTTGTGTTTCTGCAAGTTTTCTGGCGATTTACTACTCATAAAATAAAAAAAAATATTTATCCCGTTAGACATAACATTTGCAGTGTTTTATGGAAAGTTTTCAGAAGGTGAAATTTCACTTCGAATGCCGTCAATTATTTTCAGTTCGAGATCGGGTTGTCCTGTGGTAACTATGTCAACTATTTAGCATTTTTGTATAGGTTTAACATTAACATGCACATTCATGACTTATTTGTGGATGTACAAATGAGTTTTTACACAATATGGCTTAACAAGATTTGATACTTTTATTCTATTAAACCAACTTTTTGCATATGCAATGAAGTTGGTTTTGTGATCTGTTATGTTATATACATCGATTTTAGCAAAGCATTCGACAGAGTAAGTCAGTCTCCATAAACTCGACCTCCGCGGGGTTCAACTTATTTTTCTTTCGTTGGATATCTTCTTACCTCAACGAGAGCACACAACGAGTTCTTTTTCAAATGTTTGCTCTAGGGGTTCTGCAAGGAATTCACCTTGGTCCCATTCTGTTCTTACTTTTTATAACTGATATATCTTTTGTAGTAAAATATTCTAAAATTTTATTATATGCTGAAGATGTAAGCATTTTTAGATCATTTAACACTATTGATGAAAGGTTTTTACTACAAGCAGACTTAAATAGCTTGTCAACGTTACAGATAACAATATTGAAGATGTTTTTGTGTTTTTAAATTGATGGTAAAAAAAATTTACTGACCCTTACATAACGAAGGCTTTTTTTGACAACTGTAGTATGGCCAATACTGGAATATTGATTCGTTAGAAATCCGCGTTATCAAGTTTATTCCGAAGGTATTAAGTTTATTCAAAAACATGTTCAGCTTTCTTCTCTTAAGAATTTTTTTCTCTAAAGAAATTTGCTTAAAACTCATTAATCTTTCTACACTTGCTAGGGCATAATATTTATGAAAAAGGTACTGACAAGCTTGATTTCTAGTCCACCTTTTCTGGCCGAAATAAAGCTAAACTTTCCGTAGTTTAAGTTTTAAGTGCCTACACATTACCACTGATATTTAAAATTTTTTTTGACGCTCTTTCGCAATTCCTTCCATATGAAAGAAAATAATCGCGGGTTTGTGTTGCATAGAGCAAACTGCCAATAAAAAAATTGTCAAAAATCAGTGATAACTTCCAGACATTGCAACTTGAACTTTCTTCCATTTAAATAGAATGAGCCCAAAAACTGCATACTCAAAAAAATTTTAAATAGCTTTTTTTCTAATTTGGATATTAAAATAAATTTTTTTTAAATCATATTACATTTTATATACATACATATGTATGTATGTAAATAGGTTAAAAAATGGGTGTTTGTGGTTTTTTTAGAGATCGAATCACCTCAATACAACACCTTCCATTCTCCTCACGCAATTCCGCCAGGAAACACAGTTGATTGTCTAAACTTAACGGCCAACTCCTTAAAAGATTTGCAGCCAATGAATGGTTAATAGGTCTAGCCGTTAGCTTTGCCTTTTAATTACGCGCCACCAACAGTCAAACTTCACTTGCATAATGCAAAAGAAAAGCAAATGACTAAGAAAATTTATAATTAGCGGAAAAACACATATACACGAACTTGCGGCTGTTAAGCAAAACAATGAGTAGTAGTAAATCATAACACAAAAAAGAACAGAAAAATAAAAAAAGTCGAGCAAACGAAGTCTTAAGAAAATCGCGACCGCCGTAAATGAGAAAGTCTTGTTTTTATTGGCTATATAAGTTTGTACGACTATGTATGTACATAAGTATATCGAAATGTGTGCTTGTACATTTGTACAGTATGTACCAGGCGTTCTACTTTAGGCCACTTGCTGATCCTCCATGTATTTATTCATACTCGTATCTATGTACGTATACCTGTTAGCGAGTCTCACAAGTCTACAAGTTTTGCTTCGCTCGTCACTGACTTTATTATCCTTTTATCTGCGCCCAGTGGGTGCGCTTGCTATGCGCTGTTGCACACACACAAAATGCATAAAGATTAGAGTGCGTCAAAACAAAGACACTTTTTTTCTCATATAAAAATTTTGATATGTCAAAAAATAAAAAATTTTATGAAAAAAAAAAATTCTATATCACTTTTTCTCTCTTCAGAAAATCGAAAAAATTCATATAAAATGACACACAAGAAATAAAAAAGAAATTTTCTTTTATACATTTTTTTTTAATTAAAAATTTAAAACAAAATTTTGAGCTCTGTATATTTTGTTTTTGCTTTTAAAAGCTAAATTTTTTTAAATATTTTATCAACTACCTTAAATTGTACTGAAAGCATTCTTATCACAACGAAATTCAAAATTTGTCAATTCAAATTAAAATAAAATATGAAAAAAGTTCAAAAAAAAGTATGCTGCGGCTACCTATTTGATGTGCCTTGGTCTAAGGCTCTGAAGAAAAAAAAAATGCTCGTATGTTTATTTCTTAAAAAAAATTTCAGCCAAGGCAAAGTACTATTTGAAACAACAGAAACAACAGAAAACTTGTTCTTGCCATTTTTATTGAGAGCTGTACTCAAGCCCTTTAAATAAAAGTAAAATTTTTGAGTATGCAGTTTTGTAGCCCACAAATTTTTAATATTATAAATTGTAAGTTTGAAGTGCTTTAAATTTTTGATGAATTTCTTGATTTTTTGCTATCTTGCTCGATATTTCTTTTTCTACGAATTTGCACTTTATTATATTTAAATTGAGTTTCATATTAAATTATTTATAAAATAATAAAAAAATTTTCATGCAAATATTTATTTCGTCTCGGAACGATTTTCCGTCATCCCTTGTCAAGTTTGATTTGAAGACAAGCCGGCTTCGGCGTTGAGCAATCTTCAGTGTCAAAATTGTTCCAACATCAATCAATATCCATCAACATTCTCCCCTTTGCCAACTGTTTCGACATGTTTTTACTTCTATTTTGAAAACAAATTTATCTTTATAATTCTGGTTAATCAGAATATATGAATAATAAATAAATATTCACGCTGGTATAACCGTTGAAAACGCGCCACCCTTATATGCATACATGCATACATATTTACAAGCAATTCGTTCCAGTGCTTTCTTTCGTCGCGCCATTTTAATATCAACTTATGCATATGCAACAATATTCATAAGTATGTATGTATGTATATACATATGTATGTATGGTATATGTGTGTGTATGTACGTGTTTTTGTTTGAGCGTGTTTTTGCACTTGTTTGTTTTTGAAAATAGTTGTCACAAGCAAATGGAGGCATAGAGCATAAAAAGCAACGTTTCCTTGCTTGTTCCACCCGCCTCGTTATGCGCTTAAATATGCGTATCATATAAAATTAAATTAAATATTTCAAAGCGTCTTTTTTGTTGAGCACTAAGTACGAACATGATACGCTCGTCATTCTCAGCATCAGCGAATACATTGTCGTGTTTGGTGCAAGAAAAGTATGTTTGTATTTTTGTTTGTAAAAAGTTAGTTTTAGTAGCTGTTGCAAGCTAGATACACTGTGAATTAATTTCATACTTATTTTTTTTTAAAGAAGCTTGGAGATGCTAATTTTTTAGTTAGTTCTTTGCCTGATTTTTATGCAGAAAAGTCCCTTGGAAACTGTAGCCGAGTGCTCGAGGAGGGCAACAAGTACTTCTTCTGCTCACAATATCCAAACTCACTATATTTGAACTCAGCACAACTAAATTCACCACACCTTAGCACACCACACTCAATCTCACCATACTTAAACTCACCACACTTAAATTAATTATGTAGCTTTATGTTATTTTATAATATGCTGTGTCAACGTGAGTTGAATAAATTAAGCCTTTTTTAAGTGAACATTTTTTAGCGGTAGTCGTAAATTGAAGTCCTAAAATGGAGACTGCCACAGAAGTGGTGCCGAAGTAGATGGAGGAACGATTTACACAGAAATCGTGCACACTGACATAGTTGGTGGATATCTTTTTTTCTCACCACGCCTGAATTTTACCTTCCTTAACTTTAATCACTAAATTTAGCCGATCTTAATAGACCACAATTTAACACACCACACCTTAATACACCCAACTTAAAGTCACCATAACTTATTCCGAAAGACTTTGACTCAACTCATGTCCCCTCCCGTTATTTCACCTCCTATTATCAATTTCTATTATTTTTATATTTTCAAAACCATACAAACAATGCGCTCTCAATAAACAATTTCCTATTCAGTTTTTCCTAAAAGTTGTACACATTAAGTTTACTAATTACTTGCTTTTAAATTTGTAATAAAATTAATGAACAATTTTCTAAAAGCAGTTTCCATTGGTAGCTGCCATTTTTCGTCTCTGAATTTTTAACACATTTTTTAATAAAATTTCCCACGTTTTGGGAGAATTTCTTTTTTATATAATGTTCCACTCGATCCCCAACATAAACAGTCTTACCATTTTTTTACAAATTTATTTTATAATTTATAAAAATAACCTAAATAAAATATTTTAATATTTTATCTTGCGGCTAATGAAAACTTCGTAAAACTTAAAAATTTGTTCAAGCATATTTCTGTCAATGTACGAATAAGTACTTGTGTATTGAAAACTGTTCTGACACTTGACTTGACCCGCTTCTCATGCTCTCTACTCGTTTATAATCACTTGCCACTCATTAGCTCACCCTTTAGCCACCCGTAACTGCATACGCCACCCACGAGGCTTGCTTTCTTCATTTGCACGCGCCTCGTCGTACACTCAACATTTGCCTCAATCCCACTCGACTTAGTCAACCAACCAACTCAGAAGCACACTTAACACAATCCAGCCGAAAGTTAACGTGGCAGCTGAGCTCAACTCGACTTCATTCCAAGCCACTTGACTCGAATCGTCAACTTGTCAGCAGCGTCTCATCTAACATGTCAATTGTCAAATAGTTTTGCTAAGGAATTTCGTTAAAGTCAGCTATAGAATTTTCTATTGCTTTTGTATTTTTTACTTTTTACGAGGATACGAAGAAAAATTGTTTAATGAAGAAAAAATTAATTAGATGAAGAAAAGTAGGAGAAAATGATTAGAGGAGGTATACCGAAAATGTGCGCTATTCGCACATTTGCCTTATGTGAATGTGTGTATATGTGAATATGTATGGATGTACATATGCTGCAGCCCAATGTCCTGCCAATACTCTTTTAAGGAAATTGACAGATTTCGACCAGTAATAAGTAAGTTTTATACTAGTTCAACCAGAACCATTGCAATTCGCTGGAATGTGAGACAATTGTGATTTGGATCAACCGCTGCAGTAGTAAGTCTTTGACTTTCCTTTTCCACTTTCCACTTTTAGACTTTTTAAGTTTTTAATTTATTTTTTGAAATTTAATAACAAATATAATTTTTTTTTGTGAGAAATTTAAAGGGTGTCTTTTTTTAGACGTTTGGTTTTCAATTACGAAATCCTTTTTTCAGAGTTGGTCTTTTTGATAGCTGTTACTCGATTTATATTTAGTTTCGCTTGCCATTTCAAGACGCCTTGGTAGAGAATATTCGGCGCGTTATTGCTGACTTACGGCCCCAAATGCTGCAAAAAGTGGTCGAAAATTGGGCCTATAGGCTGAAATTTATTCTAGCCAGCCGCAGCGGTCACTGATCCGAAATCATTTTTAAAACATAATGGCAAACCCTTAGCTTTATAATAAAGCTAAATTCTTGGCCATAACATTAAATGATATGCGTTTTATTTCTTTTTAAAAACCACATGCCTAAAAACACCCTTTACATCTGACAGTGAAATGGAAAAAGGCTTTTTGAAAGAAACCACATAGAACTTAAGAATGGAATTTTGATGCACCCAAAATGATGGCTTGAATATTCGAACTTCGAGGTTTTTGAGGTCGCCCATTATAAATTTAGTGTTATGTTTTGAATCATCAAAACTGCCTTTTCCAATATGGCGGTTAAGTTTTTGTTTAATTGTTTGGATGTGCTTGAATATCGATGCGACGAGCGATATGGATCACTGATAACAAACCTAAAAGTAGGTTTTCAAAATTCATAATAACGTTTCGAATATGGTGGATGAGTTTTTTTTTAGTTTGCTAATTTTCGTAAGAAGTCTGATATCGATTTTCGAAAGAATCTGATTTTTAAAAACTCGTATATCACTTACCAACTGTCAACGAAGATTAAAATCTAAATTTATCCCTGGTCGAGAAGGCACCTGCTATGTAACCCGTCAAATCAGGGCGATTATTTAGCTGAGCTATCTTATATTTAACAAAAAAAAAACCAAATAAAATACAGTAAAAGAGGGAAAAATTAAAGAAAAATGAAGTAAAGAATAATCGACCAGGCCCAAGAAATAACTTCTAGGTATAATTTCGAATAGACGCAATTGAAAACGAATATTAAAGTTTTATTAAACACTGGGCCTCGAGCTAGTTTAAAAAAAAACTATGAAAATATAGAGTTAATTAATTTTAAATAGAAAATAATAAAACGATGTACAATAAATTGAAATGAAACAAAATAAAATAAAGAAAAAAAATTGTGAGGTTTAAAATTATTATTCTTTTAGTTAGGGGAGAAAGTCCTGCCACTTTAATTTATTGTGACCCTATTGGTTAAAAATTGGAATAGAATGAAATAAAATTAAATATTAAAAACTCAAATACTAAAAAGAAAATGCAAATAAATATATTTGGTATATTTCTTTTTATTTTAATATATTTAATTTCATGTTATAATAATAAACATTGTTTTGTACATTTAAAAAAAAATGTTTTTAACCTTACCCAATTAATTTTGAATTGAAAGCTTTGTTTTTGATCAGGTTTCATATGCAGAAAATTCAGGAAATTGAAATTATTTTTATAATAATTTAAAATTTAAAATTCAAATAGAGTAAGGCCTGAATGTACTATCTTGTATTTGGTACAATACTGTTTTTGTGGCCTAGTGCGATATGTAAGCAAGTAATTTTTTCTCTGAAGAGTTTGTCATAAATGTAAACCTTTTTGCCACTTTTTGTTTTTAAATTTTCGCCTCAATTAAGTGTGTGACCGACCGTCTGACGTTTTGTGCGCTCGCTTTACTTTCCGTTTGCTACTTGAATGGTCGTTGCAAGTGTTGCAAGTGCGAGTGCTGCAAGTGCAACAAAATCATGGATGCATGCAACAGCGGTAATGGCGTACTTAACTTGCACGCACAATTATTCCACTTCGCACCCACTTGAGCTGGCTTGAGCACCAGGGTGGACATAACACACAAATGGGCGACGATGCGATTGGGGCTGTCGTCGCAACCGGTTTTGGGGGTGGCTGTTAACCATTTGTTAGTGGTAGTGTTGTTCTTGTTGTTGTTGTTGTTGATGGTGGTGGTGGTGTTGGCGATAATAAAAGTAGCAGCAGCGTCAGGCACCCCACAAGCAGTTAACATTATTATCAGGTGATGTTTGGCTTTTTTGTTTTTATTTTTATTATTTAGGTAGTTCTTGTGTATGTTTTTTCTTTGTTTGTTTTAATGGTACACCGAAACTTGCAACACTTATTTAATGGAGATTACAATGGTGGCAGGCAGTGAGGTGAGTTTGCGATGCCTCACGGAGTGAGTTAAAAGAGAAAATACAGATTGTAAGTACTTTTGGGGAATTTTGATAATGTTTTTATAGGTTTTTTTTTAAAACACATGTGATACAATTTTTTTAGCAAAAGGATGTCAGTGAAATTTCTTAATATCTTGAAATCTGATTTTTAGTGCATTAAAAATTTGCGGTGCATTAGGCTGCATATTCCAAATATTAAAAACTTTTTTAAAGCAGAATTTGTTAACACAATATTTGTCAAAACTAATGCGAAATATACGAGTATATTATCAGGAAGAGTTACCTAAAAATCATTCCCACAGTCCAGTATGCGTTTTTGTTTCTCACTTCATACCACTTTCAAAATATTTTTCAACCCACACATATGTAACTATTAAAATTTCAATACTCACATTTCTCGTGCACTGTTAGATTTGCTTATCAGTAACCGCAACATGCGGCCACTTGCTTTCCTCCCATTTTTCCCTTTTTACGTTGCGCTGATAAGTTTTTTTTTACTGGCGTTGTTATTTTTAGATACGTATGTATATTTTTTGTTTGTTTTACCACACATTGATATCCATGTTTTATTTGTATACCGCGTGCTAGGCAGCGTGGGGGCGCATGAGCAACAACCCTTGGTTTTCGCGGTTTTACCTTTGCCGGCAATTTGTTTGACCACCCTCAAAGGGGTGGCAATGAACGCGCTCACAATAAATGAGATAAGGAAATGATTGTGATAAAACTAAGAGAGAGAGAGTAGGATATGTACCTGAAATGAAATCAGATAATGAGTATGGTGAAATTCTCATGTGGTGGAATTTATTTGTTTTTTAAGCAAAGAAGTCTAAAATAATTTGTGTGCAGTGATATTGCGATGGTTGCTTAAATGTCTATAGAAAATGAAAGTATAATTTATAAAACTTAATGAGTACTTTATTAATTTGTATGTATGCATTATAATTAAAAATATATAGAATAAAATAAAATTAAAATTAAAATTAAAATTAAAATAAAAACTAAAACTAAAACTAAAATTGAAGTTAAAGTTAAAGTTAAAATTGAAATTAAAATTGAAATTAAAAATTAAAATTGATATTAAAACTAAAAATAAAATTAAATGTTAAAATTAAAATTAAAAATAAAATTTAAATTTAAATTTAAGTTTAAATTTAAATAAAAATAAAAATTAAAATAAAAATAAAATTAACACAAAAATTATATTAATAGATAAATTAAAATTAAAATTAAAATTTAAACTTAAATTAAAATTAATAGATAATAGAAATATTAAAATTAACATTAAAATTAAAATTAAAATTAAATTAAAACTAAAATTAAAATTTATATTAATAGAAAAATTAAAATTAAAATTAAAATTAAAATTAAAATTAAAATTAAAATTAAAAATAAAATTAAAATTAAAATATAAATTAAAATTAAAATTTTAATTTTATACTTTAATTTTAATTTTAATTTTTCTTTTACTTTAAATATGAATTAAATTAAAATTAAAATGACCATAAAAATATTATTTTATACATACATATACATATGTATGTATGTACATATGTATGTACATATACATAAAGAAGTTAAATTAAATCTAAATATTAAATTATACTAAAGATTTGTAATTACGATTTTAATTTCAATCGCATTACAAAAACAATAGCATATACGGGTAAATTAACAATTACATTTAAAATTACATTTGCATTAAAATTTTCAAATACAATTACAATAACAATTATAGTTATTATTGTAGTTGGTGTTATTATTTATTTCTTTATTTTAACTGGCATCACTTCAGTCACAAACATACGGAAAACTTTCAATACTTTCAAAACGTACTCACCTCAACACTCATTGTAAGTACGCTCTCGCCAAAGAGCGCCGCTCAGCAAGTCACACCACGAATGGCTAGCTGCTGGCATGGTGATAAGGTGCAGGTTAGTTAAGCAACATATCGCTCTAACTGTGATAGCAAATTTTTAGGGGGATTTTCATGTTGAATTTGCCTGCAGACAGGCATTCGTGATATTAAACTGGGTACAAACGGTTGTGATTTTAAAAGACTTCCTCTCGCAAAAAAATTTAATGAAATATTTTCTCAAAGCGGTAAACAATCAAGAAAGTCTACAAAGAATTAAAAAAATGTAAAATCGACTAGCACATACTGATGAAAATTAATTCATAAAAAGGTGAAAAGTAAACGAAAATTGTGTGTGCAAGCGATTTGAGGTAAATTTTTAATAAAACTGTTCAGCAAATGGACGTAAAGAAAATCCCTGCGTACAATAAGCGAATACAACTACAGTGATAAAAGAATCGAGAGAAATTGCATAGTCAAAGAAAAAGAATAAGGAAAATGTGAGAAAAAAAAGCAAGTAGGCATTGAAAAGCAGGCTAAACAACTCGGTCGAGGCGAGTCGAGTCGAGTCGGACGAGCAAAACCTCAGCCTGCTTGTGTCCTGGAGTTGTTTATACTTACTTGCAGCGCTTGTGTTATAAGTATGCGCGTGTATGGGCATGTGTGAGTGTGTGCTTCAAATGTGTCTACATTGGTGTAGCGTTAATCAATACCAGCAGGGGGTGGCAGGCATGGAAGGCAAGCCTCTGAAGCCAATATCGTGCGTTTCACCACAACCCGCCATCCACACGCATGCACTCACGCACACACGCACAATACATAGCGAAACATTAACACCGGTATATTTTTCGGCCGCAGACAGATTGGCAATAAACTATTGAAACATTCATTTGTGCCCTACAACCGGATACGATACGAGAACATATGCGATGGGCGAGCAAAAATAGCGGATAGTTTGAGAGGGATGTTAGGCGAATGCGGTGTTGAGCAGCTTAAAAAGCAATAAAAATCAACTCGCATTAAATAAGTTAATGAATGAAGTGAAGCGATTGAGTGCAGTGTGACAAAGCTGCAAAATTGAAAAGTGTGTCACAAAAAAAAAAAAACAAATGTGTGTGTGTAAATGCGTTTAAGTGTAGTGAAGCATACTTTGAGGCGCAATGCCCACACACACACACAGCCTAATTGAAAAGTGCACAAATCAAGGCGTTGCTGGATTAGAGTCAGGTCTATGTATGTGCGTGTGAGTGTGCATGTGTTTAGCTTTTGTATTTTTCTACAGTTTATTTGTGTGTGTACGCACATTTGATGCGCTTGTGTGTGTAAAGGTGCCCAAAGACCATAAAAAGGCACTAAAATTGAGTAAAGAATAAACAAGCGCAGCGCGAGTGCAGCCATTGACTACCGAAAGGGTAATAAAATACCGCGCGCAAATAAAAAAAAGGCGCATATAAAGGCGGCAACAGCAAACAAAGGCACTTACTCAGTACAGCAGCAAAAGCAGCAATGAAATGAGCAACAACAAAAATAAAAAACATTAAACATAGAGTACAGCAGCAGAGAGTGCTGCTAATGACCTTCGTCTGATCCTACTCGTACAAACGGACATACATTTAGACATGCTTAACATACAATCGTATGCATTGAAAGCAACAGCGATGAAACTAGAAAAAGCATAAAAAACTCATAGTAAAAGCTAAAAGCACGTTCACCATTGCATACCTTTGGGCGTTGCAACCTTGCAGTGTATTCGTTTGCCAACTATACTTATACATACATATATGTATATATGTACATATGTATGTACTTAGATAAAATACCATTACTTTGACTGTTTGCTTTCGCTACTCACTCACTTAGTTGGGCAAATTGAAAACCTTAACATTTGCGTTGCCATATCTAACTGCACAGGCATTCATATGTACATACATACATTAATGTATGTATGTTGGTGTTTGTATATTTTCATTGGGGTTGCTGATTTTATTTACGCTATTGTAGGTGCGCAAACAAAAAAGTTTGTGCATGTTATTGACATCAACCACAAAGTAGTTCATTGCAATTTATTTGATAGTGAATTTTCAAGTTAACTAAAATGTGGTTTATGCTTTGCGGCAACTTATCGTTCATTTAATAATAGATGTACAGAGGTATTTCAAAATGTTTGCTCCTTAAGAAAACACAAACAAAGGTAAACTAGTTTAATTACGGTAGAACCGGAGAAGTCACGTCAATTCAGAAGTAAGAAAAAGCAGTTGAGAGTTTTGTTCAAAATTATATGAAGAATAAAATTAATTTTGTCTTACACTTATCATTCATAGTTAATTCATTTTGTTTACATTATTCCACATCATTTTTAATAGTAATTTGATTAAACTTAAATTGATTTGTATCAATATTAAATATGTAAAATAAATTCTTAGAAAATTTATTGAATGGAACATATTTCATACTCAAGCTCAGAATACAGCTCTCTAGAAAATAATCACAAGAAATATTTTTCATTATTTCTATTGCTTGAAAAAGTGATATGCCGTTGTTATAAATTGTCTTGAAATTAACAAATATGCCAACTTTTTCTCTTGAGAGCTTCAGACTGATTCAAGAAATTTGAATAGAAGAAAATTTCATTTTTACTTTTTGAGTGTCACTTTTTATGCATTTTTCGATATACTTAAGAGCTCAAACTTCAAGGATTTTCCTAATAAAATCAATCGTGTACAAAATAAGCCACCTTTTGAGTTAATAGTAAAAAATTTTATACCCAGCAAACACAATCTTTTACGCCAGAGAAGAAGCTCGATTTAACATTAGAATTATAATATAATTTCTTATATTTCTCGAATCAAAAACGAGCTTAGAGATTAACCTTAGAATGTGATTATAAAATGATTAGATAAACACTCACATAAATCACTAGTATGAAGAATTTTATTTAAACATATTTTTACACTTACTACAAAGGCAAATAAGGTAATATTAAAAAAGTACATCATACAATGTGCTGCTTTTAGTTAACGTGTGCCAATTATACCACCAAACATATCTAAAAATCGACATTAGAATCCAAATACGATTTGATAATTTTTATTTTTCTTTATATTAAAAGCTAAATTTCCTTTTTTGTAAAGAATGCTATAGTTCTCGATAGTTTTTTTTTTTAACAGTTCTATAACGTTCTACCTTAGATAAATATATTAGAGTTCGACGCGTTCTTTAATCATTCTCTAACTTAAATGTTTGCAGCGTATTTGTGAGCTATACATTTGCAATAATTTTTGTCTCATTGAGTACTTCATAAGACCGGGTATAAACTCAGCCGGTTACTTTAATGCATCATAAAATCTCATAAAATTTAAATTTTGTTTTAGATTGTTTATGTTATTAAACGGTTGCATTTCTTTTAGATTATGGAGTTTTATTCGAGGAGTTATTTTTCTCTAATCAGCAATAGATAAATGGCTGACAGAGTGGAAATATTTTTAAAATGACTTATATTCGTCCTAGAGCTTTTTAGGAATTGCAGAGCTCGAACATTTCGATAAAGCTATGATCGGTAGTAGGTTTTTAGAAAGACAAGCTTGATCAGTTAAAGTCTATAAAGAAAACTGTGTTTATAATTTCTTCTAAGCCTCTAGGCTGGATCGGTTTCTTTGTACAAAGATTCCAAAATTTAAGAGGAGCCACGGCAGTTTGAAATCCCACTCGCGTCTGAAAAATAATATCAAAAATATTTTTTTACTTCATCCTTTCTTATTTAAACTTTTTAAACACAAAAAATAAAAAAATCAAATAAACAAAAATTTTGTGAGAAATACGGCAAACCGGCCTATGTCAAAATGAATAATTTTTCTGCTGAGAGAAAAATATGAAAATTTTATTTTTCTCGAAAGATTTGTCATAGGTTCAGTAGCAAAATGGCGAAGAACGTTGTGATCGATGATGAGTAAATGCAGTTACACATAGTAATAATTATTTAATGACGAAATTAAAAAAAAATCTTAAAAATACTTGTAGGAATTATATAAAAATTTGAAAATATTTGTTAATAATAAATTTTATTTAAATCTTTTAAAGTCAGTTTTTTAGAAATATTTTCAAAATTGTCAATATTGTTATAGTGGTCATAATTAATAGATTTTATATATTAATTGTTAATGCGCTCAATGCCGACACAAATAAAACAATTGAATAATATATTATTTTATTTATTTGTCAATATTTTGACCTCAGTCTGAAGTCATCATCAGGAACTGTCAGCTGCGTCTACCAGACTGAAGTCGAAATATTGACAAATAAATAAAATATTATCCGGCCTTGCGCTCATTTAAATTCGTTATATTATTTCACAATAATTTTAGTTTGATTCCTAATATCTATGAGTAGAAAAATAAATTTTAAACCTTAAAAGACGCCATTTTAAGGACGGTTTCGCGACTAGTTCCGCAGCCTTTTAGCATTAGTCGGGGTCATTTCGGTAGAAGAGTTAGATACTTCTCCCGAAAGAGCCATGCTATAGTCCCGAACTAATCCCGAAAAACTTGGTATCTTGTGGCTGAGCAGATTATTTTCGTATCGCCAAACATCAAATCATTAGTTTCAAATTTAATTTTTAAATAGAAAAAATTTCTTGAAAAAACTTTTATTGAAAAGTGTTGTGCGCAATCCAAATAAGAATGTTCATTCATTATATCTAGTTTATGGAAACATTTTCAAGTGACTAAGCTTTTCGTAGAACATTGCTATTTAACGAATTACATTTTTGTTTAACTGAATTTTTTTTTGATTTGCTTTCAAACCATATTTTAATTTCCCTATTGAAGCACTTACACTGCCTTTCGAGTCTTTTTGCGGCACTTCTTATTCTAAAACACATCTCCTTAGTACTTCGCCCGCAACTTTTGTTCAAAATTTCGTAGCGTTTGTTGAAAGAGAACTTCAAAAACTTTGCCAGGTATTCGTTTTCATTGGTCACAAAAAAAAAAATCAAATATATCTCATAATGCAGAATAAAGGTTTTTAATATCGCTAGTGTAATGACTATCCATTGAAACTTTTTGAAACTTTTCATATTTCGCACGTAAACCACGTCATTGTTGCACTTCCCGCTGCCCACTTTCGATTGGACAACACTTCACATTGGCCTTGTCCGCCGAAAAGTGCCTATTATTGCCTACTTCTTGGCAAGCACACACAATCTCCCAGTTTTTTCAAGTTAAAAGCTTGGGTAAACTTGCACAATTGCTGTAGATTTTCCATTACAAAGGTGCTTGCTTAACGTGCAAATATATATGCACATACGTATGGGCAAAGTGTAGCAACGAAGGGTTTTTTTAAAATAAAATTTCTGCCTACTTGTCGTCGCTATAGCATTATTTTCGTGAAATACCACACAAAGTGGAAAACATAAAGCAACAATGCGACCGGCTTTTTAATCCAATAAAACTACTAAATGCTGAAATAAGTATAAACAAACTACAACGAACACCGTTGGTTGCACGAAACTTTTACAAAACGAGTCTCAACATTTTGTGGTCCAGTCCACTATGGGCCAAAAGCGCTTCAAAAGTGGAAAAAATTTAACCGAAATAAAGCTCTGACATTTATCGAATTTACTAAATTTAGTATACAAATATGTACATATAAAAGGCACAATAAGCTAAAGTTTCAAATAAATTTATAAATATTTTTTTGCTTTCTAGCAAATGATAAAATTGTGAAATTCCTGGCAAACCACTTTTTAACCATTTTTTATTTTTTAGAAAATATCCATATCTTTTGAATTGTAATGACAGTTTATAACTTGAACGTTTATTTTCCTTAAAAATTTAAGAAATTCGACTAATTTCTACCTTAAAAATAATTAGTTTTTATAATGAATACTAAATTCGAAATGGCCAACCAGTAAGCCGTTTTTATTTCACAAATTTTATCAATTGTCCACCTATTTATTTATGCCCTTTTTATTAAATTATTTATTTTATTAATCTATTAATAATTTGTCATTTCGGGACTAGCGCGGGATCATTGCTTGACACTTTCGGTACCAGTTCGGGACTATTTTAAACATTACGGGTACTTTTTATTACTATTTCATGAATATTTTAGGAATATTTCAACATTTTGGAATTAGTTCTGGACCATTTGAGTCTGGCTCACGACTCTTTTGGGATAAGCAAGGTTTCATTTCGGCCCTGGTGCAGAGGCTATGTCAAGGAAATTTGGGCACTAATTCATAATTTTTTCAGAACATTTTTTGGAATAGGTCTGGAACTTTTCGGTAAATTTTCAGGGGGGGGTTTTGATGTTTATTTTAAATAATTTTTTTCAGTGTTCTATGGCCTATTCAGAATTATAGCAGGAAGATTTCGGAACTTTTTTGGTATAATTTAGGGACTAATAATGGATCGATTTGGGGCCATTTCAAGCCTCGTTCAAGACAATTTCGGGAGTATTTCCCTCTTATTAAATAAGATTTAAATTTTTTGTTCGTAATAAAATGTCTCTAAATTTTTATCAGTAAAACAAATACACTTCTGTTAGTGCAAGTCTTGCTTCACTCTTACGGCCCGACGTTTTATAAATTTACATATGTACTTCTATTGAGTTTAAGAGTCAGGCATTTCGTGTTAATGAGTTTTAATAATATTCAAATTGATTTCATAACTGCAGAGACGAAAATAATTTCTTCAATTCTAAGTAAAAAAGATGTTTAAATTCTCTGTGAGAGCTCTTTTGAAAAAAAAATTTTTAATAAATTTTTTTATATTTTAATTCAAACAAAGTTTTTAATAAATAACATACATCTTTCCACATTTTTTCATAGAGAGTAGGTCTTTCGAAGGCGTTTACGAGTATGTTTTTGCGGGGATAGAATCAAGCAGTGTTTCAAAAGAGAGCTCATATCACATTGCAATATAAAATTTAAAAATTTGTTAATGATCGAAGTTATAGATAACTTTAACGAAACTCACATATATATATGCCAACTTCTTGGAACCTTTTATTAGGTACAATATATTTTGCGCCACCTTATTTATTCTTTAATAATAATTTTATAACATTTTTTTTTTCACATTATCCGGGATTGAAGCGCTGTTGGCCTACTGTGCAGTCGGCGAAGTTTGCAACAACGCATAGAGCGCCAGCAAAGTCCATGGAGTATAGTTTGTATACTATATAAAGTTTTTGTTTTTGTTATTGGTGTAACTGCAAACAAAAATACACACCAATACCTACAAATAAACATCAAGGGGATAAAAAGACCGGCAAGCATGCTTTTAGGCGCAGCTGTAGCGTAAACGCCGGTGCCGTTGTGCGTGCGAGTTTTTTGAAATCCTCAAAATACACACAATTTACTGTATATGTGGTCCTATTTAGTATACTCGCGTATGTTTATGTGTGTGTACATATGTATATGAGAATTAGGTGTGGTTGCTGGTTTGAAGGTGGGCGGATGCAGCATGTCACGTGCATCCCCTCTAACCACCTTAAACAGTTATAGCAAATTTGACAGCAATAGCAATGCAAATGTATGTGCGTTTGCTTGTGGCAAGGATACATTCGCAACAAAATGCCGCAACATGCGTTTACACAAATTACACGGCGATACCTAAGCAAGGCAGAGAATTCAAGAGGAATTTTATGTAACGGATGAGGTATATGTATGTACATATATAATATGTAGGAATGTATGAATGTATTAGTGTATGGCAATGACGAAGTAGATGAGTGGAGGATGTTTTCTATTTTTTTGTTTTTTTTTTCGTATGGAAACTGTGGGAGTGAATCAAAGCATGACAAGTGCTCGGTTAGTAAGTTGCAATTTTGCTTTTGTTGCACTAATGAAGACTCTGTGGCTGGCCTTAATCTCTATAAAATTTGTATACACTAAACTAACTACAAACCGAAAAGTATGCTACAATAAAAATATACGAAAACCGGCTGTGTGCAGCCTGGTGTTGAATATACGCAGACAGTGTGGTGAAGAGTGAGAAAGTACTGAGAGCCAGTATATAATTTTGTGAGGAAAGTGAGTAAAGGAAAGAGAGAGAAAAAGAGATTGAGAGAAGAAAAGTAAGTGAGAGCGCAGAGCAATAGTGAAAGTGGGAGTGAGTAAAAAGCAAATGAGCGCCGACATGTGAACGCGAGAATTTTGAGCCGACAAACAAGCGGCGAGCGTAACGAGCACGCGACACTTTACTATTATCTTTCATTACGAGTTTATTTACGTTGTTTGTGTTTTTTTTTTGTTGCGAAAATAGCCGGTTTTACGACAGTGTTTATTTATTTTTCCATTATAGCCGTTTATGTGTTGGCTGTAAACAGTTGCAATAGAAGTGCAAGCTTGCCACTGTGTGTTTTACAAAAGTGCAAATAAAAGTAAAAGAGCGGAAAAATATAAAAAACACAAAAGTTTAAATAAAAAAAAGTATACAAATTAAGAGAAAGAATTTTGCTTAGCCGCCCAAATGTAGGCATTAATGTGTACAAATAAATAAACGCACATCTATGTCTTACATACAAAAGTTAAAACTCACATATCCGAAATTACCAATCTAATATAAATTAACACGCAATCAACGCGCACAAATGTCTTAGTTGTTAATCGGAAAAGACGTGAGAATCTGCCAAAAAGCCACGATCCGCTATATAGCTTCCAGTAACGCACATCATCGCTAACGTTTACATTTCAATTCTGCAATGACTGCCAAACCACCGCCACCGCCCGCCAATGCGGACACTGACACCCCAAAAATGGCGCCTGAAATACCACGTCTCACTTCAGAGATTGCCGCACAAGCCGCCATACGCGCCCAACAAATACTACGCAAGCAAGCCTCGCAGGAGGAGAAAAGCGCCAACGTAATGCATTTGCCACCGAAACCCTTTGGCGCGGTGCCGCCGCCATTGCCACCGCAGCACAACAAACCAGTTCCTGCTATACCGGCACGGGCGGCCGAACGTGCGCCACCGCCGGAGATACCGCCTAAGCGGCATAGCCTCAAGAGTTTGCCCGACGGCTTTCCACTACCAGCACCGGGACGCCAGCCACCGCCACTACCTAAGAAGCCCGCCTCGGCACAGAGCTCTGCACAAAATAGCGCGCAAAATTCACCACTCACCGCCATGAAATTTAAGGATCGCCCACCATTGCCGCCAGAGAAGCCATGCGATGTGTTGAAGCGTAGCTCAAATCCATTCGATCCACCGCTGCTGCTAACGGCCAGCAATGATGTACTGCCCAAATCTGCGGTGCCATCACCGGCTCCGACGCGCGCTAGTGAAGCAAAGAAGGCTGCTGCCGCAGCAGCTGCTGCTGCTGCTGCTGTTGCTGCATCTAATTCGAACACATCAAGCACACGCATATCACCTACAGAAGAATTCGGTTCGGAGGATGCATTGCGCGGCATCGAGAGCGGTCTGCGCAATATGGAACGCGCCATGCAAGAGCAAATGAATTTACGTTCAATGGAAGCAGCAGCGGCCTCTGTTGCTGTGCAGCAAAACAATTTTGACTTGAGCTTCAAGGCAGGTTTGGGTGGCGGCGCTGGTATACGTCATCCACTTACTAATTTAAATCTACGCGGTCCACCCTACGAACGTAATCTCTCCTTGGATGAGACCAGCGTACGCGATGTTGGTGCCATGCCACAGAATCCGGCTGTGGCTGCTGTGGCCGCTGCCGCACGACAATCATTCGAAGAGTTGAAGCAGCTACGCTCACAGCAGCTGCAGGGCTCTGCCACGGCGCTCAACCAAAACGCCGAGCACAATGCGATGCGTTCGACCATCGAGCATCATATGCGTTCGCTGGATCGTAATCTGCCATTGGAGCTGCAATATAGCCGTCATCGGGTACAAGCATCGCAGGATTTTAGCAAATCGAATATGATTGGTGTGGGTGGCGGCACAGGTGTTGGCGCTGGCAGTGGTTCGGGCAATATAGGCGCTGGTAGTGGTGTTGGTGGCGCTGCCAGCGGTGGTAGTGTTGGTGGCGGTGGTCCACCAATGCCACTGAGTAGCGAATTTCGCGAACAAATACGTCAGCAGCTGTTGGGAAATGTGCCAGGAAATGTGATGCACAATACGGGTTTGACACCTGGTTCAGCCGCGGCCGCTGCATTGCTGCAACATCAGGCGCAGTCGAGAGCGGCAGCTGCTGCCGCAGCAGCATCCGCCGCCGCACAGGCAGCTGGTGGACTGACGCGCGAGGAAATACGCATGCGTCGCCGTTCATCGCACGACGAGACGCAGATTGTGCAAAACGCCAGCGGCGGAATTGCGGGTAGGATGTTAATAAAGGCTGTTATTGCTACATTTTTTTTTAGCTGCATATTTTATTCAGACTTCATTTGTTTTTAAACCAAAGCGAGTATTGTTTCTTTTTAATTCTTATTACACAAATACTGTTGGTTCTTTTTCAATAATTATAAATTAGAGATTTCAAAAAGTTTTTATTAAAAATCGAGACACTGATACATATGTTGTTCCCACTTCTTAACTAAATCACATAACAACTGATTTTTAAAGGTAAAACTTCTATGGTCTTACTTTAAAGCGACAGGACCCGGTGGGTTTTAGTTGAAAATTCTATTATAATATACTCTTGGGTGTCGACAATAATTTTCTCTCAAAATATGCATACAAAAATGAATATCAAACAAATTATAACGATGTAGGACTGCGAATACTAAGATTTTTTCAAGGCAAAACAGAATATGTGACAGTGCTTAAACTCTATTCCGAAAGGCTTGCAAGCTTCAGAAGCTGATGAGTCACAAAAATTTCTTTACTTAATTATGTTGAAGTTTCCTAAGATTTTTTAAAGCGACCTGAAAATGCTATTTCTTCTATTGTTCCAAATCGAATCCAAATTAATTTCTAGCCTAATTGAAAGTTGTGAAAAAGTTTTCAATAAGCTTTGCAGGAGCTTTAAACTTTGAAACCCGAATTTAAACAAATTTAATTTAAATTCAGAGTAAACAACAGTAGCTTCATACTTCTCTTTTTTGACAAACAAGATGAAGTTGAAGTGTTTCTACACTTTTAAATTTTTGATTTGCCATCGCAAGCCGTTCTGAACGCACACTGGCGCCATAAATTGAGAGCATTGTGAATTAGAACAGCTTTGTAGGTCACCTCAGAAACGCCCAGTAGTGCTGAAAAACAATCGTAAAATATGATATAGTTATATTTTAAAAATGTAATGTGATAATTCTTTATTTTGTTAATCTATACTTTTAATAATTTTTTGTAATAATCGATTTTTTTCATACACAGAGAAGGAATATTCTTCTTCTATATAAACTATTATTATTTTTTCGTGGGAAGCAAACGAGCTAAAAATATCAAAATTCAACCACAATAGGCTTTTGGTAGTTAAAAAAAATTATATTGTAGTTTTTGATTGAATTTACTGAATTATTTTGTAGAAAATTAGAAACTTAGTGCTAGCACTCTTTTTTAAGTATAAAATTTACAAAAGCTATTGAACTTAAATAAGTATCTCGTATTTTTAATATAAACGATATCCAGCATTGGAACTTTTATAAGTGAAATCTTTTTTCATCTGATAAGGCTTGGGTCACTAGACAGGTAGGGCTGTCGCTATGATCAACGGTTGAAAGGCCCATTGCTTTGCCACATTAAAGTCTATTCATATACTTATATTCCCCGCTTGGAATCAAAAGGCGCCTTGTAAAACCATTTAGAAACCTCATTAAAGTCAGCCAGAAATGTAAATGTTTGCTGAACTTTGTGATTTCTGAAGCATCTTCAGAAGAAGAGGTGCTCCGCTACCAGCTATAATCGGCTAAACATCAAAGAGCGCGCAAGAAATAGTGATTAAAACCAAATATTGTATACAAAGTTGATATGCACATCTATAGTCTAATCTATAGTCCGAATATACTCTTTTATATGGCGCTGTTATGGCTATTCTCACGTATTACGTCACAAATAAATATCGCAAAATTCATAGCTTTTTTTTTTGTTTTTAAACATTTTTATTTGCAATCTGTCCATTGGCCAATAAGCAAATTGTATAACAATTACACAGTAGGACAGTGGGTGGTACACAGGAGAAATGTTAACAGAATATGAAAATACAAAAATGAATATGAAATTTCAACAATTATTTTGTGTTAAAACTGTTGGTCGTTTATTTTTTCGTGTGTAAGCTTCAGGATTTGTACCACGGCATAAATTCCAAAAATATTCAGCAAGCATGTGAGCCATGTCTTTTCCTTTGAAACGATTTTCTTATATAAATAAAAATAATAGTTAAGATTTCATATTCATTTATGTATTTTTATAATTTTTTTTTTTGTATTTTTAATGAATTTCGTACATTTTTGGTTATTTTTTAACTTTACATGAAATGTAAAGCGCCATCTACCGGAGAAAAAAATTGTTTTCTTAATAAAAAAAATCCAAATTTACCTAATTACCTTTTCAAAACTGGCTCAAGCATTAAAATCGTTTTAACCATTCTGTTTTTATAGAACTTTTTATAATAGTATTACATAAGAAGTCCTTTGAAGCTTAAAAATCGATTTTCTCAAAATTCTGACGTGCTACAGCAAAACGCCGAGACACGTATTTCTTTATTTTATCCCTATTTTCATATTATGTTAAATATTTGATTTTGTCGTACTGTGTTATAAGTAAATAACAGAAAAGGTTTTATCCAGTGACACTATCTATTATACAAGTAGAACTAACATTAGGTCTTTATACAATATTTCACTTTGATATAATCTTTTAAATTCGAAATGGTATATCAAGAACATGACATCTTTTCAGTCTTCTTAATGTTTCACTATTGTCGATTAGTAGATAATTCATTTTCGTGATATCTCAATCTTTGAAGATATTTTGAGTTAATCTGACGATTTCTTCCTTGAAAAAATAAATTTTGAGGTCTTGGTGAATGGCATAGTTGGTGAAGAAGCATTGACAATACTTCTTAGGACCTTATTTTGATAGCGTTGTAGTATTTCTATATTTGAATTACTCGCATTACCCCAAAGTTGCATTGCGTACTTCAGCATAACTTTGTACAAAAGAATTTTTTTTTCTCAATCCAGCTGTGATTTTGCTCCAAGTAGCCAGTACTTTCTTCGTGTTTTTAGTGCAAGTTGACTTTTTTTTCGCTTTAATGTGAAATTTTCACGATAGCCTGCGATCAAGATAGATCCCCAAGTACTTGACCGTAAATGTGATATGAGTAGATTTTTGGGCATTGACTTTTATTTTCCATTTGTGCAACTAACCTTCCCACAAGTTAAGTTGATTTTGGAGAAGTTAAGATGCCTCTCTAGGATCATCGCTTGTTGCTTTAAACGCAGTATTATCATAAATAAATAAATAAAAATAAATAAATATATATAGTGTATAGAACTGGACCTATGACACACCCCTGCGGAACATCAGCATTTATATCGTGAAGGCCAGATGGTGAACTTTGTTGCTGCACATAAAAGTAGCGATTGCTAAGATAATATCTTATTAGCAAAAAGTACGGTCAGGAAGGTGTTTTTTTTTTTAATTTTATAAAGAATGCCTGCGTGCCATACACTGTCAAACGCTTGCTGGATGTCCAGAAAAACGGCGGAGCAATACAGTTTTTTTTTCAAGCCTCAACTATGATATTAACAATTCGGTGGCATTGCTCCCATGGTTTCTTCTAAACCCAAACTGGTGTTTTGGGATAATGACAAGTTCGTCCAGTACCGGTAATATTCTTGTTAAGAGTATTTTTTTTACATTTTTTTAGAAAAGCATACCAACAAGCTAATCGGACGATATGACGACGACGTGCTGCTTTCCGGTTGGTTTGGCTTATGTATCATTTTAAACTCTGTGCATTTCCATTGGCTAGGTTAGTATTTCAATCTTAGCATTGCGTTAAAAATATAAGTTAAAATTCGTATGCATTTACATAGGTGGCAGGTTCTTCAATGTGCATCCGTCGATTTTGTCATATGCAAGCGATTTCTTGTTTTTGATGAATTTGAGCTCAGCTTCTACTTCTGAAAGCGTTGTTTGAGGAATAGACAGGCTCATTTGGCAAGGTGACGCAAGGAAGTTTGATATGTCGTCTTTAGCAGAAATTCAAAGATAAGCGGCCATCAGTTTAACGAGCGCAATAAGAGCCTGCCCAAAGTATTTATTTAGGGAGTTTACAAGCCGTGTTATTTGTCGGATTTCTTTAGTGCGTTATTAAAATAACAGAGGAACTTGTGAACGCACTGTGTTATTTCCTTTACTATTCTATGTGGTATTCAAGCAAATAATCAGTCAGCAAAAAATCACTTACAATAAACTTGAACGGTCGATTTCTTTAAACTATGTATACACACATCATTATTTGATTTTATTTAACACTTTTTCAAACAAAACTAAGCCTAAAATAATGATAAACAGAAAGAGCTAAACAAATAACACACACAAATAACACACTTAACATTTGCATCTTTTCGAGTTGTATTGAAATATGAAAATTTTACATGTGAAACAATAACAACAAGTTTACAACTGTTGCACTACAATACATAATACGACAAATAACACGTCTTGTGAACTCCCTCAAATAATATCCTGTTCGATTTACTACCCTCAAAAATACTTTTTTGAGTTACATGTAAAACAGAATAGAGCTTTGATTGCAGTTTGACTACATTAGAAATTATAATCAGTTTCAATTCCATAATGTGATTTCAATTTCACAATGTGATTTTAAAAATTTCCTGTGAAAGTGAATTAGTGTCGGTTATCGTTGTGGCAATTCCCAAACAGCTGTTGTTGAAATTTCCCTTTCGGATTCAGCTATGTATGCTTTTTTGAGCAGCCATCAGCAAAACACTTAAAAATACGCATATTTAAATGAATAATTAATACAGAAATGTCATAAATGGCTTCTACAAACATCAAAGAATATTTTAAAAATTATTCCAATCGAAAACAATTAAACATTCACAAACTTTTTGTCATATACTTTTCATTTCACATACAACCAAGCAATCGGATTCAATTCACAAAAATGTATGTGAATGTAAAATTGGGAGCACCAAACATGTGATTCAAACCGAATCCACAGGGAAATGTGAAACTGGGAGCTCAGCTGAATATTTCACCTTTGTTGTTATGTTTTATAAGCTCTCCAAAAAATTGGTTCAAAGATAGATTTCGCGCGAAAATCTCTCACTTTAATTTGAAGTGAAGAGCTATTTATTTATGTTTATATGCTAAAAGTTAATGTCACTGAATTAAAGTAACAAAGTTGCTCTCGAAAAACCGATCACTATCATTAGAATAATAGGGCGAACGATCGCCATAACCCACATTTCTTGCCTAAGGCTCTCTGTAAGTAATCGTGTATGAGGTCAATACAACTTTTTAGTATCGCTGAACTGCATTTACTTTCCAATTCTGTTTTCTAGAATTATATTCAAGAATTGAGCTCGGTTTGAAATTTTCCATCGAACCCTGTATTAGATCAGAAAGTGTTTAAGGGAACTTATCTCTACGGGTATACTCGATTTTTTTTTTTTTTTTAATGAAAAATTTTAATTCTTCTTCAAACAAAAGTAAACTTGTTAAGTCAGGCACACTCGATTATCGGTGGTAAAATACTAGTTCAGTAGATTTATTAACAACTTCACCAACTTCCGTCAAAATTTAAAAGTTTAACAAGAGAAACTTAAATTGTGAATAATTTATTTAAACTGAATTCCACTCCAAATTCGATTGACGGCATCCCGAAATATTAATTCAAACTTGAATTGCAATAATTTGTATTCACCATAACAAAATTCTCAAATATTTCATTAATTTTTTGTATTTCAAGACAATTTGTTTCCTCTTAGGTTTTACTTGGACCAGAATTATGAAACTCAATAAACTATTTACCTGAACAGATGGTGCTCAAAATCCAAAACTTTATAAAATTATGCATTACTCTTAATCTACTATTTGGTATTACCATTCATCATTTATTTTTTTTATTTACTGCGTAGCATTAAAACAATTTTCCTTAGCGCCACATTGCGCTGCCGATTTGGATTACATGCGTTGTTGCTTGAAAGGTAAAGTTTATCGATGTGGAGAATATGGAATTCCTAATTGCAAAAGGCACTAAACAATTTTAAAAATTAAAAAAAAAAAAAACGATAGCAAGCTACTTACATCAAATAATTAAATAATTTAAATTAATATTTACGCCAGCTAATCCTTGCAAATGTAACAACACAATATGCAACAAAATTAAACGTTAAACAAACTAATAAAGCAAAACAAAGCAAGTAAAGGCAAGGGGGAAAAACATAATTTAAAAGAAAAAAAAAACAAAAATTATAAATAAAAAAAGAAACATTACGGAACTGGTGATCCTTTGCCCTACAGGTGCAGTCCATTGTTTTAACATGCGAAGCTTTTCTAAAGCTTTATTTTATAGGCTAAACAGCACACCCAAGCTCTTACTCCGCGTCCTCATTGAAAGTTTAGGCCCTACTACCACCATAATATTTATCACTAATTTGTTATGAAATATTTAATTTGCATGATTGTTAATTGTTTCTAAATGTGACAGAAGCGTAGGATTGCTGGTGGTATGATTTCAAAATGTTTTTCTCTTGGGCCGCACAATCAAACACGAAGGGCACAATTTCAAATAGAAATATACTTTTTTGTTTAAAAAAAAAAAAAAAATATTATATCTTTGAAAGCTTAAGATACACATATAACACAAATTTACTTATGGTACTAAGCTTTCACTTACATTACGTACAATACGAAAACATGCGAAAGCTCAATCACTCAATGTTGTTTTCTTCCACTCACCTCTGTTGTATAATTTTTATAATTTTTTAAGTGTTTATTTAAAATACATAACTTTATTTTTTCAGTTAAGCTAACATTTCACAGCAAAAGTTTTGCAACCAAATTAAAATACGATTTTTGTTTTTTGTTTTTTGCTTTTTACATTCCCTTAGTCACACGCTTACGCGAACACTGGGATGAGACGTCACAGTGTGTGCTGCAACGTGCTGCCCAATTGAAGAATATGCTCGGCGATTCACAGCGGTGAGTAGAGCGTAAACTCTCTGTAGAGATTATAAATTTTATTAAAACTAAATTGAGTTAATTAAAAAATTTTTCTAAACTTTTGCCTTCACTTTATTCTCACAGCTATGAAACCAAACGCTTGGAGTTGGAAAAGTGGCTGGCACGCATGGAGGCACGTGCCGAACGTATGGGCAACGTGGCCACAACTGCAGATGTATTGGAAGCGCAGCAAAAGGAGCAGAAGGTATGTGCTGGAGTGTAAAGTTTTTACTAATATTTAAAAAAAATTTAAATTAATTTGCTTTTTTTATGCACTTATGTGCACTTCTTTCCGCACAGTCTTTCCACGCTGAGTTGCATCAGAATAAGCAGCAATTTGAACTTTTTAATGCTTTGACGCAAAAGTTGATTGCAGTTTATCCATCGGACGATACTACGCGCATTAAAAAGATGACGGAGGCTATTAATCAAAGGTGAGTGAATTTACTTTACTTTTTTTTGTTATTTAAATATTTTTGGGTGTAGTATTTGAACGTGGCACATGGGTTGTTAGTCAAAATGTTGTTGTAAGTTTTTAGAAAGTTTAAGTTTCGAGAGAAGTCCCATAAATCCGAGTTGCTAAAACTCACAAAATTTTTTGGTAAAACATAAAGTTATTTTTTAGTTCAATTTTTTTTTTTCAAAATAGAAGGTTTCTTAAATTTGATTCTTATTAGAGCACTCATACCTAAAAGTAGTTTTTGTATTATTTTTTATTTCTTTTAGAAGGCCCGGCGAACTTCGTCCCGCCTAAAATTTATTAGAAGTTAATCAAACACTTTGTGTACTTTGTTGTCCTATAACTTAAAAAAATTCCTCCGTTAGGACCTTCTGCGGGAATGAGAGTACTGTGGTTCGTACGCTCTGCGCGGACATAACGAAATATCGTGTCATTTTTGAACAATTTTAATTTAATTTTTTAATTTCTGTTAAACATTTTTTTCCAGTTTTATAATTTGATATAAAAATCATAGTGATGCAAAATTTTGTTCAAACTGATAAATTTTGAAAATTTCGAAACTAAAGTTATTTTCATTTGATTTAACTAAGAGCATGGATATAGACCAAATATACGAATGCAAAAGAATATATTAGGAATAATATAATTTTCATTTTCTAAGCAAAAAAAAAACTAATAACAATAAAAAACCTTCTTTTATTTTCTTAGCTCATAATAACTTTACTTTTCCGACTTATAATATAGAAATTATAAAACTTTTAACTTTTTAAGCTAACAGTTTAACTCAAAAAAAAATTTTTTGTACTTTTATAAAATATGTACTTATTCTGTTCAAAAAAAAAATTGTTTGCATTCCAATTAAATTATAATTTCGCAGAGAAAAACTTATATTTAGATCCACTAAAATATTTGTTTATTAAAAAAGGAAAAATAATTTTTTTCTAAGCAAAAGCTACAAAAATATTTCATTAGCCAAAATAAAATTCTGAAAAATATTAGAAAATATATTTTTTATTGATGATTTTTTAGGCTTGTCTGATCTAATAATTGTTGAAGCAAATAAAATACTTTTTATTTCACCTTTGCCCGACGTTTCGCTAAATATTTTAGGATCTTCAGGAGCGGCTCTATTTATTTCACCAAAGAAAAATTGAAAAAATATTTTATCTCCTTGCCAAAATTTGTTAATATTTTTAATGGCCATATAAATGAATAATAATTCACCATTTTATTGATCTCTAGGCCAGTTTGTGGAAGATGTTTTTCAAAGCCTGTGAAAGGTGATGAAGAATAAAATATTAAAAAATTAAACAAACAAAAGTCTGATGAGTACATGAAAATTTTATTTTCCAAGTCAACAACAATAAAATGAGAAAAAAATTTTTTTTATTAAAAAATATTTTATATTCTTGTCAAGAGTTATAAAATAGTAAGAAGAGAGCTTATAAATAAATTTTATTTTCCAAGTGAACAAAAAAAATTATGCAATACATTTTTTTTCTATATAAAAATATTTTTTATCAAAAATTAAAAAAAGTAAGAAAAATACTACATACATTAATAAATTTTAGTTCCAAGTCAACAAAAAAGAATTTCAAAATAAATTTTTGTTTTATTTAAAAATATTTTATATCCTTGCCAAAAGTTAAAGAAAAATTAATTACATATATAATTTGAGCAAACACATACATAAAGCTAAAAGGTTAAACGCCATTTTTTAAGTTAAAATAGAACTCAAACAATATAAATTATATTTTAAGCGAAAAACTGAGCTGCAACGACATAAAACGAAAACTATCATTTTTATTTTTCAAGCGAAAATATGTAATTTATTTGCTGGCCAAAAACAAACCAATAAAACGACTGGAAAAAATATTTCCTCAGCATAAAATAATTTTTAAATTACATTCATTCATAATAGCTTTTTTGGGCAACAATGCATGGTACTACGAATTTATTGTATGTTGCATTTTCAATATATAATAAATTTTTTACATAATGTTATATCTTGCAGTTTGAGTAATAAATTTGATTTTTTTTAATAACTATTTCAGATATTCAAATTTAAATAATGGCGTCATCAATCGTGGCAAGCAACTGCATGCCGCAGTACATAGTCTTCAGTCGTTCGATCGTGCAATGGATCAAGTATGTTAAACATTTTCTTTTTGACTTTTTCAAACACATTATTAACTGTTATTTTAAATGTTTTTTTTTAATTGCTTATGCATAGTTTCTCGCTTTTCTCTCCGAATCTGAATCACTTTGTGAGAGCGCCGAAGCTGAAATTGATCGCAATCCATTAATGTTTAAGGTAAGTTGAAATTTATAATATTTTTTATAATATCTCGTTTTAATTTTCATTAAAAAACCAAGTGTGCTACCTTCGTAATTTGAATGTTTATAAAAAATAGATTTAAGTGTAGTTTAATATTACCGAATATTGTAGGCAGAAACAAAATTATTTCTAATCTTAAATTTATAAATTATACATATACTGAAAAGAAAAGTTTATTTCTAACCAAAAGACATACATTTGATGCATATACATATAACATACTCCAACTTAGAAATTTACTACTTAATATTTCTGGATGTAATTTTTTTTTCTTTTCATAAATCCCTTTACAATTCACAGTTGGAAATAGTCGCGCATGCTCTGCATTTTACTTCTAAATAAATTTGCGATTTGATCACATCTCAATTTGCCCAGTGAAGTGAAAAAATTCGAGTGAAATTGAAAGCAGGACATGCCCGAATGTAATTTTTTAAATTTTTTTTATTATTTTGAAAATCTTCCAAACACGCTATCAGAGCTGGTAAAGAGTTAAAAAAAAGTGATCATTTCACAAATTGCAAAAATCTGTCAAAAAGCACGTTTGTGTCCCGAATCGACAATTCAGCTATTTAAACTTGATTTGTTTTTATCAATGGTCATCAATCTGAAAAAAATACTTACTCTAATAAAAATTAGCAAATTTCTACATTTCTCCTTTTTTTTGTAAATTTTGATATGACCATTGAACAGTTTGCCCGCTTATGCCCGGTAGAAAGTCAACGCTGTTTCATTTACGAATAAATGTCTCTTCCGCTTTACTTTTGACAAATTTATCAACCTTGTGCACAAGAATATAATTCTACCCCAAAGAACTTAAAATTCTAATCTTGAAATGCTTTGACACAAAACTCTTATTAATTCTAAGTAGGAAAGATTATTCAAAAATTGTATGGCGAAAAAAGTCTCCTCACAAAATTTGGCGAAAAAATATACCAATACAAATATTTCTAGTCATATCTTTGAAACATAATTTTTACGGTAAATTTAAAGTGTTTTCTTTGAAAATGGGTTTTTTCTAAATTTTTAAATACAACAAAGTGCGTAGAGCATTCCTTTCAAAAGTATTTCAAGTCTTCAGTAGGTTGCAATATTTTGGCAGATGCAAGTAAGAGAAAAGCGAAAATACTCCAGTGACGATGCTAAAGCCTTGGTATATTGACTCGCACTTTTTCGTCGTTCGCTTCGTCATATCCATCAAAATATTGCGATCCAATTTTTATTCGCTCCGACAAATATGTTCGCTTCGCTACTCATAATACCACCCTAAACAAAAAAAGGAATTAAAAATTAAATCCTAATTAGTTGATCGTTTACTACATACAATATCATTGAAATTGCAAGAAAAGTGTTCTGATAATTATTATTATTATTTTTGTTGTCTCTGTTGTAGAGCAGATCAAGGTGCTACTTATATTTCCCTCCAAATCAAACCCGCCTTTGAATACCAGATATTTTTTGCAACACCTAAAGGCACTGCTTCAGAATGTTATCTTATGTTTCCTACTCCCACTTTAGCTAGGAGATAAATAATTCAACTTAATGATTCTCAGATGGTTACGTGAGAAGTTCAATAAAGTTTCCAAATCCTTTTGGCTTGTTCATATGTACATACATACGAGTATATCCCCAAAAGTTCTTTTGGAATTCTACTTGAATATAGTCTAAGCGTAATTTTCTGAAAGCTTTTACGGCTTCTTTTAATAATGCTTTGCAATCTCATTACCTACAAAACCAAAGTGATCGAGAGTTTAAGGGATCTCGAACTGGGGTCGTCAGACCAAGACTGTCTACCTTGTCAACGCTTCCATCACCATTTTTGAGGTTACCACGTGAGATTTCAATTTTCTTATAGGGTTGCAATAATGTAAAAAAACTTTGCCGATCACTATCGAGTAAACACAGCGAGGGCGTAAATCGTGTCGGGTTACATTTTCATAATAAAATATATAAAAAAATTGCATTTCAACTACCAAACTGTCATTTCAATAACAAATTTTATGTGAGAGATAATTTGGCAAACATTTTAACATACCCACCAGTGCTTTTTCCTCGAAGAGCAACCGCCGCAGCACGAAAACACAACAAATCGAAAAAAGATTAATCTTAATTTATTTTCTGTGGCACTGAGTTTATGAAAATATTTGTATTTATTTAAAAGTTCTTTAAAATATTAACAACTCATTAATAATTAATTGTGTGCACCTCGAATGTATGTATATCGACATGCATTTAAATTCATAGCTCACTTACTTGGAATTTGTGTATAAACAGTCTTTCAAGTAGATAAATACAAAATGTGTTTATTTATTTAAAAATTGTATACATTATTAAAAAAAAAATACACAAATTTCCAAACCAAAAAAGGTCGTTGCGCCCAACGCCAGCCACATTGCGCTTGTCTGTTTGAAAAACCGCAAAAAAAAAAACAAAAACATATGAATATAAATAAAACGATGTCGTACAAGACATAATGATCAATTAAATTTGTAGTTTACAAAGTGCACTTGAAAATTCATAAAACCCAACCAGCGAGAATAGAGAAGTGAATGGCGAATGAAGAAAATGTGATTGCGTGGGCGTCTGTTTTTACTTTAAAAAACCACAAAAACAACTCAAGGCATTGACGCTAATGTGACCGACCGGCTGTGTCGTTACAGAAGCTGAAGCTGTGCTGCTGCATAGAGAAATTCATTTTGGCTTGCGACGTCCGAGTACAACAACAATTATCGAAGCGATTACTTTTGATTCTTAAGTGGCAGCGGAGCGCCATACTTCTCATAAAAGCTGCACTGATTTCATATCTACTCTTGTCTTGCTTTATTTTTTTGCTCCTCCCCTTTGATTTAGCGGCGTGCTTATCAAACGCTTAAGTGGAAACACAATTTCATTTACTCTGATTTCATTTATTCCTTTCATTATTTCACTAACACAAATACATATCAGTTCTTTTACTTTTTGCTTTTCGATACAATCGAATCAATTAAAATGGAAATGAGCAGGAAAAACTGTAAAGCAAAAAGAAAAAAAAAACACAAACGAGAAAAAAAGTAAAACCCCAGCAAGAAGTGTGAGTGCATCTCATCAGGCAGAAACACACATTTTGATTACTGCACCTCCTCTCTTCGTGCCTGCGCTGGCTTGTTGCCACATTGTTGCATGCAGCAATCTCGAAAGAGGCACTTGAGGCGTCTGGCGCACGCCACGTCACCGTCGGCCACGTCACACCGGCCGGCGCGCAAGTGCACAAACATACAGACGCTCATGAGCTGCAGCGATTGTCAGCCGCACACCCGCTTGCCTTTGGTGAGCGCATCGTTCGTTGTTGTTGCCACAGTGTGGCCACTTCAAATTAATTACATGATTCCTCTGCTTGCACTTTGTTTGTTTGTTTGTATTTTTTTCACTTTTGATTTTTCTCTTTTTCATTTCTTTTCTGTTGATCGCATAAATTTCAATTTTTTAAAAGCTTTGTGCGTTCACATACATATGTACATACATACCTTTTCAATTAAATTTTCTTAATTTGAATTGACGTATCGGTGTCTCTGCTTGATGCACGCACACACGCACACACACACGAGCGCGAGAAAATAGAAACGAGCGCAGTAGAAAAGTGCGTGATTTTCTGATATTGATTTTGCTTTTAAATGTTTTTTCTTCTCCGGTTTTAGTCTCGTTTCACTTAAAAGTAAAATATCAAAATTCAAGAATGGATTGAACGTACGTTTAATAGGAAACAACGAAAAAACTATATTTGATCAGTAACGTTTACTTAATTTTCAAGCCAATGCTGCTAGCGTTTGAATTTGCAATAAATTTATAATTTTGTTTTTAATATCAGCACTTATATTTACTAGTTCTTAACCTTCATTCAACCTCCAATAACTTTTTTATCTATTTTTGCAAATAGTAAAATACTCTTTTGAGAAATGAAAAAAAAAAAGGGAAGTATTACCTATATAAATATTAACTGCCCGAGAGCCCTCTTTCGATGATTTGAAATAAAGTCTTCATCCACATAAAGTCTATTTGGCAATATTTTTTTAATTATTACAAAAATTATGTGATTTATTAAGATTAGGTTCCAATTTGTGGCTTATTTATTTAATTTTTTTTGGAAAGATAAATTTCAAGAAGTTCTGCTTTCCGAGGTTTAAAAAATCAGCAAAAAGTCTTGGACGCTTACATGTAGTATATGTTGATCTTTGGTAGGATAGCTATTATAGAGCAAAAATCATTATACTTACGGAATTTTTGTATACCCAATTATAAATACCTTACAAATGCCATAAATGATTACCGACCTTGTAAGGTAAATTTTTTTAAGCTTAATACTTTCTTAAGTTACAATGAAGAATATAATAAAATAATAACAATATTTCTTTATTAAATCCTAGAAACCGACCGACATAGTGCCATAGGATCCCGTTGTGAATACAACGTTTCAAAGGCACTCGCTCAAAAGATTATAATTATAAATATATGTAAAGTACAGTCGACTGAATTTCATATTTTAGCATAAGTCTGCTCATTGATATATTCCCATTTTCAATATACCTATTTAAATATATTTCCCATATGAGGCAAATCGGCTCATAAATACGATTTTTAGTAATAGCCCGACTCCAGCGCCACCTAGCGAATACCATTGTAAATATTACACACAAATATGGCTTTTGTCACAGAATGATGCAGTTCATTAGTTAAAAAATGTTAGGAACTAACTAGAAGAAAATTTAGTCATTCAACACTTGTCAAAAATTAAATACTTTATAGCTATTATAAGCAATATATTAAATATAATTAGAAACATTTTAAGTTTTTCTTAAAATTCCTAGGTTTTGAAAAGGTAAAATAAAAACACGGTATATAAACTAGAACTGCGTTTTTAGTTCTTAAAATTCTAAAATCAGAAAAGTTTGTTGCATATACATACATACATATTTATAAACAAAAAAATACTCTAAGCCAATAAAAACAAAATCATTTCTGACTTTCAATTAAAATTGAATTTCGGAAAAAAAACAATATCACACAAACTTGTGAAATTTTTTGGTAAAGGTTTTTATGAAAAAGTATAATATTAAATTCTACTAAAATTGTTTGTTTTACGAAATACCGATATGACTAAAATATACTTTTTAAGATTTATGTAATATTTTAATTATATTTTCTTAAAAAAAAACAAACCTACTGTGATGATGACGAATTAAAAACGCAAATTATCTAGCACATACCTTAAATTTTTCATACATATTTCATTTCTTTTATATTTTTTTCGAAAATTCGGCATGTCGAATATATATTTTCTGTTCACTATTTATAACACAACTATCTACATATTGACATTCATTTTCTTCTAATTAATTAAAACTAATTTTATAGTATTAAAAATCATAAAATCCAATTTTTTAAACTATTTATAAATTTATATATATGTATATATATATATATATAATTTTGGAGCTTACACTTTGTAGCTCAGTGTTTGGCCGAGCTTCTCCTACCACTTGTGGTGTGCGTCTGTTTATGTTGTACCAACAAATGGAGGGACCTACTGTTTTGTGCCGATTCCGAACGGCAGATGTATTTAATGAGAAGCTTTTTCATGGCAGAAATACCGCTGTTAGAAAAAACTTTTTCTATTATTAAGATTTTGCTTGCCCTGACTTTGATTCGAACCTCGAACTCACCGGCATATCAAGTTATAGCACGCACCGCTACCAACTCCACCACAAAATTTCATAAAAATTTCAAACATTTAAAAAAAACGATTTTAAAATTATTTTGAGTATTCAGGTTTTTTAATCATTCAATTTTAGTCTGACAAAGTGCTAGTTTCCAGTATCTACAAGTTATCACTTATATTTGACATTTTTTTTTACTGGCGGTTTCCTTTATACAACGCAAACCCGTGATAATTTTTATATGGAAGAAATTGCGGATGAGCGTCATTAAACAAATTTAAAAAATCAGTGGTAGTTTATAGCCACTACAAAATTTGCACGTTATTATACTAAAATTTAATTAGCAACATATCTGCATACCCCGAAATTTGTCTTAAAAATTTCGCTATTTTGAGGAAATTTTGATGAATGTATTCTACATTTACTATACAATTTAAAAAACTGTTTTTAATGGTGTTTGTTAGAGAATTAACGATGTTTTAATTGAAAAGTAATTTTAAATAATTGGAGTATAAATAAATTGTCCAAATGTTCTATAATAAGAGAACTGAGCGTAGTTAACGGAAATTAAGTTAAAATTTGTCGCATTGTGTAACAAAAAGAGAAACAGCTAACGTTGTTTTGATTTCAGAGCTAGTAAATGTGTGCTTTAAGATGTTTGAGCAAATAATACTTAAATTAATTTTTCCTGCATTAGTGCAAATGAGGCAAATTTTTAGGCAGGCAAATTGTTATTTTTAAATATTTTCTCAGACAGAGGGTCGCTTTTGTTCTTTGTGTATAGTATAAAACATTGTTGAATGACTTTCAATACTCAACTTAACCTCTTCACATAAGTATGTGTAAACATATTTAAATAAAAGAAATGGAATTTCAATACGAACAATGAAAAAGCATAATAAAAAACGGAATTCTCATTTCGGCTTTGAGGCAGAAATCTGTAACGCTCACAAAATGCTAACATACAAAAAACGCATCTCAATCCGGTTGAATAAACGCAGTTAAAGCAAATACAAATACAACAATAATTTAAAGAAAATCTTATTACAAATAAAAATTGTTCTTATGGGCTAAGTTGTGTTGTTAAAATTGATTTATGAATGAAAGATTCATGTTTTTAGTTATGACTATTTTGCTTTTAACGATTCTATGATTGTCACCTTTAAAGTAATTTCAAAAACTTAAGTTTAAAATACTTACGAACAATGGAAACATTGTTGAATCAACAGTAATTTGCTAACTACTTTGGAAACACCAGTTTCTTGCTGTAATTTTCCTGCAGTGAAACACCAAACTAATCAGTAAAAATACTAGTTCACAACTTGAATTTTCCAATTGAGATCGAACTAGTCCGAAAAGGACAAGACTTTTACCAAATATAGAGCGATTTATGCCTTATTTTATTTTTCGTTATTGACTTTTATACATAAACTTATTATTAGCTAAACTAAAAATGTTAAATAAAAATGTGAAATATTTGAAATTATACTTAATTCATGAATTGATTTTATTTAACTCTCCTTTTTAATCCCAAACTAGTGGTTTTGGTCCACAGTTCGAAAAATATTTCTTTGTTTGTTTTGAACTACATCTTTTCCAAAAGTATTTCAGAAAAAGACAATTGAAATTTAGAAAAGGCCAAATGTATTTCAGAAAAACACAAATGTATTTCAGAATAGGATAAATGTATTTCATAAAACGACAATTGTATTTCAGCAAAACGCAAATGTATTTCAGAAAAACACAAGTATATTAATATCGTCTTTTCCTAAATACATTTGTGCTTTTCTGAAATACATTTGGGTTTTTCTGAAATACAATTGATCTTTTCTGAAATACATTTGCGTTTTTCTGAAATACTGTGTAAAACGGTGTAGTAGAAAATTTGTATGTTTGGTCCTTAATTGAACTCGTAGTATGAGACTGGTAAATATCTGATCCAAATCTAATAATTTCCATCTCCTAGGATACCCCCATGTTAAAAATACCAGTTGCTTGTATGGAAAAAAAAGACAGTTGGCTGACTAGTGGGCCTTGCGATGCATACTAGTTGTGAAGTAGTTTGCAACTAGTATATTTGACTACAGGGTTAGGGTTCCAATTCGGTCGACTCGAAGTCTTTAAAACTCTTAAAAGATCTGCCTTTAGAAAACACTTCTTATTTTTTCCTATTGAAAATATAACAAAATTTTCTGATAACACGGCTGTACAAAAAAATGCTCGTTATTCGTCCCAAAGTTTATTTTATCATTTTCTGGTTAATTATAAACGAAAACGAAAAGAAAATACCTTTTTTCCGTATAAAGTTTGCTTCTAGATGGCAAGGAGAACGTTTTCATCTGGACATTTTAAGCTTCGAACAACGTTATCAAGGTCAATACAATGAAAACATGATAAATATTTACAAAAGCAAACTTTTTCATGCTATATATTTTTTTTTCGTCTAATTACTAACTAAAGAATCGAAATTTAATTCTTTTGAGTCTAGGTAAAATTTCGTGTTGACCCGTGTAATTACTGTGTTTCAAAAATAATTTTTAAAAATTAAATTAGAAGCGAGTTCTATATGTAGCACATCACGAAAAGTCCAACTGGGTGTGTGTGATGCATTCATAAATGCCTCTACGCATAATCAAATGTATGTTTGTATGCCTATTTCTATATATAAGTATTTGCAAATACATACGCATGTACATATGTGTGTGCATGACCCCATAGTTGAACTAAATAATTGGTAGCATTCGTTCGATTACTACTCGGCTGATTAAGTGTTGTTGACTTCAAATAAAACCCATTCAAATGCGCCTCTAATATTACTTTTCTTCATTTTCAATACACACTATGTTCTTGATTAGAATGCATCTCATAAAATCTGATTTTTTTTTAAGTGACAATCAATTGATTGTTGCAACACTTATTTATGCCCCACTTAATGACTTTTCAATGGGCTTACAATTTAAATAGGACAACTACAATTATCGAATTTGCTACATAATTTCACACAGTGCTTGAATAGATGTACTGTGGTTTTATTGCTTTTGATGACTTTTTAAATTCTTTAAGTTTATTTATGTAGTGAATAAGAATAAAATGGAGCAACGAAGAAAAAATAAACGAGTTGGATTAGTAGAGTAGATAAAGTTTGTGTGATGCTGTGAAATTTAAATCCAATTGCATGCTAATTTGCTTAAATAGCTGTCAATTTAAGAAAAGTATTTACAAGTCTGATAAGTCCACGTATGACCAATAATTAGTAGCGTAAATAATCTTACGTCTTGTAAAATTTTTTTCGATATGTTTTCATTCTACGATACCAAAATATGTTTCAAAAAAGTATCATAAATTAGATTTTTGGTAAAATGTCGTCTTTTGCTGGTAAAGTTTTCTGCAACATTATTTCTCTTTTTGTTATCAATGCATATTTTGAAAATGCACCACTTTCCTAATCATATTAATATATTAGTATACATTGATTATGAACCACATCAGACCATTAATTCGATTTTTAGTTATAATCGCCATTGGTGCCATTTTATCGGGCTAAATTTTCTGCAGCAGCATTCACCTTCAAATTTTTTGTATTTATATGTTTTAAATATAAGCTAATTTGTGTTATAATTACTACTTTTAGGGCCAGTTTTTCAGTGCTGGTTTAAGCTCAGTTTAAACTCAGTTAAAATATAAACTTAGTTTCCTTGCGCCTAAATAAATTTGTTGCAACCAAAACGAAATAGTCAGCAAATAGCTGATAAGTTAATTTAAGTTTAACCGAGCACAATCGACCGTTTAAACTTAGTTTCCTTGCGCTTAAATACATTTTTTGCAACCAAAACGAAGTAGTCAGCAAATAGCTGATAAGTTAATTTAAGTTTAACCGAGCACAATCGGCCGTTTAAGCTTAGTTTCCTTGCGCTTCAATACATTTTTTGCAACCAAAACGAAGTAGTCAGCAAATAGCTGATAAAATAATTTAAGTTTAACCGAGCACAATCGGCCGTTTAAACTTAGTTTAAACTCCGTTTAAAGTTGACTGAAAAACTGCAAACTGAGTTTATACTTAGTTTAAATGACAAACAGAGTTCAACTTGCACTCTAAAACTGGCCCTTAGTAATAAATCGACTACAGCGCCAGCTGGCGGAGCTTTTTTTCTAAGGATTATCAAAATTTGTAACGGAAATTTAAATTGAATTACCTCTGACGTTTTCAAGCTTTCCGAAAAGAAAGAATGTCGGCTTAAAAATATACCTACCTGACTAGAGCTTACTATATCTGAGATCTAACTAGATCTGTTTTGCTGACATTTTAAATTATCTGTCTATCTTTAAGCTTTTTATGTAACTAAGCACGGTGTTGCATGGTGTTTTGTTCCAGATTCTGGTTGGCAATTGTAGTCCTTATTCAAGGTGAATTAATCTAGAACCACTTATAAGTTAGCCTTCTTACAATATGCGTTTGCAAAGATTGTTCATATTTTGAATTTTCATTTGGTCGATAAACTAATTTTTCAATATCTCGACTCCAGCTCATGTTGTAGCCTGCTATAAGATCGTAATTAAACTCTCAATGTAAAATTTATAAAGAAATATAAACAACATTTTGTGCTTGGAAGTTTGCCATTTGGGGGCTTTTAAGTTGAATAATCTTTAGTGTCTGTAATCTTTAGAGATTGAAAGTTGAGAACTTTCCATTTGAGCGTTCGCAAATTGCTATACAACTTTTTGCATTGTTCGAGTTTCTTAGCGCACTTTGAAACATAAGTCAGCCTTTTAAATTTAATGTACTAAAAACTCGCCCTTGCTTTTGACCAATAGTATTTTAATTTAAATGCTTTTATCACAAGAATAGTATTAACATTTTTCAATATAACTGCATTTGAACTGACTTTCCACATTTCCGTTTTTCGCAATATTAATAATTTTTTTCTCGCGCGAATTAAATCTCTACACAAAAGTTTTTCTTGCGTTAAACGACATGCTTGCCCGTTATTGAGCTTTTTTCCTTTACTAAGCTTTTTCCATAAAACTTGCGAAAGCTTTCGAAAATTGTACAAACACCTAATATAAACAGCTTTCATGCGCAAAAGTTGTTTTCTAAACCCGTTTGCACAGCTGTTAGTAAAGTTTACCAGCAGCTGTTTGAGCTCATCGCTACACGCCACCAACATCGCTATCACTTTTGTTTTGTTACTATCATTCGCGTGCACCGTACAACGTACAACAAAGTAACGATGATGAAAGTAAGAATGAAAAAAAAAAAAACAAAAACAAAGCACGCAGCATCTGTGAGAAAATAACGTTTTTCGAAAGTTGGCAATGCCGAGCGCCGGTCGGTGTATGAGTGTGAGCGAGTAATACTCACCATGCGTGTGTGCGTATTTGTGTGTTGGTGTGAGTGAGCAAACTCTACAAAGTACAAATACAAACATACGCATGTTATCAGGTCACAACAGCCGCAATCAACCACCCACTTACCCACCGTTCCTACACCGCTCACCGCTCACCAAACCCTCTAACCATTATTCTAATACAAACAAAACGTTTGCTTCTTGTTGTTGTTTGTGGCTACCTCTTTTTGAGTTTGCGTTTGTTTGTGTGTATTTTTGGCGCGCTTAGCTTTATAGTGTCGGAATGCGAGTACCATTGTTGTTTAAGCTTCTACCGGTGTCGTCGAGTCAATTCGTCTGTCGGCTTTTCAGCTGGTTGAGCGCACACACATTTAAGTGTGCTATCGTGCCGGCTTGTAGGCTAAGGAGGCAGGAGTTGGGCACTCGACTCATCTTATCATCGCTGACTGTAAACACTTTAGCCAAGTCTCCAAAGTCTTGGCTTCGTGCATCGGCATGCTGCTGTGACAGATGCTGGAGACAAGTGTTTCGTATGTGTGTCAGTGTGCGAGCGGAGGAGGAAGTTGCGTGAGTTTGTCTGTGTATTTGACACTTGCTCGCCGCCGTCAATTGAACTCGGAAATCAGTTCGTGTTTTGAATTTCTCCGGATCGCATGGCAGCAGCGGAAGATTGCATCGAGCGAAGTGAACGCGTGTGAAAAAAAAATTTATAAAAAAAAGAAAAATTTGTAATTGTTTTGAAATGTAAGAAGGAAGTTTTAGAAAGTCTTAAAAAATTTATAAATAACAAATATATGGTGGCAACTGATGGTTAGTGAAAAAAGTTTTTTTGAACGTATATACAAATTATAATATAAAAAGCACAAATGGCAGTAATGAAAGCTTATGTACAGAATATTTGTGAACCATAAAATGAATAAAATTTAATTGTCACTGCGTAGTCAAAAAGTTTTAAAATAATTTTCTTATGAAGAAAAAGTGAAGAAAAAGTGAAAAAAAAATTAACAAAATTAATTAATTCAATGGCACATAAGCTATTATTAAAATTAAGGATGCACAAATGCAATAACTATAACCAAACCAAAATTTTAAAATATCAAACAATTCAAACAAACAAAATTTATGAAGTGAGCATAATAGCTTGAATCAGATATACATTTATGATAAAATATTGGTTTAGAAAGTGAACGAAAAGTATAAATCAAGAAAATCAAGAAAAATTGTAATGAAACAAAATGCATTTAAAAAAAAACGTCCTTAAGCAAATTTAAAAAAAATAAAAATAAAAATCTGGGAATAATATAAAACCAGTAACTGAAAAAAATATTGATATTTTTTTATCCGCTTAAAAATAAAACCTTCAAAATAAATTAAAAAATAATAATTTATTTATATTTTTGTAATTAGCAGAGCGTATATGTTTTTGGCTTTGTTTTTTTTTTAAATTTGATCGTCCAGCAGTTTCGTTGACTTTAGAGTTTCTTTTTAATGTTCAACTTCGGTTCAGTTTAGTGATTAAAGTAATTGAATTGAATAAAGACAACTTTTGTTCATACAACGGTATTCATACAATATGGTCGATTGGAGGAAAAAATCAGCACTCAATAATAAGTAGAGTGATCTATAAATAAAAAATTTTTTGTTTTTAATTTTACTAAATTTTGGTATGACTGAGGCAAAAGTACGCTACAGCAAGAGTCACCCATTCACAAGAGTCGTGTCGTATTGACTGTTCTGTTTAAGGTTGTATTCGCTATTCTAGATGACAACACCACAGCATTGACCTCGTCCTCAGCGAGTATTGTATATTCCCAATAATAGGAAAACCAAATAAAAATGTCTAGCCGATGAAGACCAACAATTTTGAACACACACAAACTTATTGTTGAATTTGAAAAATCTTTTAGGGTAGAAGGTGAATCTCTATGTAACAATTCCATTCGCATTATAATAACTTATATCTCAAATTTTATTTTCATTCCATGTTAAGAAACGTATACATTTCGGTTGCTTTTTTTAAAATTATCTTGCCTTTTTTCCGCGTCATTAATAAAGCTGTAAGTGCAGCGTTTCATGTAGTTTTGTCTGATAACAATCTTTTCTTGGAGACTGGGTCAAAAGGACCCTTTTATGTGGGTTTCAATGGGTTTAAATATTCCACAACAATAATTCTAGGACAGTTTATATATATATATGGTATGCTCGGTTTTAGCAAACAATTTTAATATTTAACAAACTTTTAAAATTTGAATTCGCTGCGGTTCCTAAGAAAAATATGTTTTTTATATTTTATTTTGGTTGATAAAACCGGGAATTAGCCTTTCATTTCTCTTAGACACATATTATAAAAGAATATTTCCGGTTTTTTGAAAGCCACTTAGAACGGAATTTGAAAACTTTACAAAATATTATCCAAGTCGAATGCTCTTGCAGACATTTAAATAAAAAAGCGCTTCCCACAAGCTCTACACTTAGAAAGAAATTATTGCAATAAGTTGTCAAAAGTAATTTCGTTAGGTCCACTTAGAAACAATCGCGAACTAGTTTAAAATATAGAAACATAAAAACTGTTCATAAAATCGGTATATCCAGGGCTTCTTCTTTCACTTCTAAAACTTATTTTTCCTGAATTTCACATGCGCTGCATTACAAATTTAGAATGTCGTCGATAAAAATACAAGCGAGAGTTAAAGAAATTTTAAAACGTTTCAAAATCAAAATCGCTATCCATCGCTCCATCGTTTGCCTTTAAAATAGTTTTTGAAAAATGTGTGTGTGTGTGTGTGTGTGAGTTTTGCCACTGCGCGCCTTGTTGTATGCAACCGACACAAATTTGCATGCCACTAACGAATTCAATTCGCCGTCTGCTGACCGATACTCGTTGTTTAATTTCCGCTTTTTGCTAATTTTGTTTCCGCTAGCAGTGATTTCCGTGTGCGTATAGTTTTTTCGCTCTTTTTTTTATCAGCAACATTTTTTATTGTTGATTTTTTTTTTCCTTTGAATGAGATTTATTTTGTGATACAAGTTATGCGTATTAAATAAATGCACAGCGTGGGTTTAGAGCGGCTGCAAGCGCTCACAAGTTTTCAGCTGAATAAACAGTGATATTTTTTTTAATAGATGAATGTGTGTGCGTGTTTGTTCGTGTGTGTGTGTGTGTGTGTGTGGAAGTTTGTCAAGTTTTTGAATGTATGCGTGTGCGACATGCACATACACACGAACTATATATTTGCTCACTCACACATAAATTTCAATTAATTTATGCCATTCGTGGCAACAATTAAATGCAAATCTGTGGTGAGTACACAAACAAATACGCACACATGAACTTTTGTACGCAAAAAAAAAATGTGTATGAAAAATAAATTGTAGTCCTTGTAAACTATAACCCCAAACGAATAACGTGCTAACACCAATTGTTTTTCGTGATCTCGTCATTTTCGTGATTATTTTCGGAAACAACAATATTTTTTGCAAATACGTTTGTACAAAATACCCTCTATTTTATATATTTGACTAAAAAAAATATTTTCTCTGCTACGGCATTTAAATTGTAAATTGCAAGCAACACATTTTTAGATTTATTCGAAGCCTTCTTTTGTTTTTATTGAGATAACTTGCTCCTGCTAAGGAGCAAATAATATAAAAAATAATAATTACCCTGATGGCTTCCATTAGAATAAACAAGTTATTGGGACTCTCCTTGTTCACCTATTTTCCAAGCGCTCATATTTTTAATCGTATAACTTTCGGTTAGCTGCTGAACTCAGTTTCGCCAGGCACTCAAGAAACAAACATACTCAATTATAAAAAAAAAGTCAGAATCCCTTTAAATTGAGCTATTAGGATTAGCTGTATAAATAATTTACCAAAATGGTCAAGTGAAAGGTAAAAACATAATAATAATTTAGTACATAAATAATTTTTCTAGCTCGATTATTGGTCAATTTTGTTCAGCGCCTTGACTTCAAATCTTTTAAAACCCCCTCATTTGGTATTTCAAAGTAAAAAAAAATACTGAATCGAAATAAGTTGATTTGCCGGAAAACCTTGCAATCATGAAAGTTGAGCAGACAACAAAAAGTGGAATAATTTTGATAAGAAGAATATTATGTTAACAATTAGAATAATCAAATTTACAATTTTTAATTCGTTGTTTATAATTCCTTTCCTTTAAACTTTTTTTCGCTCATTGGATTTTTTATTTGAATTAATTGTTTTGCTTTGCTCTCTCTTTGAATCCTGTAATGATTCTGATCTGACGCAAGGATATATGCCAAGGTCTTTATAAAAATAAAAATTAAAATTACATACAAACAAACTAAATAAAAGATAAAAGGTTTTTGTCTTACAAAAGCTGCTCGCAAAGTTATTAACAACTGAATAATTAAAACTTAAAATAGAAAAAAAAAGGAATCACTGTAGATATCAATATTTTTTTGATTTAAAAAAAGTGTGTAATAAAAATAGACCTAAACTTTTTTTCCTTAAAAACTGTGAGACATAAAAAAAAAATAAATAAAATTTATTAAAAATATTTAAAATTCCAAACTCTTCAAAAAAATGGTAAAAATTGGTAATACTATGTCAATGCTTCTTGAACAAATATGTGATTTTGTTTATCCAAATTGTGGAAAAAATAACAATTATTATATGAAATTCTAACTGATATCTGTAAATAATAAAAAAATTAAATTCAAAAATAATAAAATCAACTAAAACTATTTCTTTAAATATCTAAGACAATAACACAGAATTTATTAAAACAAAAAAATAATATTAAACTAAAAAAATAATTAAACAAATCCAATGACTGCAATAAAATCGAACATAATTTAATAAAATGAAAAATAAAAATACAAAAATCAAACAAACCAAATGAATCAAATAATGTGGACAATATTGCAAATCTGCCAACGATGTGAATGAGTTTAAATTTTCATAGAAACGAAGTTTAGTTGAAAAAAATTTAAAAGTGCACAAATAAATAATAATTAATAAAAGTATCATTTTACTATGCCAAATTTAAATAGTGCAAAAACGCATGTAATAAAAAATGTTTATATAAAAAATAAATGAACGAAAATAAAACTAAATCGCTTCATGCAGTTATTTTCGCAGTGTTTATTTGAAAATAAATTGATATTGCAAAAGTATTTTATAAATATAAGTGAAAACAATTCGAATACAAGAGATTTCAAATTACAATAAATGCAATAAGCAATTGAGAATGGAAATTCAATCTACGTGCTGTGCTTATTAAGTAAAAAATTCTTTCAATAAAAAAAATAATTATTAAATTTGCTTGTACCGCAAAAAGATTCTTTAGTGAAATGGATATTGCTAGCTTTGCAAAATTTAAGATAAATTTCCTCTATAATTTAATAAATTTTGCTCAAAATACTACATTTGTGCGTAAGTCAACGTGAACAGTGTTAAAGCTACATTTGTGATTTCGGAAATTATGATAGCATTAAAATTGATAATCCCCCTATCAGTTTTCGCAACGTGTCGTTACTTTATAAAGTAGCAAATTACCAAAAATGCAACATTGTGTTATTCTAACTTCTTTTTTTAAAAGCATAAAAATAAATCTTTTAGCTGTTGAAAGTTTTTACGACCTAACAATTTTACAACCTTTTACCACACTCTGTGTATCCCCTCAATTGTTTACTCATCATTTGTTATCTACGTGTTATTTATGGATATTTTGACGAAAGCCCGATTCACAATTCCGCAGACATTACTTTTGAAAAACTTTAAAAATCTGTAGTATGTGTTTTTGGTATACACGTAAATGTGGAAAAAAATAACTGAGGATACACAAAGAACAATTAAAAAAGGCAACGTCTTGGAAAAACGATCTCCGTTGTCCTTTGAAATTTAGAAAAATACTTAAACATTTTTTATTTACTAAATTTATTATAGAATAACAACGAAAAATATTAATTTAACTCGAATACTCTTAAGTCTTTTAATTTTGCAAACTTTACATCACTCTTCAAAATAGTAATAAAACTTAAAGGTGCACTTTTCTAGCTTTGATCGCTGCAAAATCACATATTATATCATTGTAACTCAAAGTTGAAGCGGTTTCACTTTGAATTGAAAGAATTGCAAGATTTGACTGTCTACTCTGACTCATGGTCGATCTCAAGTTCGATTATCTCAATTTAAGTTTTTCTAGTTTCTACATTTTAGTCTGAATATCAAACAAATCTTGTCAACATCCACTTTGGCTCAGGTGGTGCGGCAGAATATGCTTGGCCCCGGCGCCCGAAGTTGTAAATTATAAAAAGGCACCTGACTGTCAAACTTCATTAAAATAGTTCAAAAACTGAGGAACATGGCAAAATCGACTCAACTCATCAGCCTGATCATATCGGTATACTTTTTGATAGGTCTAACTCTTATCATTCTAGTACTTACAAACATCGGACCAAAGTTAATATACCATTTCCATTAAAAGTATAATAATTTACAATAATTTAAACTTTTTAGCCAGACATTTTTTTTTTCTGAATTAACAATTACTTTATTTATGCGATTGAGCCATTAGTTGATTTATAAGATTTCATCGTCGTTAGCTGGCAATTTTTTAATGTTTTGCTCTTTTTAAGCAACATTTTTATTTAAGCGTCTCGTGACCTTACTCCAGTTATACTCGTATACGTAACTCTTTCTGTAGTTCAAGTGGCGCGGATTTTCGCTAGTAAATATTTAAATACTTATACTTTATATAACAAATCCGGTAATAAAAGTAAGAGATCTGTTTGTATAAATTGTATCAACAACTATTTATATGCAAATGATAAAGGTGTGAAAAAGACTAAAAATTAAGTCAAACTATTTCAGTGGAGATATTTAAACGAGTGTCTGTGGGTTGAATATTTATATGTACGTATTTGTGTTTAGATACGCATACGAATGAAAGATGATGAATGAATTTTTGGGCTAACATTAGAGCAGTTCAGCATAACTGAGAAATATTTATAATGCAAACGAAAACGACACTAAAGTGGGCACACAACACCGAAACTGATTTCTCAACAGGTCATATTTGGTAGGAAAGTACTATAAATCTTTGCAATATTTGAATATAAGCTGCGTTTAAAAGTATTAACAAATGCAAGATTTTCTCAAATATCAACTGTTTTAGAAAATTCATTTTTTTCAACGGGGCATTCCAATATTTTCGGGGTATTGCACATATTTTTGTTTTTAAAATATACATTGAAGATTTCAATAGCTAATGCTTTTTGGTTTGAATCACAACTTTTTCCCAGATAAATTTCTGAACAGCATTTGTTTTTTATATTTTTTTCAAATTCTAGTATGGGAAGTACAAAAATGTACTTTTTTCTGAGATTATTGAAATTGATTCCCAAGATATTTAAAAATGTTTACGAATTGAGCTCATTTTAATATAGTTAGGTGATTCACAAGGTGTCATAAAGTCAAATAATAAATTTGTATGGATATATAACTCGTATGTGTAAACTTCTTATTTTTTGTCTTATTTTAGTAATTAAACAGCTGATTTCGAATATAAAAAAAACATGCCGCGGGAAAGTGTGAAAAATAAAATAATTACTGAACTCTGCATCAATCAGGTTGTGGACATGGGTTTTGCAGATTCAAGTAAGATATAAACTTTTTGGCATTCGTGCATTATTCTCTTTAAGGCGATGAGATGGAGCAAGATGAATCCGACGAAGTTTTTATGATGAACATGTTAAGCCTTTTGTGCAACCGCAGAAGTATTCACTTGGGAATTCCAAAGCCGCAGAATAAAAATCCCAAAAGTAAAATTTGAAATGAAAACCAAAACAAATGACAGCTTATAAAATACGACAAAATAAAAACATATCGTGCAAAATTGTATTTCATTACTACTCAATTTATGAAGCAAGCAACAACAAAATATATTTTTAAAAACATCATAAAATGTATGATATTATGACAATATGACTCGTTATGACACCTTGTGAATCACCCAAATATTTCTTTGATGTTCTATGTTGTATCGCAAATGTAGAACGCTGCAGTTTAATGCCAACTTCGAAAGGCAAATGTATTTTATTTAATTGCTCAATTAGCTCTTAATTGAATGAAAATATGTTATATCAATGCAATCCCCTGCGTTGTACAATTTTGAAACTTATTCAACAAGCGAGAGGCAGTGAGTTTTTGTGTGGATTTTATTTGGATTACTCGCCAAGAGAAAATCACAAATTATTGTCAATAACATTAAAACACAATCGAAGTAATTTGCCTTTGCTTTCTTAAAATTTTCAGTTTATCTTCCATCTGTTTCATTCATAGCATAATGTAGTTATTTGTTGCATACTATTAATTGAAAAACTGACTGTGTGTAAACACGAAAGGTATTTTACTCAATCAAAAGGTAAATTTAATATAATAAATTATTTTTTTTTAAATTTTTAGTATTAGTTTAGTGAATATTTCCAAACATATAAATATTAAGAAAAAAACGGTAAAGTCGAGCGGTTAATTAAAAACCACAGGAAATAGTTAGAATATTCGATATCTTTGATTAACGCCGAATATTTTTTTTTAAGTTAATACAGAAGAAGAAAATGCGTAATAGTTTTTGATCACTGCTAAGAATTGCGACACATAGGTACATGACAAGGGCAAGAGACACTGCAAATCCGTTCAAACTGCATAGTACAAAAATCTGAAAGCAATAAATATAATTTAAATAAAAAAAAAATATTGCCTCAAACTGTATAAATAATAATAGATTCACCTTAATGTGCGTAAATTAGCACACTAATATGCTAGCAAATACCTAAGTTCGATAATTTAGGGCACTTAAGCCCAGCTTTGTTATTGAAATGAGCAAACAAATTTGCGTGCATATATTGGAATATAAATATTTATTAGTTTAGTTTTCAATCTAAGTAGGCATTAATTTTTGTTCGACTTCTTTTCAGGTTTTCTTTTGCACTCTCTCGCACGCTAACTGGTTTTTAACAACTTCTGCAGTGTATAGGAATGAATGTAAAACTATGTACAGTTGAATTATAGAAAGGCCTTAGACCTTAAACTTGTGAACAAGTAGAAACAAATGTGAAATAAATATGTAAATATTTTTGGGAATAGCCGACAAGTGAACAGCGAATTAAAATGTTGATCCGATGAGCATGGCAGTTAACTATTTTTATGCGTAGGATTAAGTTGTTAAGCTTTAGTGTAAAAAGCTCTGTGAATACTTGTAGTCCGAAGAAGATTAGTAAAGCTATTTAAAATTTATTCATTAATAACTTTTTTAAACAAAAAAAAAAAGCTTTACATTTCTTTATACCCAACTAAGCTCGCTTAATTTCAACGCCTCGCTGCTACATTAAGTACATCAAAGCACTTTAAAATGCAGCTAAATTTCTCTCTAATATCTTTAGAATGCTAAAAGTATGTAAGTAGATACTTTAACTGCTCTTCCCCTGCTTCTCCTCCTCCCTTTACCGCATTCAATAATATTTTCATTTTCAATTGATTCTCAAACTCAAAAAAAAAAAAGGCGCCTAATCAAATATTCAAAAGCAATTTACTTTATTGAACGCACGTGCAAGCCAACTGGACAAAGCGGAGATGTGAGGGGGTCTTCAGCAACAGCAGCAACAGCCGCAAAGACGTGAAGCTCAGCAATCAACGTACGCCAGTGGCAAATGTAGGCGGCAGCGGCGAGTGCGCCACAGCTGGCTGGCCGAGCAAATCCAATAGTCGGCGCATAGCCAAAGGCGATTAAAATGTATTTTAGTTGTACTATTTTAGATTATCAGGCAATTGAAAAGCTTCCGAGAGTTGAGTAATATTTGAAGTAGAGAAGCATTTTTGCTAGTGGAAATTTAAGATGGGTGTTGTGTTGTCTGTTACAGATTTTTATTTTTGTTATTTTAGTTTTATTGTATTTTAATATGTTGAGCGGCTGTGTAAGCTGAATTTTCTGAATTTCAATGGAAATTATTGCGATTTTGTTTCAGATATCTATTAAGTGATTTGTTAAGCGATTTGCTTTTAATGTTATTATTTTTAGCAGAGATCTGTTGGGAGTTTGGGAGTGGCAAGTATTGCTTTTTATACAAAAATTTAGATTTGTAGATTAGGGACGGGCACTTTTATCTTTCGAAGAAAGTGGGAAGCCTACACTTCACGATAATCCATGAAGCGATAATTGTTATAGCGCTTTATCTAAAATAAGACTCGAATATAATAAGCAAATAATGGTGTTGAATAATTTTTAGCAGAGTCGTAAGAAAAAATATTTTTGTTGAGTAATCACATTAGTTAAGTTGAATGATGTTTGCAGAAATTTGTGTCAAAACGGTTTATATTTGTAATTTCAAATTCATAAGATTCTTCAACTAAATAAGCGTATTGATACAACTTGAATAAATATCATAATTTTTAATACACACATTTGAGTGTGGTTTCCAAACATTGGGATTGGCTACAAACGAATAAAAAACAATTGGCAAGTAAATACATTTAGTTGACAATAGTGTTGTCGTTTTCTCAGAGTACCGATTTTAATATTAAACCAGCTATTTTTTTACGATGGTAGTTCGAAAAAAAATTCTATAAAATATTTCTTGAGTTATACCCAGTATTTTTAGTCATTCTTATTTACTTATCACGAACTTTTCAATGGCGTTTTCATAGCGCCAAAAAAGTAGGTATTAAATAAATAAACCCTTCTGGTATAAAACCAGAGTGAGAAGGTTGAAACGGATATTAAAAAGGCCTCCCAAAATGGAAAGGTGATATTCAATAAGCTAATTATATCAAAGATCAATCTTGAATAATTTTAATACAAAAGAAAAAAAAATGTATATGTTACAAAAATATATGCGTAAAAGGCGTTTCTGAAGTATGTTCTTTTAATTAATTTTAAAATTTTAAAAACTGCACTAAAAGAAATAATTTCATCATTTCTACCACTAAAACTGTTGTTTTGTTTATATAAAAATCTTTCATATTTCACAATTTTATTGAGCTCGAGACTAGTTTATGGAAGATTTTTATTTGGAAAAACAACAACAACTTTTTAATGGTAGAATAATCACCACATTTCCTCATCAGACTTCTTTTTATTTATTTAATTATATTTTATTCTTCATCTCGACTTTCCCAGGCTTTGAACTAGGGACCTCATAAACTGGCCTCGAACTCAGTAAAATAAAGAATTATTAATAATTTCATGAATTTCAAAATTTTAATTAGGTTTTTAAACATATTTTAATTTTTGAATGAAGCTTGGAACTTAAGTTTATACAGTTTTTGTGGAGAACAAATCTTTATTTAATTGCGAAATACTATAAATTAAAAAGCAAACTTTTGAAAAATAAATTAAAATTACTTCGGTTATATAAACATATAATACCTTTTACTGTCCCGTCAAATGTTAATATACTACCAAATGTGTCGCACTTTTTTATACTTTCCAGGTCTTTAGTTGACTTTTTTCAACGACAAATACATTTTTTGCCATATCTGATTCAAAAAAGATAACTCATTAAATAACACATTTAGTTGAATTTAATTGTATGGATTAAAAATAAACTGGCACTTCTTACATTTTTTGTCGAAATTTACAATCAAAACGAATTCAAAATTTTTGTAGAAGGCATTAGGTATGTGCGACGGCTTTATCATAATGATTTTTTGGTTTACAATTTTTTACATAACAGTTATTTTCGGTCTGGAAAAATTCGTCTATTTCTGGAGAACTTTAAATTTTGGAGCGTTAATGTGAAAGATTTAGATGATTCTGATTTAAAATCATTTATGTGTCGGCATATCTGAAGTACATAGTTCAAATTTCAGTAAATTCAATTGCTAATAAATAAAGCCTCACACAGTAATACGTACATACAAAAAAACTCATATATACTCGTACATACGCACGCAAACTGCATATACAAATATCTATCTCTGTCAACTCTACGTTGCTTACACGACTGTCACAATCTAAATTGCAACCACTGCATCAACAAAAAAAAATTTGCACAAAATTGCAATGCATTTTTTCATTTGTTGTTGTTGTTGCAGCTGTTTTGTTTGTTTGTTTCGAAATATTGTTTGTTCGTGAAATTTGTACGTCCGTCAGTGAGAATTGCCAATGCAAAAGTGTGCGGGTGTGTGTGTGTGTGGAAAAAGAAAAGCGAAAAGCAAAAAGTGTTCAGTTAAAAGTGAATGGCAAATCAGAAGCTTCTCTTCGTATGCATTTGTATTTTGTATGTGTGTGTGTGTGTTTTGGTGCGATGTCACTTTATGGTTGACTACGGTGAATGTGTTGAACAACTTCCGCAGTGGACAATGTTGACAACATTTGCTTGGTTGACGGCTGCTGGTTGGCTTCATTTCGACTGCTCAGCGAAGCGTTGATGTTGCAAGGCTCTCGCAAACCCCTCAGAAAAAAAAAATGAAAAAAATCCCAAGGAAGTTTAATCACTTGTGTGAGTATGTTTGACTTTACACTCGTCCATTGATATGTTGCTTATGTGCATTTTGCGTGCAGCCTTAGTAACTCGCGCAAACACACACACACACGCAAATGTAGTTAGCGCGTTATTTGTTTAACCTCCAACAGCGTTGCAGAATACTCTCACTCAGGCAGTTTGACAAAGTTCGTGACACATGCGTCTATCATCGCGGCTACAAAGTGTTGATCAAATTTTTTTATGCAATTTCTATTTTTTATGATAACGCCAAAAATGTTTTACGCGATTTGCTTGCTACATTTTGACTGCCATATTTCTTACCAACTGACTAACTGCTATTTTAGTGGCGCACCGTCGCCTACTGCATTTTCTTCTTTTAGAGCTTTTTTTATATATCTAAGCTAATCCCGACGTCCGTTATCAGATATTCATTCAGGAATATTTTCCATTTATGCATCAGGGCGTGCTTTGCAGTGCTCTTTTCTTCACAGCAGAATAGGCAACATTCTTGTGAACAGGGTTAAGCCCAAGTGGGTAGTTTGATGACCGCGCGGAATCAACAGAAAATATGAATCGAGCTTTTTTGTTATTATTTATGATTTAGTATTTTGGAAGTATCTTCAAACTCTGTACACATTTTTATTTACAAGTATAGTGCTACACTTTTTATTTTTTGAAGTTACAGACAGTTTTATATTTCTGCAGAGCAAACAGCGACATTCATTTTGAATTTCGAGTAATGTATTCATTCATTAAAATATCTATATATAACTTATCGACTGCATCAGTGTACAAATGCAATACTGCCACATGCCACAGAAAAGCTTCTCTCGTTAGGGCAAGATTGCCCTGGAATGAAGATTGTTGCTTATGCAGTGCGAAATATTTTCGCAAACTGCGTGGCAAAAATCCACAAAAAAATTCACCAACATTATTGCATCCTATAGACTTGCAAAAGTTCTATGTTTACATATTCCAAAGCGAACAATGAGTTATCCACTCTTTTATGTGTTAAGTGGAATACATTGCCCCATATTGCTGATCACCTTTTCTGCGAAATGCATTTGGCTTGAAATTTAAATTTTCTTTGAAACGATTTTCGTCCTTTGAAGGCTTGTCTCGTTCCCAAAAGTAGCTATAGCGATCATTCATGGAATGTATTATAAATGTGTATACATTATTTATGTATATCGTTCACTGCAAAGGAAATATACTCACACATTTGTTCAACTTCCTTTCTCTTATGTCGGGAAGTGTAACCGCAGAAGACTTTGGCATCCAATTAAGAATTACGTACTAATGTCCCACTGCATTGGTTATTTTGATTTTATTAAGCAACTTTAAGCTTTTGTTTTTAATTCATATTGATTTTTTGCCATTTACTTAGCTGTCAATCTTATTTTCCTCACTTTCCATTTTCAGCACGATTTCGTTCGTCAAATCAGTTTTAGATATACTATGTGCCCATTTATCTGCATTAGTACACTCGTCTGTTCGCAGTTTAAAATTGTCGACATATTGGCGTCCAGCTTAGGTGCCCTGTTAACGCCAGCTTAGGTATCCTGTCAAATGCAACTATCAAATAAGATATCTCACTGGTTGTGATTCACAATAGGCTGCTGGCTGCTATAGATTCTATCTGTTCTACTTTAACGAAGTGAAATCACCAATCATTGTTTCCTACTATACCTGGTGGATTGTCGGAATATCATTTCCTGACAGCTCCCTCCTTTTTTTTCTAGTTCAGCCTGACCGTGCTCCTTTCCCGAAGTCTGAAACAGTTTTGGGGCTTATAAACGAAGCATGTCCGCAATTTTATTCCCATCTATTTCAGCGTAACCTGAGATCCAAAGAACCCAGTCCAGGTTCATCCTGAGACACTCTGTCACCAGTTTTGAGGTTACCTGGTAAGATTTTATAGTATTCATAGCCTCCTCGCTGTCCTGTAGGACTGAATTGTTTCGTCTCCGGTAGTTACACCTAATGTTAAACGCCACTTTTCTTTCTATGGCATATATTTCTGCCTGTAAGATAGACATCTGTGTGCCTATGGGTTCCGAGTATTTAACCCTCAGCCGAAACACTCCAATGATGGTACCCGGTTCGGTTAATGAACCGTCCGTGTATCAGGAATCATTCGTTAGATTATTTTATAGTTGGCAGAAATCAGTTTTCATTATTCTTGTGAGACTTCGTTATTGCCATTTCGGGGAATCGTTTTGTTATAGTGTTGAGCTTCCTTCGGTTCTGATAACCCACAGTTTCGATGTAGGTATCGGTCATCCTCGGTTTAAGACCATCAAGTTTGTATAGTCTTATTTAAGGTACCACGGTGGTTTTAGCTGAAATGATTTTCAGTCAAACCTTACTGCACCTCCTTTCGGTAATACCTAAGCACCCTTGAATTCTGTCTCACAGAGAATTCTGTGTTCAAATCAGTAACCGCAAACAAATGAATCCAAATGGCGTTGGAACGCCAAACTATTTATTAGCCAAAAAAATTTGACACAAAGCCAAAGCCATTCAACGACCTTACATCAGTAAAGCAATAATCATTTAAAAAATAATAATTAATTTTGTTTATAATAAATCTGTTTAATATTTATTTTTTTTTTAAACACCGGAGATACTTCTTGAAATAGTATGATATTTTTCAATATACAGTTTAACAGCTTATACAATTTTTCTTAAATAATGCACCAACTTCAAGCCGCTAAAAACTGATTTTAAAGAATTTCGAGTAGTTAGATGGTGGCGTAAAGCACTGCTACTAGAACAAAAACAACATTGGTGATACTCTAATAACCAATTAACAATCAATGCCTTGTTATTATTTATTGCCTCGCAACACAGAAATGTTTGGTAAACCCAAGCAGATTGATAGACTAAAAAAGGATCTACGAACAGAGTTTGATTAAAGAAATTAAGCTCATGTCAAAACTTTCCTGAATAAGAGTCGGTCTAGGATCGGTTGGTTGAGTCTCATTGGATTTATAAGACGCAGCTCTATATTTAAGGGTGTTTTGACAGAGCAAAGCCAACTTATTGGTTTCATCATAATTTCGAGCCGGAATAAGCACGTTTTTTGCTTAAGCTGCATGGTTTTTTTTGACAACTATTTCAAGCAACTGGGGCCTTATACTGAGAGCATTGATGTTGTTGTTGTTGTAACATCATAAAACCTGCTGAAGTGACAGTCTTTGGCCGGACATTAATCCGGGTCATTTCGTTTTCGTAGACCCGACTGTCGTGGAAACGATAAGCATTGATTGTGTTATTTTCTAGGCTTCCAGTTTGTATGTTTAAGTCAATGTCTTTACTTTAGAGGCATTAAAGAACGTAATATCGGTGGATAAACAAGTAACTCCTTTCCATTAAATGTTTCCATACGGAAACCTTTTGGTTGATTAGTCAACACTTCATTAAATTTTTACATAAACAATCATTAATCATGGCTCTTTGGTGGCCATTTTTATTTCTATCGCAATAAGTACCAACGATTCCAACGACTAGAAATCGTTCATGAATTTAATCATCACTCTAAGTGATAATTTCGATTTGTTTGTTGAGCCCCCAACATTCCAGTATTGGTTCGGAAGTTAATTTGCACAATTTGTGTTTTTCTAGCTCAGAATTCTTTACGTTAAAACGGCAAGCAAAACTAAATACAAAATTAAATATAAGTATCTCGTTTTGAATGTGTTTTTAAGTCGGACAAACTAGCTAAAGTTTGGTTTTATTATCTTATTCTTAAAATTACACAAACTAAGCATAAATTCAAAATGAACTCGCCACCAGACGCCTTGTCTGCTTTTATGTTTTTGTGCCTTAAAAAAAAAAAAACGAGAAGGAACACGAAAACGAAATTTACAATTAAAAAGATAAAATTGCATACTGCTTGCTTGCTTCCACGCCAATGACAAGTGTTCTATTTTTTTTTGTTTGTTTGTTTGTTATTTTTGAGTTTTACTTCGCCACTGCAATTGTGTAGTTACAATTGCAAATCCTTTGTTGCAAGCCACACACCGCTCTGACACAAGCCAACTTACATTCGTAGATACCCACAAACACACACGCACTCGCTGTTCTGTGTCATTTGTTGTTGCGTCCGGTCACTCGACCGTCCAGCACTAGTCCATTGTCCATTGTCCACTCAGCCTATGTTTCTGTTGTTTCAGTCTAGCTGGTGAATTTGTTTCTATTGCCATTCTTTAGTACTTAGATAGTTGCAGTCATCGTCCTGCACTTCATTCATTTCGGTTTTTGTTGCCACTCTTGTCTATTTTATTTTTATTTTTTGTTTTTGCATTGTTGTTTGTATTTGTGCGCTCCTCTTGCACTTATTTTGTTTTGGTTTGATGTCTGTTGTGTCGTGTGCGACTGTTAAGAGTGCTCTTAATGTCCTGCGATGTATGTGCTGATGAACTTTTGCGTGCATACAAAGTTACTTACGTACATATATTTTTATGTGAATGTGTGTGTTTGTAGCTTAGTCTTCTCTGCACAGCCTGCAGTTGTTTCGCGGTTATTCTATGCGTTGTCTGCTGTTGCTGTTTTGTAATCTACTCTCCCTTTAATTCGGTCCTTTGTGGAGTTTTCTTCGTTTGCTTTTTCCCGCTAAGTCAATCTCTTTTTTTTTGTTTGTTTATTTTTTTTTGCTTTGCTATCAACATTTTGCAATTTATTGAAGTTAATTTTTTTGGCGATTTAATGTGCGCATTGCGTTTTACGTCATCGTTTATTTTTATAAAATACAAGTGTATATATTTCAGTGAAATACAGTGTTGAACCTTATCTAAAGTACCAAAATTCAAATTAATATCGCCTGCAACTTATGGTAATTTTCTTTTATTCTTAACGTTTTCATTTGATATTGAACATATAAAATTTTTGGATATTAAACAAAAATATTTCACACTTCAGTCTCAAGTGCATTGCGAATGCTGTGTATGCTGTCGAAGAGTGAATAAAGTTATATTAATGTTTGCAATGTTCTTCACGGGAATAGCTCAAAATTGAAAAAAAAAACAGTTTAATATATAACCAAATTAAAAATCAGAACTTCACTACAAATTCGCGCTCTTTTTCAACGTTATTAAAAAATAACCTTTGATTTTACGAATTCTCGATTACGAGTTGGAGTGCAAGGAATACGTGTACATTTTTTAGTCAAACTTCATTTACATCAAATTTCAAACGAGTAATACACTAATTGGGCACTTGGTATCACCTCAAGTTTTTCCAGAAATTTTAGAGAGAAGGGAAGTAGAGCAGAAGTGATCGTGTAAAGGTCGCTTATGTGAAATAAAGGCTGCAATGAATTAAGTTATATCAGAATTGTATCATATCGGAATTCAAAGATTTTTGCTTTAATATTACTTGAAGCCAAAACACATATTTTTTTAAACTTATTCGTTATTTACCTTGGTTACCTCGTAGTCAAATCGCTTTCAATTATAAATCGCATTTTTATGCTGAAATTTAAGCCTAAAACATCTACCATTGTAAAGTAAGTATAATATATAGAAAAAGAGGTGCAACGTTTGCTTCCAAATAAGTGGTGCATATTTTTAAGCTCAGATTTTTGCGTAAAAATCCAATGTCTACTTATAGTACCTTTTACACTTTATCAAGCGCCTAAAGTTATGCAAAAATTTATACATTTTGTATCAAAATATTGTTGGGACTACATTTAGATTTTCAATGGTAAGGCGGTAAGGCTTTTATTCGCGATTGACTCCAATGACTAAATTAACCTGGAAAAAAAGAAGAGGCTCAATTCTTCACCCTCCCTTAGCTACTATAACAGTTTAGAGAACTATTCTCTGCACTCTTTTTGGCGATCGCAATTGTGAAACAGAACAGAACATAATAAATTGTATTATAATGAAAACAATGTAAATAATGGAAACTGATGTATTGGAAAGTATTTTCGCATTTAAAAGATTTTAATCCGAAGAAAAATTTGTAACTACAAGCTCGTTTGAATAATGAAACAATGTATTTATCAGCTTTAAATTGTTGCCACACTTACCCCATGAAAGATAAATTCACTGCCAGTAAATAGTAAGACTATAAATATTTACATGCTAAAAAATATTTTTTAACTTATCAAATTACTTCGATGTTCTTAGGTTGGAAAGTAAGCATTTCAGTTTTAATTAGTTTTTTTTTTTTGATAAATTCTTTTTGGCGGCCTAATTACACTGGTCATCAAAATTTTAACTTTTTTTGTCACATGAAAACTTATACCAAATTTTTAATGTACTAGGGGCTTTAAACTATATGTAAATGGAAAAAAATTGACACGTCTAGTTTCCTTGTGATATCAAAACATATATTTCCATAAAAAGTACAAACATAAGGTACATTTAGATAAATTAAAGAATAAATACTTATGATTTTCGTGAATATTTGACTTCGGGAAGGCCTTTTTAGGTATCCAAGAATAATCTGCTAGCATTCCTGGATTCCATTTCCCTTGATAGCGCTTCTCCATTAATGAAATGTCTTGATGGAACCTCTCGCCTTGTTCGTCACTCACAGTACCCAAATCAGCCGGAAAGAAATCCAGATGAGAGTTCAGCATATGTATTTTTAAGGACATATTACTCCTCAAAATTTTATATAACATTATATGTTCATTTATTAAGTCTTTGTAATTTTCCGATTTATGGTTTCCTAGAAAATTTTGGTCAACGTTCACAAAACATTTCCTGGCGAGGTTTTCCTGATCATTCAGTTTTCCTTCAAAGCTCTTATCCTTTATCAGTTGTCGTATTTGGGGACCTACAAATAGTCGCTCTTTAATTTTTGCCTCACTGAGTTTGGGGAATTTCTCTTTCAAATATACAAATCCACTGCCATTTTTTGGCATAGCTTTCACAAAATTTTTCATCAGGTCGAGGAGGTAAAAGAATGTCATCAAGGTTTCACTAAAGGATCTTTTTTAACATTTTTATGGCCTGGAATGAGTGATTTACGCTTGGGCCACACTTTCTTTGTGTAGTGAATTTTTCTGTTCCTACTGTCCCATTCGCAAATGAAACAGCAAAATTTTGTGTAACCAAGCTGTAGTCCAAGGAACAGTGCAATGATCAATGATCCAAATAATTGGTATAGCAAATGGCATATATCTGGATTCTTGTTTAGCCCAACCTAATAGCAGTCTCACACACGTTACACAGCATTTATGTGGAACCCAGGATTTATATTGGTTTCTCACAGGAAATCCAAAATAGTCTAAATAGCACTGTTCAATTAATGATGTGAAATTTCGACGCTGAGATGTAAAAGTTAATTTGCCACACAAATAACAATAACTGTCTGGGTCGTTAGAACACTTTCGTGTCATGTTTACGATGTAACAAACGTATATAAGATGTAAGGTAGTTGAATGCAATATTTATACAGTCGTCTAAATGAAGTTATTCAAAAACATGACACGTATATGAGGTCAGAAATGAATATGTAGCTATCACAAAAAACTGGACGTGATGGAAAGAAAATTATTATATATTGTTAATCATCACAGAGTTCGTGTGACAGAAACAGTGTTGACCAGTGTAATTTGTCTCATTTTAAATGTATATCAAATATTTTACTTTGTTCGCATACTTAGCAGTGGATTTTTTAATAAATGACAGCCACTCCGTAGTTTGTGTCAGGATTTTAGCACTCACTCCGGTTCTTTTGATATTTCAGACTCACTTTTTTACATAAAGAAAACTATGCTCAATGCTCTCAATAATTGATACATACATACATACATATATATTACTACTGAACAGTTTTAGATCGACACTTCACAATCCTCCGCCTTTCATGACTCGGCGCAACATATATGAAAAAAAAAAAAAAAAAAATTTTCCGTGCGTCATGCGGATGCGCACCTCGCGTCGGTCGGGCGGGTATGGAGGGATAAAACCGTTGGGATTATTATTATTATTTAAAAAACTGTGGGTTGCTTCTGGATTCAATTATTTAACACGTTTACAAAATTTTAAGAATTATATATGTAGGTAACGTTATTGCTAAAATTTTTTAATTATGATTTTCTCAAATAACTTTCCTATTAGAGAATATGCACATATCTAGTAAATTTAATTTTTTCTATTTTTATATCAATCAAAAAGAGACTTAACAAGCTTCGAAAATATATATGTATCTGCTTACTTTGCCATTAACGGTACAAAGAACTGCCGGTAGATATTATATATTTTGGAATTTAGTTTCTTTGAGGTCTGTAGACAAAAACCCACTGGAATTATTTATGTATATACTCGTAAAGCAAGACTAAAAGCGTACCGATATCAGCAGGACTTGCTCCAATATATTTTCTGGTGATCTGAATTTTTTTTTGCACGCCCTTCATTCGCAAGTCGTAGGACGAGCTCTTCTATATAATTTCATGAAAGTGATTTCAAATTAGTCTCATCAATTAAAAAGAGATCTCTAAAGTTCTAAGTCTTCTAGTTTTCTGCTTTTCTAGCACTTAACTGCTAGGGATTTGAAATTAAAAAAATTAAACAATTTTGTATTAAATAAATAGTTTTGCCAAACAAGTTGTTGCGCTAACTTCATCTACAAACCAAAAATGAAAATTTAAATTCGTTACACAATCCATCTCCCTTCGCTTTTATTAAGTTCACCAAGCTCTAAGCAACAATTAGATTCGCAAACATCCACAAAAAGCCAAGCACAGGACACAAAGCCAAACTTGGGAACTGCTGAAAAATGCTGTCAACTCCCATTGCACTGCCAATGCCAGCAGCAGGACAATTGAAATTTCATAAGCTCTGGGAAGGCGAAAGAGCAAAGCACAAAGAACAAAAAAAAACGGTAAAAATGAAAAAAGTGCAATGGCAAACATAAATGGAACGTATACACTGGACCAAAGGGTATACAAGTTTAGTGCGCGCAGGGAAAATATGAAAACGCCAGTGGTAATAAAGACAGACTAGGAAGTGTGCAAGACATACAATTAATTTTTAAACTATAGTGCAGTGAGAATTTCGCAACAACAAAGGATATTATAAACTAATAACAAAGCAAACGCTGAACGCGCAGTACAACAACTTAGATGGTAGTGAGTTAGTTGCTGTATTTTAATTTAAGTTCTTTCTTAGGGAGAGTAAATAATAATGAAATATAAAGGCGGATAATAATAAACAATAATTGCGAAATTTACGAGATTAAAGTTCGAAAAAGTAATGCTTAACTTAATTTAGGTCCGACTAATATTTCCTTCTTAATACTGAAAAGAGAGACAATCAATATTAATGCAGCTGTAGCGAATAATTAGAATACTTTTAGCTCTTGCAGGTCTTATTGTAACTTAATTGTAGATACTAAGGTTCTTATCAGACAAAAAGCAGATATAAATTACACAATAACAGAATTTCCTAAAAATTTGCCAAAAATATAAATTATTAAAGCTATTATTATTATTATTAAAGTGCGTTATTTTATTTAATAAAAAAATTGTTCAAACTGTATGTAAGCAAAGACGGTTATTAAAATTTTAAGGGAATGGGCATGGAATCGACCACTTTAGAACAAATCTTTGAACTTAATTTGCCCTAAAAACATGTATCTTCACACCTAATTCCAGTCTGTAAAAAATTTAGATTGCTTGCAAGTTTCCTGAACAGTTTTGTTCAACCCTAAAATGGCGCACCCTGTTTAAAGCAACAACAAATAAATATCAAAACACACAATAATTAGTAAGCAATTAATACAAAAATATATATTTCATTTTCTATAAAAAAAATATAAATATTTATGTACATATGTATATGTGAAGTAAAAAGATGAAAACTTCAATTAATTTTTTACAAACGTTTCATTTAGTTATATGAGAAAATATCTTTAATGGTTCAAACTTGAAATTTCCAACACTGGAGATTCAAACCTAACACCATATATAATTTTGGCGCTTACACTATATAGCAATATATAGTGTTTGGCCGAGTTTCTCCTACCATTTGTGGTGTGCGTCTTTATATTTTACCACAAATGGAGGGACCTACAGTTCTGTGCCGACTCCGAACGGCCGATGTATTTAATGAGAAGCTTTTTCATGGCAGAAATACCCTCGGAAGTTTGCCATTGCCTGACCCCAATTATAAAAAACTTTTTTCTATGATTAAGGTTTTGCTTGCCCTGACTGAGATTCGAACCTCGAACTCATCGGCATATCGAGTTATAGCACGCACCGCTACCAACTCGACCATAGCGGCCACCAACCTAAAACCATAGATGAACATAAATTGAATCAACGTCGTTGCTAAACAAGCGTACTATACTTTGCTGAGTATTTGAAATAATTTATACTTCTTTTTTTTAAGAATTATATTTATTTATTCTTTCACAACTTGACCTAAATACTTTTCATTAACTTTTGAACTCTACTCTACACAGTTTTTTTTTGTTATCTGTTTATTTTGTTTTTTAATTTCGTTTATTATAATGTGATGCATATATGTACATACATACATATACGTGTATACGTACAAAGTAAATATACGTGCGATTATCATTTACTCTTATTTATCTCCTCCGCTGCTTTTTTAATCATTCGCTATGGGTCTTCTTTCATTTATCAGACTTAAATATATCTTACCTAATTTTTTTAAATTTATTAAGTGAAGATCTTTTAATCAGAAATTATACAAAATTGTTGCAACTGCGAGTTTCAACTTATAAGTACTTGAAGAAAATTTGTAAAAAAAAAATTACGTGCTTCGAGTGCTTCTACATGAGAAGTCATGTAAATATGAAAATGAGATTTGGTAGATTTCACTTCCTATAGAAGTGCTTTAATAATTGTTTTTTGTCGTAGAGTTAAAAAAATACCTTTTCAAAATTTCTAAAAGGTTTTCAATTTTATATCACATTTCTTTTGTGTATCCTAACTAACTATTGTTTCTAAAGAGAACTACACAAAGGGCAAACCTATCGCGTTGATAAATTGCTCATCTCTACATATATTTTAGCTTTCTTCGAGACCATGTGCTAGAAAAAAATAGGAGTAAATAACTTAGTTATAATTTTAATGGATTCTATTCAAAATTTAAATGCAAACATTTTTATTTAAAGCCTTTAATTATTAGCAGATATTTAATTTGAACAGCTTAACGCTTTTATCATACGAAATATTTCAGGTCCAAAATGCGTCATTTAAGTCTAGTGTTCTCGAAAGGATATGCTTGTGCATATATGGGTCGATTGACAAAGCATATAAACCTTAATCATAAACTTTGTAGGAAATTAATAAAGAATTCAACAAAGTGTGACTTAAAAATGCAATTTGTTTTAGTAGTTTACCAGTTAAAATTGGACTTATATTTTTCAATCAATAATACAAAATTTTATTTTTTTTTATCACATTTAAAAATTTTAATTTGGGTTTTTAGTTTTTAGGTGAAATTACACCAATGAAAACTTGGAAGATATATGCGCATACAAACATATGTGCTTCATTTATATAATAAATAGTGCGTATGGTTTTGGAAAAAAAAACCTTTAATTTGGCTGCTTCATTTTAAGCAGAGACCGGTAAATGAGTTTCCACTGACTTCGATGACTTTCCAATAAAAAGTTACAGATGAAGTGGTTGTTCCAAAGGTTCGCAGTTGCTTAATTCCCTGTCTTGAATGTGATAGTTTTCCATCTTTAGGATTTATCCGAGTTCGCTTCATATAACTTTTGGAGAAAGTGTAAGAAAAAATGTCAATTTGTAACTAAAAAATTAACGAGAAAAACTTGATTTCACTGATTCTCAAATTAAAATATTTAAAAGGAACACGGCTTCTCGAGCTTTAAAATCTCCAAATTTTTTTATATTTTTTATATCATTATGAAACTCATAACTGATTCCCCAACACTAAAGCGTTAAACTGCGCGGGTCGTTGCGCGCTTATCTTAATCGTTTATCTATAAACTATCTCTTTTATCGCATGTATGTAATTACTCTTATTTACTTTGAAGTATATATACATATTAAATGCGCTTAGCACCTATTTCTTATAGCATTATCTGATGTGGGTAGAAGATAAGAATTGATTGCGTTTTTTTTATTTTTGTTTTTTTATCTACAAAAAAGGGAGGAAGTTTTTTTTACACTTAAAACTCTTTCATATTAACTCAATTAAGAAAGTGGTAAAAAAAAGTTGTTTTGCGTGGTCATTCACAATAATTTTTCTTTTTGCTTTTTTTTTTGTAACTTTTCAGCTTTTTTTCTTTTACACATAAGTTGTATAAAATCCAGTACATTTCTTGCTAACATTTGTGTATTATTATTTGGATGAATTTAGGATAGCAAGTTTTTGCTTAACTTACCCATTTATTAACTGAATTGCCCTTCGATTGACATTTGCAATTTTATTTCCTACTTTTTTTGTTTTGCCATTTAATGTAGTTTTTTTGCGTGCTTTGGGCATTCACTGGTCAACTTATTTTGCTTAGACCACCAGCATATTGTTCGAAGCATTTTTTTTACTAATTTTTTGTTTGCTATTGTTGGGCAATCGCTTTTGACTTTGATTGACAAGCGGTGACCGGCGCATAGGCCTCAACAAAAAAAAAAAAAAAAAAAAAAAAATGGTACTAAATTTAAGATATGCTCGTTTCAGATATATGTGAATATGCATATTTGTCATTGCCCAAACATGTTCTGTAAACAACTTTATCAATGTTCATTGTGCTTGCAACTGCGTATGGGATAGTAAATAGATTACAAAACTTTTTGTTAGTGTAATGTGTAATAGTTACTTGTACATATTTGTTTTTGTATCGTTCTCTTTTTTTCATTTCTTATTATGTTCTGATATATTTTTTTATTTTTTTTGTATAATGTTTCAATTAATTTTAAGCGCTGTGGTTTATTTATTTTTGTAGTTTATTGCCTTGTTCATTTGGGAAATGCTATGAACATGATCCACTAGAAAAAAGTAAAATTTCGTTTCAGACAAAATAACTACATAAATAATCGTGTTAGGGGATTTTCCACTTTGGCTAAACGAATGTTGGCAATAAATTGGATGTTGACACGCATATGCGCGCGTTGGTGACATACGAATTTTTTTGTTCATGCTGGAAAATACAATAAAAATTGCAGATATTTAATTTGATTAAAGAGTGGAAAATCGTTTGGTGTCTGGGAAATAGTTTGGTGTCTGTTTTATGGCAAATGAAATTCAATCATATTCCTTTAGTGCGTTTGTTTGTGTTTGTCTAACCGTAACCTGTGGGCTTCTGTAATGACAAAATCGTTAATCGAATTTTACAATGAAAGCATAAATATTATTGAAATTCATTGTGAAAAAATTTTTGGCATCCGCATGCAAAAATTAACGGTATTATTGGCTTTCAGAGTCTCCCGTCTTCTTGACTTGCTCATATGAAACCGGAAAAAGAAATTCCGAAGACCTCCTACTAACTTCGAATGGACATCAAACTGATAATTAAGGCCATTTCAGCAATTAAAGCAGTAAGCGCGATCCCTTCAAATACAAATGTTATTAAATATCAAGTGGAAATGAAATTGTGCTGATGCACACAAAATTAACTGAAAAAAATCAGTACAAAAGTTCAACAAATATTTTTAATTAAACCCTCATTAGTTCTCTAGCAAACGAAATTAAAAATATTTTTTTTAATCTTATAAAAAATGAAGAAAACCCTTAATAAAATTTCAAACTTTAAAACAAAAAATTGTTACAATTTATCGAGGTACGCAGAAACGTTGCTCACTCAATTTTAATCTTAAAAAGTGCAAGTAAAAATAATTTTTTAAATTATATAAAAAACGTAGAAGACACTTATTAAAATTTTGAACTTTAAAAAAGAAATTTGTTAGAATTTATCGAAGTACGCAGAAACGTTGCTCACTCAATTTTAATCTTAAAAAGTGCAATTTTGTATTGGTTACGAATTACAATTTTTTCACTGACGCTCTTTCACAATTCTTTTCTTATAAAAATAAACTCGGTTTTGAGTTGTATGGAGGAAATTGCCAAAAATCGGTGATAGCTTTTATACACTTGCCTTTTCTCAGATGCATACTCAAAAATAATCTAAAATTTTTTTCAAAATTTTTAAGAAATTTTGTTAAATCATTGTACATTTGGAAGTAGTTTGAAAAATGAGTTTATGGTTTTACCTATAAAATTAACAATATTTCACTTGAAAAATAATTTTATATAGTTAGAATAAAAATAAGGTGCCGAAATATAATAGTTCAAAACTGCTAGAAAAAGCAAAAATATTTGCCCTGAACATTAAGGTTTAAATACATTTTTTTATTTCAAAACATTGCTTTTGTATTATGTTTTTTTTTACTCAGCTTTCTAACAGCATTCAGATTCGAATGATTTATGTATTATTCTTATAGATTTCTATTATTTTTCGACACTTTTCGTTCACACCTTGACTCTTGTCAGATACATATACAAACTCACATTTATCGTACAAACGTGCATGCATACGCATTCATCACAATCGGCTCTCAAGAAGAAAAGCATTTCACCGCCAGTCACAAGCTATCGCCACACATTCACAATTCAGTCGAATAGCACTCACAGCTGATGGCTGCCGGCGGCGCTATGACCAATTATTCCATCATTAATCAGTCGTCACATGGCGTTTCGAATGTAATCAAAATCGCGCGACAGTCGAACAGACAGACTTGCACAAAAGCATGAAAGAGGAAAAAAATAGAAAAGTAATCAAACACTTTTATTGAATTGGTTTACATTCGGGCTGGGAAACTTTTAAGGAGAGAAGAATAGCCAGTTTTTGATAAGCGTGCCAAGCTTGCAGCTTTTAGACACAAACCATAACATACATCAAATTTGGTAGTTTGCCTCATCTCTTCTGCCTTATGTTTTGGGCCAGTTAGCTGCCCTGACTTGCTTTCAGCAATTTTAACCCAAGCTTTTACCTCTGTAAGCATTTTTGTTTTGCACATTCGACCGCTCACGAAACGTTATACTTGTATTAGGGTGGGAAAAAGTTAGGGGGGTAAGAGAATATAAAAGGGGAAAAACGTTTAAGTGGCAAGCGAAAAAGTGCTCGTTTCAAGGGCGTCAAAACAGCGTATTTATAGTGTGTGTCATAAATATAATATCACCACTTTTTATTTAATTCCAGTTATTTCTTAAACAATTTTTAATTCATTTTCTATCAAAATGTATATGTAAAATATATATATATATATATACACTGTGAAGCGTAAAAAAAATTACCACGAGATGAAAGTGAAAAACACAAAACACAAAAAAGGTACTTGATTGAAATCCATCCGTAGCGGTCAGCGAAAGGGAAACGCTGTGTCGATGATGGTTAGTTCTATAAACATACGAGTAGGTGTGTATTCATTCATTCATTCCATACAGATTTTTCGTAAATAATTCCATCTAACCTATTTAAGTCTTTCAAAAATTACTGCAGTGAAATGACTCAGTTTAAATCTACGACTCTTTCGCTAGTGGATTAATTGTGATCTCAAATTGAGACTTATTCAAGATTTTGAAATCACTTTGGCGGCAAAAGAAAATTGAAAAATACACATTGCGAATACGAATTTGTGTCTATGGGATAACATTTTTTATTAATAGCGCTTATGGATGATATTTGTTGGAACGGTTTTCCGTCATCCCTTGTCAAGTTTGGTTTGGAGACAAACCGGTTTCGGCGTTGTGCCATCTTCAGTGTCAGTTTTCGTTCTGTTCAGTTTATGTCTGTTGTTCCGTATTTATTTCGTGTTTTTGGTCAAGCAGGTGTTGGTGCATAATAGGAAATGTTTATAAATGTTATGTATGGGTTGCTATTTATCGTCAAATTTTTTGTTTAAATTTACTATTTAAAACATGTTTCGTTACTTATGCATTTATTTATGCGCTTGTTGTTTGGTTTCAAAAATACAAAAACTTTTAAATGTCACATTTTTATAATAAATCAGTCAATTATATAATTCGGACATATGTTTTGTGTACCTAGTTTTTCCAAAGATAAAACCCTTGTCAACAGCTGAAAAAAAGTTCAGAAATATCTTAAAACCTTTACAGAATTTCGAAAAATGTTGACATCTCTCGAAAGCAAAACTTCAAACTGCGGTGCTTTATAGGACGATATGCAGCTTACAAATTATTTTCAATGGAATTAAATTGGCTGTTAATTCCTCTTTATTTTTGCTGAGCATACTCGTATGCATTCCGCGCTCGATTTCTTACTCTTTTTTTGACATTTGTATGTATTGATTTTGACATTAATGAAGCCCTACCATTTTTATGAGCAAATGATAAAAAAATTAATTTGCCGCTATCATATATTTCTATTTTCATTGTTGAAGCAACACTTTTTTTGTAGGCATTAACCATATGTAGATCAGTAAATATGTAGATTTTTCCAAAGAAAAAAGCCTGTTCAAAAATCATATTTAAAACAGTTTCTTTAAAAGCACTGTACACAAAAAAAGGTTATTTTTTCGTACAAATGCATTTTTCTTGTAACTAAATCTAGGGCGTGTTGTAAGCAGTTTTTTTTTAATTCTTTAAGAGTTTTTTATAATTTGTATTTTTTTTTAAATATCACTCCATCCGGAAATGCTCAAATTTATCCACGCAAGATTTTCGCATCATTTTCAATAATCATATAATGGCCTTCCTCAAATTGTTTTCCCCTATTTTTTTTTTTATTTTCTGGTAATGGGCACATTCAACTGCCAGTTAAAAAAAATATTCGTTTAATGCATAAAATGCAGTTAAAACGAGCAACAACGAAGCTGAATTTCCATTAAAATTGTTTGAATACAGAAAACTGCATTTTCTCCCGTTGTCCGTTACTTACACACACACACACACACACAGCTCTACCAATACATCCATACCAATGTGTTGTAAATAATATCTAGGATTGTGTATATTTAAGTGTGTAAAGAGGCGGATTTCATAGCAAAAAGGGGCGAAATTTGTGCAGTTGCAAGTGGCTATCCAAATGCGAAAGCAAACAACCGAATGGATATGCGTTTGTATTTATAGTTTATTTTTTGTCCTTACGCGTATGTATTAATGTTGGAATGTTGGTATGTTTGAGTATGGCATGTGCAGCATTCGCTCATATGTTGTTGATGTTTTTTTTTATTTTTTATTTGTACATCGTCATAGTATGTGTTACATACATATATGGAAATTAAAAATACACAACTTAGCCCACTTACCTACTAGCTGAAATTGAAGCTAGCAATTCGTGTCCTTTGCAAGCAAAATTTTTTGCATGCGCATATTTGTATACGTGATGAGCAGAACTGGTCGGAGGGTGATTTTTGCGTGATACAAATTTTTCGTAATTTTTTATTTTTTTTTTAAATTCTGCTCATAATTGACAATAAATTCTACAAATTAGGAAAAATCCTCCAAGTTCAAAAATTTTATATAAATATATTTCCAACTATTTCAAAATACTAAAATTGGTGTTTATTAAATTTTTTTTCATGTTAATGTTCTATTTTGTGACACATGTCCAGCGCTTTTTATTTTCTGAAATATTTAAACATATGTGACACATTTCTACCATTTATTTGTTCTCCAATTAAGTAAGTTTCTATTGACTACGAATTACCACTGATTTTTGACAATTTTTTTACTGACACTCTTTCGCAATTCCAACCATATAGAAAAAAAATCAGCCATAACTTATAGACACTTGAAACTTGCACTTCCTAAGACTAAACTCGTAAGAGTCAAAAAACTGCAAACTCAATAAACTCTAAACACTTTCTTTAAAGAGTTCGAAATTTTTATCAATGTACTCGTACATTTTGTAAAGAGTTTGAAAAATGTGGTTTATGGCTTTTCTTAGGGCCGATTGCACCGTATCTGGTTACAATTACCGGTGGTTAGCAGCAATTCAGCTTACTATTCAGCGCTTGCTTAATTGACGGATGGTCTCAACCCCCGCTTTGAGTTCCGATTAAGCGCTTAACCGGAGATGGTGCAAACGGCTCTTAGAGAATAATTCATATTTTAACTGAAAAATAATTTTAATTAATTAGACGAAAAATACTGTGTCCACATCTTTTAATATGTGGTTGTGCTTTATTTTGTGAACAGATTTTATCTGAAGTATAATTAAATAACAAAAAAAAATTATCAGTTCACACAGCGTAAGCTTAGCTGAATGCGATTAGTTACCGGCTTAAGTATTGCGCATGTTGTTGCGGGTTCGACTCCCACAGAAGCCAAGAAGAAAGAAGTCTGATGAGGAAATGTGGTGATTTCCGAAATAGTAATCTAACTTCTACCGCTTTGAGTATTGTTGTTTTTTCATAATAATAATCCAAATTGTTTTAATTGTTTGTAAACTCAGTACAAAGTCGGAAACTTCTATTTAAATTATTTAACTTAGAGAACGTACTTATGTGTTATTAAAAATTAACGAAAGGGATTTATCGGTAAAAAAATCATTGTAAATATTTAAAAACTCTTCGGTGACTTAAGTTGCTGAACACAAGTGTGTTTGTATGTATGTATATATGTATTTTTTTGGCTTGCATCACCGACATTCACGTAAAATCTTCAGTACATTTCTCGCTTTAATCAGCCAATTTTGCTGTGCACTCACAGGCGCAGCCGGCTGTTGTCCCTTTCAACTTGCGCAAATATAAATAACTACAACATACGCAGACTTAACTAGGCAGATGTACATGTGTCCATATATATAAATATATACACATACATATATTCATATGCTTATGTAGGTCAAAGGGGCTCTGGTAATTTCCCGACTTTAGTGAAGTCAGATGAAGCGCAACGCTGCAATAAGTGCCGCCACATACGAGCCCACACTTAAGTAGAGATGTATGTATGTATGTATGTGTAAGAGATGTTCAGCACACGCGCATACATTCACTTGTTTTTCTCTGTACTCCCTCGTTTTTCCTGCTACTTTTCACCTTACTCTGCGTACCTGCAGCTGCTGTTAAGCCGGAAATGTGCCATTTATCTTGGCCCAACATGGCGTATGTGTGACTTTTGATATTTTTTTTTGTTGTCTTCGTTTTTCCTTGTTCTCGTCGGCAAGCATGAGTAGCTGGCCAACTAACAAACGACAACAACAGCCTCCAGCTGCGTATTGTGGCCACGTTTTTCCTTACCCCTACCTGCCACTGGCGTTGTTGGTGTTGCACGCAGTTTCCGTTTCCTGTTTGACTTTACGCCACTTTATTTCCATACTAGTCGTCTTCTCTTTGCTGTATGCACTTTCTCTCTTGACGTTTATCGTCTACTACCACAATTGCCTATAAGTACCTGCCACCATTACTTAAAGTTAATAAGTTAAACTTTTTGAATTTTTCTTTGTTTGCGTATTCTTTTCGAGTTTTGCATTCTTTTCACATGTGTAGGCTGGCCTGCACACCCAGAGACACACTTAAGTAGAGTGTATGTTTTACAACTGCCGAACTGTCTATATTAATTGCTTCAATTGCTTTTTTTTTTTTGTTAAAAAGTTTTTACTTTTGTTGTTGTGTTAAGCAAATTTTCCATGTAAGCTGCTGGATAAAGTCTTGCGCTAGTTAAAGAAGAATTAACTTAAGTTGCTGGATATAAGTTGTACTTTAATAGTTTTGGAGAGGGAAGAAAGAAACAGATAAAAAAAAAGCATATGGAAAGATAAATAAATTTGTAAATATTTTATTTTCCACTTTTTTAAAGTGTCGCCTGGAAAATGTCTGATTAGCAAATTATTCCAGGTGGAGTGCTTGCAGACACTTTCAAAATAATTCCCCTAACCTATTTAATTATCGACCAAAGTACCGCAAGCATTTATTAACAATAAAATATTTATGAAACAAAAAGCCAGTAAGTAAATGAAACAATTGTATTTGCAACATTTTAGAGAGTTACGAAAGAGGTTGATGGTGGGAAGTGACCTCGCTTTACATTCGTGTAAATAACTAAAATAATTTTCAAGAAAATACCGGTTTTAGGGACACATCTAATGGTTAAATAAGGCAAGTTTGCAGGTATTCAAATTGATTTTTAAATGAAAACCCGTTATCATTAACTTCCATTTTTTTCTCAAATCCAATTAAGGTCTTTTATATTAAAAACCATACAGTGATAAATTCAATGTCTTTAGCTTATTCAAGCTCATCTGAAATTAAACTCCCTATTGTAATAATAACCCAACAGATATTGATTGGTTTTTACAATTTACTACTACTAATTTCAAAGAATTTATTAAAAAAAATTTGGTTTATTTTGTTTAAAAGTTTCACATTTCGTGAATTAAAAAAAAAAATTGTTTGAAAATTTAAAGTATCTGTAAGTAACTTTTGTTTTTGACCTTTTTTTTAATTACTCTATTTCACCAATTCTTAAAAAAAAAATGCGCCACATTCGTTTTGCTTATGAAAAAACTGCAAAAGCCTTGCAACGACCGTATTGACAATTTATTTATCCTTCTATTATTTAAATTAATTTTTCAATTAAACCATCATCAATTCTCCAACAATCACTATTAAAAACAACTTTTTATTAAATATTAAAAGAAAACTTTTATAAAAATTTCATAAAAATTTTATTTTTATAACCCCAATGCAGATAGGTAGCTCATTCAATTTTAGTTTAACAAAGTGCAAGTTTCTAGCGGCTATGAATTAAAACAAATTTTTCCTTCCATATAAAAAATAGTCGCCATTTTTCGTTCCCATACTCAAAACAATAAAAAAAGAAAAATGTCGTAAAAAGTTCCAAATTTTACCTTTGAAGTACTTATCGACTCATATGGCATTCAGAAAAGTAAGCGACAAATAATTAAATCGCTTTGAACTCGAGGTTAATAAGTCCTTTAGATATTCAAGTAAAACATTGACCCATATTCGGCGAAACAAATTAATAATTTAAGGGTGATGGTAATGATAAAAGAAAGTAAAAAATGTTAGCCATTTAAAGCGTGAAGTGGAATATCTGAAAATTGTGAAATAGGAGAAAAGGCTAACAAAACTCTTGGTCATTTCCTTTATAAGCTAAACTGAAAAATGTTTCTGTAATTTTTTTTTAGTCATAAAAGACTGGCCGGTCACTACGATCATTTGCTTTATGTACAAATTTTTTGTAGCTATACGCTTTTCTTATTAAAAAATCCGATTATACCCCCTTTGTAAAAATAATAGTCATGAAGATGTATCCGACTGAGCGCCAAGTGTATGAACAGAACATGATGAGCCATATTCGTACATACGTCCTGAAAAGTTCATGCATGAGTCAGGCACTAAATAAATTCTCTTTGATTACTAGATTTAAAAGTTCATGAATAAAATTGTTTAAAGTTAGAAAAAACATAAAGAAATTGAAGAATTTAAAAAAAAAACTGGAAAAATTACCTTTTTTAGGATACTACACAAAGAATACCAATTTAAAGGGTACATCATTGTAAAGACGAAGTCATTTCCCTTGAAATAATATGTGTTAAAGGTTAATGAAATCAATATGTTTAGTTAATTTTGACAATATGCAAAGAAATGCCTCAAGAACATTTTTATTTCTTACTTTTATGTGCGAAGGCATCACTTATCGGAATATTTTCTCACGCTGAAGTGAATACCTCAGCAACATGATCTGACTGCAGATTAACTTCACTAATACTCATGCAAATTCCATCTAAAGCAAAAACAGCTACATAGTTTAGTCATAAGCAATGGTTATTGATGGCGTTTAATTACTTAAAGCAAAAAAAAATCCATTCTAGACATTGGTTTTGCATTAAATCGGTGTTGAAATCGTTAAAAATCGTTTACTGCAAATTTTCATGAGGAATATCAATTTTCTCGCGATTTTTTATTCCATTGAGCTGCTGTTTATTTAAAAAAAAGAGAGTTACTTCGTTTTAAATACCAAATTATGATCTCACATTTCTCTCATTATTTAGGCTATATTTAATATTCTCAGTTCATTGGATAAAAAAAAGACATGGCAAAATAAATCAAAAAGTCATTTTTCTTTTTTATCGAAAAACGATTTTTTCGCTCTTCAGCTCTTTTTCTTTCCAGCAATTTATTAATTCATGCTACTCCTTGCATTTGTTACTCAATTCCTTTTTTTTTTTTACAAATACTTTCGTGAACTCATTGATTAAAATTGCGCACCGATTTAATTTAATTTCCTTGCCAATTTAATTTTTGTTCACTCTTCGTTATTTCATTGATTTTCTTTTTATGTTTCTCCTACAACTTTAGCCTGCTTCACTTTTGAGACTTGCGTTAAATTAACATCAAATTAATTTGCTGCATTACAATGTCAATACTTTTGCCAATCGCACGAAAAAAAATTAAAAAAAAAACAACAAATAATTCAAAGAAAAATGGCGCTGTCTGCTGCAACCTTCAGTGAACTTCTTTCTTACCTTCATTATTTGCGAAGCGTTAATTCTGCCATTTCCTTGCTTCCACGCCGCCTGCAAATAAAAAATCAGTTCGCATAAAAGTTGGTCATTTGGCTGAAGCTGAAGCTAAAGCAAGCGAGCGCCGCCACTACGCTCTCAAACTCCTATGCGTACAAATCATGTTTTTGTACTTTATTTTTCACCATTTTCCAAGTCGATTTGTTCAATTAAATTAACAATTTCATTTAAGTATATAACAATGTAGTGTATTGTAAGCTTGTATGTAAATACTGATTGGAACGCTACGCTTTGTTTGTATGATTGGAAGCGGCAAAACTTTTGCAAATTGAGTTTCAATGCGTGATTTTTTTTCAATTTTTGTTTATTTGCTATTGGTAAAGTTTTAGCGTTGCTCACTTCGCGAATTTAATGCTGCTTGGCTGCAGGGTGGTAGCGAAAGCGACGAGTAGCGGAGCGCTTTAGACCGGAAAAGTTTTGCAGTTTTCGGTTCGTTATTTCACAAACGTTATTTTTTCTCATTTTTTCAACGTAATTTTATTCTATTGTTCTACAAAATTTTGTACAATTGTGTTTGCATGCACTTGCGCTTAAATAAACTGAAAAATGGCAGCCGCTGGCAATAATTCAATTAAGTAATATTTGGTTATATTGGTACATTTCGCTTTTGAATTGCAAAATGTTTTTTCTTTTGACAATATAATTATTGCAATGCAAGAAAATATCAAATTAATCAATTTTGGATAAGGTTAAGTGCTGTTGTAACATTTGAAATATAACCCGCGCAAAAATTAGCGTAAATTTTTCAGAGGATTTTCCTACCTAAATCGTTTTCAGAGTCAATCTTATATATTAATTTGAATTGTTTCTGAATTGAAAACGTTTTAACAAAAAACAAAACCTGGCAAAAGGTCGCAAGCCATTTTTTTTTTATTAATGGTAGACATTTAAACTATAATAACTAAATTTACATCAATGATTATAAGGTGGATAATGATATTGTTGAAAATAGCGATATAATAATATTGATATCTGTGACGGTATATAGTATTTTAATTTAACATAAATTATAGCACAAAATATTGAACTTAAAAAAAAAATAATTTTAGATTTTTTTTAGTATGTAGGTATGCAGTTTTTTGCCTGATTAAGTTTTAGTCTGAGATTACTGATTTTTGACAATTTTTTTACTGACTGTTTCCTCTATACAATCAAAAACTTTGAATATTTTTTATACGCAAGGAATTGTGAAAGAGCGTCAGTGGTAATGCGTAGGCACTAGAAACTTACACTTTACTATATCCAAATCGAATGAGCTTCAGGTCTGCATATAAATACCAAAAAATCGAAATTTTTTTTTAAAAAGTTTGAAATTTTGATAAATTAAAGTGAAAATTATAAATAAATTTTATATAATTGTAATCAGTATATTTATTGGCTTAAAATTAAATTCAAATTAAACCTGGAAACATTTTTGAAAGGTTTCCATAAAACTCTAAATTTGTTATTTAAATCTACTTTTGTTTTTGACAAAGAAATATGTACATTTTAAGGTAAATTTTGGTTTGAAACTATAAATTTTCCAACAATATTTTATAAAAAAAGGTAGCATTTCGGAAAAACGAAATTGGAATTCTGTAAGCTATTTCAGAAAAGCTAAATTTAAAATTTTCTAAAATATTTAACCATTTATGAAATATATTTGAGTTTTTCTAAAATACTTTTTTATTGCGGCTGGCTTCACCCAAATCCTGCACCACTTCCTCGTCGTCTCGACAGCTGCGACAATAATCGTTTTCCCAGTAAGCTTATTCCACTGGTTTCGGTCAAAGCTGGCGAACAATTCTACAAATGACTTTACTACTCCATCTTTTATTTGCTTGCTCAAAATTATTATTATTATTATTGTTAGGGGAGATAAGCATTGCGCCGTTAAAGAATTGTGCCCCTGGATTAAAGAATTTCCTTTAGTTCAACTTCCAAGATAAATCTTAATATCGAACCTAAGTCTCCCGCCGCAACCTCTCCGTCCATAATCAATACGGGGCACTGCTTCAAAACGTGTTTTGCAGTATCTTTCTCTTCCCTGCAGAATCTGCAAAGTTCTTGTGAATATACTTCTAGTTTAGTCAGGCGATAGTTCAGCCTACAGTGTTCTGTAAAAATTCCCGTGATCAAACTCGATTTGTTCTTTGATAAGCCAATGTATGTATGCTCTGAATCTTGTTTGGTTGTAAGTACCCAAAACAAATTTGAAATGTATAATTTCCTGAGGGCTTTCTCCTCTTTTCTTGTTGAGGCAGACAATGCCCTTTTTCCTAAATCCGAGTATCTTTAGAAGTTAGCTGGAAAGCTAGTCTAAAACTTCAGAGTGACCAAATCGAATGCCAAACTAAGCACTTGCTGCGTTCAAGCGAACCACGTTGTAGCTTATCTGCAATTGTTTAGAAAAGTTTCAATGGCTCCTGTTCTCGTAGAGAACAGTACAGCTGTAACCAATAAGCATTTCACTTCTCTAATCGTGGTATTTTTGTTCTAAATAAGGGATTTCTGTTTATGAAGAGAACAATCGTAGTCTTTCTTAGATTGCTAGAGGACCCCAATACCAGTAACATATTTTAGATATACGAAGTCAGAGTAAAGTTAAGTAAAGCCTCTGTAATTTGAAAAGAGTTCTAATGTTCTATTCATTTGTGTTCAATTTCGAATAATATTTTATAAACGATGCGAATTTATATTTAATATCATTAATTATATTACACGCGAATTCGAAATGTTAAAATAATGGACGTTATCGAGCTCGGAGCTTTTCGCCTTCTGTCATTATGCAATTATTTTAAAAGAAAATCTTTTATAGTTATGTCTATTCTGAAAGGCGGCGGTTAGCTTGACTAAACTACATTACCTACAGAGACGAAATTTATCTATATTAAATGAAAGGTTTTAATGTGTTTATTTGCATAAATTTCGAAAAATTCTGTCTGTTAGTTCCTGAGATATTTGCGGTGAACGATTTTTTATAGTTCATTTTTTTTTTATACATATTTTTAAAGAAAAATTATAGTCGTTCTAAAGGAAAATCGTAGAGTCAATTTTTTTTCTCTAAAAATAAAACAAAATTTGTTTTTGAGTTATTTTCAGTTAATAGCGCAGTTACCCACCGACCTAGAGCCGGCCAAACGTGTCAGCTGACCATGACCTATCTTATGGGAGCGCCTTATAAATGAAAACCACCGTAGAATTTTCGTGTAGATGGAGAATTTACGTAGGAAATCCAAGAGAATTTAATTTTTTCAGTAGAAACGTATCAGCTGATTAGTTCTCTCTCTTCATTCTGGTACAAGATTGCCACCGCGTACTTTTTGTAATCATTAAAAAGTTAGTTTACAAATACTTGAAATATTCTAAAATTATTAGAAAAATACTACCGAATATTGTAGTTTATTGCATAATATATTATTTAAATAGGGTGGTATTTCGATTCGATCATTTACATTATAAAAATGTTAACTAAAATTAAAATTGTATGCAATAACATATAAATATATAAATCAATGGCAACATTGTATAAAAGTGAAAATAACCAAAATGAAGCGAGTTGGTATGCAATGAGGGAACATCTGATTTCAACGCTAAGGCTACGGTAATGAGTTTTTGTAAAAATGAGATTCTAATGCAGTCTACGCTATGCCACGTACACGTTAGTGGGTAACTGCGCTATAAGTCACGAAAGTCGACAGCTCAGAGATGTGCTGAGGTAGAACCATAAAAATTTGTGTTACCCGATATAATGACTTTATATGTCGAAAAAATTGCAATCACATAACAATGCAACAGTACTCTAAATCAATTTGCATATCGAATTCTCAAATTTTTCACTTTGCATCCTCTGCAGTTGCAAAAGAAAACTCATCTTTAATATTGAGGTTTAATTTTATTAGCACAAATATCGATTCCAAAAATTGCTTATTCACAACCAAGTGACCGGGAAAACCTTTGCAAAGAACACGTATTTAATTCCCTAAAGTACCATATCCCCCTTGGATTAACAAACTTCAGTTACGAAATTGAATAGATGAGAGAAGTGATAATGTTAAAGAAAATAGTAAAAAAGCCACAGAAGTGAAAAAAAAAACAAAACGAAAAATCATACAAAGTTGTAGCAAATAATTGAACGAATAAAGGTTAAAGACGATATCAAAAGTCCTTTGCTGTAAATGCAAGTAATAGGACATGAAGGGATAAGCAAAGAGAGCAGAAAAACGACACTGAAACCATGCTCTTAGCAAGGAGCAGAGTGTGAACTGGAAAAAATAACCACAGAAGAATTTGGTTGTTGCACTGGTTAGACAAGCGGTCGGTAACTTGGTTAAAATATTCGATGAAATACATTTGCACACTTTTTCGATATAGTTAGTGAATGGTGATGGTAGCCGAATGAAGATGAAACGGAATGGTGTGAAATAGCACCAGTACCAGTATGCAGGACGCGTGTAAGTGAGCGACTCAACGGACAGCAGAAACTCTATTGAACTAACATTAAAAAAATGGGACAAGGCTTGTGCAAGAGGAGGGAAGAGAGGAGATCTCACCGAAAAATGCACTAAAACGCAGCAAAGTTGTGTGAAAAACTTGCGATAGACAAGTCACCAGTCGCTAGATAATAAAATGCTGATATAAAAGGCAAATAAAGGCACGAACGAATGAAGGAAATGCTTAAGCAAACGAGAGGACAACGAAAAAAAAAAAACAAAACCAAAACATTCAATGACCACACACCGAGCTGAGACATTAGTTTGACTGCAGCATCCTCCCACTTGTATTCACATTTTTCACTCATCAAACAAACGGGGGCGGGGTCTATCCACACTGCAGCTGATGTCAGGTGCGATAGCGCACGACAAGCGCAGAACAAGACAAATACCAAATGACAGAGCACCAGAGGAATGTGAGTTGACGGTACATTCGAGTTACAAATAATCGAGGGATAGCAGGCAAGAGACGTGTGAACGAGTATGACTCGTACAAACGCAGCGAACTAAGCAATGCCGAGCAGCGAGCGGACAACAGACAGCTGGGAAATTGGACAGCAAGCGAGATAAGATGTGGACGTGTAGATGCTAAGGGTGTCGGTGTAGCTGCATGTGTAGAACTAAGTTGAAAAAGGTGGGAAAGATTGAGAATGGGGGAAAATGTTTGGCAATGGGTAGCAAAGTGCAAGAGCTTAGCGAACGACTTGTGACTACACGGGCGACAAACCAACTTGTCTGCATGTGGCTTAGTGCGACTGCGAATACCGGAGGAGCCAGCGAAGCATGTTGGGCAAAGCTTAAGCTCAAAATTACGCAGCGGAATGAGAGAAGGAGTACGCTGTTTAATGGATCACCGTTGCGGTAATAAACTTAGAGGAGCTAAGGTAGTTGTGTACACTTCGATGTAGTTGTTCAAAGCAAGCAAACGGCAAATAGTTAAAAAGATATGAAAAAGGTGCAAACAGAAATATTGAGTAAAAGTGGTTAAGGATATGGCAGCGAGTAGGTTGTGCGGTCTATACTGCGTTTACTGAAATATACGGACATGAGAAATGAAGATGAGTTAGTTAAAGTTGTGATAAACACGTTTGTGGCCTCACCGCAGACAACAATGTACGACGATCAACACGCGTATCCTCTTTTACTTGATGCAGTCCCTTTTCCATATCGTCGCAATTTTTTTTGCTAGCTACATACATACATATTTAGTATATACGCAACCATTTTTATCGCTTTACTATCTACTAGTATCTTTTGCCTATTTGTTCTTTGAGCTTTTGCATGCGGTGCGCCATAGAAAACACCAACTTACATGCTTTGCTCAGCAATGGACCGCAATGATAAAGCATTGTCCATTAATTGAAAAAGCAAAGTCAACGGTAACATTCGCACACACAACTACAGGGGGATGGAAAGTCTTCGGACAAAAGGGCATTTTTGCGGCACGTAGCGTAACGACACTTAAGTTGGTCAATTAGTGAGGGCAAGAACATGATTCGGGCGTGTTTACTAGAAGCTACTCGTATATACGTTCAAGCAAACGAGCAGCGAGCAGTAAATGCGAAAATCTATGAAGTAAAGAAATTGAAAGAAAATTTAGCGCAAAAGTAAGAGGCGACTGACTGATTTCCCGCATGTCGAGTTAGGTTATGGAAAGTTGTGGCGACATTTCGAAATGAGAGCGATGCGCATTGGGATTTGTGGTGGGTCATGTCTTAAATTATGCTCCATAAGATTTTATATCTTTCCGTTCGGTTTGCGTTACATTCGTGCCCCACCCCTTGTAACGTCCAAAGTACTTAGTTAATCACGAAAAAAAAAAAAATTTTACATTTGCAGCAAAGTATTTACCAATGCTGCCACATTTGTGCGTGCTCACTTAATTGCACTTGTTTGAACTGTGTAATTTGAGCTCAAACCAAATCGAACACTTGGGTGGTTAACGTGTTAATTATTTGCAGCTAAAGCGTGCGAGTAAAATGTTGCAAATTTGTTTCGTGGAGGTTGTGACGCAATGAAAGGCGAAGGACGGATAATGCACAATTTAGGGGCGGTTAATTGAAAATATATATTAATTAAGACAGTTAAGTTGAGTATATAGATGGCGACTAAGCTTTTATGGTCATGTTACTGTAATTTTTTCTTTAACTGAAAAAAAAATCACTCAGTCACTTTCGGTGGTACGTCAGCTGTCAATTTTTGTATTGCCAAGCAACGTAGAGTTAGCTTTTAACTTACGGAGTCCGCTGAATATAAATTTACTGTCTCTATAAAGCTCTTTAGCTAAGAGGCATTTAAATATTCTGCAGACGCTCTCGCTCCTACTTGAATACCTTAAGAGTTGTCTCCTTCGATAATGTTTTCGTCTAGGCGTGTGGCCAATAAGTTTAGTTTAGAAGGTCAGTTTTGATGATATTACTCAAGTTCAACCAAAATACACTGGTTGCATTCGAGAATTATGAGTGTGAGTTGAATATTTTTTAAATAGAGTTTTTCCCGTAGGCAACCGCTCTCGTGAGAACTCAGTCTCTGTGTCTATAGAATATTTTTTACTAAATTTTTTACTAAAGTTTGCCATTATGTTTTAAAAAAGATTTCGGGCAAGTCGGTCGAATAAATTCCAGCCGATAGGCCGGATTGTAGCAATTTGCGCCAAATATTCTTTACCAAGGCAAATCAAGTAACAGCTGTCAAAAAGACCAACTCTAAGAAAAGTATTGCTTCATTGAAATCCACACGTCTAAAAAAACACTCTTCAATATTTATTCCTGCAATAATTTCAACATTTTTTTTACGAAACGCAAACAATATTTTAATAAACTATTAATATTTAGATTGAATATGAATAAATTAATTTTATGAATGAACTGATGAAAATTCCACATTTGAATCTTTAAATTTTTTTGAAAACGAAAAATGAGATAATGCTGTAATTTTACGCTGCTCCCAATACTTTAGAAATGTTCAATGCGATGTGTTTAATTAAAAACAATTTTTGGAAGGTTTTGAAATTGTTATAGCTTATAATTATTTTGAAAATTTTGCTGATTAGTTCATCCATTTCACTCAGTGAATTAATTTTCTTTGAAGAGCAAAAACCCACAAAGCTAATAAATGTTTTGTATGCACTAGCATCCCTTTCAAATAGTTTACCATGTTTACTTTTAGAAACTAAATTTAGTTTTTGAGGCCATAACAATGCCTGACCAAATCCAACCATTCCAAAATAGATGGTTGACAAACCCTTGTAAAATGTTTAGTTCAGGAATAATACATTTTTTAAGAACAAAAATATGATAATTTTCTTCCAAATTAGGCTTAGTTACAATACTATTACAATACTTGTTTATTTTGTCTAAGTCAATAAGTTTTTTAAAGTCTTTTTTCAACAGTTCAAATATTTTTAGAGAAAAATATATAGAAGAATTTGTTTTCTTGCTTAAGAGCATACAAATCGCCTTCATCATTTGTATTGAATAATTTTTCCTCTTCATTTATAGCGTCTGCAATATTACTAATACATATCTTACGGTGATTTCTCATATCACATAAACTTTTATACATACATAACTATAGGGACACGGAAATGTAGAGGTAGCAGTTGACTGTCCATTTACGCATATACGTTTTTTCTAATTTCGTCGTTACTCCACTTATGGTCTGTGATGTACAAATGAATATATGTATGTAATTCGAAAACACTACGTGAAAGACTAATTTCAATACAACGAATTTAAATTTCTCAAATTATAATACCACGTTTTAAATATTGTACGGTAGCTGTAAGCACGGCCGTAGCCAGGATATTTTTTCGGGGGGCTTAAACAAAAAAAATAAAAAATAAACGTTGCTTACTTCTTTTATTCATTTTATACAGTTACTGCCTGATTCTGTGTTCTTGTTAAATTATCTAACATTTACAAATATTCAAAAGTTTATTATTTGTCAATATAATTTTTTTTATTTATAATAAAGTAGAGAAAAAATTGTTTTGTTAGAATTCAAAAAATTTGATATATCTTCAATATTGAATTTAATTATGTAAATGTGTGATAATTTATCACAAACACAGAATCGGTCAGCTATTTGAATAAAGGGCACAGGTACACATGTATAATATTTTTTAAACACCTTAATAAAATAATTTACTGTACTCGTACGTATACGTATAAGAACTAATTACCTAAACACTCAAGGCAGGCATCTTTATTTCAAATCTATTTTATTATGCAATTAAGTATTTGGGACTTATAAGCTATGAAGCCATTTATTGTATCATCTGGTTTCAATAACAAATCGATGATGAGTACTCATTATGGCTATGCCATTAAGCCGTTCCTCTCTCGTCGAATTTAGAAAAACCACTGCGGTGCATTTAGTATCCGTATATACTTTTAACAAAGAAAAAATTGTCTTAGGTAGGTTGGAACCCCCCTAACTCTTACCTCGAAATACGGACATGGTCATACTTTCCAACGGAAATATTGATTCCTAGTCCAGCAAAATGAGTTGTTCGTCTTACAATATTTTATGCAAACAATTTTTAAGAGAACTGGTAGTCAGAAAAAAATTATTTGATATATATGTAAACAAAACATGGCCTTACGGCTTCATATACCGATTTCAGCTAATCATAAAAAACTGGTTACGTGATTTTAATGAGAAAATTCGCCATAGAAATCATATTCAACTCAATTGTTATTTGTTGAAATATTTTTCAAATAAAAATAACGAACCACCCGAATATCCTAACAGATTTCTATATTACATATTAAGTAGATAAGTATGTGTGTAGATACCATAGCATATGCCCGCATTTCTGTCACAGTTGTCCTTTGGAGATTAGCAATTAATGTTGACTATGGCACGTGCCACACACACTCACACACATAAATACAAATACTCATACGCACACACCGTATAAATAAGCAAATAAATAAAATGCTACAATTGCCACTAACGCCAACAGCAAAGGAATGCTTTTAATGGCGTGAATGCTTGTGGTTACAAAGTGATTATGCGAATGATGCCTTCAAGCAGTAAATTTAGATGCAAAACAAAATAAAAGTGAAGACACCGAAGAATGCTACGAACGAACGCTTACAAAGGAATATTCAAAAAGTTTTAGTGTGATGATGAGACATTGACGTGTGGTAACAGTAATGTGGTACATCACCACTACCAATACATATACATATGAGTGCGCTGACTGAACATATGACACATGTGTGTGTGTGTGTGTGTTTTGACCTTAGACTACTTTTTTCTCCTAATATGTAGTTACGTTATTATTGTTGTGTTTAGTTTTTAATACTTATTTTTGCTTTTGCTATTCCTTTTTATTTGTATGTAGGTCTATCTTTCTATGTCTAGCTTTCTGTGTTAAATGTGTAGTAAAATTATATGAAACATGTGTCATCCACAATCACAAATACCTTTTAATTATATGGCTTGTGTATTGTGTGATTGAAAGAAGTGTGTGTAATAGGTTGTTTGATGGATTATATGGCGCCATCATGGCCAAGATTAGCAAGGCATTATGTTGAGTTCAGATGTTGTTGTATTCAGGTGGGATAAGTTAAAGTGTTCACCTACATAAATGAAATATATTAAGAATTAAAGAAGGATGTCTAAGAAATATTAAAGAATATTTAAATTTGAACTAAGCTTTGATTTTAGTTTGTGAGTGTAGTGTAACTTAACAGTACCCATTGGATTTTCGTGTTAAAATATATGCTTGTAAAATCTACATCAGATTTTTTGCAATAAAATAAGCATAAAAGTAGGCAAATGATATTTATCAGCATTCTGCAAACAACTTGACTTAATTTCCTAAGCCCATGACAAAACTTATCGCATGACTATTGAAGAAACTAGAGCGCCTAAAACTATACCAAAAATGTTCACTGCCGATAGCAAACGACTTTGCTTTTGTTATGACATACCAGTATGTATGAGTGACTGACAAGGATGAAATAATTTGTATATTTGGCATCATAGTACAACAGTGGCGCATTAGTCGTGCTATGCATTTTATTAAATGCATGGAAATTGGTTCATAAAATGTGTACACACAAATATGTCTTAATTGTTTGAAGTTAATTTTTTGTGGCTTTATTTCAGGCGCATTGCCACTAACAGTATTTGAAAAGAAGTTATATAAAAATGAAATTGCGTCACTCCCTTCATCTGTTACGCTCACCAGATGTTGACATTTTTCCTCTCCACAAAACTCTCTAATCCCTTTGAACAAAACCTCAAAATTTGTACAACTTCTTATTGTCAGTCAATTGCCAAAAAAAATTGAAATATTTAATATAAAAAATGCAAATATTTTTTAATACCAGCCGATAGTCTCGCTGCTGCTGCTAAATGTATTTTATTGTAATAAATAAATAATTATAATAATAAAAAGGTTAAAAATATTTATTTGGCGCTTACACTATATAACTGAGTGTTTGGCCGTGCTTCTCCTACCATTTGTGATGTCACGTTTTTTCATCATTTGTTATATATAAGTTTTGTTCTATAAATATACCAATTTTTAAATATTGTCCATTTTTATTATTTAGTTAGTTTTTTAACGAATTTTCGTCATCCCTTGGCAAGTTTGGTTTTAAGACAAACCTGTTTCGGCGTTGTGCCATTTTTAGTGTCATTTTTCGTTTTCTTATTTAGTTCTTGCCGGAAAATTTACAAAATCTTTTCTTTGAAATTGGTTGTAAGATTTGAAAAGTTTTGTTTCGATTGTCTCGCAATGCACATATAACTATAGCGTGAAAAAGAGAACATTTTCATGAACAAATTAGTGTCACAATTTTTAATGTTTTCTGGCAATTCATTAAAGCATTTTTAACCCTTCTAAAACAGACTGTTTTTTTTCGGATTCTGTTTTATAATTAGGCAATTTGAAATAATTTTTCCGCCTGGTATTTTTGTCATGAACCTCGTAGCTTAATTTAATACTTGTTCGCAAATAATCGGGCAAATTTCGGTTCTTTATATTGTATATAAATTTAATTGTGCAAAAAAATTTTTGTTGTTTTACGCTAAACCAATTCAAACTGAGTAGCATTTCCCTTATTGGAGATCATAACGTTTGTTTAATATAAAACGCATAGCTTTATTTTGCATTTTTTGCAGTTTATAAATTTGCAAATCTTTCATGATAAAAAAAAATTGTAGAACAATATATAAAGTATGGCTCAACTATTGCTCTATATACTCTTACTTTAAAATTCATTAGTGATATTGTCGAGCGTTTTTCATTTAGTAGATATCTGTTAAATGCAGATGACTTGAAAATAAGTTCAGTAGTAAATAGTGCAACCAATGTGACAAACCTCCAAGCTGATTTGGACAATTTGTGTCTTTGGTGTCAACAGTCACATCTCTTTCTTAATATTAAAAAAAGCTTTCATATGATTTTTTTTTAATAATCACATCAATTTTTTTATATCTAATGCTTACTCAGTTTTAAGCTTTGTGCGCCGGCACAGCACAAATTTTACTGACGCATATACTCTAAAACTACTTTTTTCGTCTTCTGATAGGCCTCGACTGGAATATGCAGCTTTTATTTTGAGACCATATTCGCTCTATGTTCTTTGAAATTTTCGGATCCCTTACTTTCTTACAATTGGCGTTTGCTTGTTATAAGTCTTAAATCGCTCGAGAAGGGAAGAACAGTACTTTAGCTTTTTTTCTGTCCATTTTTGCTCCAAAGTATTAATTTCCTTGTGCCATTTAGGACTTTATGTAATTTCAATTCTTTCTATCCGGATAAACTCAAAACCAATTATGCAAGAAATGCTCTTTGTCGCGTGCACTTTGCGAATTCAACGATATCTCGAATTCTGTATTCCTCGATTTTTCTTTATGTAAAGTTAAGTTTCTTTCCTTAATATACTCTGCCTTGTGAATATTGTTATTGTTAATTTATTTTATTTTATCATTTTCCATTGTTAAATTATAGCTTTAAGTGGTCAGTAAGAACTTTGTTCATTGACTTATTAAATAAATAAATAAAATAAATAAATAAAGCAAAAAAAATAAAATATCAAAAGAAAAATCAAAAGCTATCAGTAGTAAAAACGACTTATGTATACAAAATATTTAGAAAAACAAAATTTCAGTAAAAATTAATATCGAAGAGCTTCGAATAAAATGTAGTAACAAAAATGTGTGATTTAACAATTGTCATACAGTACATAATATGGAAAGGCCATCGGGCAGTCTAAGAATTGTGTTTAAATTTTTCATATTTTCCTACAGATATCTATCTATCTATATATTCTTAGGCTTAATTTTTTTAACTAATATCCGGAGACAAGTTGTAACAAATTTATTAGCTAATGCGTTGCATGCTTTCAGGCACAACTATGCATGTAATCCTAGAAATGTAAAGAATATTTTAATATTTAAGTCTCTTAAATTTTCATTGCAACTCTCTTTTTAAAGTCTTAGATCAACTAAAAATTTCAAAGCTCAGATAAATATGACAGATACTTACATGCACAAAAATACCCTGCAATGAACCACCAAACTAGTTAGAAAAAATACTAGTTTACAACTAGAATTTCCAGAATTGAACTAGTCCGAAAAAAGCCCAGACTTTTACCAAACACAAAACGAATTATAATAATAATGAATACTTTTATTTTTATTACAGTTTATGCAATAATTTATTTAAGTTATTTTACTATGAATAACATTTAATGAAAAATGCTTTCATTTATTCTTTCCAATTTAATCAACTTTGAAGTATTTACGTATTTATTTTCTATCAATACTTTGAAAATGTAAAATTTATCATTAGCAGATCTAAAACTGCTAAATAAAAATTTGGAATATTTTAAATTATACTTAATTCATGAATTTATTTTATTTGATTTCCCATTCTAATCCCAAACTAGTGGTATTGGACTAGTATTTCTTTGCTGGTTTTAAATTAGAATAGACATAATTGCCCTAGTATTGTTTTGTCTATTTTCTACTAGTATGAGACTGTAGCATTTCTGAATCAAATCTGCAATCGCATAAGACAGCCCCAATTCAAAAATACCTGTTGCTTGTATGGAAAAAATACAGTTGGCTAACTTGTTGTGAAGTAGTTTACAACTAGTACATTTTACTACCGGGAATAAACATATGCCTGTATATATTTGGCAAGCAGACAAACACTGGTCTAAGAAAAACAGTTCAAATATGTATATTGAATAAAAGCAAAAAGACACATAAGAAACTTGGGGACAAAAATTTGCATATTATATCCCAAACAGATTTATTTATTATTTATCAGTAGCAAAAGGATACTCATTCAAAAGAAACGAATTATTTCAAATTAAACACGTACAAAGTATACGATGAACATTTTCATAAAGATGGAAAATGCAAAGACAAAAGCATTTTCATCAGCTACAAATTAGAAAGAAATTTTTAATACACATGCGTGTCGTCTAACATTTTAACAAATATGTATGTATATGTGTTAGAATATTTATGTATATAGAAGGCTAGGTGTATAGACTTTTGCTTGGCTGTGTTTGTCAAAATATTTACCGCATGCATAAATAACAAATCGCACACACACACACATTCATTTGTATGTACAGATGTGAATGTCCAAAGATGCAGATTGGGAACTACGTTAAACAATTACTCAGCCGTAGACAATGGAGAACCACCATTAGAGCGGAGCATCAGAGCTAAAGCCCACCCAGAAGCAAAACAAACGCATCGACAATCTAATTGCAGCAGCAAAGCAGTTGGCATGGTAGCGAATTATAAGTCAAGCTTTCGTCGAAAATACCCACAAAACCCAAATAGCCGAATTTTAGACTTTCTGCAGAAACCTCGAAATGATGTTGGGGAACTACGAAAGGACAAAATCGTTAGCGCTTCCATTAAAAATATTGACAAATTCGCATGAAAATTTAGAGCTCTAATGAATTCTTACTCTTTTTTTTGCATGCTAAAAGAATTCTTGAAAAAACTAAACTAATTGTTAAGTGGGTAGGTTCGTCTCTAATAATCCTTGTAAATCACAGCTGCTTGCTGGTAGCACCCAAACATTGAGACAATAATATTGAGCTATGTTCATTAGTAGAAGAGATATTGCACATTTATGAAATGCCAACGCAGAAGGATAAACGTTGCATAATATGCCTAAAGCGAAGTAAATATTTGCCAGGGTTGATGAGGAAGTTGTGGAGTGAAAGCAAGGGAGAACAATCAACTTAGATAGAGGCACGCTGTGCCAAGCTCAACTCAAAAGTATTTAGTTGGAATTTCTTGTGACAAAACTATACATATTTATAGGAGATTTGGCTAATGGAAATGCCTACAAAGCGGGATATTGGAATGTTAAAGGGGTGTGGATAAGCGGAACTATGTACATTCAAACATACATATATGACTGGTGAATAACTCAGTTGGGACATACACATAGAATACTCGTAAGCTCTGTATTGTTTGGCCACTGTAATATGTCATATTTGCTGCATAAGGATGGAATTGCTTTTTTCTGGTAAAAAAAAATCGATTTTTTTTTTCATTTAATCAGTCGATGTCAATTACATCAAAGAACCATTTCCCAAAGTTTCATTAAAAAATATTGAAAATTGTGGATGTTATGCTCGTTTTACTAAGAGCGCGTACGCTGCAGCTGATCGCTGCGGCCACCAGTTACTGGCGTTTTTCTCGAAACACTGTTTTCAAAGTTGACGTGCAGGATTGAGAAAAAACTACGTTTCCAAATCGAACTGCATAAAAATAATTTAATTTTTGAGGTTTTTTTTTTCACACCTTGGCGAAGAGAAAAATAAAAAATTGGTATTAACAAATATTTTTCCAGAACAGTTCAAGGCAAAAAAAGCGGGTTTTTATCAAAAATGTTAATAATTTTTTGTCGAGTTGATTCGAACCACGAACTCACCGGCATATCGAGTTATAGCACGCACCGCTACCAACTCGACCACAGCGGCATTGAATTCTGTAATATCTGTTATAGTTTTTTTTTAGAATGTTGAAAAACGTCTGTTTTTAGCCAGAAAAAAGCAATTCCCCCCTTAACTAAGCGTCACTATGAAGAGTAGATCGAATGTTTTGAGACGATTTCATTCTATATGATAAAATAAAAGTTATGTGAAATAATAATTTAAGGATGGATATGAGAGACTGAAAGAGAGACGATATGATGCACTAAGAAATGACGTGACGCGATGCAGTAAGATGTGAAGTGATATGATGTCATGTGAATGATGTGGTATGATGTGATGTAGTACGATGTGATGTGATATGATGTTATGTGATGATGTGTTCCAATTTATATTGTTTTTATATTTCGCTTAATGTAAGACTAGTAATTACCCTCGATAATCGGAGTGAACTATATTTTGAAAGAACTATAGCGGTTAGGGCTGATTTTTAGTATATTTTTTTAGATATTGCAAGTACACTCGGCTATTCATAAGACAGTGAATATTATATCATACAATTTTAGTTTTAATTTAAAATAATATTCACAACTTCTCTTCGTCGTGCCTAACTTCGCTTTCAACTCCTTGTCCCTGTAAAATTACTTTACATACAATTTACATTTTATTAGACACTATTTACAAATTCGAACGAACTACAGAGCTTGAAACGAGTAAAAACTTATCTATCAAGTTGGATTTTGAAATATTCATTTTGCAAAATTTCATTTATGTTGTTTTGTCAATGTATTTATTTGTTTTTAAGTAACAACTGAAATTCGTTTTGATTGAAATTTTTCTATAGTCTCTTTGTAACTCTCCTCTGTGTAATCCGTCTAAATAGTACTCGGCGTTTTCCTCTGCAAAATAATTGTTTACGAAGGTGATATCCTCCTTATTGGACGAAAATCTCTGTTCTCCGATCGCAGTTTTTAGATGAGGGAACAAAAAGCAATTGCTGGAGATTTGGTTTGGTGGGTAAGATGGATGTTAAGCAGCTTAAACCGTAATTCGTGAATTTAAGCCATGTTTCGAAATTGTTTATTCGAACACGGTTTTGGCAAATCTCGATTTAACATGTGACAAACATTTTTCTTGGATATTTAATTCGACGGTCGTCTAGCACCAGTTGGTGAACTTAAGTGAAGTTATCATCAGAAGTTGCGATTTTAAGACGTCACGAAAGTTCATCGTCTTCCAACTCTAACGACCACAATCCAACTCATCTTCAATGGCGTAGGTGTATTGCCTTTCAAAAACAAAAATTTTATGACATCTCGGTACTCAATTATTTCCTTTTTCACAAAAACACTCGCTTCGAATCATTGAAAAGACTGTCAACTAAAAACTGCGCGTCCAAACTGACTAAAACATTGGTGAGTAACTGTCGAAAGATGCACAAATACATTCACCAGCTTTTATTGGCGAGTGCAGCTTACTCCACGTGGAGTTGGTTCAAACTAACCAAAAAAAGATTTTTCGCCTGACATCTTTTTATTATAGAAATTTAAATTACGCAATAGTCTTGTTTAAATTTAGATTTTTAAATAAGTAGCAACCCTTGTTTGATCGCAAATCACTTTCAAACCCATTAATTTTTCATACGCATACTGTAATAAAGTATTTAATTTATAAAAAAAAAATTATTTTAAGTTTAAAGGAGTTGGAAATGCTGTCCGATTTAAAATATGCCAACCAAGGCTTTTCTAAATGATTTATATTGGAACGATTTTTCATCATCGATTGTCAAATTTGGTTTTGTGACATATTCGTAGTGTCATCTTCAGTGTCGTTTCAGTTCTAAAACTTAATTTGACAGCCATACTTTTTTCATCTAAGTTTTACATTGCCACCTGGGCAATGATCCTAAATATTTTCAAACAAAAGTCATCCTAAATTTCTTTATTTGCCTTCATACTATATTTCAATTATCTAGAAAATCTATCCTTAGTTAAATCTAACAAAAGACCTAGGTGTGCTGGCAGCCACTTTAACCTAATCTAAGCTAACCTAAATCTAACTAAAAACAGATGACAACCCACACAAATGTACTAGTTTAGAAATAAAGCATTTTAAAATATTTTTCGATTGATAAAATAATTGAAATTAAAATTTTTTTATATCGATCAGCATATTGAAACTTTGCAATTTTTAAGCGATATGCAATAATATGATATATTTTGAGTGGACGTGATGTGATGTGATGTGACTTGATGTGATAAGACGTGATGTTGTGTATGTGATGAAGTATTAAAGATGATAATTTTAGCGTATTAATATTTAACGATATTAACTAAACTGGTAAATGATAAACCAACAAACCCGCTTAATGGATTATAAGATTTTGTCAAAAATGATTGAAAGCATATTTAAACTCTGATAAGTTTGGATAGTTTATCTGTCGGATGGAAAATATGTAACAAGGATGAATTGTGTCTACACTACGTCGACATACGAGTGATAAATATGTTGATACGTGAACTGCAAGTTTGCACAGCTTGATGTCCTGAGTAAATATGATCCAATGTGAGGCGAGCGTTTCTTCAAATTAATACCGATGTCTGCAGATTTAAGTTTGTGCGATTGTTGGCGTTGTTGCTTCTTTGCTTCTCTTTAAGAAAAACTAATGTATATCTGCTCGGCATTCAAAGCACATTTTCATTTTATGGAAACTATGAGATTATAATTTATGCGCATTTTTTTTTATTAAATATTTACTAAAATTTTTCGCACCCAAACAAACGACCGACCAACAACTACTAAGTAGAAAGCTGTCAAGAAAGTAATGCTCAGCAGAGCTTTCTGCTCCACCTTGAGTTTGCGGTATGCAGACAATAGCTCAACGCTCTTCAATCTTCCTACCACTTTCCTGCTTCCTCTTTTGTTGTCATGTTGATTTTTCTAAGCTGGCTGTGCAAAATTTATGCACTGAATGGATTAAGTATACAAAGCGAATATACTACCTCCATATACCAAATGTGGAGAAGATCTTATGTCAGGGTGACTTTAGTTTTCAACGTTGAGTCGAAGGTGCTTTTGCATTTACCTATGTTGTATGAAGTTTGGTTTAAAAAGCAACAAAAACCGCTAAACCATTTTTGCACTTTGATGGGATATGATGGCTAAAAGGAATGGCGAAGCATCGCATATGAAAGGTGTCAACGCGTTTGAAAAAGGTACAAAAGGCAAATGTACTTAGAAGTGTGCTATGCAATGCCACATATCCATTTAATTTGGCTGTAAGGAACCTTCAACTGCAACTAAATAGATGTCATAAATTCTAAGTTATTTGGCATATGCTTCGCTTAAGATTATATTCAGCTATTATTAATTTCACACCTTTGTCAAGTTGTATGAAATATTTTAAACTAAAAATGAGTTAAAGCTTTGGGTTTGGGTATGACAAGTTTAGTGATAAAGACGAAAAACAAAACGAAAACATGCGCTGATATCTAGCACATAGTATTTTTTAATGGTTCAGATTTCTATAATATAACGAAAGCAAGCGAGAATTCGCTTACCGATCGGTTTGCGAAAATAAGCATACTCCCTACTTTTTGTTTTCTTCACGAGCTTGCTTGCTTGCTCAAGTAAGCGAGAATTGAATGCACGTGAACAATCGCTTTTTAATTTGAAGATTTTCTTGCGTCTAACTGCTTGTGATCTTAAGTAATCTACCGCCTTCTGCATTGTAGCGACCTCAGCCTGAAAGGCGCCCGTCTGTCATCAAGTCTTGAGTCTTTGGTGTAGAAGTGAAGTGATCCTATCGCCCCAGGTATCCCTGCCGAAAATCGGTATGCTAGATTTTTTTCTAAAACTTTGGGTTGGAACGCAGTTGAGCGTATCGTGCGAGTCTAGATTGTTTACGATTTTTTAGCGACCTTCTTTGCTTACCGTCAAAATGAGTAACTCTCGTAGTCTTAGAGCGTCACACGTCGCGAAAAGTTTTCGTGTGATATCAATTGGGCGGATATTTAGAATGGGGTCTAATATTTTCGAGAGAGTGGTGCGACAAGCCCAGCAGATGCACATCAGCGCAAGCTTTGCACCCTTTAAGGGGCTAGGAGTGATATTTTCATGTCAAGGCATGGCCACCACACTAATAGCCCGTATAACATCGTTTAACCACGGCTATGCATATTCAGTGCCAAATTTTAGGCGTCAAGCCCCGCAAGATACTAAAAAATGTTAGGCAGACCTGTATTAAGGTACCTCATTTATACAATGCAACAAAGTAAACAATTTTTTCTGCACTGTCAACCCTGTCATAATTATGATTCGCCGCCACCTTAAAACTATTTGAAATATTGAAACAAGAAAGTGGTTCCATCGCGTCAAGTTAAATACTGAAACGCATTTATTGATTTTACTTAAAATACTCACATTAATCCATCAATATTATTGCAGAACTCATTAATTGTGGCTCTGTATTTTTTTCATTTATAAATATCTCTTCGCCATTAGAAGAGCCCGCTTCATCTTCTTCTTCAATAGGACTCGATAAACTTGACGAAATACAAAATCTTTCCGGTATTGGAATGTCTGGGGAATGTGGTAGCGGCATTGACACTGATGACACAGTGGCATACTTCACCGAGTGTTTTGATTTTTTTGAAAAACCTTTCACAGATTTTAAACGGAAGTAGGAGTGGTCTACATGATTTTTGGGTTCACGTAACTGCATTGGTACTCCAAATAAATGAACTGAAATGAAATCAAAAAAAGGCATATGTTTAATATTAATCTTGTACCAACCCGTCAAAAATTTATAACATTTTAAACAAGACACCTTCGGCACCCATGATTTGTCTTGATTTCTTATGGTAATTTTAAAATAAGCTTCATAACATTTTTAAAACAAAGGCGAAATTTGCTTTTTTTCACTTTTAGGAGTAAGTTGACCACAAACGTAACAAAATAAACTAAAATAATAAACACAAACACGCGGCATTTGGTAGATTTATGAATAATCTTAATGTTTTGTTGACTTTTGTACACACCAATGATATAATTTTATAGGTACCCTCAACTAAGTGTAACGAAAAGAAAATAAAGTAAGATTTCCGATTTTGGGATATCCGTGGTTATAATAACTTGGGTAAAAATTGAGATATTGAAATTTGGTACATAGAGTGCTCTTTGGACAGGGTAGGTTGGTATTGAAAATGGTCAAGATCGGTTAATAACCACGCCCACCTCCCATATAACGAAAGTTTTTGAAAAATGCAAAAACTCCATTTTTTCGGTAACTATTAAAACAAATTGAGTGAAATTCGGTATTTGGAGCGATTTTAAACGAAGAAATTATGTATTTATGAAATTTTGAAAAATGAGTGTTGCTACGGCCACTTATTTGGTGAACAAATTTTCCTCAATATAGCTGTTATGATTGTTAAAAAATTTTGAAATCGGACCATAACCACGCCCATCTTCCATATAACGGAAATTTTGAAAAATGCAAAAAACTTCGTTTTTCAATATTTATTGGAAGAAATTGAGTAAAGTTTAATACTAGCAGCGATTTAAAACAAAGAAACGGGGTTTTATGAAATTATGAGCACATCCCATACAAAAATACATCGCGAGGGTATATAAAAATCGGTTTCGCCCGAATTTAGCTTTCCTTACTTGTTTTTAAATAAAATTTCAAATGTTTGCCATAATTACTTCTTACAAAAAAAAATTTCGGTAAACTTGTTTTCCTTAAACCGACAAATAATTGAAAAAAAATCACATTCAATAAATGTTTCTCGCAGGCCATCAATAAAATCAAACAAAAATTTCTTTCTGGTCCCTCCAGTGTTATTATTAGCACAAATTCTTCGTTAAAATATTTTTATTACTCTTTAAAAAAAAGACTTTTTTGTAAAACGTAAAATTAAATTATTATTTTTATTTCTAGCAAAATATATTTATAATTTCTTTTAAATGCTTCTATTATAACCGCTTTGGTTTTTCGATTTTTTTCTGCTTGTAATTTTAAAGCGCATTAAAAATTGCATTTCACTTAACGCATACAATTACAAAAACGCATTCCCACATAAATACCAATACTAGTACGTAGCGCACTCAATTTGCGCGAATGCAATCTGAGTGTATTTGGCTTTCGTCAAAAATTCCATTAAAAATGTCATCAACTGTAGCTGCAAGTAGTGCACATGTAACAAAGAAATAAAAACCGCAATAAAAATAATTGCAACCGAACAGAAGTTGTGTTGAAAATAATTGAAAAAACAAAAATTGTACAAATTGTATGAAAGAGGAAAAGCAAAAATGATGAAATGAAATATGAATGGGCTTCAGTTAAAAGTGACTTTAATAAGTGGCAGGACAAAAATTTGAAGATAATCAAGAGCGTTGGCGAACATGCAAGTAAAGAAGTTAAACTAAAGCAGGCGGCGAGACAGCGGCAGTACGTGAAATAAAAGGGGAAGTACATAAGTGAACGAAGGAACCGAACGAAGGAAGATATGAAAACTGAGTTTGCCAGCTGCAGGTACTTAACGCTCATTGTTCAAGAGCCAAATTAACGAATCCTCTCGAGCGAGTGTTGTAGCTCGCATGTGGCAAGTAGCTTACAAACTACTGCGGCCGCAAAGCATGACAAGTTAGCACACAGCAAATTAACGAATGAATAAAACGCCAGTTGACCTGACTGAAAGTGCGCGCAGAACGTACGCTTCGCATACCAGTGGCCAGTGAACGAAATAATCAACCAACCAACGAACAAATGAATGAATGTTTGAACCGCCTGAGCGTTGATGAAAATGCTAGCGATATGGCAAGTTGTATTCCTCTATGTTGCAACATGTTCGCGAGTGTGTGTGTGAATTGGTTATAAATGATGATGTGGTTGCAGATTGTACTTGCCAACACAATGCACAGCGAATTGTGTGCAACAATGTAATTAACGTACAGCAGATTAAAAGGACGAAAACAACAAAAACAAAAGTAATAAAAGACAACAACGAGTGCAGGCAACGCGCGCGCCGCAATGGTTGTTGAGGCATTGGTGAGCGATAAAAATTCGACTGAAAGCGCATTATAATTGGGTGAACGGAAATTTGCGGTGGCTTTAAGCGACGTGAAATGGAAACAGAAAAAATTTTAACAAAAGCAACGACTACAACAGCTGAAGTGAGAGAAAAAGTAGGAGAAACAAAAAAAAAAGGGGCAACGAATATTCAGCGCACGAGTGGTGAAACGAATATTAAGTGTAAACAACAACAACAAAACGTTATGTGGCAACGACAATAACAATTGAGTAACTAGCAAACACATTAATAATCAAGCGATGGCGTTGACACAACGCGTTTGTGGCATTAAACGGCCAATATTGACAAAAAAGTGAAATTACGTAAAATTTTTTTAAAAATAATTTATCTAACCCAAAACAGTGATAAAAGTAAATATAAAATAGTGCGCGCAAATTGCCCTGAAGTGTAGTTTACTGCAAGGCCAAGCTTAAAAATCGAAAAAACAAAAAAGGTAACGCTTAACGTTTTCCCGCAGCACTCGCCGATTAAAACTCAACTTGCCACAAAATAGCGCGATTTCAGTAAGAACGCAGTAGTTTTCGTAAGCTCAACGTCGCATTGCCGCATAGCTGTAACGGTGCATACACACAACACGCGCGCTACTACAATATCAACAACAACAACGTCAACATCAATGAATGGTGGTTTTCGAATAACTGGCTATCCAGCTGCCGCCGCAGCGACAACCGCGGCAGTCAGCAGCAACACTGCTCACACGACCACCACCCGTACAACATTGGCGGCGTGTAGCACGTCATCCAGTCGAACAATGATGCACAATGCTAACGGAAATGCGAATAAAATTAACACCGACGCTGCCGGCCAGAGCCACGGTGGCGGCAATGTGAATGCCTTTGCGAAACAATATAATCCGTTGCGTACGCCAAATGGCAGCATTGCACATCAACAACCGCAGCCGCAAACGCAACAACAACAACAACAACCGACGCCATTACAACTGAAACAATTGCAATTGCAACGCGAACAACGCGAACGCGCACTGGACTTGCACATCAGTGAATATCAACCGACAACACCGACACAATTTACCACCGTAGCGCCACCGCTTTGCGGCACTACAGCGGCACCGGTCGCATTGAAAGGCAATAATCCATTTTTGAACAGCCCCTCGCCCACTGACACAATGCCGCCAACAGCAATGACTTTTAGCTATGTCGCGCCGATGATTGCAGCAACGCAGCCATGCAGTGGCAGTACAAAGAGCATTACAAGCGCATCCAATAGTAGCGGCTATGAGATGCCGGAGTATGCGGAACCACAACGTTTGCGTGCGCATAAGCAAGTGCGACCGCACAGCATAGCTGTAACGTCCATGAGTAGCGTTGGTATGTCGCCGACTAGCGCAATTCAGGTCATCACCACACCGACAACGGGAGCGACGAGTTATAGCAGCAGCACCAACGATTTAGCGTACAGCACTTTGCGGCGCCAACCCAAGGCGCTGCCGAATAGCTTTGTCGACTATGCTTCCCGACAACAGCTGCAACAGTTGCAACAGGAGGAGCAATTGCGTCAACAGCATGTCAACCTGCAACAACAACAGCAGCGGCTACTACAGCTTACGCGTCAGCAGCAGCAGTTGCGCGGTAGTGGCGTTGGCGTTCTCAATAACTCTGGCACATCTGTTTCTAGCGCTAGCTCAACTACATCGGCAAGCACGCCCACAACCAGCAACAATAGTGTAGACAAAGAAGCCTTGTATGCAGCGCTCTTTCAGCAATACCGTAATAGTCCAACGCGCGCGCCACACGTCACACTGCCACATAAGTTGAGCGGCGTCAATGTTCCACAAGCAACGCATAGCATGAGCAGCATTGTCTGTAGTACAGCTGGCGATACAATGAATTACTGCCCACCCGTACCGCTGCATCGTAACCAAAATGCGACTATCGTAAATCAACAACTGCAGCAACAGCAACAGCCAACGAGCGCGCTGCTGCAACAACCAATTGTACCGCGACGTTCGCATAGCACGCCGCGTCCTCTTAAGGGTATCAACGAACAACAGCAGCAGGAGTCGCAATCGCCACAGCAACCGCTTTCGCCCGCAGTAAATGGTGGCCTGCAGTTGAACGGCGCCACCACACCACGTCCGCGCAGCTTAGATCGCTTCAATAGTGACGCAAAGCCAATGGTAGTCTACCAGCCGCCACCAATACCGCTGCGCCGCTTTCCACCTGGTCTGACAAATTCGCGTCAGCCACTTGGCAGTCCACAGTCGGATACAGGTGGTGGCACGCCTACATTCAGCGGCAAGAAAAGCACCAGCATCGATAATATACGTAATGGTCTGTCCTCCACGAGCGCATCGGATGTGAATGCGCTTGCTAATGGCGCTAGTGCGGTTAATAGTGCGGCTGGTGGTATGCGACACTCGATCACCTTCCACGGTCGCAGTCAGTCGGGTCTGATCAATGCGGAACAAGGTTTCAATGGCGACGTAGCGGCTACCCTTAGTGGCACCAACGTTACCAATTCCACCACCTGGCATAAGGGCGAGCGCCCGCTTTCCTACGCATACGGTGCTAGTGCGCCTGATCCAGCTTATCTGGAAAATCAGTTGCGCGCTTACTCGGAACAATTACGCACCATAACGGAAAGTGTGCGCAAATACTCAGAGCAAGCGAAATTGCTGTCAGAGTTGAAGCGACAACAACAACTAGCCAAAGTGCAACAATTACAGCCCAATAGCGGCAGCGCTAATTCACCCACTTTGAGTGGTAATGCGGCGGGAAGCGCAGCACAGAGTCTACATGTGCCGAGTTCACAAAGCGGCAGCAACTTCTCCTCGAACATGATCTCTCCTGAGATTGTGAGCAAATCACTGGCATCGCTTTGCTCTTCAACCGAAGCGCAAACACCTTCGCATCAATTGCGTCTCTTTCTCGACAATATACGCAGCACTATGCGTTCGGAGTATCAACAGAATATACCAGAGGAGATGCTCAAGCCCATCACTGAGTCGAAATCGCCAACAGCGTTGCAGCAGCAGCAGCAGCCGGCACAACAGCAGCAACAACAACAACAGCAAACGCAACAGTCACATTTACAACAAACCCCACAAATTGCATACACGCAAGCATCCCCACAACCGCCTTCGCTGATGGCCTACAAGCGTCCAAATCTTGACGATGCACTACGCACTTCGACAGTACAGTCGACTACTGGTGTAGCTTCCACTAACAACTCTGTAGCGGTCAACAAAGCACGCGATAACAATGAACTGCCCACACCATCCGATCAGTTGCGTCTCTTTCTAGACGCCATACGTTCGAATAAGATACCCGAAACGGACGAGAAACCGAAGCTCGTCAACTCACAAACACTCGACTCGTTCATTTCAAAGCCGTTGCAAATGCCCGATGTCACCTCGGGTACACCTGGTGCACAGCTTAGTGTTGGCGGCGGTGGTGGCAGCGGCGGCATGCCACCTACACGCCGGCGACCCAAGAGCGCAATTGCCACTACGAAATTGGAAAATGAACGCGGCGAGCACTCGATGATCACCTCAGAAAGTTTCCACCAAATCTCCGATAATTTGCGCTTGATGAGCGAAGATCTAAAAGCTCTCAGCCCCAGCAAAGTGATCAGCAGTTCAGTGAGCAGCGGTAATTTGAGAGTAACATCCGGCATGGCAGCATCCCTTTCGCCCTCTCTAACCACCGAGCTACGCGTTATAACCAGCCATTCACCACTTAGCATATCACCCATTAATCAACCGACATCACACTATGCCCCGCTAAGTCGAGCGAATGTTAGCACTTTTGCTGGCAATTCCATGTCACTCGGCGCACCAACAAACACCAATTCGCCATCACCTTCACAATCGACACATTCACAATCGACTAGTGCGACGACCACACCCTCTACGGCGCCACTGATGACCGATTTCAATGCAATATTGGACAGCTTTCAAGAAATGGCGGACAAGTACAAATCGAAAGGTTCCTACGATTATTTGCGTAAATGTTCGGATGCATTGCGTCAGCATTCACAACAACTGAAATTGCGGGAACAACAGCAACAGCAACAACAAATGGCCAATGGTGGTGGTGGTGGTGGTGGTGGTGGTTGTGGTGGCGGATTTATGGGCAGCGATGATAGTAGTTCGTGCAGCACAACGCCGGGTAGCATACGTGAAGCAGTGCAAAATCTATTGATGCAACCGAGGAATGGTTTTCAGATACTCGACGATCGGATGCGGCTGTTTATCGACATCATCGATAGCCAGGATCGATTGAGTCAGGTAAGTAGACTGTTGAGCAGTCGTTGGGAGTTATCTCAACTTTATTAGCATATCTAAGTACATGTTCAGAGAAATTAAAAAAAAATCTCTACAAAATTTTCTAAAATCGAATTAATATTTGTTAAAATCAGTGCTTTCAAACGTCAGTAGTGCAACAATTCATCACTGCTATCGTTCAACTTCCTGTTTTATTTTGAAGTTTCCTACTATTTTAGTAACTTTCTTAGCTCTTTGCTCAACTAAGTGGCACTGACTTTTCATTCTCTGCATTTGTTTCACTATTGACCTTTCTATCTTACACCTTTTTCGCATCATTTCCTTTACATAATTATTTCGGCATGTCACTCAATCTAACGAGATTTTGTTATTTCACAATCTGCTTACCTCTCACTGCTTCGTTATACAAAACAGCAGCTGCAAGGTGAGTTTGAAAATGGAACACATGTTGTCACATTGTATTCAAAATCTTCGCTTCAAATCCCTTTACAATTATGACACTTTCATCCCATTTGCCAACGTGCAACACTTAATTTCCCCGACAAACTGTCATTGGATGGAAAGTGGTGGATGTGGCGAATGAATGAGTTGCCAGATGCTGCGGAAAAGTCCTGTTAAAATATATTTTTTTTTAATATATTACACACATGCCCTTGTATTTAAAAAATAACAAAAAATTACAATTAAAATTTTAAATTTTAGTTTAACCTTAAATGAGGCTAAATTTATTTATAGTGCTCTTAGAATAAATAAATTTATTTTGTAGAATATGAAAATGAAGGTAGCACACAAAAATATCTAGTTTTGATTATTTTGATTATGACTTACTTATTTAAATTTCGATTTTTCTACTTACAGGTATGTAAACTTAAATCTAATTTTAAAGCTTTATTATTCGTACACATACTCGGGTAGGAGTGCTGCACATATCAAAAAGGTAATTGGACATAAATGTTTGTTATTTTTCTGTTGGCCTAGTAAATGTTAATAATTTAAAATTTTATTGAGCTGAGGTAATTGGAAATGTTAAATGGTTTGCATTGATGAAAACTGAAATATTTGTTAAAATCGTTTGAAAATAAATTTACAACTCACAAGTACTCTTCCTTTTAAACATCTCCTATATTTCCCAACTGAATTCATTTAGTTTTGGTTCGAATGCTGTCTCTGAGGAGCATGTGCATATAGCTCTCCTTTTCCGCCAGATGCCGCTGTGGTCGAGATATTCAAAATATCTTATTTATGGGCCAATCTGACAAATATTCTTGGAAGAATTTGTAAAATTCTATTAAAATGTTTCTATTCATTTATTTATATTCTGGAAATATTATACTATTGAAGCCAATTACTAAAATCTCGTCTTCTCTATCTGCAGAGGTAAAATGTGCATGGTAGGAGTTCGGGCATATGACAATTCTTTTAAAAACTAATCAACCTTTTTTTTTCGACTTAATCAGAAACAATCCTATATATTTACATACACTGGAGGTAGAAAATAATAGCAGTGAATTGTGCTTACAAACTTTCAAAATTAGCTATTACTGTATTTAATTTCGGTTATAACTTAATTAAAACTTAGCTGAAGTCTCAAACTTTGTAGTGTTTATATAAAAGTTCTCATAAATCTGAAAACTTTCTCAAACATTTTTAACTGTATAACCATACTTTTTAGAAATTTTTGAGTATACAGATTTAGGTAACTAATTTTAAGTTAACTTTTAAGAGTTTGAGAGAGTATTACGCATTTTTGTCCATACAACACTTAGCAAAATTAAGTTTAATCGTTTTAAATTACATTTTCTAATTTGTTATTATTGTTATTGTTGTTGGGAGACCACGATCTTGTGCATCCTAATTGGATTAAAGCTTTCCTTTTAAACCCGCTTACGAGTAAATTTTAGTATCGTTTCAAATAGTCATCATCCGTTATCAGATAGTTACGCAGGTGTTTTTTTTTTTAAGAATTTATGACACCCTTTTTACGTATAAATATATAAGTCAAATACTTACTTATGTAGAAAAATTTAATACTGTGTATATAAAAGTGCTGTTGCCATTGTGAAATCTTCCAAAATACTAAATTGGTGTTTTACTAAAAGTATTTCGTTTTACATCTTATCTGCCCCGCCTAGCTTTTAGCAACATGAACAAAGAAGTCAATAAAGTTTAGTGCGAAGCGATAGATATCTAGAGATAATTAATGGAAGAGAGTGAGAGCACAAAATAAAAAAATAAATGGAATAAAAATCTGTAGATTAAAATAAGTAATACAGTCCAGTTTACCTTAGTCGAGCCACCTCCTCAACCTGTTTGTTGTACTGAACTTTGCAACTTTTACATAACTCCAGCAAAACACCATAAGTAACTATTTTTTTTTTAGCTTCCTTGCCATTATTAGGTTTAATACTCTCATTTCAAACGATCAGAGCTCATTTTTGTCTACGTCTGCGAGTCACCATGTTTGTTTGCTGCTCATGAACTATTTGCACTCTTAGTTAAAATTTAATAAATTAAATACATAAACAAAAAATTACAAAATTCATAATTAACAGATTAAAGTTGGCAACATTGCCATGTAAATTGGCGGTATACGTCGAGGGTAGATATATGTATATTAGAGATGTCAATTTTGGGCATTTTATTGAACCCGAAAATTTCGAGATCTGAAAACGAAATCTCGGGATCTCGAGTTTTACAAAGTAAAATTATTTTTAATCACTGTTTGAGACCAATATTAAATATATATATATTACCATTCAGTAAAAAAGAAATACATCAAGAAAAAATTAAATACATCACCCATTGCACTTTGAGCGAGGCAGAATTGTTTCTTATTTTGATTAAAATACAATCTCAAAGAAATATGTAAAAGCCTTAAGTGTGTTATCCTCCAAACTGAACCTAAATTTGTTGCATTTAAAATCTGCAGTGGAGAAGCTCTGCTGCGCCTCAACACTTGTTGGTTGGCTAAAGCTTTTATCGCTTCTTTATAAAAAACTATCAATTTATTTTACCGAGCCTTCTGATAAATTTTATGCGTTTCGATTATAGGACACTTGCGAGCTGCTCGTTAAAATTTAATGCAATTTATTATGGAGACTTTTTGCCTAATCCACTTCAGGCACCTAGTCGTTAGTTCTATTAACATCGCTTTCATAGTCAGGCTCATTTTCTACTCGAGTGGGATATTCTCCAGCTAATTTATAATGGCAAGGATAAAACAAAGCCTTAAGGGAGTTAACAAACTGTGTTATTTGTCGATTGTGAACTATATAAAGCCTTTATGTTTTGCGCTTGAAAGGGGATTTTTTTAAGAATAGACTTATCCCGGGATATTTGGGAGTTAAAAAAGGCCGGGATCCCGGGATTGACATCCCTAATTTATATGATATATATGTACATACTCGAACACATTTTGATTGAAAATTTTTCTTGATTAGCATCAATCATTTAAATAACATTCTCACGATGACATGCACGCACACACAAACACACACACACACAGCAGCCAGCCAGCCAGTCAGCAATACCCCAAAACACGTGCCGGAGCAGGCGTAACAGACACGTGAATAGCCGCAGACAAAACCGAAGCAAATTGTGTAAATGTGACCCTACATACATACGAGTATATTTCATTTGTATGTTGGTGTTTAAATTAAAGGATCCATATAATTATATTTTAAAGGAAATGTATATACATACTTGCAATGGTGGCTGTGTACTCGTATGTACATACATATGTATGTAATTGTGGCTTTGTAAGGAAACACCTGCTCAAGTGGTTACATTTGCCATCAAAATGTTGCTGTGGCAATTGCGATATGAATTTGATGTTTCACATCTATACAAACAAACAAGCGATTATGGAGCATATATGTATTCCTGCCTTGTCAAAGGTTACATACATATCGAGGGTGCATGGCTAAGTGGAGCTAATAAATGTGTTGGCATATCATTAAAGTCAATTCGGCCGAGAGCCTTTGTCACAAAGCTGCTTCATTTGCGTGAACAAATTTTCTTGCCCTCTATCAACTCTCTCTCTCTCTCTCGTAAAGCCACATCCTTTTCATACCTACGGTTAATAGTATTAAAAGTTTATACGAAGATTAAGCAGCAAGGAGTTATGCTATGTGTGTAGGAAAAAGGAGCATAGTGGATGGGTTACTATTATGTAGTATTGTTATTATTACCATTCACCAAAATCGAGGTAAGATGCTGCTGTGTATAATCAAATGCTGCCAGTCAAGGAAGTTACAGCAGCTTGAAAGATATCTTCACACACACATACAAGCATATTCATATAGAATATGCGCGGTTGCTCGATTTTAGGGTGTTCGGTTATTCGACTTTTTTGTAAAACCGTTTTTTGAATTATTTGAAAAATGGCAATTTGAAATAAACCGATTCTTAGTTTTTAAATCAAGAAACAACCGGGTAAACCGGTTCTTGTTCCAAGTAAGATATAAGCCACATCAATGCACATATAATTAAACGCAATCATTTTTATGAAAGAATTCTTTTGAAAATGAAATGTACTTTAATGTGCGTGTTCAGTAAGCATTAACAATTTAAGACGAGTTCTCATTAATTGGTCTCAAAATAAAGTCTCTCAATTATGTATGACCAAGTGATAAGCAGATCAAAAAAAAAATTAAATGTAAAAGCGAAGAGGGCACAATCTTCAACTAATTTTTACATTGAGCAAACTGAGTGAGCTACATATAAGGACTTATTGTCAGTAAAGTGTTATACAATTTTCCAAGGGTTTCCTGTCTTATGAGATTTGTATGAATATATAAAATCCTCTAAAAATTACTTTGTTGCGTATTTTTCAGCAAATTACGAGAATAATATCTAACTGATAAGCACTTTGTGGTCGCCGTTTCAATCAAAATATAATGAATGTGAAAATCGACGATGTGTTGCTGTATTTCTATTATTTCTCAAAGGCTATATATTTACAACTAGGTAAAAAACCGGTTTCGATATTCGAAAAATCAAGATTTCAAAAAAACCGTACAAAAGTTTACGAAAAAAACAGGAGAAAACCGTTTTGAAAAAATCGAGTCAATCACCCTACTCGCTTTTTATAAGTGAATTTGTCTATGCGGTTGCTCGCCAATTATTCATTTGTGGTTTTGTGAATGTGAGTGTGTGTGTTTGTGTCGAAAGCTTTCGCTGCTAAGTGTTACGTTTGCCACATAAGTAGCTTAAGCTGCTAACTAAAGGGAAGAAATTTTCCAGTATTCGAAAAATCATACACAACTAAAAATCAATAGAATTTTTGATTGCCGTAGTAAAGGTGTGGCGGTGGAGGTAGTCACTTTTGCTGCCTCAGGGAAGTTAAGAACGCCCTGCCTATTTTTGTGTGCTTTTTTTTTTTGATATTTATGAATTGAATTTGCGTCTGACATTTATGTGGTTTTGAAGGTAGTAATTTGCAGCAGGTTTGACTTTTGGATAAGCTTAACGAGTGGTGTGCGATGGAAATGAGTGGAGCGAATAGCACAAGTCGACTACATTTTAATAAACAAATTTGGCTTGATATTTATTTAATAAGTTAAGTGCTGCGCCACCTAAGAAGTTTCTCCGAATTTTTAAATAAAAAGTTTGTATTTAGGTAAATAGAAACAAAATTATCGTACAATCAAGATAATTTTGAATAAATAATTAGGGCATTCACAAGGGTTCGTAAATAGTTGTATTGTCTTAAAATCATAAAATTTTAAAGAATCGATGCTGTATTATATAGTAAGTTCCTTTTTCGGTGCAATGCAAGAAAAACAACAAAAATAAATATATTTAATTTAGCATAAATATAATTTTAAAGAAATTTGTATGCCTCATACAAAAGGTTTTATAAAACAATGTCTGTTAAGAGCTAAAATTGTTCGTTTTATTTCATTCAACTATTCTGTTTTCCCAGAAACGTATTGCATTTCAATTTTATCTGCCACATTAAAAGGAGAGTTGAAGCTTTTGAAAAAAAGGAGGTTTTAGTTTAAGTAATAATCAAATACTTTTTATGACTTAATAAATAATTTTTTGATGTGTTTCAAAAAAAAAAATTATGTTTGCTCAAAAATTATCAAGGTATAAATTTTGAGAGATTAAGTAGAAAGTTTACGAGTAAAATGAGATCAAAAACAACCTGAATTCTATTTATAAATTTCAATCGTTATTTGTAGCCATTTAAAACATGCATTTGCTTGCACTAAATTTGACTGAGCTACAAAATTGCATACAAAAAAATTCTAAACTTTTTTAAGGTTTGGAATTTTTAAGAAATTTTTTCTTAATTTCAAATAACTTAAAGGAAAATAAATTGTCCAGATGGTCAATATGTGGTTGTGCTAAAATTCGTAAACGTAGTGTATACGCAGTACATAGGGATAATTAAAAGGTATTACAATTATCACTAACATATATACACAAAAAAAATGTAAATATTTTAAAATCCATGTTGATACAACTATTTTCAGAAAGCTATTCTTCTTGATGTTCTATAACGTGATCATATCATATGATCATATAACATCATACAATTAAATAAATATTATATAAACGAAATAATATGCAACTTCAAAAGTGTTTGATGTTTTGACTTATCTGTACACCTCGTTAAATGTCTGCTCGCATTTGTGGAATTACTGAATCTCAGTTATGTTCTTTCGAAGTGGAGACATTCGCTTGTTTTTAAAGCCACGCAGAGTTCTAAGTTTGAAATGATGTCTACATCAACTTTTATCAAAATATACACATAAATTGATACTCAAGAAATGGAAAAGAAATTTTTAAAATCAGTCTGTAGTTCTCAAGTAAAAAATGCGCGTATAATTATTTCATCAATAAAATTTTCAGTAACGGCAAAGTACTTTTGGAAGCAACCGAAATAATGATAAATATTTCTTGTAACTTTTCTTGTGTGCTGTAAACTGAAAACCATACAAAACGTGAACGAAGTGCGCGTTAAAAATTTAAATATGCAAAATAAAAAAAATGTTAGGTAGGAATTATTTACATACATCTCTTATAAACATATACTCGTATGTACTCGCATCACTGCCAATGCTCCTTGCTGTGGTTCGACGCAATTAACGTACATAATCTAATGGTTTCACGCTGCATATTAAATGGATTTAATGGTTCAAACCAATTTTCGGTACACCACTTTGCAATTACCAAAATTATATGAACGTATATTAAATAATTGTTGAGTCTCTACATGCAGTTCATAACTATGTATGTATGAATTTAGAATTAAAATTCACTTAACTATCTGATATGTGTTGAGTAGGAGTAAGTACACAAATTATTATAAATAAATTTTAATATTTTTATAAAGAGTATAAGGTAATTTTTATTAATGAAAAGTTTGTTTCAAACTCAAAAAACCTACTTTATTACTTCCTGTTGTTTTATAAGCATAGAACCAATATACTCATATTGAATTTTTGTGTGGAGTTTTAATTCCATTATCACAAAGAAATGGCTCAGCGGCCACACTCAGCCACAGCGGCAGTGTTGCCAGAAATTTAGATTCGATTTTAAAAATGTCTTATAAACTTTGTTTCAAGCTTTTTCTTATAAGATTTTAGACATAGCATTAAATTTAATTTTATAACAAATTAACGAACACCAAAGAAATTTTTAAAATATTTTTAAAAAATCACAACCAATTAATTTTTTCTATCAATCCAGAAAATACTTGTAAATCTAGCTAAATCATTCCTACATATTTGTGACGAATTAAACATTTTGTTAGTTAATTTTTTTTTGGTTTATTATGTTTTGTCTTAAAAATATTATAACTTAAAACAAAATTTTTTATTCAATATTTGCTTTTAATTTTTCCAGTTATTGCTTTTAATATTTCCAGTTATTAAAGATTTAATCTTCAGTTTTTTTATCAAAAATTTCGGGCAACATTTTACAACATGCTCCAACCTGATTTCTTAAAATTACTTGAACATCAATTAATGCGTATTATTTGCGAATTACAATGCTCTTAAATTAATTAAAGAAATAATCATTAAATTTTACAGTTTGATTTAATTAAATAATTAATTTTTAATTAAAAAAATAAAATCATATAAATAAAGAGCATATAATTTATAAACACAAAGAAAACACAATAAAATGCGAATATTTTAATTCAGGCAAAATTAGACCGTAATTAAATTTAATCAAAACGACTTCCTTTCTTATAAAGTATATATGTTTGCAAAATATGGATTGTTTTGTAGAGATTTTAATTTCTGACGTTTTTATGTATTTTTATCACATGAAATACTTGAGTCTAACTCAAAAAAGTTTTCAAAATTCAGTTTACAAAAATGTTCAAAAAATCAGGACGATGTTTTTAAATCAAAATACATTTTTTAACCTAAATTCGTTATTATGAAATCATAAAAGAAAATGTTAAATAAAAAAAAAATAAATAATTCAAAACGAAAGTTGAAAGCTTTAATTCAACAGATTTTTTTAATTATAATAAAAATTAAAAAAAAAATTATGTACCTAAATTTTCTGAATTTATGTTATATGTGTGAGTATATGTATATGAGGTTGCTCTACCTTCTATATCAATATTACCTACCATTGACTACTATCATTTGGTAAGCGGCGTCGACCACAAATATAGCATACAGTAAGGCGCAGAGCATATGTACATTCTGTTCAAATATTATAAAACAACCACACTCGTGAAGACAATTTATTTTTCTTCTAATCGGTTTAAATTATTATTTTTCTTTTGAAATACCGTTCATTTTCTAACACAAACCGTAGAACGCCTATTTTAAACTTTATTTAAAAAATTAAACTAAATTAAATTACCACTGATTTTTGAAATTATTTTTACTGCCCCTCTTTCGCAATTCCTCCCATGTGAAATACAATCGCTGTCAAAAGTCAATATTAATGTTTAGGCACTTGAAACTTGCACACTATTATACTAAATTTAAATTAACTATATAACTGTATGTTCAAAGAAATTTCTTTTTTAAATTTCAAATTTTGATAAAATTTTGATAATACATTGTACGTTTTGTAAAAGGTTTAAAAATATATTTTAATATTTAGAAGAGAATTAAATAGCCAAAATGTATAGTATAAATTACGAGCATATTGTATTAGACTAACCGCCTCGGGCAAAGAATATTACAGCTTCCCCGAAATTTGCGATTTTTTGTTTGTGTGTCAATGATTTCGCAAGAATTTTAATTTCAAGGCAACGCAATAATAACACGCACATTGATTTCAATAAAATCGATTATGTTTGAAGCATTTCATGTACGAGTAATTTCAAGCTGAAAATCATGCAAGCATTAAATCGCCACTAGTTAATCATTTGCAATATTGTAGCTAATTGTGGTTGCATGCAATGTGTACTAATGTGACATAATAAAATAAAATCAGCTGACATGACCGAAAATGTACAATAAATGTTTATGTACTTTCGTATATACATACATACATAGATGAACATCCAAGTTTATGTCTGCATAAATAATATTATGTTAAATATGTACGTAAACATAAGCTCAGCAATTTTGTTCAGCGCATGATTTGACTGCCTACGGCGGAATGTTTATTAAATTAAAACTTCAAATATGTGCATGTACGTACGCCTACAGGTATGCAACATGTATCAAATATGTCGTAGTATACACACACATACAAGTGCATATCGATTTACTTACATATAAAACAGTGCGCGATAGTAAGTTGATTTAGTTTTTGTTGTCATGAAATGCGCAACAGTTTTACGTAATTAATATTATATCAACATATTTTCCGGCTGATTGGCTTTTGTCGTAAATGCCGTGCTTTTTTTCTTCTCATTTCTCACCTTCATTACAACTCCGTATTAGTCTGTTTTCGGCGCGTGTGTGTGTAAGCTTGTAATATATTTAGTATGCAAATTTTAATTGCACAAACGTGTTAACCACAAAATTGTTTTATGGCGAGAAATGTGGCATTGTTTTCATGTTAAAATGCCTGCTCTATAATATGACTACGTATGTATGTAGGTGCGTTTATATTGGCGAATGTGTTGAGCTGCGTGCGTCCAATACGATGCTTATTGGCGGCAAAAATAAAATTAAAATAAAAATTAAATCATTCATTCAATTTACATAGCGGTTATGTTAATTGTTTGAATAAAAAATTATTTTTACAGAAAAATGTGTAAAATTTATTTAAAGTGCATACAAAAAAACTATGTTTTTGTGTGAATGAGTATGTTGAGTGAAAATGAGTTTTTGGATTTCAAACTAAATTAAAGAGAGCTTTGTTATGCAGTTTTTTAATTAATATTAAGACCTATATTCAATTTTTTTTATTGAAATATTATCTGTGTTCCTATTAAACAAAGCTTTTCATATTAATTAAAATCAATTGACTTTCATGAAAATATTATTTAAAAAAATAAACCACATTGGCTTAGATTTATTTTAATTCGTGCAAATTATTTAGAAGTTTGCAGAACAAATCTGCTTCATTAATGATGGTGTTTAACAATATTATTCGTCAGGCGTTCAAGTTTTTTGTTTTCCAATTAATTTCAACTATGCATGGTGTTGGAAAAAAAAATACGAACTTAAGCAAAACAAAAAAAATTATTTTAGTATACTTGTATATTATACTTATTTATTCTATGCATTTCCCTTTAAATATTTGGCTCACAATTTTTTGTGTAATTTTATTTACATTATTTCTGTTTCATTTTATCTCAAACACTATTCCCGGAGGCCAAAGCTGAACTAAGCTCAACTTTGACCTTTTTATACCTTTCATGGAAATGGTATATTAAGTTTGGTCCGATATTTGTAAGTACTAGATGGATCAGGATGACGAGCTGGGTCGATTTAACCATGTCCGTCTGTCCGTTAGCCGATTATTCAGATACTATATTTTCCTCCATAACTCCTTCATTTAAGCAGCTCGAGGCTTGAAGTTTTGCCAGAATGACCGCCATCATTAGTCCTAAATAAGCGAGGAAAATCACAAAGATCCAAGAAATATATGTAACATCTGGCTCCCAAACAAACGATAGTTCAGATATTTCATTTTAGGACATAACTTATTCATTTAAACAGCTAACGACTTAAAAGTGAAAATTAAAGAGATCACAGAAATATGTAGATCATATAGCTACCATACAACCCGATTGTTCAGATATTGCATTTAACACCAAAACTCCTTCATTTAAGCAGCTAAAGCCTTGACATTTTGTACAAATAATAGCTATTATGAGAACTATTTTAGAAGTGAAAATCATTAAGAGTGGAGAGATATAACATATAGCTACCGTACAATTCTTTCCTTCATGGAAGTTATGAAGCCTGCGGCATAGCCGAAAACAGCCGTTACTTGTTTCTATGAATGTTCGTTTGCAATAAAATCCACTTAAACAATTTCTTGCTCAAAAACTACTAGAAATCAGTATTTTAAATATTTAGCTCAGTGTTTGGCCGAGCTTCTCCTACCATTTGTGGTGTGCGTCTTTATATTCTACCACCAAATGGAGGGACCTACAGTTTTGTGCCGACTCCGAATAGCAGATGTATTTTATGAGAAGCTTTTTCATGGCAGAAATACCGACGGAGGTTTGCCATTACATGCCGAGGGGTGACCGCTATTAGAAAAACAAAACTTTCTTTCTAATTGTTATTAGTAGTTTAATAAAAGCATCAGTACTTGAATACTTATATAAAAATATTTGCAATAAAATACGAGTATTACACAATTTTTTTCGTTAACAATAATGTATTATGCGGTCTGCTTTTTTATAAATACATCTGTGTATTTGGTATTTCATATTAGTTTGTTTAATTTTATATAATACATTTTTTATTATATATACTTACTATACATTTTTAGTAAATAAATATTTAAAAATTTTTTTATTTCGCTATATATGAATTTTTATAATTTTTTTTTTAAATTTCAATTATGCAGTTCTCATCTGCAAATTTCGGACGATGACTCTATTAACACTTCTTACATTTTCACATAGTTCTCTAATATCACGATTGTTTTATTTTTTATTTTGTTAAATATATTCACTACTTTATACTATATTTTATTTTATTTTCATTTCATTGTGTATCTTTTTGAGCTTGTTCTAAGTAATTCCTGAATTTAATTGTTCTATTGCCTACCAACCGCTTTAGCAGAACCACTTTGCTATCATTAAATTGCCAATTACCCTTCCATTTCTCTACATAAATAATCACTACTCTTAAAAAGCTACGCACCTCCCCCCACCCTGCCGCTTACACCCTTAAATGGCACACAGCACTAACTAGTTCGCCTTTCACATTGGCTATTTCAATTAACCGGAAATTTCTTGTTGTAGTTATAATTACGAGCGATTAATCATGATTAGTGCGCTGCCTCAGGTAGCCAAAATTGTAGTTAGCGAATTTGAAGCAGTAAAGGCGTGGCAGCAGAGCGCTCAGCGAATGGTTGTTCAAATTCAAACGTGCAGCATATGGAAACTGTACAACTCTGCTTGTGTGTGTTTGTGTAAAAAGCAAAGAAAGTGTGTTTATATATGCACGTCAAGTACGCGTTAAATTAAACTCGTTCTCTCGCCCGGCATGCCTTCACCAATACGCTGCCAATTCCAATTTAATGTCGCTGCTGCGGCCTTTTTGTTAGTGCTGCTATGGTTCGGTCACCCGCTCATTGCGTGATTAATTACGAAAATCTGTTTTTGGTCGCTCACTGACTCTTGAAATAACTGGGGAAGTCTGCTGTGCTAACATCGATTTGGCCACAAATACTTTTTGTACCGCAACAGCTTAAATGAGCATTTGCTTTTTGAGATTTGTGGCAGCTATTTAGTTTGGTTGTTGGAAACGCTTATTTTAATGCGTTGTCTTAATTTTGTGTCCATTTTAAGTCTCTAAGTTTATTTTATTTTTGCTGAGGATAGCAATATCTTAATTGAGGAATTTTAATATAAAATGAGCGGATTAATTTTCGATTTGTATGTTTTTTTTTGGCTACAGAGAGACAACGTATTTGCAGGCCTACAAAGGATTAGGTGATTACTTAGGGACAAATAAATTGTTCACTAATTTTCGCTCTGCAGAACTTTCGCCGAATTCAAAAGTTACTGCGTGCCAAGAAAGTCGATTTGCTAATTATTTGAAGTTCTTAAACTCCATTTTTGAATTACGATTTCTTATTTTTTTTTATCTTTATTGCGATGAGGTGAGCTGCGTTGAAATGTATAAACGTGCAGAGGTTTCAGTTGTGTTTAGTTTAGATGTCGGGATCTTAAGTGTGGTGAATTTAAATGTTGTGAGTTCCATGAAGATAAGAAGAATAAGAGCTGCAGTTTTCGTGAACACCTTTCCCGTCGCAATGATTTCAATTTCATTCGGTATTGATTTTTAAATTTTATAATGCAAATTATTCATGTGGCATAACATAAGCAAGCAGAGCATAGCATGGCATTGCATACCATAGCGTGTCATTTCATTACCTAAAATAGCATAATATAAAATTACGTAATATTATATAACCAAGCACAGCATAGCATTTTACGGTATTACTTTTCATAACATTACATTATACAACGTAACATTATATGGTATAACATAGCATAATGTTACATACACTTAAGTCACATAACAAATTTAAAAAATTTCACATATGAAGAGCTAAGGTGTGGAAAATTTAGGTGTGGTGAATTTAGGTGTGGTGAGTTTGTGTGTGTTCAGTTTAGGTGTGGTGAGTTTAGGTGTGGTGATTTTATATGTTGTGAGTTCAGTTGTACGAGTATGATAAGCTGTACTCCATCACATTCGGCCTGCTGATTTTTCAATTAAATAAATGGTTTCGTTACAAAAACAGCCAAAAAAAAATTGAGTTATACAAACTCATCAATATATTTCGCCAAAATCGAAACCCATTCAAAATGCCTGCCTCTTTTCAATATATCAACATTTCCCATACGAATCACCCGATCAAAATGGATTTCTGCGAAATAAAATGTTGCTATGGAAATGTATTTCAAAGTTTCATTCAAATATTAAATTCAAAGAAATACAGCTTCAATTTCAATTTCACTTGCATAAGTCATTGCAGCCGCCACTACATTATTCCTGCCTTCAAAATACGTTTGAGTGCATTGACTGCTGCTGGCGCGGTGGAAAACAAAAGCAGCTTCCGCTTATGTATGTGTGTCTGAGCGTATCCACCAGCCGCATTTCCTAACGAAAATACTTAGCATATGAAAGGCATTGCCTATATGCTGCTGTTCTTGTTATACAAGTTGTTGTTGCACCAGCCGATACCGTTGTTGTTGACGACGTCTGTGCGCTTGTTATGTGTGCAAATTGCATCTCATCGCAAGTCTAGCAACATTCAATTTCTAGAATGAAAAAAATATATATACGAGTATATTTCATTGAGTGTGTGGAGGTGAAAATGGGCACAGAGTTGCCATGTATCGGCAATTAGGACACCATCAAGCCATTGAAGCGTCTACACACATAATTAAACAACTACATACTACACTACATGTAAGTGTATATCGGGGATGGATCCATAAAACATTTTTGGGGGCTCCATTTATTTTAAACTTTTTACGTTATTTTATTTATATGTATTTTGAGATATTTGATTAAAATCTATTATAAACATGGATATAATAATATTGGGTAAAATGTTTAATGCATTTTTATAAAGCCACCGTTAGGCTATGATTATATCATTTGAATCAGTAGAATCATAAAACGTCAGGGATTTAAAGTGCCAAAATATCTAGTATTTGGTCACTAGTAACCTCAATGTCTCGATGAATATTTAACAGCGCATATACGTCCTCAACCTCCGTAAAGTATAAAAGGACCGTCCACTCGAATCCACCGTGACTGGCAACGTGGCATTGATTTAAAAAAATCGGTAAATGTGTTGGTAAAATTGCAAATTACGAAGGCGGTTTCATAAGTCATTAAATTTTTGAATAAAATATATTTTTTCGGCAAAAAACATTCTCTTTATCAACATAATCTCCTTTTAAATCTTTACACTTAGTCCAGCTTTTTTCCAAATATTTTATTTTGACCCAAACCTCTTACCACACAGCCATTTCTTCAGGTTTGGAAATAGAAAATAGTCGCATGAATTTTCGTCATGGTGACAACACACGTGTACATCCACGCTTTTTTCGAGTGTTAGCAATCACCCATCGCACGGATAGCTTTTTCATATCCAAATATTCGTGTAAAATGTGATGTGGCTTCTCAGTTGAGATGCCTACAACCTCAGTCACTTCATGCACTTTCATTCGCCGACTATAATTGACGCCAGTTAAGGGCATTCGAATAGCGATATTTTTATTTTATTTAGTCCAGACACCCAGGAACCCTCCCCTGTATCCGTCCTTGATATATATATATACGTATGTATATATATATATATATATATACATATATATAAATGAATATGTTGGTATGCGTGCTTAAAGTGTGACGAATTGTAAAATCCACTTGAATAGCTCTCGATGTATCGAATCGGAATGTGTATGCAAGTTACATTTAAATTTGTGCATGCGAAATTATGCGTTTTTCATGCGTGTTAGTGTGATTTTCTTTGCAGTCTGTTTGAATAGGCAACTTCATTAATCATAATTTTGTGGTTAAGTGTATTTGTGAAGTGACTTTTTTGCATAGCGCTCATTAAGTGCAAGCGCGGAGGGTGAGATGGTGGAGTTTAAATTAATGATTTAAGCTGCTTTGGAATTTTCGGAGTATGGAAATTTGTGGCATTTATTCTTTCGAATGTCATCAACTTTGAAGTATTTATATATCTTCATATTTGCTTTCTATCAGTACTTAGAAAATATAAAACTAATTATTAGCAATAAAAATGTGTAATATCTTAAATTATACATAATTCATGAATTTATTTTATTTAACTCCCCATTTTAATAAATATTTAGGGATTCTGGTCCACAATTGGACTAGCATTCCTTTGTCTGTTTTAAACTAGTAGGAGACTGGTATGTTATGAGACTGTCCATAATTGAACTAGTATTTTTTTTTGTCTATTTTCTATTAGTATGAGACTAGTTACATTTTTGATCCACATTGGACAATTGCCACCACGTAAGACATCTCCATATTAAAAATACCAGTTGCTTGTATGAAAAAAATACAGTTGGCTGACTGGTTGCGCTGGATGCAGTGAAGTAGTTTACTTGCGTAATTAAAATTTTTTTCTTTAAAAAGCCTGATTGATTAAATGCATTTGGAGATAACTTCTGTAAATGACAAAAAGAAGGCGTTGTCGTGCCCATTAAAAAAAAAATTATACAAACTCAATTTATTGGTTAAATATTCTAAATGTATACGGAGTTTTTAAAAGAACTATTATTTAGGAAGAGTTATTCAGACACGAGCATTTGATTGATATTAGGCGTGGCAACGCAAATTTTCCGAAAATTGTGCAGATTTTTATTTTCAAAAATTATCGTTATAAGGGAGGTCCCTTTCCCGCGTTTTTTACAAACTGACTTTTATCAAGATAACTCAATTTTTACACATCGATTTCTCTTTTAATTTCGATATTTTTTGTACTATATACCATATATATTTCGATAAGTCTTGCCTACAACTATTATGCGATCATAGTTATTAAACAACATTGCTCGGGTATATAAAAACTTTGTATTGTTGTAAATACAAATACTTCTAAAATGTTTTAAACTTTTATTCAATTGAAAAATATTTCAATTGTTAAATTTTTCAGCTAAAATTATTAAAAATTTATATCCTCACCCATTACTTCCCTAAAAACCACTACCTGACCAAAATAGGCAATTACCAAAATTGTTGACTAACAATATGTCAATAGTAACCTAATTCTTAATTAAGTAAAATCACAGGTTATTTATGTACAAAGCATCAGTTTCTATACAAAAAAAATTCATATGCAAATAAAAGTGAAAATTTGCATACACATATGTAGGAAAATAAAAGACGTTAGTTGCTTACAAATAATTAGGTGTGTATTTATTGAGATTCAAATAGCAACTGTCCTGTGCGTATTCGGTCGGTTAGGCGTATCGTCCACTTCGTCAAGTTTATGTTGCGTACGTCAAGTCAAGCATGGTTGCCATCTATTAAAGTCTAATAGTTAGTTAAGTAGTTAATAAGTATTTAATAAGTCTGTCCACTCCGTGTTATCCGTGCATGCACTACTCCTACATTCGGCCGTCCTGAAAAATCGTTCGACCCGAACGAAGGATTCCATGCTTTCATATATTCGGCGACTGTTGTTGTTTTATGTGGACCTTCATGGTCACCCACTTTTTCCACTTCATATCTTCCGTACCCGAATTTTTGTTTAACAGAATATGGACCAAGAAATTTAGCCTTGAGTTTGAGACCTGGCCCATATTGCGTCCTTTTAATCGCTACTAAATCGCTTATATTATAATCTCTTTCCTGTTTGCGTTTAGAGTTAAAGGTCTTCTTGTTTTCTTCTTGTATCTTAGAGATGTTTTTTAATGCATTTTCCCTAACACTGTCGCGCTCAATATCTAACTCCGCAATCATTGACTTATCTAATAGTTCCTGAAGCTCTATATCGGCAGGTGTGCGCATGTCTAATCCTGTCAATATTTTAAAAGGTGTAAATCCAGTGCTTCTTGAAGGTGAGTTGTTAATTAAACGTTGAACTTTATCTACATGCTTATACCAGTTTGTAGGGTTGTTATAACAAAATTTAGTTAAAAGTGGTAAAATAATACGGTGAATGCGTTCCACTTGTCCGTTTCCACGGGGAACACCAGTTGTAATAAGAAGGTGCTGAATTTTTTCTTTGTTACAGTATTCTTTAAAACTATTTGCTGTGAAGGCCGTTCCTCTATCTGTGATAATTCTTCGAGGATTTCCAAAAATATAGGACTGCTTTTCAAGACGTTCAATCACGCAAGCGGAATCTGTACTTTTGGTAGGGTATAACCAGACGAATTTACTAAATGCGTCTATTACAACAAGCAACTGATTATACTTTTTATGCGTCGCTTCCATTGGACCAACGTGGTCTAAATGGTATGTACCAAGCGGCTTGTCCTCTTTGTCTATAGGAGTTAGCATACCTTCTTTTTTGCCTAATTTTGACTCTCCTACGATGCACTCAATGCAATTCCTTAAGACTTTAGTTATTTTTTGTCCTATCTGTGGTATATAAAAGGATTTTTCGATATAATCTTGTGTCTTTTTTGCACCCCAATGACCCTGCCGATGAGCCATGCGAATAATATCTTCCTCCATTAGTTGAGGAACTACCACTAACTCCTTCACCGTATCTTTGTACAATACCCCATTTCGTAGATAAAAATCTTCATACGTATCATTAACTAAAACTGTACATATTGCTTTGACCCACTCGTCACTTTGTTGAGCTGCTTTTAAACGGAAACTTAAAGAATCTTCTAACATCAACGCTGACATTCTGCTTAGCGCATCCACATGCTTCATCTTTGACGCAGATCTGTGCTCAATAACGTATTCAAAATCCTGGAGGTACATAGCCCAACGAGCGACCCTCAACGGAACCTCTTTCTTTTTCATAGTTAATGCAAAAGCATTACAGTCACTAACGATCTTAATTTGCTTACCCATTAAATAAATTCGCCACTTTTTCAACGCTTCTATAATCGCAAGCACTTCTAATTCGTAAGAATGATATTTTTGTTCTTCAGGTCTGGTTTTCCTACTCATATATTGAATAGGGTGATACTGTTGGTCGTCGATATCTTTTTGTAATAGAACACCCCATACCCATACATGCAGGCATCGGTATGAATTTCTGTCTCTGCTTTGGGATTATAAAGTTTCAAAACCGGAGCATTTACGAGTACTAATTTTAGCTGTTGAAATGCTATTGCGTGTTCTTCTTTGAATCGATACTCTACATCTTTTCTTAGTAAATCGCTGAGTGGTTTAGCTATTACCGCATAACCTTCTATAAATTTTCTAAAATAAGATGTTAGGCCTAAAAATCTTTGTAGTGATTTTTTGTCAGGAGGTATTGGAAACAATTTAACAGCTTTGACTTTTTCTTCTGAGGGTTGGATACCTCCATCCTCGACAATGTAACCCAGGAAGTTAATTCTTCTCATTAAAAATTGACACTTTTGCCATTTTATCTTCAAACCATAACTCTCCGCTTTCTTTAAAACAATTTTTAACTTCTTCAACCCTTCTTCCTCATCTTGCGCCGGAATGATAATGTCGTCCATGTAGACAACGATCACTCCATTCTGTACTAAATTACGAAAAATTGCGGAAATGTACCGACAAAAGACGGCGGGGGAATTGGAAATTCCAAAAGGCACGAAATTGAATTCAAATTGACCACTATGTGTTACAAACGATGTGTATCGTTTGGAACTAGATTCTACAGGCACATGGAAAAATCCATTGGCTAAATCAAGGGTTGAAAAAACTTTTGCTCCTTGGAGTCGTTCTAGGACATCGTCCATTACAGGCATTGGAAAATTGTCTCGAAGTATTTTTTCATTTAATTTCCTAAAATCGCAACACAATCTCTTTGTACCGTCTTTCTTTGATACCAGCACCACTGGTGAAGAATACTCAGAGCTGCTTGACTGGATTATGCCATCCTTAAGCCAATTGCTAACTTGATCATCTATAACGCGCTGATCAGCATAAGAAACTCTTCGCGGAGTTTGAAAAATGGGTACATCGTCAGATACGACGATTTTCATCTGAATTGGTGATACGGAATTCGGTTTAGGAACATATTGGTTAATAATACTACATACAGCGGAACGTTTTTCAGTGGATAAATGTGTTAAATTCAAAGGAGGAAATTTCTCATCAGTACCTAAATCATCTTGCAAACAAAGAGCTGTGTACTCACGTAAAATAAAGTTTTTGTCGCATGTATCGCGATCGCCAAGAGCAGCTTCTAAATTTTCAACTTCACTACTATTTTGTCTAATTTCTTTCAGAAACTTGCTTGTAAATTCTGCAGAACCTTCAACAAATGATATATTTGCTACTTTTAATATATCATTTCCGATAATTGCTTCGTAACGTAAGTCAGTGCTTTTAGTTATATGAAAAGTAACATTAATTTTAATATTATCTACTAAAATTTCTTTAACTGCACTGCCTATTGTGTTTAATTCACTTTCTTTTATTCCAACTAATCGGCGTTTGTCGCCGCTTAATTGCGTGTACTTTAGTTTTTTTAAAATGTCATATCTCAATAAACTCAAGTCAGATCCTGTATCAACCATAGCGTTGATCATAATATTATCTATTTTGATCTGCTTGAATATCAGACCGCTGGTCTGATTCCATGGTAAGTTATACATAGCGTTGACTGTGCCCTTCTCTTTTTTTATTTGTTGGCCTACGCCTGTATTACACTCAAAGCTTCGGTGCCCTACAACCCCACATTTAAAACATTTATATTGCTTATCTGTACTATTACAATCTTTTGAGAGATGTGTAGTTGATGAGCATTTAAAACATTTTTTTGTGTTACCTCTATCTTGCGATATTGGACCCTTCAAAGTGCTATCTGCAAATTGCGACCTGTTTAATGACTGTCGTGAGCAATGCACCTTTTCGTATATCATTAAATTTTCTTTTAACTGTTTGATTGTTTGGGCCTGGAATAAGATAGTTTTATTGGCCCTAGAATCTGGAATTCCTTCTACAAAATAGCCTATAATACTAACCTCGTCCATCTTAACTGGTTTGGCTATTTCCATGAGCGTGTACAAATATTCTTTAAATGATTCATTACTCTTTTTACGTCTATTTTGCAAAGACTTATGTATGTCTAACGCGGATAACTTTTTACCAAACTCATCGATTATTGCGGATTTTAAAGAATCCCAATCCCTAACACTAGCTTCGCTGCGCAAAAATAACTTTGCAGCTCCTTTCAAAAGTTGTTTAGCATATACATATTTTTGAAGGTCATTCCACCCTAATGTGATAGCATTATCCTCGAATTCCCTTATCCAGTCATGAACGTCTAATGTGTCAGTTCCAGTAAACGGCGACAAACTGTCCTGAATGTCCCTTAACGTGAATGCCGATTTCATTACAACAGTTTGGGGTAAGGGATTAATTGCTTCTTCATAAGCTGATTCATCCTCAGTTGCTTCCCCTTCGCTTTGCAAAAGGGCATAATGTCTAAGAAGTCTGTCTCTTAATTCGCATTTCCGTCCGTGTACATTTAGTCCCACTCGTCTCAAATTGTCTTTTAATACTTCAACGGTCATACTCAAAATAGTCTCAGCGTCCATGGTCTTACAGTGCTTTAAATGTATAAAAATATAAGGACTTACAAACTAGTTACATATGTATATGCAGCTTTGAAATATATGAATTAAGCCAAAAATATGTTTACAAATTATGCAATTCAGTGTTTAACATTTGTGTACATATGTGTATAATTTTTTAAAAAGTTAAAATTATTACATATGAAAATTCCAAAACGAAAATATTTTACATCAATATTTCTACTACTCTAACCTTAAAAATTATACTGCTGCTTTCGTCGTTCAGTTCAATCCCTCGTTGATTCTGCTTTCTTTTTTCTGCTACAGCTTACTACAATCAATGACAAAGTTGTGATATTTTGCTTTTCCAGGTGGTGTATCTTTTTGTTTCATTTAATTCTCAGTTACTGTTCAATTTCTTATTGTTTTAATGAGTTGTTTGTTCTAGCTTTTACATTTGTTTCGTAATGCCAGAAATTGTATATGATGCTGCTTTGCTCATGTTATTCAAAAGTTTACTAGTATGATGCTCTTTTGCTCACACATTCGAAAGTTTGCGAGTATTATGCTGTTTTGCCCACACTATTTCATAGCATCGTTAGAAGTTTATTTTTGATTTCACTAACACTCTTTTGCATATACATATGTATGTATATATTTTACACTGCATTTGCTCGTGTAAACGTTTTACATTTACCGATCATGCCTTAGTGCTAATCCTGCTTGGTACGAAGTTGTTCGATTCGAATGTGTAAACGCGCACACACCTAATTAATGTTTGATTTTGTACACAGACACTCGTTTAACTCGCTCTTCAGTATATTTGTCTCAGAATAATGCTTTGCGACTACAATGTGTATTCAGTATTTAAACACATACTGCTGTTTCAATTTCCGAGTCCATTGTCACTGCTGCTATCTCTTATGAATACAGTATATAACTATGCGGTTTATACTGCCTCGACGTTCACTTTTTCAGTATATAGCTTAATGGCCTTTACTGCTCTAACACTCCTGCTTTGAGTTAATTATACCATTCGGTAATTTTTGCATCACTTTGCAATCGTTTTTGACTTCGTTTTACACAGATTTTGATCGTCGGCTTTTCATTTGAAATTGAAAGTAACGGCAACCTCAACACGCTTATTTCCAAGTTCGTGGAAAAAAAAAATTATCGGTCCGCACTTTCAATTATGAAATTTTCTTGCCAATTTACACTTTTTCTTATAATTTTTGATATTTCCCTTAAAGGCATTATCGCATCGTATTAAAACGCAGTTATGACATATTTCAGATACTGAAAACGTCTTTTCATAAACTCCGTCACGCACTACTTTTTATTAATGTTGCGAATTAACTCACGTATTTTAACAAATCGGTATATATTTAATAATAAAAATTTTCTCTTAAACCGATCTCCTTATGGCTCAATAGTTCATTCCGGTTTAGTCCCCAGATTGTAGGAAAATAAAAGACGTTAGTTGCTTACAAATAATTAGGTGTGTATTTATTGAGATTCAAATAGCAACTGTCCTGTGCGTATTCGGTCGGTTAGGCGTATCGTCCACTTCGTCAAGTTTATGTTGCGTACGTCAAGTCAAGCATGGTTGCCATCTATTAAAGTCTAATAGTTAGTTAAGTAGTTAATAAGTATTTAATAAGTCTGTCCACTCCGTGTTATCCGTGCATGCACTACTCCTACACATATTTAGTACAAAATGTAAACAGACTGCTCCTGATTTTGCATATTTGTTCTTTTTATGTGTATTTTAAACCGAAAACATTTCATAAGTATGTAATTAAGTAATTAAGTGCAACAAATTGCAAAACTAAATTACATGCCAATTCCGAAATATAAACAAAAAAATAATTGACAAACATTAAATTAGAGGTCATAAACTTAGCAAACGAATTAAAATCAATATTGCCTTCAACTTACGCTTATTTTTTTATTGTTTAAAAATTACAATTAAAATGAATTTAATTGTGTACAAAAAAATCCAGCTTCAAATTTGTAGAAAATTAAAATAAGTCAAAAAAAAATTTAATAATAGCCCGCCGTTTTTCTCTGTCTTGTGAGTTTACAGTTTTCAGCCCATTTTTTTGGTGCGAAAATTTGCGTGTTTCAAATTCGTAAGCGATACCGCTGAGCTTTTAGAATTTTTGAGTTTAAAAAACAAAGATATTCGCAATACACCCGGGCAAAAATTCTAAAAAATCAAAGGTTAAGATTAACTTTGATTTTAAGCATCGTAAAAAAGAATTTGTTTAAAAATTCTTTGATGTTCATTGGTCCTATTTACGGTACTCCAGAATTAGGGCATATCGAAAAAATGTGAAATTGAAAGCACCAATTTAACTTAATAGGAATTTAGAAAAAGGCGGTGAGTGGAATGGAAATTTGAAAAAACATCACATGATTGCTAAACGTTCTCACACACAAAATACCAAACATTTTTTTTACTTAGAAATCCTTCAAATTTATACTGCGTTTAGCTTTCTTTTTTCAAATATTCATTATATTATTTTGTTTGTTCAGAGTTTGGGATTTTTATTAGCTTCTCGCATATGGCAATAGCTATCATACACACGACGAATGAAAATTCTCAAAAAGGAAGCTACTATAAGAGCAAAGCAAAAAATAGCAATTCAGTATATAGTTAAATCATGCAACTGAACAAAAAACTGTAAAACTGAATTCGTGCACGTATGCGTAAACGTGTACACACGCATTTGGAATTTAAATATAAAGAAGCAATGAAATTATAAACACATACATATCTAGTGCCTGAATATCTCTGAGATACTTTTATTATGAGAATAAAATTTAATATACATTTTTTTTTTTTTACAAATGCATGCAATATTTGTTTGTACCTCCATATGTACGTACATATCGTTGATTTTATAAGTTATTGTATGCTGAAGATTGCACTACAACCAGCTTCACACGGTCAACGTGACGTATGAGTAACAACATAAAAGTTGACTTATGTAAATGTATACATGAGAGAAGAGCAATTAACAAGTGCAATTAATAAACACTTTTTTCTAATTAATGCGCAAAATTTTATTTATCACACATTTTTTAAGAGTTTGAGGAAAGATGTTAAAAATAAATATTTATTGCAACGATTTTCCATCATTTCATGAATTTCTTGATCACAGCCTAAATTACAGAAAAAAATTGTGTCTCACGTGCCTAAAATTTGCAAATATCGCGAATCGAACATTAATACAAATTTTTAAAAATATGTATCCCGATACCGGCACCATAGGGCGGTAATATTTTTGAAAAATGTTTTCTGCTATTTTATTTTATAAACTAAATCTGTCAATCAGTAAAGTTTTATCTATGGATCCCAAGTCGGACAAGAAATTGAAGAAAACAACAAAGTGGAAATATTGCAATTCAAAAATAAAGTTGTATAAAGTTTAGAAAAAAAATTACACGACTCAGGATCGGAAACTTGTTGAATCTACTTGCAATTTTTCTGTGCACAATCATTGTATTTTCTCGTAGATCATTTATATGTATAATGAAAATTGTTCATCAATCTGAATAAAATATTCTTACGAATAAAACTATATCAATTTAAAACCAAAAAAAAAAACTTAATATCTATCCATGTTCACCTACAAAAAGGGTCGACCAAACCGATAAAGCAGTTATTTAGTATTTATCTACTCGACTCCTGCGAAAGGTGGATCGATTATATAGCTGCCGCGTTTCCTAATCACAAGCCCACCGATTTACTAAGAGAAACAGATATCAATAACATAAGCTTAATTTTTAAAATCATTTCGCAAACTAGATTAAATATATAGCTCAATAAGCACTGATCAAGTCATTCAATCCTTAACACGTAATCTTTTAACTCTTATTGAAAAATCCTTCACCGTACTTTCCTCCATAATTTCTATGGTTGCACATACATTTGTAGCTATTTTAGTTAAGATAAAGCTAAACGCCCTGTCAGCCAGAGCTAAGATCTTAAGTACAATAACTATTTTATAATAGTTACTCTTGCATAGAAATAAAAAAAAAACTCAAAAAAGTTGTAAATAAGTTTTCTGAACGAATCAACATTTTTTTTCTTTGTTTTGGATTCTTACGTACCTGATACTAAAAAACATATTCCTCAGAAATTTGATTTCCGTAACTTAAAAGCCACTGATTGTGTGTTCTCCTCTAGAAGTTTTATATATTTCGTCAACGACATACTCGCACCTGAAACTTCCCTGCCGCAACTAGTCGTGGTTGATACTTGGATTATTTATAAGGGAGCCAGCTGACTATTTTTGCTTGACGATGTCCTTGGCGGTAGGAAATTGTTCGACGCTGCATAGCTTTTCAATAGGTTAAAAATTCACACGACAAAGAGTCACCCTGTCTGAAAACTCGTTTGGTATCAAACGGCTCGGAGAGGTCCTTCCCAATCCTGACGGAGCTGGTGGTGTTGCTCAACGTCATTTTACATAGCCGTATAAGTTTTGCCGGGATACCAAATTCTGACATTGCGGCATATAGGAAACTTTTTCTCGTGCTGTCGAAGGCGGCTTTGAATGGTGTGTGTCGATTCTTCTTTCTCGGGTATTTTCCAAGATCTGGAGTATTGTGAATATCTGGTCGTTGGTGGATTAACCAGGTCTAAAGCCACACTGATAAGGTCCAGTCAGTTCGTTGACGGTGGGCTTAAGTCTTTCACACAATACACTTAGCTTTTTATTTAATTACTCACAACCACTCACAAACGAAAGATAAATGTACATAAAACTTCCGCAAAATTATAAACAAAATATTTTGCAAAATGCAAAATCTTTTTATGCCTTCTTCATTGGAATTCTCAAACAGGATAATCAAAAAATATTTACATTACAACCATATATATAGTACTTATATATTGCAGTAGCAACAAGTACAGGCAGCAAGCATTCCAGTACAGATACATAAAATTAGAAAAGGAAAACCGAGTAAACGAAAGTCGAAAATGACACTTGAATTCAAAAGAAAATCCAGTGGCGGTGCGCATAGAAAATTTGGAATTTTCCCTTATTTTGTGAAATTTTTCAATACAATAAATTACAGAAATGTCGCACAGATGCTTTTTAAGTGAAAAAAATAAGAGTTAAAGCAAAAAATATAGCTTTGCATGCGTGTGTGTTTCGTTACAAGTGCATTACAAGAGTTTCATTGCACTGTCTATGTTGACAATGCTGTTCGCTTTTGTCAAGACCAATTCCTAGCCGATGAAATGCCATCGCTGGCAGCATTATCTCGATATTCGTTTGTTTTTTGATAGCCGACCAGAAGGTTTGCATTAGAAATAAATTCACAAAAGTAATATTGTTTCGCAACCAATAAGTGGCTTGGCCAAAAAATTAGTTAATGGTTTTACGTAGACTCACATACAGAAAGTTCCAAATGAATAACATTGCGAATATTGTACATAAAGGGATACTGTACAATTTCTGCCACTTTAGTTTTTTCTCTTTTTTTCATTGATTAAATGAGTAAATTTTTACTCAGTTTAAACTGAATTTATTTACACATGAATTAAATATTCTTAAATAAAAAATTGCTAATCATTATAAATGAAATCGTGTTTGTTTGATTTCCAAGTAGATATGAAATACAATTTTATTACTTCATCAGCACACTTTATTTTGTAAACTTCGTAAAAAAAAGTGTATAAAAGCCCTTCACAGTGAAGCAACGCTCTTTATATATTTTTTTTGGTGCAACTGCAGATGTGTCAAACTCGCTTTTATGTACTAATACATGTAAAACCTGCGCATGCACACAACGTACATTTGTACTAAAATGATCTCCCTTTGATTGCTAAATTTTTACACGTTGCGCAGATAGGTTACTGCCAATATATAAGTATTATACGAGTATATATGATTACAACATAATATAACATAAAATAACACGCAAAAGCAAACTTAAATTAAAGATACGAAAAAAAAAACATTTATTTATGTGAAAAATTAAAATCTTTTCAAGCAAACAAAATTTTGAAATTTGAAGTAATTATTAAAAAAATTTAAATATTATTTTTATATAATATTTTCAAGTTTTAGCGATCACATTTAGCAGAGATGGGATATTTTCCTATTTTTTAGCTTTATTTCTAATACATTCCGCATGGATGTCACGTTGTTTTTTAGAGCTCCTCTAATGTTCTTTTCAACCTAATTAGAGCCAAGCGTTCGACAGGCATCGATTCAAAATATAATTGTTATATGTGATTTTAATTTATATTTAATATATTAAATAGTTACCCATTAAAGCTCGGCAGTTGGTTTTGAAGTTTTTAATCGCTCTTTGCCAAGGATTCCATACATATTTACTTCTGTGCAGACACTCATTGAACTTACCTTTTCCATATATATATTCACTTCGAAGATAAGCAGCTTCGATTTTGGGGTAGTTTGCTTTTTATTGTTGTTAAATTACATTTAGTTTATAAAAATTTACTACAAGTAGGTGTTTTTTCGTAGCCGACTACCGAACTGCTCATAATAATAATGTAAATTTAGCGCTTCCACTAGATTGCTCAGTATTTGGCCGAGCTTCTCCTACGGTTTGTGGTGTGCTTTCACACGCCTAACTCGTCATAAATTTAGTTGAGCGTATCAAAAAAAAAACAACGAAAGCAAGAACCAATTGCGCAAAGAGAGTTGGATAAAGTGCTACTAGCAGTTGTGCAATATGTATAATACCAATTGCTATAATGTGGCAACATAGCAGCAGACTGGCCGGGATACGCCTGCAAGTATGCAATGCTCGCATGATAAATTTGCAGCGGTAAAATTTTGTATAAAGCCAAAATAAAAGTAAAAGAGTTAAAAAAAACATGAAAAAAGTGCAAAAAAAAAAGTTGAACTGGGATTGATGTTTGCAACTAAGCAATGTTGCATGATTTTTTATTTATTTATTTATTCTTTTTTTTTTTTTTCATTTTTGCTTTTGCAACAAACTCATCACATTTGTTGTGGATGCGCTAGCTTACATTTATTTACAGTCACTACGTCGATTGCAGCTGCCGTATGTGTAGAAGTATGAGTGCAAGCTGCTTAGCTTAGTTGCCACTTGTGTGTGGCAAATAGTTATGCGGTTACTTACTTTCTATCATTCGCTCATCTGCATGCCATTGCGATGGATGATGACGAGGGCGACCCAGTTGCCGGTGGCGTTAAGTGTGCTTGCGTGCCTTTCTATGTATATACATATGTGCATGTGTGTGAGTATGAGTTAGTGGCATTCAAATTGCATAAATAATCTTAGCGAAAGTGCTAAGCAGGCGGCAGCTGTGTGAGCTAAGCAACTGAGTGAGAGTCGGTTGCGGGAAGATTTGTAACTTGTAAACTGCCGCAATAAACTACATACTATTAAGTTGGATTTCTACAATCGCACACACACACACACACACACACACAATCACATATACACTCACAAATCAAATCAAAAACTCGCTCTTTTTTTTCTTCCTTTATACGTGCATGAGTATGTGAGCTTGTGTGTGTGTGTGTGTCACGCTGCTGTAAGCCACATGAGTGATTCCTATTTGTGCTGTTTATTATCGCGCAGAGTCGAGTAGTATGCTACTAGAAAAATATGCATTGCAAATGAAAAGCGCGCTCGAAACTTCAGCGGAAATCCTCGCATGTCTGCACATTCATTCGTTTAACAGCTATCTAGTGCCTTGAAGTATGCCTCACTTACTGTGCGAATTACTATTTACAATTATTATTATTATTTTTTTTTTTTGATATAGAATATTAACTTTGTTGTGCAATTTTTCGCAAGTTTGCATTGAATTTTTGTACATACATATACATATATGTGCATGCAGATGTGCTGTTATTTACTTGCAAATAACTTGATTTATTAGTGCAGACTGTGGTATTTGATTTGTAGTAGCGCGTTGTTATTTTTGTTCTTGTTGCTGTGTAGAGAGTTTAGTCTAGTTGATTGGTAGTTTGCCATAAAAATATGCAAAATGCAGTTTTGTGTACAAAACTTATTTGTTGTGTGAAATACTGCGTGAATATTACATGAATGTATGTGCGTATGCTACTTAAAATATTTACCATTACTTAGTTAATAGCGTCAGCAAACTTGCATGTTCAAACTTGCTATTAGTATTTATTTTGTTTTTATAATAATTTAATTTTTTGTAATTTAAGTACAAGAAATAAGATTATGTGATTAATATCAAAAATATGGATTTTTAGGAAGGTTTTTAAGGAAGATGGAAAAACGACGCAGTCCACTCGGCTAGCGTAGCACAGCATTTAGCGTGTTGGCTTTGCAACTCCGAGCTCCTTGGTTCATAGCCTTGGAGAAGTGGTTATGAAGAATAAATATAAAAAAGAAGTCTGATGAGGAAATGTGGTGATTTCCGAAATAGTACTATAACTTCTACCATTTTAAAAACTGTTGTTATTTTTCCAATAAAATCTTCTATAAACTGGCCTCGAGCTCAATAAAATTGTCAATTATTAAAAATATGGAAAATATAAAGTTTGCAGAGAAAAAAGATGAATTTGAAATTAATTTAATTAAGCACAAACAAATATAAACAAATTTGAACAACTTATTCATTCCCCAATTTTTTAATTTATTTTTGAACTTTTAAAATTTCGATAATTCCTTAGCAAATACCATAAACAAAATATTCTAACTTTTTAAAAAATGTACAAAACATTTTTAAAAGTTTCATAAAACCGCTTTAAAAAGAAAATTTAGCAAATACTTTTTAATTAAAAAAAAAAAAAAATTTGGAATTTTTAGCGTAAGCACATATGTATCCCATTCAATTTTAGTACAACAAAGTGCAAGTTTCTAGCAACAACGAATGAGCACTGATTTTATAAAATTTTTTACTGATGCTCTTTTGCAATTCCTTCCATATAATAAATGATCGCAGTTTTGCGCTGCATGGAGGAAACCGCCAATAAGAAAATCGTTGTCAAAAATCGGTTATACCTTGTACATAGACACTCGAAACGTGCACTTTTTAAGAATAAAATGAAAGGAGCCAAAAATTTTGCTTACTCAAAAAAATTCTAAAAATTTTATTTATTTTAATATAATTTTAGCAACTGTATATTTTTTTTTTATTTTGGTCTATTTTGATTTAAAGTTTTTTTTTGGTATTATTTTTAATTGTTTATGTGCTTTATGGCCGATTGGTTGTTAGGAAATGTTATAAGGAAAAAACAACAATAGTCAAAGCGGTAGAAGTTATAGTACTATTTCGGCTATAGCGACTATATTTTACGTGAGAAAACTGGTGTTTTTAAGAATTTTTCTGACTTGCAATTTATTTTAGCTCCTGCAATTCTAAAGCAAATCGGAGTTCGCTCAGAATGCAAAATGTGTGTATGTATATAAAATGCTCTAATTTATATCTATTTAATAAATTATCCTCAATTTTGCACAAAGTTTGTGCAATGAATTTAGACTTCTTAGCAGTCCAAAATCTTGAAATGATGTTTTTGAATGAGTATCTAAACATAATTTGCAATTTTTTGGGGCGCAATCCTGAACATAGATATCATCGAAAAATTAAAATTTTCAATATTTAAATAAAGTTTCGAAATTCTCATAAACAGTTGGCACACCGAATCTGAAAAACCATCGAGTTTTTCTAAAAAAAACCTAAACAAAAAATGTTTGATTGCTGCAACATCCCTTTTTAATACATTTTAAAATTTATTGATAGCTGATTTGGTTAGAAGCACCAAAATGTGACCTTTTTTATGAAAAAAAAAAGATAAAATGATCATGTATCAAAAGTCTAGGAGTTTTTTTTTTAAGTTATAACACGCCTCTTAATTAATGAAATTTTTTAAAAATTAAAATTAATTACATTTAATTAAATTTCATAGTAATTAATAATTTCACATTATTAATTTTACATATTATATAAATTATCAAATACATACATATATATCAGCCCCAACCATTAATATTATTATTAATGGAAGGTGAGAAAGCACCGCCATCTTAAAATCTTTTGTGCCCCCTACTTGGATTAAAGAATTTCTTTTAGTTCAACTTCTGAAATAATCAGATATTCGCCGAGGTATTTTGTGCGTTACTGTGCTATTATGGGGTAATGCTCAAGGACTTGTTCTTTTCTTCCCTGCCCAATCTTCAACATTCTTGCGAATATATTCCTTGTTTAGTCAGGAGATAATTCAGCCTACAGTCTCCTACAATAATTCCTTTGATCATTCTCAAATCAAATAATTTCTAAAAGTGATTTGCAATGTTGCAGGCCTCTTAGTTTGTACCAATATAATTATCTAAAGGCTTCAACCAACCTTATTTCGTGATAACATTCTAATTGCCATTTTACATCCTTCTGCTATCCAAATTTTAAACAAATTTTACCACTTCTCTTCCGATATTACTCCCAAACTACTTTTGCTTTGCACTTCTATGTCTACGCCATCGCTTTAACCTCATTTAACTCGATCGCTGTTGGCTCTTTTGTTTTCTTTACATTTTGTTATTATTGTATTTTGCTTGGTGTTATTGTTGTAATGTTGCCACACGCAAATCATGCTGTGTTTCTTCTATAACTATGCTAATTTTTAGCGTGTTGCCGCATTGCCGCATTGCCATATTTTCTTATTTTTGTTTGCCGCTTACACGCGCTCACTGATTACAAGTGGGCAGAGTATCGCGAATGGCGTGGAGAGATAAGATATAGTTATGTACATATATGATTACATACAAACGAGCAACCCAACATGCAAATTAAATGTATTTGATTCAAACAAATCTATTTTACGGTTCAAGTAAAATTAAAATATTGCAAAATTATAAATTTGTTTTCCTCTCCTTTGCATACAAATATAGAAAATTTGAAAAAAAATCGGCCCAGTGTTTTGCGAAATTATTTATGTTTATTCTACATGAACCTGATTCAAATAATATTACGACAATATTCCTTTTAGTAAAAGATTATTGAAGGCTTCAAACTAATTTTTCAATACATAGTTTAGTAGGAATTAGTCTTTGAATTGTCTTTCAATTAATTTGTTTTTGCCGTAAGCATTTTCAGGGAAAAATTGGCTCGCCCTAATGTGATATATAAATCAAAATTTTGCATTTGTTTGCCTTTAAAAAACTTTGTTAGTGTACTTGCCTCATAATTGCTTTCAAATACGTTGCATATACACACACATGGGCACATATGTTTGTATGTATCTGGGAAAAATAGCAACAAGAAAAGCTGTGTGGCAGCTGGTAAAACAAAACTCATTAATACTTGAAGCTATTATAAAATCCCAACATGAAACATCGAAAATATTCACACTACATTTTTATACACAAGTACGGCATGTGCTGTCGAAAATGCCCAGTAGGAACAACTTCATACGAAATACATATTTATGTAAATAATTCAAATTAAATTATTCTTTATTTTCGTTAACAGAAAATTGATATTTAGCTCATTAAATAAAGGAAGAAAAATATCATGAAAAATTCATAAAACAACAGTAAATATAATTAAGAATATACAAAAGCTTTTTAAGTATTTGTTAGCACAAATTTAAAATTGGTTGTCTGCAGAGAACGTTGTGTTTTTGATAGTTTTCACAAGTTAATAAAATTTTTATTATAGTTTTGCCCATTAAAAAAAAAAGGTCCCTTTCACCGATTACTTTTAAAATTTGTAACACCGATACATTTTTACATAGAAAAATACCAAAAAAAAAATGTATTTTTTAAATATTAAAGCCTTCTATTTAAAACTTAAACATGATATCGGACGAATAAATTATAGAATCGTCATCTCTCATAAATATTTTAAACGAAAGAACTAAGGATGATCATTAAACAAAGTCGTTATGAGAATTAATTGGATGTGAATTTCACGCAGAGTGCTTGAATAGGGTAAAACTACAATAATTTCATTTAAAAACTATTTATGAGTTAGACAAAAAATCATTTCGAAAAAACACGTAAAATGAATAAAAATGAAGTACCATTAAAAAAAATTGTAATACAAAAAGTTTTGCACTGCAGTTTATCCGTAAAGAAATCTAGTTAATTTTTTAACTAAATCACAAAAATAGTATTTAATCATCAGAGTTTAAAAAAGTACAATCTGATATTTAATGTCCTATCATTAATATCGCTTGATTCACATTTCCCGAAAGGACAAAAATGCAAACTTCGAAACTCCACGCACTCCAACCCAATTGCTCTGCACTTCCACCTACACACACACACGTGTATATGCAGTCATTTATTGGTATGTGGTTGTGTGCCTATGAATCTGTGTTGACATTGTTAGAAATTCTAAGGCCCTAAGGAAATAAAGCAAACTACAGAAAACTTTCGAAATTGTTTTGTTTTGATTTACATTTTCATCTACATTGTGAAGCTGGAATTTTATTAAGCAATGAAATTAATGTTTGTCACATACTACATACGTGTACATATATGTCGTAGTTGTAAATTATTGTGGGGGAGTTTGAAAATGAATAAATATATTACTTAGGGAATGTTTTAAGACCAGCCGCCGCTTTGTTAAAGTAAGAGAAAAATTTGGTAGGACTGATATTTTTTAACTTCAATTAGTAAAAATTTTCTCCAGTAGGAATATGATTAAGAAGATTTAAATAAAAAAATGCAATACAATTTCAAGAAATAGAGTTTCACATTCATTCTATACACACACATCTACATTACGACCTACGATTATGATAGAAAATCTTATTTAATCGCTTGTTTATTACTTAAAAATTAACTTTTTTGTTCAAGCGCTTCCAACTCACAGTTGCCAGCAATATTTAAGATACGGAGCATACGACTGAGCTATAAATTCTTTGTAGATTATTTTAACTAATAATATCATGATTTTTGCTTTTCAAATTTATTTTAAGGTTAGATCATATGATCAGATAATGTGATATTGATATGATGTGCTGGTGCGATGTAACTTTATCCTTTTTTTAAGTTATAAACACGCCTCTTAATTAATGCAATTATTTTTTAAATCAAAATGTGAGATTTTTTTAAATTAAAATTTATAGTAATTAAAAATTTTAAAGTATCATAAAGATTAGTTGATTTTGTCTATGTTCTGTATAAAATACAAAATTTTTTTTTGTGTTTAGAAAGGTAGGTATTATGGTGATTGACTCGGTTTTTTCAAACCGGTTTTTATCGGTTTCTTCATAAATAATTATACGGTTTTTTTGAAATCTTGATTTTTCGAATATCGAAAAAATCGGTTCTTTTAATCTCCAAAACCGGTTTTTTACATAGTTATAAATTTAAAGCCTTTGATAAAAAATAGAAATACGGTGCAGATCGACTAATTAAACATACATTATATTATCATTTAATACATTCGAAATCTAAATAATTTGCAGAAAAAACGAAGCAAATGTATTTAATAAGATTGACAGTAAGTCCTTCAAGCTCGCTCAATGTGCTTAATATGGAATTCAGTTATTTGGTATAATCTCATGTATTAAAATTTTATGCCCGAACTCTGTAACTTGGTATCATCTCAAGTCTCAAAATGAGCTACAGATTATTGTTTTTCCTCGCTTTCATGTTTTTTATTTTAATTTTTACTGACATGCACATTACTAGGTCACAATTTATAGACTATATTTTGATACAAGAGACTTTATTTTGAAACTAACGAATGCCAACTGGTCTAAAGTTGTGACTTTTGTCTATATTAGAGCCGGAGACTGGAGTTGTCTACAATTTTATGCCGGCTCCGAATAGCAGATGTATTTTATAAGACGCTTTTTCGTGGCAGAAATACATTCGGATTTCTACATGCATCGCCAAAGATTCAAACCTGAGATCTCAGCGACATACCCAGTTGAAACACGTAAAACTATTCGTTGGTAAACTATTCGGTTATATTTTACTGCATAAACAAGCTTTTTGTTCGAATATGTTTGCTTCTGTCAGCATATAAAACTATTCGTTGGTAAACTATTCGGTTATATTTTATTTATATTATATTCGGTTATCCAAACTTCTAGAAAGGGATACAAATAACATATTGATGTGTGTCACGAGGCACTGAATTCGGATATTAGTCTTTATACGAGTTTAGGATTATTGTCTTTCCACGCTTTTATGTTTTAATTTTTTGTGTTTATCTTAGCTTTTGCGACCTGCTTATCGCCTGATGACAATTGAGAGACTTTGTTTTGAGAGTAGAGGATTTGAGAGCAAGTATTGCCAACTCGTCTAAAATTGTGACTGTTTTCTATTAGAGACTGATAGATACCGTTTATTGAATTTGGACAATCAATTTTATTTTCAAAAGATTTCTTTCATAGAAATAATAGCATTTAGTTACATGTTGGTACACTGATCTAGTTTTTTCTTACTTAGAACAAGAACCCGGTTTTATCTTGATTTAAAAATTAGGAACAGTTTTTTTTCAAAATGCCATTTTTCGAATAATTCGAAAACCGGTTTTACAAAAAAGTTAAATAATCGAACACTCTAGTAGGTGTGTGTGGCTGCCAATGCGGCGTAGTGACACATTTAAGCCATTAGTCAGATTATAAATTTTTGTTTGTTGTGTGAACCTTTTAGAGGCCTTGACACAACGCGTAAGGCCCTTTAGGGGCCATTTATTCGATGTCACCAATAAAATGCGATGCTAGAAAAGAGAATCTGCTCTTTGCTGGCGCAGGACAGCTACAAAAAAAGAATTTAGAACCGACACTTATATTTCAAAGTTCTTGTGATTTCTATAGCATCTGTGGGAAGGCACTCCAATACGCTCTGCGTGATTTCCTATGGGATAGAGTCCCTTTAGTGCGCAAATAATCTGACATGTGTGTATACAACGAAAACTTTTTCGATACCTCCAACGCCAAGTATCAGCTATTGGCTGTGCTCAATAAATATAAACGTATTTAGGTGAAACATGCACAGTTCCTTTTAACGAAAAATCAATATATTGTTAACTCTTTATCGACATAGAAAATTATTCCACGCCATAATATGCTCTTAAAACAGTTGTACACCTGGAAAAAGCAAATATTTATATGCAGGAGTATATATTTGACATTAAAACAAATGAAGCGCACGCATTGCAAATTTGTGCTCATTTTCATTGTGCTCTAGTTTCGAACCTAGTTTTTTGTATTAATACAACTAAACCACTACAAATATGTGTCAACCACAATTCAATATTTTACTAAAGAAGTAAAGAAAATTGAGGGGTAAAACTTTTTAGTCACTGGTAAGAGCAGAGCATTTAGAGCAAAATTTAGAAAGTGTATAAAAGATAAAATAGGCAAAAAGAATTGCAAAATGTTTGTGTCATATACATACATATGTAGATGAGTGTTTGCTTATTATAGAGCAAAAGTGTGTCAGCTAATGAGATCAACACAACAAAGTCGTCTATTTATTTGATGAAAAAAAGTGACTCCAAGGAGAATGGAATTTAAAGTATAAATGTATATAAAATGAAAATTATAAAAAGGATAATTATTGAGGTATGTAGATGTACATAAGTAAGATAGAAAAGTTCTGATTAATAAAGAAAGAACAATTTTTGCTGGGAAAGAGTATGATGAGAAGGAATACAAAAGGTAAAATGTATGTGTGCCTAAATTGTTATATTAAGTTGCTCAAGAAAATAAGCAAAGATTTGTTTATAACTAATTCCATTTCATATATTGGGCTAGTAAGTAAAAGTTTTTTAAAGAAAGTTCAATATTTCTTAGTTAAAATTAGATTAATAAAAAATAATTTGGAGCTTACACATACATATTTGTATTCTACTACAAATGAAGGGACCTACAATTTTGTGCCGACTCCGAGCGGCAGATGTTTTTTACGAGAAGCTTTTTCTTGGCAGTAATACCCTCGGATGTTTGCTATTGTATGCCGAGGGGTGGCCGCTATAAGAAAAAAACTTTTTCTATTACATACTAAAAAATTCTTTAATTGGGTTTTTCTTCTAAGATTCGGTGATACTGCTCTTTAAATATGAAGAAAATCGCACTACACAAAAATGAGGAGTAAGACGAAGATTAGAAAAAATTTACACTTAAGTGAAAGAAGGTCAGAGGGATATGAGCTTAAAAACAGTAAACAAATGAGCTAAAGTAAAAGTAAAACTGACCAAATTAAATGGTTTTAGTGTAAACATTCATCTTCAGTTTCTACAAAGCGACTGTGCGTCTGTATGTTGGCATGCAGTAATAGTAAACAGAAGAAAGCGACGACCCGTATGCATTCAACCACCCCCACCCTTCCCTCTCACCCTCTGCAATGTGCTTCAGACTCATTTTCATGCCTCTTAGCTGCGTGTCTGTGTGTGTGTGTTGGTGTGTATGTTTGCAGCAGCTTTCACTTTCATTGGTAACAGCCAAAGTTGACGCTTCACTTTCAGCTTCAATTTCCTTTTTAAGTCGTCGCCAGCATTACCACAGCTATCAACAACGGCAGCGACAGCTACAGCAACAGCAATCGGCCTCAGTCGCCATTGCTCTGCTGTTGATTGTGGCCGCAGGATGCTTCGCTGGCTCGACGTCTCTTTGCTGCATACAAACATATACTTGTGTATGTACATATATATACATATGTATAGTATATGTAAACATATTTATTTAGCCTATTTTTAGTCATACCAACTTTGTTTCGAACATTTTAAGGTCCGCACTCTTTTGCTGCTGACAGCCACAACAGCAGCAGCAACAACCAGCAGGAAAAATTTTCGCAGTGGTAGTTGATGCTTTTGGTTTCTTCTTGCTGTTGTTATTGTTGCTGTTGCTGCAACGCTTACATACATACATGCATACATGTGTATATACATACATACTAGTTAATGTGGCGACAACAAAAGGCGTCCAACCCCGCATTGCTGCAGTTCATTCATGCAAAATTTTTACTTGGCGCAAAAGGCGAGCAAGCGGAGAAGTGGCAGCGCATTTTTCAGGTTTTTAACTTTTACCCCACAACTTTTGGTTTTACTTGAAAGCGAATGCATACTACAGACATGTGTACATAGTTTTTTTTTGAGAGTTATTTTTGTAGCTGCTGACCCAAAATTCTTGTTCTCAATTTGTTGTTTGTTGATGATTTACTTTTTTTTTTTTGGTGTGATTTTGTTTTTGCGCTGTAAAGGTGGTCTTGTTCGCTCTTTGGCTGGTTTTGCGGTTTGCTATTTTCAGTTGTTTCTTTTTGCTACTTTGTCTTATATCTACGTTCGTCAGTGTTGTTGTTGCAGGCTATCTCACGCTTGTCGCTAATGTAGCCTGTGACCGCATTTTTTTTTAAACTTTTTTTCTAGTTTGTCTTGAGTGCAACATTTCTCTAAACATTTTTTTTCGTTTTTTGTTCTCTCTCTTCCTGTTGCTTTGTCCATTTTCTAGCCCAACTCGCCGTGGTTTGTGGCTTGCTAATAGTTACAATGGACTCGGCATTTGCCGGCGAATCATTTGATCAGCGCGCATCTATCGAGACTTGCCACAGCCGGTTGCTAAATACTACAGCAACTATCCCACACTCTATGTATTTCTCTTTTTATTTTCTCTATCTACGTTTTTCAATTTTCCCAGTATTTGTTTTCTTTTTTCGTTTGTGCCTAACTCGCCATCTTTTGTGTTGGCATTTTGATGCGTTTTAGCCGCATTTGTTGTCTTTTGTGGTTTTTCACAGCTTTTGCAGCAACCTTTGGCACGATTCTACTGCGACGCCTTCAACGTTCACTTCCGTTTGAAGAAATTGTCTAAAAATGACACTGGATGTCCTGTTTCCGTCACTTCCGCTTCATGAAGTTTCACTTATTCTTTACTTCGTCATATTTGACGCACTTTCGTTTTCTTTTAAGCTATTTTTATCTACATTCAGCACTTTTCACATTTAGCAACGTCGTTTTTCCTGGTTTTGTTTGCATTTGTACGCTCGAGGTAAAAGTGACAGTGATTTCTATTGTCATCGTGTCGGTTTGATGGACACTAGTGAACGTGGTAGAATGCAGAAAACTTCAAATAAATTTTGTATATGTGAAACTAGTACGTCATTTCATGTTTTATCTAGACCATAGTTTTTTATGTGCTTTTTATAAAAAAAATAAGCAGTGTGCACTCGTTAAAGACATCTTACTACATGCGTTATTACTTCTTATCTCAAGCAAACTTCAACAGTATAAAAGATTTAGTTAAGAAATCTAGTGCCGAAACAATCCCGAACCGGTCCCGAGCCGGTCCCGAAATAGTCCCGACCTAATCCCGAAAGTTTCCTAAATAAGTTCCGTCCTTCAAGATTTAAAATTTTTTCTCACGATAAGACGATTTTTATATTATAAGTTTAAAAATATTACTTACGTAGACTTGAAATATTTTTATCTAATAATTATTATCAAAAGCTTTTGGTAATTCTTACAAAAAATTTTATGCTCTTTTTAAAACTGCACCATCTAATAATAATTATTATGGGTATGTGATATTAACACATCTCTATTTAATTTCGGCATCGACAACCAGGCAGTTGCACACAACTTTATTTTTTGTTTGCATATTAAATAATTTTGTGTGCATTTTTTTAAAGCACTTCACCGAACTTTTGCAATATAATTTTGGGCAAGGAGAGGTGTTAATAGGAAATCGAGGAATTTTGTAAAAGGGATCAAAATTGGGCTGAGTACATGAACTTCTTTAAAGAAATTTTTGTTTCGGTTTGCTTAAATATTATTTTTTTTTTAATTAAAAAGAATAAAATTCTTATACTACTTTTACTAAACATACACGTATCAGATATTTTGTGGTTTACATGCACTAAATACCCATTCAAGTAAAATTTTTTTCGCTAGCCAATCAAAAAATAAACTTGCGCCAAAGAGAAAGCATGCCCCTGGATATTCACTCGTTGCTAATAATAACGTGTTGTCATTTCTTATACATTTATGTTCTTTGATAAAACGTTCTTTGATAAAACTCAATGCATACCTATTTTAAAACACCAGCGCCTAAAACTATACTGTGAAAATTATGTATATTAAATAAAAAAAACTTATCTTGTTATAACTGCCACTGAAATCAAAATTTTTTTTTAGACGCCGTCTTGGTATAAAATATCTCAAAGCTCTCATATTTGTATTTTCTTTGTAAGCGTTGCAAAATTACTTTGCTTTCATGTTGTATCCTCTTGGTACTTGGGTGTATTTTCATACTCATATTTCCATTATCTCCATTCCTCTGCCTTTCCTTCAATGTGTCTTTCACAGTCGACGGCAACATATTTATTTACCGCTAAGAAGTAGAAAAGTTACACTACGGAAATATAATTCTGTTGTCATCATTCTGTTGTAAGTACTTCATTGAAATATTACAATACTCATTTTTTCGGTATTATCATTTAACTAATGCATCAACTTATTACTTCTTCTCATTTCAGGTATGTACTGGCAAAGTTTAAATATCAATATGTGAGTACAAACAAACAAACACTGAGATATTTATATAGTGTAAGCGCCAAAGTATTATTATTGCAGCATCTGAGAGATATATGAATGTAAATTAAAGTGTAGATCAACCACAAGAATATTGCCAGCATCTAAAATACGATCTTCAAAGGCTGTTTTATCCGATTTTTCTGATTTTAGTTGAGTTTTAGAATTTGTTCCAGAGTTTTAGAAACTTAAGTTGAAGCTTTGTTTCTGATATATAATTGAGTTTTTTTCCAAAAGAACTTATCAGCTCAAAACATAGTTCTCTCAACAACATACTATATAGAGTCGATTTAAGATATATTTGAGAGTGAAGTTTTTTTTCCTTGTCAGTGGCTGCTCGGAGATTGCGGCATAAGAGTAATAGGAAAAACGATTAAAATGCAAAGCTAGTCAACATTAAGAAAGAGGGAATATCTAAAAAAGCACACCCATAAAAGCAAACGCAGGAATGATACAAACGTAAGAAAAAATACAAAAAGAAAAAAAAAAACAAAACACAACTTTTGTTGCATAAAAATGTACTTTCCCGTTTACTTTAATTTTGCACTTTCAACGTGTCCTTTTTTGCCGCTGACTGGCCGCTTGGGTGGTCGTCGCACTGTGCAGCAAACTTACTTAGACTATGTGCCTGTGTGTGTGTGACAATATAATTTTAGTTCATTTAAATTCATCCCTGTGGTCTTTTTAACGTTACATTTTCTTTTCACACTTTGGCGCAACAGTCGCCAGTAAAGTTTTTCCTCGTGTTGCCATTTTCTTTTTAACATTTTCTATTCTTTCTGCATTTGATATGCTTCCTTCTCAGTTTCATTGCGTTAGTTAATCAGAAAATTATGCAAAAGGTAAGTGAGCTCGGTGAATGCACACCAGCAACTCAACTCATTTGCGCACATTCTCGTACATATCTACCTTTTAAACATTTTGGTGCAAATTTTTTGTAGCATACTTCACGGCTTATCCGCCCATTAACATACACATAACCGCAGTTTTGCGCTACGATTTGGCCAACAATTTAAATTATGCGTAAAAGTTTATGAATTTTTCAAAAAGTTGCTGTTGTATTTTTTTTTTTTTTTTGAGGTGATGTATTTTTATGCGCACGCGGAATCCATAGTCGCCATATTTTTACATCGAATATTATCATCTTATGCTATGTTAAGCACATTAATAAGACATTCTGAAGTTAATAGCATAGCAATTACATGAATTAAAAATACATAAGTTCTCCTAAACTCGTCTGATTAACTTTCGGTAAAACTGAGGAAGGTAAAATTAAGTGACTATAAAAAGTTGTTTCTTTTTTTTTTTTTTTGAATATGACTAAGAAGCTAGCTTTTGGGCGCACTTAATTCAAATAATCATGCTTTGGTATTTTCAAAAGTTGGGTACATAAAGTTTTAAAGCAGAATTTTAAATAAGTAACTTTTTAAATTTTTATATTTTTTTTTAATTGAATGGACTAAAATACATGTTATACAACTTTTTCTAAATATACACGTATCAGATATTTTGTGGTTTACATGCACTAAATACCCATTAAAGTAAAAATTTGAGTAAAATTAGCCATACTTTTGAATAAACAACACTTTTGGCGAGTGAATAATTAAACTCGGTGCATACCTACTGTATAACACCAGCGCCTAAAACTATACTGTGAAAATTTTGCTTTATTAAATAAAAATATTTTCTTGCTATAATTGCCACTCACTGAAATCAAAGATATGTTTTAGACGCCGTCTTGGCATGGCTCATATTTGTATTTTCTTTGTGAGCGTTGTAAAATTACTTTGCTTTCATGTCTTACCCTTTTGGTAATTTGAAATATATTCATAGTCATATTTCCATTATCTCCATTCCTTTGCCTTTCCTTCGATGTGTCTTTCGAAGTCGACGGCTGTTTTGTATTTTCAAAAGTTGGATACATAAATTTTTATAGCAGAATTATAAATAACTGTCTGTTAAATGTCGTTTTGAGTTTGTAAATGTGTAAATTGCCTTCAAGATATTCTTAAAGAATTCGATATAGCGCACGCACCAAGTATAACTACGAAATACTTAAGTAAAAACTTTTTCTGAGAAACTATTTCTATTAAGTTAAATAGTTTAGTTAAACTTAGTTTAAACTTAAAATAAGTTTCCTGGCGCTCAATTAAGTTTGTTGCAATTAAAACAAAGTAATTTTCTATCAGCTGATAAGTAAAACTAATTTTATTTATACGCGATCGGGCTTTTAAACTTAGTTTAAACTCCGTTTAAAGTTGACTGAAAAACTGCTTACTGAGTTTAAACTTAGTTTTAACGACAAACAGAATTCAACTTGCACTGAAAAACTTGCTCTAAGTAAATAAATAGATCAAATAGTATTTATTTAACTATGGAATGGCAGATGGCGCTGGTCAAATATCTATTGAAGTGACTTCCGAGATCTAACATAAATACAATTAATTAATAACACTTATTTTTATTAAAAATTGTTTCTGATTACTTAACATTTTTTTTGTGGCAGGCACTGCAGTAAGTCTGTTAAATTCTGCAATATGATGGAAACCATCAAACTTTTTTTTAGGTCAATTTCAACTGCTCCTTAAAATATGCAACATTGGAATGAATGAATAAAATTTTGCCACAAACACTTGTTTTAAAAATAAATTCAAATTTAATTAATTTTGTATTTCTAAATGTGATCTAATTTTTGTGACATACTTTGCATAAAATTAAATTTAAGTGCAAAATGGCTGTTATCGACATTCTAAATATTGGGAATTAAAGGCAATTATGCCATTCACTATGAATATGAAAAACATTTCGGATTTTTGAGAAAATTATTAGGAAAAAATAATAATTCTACCGCTTTGAGTATTGTTGTTTTTTCCTAATAGTTTTCGCGGCCTTAAGTTCAAAGATAATTAAATAAATATGTGGCCAAACAAAAACAACAACAAACTTTTCTCTAAACCAAATTTATCAATTTAAATTTATTATCTCTTAATTTGAAATGGCTTCTGCATTAGCTCTTAATTAAATAATTATTTTTTTGAAAAACTAATAACTCTTTTGTTCTCTCACAACGAGCTGTTACGTGAAAGGCTTAAATCTCATCTGTTTTCAGCCAAAATATACATTTACATATATAAATCCCGAATTGATTTATTACCGCGCAGCGTTTAGCCAGCATTCCAGCAACAAATCCTTGGCATTTGCATGACTATTTGTTGGAAGCCAAAAGAGTTTTCATTCGGCTCATATATTTTAAGGTATTAGTGTGGTAAGGTACAATACTCGTTTATACACATTTGTACAAATTGTTTGCAAATTTGTGAAGAGCAAACTGGTAGAAAAAAGATTGCAGAAAAGGTAAATGAAGTACACTTTAGTGGCAAAAAATGAATTTACAATAAATTAAAGAGTTTTGGCAATGGGAAAAGAATGAAAAAGCAAGACCCAATTTTTGTTAGAAAGAAAGACACCTATCAATGAAATTATCCGCCTAGCTTTAACAATGAGGCTGTAATTATTTAAACTGTGTAATTAGAAAAGAGACACAAGCAAGTTGCCAATGTTTAGAGGTAGTTTCACTTTTAATTTTTTAACAGAAACGGTGTTCGACGGCAGACGCCCAATGTTGCCATAACTTTGGAATGTACATAGGGGATTTTAGTTTTAATTTTATTGTATTTTTATCACAAATGAATGTAAATGTACAATTTGTGGACTATTCTTCAAACCGAGCCAACGATAGGTAGTCAGAGTTACTTGTATTTAATGTTATAATAGAATTGCAAACAAAAACAGTAAAGTGGGGTGAATATCAAGGCTGATAAGATTTTTTAAGCCTTAAAGTTGCATTTACATGAGAAGATTTTTTTACAGACGATAATTGCTCCGCAAAGTTGACTTCCAGTCGCCCGGATATAATAATGTCGTATGTACGATTTAAAGACGTTTTGGGAAGTTTGGAATTCAATATCTCAAAAAGGCGAAGATAGATTTTTTCCAAAGTCTCAATGAATATTACTAGTTCACGAAAATCTTAAATTATTTTATTTTTATTGTTTATTCTTAGTGCATTTTTGCAGGAATGTGCTCAATGTAACAAAAACTAAATAAGATATCAAAAAACGAATAACATTGTTAACTTTATTTGAAAAATTTTCACATACATTTAATTGTCCACGCTGGACATACGGCTCACAGCTGTTTACGCCAACAATGTAGACATCATTCAAAAAGCTCAAACAAAAATCATCAGGACGCTCACTTGAGCTCCTTGGTATATCCGGAATGTGGACATCCATGACCACCTCAATATTCCATCCGTTAGATATGAAATAGCGAATATTAAGCAAAAGTATTTAGACAAATTAAACGTGCGCCTAGATGAACTAGCAAAATCACTCACTGATCGAGCAAATCAAACGAGATTAAGGCGAAATGATTTTCAGCCCGGTAATTGATACAAGGGCCCGTATAGCAAAGGTATTCCTCCATTAGGTGGATAGTTTTAAGAAATTAAATAAAGATTTGAAAACTTATTGTCAGTCTCTTTAAGAGAATATTCAATATTTTTCACAAAAATCTTCCATAAACACCGGCCTTGAGCTGAATAAAAATTGTAAATTATAAATAAAAACCTTTACAAAAAAAAAAACATTAATTTAATTATCCGTGCCACAATAACAAAAAATTTTGTAGATTTTACAACAAAATAATAAAGATTTAAAAATTTTCTTTAAGTGTTTGAGCACACGACAATATTTTTCCGAGTGTTTATTTATATAAAGAATTGTCGTATGTAAAAAATGTTTGTAACATAAATACGACAAAATTGAACGAAATCGCTTCGGCTTTGCACATAAAAAACAATTTTACTCAAATCTCGGAAGCTTAATGAGAAATTCAACAACGGATAACGTCATTTAAAAGATCTTAATTAGTTTAGTATAACTGCATTATTCGGGCATTTGCTGCAAATCGTTTTCGCATGAAATTATCAGCGAAAACGTGCTAACATGTGCTGAATTTCACTGTTCAGTTTTCGTTTTCGAACATTAAATCGCAACGATTTGGCATGTGCCAGAAATCGAAACCGCCAATTGTTTTCCATTTTGAAATCGCGAAGCTGCGGGTATGCAAATTTATTGAAAAATTTAAGAAAACAGTAGAAATGTAAGTATTTTACATTTTTTATTTATTGAAATAAAGTATGCCTTTAAATTTAGGGGCAAGCACAAAACGCAAAGGCAAGACGAAACTTTTTTGAGTTTTATGGAGCAGCATCCTCACATTGCCAAAAATTATGTTAAGGGCGACCGCTGCCGATACCTGCCAAAGCGTCAATATTAATTTTGTATATACAAAAGTAGTATGAAGAAAGCCTTCAACTTACTATCATAGCATTGACGCTACAACAACCTTTCCTATTTAAATACAAATGCTCATTGTCGCAAGGTTTTAGTAATTTTATGTGAGTCCTGTCGATGCAGCCAATAACGCCAGGTATCGAAAATTTGTTGTAAAAATGTGAATTGGACTGACGATCTTCATATTGCGTCCTTCCAAACTTTTCCCACTTTGGACACTGTGTTCGCTCTAAAACGTTAAGCATTTCTTTTAAAATTGTCGACACCGTCGTCCTATCACATGCAATATGTGAATCCTTTTCAATAGATCGTTGGAATCCTCCTTCCGCAAGAAACCTCAACGTGGTTGCTAATTGCTGCTCAACAGGTATGGACGATAGCTGTATTGAAGGCTTTATATCGACAATAATACTCCGAAAAGCTTCTTTGCTTATCCTGTAGTATGAAACAAAACAGCAAGAAGATGTTGTGTTTTAATTTTGAATATAACGCTTTGCACATGCACTTACACAGGCTCTGGAATATCTAAAGGATTGGAGTGGTCTCTGAGAAGACGTCGCGCAGTTGTTTTGATTCATTACATGAGCAGAAAGAATAAAAACGCTCATTTTAACCCAAAAGTTCAATTTAAAATTAAACAGAAATATTTGTTTTCGAACTTAACTTCGAACTTCATTGAAATCGCTTGGATTTCAGCACACCCCAAACTAATTCGTGCGATTTGTAATTTCGGAAATGTCCTGCACATGCCCGATGAACTAAATTTTACCCAATTTTCGCATACGAAATTTATTTATCCGGGCGACGATATGAATGTATGTACTTTGCGCTAGCGATTTTTGAATCGCCCCAAGTACATGCCTACATAAATGTAGCTTTGCACATATTAATATTTTTTTGTTTTTCTTTATCATAAAATATAGAGGATTTTTTTAATAGCATTTAAATGTTAGCACGAAAATTCTGAACACTGTTTCTTTCAAATGGGTAATATGGCGTCTGAAATGAAATAGTCAAAATACCTCTAAAAATGATCGTATCATGATTAAAAACTAAAATGTGGAGTTCAAAGCGTTCATATATCTAATTTAATTGTTTTTTGAAGAAGTGTTGGACATTTTTTGGTCAGTTGCAGTACACTGTTATTAATTAAAAAAAAAAACAAAAAAAAAAAAATGATATGAATTCCAACTGCATATCTGCCTGCAAAAGACATACATTTTCTCTTAAATGTGCAATGATGGAGTGAGATAATATTTGTACAAATTCGTGCATGCTCGCCAAAAAGCTAAACACACATAATTTCACTTAAAACAAAATTTACGCTAAATTTAACACTACATTAGGTGAATGTGCAAGTGTAGGTACGTTAATATATCTTAGCATATGTAGTATACGTACATAGATACATACGTATGTGGTACATGACGGCGAAACCACAAACGGTTGCAAGCAAACATTTTGGGGTTTCATTAAAAGTGCTTGACAACAAAATTACTTTTTTTTTTAATGCATGCGCCCGAAAAAGTATGCAACGAAAACTACCTACACAAATTATCAATGTTTGCATGCATGCTTGTGCTTTTGGGCACGTCCCGCATCGTATTCAAGGTGTCAACAGTGTATGTGAAAAGTTGCATAAATTTACCAAGCGCCAGCAAAGTGAAAATGTGTTTAAATAATTTGCTAGCTGAAGCAAGTTAGCCAATGAGCGAAGCAGGATAGCGTACAAGTGGGAAAAAGAGCAGGAATGAGTTGTTTAGAGACGATATACACATGTACATTTGGCTGTGCATACACAAAACTTATCTATCAAAAAAAAAAGTGAAGTGAAGTAAAGCAAATTGCAATATGCAGCTGCTAAGCGTCTCTTGTGCCGTAAAGCCTATAACTGACACGCTATGCAGACCGCCCGTGTGTACCTAGACGCACACGACGACAGCCAAGTGAAGCCAAAATGCCAAAGGCATAAAAACTTAAACTTTCTCCATTACCCGGGTTAACAGCATGTCAAAGTGTCTAGCAGGCTGCTTGCCTCCTTAGCTGGTACGCTTTGCAAACTGGCTGATTGTTCTGCGCTTGAGTGTTTAAATGTCTGTCTGGTTTACTTAGCTATCGGCCTGCCCTCATACCAGATGCCACATACGACGATCCGCTCACTCACTGGTTGGCTTGCGCAGTCTTTGATTGCCCACACAATTCCATCAACACATTGCTTATACTTACAGCCTGCCAACTCTTTGGCTTCCGAACAGCATGTAAGCAAATTGAAGTGGCTTTGCACACACACACAAAAGTTATGTTACAATTTTCCTTATTAAAATGAAACCACACAACTACTCGCACTTTGACCCATTAATACTTACCGACAAACTTTTTGTTATTTACTGGCAATGACAATTTTAAAGTATTTAAAAGGCGGCGCACATATGAGAAAAGTTGCTGCCGCAATTACAAATATATCTACACACAGACACACACACACACATTAGCAAATGTATGTATGTGATGTGGTAGACCTGCATACACCTTTTAACCCTTGACTGCTGAGTTGCTCTGCAGCAAATACCGCTTTAGGTGTTCCCTTTTGACTTTGGCAGCGATCCAGTTGGCTTTCCCTCTTTCTCTTTTGCGCTCATTACTTCTATTTCTACAGTCATTTCAATTGCTTGCTAAAGTCTTGCTGTATTAGTATGTTTATATGTGTGCGTGAATTTTCAAGTGTTTGTAAATATTTATGCCCTGTAAATGAAGTTGCTGCAATAAAAACTAATTACAGCTACTCGGCAGCATAACACAAGCAGTCAGCTCTATTTAGAATTTAGAATGCTGCTTTTCCCAATTTTCAAAATTATTTTAAAGTAAATGTGCGTTGTTTGAAAGGCATAGACTGAAAAGTTTCAAGTACTTGTTTGTATTTTTTAACGTTCTTGTTTATTGCCGTTCTTTGCCATTTTATTCGTTCATGTTTTTTATTTCTTGACTTTGCTTCCTTGCCAATAATTGCGAGAGCTTGAATTCCTTATTTTCATTAACTAATATAAGTTTGTAGTTCGGTGTTAATACGATATACGAATTATTTTTTGTTACTTCTTATAAATAATTTTGTTAGCACATTTTACGTTTCGCTCTTGTTCCAATTTCTTTTTAACTTGGCCCCTGAATAATAACTGCCATTTCATCGACAGAAATTTTATTTCATATAGTGTTTTTAATATCTATGTAACTAACATGGTGGGCAAGCTAGAAAAATTAATTTTCGTTTAAACTCATTTTCATGATTTTTTCATTTAAAATGAAGTACATTTTCTATCAAAAATAATAACAAGTCATCCTTATTGCGAATAAAAATTTATGTAGCCTATGTCTGTGGCGGTTTCCTACAGATCAGGTGAGGTGAGATGTGGGGATGAAAGTTGTCGAGTGGTGAGTTCAGGTCTTTCGAGATTATAAATGGCTAAGCTTAGAATGCAGCTATCAAAAAAAAATTACAAAAAATATTTTTAATTATTTAAGTTGCTTGAAAATTAATTTGGCGTTGCTGTAACTTTGGTTGAAGAAATATATATACGCATGTTTTTATTTTTAAAAATTTGAGACTGACTTCAGAAAATGTTTTAAGAGGAGATTTCTTTTTTATTTCTTGAGTGTGATTTTATATGAAATTTTCGATTTTCTTGAGAGCTTTATACTAAGCTTAAGAATGGAACGCACAAAACAAAGAAGTCACATGGCTTTTCTTGGCCTGTCCGCTTATTTCATCACAGCGAAATTCAATTATTTCAAACTAAGTTCTAAAATCATTAAACTAATGTTGAAATAGGCCGAGATATTTAGCGGAGCGAGAATTGACATGCATCTTCTTTGTAACATACGTTCTTTGCGGTCAGCCAAAATGTGACGTGTTTAAGTGTGTTGAGTATATTGTGGGTGTTTGGTTCAGGTATAGGTATACTAATTTTTGATATAGTGAGCTTAAGTGTGGTGTCTTTGGGAGTGTTGAGTAAAGATATTATAGGTTTAGGTATGATAAGCTTAGGTGCAGAGCGTTAAATTGAGCTGAGTTGAAGGATGCAAAGTTCGGTGATGGGCTAAAAAAACATTTTCTAACCGTCCGAAACCACATCCGTGTAGAGTATTCCCGTCTCATTGGGCATATTTGGGCACAAGAAAAATATTATTCTAATTAATTAAAACTAATTTTCAAGTAAAATATGGTTCATGTTCTAAGAAAAACCGTAAACACCATTTTTTTCAATTATTAACAAAATGTACAATGGTTTAAAAAAAATTTCATCAAAATTTTGATCTTTTTAAAGAAATGGTTTTTGAATTTTTTATTGTAAAAAAATTAAGTTTCAAGTGTCTACAAGTTATCCCCGATTTGTACCAATTTTTCCTTCCTCTTTCGTCCATACAACGCCAAACCGCGATCATTTTTTTATATGGTGGCAATCGCAAAAGAGCGTTAGTAACAAAATTTGCTAAAAGTTACATTACTTTGCCACTACAAACTTAAACATTTTTATACAAAAATTGGAAAAGCTGTAAAATTGCGTACTCAAAAAAATTCTAAACCAATTTTTTTAAAAGCTCAAAAATTTGATAAATGTTTTCTAAATACTTTTACTCATTAAAAATAATGTTTTAATGGTGTTTGTTAAACTGAAACCAACGACGTTTTAGTGGAAAATAAATTTAAATAATCGGAGAACAAATAGTTTGTGAAAAAGTGCCAACATGTATTTGTGCTAAGTATATTTTTTGTGAACAGAGTGTAATTTAAAATCTCCAAAATATGTGCCATTTAAAAAAAAAGTTACTTAAAGGCACTGATAGACAGTAAGGGTAATGCCGATTAACTTATCCGAATTAAATTAAAAAATGGCAGACGGAATACTGACTTTTAAGTAAACAGTAGATTTATTTATTTGACAAACCTACAAAAAAAAAAAAATAAAAAAAATATCATCATTTAAAAGAGCACTTCAATACATCGCCAATGTTCACAGGATAGATTTTTTTTTAATTGCCCACATTGTTTTAAAAACTGCATTAATTCTGCTAATGATAATTCTGAAATTGCTCGCTTTTACCGATTAAGATATTATTCCTCTAACCGAAAAAAGCAAGTTTAATAGAAATATTCCTAAAGCTCACATTATTTCCTATAGTAGATATTTTCGCAACTTTTTAAAACTAAATCCATGCTTGTAAAAAGTTCTTTTTTACTGTTTTAAAAAAACACTTATGCTGTTCAACATGGCGTATGCGTAATTTTTCATTGCTGTGCTGTTACAAAGAGCGTTTCAAAGATGAGGCAACCCATTTCTATTCATTTATTGTGATGCTAAACACAAAGGAAAAGTAATTTATATGATGAAATACTTGTTTTGTCTGATATTTCAAATTTATTGGTTTTTTAAGTTTTCTTTAACTATTTAATAATTCATTTTTGTTTCAAATTAATTGATAAAATTTAAAAAATTTGATAAAATATAAAAATAAATCTCTTGCTGCCAATATTAAATGTCGAGAATGTCGTACACTTAAAATAAATCATATTTAAGAACAAAACCCGTGTTAGCAAAAACAAAAATATTAACAACAATAACATTAATAACACCGATGTCAACTTAAAAACACAAACCAGTCATTTGTGTACTAAAAGAGGTGTTAAAGTATAAAATAAAGCAATCAATGCCAGCAGAAACGTGCTTGGGAGCAAAGGGAACGTAGACAATGTTGAATGAAAAGCGAAAAGCGTTAAAAGTTGCCAGTCATCGTGGTAACTGCGGAAAACATATAAAAATGGCAAAGTAGAAAAAAATAATGGTGAAGCGATAAACAATAAAACACGGTTATGAGTATCAAGACGTGACGCTAGTAACACAATTTATATGCATTTATGTATGTGTGTGTGTGTGTTATGAGTGGTCTTAAAATGTAGAGGCAAGCTTGCATGCTTTGTTGCGTAAGAAAAAAACACTGCGCATGTGAGGCATAATAAATTAGTTTAGTGGCAGAAAAATATAAGTGCGTATCAACAGCTTGGTTTTCGTTGCATACACTCAGACATTGCAATGGGATTGTTTTGTACAAACATACATATATCTTGCATGGATTACAAACATTTAAACATGAATGAGAAAAAGCGAAAAATTAATTGCAAAGTTGTGACATTGTTAAGGGGCTTCTGTTGCAAATTTATGTGTGACGCATATTCGCTGATGGATTTAAAATTAAAGATTGGATGCCTGCTTGGACTAAACATTTCTGTTCTCGGTTAAAAGCCTCATAGTTCAGCTATAAGAGAGTATATTAAACAAGCTTTTTTAATTAATGTCATTTTGATTTAATATATATTTTTTATCCTTCATTTATTTTTCTTTAAAGTTAAAAAAATTAAACGAATTAAAAAAAAAATTGTATTATTAAAATGCCTTTATTTTTAACTAGAAGTTTTAGCTTCGTAACTAAATTGTTTGAAACTTTATTTTGCGTATTATCTTTCAGTTAAAGAAAGTACTAAAATTTACATACAGTTTCTTTGCATGAAAGTTTAGCGGACATATGCCCTTTAAAAGTGTTTCTACTGATGCTTCATACGAATTCACTTTATGAGCTCTGCCTTCATGCTTTCTTTTACGACTTTCATGAGCAATTGTTCGAAACCACATTTGATGAAATTCAGTCGAGACTGAGAACGGACTGCTCAGATGAGAACCCACCACCAGAGCTACTCAGCTCCGAAGTAATTGAATCGAGCTAACTTGGCTGGAGGTTGAGGATCTTCAACCGAGAAAACGTTCGGGATGAAAATAAAGATCACCTAATGAATATTTTCGTTTTGCCCGAATTTTTTTAAATTTATTTTTATCATAAAATAAAGTTTTTAAAAAAAGTAACGCAAGCACTTTACCGTGAAAACTAAAATGCATCACATAAATCAAATCACCCTATAGTTGCTTGTTCTAGTCACTTTGTTTAGTTGTTGCAATCAGAAGACGTCACTGCTTTTGCTAGCACAACTTTGCGTTTCACTCACAATTACTAGCTTTCAAATGCAATTTTCCTTTTCATTAAAGCTCCAGAAATACGTATGCGTATTTAGGAGATCTCTGGTAGAAAGCGCTTATTTCAAAATATTTTGCCATTTGCAAGATATACGAAGCAGAAAACACAAGTCTGTACGGTATGTTTATATAAGGTGCCTATGTGTAAACATATGCAAACGCACTATACAGAAGAACCCACAAATAAATTGCTCCAGTAACCACCCACCTCATCTGTCTTTCACTCAGAAATAAAAAATAAAAAAACAAGAATTCTTCCACTACTTGCCCTACTTACACAGCCTTGCACTGTTTTTATATCTTCAGTCCACTGCCTTTTCATTCTCTCTCTCTTTCCTTCTCGCTCTCTGCAATTTGTGACGTTTGCAAAAACCTTAATTAGTTATGCAAAATGAGACTGCTAAATGGCATTGCTGGCATTACTTGTGTTTCCACATGATTGTAGCTCCAATTTCATCCAATGCTTTACCACTGGCCACCAGTAAGTACTTACTCTTGTTGATGTTGGCATCACTACTGATAACGTTTGCTGCAATTACTATTTGCTAACCCACTTTCCTTCCTTACCTTTACTTTCTTGTACACTTAAGGTTAATATGTATGTAAGTAGTTGTTGCTTTTTACACGACTACACCTATTAGTGAAATGCAGCAACTCAACTCTTACGAAACGAGCATTAATGTCGAGCTAGATATTTTATTAGGTTTCATACATGTATGTATGTATGTAGCTGGGTAATATTCTACAAATATACATACGTAGATAGGTATTAGGGTGATTAAGAAAATTTTTATTTATTTTATTTTATTTATTTATTTATTTATTATTATTACAATACAACAACCGTAGGTTGTATTTCAGTATTGAATATAAAATTAAAAGGTTACAAAATCAAACAATACTTATTTAAACCTTAAAGCTAAGAGATTTATAAATTAGATCACTAATGCTAAAAAATCCTATTACATTGAATCTTAAAACTTAGAAGTGATTTGAAATTGGAAATCGGAAATAAGAGCTTTGAAGTTGGAGATTGAAAAGTAGGGAAGGGGTTAAAAAAAAATTTGCAATGCATAAAGGTTGATGTATTAGAAACATCAGACAATGGTAAAAGGTAATACGTTTTTTATTTACTCACCTCTTAAAATATGAGCCCTTAATATTATGTAATATTAAGAATTTCCGCATCGCACTTTTCACCCTTTCCTATTGAAAAAAATTGCAGTTTTTTTAATTTCAGGACTCGTATACGAACTAATATTTAATTTTAGAGTTTTTAGTAGTTCAGATTTTTGGATATTATACCCTCAAAGACTGCTTAAATTTTATAGAATGAATATTGTAAAATGATTTCAGCTCAATAAGTGACAGCGGGAAATTTAAATTTTGACCGAGTTGACTATTCGAAAACTGATTGTAAAGCTATTTTGTAGAGCGTTTCAAAACCTTTACAATACAATGTATTGTTTGATTAGATGTAAAAATCAGAAGAAAAACACTCTTATTTAATATTAATATTGAGACCTATTTCGCCATCTCACAAAAACTTTTGAGAATGGCAAGAAAACAAATGGTTTTAGTATTTCTAAATTGTCCTAATAGGAGACGTTCCAAATGAGAGACTCTTTACAAAATTACATTGCATGAAATTATTGTATTTTTGGAACAAATTTTAAAATTTATATTTAAACTATTCTGTTATAATTTTTATCCATGTGAATAAATAATTGACATATTTATAGTTATTGATGTTGTTATCGATATCTCTTCTATTTCTTTAATAATATCGATATCAATATCAGCAAAATTACATATTATCTACATTATAAGCTGAAAAGTGATCGTACATAATATAAGTTTATGTATACATTGAGGTGTTAAACGATATTTTAATCGATAACTTATATTTTTGTTCGATCAAATTAGTTGAAATCATTATGCATACATCAATAACTTTTTCAGTGAATGTCATAACTTACTTACTTAATTGGCGCATTAACCGCCTAAGCGCTTTTGGCCGAGGTAAACAAATCACGCCAGCTGTCCCTATATTTTGCTAACTGGCGCCAATTGGAAATCCTAAGTATAGCCAAGTCTTTCTCCAACGCAGAGGAGGTCTTCCTTTTCCTCTGCTACCACCAGCGGGTACCGCGTCAAAAACCTTCAGGGCTGGAGCTATTTCATCCATTCGAACGACGTGACCTAGCCAGCGGAGCCGCTGATTCTTAATCCGCTGCACTATATCTACGTCATTGTACAGCTTGTACAGCTCATCGTTCCATCGTACACCGTATTCTCCGTCGCAAAGACGCAAAGGTCCATAAATCTTTTGAAGAAGCTTTTTCTCGAACACTCCAAGAGCCCTCTCATCTGATGTTGTCATCGTTCATGCTTCTGCGCCATACAATAGGATGGGCATGATGAGAGACTTATAGAGTACGGTTTTTGTCTGGCGAGAGAGGACTTTACTGTGCAATTGCCTACTCGGTCCGAAGTAGCACTTGTTGGCAAGAGAGATTATTCGTTGGATTTCAAGGCTGACGCTGTTATTGGTGTTAATGCTGGTTCCTATTTATACGAAGTCCTCTACTTTTTCAAAGTTATAGCTGTCAACAGTGATGTTAGATTCCAGTCGTGAATGCGCCAACTGTCTATTTGATGACAGGAGATACTTCGTCATAAACGTATTCGATATCGCCAACTTTATTAAAACTGAAGTCTTTATCGATTTTGTAATCGATACCATTAAAACAGTATCGGTATCAATTAGCGCATCGGTATATATCATTTCAGTTTTAATAGATATCAATAACCAAATGTAATTCTTATGTTATCGATATAATATTAATTTAATTAATAATTAATTAAAAATTAATAATAAATGTAATATATCGATATCGATAGCAATAAACACCTTGATACAATTTCTAAATCTGAGTCATAATTTTAATCGGTATCGATAACAGAAATAACTAATTTTATATTGCTATGTGATTGATGTGATTAATTGTATATCGATATCAATACTGCATTAGCACAGTTTTTTTAATTTATATTGCAAATTTTAAACGCTACCCATATATCTTACAATAATTTTTATCGAAATCGAATAATTATCGATATAACTAACTTATAGTTATCAATAACGTTGCAGTTATTGAAAGTGTATTAAAAAAGTGAATTAATTATAATATCATTAACACTGTTGAAGCTATTATTATCGATATTGCCATCGATATTATTATCGTTTGAGAATTTTGCAAAGGACAATATTGAAATTTTTAATTCTATTCTTGGCCTACAAAATGTAATTTTTGTTGCGATTTTTTTGAGCTCAAGGCCAGTGATCCCTTAAATTAATAAAAATATATTTATTTTATTAATTGAAATTTATTGTTGTCGATACTTCGATCTCAGTTTGAGATCATCTTCAGGACTAGAAAATATTTAGCAATAAATACAAAAGAACACCTTAATATATAATTAATTAACTCACTTAATTGTGATATACATATGAAAAATCAAACAAACAAAATCACGAAAAAAGTAAGCACAATAAAATTATTGGATCATTGACCATGAGCTAAAAAAAAAAAAATTTGGCTGCAAAAATTTTTCATTTACGATAATTATTTTAAACTTAAAACTTAAACAGGAAGGTAGAAAAAGTGCATCATTTTGGTTTCAAAAGAAATCGAAATCTATTGTAGAGACTTTTCCAAAAATGTTCGGATATATATTCTGTTTATTTCGATCAATTAATTTTTAATTTAATTTAATTTTTAAAATTTTTAATCTCGTCCAGGACAAGTTAAATTGAAGTCATAGGAAAAGTTTTTTTCTTATAGCGGCCACCCCTCGGCAGACAATGGCAAACCTCCGAGGGTATTTCTGCCATGAAAAAGCTTCTCATAAAATACATTTTAATTATTCAACAGCTCCCATTTCGTTTCTCATACGAAAAATATTAGGGATATTATTTATTTAATATTAACTAAAAACAAAATTAGCTTCATACAAAATTATGTCTCCTTCTATTTTATTTCGTACTATTTCGTATAATTAAAACACAACGCAGATGAAATATTAAATGTACCGCATGTCTCTTTTTTGCCACCAGCCAGCCATTCGTTCAGAAAAAAGAGTGTAAAATAAAATTAACTGCAAAATTTTAATTAACTGCATGCAAGAGTTTTATTCATTCAGATGTGCATGTGTGTGTGTGTTGGCAACTGTAACTTAATTGCTGCAAAAATACCAAAAAAAAAAACGAAGCTTGAACATAAGCAATTTGGCAACAAATAAGACAAACAATAATACGTTGTGGCAAGTAGTTTTTGTGTTTAAATGAAATAAGAATTGTTTGGAGAGATGTCAGTGGAAAGTAGAGCAAAGCAAAGTTAGATACAAAGTGAGTGGTGAGTAGTGAGAGAGATGGGTAGATGCATAGCGTTGAATGTTAGAAAGATAGTTTTCGCTTTCAAATACTTTCGCAATGCAAGTCACGTAAAAGTCACAAAACAATTGCAAGCAACTGGTCCGCAATCCTAATGCAAGGAGTCTCAGCTATCCGCATACACTAAGACAAAAGTTAAATTTATACTTTGTTGTGCGTTGTTAAAAGACAAGACAGCAAGCAGCTGAAAACAAAGAAAGTAAATCAGCAACACAAAGCACTAAATGCCAAGCTTGCCACATACTACATTTGGCGAGTGTCAGGCGGAGTTGATTTAGAAAGGCACATACAGACACACAGTGGCTCATTGATGCCACAAAAATGATAACAAAAATTATTATAATGTTGCACGAATTGTACGAATGGTAGTAGTACGAGTAAATTCGTATATTGTAGCAACCCAACAATATTAACGACAAAAGTGCCAGCAACCACATGCCGCTCGACTTTTGTGTGAGCGCGTAAAATGGATAAAAAAAAAAGATGTGGCATGTTGCAATGTGGTGTTGTCTTTGTAAAACAATATGTTTACAATGCCTCAGCACACATCTCACACACATTCGTACCTCTCTCAAACAGCTCACCTCTCCCTCAACCTCTTTGCTCGTGCATACGTGCGCGTTTGCTCCGATGTCAGCCAACAAGCAAATATGTACAGACATAGCTATACACAGATGCATGCAACAATAGCCACGTGCAACTGCCAAGTGACTTCATTTCATTTCGCTAAGTTGTAAACATTTTTTGTCTATCTATTTGTTTGTTTTTATTTTGTGTTTTACAAGAACTTTCTTGCATTCACACATTTTATTGTTGTATGCTGTTTAGGTGTGTTTTTGTTGTTGTTTCGTGTGGGTGTGTGTGTGCGTGTGCACGCTAGTGATCCATGTGAAAATAGTGAAATCGGGGTTAAGCATTCTTGTGGCTGACTTGAGGTAGCTGCTTTGCTTTTTCACTTTGTTTGTGTGCTCTCACTTTCAGTTAAGTTTGCATTTGCACCCATCTGTTAGGGCGCCAAAGTTTGTTAAATCAACGGTGTGTTATTAAACTGCTCATGGCACACACATTGCACATGAATTTCTGTTTTTTTGTTGAAGTTAAATCACTTCCTGAGTTCAACAAAACTGTTTTGAAGTATTTCGTTGTGCTCTCGTGGTTTCGTAAACTCGAGGCTATATGAAAGTTGAAATAAATACTTTCGAAAATTTCCTCACGAATTTCTTAGTGAAAGGTGAAATTCTCGCATAGCTCTTTCTCACCAGTTTTCTTCGTTTAGTAAACCTAAATTCAAAACTTTATATTTAGCAAAGTAATTGCTCGTTTTATAGGCAGAATAATCAGTATTTAAGAACTGTCTGTTCATCAAATTTTATTGAGAATATTTCTCTGTTGCATGCATCTACTAACTTTTTCTGTTGAACCGCATTAAAATAAGTTTAAGCAGGCTGCGTTACTAAAAATTTATATTATAATGGAGAGACCTACAGTTTTGTGCCGACTCCGAACGCCAGATGTATTTTATGAGAAGCTTTTTCATGGCAGAAATACCCACGGAGGTTTGCCATTACATGCCGAGGTGTGACCGCTATAAGAAAAAACATTTTCTATTAGTAAGATTTTGCCTGCCCTGACTGAGATTCGAACCTCGAACTCACCGGCATATCGAGTTATAGCACGCACCGCTACCAACTCGACCAGAGCGGCCACTTTTATTTCTTTTGCAAAAGTCGCATCTAAAGAAATTAACGAAAGCCAAAATTAAGGCTCAAATCATAACAAACGTTATGATTATTTCCGCGTACAATCGGGAGTTGTTTTAATATCATACAATTTATTAAATATGTATCGCTATTAAGCTTTTATAATTTATCATTCTGACCGGATACAGTCAATTGATAAACCATTTCTGCTTTTTGCTTTAAGAAATTTTCGCTTGAATTCCCAGTATAACCTGCCAACCTCTATTAATTGTTTAAAACGTATTAATTTTCCTACGCTTGCTAGTCGCAGAGAAATGTTAGGCATAATATTTTTGGTCAAGGTACTGACAGGCTTGACGTCTATCCCACCTCTTCTGGCCGAAGTGAAGTAGAACGTTCACTCCAGAATTTCCAGGCATTTCCGGCCTCGTTTTCTGAAACCTTGCAATAATAATTTCGAATTAAACGAGCCACTCCGTAGTTTATGCCAGGTCTTTAACTTTCACTCCGGTATCGGTGTTATTTCCGACTTACTTTTTGACATAAAGAATACCATACTTTGTACTCTCAATAGATGATGGATTACATACACAATTACGCTTTAAAACAAGTTTTACTATCCAAAATAATTTAAATTTAAAATCAACTAATGAATTTTTATTCTGTAGCTGAACAGTTTTAGAGTCTCGACACCCAACAAACTCTAGCCTTTCATGACTCGCCACTGCAAATGCAAAAAAAACAAAAATAAATCCGTGCATCATGCGGATACGCCCCTCGCGTCGGTTGGACGGGAAGGGTGGTAAAAACCATTGGGATTATTATTATTATTACTATTGTTACCCTCGCCAGCCGATGAACGTTGATTTTCTCGGAAACACGTTGTAGAAATTTTAGTGACATCAAACCTTTGTGTTAAATTGGTTATTCTTCTTTTAAGAAAATTTTATTTTATTCCATTACTATTTGAGAACAAGTAGTAGTAGTAGCACTAACTGATCAGAAAATTTTTGTTCTCTCCAAACGTTACCAGAATATGACACTTCTGACAAAGACATTTTATTTCTTAAGATAAATATTTCATAATTTTAGATAACTCTAATTTGCTATAGTTTATCAAATAATTTTATATTTTCATTGAAAATCGCTGTCTGTTAAAAAATACAAAAAGTTTATATATGTAGTATTTGCATTGCATTAGCTTCTTGTCAGCCAGCGTGGAATATCTTCATCTATCCAAATTTTCGGGACCGATTGAGCTAAAGATGTATTATAATATATGTAATCCGCATCAAGGATTGTTTTTATCTATTTTTTGCATCATTCACAAATTCGCGATCGCGAAAAAATTTAAAAATTGGATTTTACAGAAGGCATTTACAACGAAGCATTGATAAATATTCAAGACAAATGCTTAGCTATTGCAAATAAAGTTCTTAGTCAATTAGGAATACCAGCATCAACTCGAGCTGCGACTGCTTAATTTTATGTGGATTTGCGCCGTGAACAGAGTTACAACATTGATAATCTTCAGGCATATATCCAATCAAACATTCCCAAATTAACGCGTGAAAGAGAAAGGCATTTATGATCGCATAATAAAAATGATCGATGACATAGTTTGGGAGATCTTCTTCTTGGATGCGCCAGGAGGAACTTGGAAAACATTCCTCATTAGATTGATTCTAGCAACGGTTTGATTAAAAAATGACATAGCCTTAGCTCTTGCTTCGTCTGCAATAGCTGCGACATTGTTAGCTGGTGGACGAACTGCGCATTCAGCTCTAAAGTCGTCATTAAACATGCAAATCATTAAGACTCCCACGTGCAATATTTCCAAAGCATCCGGTATGAGAAAAGTATTACAACAACGTTAACTCATTGTTTAGGATGAGCAGTTGACTACGAAATTTCGTTTCCTGTTCCAGAATGATTCAACAGCTGAGGTATTCTCACAACTGTTACTGGATATTGGAAACAGACAGCTGACAGTCGATGAGACGTCTAGACGAATATCATTTCCCTATCATTTTTGTAATTTGGTAACTGATCTAAAAAGTATTTCCTAATATTCAAATTTATCATAGAAATCGCGATTGGCTCAATGAATGAGCTATCCTTGCCGCAAAGAATAAATATGTATATCAACTTAATAATGTTATTCAATCCAGCATTTAAAGTGAGGAAATTACATAATAAATAACAGACGAAGTTGTTAGTTATCCAACGGAGTTTTTAAACTCCCTTAATCAACCTAAACTCTGCAACGGCACGCGACTGGCAGTTAAGAAATTAATGCATAATGTAGTGGAAGCAACGATTTTAATAGGACCTTTCAAAGGTGAAGATGTCCTCATTCCTCGAAAACTCATGATCATAACCGATACACCATTTCAATTTAAAAGATTGCAATTCCCAAATTCGATTGGCATTTGCAATCACAATCAATTAAGCTCAAGGTGAATCTTTAGAATTGTGTGGTTTATATTTAGATTAGATATTTTATATTTTCAGCGCTTTTCACATAGACAACTGTATGTTGCCTGTTCCCGAGTCGGCAAACCAGATATAAAATGCTATTATTTCAATACTTAAGATTCCTTTGTTCTTCGAGTTCTCATCACTTCCATCAGCTCATTCAGTTCTGCTGCTACGCTAGGAATTTCTTTAATAAAAAAACCTTTCTCATAACGTTGAACTATATTTTTTTCTTTCCACATTAGTTAGTTATTGAAAGCAATGCAAGAACATATTTTAACCTTAAACCGAAAGCTGCCTAGCTACGTTGGAGTTGCTGAAGCCATATTATTACTTACTAGAAAGAACAGGTTCTAAAATCACTCCACTCGTTACTTTTATCGTTACCAAAAAATTATGTAAAAAAAAAACTATAAAAATACTAAGTCATATAGGCAAATTCTCCGAACACAAACTTCCATTTAGAGGGCAGGTGAATGCAAGTCAAGCAAAAAAAAGCAGGAAAAATCTTCTATATAGGTTTTCGCCAATGATTAGAAAATATCACTCTTTTCATAAAATAAATTCATGTTGTTACGGGTTCGACTCCCGCAGAAGCCAAGAAGAAAGAAGTCTGATGAGAAAATGTGGTGATTTCCGAAATATTATTATAACTTCTACCGCCTTGAGTATTCTTGTTTTTTCCTAATAATTTTCCAATAAACAAATCGGCCTTAAAGCTCAAAAATAATTAAAATAAATAGTTATATGGCCAAACAATAACAAATAGAATTATATTGTTGTTGGAGTCAAGTTACAGCGTTATGCAACAAAAAACAAGTGTCACTATATCAACGACCATCATTGTAGTTGGGCGCTCTAAAAACACACTATGCGCCTGTGCTGAAATTTGCGTTGATTTTACTTTCGTTCTTGTCAAGCTCTTGTTGAGTGGCTGCTGTCATAATTTTTTTTTTTTCATTTTTTCTGCCAAATTAACACAATTTGATTTTTTTATTCATTGTCACAAGGCATGTTCGTTGCGCTGGAAATTATTAATTTCAGTCATGTTAGAAATGAGAATAAATTATTCAAAAGTATAACATTGACGCACATTAATGTATGTATAAACATTTATAAACAATGTATACAGCTGTATGTGCGTATGCATAGCCATAAGTATGCGTTTGTGGAGTTTCGTAATAAAAAGCAATAATTCGACTTTTGTAATTTAGAAGGCCCATGCAACTTATAAATATGTATATATACATACATAGATAAATACGATTTGAAAATAATGTGTGAGAAATATTTATTGCATTTCACTGCGAATATAATGTTTAGCAATAAATAGAATACGAATTTTAGCACTTTCATGGTATTAATTTAAGTAAGTAAAGTGATTTTTATAACTGGCATTTAATTCAAATAAAAATCCAAACATATGTAACATACATACATATAAAAAAATGGAATTTTTGCACTTCTTTATATATATTTACGTGTAAGTCTATGTGTGCAATAGCTTTGTAAAAAATTACAAATTAATTTTTAAATAGCTTTCAAATTCAAACCTAGATTTTTCTATAAATAAAACCAGCTTAACTTCTTGTGCAAATATTGTATAAAACTTGAAAATAGTTCAACAAATTTTTGAACTAACTTCGAGTAGCTAAGAGTCACTGTTGAGTAGCTCCATATTGCGTACAAAACGTGATCTAACGATCGCAAAAATTTAAGATAATTTTTGAATACCTTTTGCTTAAAATTTATTCGCACGTTTTTTTTATTTTATAGAAACTTTAAAATGATGTTCATATACATACATACGAGTATAATTAACTTTAACTTTGTTAAACTTTAAATTTAGGCAATTTAAAAAAGTAAACTTAAGTTTTATGCCGCTGTGGTCGCGTGGGTGCTTTTAGTCGACATGCCGCTGTCGGTGGAAATCTCAGCCAGGGCAAGTAAAATTTTAATCATAGAAAAGTTTTCTTTTCTAATAGCGGTAACCCCTCGGCAGGCAATGGCAAACCTTTGAGGGTATTTTCTGCCATGAAAAAGCTTCTCGCTAAACACATCTGCCGTTCGTAGTTGGAACAGAATTGTAGGTCCCTCCATTTGTGGTACAAGATAAACAGACGCACACTACAAATGGTAGGAGAAGCTCGGCCAAACACTGAGCTATATAGTGTAAGCGCCAAATTATTATTATTATTAATAAACTTAAGTTGCAACAATTTGTAAATACTTTTATTATATTGGGCAGAACTGTAGTCCCGAGTTTATGTGTGCCATTGCTGTAATTTTAGGAACATTAGTCTTGCAAATAATGATAAACGTATTAATGCATTAATGTGTAGGTGTATGGGTGTATGAGTGTGCGCCAGCCCGCCGTACGCGTCGTATGAGTAATTTTGAACATTTTAACAGATTACCCAAAAGGTCGTAAACGTAATTACGCTACATTACATTTGTTGTTGCTACACATTTGCGCTATATTCTTATGTTTATTTGCAATTACACTTGCTAGTTTAAATTTGTTGTTGTTTCTAGCTCGGTTTATTAATATTTATTAAAAAAAAATATATGTATATGTATGTATATGTATAGTAGCCGTGCAGTAAAATTGATTGCACTTAATGCTTGGTTGAGCGCAAAAGCAAATATGCAACAGTACACGAACATTGCATTAATTTATGCTTGTATGCTTGTAAATGTATGAATTTAATATTTAATGCTAATTTACACACTTGTACAGACACTTTGTTGCACACAGCTCGTATATAAATATATTTAATGAACACTGTTGTATTCGCTGCATATTTACAGGCGCTTTTAATGGATTTTTTTTTTATTTCATACAATTTTTTATTGTACTATTGTTTAAAATTCCTTATTTGCTTAAAATAAAAAATAGTTATGCGTTATTTTGTAAATATTTAAATTGTGTTTTTTTTTTGAAATTTGTTACGTTGTTTATATCTAATTATATTTTTTTCTCTAATTGGAGAAACTAGTTGGCTTCGCACGTTACTCTGCATTCTAATTCAGTGAATAGTAGCTAATAAACTTATAACATACAAATACAATTTTTTTCAGGAAAATGCGTGCAGTAGTTAATTATAGCAAATTTGAAACGAGCTTAAAAAAATTACAAAATATTGCGAGCATATTGTGAAAAAATTAAAAATCGTGCTAATTTTTACGATTTTAAATAATTATAAGCCAACCAAACATTTCTAATTTTTTTAATTTTTTTTTCTCCTATCTAGTTTGTAATAATTTTCAATTCTCATTCTCTGAGTAAAATCCTTGTTAAAAATCTTGCCAAAAAGTCATAAAAATTTGTAAATGCTTTTTCGTTTTTCCACTTTCTTTGTGTAATAATCGTAAATTATTGGCATTTGTTAACTTTATAAAACTTCGTGTCCAAAAACAGGTAGTATCGATTGAACACCTGATTTCATTTTTTATATTTTCCTTGAGCTCGAAGAAATCAAATATGGTTCACAAAATTATTTATAATATTGTTACGAAGGCGGTTTGATAAGGCCATGAGTTTTTGAATAAAATATATTTTTTTTTGCAAAAAAGCGTTTTATTTTTCAACAAAATCAATACACTTAACTCAGCGTTTTTACAATTTCATTATTCCTTCGAAATAAAAGCTGCGATGAGCTCTTCATTTGATCGACAGAGCTTATCACCAAGCCATTTCTTCACACGTGTTAGGAAATAAAAAATAGTCGCATGTGACTCAATTGGAGAATATGCAGGATGGGTTAGCAGTTCGTAGCCCGATTCAAGGGTTTTTTTTCAATCCTTTGAAGTGATCATACGGTTGCGCTGAGCAAATGCGGCACCCATCGCGCGGTTAGCTTTTCCATATCCAAATATTCGTGTAAAATGTGATGTACATGCTCAGTTGAAATGCCTCAACCAACTAAGGCAATTTCATTCTCCGGTCATCATTCAATACGATCCAGACTCTTTCCATGGATTTTATAGACGGACAACGAGCTTTTTTGGGGGACCGGAACGTTTGGCGTCACTGGTGGTGATACGACCAAAACGGAACTCAGTAAACTACTTCTTAACCATTGAAATTAAGGGTACAGTGTCGCATAGTTTTCTTTAAGCCTTTCTTTGATTTCGATAAATGTTTTATTTTTACTCAAAATTTGACAGTCGTCTATTCATAGATGGCTGTTAAGGGCAAAAGTGATGAATTTAAAATGTCTCCGCGGAAAATTCAAAAAATTACTGACTAACCGCCCTCATAATATGTGTATGTACTACGTGCATATAATACAAAATAAAATTAAAATATATCAAGTACATACAAACACGTTGGTATGAATTTGTAAATTTTTCAAAGTCGGCTTTTGGTTAATTTTGATGTTTTCGAGGCCAAGAGCGGCAACCTAATTTTGATTTTATTCAAATGACACTACCTGTTGAATAGTATGCCTGGTATCCAAGGATTTTTGGGTCTGTGGATTATGAATATAAAATGATTATACTTCTGATTTTGAATGAAAAGTAATTTAAAAAAAAAAACTAGCAGAAACATCTTTAGAGAAGCCATCCGCTCAGTTTTGTTTTCCTTTCGCTGCAGTAGAATCTTTAATAGCATTCAAAGTATTTTTTCTAGTAATGCAAAATTAAAATCCGGACATAGCAAAACTTTATCTTATTTCTACGGAACCCGAAAAAAGTAACAGCTTATACCTAACAAATTTCTAGTTAGCAAAACCTATAAAATTATTAAAAAATTTAATAAAAACTTAGCAAGATAAGAACATCAAATTTGTATTTATTTTTTCGACATATCCATAAACTGGTATAGTAGAAATACGACTTATAAAAATCCGTTTCCACTATATGAACACATCTTCGCTAATGACATTTCTCAAAGATTTTCAGTATTCTTGTTTTTTACAAATTTCAGCGCCACATTATCAAATAAGATTTTGTGGCAACCGGTTTCGTGTTGTGCTTTTTTCAGCAACGTAATTCGATCAGTAAATACTGACTTCGTTTTATGCCAAAAATTCAAGATGGCTTAAATGAGGATTGAAATTGTTCCCCTCATTTATATTTCGTACATTTAAAGAATAATCAAAATCATATAACTTTCTTGTTTCAAGCAAAAAAAGCATTATATAATTATATCCATATTCCCTTAAAAATTTCCATATAAAGATTTTTTCACCACAATAATTCATGTAAATTTGCATTTATGTTCATTTACATGCATATATTGTCTCCAAGAGCTTCTTATTTTTGAAGAATATTGACTTTAAAAACATTAAAGAAGTAAAATACATTCAAAACACGTACAACCGAAATGTGATGGATGAATGGATGGATTTGGGTAGGCCGGAAAACCCAAACATGAGTTTACCAAGCACTCAGACATTGTTGCCCATTGTACTTGAGACAGAATGTTTCTTGTTCATTCTCAGGACATCCGACTCAAAAATGCGCCACCTGCAGAGAAATGGTCTGTACTATCCTCGTCCTCAAGGCAGAATGCGCATAGCGGATCGTCGATGATACATATGGTGACTATGTGTTGCCTCCATGGATTGTGCCCCGTAATCAGTCCTGTCAGAGCTCGCAGCTCCCTCCTCCTCTGATTGAGAAGAAATTTCGCCACTGCTCTGTCTGGCTTTTTCAGAAAGCACTTAGTTATTTTGCCGGAGTCAGTACTGCACCAACGGTCCTCATGAGCGTTACTCATAAGTTCCCTGATGTACCTGACAATTCCCGCCACACTTGACCCGATGATTAATTCCGGTCCAACTGGACAGACCGAAATGTGGTTAAAGATCAAATATTTGCCAATTTATTCTTATATTAATATTGCGAATTTGAAATCAAAATTTTGTGATATTTTAACTAATGTGAATTGCTTGTACATCAAAAGTGTGTTAAACCACAAAACTAACAAAACACACTCAACAAACGACGGCTGACGGCAGACGGTGAATAAAATGTGTTTGGATTTATATACATATGTATATCTATGTATAAATAATTCAAATTTGAGCAAATGTATTAGTTTATCAGGAGTGAGAAACCGCAGAAAAGTTACCCGTGAAGTGTCATCAAGACCGCACACAGCCACTGGATGGTGTGGAAAGTTTGAAACAAATCACTGATTACAAGTGAAATAAATTATGTTTGAACGGGTAAACTTATTTAAATAAATACATATTTGCGATTATATCCGCTGTCTTAGATTTCGAAATTTAAGGATAACAACAAATTTCTTGTTAAACAGCGGGTAAGAAAATTTGCAAAGTATCGGGCAATTTTTTCACTACTGCCTGAAATCGAGGAAAATATATACTGAAAGCCACCAATAAATAACATTGGATAAACTAAGGTGCATTTTTTCAAAACAAAAGTAATTAAATATATGAAAGAAATTCGAAATTTAGACCAAAATACTAAGATTTAAAGAATTTTAAACGTTGTGGAAAAACTAAGTTCCTACAACAAATAAGAAATGCTTTATTAACTGATTTTTAAGATATAAATTACCAAAAGTTATAACGCCGACTTTTAAGTGCTCTCATATTTTAATTGATGGTGGCAAAAAAATTTGAAAAAAAAAATTTGTTTGTACCTTTTTTGAAAATCATTTCGTAATTTCTTCCCAACAACGGGCATTCTGCACAAAAATGATAAAATTTGCTGTATGTAGATGAAGGCCTGAAGATTCATTTTTAATAATGCAATCGATTTACATCACTTTTGTCAATCGCCATTTTTTTTTATTATCTTCGGCAAACCTTTCCAAAGCAATTCAGCGTTTAAAAAACAACAACTCTGTAGTCACGAAACTCGAAATTTAAGGTGGTACCTTTTTGCAAAATATCAACAGTTTTGTTGTCATAACCACGCGAAAACTAACAAATGAAAAAGGTTCATGTTATATACATAATTAATAAAGATGATTCAAGTAATTTATGGTACGAGTAAAAAAAAATGTATTTATATATAAATTTATGTTTCTGCGTAAGCACTGTCGCTATACTCAGTGTAAGCCTCCGTAAGATTTTGTGGTTCCACAAACAATTTGTATTGGTTGTTTGACAGTTGATGGTAATGACAGTAGTAGCAATAGTAACAATGATTTTACAACAAAAACAAACAAACTTAGCTACATACAAGCACTCACCACCAACTGTGCGACATTACTAGTGGAATACAACAAATTTCACTTGACTGACAACAATTTCCGACACTACAATAAGATCTTCATTGCTTTATAAATATACATATGTACAAAATTGCTTGTGTGTATCTATATTTACATATATGAATGTGTATTTGTATGCCGTAAGCCCTTTTTCTGGCTTCTGTCTTTGGCCTCCACAGCATCCTTAGGCTTTGCGGTTACTGCAGCCAGCATGAACCCGATGACCACACACACACACACACCATTCGACTTGGCCGCTTTGCCTTGTTTTCGCTATTCCCCGAAGTTGTCTACCCTTTTGGCCATTTATCTGTCTGCCTGTCTGTTACGCTTGTCTACAGTTATATTGAATATTTAAGTTGCCAACTTGCTACTACCAATGTATTACTATATGCTCACTTACATACACAAATGGCCAAAATAATAGAAACGCAGCTTTTTCGCAGATATTTTTTTTTTTTTGTTTAAGGTAAATTTTCTTTTTCGTTTTATGGTAGTAAACAGAAAGGGAGTTTTCAAAATACTCAATTTAAAAGAAAATGCATAACAGCTGAAAAAAAATTTGTTAAAAAATCAACGAATATTAGGCGCTATAAAATTTTTTTATTAATTCTGTATACATGTTTATTTATATAATAACAATTGTTAATAGTTCTGCTCAAAGTTTAAAATTTAAATCAATTAATGCGTCTTTTTATGTTTTAAAGTTTTAAACAATTAGATAATATACCACGAAAAATACGGAGACATTTTTAAGAATTATTTTCATCTACAATATGTACACATATTTTTTATTTATTTATTTTTGTTATCAGCATTTGTAGAAAACTTTAGAAATTAATAACATAACTTAACATAACTTAACCTAACTTAACATGCCATAACTTTTTTTAGTGTGGTAAGAAAATAAAATAAGCTAACATTTAATTTATTATAACATAACTTAACATTGCATAACAGAACATAACTTAAAATAACTTAACATAACTTAACATAACATAATATAACATAACATATCGTAGCATAGCATGTCATAACATTACATACTATAACATGACATATCTTTATTTTTTGAGTATAAGTGTGTTGAGTTTAGGTTTGATTAAGTTTCGGTGAACTTAGGTTTGATGAATTCAGTCAGGCATACTCAACAGAAGAATTAAACATTGCCATCCGTAATCATTTCCGTCATGCTCGCCAAGCAGATCTTAGAATTTAATCCCGCCGTTGAATAAGTTTTAGTTTACAGATTTTAAAAAATGACCACCATTTATGAAAGATTTTTAAATATTTTTTTTTTTACTATTATAAAGTACATAAGTTGGGCTCTTATGTTTTTAGTTAAAAAATGTTTTGAACTTTAATTGAAAGATATAAAAAAATTAAAAAATGAACATTTCAATTGACTCATTTGATGCGGTTATAATGATGATATGGAGTATAAACTTATGTATGCGTGTGTCCGTTTATGTATTCTAGTTAGTCACGCAGAACATGTTAATCTGCTTGTAGTTGCGTTTGACTTTATACAAAAGGAGTGAGAATAGTAATCGCTTCGTAGAGACAAGATGGCGTGTACCATTTCCAGCCTATCAGCCGAGTACACACCCTGTAATAACTGGCACTCGTAATGGCACAGTTACATGGAAAACCAAACAAAATATACTTTAGCTTGTTAACATTCGTTGCCGCATCGCTGCTTTGCTGTAGTAGCAGTACATTTGCGTTAACTACACACACACACATTCACATTCAATGCGGTTACGCATACGCTGTGCAGCTCCATTTGCTACACTGATTGCCGTTCACACCGAATCGTTTAAATTATTAAAATCTTGATTAAGTTTAATGTGCGATTTTCCTCTTAATCCTTTAATGGCGTATAGTGTTGTGTATTCTGATTCTTCTTCAGCACGATTACAATGTGTAGAAAAGCTATTTGGAACGGTTAGTGTAAAATAAAAAGGGATTGGCGTCACTTAAAGAGGAGTAATGCAGTAATGTTTAAACTCCTTTGGATAATTTCTGTTAATTTCTTTATAAACCATTTGAATAAATGAAAACTTAGACCGTGCGTTTAATGTGTACTTATTATTCTGCGGTTCAGTGTAGGTGAAAAATTTTAAGACGAACGTTGTGTGATTTTGTATACATTTTTTTCATTTTAAATCCACTTTGAAATAAAAACAAATACGATTTTTGATTAATTAAGTTGTTCGGGTAAATTTATTTAAGATTTGAATTTTGGTAGTGATAGTAAGGCCTAACAGCTGCAAGTAAACAACAATTTAGTTTATTTTTATTTTAACAACTTATTTATTTTCTGATTTAATTTTAGTAGTCTTGACTTTCTATTTTATTTACTTTTTTTTATTAGTTTTTATGATTTAATTTTTCTTAACTTTTTTAACTGTTTTCCTATTATTTACATACTCGTAAGTTGACGCTTTAAAAATAACTACTATTTAATCACGAAATATCGAGAGTATTTAATTTCGAAATGGTGAAATGTATGTTCGTTAATCAAACGTGATGGCAAAAATTAGTAGCGACCTTAACACTCCTGAAAAGAGTACCAATTATTTTGTTATCGGAGAAGAACTATCTTTTAAACCCTCAACATGATAAATTAAGTTTGATTGAAGTTTATTGTGAAAAAATAGTAATTCGAAGCTTTCTTTGCAAAAATATTTGTGAGTTTTATATATTGCATATCTCTAATTTTTTTTTTCAAATTTCACATACATTCATTATACGTTTTTCGGTAATTTTTTGAACATATTTGAAACCAAGCTTCAGTCAAGTCTTTCTTAAAAATTAGAGAGTATATAAAACAAATAAAATCAACAAAACATTCAGATTATGAATGGAATTGACAAAACTATTTTTTACTTAGTAATTTCTTATTTACAAGAAAAAACAAACGCAACGCGATTAAAGACTCACAAGCAAATTGCATACGTAAATATGACTTTCCATTAATATTCTCAGCAACTAGCTAGTGCTTATTATAACTTTTATGAACAGTTTAATCCTTATAAAATGTAAAAGATCAATTCTGGTGCATTACCACTGCCTGCTATTCGTGTTTGATATAGAAAACTGATTCTATTACAAAGGTGAATGAATACATTATTGATAATCTTATTAGTGTCCTACGTACACCTATCAAGTCTTTCAACAAATATTAAATTTTGCCCTTTTTAATTTAAACAAGACGTCCTTTTGAAATAAAATTGAGTTTTGCCTTCATTGCGATACACTTTTTGAACCGCTTCAACTTTTTTTTTTGTATTAAATAAGCTTGTTTCTTCATGCTTAGGCAGTAACTTATTTTTATTCTCTGTAATTTTCTTTTAAAATAATCCCACCATTCTCATGTATTTAACACAATTCTTCCAACCCGTTCACGCTTATAAAAAAAGGTTAATGTTCAGCATTTATTTCGTTGTAATTTGTAACATCTTTGTTCACTTAGCAACTAACGCAACCGACGCAATCCTTTTGTTGCTGCATTTTCCGCCTTCTTGATGGCATATTCGCGTTCATTTATGTGCGTCCCTTTTAAGCTCCGCATGGCGATTTGCTGCCGCCAACGAATTTGTTTTAAATGCCCTTGGCTACAAACATTTTTTGGAATTTTTATAGTTGCTAGTTGTTAAATTGAGAATGTTTAAAGATATTATGAAAATTGTGCTTTAAGTGAAATTGAAATTATGCTCCTAAATCTAACAATCTGAAAGGCATTAAAAATGTTTGTATGCATATAAATTTATTCCTAATTTCATTTTCAAGTAACATTTAAGTTTTTTTGCATTTCTAACTGAGCACTGCAACTGTAGAATTTATTTTTTATTTTTTTTGTACATCAACCAAACTATTGAATCACACACGTGGTGTATTTCATTGTCAGCCTAAAATTATGCTTTTGATTGTTGTAATCAATATTCACTGCTATAATTTAATATTCTGAAATTAACTCCACATTAACTTTTTTAATTAATTTCTTCTTTAAAGCACCGGTATTAATAAGTGCTTTAATATATTTTTGCTTGACTGCTCTGCGTACACTCAGCTGTCACGTGGAGTGTTCCTTTTTAGCGCGTACTGTAGTATACTTTTGGGCTTATCTCAACAATGGCACGGTTACTTTTTAAGATTTTCCGCATTTCTAAGTCAGATTTTTTTTCGGTTTCCCCAAATGTGTATCATTAATTTTCATTTCGCATCACCCGCCTGCTTAGCATCTCCCATCTTCAGCTTTTTTTTTATGTGGCGGTAATTTTTATATTTTCTTTAGGCAGTGTTGTGCTGTTTTAGTTGATGCTCGAGGTATGCTGTTGATGTGCTGCCAAATCAAATTAAGTTGTCATTATTACCCTGCTTTTTCTGTTTTGGTATTTTTTTCTCCATAAGCTTTTCGCGTCTTTTCAGGTATTGTGCTTTTAAATGCCTGTGATTTCTGTCTGTAATTTTTTGTAGATTTCTGCTTTATTATGCGTGTAAGAGTGTTAAACTTGTTGAGGTAAGCATTGATCTATAATTGGGCGAAATATTTAGTAACCTACATAATTTTGTGTATGCAGAAATTGAATTACTTTAAAGGATAAATAAAATTCACAATGCTTCTGACAATTAAAGGGATTGGCCTCAGATATAAAATTATATTCTTATTGTATAATTATATTCTTAAATACTTATCTTATTTTTTATTTTATTAGATCCCAGTTCAGCCAAAATTATGACCTTCAACATTTGTACAATACTAACCGCAATACTGTTTATTCAAATTTTTCCTAAGTGTTCTATACAATTTTCGTCTACAGCAATTTAAATCAAATTTAAATTTTTAATAAGCGAAATCAAATCCCACACCGTAGCTTATCACAATAAAAACCTCCGCACCCCACACATATGCCAACACAAACAAACATACATACAAGTTAACAGGGAACCGTAAAAGAAAAGAAAAGCTTAAGTAGAAAAAAAAACGACACACATTAATTTCTGCGTCGCCATTAAAATTTCACGGCAGCCATAGAAAGAAGTCGCGCCAAGCATTTTGCAATTACACATCGAATGCTAAGCGAAAACACACACATATACACGCTAGCCCAGCTACTGTTTTACCACCCAGTTAACATTATGATATTGAGTCGTTAGTGCTCAATATCGGCGTGAAGAAATAAGGCACTTTGAAAATTGCAATTTTTTTTCTCTTCTCTCTCGCTTCTTTTCTTACTCGTAATTTATTTTCGATATTCGATTATATAGTTAACGAATGACAAATTTATCGTTATCGACATATGGTTTTGTAATGTTGTATTGATATCGATATTTCTATCCTATATTGAAGGTTACCATTTTCGCCATTGTGATCTTGTACATATACATATAATCGCTATGGAAAAATTTAATCTTACTTTTTATTGGCAGCGTTTTAGTTATCGATAAATTTATATTTTCTCAACGATACCATAATTTAAAATTTCCGGCATATTGTACGGTTATCTTAGGATGCTTGCTCATATACTTACTCCACCGTTTTACTATCGATATCATCGTAAATTTTAATCGATGCTAATGGTACAGGTATGATTTCTTACTAACATTGCCTTTGTCACTTTTCACTTTTTCTTCGCGGTATGTCCCCGTCTCTTTCATTTATCGCCTTATATAAAGGACAAACCTTACCGACCTACTTTAGCAGCCAGACGGATGTTCATTAATATTAAAAAAAATTGTTCCAAAACTGTTTCAAAGTTTTTTCCATAATATATTTTTCAGTTTTTGCTCTGGTATTAGAACTTATATCATTTTGTAGAATACTGTGTAGTGATTAAATTTCAGAATCGACAAACAGATGCATATGGAAGTAATTTTCGGATTTTTGTTATTAAAAAAATTGAAATAATTGGCGAGCGCATATTATAATTTTTTTTTTGTTATGTGTAATATGTAAAACACTTATAAATAGTAGTTTTCACAACTTGCAAAAGCAATAAAAACGCATTTATTGTAGCTATTAATCGATTTTACTTAAAATGTAAACTGTTTTTGCTGCTCTGCTATTCTCTCTAATATTCCAAGCAAGTAATTCAAGATTTTTATAGCAGCTGGTTGAACTTTAAACCTTTAAAATGTTAGAGTGTGTCTCGACTAATTAAAATTGTTGACTTTGGTATTTTTGTAATTTTATTTAAAAAAAATTTGCCACTTAAAATCTGACCAATTTAACGAGATCGTTTTATTTTTGAGTATTTTTATACGCATAAAAAAAACAACAAATCAGTTCTATCGCCATCGCTTCAGCTAGTCATCTGAAGCAAAATACTTGTAAAAAGCTTTCAAAAGCTCGTTGGGCATGCTTCGAGTTTTATGAGCATTTACCAATTGGAACGGTGGCGAAACTCCGCGGAAATCTGTCAGCGACAACCTAACGAGTGTTTTGGTTTGCTCGTAGATTTCTTTACACTGCCATTCCTTCATACTTGTCCTGGTTGTTGTTGCTATTGGTGGTGGTGGTGTTGCTGCTTTTACCACTTCTTGTTGCTTTCCTTTTTTTTTTTTGTCACTACGTATGTATATGTATCCTGCTTGTGGACTTCGTGTCAGCAACTGGCCTGGTTGCTCATTTTTGATTAATCCCCAGGCGCACATTTACACTGACACACACGCACAATGACATGGGCTGGCGGGCAATGTATGTAGTTATGTAGATATAGATTTCCTTGTGGTAGCAATATAAATAGTCTCCATTTATGTGCTCAGCAGCAGATAATTGTAAGTTGACATAAAGACACGCTTACTTTACTCTGTTCGAAAATTATAGCACAACCACATTTTCTTCTAATTAATTGAAATAATTTTTCAAGTAAAATATGGTTCATAAACACCGATTTTTTGAAATATTTACAAAGTGTACAACAATTTAACAAAATTTTTAATTAAAAAAAAAATGTTTAGAAATTTTTCGAATAAGCAGTTTCTTCGAAATTTCAATGCTAGTATGAGAAAGTCCATATTTTAAGTATCTACAAGTTATCACCGATTTTTGACAATTTATTTTTATTAGCAGTTTCCTCCATAGAACGCGACCCGCAAATATTTTTTATATGTAAGAAATTATGAGGGAGCATCAATAAAAAAATGGTCAAAAAACATTGGTAATTCGTAGCTACTAGAAACTTGCACTTTACCTTTCTAGAATTGAATGGGCTACATATCTGCATACCCCAAAAATTTTTAAAATTTTTTTAAATTTCGAAGTTTTGATAAATGCTTTCTTAATTTTTCTATAATAATTAAAAAAATATTTTGAATTATGTTTGTTAGAGAATTTACGAAATTTTAATTGTAAAATAAATTTAAATAATTTAAGGACAACTAAATTGTCCACATGTATCAATAGATATGTGTTTCTGCTATAATTTGTGAACGGAGTATATATGCTCATATGATAACAATTTGTGTATGTATATGTACAGAAGTATGTATAGGGCAAGACAGTGTCACGCTTACCAGCTAAGAATAATTTGCTGTTTAGATTTATTGCATCACTGCGCACACAAACACACAAACACACACGCGCGCACATAAACTGACATACACTTTATAAACATTCATGGCTGTCGGGGCAAAGTGAATTAGTTAGTATCGTTGTCCTTATCAAGCCACACAAACAAAGTCACACACACGCCTGCAAATATATGTGCCGCATATCATATGCTTTTGCTAGTTAAATTATTTAGTTATAAATTGTGTGCAATAAAAGTATGCACTCTCTTTTATACAGTATACAAATACACAAATATATATACGAGTATAGTTATATATTTGTATAGGTATGTATGTATGTACTATATGTCTTCGCCTAGATGTGGAAAAATGTAGAGAAATTAAAAAATGTATTGTGGGGGAAAGCGAAATAAATATGTGTGTCAGGAGACGCATTATTTATGGCATAAGCTGACATGGATTTATGTAGGAATACATTTAAAAAATGAATTAAATTTTATTAGAATGCGACTTCTTGAAAAATCAAAGCAAACAATTACTGTTTTTTTGGACATTTAATGAACACGCGTGCTTTAAACTAAATGTTTAAATATGTTTGCTATATCTTCTCCAAACTTAAATAATATGTGAGTTGATAAATCGAAAGTTGCAAAGCATTTAAACGGTTTGGGAACACTTTTTGTAGGTAAATTATGTTGCTTTATACTTAAACTCAATCAAAACCCTTCCAAAAATGATGAAAGAAAGGATAATAATAATAATAATTTGGGGCTTACACTATATAGCTCAGTGTTTGGCCGAGCTTCTCCTTCCATTTGTGGTGTACGTCTTTATATTATACCACACAATGGAGAGGACTACAGTTTTGTGCCGACTCCGAACGGCAGATGTATTTAATGAGAAGCTTTTTCATGGCAGAAATACCCTCGGAGGTTTGACATTGCCTGCTGAGGGGTGACCGCTATTAGAAACAACTTTTTCTATGATTAAAATTTTACTTGCCCTGACTGCGATTCGAACCTCGAACTCACCGACATATCGAGTTATAGCACGCATCGCTACCAACTCGACCACAGCGGCAAGAAAGAATACATCATTAAAAAATTAATTCAAACTAAAAGGTTAGAGACAAATACATTCATTTTCTATTTTCTTTTTGAAGTTTGCATCCATGGCTTATAAAGCATTGAGTTCAAATGACCATATTTATGGTAAAAAATAAATAGAAATTTAATTAAAAATAATAATAATTGACAATTTTATTGAGCTCGACGCCAGTTTTGTGGAAGATTTTATATTTGGAAAATACTGTTGTTTATTATCAAATTGTCAATTATTAAACATTTATAAGGCCGATAGAAAAATAACAAAAACTTATTTAAAGTAATAGCTAATTGTATTCTTATATAAAATAAACAACTCAAACTTTACAAATGTACTACTCTTTTTCATTTTGATACACTTTTTCCAAAAGTCAATGGTTTTAAGGCGAAAACTTTTAGAACAATTTTTTATTTTTTTACGATAGAACTCGAAAGCCGATTGAGTCATTTGTTTTTCTCAGTTTTCTAGTTGAGTTTGACTAGCATATTTTTTGTATACTTCTTTTAAAACGTTTTAACCTCTTGTCATAAGAAATACTGTGTTAGTTTGTTTGATGAGCCTTGATCCTGAAACTTACTGTAGATATGTCTTTGTAAATACTCTCCCAGCGCGCGGGTCAAATTTTAAATTTTATTAGTGTAAATTTTGGTAAAGTCATTATCCTTGTTCGTCGCTAGTATCGCTCAAGTTGTCAGGGAAGAATTTCAGATGCGAATGAAGGAAATGAATTTTTAACGACATTCTAGGGCCCATTCTACGGTAATATATCAAAAGATCCACCATAGGTATGGCAAAAATAGTTATTTTGCTGATATCGCCCACCTCTACTCGCTAAGAAAACGCAATAGTACCAACATATTAAAACTTAAATATCCGACCTGAGGCGGGGAAAGGGCATCATATTTGAATTCGCAAAAATACGTAAAGAAACGCTTGTCAAAAAATTTATCGATATTTGTAAACCTGTGTTATTAAATATAAAATTATTTCCGAAAATTGAAACAAAAATGTTCAATTTTTTACATAAGTTACTACAACGACTCGGTAACTTTCGTAATATTTGTAGAAGTCGCACTTCCGACTCGGTTAAAAACTTAAGAGTTATGGTATTCTTCTAAAAATAAATATCTCTACAAAAACTGTACGAGTATATATGTCAATAGAATCTGGCAGAGATATATTTCCTTTAGTTGCTATTTATCTACGGTTAAAATTTAGTAGCCATTTAAATTTAAAAATCCTGACCATTTCTTATTTATTTAATATATTTTGAGAATTTTTTCAAGGAACAAAATGGATAAATCGCTTATTTTATTATATTAATTAGCAGTGATTTTTGTGTTGCAGTCAAACATTTCCCCGTTTAAAAAAAAAGGTTTTAGGGAAGATATATTAAAGCTGTCAAAAAATAAAAAAATATTTGCTCTCGTTTAGTGGAACTTTGATTTCTAAAAAAATTTGTTTTTTTTGTTTATTTTAAGAACTTTTGATTTACGCTTAATTTAGCAATACTTTATTATCCATGTGTTATACATGTATTCATACTATGTAAGTATATATATTTTATTATAACCAACCTTTTCTCTTTACATTTCAGGTAAGAAAAATACGTCTTAAAATTTTGTTTCTTCAATGGCGACGTTGGTAAGCGCGGCGTGTTTTATTATTGAAATTATACATATATCATCAATTTCTCTTTGAATATTATTAATTAAAAAAAAAGTAGTACATGTTCAATGATTTCACAAAAAGATTAGAATATGAAGGTATATACTTCAAATGCTCCAATTTGAAAATAATTTACTCCAATTTCAAATGCTCTCATTTTATGATTATTTACTTAGTCGAATAAAAGCGCTTCTATTAAAGGCAATTTCAAATTTAAAATTCAGATAAATAGTAGATAATAGTACCTCAAAAAAAAATTTTATATTCATACTTCCTTTTAAGCTTTGAGTTACATCGAGGCATTTCCGTGACCTTTTGTAGTAGTATACTCAGCTTTCTATTCAAGTAATTTCAATATGATTTCAATATATTTTGAATTCCATTTGAACATTTTTGGTTTGTATTATAAGACAAAATATTTTATGTATATTTTTTACCTTACTACCTATACTAAAGCAATTTCAGTACTCTTCCTATCAAAAATAAATGAAAGGATATCTCGTGACCCAAATTAATTAATAAAGTCTAAAGTTTTCTTGGCAGGGCAGTGGTGGCGCACTGGAGTTAACATTAAATTAGGCGTTCTTGCCGCCAAACTTACCCATTCCTTACATATGTATGTACACTACACAATATGTAAACATGTTCATATATGTACGCACATATGTATGCATGTAAGTTAAAGTATGTTAACGCATTTACTCTTTTGCTGACAACGCGCGACAACCTTTATGCCAAAGTGAGTAATGCAAAGCACAGCGAGCGAGTGATTGATGAGCATTTATTAAATACTATGCTGAGCAGCAGTGTCTGGCTGAAGGGAGGAGCAAACTCCAGCTGCGATTCATAAAATGCAAAGCGAATGAAAATGCTAAAACAATAAACTGCTAAGGAATCAGCTTGCTTTGTGAGAACAATAGACTTGGTCGATTCTTTTTTTCCTTTCTTTTGATTTAGTGAAAAAGCTGCAAAAAGAGTATTTTAAATTATTTACCATAGTAGCTGGTAAATGTGAGTAACACGTAGCTTAAATGGTTCTGTAAATTATAAGCTTTTGCTATGATATTTTAAAAATATCAAAAGAGAAGGCAGTCAATTCTACACGAAATTGATATTTATACAACACAAAACTATTCATTCATTTCGTTAAATGAAATATTTTCTTTGCAATGGGTAAAGCGAGAGTCTCAAGTGGTACTTACGAACGGCAAAATTCTATAACAGGGCTTTCCTGGTTTTTAAACTTTCAGCGCTTATTCAATTTATTAAAAATGCAGCCAGAAATTCCAAAATGTCTGGTACGGAACTACAGCTTTAGCCTTACAGCCGTGTGAGTAATTAGTTAATCATGTCACCGAGAAAACTATTTTCAACTCGTCAAGTTTTTACTACATATCAATTAAAGCGAAGTATTCAAGCTAGCTAAAAAAAAAAAAACAGGCGCGCTGGGTTTTCAATAATTAACGACCACATCACCTTCAGAATTTCGCCAATCTCGTAAAAGTATCGGCGATATAAGCGTCGTTTGTTATATTTTTGGGATAACATAGCGACTTGGCTCTTAATAAAGATGTAAAAGTATTCTCGAAAGCTCCGCCTGAAATACATTGCAGTTACTACTCATGTAAGCTTAATTTGAATGACCTGCCGACAAGCTTTGAATTTCCCACCACTTAACCACCACCTACCTATCTCTCCTCAATCCTGACGGCTAGTCGAGTCATTAATTAATGTTTTATATACGAATACCTATCAATATTAATATAAAAAACGAGACTTTAAACTTTCTTCTTTTTTTTTTTGTTACAACATTTTTACTATAAAAGAGAGCACTACTTCTCTTAGTGCATTCGCGCTACGATCAAGCTCTTGTATATTGCTCCGCTGAATGAAGATACTCGTACAACCGACCGTTGTATGTAGGGTCCACTTCTTTAACTAAAATATAGAATTTACTTGCTCGTACTGTATTAGACCGCGTTTCTCAACCTTACTAATCTTCACTAACGTTACCCCCCGGTCAATATCTTAAATTCTATGTATAAACAACGGTCAACTTTTTAGAAAAACAAAACAATATATCTGAATTGAATAGCTTTCGGCTTTACTGCCACACAAATTTATAAATTATCCCTTTTTAAAGGCTGACTTGCATATTTCTTAGGCAAGCTGTCGGTAATAATATTCCGAAGTAAGTGAGGCAACATATATTTTTGAGACGTGCTATTTTCCGTGAATTTCTTGTCTAAAAAGTGCTTTAGTTTGGATAAATGTTATTGAGGCATTGATAATTTTGCCATTTCACACCGATATTTTTCGCACAATTGGTAGGTTTTAAAAAATGTCGGTTCTAAATCTTGAGTATAATACCATAACTTAGCTTCACCAATTATTTATTATTATTACAAACAATTGTTATTTTTACATATCAAATAGTATAAGTAACAGCACTTTATGTACATGAAAATCAAAATTTTTTTTGTATAACCTCAAGTGTCTAAATTAGAAATTTTAAATTAATGATCCCGAACTTTTTCTTTTTTTTTAAATCCATACTCTCACTTTGATATCGCGTCCATAGTTTTACAGCAATTAAATAACCGCATCGGGGTTGGTTTTAGATGCAGAATGTTAAAATAAATGCATGATCATATATTTTTTTTTCCATTCTGTTCAAAAAAAATAACATTTGTTTATTGAAAAAATCAAGAGTTTTATTTCTGCAGCTTGGCGCGCACTTTAACACTTTTCAGCTCTTTCGCTTTTACAAATTAAACAATAAGCCTAATCAATTATACTCATCAAATATAAATAAAAAAAAACAGTCTACAAGCTTTACATTCCTTTTTACATGCATTTGTATACTCGTACTCGCTACTAAGCAGCCACTTATGCTTTCGCCAGCGCAGCGCAATTTTTCAAACGTCCTTCCACATTCTTTTGTTTATCTTTGGCAAAGAAAAACTTGGCGGCTGTAACCACCAAGATACAAAACACAAATAAAACAAAAAGCAAAGCAACAAAAAAAAATTAAGAAAAGCAGCATGCACGAAGCAAGCGCAGCACAAACAAACAAAAAACACAAAAAAAAAGGATAAATCTTCTTCGTATTGCCTGCAACTTTGTTTTGGTGCGTTGCCAACTTTTAGGCGGCAAGCCAGCGAAAAATATACGATAGGCAGTTAGTTGCTCATTCGTTGTGTTGTTGTTTCTGATTATGTGCTGTGTTTGTGCTGTGGGTGTATGCTATTTGTGATCGTGTGTGTGTGTGTTTTTTTTTGGTTTAAAAGTTCGCGCGTGATTTATGTGTTGTAAATTTGTTACTTTTATTTTGATTATTATTTATTTATTTTTTTTTTTTCGATAAGGGTAGCTTACTTACTGTGTTATGAAAATTGCTTCTTATTACTAAGATGCTAAATTGGACATATTACGAGTAGATTATCTTTTTAATTTACATTAACTTACTTTTCCATTCGAATGGGGTTTTAAGGATATTGCAACAAGGATATGTTTTTAAGCTGCTCGATTTTTCTCAAATGAGCAATTCGGGTTCAAAAATTATTTCTCAAGACTTTGTTTTCTAAAAACAAAGCTTAGACTATTGAGTGTTGTCATAAGTTCTTAATATTTCTAAAGGTCATTGTCCAAAAAAATTGTTGCTGAATGAAAACGAATATAATAGAACAGAACTTCATAATTTATTTAACTAACATTCAGAATTTGTGTACAAATTTTTTTTAATCATTCGCAAAAAAAAAAAATTGATATGTGTTGAAATCTGGGTACTCTATACTTTGTTCACAAATTAAAGCACAACCACATATTGACAAATTTGGGCACTTTATATTTCTTCTAATTAATTAAAATAATTTTTCAAACGCCCATTTTATAAACCACTTACAAAATGTACAATGATGTAACAAAATTTCAACAAAATTGCAAAGTATTTAAAAAAAGATTTTACAATTCTTTTAAGTACGCAGTTTTTTGGCTTACTAAATTTTAGTCTAAGAAAGTGCAAGTTTCAAGTGTTTACAAGTTATCGCTGATTTTATTAAATTTCATACATACAACGCACATTGGTGATTATATTTATATGGAAGAATTTACAAAAGAGCGTCAGTGAAAAAATTAAAACTTGCACTTTGGTCTACTAAAATCGAATGAGCTACATGCCTGCATACCCCAAAAAATTTTAGAAATGTTTTCTAAAAAGCTTGAAATTTAGATACATTTTTGATTCTTGTTTTCTACATTTTTTATGAAATTTAAAAAATTCTTTTTAAAGGTGATTGTAAGTGAATAAACGATATTTTAATTGAATAGTAATTCAATTAATTGGAGAATTATGAAATTGGCCAAATGTGTAAATATGTGTTTGTGGTATAATTTGTGAACATAGTGCTTAAAATTCTGCTAACCCAGAGCAAAAAATATCTTCATGTAAACAATGTTTTTACTTTTTACAATTTTGAAAACTCAAGAGTCCTATTGAGAAGTAAGGGCAAAAGCCTTTCAATCGTTTTTTGGCTCGTGTCATCGCTAGTAACCTTTCGTGTTCACATGTAGATGGCGCTCCAAGCGTAGTTCAGTTCAGTTGTTGAACGGGTAAATTCTGAGTCAAAACAGTTCAGTCACTTGTTATTGATTTCAAAATTTGCAATAGCGCAACCGAACTGTTTCTTGGGTGTATACATGTGCATTTGTTGAATACATAAGCGCTACTTCTGAACCATTTCGGGATTAGTTCGGTACAATTTAAAGATAATTACTGGACCAGGACTACTTTAAGACCATTTAGTAAAAATTTCATCACTAATAGGGTTTCATCACGAAATAGGGCGGCACTTGTTCTGGTTTATTTAAAATTAGCTCAGGGGGTTTCTATGTATGTTATTAGCTTCGAAGAGTAGTTGAACGAATTCATATTTTTTTGTATGCAAGCAAATTCGAAAAGTTCTTTTTTACAAATCGAGTTACATTAAAGCCTTTCCAGAATTGCTCTCGGACTGATTCTCAAACTTTTTCCATTTACGACTTTTTGGCGAATATAACAGAGATATTGCAAGTAAAATTCATGTTTAGGAAGTTTGGGATTATTTCGAGACCGTTTCGGGGCCGCTACTGGATTATTCCTGGAAAACTGTGAAATGATTTTGGAACAAATAACGGACGATTCCGGGGCCGTTAAAGACATAATGTTTGAATACATTTCGTGACAGGTTTATTATTTTTTCATAACCACTTTGGTCAGAAAATGGCTTTTAAATATTTTTGAACATTATTGTTTTGAAATTTCAATTTTCAACAAAATTCTTGGGTATCTGATATGCACCCCCTTTTTTTTATTTAAAAGAATATAATATAATAATATTATAATAAATTTGCAATTTGTACATATCTGTGGTAACAGTGCTAAATGAAATGAAAGTGGTTGTTTTGTCAAAAAGTTGTTTTGCAATAATTTTTATTTAAGTCTCAACTTTGCTTCATCTCATTGATAATAAGTGCATAAAGTTAACTTTGGAGGCAAAGATTGGACTGTATAGAAGACTTAAAATATTTTACTGTCATCACTGAACACTGAGTCAATGCGTTCGAGCTCCCTCGATACGTATAGCAAACGATTATCTTCATATACGTAGAATTTGTCAAGGGGAGAAAAAATCGGTCCACCACTCTTAACTCGAATAGAAGTTTTGTGCAATTGTTTTTAGCAAATACTGATATAGCATCCTCTCTCTAGCGAACGAACTTCAGTATAACAACTCAATTCATTAATTTATGCTTCCGCAAAGTGGCAAATTTTCATTGCCTAAATGAGAAGCACACTTATCAGTACTCAAACAAATAAAAAATCTTTTAAATTAGGTAACAAAACTCCTAAGTTGAATTTTCTCTTGCCATCCTCCTTAAAACATATATTTATGCACTCATTCATTTCGCGAATATATATTTCGCACAAAAGGCTGCTGCTGCTTGCTGCAATCTTCACTTTACTTAAGAAGTTTAGAAGTGGCCGGATGAAGTTAAAGTTGTTCGCTGTTGACTGTTGTTGGCCAACTTAAGTGGCACACTTCAATTTGCGGCTTTTCCTGCAGCTCAACCGGGGGTAGTAAAAACAGCAGCAGACATGAAGGTAGTCAGCCAGTAAGGAAGCCTTGAATGTAAAAGTTAATGTGCGGTAAAGAAGAAAATCTTTAGGCAAGATGCCAAAGAGTCAGAATCAGAATCAACATAGCTAACCAGTCAAACTTCATTTGGAGGCGGGCAATAGGAGCGGGCAACCGCAAGATTTTTGTACCTTTTTTGGTAAGTTACGAAGATTGTAGCTAATGACGTTGTTGAAATTTGCGAGACATGTTGGCGGCAATGACACTCAAGAGAAAAATTTTATTTTTTTTTTGCACAGCTTTGCAGACTTTGATTATCTGTGTTGGCGTGATGTTAATTCCTTTGGCCACTTGTCGCAAAATCAGTTTTGTTAGTAATAGAAAAAAAAAGTTCTAGCAAAAACCGCTCTAACTGCATCATCATACTGCTAATATAATAAGGAAAATTTGTGCCTTTTCCCATTCCTTTTATTGCTTAAGCCACCAACACGCTATCACTTGAATATTTTTGCGCGTAATTATTGTTATCTTCATAACTACTATATCCATAAGCGGCATAAGGTTCTAATCGGCACAAGGTTCTAATTGGCCCAATACAGCGTATGTAGCTCAGTTTACTTGAGTGTGCGTGCACTTAGGCCCAACTGCTTGTGTTATGCTAAAAATGTAAATATAAACGAAAATATTGCGCGTGTATGGTGTTGAAGACCTTAACAGCAGCAATAAAATATATTCGCCTGCCTAATTTTCCACAATCACTTCACAATTTGTGAATAATTTAATGATGTGCTACTCGAGTGGAAATGGTGCTAATGTGTTGTATGCTTAACTTAACTGGTGAGATGAACAGATTGAACGCCGTATGAGAATAACACTTAAGCATGCAAGTCTGTCATAAGCAACCCAGCTAACCTAACAGAGAACGTTTCAAAATGAGACTCTAAAAGCAGTCTTGTTTTTGAAAGTTAAAAGTGTTTTGAGTGAACTTCATACAACGAAACGGCGCTAATTAACTATCAAAGAAGTGCCTTAAAATTATCAAATATAACTGAAAAAAAAACTTCAATAATCGAATAATGTCTCCCCTTTTTTATACTCTTTTCCGTATATTCACAAAACGAAAACTTGATCAATAATGGCTTCAAAATTTGCTTATATATGAAGGAAAAGCAGCGATATTAGTTTTTAGAGGATTTTTAACTCGCAAAGAGTATTCCAGGATGCCTTTGTTGTTTCCTGATTTTCTTCTGATTTTCATTTCTAATAAAATTATTAATGCAATTGCAGATCGATCTCAATTTTTCTAAAGCCTTCGACAAGGTTGATCATAATATTATATTAAATAAACCCTCTGCATTTGCAATTTAAGGAATTCGTTTATCTGGAAGAAAGCTTTTTGTAAAAATGGGTACCATGAAATCTTCCGTATTAGTAAACACGTGGTCTGGCATACCACAAGGGACACATTGCGGCACACTTCTATTTCTAATTTTTATTAATGATTTACCAAATCACTTTCTTAAAGCGAAATGTTTAATGTTCGCGGATGATGTGAAGCTGTTATTAAAAATCCGTAAGGTGACTGATTGCAGAAATCTTCAAATTGATCTTGAAAATTTCCATACGTGGTGCACAGTGAATAATTTACATCTAAATGTTCAAAAATGCTGTGTTGTATCATATTCAAGGAGAACTAATCCTTATAATTTTAATTACAGTTTGGATGGAAAGATATTAAAAAGGGATAATAAGATAACGGACTTGGGTCTGATTTTCGATTCGAAATTAACTTTTGTGGAGCATGTGGACCATATTGTGTCTAAAACATTTTCAATGATTGGGTTTATTCGTATGAACTCTGAAAATTTCTCTGATCCAATGACTTTAAAAGCGCTATACGTTTCGTTGGTGCGCAGTCTTCTGGATTATTGTTGTATAATATGGAACCCTCTTACTACCAAACCCATTTAAATAAAATAGACAGAGTGCAAAGAATTTTCACTAAGTATGTATTATCCAAACTTCATTGGCCAAATGGCTCTCCCGATTTGTTGGGTAGGCGTAAACTGTTGGGCTTACAGGGCTTAGCTGATAGAAGAAGTTATTTTTCAATTATGTTTATATACTCGTACAATATCCTAAATGGCAAAGTAAATTCTAGTGAAATTTATGATCTAATAAATTTTAATTATCCTCAACGAGAACTGAGGCACGTTAGACTCTTTACGGTCGCCGTATCTAAATCAACTTATGCAAATAATGAGCCGATATCAAGATGCATCCGGCTAATTGAAATGTACTTAACTTTAAATTAAATTTCTTCAAAATGTTTAACTAATCTAGTAGTCTGTAAGAACTTCTGTAGACGAATTAAATAAATAAATAAATAATAAATAAATAAAAAGACTAACTTAAAACTCAATAAACTAAAAATAAAATACACGACTTTAAAAAAAATGTATTTATTTAATTAATATATATAAACTTCCTTATTATTAATATAAACTATAGAAAACTTAACTATGAAGAAATAAAAAAAAATTATGCAGATTTAAGATGGATACTACTAAGAGAATTTATTCGCTGATAATTCAAAATACCTGTAAATTTTATAAATTTGATTATATGTATATACGAAGTTTTGATATGGAATATACATATCTATCCCACATTGTCTTACACGGAAATAACTACTTTATTGTCTTAAGTCGACTCAATTATGTAGATGCTGTCAGGCTAATTTATTATAAGGACATAAAATTGTGTGCAGCTAAAACTGTTCAGAAAACCACATAAAAAGTAGGTGGTTGTCGGAGTAAAAAAACAACAAAAATCGGATATGTTAAAATTAAACTCGTGAAGAGCTTGACTTTTGTTTAAACAATTTTTTTATAAATCATATTGTAACGCAATATTATTATTATTATTATTATTATTATTATTATTATTATTATTATTATTATTATTATTATTATTATTATATTGAAACGCAATGTTGATTGTGTTTTTCGATAATTTAATGAAACGGATAGACATCTCTTGGTATCTAAAGTAATGCTTCTTCTTGCTGAAGTCTTCCCATATTCATCCTTCTTGTCAGTAAGTTACTGAAGAAAAATCAATTGTGCCTGATCTGAATAAAAACAAGTAAAAAAAGGCAGTCTTGGGCTATGTCGAAGGCTTCATGCCCTTCATTAATGGAAGATTTGTATGATAACTGTATGTCGTATTTCTCTGTTCTTTATGATTTTCAGTGGTAAATAAAATTTGTGCAAAATTTCAAGCTCATGATCATTTCGGTATAATTTTTGATGAGTCAAACTCTTATCCATCTGGTACCTACAAACATCAGACCAAATTTAATATACTATTTCTATGAAAGGTATAAAAATCGATGAAATCGCCAGTTAAACAAAGAAATTTGTATGCCTAAAGAAGAACAAGCATTTTTTTTAAATTAAATATGGTCCACCACTATCTACTAAATAAAAATATAACCTCACTACGCTAAAAGCAACTACATGACAATTATCCTATGTAAACACGTTCAAATTTAACTTAAACTTAGACCTGCTTTGCCATGTAAATCTTATTTAAAATACGAACAGACAATGTCACTGATAAATTATTACATAAAAAACAGGGACATTTACAAAAAAGTGCGTTTACTCTGCCAGTTGCCGAGTTTACCAACGCTCTGCATTTATGTACATTCATAACCACAGCCCTTACTTTTTACCACTTCCAACGTTTTTCTTCAACCACACTTTTCGCTATCACTCTACTTTTACTTTGAATGGCTAAATAATGATGGCTTTCTTTTGTTGAGTTGGAGTAAAACTTTCGTACTACTTTCTTGCGCAGTTTACACAACCATTTGGTGAATTTACTACGCCCAAATGTGTGAGTTCATAGAACATACGGTTGTGTCTGCGATGGTGCGTGGTTGTGTGCGTCTAACTACTATGAATGTGTGTGTGCGAGAGTGTCAGTTAATGTTAAGTGCATTGGCGTGACATGCGAAAGATTTTAAAATGCGAAATTAATCATTGTGGTGGGGGGGATAACCACACAATCGGGTGAAAAAAATGTGACTTAAAGTGATATGAATTTGAAATTCTGAAAAAGATTTATTTAGTGTCCAAAGAAAGATGTAAAGGTGGCGACTTTTAAGAATGTAAGTTTTTTTTTTCTAAATTTATAATTTTGTCATCGTGTGGTTAAGCTTCTTATGCGGAAAAAAAGTCTGCTATGTTTGTGTCCTGTGCTTAGTGAGAGGCATTTTTCTTTCAACTTATTATTTAATGATACTAAGCTAAACATTTTATAACACCTCTTTAAGAATGTTAATTTCTGAAAGAAAAAAAAATTACGCGCACTTTAAATTAAAAAAATTCTTGAGAGATAAAACAAACAAGTCCAATTGGTCTAATTTTTTTCGACTCTTTAGTGTCGCTATATATTTTTTTTTTCAAATCATTTAAAGTTCTACTTCGGCTTCAGAAAATTATGTAAAAACATTCGTTAATAGCTTTTGCCCAATAAAAGCAACGATCCACAGCAATAATTCTTGGGTAGTGGAGCTAAAAAAGTAAATAAAATTTTCGAAAAGTTTATAAAATCTTTCGTCATTAAAAAACTGTGCAAAAATTTTTTTAAGTCAACGAAAGCTGTTATTTTGAGACTTATTATAGAAAAGTTCCTTTAATAATTATCAACGAGAAAAATATTTTAAGGTCTACGAAGACTTTTATGTTCAAGACCTTTCGCTACATTTTAGGTATTTTTTCTGTGCAGTTTCTGGTACGTTTCAGTTAAATTTGGATACTTTTTTTTTAATTTTTATAAATTTTTAGCCTCATAGTACAAATTACTGCAGACATAAAGACAATTTTTTTTTATAAATTATTGGTGGACTTTTAATATTTTTTCTTATAATACTTATATAATTACGCTTATATTTTAACCAACGTCATTTTCATTATCTCAGTTTTATCCAAAAATATTTTAATGTTTTAAGAAAGGTAATTTTTTTTTGTAATTTATCAGACCCTTCTGCTGATAAGTGATTTGAGCTTTTTTATGAAAGTATTGGCTTATGAATTCCTAAATTATAACTTTGCTGCGATGATAATATGAACTCTGTTCATCTCATGCCAACATTTCTGCTTGCTCCTCGATCTTCATATTTTGCACAAATAATTCAACTCCATAATTCAAAGCTACATTGAAGAATTTCAGTTAAGTTTTTGCGCAAGTTCCATTCGCAAAGTTTAACTCTGTCCATTCTGCCATTCACACAGTGCAGACATCACTCCGAAAAACCAAAACCCAAACACCAAGCCAAAAACCGCCAAACAATTGTCAAAACTTACACGCAAACCCATTAAATTGAGCACATTACCACATGAATTATTCGCAGTGATCATAACAAAGGACACACACACATCGCCACATACACAAAACGTTAGAACGAACTCACACACAGATAGTGAAGAAGACACTTCATAATAAAAATTGCAGATAGTGTGTAGAAGTGTTGCAAAAAAAAAAAAAAAGCAATGTAGAAAGAATAGCTAACACGAAAAACTTACACGAATGACAAATGACACCATTAGACGGCATTGCTATTGTTGTTTTTGTTTTTGTTGGAGTTGGTGATGGTGTTAAATGAATGAAGTGCGAAGAAAGCACTCACGCCATTTCGCAATAGAAGCTGACGAGAAAAAAAAATTTGAAGGTATGTAGATATGTATGTTTATCTATTTTATGAAATGCACACCTACACAGTTACATGCATACATCACTGAATACATACATACTCGCATTCTCATACATATTTGCAGTTATGTTTGAGTCTAGGCTACACAGAGTAAGCGTGCGAATATCCCCAAAATGTGGCAGCTGATCAAAGCTAGAGGAAGAGGGAGAGTTAGAGGTTATGGTAGTGGTAATCTTGAGACGTGACACGTGGAAACGTGCTGCCATGCCATAGCAGCAGCAACAACAACACATACATATAACAGTAGCATCACTGCCATTTCGGTTGCCTGTCTGCTTCGGTGGCACGTTTCTGTTAACATGACACTAACAAGAAGTAGCAGATTGTCCTGTATGTGTCACCAAAAGTGTCGCATCCAAGTCACCTACACACACTCAAACACACCCATACACATATAAACCCCAATAAACATTTATATGAAATCTCAAATTGAGATGCATTTGAAATCAATCCTTTTCTCAAACCTCAAACGTTAGCTCTCAAATGCAACTTAAATTACCCTTAATGGCGTTCTCAAATTAAAATGCACTTTTTTTATATGAAATGTTCCTTTACCTATTTTCAAATTGTGAAATATTGAATTCTCAACTCTTATTTATGCCTACGAAGTGAAAGAAACTCCCAGCTTCCTGTTGACATTTTCGGCAGGAACTTTAATTTTTTTTAAGTGTTTCTCAACCTCTTCTCAAGTTGAAAAATAATGTTTGAGAAAATGTTTAGTTTCCATTAATAAATAGTGCGTTAAATAAATTTGAGCGATACTTTTTTCTCACACGTTTGAGAATTTTGTTTTGTTTCTAGTGTTTGCTGGACACAAACGTTGACATACTCGCATATGCGGGTACGCGTGCTTGTTTTCATGGCATTCGTTATTTTGGCACAAAAATAGCTTTATAAGTGTTACAATTGCTTGACACTTAACTTTTTTTCATTTCGTTTTTTTCTTCTGCTTTTCAATTCTCTGATTGCTGCTGTCATTCTGCTCACTGCCTTTATGGGTTTCCATTTTTTAATTTTTGTTTGAAATGTCAGAGTCGCGTGCGATATTTTCTATTGTATTATGCACTATTAGTATAATAATGCCAATAAAGTATCTTTTAATATACATACTTTTTGTAATTTCAAGTTAATATATATACATACATACATACATGTGTACTACTATGTGAGTATGCATATACTCGTGTGTATGTGGTAACTCGGATCCTTTCACTAGTGCTCGGTCATAATTAATATTGAATTGACAATGGTAAAGGTGGAGCATTAATAATTTGAGTAATGGATAAGAATTACAAGGTTTAAATTATTATATTAGGAAAAGCTAACTTGAAACTTGTTATTTCGGCTGGTTTTTTAAGAGAAGTTGCTACAGCTTATACTACGAATATTATTATACCCGAGCGTAGCTCTACACAAGGGTATATTAATTTTGTTGGCATAACGGTTGTTTGTAAGAGCGAAAAATAATCGAGATAGATAGAGGCATATATGTATATACTAAAATGATCAGAATGAAAAGAGGAATCGATTTTGCCCTGACTGTCCGTTCGTCAATCTGCAGCGTAGGTTTTCACGATCGGTCAATAACAACGCCCACCTCCTAAATATATACTCGTAACGGTAGTTTTGGAAAATACAAATACTTTGTTTTTTCGGTAAACTAAGTATTAAAGCAAATTGCGTGAAATTTGATATTTGGAGCGATTTTAAACAAAACAATTAAGTATTTATGATATATTGAAAAGTAGGCGTTGCCACGCCCACTTACGAAAAATGTTCTGTATCTCAATAACGGTGTTAGGTATCGTCACATTTGGTGAACATAAAGTTCTTGTTATCGCTGTTATAATGTTAAAAAAATAAAAAAAGAATTTGTAATCGGACTGTAACCACGCCCACAGGAGGTAGAACTTTTGAAATATACAAAAAGTCAATTTTCATATAGGTAGCGTTGTTAAACAAACAAACTGTATATTTATGAAATTTTAAAAAATAGGCGTTGCCACGCCCACTTATAAAGCAATTTTCTCAATAACGATGTTTGGTTTCGTACACAAAATTTGCTGCAGATATTTTCCTCGATACCGCCGTTATCATCGTCAAATCGTGAAATCGGACCATAACCACGCCTAGCGTCCATATAACGGAAGTTTTAAAAAATGTAAAATGTAAATTAATTAAAATTTGTCGTAAAGAGCGATTGTAAATAAAGAAACTGAACTTTTATAAAACTTTGAAAAATGGTATAATAAAATGTGTGTATCTCAATAACGTTGCTAGATGTCACTAAATTTGGTAAACATTTTGACCTTGATAACAATAGTAACGAGTGTTTTTTCAGGACATGTGGTTTTTAAGAAAAAATAAATCCTATTAAATTTAAAAATAATTTCGAGCAATTGACTCGAATAAATTCCAGCCGAGAGGCCCAATTTTCGACCACTTTTTGCAGCTGTCAAGAAGACCAACTCCAAAAAAAAGGATAGCCTCATTGAAAACCACACGTCTAAAAAAACACCCTTTATTATCGTAAAAAATTTTTGAGAGCGGACCATAACCACACCCAACTTCCATGTAACGGAAGTTTTAATAAATGCAAAAACTTTGTTTTTCGTGTTAAATGGAACAAATTGGGTAAAATTTAATATTTCCTGCGGTTTGAAACTAAGAAACTGGATTTTTATGATATTTTGAAATATAACCGTGGGACTGCCCATACAAAAAAACATCGCGAGGGTATACAAAATTCGGTTTGTTTTATATTGCTGTTAATAAAATTCTTTTTAAATTTCAAATGATTTTTCTTTCTTATATATTTTTTAAATTTTGTAAATTATTTGGCCAAGCTCTAGGCCCAAAACTAAATAAACTTCGATGTTTGTTAAAAAGTATGTATATTTAATTGTATTAAATGATTTTGTTTGCCTGCAGGATCAAATTTTCTTAACTGATGCATATACAGAATCTGAAAATTATTTTTTTTTTTAAAGTGCCAAGTTAAATTATTGGGGTACAAATATTTTTGTTTCATTTCCGTTAATATCAAAAATTGATATATATGCCCTTACTCCGCCTGAAGATGCCGAAAGACAAGTTCGATAGAAAACTATACTTTATTCGTGACATACATGCAAATGTACATACATACATATCTGAATAAATTTAAGGTATCTCTCAAAGATTTATAAGGCTTAGAGCACTAAATACGCCGAAATGCATAAAATATTTACCCTGAGGTTTTCACCTCTTCTCCAGCACAGAACCTACAATTCGTCTCCTAAGAGAGTCCCATTTTGAGAAAAATGAAACTCTGACCAGGAATTATTGCATACATGGCAAACCGAAGAAGAGAAGAAATGAATGGGGAAACAGTGAACTGAGGATGATTTGCATTGGGGAAATATTTTAAATAAATGTTATTTTCCGAGATGTAGTCATAAATCTTTAAAATTGCCTTTGACGAGAGTCATTTGCTAACAAGTTTTTAGTGTTCACACCTTCTTCTAAGCTTCTATGGATAAACCATAGAGTGGATAGGGCCTTTTGCGGGAGAGGCAAGGCTTCATAGCGCAAATAATTTTTATATAGAAATTCTGCCTTTATATATGTGAAAATTATTGTACAACAACTGCCGAAACATATTTGTCAGGTATTTAAAAAATTAAAATACCCCTATCTTTTTATCGACCAATTTCAGTATCAGCGTTCGCCAAGGCGCGTTCAGACTAAGCTTAATTGAGTCAATTAGGAAATTTTGTCCACTCAATAAACACTTAGACAATTTCCTAATTGCCTCAATTAAGCCTCTGTCTGTACGCCGCTTAAGACAGTAATCATAATAGCAACTATTTAGAAAGCTAATTGAGAATTAAATATAGATTGAACCGATTTCTGACTAACTTACAATTATAAGTTGTTTAGTTTTTTGGTGTGTTTAGTCACAATTTAGTTTTTTTTTGTTTATTTTCTGTGTACATAAACACAACGAAAAATATCTCGAAATTCTAAAAATTTAATGACTTTCGAACAAAATTTTCAAAAAATTGAACATAAAATATAGTTGTTTACTCTATACATTTTCAACTCAAACAAAAGCTACAACAAAACTCAAAGCTCGAACAAACACTTAAACAAATCGGCCAGTCGATGAGAACACAACTCCCAAAAGATTTTAAATACTTTGAGTTTAAAGAATTCTTAATTATTTTCTTTCATGCAAAATTCCGATGAGACGATCCAAAGCACGCCTGGGAATAAGCTTGCGTTAGATAACGCTACTTGAATTTTCACCACATTTATTTCACAAAATCTGTGAAAATCAAAAATTTTTTGCAACACACAAAAGTATTAAAGTTAATTTATATATTCTTAGATATACTAATAGTGCTTATCAGAACTATATGACACCCACGCGTTGAATATGTGGAAGTCTCAAGTATTTGTTTTATATTTTATTTTCTTAGATATTTTTTAAAATTTTAATTCAAATATAGTTCGTTCTCTAACAAAAACCACATAAAGCAAGGTTTTAACAAAACTTAAAACTAAAGAAATATAAAACTTTATTTGAGTTTTAAGCCCATTAAATTTAAGTATTAAAAGTGAATTTTTTTAAGAAGGTGCGAATTAGTATTTATTTTTAACAATTTCTTCCATATACAAAAATTCACTAAGTTGACCATAAGAAAAAACAAAGAATCATTCGGTAATATACTTTATCTTTGTGTTTTGTTAACTTCTCTACATAATCGCCATTAATTTCAATACATTTCTTAAGCCTATAGACCCACTTCTCAAAACATTATTTAAAATCTTGCTATTCAAGCTTATTAAGTTCGGCATTAACCGCATTAGTTATCTCCGCGTTGCTATTTAATAATAAGCTGCTTGATCGGAGGAATATGGTGCTGGTCATAATTATTTGATAAAAGAGATCGCAAAAAATTACTCGTTATTTTACCAGTGTGGGTTAGCTCATTGTCATGGTGTAAAAAGTAGCGTCGCGAATCCTTATTTTTGTTGTTCTCCAACAAATATTTGAAAAATGTTGGTAAGCCGTCTTCGGTATAACATTTTGAAGTTACTCACCGACGCTTTTCCAAAGAAATAACAGCTACGATTTTTGTTAAGGTGAAGTAAACTGACAACATTACTTTTATTTGCTGATTTGTGTCGCTTAGCTTTAAAAGGTTGGGTTCAATACTGCTGGGCTCCATACCATGGATTGTTGTTTGGTTTTTGGTTGGTACTTATAGAACCGAAATTCGTCAACAGTTTTGACTTTACTAATGTTGCAAGACTTCTCATTTTAAAATTTGATTACGAAAAAATTTAGCAAAATGCAATCGAGCCTTTTCTCCTGTTTTCTTCGTGCATCCCAGATAATTACTTAATATTTGTGATACAGCCATGATATTCAAGATCTTCAAGATCAATTCATTATAAATCATTTCTTGTGTCAATCGTTAATATTTACCTAGTTTGGACTTCATCAGAGCCACAGTGATGTCATAAGTCTTCTTCACGGGGCTCGTTCTCTATAGAAAAATTTCCCATTTGGAATCTTCTGAACCACTTGCCGTTCATTAAACATTTGTTTTTATAATAAAAGATTTGAGAGGCATCAATTAAGCGACCTTTTGTTAGTCACCTCGTATGAACATTTCAACGTTGAAATTTTATAGGAAATTAAGCTCGCTGCTACAAAATTGAATTTATTATAAGTTTGCAATTTTATGAAAATTTGTAAAATTATTAAAAATTGTATATGAAACTTTAGTTCATATGATTATTGTTAGAGAGTGGAATTTATTTGAACTGACATTTTTTTAATTTTAATATTGTCTCTATATTTTGGTTGCCATACAATTGCGATACGCACTATTATCGTGTAGAAAATATTTCGCCTCGTATGTGTATTTGACTTCATGAGTGCAAGAGTTATATGTTTGTTGGCGCAATAGCGAAGCTGCAAGAATTTATGTCAGAACTATGTACTTGGCTTTTCTGTGCCTGCGTGTGTGTGTTTGCTTGCTTGTGTAAGTATGTATGTGTGCGTTGCGTGTATAAGGATAATATGCTACATACATACTTGCGTGACATGTGGCTAACGTAACTATTTTGCCAAGAAGTAGAAACTAACGAGAAATTCTTTTAGTTTATTTCTGAGAGAGTGGGAAAATATAAAAAAAAAGATTTACACAAGCTTTGGCAGAAACTGGAACTTTAGAAAGCGTGCTTCTGCTTAACTTTTCTTAGTTTTCGGAAACACACGATACTTGCTAAGATACGAAGATATATTTGATATGTGAAATTTTGGCAAAATAATAGTCAAGAAAAATATTGAGCAGAAGATAAAATATTGTATTGAAGTGAAGAGTGTAAAAAGGTACGTAAGAGAGTGGGAAATTTAGTGAAAGGGTAGAAAAGGCAGACGAGATATAGGAAAGTAAGAGCAGTGCAAGCTTGGTTGCGCTGCAATGCAGAGGAAGTAACTGAAAAAGGTACAAAGATTTGCGAAAAGAAAGACTAAATTTAATGAGTAGAAAAGTAAATTTATGAAAGCTTCATACAGTCACCGATGACACTAAGTGCGCAAGCAAACAAAAATGCATTTTTTTCTTCTTATTATGCACGCCACCACTACCAAGACACGTTTCGCTATCCTTGTGGCATGCCATATTAAATTTGCAGGTTATACGAGTATGAAAAGTAAAACAAAAAACAAACACATGAAATAAAAAAAGGAAAACGTTCCAGCAGCGATACAGTCACACTTGTGCGACTTTGTCGTGTGAAGTACGAGAAAGTGTGTGGCTAAAAGGTTTGCGAGACCAATAATAACAAAAAACAAGTAAAAAAATGGTGTCTTCTGACTATGCCGAAGGCTTCCTGCCTTTCATAAATGGACGAATTGTATGGGAGCCTTATGTTATATTTATTCGATATTAATGACTTTAGCTGCTATAATGGTCCCAATAATAATTAATATTTGTGAAAACTTCAATATCTGAATAATTATCTTTATGATTTTCACTTTTAATATATGTATATCAAACAATCCACGATTCAGCAGCTGTGACGATGTAATAGACTTTTTTGGAAGCACCGTCGTCAAATTGTCCAATAATTTCTCGGCACCAATCGACGCGAGTCTTTTTTTGAGCGTCTGTCAATTTATGTGGAATCCAACGCGCACACAGCTTTCGCACACCTATAGGTTCTTGGAAAATCTTATGTCTGCTAGTCGCCGATATGTCTAGGACGATATGTCACATGACGATCTTGCTCAATCGGTTTTTGACGACCTGAATTCTCATTGTCCTTGAGCGAATATCTTACGCGCTTAAACTCATTGTACCAGTTGTAAACACTTGCTTTGGATGGTGCCTGATCGCCAAAAGTTGAATGAAGTGATTCAAAATACTGCTGTTGAGTTAGCCCCTTTCGGAAGTCTTAAAAAATCATGGCACGAAAATTTTCACGAGATAATTTCATTTTTTCAATGAGTTGAATTTTTCAACTTAACAAAAAAACAATGTTTAATGCAAATTGACAGAAGTTGTCTGAAGAGACTTATGCTAAAAAATGTCAAACTTTTCGATTGTCATGTCGGTTTGCCTCTGGCAATACTAGTAGTATTATGATTTTCACTGTTTAAATGGTTATAATAATAACTATTATTTGCAAAAAAATTTAAGACTTTTGCTGCTTAAATGGAAAGATTAAATGCAATATCTGAACAATCTGTTGTATAGTAGTTATATGTTATATTTCTTTGATCTTTATAATTTTCATTGTGTATATAGGGCTAATAACAGCAGACTTTATTGCAAAAATTCAATATCTGAACAATCGGCTTCCATACACGTTATAGTCGTCCGATCTGACCGATCTGATAATAAATTATAAAAGGCAGCTGACTGCCAAGTTTAATTCAAATAGCTCAAAATCTAAGGGACTAGTTTGCGGTAAAACAGACGGAAACACAGGCAGACGGACATGGCTAAGTAGACTCAACTTATCATCCCAACCCGAAAGGGTCGAACTATAATTCATCTGGTACTTACAAACATCGGACCTAAGTTAATATACCATTTATATAAAAGGCATAAAAAGCGGCAAGGAAGCAGCGAAATGAAGGAGAGAGAAAATTAGAAGAAAAAAGTAAAAAAAAAAGGAAACTTTGCGAATGTTAACGTGGCGCTAACATGCTTAACGGTGTCATAAATGCTAAGTCAATATCCAGTGGAACATACAAACGAAAGCAATATGGAGACAAGGATATAAAACACACACACACACACAAACTCATATCGGAAAAGATGAGCAAAGCCTAAAATAAAACCAAACGACGCAAATAAGGCAGAGCGCTATGGTTAGAGCTAAAGTTGAGTGGATAAATAAAAAAAAGTATTGGCGAACATATGTTTGCACATAAAAAACATACTTACACATTTCGATTTACTATATACTATATTGTTTTATACAATGCCACCACGCAAGCACGTGCTCTTTCATATACACACACACGCACACACACGCACACACACAATTACATGAATACCGCAATAAACTGCGAAGATATATATATACGAGTATGTGTGTACAACAACAAGCACGCCGCCAAAACGCATATTGCCATGATTTCACAAAGATAATCTCTTTGGTTGGAATCAGCGTAGCGCAGGCGTGAGTGACAAAGGCTGAGCAGCTAAAGCCAGATGCGACAATAAAAGACAAAAACTTAGCTCGACGTCGTGCATCGAGGTGTTAAAACGTTGGTAGCTGTGTGTGTGTGCGGGTGTGTGTGTGCAGAGAAATCGAGCTGCTGCTGTAAAAGAAGTCCACAATTGACTTCCTTGCTTGCGAGCTTTACTTGGCTTTGCCTCACTGAATGATCTTCCCTGTGTGTAAATATTGTGCGGTTATTGTTCTTATTGCGCTCAGCCATCGATGGCATAGGGATAATCATGCGGTGGTACAACGATAATATTAAACATCATGCCAACATAATAAATCATAAATACACACACACGCATTGGTTAGATTTAGTAGCAATTGAAATTGTAAATTTTTTTTCAAGTTCCTTGGAATTTCTTGCCTATGGTATTTGCTGGCAGACTACCAAGTACTTTTTTTTTTAAATAGGATAGCTTTGCGCTTAAAAATAAACAGCTAAAATATTCAAAACATTTAGTAGGAAGGAGTGGTTCATAATCTAAGTATTCTTTCCATTTCAGTAAATCAATTCATGCAACTTATTCTAAATATTGTCGTTTGCTTGTTCCCAAACGCATCTTCAAATATTTCTTCGTCAACGATCAATCTTGTTATATTATATAATAATATAATAATATAATTTTGGCTCTTACACTATATAGCTCAGTGTTTGGCCGAGCTTCTCCTTCCATTTGTGGTGTGCGTCTTTTGTATTTTACCACAAATGAAGGGACCTACAGTTTTGTGCCGACTCCGAACGGCAGATGTATTTAATGAGAAGCTTTTTCATGGCAGAAATACCATCGGAGGTTTGCCATTGCCTGCCGAAGGGTGACCGCTATTAGAAAAAACTTTTTCTATGATTAAGATTTTGCTTGCCCTGACTGAGATTCGAACCTCGAACTCACCGGCATATCGAGTTATACCACGCACCGCTACCACCTCGACCACAGTGGCCACAATCTGCCAGAAGTGGCATAAAACTTCACAAAAAAAAAAAATTATAAAAAAGTTTTCGCTCTTTGCTGTAATTTTTTTTGGCATACTAAACCTCTTAGAAGAGACGGCGAAACACTTTCTGTGCTTCTGCCCCGCCGTTGCAAGATTTAGGTATGAGGCATTTGCGACGTTTTGAGAGACGAACACCTGAGCTCTTTGACACCCCAAAATCTACTAAGATTTATTCGTAAATCCTGCAGATTTAAAACAGATTAAAAGGAACATGAAAACAGTACAATGGACGGCATGTAGTCTGAGTGCTGTTTTCTGCACGCGTTGCTTCGTGCCTGATTCCAACAAAAAAAAAAACTCTTAGAGATCACTTGTTGGCTGGATGATTGAATTTAGTTTATAATAAAACAATCTGTCTTATTACTTTAGAAAATTCTAAAAAAATCCCATTATCCGCATTTTATCCGTTTTTGAAAATATTAATAAATCCAATATTTACTATAAAACATTTTCTTATAACAATCTGTCCAATTTTTTTTTGATTCTTTAAAAGAAAGTTTTAATACTCCATCTCTTTTTAAAAAAATAGGTTCCAATGCAATTTAAATACACGACACATTATTTTCTTATTTACATATCTACTAAATTTGTAAAACAGATCTCAAAATATAAAAAATTATGGTCCCATTCAGTATAAACTTAAAAGGTTTACTCTTCATGCGTAGAGAAATGCATCAGCGAAAATAATCTCACCAGATGGCGCTGTTAACGGCACGTTCAAAAGAACCGCAGTTGTTATCCGATTCAGCTGTACTTAAGATTATAATAAAGTTGCATGTGAAAAAAAATACTCGACTGGGAAAATCCGTATCAGAGATTCAATCCGATTTCATATATGTATATAAAAAATATGTACAACATATGCGAATAGAAATACTAAGGCAAAATGAAATACGCTAGGTAGCACTGTTGCCGGCATATTCGGTTAGTCCGTTTTTGTGGGTCGATTCTACTAAAACTAAAAATGTATACTTAAGTTACAAAAAAGCAGTTTGTTTTTTGGTGAAATCCAACCTTTACACAGGAAAATAAATCTTCATTATCAGTGATAGTAAAATTTTAATCTAAGGTGTAGGATAGGTTAGATAAGTAGTTCGTGTTTGAAATGTTTCACACTTACACTTTTTAAAGGTTATAGTGACCTATGTCATAAGAAAGTGGTTGAACCAACCGCCATGCGTGAAAAGCACATTACTTTGCATTTTTTATGCTACTAAACCTAGCATACTATTTACTTCACACCCATTAGACATGTTATTTAAGTCCGCTTGTAGTAAATACCTCTCAACAACAGTGCTAAATGCTCTAAAAAGCTTTACATCATCCGCATACAACAAAATTTTTGAATATTTTACAACGGAAGAAATATCGTTTATAAAAAGTAAGAACAGAATCGGACCAAGGTGATTTCCTTGTGGAACCCCTGATGATACATGAATAACGCATGAATAAGAAGTATTTTTAAAAAGGACTCGTTGTGTTCTGTCGTGCAGATGAGAAGATATCCAACGAAGAAGATTAGGTTGAAAACCAAGGAGATCGAGTTTATGGATAAGTATGGAGTTATTAACTTTATCGAATGCTTTAAACTCAAGTTAGTTTGTAATAGTCGATTTTACTTTAGAGAACCCATATTGCGTGCTAGAAAAAGCAGAAGATATAAAAATATGTTAAACGGTCAACTTTAAATAAAATAAAGTTGTCACTCATTGCTGTTAACGGCTCTGTATATTTCGAGTTATTTGAACAAAAAAAAATGAGTGCCTTTAAAAGAAATATAAACACGCTCGAATTGCGACAAACATTTCTTGTTTCTATTAATATCACTAATTTAGTTTGGTACATAATTCTTTCCCAAATTAAAGACCGCATCTTTTCAGTTTTATACCCAACATTTGTTTATCCTAAATAGCAATTATCATCAAATAGCAATAATAAATAATTAAGGCTTTTAAATTAATTTTAATTTTATTGGCACAATTAATTTTATTGCAACTGTTATACAATAAGTCTTAAATAGTGAAAATAATGTACCAACAATGGATGCCTGAACTCTTTAAATAAATATCTAAGCTATGCGATGCCGTTCATTCCACACTTGCTGTGTTATTTTGTATTTTATATGCACCCACACTTAAGCTTTGTTAATTAATTTTCTTTACGCTCACTTATTCAATTAATTAGAAACTGTTTACTTCTCAATAAAACCAAATGAGTTTCCGCTACAAACACATAAAGCAAACATACAACTTTACACACATACACACATACATATGTACATTGCAGTGCAGAAAGCAAAGCAAAGCCTACATACACATGCAAAATGTTGCTATAATTCACACTTTGTTTAATAAAATCAAAAAGAAAACAGTGAAACATAAAAAGTATCCTTTGCTCAAATAATCCTTGTTATTTATGGCACTGCGTGTGTTACAAATTAATGAGCACATTTCACACTGCTCACACATACATACATATACATTCTGCATATACCCACTGCTGCCTTCACTGGTGGTAATTTTCACGCTTGCATGCCAAAATTAATACTCGATTGTGCTTGCGATATTTGTCAGCTGTTGTTAATTTCTTTATTTGCTGCTTTAGTAATTTATTTTTTATTTTTCCAATTGACATTTGCGAAAGGATGACTGCCGACAAATAAGAATTAAGTATTGCTACTGTTTTTCTACGTTTTTTTTTTTTAACTGGCACTCCCATATTAACGTTCATTGGCAGTCTGTAAGCGCCTATAAGTAGGCTATAATTATACAATTTCCTTTTTATTTTTGGTTCTTCCGCTACCGTCTGCGCGTGGCTGTTAATTAAAAAATTGAAAAATCGTTAAATCGAAAAATCGTCGAGTGGAAGCTGCTGGCAGGCAATTAAAATATCTACTTATGCATGTATTCATGTAAGTGTACGTGCGCGCATGTGTGTGTGTTCAATTCAATAATTAAATTTATTTGGAAAAATTTCGTGTATCGCTAACAAGAAGATTTTCGCATTCACGTCGTTTTTTCGTCAGCTTTTCTTTTTTTTTTTGCTACCAATTAGACATGTAAAAGCCAGCACTCAAATACTTATGCAAGTTTTTACATACACATCCATAACAAACGAGTATGTGTTTGTGTGAATTATGGCGCAGTGCTTCGTCATACTCGTCATATGCCACATAGGGTGGCATAAATACGAAAATGTATTTCATTAAAATGTTGCCACGAAGCTCTTAAAGCGCATCACAGCAGCTGGGTCAGCTTACTCTTTATCCATAACCACGTTGATTTCATTATTTTTCTTTTTTTTTTTGCTGCTCCCTTTTCATCGTAGTCACTCAGCAAGCAGTCAGTCGTCCAACACATTCTGCTGACCATTAATAACGTAGCGTTTTCCGTGTAGTGCAGCAGCAGCTGGGAAGCGTTTGTAATTCATAAAATTAACAGCTACTTACGTTGGAATGTCACACTTTATATATGTAGATATACTTGATGAAACTAGAATTGTTCGGCTTACAAAACTGACAACTAAAAAATATAAAAAAAAAAATGGTATTCGAATTTTTGTTGAAATTTTGTTAAAATATTGCACATTTTGCAGAGGCTTAAAAAATGAGTTTTAATGTTATTTGTGTTTTTTTTAGAATAAACAGTTTTTAATTGTAAAACAGTGTAAATTTATTACATAGAAGAATAAAAAATCGTTGGAATGTGTCAATTTGTAGTTGGCTGTAATTGTTTAAGGCAGATTTTTATTCAAATGAACGCTGATGAATACTGAAATAAATTTTTTTTTAGAAAAACATTTTTGCATTTTCTGCTTTTATAACTAGTAAACAATTTTTAATATTGAAATTAAAAAAAAAAATAAAAGCAAGTTATTTTCGTGGCTAAGGGTTTGAAGTGGTAGTGCCTGTTTTGTACTGTGAATTTTCGAAGTAATCAAATCAAATACTGATTGAAAAAACATTTTTTTTTTCAAATCACTCTATCAGTTAATTATAAATTATTTTATGGTTACATTCGCTAATTTGAAATTCTAAACTTCAACTGGTTCCAAATATTGGTAAGACAGTAGAAACTTGCCATATAAAAAATTGGCTTGCAACGCACACTTCTTAAGATAAAGGGCGTGATTTAGTGCCTGCAAAAGTTGAAAGTTAATTAAATAATTTTATTTTTCTTGTCTTCGGTTAGGATAGATGTAAAGAGCGGTAAATGCTGCAAGCAGTGTGTCTTTAGAGCCTTCAGTTCCTTATAGCATTTCACTCGGCCCAAAGCCTCTTCAAATCTTATGATCGCTCCTTGAGGTAGGGAGTGTATGTGCTCTAGTCTTCGCCTCCGTACTAGCCTCACACCCTAGAAGTAGATGTGATAGGAACTACTTGACTAGAAACGACATAAATAGGTCACCAGCTCAGACCCCCATCCCATGCATTTCGGAACTGAATGTGGGTCGTTAATTTCTATTGGAACTTTATTCGGAAGCCATTTTTCCTTTTCAAATTTAATTACTCTTATATCAATATTTTTATGAGATCTTAAAAGCAAGTTAGCAAGGCACATTTTCATATATTTCATATATTTTGTAGAGGGTTGCCAACTGTCTGAAGATGTAATTATAAACATGTTGTAAGAATTATTAAAATATGTTGCTGAACGGTTCGTGTTTGTGAGAAGTTGGTCGACGCTTATAATTTTGTAGAAATTTTTGACCTGTTTGAAAAGTTGAACTCTTTTAAATTATACATATGTAATAAGAAATATTAAATATGAGTACTCAGCAAGAACGCTATGTGATATAAAATGCGTTAAACCATCCATTGTTCTATAAAAAGTTTTCGTGATACTGAAATTTGCGATTTATTTTTAGTAAATTTTTTCAAAGTCGCTACTATATGAAGAGCTGGAAATAAATTTATTTTTCTATGGCATTTTGAGCTCAAAATTTATTGTACAAGAATTAAATATAAAAACAATGATTTGATTGAGCTATTCGAAAATTAACTTTGAAATAAGAAAACGAATTCACCCAGCACGCAATTAACGCCTACTGACTTGTTGCCTAGCCCCTACACACATAATTAAAACTATTCATGCGTACATCTACAAGTATACATATATATTCCAATTGATGTATGTTATATTACAACAAGAGTGCTTACTGAAAATTGCTCGCACCAGGAACATGTCGAAGTTGTCAGCAAGAATTGAAAATGATTTACGCTTAACATTTAAAAAGCCTCAAACAGCAGAGGCACGCGCACAAATAAAATAAAAAAAAAAGTGAATGAAATATGAATAAAAAATATTATCTGAAGATTTCAGATTGTAACACAAAAAAAAAACTCTATACATTCATTGAGTCATATAAATGTAAGTAGAATATATGCGCGCACAATTCGTGAATAAAAAACGGCTGAGCAATGAAAAACATGTAGCATATCCACAGGCGCAAATACACAATGCAACATTGAAGTTGAAAAGATTTACATATTTAAGCATTTGTAGACTGAGTGTACATTTGTAAATATATTTCACATGTTAATACCTTTAAATATGTTTACATTTTTTACAAATCCAAATATTTGCATTTAGCTGCGTGCGAATAAATACTTTTATGTGTGTAAATTTAATAATGGCTGATTGCTTATTCAAAATGTTGTTACTGTTGCTTGCGAAAAATTAAAAAAAAAAAACCCAACTTACAAATATTGCACACGCTGTCAGCAAAGCACTCAGCCATAGTTAAATTTGATATAAATAAATAAAATTCGGATGCTTTGGTGGTACAAAATGTAATAACTCATTTCTGCGCGGATATTGGGATTTCTTTTTAAGCAAACGCTGACACTTATGATACAGTTGTAACTGCTGAGTGAGCCAGAGTAATAAAATTGAAAATTGATTTTAGATAGGCGCCGAGTATTATAAACTCGTTACGTAGCTATTTTTGCCAAATCAATGTAATCATAAAATTATTAAGAGGAAATAAAAAAAAATATGAAAGATAATCTGTTGAAAAAACGATCAACAAATTTCTGTGAGTACTCTTTACTATTTCTAGTAGATTAGGTAATAAATTGCCATTTAATGTGTTAATGAATGAAACATCTGAAATGCAACTTCTTCGAAAAACTAACGAGCAGCGGTTTCGCTTCTTAAACAAGTGGCATCAGAAATAGGCCCCATCGAAATACAAAAACAAAAGATTCCATATATTTTCTAATAAAAATTTAATAAAAGCAAAATACAAACTTTATCTTAAATTTAATTAAGCTCTTTTTAATGATTTTTGCTTCTTTTGGGACTATGTTTTTATTCTACAGGAACAGCTTTCGGTTCTTTTGGAATGGTATTTCATTTCTTTGTACTAATTTTTCGGTTTATTTACCACCAATTTTGGGTATTCTTAATCGATTTTCGGGTCTTTTGGAATCACTTTTCGGTTCTGCAACTTTTTTTTATGTTTGATTTTCAGTCGCCTGTCCTTAAGTTCTTGTATTACATTCAAGTAAGTGACCGGCACTTCGGATCTTGTTCCTCGGTTCTGTCGAAATTTTTAAATTTACATTTATTTTGAGAGGTAGTTTCACTCTCCCATTTCAGACGCCATACTAACCATTTGACAGAAACAGTGTTCCGTATTTTCGTGCTACCAATTGCTTGTAAAAAATCCTCCATTTTTGGCAATAAGAAAAACAAAAACATCAGAAACAAAATTTGAATATGTGCAAAACTGCATTTATAAACATGTGGCGCTTCAAAAATCGCTTGCCTCAAAGACATACATACATAAGTCGCCCAGATCAATAAATGTCGTATGTGAAAATTTTGCCAAATTATGTTTTTCGTTTCGATATATTGATGATATTTTCTATCACATTTTGTCGTATGTCATACACAGCTTTTGCAGCTCTTGCCAAATGTAATATACGACAAAATTTTATTGAAGGGAATCCTTCATAAATTCAAATTAAAAATAAACAATTAAAATAAAACAAATTAAGCTTTTTGTGAACTAGTAATATTTTCCGAGACTTTGGAAAAAATCTATCGTTGTATTTTTGACTTTAACTGCTATTTCCCAAAAGTAATGTAGCATTCGACATTAATTTACCCGAGCGACTGCAAGTCAACTTTGCCAGGCGATAGTCAAATACAATTAAATTGAAATACAATAAACTTAAATCTAAAATCCCCAATTTGTGTTTAAAATTTGTGGCAGTATTGGGTGTCTGCCATCAAACACTGTCAAAAAATTAAAAGTGAAACTACGTCTAAAAATATTTGTATCATGGTATGTACTTACTTTTGACTTAAGTTTGATTGATTGGCTAAACAATAGAATAGGATTTTGAATTGTTTCAAAGTTTAAAGTACTTACAAAAAAAAATCACTTAAAATTTGGTCTAACGCTTTCAAGCCTGAATTTTTTGGAGTGTCACGCCACTCAGTGCAGCTCACCTTGAAAAACAGGTCATGAAAAATTCAATTCAGTTACACAAAAATGCAAATGAGTTGTTCGTGAATGAAAATCTCTTTCAAGCCTTTGAACCGTATTAAATGGCCTGTCAGTAGCGCATCAAATTTTCAATGACAGAAGAATATGTCTTCTAAAACAGAACACAACATAAGTTTAGCTTTCCGACGTCTTATAGTCACCACTTACAGTCCATTTAACGTGGCAAGTTAACTCACCTCCAATAGTACACTCTATAATTTCTCTCTATATATAAAAATTGATGGTTAAATTTTGATTGTAAAAGCGGCCCTTAACTAAGCGTTGACTCATTTCAGGAAAGTAGTCTGGTTACCAGGCAAACAATGACTCCATAGAGTCTGCTTTGGAGAGTTGGTGAAATGTTGATTTATTTCGATTCTTAATTATTTTAAAATACATAGCCTAAAGATTCAGTTTAAATCAGCGATAGCAAGAAAATTTTAATTAAATACATTTATTTTAACTGCTATGCATAGCAGTTATCTAGAAAAAAAAGAAATTTTTTCACAGCAAAGAAAAGTACAACCTAGCATAAGAAGAACTCTCTCGAACGGATAGTGAAATCGAAAAAAATATCAATATCAATATCAATCACTGCAAGACTCCGCATTTAAGTAACAATATGGAAGGTCGCCTTGGCGCTAAAACGTTGAAGTTTTTGTGAACACAGAACGTGCTACTCTATCTTGCAAAAAATGTGATAGAGAAAAGAACAAGTTTTAATGATGAATATGTATGGCTCCCTTTTCACTCATATTACTCTTTTTAAAACCTCATTTTTCATTGTTAACAATATCCAGCTTATACGTATTACCTTTTCCATTTGGTTTTTGCTTTCCACAAATTCCCTGAAGCTCAATTTGAATTCATGCGGAATTATGATGCGCATCTGTTCTGCGGATTACTCGTTGCGAAAGTGTAACAAATCTCCACACGTTTTTCCTGCACACTTAATTGATATTCCAAAATCACGACAGAAAGCACTAAACAAGCACAAAAACAATAAAAAAAAACAAAAATGTACAAATGAAAAATGTTTTTCTCGCTAGCGGGGAAAGAGCTAAAAACTACAAGCAGCTGTAAAAAAAGGGAAGTAAAAATTTACAATTACTAAAAAGTTACGGCGCAATTCAAATCGCATGTGAATGTGTACTTTTACTATCACACATACATATATGAATACACACGAACACACATGTTTCGCTGACTTTTTGTTGATGTTATTTGTTTTATCGATTTTATGCAATGCTTTGATGGATTTATACAAACATATGAAATTTATTATCAGTGGTGGAATATTTTATGATTTCATAAATACTGATTAGATTTAGTTGCTGCGCAGATAATAACTTGGTTTTTATAAATTTATTTTTTTTTTACTACGCGCGTATCTAATAACTATCACAACTCATGGCGACATTTGTGGCAGAAAAATTTTGTATGTAGAACAAAAAACGGTTGAAAAAGAGAAACAAAGGGCAAAATAATTCTAAGAAAAAAATGTTTACTTCTATTAATAAAATTGATAATTTTAGAGTTGCTAGAAGAATTCGGGTATGCACGACTTATGAAAACTTTTTCGAAGGTTTTGAGACTCTTCACAGATATTTCTATTTCACGAATGTAAAAAAAAACGACACTTCTTAAAATTATTGGTTATTACTATTAGAGTTAGGAGTTTAAAAAAGTGCTTCATAATTTTGAAAATAAGTAAAAAAAAGCTAGGCACTACATCCAAATTTTAAGAGCTAAATGATTTTTAAACAATAATTATTTTTAATGTATATAAATGGTATTCGGGATCTGTTGTATTTGTCATTGTATTTGGTATTCGTGGTTTCTGTGGTTTTCATACCAAATTTAGTAAAAATCCAACTAGAAAATCAACGTTTCAATTCAAATACAACAGTGCAAGCAAATATTACGGTTGTACCCTGCTATTAATGTGCAACAAAAAAGTTGAGCCGTTGAGGGTATAAGATTTCATCCACAAATACGACTAAATATATATTTATTTGTTCGTATTACAGTTTATCGTTTACCTCAACAGTTTGATTTTCACAATTATCAGTAATAAAATCTAATAGTTTCGTTTTTGCGCGGCATATTACCCACTTTTGTTTATTTGTTTGTGGCGCATACATACATATGTACATGTACATATGTACTCGTAAACCAGCCGTTCGGGAAATTTTACAATGACACGAATACAGTTATTTAAACAGGGTGGGCTCGCGATTTACTTGTGTAAATCCGACTTCCTTGTAAAAATAGTAAATATTACTACGAATACAACAGATCCGAAATGTCCCTATGGATACCATATGTATTCTAAAATGTATACAAATAAATACACAGAAATTTATTGAATATACAGCCGTACTCCCAGTTTCACATGTCAATTCCACAATGTGATTTTAAAAATTTCCTGTGAAAGTGAATTAGTGTGCTCCCAATTTCACAACTTCTTCGCATATCTGGTCATTCCTGTCACACATATCAGTTATCGTTGTGGCATTTCACACACAGCTGTTGTTGAAATTTCCCTATGTATGCTTTTTTGAGGAGTCATCAGTAAAACACTTAAAAATACAGAAATGTCGTAAATGGCTTCTACAAACATCAAAGAATATTTTAAAAATTATTCCAATCGAAAATAATTAAACGTTCACACACTTTTTGTCATTTACTTTTCATTTCACATACAACCAAGCAATCGGATTGAATTCACAAAAATGTATGTGAATGTGAAATTTTGAGCACCAAACATGTGATTCAAACCGAATCCACAGGGAATTTTGTGAATGTGAAACTGGGAGCACGGCAGAAAATGCGGATACAGATTCAGATGAAAATAACAGATTTTCTGCGATTATTCACACATTTTTGACCTTAAATTTTTATGTTTTAAATAAAAAAGATATTGTTATTCATTTAAAAAAGTATTATGCGGCATATGCGTTCCTCAGAAGGTTGCATAAAACTATTCTGCATAAAAAAGGTATTTATGTACATTCAAACATGCTTCATGTAAAATGCCCATAAAACGCATAAAAAAAATTCAATGAAGCAGTTTAACATATCTTATTATATTTAAAACTGAAAAAAGTGGTTTGATTTAAGTATAAATTAAATGCGCAAAATTATATCAGTATTTAATAAAAAAAAAAAATGGTATCATAAAGAATTAATGAGTTATGTAATAACACGCAATATGGAAATGGCGAAAAAATAATTAGAAAAAAACTCGTTTTAACTCTAAAAAAGAACAAGTAAGAAAAGCTAAATTCGGGCGAAACCGAATTTTTATATTCCCTCGCGACATCTTTTTGTATGGTCGGTGTTCATTAGGGTGACAGTTAATTTCGAAAGTGATATTTTCTTTGGTCTCAGTATTTTTTTGTGTGTAGTTTTATTTAAAAAAAATTCTAGTAACATTTCAAGGTCGTAGGAAGAGGATTAGGGGGCGCGTCGGCCCCCCAAAGTTACACAAAATACGTTTTTTCACGCAAATTCTTACTTTGACTGCTTGTAACTTTCTCTGTGTTTTTTTTTTAAACATTACTGGCGAAAGATGTTCATTAATATGTCTACAATAACATCTGTCAATAACATTTTTGTCTAATGTTAATATTTAATGAAAAAAACTTAAATATAGGAGAAAAAGTACGCCTCAATGTCGATTTATTATACTTAAATAAAATTACTTATATGATTCAAATTTTGGATTTTGTTCAGATTTATTTAATTAAAGATTCATATAGAAAATTCCTTATGATTTACGTAAGAGTAGCTTCAACAATTATATACAGTAAGACCTCGCTAGTCCCAACTTCAGACTTTTTTTTGTTTACTTTTGTTTTCAAGTGTAAGAATTGTCTTTAAAAGTTTGCTTCAAATTTTTTTTGCCTGTATGCTGAAGCGATCTATAATATTGACAATTGTGACCGAGAATATTCCCGTTACAACCTCAACAATATTATTCTCAATGCTTGTGTAAGCTACCGACAAAAAATCAGCACCAATGTTTCTCGGAAAATAGATTCTTATTTTACAGTTATATGCAGCAGCCGCAAACATTTTTTAATAGCATTAAATTTGCCAAAAAAATTATTCGAAGTGAATATTTGAATGTGAAAAGTCGAAAATGTCTGCTAGAAATTTACGTGAACGCATATATTTAATTGGTTATTGTACCAACTCATTAACGGGAAGTAAACTACCCTCCAATATAGAAGTGTTGAAAGTTTTGTTTTTCAATTTACGTGTAGTAAAAAAAAATTTACGGGAAAGTTCAGATTTAGTTGTAAAAGAACTATTCGTGTTCTGGGAAAAAGCCCGCATTCCGGTCAAGGATAAACAACACTGCATTACAAATGTAGAGAAATTGTATAAAGAATGGCAAAGCTTTCAAAAAGATTCAAAGAAGACTTCTAATTTCCATAAGAGCAAAGTAAACACGTGGAAAGAAAAATTGGATATGCTTTTTGACGTGGCGCATGCAAGTGCATTAAAAATAATGTCGAATCAAGAAGATATTGATTTCTTGATAAGTCAACGAAAAACGGGGCGCCCAGGCTTTATGTATGGTATCGATTACGAAGAAGTACGCCGAGAGTGCCGACTTGAAGAACGCAACAACAATTTATTACAACAAGTGGAGCGGAATAATCGTGAAATTGCATTAATTGGTTCGTTGTATGTTATTGTTTATTTTTTATTTTCTTTAAATTAAGTCGTTTTTATTAGATGAAACTGCAGAGTTGCTGTCATCTGAATCTTCAGAGAATGATAACAGTTTTCCAGATATGGAATGTGACCCACGTTGTAGTCAACCTCCAGCCAAAAAATGTAGGGGAACAAATAAAATACTAACACCAAAACTGGCGGCCGCACTCGATGTCTGTAAAATCAGTGACAGACATGCGGTTCATCTAATAAGCGCAGTCGTTGAAGCTCTGGGTAATAATGTTGAAGATTATATTTTAAACCGAACGTCTGTACACCAGGAAAGGGAACAAATCCGTGAAGAAAGAATTTCAGCATTAAAAAATAAATTAAAATTAAATGAGCTCGACGCTATCTGCCTTCATTGGGATGGTAAACTTTTGCCGGCGCTGACGGGAAATGATAAAGTTGATAGGTTGCCTATAATAAATAGTATCGAGCGGTAAAGTTGAACAGCTTCTTGAAATACCTGCACTTGATTCCGGTACTGGAAAAGAACAGGCATCCGCTGTATGCGATGCTATTTATGAATATGGTCTGCAAAATCACATCAAAGCTTTAGTGTTTGATACAACAGCGGTCAATACTGGGCGTTTCAATGGTACCTGTACGTTAATTGAAAATAATTTACAAAGACAACTTTTATGGTTACCATGCCGTCATCATATATACGAGATTGTTTTAAGATGCGTTTTCGAAGAAAAAATAAGCTGTTATGGAAGTCCAAACGTTAAAATGTTTGAGAAATTTAAAAATGCTTGGGCTAAGATTGATGCTAAAAACTATGAGTATGGCATCAACGATCCAACTGTCAAGACGTACATGAAAGAGTCTGCTGTTCGCATTATCGATGCAGTAAATAATATCTTGGAAGAAAAACAACCCAGGGAAGACTATAAAGAATTCTTGGAACTCACTTTGCTCTTCCTGGGTCAAAAACCAGAAAAGACACATCCAAACAGCCTAATGTTTCGATCGCCAGGAGCTGTTCACCATGCAAGGTGGATGGCAAAAGCGATTTACTGTCTAAAAATATTTTTATTCCGTAACGAGTTCCAGCTTTCAGCAACTGAATTAAATGGGCTTCGTCAAATTTGTGTTTTTATTGCTGAAGTCTATGTCGAAGCGTGGTTTTCTGCTCCTTTGGCCATTAAAGCGCCATATCAAGATTTTTTATTTTTACAAAAACTTGAAAACTTCAAAAAAATTGATGCTGCTATATCTTATGTTGCTCTTAAAAAGTTCAGGAACCACTTGTGGTATTTAAGCCCTGAGGCGGTTGGTCTTGCATTTTTTGACAGCAACGTATCCCTTTTTTCAAAACAAAAAATGGTGGCGGCTTTGGAAAATGATTTTGAACAAGAGCAAAACACAAAGCGAGCTACAATAAATGATAGAGAAATCGTTGAAATATTCCATGACGGAATTGAACAGTTCGTCTCTGCCGAAACAAAAGCATTATTTGAAAGATTTCAAATAAATACTGATTTTTTTAAATTAAACCCAGACAAATGGGAGCAGGACCAATCTTATTGTAAAGCGGCTGAACTGATGAAAAAATTAAATGTTACAAATGACACTGCCGAAAGGGGGGTTAAATTGATGGAAGAGTATAATAAACTATTTACCAAAAATGAACGCCAAAAACAATTTGTTTTAAAAATTGTTAGCGATTACCGCCATCGGTTTCCGGGCTGTAATAAAAAGACATTGTCTCAAGTGCTTTAAACAATATTAATAAAAAGAGAAATCATATACATAAGTAGTTTTATTTAAGTATAATAAATCGACATTGAGGCGTACTTTTTCTCCTATATTTAAGTTTTTTTCATTAAATATTAACATTAGACAAAAATGTTATTGACAGATGTTATTGTAGACATATTAATGAACATCTTTCGCCAGTAATGTTTAAAAAAAAAAAACACAGAGAAAGTTACAAGCAGTCAAAGTAAGAATTTGCGTGAAAAAACGTATTTTGTGTAACTTTGGGGGGCCGACGCGCCCCCTAATCCTCTTCCTACGACCTTGAAATTTTACTAGAATTTTTTTTAAATAAAACTACACACAAAAAAACACTGAGACCAAAACAATAAAGAAAAAAAAAATACTCCATACATTTAATTGTCACCCTAGTGTTCATAATTTCATAATAACCCCGTTTCTTTGTTTGAAATCGCTGCTTGTATTATACTTTACTCAATTTCTTCCAATAAGTACTTGAAAACGGATTTTTTGCATTTTTCAAAATTTCCGGTATATAAAAGTTGGGCGTGGTTAGGTCCGATTTAGAAAAATTTTGACGGTGATGCTAGTGATAACAAGGACAATATGTTTTATGACGATAGCTTACACCGTTATTGAGATAAGGACAATTTTTCGTAAGTAGGCGTGGCAACGCCCATTTTTTTAAATTTTATAAATACCTAATTTCTTAGTTAATGGATACCGAAAAAACTGAGTTTATGCATTTTTAAAAAAATTGCGCTGTATGGGATGTGGGCGTGGTTATTGACCGATCTTGACCATTTTCAATACCAACCTACCCTGTCCAAAAAGCAATCTATGTACCAAATTTCATTGAGATATCTCAGACATCGCTAAATCGACTTCTCTTTTCATTCTGAGCATTTTGGTGTATATATGTCTATATCTATCTTGATTTCGTTATGCTGTTACAAGCAACCGTTATGTGAACAAAGTTATAATACCCTTGTGTACAAGTACGCGGGTATAAAAAGAAAAATCGTATAAGCGAAAAAAAATTGTTTGAAAAAACTCAAACACAAATCCGCAGAAAGAAATAACTATGTGAGTGTTTGTTGGTTGGCTTAAGTGGATTGCAACCATGGTGGGCAAGCAATTAGCAGATCTGTCATTTTGATTCCACATCTCGTGCAAACTACAGCCATTTCGCGAGGGCATTTAACCTTATTCTAACAAGGGCCTTACACTCGCACAGAAAGTGCTAAACTGTCTCCTTAGAGCCTGGGTATTCACAGCTGCGGCAGAACCAATTGACAGGTATACCTATCCTTTCAGCATGTACTCCTACAGGCTAGTGCCCGGTGCAAACAGCAGTAAATTTGTATATATTTTCTTTGCTCATTTATAAAAGAGTATTTGTTTTAAGGGGATCATAAGAAACCCAAAACTGCCGGGTAATCCTGTACGATCCGGTATTACTCCACCTGTGCTTGGATTTTCAGTGGTAGATATCGGCGATTCTGTCCATCATTTCCCTAAGCGAGGCGCCAATGTTTACCACGTTGGACTTATCCCGTGAATCTCGTATGGATCGTGTGGTTAACGGAGCTCTTCGGCAGGATGTAGTATGTTGGTAGCGTCTTAATTTCAGTTAGGATTCCGTTAAAAATGGTGCTGTGCCCATTTGGGTCCTTCCATAACCCCAATGCTTGTTGCCTAATGGCACTGTTAGCAGCTGTGTTTACAAAAAAAAAAAAAAATACCCAACCCGGTTTTCTTTTGCTTTAAAAATAGGGAACCACTTTTTTTCAATTTGCTATTTATCAAATAATTTGGAAATATTTATTATAAAAATGGCGGAAAACCTCGCACCCAAATTCAGCAAAACAAAAAAAAAAAAAATTTGTTGCAGATGCAGAATCAAATACACAAATTAACGGACATAAATAAGAAACAAAATAGATATAAATAGCTCGTAAGCCTCCTTTAAATATAGAATTGGTGGTATTTTAGTTTGTAAATTTGATTTTTTATTTTCTAATCATATTTTCCGATAATATATAAAGAAATATTATTACTTTTTGGTTCCTCATTTCGCTGATTTCGAGAAAAATACACATTTCAGTTCTAATTATTATAATACTATCTAAATATTATCTTCTAAATTACTACTTGTTTTGTTATTAACATAGGTCCGCTTTCTTAAACTAAATATTTTATTCGCATAAATATTTCGTTTCGACAAATCTCCCTTAAGCGCGCTTATCTCTTTTGCCACTTTCAGACGTTCTTTTGCTTCACAACCCAGTTTTTATTTACAATTTTACATTTTTCATCCTTCTTTCTTTTTATTTCATGAAAGAATTACCTTTTTTTCACCTTTTGTCATCCACTTATTTCGCTCATCTGCCATGGTGCCCGTACTATGTATGTATGTTACGTTTTACAACATGATTGCGCAGTTTTATTTTTGAATGTTTGTTTCTATCCACTTTTTTTTCGAGCTCACTTAAAGCATTTTTTAATTAAAAACTTTTCGCTCGCTGCTACTGCTGCTGCTGCTGCTGCTTCTGATATACTCGTATTGTCATCAGCATGGCTTCTGCTTTTCTCCTGCCACCTGCAAGTTACCAAGGCAGTTCTGCTTACCGTACTGCATTCACCGCTGACAATCGATTGCTTTGCATCCCACAGGTGTTGTTGCATTTGTGCTCTTCTACTTTTACTCTTTCGCTTTTGATTTTCATCGTGTTTTATATTTTTTTTTATTCCGCTTATAACGCATTGCGTTCCAACTTTTTTTGGATGAGTTTATCCACCGCTTCGATGAAGGTGTTTGTTGCTGGTTGTTTGCTTTTTGTTCTCTGTGTTTCTTGGTTATTGCCCTCAACACGCCCCTGGGTCATGCATTCCTAAGCGCTCATTTCATTGTTTGCTACCTTTTCATTACCTTAAACATTCTACCGGACTTTGCCGATTTGTTTTCCATTCTTTAGCGAGATAGTTACAGCTGGGGAATGAAATCGAATAAGCAACCGGAAAGTATATTTGTTAAAACGCAAGCAAATGTACATATATATGTTGACGCATTGTGCTAACGGCTATATTAGAAATATAGTCAAATCTATTTTTGCGCTCTAAAAAATAGCAATTGCAAGCAAAGTGCTTCAAAATTCACTAGCTTGCGAGATGACGAATTAGCGCATTTTGAGAAAATTTTACTTTACCTTCTGCAAAATTCTGCAGCACACTTTTTTTTTAAATTGCGAGTGTAGTAGGACATTCAATCCGTTATATACCCGAGCGTACTTGTAAGTAAAAATTGAGATATCTCAATGAAATTTGGTACATAGATGGCTCTTTAGACAGGGTAGGTTGGTTTTGAAAATGGTTAAGATCGGTCAAAAACCACGCCCACCTCCCATATAACGGAAGTTTTGGAAAATGCAAAAACTTCATTTTTTCGGTATCTATTAATTTGAGTGAAATTCGGTATTTGGAGCGATTTTGAACTAAGAAATTAGGTATTTATGTATTTTTATGTTATTTACCACGCCCACTTATAAAAAATCATCTGCAGATATCTCATTAACGATGTTAGGTATAGCCACAAAATTTGGTGAATATATTGTCCTTGATATCATTAGCATCTCCGTCAATAATTTTTAAAATCGGACTATAACCACGCCCAACTTCCATAGAACGGAAATTGCTAAAATGCAAAAAAAACTTCGTTTTTCAGTATTTATTGGAAGAAATTGAGTACAGTTTAATACTAGCAGCGATTTTAAACATTGACACGGGGTTTTTTCGAAATTATGGGCACCGCCCATACAAAAATACATCGCGAGGGTGTATAAAAATCGGTTGGTTTCGCACGAATTTAGGATTTCTTACTTGTTAAAAATGTATTTGTAATTTTATTAAAATTATTTGTTGTTTTATTGCGTTTGATATATCGATATAATTCAATTCTTACTCTGTGGAATGATAAGTCGCACAAAAAAAACTAAATATTCGAGTACAATGGAAAAGGAAATATTGGGACCGAACAAACTCCGTCAGCTGCTACAAATTTCGTATAACTATACATTTTTTTTATGCATATATAATTTCTATCTGAAGCGCCAAAACTTAGTGTACTTAAATGAATTTTGGCAATGGCATATTGACATCGCGGTAGACTATAAGGTTGAAAATTTGACTTAAAGATGTTAATCCAATTAGAACGAGACTTCTTCCGATAGCGCTGGGTTAAAACATTAACTAGAAAAATTTCCAATGTAGTTCGGACACCAGTGTGATTAGCTCTCTGCTGCTTTGTGGGAAAAGAACTTTCTGCAGTCGCTACTAGTGCTGTGTGAAAAGTTAGTTATTCACCAAAAACAAAAAAATAATAAGAAAATAAATATAATTCTTTGAGTTTTTATGTGCGTTATGAGTTAAATTTTAAATAAATCCAGCAGAAATTTGTTTGCAAATTTCTAAGCTCTTTAGCGACCTGTAGTTAGTAGTGAGAACAGTTTTTCAGATTAGGTTAAATAAGGGAGGGTAGTTTGTGTGAGTAAAATTTCTCGACTTCTTCGGGATCCTTTTGAGACTGTTAAAGTAACTGCTCAGTACTGTTTCTCTATCATTTCGGGACTAGTTTCTAATAATCTCAGAAATATTTAGTTTAGTAGGTACCATTTGAGACCAGTTAAGTACTACTTTGGGGCTTTTAGGACTTATTCATGACTTTATGAAAATCAAATCGAGACTGGGCGCTATAGCTTAGTTCTTGGCCGAGCTTCTTCCACCATTTGTGGATGTTTAATGTTGCAACACAAAAGGAGAGATCTTTAATTTTTCGACAATTTCCAACGGCAGATATATTTTATGAGAAACATTTTCATAACAGAATTGCACGCAGAGATTTTTCATTGCCTGCCGGGTGATGATGGTAATATTTTTAGATTTTTCGTCAAGACTTGTACGTGATTGTTTTCGATATCCTTATGGCAGTTTTTCGGGACTATTTCATGAAAAAATTCAACATTAGGGATGACTTGGGATCATTTCCGGACTAATTTATGTTTATTTGCAAAGTGTTTTTCTACGTGTTCGATATCATTTTAGACCAATATGGAGCGATTCCGGAAGTGAGTTTGAGAGAGCACATGCATGTATTGCAAACTTGCTCGTCGCTTGTTATAACTTAGGTCTTACTATCTAAGGCCCTATACGGAGACACCCTATATTCTTTAATACATATACATTCTATCACATATATTAAAAAAAAATATTTTTATTCATGCAAACATGATTTTTCAGCAAATAATTTTTTTTATTAACTAAGACATGAACAATTTTAATTGAAAAAAAAAATTATTTTTGTCTATAAAAAAGTACTTAATATTTTTTTTAATGGAAGTAATAATTTGCGAGTTAGGAAGTGGTAAATAGTGGCTTACGCCAAAACACCTTAGATTTTTAAAATCGCATAACTTTTTAAGAAAAAAATTGTATTTAATTTCCGGTCGTTTTCTCCTTACGTCTTATGAGTTTTTCTACAACATACTCCATTTACATCAAAATCTAAAAAAAATCGATTTTTCATTGAAATATGTAGTATGGAATGCCACTCCAAGGAAAAATAATTAAAAAAAATGTGTAAATCAAATTTCACTCTTTTTTGTATTTAGTGTATTATTGTGTATTTGAAAAATGAAAGAATTTGTTGTTGTAGGTTTTCTTTGATTGCAAGATTTTTCAAATACTCTTACAATAATCATACTGAATACACAAAAGATAATCTCTTGTCATTACAATGCTTTTAAGAAAATTTAGATTTAACAGCAATTCGAAAGAGAATAAAGTACAAATAATATAAGGGAATAATTTTGCAACAATGATCAAATATGTTCACACTTTATTGCCAGAAAATGGTTCACATGTGTTGCTGCTTCAGGGCTTGCCACATGCGACACACACACACATAAAAGCCAACCAGCGCTGCCAAATAGTTAGTCACTCAAGTAAATACGAAGAAAAAAAACTTATTTAAAAACTTGGCGCTAAACTGATAAAACGAAAAGAAAAAGAAAAAGCATTGGCCAGTAGCGAGCTATGTAGTTGAGGGCCAACATGAAAATCATGGATAAATAGGATCGCACCGAGATGACCACTGGGCTTATCTACACTTCCACTGCGTTGCTTCCACCGAACGTACGAGTAATTTTAAAGTTTTCGCTTTTCACAGTTCACGCTATTTATTTTATTTTTTTTTTCGCATAACCAAAGCAAGTTAGTGCTGGTGTTTGTCAACTCACTGCACGGCATTGCGCTGCGTTGCAACTGATGCAATTCCTTGTGCATCTGCTGTGCTGCATCAACATCAACACACACTCTCTTTCGATTTTATTTGCTGCGCCACATTTTCTGTTGATTCTTCCACATTCACGCCGTAATTTTTTCTACACAAAGTTCTTTGGATTTGGAATTTTTTCTGTTGTTTTTTTTTTTTTTTTTTTTTTTTACTGTACTCCAGCCACAACTGCTCCTGTGTGGCACAAGCGTTTTAAAGGAAGTTCAGACAAAGTGCTGACACAGGCTAACATGTGGCAGCAACGTAGCACTTTTTGTTTGGTTGACAAAAAACGGAGTGTGAGTGTGTGTGTGTGTGTGTGCATAAGTGTGTATTTTATATATTCTACCTACACTAACTCTCTCTCCTCGCGCCTTATACCCACACAGGCATACATATTTTTCTATCGTAGTTTCTGTCGCTTAAGGCCACCATTGTCCCTGTTCCTTAAATCCCAGCGGCTAAGCGTCTACAGCATTTGTCACCTCTTTTTTTCCTGCTGTCGTCGACATCGTCCAATGGCCCTCCTTCGCATCGGCAATTGTTGCCTTTTGTTTGCTTCTTCTTTTCTCTCTCCTTAGCTAGCGCACATGCGACCAAACTAATGTATGCACAATTACATACATACATACATACATGCATACGAGTACATACGTACACTTAGTTTCATAGCATGAGCTCGCTCAACCACTTGCTTTGCTTCATTTTTTTGTGCTGATTTTGCCACTCAACACCTGCTGAGCGCGCATGCATAAGTAAACATATTTACTTTCACAAGCCACACATACATACATAAATATATACTCGTGTATATGTGTTAGTGAGTTGCATGTTTGCCAGCCTACTGCTGATTGTTTTGTTTGCTTAGCGAAGCATAACATACCCGTACGCACTTGTCCAAATGCCAGCCTTTTCTTATATTGCTCTAGTAAATACATAACATGAGTATGTATGTATGTACCCTATATTCGTATTACATACGAGTATACGAATAAAGGTGCATTTAATAATGTGATTTTGTGCGACCATATTAAAGCACAGCCAATTTTTAAACTTAAGTGAGTGTAAAAGAAAATTTAAAAGTCTCCGCAAACTTTATTTAGTGAATGTATTTTGGAACGATTTTCCGTCGATCCTTGTCAAATTTGGTTTTGAAACAAACCGGTTTCGGCGTTGTGCCATCTTCAGTGTTATTTTTCGTTCTGTTTAGTTTACGTCTGGCGGTCCCTATTTATTGTGTTTTGTCCTTCGTAGGTATCGGTATCTGTCGTTAACTAGCAGCCAACAAATGTTTGTAGGTGTATGCTACCTGAGTTTAGGGTTTATTTGTCAGCGTCAAGTTTTTTTGTGGTATGCATGGGTAGGTAGAAGTCAGTAATTTTTGTCCTGCTGGATGTTTTGTAATGGTCCTGTGCGTTAGTTTCTTTCGTAGTACCTAAGTTCGTGCTTTGTTTTTTGTAAACAAGTTTCAATGGCTCAAATATTACGTCCGAGTTGGTGTTCGTCTGTTCGTTTATTATTCTTCCGTCAAATGTTTTCTGTTTGTATATCTCCATGTTTTCCAGTGCGTTTAGGCGCCGACCTTTTTGCTGCACATGCAATACCTTTACGGTTTTCTTAATGTTTGCTGGTGTACATTTGCTGTGGAACATGTGATTTGCAAAGTTAGATTCAGGTGTTGTGGTGGGTTTCCGTGACTTCTTGTTGTAATCCCTTATGTGTTCGCGGAACCTTGTTCTTACTTTACGTCCTGTTTGTCCTATGTAGCTGTATTGGCATTCGCAGGTCAGTTGGTATACGCCTTGGCTGTTTAGTGAGTCCTCTGTATTTGTACTTGTCCGTAGTATTCGTCCTAAGTTGTTTACTGTTTTAAATGCTGTGTGAATGTTGTGTTTTTTGAAAAAATTTGCTAATTTATGTGTCGATTTTCCTGTATAAGTTAATACTGTCCATGTCTTTCCGTCTTTATCCTTATCGCTTCTTTTTGGGGTCCCATTGTTTCTTCTGATTTTGTCTATCAGATCTTTTTTATATCCGTTATTGACCGCTATGTTGTAAATAATGTTTAGCTCTCTCTTGTGTGCTTCTGGTGTTAAAGGTGTTCGTTCTAGTCTGTCAACTAGTTGCTTTAACGCCGCATTTTTGTGCTGCTGAGGGTGGTTCGAAGTGTTATGAATTACCGTGTCTGTGGCTGTTGGTTTTCTGTAAATTTCATAGCCAAGTTTTCCTGTGGTCTTGTCTGCCCTAATTGCCAGATCTAGGTAGTTAATCCTTCCTTCGCTTTCTATTTCCATTGTAAACTGTATGTTTCCGTGTTGTTTGTTGAGATACTCCAATACTTGTTCTTCGTTGTTGCTGGTTAGAATGCAGATAATGTCATCAACGTATCTCGCGTAAAATGTAACCCCCAACTCGGTTGTAAGTTCTTTCATGTATTTTTCTTCCAAATTCTGCATGAATACTTCCATGAGTACGGCTGAGGTTGGGTTCCCCATTCCAAGTCCGTTCGTTTGTCTGTAGATTTTGTTATTAAATTTGAAATAGTTTTGTTGTAGTGTGGTTCTTAGAATTCTTGCGATCTGTGCAGCCTTGATTTTGTTTTTGGTTTTCTCCAGTATTTTTGTGTATACCATGTCTATTGTCTCAGGTAGTGGTATTGAGGGGTATAAGTCCTTAATGTCAAACGATACTAGTTTACTGTCCTTTGCGATGTTAACGGTCGTCAGTTTCGCTATCAGTTCCGTTGTGTTAGTTATTGTGTGTTCGTTTTCAAGTTCTAGGGTGTCCTTCAGTATCGTCTTTAGATGCTTTGATAATCTATATCCAGGTGCTAACTTGTAGTTGATTATGGGCCTCATTGGAATGTCCGGTTTGTGAATCTTCGGTAATGCGATCAGTGGTGGGGCTGCTGGGTTCATTTGGGTTAGTTGGTGTGCAAACCCCGAGCTTATGATGCCGGTTGCATCTTTTATGGCTCTTTTTATTTGCGTTTGGTATTTGTCCGTTGGGTCCTCCCCCACTCTCTTGCAACCCATTTTTTCAATGAGTTCTTCTGTCTTGCCTATGTATTCTTGTTTGCCGATGAGTACTGTTGTATTGCCTTTATCCGCCTTGGTTGTTACGACATTGTTCCTCCTGAGCTTCTGTTTTAATTCCCTTGCAACGTTTTCTTCCTTGCTGTTCTTTGTTTCTTGGTCGTTTTGTATTTGGTTGCTTATTATTTCTCTGCACATGTGTCTTGCGTGTTCCTGCTCTTCGCTCGGCATTAGTGATATTGCGACCTCTGCATCTATAATGGCTTGCTCCGCCCGTCTCTTCCTGTTATTATCTTTAATGTTGTGTTTGAGGCCTTTTTGTAATAGCTGTATTTCTTCTTTGTTTAGTGGTACTTCCGTTAAATTTGTCAGTCTAGTATGAAAATTGTGTTGTTGGTTTCGGTCTTTTTGATTCGCGCTGTCCCGCAAGTTTGTTTAACTTCCTGTTCAACGTTCTGTATTTCAGTGTCATTAATTCACAAAAATTGCATGCCATTTCTTCAGCTAGTTTTATCTGAGCAATAAGAAATTTTAACTTGCAGTGTATATTAAAAGTCTCCGAATTTTTAAACTAAACCCCTCAAGTGTTTCAATTTCAGGTTCATTGTTCTGATTGAACTAAGAATAAAACGCCTGGTCCCATAAACTGAAACCTTCATATTTAATGCTCAGGTCAAACTATATACATTTTTAACTTTTAAATAAATGTTTTTTCACAAATTATAGCACAGCCACATATTGAGCACTTTATTTATTTTTCTAATTTTTTAAAATTATTTTTCAAATAAAATATTATGGTTTATTCTCTAAGAAAATCCATACATCAATTTTTTTAACTATTTACAAAGTATACAATTTTTAGAAATTTTTATTAAAATTTCGAACTTTTTGAAAAAAGTTTTTAGAATTTTCTTGAGTATGCAGTTTTTTAGCTCAATAAATTTCATTCTGAAAAGTGCAAGTTTGAAATAACTACAAGTTATGACTAATTTTTGACAATTATTTTTCTGGCAGTTTCCTCCATACAACGCAAGATCACGGTTCTTTTTTTTAAAAAAAAAATTGTCAAAAATTAGTAATAACTTGAAGACACTAGAAACCTGCATTTTCCTATAATTAAATTAAATGATCTAGATACCAGCATATCCCAAACAACTTAAAGAATTTTTTTTATCACGATATTTTAACGAAATTTTAATAAATGTTTTCTACATTTTTAAAAAATTTAAAAATTGTTTTTAATGATATATGTTATAGAATTAACGAAATTTCAAGTGAAAAATAATTTTTAATAGTAAGAGGATAAATAAATTGTCCAAATGTATTAATATGTGTTTGTGGTTTTATTAGTGAACAGAGTGTAGTTTAAATTTAAGAAAACACTAAAATTATTTGCCGGATATTTGTATGGGTATTCATTGACAAAATCTTTGTACAAAGAACGTAGAAATGAACAGAAAAATAAGTATAAATTCCTCTTGAAATGCGCAATTTTGTGGTATGTTCTCTATAACAGAATTTTAAAAGCAATTAACTTGGTAACACAAATTTCCTTGACTTAAGTTCAAAACTTTATACAAATTTACAAGAATTAAAAAATGCATTGATATTATGAGAAAGAATTTATTATGGAATTAAAGAAATGGGAGTATTTTAATTATATTGCTTTGTAACCCTTGCATTTTTATTTACGTGTTAGTTTCAAATCGTATTGAAGATTATTTTTGACAATTTCTTTATTGATATTCTTCAATTTCTCCTTTATAAAATGTTATAAAAATACTTTAAAATGCTTTATATGAAGAAGAACAATTCTAGTTGTAAAAATGTCTTAATTCATCGGTAATGTGTACTTATTACTTATAAACTTGCTGTTTATTGTTTTAGAATAAAAAGTAAAGAGATGTGGAATTTAAATAAGAATTTGAATAAATTCTTTAATTATTAACAAATTTTAGAACTTCAGCTTCCAACAAGATTTTTCAATAATTGATAAAGCTAAACGCCTTAGCAGCCGAGGCGTATTTTCATGTGTGTAGCTTTAAGTTTTAGTTTAGTTTATAAATAAATAATATAATAAATACGATTTTCAATATTTTGCTGTCTCTTCATAAATCTGTTTATTTAAAAATCAAAAATTAGTTTCAAAATTTGCTTGCAAATTATACGGAATTCATAAGTTAAAGCTAACTATTCGATAAATTCTGTCTCGGCTTTACTTGCAGTTCAGCTCCTTTTACCAAAATGCCTGTGGTTTTATCCAAACAACTTCCATGTAAGCCATTTGCGACACTCCATTTTTCCACGCTTGTCCAGCACTTCACTACTGCTGGTATTTTATATCGCGTTATTTTCTTTGCTGTAGCACACTAGAACTTTATTCTTTCTTTAAATTTTTCTTTCCTAAATTCCAGTTTGGTCTCCATTTTTACTACGTTTCTTTTTTAGCGTACTTATGCGAGTGTCTTCATGGAAGAGCCTGCACTTCTGCTGTTCTGTCACTTGCAGCGCGCATTTTACAGTGTCACCAGCTTTAACTTATTTTATGTTTTAGTGTGCAGCTTGCCACATACCACACATTTAAACAAATATATATAAATATGTAGCACTTAAATTCGTAACATAATGTGCAGGTTAAGTACCATTTTTTTTTTACATCCAAAGCTCCTAGTCGCTTTTTGTTGGTTGCTGTTGTAGTGTGTGCTGCCCTTTCGTCGTCTTACCTTTTGATACATTGTATGCTTGCTTTTACTTTTACTTACTTTTGTTCCCTTTTATGTCTTTTCGCCCTCTTTCACTGTAATCAAGATACACGTGTGAATATGTGTGCATCTAAACTTAAAGAAGTAGCCAGCCAACGTTACTCATACGCCCTGTATGACCTCATGTTTCATCGCCCCTATGAGTTCTGATGTTTGAACTCAGTATCGTGTCTTTAGTTTGAAAATAAGTACAACTCTGACTCCTCAGCCAATTTATGTTTGTTTTTGCATTTTTTTTATCCTTACTCTTCTAATCCTTCCTATTTTGTGTTGCCGTCTTTTCTGTTTTTGATAAAGTATCACACTCGACCAAAAGGTCAATGAATTTTTGAAAATTTTTCAATTTTTTACAAACACACACATTTCACAAAGTATGTTTGTAGTTTTGTGTCTGTGTACATGGCATATTGAATTGCGCATTTATTGTACCTTTGTTTTTTTCTTTTGTTATAAAAATGTTGCTTAATGACAAAACAGTTGAAAATCAATGTAGTTCCAAATATACACAAATATACGACTTTTTGGCAGAAGCTGAGATATTGAAATATATTAGCAAAGTTTTGTGAAGTTTGGCGTCAAATAAAATATCCAAAAGGTTATAAAGCCACTAAGTTATAATAAACTGAAGTGTGGCATAAGAAAATTGTAAAGGAGAAACAGGAATGAATACACTTTTGCTTGTACATAAATTTGCAGTATATGCTCGAAACGAAAATGAGTTAATAATCTATGAAAATATAATATTCACACTGCACATTTTTTTATTGAATAAAGTACTCGAAAATACGTTTTAAAAATTTCGAACTAAGCTACATAAAAATTGCCAACATTTTTAAAACGATTTTCGACCTAAGAATTTTACGGTGCTACTGTGTTTCGTTTAAGTGATTTTAGAAAGTGAATAAAATCAGTAAATAAATTAAATTAAGCAGAATTTGAGGAAACGATCAGCCGGATTGATTAAAGCCTTCCAACTTCTTAATTTTAAGCATTTCCTCTTTGTGCTATTTATAAATGACATTACCAATTGCTTCACATTTACTAATTTTCTGCCGTACGCTGATGATTTTAAAGTATTTTCGGTTATAAAAAGCTCAGCTGATGCAATTAAGCTTCAGGCTGATTTAGTCAAGCTGCAATGCTGGTGCATTAAATCTCGCCTTCCTTTGAATATCAGCAAATGCTTTAAAGTCACTTATGCTAAAATTCACAATATTTGTGCCTACGTCTTATAGTATTGCTTCATCAGTCTTAGAATCTCTCAAAGAAATCAAAGATCTTCGCGTTACTTTTTCTTATAATTTTACTTTTAACAGCCATATTTGTCACATTGTTGTGAGGCGTAATAGCACGAAATTTTCTGATTCCCACACACTTTAATTATTATGTACGTCTTTTGTACGCTCTAACTTAGTATATGCAATGATCGTTTGGAGACCATACCATGCCAATTAATTTAATAAATATAATTGAACGTGTCCAAAAAAGTCATCCTTAAATTTGCTTTACGCGCTTTACATTTTCGGAACCGGTACCTTCGTATAGTTCGCGCCTACTTTTAATAAATTTTAAATCGTTGAAATCTAGAAGATCCATACTCTCTTTGTCTTTTATTTTTAATTTGGTTAATGGCGCTATTGATTGCCCCATTATATTAGTAAAAATTAATTTTATCATTCATCAGCGAAGTTTACGAAATTTTTTGCCGTTTTATGGTGTTAATTTCAAAACTGAATATTCTCGTAATGCCCCTATTGCCCCTATTGCCCGTGCAATTAGTGAATTTAATATGATATCGAACAAGGTATTATTAGATTTTTCTTATTCAAAAAATGTTTTTAAAAAATCTTTTGGACTCAATTTATCAGATTTTGAAATTTTCTTTTCTTAGTTATTAAGCATAATATTGTTAATAGTCTGTAAGGAAACTTTTATATGTTCAATATACTTAATAAATAAAAAAATAAATAAATATCAAATTTAAATCCTCAAAAAATATATGTCTGTATATATGTGCATATACTTGGAAATTTTTCAAAATTCTGTTTAATTTTTATTTGTTTTGTACAAAGTTTTTGTACATATACGGATTCGGCAATGACAAACAAAATAATTTGAATGAAAATTGGAAAGTAAATCATTATTGGCGAAAAATCATTGAAATTGGCCGTTTAGATCTGCATTACAGATGAATTAAATTGTATGTTCGGTGAGTTTAGCGAATATCTCTAAATAGCATATACATTGAACTCTTGTTGCAAACATCTTTTCCAATATAAATTGAACTCAAAGTCTTTATTAATTATGGTAATCACAAATTCCCGCATCATTGGTACATTTTAAAAATGATAATTTTCGCTTTTCTCAATTAAATTAAAATTACTGTTATGTGAAGAAAATTGTGATATCCAATCGCACTAAAATGCGTGGTCAAAAATAAAAATGTAAGCAACAAAATTTATAAGGAGCTCTTCAAAAAATGTTTCTTTTAATGTGTCAAATGCGTAGAGAACCTTTACTGCTTCTACGAGTTATTTCGATACACAGAAAACAACAACAAACCGCCAGCAAGCCATTCAGCCAGTAAGGCAGTCAGGTAAAAGCCATTCGACTTAAATAAGCGACGTGAAATGTCAAACGAGAAAATCCGCCATAAATCCCACATTTGGAGTGCGCACACCTGCCCTGCGGCATGGCGACATGCCTCTAAGCATTATTGATGGTGTACAGTTCGCTATTCTCTTCTGCTTACTTATACTCGTATTTATTTTTCCACTTTTTCTCCAACAGCTTTCATTTCATTTCGTTTGTTTCTTCATTTATTTGTTGTCACTGCTGGCGCTGCGGTTGCGCCTCAAACCTTTAAGGACAAAGTTCCAAATTTTAATGTCATGTCGAACGAAATTCCATTTAGAATATGTGTGGAAATAAACACAAGTTTTTGAAAGCGTAGAGGTGCAGGAGGGAACATGCAGGAAAGTTGTGCACATCGAATGTACATAGTTTTGAACACAACACATTTTAGCTGCGTTTAATATTTTAAGCGGCTGTTATGGAGTAGGCGCCTGTGAGCAGCCAATGCTCTAAATATGTATGTATGTATTTATTTAGGTCGAGCAACAGAGCGATGCTGCGCCACTAAATGGTACAATTTTGAAGCATTTTCGAAAACCAAAAATGTGCAGGTGTTTCGCCGCTACAACAAACTGTACTGTCACTCTTTTCTCATATTTATTTTTTTTAATTTTTTTTTCGTTATTCACTTCCCACTCTCGTCCACGCAAGTTACATTTATTTTCATCCATTCAAGTTTTCTGTGTCGGCTCACTGGTGGTCGATTTTTGTTCATCGAAAGTATCTGTACAGCTGTCGCTTCGATAGAGTGGATGAAATTGAGGAGCACACAAACGCACATTTGAAATTTAACTCATACTTACGTTGAACGAAATTTTGCGGCGCTTTTATTGATTTTTGTTGTTAATATTTTAAGGTGTGTGGTCATAGGCGTTACAAAATATTGAAAGCATTTTATGTGTATGCGAGCCGTTATAAATCAGTGTGTGACGACAGCGAATAGCATCGAAATGGCTTGTGTTTTTTTTAGACATGTGGTTTTTAAGAAAAAAATAAAACGCATATAATTTAATGATATGGCCAAGAATTTAGCTTTATTATAAAGATAAGAGTTTGCATTTATGTTTTAAAAATAATACCAGCCGAGAGGCCCAATTTTTGACCACTTTTTGCAGCAATTGGGGCCGTAAGTCAGCAATAACGCGCCGTATATTCTATTCCAAGGCGTCTTGAGCAAACTAAACTGAGTATAAATCAAGTAACTGCTGTCGAAAATACCAACTCCGAAAAAAGTATTTCCTCTTATTCAAAGCAAATCTAGTTTGCTTTTATTCTCTTTACTGTTTGAACAATTTATGAATGTTTTCAAGATTTTGTGTATTATTCTTCTAAATAGAAATTCTTATATAGTGAAGACAATAGCTCAAAGAGAATAGGGGATTGACCCGAACTCTTATTATTGTTTTTGTTAGAAAAATACCTTTTTTGAAAATTATATAATATAATAAAATATTACACCTTTATCTCATTTGGAAGATCAATATTTTTAGGGGCGGACCCGAACTAGCGCCTACAGAATCGATAAGAAAACTTCTTTTTCATTTATCATTTCAAGTCAGTGAGTATTTATCGTAACTAATAATCAGTAAGCACATACGAATTTAAGCGGCTATATTTCGGTTCATTAAAAAGTAAATGTATTTAAGTATTTCCCATAAGAAACTGAATGCACCCAGTGCAATGTTGTCTGTCCAACTAGATAAACGTGCGAGAAGTGACGTTTTATCGGCAATTGCAGTATCTTTTTACTTAAATTATAATGAAGAATTAAAAAATTGTTTGATTTTATAAAAAAATAATTTCATGATCAAAACATTGCCGAAAGTGTGAATGCTGCTAATTATTTCGATTTCTCCAAAGAATTTAATAATATTATTTTAGATGTGTTACTCCATTTGTACAACATTATAGACACATGGTCAGTAAAAGGTTAAGCCAGAATTTTTTTTTGCGATACCAAACTTTTTTGGTTTTTAGATTTAGTGGTGTAAGTTAGTACGTTTAAAGAAGTAACTAATTTTTTGGACATAATTTGGTTCTACAGGGGATAAGATGGAAGTAGGTACAATACTGAGAGTATTGAATTTTTTAAGTGGTTAAAGCTACTGTGCAATTATTTAGGATACCCAGCAAACAATACAAAAAAACCGATATTATATTATTTTTCAATTTGAAATATTTTCTGAAATGTTGATAAACGTTTTTTCTAACTTTAGAACGTATTGATAAAAATTTTAGCACGCAGTTCCTCTCCGAAATTGTCAAAATGAAAACTGGTTATTTCATTAAGAGCGTATGCAGCTCAATATTTATATAATATAATATATTAAAGTAACTAGATAACACTGTGTTCTGCTCTTCTCACGTTTGAAAAAAAGTTAAGAATTCAAAATTTTTCAATTTGAAAATAAAAGAAAATTTTATATTAATAAATTGCCGTTTAGTTTGAGAACGCTTTCAACAGTAATTTGAGATGCATTTGAGTACTAAAATTCTTTGAGGCTTGAGAAATGGACTGTTTTCGAATGCATCTCAAATTGAGATTCAAAAAAAATATTTATTGGGGATGTTTAATGTGTACATGTGTGTATGTGTTGCAATAGATGCAGAGGATATGCGGAGATTTAGCAAGATAGTGTAGATGAGCTATCTTAGTATGGCTCGGTATAATAAGATTTTAGAATTTTTAACAGGGAAATTGCTTGTAAAACAGAAACAATAGATATGGTCCGGAAAACATTACTCGAAAAAACGAAGGACCATATAAAAACAACCAAAAAACACATTACGAACTACACTGCGACAAAATTACTTTATGTTTAATAATCAAATATACCGACAAACAAACGAACTCGGAATGGGAAATCCAACCTCGGCCATCCTCATGGAGTTATTTATGCAAGAACTGGAAGGCAGTATATGGAAGAACTGAAAGCCGAGTTAGGCGTAAATAGTATTCTATGCAAGGTACGTGGATGACATTATCTGCGTGATCACCAAGGACAATGAAGAGCAGAAACTGGCATACCTAAACAAACAACATGGATATATTATGTATACGATGGAAATGGAAAAGAAGGGAACAATAAATTACCTGGATCTGACGATTAAGATAGACAAAATTGCCAAAAAACTTAACCACGAAATTTACAGAAAACCGACAGCTACAGAGTCCATAATATATAACACATCAAATCATCCTCAAGAACACACATACGCCGCTATAAGACAACTAACAAACAGACTTGAACGAATACCTCTATCGCGAGAGGCATACGGAAAGGAACTAAACACAATATACAACATAGCAACAAACAACGGATATAAAAAGGAGCTCGTGGATAAATTCAGGAAAATGTATGCAGTTCAAAAAAGAAGCGACAGAGAGCTAGACGAAAAAACTTGGACAGTAATGACTTATACAGGAAAAATGACATACAAACTTGCAAATTTTTTCAGAAAGTATAATATCCACACCGCGTTCAAAACTGGAAAGAACCTGGAAAGGATACTTAAAAGCAGCACGAATGCAGAAGACCCATTGAACAAACATGGCGTGTATAAACTGACCTGTGAGTGTCAATATAGTTATACAGGACAAACAGAACGTAAAGTAAGAACAAGAACACGGCAATACCTGAATCTAATTTTGCAAACCATTTGGTAAACGCAAAAGTTTTACTCGCAAACATAAAGAAATCCGTTAAGGTACTGCACGTACAACAAAAAGGACGGCGCCTTAATGCTCTTGAAAAAATGGAATAATATAAACAAAAACCTTTGATGGGAGGATAATAAACGAAAAAATAAACAGCAACTCTGATGCGATATTTGCACCATTAAGACTTGTTTACAAAAACAAAACAAAGGCATAGGTAAAATGACAGATACCAACATACAAAACAAACCTGCAATACCAAAACGGACTAAAATTACTGACTATCTACCTGTTCTTACCGCAAAGGCAGATTCGAGATAAAATATACATTTTTGAACTCTAACCGCGCGGGACTTTAGGCAACTATACTCAGGACACTTAACATTTGTTAACATTTACGATTATGCACCAATACCTGGTTGACCGAAAAAAACGAAATAAATACGGAACAACAGACATAAACTTAACAGAACGAAAATTGACACTGAAGATGGTACAAGGCCGAAACCGGTTTGTCTCTAAACCAAACTTGACAAGGGATGACGGAAAATCGTTCCAACAAATATCGGACAAGAAAAAGAAGAAAACAATATACAATATTTCAATGGTCTCTGCGGAAAAGACTGAAGAATATTCGGGTAGTAAAAATGTATTAATGATCGTGTTTGTAAAGCTAATACTAGAGACAATGTTTGAACGTTAATTAAAATTTTTCTAGACAACCTTGGTTCCAATTAATTTAACTGTTAGCGTTCAAAGAGTTTTTTATATTTTTAATTTAAAAATTTCGCCGTTTACTTTCATAAAGTAAATTTAAATTCGAATAGCATATTCCTAAAACACATCACACGTTTTTTATAAACTAAGAAACGTATACTCGGATATTCCTTTTAGCAAATGATTTGTTGACATTCATTAGAAAAGTATGCTGCAGGCGCGATTGCAAGCATTTTTACAAAAAAAGAATCGCTAGATGGCGCTAGTGTCGAAATATTGAGACAGTTCTTAAATATGATCCGATTTTTTTGATAGAAACACGTTCACTCTTTTGCAAAAAAAAATGGAATATTGCGAAACAAACTTACCATCAATTAAGTGCAAATCTCGTTAGCTTTAGACAGTTGAAGTGGTTGTGGTCTATGTAGATAAAGGGGACTCCACTGATAGCCCAATGAAAATTATGTCAAACTGCAACTTTTGCTTTATTTAGACTCGACTGCAATTTTAATGAGACATTTTTTATTTATAAAAATTGTGTTTTAGCTTTAATGATCTGATATATGGAACAAAAGTAAGCTACGCATCGAAAGTCACAGCTATCAGCTTGCTAATGCATTTTAGCACACGAGGACTAAGTTTCAACATTTTGGATTTCCTACTATGAAGAGAACCAATGAAAAAAAAGAAACTTCTTTGTACTAAGTTTCTTTAAAATCGAACAAATGCCTTCCCGTTGTGGGTACTAAATAGGGATGCAAGAATTTTGGACCCACTCTGAACTGAGTTTAGATCAACACTACTAAAATCAACGATAAATTTACATATGTTTACATCAATGTACTATTAACACACTAACATACATTTACCTGTGAATGTTGTGGCATATGTTGCTGGTTTCCGTATAAGCATACTTCACGTTTAGTACTGTATTTTCCAAAAATTTGCATATTTTTTATCGCTCAAAGCGCTTTATTGTAAAACATTTGCCTCTTTGAAACTCGTTTGAAAGCTTTATGTGCAATTCAATTTGCCAGGTTGCGGCGAAAAGTTTGGATGATACAAAAGTTCTCTTATCAAACCATTTCAACTGCCAGGCATTCCGTATTTACAAAAAGCATATTCTATATTTAGTTTAACATTTTTTTTTTATTTTTTTTTTTGTTATCAACATTTTTAGTTTCCACTTTTCTTACACTTGTGCGAAGCATAAATTTGCAACCACATTATGCCACGCGCAAATGCAATAATAAAAAACAAAATAACACTAAAAGGAATGCTAAGATTGCTGTCACGGTTGTTGCTTGCTGTAGACTACTGTTGTGTTATATTTTTTATATATACATTTTTTAACAATAAAACTAACATGCGGCGCATTTATGTGAAACAACAATAACATTGTAAACTCGCGCTGTTGCGCCTAAATTTATGCAATATTTTCTGTATTTTTATACCACTTTAGTGTAGTATGGTACGAGTACACGCTCATATTCTTCTTATACCTTTCAATCTGCTTACAATTCTTCACCAACTTCCGTTTTTTTTTTCTTTACTTTTTCCCTTTCATTCATTCTTTTCATTGTTTTTCTTTCTTCTTTTTTTATAGGATTTACAATCGGAAATTGAAACGCATCGCGTCGTTTATGATCGTCTCGATGGCACCGGTCGCAAATTGTTGGGTTCACTCACCTCACAAGAGGATGCTGTGATGTTGCAACGTCGGCTGGATGAAATGAATCAGCGTTGGAATAATTTGAAGTCGAAGAGCATCGCCATCAGGTGAGTGAGAGAAACTAAATATATGTATGTGTGTATGTGTGCAGGCGGTAGTGTTTGAAGAAGAATGTTGGAAAAAGTGCTGCCAAAAGAGTGCGAGCAACTTGCACTTCCATTTGAATTGTGTGCCTTTGTGTCAACATTGTACCAGAAGTGGTAGAAATATGATGGAATTATGCAAAGAAATTGAATTAAAAGTCGAGTTGTTAGCGCTGCAGCGGCGAGTGGTGCGCCATGGCGCCCAATAGTCAACCTATTGCGGTGAGGTCATAGTCCGCAGCGCTTCATTACAATAGACACCACTTATGTATATACATATTTATAATTTTATTTGTACAATTTTTTTACAATTATATTTTTTATTGTTGGCAAATGAGAAATATTTGTCATGCGCTGACACCTGCTTTAAGGGTAGTGAACTTTTTAAAGCCGATTTGAGGAAATTAAATACAAATTTAAAGATAATTTATCGAACCAGTAGCAACAACAAACAAACTTACTTAAGGGTTTTGAAATTTTTTGAAAGAAGAAAAAAATCACCTTTCAATTTAAATAAGCAATTAAATACCAATGAGACTTAACGCAAAGCCCAAGCAGGCAAAGACTCAAAGCAAATAATTATCTATTTACAGATATGTTCAGATAACTCTTAAAGTCGGGAGTACTTTTACTAAGTATAAATCATAGATAGGTGCTGGAATGATTGTTAAAGTCTCGGCATAAACCCCGAAACGGTTCATTCAACTCAAAGTTAGTTCTACATAGTTTCAAGAAAAGTTGTTTAAAGTTTCTCTTTGCACGGGAGGGTACATTAAAATTAATTTGCTTTAGAAGAAATGGACTTGAGATCCATCCCTTGACTAATTTAACCATAAATATTATAACTAACATTTCTCGGCGACTTCGAAGAGTAAGAAAATTAATAAGTTTCAAACGAGTAGTGTAAGGGGGCAGATTGTATGGCGAATCCCATCGAAGATTTCTCAAAGCAAAAAAAAATTTGTCCTCGCTACGTACGTATTATGTTGGAACTATCACCAAACTTTTCTCAAACATTATTTTGATACTTTAGTAAGAGTGGAGCTAAAATTTTTCGCATTTCCTCTCATTTCGAAAGTTTTAAAATAAAAATTGCAAGTTTATTTTACATCATTGGCACTCTATACAAATATTTCAATCAAATTAACTGGATTCCATTTTGTTCCACTACGCTCACGTTTGAGATAAAGTTCAGTTTACTAAAGGAAATTTCCATATTAAATAAGTGTATCTTTGTTTTTGAAAATTATCAACGTTCATTGGAGAAATGGACTTATTTCAAATGCATCTCAAATTGTTATTAAAAATTTTTTTTTTGGGTATTTCTGATATGTCCAAAAATTTTTAAAATTGGAAAAAATTAAAGTGAACGTATTAGGTTAGCAAATATGGACTCAACCACTGTAGCACCATCACCAGCATCTACATATGTATGTACATTTGTAAATGCGTATCTTTGTATATCAGAACATTAATTTCCACCAACTCAACATCTAAGCTCAATTGGTGATGTCATTAAGAACTGGCATTGTAGTCATTTGACAGCTAGTGTCAGTCATTTGGCTTTGGCAAAGGCACCCACCCTTCGCCCAAGTCACTCAACGAGCAGTCACTCGCTTGACACTCGAAAATCAGCAATCTGTAACGAATATCACCGCTATCATCACTACACATCGTCGTTGTTGTGCCAGTGTTAGCACATAATGAATATAAAACGCCAATTATTTGTTTGATATTGCTGAGCTGGAAGTGGTTTCTAACATATACATACATACATACATATATATATGTATATACTTATATGCATGTAAATGCCTAGTTATCTAATTATGCAATGCATATGTATGTATGTAGATGCTCTTATGTAAATCACTTTTCTTAGTTGGCCATTTTAGATGACCACTTCAAAGCGTTCTTGAAATTGCTTTCATTAGTTAGACACGCTCCGAGTATTTTTTTTTTTTTTTGTTATCATATCTGTGCTAACTTGGCTGTTAGCGCACATTCCACTTATCATCAATTTCAGACATGAAAATAAATGACCTGCAGGCGGTTTATGTTAACATAAAGATTCGAAATAGGTGGTGGGCGTGCTAATTTTTTCCTTTGATACTTATGTAACTTTACATACATACATAAGTAAAAAAGAAAGGAAAAGAAAAGCTTATATATTTGTGCTCAATATTTATTATTATTATTATTTTAATTATTAAAGGAAAAGAAACAGCTATGGCTTCTTTACCAGAGAAATTAGCACTAGTATGAACACCTTCGGCTCTGCTCAATATTTCATTAGATTATTAATAATCAAATACTTACAAAAGAAAATTTGCAATATGTGGTTAAACTTCTAAGTAAAAATGCATAAGTAAATGCTTCTAGTAAAAAATTAAAACAAATGGGGACTCCAAACCTAAAGAGAAATCGAATGATTTGCAAACATTTATTCAAAAATATAACTAAAACTTTCAGTTCGGTCTTTCAAATAAGGTACCTACTAAAGATTTTGTACTTAAAATCAGACAATGACAGATTAGTACTAAGATTTTCGCACATCAAAATACATGGGAACTACTACTGACTGCAAAAAAAAATTACCCTCACGCATTTTTTAAATCTTTAGTACATATTTAAAAATTTGAAATTTGTAGTGCGATTTTGACACAGATCATAAGAAGTATTGTGATGTCTTTATTAGATAGTTTGTTAAGAAATTTAAATGAAAACTTAATTTGAATAAACATGTTGTGAACGTTTTAGTACTAAAAACATTAAATTATAATTGTTAGTTTATTCGGAAATCAATATGTATTGAGCGTGCGAGTACAAAACAAATTATAAAAATTAAATAAAAAAATTAGTACAAAATTTTGACAATTAAGTTTTATTACATGATTATTAGATAAGTTTTAGTACAAAATATTTAACGTTTTTGGTGTTATTTATTTTTTTTTAAGATATCTACAAATTTTTAATTAATTTCGGAACTAGTGTTTAAAATTTATAACCTTTAAAAAACTAATAGTACTAAAAATGTATTACCTATCAACGAATTATCAATCTCGTGCATTTTTTAAATAAAATACATACATGCATAAAAAATATAAAAAAAATTAAGTTACAGTACTTAAAATTTCAAGTTAAAATTCGTTAACTATACCGTTTTTAAAAAGCAAAAAATTTTATAAAAAAAAATTTTATACAAAGAACTTAAAGTGTCTTGTCGAATGCATTTACAACCCAAGCAAAAGAAATGATATTACAATAATTTTTGAAAAACTGTCAGAATTTGCAATTTTCTATGAGCATATTTTTGTATGTGGCGATTTAAACATAAACCTTCTTTGCTGTGACTCGTCTGCTAAAAGTATGATAGACAACTTTCTCTCGCTAGGTGTTACCATCATTAATAATTATGCCACTAGGTTTGCGCCACATTCCAAACCAAGTCTTTTGGATATCTTTGGAGTCACCGACAGTGAATATGTCAACCACCTTGATCAGCTTCCCTTAGGTGGAGTTTATAATCATGAGCTGATGTTTTTATCGTATAATCTTGACTTCATAAGACAGAACCCAGCTAGGGAACTGCTAGTAAGGGATTTTAAGCGTATAAATTATGAGGAATTAAACAAACAGGCAGCCTTGCTTGATTGGAATTTGTGTTGGTCATATGTGACAGTTGACGAAAAGTTGCAATTAGCCAACTGTTTGAACAATGTGTCCCCGAAAGGAAGGTAAAAGTTAAAAGTAGCAAAAAAATGTGGTTTACTGTCGAGATTCTGTCGTTGACTAGAGAACGTAGTAAGGCATACAAACGGTGGAAAATGGTTAGGTGTTCTAAGTTGTGGAAAAAATACCGATTAATCAGAAATAAAGTTACGGTAAACACACGTGAAGCTAAACGAGCTTATCTGCAACACAAACTAAATGCTTGCCTACCATCAAAAGTCCTCTGGAAGAACCTTAAATCGCTCAGCATCTCAGGCAAAGACCTATTTGAATGCCAAAAACTTTCATTTACAAACTGCAACAGAGGCGGATTTGATTGAATGTGTTTACGCTATTAAATCAAATGCAATAGGTGTTGATGGGATAAGTCTTAAGTTTTTCAAAATGATTATACCCTTTGCTATCTCATCACTAACGCATATAATTAACTTCTGCCTTACGTCATCGACGTTCCCATCCCTTTGGAATATAGCTAACGTAGTACTCGTTCCAAAAACTAAATATCCGAATTTGCCCGAACACTTCCGACCGATAAGCATTTTACCGGCGCTCTCAAAAGTATTTGAAAAATTTTTATCGCGACAAATTACCGGTCACTTAAATAAAAATTGCCTACTAAGTGACTTTCAGTCGGGGCTTAGAAGCCAGCAGAGCAGCTACACAGCAATGCTAAAAATCTTAGAAGACATACGTCCGGCCTTTGACAAAAATCACTTAACAGTTTTAATATTACTGGATTTCTCAAAGCATTTGATACTATAGACCATAATAAATTACTGGGAAAGCTGGGTAGTCTATATGAATTTCGAGCATTATCTATAGCCTACCTGTCGCGGGTTCAATGTGGTGATAATTTTTCAAGTTTAAAACCTATAACATGAGGTGTTCCACAAGGTTCCATACTATTTAGGTCCGATTCTGTTCTGTATGTTCATTAATTACATAGTAAAGTGCTGTCAAAGCTCATTAATTCACCTGTATGCTGATGACACTCAAATATACTTATCAATGCCAATTGGTCTAATGAAGATCTCCTTCGAATTTCCAAATGGGCAGAAATGAACAGCCTGAAGTTAAATGCAACAAAAACGAAAGCAATCTCCCTCTGACCTTACCAAAATGTCTCCATTAATGATTGACGGAATAATTATTAAATATGATGACAATGTAACAAACTTAGGATTTAGAATAAACTAGAGGTTATCATGCGTGGACCAAATAAACTATACTGTTACTAAAATATACAATATTCTCAGAAAGTTGTATCATAACGCCTACTAATTACCCCAGCAAACTAAATTGAAAATTGTTAAGGCACTCATCGTACCACACATCTCCTATGCAGAACTTAAATACTGCAAGCTGGATAAAACATCCAAGTAATAAGTTACAAATAGCCCTAAATAACACAGCGCGGTTCGTATTCGAAAAAAGGAAGTATGGCCACATCTCGAACTACTTACTCAAAGCCGGTTCTTGGTATCGATCTGAGCTCATATTTCAAATTACGGGCACGTGGTTTTTTGCACAAACTAATATATATGTCCATAAGCCACATTACCTCTACAAAAATATTAAAGTAGGACAATGTCCCCGACCATAAAATCTAGTTGTTCCGAAGCAGGATTACCGTGTTTCAGAGCGCATGTTTTTTGTTAGCACAGTAAAATTTTGGAATTATTTACCAATTGAAATTAAACGCATTAAGCAAGCAATTTGTTTTAAATTGGCAGTATTCAATTTTCTTTAATTTTCTTTAATATTCTTTATTATAACTTACTTTTAATCTTTTCTCTCGACTATTAATTAATTAAAAAAATACTTTATAATTAATAATTTAAGAAAATTTGTTTATAAGTTACTGTGTTTAGCTAGAATGCTACCGCCATCAGATGTACTTCTAAACGGCTCAGTCTTACTATTTACAAAACTGTATATGTATTTAAATAAATTTAAAATAAATATGATCTAAAAATTTAGTACATATTTTTAAATTTAGTACTCATTTTCATTTTACGCATTTACACTTAATAAAATTAGCGATGAGAAGTGAATAAATTAAAAACAAAACATTCAAAAAACATTGAATACATTAAAACGCAGGTTTCAGATTTTGTTTCTGAAAGTATTTATTCGATTTTTGTTTAAAAGTTATTTTCTTTCCAAGTTAACGATTAAAATAAATTAATTTCAAAATTATTTACAATGAATCTTATTACTTCTTTTCTATTCATTGTTTAGGGCAAAAGGCCAGTATTTAAGTATTACTACCTGTTACTAAAAACTTGTCTTTTTCGTGTATGCTGGTGTTATGATTTAAAATTTTTTTTTTTAGAAAAATTTGAAAAAAATGTTGCAGTAATAAACTTAATGCTTACTGCAAGTGCCGCAAAATGATAATCATAATAAACATATGAAATAAATTATAAGCTTAATAAAAAATTTTTAAATTTCAGAAAAAAATAATTTTTTTTTTTAAATGGAATCCTTTTAAGCAATTTATTAATTTCCACAAATTTCTTACAATTAACTTATCAAATCTTTCGTTACATACTACCAGAGTAATCTGTCTTCTCTGCTCCCCCACCTCTTGTTATCCCACACACTTGCAGCCATGGCAACCCATTTATTTTTAACAAACATTCACTTCCGCCACACTCGTCAAAGCATCCTCTCTGGAGCTTACTACGCGCCGCTACTTATAAGTCATCTCCTGTTGTTAGTCCATCAGCTGTGTCCATTGGGGCGCACTCGCATCACTCAAATGCGATTGACAAATGACACTGGCGCTTTGTTGGTTATGGCGAAAGTCTGTATTTACCGTTGTTTGTATTGAACCAACACGAAACTTCGCTTCCGCATAGTAGTTAATATTGTACGAGTAGTTGTTGTTGTCAACGCCTCCGCGCCACGTTTAGCCACTCCAATGGAATTCAATTCGATCCAATTCGATTCGGTTTGCACAACCAATTTTCTTGCACTCACGCTGTGAGCGCGTGCGTGTGTGTGTTTCTGCTTTAAGGTTACTGCCTGATAAGCCATCACTTCCGCCTGCCGTTTGCAGTTGATTTGCTTGTCTTTTGTTTACATTTCACCAGTTTGGCATTTTTTTTTCTGTTTCTGCTTCTGTTTGCCTTTTACCACCGATTTATTGTGTTTACAAATTTCCTTGTTTGTTATTTTCCCAGCGTACCATCTCTCGCCAGCTGCTCGCTTTTTAATGCTAAATTATATTCCCTTTGCTATTGCTAGTTGGCTCCTGAAGATTATTTGGTATTTCTGCGCTTTTATTCTTCCTTTATCCACACTTTCCCCTTCCAAGTGTTAGGAGTTCGGTATTTTCGACAATTTTTTTCTTCCTTTTTTCGACTTCAACTTAATTCCCATTTCTCGGTACGTTTTTAGTCTACCTTTTCTGAGTTTCTTTCACCGTTGGTTGTACTCTTTTTATTTACCGACTCGCATGCATTTTTTGTTTGAGTTTCTTATTTACAAAATTTTTTTAACTCTCTTTTTCACTTCTTAGTAATTCAATGGAATTTCTTCTGATTGCAATCGTTTTTCTGCATGTTTACTTTTTCTCATAAACAATCATGTAAACAAAAACAATTTGAAAAAAAATTAATTTTCCAGGATATGCCATTTGATCACTAGATTTTTTTTCTGCCTGCCCTTGGCATTTACAGCAAGAAAAATAGCGATTTTTATGTTATTTTTATTGTAACTGCCATTTGCAAATCTTAAAGTACTTTTCTTTAATGTGATGAATTTTAGTGAGATTGCTGATTTGTCTACTTTTAATATAAAATTTTTTTAATTTAAAAAAATAAGTATCTTCCATATTTTTCAGAGGGCAATAGCGATACTTGCATTAATGGTACTCATCCAATTCTGGTTTTCAAAAAAGGCAAAAGCAAAAAAGATTATTTTAAAAAATGTATATAATTGCTTAGGAGATATGGTGATCTCCTAAGTAGCTCCAATAACTCTTATCATTTTGGGAGTTTTATTCACAAAAATTTGTATAACAAAAGGCACAATAGATAAATTATTTTTGATAGTAAATAACTTCAAAATTGCCTAGGCAATTAAAGAGCCAATTAAGAAGGTGATTGCATAAATTTAAAAAAAACTCAAACTCGCTGAAATAAGTATTAAATTTTTTCGTATTTCCTTGTCAGGCTCAAACCAGCTTATGCCTTAAATCCCACTTACTCACTCACATGCATACAAACACACAAACTACGATGCTTGTATGAGTAAACATTAAGTCGCTGCTATACATTTGGCGGCGCATAACTGAAAACCAAAAACAAAAAGCACGCAAATAAAATGGCAGCGTGTTAATTGCCTTGTTGCCTTTTTTTCTTTCATTGCAATGCCAAGCTGATGGTTGTCATTATAATCGCCAACATCAGCCGCTTTAATTACAACACAAACAAGATATTCTACCATCGAATATAATAACAACAGCAAAAAAAATAAATAAATAAAAATTCACTCCTCGAAAACGACTTAAAATGTCGGCTGATGAATTTCGAACAAAAAATTCAGCAAAAAAAAATATAACGCATATTAAACAAAGGAAAGCAGTGACAGCTCGTACATATATGCATACATAAATACATAAGATTATTTTTCGCTTTTGTTATAAATAAACAAAAGGCAAGTAGCGGGCAGAAGTGTCTGCGGCTGTGGAAAGCCACAACATCCGTCAAATTTTTTGGTATTTTTTATTAAATAAACGAACGTTTATGTTCAGTTCTTAAGTAAAGTTCAAGTGCCTTTGAATATGCCAAAGGCAAGTTGAGCAGTTAAAAGGAAATGAAGCTGCCTTGTTGGCGCTATCTCTCCAACGGATGCCCATTTGATGCTGTGGCATTTGCTCATTTTCTGCTCTCATTATTTTCTTCGTTATTAAAGCATATTTTTTATCACAAAAAAAAATATAAAATCATAAATAATATTAAGAGAATCAAGAGATGAGATGGATGATAATATTACCGAAAATTAAAGAATTAAATGATTTTAGAGTATTAAGGAAGTCACTTTTGCAGACATTAAAATCTTTTTGGTCATTTAAATGCAGCTGTGAAACTTACTTCTTGTATATTAAATAAATTTGAAAAGTAAATAACAATTACTATTTAACAAAAACTATAATATCTGCAGCCCGTAAAGTGTGAGAGTGGTAAATTTTTGTATTAACTATTTTTCTCGTTTACACATGAAGGTTATACAAGTTCGAAGTAATTTTGTGTATAACACTTTTTTTCTAATTTAAGTTCGAATTACGGTAAAAAAATTGTAGATATTTTTGCCACACTTTCATGCAAAAAGATGCGAAAATATAAAAAATATATTTTATTTCTTCTTGGTAATTGAATTTGAAAATATACATTTTTTTTTAATTTGCTAAAGATTTCTGTACTACCAAAGATTAATAATTTAACTAAAGTTTTGAGCACAGAAAAATTAAATGAATTTGAATATCAAAATTTTAAAATATTTTTTTTTATGTCAATAAAAAAAATCAAATAGATTGTTAAGACCAATAATTTATTTTCAGTGAGCAATTTAGTATACAGAAATACGTAGTACTTTTTTAAGCACGACTTGGAATTTTTCTTTTTTTGCTTACAAAAATGTTTGTTCATGTTGTCAGATTCTTTGCGCCACCAATTAAAAAGCAATATTTCATTTTCTAATGCTCTTCAATACGAAAAATATTTGGTAAAGACTGGGTAATTAAAGCGAATTTAGAGCTTAAAAATATTTCCTGCATTTCTGCCTTCGAAGAAGTTCTGACAATTTTGGTTCTAAAATGTAATAAGTTTTCACTAAGAATTAAACATATGAATGATACAAACATTTAAATTAATAAATACAAAAATGTGACATTTTAGCTTAATATAATTAATGTAGAAAATTACTAAATACTAAATTAAATTAGTGCAAACAATTTTTAGTACTACCACCACTAAAATTATTGTATCCTTTATTTAAATAGCTTTTATAAAATCTAGCTATTAGAAATTAGTACTCGTGCTTCGTAATTGGTTTTATTGTTTATTTACTTATTTTTGCTATAACAAAATATGTGTAAGATACATTTTAAGAACTTAAATATTTTAACCAAAAACTTTATGTTATGCTCTTAGAAATTTTAGTACACAGTTTAAGGCTGTTTATATGTCACGTTCTTACAAATTTACGATTACTTCTGGCAAAATTCGTTACTAAAACGATGATTTGTATTAAATAGCATATTCGTGTTTGGATAGATATTTAGTTTGATATTATTAGTACTAAAGATTTGAAATAATGTGAGTAAAGGACCTATAAATGAAGGTAGTAAATTAAGTACTAAAACATTTCGTGCAGCCATTGAGAAGAATATTTTATTGTTTTGTAGTCATAACTCAAATATCCAACAGCTGAGGAAAACTGCTTGAAATTTGTATTTTCCAAAATGAATGAAAAATATTAACCTTTCTGCAGGGAGCAACTGAAAATCGGTAAAAATTTAAACACCAGAGGTTATGTTTACTTTTTTAGACTTAACTTTACATTTTTTGTTTTGGATTTGCTTTGCTAGATTTTGGATAAATGAAGCCCTACTTTATGTATACCAATATTTTACAAACTTTTTTTTAATGCTTGTAAAAGATTTGCATTCACAGTACACAAATTTAATGATTTAATTTACATAACTCCAGGAATATTTTAAAATCAATCTCAATCTTTGAAATTCACCTCAACCCAATTTTGTAAGAAGCAGGAATACATCAGCAAGAAAATAATGAAATTTTAAAAAACACCAACGACAAATTGTTCAATTTGTTAGTCCTTTTCATCTTTTTAGTAAATTTGACACATATTTTATTGAAGCAAATTAAATTTCATCGCAACGCTACAATTTGCATAAACTAAAGAATGCTTTTCGAAGCGCGCTTCACACACTTTTGCACCTCCCTCACCGCCACGCCACTGTCACCGAAATAAAGATGCCATCATTTTACCCAAATTATATTATTATTAGCATTTTTTGTTTTATTACGCTCGCTAACAAGCGTCTTTTATTACTGCAATTACTTGGCTCTCATCTTTTGACTTTCATTTTTTCTTTTCTTTTCGTTCTTACAGAAATCGTTTAGAGTCAAATTCGGAACATTGGAATGCGTTGTTGTTGTCGCTACGCGAACTCACCGAATGGGTTATACGCAAGGATACCGAGCAATCGTCGCTGAGCGTTGGTCCGCTGATGGGCGATGCTGCGAGTTTGCAAAAACAATTGGTAAGTGTTGATGACATACAAATCAGTGGCAATGTTGTTTGAAATGGAGGTCAACGCGCTTATCTCTACAAGTACTTATATATGAATATTTTTTTAAATTGCACAGCAAGGGCTTTTCAGTAGGTAGAAGACCCTAATCAGTGGCAATTTCACTGCTGTCTAGATTCTTTATTGTTATGTACTTATTACTTTTGTAATACGCGTGGAAAGGGGTCGTTGTTAGATGTATTGAGCCTTATTTCAGATAAGTTCGAAGCGACCAAAGAAGAGGACGTTTGCTGACTATCGTAAAACGTCACAAGAGTCCGGTTAGTAGTCAGCCCGACTCGCATTAAATTTCATTGCTTACAGAATTCCAATTAAGAGGAAAATCCTTTCTGAATCCGTGCGAAGTAAAACGGCTTTGCTAAATGAATAAATTATTTGATATATTTAGCGACTGAGGCGAGCACCTATATCCATAATTATATACATGTGCGATAACTCTATAAATAAATAATAATTTACATGTTTTCTTGCCTATATACTACCAACGGTAATTTTAGGGTCAAAAAACAACATAAATCTTACCTCAACTACAATTATCCAGTTTGTAAGCAAAAAGGGGGATGTCCTACTTTACTTTACAAAAACTACTACCAACTATTTTACATAAACGGTTTGAAATAATTGCAACACAACTGATTTATACAAATTTTCAGATAAATTTATAATATTTCAAGTAAATTGAGAGCATCCTATCCATCTAGTCATGAAATATTGCTGAGTAAATCCTAAATATGTTTCGAATTTCTAAACTGGATGCGAAATACTCCTTAAATCAACTCGAAATAGTATATAAATGTTACAGAAGTAGGTCCTGTAAAAAATGCCAATTAGTTCCGAAATAGTCCTGAAATAATTTGCGGACCAGCTTCGAAACGAAACCGAACTAGTTTCTAAATATACCTAAATAACAGTCAAACGCCCCAGAACTACGCCTGAAATATGTAGTCCTGAACAAATTCGACATTCCCACAAAATTATCTCAAACTACTCTAAAAATGTTAATAAAATATACCTTGAGACTAAGATTAAAAATAATTTAATACAAAACTCTAAATCATTTTATGATTTCGTTAACTCAAAGCGCAGAGTAAATGGTTTCCCGTCCGCCATGAAACATCAAAACTTCGTGTCAACTGACAGTCAATCAATCTCGAACATGTTCGCATAGTTCTTCAGGTCTAATTATTCTATCAACTAGCCTACAAACAAAGATTATCCATATAAACTCTGTCCGATGACCACCGCTATCATTTCTGCTATATCTCCCGAATGAGTGTTTCATTACTAAAGTACCCTAAAGGAATCTTATAAGTCCGGCCCCGATTTGATCGCCACTTGCTTTCTTAAAAAATGTGCTAAAACATTAATGAATTTATTTAACTGATTTCTTAAAATTGGGTTTTTTCCATTGGCTTGAAAGGAATCGTTCATTATACCCCTACACAAAATTAGAAATAGGCCCTCTATAGAAAAATATCGGGGCGTAGCAAAGCTTTATGCTTTTCCAAAACTATTTGAAGCTATTGTTGTTGACTAAAGGAAAATCGACTATTACAAACTTACTTGAGTTTACCATTCATGTATCGAACGGATTTAGAGACATTTTGCATACCGATGTTATATACATACACCGATTTTAGTAAAGCATTCGATAAAGTTAATCACTCCTTACTTAGCCATAAACTCGATCTCCTTGGTTTTCAACCTAATCTTCTTCGTTAGATATCTTCTCATCTGCACGACAGAACACAACGAGTCCTTTTTAAAAATACTTATTCCAGCGTTATTCATGTGTGATGAGGGGTTCGACAAGGAAGTCACCTTGGTCCGATTCTCTTCTTACTTTTAATAAACGATATTTCTTCTGTTGTGAAATATTAAAAAATTTTGTTGTATACGGATGATGTAAAGCTTTTTAGATCATTTAACACTGTTGATGAAAGGTATTTACTACAAGCGGACTAAAATAGCATGTCCAAATGGTGTGAAGTAAATGCTATGCCACTAAACCTTAAAAAATGTAAAGTAATGTGCTTTTTTCGCAGGGCGGTTCAACCAGCTTCTTATGACATAAGTAACCATAACCTTGAACAAGAATTTAATTTTGTTGACATAGGTATCACAATGGACCCAAAAGTTAACTTCAATCTTCATATCAATACTACAGTCAACCAAGCTAAGGGTGTATTTGCGTTTGCAAAACGATGTTCAAAAGAATTCAGTGACCCCTACACAACGTTATTTAGTCCAATACTAGGACATGTTTCCATCGTTTGGAACCCGCACTATCAAGTTCATTCTGACCGGATAGAGTCAATTCAAAAACAATTTCTGCTTTTTGCTTTAAGAAATTTTCGCTGGGATTCCCGGTATATTCTGCCAGCCTATATTAATCGTTTAAAACTTATTAATCTTCCTACGCTTGCTAGTCGCAGAGAAATCTTGGGCATAATATTTTTGGTCAAGTTACTGACAGGCTTGACGTCAAGCCCACCTCTACTGGCCGAAGTGAAGTAGAACGTTCCCTCCAGAACTTCCAGGCATTTCCGGCCTCGTTTTCTAAAACCGTGCAATAATAATTTCGAATTAAACGAGCCACTCCGTAATTTATGCGAGGACTTAAACTTTCACTCCGGTTCTTTTGATATTTTCGACTAACCTTTGTACATGAAGAGTACTATACTTTGTACTCTCCGATGATGGATTACATGCACAGTTACGCTTTAACACAATTTTTACTATCCAAAATAATTTAAATTTAAAATTAGATGATGAACTTTTATTATGTAGCTGAACAGTTTTAGAGTCTCGACAACCAACAAACTCCTGCCTTTCATGACTAGGCATAACAAAAAAAAAAAAATTGTTTTTTAAATCTTTTGGGCGGGAATGTAGAGTAAAAACCGTTGAGATTATTATTATTATTATTATAATTATTATTATTATTATTATTGTTATTATTATTCAAAATGTTCCCAAACTAGTTCCTAAAAAGTTTTGAAATAACCCTGAATTATTTCATTAACTTTTACTGCTGTTATACAAGTAAAAATTTATGAAATATTTCAGGGTTATTTCAAAACTACCCTTATATAGTGTTTTCACAGAACCGATTTCCACAACACACAATTTTGCACTAGGCGAACAAAATCAGTAAAAGTCAGTGACAAGCGATTGAAGGCGACTATGTGTAGGATTGTTTTGGCCCAGAACTAGCACATAGAAATTCGAAGAAAACAGCAGCTGGTGTGCCCTCTATATTAGAACAAGGGCGTGTTACTTGAGATGCTTTGAATATGGAACAGAGTTTCCACTACTTTTAACAGAGTTATTCAAAGTTTTCAAAACTAAAAAAACGAAAGGTTGTTTTTTTTAGACGTGTGGTTTTCAATGAGGCAATACTTTTTACGTAGTTGGTCTTTTTGACGGCTGTTACTTGATTTATACACAGTTTGATTTGCCATTTCAAGACGCCTTGGAAGAGAATATTCGGCCCCAATTGCTACAAAAAGTGATCGAAAATTGGGCCTCTTGGCTGGAATTTATTCGAGCCAGCCGCGGCGGTGACTTGCTCGAAATCATTTTTAAAACATAATGGCAAACCCTTATCTTTATAATAAAGCTAAATTCTTGCCCATAAATTTAAATTATATGCGTTTTATTTCTTCTTAAAAACCATATGTAAATATAAAAAATAATTGCTAAAACTAGTGCGTAAATTGTGTGTCTACTATTTTGAGAAATAGAAATGAACTTACATACAACGAATCTGCGATCATATCTGATATATATTTTTTGTTTCTTTTTTAAATTGAAAGTTTTATATAAACTTTACTTTATTACTTTCGAAAGAAAATCTTTTCGTAGTTTCCTTTCAATTGCTAACAAATCATACATTTCTATATATGTATATACGCTATAAGTACATAGTTGTGTTCCGTAGTGCCACTTTTGGTGCGTTCACAAGTAATTGTGTGGAAAGAACTGAAATATAATTTATGGCTATTTTCTTATTTTCTTTGTTGTAGCGGAACGAAACGCATAACGCTTCCTGCCAACGAAACTACCCATGCAGGTCGAACCCTGAGCTCAAACCTCTATACACTTCGCTTATTTTAACCACTTAAACACATAACTATACACATATGCAAGTACGAGTACATACATATGTACATATGCGCAATATTGCTCGCGCCAATCTTTTCAACGTGCACATCATCACTCACCGTACCGCCTAAGACCTACCCCTTTCCAACTGTATAGCCTGATGCGCCTGACTGACTACTCTAGTACACACTGTACTTATGCTTTTTTTATGTTACGCCAGCTGGCAAGCTTTACTTCCCTGCATACTACGACAGACTCTTCTTAATTCGTTGAGGTCGCTCACAAGTTGAGATTTAATGGCGTATGAAGTGGGTTCATTTTTGAGGTTAAGACAATTTTGAGATTTTGACAGCACGCCAAGTGGCGTGTGAGCGGTGTAGGAGAGGGTTAAAATATTTAGTTGAAGCAAGATTGCTGCTATTTCGGCGAGAAGAGACAAATCGTCTAAGGAAATATTTTTTAAATTTAACGACTACTACATATATACATACTCGTAGTATATATATATGTATACATTTGTGTGCCAGAAGAAAGGGTTACGCCTGAGTGCTCACGTTGAGCACTCCTTGTTGCTTAAATATGTACACTACACAACATATTCGTACATAGAAAGGTGCGTTAGTGCGTATGTTGGGTGCGATTGTGTCACTTGCTTATGTGTGACCTCCTTTCAAGTGGTTACTTTTGCACCTACACTTGTGCAATTTTCACGTTGTTAGGTATCTACTGGCAAGCATATTGTCGGCTTGAAAGTTTGCGACTATGAGTTTTTTTTTTTTAATATTTTGGAAGGACTTCTTAAGTTAAATGTCCTCCCTCAATGAACATAGCTAGCTATTCATACTAAATTGCTTTAAAAATTTAATAACTAAGACTTAATTGAATACATTTTTATTTTTGTGCTAAAAATTATTAAAAAATGTTTTACACTTTTTTTCATGGCGAGGTGGTCGCTAATCAACGTTCGTAAAATTTA